>CM073138.1:18710251-21426918 GCA_037039145.1 Fundulus diaphanus
CTCTCCCTCTCAGCAGCCAAGCCACAACTCCCTCATTATACCTGAGAAGTCCCAACATCCCCAAGCATGGTGCACTGGGACATAAGGAACAGGCCCAACCTCCTGCACCATGCAAACTGGGGTGGAGCTAGCATGATAATGGCACATTGGAGTGAAGAATAACATAATAAGAAGAGTGTTATCATTATTTAGACAATTTGAGACATAGTGTAGTGAAGAAAATAGTAATTACAAGGAAAATAAGTTAAATATAGGACAGTTTTATGTTATTCAGCACTCTAGAAAACCTAATAGGGAAGTGGCAAAGCAGTCCAAACTCCTCTATATTTTGCCAATGTATTGCATGCGCTGTTTGCTTTATTTCACCACAAGATTTACAAAGCAGATTGCACTAAATGCAAGCAGAAGCAAACATTGCTATGAAATCCAGCAGATACGGTCTTGTTTTCATGTGATTGACACTTACTCTATCCATTCATGTGACTTTCTGTTGCTTTCAGTTCCATTTGCCTGTAGTCAAAAGGGTAAAAAAGCTTTTGTTTCGGCACCATTTTCATGGATTATGTTGCAGAATGACTGGAAATTAAGACACTTTGTATCTTTGAGGTCTTTTAAATTGTTACTGGGGAGAGTTGAGCTTGATTCTGTTATATGTACATGCATTTCTTAGTTTTGTATTTTAGATGTATTTCATGTTCTTATGATTCCTATGTTTTTTTCCCGGTGTGTAACGTAATTGCACCGACGCTGTCTATCTTGACCTGGAGTCCCCTGAAAAAGAGGTTTTTAGCTTTAATGGGATCTTTCTGGTGAAAGAAATGTTTGAAAAAAATAAAAAAAATATCTTACAAACATAAACAAACTGTATACAGTGATCAAAGATGTGAAGATATATATATAGTATTTACCACCAGCTTTCAACCGATGGTATTTTTTTCAGGAAAATTAGTGTAGTGGAAACTGCTCCTGGTTTTTGGGAATGAAAAGCTCTTTGCACTGGGGTAATTTGCATGAATATACATACATATGGGCAGGCTTTCCACTTAATACTTAAATCTGGGCAAACTGTGTCAGCACAGAGAGATGAGGTTTGTTGAGTAGAACTATTAGGATCAGATCTACCATTGCGTCTAGGTTCAGATTAGAAGGACCCTCAAACTTTCGTTTTCACATGTTTGGATGTGAAAACAGCTACATAAATTTGTCCCCCTGACTTTTTGCCTCTAAACTTCTGAGGATGAGACAAAGTGCTTCTCACTGTGCACTTGACAAATAGACATTTTTTTCTGAAAACATGTATTAACAAATCCCATGAAGGCACCAATTAATTCATTACTTAGATGAGATATTACTTCTACACTAAAACAAAATGACAAATTATGTAATATCTTGGCCTAGCAGGTTAATTATTGTCCAAAAAAGGCTGCAGTTCTCAATTAATTAAGCAGTGATTATTGCTTGACAAGCATGTACCTGATTAAATGCCGTACAGTAACTGTTTCTGGAGAAATGTTTTTAATACTTTTTCAAAAAGACAACGTAATCAATTGTACGTTCAATAACTACAGCAATAACGTGCCTACTGGAACTTCTGATAGTTTGTGTCTCATTAAATCCAGTTAACACATAAACGTTCACCAACTGTGTTGCTTGTAAGATCTTTCAATGTTTGAATACCTAAAAACATGATTCAGTGCACTATTACTTATGTTGCTAAGTTAGCTTGTTTCTGAGCAGAGCATTCCGTATATCTCACTGACTTTTAGAGGTGAAACCGGAGCCTTTCTTGGAAAGCTTACCTTTGAACAGTAACTGTGATTGGACTAATGAAGCCTAAATTTGCAAAAGAAGCGCAGCATGCACGCATAACGGTTGCAGCTTCAGGTTTACTTTAGATTATTAGATTTATCACAGTCTCCTAGAGCACCGTTCCTCAAATTTTTATGACAAGTACCACTTTAGCAAATGCTCAAGTATAACCATATTGAGAATAATTCTAAACCAGGCACACAATCTGATTTTTTCGGGTTATTGAGCTATTCTTGTTTTTAAAGATGATTAAATAGTAGAAGAAAAATATATCTTCTATTCAACTTTTACTTGGTGGAAAAGTTGAAGATTTCTTGCCAATGCCAAGTTTAAAATCCAATATGCCTGCTGCGTGTTTAAAAAGTAGCAATAGCTACAGAAATAAACTGCTTATTTGAACATCTGACAGTTTGTGCCTCATTAAATCCTTTTGAAACAAAACTATACATGCCCAGTTGGTGGACTTGCTCCTTTCGTTCTTGAATGTATAAAAACACAAATAAATGCACTGCTATTAGACAGCATCGCTAACACTAGCTAGCTTGTTAGTGAGCACAGGAATTAGTCAATAACGCTATTTTTTTTCTCGACTTACAACTGGAACCTGGTTAAATTGGGTTTGCTGTCGTTCCCAGAACCACGTTTGGATTTTGCCGGTAAATTAGTAGCCTCAGTTAGTCAGTTCATTTCACACTGCCCTTATCTTATGTGTAGTTCCTGTTTAAACCAAAAGTGTGCTTGGACAACTCATCTTTTGGTTGTTATTTATATTCACCTTATGATTTGGTATCGGTATTTATGTTTGATACCACAAAAGGCTACCGATTACCACCAGAAGTACTTGTGAAAATCACAATAAAATAAAGCAAAATCTTAACATTAATGTTTCATGATATGTCTAATTGAAACGCTTGTGAAAAACCTGTGAGGTTATCAGCATGAGATGATGGGATGGCTTCAGAATGAGCTAGAGAACAGACAGAGCCATCTAGTGCCCAGACAACAGACCCCCGCAGCACCCTGATGGTCTATACTTCCTTCACTGGATGACCAAAACATACAATGACAGATGTGCCTTTGTATAGTGTGGAAAACTACAATGATCACTTCCAAAAGTATAAACAAAATCTAAGCGTTTATTGTAGAAAACAAGTTTGCTCCCCATTATTCTGGCCACTTCGCTTAAAGTGATTTATGTCACCTATGTTGTTTTTTCAATAGTTTCAAGCCAAAAAGAGAACAACTTTTCTTTACATGTTTATGTTTCCTACAGAGGAAAGCTGTGCCTGCCATTGTGATTTGCATTTCTCAAATGTTGGGTAAGGCTGCCCCCATCTGGCCATCAGCTCACCAGAGTGTTTGCCTGTTTTGTTAAGCAGTTCCCTTGCTACTTTTTGTTCCTCCAACTCCATCACTTGCTCTTTGCAACTATTCCTATTACTTGAGCTAATTGTTAGATAGCATGGGTCATTCACCTAGATGTCTTTTCCTCATTTTAAAGCGAATTCATGGTATTTTAAAGTCTCTATACATAGCAAAATGCTGCAATTAAATAGAAAACACAAAAGAGTTGTCAATGTTTTCCCTTCAGCGTACTTTTTTAACATATAGTATCAGGTCTCTTCAACAACAGTTGCTTTGAGGACGAAGTCTCTGTGTGTTGGGTGAAATAGCTGCTGCGGTGTAATTTGCAAGTCTTGCCCTGAGGAGCCCATTTTCCTCTGTGTGGTCACCACTGTTCATCAGTATGGAAGTCTATGAGGTGAGAAGAAATTGTAATGACGGACACTGAGCAGCGAGAATCAGCGACTCAATAAGCCCCCCTCCCCACCCCACCCCACAGCCCCCTAATTGCTTAGCAACAGTCTTCCAGGGTCTCTCATTTGAGATCAAGAGTTTAGTGGACTGAAGACTCCGCTTTGGAGAAATAGAGCTTGTGCCATTTGATAAGACGCCGGAGAAATGGGCTCTATCTTCTACTTCCTCTGAGCCCTCCCCACCCATTCCTCCAGCAACCCCCCCCTCCACCACCACAGCTAACTCTCTCTATCCTTCTGTTTCTTCCTCCGTCTCTCTTCCACCGTTCCTCCCCACCCTTTCCTACCGGGATGATTATGTTACCTTTCAACTGCATGATGTATTCAGTTCTCTAGATTATTTTCTGTCATCTCAGTTAATTGAATTCTGTCCATCACATATAGATGTTTTAACATTTGCATAAAGGTTAGAGTGGTGAAGAGTGTCAAACTTCAATTTAGACAATGTCACTCAAATAAATATACTGGCCTCTTTCTAGCCCGCCCCCCCCCCCCCCCCTTCCCCTGCTCCCTTGAGGTGGTATTTACAGATTCCCAGTGAATTTAAATGGATCTGTATTCCTAGAACATCCTGGCTCTCATATACATGTAAATATGAATATGAAAATGACCGGATGTCTCCCTGATATTATGTGTGAGACCGTGCAAAGTTGCAATAATCTTCGCGCGTCCACATGGCCGCCCTTCATGGCAGGTTTGCCACGCAGCATGCAGGCATCGCCGTTCTCCACAGAAGCTCCCTGTAAAGCACATCCTCCTACTCCTCTACTCATTGACAAGTGCTTCTAACGTTCAGCCTACAAATGCTACTCGAAACGATGGACCTTGTTGGGAGGGGTAAGAAAAAGACCCAAACATGGTGTAATGTAATTTAAAATCTTAAAACATTAAAAAAAACATGCCTATGAAAGCTCACAAACACCAACGGTTCAGTCCTCTGTTGGTATTTTAACCCATTGAAGCCTGATACAAGAAATCCTTTTCTGACAATTGTGACTTCAAAATTGTAACCATTTCTGGATACTTTTAACATAAAAATCTTCTGGAACATTGTCCAGTATTCTCAAGTTTTTTTTTTTTCTTATACAGCCAAAATAATAGATTTTGATTACATTATACAAAAACATTACACACATATATATATATATATATATATAAAGGAGTTTGCATTTTTGTATTTTTGTACAGAAAACATGAAACATATTTTGCTACATCTTTTTGGGAAAGTACAAGGAGCCTACAATGCTTGTATTAAAAATTAGAGATTTGTGAATAGAAGATTAAGTGTTTTTAATAGGCATACAAAATTTATTTTTGGTTTGATTGCATTTACCGCAAAAGCCTGATGTATCAATTATGATACGAAAAAGAAAAACACAGATGTTTAATTTTTTTTTTTTGTTAAAATCATCTGAAAAATCTTTTATTTTTTAATCTGAATTCGTGGGCACTTATTTTTTGTATCAAGCTTCAAGGGTAAAACAGCATTTTTTATAACACCTGTTTTTAATGTGATCTGTGTGTCTTTACCAGCAATTTCCATCTTAAATTCTCCTTATAACAAACATGCATTAGGTTTATGTAGCAGGTTTATGTAGCATCACGGGTGTGCGGTGACAGCATGCAGCGGGAACTAAAATAAGTCCATGTCAGTTAGTCAATAAATGAGAGAGCGGAGACGACGGACAGATTAGAGTGCTTATCTCTTTTCATCAGCTCTGAATGCCGGCTGAATTGAAGGTCAATATCTGAGGATTCTCCAAGCCAAGCAGGTGTCTGGAGAGTATGGATTGGCTAGTGCTCGCAGCGCCTCTCTCCGTCTTTGTCGGCAGGCCAGGGCCAATTTCAAATATGTCACAGCTGCATTTGAGCCAACAGGTACCTGGACAAAACCACCATACATTACACTACATTCCTCTTTAAGACACCCCCACCATCACCTCCGCTCTCGTCCTCATTCTTCCACCTTCCCCTCGCCGTCTACGTGTCCCCGCCGCCGGTCGAGATATGTCACGCCGTGGGCTTTGTCACGCGTTGTGACACGTGGTGTGAGTTATCAGCGGAGGAAGCGTCTGCTAAGAGACAAGCGTTAGCAGGTTATTATTTGTAAAAACATAAAAGACAATTGTGCATCTGCCGGTATTGACGAGAAGATTTGCAATCTTTTTCAGGAGACGGCGTGTTTTTTGATTGGAAATTAGGGAACACAAACCCGCGTGTGGGGGGTAAGGTAAAAGAACGAGTCGTTTCAATAAGCCGTCTGTTTACAGCTATTTTCAAGGTTGTTCATTATTGATTACATCTCTATTTCTTCTTTCATAGATGCAGTCACAAAACACTGCTGATAAAGAACTATTTTAAACTTATTCAGACGGTGTTCAACTCTATCTTGTTTCTTTTTAGCCCCCCCCCCCTCCTCCCTCCTGTTTTGCTGCGAATGCGGACGATATCTTGCTGAAAATGGACGGTGAAAGCTGGCAGGCCGTCAAGGGGGCAGATGGCGCTCCGCTCTTGCCTCCACCTCCCGTGTTTGTGTTTGAGTTTAGCACTCTGTTCAAACTCCATAAAAGCGTAGATAAACACCGGCACTCGTGTGGTGCAGTACGGACACATATGCAGAATGCGGCCGAGGTTGCTCATGAGGCTGCTGGAGATGGTGCTTGTGCATTGAAAGGTCTTGTCCGGCGTGTCAGAGGGCCCTTTCGGCTACTCTTTTCTCAGACAAAGCTCCGGTGAAGGAGCTCACTCCAGCAGGACATAGCTGCTGGGGGGGAAGTGAGAGAAAGAGAGAGAGAGAGAGAGAGGGAGAGAGAGGGAGGGCAGCTGCAGCTCTCCAGACCCGCTCGCCTGCAGGAGGAGGCTATCTCAGCCATATAGACTCCTCCCCAGGCTCCCCAATATCCTCCACCAACCACCACCCAGGAGAAAACAGCAGACCTGACCTTATCTTAGCATGTGCACGCCTGTCTGTCAGACAGAAAACAGCTTTGCTCACAAAATGGGCAGCAATTACATATTTACAGCAGGTAGCTGAACTTTAAAACAGATATAACAGAGTAAGAACATTTCATTTGACTCAGTTGTCTGGCAAAAATGGATATAATTATCAAATTTGTAAAGAGAACATGAGCTTATTTTTTCAATTTGACTCTTGCTGCTCAAGAAATTCATATAGCTCTGAAGCACCGAACAAAGAGAAATCTCCTGCAGAGTATCGCAGGGAAAGGAATGGTTGGCTATATTTGTGTATGCGCCTCTAATGTTATTGTGGCCATTTTCATTCAAGCTGGCAAAGTTGTGAGCTCACCCTTGGCTTTTATTTACATGGTAGTCTTTCGTCAGCTCGGCGGGAGAGCCTAGCCTGCTGTAGATAGGTCCTTTCAGATGCTCACAAAAGCCGCTTCAGAGGCTTTTTGTTGTCGTAACTACCTCTTTCTTCCTCACATTCCAAATATCTTTGGTTCGAACCTGGTGGCCTTGATGAACAAGGTTCTATGGAATCAATCAACTGCTTCTCCCAGAAGATCTTAACATGGTTTAATGTTGGCCTTGCCACATTGTCCTTTTGAGATATAAACCTCATCCAACTTACGCCTGAGATCCAACTTTCTTTTCTCAGGGGTCTTTTTGTGTAGAGTGGATTTCAGAGAGGCCTCAGCGTGGGGGAAAAAAAACACAAGCAGAGAGAGAGACTGGCAAGGCTGAGGCACATTGTTCTCGCTAATAATGAATGACAGCATACCTCAAGTATTTTTTGTGGCTCCCTCATTCAGCACAGTCAAAGCAACATCTCTAAAACAGTGATATTTAATTCATATTCAGCTTTGCAAACAAGCATTATGAGTGCATTGCTGTTATATAAAATCCATGCACCTTCATGTTTTTAGATTATCTTTAATGATTTTAATATAACAGATATAGGCACAATCCTAATTTTTCAATATTTTGTTTGTGCAGGAGCAGAAAGTATGTCCTCCTGACCACCGGTGGTTGAAGTATTTCCTCTATATTGGACATTTGTAAAATTTGAAGGGGTTCTAAATTTGGGAACTTCCTATTTCTCTTACCAGAAACTAGCATCCATTTCCAGAAGGACATTACCCACGCAGAAAAAAATTAAGAGTTTTAACAGAGCAATTTTAATCTTAAAATGTTTCTTTTTATGAAACACTTAGATTTAACCCTATTTTCAAACGACTTTAAGATTTAATTCGGTATCTTCCATAGTAGACATTATTTCCTCCATTTTTTTAAAGGATTTCTAAAAGATAAAAGTAATAGATACATTGTCAGAAATAAAGAGAATTTTAGGAATAAAGTTACGCATTAAACCACTAATACATAAACAAACGTCAGGTCTAAATCTTGTAAGATACATTTGACCACACTTCCCATGGTACTACCACCTCTGTACTTCACAGTTTCACAGTAGTTTTTAGTATCAAAGCCTCACCTTCACTTTTATATATTTTTTTGCTATGATTTTATTATTTTGTTTGTTTCCTTTAAAAAGAAAAGACAAAAGCACTTTCTCCAGAAGGTGTTGTATTGTCTCTAAGGAGAGCTGCACATTTTGCACAAATAAATTGTATAAAGTACAATTGTTTGAACTGATAATCCTGGGATCAGCAGTTGTTTAGAGATGGCTCCAAAGACCTTCTCGGTGTATTTAAGTCTAGAGTGTTTTTAGATGAAGGCTAGTATACCCACAGAGGCTGAGAGTGATACTTGCTGGTAGTGATTTCCTTGTTCTTTCTCCCAGGTAGACACGTGAGAAGTGGTGGAGCCCAGGAGCGTGGGCAGGCAGGTGGGTAAGTTGAGCGGTCTTGACCGCAAAAACTAGGGGAGCAGCAAGAGGAGTGGTGAGGGAGTCTTGAGGTGATTTCTCTGTAGAACTCTGAGATTGAGCAGGCAGTGTAGAGGAATCCAGCAACAGAGTGCAAACTGGAAAACTGACTTCCTGATAGGGGGACAACAAGGAGGAAAGCAAGGGGACGCAGGAACTGGGAGGAAGTGGGCCTGATTGCCACTCATGTGAGCAAAACAATTTGGCATCTGCTGCAGGCAATCCATTCCTTTTAAAACTCCTCATGATAGGGCTTGACGTTCTCCAGCTGTGGGGACACATCAGTCGCTCACACCCTGCAGCTGGAGGAGGAAGACACACACACACACACACACACACACACACACCTGCACACAGGCCGGTAGATTGACAGCCTGTATGCTTAATTTTGAACCTGTCTGGATTTAAAACAAAATATCGTCCAAACAATTGGGAGAGGTTAAAAAAAAGGAATAATCCAAGACTTAGTTTCAGAAATGACTGTTTGTAGCTAAATGGTTACAAACAGTAATTTCTCTTTTTTCATCTTTATTTAGGTTTGTCAGCCAGAAACATTAGTCGTGAAACAGACAGCTATTCATGGTGGACATATGTGCATTGCACCATCAGCCTCTCCCAGCTTCAGTAAAGCAGCAACATCTGCCTTCAGTTTTTATAGCCTGCAACATATGCCCCTTCATTGGTGACAAAGCTGGCTGAGGCTCTCATGCTGTTCCTGTCCCCTAGTCCAAACATACATCTTTAGATACCTGTCACCCTTTATTATTCCATCCTCTGTCGCTGCAGATAAGGGAAGTTAAAGTTTAATGAAATGCAGGCAGGCTGCAAAGGCGCCCTGCTTTTATAATTTGTCACCGGCTGTGTGCTGGGAGACCACTCCTATGTAAACATGGAGGTGGTGGTCATGGCCATTACTTCTAAATGACTGAGCATGGACCAAGTGGCAGAGATGTCACTCAGAACCAGCCATTTTCCCTCCCCTGTTCCCGTAAACCAAGCTGGAGACATCAAAATCGGTAAAACAGAAGCTCTAATAAAGCCTGCGGTAATGTTTTCACTGCAAATTACCTACGGAAGCCGTATCCAAATGCTGTCATTTCCCGTCTGCAGTTTCACATAAATTTCATAGCCAGCATGTTTATCAGCCACTGTTGTCTGTATCCTCAAATGTGGTAGCTGTAGGTGGGATGAGTAACCTGCAACAATGCAACTGCAGTGTTCTCATGGGCTAAAGCCAACACCTGCAGTCTGAGCTATAAGGAACAAGTCATTCCCTGTCTCTAGAATTACTGCCAGAGCACTAATTAAACTTGGATGTTTACATAAAATCTGGGCAATTAATGAAAATTTGGTTGCATGATGTGACAGTGGTCAGCTGAATGCGCCCTGTGAGTTTTGTACAATGTTAAATCCAGTTAACTTCAAATCAAATCTAACATGTTATGCAATAGTGTTCACAATGGAAGAGGCAACTGGACTTTGGCTTGGTTTTTGTGAATATGTTTCAACAACTATCCAAGAGCGTTTTTTTTTTTGTTTTTTTTAGTTCTGGAGGCTCACAGTTGAGCATCCTGGAGTTAAGGAGCTGCTGTTTTTAAGCACAGCTCAGCTGCTTAATTGAGCACCTACACTGTTGATGAAGGTCTGAAGCTCTGGTCAAATCAGACCAACCCTGAAGGCTTTGGCCACCATGCAAGCACAGAGTTTGTTAGGGTGGAGACCGACATTGCACATCACCCTGAACACACAATCTCAATGGTGAAACTTGCTTTATGCTGTGGGCCAAATACAGAGAAACTCTGGAATAAATGCTCCAAGAGTCTACAAAAGAACTGAGTATGGTGGATCTTCACTTGCTTGGAGAACTACATGCAGCTGGAGCAGCCCTGTAGTGGTTTGGGTCAAAAGATACTCGTGTGTTAAAATGAACCAGCAATAGACTAATTCCAATAGACATCAATGGCTGTGCAGTTCACATACCCTCTCCATTCAATCTGATTGAACTTTAACTGCTTTGCAAAGAACAGAGGGGAAGTGGCAGTTTCTACACACTCAGTCTGTAGAGTCATGCCCCAAAAGACTTTGCATATGTAATTAAAGTGAAATGTGATCCTGCAAAGTGCTGAGTCCAGATGCAGGCCACACTTTTTAGATGTTCCTTTGTAAAAGCAAATCATGTATACTTTGTGCTGCTCCATCACATGCAATCCCAATAAAATATATTCATAGAAGTTTGTAGATGCAACATAAAATAGAGAGATGACAAATATCTAGCAGATTAGATAAAAATATGTGAAGTTTCACTCAAAATGATTCATGCCCCCCGCAACATTTTGTCTAATATTATTATTATTATTATTATTATTATTATTATTATTATTATTATTATTATTATTATTATTATTATTATTATTATTATTATTATTATTATTATTATTATAATGAGGCAGGCAGGTGAAAATAAATAGTTTTACTTACAGGAATACTGGACGGATGACTTAACGAGCAGACGGGTGACAGTTTTGAAGGGCAGGGAGCTAAGACACTGATGGAAGCTCCTGGGTAGATCAGGGAACACAGACACTAATAGAAGTAAACACTAGCAGAGATACAAACCTGGGATTACACAGAAACTCAAATACTACAGATAGCGATCCGGGAGCTAACAAATAAACAAGAAATCAGGAACTATGATCTATCAAAGGTGACCGAAGACCACAACTCAGAGCAGAATTGAAAAAAAAAAAAAGTACAGAAAAAAAGTACAAGGAATCTAAAAGTTTAAGAACAAACTGAATATGAAAGGTAAAGAGTGACAAAATCCTAAAACAAAGCAAAACACAGAACCCAAGTCACAAATAGCATAACAAACAGTACATTTGAGCTTAACTGTATACGTCAAAGTTATAGCTGATGCGGAAGATGATTTCTTTTTTTTTTATATCGTTTGCACGTCTTTTGTCCCAAACAGATGGAGTAAACGGCTCATTCCATCACTCCATTTCGGCCTGGACCACACATAAACCCCCCACATTCACTCTAGCAGCCGTTGATGTCTTAATACAGGGAGGATCTAATTTAGCCGATCCCCCTGACATTTATCCTTAAGGTAAACTCTAGCCCTCCCCACTCAGTCCCAGTGGTACCCGTGCTAACAAAATGGAGCGGGGATATTTTGGAGCACCCGCTTCACACCTCAAAGTGCCCTCAGGGACACTCAGCGTCTCCTCTCGGGTTTTCTAGAGATGATGTTATTTCTCGGGCCCTTTGTGATCGGGCTCAGGAAGTTAACTGAGAGTATACCCTTGATGAAAAGAAAGAAAGGAGAGAGAGAGAGAGGGAGTGTGTGTTCTTGTGCATTCTCCGTCGCGGCCATTTTCAGGTGGCTCATAAAGTGACTGGCAGCGGTCCACCATAACATACAAGCTCACTTATGGCGAGGTAGACGAACAATGCTGCAGAGCAGAAATGCACAAATACACTCAGCAGTGGGCTGTTTGTGTGTGAGTGTGTTGACTGGTTGGGGTTATAATCAGTAGCTCTGTGACAAGGGAGGGAGGTGGTGGCTGTCGGCCGGTGGGGGACAGAGGGACAGGAGTGATAACAGACTGAGCGACACTGATAAACCTTCCTCTAATGGTTCTGCCTGTCCCTCTCCCCCCATCGCTTCTCTTCTTTTTTTTGACCCCATCCATTTAGTTGACTCTTTCACTGGTGGCGGATTAGAAACCCGGATAAGGAGAAGCAAACACTGGCAGCTTTTCTGAGTAAGCAACAGAGAGAGGGAAACAAGAAGATAGAGAGAATGAGGGAGAGAGTTGGCCATGAGGAGAATGAAGGACGGAGAGCTAGAGTGGGGAAGGGAGCAGGAGAGGATATTCAAGGAGTGGCACTTACCCGTAGCCATCCATCGTCTCTCCCTGCACACACACACATGCACCTCAATCCCCTTATAGAGACCCCTGTTTTATTTTTACCTTCTGGGCCCTTGACAATGCCGTAACTGCTTACGGAGCGCCGGAGCTGCACTTTGATACCCGAAAGTAGATGATGGGTTCAAGTGGCAGGTTGCAGGAGGTGTCAAACGCAGGCCTAATTCTGTGTGGTTAACGGCTCGACGTGACACATGCAGGACCGTGTAAACATGGATTAGGTTGATGTCTCAATCCCGCGATGGCAGACTGACAGACAGGCTGCTGACAGCGGCAGCGACACCCACTTCAATTTCAATGGGGTGCACAGTACATGCACACTGTCCCTCCTTCAAACACAAGAACATCTCCAAACTATTTTACACAAAGTCGATGGTAATTGTCACAGTAACCTAAAATCTTTTTACTTTAAATATGTTTGTCGGTCAAATTGCTTATGTTAATTCCTTCCTAGTGATGGCAAATGAAACACTTTATTTATTGGAAGACATAAAAGAAGGAATGGCTGCAGAAAATATCCTAAATATATCATAATCATAATATTAATAAAGCAAATGACAGTTCGTTGTGTTATAGCTGCTGGTTGATATATTCCAGGTGTCACAGATTCACATTTTGCATAACAATAAGATATTCAACCTGTTGGAGAGTGTCTCACTGCAGTAAATGTCCACACCCAACACAGATCATAGTGTCCTAGATGCTAAAGGTTTCAAAGTAGCTCACATGAGAAAGTCAGAAATTTGCATTTGGTGCAACTAACATCTTCATTGCAGTCTTCATATTTAATTAATGGTGATATTACATGAATTAATGTTGATTGATTGATGACTGATTTTATTTAGGGGTATCAGCGGAAGCTGAATACAAATACATGCCACACTTTTCTGATTTCTATATATATATATATATAAAGAAAAAGAAAACCATCTGTCCTTTTCTTTCCACTTCACAATTATTACTTACGTATTGGTCTATCACAATTTATTTGGACTGTAATTTCTTGAGTTGATACATGTAATTTCTATTCAGTGGATCCAACCCAAACCTGGCAACCGTTCAGCAGGGAAACGCCTCGAAATAAAGAGGGATAATGTAACCATGCAAAATAAAAAGCAAATTATTATTTGCGGCTTTGAAGCCTCTACTAGCGCAATTTTGAATGGCAAAAATGGAAAATTGCACACTTAGTAATTTGTCCATTTGATTATGACTGCTGAGTAGGTGCAATTAAAATAGTGTAATTATATCTACTGTATTGCCTTCATGCTCGGCTAGAGAGAAATGTCTGACAACGGTATAAGCATAGAAACAGCTTGATTGACTGGACAAAATGAGACGTACTGCAGTAAATTATTTAAAAAAGTTCCAGCTTAGAAAATGATCCGTGAAACAGGATTTTTTTTTCAAATGTAGCCAAGAGCTTCAAACTACACACACTGTTCGCATTGCTAGAGGGGTTAAACCACTGACTTACACCACAATGTGTCTTTTTATTAGATTGTGTAAATTTAAAGCAATAAAGCTCCTCTCCTTACAGCTGTAAAAACATACCACTACTATTGCTGCTCTGCCATAATGTCAAAGAAGAAATAACAAACTGTCACACATAGGTGGTATTAATGTTGAGTTAACATCCTAGTGGACAGTGTCGTCTTTCTGCACACACATGAAAACGTCACTCTTCTGAGGGCCAGTGAACGGCTTCTCTCAGCCTCACGCTCTGGTGTCAGGTGCTCCAAACAAGTATCCATTAGGCAAACAACGCTCGACTCCAGAGACAACATGCTTCAGTTATTGTGCCTTTACAACAACTATTTGTGACTGACAAAAAGCTTGCATTGCTCACTTTGCATCAGAATCTGGTCACTCTGCGTACTGTATCTCGGTACACACGCAGACAAAACGAGCACCGAATAACCGGATGCTTCTGGTCCCCGCAGGCCGTCAGTCAGATGAACAAGTGTTCTCTACGGTGCGTTAGAGAGCTCAGAGCTGAACTAATCCAGTAAATACGACAAAAGCACTGACCACAGAAAGAAAGAAAAAAATCCTGTCTGACGATCCAGCCTTAAACCACAGGAGAAAACCACGGAACAGGGAAATCTAATGACTCCAAAGCAGGCATGAAGTGTGAAATCCTACTCCTTTCGAGCAACAGCTGAGCCCCGAAACTGAGACAGAGTTATAGTTACATTTGCTGCTGTGACTGACACAGATCTTTATTGAATCAGTAAGTAGAGTTATTATCTAGTTAACAAAAAATATTAGCCAATATTATGGAAAGCCACATTGAAAAGAATGCCACTTAAATTCCCTAATAGCCAAATGAATGTTGAGCTTTGAAATCTTGCAATAGGATGTCTCTCCATCATTGCACTCATCATAGCAGTGCATTACACCGAACAAAAGAGCTACAGACTAATTATTGAAAGATCCGTGCAAACTAGTGAGCTAGCTAAATATTGTCAACTCTAGCCAAATTCCCAATCTGTCTCTATTAATTAAGTCATTTAATCATCCAGCAGACTAATTGCATAATTAAATCACTGCCTCCTGGGTGCTACTGATGTGCAGTGAGTAATCTGGCACAAAAATACCACTCATCAACAATGTGGGCTGGGTGATAATGGTAATGGATGGCTCGGACCACAACAACTGAGTAAGGACACTTGCTTTACAAACACACAATAGGTTGTAGTGATTTCTTTCACACCATAAACTGGATTTGGAGAAAGAGTATTCTTGTTTAAAAAAATGAGAAGCTTGCCTAGTTTCTTAGGGTGAAAAAAGGGGCGGAAGACATTAGAATAGGAATAAATAGAGAACAAGTAAACAAAATTCATTAAAAACTCAGAACCCTACAAACTGTAGATTTTAATAAGTTCATGCCTCCATTTACCCCAATTTAACAAATGAACCGCTGGTGGACGGACGGACGGACGGACGGACGGACGGACGGACGGACGGACGGACGGACGGACGGACGGACGGACGGACAGACAGACAGACAGACAGACAGACAGACAGACAGACAGATAGATAGATATGTAGGATACAATACCCCCTACATGGCTGATCTGTATCCAAAAAATTGTAGAGATGCAAATAGCACTGTGAAAAAAAGCAAGAAAATTATCAAAAAATAAATGAAACAACAAGCAGCAGTCATCCACTTTGGCTTATTGTGGTCAATGCATGTGACTGAGACCAGCATAAGCACCTTCCATGCTGGCATAGTTGGACGTGCTTGTCTCAGCACAAGACTCAGCAGCTCCAGCCAAGTGTTTAAATTCATGGAGAGCCTCGAGAAGAAATTAGTATGTAATGGCCACACTCTGCAAGAAGAAAGACCCATTATGCCTTTCCACCGACTGTACTTGGCTTTCATTTGTGAGCTAAATGGATGCGCGTGAAGGTGAAAGTTCAGTAGCCATTCAAGTATTTGGCTTTAACTGGCTCCAGCACTCTTGCTTTAATTCAAGCAGAAGGACGAGTATGAATAATCGCTCTGGATAAGACTCATCGCGACCAGCAGCATGAGTCCCCACCACCACCAACAACCCGCCACCCCTCCTCCTTTTCCCCCCAAAATGGCTGCTGCAGCTTAATGACAAAACACCATTTACATCATGCCTTTTAATTTGCAATTTGCCAGCTTTTGTTGCTGCTATCTGATTTTGGTTTGTTAGCTGCACACTGTTATTTTGATGCAAATTTCCTCCCAGCTCATCTCAACTGGTTCTAATTTCAGATTTGTTTATTGGAGCTGGAGAAAATAGCTGGGGAGCAATGGGTAGCGCTAATCAATGCGAAATGCAGCACAAAATATCTAATGATTACAGATCTACTGAGGCTGCCAGACTGTGCCGAGAGTTGAGGCAGTAAGTTGCAGTAGCCCTCGCGGGGTGATAGAAACAAAGAGACCGCATGCTATTAAAGGGGGGATAGGTTGTAAATAAAAGAAGAGAAATGTCCCTTATTGGACCTTTAGAAAAAAGGTGACAAATTTTTTTTTTCTCCAGCACACAGAACCAAACCGGCTAATACAAGGCCCCATGGGTGTTAGTCTCATCTAATATATGCACAGGCTAATTTATTACACCAGGACTAATTTCCATTGCTTGTGCTTGGAGTTGCCTTGCTAATTATGGAATGTTTTTTTTCCTTTAACATTTTTTTTTCTCCTGGATTCATAATTGCACATCCGCATTCAGGAGCAGCATCTTTGCAAATTAGATGAGGCCTTGCCATTTGGCATTCACAGCCCCCCCACACCCAGGTGAGGCAACAGCCCACACAGGGCACAAGCGAGGCTCCATTTCCCTCCAAAAAACAACCACCCTCCCAATCAGCGATGCTTGGATCTTTGATGGGCTCTGCCCCCAGAACGGCTATGACCATCTCAGAAAAATCAGATAGGCTGGTGTGTAATTAGACTTGGGACTTTAATTAGGAAAAGTTAACTGTTAGATGAAAGCTGTCACATCTGTGATGCGTACTGCTGGTTCAGTGGATGGATCCCAGGGGGGTCTGCATCAAAAGGCTCTTCCCTGCAGAGAAGGCCCACTCTAGCATGTTCTCATGTGCCAAATCAGGCCCTCTGAGTGGCCACCGATGTGAGGGGATAGAAAAACACAGGCACAGGCACAAGTTAACTGCAAAGGAGAGATGGAGAAGAAGAAGTAGAAGAAATGGGAGGGGAGGGGAAAAAAAGAGGAGGGAGAGAGAGAAAAAAAAAAAGGAAAATGTCACTGAGCTGCTCGGCTGCTTTTTCGTGTGTCTCGTTAAATGGAGATCACGGCACAGACACAAAGGGATCTGAGGGAAAACAATGTTGCCTAACAAGACATCACTGGCTCATCATTAGCAATTTGTTGTGGGCATAATTTTCCCCTGCCCCTTGCATAATAGGTGCCCTGGGATATCGCCGATGCCTTTGTCTGCCCTCATTTGGCTATTTATTTACTTGGCTCGTGTCACAAAAGAGATCTGGCCACCTCAAGCGGGCGCCAAGATAACGCCGTTATGGCTCCACATCACAGCCCTATTAAGATGGAGCTCCTTTAATTGACTCCCAGAGCTCATTGCCTGACCTGAAGTCTTTGTTGATCCCACCCAACCAATAAGAGCCTTTGTCTCACAGGGCACGGCGTGGAGCTGTGTGAGGCGTTAGTGCGACGTATTTTGCTTGATGTCAAATTGTCTTGTCATCGGGTGCCCTTCCTTGCTTCTATGCGCCATATTCAAAAGGCAGGAAGGACTGATCAAGCTCGTTTTTGATTTCTACTCTGTGGCCTAGAAAAAAAAAATAATACAGCTGCAGACCGCTGCAGACCGCTGCACCAGCGCTAAACGTGGGGAAATGGCTTGACGGATATCACGGCCATCAATCACAAAAAGAGGGGAGAGCGAGAGGAAGCCTTATAATTTCATTGTGTGCCCTTTTCCTGTTTACTCATCCACACAGATGGTACCGCCAGCGCTCCACAGAGGAGCTCTCGCGCCGTCGTTGCATCGCCCTCGCTTTCTGGGGCCCTTTGTGACAGTATCGAGCTGTCATTTACATTCAGCAGACACGTACGCTGGAGATGGATGGACGGATAGTCGAGCCGTGGCAACAACGCAGCTATTTGGGAAAACAGAAAGCAGTGTTTTTTTCTGGAAATGGAAGGAAATTAATGATGCCAGCGTGGCTCGGCGCTGACAGATTGCGATGAGTATAATGATGTGCATAGACTATCTAAGCACCCCCTTGCTTCCTGTCACTTGCCCCTTTTCCCACCCATCGTTCTTGCTGAATGACAGCATTCACATTAGTGTGACTGTAATGCGATTGTATCTGTTGTTCAGGAAATGAAAATCAAGTATTTGACCTTTGTATCTTACAAGTGGCTTAGTGTTATGCTGTGGTGGCCTTCAAACTGCATTAGCATCCCTTCAAGCCACATTGTCTTCTTTTCTGCAGAGTTATAAAGACTGTATATGAAGCTTTAATATGGAAATTTGCATGATTTTATTTCCTGCTTGGTCTCACGCCTTTTATTCCATGGAGTGCGTTTAATGGACACATGCATACAGAAGCCCCGTTCATGCGGCTCGGACTTAAAGCAAGGCCAAATGAGGAGATGGTGAAATCGATTTACACATTGTGTTTCACACCCTTTCATCAGGCCCAACCCTCGTGGCTGGAACGCTCATGATTTCAAAAGCACTTAACATATGCCAGCCCCTTTGTTCGGCAGGCAAACTACTTCTGAGGAGACATCAATGCAAATAAAACCAACTAGCAGAGCGAAGGGAAACTCGAGCTGAAGAACAACCAAATTACCCGTAGTTAATACGTCTTCATTACAATTTCCTCTCACTCTCTCTCTCTCTCTCTCTCTCTCTCTCTCTCTCTCTCTCTCTCTCTCTCTCTCTCTCTCTCTTCTCTCTCTCCGGCGTACCAAAGATTCTCAGCGCTAATGATTTTTGGGGTATTAAAGAGGCACCCACTGCTGTCACTCTGGATATGAAACAAGAAAACAGATTATTGTCGAGATCACCCACTGTGAAAACCCAAATGATACTTAAAATATAATGATGTTCTTAAGCATACTCATTAACGCCGCTGTGCAGGCAAAGAACAATACCCCTCCGTGCAAAAGAGAAGACAAAAAAAAAAAAAAAAGATTTAAAATGAGAGCATGAAGCAGAGAATCAAACGGTTTGGAAAAACACGGGGACTGGAGACAAAGCAGCCATGCATTTACAATTTGTTCCCAAACTCAAGGATTTGTCTGCACGTGCAGTGGTTTAAAGTTATAAGTCATTTTGGCTGAGGGTAATGATGTAAACTCTTAAACATATAATAAGGAATATAGTTATTTGCTGTGGCATGCCATGACAAAGGTTGCCTATCTGCATCACCCATGTGGCGTTGCACATCTCATCATAATAATTATTATTCTTACAGACACTGTGTGTTAATAAGCATCTTTTTCCCCCTGCTTAAATAATTGGCAGCATATGACAAAAAGGAAAAGTTTTGGTCGAAAATCAGTTTTATTAGTTTCGTGCCTAATTAAAAACTGTAAGTTTTAGGTTTCACAGCTTGCACAGAAAGCCTATTTCAACCAGCTGCCAATAAATAACCGAGGCCCCATTTCCACTACATAGGCGAGTGATTCAAATGCTGGCCTCTAAACAGACAGTAAAGGAAGCCCAATGCTCCATAACTCAACCCTTGTCATGGCACACTTTACTGAATAGGACAACTAGGGACACAGTAGGATTGTTCGCTTCTCGCCAAGCCAGAACGATTCTTTGTCAGCCAGGCATAAATAACGAAGTGTTGATTGTTCTGTCAAAGTTAATCTGACAGCTTGGGGAAGCAGTCATTTATCTAATGACAGAGTTTCTATGACGACAATCGATCCTCCCGCAGCCTTGGGTGTGTGTGTGTGTGTGTGTGTGTTTGAGTGGGGCTGCTAAACATTTGCCATTGGCTGTTTTTTAAGTTGACTACATGAAAATATCCAAGGATGGGGGGACAGGGAGGCTTTGTCGTGACGTGCCGCTTTTGTCTTTAAAGCTTAGACATTTCTTAGATACCAAATAGTTCTGGTGGTTCCTCTCTTGTCTTACACACACTCAGTGAAATGTTTGGCATACTTTTTTTTCCCCATCAATACCAAAGATTCCTTTTAATTACATCATGAGACCGAAGAATGCATGGCTTCCACAGGTGATGTTTACCTCTTATGTTGTGATACAATTTATCCTCCTGCTGATGAATGTCAGGACGCTCTGCGAGAGTAAACAGTAATTACTTTAGTCCAGGTTCAAACATTTAGCCTGCCGTGACTCTACCAAATATCGTCGTTCTTACAAATTTTTCTCACATTTTAAAGCTGGTGGATGTTTGCAGTGGCCCTGGAAAAACACCATGAAATAAACTATAGAGGCTGCTAGAAATGCACTGGAAAATATGTTTCATGTTTCATGGAGGTGTGATTGGAAAAGGAGGAGAAAAAAATCAGGTTAAATTTTTTAGCTGCAGACCTGCAAAGAAAAAGTTTCCTATTGCATCCAACAGGTTTCTAGTATCTTGTCATGGCCTCATTATGTGTCGCAACAATTGCTTTATGCTTTTAGTTGTTGAGGAACTGCAAGACAAAAAATGTAATGGGTGGTTCTTATATAATATGACAATGTTAGCGATGCAACAATCAGAATTTTCCCGGCTGTTGTTGATTTCCGGTATTCTTTGAGATATTCTGACGATTCCGGTTTTGACTGTTTCTGACTTTTTTTGTTGTTTCAGAAATAAATGTGGTTTGGGTTCTTGGATAATGGTTGCATCTTTTAATCCTATAGATAATTAAGTAACCGTGCATATTTGTGGAGTGGAAGGAATATTACTCATGATTTTTTTTCACAAATGAGAACCAGGAAAGTATGAGGTCCATATATTTCTTGCCCTCCAAGTGCAACTTTTGCTAAATGTTTGACAAGTCTATTCAAACATATAAGTATGCATTGATCTGAACCCTGCGGTTGTAGCTCTGGATGTATGTTTCACATTGTCCTGCAAGAAGGCAAACCTCCACCCCAGTCTCAAGTCTTTTGCAGCCTCTGAAAGGTTTTCCTACAGGATTGTTCTATCTTTAGCTCCAATCAACTTCAACAAGCTTCCCTTTCCCGGCAAATAACCATTTTAACGACAGCATCATCCTGCCACCATGTTTTCATGCCACTACCAAGATACACATACATTACCAAACGTTTGGACTCACTTTCTCCATCATGGTTTGTCTTCATTTTTATATGGGAACTCTTTGAAGACAGCTAGCAAACCATTTCAGATGACCAACCTCATGCAGCTCATCTGGAGTGACCAAAGCAGTAGTCAAAACATCATGTAAAAGGTACAAGATGTATTGAGTTAACCTTTAAGTCATAATTTTGATGTCGACACTATGTAACTGCAATGTAGAAAGTCACAAGAATAAAGAAAAGCCTTTGAATGACAAAGGTGAGTCCAGACATTTGACTGACGTGCACAACTGACAGATGTCCTGTCCATTGATTCTCCCACCTGAGCTGTGGATCTCTGCAGCTCCTCTTGGATTACCATGGGCCTCGTCCAGACTCTCACTTTCAGTGGCTGGCCAAGCCTGGATAGAATTGAGGTCCATAAACATCCATGATGGATGAAACAGTGAGACGTTCAGAACCATGGATGTTGTTGTATCACCTTTCCTTAAATCTCTCCACAACTTTATTGCTGACTTTGACAATGCTGCTTGTTCTCTGATGTTCTCTAACAAAGTTTTTCATAGAACAGCTGTATTTATCCTTACATTAAAATAACCACAGGTAGATCCTATTTATGAATCATTTGAAGTTTAAAGGCAGTTTGCTACGCTACATTTTATTGAGTGATAGCAGAATAAAGGGGGCTTAATACATATATAGGCCTCACTTTTCAGATTTTAATTTGCAAAAAGATGTATCTAAATATACAGAAATTTGTGGGCTTTACATGACAAATGTAAAACTGTTCATGGAATGTAAGCACTTTAGAAAGGCACTGTATGGCGTACACCCAGAAAAGAAAATTAAAAAATATATGTTCCTTCTTGTAATGGGTTAAATTATTTTGCAAAGTGCTAAACCATTTTCAGTGACATAAAAATGCACATATTTTTCAAATTGGCTTAAATAGTCTTCTTAGCTTCTTCCTACTTTTAGCATCCTCTTCCTCTAAGCCATAATTCATGCAGCATCTATTTAAATTCAAAATCCCCACCACATTTGGAGCTTTCTTCTTCTCTGTGTGAAATAAGAAAATTAAAGACTTGCCATCTATGTCTGCTTTAGCTACTGTCCAAGTGCCCTGACACCTTGACAGGATGCCTGAAATCGGGTACGTGCTAGAAAATTAGGAAAAGGAAAACTGAGACAAATATCATCCATAATATTAAAATGACCCCTATTGTCATTGTGAGCCGAGAGATTAAATTCAACTCATCAGACGGAAGTATGACAGGTGCCTCAATAGCCTGATGCCAAGCGGCAAGCCTCGGAGATTAGTAGGGCACTGATATCATTATTTCCGCCTATCAGGGATTCAGCAGGGAGGCAATTGTAATTTCTAGGCTTATTAGTCCGCACTCGGAGAAGAGAAGGCACAGTGATAAAGCTGACTGTGACAGCGGCGCATTTCACTCGTAAGTGTTGCCACTGTGACACTGACCAAATGCCAGTATGCCCTGTAATCCTGCCTAATGGAGGTTAACGCACAATACAGAAAAGGTCCTCACCAACGATCACAACAATCCACACATTTGCATTTTTAAGTTGTAAGAGTTACAGACAAAATAGAAAAAAAATTAGAGAGGCGTTAATGTGTGGAAATGAGGAGGTGGAGGGTGCACACATACGCGTGTATTTTAAAGCTGAGAGGAGAAGTAGCACAGCGGTCTTGAAGGTGGCAGACAGGCAGATCCTCTCTCAGCAATTTCAGACATCTGCCTCTCCTTGGGCAGCCTGTGCCAGCTCCAGGCCCTCGAGAGAGCCTTGTTCCCAGCACACTAAAGCCCAGAAGTGTTTGTCGAGCCTAATAAATATTGCACCGCGCTTCCTCTTAATCTCATTAATGTTTGTGCATGTCTGTTGGTGTCTGTAGATATAAACAAGGGATGAGCATTAAGCCCTTACAAAAGAGAGAAAAAAAAGGAAAAAAGACAGCCACCATCAACTCCACCAGTCTCCTTCGTGGATATACAACTCTAGTCACCTTTCCTCTAAGCCAAAGAGACATGGAATAGGAACCATCCGGGTATTATCTGCTCGCCACTACCACGGTTCATCCTCAGCTCCATTTGTCTCTGTAAATGCAGGCACGGGGAGCTGTCATATTTGGGCCAGATGAAGATATCTGGCTCTGTTTGGCAACACGTCTCCTTAATTATGCCTAATTTGTAGACCAAATAGCCGCTTATCACTCCCACTGTCTGTGACAGCTTAATAATCTGTAACCCCAGTGTGGGTGTGTGAAAAGGGAGAGCTGGCGGAGCGTGACCGAGACCTTAATATGATTTGTGTGTTTTGGTGTCATGGTTTAACAGTTTTATAAGCCAGCCTGGTGATAAGTATCATGTTATTAGGGAGTTACATATTTGCCTTTATTTTTCTCAAAGGGGAGGCACATTGTGACCAATTGCATTACAACGATCACAATAATCAGGGTCTCCAGGGAGGACAGGGAAGGCAATTTGCATGGCAGTAGCTGACAGCGCCGTAATAAACTTGTGTACATAGAAGACTTCCCATACATCCTAGAAAAGGGGCACTGGTAGTAAAGTAGGGTAGCTAAAAGGCTTTGAGAGCCTCCAGGAAACTGTTAAATGGTCAGTGTTTTGGGTACAGCACCACTTTCACGGGATTTAGGTGGTCATGGACATTTCCTTTTCTTTTATTGGAAAAATACACTTATTAGAAGAAGAAAGTCCAGTTTATTACACAATGTTACGTTGGTCAAAGGTTTTCGACAAATTATTTGTGATATGACATCTGTCTCATACAGGTATGGGAATTACAATTGATAAAATTGTATACAAAATCCCTCCTAAAAATACAAACTATCTCTTTAATGGGAATCTGAGTGACATGTTGCCCTCAACTGAACCTTTTAGCACATAAAGCTGGCAATGTTTTGTTTTTTTCTTTATAAGCCAGCTGGTATTGATATTGTATTTTGTACACATTTTTTAAGCTATTTATTTTTGTTGAGGCTGTTTTTTGGGACAAAACTGGGCCAGGACAAATGTTGACTGATGCAAAGCATGTTCATCCAGCACGGTTATAAACATTTGCAGCCAACTATTTACTTTCATTGAGTGTTTAACACCTAATTTGACAAGGTTTAAGATATCTGAATCAAAATTTAAAAGAGGTAAAATAAACTCATACTTCCGGTCTGCTGCTACATTCCTGACAAATGACAAGTACTTATATTTATAATGTTTCTTTTTTGTGAAATTGAGAGTACAATGATATGGCTGGGCCAGGAGGAAAACAGAACCTAACAGGAAACCATGGGGAATAAACAGATAATGATGAAATAAACTAGCCATCTGAACAGAGGACGGGCAGGCAGGGATTACAGATCTAACAAACAACAATAAACTACTTTAATCATAATGAGCAGAAATTGACGGCCAGGAACTGAATCTACAGACAATAAACAATACTAAAATGAGAAAACCCAAGCAGAACTGCGTGATCCCCAAGAAGCTAAAAATGATGTAATTGAAACCCTGGGAATCGTGACACCATGTTGTAATTCCAGTCCAGTTTATTGTTAAAGTGAACACCCAGGTACTAGGAAGAGTCCTCTATCTCAGCATCAGTTCCCTGGATGTTAACCGGTACCGATAAGGTGGCTCTGTGCCTGCGAAAGTCCACCCTACTTTGCTTTCCCTGCATTTAATCTGTGGTGGTTCTGCTGGCACCTTTCTACAAACCTCTCTAAACACCGTCTGTACTCTTGAGTCATCCTCAGCTGTAATGAGACTGACTATGGCAGAGTCATCAGAGAACTTCTGAAGGTGGCAGCATGGTGAGCTGATGGAGAAGTCTGCAATGTAGAGGGTGAACAGAAATGGGGCCTACACAGTTCCGTGTGGTGCTCCTGTACTGCAGATCAGCCTGTCAGAGACCCTTGTCCTAACATACTGCTGTCGACCAGAGAGGTATCCACTGTGCTGGTCCGCTCTTCTGCACTCCAGCTTCTCCTTCAGGAGTCATGGTTGCATGGTATAGAAAGCGCTGGAAAAATCAAAGAACATGATCCTCACAGTGTTTCCAGATTTTTCAATGCTGGCCAGAGCTCAGTATAGCAGAATGATGCATAAATATATATATATATATATATATATATATATATATATATATATATATATATATATATATATATATATATATATATATAAAAACACCAAATATGGTATTAATTTTCACATACTTATTTTGCAAATTTTGTTTATTTTCTCAAGGTCTGCATTTTATGGAGCAACACATGTATAACATATTGGCTGGTTAATTCAATGAGCTTTCTGCTGGGGTAGCCAGTCTGCAGCCCAATGCAGCCCAATCTTGCACGTAGTCTGCAGACTGTTACCTCAATAAAAGTGATGGTCAGAGATGTTTTAGTTTCCATTCCATAACTTTATGACTTTTACATAATCAGAAATATTTCTAAACAGCAAAAATGTCTTTCTTCTGAGTTTAGAAGCCTTCTTTCAGATGGATGACAGGCAGAGCGGGCTGCAGCCAGCCGGAGAGGGGCCTGCTGCCCCAAGCTAATCTTTACACTGATCCCATTCTCTGCGATCTCAGTCAAACTTGTTGATGTTGCAGAAATGGTTTTGAAACTGTATCTTAAAAAGCTTTGGTACTAGTAAGCTGCCTTTGTCTATTCTTGCTACATTCCTTCATTCTCAGACCTTTCTTTTTTCATGGGTATTTTTTTTTTCAGTGTCTGCAACATAAGGAGGGAGTATAGGAATGGAAGTAGAGGTGGGCGAAAGGGGCCTGATGGCTCTACAATGAAATCTGCCTCAGCTTGCCTCTACCAGCTGCAATTATCATTAAGCCTCCAATGGAACCGGTCCACTCCAGAGACACCTAAAAGCCACCGTGGACCCACACATAATATTGTATTAAATGAGACCAAAAAAATCAATACACAATGCAAATGAAAAGCATGGGAGTAGGATCCACTCAGTATGCATATTTCCTGTCAAGTACACTTTGTGACCTGCTGAGCGTCACTCGGGCAGAACTCGGTACTTTTGAAAATTACTGATGATCTGTTGTTATGAGCCCCTATCTGCCTGCCTTGCACTATTTGTGATACGCTTGTCTGGCTGTGCGTGCTGAAAAACCGGCTCGCTTCCTTGCCGTATTAAAAGAGTTTGTCCGTGAACCGAGGAGAATGTGCCGCTTATGTCCTTTTTGTACACCGTAAATGGAAATGTTGATAAATACAGCCTGCCGTGAAGCACTTGTTTTGTAGCGGCTGCATGCGATGCACAACAACACAAGAGAGTTAATTATGAGAAAGATGAGCCCGCGTGAGGAGCAGGGTGAGCAGCTACTTCCTTTGCTGCTTCTCTTTCTATCGTGCTCAGATATTATTCCCACAATGTAAACTTTGCTGTGTGTGTGTGGGTGTGTGTGTGTGTGTGTGTGTGTGTGTGTTTTCTTGCGCATAAAAAGGGGGTATGCATCATTGGAGGTTGCAGAGAGCGCATTGAGGAGAAATGAGGGCAAAAGAAAACTCTGAATGCATATGTACGCTCAGTGCAAACAGATAAGTGCTTATCATAAACCTGTTGCCAGGAGGCCATATCCAGCATATCTGTGCAGTCCCTGCAAGCGTACCTCCCCCTGGTTCAATCTGCAATCTTAACTGGTAGAACTACTCCTGTTTTTTATAAAAAGTGTACCAGAGGGTTGTCAAGGTGGTCCATCAGAAGTCCTGTACAGAAAGAAAATGCATTGTAAAATATTATGTGTTGTATAAGTAATATAATTTTATACTTTATTTTATTAGTTTATTTTTCTGAACCCCACACAGCCTGGGCACAAACTGTTTTTCCCTTTAGGTTGATACAGAGCGCTATTTGCAAAATAAAAATAAAAAAACAGCCACCACAGAAACAGTTACAAAACCCAGTGTTGTCTATGCTGTATATATATATATGTGTATATATAAATATATATATATATATATATATATGTGTATATATATATATATATATATATATATATATATATATATATATATATATATATATATATATATGTATATGTGTGGATGAATACATATTTACAAAAGTAACTTTGTCTTTCCCAACGTTTTATATGTTAAATTGGCTATGACTGTGTTGGTTCAGCTGTGGGCTCAGCCGCTCTTGCTTTCGCCCCACCGGCATGTCCCGCCTTAAACCTCAGTACTGCAACATGATTGGCCCGAACCATTTTTGGTTCAGACACAAACGGTTGAAGCCGGAGCGAAACAAAATGGATTCTCGTGTGTTTGTGAACGCACAAATACCAAGTGAATTCATCTTGCAGGCAAGGTTAGTCTGGATTGGAGAAAAGTGGAATCAAATTCAGTTTTTGTGTCACTCATAGATTGAAGCTGATCATGGTTCTAGCAAACTGTGTTTGCTATCCACAATAAAATAAAAAACTGATGATTTTCATAAATGACAGTTGATTTAAGTAAAGTTTCAGCATCAAGAATGCATAACCACAATGATCTCTGTAATACAGGCTGGTGACCAGAGTTGGTCAATATTCAGATAAGTTGGCTCTGATCCATGAATGGCTGATCAGATACTTGAACATCACATTTTTCTTCACGCTAACCACCAGTTTTGTTGGCGAATAATTTTGTGCATATTTTTCATGAGTACCATTTATTATTGGCGAAAACTAGATGAAAATTATATAAAAATTCATTCCGAATGAGTAGAACAATGAGAAAAACGTATGATTTTTTTGTTTAGACATTAAAAATAAGATACAACATTTGGAAAGAAGTCTATCTAATCTATCAGATCTAGTTTTGATGTGTGGAAAGGTGGAACAAAAAATAGCCATACACACATCATCCTCTTTCATGTTTGGAGGTGAATGAAACAACATATTTAGTGGTTACATGGTGTCTGACCAGAAAGTGTGATCATACTTCTTTTTGTGACCGGGCCTTGTGGCATGTCTGATCATTTTAGTTTTTGAAATGATCACAATGTTTCTTTCAGTGAAGAATGCTGCGTGAATTATGTGTAGAACACATAGGATTTTAGGTTTTTGGAAACTTGAAAAACTTTCCACCATACCATCCTAGACTTCACCTACCTATAAAGTAAAAATCTTTATATGTTACTTGGCTAAACTTACAATAAATTTAGTCCTGTAAAAGGTGCTACAATTTAGTCTAATAAAACTAAACCAAAACTAAGATTACTACAGGTAACTAAATAGTGTATAAAAAGAAATTTTAATTTAGTCAAAACACATCAAGTATGATGGGAAAACACATGTGCTAAAAGAACAGTTCTAACAACACCAATCAGTGTTAAGCTTGTTACTGTGGGAAGAAGGCTCAGTTGGCTATTTAAAGATAAAGTATTTTCTACACGGGGACATAGGCTGTTTTTAGCACAGAAAGATGTCTTCTATCACATGATGTCAATTTGTAACATCCTTGGGGATGTTTGTTGAATTGCAAAGGGACAAATTGACATTGACCTGACTTTAGGAGATAACAAGAAGGATGGCTGCTTTATAGTTGCTTTGTGTTATCCTTTTGAGCTTTCTGACATGAGACATTGCTGGGGTTGGATATGTCCCAGTGTAGGCAAGGTCCTGCATTATGTCCTGTATTATGTTTACAGTTAGTAATGCTAAGTGTGCAGATTGTGCTAATCGCTAATATAAGACATTTAGTTTCAGCCCCAAAGCCAACTTTTCTGGATTTATGCACACACCACAATATGAGCATTATATATTGCAAATCTAATATTAACTATTTTACTTCAACCTGTTCAAAAACCTTGATCGACCCCTTTAATACAAATCTTAAACAATCCAGATTATATTTAGTCTCATGCCAAGTTGATTCTGCTTCCATGACCTCCTACAACAATTTTAAGTTTTTATTAATCAGAGCACAAAACAGTTTGACTCTTCCTAAATGTGTTGAAGTCAAGACAAGGTACCAACTTTTTCTAGATTACCAAAATCTTTCAGTATATGTATATTTTTAATGCAGTTTCAAACAAGAACAAACAACAGTTCCACTCTTGTTACTTTTTCTTCCTGTCTTATCGGTAACAAGAAACTACCATGAACGCTGCATATCACATATCACGTTTCAACATCTTGGCTGTTGTTGCCTTGTCTGTTTTTATTTATTTTAGTCCGTCTATTGATGTTAACGCTGTTTCATGTCTGCAGCAGCAAACATTACATGTGAATCCGAGGATCTCCGTCACACAGCTCTTTCATCATCACATAACCGAGATAAGCTGTTACCTAATTAGCAACCAGCTAAAATGCTCGCAAAGTGAGACTTTAAGCAGGAAGAATACTAGTCCCCACGCATTCATGTGGTCCCTCACTGTGTGATTCTCCCCTTTTCCTGTTTTCATGCTCACACTTTCTCTTTTTTCAATATATCAGCGGTGGAGAACATTTTGTTGAATTTGTTTTAGGTCAATGGTTATGACGCGAACTCATTATAGGAAAGGTCAGAGCCATACACAAATGAATTCTGGGTTGCCACAAGAGCGACCTGGCTCAGAGAAGGATACTTAAAGGACCTTGCCCTGGAAACAGTGAAGGGCAGACCTCACAAGAGGTTCACAGGAGCTCACTGTCTGTCTCTACCAGTCAGCCAATAGCATGTCTCACTTCACTGATTATGTACACTTCCCACACTGCGCTGGAGAACCTCCACTGGGATGGGAGCAAAGATGCAGGGTTTTCTGCACCGTCTAAATAATGATGTCGGAGCAATGAGCAGGGGTGCACACTATTCCCCTTGGAGTTTTGGTTCATGGCCCGGCGCATCTTTGTTAAAGGCTTCTGCCTCTAATGATCCATGTCAAACACTACCTCGCTGTAATGGCATATCTCACTTCATCACTTAAACCCCACAGTGACAATTATAATCACATATATAGCTTTTCCTACTGGATAAGACCTCTATTATGACAGTGATGCTGTGATGAGCAAAGTGGAGGTGGATGAGACAAGGAGGACAAGAGTACAAGCAGACAGCACAGCACTGAGATAACTGAAGTATCAGTGTTCCTTTCAGGGGGTTTAATTCTTTATCCAAGTTATTGTTCATTCACCCTATGGCTCCTCTAAGAGTCATATCCTATCCCGTTTGGCTAGAGAACACACCCTGCCTGTATGGGCGCTGTCATCCCCTTCTTGTTTTCAAACAATGGTGGGTTTTAAGCTGCCACACTAGATGTGTAAAACCCTTCTCTCTCTGATGCGTCTAGGGCAAGGACCACCAGCATACTTGGTCTCTTTGCCCCGCGATGCACCCAAAACAAAAGTGCATTGAGAGCTTCCCAGTTTTTGTTCCTTGACCTCGAGGTAGCAACACCCACAAGACATTGGACCCACTTCCTGTGCAGCTCTATGCTGTACATTTATCACCATTTTCTTCCGGACGCATGTCTTCTAAGCTCGGAGATGGATGTTGGCTGAATTAGTGTTCCTTTGTGTGTAATTACCTGGGATATAGATGCCTTTTTGCCAACTTTCTGTGTTTTTTAAAAGGCCCAAGGTAGCATGAGAGGTGGAGGTTAACCCTCATGGTGGTTATGGTCCCATACCAGCTGATTTACATGGGAGTGAGTCAGCTTACAACGACAATGTCCAGCTTAGGGTAGAGGTTTTCTGAAACTTTAGACACTTTTTTGGTACACTTGTTAAATTGCTTATTAAGGTAATTGCCAATTTAGCAAATCACATGGCAGCAAATCATTGCATTTTAACAATTTGGTGAATAGAAGTTTTTTTTTTAAGTTAACTGATCATCAGAATGAGGAAGTGCAATTTAAGTGTATTTGAACATGGCAGGATAGTTAAAGTCAGAGGGTCTGTTTTAGAAAATGATGTTCTACTTGGATCTAAACACGGCCTGCTCTCAAATGTATAGCCAATGGTCCAAAGAAGGGAAAATATTCAGTGAGCAATGGTTGTGTGGACAAAATATGTATTTTGTCCACAAATTTCTAGTGTCATGCATCTAGTGCAGGGGTCTGCAACCTGTGGCTCCAGAGCCGCATGTGGCTCTTTACACCTTTAGCTTTGGCTCTTAAAAACCTAGACCAGAAATGCGGGGGGGGAAAATTGGTCAATGTTTTTAAATGTAAAGGTCATTTAAAATTGCTAGCTTTGGGATGCATATAGTTCTGCAATATATGCATAACATTTTTAGAAAGAAAGAAACTAATGGTGTATAGAATGTTTTACTATAGATAAATGAAGTATCTTTTTGTCAATAGGTGGCAAACGACTTGCTTTTTCATCATTTTGATGCCATTTGCTATACAAATCAAATGTCCAATTGAAGAAAATGCATTAAACCTAAACATAAAAATACTGTTGGCTAAATAATAAAAACTGTTAATTTTTAATTTAAAAAATGTAAACAAATTTCCTATGGTATACTATAAAAAACAGCTTTTGTTTTAAATAGATGTGTAACTTTTGTGGCTCTAAACAAAATTGGTTTAGCTGGACCGAGGGCAAAAATGGCTCTGCGGGTTGTAAAGGTTGCTGACCCCGGTCTAGTGTCTAATGTCTAATTCATGTTAGGAGTCAGAAGAGACTGGGGAGACTGGTTTGAGATGATAGAAAGGCAATGTTAGCTCAAATAGTCCCGTGTTACAACCAAGTAGGATTGTAACGAGTCAAAATAATTGATATCTCAATATGATCAATACTAAAAAAATTATTATTCAAAGATACTTATTTGCATCAGTATCAATATAAATCTATTCACATTTGCCCAAATTGTCGCATTTCGCACCATTTGCCTTGTTTGCATTCTGTGTGAATGTACCTTTAAGCTAGCAAGTAGGATCCTGCAGCAAACTACCCTGCTGATGTAGTTGATCACAAATGACAATATTAGGTAATACGACTAGAACGGCAGAAATTGTACAGGGCTACTGCTGAATAGATTTGCATGGACCAGATCCTTGGCTTACATGGTAAAAATATGTTTTGTTTGCATCAGATCCATGTTTGTTTTGAAACACAATTTATTTTAGCCAAGCATGACTCTTTATTTTGTCCCTCAGAAAATGAAAGCACACAGTGGTGCACAATTATACTAAAATAAAATAACTGCATGACTGAATAAAAGGTACATACTCCCATAAAGGACATTAACACTTATACTAAGTTGTATCTTGTCTAGTGACACTTAAATTATATATTTCTCTAGACAAAGGCTGAACCTTCCCCTAATTCTTGGTTTTGCCTCAATAAAGGCAGTAAATTAACTTTGTTATATTGTAATTTATTTGCCTTTAACCAGAAAGATCCCTGTGCCTTCAAAAAATTTTAGTATTTCTCTTAGTATCATATCGAGTTTAAAGTTTTATTATCATGACAACCTAAAACCAATGCATACAGAACACCATCTACAACAGTACAATATATTGATCCTTGAAGCAGATGTGAAATGGCACCACTTGGTGCTACTCCTGTCTGCTAAGGACGTGACATAATTTACACAGGTTATCAAAAAGAACAATAACAAAAGGACCAAATGGAAATGTGTTGCATGGTCTGATAAGTCTTGATTTCTGGCATTCAGATGCTTAGGTCTGTATTTGGCCTAAAACAGGAAAACGTATAGCTATCCTGCTATTTGTTAATACTTAAAATCTGGTGATGGTAAAATATTGGAGTGGGGTATATCATCTTAGCTTATTTTTGGCTCCTTAACAGCAATTAATCAACACTTAAATACCCTAACCTTACCTGAGTGTTGTTGCTGACCATATCCATCCTTTTATGACCACAGTCTAGCCATCTTTTAATAACAACTCTACACTTTACAAACTGATTTCTTGAACAGTACATTGAGTTCACTGGGTTCCAGTAGCACCTTTGGGATGCATCATGGATGGGTACCTGGGAAGATGCTATCTTCCCAGGAAGGACAAAAATCTCAGAATAATGTTTCTGGCATTAGGAAGGTGGAGCTAATAAAGTAGCTTGTGTGTGCAGATTTCCTCTCCAGACCTCCTTGGGTTCCACAATGTTACCTTGATTTTTGAGACCTTGCATGTGTGCAGGATATCACCAGCTTGATTGGTGATTTATGAGATGATGGATGCAGCTCATCTTTGGAGGTTTCTGATTTAACAGTTTTGTGAAAGAGGCTTTTAAAAGAAGCTGTTGGTGGTCTCACCTTTTAGAAACTGGCTTGAGCATTTTGCTTTGTGTTTTCTTTGTTCACGTGATTTTTCAGCATAAAAAAATTAGCTAAAAGGAACCTTTTCAATTTAACATCTTTTTGCTGCCCCATTTTTATCTCACTTTAGTTCCAAGACACATTTTCTTTCCTCAACCCCAGCCTTGCCTGTCCTGCAGCAGATTTGCCTTTTGTTGCCTGGTGTTAATAGGATTAAAATGGGTTACGAGCTCAATCACAGAGAGCTTCAAACCATCCCTAAATGTAAGTATCTCATGGGGGTCGGGGGGCATTGTGATTCTGCCTTTCTCCCCTCTGGCAGCCCTCCTGGATCGGGGTAGAAGCCCCCCAGCCTGGTGGGGGTGGCAAAGGCTTGGCCTCCAGGAAAATCCGCCGGATTATGTCAGCACTCATTAAAATGTACACAAAGACCACAGGATCAGTAGGAGCACAAACGGAGCAGTTAAGTCAAATAGGGTGGGCCAGGGGATTCTCCGCTTCCACCATGACATTGATTAGCCTTTGTGTTCTGGGACTCTGCGCATTAAGGTTACAGCCACTGGGCTACCGATTGGCAACAACTAAACTGAGCACAAAACCAGGCCTTTTCACTAACTCGAATCTCTATTTGGAAGTGTGGTCTTAAGTTTTAGCTATGATTTGATGTGCTACGATTAATTGTAGCATGCACGGCAATGGTTGATTCGGTTAAGCATTGACAAATAGACTGAATCAATTCAACTCGGAAAACAGATTTTGCGGGGTATGGTGAATTGTGCCTCACATCCCTGCTTAATTAGACAGTGGGTGAGAATGGTTCAGGATCCATTGTGATAATTTAAGGTCACATCACTCTTGAACATCATTGATAATAACTATATCCAATGAAGTTGTATCCATTAGGCAGGCTGAAGTGTCCAGCACCATATTCACACAAACTTGAGATTAACAAGCGCACATGTGCGTTTGTTACAATTTGCACAATGCTTAGGCAAAAAAAAAAAATGAAAATAGATCATATAAAAAAAACAGAGTAAGCAAGAATCCAGTGTTAATATTCTGCTCACCATTTAAGTACCACAGACATGTTCTAGGTGTGGCGTGTGCATAACAGTGTCACCCTCCAAGGTTGGAAACACAAGGGGCTGCCCAGCGATTGATGTGCTCATTTAAATGGGCTCTCAGGGGCAGTGTTCCACCCTACATTCACATTTTCACAGGAGATGATAGCATACTCATCCACTCACAGACACATTCACACTTAAAGACAGAAGCACGCATGCATGCTTTATGATTCAGCATGCAAATGCATTTGTTAATCAGTGTGCACACTTATTTATAGCGGTGCAGAATGGCAGCTATTCACTAGTGCTTGTGCATGCTAAAAAGGGTTGAAAACACCAACAATCACAGTCCTTCATTGCTGAATCTACTAAATACATGGATCCTATTTACTGACCGGCAAATGTGCAGCAAGGAAAATTTGTATTTATCATATCAGCGTGTTTCACAGAAAAATGGGGGTTTTGACATGATATTCACTCCAATCAATGTAATATGCATGTACAGAGAAATCAAAACAAATACTGCCATAAATTTGGTTATGTGCAATAAACTGAATTACACCCAGAATCAGCTCTGAGCACATGAAGTAAAAAAGCTGCAAAACAGCACAGAGCGCCAAGAAAATATCTGAAATCTGCCAATATATAGAAAGCAATAAATAGGAACTTGCTCCCTATTAGTGCAAGTTAGTATTGGCTGGTTTGGTTATGATTAATGGTCATTGAGAGGTTTTTCATTACCAAGGTATCCAAGGTATTACAGGACAATCATGTCATGATGAGTAAAAGCGACTCGCTCAACACCCTCACCGCTTTATGGTTTTAAAACACACTGATAGCTCTGGTGGCAGTTGTATTTCTAAACATCTGAATACTGTGAGACAGAAAGTACCTCTAGATCATTGCATCTGTGTTCTGTGTTTTTTGTGCGTCTGCTCTGCCTTCTCAAACCACCAGTTAGACATAGCAGATGGCTTTGGGTTCTGCTCCATTTCAAAATTTATCACGTCCTTCCAGTGTCACCATGTACTTTCTCAGTGTCATGGTGTTCTGCAAACTCAGTGCCTTGATTAAAAACACATTTTTTTAGGATTGCCTTCGACTGTTCTAGTTAAACTGTTTTACTGAAACATCATTAGTCCAACTTTGTAGTCCAACTGTTTTTAATGTTTGCTTTTAGTTTTTACTTTTCCAATTTCTATTTTATTTCTACATTTTATTCCTACTTGCTTCTATTCTGTTTTTTTCCTGTATTTTAATCATTTAAAGCACTTTGCTATACAAATAAATTTGCCTTGCCTTGCCTTGCCTTGCCTTGCCTTGATGCAACCTAAGGATTTCCTAAGATTTTATGTCCAATAAGAGACTTAAACAGAGCATCACAGTATTGCTTTTTAAGTAGGATTAAATCGGAATGTGTAGTAATTGAATGAGTTTAAATTCTAAGCTTTCTTTATAATATTCGGTTATGGATTTTTCAGTTCATAAATTGGTTCTGTTTGTCTTATAAAATGCCTCGAGATGACATTTGTTGTGAATTGGTGCTATATAAATTAGTTTACCAGTGAGGCCCATAGGGTATTAATCCAGTGTAAATAACATAATTTCAAAATAAACCCGCCATGACAAGGCGCGCCTTGTAATATTTTTAATCGTAGAGTAGCCCAAAGAATAATCAGAACAGTTATCCAAGAACCAAGGACCATTTTCAGAGAGACCTCGGGTTATCGGGTACAGTTTTTCCATGAAAACAACAGGTATGTACTCAACCGCTGCTCAAGTGGAGAAAGTATATTGAATCTCAATTACGTTTTCCTGCAGAACATTTGAACAAGTCAACAAAACAGTTTGGAGGTGGAAACGTCATGGTGTAAGACTATTTCTTACCACAATCCACTGAAGAGGCTCTCAGCCCCTTCAAAATGTATTTTGTACAGATTCAAGAGTTTGTGTGGAAGGATGGATGAAAATCCCAAATGAGCAATACATGCAACTGGTTTCTCCATGCAGCACACGTCTTGAGGCTCTCATTACCAATATCAAGTATTTAATACATTTCTTTAAGCGTGTGCAATACATATTTGCTGTATCATTTCTTTTTTTTTTATTTCTTTTTTTACACATAATTAATAGTTTGATTTGATCGTTTGTATTTGTGGATCACTTTGGTTATTCATTTGGTGGGAATTTCCTAATATCGTATCATTAACTTCAAAGGAAATGCATTTACTGTGAAAAGCATTGAGGTGTTTCTTGTTTGTTTTCTCTGCTCTATATGCATGATTCACCCATCATACCCATTGAATAGACTTCAAAATAGCAGTATGCCCATGCTTAACATCACTAGCCATGTGAAGGGATCTTGCATCCATTTCCAATGCAATAGGTTAGAAAACAATGCAAATGGTCAACATATGGAGTTCACAGTCATCCCTGTTAAAGTAGCTTCTCAGTGGGGATGGCTGAGGTCCTCTAAGAATGTTACAGCCATGAGTTTCCCTCCACACATATCTGTTTATTCATTTCCCTAGATTAGATCATAGAATCATGAAATTGCTCTAAAATTGCTTTTTCAACAATGTGCAGAGCATATATATCTATATGTATTTTCCCCCTGTCCTCTCTTGTCAGCATATTCATAAATGTTGCAGGAAAACTTTCTTATTTTAGCAATCCTCCAGATAGCCAGAGCCCATTTCCATAGCTTTAAATAATGTCAATCTGGGCAAACCCTGGATTGAAGCTCCTGAGCCGGAAGGCACAATTTCTCCTTTGCCTACAGTCTGATAATTTTCGGAGCTATTGGCAACTTGGGAATTTTGCAGCCTTATCACTTGGGCTCAGCGAAGTTCACTGCCACTAATCGGCAAAGGGATCACTCATTCAAGAATTGCGCGATCATGTTTTTTTTTTTTTTTTTTTTTTTTGCAGGGCAGTGACAGCTGTCTGCGCCAGAGCATTAGCAATGCAGATGAATCAACCTAATAGGTTAATGTGTAGCACAAGAAAATTAGGTTTAATCCCTAAGCGAAATAATATAACATTTTCAAATTCCTTGATGTGGGAATAGAGACATTGCCTATGACTCAATTAGGTGCAATGCGGATCAAAGCAAATTTACCTAGAGCATGTGCCCGACATCGCCAGTATGTGTGCAAGTGAGTGTGGATGTGACAGTGAGGGACACGGCAGTATGCCTGTCCTCATAATGCTGCAGGCAAACCCTGGGCGGTAATAACATCATCATGACAGGACCTCTGCCTGCTTATTTATTCCCTTTACTTACCTCACTGCTCAAATAATGTCAATGAACATGGACATACACATGCTGAGACACACACACACACACACACACACACACGCCCGCGTATGGAAAATGAGTAGTCTTAGCTGCGGTACCTGCAGAGAAGTGATAACTGAGATGGTGTGAGCAGCCTCTGTCACAGTGGCTGTGTTTTCAGCCTAATTGGAACTAAGTACCAGACACATGTGGGAGCAAATATATGTGGTGATTCATATGCATGTGGTCAGGTTGGGATGCATTTCTTATTCTGAACAAGATTGACTGTGAGTTGGCCAAATCTATTCCAAATCCTGCACCATGCCGCATGATTACTATTAATAAACTGTATATTTGCAGACTTTATACAGTGGCCTGGAAGGAAAGGCTTTTGTAGATTTGTGCGTGTGTGCGTGCGTGTGTGTGTGTGTGTGTGTGTGTGTGTGTGTGTGTGTGTGTGTGTGTGTGTGTAAGTCTATGTGTGTCATTAGCAGGGTGCAGCTGGCCATTAGGGTCCTAGGGTGGGTGTTGTTTTGCTCTTCTCCTAACCGTAGTCTTGTCAGTTATTCTCTAATGTTTTACTCTGACCACTGGTACTTTGTTAGAGGACAAAAACATTTCTTCATTGCCTCCGCGCCCAAGTGTGTGTGAGTGAGGTCGAGACTGATTTCTTAAAGCAGGTAGCGAGTAATGAAAGACACACTCTAAGCCTCCACGAATTGGCAATTGAGAGACAAGAGAAGACTTCAGAAATAAGCACTGTTTGGGAATGGAAAGCGTCAAAACGAACCAATTACTATCCCCAGACAGTTACGCATGGAGGGGGGAAAAAAATCACCAACTGAACAATCAGCTGCAACTAGCTATCAACAATGGAGTGGAATATGCAAAAATGCCAATTAAATGTGTTAGCATACACACGCTTTTTTTCTGTATGATATCCCAACATCTGTGGCATTAGCCGTTGCTCTCTTTATGTAAAACAGAGGTGGGGGAAATGAATACGCAATCTACCACTGTGTTTTCATCATTAGTGCGCTCCAACTCGCGGCAACGGCTGCCTTCCAAGCCGCCTGAGTGGGGAGCGCGAGGAACATTTGTGTGCCCTCGCTTGCCAAATTAATTCTTGTCTTGACATCTTAATTCTCAGTTCTTGTGTGTGGTCAAATCAGCCTACTATAGAAAAGCAATCAAGCAATTATTCCCAAATTATATTTGCCCAACACACACTGATTGGTTATTCTTTTCTTATTGAGTAAGCTCATTAATTCTGAGCAGCTTGCTTGTTATGCCTCTGCCATTACTCCTTTCCCCTCTCATCCCCTCTCTCTCTCTCTCTCTCTCTCTCTCCCTCTCACTGTCTCTCGCACCCCCTGCTCCTCATCATGCACACTCACTCCCAGCTCTCACACCCGCACCCCACACGCCTCCACCTCCCCACTCACACTCCTCGTTCCTTCTCTCCCCAGCAGATGCACCCTATCTTCCAGCCCCAGCCTGCTGATGTTTTGGAGATGACATACACTACAAAAGCCCCATGATCTATGGCATTGTCTAGTCGGCCAATTACTATTCCCATCACTGATTAACTTTGATGTGGAACCTAATGAGATAAGGCGGCTTATCAAGGCGGCCGCTGATAGTGGTCTCATTTATTCCTGTGCCTGGCACCCAAGCTGAGGGACAAAAACTAATGAGGAGGAGTTTGTCTCCTAGCTCGGGTCTTAAGCGAAGTGCGAAATTGCTCATCTGCAGTTCATCAGCTCCCGCCCGAAATCGCCCCGGCGTCACCGGCGTGCAGCTCCGAGACACTCCACATAACAGCACTGTGGTCTCACTGTGGAACAAGAGCCACCAAGTTTTCTCTCTGTTTCTGACACTCTCACTCTCCTCCTCTTTCCAGTGTGTTTCTTTTAACAGCTCCTTTCCCCTTCTCCAGGCTCTAATGGTGCAGCTAATTGCTCAGGTTGTTTAGTTGTGAGGAATGCAGGAGTGTCTGTACGGAGCCATTCTCTCTGCCAGATCTCCAAGAGGTGAAACCTTAATTTTCCACTTCTGCCTTCTGTGTCTATTTTGATTATCTCGTGCATTTTTTTTTTCTTCACACTGAAAAACATCAGCAAAAAATGCCAACTAATAAAAAGACAATAATAAGATTAGATTTTTTTTTAAAAAGATTTCAATGACATTAAATCAAAATAGTCTTTGTTTAAAGAATGTCATGTGTTACTTTTAAATACATTTAATGGGAACAATGAAAGTTGATGTGTGTCACACATTCTGTTTAAAATTGACCATCCCAAGGCACTAATTATTGTCCTTAAAATTTGGTCTCCTCAACAATGGCATTACACTGTAATTAAGCAATCCTTTTAAATAATGAATTTGCTACAAACCAGCAACACATTTTGATACACCAATGAAGCACACTGTTAGTATTCACACATCAACATTGGGTTTATAAATTTGCATACGTTTTATTTCTAATCTGTAATGTAAAGTGAAAGTGAGGTTAGTTCAACTGCATAAATACATTTAAAGAAATTATAAAGAATAATACTTAACTAAATTAGTTAAATTCTAAATAAGAGTAGAGAACTGAAGGAGGAACCAAAGAACATTTTGCCTGTATGGGTCTCCCAAGTTAGAAAGAAACATATTAACTGGTTCATGAGTAAGACATTAAATATTGATATAAGTTAAAAAAAATAGGAAAGATAATTAGACATGCACCAATAAGTCAGCTAGAGATTGGAATCAGATACTTTTTTTCCTTGAACAACTAATCAGTGATTGTGAAAAACTGCTAAACCTGCATTCTACTTTTTCTCTTTTTATATATATTATTACATATATCAAAACCACAAGCCCTTATTAACCATTACAAAAGTGCTTCAATGCACTTTTTGTGTCTTTAAAAATCTTCTGAAGGTCAGGAACGTATTCTCTGACGCATACAAAATCTTGTAATTTGTTTATTTTCATTTGGACTTGAAAAAAAACTCTGTTACAAAAGCTGCTATTGTCTATTATTTTCTCTCTTTTATGAGTTCTAGTAATTAAAATGAAGACATCAGAATTAGTAAAAATCAGACTTAAAAGAAAACAAGACTACAAAAAACAAAATAAAGTTTTTGTATCTAACATTTGTATTCTAAAAAGGTGACATGTAAAATTTACCCAAATTAAACACAGCCAAGATGTGCTGTTCCTTAGCAACAACTGACTCAGTGTTGGGTCGCTCAACTTGCTAGTAAAATTGCCCTAAACAATAGCGCTGGTGCTGAACTTGGTACAGCTGGGTACTTGAATCCTTGCTTCAACAGCCTACAGAAGCTTTTTCAACTATGACAGTTCCTACCCTTTAGCATGCTGATGTTTTTATTCATAATACAACCCCCATAAGATATCAACCCAGCTGTCCTGTGCTGGGCATGAATGAGAATAGCTAAAAGCTGACAGAGGCGACCATCTTTTCTAAAACTTCAAGCAAAATCTCAAGCGGGACTTGTCAGCAAAACTCTTGGATAGGGTATTTAGAATTTAATTGGGATTGATCACTATATTTTGAAACTAACATGCTTAATTTAAATTTTGATCATTTTAATTAATACCCACTAAAATGCTTTTTCATAGTCTAACAATGGGTCGACTAAGAATATCACCTGAACTTGAATTAAATTGTGAATTCTTCTGCATGGACTGTGCGAAGAGAGGCAGGAAGTGTGTGCCTTTTGATTTGGAGTATAAAAGTAAATAATATTTGTACATCTAACACATACTCGAAGTGAATGAGCAGCCCCTGAATGTGTTTCTATGAGCAAGTGGAGAGCTCTACAGACTTTAAAGCCGGAGCCCAATTAAGCCTCGCCTCATCGGGAGAGGGAAAGGAGCTGAAAGCTGAATACATAAGATAATGCAGCCGCACTAAAGCAGCCGGCTCGCTCAGTGTAAAATTAGAGAGGGAAGGGAAAATCTTGATAAAGGAAGAAGAAGAAAAAGACAGACAGTAAGGGGGAATAGGAGGGAAAAAAAGTTCCTTTGGGCCAAGTTCCTTTGAAACTGTTTAACCAAACACAGCTATTCATATTCAACACAATTAATAGTGTCTCTTTCTTGTTCAGACAGCACATCATAACGAGCAAGAGCGAACGAGAGAGAAGAGGATTCCTTTCTCCTTCCAAATTGTAGCCAATTTAAGGACAAAGCGTTACCCTTTTAGTTTCCCAGAATGGGAGTCGCACTCGTAAAGAAAGACTGACAGTCGACATCCAAATCTCATTCAAGGACGCAGTCTCCAAATGCTAATCATAATCTGCAGATGTTGGCCACTGATACATCCATTTATTTATTTATTTTTGAAAGCCTGTCTGTGCCCATTTGGACAGCCTGTGAAATTTGAAACAAAGAGGGAAAATCCCTTCTTTTTGAAGGATGCCGAACAAGCCGCTGCACGGACATCTGCACCATTCTCACATTGGTTGTCTAAAACCAGCCATTGCACACACACACACACATGGGTGCACACAATGCTCGTGCACTGAGGGGAATAAACACAGACAAGCTCACATGCACGCCCCCTCTCTTTTACTTTCTGCTCTCCTTTTCTGTCTGGGTTGTTTTAGAAAACCTCAGATGTGTCATCAGACATTGGTTTCCATCTGAACAGGAAGGGGAAAAAAAGAAATACTTGACAGAGAGGTATATAAAAAGAGGGCACTCTGAATTTTTGACATTCTTTGCACAGCTGCTTCAGAATGAGTAGGATGGAGAGGCAAGGAAAAGCAACTCCAAGATGTGTTTTTGTTTACTTTCTGCCTTTTCTCCCTGTCCTCTTTCAGGGAGATGGAGGCTAGCGCGAGGCCACAACTCACTCATCCTTGTATAGAGCGACTCAGTGCAGGGCCGTGAAAAAAAAAGGAAAAAAGAAAGAAATAGGCATGGCTAAATGAATTGTGGGATCTGTTCTATTCATATGACCTTAAAAAGGATAACCCCGTTTTTCCATTTAGACAGGGGATGCAAGGTGAAACTCTTCTAAGCTTGTCAGTCAGGTGACATTAAATATGGCGCATCATTTAGTAGATAAATAGATACTGGTAGAACTGTGGGGCCAGATTTGTATTTATTCAAATAGATTTGCATTTATTTTTCTGTCAGACTAATTTTAAAGCTCCAAGTCAGACTTTGATGTAAAGTCAATCCCACACATTACAGTTCAAATGGGCACCAACACAACAACAGACCATAATCAGATGTTCAATTTGCGCTCCTGCTTTGTTTTTAAACTTTATTTGATTAAGATAAAATCTACCATGCCCAAAACAAGCTTCCTTGTATGCATGTATTTTGTGACGTCACATGAGGCAAAATGCAACTAATCAAAATTATTTTAGGTACTTTTGTTTCTGTTTATTTCTGTGCTGTCAAGCTAGATCCCCTTCAAAGGTGTTGTGTTCTGCGCAGCTGCAGCAAAACCTCTGCATTGGTATTCGAGAACATGTGGTTAAAATAAAACACCATGAAATGGTTTGTGAAGAAGACCATCATGGACTGGACAGAAATGCCTGGAATACCTCGAATGCTTCAGAGTCTTTGACGAAATCTTTCAAAAGTTGTTTGTCCGTTTACCTGTTTACCCGATAAGCTCAGTTAAATGTAAAGCAGAATAAGCATTTTTTTCACTTATTCAGATTTTAATAAATCCTGCCGTGAAAATACATGCTTCACTACACAGGTGTTATCTATATGCTCTATTCTCAACCTTTTTAGAATAATCTAGTGACGAGAAAAAGAAAAAAAAAAGCCTAAACACTTCATGTTGTGATTATTATTTAAGGACATGCAGGAACTACTCGGCCCATTCTGGCTCAGTTAGAAATCAATACTTGACTACAAACGCCACTGATTGAGGTGGCACTAGAGCGGTGCGTATTCTGTCGCTGTTTGTAATATTCATGGAGGCTTGGAGCTGCTTTAAAGATTGACATTTGTAGAGCCGATGTTGGCTCCTGGTTCTCTTTGTTGGTTTTATTTTGCCTTTTCCCCAATAAACAGTCCTCGGGGCTGATAACGTGCCAGGTTCTGTGTGAAACAATCAGTACTCGTGCCTTTTTCTCAAGCATGCCAAGCCAATCAGGAGGCTAGGAAAGACAAATGGAGCCATGCAGCTGTCCTCCGAACAAAACGAAGCACTTCCGGGGCCGGCGAGGAGGGCCAGCTCACCGGGCGTGCCCTAAATCAACCATTGTGCTCTCACAAAGCATCCGATTGTGGGCCAAGTGACACCCCTCCAGGCCTCGCGTATACTGTATCTGCAAATTACACACCTTCGCCAAGCTGCAAATGCTGTTTCTTCATCCGTTCAATCCCTCCATCTTTTGCGGGAAAGAAAACACTCGCCCTGATAGAAATGGATGGAAGGGCTTCAGTACTCTCACCCACCGTTTTTCTAGTCAGTGGCAGACATGGAGCGTCTAGCCGCCAAGGCACTCAACATGCCTAAGCAGTCTGACTGGGTGTTGAATAGGGGAGTCTGCATTTTAATATTCAGTACCAATTCATTAACATTCTATTGGAGCATACAATAGACACTGGAGAGGCTCTGACCCTCTAGTTTCCCTGATCAAGGTCAGCAACCAAGGAAATAAAATCTGAATTGCATCCTGGCACACAATTGTGCTCTCCAGTATGGTCATATAACAAAATAAAAGTACCCCAAATTTGCTTTGTTCTCTTTTGAAACACTTTGCCTTGCTTTAGAAATAGGAATTGTTTTGAATCTATGAACACAAAAGGCAAATTAATTATCAGGATAAACTAAAGTTTTTTAAAAACACATAAAAGGGGGGCGGTTGATGCACTAAGACTGCTTAGTAGCTTTAAAACCAAAGCCAACTATGCACCACCCCGTCTGCAAAAGGTCATTTGCACCGTTTGCATCCCTGCACATATGGACACACACAGAGTCGAGGGAATAAATCCAGCGGCCGGTCGATTATATGATTGGGTGCTGAGACAAAGGGAGAGCATGTTGCTAACACGTTCCCTGTCAGTAGGTTGGCTGTATGTGGGCAGACACAAAGCCTCATTAAAATACATACAGAGCCGGTACTGCTCCAGTGGGTGGGAAAGATGCTCCATCAAGACGTCGTTACAACAAGGCTGTCTCCACCCACTGGCATGTATCTCCCTTGCACTGTCCTCCCCCATGCCTGGACAGCACAATGGCAGCCTCCTTTATAACCGGTGTGGGCCATTCCCTCCGTTCCCCAGTAAGGTCAGGGCCTAATCCTCGGGGAGTTCTCGCATTGTGTTTTAGTAAACTGGGGTCAAACTGTTTCCAATGAGGGGGTTTAGTTAAACATCTATTAAGCAGGTCCAATGTGTTGGGGTGAGATTTTTTTAAGAGCGACGCTGTTGTGCTCAGCTGTCCCTGTACTCAGCAACATGTTGAGTTTAGAGTGTTTAGATGCTGTCTCGAATAAATACCTAACTAAATGAAGGCATACCACAACCTAAATAAAACACTTTGACCTGACGTCTGCCTTTGCAAGCACGGATGTGATGTACTTTTCCTATAATTGGGATTTTTAAAAAGCATTTAAATAGCTCGTGGCCATCAGGTTCTTTGCCACTAAGAGGCGCTGTTCTGAGGATGGGGTGGGGTGGGGGGGGGGGGGGGGGGGGGGAAGCAAATTGAAAGTGTGGCCGTGTTGTCAGAGGTGCCATGTAGCCCCCAAACTGCCCTGTTAGTGAGGCTGACATTCAAAGAGAGCCGGGATGCCGACAACAATCCCACAGCCTCCCGCTGCGAGAAGACATTTCGCATGGTGGCCGAGGGCTTTGATACCGCTCTTGTGATCCTCGCTGCCGTGGGCTTTGAGAAAGGACACATACAGGACACAGAATACAGGCCATCGCCATTATATAGCGACTGAACATGGAGCTTTCTTATATATTCCAGAATTTTCCCATGTTGTGATGAAATCGCCTGTTTCGGTTAAGCGCTTACCCTGTGTTTGAAATTTGACCAACTTTGTGCTCTTTGTGTGTTCATTTCTAAAATGACTCTCATGCAATAGCAAAAGGAAGGATAATTAAATGTTTCTCTACCCTCACACGGTCGAGTGAAAGCAAAACTGCCTCTCTAATAGCACAATGTGACTGCAAATAATAAGCAGTAAAGCAGGTTACTGACTGTACAACCTGCTCTAAGGAGTAAAGGCAAACAAGCTCGACTAATTACTTGGAACTATGCAGTCATTTTTAGTTTTTTAGTGCAAGGTTACTGAATGGTTGCCTATTACTTCACTCTTTCTGAACCGAATGCTTAAGATAATGACCAGTTACTAATTGGTGCTTATACCTTATTTCAGTTTGTGCATAATATAATTGCAGCTATTATGGCCCTAAATAATTGTTGGAATTAGCATCTTTGGGCAAAAAAAAAAAAAAAAAACATGGTGCTTCAATAATTGTAGGGAGCAGATACTAAGGAGAGGTCTTAATGTCACTGCACCACCAGTTGATTCATCATTAACCAGAGGGTTCAGGGCAGAGGGAATGCCCTGCCTATCATACAGCTGTGGCATCTTCTGCACCGCTAATGGAGCCACTGATGGGTGCAGTCTTGTGGGCTTCATTCCTTAGAGACATTTCAAGTATGTTTATGTGCCTGAGTTGCAATGTTGATATCTGTGTATGAACAACATGAAGTGCACGGGCAAAGTGAGGGGAGTCTATAGTCCATGCTGATCACGTTCGCCATCCTTCAGCAGCTCCCTCCTTTGTGTTGGCCCTTCCGTCAGCTGTTGACTTCCTAAGTGTCTCAGACAGCCGTGTTTCTGTCTGCGCCTCTGTCCACTGCCTTGTCCTGCTCACATTTCTGAAGTCCGCTGACTGCTAATGGCTGGGTCCAGACAAAGAGCCCACTCTGTGGCCACTCTGCCTGGCCAAGACAGGGGCCAGGGACAACCAGGAGGACGAGGAGGCGGGGGTGGAAGGGCGGACTGGGTTTGGGGAAAGGGAAGGGCTGAAGCTGTGAAAAGCAGCCGGCACTGCCTGCCTCTTTCCACTTGTATCACGCTTGTGTGACAACCACTCCTCTGTGCTTGTTTTGAACTGTCCATCCCAATTAGCACTAATAAGTCACTCTGTACAGATGAGTGAGCATGGTGTGCCCAATCACCACCACATTTCCAAATGTGTAAACAGATTTGTGCACAAAACACAAACACACGCAATCTCTTATCCCTTGAAGCTTAGCAATCCATGACAAACCCTAGGAGTGCAACACCGGTATTGGAAAGAGAAAGCCCCAAATGCCTCACCTTCCAAGCAAAAAAGAGCCATTATAGAGGCAAATTAAGTTATCGGAATGAGTATTGCTTAAGAATAATTTTATTCTGGATCCTCTCCACCACTGAAGAATTATTAAATCCTGTAGAGACACACACCTCATAATTCTGACCTTTCTCTTAAGCAGGCTCTTTACTCTCCCACCCACTTTAGCCGGCCAGCTGATTTCCATGATTTAGCCAAAATGGACACTTTTTTTTAGCAATTAAAACAGCTTTCTAAAACGAATTTGATGGTTTCTTAAAATAATAAATTTCTGACCCTTGAAACTGTTAATGTAACATTTTACTAACATAAAAACCATCATTATTGTGACTAAGGTCATTCGCACAAGTGTTGTTTCTCAGAAGTTGTAAAAACAGCCCATATGTAATAGTTAATGTTAATTTTTCCTTTTCGACCTGATACAATTCATTGCAAATTCTACTTCTGACTGACTGATCAGTCTCTGGTGTTGACACATCCCCAAAAAGCTTCAGCTGCCGGGAAGCTGTGCTGGTGTTCGGGAAACACAGACAGAACCTTTGTACTTTAAAGAAGCTGACTCAGAAATAGGACTGATTACCCTGTTTGGACTTTGATTTCAAGAAATGATTTTGACCCTTGGCACATCATGTATTTTCATGGGTACATCTGCTAGATTCAGGTCTTTATTTTTCATGTCTCCAAGATGTTGTTAAGCCTTTGGTAACTTTTTCCAGGTGAGTCACTTGGGTTTAAATCCAGAGTAAGGAACATCTGGGCATCATCAAATCTGGTGTGGAAGTGAAATTCTCCATCCTGAGGGCGACCTCCTGCTGGCCAGGCCAGCATTTGTTTCAAAAGTGTTTTGACCGTCATTGGTTGGTCTGTCTCCACAAATCAGCCCCCTTCCAAAAAATAGAGTTGAACAACGGCACGTGCTTGCACATTACACAAAGTTATTCATTTTTTCAGAGAAGATACACAAAATAATATCTGGATAATAATTTTTTTCTGCAACATCAAATCTCTACTTAAAGAAAACTGGACATCTATTAAACTTAGATCAATTCAAAAGCTTATCGAATTAATAAACTAGCGAAAAGCATTGGTAACTTCTCATGAAAAAGTTTTGTGTCAAAACACTTTCAGCATCAAAACCATTGTATTTTTTGAAGATCTCAGGGAGCTCATCTGTGAGACGAAAGATCGTTTCAGCTAAATCTAACGTCATGATGAAGGCCTACTGCAAAAGTCAGAGCGTGTGTCTCAATTGAGGGGCTGCATCCTTCGAAAGCTGCATTTGTATGCTGATTACCTCACTGCGTTGCGACAAAGGCTGTCCCAATTCACCTCTCCTTCAAAGACCCCTTGTAAAGCAGCCGACAAATGTGTCCTTCTTTTCCTCGATTTGTAGGATGGGTCCAGGGCATCCATCATGGCCCACCCTATCCCATGATTAATTGCGGGATGAAGAAAATGGTTCAAATGGAAACAGCGATGACGGAGAGGAGGGAAAAGATGTAAATAAAGTTGGATATATTTGAGTCGTCTTGTTACTGAACAGTGCTATATAAATAAACTCGCTTTGCCTTATATTATGTTTTCTGTGGCATAAAAGTAACTTTTATAATTTTTGGGTGAGAAGTTAGCGATGTAAACCTGAAACATCTGCTCAATGTATTGAGTCCCCTTATTATATTTCTGTTATCCGCTACCTTTGCAGTGCGTTACTCCAAAGATGCTACTCTTTATATTTTGGTATATATCCAAGCTGACAATTCTTCTCTTGTGGTTAGTAAGAGCCCATCCAAAATGTGGGGGGAAGAATATTTTCCAGCAAAATTAAAGGATCAAACAAGCAGGACTTTCAGTAGTTGCTTTCAGGATTTGCTTAGATTCTATAGCCACAGTCATCTTGATTCCTCATCTGTTTAAACCAAAGTTGCGGAAATAATGGCATTTCACTTTGGGTGCATGTTTAAAATGCAAATGCTGAAGACACAAGTGTAGCTTCGTCGGACTGTAGACTAGGCACACCCGGGAGCAGCGTATTAGATAGTGCCCACCATCAGTCCTAAAACAACAGCGCCAGGAATGAGGTGGGTATGTGGCAACAATCCATACTGATCAGACAAATTTTATCTTTCTCAATACATGTTGTTTAAATCAAAGGAACAAAATAAATTCAAATCTCCCAAAAGATCCCTGTCTAGTCAAAGTGGCTGAATTGATAGAAACCTAGCCGGGCTGTCTTCTGTCCAATTTCTTCGCATCTTTCTAGATGAGATGAGAGCTTTTCTTTCAGCTCACTGTGCAAATGCTCAGCTCTAACTAAAAGCTAGTGTCAGCTGTAGAAAGTGGGGCAGGTGTGTTCCCAGGACAGCGTTTGGTTGTGGGAACGAACATGCTGCATGGGGAGGGAAGCTAAAAGAACTGGAATCCTGACTTCACTTGTGTTTTCTCAAAGTAAAGACTTAGTCAAGCTCGGCTGTGCTCGACTGTTTATTGTTGCCTGCTTGTTTATTGTCATGCAGAAAGCAGAGGAGGTATTAAAGGCAGATTTCGCCCCTTATTTTAAAATGTGTTGCCTAAGATTAGAGCTCTCGCCAAACGCGGTGGAAACACTTAATTGATTTCCCTTGGACTGTTTACCTCTACTGTAGCCCTCCTGTAGGCCAGCACGCGCGCACACGCAGAATACAACCCTGGCCCCATTTACGCCAACACAGGCCTGCCAAGAGCCTCATTAGTATTCACAGCAGTGGCATTTGCCAGCCCGAGCGTTGCTGTGGTGATGCTGCCCACACAAGTGATGATAAATGGTGCTTTCAGCTTCTCTGCCTTCGATAGAGCAGAGCAGGGAGCTGAGGAGTTGCTGGCTGGGACCCAGTTCCAGCTCCGGCTATAGCAAGGCCTCATCCCCAACGCTCGGCAACCGATGCATGACAACACGAGCTCAGGGCTGCTTTAAGGCTTTGGGTGCTGGGGAGTGGTGGGTAAGAAGGGCTGGGTGCTGTGTGGGCTGTGCAGATTTAGGTTTTGCAGTGGGAATGGGTGTGTGTATGGGCATGTGCGTGTGCTGGGAAAGGATGAGGAGGGGTGGGGGGCATGTTGGGAAGAAGTGTGTGCTCGAACTTGTCATTGTCGGCTGAAAAAGGTGATGTCAGCTTCAGTGTTTCTCGAGTGCGTTTTGTTTTGGTATTTTTTCACTTCTGTGATAATCTGATGTTAACTCGGTAGCAGAAAAAATGTGACTTAAAAATGCAAAAAAAAAAATCTTATTGACTCCTTGTATACATATTGCTAAAAATTATTACGCTGATTTAAAGTTTGAATACAGTTAAAACTGTTGAAGTACAGAAAGAGGCAACAACTTTAACATTTGTTTTTTTAGTCTTACAGTGACCAAACACATGATATATTTTTAAAAACATTTAATATTCCAGTTTTAATATATATATATATATATATATATATATATATATATATATATATATATATATATAAAATGTTACAGGATATATTTTGAGGAAAAAAATCTACATCTATTTAGAATATTCTTACGTCTGTTAATCAAGTTTATCAATGTGATTTTGTATGTAATAAATGATCCCCTTACTCTGACAAACAGCAGATATTCTGCAGCCACTGCAGCCCCTCCCCCTGATGTTTCTTTTACTGCAGCCTTCCCTGCAAAGGCTGTTTGAGCCCTAAATCTGCACGGACCGAGGAAGGGTTAAGGTATCCAGCTACACTTGCTTCTACCCGCCCCCAAGAGCCCACACATACAGATGTGGGAGCAATGAAGATGAGAAGCCAGAGCTGAAATCCCCCTGATCCTTGTTAAACACTGGGAGACCGTGTTATTCCCGCATTACGGTGCAGCGATACGTAGCGTATTAAGGCCAAGCTGATTTGAAATCATACGGTGTCTTACTGAATACAGTGCCAATGAAGCGGTGCATGGTGTCCTCGCTTTACTGTCTGTCTACCACACAAAAGTGTATGCAAAGTGTGATAGATAAATGCATTGTGTCTATCGATCTGTTTGTAACTTTGTTAAATTCTTGAAAATATTTGAAAATATTTTTCTGCACAAAAGCCTATTCATGTTCAGATTTTGTGGTGGTATTTCCACAGAAATATGTCATGCTTTGTTGGACAAAAATGCCAAAACCGCATTGTGTCAATAATGCAATCATGAATATTTTGTCAGTCAAGGCTTCGAAATTGAATCAATAACAGTACTCCGTTGTTAACAACTTTTAAAAGGAGTTAACATGGCATTTTTCACTTCAGCTTTTATAATATGATGTTTGCAAACTGAACTTCCAGCGCAAGTCCACTCTTCATTTACTTTTTGCCTCTGGGTGAAGTTGACTTTTAGTAGTGAGGATGTCTGATAAAATTACAGTTATTCTTCCTCCCTCTTCGGCTGAACTTGGAGATGACCGCCCCCTTCAAACGATGGCCTGACCATTCCAGAATCAAGCCTGATTACCCATCTCTAGGACACTAAGACGCGCCCAACTTCAAAAGAAGCAGAGACAATCACGGGTGGGGTGGTGCATTGTGCCGGAGAGGTGAGAGAGCTGTGTCGGCTCGGGCCAGACTGAACTGTCTCAGCCAGGGGGCCGGGGCTATTAAAAGATAAATGTATTTCTCTGTTGCATTATTCATGATGCGAGGAGATGGGGAGCTTAGTTCAGCAGTGGCTCCCTTCTCTGCCTCATCAGGGCCAAGGCCCCCCCAGTGCACCCGCTGCACCTACACCCTTATGCAAGAGAGGGTGGATGCAGAGGGGGTGACAGGGGCAGCAGCTGTAGAACAGAGAGGATGAGATACAAAGATAATACAACTGTGTGTATTCCCACGCACGCATGTTAAATGCATCTTTGCATGTAGACTTAAATAAACCTGAATGAAGACAACTCCACACAATAATTGCATTTAGAAATATTTCAGTCTTTCTACACTTTCCTCATTTGCAGTGAAATTTCTTACAAGTGTTTTTGTTTCTCCATTTTCATGCTAATCATGTGCACACACACAAACCTGGAAGGAGCATCAGATTGCGGTGCTGCTGAACAACCTCTCAGCCGCTCATTAAGTAAAGTATTTGTGCAAATACTTTGGAGACATATTGGCCTTCTATATCAGAGTGAATGGCAAAGTGAGCTATTGTCCAACTCATCTCTGATCTGTAGGAAAAGCAGATTAGGATGACCCTGGTGTCACTTGTTTGGAAAAGAGTCGCTGCTGAGCCAAACAAATAGAGGAGAGTGCTAAATATAACAAGCAACTAAGAACCCCCTGGTATTGGGAAAAATGTACTATATCAATCAATAAGTCAGGTTTTGCTTACTGAGCTCTTTTATCCAATCAAATGTAATGCTAACTGCATTGCAGAAGTTAAAGACAACACAAATACCATTCTAACCAACACTACAAACAATGCTAAACCAAGTAAATTAAAACATTAACAAGTAGGTTTGAATATTGAATTAAATGTGGAACAAGGGATGTGCAATCGCGATCATAGGTGAGGAAACACCTGAGACAGATATAAACAATATAAAAAATATTATTGTAAAAAAAAATTATAACTCGTTTAATATGAAATTAACAAAAAGTCCAAAAAAGCAGAATTTTCATTTAAATTTATTTCGTGAAAATAAAATGTAAAGGTACCCGTCTTAGCCAATAGGCTGGTTTCATTCGTAATCCCTGCCTAATATGAAAATGGCATTCAGCATTCACATAAAACAATAATATAAACACAAAACTTAATTATAAAAAATACATTATTCATAATAAAAAATGAGTTTTCTTTCATCTGAAGTTTTTTTTTTACCTCACTTGTATCATAATTGATAAATGATGCTGACCTGATTACCATACTCCAAAAACAGATGGGATATTTGTAAAACACACTTGGCCGAACATTTATGTGATGTAGCAGATTATTAATTAAAGTAGTAACTTTGTTATGGAGGTAGAAGTCTCTGGAATGCTTGTATCAAAAATTATACATACAATAAATGTTGGTTAAATATGAAATAGATAAATACAACTAACAAATTACAGGACATTTCATTCATGATGAGATCCAAACTAGATTTACTTAATGAAACTATTATTGACATTATCAATCAAATATACAATAGAATCGAACATATACAGTAAATAAATTACATAATTTAATAGACAGATAGAGATAAAGCAAAATTTGGATAAAAAGAAGACATGACTATCAAAAAGGCATAGCCCAGCATGCTCCGATGATGCAGGTGTAGTGAGCACGTCCCATGTACGGAGGCCTTGGTGCAGCTGACGGGTTCAATTCTGGCCTGAGGTCCTTTACCGCATGTCTACCCCCCTCTCTCAAAGCCACTTTCCTGTCAGCCTACTGTGAAAAAATTTGCCAGTAGTGCCACAAACACTTAGAAAAAAAAGGGATAGCCACAAACACTTAGAAAAAAAAGGGATAGCCCAGTAACAAATGTGAACATAAATTGCTTTTATTGCTTATGTTACAATAACAAAATTATGTTATTCAGTATTTTACTAGGGATTTTTATTTCTTGCATCATCTTATATTTTGAACGTGGTGTTCTGCATAGATAGTTGTGTACCTTGTAATTGAAGAAGAAAATACCTGTTTCTGTTTTAATCAAATGCTTTCCAAATAGTTTCATAATTGCCTATGATTGAGCACACACTGGGCAATTTACCTGTTGGTTGCCAGGATCTATTTTCTGCAGTTAAATCCTACTGACAAACAAAATGGTTCCCTTTATTTGTTGGATACGATCAAAAATGAAAATGAAAACTTTTTTAATTGCATATTAATACTTTTATTTCATTCAAAACTGTTCCTGACAATATGTAGTTGGGGGCAGTTTTATGAAGCCTTAATTTGTATCTGTCATTTTGATCGTAACGTAGTTCCTCTTGTGTCCATCAAAAGGTGCTTTTCTCTCGGCACAAGTGCTGCCCTTTTCTTGTATCTACAAATCGGAGATACATTATGCCGGCATAAAATGCACACTAAAGCTGGGGAGGGAAGGACAATGTCTGTGGTGGTGTGGAGGGTGGTCTGAACACATCAGTACTCATGACTCCATGCTGGGATCATTTGTCTCCAGACAAGAGGGCACAAGGGTGGGGAAAAAAGGGCCTTGGACTGTGAGGTGTGTGTAGTGAAATGTTTGCCTGTGTTTTGGTCAGATGAATGTGTGAGGGTGTTTTATCTTTTTCTCTGTCTTGTTTATGTGGATCACAATTTGTGCTTTCGAACTTTACACACACACTGCTTCGAATTAGACACAAGAGACAAAAAAGGCTTCATATTTGCGCTTGTATGTCAAGGATTACTTGTTCGATTGAATGCACCACTCCTCCATTATCTGCTTATCACTCTCTGCGCTCTTTAATCTCTTTCTTGTCCCTGCTCAATGGCTTCCTCTCACTGTCTCCCCGTCACAAACGTAGCCTTTCTCCTCTTCTATTTTTTAACACTTACAAAACTGAAAAGACTCGGCCTGGTCCGGGCCACCTGGAAGCACCAGTGGAGCTTTCTCCCAGGGCCTGGCTCCCTGCCACTAGCCAGCTGTAGCATTGTGAGTGGCCCATCTCAGTTAATTCCATGCATTGCAATTGTTGCCAGGCACTGTTTACAGCCACCTCCTACTCCGCCTGGGTAGCCTCTCCGATTGTCCTGGGGCCTCCCTTGTTTAATACTGTTTTGCAAGTTATTAAGCCCTGGAAGTCCATTAATCACAGTTCACGGGCTGTGTAAGCCCACACAAGGCAGGCAGAGGTGGGGGATGGGGAGGCACACTCGCTATCCTCAATGGGCTTAGACGGTGGTCCATTCAGATCCCTAACGAGATCATTACCACTAACTAAATACAAACCTGACCCCATGACCTGCTGGGAAATTACGTAGGAGCTCCCTGGTGCACGACATTAATACAAGCCCCCCCCCCTACCCAACACCTCCATCTCTATCTCCACCCCTCCCATTTTCCTGCAACAGTGCGTAAACACCCACCCCCAAAATCTTCCAATGCAACTCAACCCTACTCTACATCCCCACCCCCTTTCTTGTCCTTTCTCACTTTCTTTCCAATGGATAGAAAACTAAACCTGTCATCAAAAGAGCCCTAATCACTGCTGTGATTGTGGTAAACCAAGCCTGACAGACATTTCACTGAGGCCTCAATGGCTACATCAGTGCCACCTCCCAAAGCTAGCCCCCCCACCTCCTCCCTCCTTTCTCTTGCTTTCTCTTATTCCCCCCCGCTCTCTCTTTTCACCAGGCCTCTGGCCAATGAGCAGCAAACACCCGGGGGCTTTTCAGATTACTTGACACACTGTGTCCACTTTTGGGAGGGAGACCACCTGGTAAGCTCATTTTAATACAAAACCAGTTCAGCCTCCGCTCTCTTTTTCCTCCACTCCTCTAATTCTGCCTCTCAAGCCAAGCTACCACCATGCATTCTGTCTAATCCAGTGACCCCCACAGAACATTCCGGTTTTACACTCCTCGGAAAACGCTGGATTTGGGCGGATTACATGCTTCCAGTTCTGTTTTGAAGCACCTGTGACTGAAAGTGGAAGGAGGGACCAAAGCTGACAGTGAAATAGCAAGTTTTCCTCCTTTTCTGTCGGCACTTCACCTTCCTTTTTATATATTTTTTTCCTCCTCTTATTCCTGACACCTATCTGCAACTTCTCCACTGTGCAGGGCTTGTTAGACCTTCAATCACCACAGCGTGGTACTGAAAAGCCCAAACTTTGGGAGGAGGGAGTAAGGAGGGACAACAGGGAGGGAGTGGGTTATGTGGGCAGAAAGAGAGGTTGCTTGGGGGTTTGCTCTGACTTTCACTTCAGCCCCTCAGCTTATGTTAAGATGTTGTCACTTTCACATCTCAAGTGTTGCCACTTCAGATCCTGGAGCTTTGTGTTTGCAGTGGTTTGGAGGGTGGGGGGGGGGGGGGGGTTGACGAGGGAGGAAGTCTGGAAAGACTTTCCATTTTTAAACATTTGTCACACAGTAACTGGACTACTCTCAGCAGCCCCTTATGTATGTTTCCCAACTTCCTGTCTCGTTTTTGCTCCTTTCGTGTGTCCCCCTTTTTTCCAGCCTCTCTTCAACTTACTCAAGAACTCTTTAACGCAGCATTTCCGCCTTGAATACTCCTGCCAAACTGATGAATAGCATCTCACAGCCTATTTGGTTTTGTGGGCTTTTAATTGTTTCACTCTTGTTCCTTCTTTTTTTCCTACAATGTCATTATGCATGGCTGCTGCGTGCAGAGCATACATATGTACATGTGCATGATTCAAATAAGAAGTAATATCCTCCACTTTAATCCCTGATAAGATCTCAATTGTCCCATGATATGAAATGGAGATGAGGCGACAACCAGGGCAAAATTAAATTGGAATATTAATTTACCTGGGTATCATCCCTCAGTGAAACATAATCACTGACTAAATAGCTGGGCACCCCAGGAAATTCTTAATTGGCTCGTAATGATTTTATGTTGCATTTGCTTAAGTGTATATTACTCAGATAAAGTTAAATCACTCTTAATATTTATATTTTTGCTAAATATATATATGATGAATGAATCAGACAGTTTTCCAATCTTTCCAAGTGGTCTTGGTCAATAGTTCTCCAGGCATTCTGAAGATCTTTAATAGTTTCTATTCAGATTGCTTATTTGTTTGTTTTTTGTCTTTTTTAGTCCACTCTTTGCACCTGACCAAAGTAAGGGAAGCACACAAGTGGTGGAAGCAAAAAGAACAAAAGTATCAGGCCTAAAAACGAAGCTATCAGCCAATAAATTATGTTGAAATACAATGTCTTCAATAAGTAAAACTAAAATCCGGCAAATATTTTAGCCTGTTTGATTGAGTGACACAAAGTACCTCATTATTCTGAAATGAAAGGAAATGGATACATGCATCTCAAAAAGCTAAATCTGAAAAGTGTGGGGTTATATGTAATCATCCCTGCTGAGTCTTTGTAGAACCACCTTTCACTGCAGTGACTAATCCCAGTCTTCCACAGCCTGTCTCGGCCAGCTGCGTCTGGAGACCAACATTTTTCACAATTATTTCTTTGAAAAATATTCTCAGTATTCTCAGTTGGTTTAAGGTCTGAACTTTGATCATTGCATCTAGCTGTCTGTTTATTGTTTATGCTGGAAGGTAACCTAGTCCTCTTCCAAGATTGCCCTCAATTTCACTCTGACCAGGCTGTCTGCCCCTGTTGAAGAAAAGCATGCCCCCAGCATGATACTGCAACCACCGTGGCTTACAGCAGGGATGGTATGTTAAGGGTAATGCACAGTATTTGTTTTCTGACACATATAGTATTTTGCATGGAGGTAAAAAAAAAAATTGTGCACCGTTTTCTGCCACATGGCTTATGGCAAACTGTAAATGGGTATTCCTATTGGCTTTTTGTCATAAATTCAAGAATATTTCCACTCTTCCATAAAGGAAACATTTCTAGAGGTCACAACTAGTAGATGCCCCGTTTCTCCTACCTTTTTTCTTTTTTCTTGTGCTTTATTATTTCCAAGTATTTGTGCATTACACCAGTCCCTCCTGCAGCAATACCCACACAACACGAGGCTGCCACCACTGTACTTCCAGGTTGTGATAGTGTTCTCAGGCTTGCACACCTCACAAGTTTTCTTCTAAATGTAGAATGAAAACATGAATTCAGACATTTAAGGTGTTTGGCCACCATGTAGAATGGTCACGTTGGCCAAACACCTTAATGGCTGAATTTATGTTTTATCAGACCATAGGGCATAATTCCAAAAACCAAGGTCTTTATCCATAAGCTGGAATCAGGCTTTTTTATGTTAATGTTAAAATAACAGCTGCCTCCCCCATATTGTGTCCATAGTGTGTCCATATATATATATATATATATATATATATATATATATATAATATATATATATAAATACAGAAATAAGTGAGGTTTTCAAATTCTATCACAGTGAAGTATATACACAAATGAGGTGACAATTCCCCGTACCTGATGAATATGTAAAATTTACAAATCAAAACGTACCCAACATACACGCATGAACACACTTGTATTTTCAAATTACCCACTCTGGAAAACACAACTACAAATACAAAATTACTCACAAAATCTCACAGAATAGGCTAGACGTTGAGTGTCTACCTGGCACTGCATTGATTGTTCCTCAACACTGACCAATTGTAAGCTCATAATGATGATCTCTGGCATGACAAGTGATTTTAACCCGCGTGTGGGACGCCCCCGCACCGAGCCACAGATCAGCTGCCCCACGTAAACAAAAACATTAGGAGAGCGTTCCACATTTAAGAGCACACTAATTACAGTCATTCCTATCTGAAGTACTTTCTGCTGCAATTTGCTCAGATCACCAAACCTACAATACCTCTCAGGCAAACAAATAAACCCTCCCGCAACAAAGAGATAAAGCAAATAATAAAATGGGCACGGGCGCTATCAGAACTCGCTAGGGGCACTGTGTTTGAAGTAGGCTTCAAATAGTATCATACTACTCTGCGGTGTGGAATCCTAGAGTTGTTCACATCCCCTGCAAGGAATAAATAATTATGAGTGCTGTCGGTGATGTGTACAGGAAAACAAATTGTTTAAATTCAAATAGCAGAATTGAGACCAGCGTAACATAACCACAAGATCATTAAGCTACAGCACCTTCCACAATTATTGGCACAGCCTATAAAGTTGTACGAGGAAATATTTTATTGTAGCAGCACTGAAAAAATACTGCTGTTCCCTAAATGAGCTTTGGAGACTTTCTTTCTTGTTTACCATCCTCCTTACTGTGTGTAGTGGCCAGCCTTGTTTGTCTCAGTTCCCGCTGTTTGAAACTTTTTCATCAGAGCACCTACAGACGTTTCCTGGTGAAAAACGATACACACCTGGTCCTGTGGATGGCATGTTTTCCTGTCTTTCCCATTATGAAGGGTGGCTAAGAGAAATGGGCCTTTGTGTCACATCATATATGTACCCCAGGAAAACAGAAAGACATCGATGACCAATTAAAGGTTCCTTGAAACTCAGTCAGTTAACCATGTATTAAAGTAATGCTTCAGTTTAATTAATTTTACTTCAAAGTCTTGTTAGATGTTCTAATAATCGTGGAACTGATGACACTGTAAAAGAACATCTTTTTCTTACTTGGGGTCTTTATTCTGTTTTGAATAAACGCACCTAAATTAAATGTTGGATTTTTCTAAATTTCTATGAGTGAGTTTATGCTTTTGCAAGAAAAAAAATATTTTAGGACATTTTGAAACATAGTCAGAGTTGAAAAGTGTAGTGTACATTTAACACAAAAAAATGAAATAAAAGCTACAAAGATCTTTTAATTACAGTAATTTCATAGGAGTTGTTAGCGGTGCCGAAAATTATGGTCAGAGGCATTTTGTAAAAAATACAATTATTTCTTAAAACAGGACTCGTTCTTTCCCTCACCGGATGATTCTACTGAAATTAAAAGTGGAATTTTTTTCCCACGTGTTTTGAGGGTGAGATGATGCTATTACCACAGAAGTTATTTGGTTGCTTTTTACACATCTGTACTAGGGGTATGTGGAAAAAAAATTAGCAGGACTATTGTTGTTAGCCTTATACTGTAGATAAAAAGCAAAAAAAAAAATGTTTTTGTTTTCATCCATGTTGTTTTACAATAAGACAAAGATCCAAATCTAGTTAGCACTTACTCAATTACCAGTTCTTTTTCAGCACTCATTCCTGGCTTGAGCCTTGTGCCTTGGCCCTATAAGCAACGGGTTGATCCACAGCAACAGATGGGAGTTGGAGGGGTAGGTGGGTGGATGTCACTGCAGCCCTCTCCAGCACTCCAGGTGAATGTGTTTCTCCGGCAGTGGAGGAAATGAAGCAAAAATGATGGAGTGTTTGTTTTCTGACATTTTGTCTCTCTCTGCGGCCTCATCAGGGCTGAGCCTCGCAGACGTCAAGTGTTAATTTAGGGCTCCTGCCGAGCGTGAGCCTGTCAGCGACGGGGCTCGGAGGAGGGAGGTGAGCTCTTGCAGAAAATGACCCTTCTGGTCTGATTGTCTTCTGGCCTGGAGACTGGCGCTGAGAGGAAAAACAAAGACATGGGGAGAAAGAGAGAGGCAGCTAAGTGCTAATGCACTAGCAGCAATTAGAGAGGCTTACCTGGCTGTGTGAACACAGTGAGCAAACACGCACATACACACAAAACGTACACACCTTAAAGTGGCTCTTCTGCCACCCCTTCTGAAACTTTACCTTATGCACACAGACACACACATACACATACACACACTTTAATCTTCATATTCTTAGTAAATGCCCTTCAGCCACCTTTTCGCCCAGTGATTAATTGGCATGAGCTCATAATAGTCCATCGCTTTATTGAGTGAAACTTAGACAAAAAAGACAAGCCCCTTTAAAGTTTACAGAAGCACATTAACCACAAAGCGAACCATGAAATTGCTTTTTTCCCTCCTGCAGGGTTCTTACTTCAAAATGGTCACTGCCAGTCACAGCAAAGCTTCAATGGCATTATTATTACATCACGACCAAATTTATGCAGTGGTGGTTTTTGATATTGGCAGTGTGGCTCATCACCCTGGCCGGCATCCGTTCAGAGGATGGCATATTCTCTCTCAAAAAAATAAAAAATTATGTCAGCTTGCCACTCAGTGACTATTGCATCATGTTTAATCATGTCATTAGATGCGTTTAATAATCTCGTGTTCCACAGACAGTGCTCCTGAGATTATTCAAATGCATTACCCATGTGCAAATATGTAAAGTTGTTATGCTCCACATTTATTCAGAAGCTAACTAACAACTGCCCTCTGGTGGATATAGAGCGTAACAGCCCCACTAACTTCATAAATATATTGAAAGTATGAGGACCATTACACTTGATAACAATGTTAGAAACATGTATACATGTCAGTTTAACGCTCCTTAAGCCAGGCATACACTGTACGAGTTTTTGCCCTTTTGAGGCCGATTCTTCAGTCGTGCAAGAATTTTTTGGATCGGGCCGAGTTTCAGCTTGATCGTGTAGTATACAGGGGGTAACGAGGGGCGATTCGCCTCTCACGACCACCTCCCGATCAGGAATCGGACGGTCGGTTGAAAATCAAACATGTTTGAAATTCAGTCGGCCCTTGTGAGTGATCGTGAGTGATCGTGAGTGATCGTGAGCGCGTCCTGCGTCGGTACATCTGCTGCCGGGGTAAGGTGCGCGTGCAAGCACTTTGCATGCAGAACTGTGTACAGACTCCAATCACTTGGCTGGGAGCTGTACAAAAAAAGGATACGGTTTGTACACGTTTCCCTGAACCTCGCGCACTGCGCACGTGCAAACAAGGAAATTATTTTTCGCCTTCTCAAACGAAAACATAGGAGCGGAGAGAAGCATGATGGCGGTATGTGTGACATGGAGTCAAACTACTGAGGAGCAACTCCTAGAATTTCCAAAGTAGCGCGTTTCGTTCTAGTAATTTAACAGTGAGCATCGACACTTCCACCTTTTTCTTCTTCTACTGTTAACGTTTGGCTTCAAGGTAGACAAGTCTGAGTAGCGCCATCTCTCTATGGGGCTGAGTCCGACGTATGGTTTTCAGACGTACTGTGTGAGCAGTCAGGTCGCATCAGAGCGTCGGGCGGCACAGTGTAAGAACACACATTGTGAGCAGTGAACTTTTAAACCCTGCGGTTTCGTCGTAGAGTTTGAGCTGTATATGAGTACCACGATTGAAAATATCGTACAGTGTATGCACGGCATTAAATTATTATGCTGTCTGTTACGCTTACAAGTTGTGTCTCATTATAGTGCATACGATAGCAAGAAGTGAGTTGAGTAGCCAAAAATTGTACTCAAGTAAGTTTAGTACTACTTCAACATATTATTACTCAAGTAAAACTAAAAAGGAGCCAATGAAAGAATAACTTAAGTAAACATCATAACATCTAATTTGATAATTAATAGACAAAATATTAAGTTATGTACAAATTCTGGTATTTTAAAGGCTAAAATAAGAAAATGTACAAAAACTAACTCCACTCCACAGGCAGACGGCAGTTGCGAGTCAAGGCTTGTGACCTTTTCAACTGAGAGAAGGAGTGGAGAGCGCTAACAGAACCTGGAGAAGAATCCAAGGTGGTTCAGACAAAGTAAACATCTGACCTAAATGGTAGTACTAATATTTTGGCCAGTCATGAAGGCTGCTTTCTGGCCTTCCTTTGTTGAATTCCTCATCCTTTTCTTAATCTTTCTCGGAAGTTAAAACAGCTATTTAGAATCCAGATTGTATGGAAAAACCTTGAAAGTAGCAATTTGATAAAGGTAAACCTTTAAAGCTTAACTCACCCCAAAATCAGCTTTTTTGCAAATAAACTGTATAAACTAGGCCTAAGAGTGCTACTTGTTACTGTACATTTCTTTAAATTTTTGTCAACTTGCTTAGTTCTATAATATTTGTTTTAAAACCATCTTAGTGCTGCCCTCTTAGGGTTGAACGGTGGCTATTGCAGTTGAATTTTCCAATTGATTCAAACGGTACATGCTTTCGTCATCATAGCCCTACATTCGGGTATAAAACCATCTTAGTCAGATACACATAGGGGAAAGTCAGACTCAGGAGTTTGAATCGCAAGCTTTGGGAGCATTGATCGATAGTGTTAGCTTTATTGCTTTGGACGTTAGCCTGTGTTAGCAATGATGCTGCTAACATCACTTTACCACTCAGAAACTGCACTCATTCTGTCTCCACTGTCTCAGCAGCACCAATTTTGGGCATCCCTGAGTCAGCGCCTTGAGACAGCAGCTCGAACTGATAACCGTCAGCCTTGCTGGGCTCTACAAAGCCTCCTTCAATCTCCTGTTACAAGGGGGGAATCCAATGCCTCAAAAGAGGCAGAGGAGATGTAGCACCATCAGTTGCACATTGTCCTCCTGTTCCTCCAGAGTCCGGAAGAATGGCAGCTTGAGTGGCAGCATGAGTGGTAGGATATGGATACAACTTATCTGCATTTGTCTGTTTGACCACTGTATTCTTGCCTTCCCCCGCTGGACTCGAGTGGTACTGCAGGTAAACCAAAGCCTGGGGATTTTTATCCTAAGGGCTTTTAATAGAAAAGTGGTTATTGTTAATAGCTGTGCTGTTTTCTTCTTAACTTTCTTCTTATTGTCATGATGTGGTCTTAATATTGTCGGCTCTCATTGCTCAAAAACACAGAGATGCTGCTGTGTGACCCTGACCCTGGTGTAAACAAGCTTTCTGGGTTCATTATCGGCACCACATGAGGTAGAAGGAGACTGGACTCAGAGCTAGACTTTTTGGTCGCCGCGTGGCTCAGCGGGACTCTTTTAATTTTACACCTCCATACAAAACAACAGCTGGCTTACTGCCTACCCTATGGCGATCCTCAAGGGACATTTAACCAGCATGTATAGTATACGAAAACATGTTTCTATGTAGCAATGATGAAAACAAATTTTATTTATAATTCCCAATTCAAAAATAGTGCACATTAAATATAACAAGATTGATATTAGTGATATTACAGTAAGTAAGTAACCGAAAAAGTCATGATTCTAACTGACAGAGGGCAAAGGGGACCTGCGGAGACGCTCAGTGTGTTTCAGGCTTCCAGCAGTGTTGCCACATTTGCTTGCGACTTTTGACTTATTCATTTATATTGCTTACAATGTACAGGTAATAGAGCTGGTTGCTTGTTTCTCTTGCAAGAACTGGCAACACTGGCTTCCATCCCACAATCACGCCAATGCAGCTGCCTGGGCACAGAGGAATAGAATGTCCTTCTCAAATGCTTTCACTGTCGTGTAAAAGTTAAAGTTTAAAAGTAATCTATCCTGAAATAAAACAGCTATCCTCTCAAACATGCAGCATTGCGCATGTTCTTCATGTACCATGTGTGTGTGTGTGTGTGCAGCATCTTTTTTTCTGAAGACAAAAGGTTAGCGTTGCCATCCTCAAATTTCCTTATTTATCAACGGTTTAATGGAAGAGAAGCTAATATTTTCGTTTGCGGAATATGAGTCTGTGAATCTAACTTTTTGGTTACACCCAAGGAATGAGAGCAGCAAGTCAATGATCAGGCTGAACTCGAGAGGCAACAGCAGGACAAGAAACTGAAGGATTTGCCAAGAAATTAAAGAAGTTAACTGGCCTCCAACTGCTGGGGAGGTGATTGATGATATGGGGACCAGGTGAGTCTAATCAACAGAATGAAGCACAGCTGTGAGTGGGCATGGACTGCTCATGAACATGATGGGACTGTACTGCATTTTATCATTTCTTGCATCTTAAGGGGGAGGGTAGAAGGAGGGTCTCACTGGATTAATGTGAGAACTTGCATTTATGCAAGAGCTGCCATTGCACAGGAGTGTAGTCCGGGTCATTATTAACGAAAGACTCTGTGCTGTTCTTCTAAAAAAAAAAACAGTCAAGCCCAGTAAATCAAATTCGACATGTGATAAATAGGATTTAGAGGACTGTTACAGAGGAAGGAAAGGTTAATTCTGTAATTATTTTAGTGTGAAAAATAAATACTGTAGTCATTGCCACGTCCGTCATTTCTTAATTCACTCTGAAATTCATTTTCTTTTCAGTTTTTTTCCCTCCACCTTGCCCAATTCAATCACTCGAGTTCATCTGTCTGTGTTATGCAAATCTGAGCAGCTGAGACTGAACCCATCAGCCTCTCCGTTCAGCTCGCGAGCGAAGGGGCTGATAGAAAAGATGAATTCTTCCGTTTCAATATGCTTCCCTGTTTTCACCCAGTCGTGCAGTATCAAGGCTAGCTTTTTACATTTTAGCCAATTGCACGGTGCCTGTCGGGTAGGCGAATGCATGAATAAGGAGGAGGATTCACTCTCTGTCACTCTCTTTCTACCTCTGCAGTGAAGCGAGGTCTTTGTTGAAGTCAAGGACAGTGTATACTGGGTAAGATCATTTAGACAAGGTGATGTTTTATTTTTTTTAAAGGGCAAGAAATGCATTTTTTTTACTTTTTTACAACCATGTCCAATTAGCACTGGCAGGTGTGTTACATGGATGTCACCTCTGTTTCTGAATGACAACCTGTTTTGGTTAAAAAGGCTGAGGCTGCTTTCTTGGAGGCATGAAGACATTATGCTATTATTCAGACTTATCCCTAGGAGTAAGTCCAGGCAACCAGGGACACAGCAGGTGGCTAATAGACTAGCTCCCGGCAGCCCCCCTGAAGCTTGATGCATTGTGTAGAGGCCTTGTAAACTTCACGCACATTAAGGATCGCATGCCACAATTTCACAGTACAGCAGGGGGACCAGGCCCCCACCATCCTTGGCCCCCTGTTTGGCCAGTGATGGATGGTGTTGACAGTTACAAGCCGAGTACCAAGTGGAGCAATGCAAAGGTCAAGGCTGAAGCTGCCAGTGTGGTCTGGGTGACAATGAAAGGTCTCCATGGTCGAAGCACGCTCCACAAACTATGCAGCGCGTTAGCACTTTGTTCTTTTAAAGCCAATGTTTTTGTTTTTCCGCCAGAGTTATTAACCACCAATCAGGGCATAAATTGACAGAAGAGGGAACTGCTGACAGACCTGCACCAGGAAACATGTCATCTCTAGAACACATACAGAGTTTTACAACACAAACTTATTTAATTAGTAATTTTGTCAAGCTAAACTGAAAAGTAGGCAAGAAGAGCATAAATCGGGGAAGCAGGCCCAAGATAACCTGGATGAGATTCACTGCTCAAATGGAAGAATCTTTTGACAGGACGACCATTAGTTGTCTACATTTCTAATCTGTAGGTCAGACTGCCAGAAAAAAGATATTGTTGAAAGAAAGCCATACACGGCATGTTTACATTTTCTCACAAACCATGTAGGACACACCATTGTTTGGAGAAAGCTCCTACGACTTCTCTTCAGCAGGCAGAGGAAAGATGAAAAGAGCTAAATACCGGGTAACCCTGAGAAAATACCATGTAGAGCCTGCAAAAGGGATCAAAACGAGGAGGAATTTCAGCTTTCAGCAGTACAATCCTGAACATACAGCCAGAGCTTTAATGGAGTGGTTTAGATCAAAGCAAACTTAAATATTATAAAGCATAAGTCCACACCAAATTGTTACTGAGGACAACATTCCATCCAATCTAACCTGGGGTAATTTACAAACAAAATACATACATTTTGTTCTTCAGGTGTGCAAAGCTGGTCCCCAAAAGACTTGCAGCTGTATTTGAAGCCTAAAGTGCTTCTTCTAAGTTTTTGCTTAAGATGTTCATTTTCTTTTACACTTTTAAAACCATGCATTATGTTCCCTTCTCTTCACAACTCTGCAATACAGTGCCCCAATGAAACTCCTATTAGGTGACTGTAACGTGACTAAATGTGAAAGAAAGGTGCTCTTGCATAGCACCGTATGTTAGTGGTTGTCGCATCCTGTGTAGCACCGCACGTAAAGCAGTGACTCTCAACACAGTGTCCGGCAGGAAGGATTTTTTTTTTTTTTCAATGTAACACTTCAGGATGAAGACATTTCTCCTGTCATTTTCTTCCAGTACTTCAGTGTAATTCTTTTTTTTTTTCCCTCTCCCCTCCATTTTTCCCCAGCGACTGCAGTATGTGGCAGTCTGAATTGTGTGTTATTACCCAGCAGGAGACAATATCATTACCACATATTTGCTGTCAAGGGTCTGCAAAGAATGGTGCTGTCTCGGGCCTCAGTGATCTAACAGCCTCACACAGGGATCCAGAATTACCCACTCCTGGCTTGGGGAAGTCAAACACTACCAGTTAGAGAGGGGAGTGAACAAAAGAGAGGTAACCCACCCTCCCACCGCCATACACAAACACATACAACTCCTTTCTCGTCAAGATAGAAAGGGACACACCTCCTCTGCGCCAAACAGAGGATGCTATTCCCCCAACGCCTCGATAGAAATATATGTTTGGCTCAAGTGCTGAATGATATGAGACTGCAAGGTAGATTTGGACCTGACAGTATGTCATTTCAGATAAATAGACAATTTGTAATCTCTCAGGTGTACTATTGGCGACGGGTGAGTTGCTGATAATTACCAGCACTCGTATCAACTTTTTTTTCCTTGATGCATCTGAAACCTGCCCGCTCAAACACAGACAATATGGAGTGTGCCTGCGTGCAGAAGCTGTCATGTTGCTTTTCTTTTTTTTTTCTTAACATATCAGATTGTGATGCGAGGTTAAAGCAATTGAAAGAGTTCATGTGGATGTGTCATGTAATGTGTTAGGAAAATAACTTCAGAATAGACAAACAATCCTCCTTTCATGAAAACTACCATTCAGACTTTGTAACAATGTCTCTCTCTCATAAGACAAATAGAATTGCTATCATTTCCGTTGACAGCGTGCAACAAACAGACCAACAGTTTATGCATACTGAGTGACAAAGCCATCTATTTTCGTTCTGGAAAAAAACAGGCAATACACACTTTGGCAATTGAACCGCAAATGAGGAAGGAAAAATTCTAACTTTCCTCCCCCCTGCCATCCGCCATCATTTATACAAGTCATAGAAATATTTGATTGCTCTTGCATATCTCCTCGCGCTTAAGGAGGCAGCCGACCAATACGCGGCCGTGCAAACAAAGCCCAGGACTTTATATGAGCCTATCATTTAAGAATCCAAGCCAATCAAGCTTGCAAACAATCAGGAGGGGAGAGAGGGAAAGGAACTGGGTGAGAGCTTCTTCTTGCAGCACTTTGAAGGTGTTTGTGGAGGCCCTTATTTAAGTTGAGATGTGGCTGTGCATCCTTGATACACCTCTGCTCAGGAACAAGGCAAGAGTCCTTGAATTTTTCACAACAATTCCAGCCAGCTTTTTGAGGACGACGCATTCATATTCATGATTTAAGAATCTGTAATGGTGAATTATGGGCATGCTGCCACTTCATAGGAAGAAGGACGTTTGAAACTTTCAAACTATCAAAGCAACAACAACATGCAAAGCATTTATTCCAAAAAAAAAATGTTTTGGACAGTCGCAAAATTAAAATTTATGTACTGTGGCTTGCCATATCCTTTATACCCCTTAAACCTTTTCACATTTTATCACATTACAACTTCAAATCCCAGTGCATTTTACTGCAATTTCATTTGAGGGGCTAACGCAAAGTAACAGTGGGAGGAACATGTGCCTGTGTACTAGCCATCCCCCTTAGTCAACAGCTGCAGGTTTTTGGGGTATGTCTTCACCAGTTTTGCACATCTGGAGAACAACATTTTAGCTCATTTGCAGCCTCTGACAGGTTTTCTTTCAGGATTCCCATGTATTTAGCTCCATTCAGCCCTTCCCATCTATTCTGACCTGCTGCCTTGTGCCTGTTGACGAAGAAGCACCCACACATCACTATGCTACCACGACTATGTTTAAAGTTGGGCTGGAGTGTGATGTCAAATGTTAGTTTTCCTCCGCACCATTTTATGCATGATAAATTGAAAGGTTCAAGGGGTATAGATGCTTTTGCAACACAGTAGATTGCAAATGAAGAAAGGAAAAGAAACAAGAGAGCAAACAACTTTTATCCAACAAGAGAAGCAAGGCCTCACTTGCTTTCACTTTATTTAAAGGTGAACCACACAGTAAGCTTACTGAAACGGAATTAATTAATGCAGTCTTCCTGCATTCCCATTCTGCAGGTGATATCCAGGATCATGCATCAGTCAGATCCTGTATCAGGAGCGATATGAAATCTGAACAGTCCCGCCTTACAAACAGAGAGCACTCAAAGACTTTAGCTGATAGGATGACATGATAACGTTTTGAAATCACTGCCACTAAATTAACCTGATTCTAATAGGATCTGAAGTAGATAACGTGGAAAATTACTGTTTTCTTTTCAAGACGATGTACAAAATGGAAAGCGTTACAAATTGATTCCTATTTCCTCCCTTGATGGCCTCCCCTCATCGGCGCATTTTCATAATTTGAGATAAGGCGATATGGCATTAATATTCCCCTATCTTATCTTGTCACATCCTGAAATTGTTGGAGAGGATACGATTAGCTGAACAATGGCATGAGAAATGCACTTTATGAAGGCTATCCAGGGTTTTATATTTATACCGCAGAGTGGAGAGGTGGAGAATGAATGCAGACTTGTTCCTGGATCTAGCTTCACTGTGGTCTGAGCCGAACATTTGCAAGAGTTTGCAGGGCAGTACCCAATTATTGTTTTTATTAAATGGTTATTTTTACAAACACAGTTGTACTCTAGGCTGTTCCAAAGACAACTTTTGAGCCTAATTGAATGATGTGGTTCATTTTGTTGCATTTCTCTTTTAGTAACGAAAAATGTCATGAATCTGGCTTGTCTGCCCTCTGCCACACCTCTCCTGCTCCGTTCTCATCAAGGATCATTCACCATACCTGCGAACCTGCTGCTCCGCCGTACTGCCCTCACCTAATTCCACACACAAGTTCAAGTTCCTTATAAGCTCATTGCAGAGAGCAGGACAAGGCTAGAATTTTGGGTTCTCTGCCTGCTCAGGTTTCCTGACAAAAATAAAACAACGTTGTAGCTCCATCTTTGACCAAACCTTTAACCCCAAGCATGTCAGATATGATGGTGCGATTCCATTTGTCTCATACGTTTCACCTTGGATCTGGAAATACAGCCCCAACGGAATTAAGCATATTGTAGTTGCAAGTCGGAAAATTGGTGTGAATTGCTCTTTGCTTTGGTGCCAATTGGTAGCAGCAATAAAAAAACAATAACGTATGTCTATATAGACCCTGTATGAGCATGTTCACAGAGATTGTGCCTCATTATGAGTGCCTCTTATTTGTTGTAACAAAACATCAAAGGTGCTAATTAGAGAAATATGTTTAATGGCCCACAATGGAGGAAAGTTTGGGGGAAAAAACACAAAGACAGGATACTCCAGAGTTACACACTAGATTAAGTCATGTGAATAAAAAAGCTAATTTAAAGATAAGTTCTAAACCAGAGAGAATGAAGCTATCAGAAAGGGGGAAAAAGAAAATTGTGCAACCATTAATTGATAATACTGCATATGCAGGTGGAAATCTATACATTACTTAAATAAATCAAGTTCATTAGAGTAAAGACAGTAACCGCTTTGTAGAACTACGTGAGAAAACTATGAAACATGCAAGCAAACACCTCAGAGAAGCTAAAGCACGTGCAAATGGACAATAAAATGAGTGTAAATGATTCTGCAACCAGTAAGATGTTTGTAAACACTTATTTAGTCTGTTGGGATCGGCAGAGATTGTAAAGTCTAACAGCAGCTGGGAGGAAGAACCCACGGAAGCACTCTTTTAACATCTAGGATGCAGCAGTCTGTCATTGAAAGAGCTCTCCAGCTCTGCAACAACTCCATGCACCAGGTGGGAGACATTGTCCAACAGTGGTGTTATTTTTCTTATAGTCCTGTCTCCCACCACCTGCACTGGCTCCAGGGGGCATCCCAGGATAGAGCTATTAATTTTATTATTATTATTATTATTATAGTTGTTGTTGTTGTTGTACATTTAAGTGACTGTGATACAAATGCCTAATTGTGGGCTGGCATTATACTGTAACATTTGTGATGTCTGTAACATTTTCTTTAGAGCAAGACACTTCAGAAAAGAATGTCATGTTTAAAGGAATTTTAAAAAGGACATACACAAAGGAAATGCCCACAATAAAAAAAAATCTATTTCTCTGGACAACTCCAAAAAAACTCATACTTAAACAACTTTAGGTTGGCTCTATCCCAGGAGCCCACAGTCTTGTGAATCCCACCATGGCGATGGCAGGCGTTTAGAGGAACCCGGGAACCGCCTGCTCAATAAGAGTTATTGCTACATAGTCAACATCTCAATGCAGTTATCTGTCCACTATCAATACTTCCTTGCTCAGGAGGAGGGCTTACAATGAAGTCAGTGACTCAATGTAATTGGCTGGGCTTCTTTAGAAAAATATATTGTGGCTCATCTGCAGTGTAAACTGAGTCACTGTACATCATTGAATCTAATCTGCCAAAGTAATTGGGTTGCATCAGTAGAAATTAGAGTTACTGTGTGTTTCTGTATAACTAAAAAGGAATTTGACCTTGTACGGTGTCTAGAGGTGACATTTTCTGTGAACAGCCTCTGGGTAAATAGGTTGAATTTAATGAAATTCGATTGAAATGAGCTGACGGTACATACAGAGCCGCCGGTGTTAGGCATTTATGCAATGATTAGCTTTCAATCATTGTTTGCAGATCATGTAGGAAGCAGGAAGCCAGCATCAAGCCAATGGTGCAGGGAGGACTGTGAAAGCGCAGTGTTTAGGACTGGTTAAATGCACCATTAAGCCTTTTAAAAGGAGCTCCACCCATCAGAGACTAAAAACAAGTGTGGCTTTCTGGCTATCAATGGGCACCACTTAGGGGAAACAATGCCCTGTTGAGGCCCACCAGTTTCCTCATCAATGAACATCAAAGATGAATAAGGCCTAGCTGTCAGCTTTGTTTTGACTCCGATACCCATGAAGCCCTGCTCAATATCATCGTGATCCTGCTCCTCCAGTCTCCGCTAACAGGTGCAGCCCCTTTTCTGAATGCACCATTTGATGAGACCACAGATAGGCTTGGCGTGGTAGGGAGCTTTGGTCTGTATCCTCTTTAATCTGTGGTGCTATAAAAAAAAAATTTGAAATACAAAAGTTTGTTTGGCTAAAGTCAAAGCCCTGGAGCCTGGGTCTCATCCGGTTGTCTGCCCAGGCTTCCCCCTCTTTTGTTAAACGATTCAACTCCTTTCTGATTTTTTTGGCCACAACATTAAAGAAGGCCTGGGAGGAACCGATTCTCAGTCGTTCCCAGAAGAAGAATACATACAGTTATAGCAGCCTCAATGCAAAGCGTGAGGGAAAAGGGAGGGGTAAAAAAAAAAAAAAAGAAAAAAACGTCAACTGCACACTTTGAACAGAGAAAACAACTGCCAGCATCTAAACTCTTTCTAATACTTCCACTGCTTCATGGGGAGATTACAGCTCTTCCACTCAGGGACACAGAAAGGCCTTCAGCCTGGCGGAGTGAGAGGAAGAGAGAGAGAGAAGGGAAGAGTCAATGTTGAGCATTTTAATCTGGAGTCACGAAGATAAGATGCATTGGCAGATCAATATGTGCTCTATGGTGGCAGCTCCATGAGAACTCGCCTCTCTTTCTGTGTACCGAGAAGACTTTGCTCTCTGTGCCCCATGGCTTCATTTCAACCACAGACCACCGTTATCTGCAGCGACTGTCTCTTGGTGACATCTCACACCGGGGCCCGTTTAAGCCCCTAAAAAAAAAAAACACACACACACAGTGAATATCTAAATAAGATCGGCTGTGAAATTTGCTTCGATAAATCTCTCCAGGAGTCACCCGGTTTGAATATTTCACGTCCCCATCAGTCCTCGGCTAGCTCAGGGGGGAATATTCAGAGTAGTGATTAGATAAAAAAGAAAGCTAAATTCTTTCTCTCGATTTTGGGAGATGCATAGCAATGGTATTTGCACTCTGTCGTGTCTGTGCGAAAGAAGTTAAGAGTACAGGCGGCATTCAAGGTGTTATTCTTTTACGTGTGTTGTTGCAGCATTCCATCATTCCAGCATCATCAGATGAGCTGTTGGTGGTGAGGCATCTTCAAAAAGAAGGGGAAAAAAACAGATAAAATGAAATTCCTCTGTGCTTTTGAGAGCCTTCTCCAATACATACAGAAGTACCTTGAACTCGCCTAATTTTTAGCTAAGTAAATACCTCCAAAAGCGTGCATTCCTTTTTTTTTTTAAGAATATATAAGTGGGTTACGACTTGCTGCATTCATTTCTGATTCCAAAAGCTTGTATTCCTGCCAATCAAAACTCAGTCCTTCACATTTGGTTGTCTGCTGCTGCTGGCTGTGTCCTAAACAGGACATATATCATTAAGGAGGGGTGGAGAAAAAAATTAAATAACAATAAAAACCAAAATGTATGTGGTGAGGGTTGTTTTCATCCTGGGCAGCAGTTCAAATGCAGTATTGGCCCTGAGCCAGACGTGGCCCTGACAGGTAACAGAAAATGACAGCAAATGTGCATTTGTCCTGTAAAAGAACACTGAGTAAAGAGTATGCACACATAATGTGCGTGTGTGTGTGTGTGTGATGTGTGTGTGTGTGTGTGTGTGTGTGTGTGTGTGTGTGTGTGTGTGTGTGTGTGTGTGTGTGTGTGTGTGTGTGTGTGTGTGTGTGTGTGTGTGTGTGTGTGATGTGATGTGATGTGACAGCAGACCTCGCTAAGGACTAGCAATCACTCCATTCAGCATCTGCTGCCACACAGCTCATATTGTCATTCCCCAGTTTAAAGGAACCTTGAGCGGCTTCAAAGATCTTTTCAAAGCCTTAATCCTAATAGGTCGCAGTTTGTTCTGTCACATCAAAAGACGGGGTGGTGGGGGTGGGGGGGTTGGGGGTGGTATAGCGGGAGGGAGGAGGGGTAATGCATCAGGGCTGGCAGAGATTCTTAAGGGTGGAAGATTGGCAGAGGATTTGCTGTGCGGGGAGGACTGAAATCTGAAATATCGGACACAGAATGCCTGCTGTAATAGATATGAAATAGGTCTTCTCAACAGCATGAAAGGCTGACATTTACAGAAAGTTTGTCATGAGAAGGCCCTTTTATTCCCCTTCATCTATCTGCGTTTGTACTGCCACCTTGTCCATAGTGGAAATTCGCAAGTGTCACTCTAACGGGTTAGAGAATAAGATTGGACATTTAAGATTTTTTTCTCCCCCTGCTCTTTCCTTTTTTATTGAATGTTTAGAAATTCCAGTGAGAGACCAATTGAGTCAGAGCTGTTCAGAAAACTGCCTTCTGCATAGCACTCAAGTAAAAAAAATCCACCTTAGCCACTTGTTTCCTGGCCTTGTGTTAAAAGAAGCTCAATGAAACATGGCCATGAGGCAGGATATTTACAAATTCTCAACATTAGAATCAATTTAGGCATAGATGTGCATCTGTATTAATTAGAATACCATTGAAAAGTTAATTTATTTCCCTAATTGAACTCTAATTGAAACTAATATTACATATTCCTTACAGAGTGATTTTTTTGTTATTTCTGTTCATTTTGATGATTATGGCTTTTAGCCAAAGAAAATCCTGAATTCATTGATCGAAAAATGTGAATATTTAATTAGACCAATCAAATTAATGTTATGTTATAGCCTACACAACATAAAGAAGACTACTGATTTAACAGCTTTCAAGCAGACTGTCACTGTCTCCTCCCGCAATAAGGGTAAGCCACAAACGGCTGTAGCTAAAGAAGCTAGCTGTTCACAGAGTGCTGTGTTTGAGCATAATAATGGAAAGTTGAGTGGAAGGAAAACGTGATCAAAATAGCTGCACAAGCGACATGGATAATCAGCAAATGACAGGATTGTGAAGCAAAGCTCATTCAAGAGGTTAACAACATCTGGACTGTGGCTGGAGCAAGTGCTTCATCACAACCACTCCTGAACAAGAGACCACCAGAGATGGTCAATGACGCCTTCTGTGTCTTACCCCCCTTGTGGAAGACAGGCCACAGAGGCTCACAAAGTCTTTACATGGAACTGTTTATATGTGACACAGAGCTTGATACACTGAGCTGCTCCAAGCAGGCGGTCACAAGGACGCGCAGCATCACAGTCCCTCTCTGTGGGAGCCTGCTGGAAAAGAAACAGCTCTCGGTGCTCAGCTAGCTAATCGTACATTTTACCATCCGTTCCGCGGCTTCGTCCCACTGGCAGAAAGTGTGGGAATTGTAGGAATTTGCCACAAGAAATGTAGGCAACAGTACACTCGACTACGAAGGGTAAAACATCCGCGCAGAGTCCGCGCAGCTCACAGTATGCGCACCGTATGCCTGAGTATGTGGGAGCCTTTAGGCAGCCCACACCCAGAGTACACGCTAGCAACAATAAACCTAGTAAGTTAATTTGATATAAAAGTTATGTTTATTTTGGCCTTATGTTAAAAACAGGACAGTGTAGTCCAACTGCTCTGTCCTCCCGACAGAGACGGATAGAGAGCTGTGTACGTGAAGGAGCGGAGTGATATTACACACTTGTGAAGAATATTTAGTGGTCCGAAAAATGCAGTAGTTCCACCTGTTGCTGCAGCTAACCAGTTCCAACTCAGCCCACCTGTCATTCCACCTGTATATACCTGCCTCATCCCACTTTTCCCTGCCAGAAGGTCTTGTCTTGACTAGCTGCTGTTAGCTCCCAGTGCCTTCTTGTCACTCTGCCAGTTTGATCCTTTGGACCTGTCCTCGCCCTGCCCCACTAGTTTTGTTTAGCTAGTGCTTGTGTGCACCACCTGGTAAAAGTTTCTCCTGGGATTTTTGTGTCTCGCTCTGCTCACGCTGAGAACACGTTGGCGGCTTCTAGTCAAGCCTGTTTCTACCTGCATTATCTGGTCCCGTCAGTTACTCCTGGTCGTCTGGTTCTGCCTGCAACACATGTCTGCATTATCCGGTCTGTCAGTCTCCGCCTACATCTTCTGGTTTCCTGCTCATTCCTGCCTGTCTCCTCTGCCACCATCATCTGTTTTAAATCAACGTGTAAATCTATTGTTACACTGGTTTTGGTTGAATTATCGGGTTCACCACGTACAGGAACAATGCACAAGCAACAAATAGGAAATGAAATAGGCAGTGGTTCTATGCTGCAATGGCGTAGTAGATGAATAAAGTGCAGTCCCTGACTCGTGTATATTTTTAAATACAAGTTCCTAAAGTGCCGCTGTTTGATCAATACAATATAGTATTTTTATTGGAATCAAATGCCAAAGTACATAGATCAGTCTTGTGCAGTGGTCTAAGGAGATGTGTACATGAATATCTAAACATTCTCAAAATTTAGGACAGCTCCTGGAAAACTTTTGTCACCTTCATATCTCAGTCGGAATCTTGTCGTGTCTACTTAGTTTTATCTGGGCTAAAGAGTGTACGGTACTGCACTGTTGCTCAGTGGTCCAAAGTTCTGTTTTCTGTTTGAAGTGCCAAAGTTTGGAAGAAGAGTGAAGAGGCGTAGGATTTGAGTTGCTTGAGGTTCAGTGGGCGGTTTCCAGAGTCAGGGATGATTTGAGGAGCCATATCAAGAGTTTTTGCAGCAGCTCTTGCTTCCTGCTGACAAGGTTCATGGAGATGCTGATTTCATTTTCCAGCAGGGCTTAATACCTACTCACATCGCCAACAGTAACAATACCTTCTTTGATCAGTAACTGTACACACATATATATATATATATATATATATACACATATATATATATATATATATATATATATATATATATATATATATATATATATATATATATATATATATATATATATATATATATATATATATATTGTGTGTGTGATTGGCCAGCAAACCGAAATCTCTAAGAGAATCTGTTGAGTATTGTCAAGACGAAGCTCGGACGCCAGAACCAATAAGGCAGACAAGTTAAAGGCCGCTATTAAAGGAACCTGTAATAGCGGCCTCACTAATTAACCTGAATGAATTTCACTTTTTGAATTGAATTAGTGAAATAAAATATGCGTTCAGTGATGTTCCTATTCGCTATCGGCACCTGAATATGCATTAAAAATCTCTGGAGAGATTATGAGATGAGAAATCGTATTGATGCCCTCTGAAATACCTCCGTGACATGTATGATAAAGTTCAAATCAAGTCTGCCAAAAGCATGTAGTGGATGTGAGACGTGCTAGACCTGAGTGTCACTTATGTGTTTACTCTTCACCTCTCTGACACTTTATCAGCTCAGAAGGTGTCTCTTTCGCATTTCACCCGATCGACTCAGCAGACAAAGAGATGGTTTCCCGCGTTTCAACGGTGCACAAGTGTCCTGCTAATTAGGTGCTCATGGGAAACCGAGCATTGATTTTCTGTCAGCGCCTCTGCAAGATAAGGCAAACTGGGCTGTTTGTCTTTTTCTTCCAATGCACCATGTGCCATTAATAACGACGATAAAAACCGGTCGAGGCGGCATTAGCAGAATAAGCAAAGGACATTACACCCGTGGGAACTCCTATATGTAATGATGTAGTTTAATTATAGGCAGGCTTTTAGGAAATAGGGGGTAATGTGCCTCGCTGGGAGTCAACAAAGTTTTTCGAGGCTGGATATGGACTGAGTTGTCTGACCAAAACATGTCTTTTCAGCTTTGCAAAGGCATGAAATCCCTCTTGTGCTTGTTATTTCACACTCCTTGGGCCAGCGTCGGCACAGTAAACAAATACATGTGAAATCACACAACCACACACATACGTGCACAGTGTACTAAAAAGAAAGAAGTTACTAATGACCTCACATTTTCAGGCTGCTCACTCACAAAGAATAACCACAAACCCGGAGCATTTCCAACACCCTACATCATATAGAACAAGCTATAATGTTTTTTTCTTAATTATTAACAACAAAACAATCTTCCAGAAACCTGGTTTTGAGCACATGGATAACTGCTGTGAATAAATAATGGTCTCACTATCACACCGGACAGTGTGCCAGCCACCTGCTGATCCAACCACACACAGGTAGAGCCAGCTGGGGTGATGCGGGGCCGCAGAAGCGGGCGTTCAGTTTGCCAGCAAACTAATCAGTGAAAGGGATGAACTCCAAGCTTGTCAGACGGGGTCGCAGATGTAGGTGGAGGAGGTGGCGCAACACAAGCCACAGCGGAGTGACACGGCTTGAAGAATGGGAAGAAAAAAAATTCTCAAATCCCCCGGTGTGGGAGGTTGGAAGAGCACAACCCTCAAGGAGGTGAAGGGAGCTCCGCTGTTTGCTGCCCACACGTTACCTGAATGTGTGGCGGTCTCAGGCGAGCACCTTCTGTGATAACCGGGTTCACGCTCGTAAATGGATATCTGCTGATGGACATTTGTGGGTGTACACGTTGCTTTGGTAATTGGATTTTATCATTAGCAGCCAGTAATGAAAAACAAGAAAACAAGTGCTTATTTCATTTTCACTTTAAAACTCAAAATATAACATTTTAATCTGGGGCATTTTTGTTTTTTTCCATTTTGTGGTCAAATTGGATGAGTAAGAGTTGAAATTTGGCAAGGTTTTCGTTTTTAAATGTAAGAAAATCTTGGATATCCATAATTTAATAAAAGCCATGTATTCCCTGTTTCATATCTAAAATAACAAAACATGAAATCACCGTTAAGGAAACGCAGCCTTCACCGGGCAATGTCACTGCTCGTAAATGGTACGGGGGCGTGGTTTAGACTCAAGGCTCACCTGCAGTCTTTTTAAAATATCTATCCACATCCAAACCCATCAAAAATTTAATCATGTTTATTTCATATGTTCTTTTTGTGTAAAGAATATGTTGGGTAGCACAAGTGCCAACAAAACTGTGCCTCCTTTAATCTGAGGATAAGATAGTTGTAGAATTAATGAAATAAACAAATACTTAAAAAATGCTGAGTTTGGAGATTTCTTAGAAACATTATTTGTTTCAATTTTTATAGCATGTGAGACAGATGTTGAAAACGCTGGTCCTTACCATATATATGCAATGTCACAGGCTGAAGCCTGACGCAGATTGATGTATAGAGTGATTATATACTTTCTTATCCACTTTTGACCACAAAAAAAGAAAAATGGGTTGTATTTTAACTTACTATTTTTTTAATGAAAACGTAAACAAAGAACACTTTTACTATTTTCATTGCCAGTTCCTGGTGAGAACATCCCATTCCCAAATTATCATTCTAAGCACCACTGTGACTGTAGGTGCTCTTGCATCTGTACACTTATTGCAAGTTTGCATTTAACTCTCAGTGTCTTATGGTAAATGTGGAGATCTTAACCTTAGGACGTATAAATCTGATACACTTTATCGGATGTCAAAGCCAACAACTACTCTCTGTCACGGCAGACACGTTTAGCGTAGTTATGAAGAAGAAATTTGCTGCTGTGGCGTCACTGGAACATTCCTGATTGTATTTTATCAGAATTCAGAAATATCAAAATTTGGTCATTCTTTATAGCTATTTCATTTTAAGTGGCTTGATATTAAATCAAAAGACATGCTGTTTTTATTTTCTTGGAGTCAAAATGGACAAGTAGGAATTTTCTTTTTTTCTTTTGATGTTTCGGATAACAAAAATATAATAACTGACAAAAAGAAACCCCAAAAAAATTAGCTTGTTTCCCCCCCATTCCTGGACATAAACCTTTATTCTATAATCATAGTATACTGTAGGAACCACTGTTCATCTGTACATCTTAATGGTCACTGGTATGTTTTTCACCCCAAATATATCAATATATATTTATGAAACAAAATCTATTTTTGTAAAAGTTTTTATTGAACCCTGAGCCCAATATCAATCATTTTTTACATTTATAGGTAGTGACATCATGGGGTGAAGCACGCACTTTGTTTGTGCAACTGTGGAGGTATGTCTGAGGACAAGAAAAAGGTCAATTTTTATCTCTCTTTGCTGATGAAAAGAATGTCATCCTTAGTTTAATACCAAAAATCAAACCAAATTTTTATTTCTACTTATTTCTTTTTGACTATGAAAAATTGGCTTTTAAAACATAGATCAAATTAGCTTTTTTTATGATTTGTTTGTTGTTAATTTTTCATCCATGGTTTTTAATGAGAACATCCAAAATACCCAAACGTGCATAGACCGGGCAGTGATGACACAGGACGAAGGTTGAAAGACAGGTGTGGACGGTGAAAAAAACAACTTGTATTTTGATTTATTATTTTGTGTTTTAATACCTAACCCAAACCAAGAGTTGTTTCTGTTCTACATTACTGATTTCTAATAAGAAAATCCAATCAAACCATGCTGTATGGTGATCAAGACTATCATGACTTGGTCGAGCCTCAGATTCTGTTTTTAATTGTCTCTCAGGCACTACCCTATTAGAAATGAGAACTCATTTTGATAGATAAACGCAACGTCTTTGAAATCGAAGGCCTCACCAAATTGAGCATTTTGTCTTCAAATTCAAGAACGTGTGTTTGTCTCAGCCAAGGGAAGCATTATTACAGCTCCTTAACTGATCACCGCTAGAAACCAGTCGGTATCGGCATTTAAAGGTACAAGACTGCAATTCAGGAGGTAATTTCACATCTTAACAGAATCCAATTAAAAGCACTGGCATTTCAATTAAACCTCCCCCTGGCTCGTCGCTGCAGTGTCACAACACAAGTGAAATTGGAATCAGATTACGGAGGGAATCTGAAGAAGTATTTTTACATCGCAATAAGGATCATGCATTCCTGATAGAGGACCCCTGTCATGCATACTGCAGGAGGAGAGGGGAAAAAAAATATCTTTGCCAACATTATTCATTTAATTCTCCCTCCTTATTAATTTCACAGCAGATTACCTGAGAAGATACCAAATGCTGTCAGCAACGAGTTTTAATTAAGTGTGGGGTATGTTGCCACGAGTACCTTATGTGAAACTGCTGCCTTATAATGCTCTTGTTTTAATTACTTCAGAGTGCCCCCTCATTAACCTTTTATGGAGATGTGCTCCAAAACCTCCAGTGTGCATTCAAACACTACACCTAACAGGATGCTTACATTCATATCCACTTCTTTAATATTACACACGTGAAACTCATGATTTCTCATAAAGAAAGAGACAAAATAATCAAAGTTATTCTAATTATTCTAATTGTGCTTTAGATTTATCCATTGCAAGGATTAAGGGTCACAGTTAATAGGATATTAGAATATTTCATGAGTACAGTGAAAAAGATACGTCTAGTAATGTTGTGTTTTGTCAATGTTAGGGTATAAAGAAACTGTTGAAACGTTGTTGACTTGACAGCTGTCCAGCAGATTGCAATTACACCGTCTAAAGGAAGTTATGCCGCAAAAGGACACTGATAAATAAAATGGCTGTTTACAGAGTTGTGTACCCAAGAAATTTAAATTTAAATTTAAAAAAGTTCACAAGCAACAGGAATAACCGCAGTCTTGAGACATTTGGGAAGCAAACCCCAGTTAACACAGTTTCAAAATTAAGTAAATTGTCTTCATACTAAGTCAGATTCCTCTTTAAACCTTTCTGTTGCCTTGATTATAGCTCATAACTAATCAAGACCCAAACTTTAAGCCAAAAAAAGTCCCTGCTAACTGTTCACAGGGTGCTTAGTGCATCAAAATTGATGAAAGTTTAGAGGCTGGGAAACGTGTGGTACAAGAAGAGCAATGAGGTTGTGCAGCAAAACCCTCTGACAAGTTTGGAGGGGGATTCACCAGGCGTAAACAGCGGCTGGACTCAGTGCTTCAACCACACACCGGCATATGTAGGACATGCTGTACGATGTTCATGTTTTAATGACATCAATTTCTGCAGTTTTAAAAATGGAAAATTTATAAATACTCCAGAAAATGATTTAAAAATAAAATAAATAGTCATTATAATTAGTCAGATTGTGCTTTGAACTTGTTAATCGTGAGATAATCCTGGTTGCTCTGTGATGACCCCTGGTGGGAGGAATAATGTGAATTAATAGGACATTTCACCTTAATTACAAAACTCTACAAACACATCTGATATGAAATATATTACGCATAGAAATTTTTCTCTTTCTATTTAGCCAATTCATTTGGTTCCATCATGCTTAAAAGGAGCCTCATATTTTGTTAGCTCCAGTTTTACACACTGATTTTTTGATTGCGTCATTGTTCCACACCTAAAGCAACTGTGGGTGGTCAAACAGGACTTTTGCCATTTATGTAATTTTTGTTATTCATTTTTCCCCTGATTTTCCACATTTATATTTTAAAACTGGCACCAAAGAAAAAAAACGGGAAAAAAAGGCCCCACTTCTGGTAGCTGGTCCGATGTACACTCTTGTCAACTTAATGTAGTTTAACAGGAGACATTAGCTTTTAATGGCACTTAATTGTCCAAAAAGGAAATCCATAACCACATAAGGAGAAAAGTCAAGTATTTCCAAGCTCTTTATAAGAACAATTTAGAGCAGACAAGTGCTTTTGAAACCTTGGCTTGAAATCAGTCCAGTCTGGTCAAGGGGTAGGGTGGCCTTCATTTGTGAGCCTGCAGTGCCACCATTTGGCTATAATGAGAACTTTAATTCACTGCAGCAACCTGGCACATTGGCAGTGAGGTAAAGGGAACAAATAGTCTTTAAATAAATGCTTTCACCCAAAATTGAGGCCTATAATTACCCCCACCCCCTCCAACTCAACAAAAAGCTAGAATGCATAAAACCGTAAAATTACACTAAATTATTTTTAAAGTTTGGCTACACTGAACTATTTCTGGGTGCAGAATTATCCAGGGCCACTGTTATTAGTGATGGATTATTCTATGTCCGTCCTGTCTTGGATAATGAGCAAGTAACTTCCATTTCAAGAACAGGGTAGGTTTGCCAAGAAGGAACGGTGATTACAATCAATTAAGAGTGATGACAAAGCATCAACAACAACGCAGGCTAAGTGTGTGTGTGTGTGTGCGTGTGTGTGTGTGTGTGTGTGTGTGTGTGTGTGTGTGTGTGTGTGAGAGAGAGAGAGAGAGAGAGAGAGAGAGAGAGAGAGAGAGAGAGAGAGAGAGAGAGAGAGAGAGAGAGAGAGAGAGAGAGAGAGAGAGAGAGAGAGTTTTTGGTTTATTCCCACATCCTTCCAAACAACCCTGTTTTGTGTAATCAACATCTGTTGTGACAGGCAACCTCCTCCTTCCTCAGAATGGCCCACTTCAGATAATGAGTGTCATACCAAACTGCAGGGCAAAGGCTGATTTCACTTCTCTCTCCTCCTCCTCCTCTACGGCCTCAGTTCTCACTTCCCCCAGTTCTCTCTCCTATCATCCAACACATCCATTGTGAAGATCTTGAAAAAAAGAGAGATAAACGCTCCCACAACATTGTCTGTGCTCAAAATGTGGGGGCGGTGGATGAAATGCAATAGTTCTTCTCTGCTTAATGAGGAAAGAGGCTTTAACGCAGCTACAAACAAAACACAGAAATGTTCAAGAGAACATCTTTGTCTTTTTTGTTTTTTATAGATTTTTGTGAGTTTTCTCTGACATTTTGCCCTGCAAAATAATTTCGCACCACTTCTATGGATTAAAAAAACACTTAATGTGCGAGACACAGACTCGGAAGAGATATTTAAAAACTATTCAAAACTATCTGTTTCTTTGCTTTCGCACTCAAGGTTTAGGCGCCATCTTCTGGTAAATATTCTCAACTTGAGTTACACACAGATACTCAAACGTTTTGTTTAAAATAATTATATATTGTGGTACTGAATGCATGTATCTCAGTTATTCAATTCATAAAGTAAAACCCATACATTACATAGATTCATTACACATCAAGTGACATATTTCAAGGGTTTAATTTTGATCATTTAATTTTACTACTCATGAAAAATCAAAAAACTGTAAGAAATTTTGACAACTGAAATATTATGAATAAAAAAAACTTTTTTCATACAGAAATGATCCAGTATCTTATGACCATGCTATGTCCTACAATCACTGGCAAAACTGCTACTGTGATCATCGTGTGTGACTTACCCTTGAAAAAGCCACAAAAGGTCAATGCTAAAAAAATATAGCTTTTCAAAGTGTTGTATCCAAACATGTTGCTGGAAAGTTGAGTTGAAAAAAAACAAGTAGACAAGCAACATAGATGACCTCAACTTTGAGAGGATTGTAAAGCAAAGCCCACTCAAGAATTTGATTCATAAGAGGTGAACTGTAGCTCAGAGCTTCAAGAGCCACACCACAGGGATTTATTAGTTAAGGACATAGACTACAACTGTTGCATCCTTTGTGATTAGCCACTCCTGAACCAGAGACATCGTCAGATGTGTCTTACCTAGTACTAGAAGAAAAAGAACTGGACTGTTGCTCAGTAGTGTACGATGCTCTGTTTAGATTAAAGTTTGCATTTCATTTGGAAGTCAAAGTTCAAGAGTTCAAGAGTGGAGAGGCACAGGATCCAAGCCGTGTTGAGGTCGAGTGTGATAATTTCTCTGCTTGTGTCGGTCAACTTTCCCCAAGTCAATTTTGTATATTAGGAATATTTTCTGGGGTTTCTGTATTGTTCTGATTTTCCGACAATCATAATCATTTTTTTTGTTTCTAATGAAACATTAGCTGTAATAATTCAAATTAATTATAGTTTCACTCTGCATGCAATTAGTCTACGTGATACACAAACTTCCATTTCAGAATTTAGCTCCTGAAAATAAATTAACATTTAAACGGTAAACGGACTGAACTCATAAAGCGCTTTTCCCGTCATGCTGACCACTCAAAGTGCTGTACACTAGAGCCATATTCACCCAATCACACTCGCTTACACACACATTCATACAGCGATACGAAGCTCGGTATGCAACTTGGGGTTAAGTGCCTTGCCCAGGGGCACATCGGCATGTTACAAGGGGAAGCTGGAATCAACCTTCCGATTGCGAGACAACTACTCAACCCATCAAGCCACAGTCACTCGTATTTCATATATATTCACCTGTGTTTACTCTTTTAAATTCATTTTTAAAGTGTTTAACATTTTACTCATGCATTGTCTATTCCTGTTTATTATTGCAGGGTCTGGGAGGGGTCAAAGGTCATTGGATGAAAGGCGGGGAACACCTTGGATGGGTGGCCAGTCCATCACAGCCCAACACAGAGAAACACAGGCCAAACGACCCTGCATGTACACACTCATAGTTTGGGTCAATTTAGGGAGCCCAATTAACCTAATATGTATCTCTTTGAACTGTGGGATATATCCAGGACGTCTAGAAAGAAGCCATCCATGCACATGCATGGAATTCCATGCACATGATCAGATTCAAACCCAAAGACTTTTCGTTGCAAGGCAACAGTGCTAACACCTGTTCAAAAAAACCTTTGTCATAGCAGGTGATATGTAGAAGCACTGTGACCCAGAAGGGAACATTTCTAGAAAGAAACAAGCCTGACAGGTTTAACTTAAACTGCTTTGTTTAACCATATATTTATGCAAAACTCAAATAAAATTTGAGCTTAACCTGAATATTAATTATCTCTGAAATAACACAGAGAAGTTAAATGATCACGACTAAATCTCAACCAAGAATTGCTGATGATCATTTTTTGTTGACATAACCAAACTTTAGACGTATCTCAGATCATAAACAGTTACATCCAGAGTTTTCTCTATGAAGTGTGGAGCCAATTATGTTAGAGGTTCTTTAAACTGGTAGCTTAGAGATAGAAGCTAATTGTCCTCATCAAAACCTCCCGTTTAAAGCATTAAGTTTCTCCAGGGCTATAGCTGTTGTACCTTTTAGTGTGGTTGAGAGTGATTTTATAGTGAATGTGAATAAAATAAAATATAATTAGGTGTCACTTAACGAGTAAAACGCTGTTGTTTATTCATTACTTGTTGTAATAATGGATAATCTCAGTGATGCAAATTACTTGATAGGCATGCAGCATGTTGGAGTTAATTACATTAGAAGATATAGTATTGGCATAATAACATTTTACCATCAGTTGGCTTTAGATGCAAACATACTTTAGAAGAAAACGAACTCCAGAAGGAACATCAGTTTGGGGTCGTCAAACCACCAAACATATTTTAGTATGTTTTCCCTGTCATTCAAAAAGTCAGAAGACATTAGTGGGGCTCTAGGCAAGGCAAGGCAAATTTATTTATATAGCACATTTCAGTACAGAGACAATGCAAAGTGCTTTACATGATTAAAATATAGGAAAATAAAACAGAATAAAAGCAAGCAGGAATAAAATGCAGAAACAAAATAGAACATGGGAAAATAAAAATTAAAAGCAAACAAGTAAAAACATTTGGAATACAAAGTAAACTAATTATATTTCAGTAATCCAGTTCAATTAGAACAGTCAAAGGCAATCCTAAACAAATGTGTTTTTAATCTCGATTTAAAGGAACTCAGGCTTTCAGCACTTTTACAGTTTTCTGGAAGTTTGTTCCAGATAGGTGGAGCATAGGAGCTAAATGCTGCTTCTCTGTGTTTGGTTCTGGTTCTGGTTCTGCAGAGCAGGCTGGAGCCAGAAGACCTGAGTGGTCTGGAGGGTTGATACACTGATAACAGGTCTGTGATGTACTTAGGTGCTAAGCCATTCAGGGATTTATAGACTAACAGAAGTATTTTAAAGTCTATTCTCTGAGATACAGGGAGCCAGTGTAAGGACTTTAGAACTGGGTGATGTGCTCTACTTTCTTAGTCTTAGTGAGGACGCGGGCAGCAGCGTTCTGGATCAGCTGCAGCTGTCTGATCCACTTTTTAGGCAGACCTGTGAAAACACCGTTGCAGTAATCAATTCGACTAAAAATAAATGCATGGATTAGTTTTTCCAGATCCTGCTGAGACATTAGTCCTTTAACCCTGGAAATGTTCTTCAGGTGATAGAAAGCTGACCTTGTAACTGTCTTTAGATGCTTTTGGAGGTTCAGGTCTGAGTCCATCACTACTCCCAGATTTCGGACCTGATCAGTGGTTCCTAGCTGAACCAACTGAAGCTGTGTGCTAACTTTTGATCTCTCCTCTATTGGTCCAAAAATTATTACTTCAGTTTTGTTTTTATTCAATTGAAGAAAATTTTGGCACATCCACGCATTGATTTCTTCAAGACATTTACTCAGTGCTTGAATGGGTTCATAGTCACCTGGTGACATGGTGATGTAGAGCTGTATGTCATCTGCATAGTTATGGTAGCTGATGTTGTTGTTTTTTATGATCTGAGCTAAGGGGAGTATGTAGATATTGAACAGGAGGGGACCCAGGATGGACCCTTGGGGAACCCCGCATGTGATTTTTGTCATCTCTGATGTAAAGTTACCTACTGACACAAAAAAGTCCCTGTCCTTTAAGTAGGATTTAACCCAGTTAAGAGCTGTACTAGAGAGGCCGACCCAGTTCTCCAGGCGTTCTAACAGGATGGAGTGATCGACAGTATCGAATGCTGCACTGAGGTCCAACAGAACCAGCACTGTGGTTTTTCCACAGTCTGTATTTATATGGATGTCATTAAACACCTTGATAAGGGCGATCTCTGTACTGTGGTGAGCACGGAAGCCAGACTGGAAAACGTCAAAGCGGCTGGTCGTTGTTAAGAAGGTGTTTAATTGTTGAAACACAGCTTTTTCAATAATCTTACTGATAAAGGGGAGGTTTGAGATGGGCCTGTAGTTCTGGAGTAGTAGTTTGTCTAAATTGTTCTTTTTCAGCAGTGGTTTGATATTTGCTGTTTTTAGGGACTGGGGGAAAACACCTGACAGAAGCGACGTGTTTATTATCTGAGTCAAATCAGACGCTATGACAGGCAAAACTTTCTTAAAGAAAACTGTGGGTAGAACATCAAGGCAGCAGGAGGAGGAACTTAGCTGCTGAATGATCTCCTCTAAGCTTTTATAGTTTATTTGGCTGAATTGGGACATTTTGTCAGGATAAATTCCAGCTGAATACGGCTTTGGTTCTGGAGTTGGTATGGATGTACAAACTGATCCTCTAATATTTAAGATTTTCTCAGTAAAGAAGTCTACTCACAGCAGTAATTATGTAAGTAATATATAGCTCCTTAATCCAAAGGAAATATTAAAAAAACCCGACTGAAACTCTTTTTTTCCCGTTTTTTGAAGGAGCTGATATAGAATTAATTGAATTATTCAATTAAAACTTGATCAAAGGTATTTAACACAGTGAATACTTGTTGAAACAACCTGATGAAATGAACTTGATTCGTGTGGTTTTAATCAGTCTCCTCTTCTCTGATACCCATAAATAAGATCCAGTGTGACCAGCTGCATATAGAAGTCACGTAATTCTTAGCTGGAGTCACCCCTGTATGTCATTTAACCTCAGTAGAAATCCAGCTGTTCTGGGAAGGCCTCGGGGGTCTGTAAGAGAACAACTGGTGCACAAACAGCACCACGAAGACCAAGGAACACAGCAGACAGCTCGGAGATCAGGTTGTGGAGACATTTAAAGCAGGGTTAGGTTTATACAACAATATTCCAATTTTTATGGACCACTTATGGACCCCTGTTCAATATATCATCTTAAATTAAAAGAGTATGGAACAACTGTAGACCTATCAAGGAATGGTGGCCCACCTAAACTGAAGGGCTGGGCAAGGAGAGCATTAACCAGAGAAGCACCCATGAGGCCCTATGGGTTAAAGTTGAGGTTGAAGCAAACTCGCACGGCACATGGTAACTCTGAAGGAGGTGCTTAGATCCTCAGCTCAGATGAGAGAATCTGTGCTTAAAGTGTAGTGGCAAGACAAAAGCGATTTTCAAGAGAGCCTGAAGTAATCTTCTTCAAAGCTTTCCACAAGCCACGTAGGGGATACAGGAAAGAGAAGGTGGACTGGTAAGTTTACACAAAAATTATTGTTTTTGGGCTGCAAGCAGGACACTGTGTATTGGAAAACTAACAATTAACATCACCCTGAACCCAGCATTTCTCTGGAGAAACATAGAAGTGGCAGAATCACTCTGTGGGGAAACGTTTTCTTTACCGTGCAAATGGAAATTGAGAGACTTGACAGAGCAAACTCAAAGCAAAACAATCCTAGAAGAAAACTTGTTGCAGAACAAGTTTTCTGATAATATTTGCAGATAATAACATACAGACAGAAAATTAACCTAAGTTCAGTAAAGTGTTTTACTGTAATTGCTTTGCCTTAAATGGAAATCACTTTGTTTCAGCTACTGTTTTGAGTAAGCCACATAAATTATGTGACTGGAAATGTGTTGAAACTTTGAAATGGCCCTCAGTAATTTGTGAATGAACTATTCTACGGTTGTTTTGTTTGATAAACATATACAGTTTCAACCTGGAATCAGGTCTGTACGTGTATCCTATCAGACACTTATAGTCTAAAGGCTGCTCTTCTTTTGTTTACCTGGTGGATCTAACCAGACTGTATTGCAGATATTGTTTTTATCAACTGTGTTTTTCAATAGGTTATGTATAACAGGATGTGTTCCCCTTCTTGCCCTTTGACATCTGGTCTGGGATCTAGTCCTGTACCAACAACAGGAGTCTATTGGAGGTGGGGTTAAATAGATGTAGAGATCTTATAAAATGGGTCCACAAAAGAACTTGTTTTCCTTGAAATTGTATCCAATCTTTTCAAATAATTACCATACAAAAAGTTGTTTGATTATTCCATGATTATTCCATTCGTTAAGGGAAAAAAAACAAAACCTGGCCCTATGTGAAAAAGTAACTGCCTCACTTGTTGAATCGTGAATTAACTCTGTTTAAGCTACAATTTTAGAAAGCTGAGTTCAGTTTCATTAGCCAAACCCAGGACTGATTATTTTTGACTAAACAAATATTAAAAACTCAAAAAGAAACAACGTCACTGACATGTTTCAGTCTGTAAATTATTCCAAAGCCATTTCTAAGATTTTGGGACTACAGCCAACCACCGTGGGAGCCAGAAGAGGTTAGTCAACTAAAGATACTCCAAGAGAACCAAAATGATTCAACCAGGAGGTCACAAAACAAACCAGAAAAACATCCAACACACTGCACACCTCAATTTTCCAGTTAAGGTTGGAGTTCAAGATTTAACAATAGGAAAGACACCACAACCACTCCTCAACAAAAAGAACATATAGGCCTGTCTCACATTTGCCAAAAATCAAATACAAAGATTTTTTGGAAATTAATTCTGTGTACTTAAAAGGCAAACCTGTGTTGCATTTGAGCTAAACCTAATGCAGCATTCCAGAAACAGCTTAACACTGACAGCAAAACATGGTGGAGGTAGTGTGAAGGTTTGGGCCTGCTTTACTTCTTTGAGACTTTGATATTTTACCATAATTGATGGATTCATGAGTTTTGCTCTCTTGCAAAAAAAATCCTGAAAGAGATTGTACAGGCATCAGGAAAAGACCTTAGGCTTAATCACACTTTGGTTATGTCTCGAAAGAATGTATGTTTATATCATGTTCTTTACATTTCAAAAACCTGGTTGTCTTAACAGGATGAGCAGATTTTTTATATCCAGTGTTGTTGATCTCTGTGAGGAGCAAACACAGAAGTGGACACCAGAGGGCGCCTGTGAGCTACCGCATCGGATCAAATAACCTGTCCCAGGAACTCATTGTCCTTGCATACTTTAATTAAAATAAAAATCTTTAAATATTTTTGATTTATCATTTATTAATTTTGAAACACGCAGCTAAGAAAATAATCATCTCTCATATTCTTAAATCTTTTAAACCAGACTGCATCCTCATCATCATCATCCAGTTGCTTGCTTCTAAACTGGAACATAAAATAGATTATTTTGAACAAAGTGCAAGTGAAAGATGGAACTGCACGATAAACAGAAAGGCGTGTATTCAGACGGTCAAACCAGTCCCTGCTGCCAGGCTGTGCTTCCGTATTTACACACCCACAAAAAAAAGCGCACACACACGCAAGGCTCACTAGCGGCCGTCGGGTGAATGTTTACCGAGCAAGCATAGAGTGGCGGTGCGGAAAGTGACAGTCGCGCTGGAGCCTCGGTGTATGGTGAAACACAGGTGATTTCTGCTTCCACGGTCCCATTTCACAACGGAATGTTCACTCGAAGGGGGCATGGGGACGTCAAGAAATCTACACAGAAAGTTCTGGACCCAAAGAAGGATGTTTTGACCCGGCTGAAGCACCTGCGGGCGCTGATAGGTGAGTGAAATGTCACCGGCGGCGGCTCCTGGACGCAGTGCTTAGCACGGCGAGCTAACGTCACACACTGGATCGGGTTAGCCGTCTGCCTCCCGGTGCGGCGACTAAAATTACGGCTGTCTGGAGAGTAAACGCGTGCATTATCGGCGTGGAAATACCCTGGGCTGTTGAAGCACGCCCTTCTCAGTGTCCGTATTTGTATTTTTTTATTTTGTTATGTTTTCTGGACAATAAACATACAACAAAAACAAAAACAAGTCTCAATATGATTGGGATGGATGCTAGCTACTGGGAGCTAGCTCCTCTGGCTGCTAACTAGCCTGCCGATAATGCTAGCTGATGTTGCCGAGCATCAACACACATGTTCACTACCACCTCCATTCTTTGTTATATCGCTGAGTCATTGTTGCTCTTTAAACGCATAAATAGATTCATGTCAAATCAACAGTTAGACCCTGCAACAAATAAAACAATGATGATAATGCAAATGCAGAATTAGATGCATATTCCAGCCTATTGGATGCACTGTGATCTCTATATAATAATTCAGAGATAATACGCAATGCACACGTGTTCCGTATCTGTGCAGCCTTTTGTTTCTGTTTAGGAACAAGGAAGTGCAGGTTTTATGACAGGCATAATAGTAGCTGCCATGCCATTCTCCCATCTTCTTGCAATCTGTACATTTAAAGGCGCAACAATGTAATCAGTTGTTGCCACATTTGTTTAACTCATTTGTGTTTTTTGTTTGTTTGTTTGTTTTTAAACACATTTGAATGCGTTTACACTCCCCTGCATGCTCTTGGTGTTGCCCTGTGATGGACTGGCGACCTGTCCAGGGTGTAGCTCGCCTCCAGCTCAGTTACTACTGGAGATGGGCACCAAGTCCCCAGCGACCCTGCGAAGATAAACGGGTAAAGACAATGGATAGATGGACGCTATGCTCTTGAATACACAGAGTTCACCAGCTACCTTAATAGGTACAGTGTGATGATAGTGGTTTAGTAGTCCTTTAGCCTTCAAGAACTGTCCCGAGTCTTTGTGACATCGATTCAGGATGAAACGTTCCTCAGAGATGTTGGTCCACATTGACTGGGTGACGTCTTGCAGTTGCTGCACATCTGTCGGTCGCACGTCCGTGATGCCGATCTTGCATCCGAGAAAATCCCAAACGTGCTCTCCTGGACTGAGATCTGGTGACAGTGGAGGTTATTGGAGGACAACCCTTTGTCATGTTTGTGAAACCACTTTGAGATTTATTGGAGCATCGTGTGCGTTGTGATGCAAGCAGCCATCACAAGGGGTTGACGCTGTGGTCACGAAGGGATGGACATGGTCAGCAACAACAGTACTCGGATAGGCTGTGGTGTTGAAACGGTGCTCAACTGTTTTTAAGACTGTTTATTAGACTCGGACTGTATATTAATAGCATTGCTGCAAAGACACCAGAGTTGGCCAAAACGTCTGCTTTTCATCTGCAGAAAGAAACGGCAAGAAAAAAAATTCAGATCATATATGTACAATATATGTAGGTTTTCAGATGCTTATTCTGCAGAATATTATGCCATTTTACAGTTCTACTCTATAGTATTATCACTCGGAGTATATAAGATGTTCATAACTGGGTAATTAATCAGCGTATTTTTTTTGCCAGTCTGCTATCCACTCCTAAAAGAGATGCTGCTTGTTGCTTGCCACCTCTGGTCACCGAGAGAGATGGGTGGTGCTGCTTTAGTTTCCACATGACTGACTGCTTCTCACAATGAAAAATATTTCCAAACAGACAAAGTTGTCTTTGTCGTAACCGAGGGAAGAGTGCAGGAGCCTTCTTTCAGCCAGCTGACTGGTTGTGTGCAGCAACGGGTGGAGGAGGGGCATTGCCGACAACTCTGTGCTCCATATAAAGCATAAAAAAAAACTACAGCACTTTCTCCAAGATCCTAATAAAGCGGCATCGAACTGTAGGAACTGCATGTCGGAAGGTTTTAGCTGTTTTAAACTATAACTTGAGAAAACCTTTGTGAACCTCTATACCACTGGCCCACATGTTGGGGACATGTTGAGGATAATATTCAGCCTTATTTTGGGTTTTAGTGTCAGGACTTATCTTGTTGCCGATTTGGGGAACATATTATTGGTCTCGTTCTTAACTAAGCCTGTTAACACAACGGGCAACATTCAGTGACCTACAGTGTGATGCAAGTTAAAATGTGAACGTGTTTGTCCAAAGAAGCTAAGGTTATCGTTGCAGATCACATAAGAACACAACACTAAAACAAACTATACTGGCAAATATTGTTTAGTAACTATTGTATCACAGCAGAAAGTACTGCTACATAAATATTTTATTTACCTCGTGGGGTTGAGAATGGGAAATAAGCTGTTAATAGGTTTTTTTCTTTTATATCGAGAGCACTTTTGTTGTAAGAGCAGGAATACAGTCTTAATGCGTGAATTGCGGCAAAGTGGATCATTGATTAAAACGTAGTGCTTTGTACCATGTTTCAATAGATGTTTTGTTTAATATGTGTCCAGACCTACTAATATAAAAGCTTAAACGTTCTAAAATAAGAGGTTTTAGTGTTATAGTGTTATTGTAGGCATAGTATTGTATTTTTAGAATAGCATCAGTGCACTCAGGATCACTTCTTGATGAAGGAGAGGAATTTGCTGGAGGATAATGTGTCTTTGAAATGTTAGGGGTTGGAACCCTTTGTTGACATATAAATGGTTAATTGTGACCTTTACATAGGGGCATGTCCTCTGTTTCATTGATTTTCTTGTACTGTGGAACAGCAGTGACAACCAGTGTTTTGCGTTTTTTTTTTTTTTAGAAGCTTGAATTAAACTTTGGGAAAGTGAATATAATAGTAATCGTCAGCTGCTGGAGCATATGCAGTCAATGTCAAGACCAGGCCAGCGAGGTGAAGGCCTGCACAGATGACTGCTCGTCCCCTTGTGTTTTTCCTTCCCTCCATGTGCGGCAAAAAGATAAAAATTGTGTTGTTGTTTTTTCCAGCTGACAGTGGCACACGTTGATGTGTCCCAATTCTGCTGATTTCGCTGTCACTTAGAAAGGATTTCCTCCTGGTCCTGTTGGATCCTGTGAGGCCAGGAAGCGGTGATTAGAGATGGGGTGTTATGGAGGAGAGGACAGGGATTTAGAGAGCAAGGCTGAAGGAGAGGAAGAAAAAAACTGCTGGTCTTTTCATTCCTCAGTGTTTTGTCGTTTAAAGATCATTCTTTACCCATATTGGTTTAAAAAAGAGAATTTATGCTTGATGAAGCCCAATTTACGCCTCGTTAGGGCTGAGCGATAAATTAATTTAATCGATTAATTTCAATTTAACATTATTTAATATTTAATTTTTGGAAAATCAGGATTTTATTTTGCCAATGAACTCATTGGGCTTCCATGAAGAGTACAGCATGCAACGCTGAATATATCTTTAGGAAAAAAAAATTCAAAATATTGTAAAGAGAAAACTTTTTTTTTTTTTTTTATCCTTGGTGATGAGCTCGATATTTCCTCGCTGTTACTCGTAGTTTTCGCCACTGAATGCTTCATGCATTCGATTCTGGATTCTGGCTTGGCTCCATCTAATACTTCATGGCTTCCAGTCAGAAGAAACATGTTGGTAAAATACAAAAACATATATTTTTTTTTCAAATCTAAAGCTGCCAGCACGATGGACAAATTTAGGCTTTATAGTACATAACTGTATGAAGTCGAAACTGGAAAATGTGTCTTTCTTGCAAGCGAGGGGAAGCTGTTGTAGCTTTACTTCACCCAGCTGACCAGCAGTGTGCAGCAACATGCGTGAGAGGGCAATGCTACTTTGTTTGTATGTTCCATACAGTGACGGAAAACTCTGGTCACTTCATCCTGGTCTCTGGCATCTCAGTGGAGCGACTTAAAACTAAAGCAGCTAAGGATTGGAAACTGCGACTGTAAAACTCTGGTGAACCCTGACCTCAGTTACCGGCATCTGAGTAGACATAAGTGATGCCAACCTGTTTAACCTGTGTGATGCCTTGCATAGATAACATGAATAGAGCATTAATGTTAAGCATTTCAGAAGCTGCCGCTGTTGTAAAACAGCAGCAATTACTGCTACAGCTACTGTAAAATCATCTCTTAAGCTCCACATGTGTGTGTGTCTGGTTGCACAGCTTTTAAATACGTTCTCGGTTGTTTCTTAATCAAGCTCGTTGAATAGGCCTGAAGTATCCGGGCTATTTTGAGAGCGGCGTTGTTTTAGTTTTTTGCCCACTGAACGGATCTGTGGGATAGTGTGTGAAAGCTGCTGCATGTTAATTCGCCGGTCATGCCTGGCTGCATTTGGCTGAGGTCGTTCATTACAGCAGGCCAACCAACCACCTGATCGCTCGCTGCTCCTCTCACTGGTGGCACACAGGGGGCTTTTCCTGCCTATTCTCTCCAGTTCCTGTTGAGCTTGTTCTCCTCTTTGGTCCAAATCTGCTCTGTAAGTCATGATGCAAGGCAGGGTCCAGCTTATTGCAAAAAGAAAACCTCAGGGTGTTAGCGCTGGGAAATCCTTCACGGAAGTCTTTGCTACAGGGAATATTTCTTTCTTTCACTAAAGTCTTCTTTATGTGAGAACCTTACTGTGTGCCTGATGGACAAATATTAGAAACAAATATTGAAAATGAAAAATTCAAACCTGTTTGCTTTTTTTCTGGCCTCCTCTGCTGGTGTAAACAAGTTCAGGTGGCGGTTGATGGTGAACTGCATGGGAACAACAAAGCATGTGTACCAAGTGTTGCTAGTGATAACAGCTGAGGTGTAGTTTTAAGTTTGCAGTCGTATTTTCATGTAATTCTTACAGATAACGCTGCATGTTAATTAAAAAAGAAAAGAAACGCAGTGTCGGGGCCCCTTCCCTTCCTTTATTGCAGGCTTTGAGTGTTGTCAGGGTCAGCTGAAAGTGCTGCTGTTAGAGGAGGAAATCAAAAGCTGAAGCACCAAGAGAAACTATCGCAAAACAAAACTAGAAGAGCCCTCGAGAAGGTCCTCAGTGCGGCTGAGGTAGACGCTTTATCACTCTGCTTGTGATTCTCCCCTTTTTGTTAAACACTCAATTTAGGCTTATGATAAGCGACAGCCTCTTATCATCTTTTATTTGACACAATCAACATCAACACTTAAGCGGTATGGTGCAGTTCACTGCCACTATAACACTTAGCAAAGTATTAGAGGGTTCTTTCAAACTGGCTGCGATCATTTTAGTTTTTTAATTCTCCTTTTTATATGTATATTATTAGGCACTACGAAAGGTAAAGTGTTTTTTTTTTTCTAGCAAGATAATATAGTCTTAGTGTCTCTGGCTGTAACGACAAGATTAAAAGCATAAAAGTTGCACTTTAGAGAGCCAATCGTGAACTTTTAGGCAAATTTAAGTTGCTAATATTTATTAAGGTTTGACTTAACGATATAGACTTTAGCCAATAAAATATTTCCTAAATAACCATAAATAAAACAAAATACTTTTTTTTCTACTTTAAAGGTATATAGCCATGTTATATGCCTATAGAAAAAGACCAAAAACCGTTTGATCATGATAAAATAAGGTTATATACAGCAAGCCTCCACCCTGATAATGTTTTGAAGATAATGTTTTCCTTTTTACAGATAAATATTCGCCCGCACTGGGTGCAATTTGCTGATACAAACAGACGTGGCGCCATCTAGCGACAGTATCGCGGATCTATCATAATGTCGGTTTGCTTAATTTATAAATCAATTGTAAATAATGCCAGACCGAGCCTGACCCTCTGCAATGCCTCACAGTAAAGCGCCAGCTCTGTGTGATCGAAGACCAACCGTTATTAATTAAATACACCGATCTACAGCAACTTTAAGAGCCTCATATCAGAACATTTACTCAGGTTTAGCGTCTGCTTCGGGGAACGGTCATACTGTTTTCCCAGTGACATTCCAGTCTTTTCCCTCTTGGAATCATATTTTTTTGTGTCTTTTTTTTTCACTGGATCTTGGAACATTCTTCATTGTTTCGCTGGAAGATGCTAATAGCCGTTAGCCCCTTCCTTGTTTTATCCCCTGCTGCGCATGCGCAGTGTCGTACTTCCTCTGTTATTAAAAATAAACACGAAAGGCTTTCTTTACTGACAAATTGAGCAAAAACAAAGCATAAAACACCAAAATAACAACTAATACTCCAGCAGGATGTGATAATCTTTCATAAAAACTTTGTATGCTACTAGAGTGAGCTACTGACGTATAGATAAATAAAATGTCAAATAACGTGGCTATGCTCCTTTAAGTATAAAATTAACTTTATAAAAGAAAATGCAAAAGAAAAAGAAATGCATATTATTATTATTATTATTATTATTATTGTTATTATTATAGCTCAATAGCTTTAATCTTTTTGCGCACTCCTGGAAATGGACAGACACATTTTACAGCAAAACCAACATTTGTCTAACTTAATATTTGTTTGTGTGTTAGATTACTAAATAATTATTTTATGTATTTTGAATATACAAGATCCATAAGAAGCCTTACTTTTATGATTGATCAGTAATTATTTATATCTGGTCCAGAGAGGGAGCAGACACTGCTACACAGCTCCACAGTTAAACAGGATTTTCAAGATTTCCAAATCCAGCATGTTCAGATATAATTTGGCTCTTGAGAAGGATGAAGGATGAAGTGGAGCCGCTCAGCTTCCTGGTATCTGCTGACATCTAATTCCTTGTGATGGCAGCATTCGTTCTGTATCAGAGTAAACAGCTCTCCAAAGTCCACATACCCTTGTTAAAATGGCTGGTTTTGTACCTGGTTGATAAATTGTTTTATCAGCAATGAATTAACAGTTTCTTTTACTCAACCGTCTTAGACCTTTCGTTTTAAGTACCAACCTTTTAGCGAAAATGGCTAATTGATTCTCCTCAGATTTATCTTCGGCATCTAAGAGTGTTTGTTTTCAATTTGGCCTGCTAGCGGTTATGGATGATATTTTATCTTGTTGGAAAAAGACCAGTTTCCAATCAGCCGATTGATTTCTGCATGCATCCTTGGGCAACATGATAAGACAGAGGAGTGAGGTGGAACGAGGATCTACTTTATGAAGTTTGAAAATGGTTTTGATTTTGATAGAGACAAAAATATTTTATCAACCTAAAATAAAGCTTAGATATTATAATATACTCATCCTTAGCTGTGTTGTAGATTTGTTTCTAGATCATGCAAACAAAACAAAGCTAATATTTCAGATTCTTTTAATCAGGCATAATCATACTTCAAAGAAAAAGACGAACTTTAGAAAGACTGCGACACTTCTCCTTTTGATTAAACACATGCAAACATTATGCAATGTTTTCTTCGATATATGCAAAAAAAATAGATGTCATGTCAGTCACTATGTTTGAAAAAAATCTCTTAAGACACTATTAAGCAAGAAAGTCCAAAAGCAGAAGAAGTGGGGAAAAAACAGGGTTCAACTGTGGAGGCAATGGTGGTATTGTTGAGACACGCCTTTTAGTAGCACAAAGAAGTCCTGTCCAGCTATCCCTCAGTCATTAGAATAGCAAATTTAGACATGGAAATGCCTGGAGGCTGGGTAAGTGACATCAAGAATCACTGGTGCACGGCCAGCTCTCTACAAACAAACTAGGCTGCTCCCACTGGTAATTTTTGGTGACTGGGGTGTATTTCAGAGCAATAACAGTCAGATTTGTAACTTTCTGGGTAATAGGCTGAAATAAGAAGACGTTGTTTTGTTTATGGACTATTTGACTGTTTGTTTTTGGAAAATCAGTCACTTCATGTGGATTAGAGAAAATTCACAATAAATTCAGATTGTCACTTAGGTCTTGTTTTAAAAAGAAATCCTTTAAATGTATGTGCTATACAACCGCTACCCTGGAAAAAGGAACAATAAAAAAAACTTTAAATGGCAAAAATAATGACATTCCTTTGAGTGTATGTAAACATCTTGACTGCAACTGTCTCTATTCCCAAGCCTATCTTTGTTTGGCCTTGTTTTTAGTGGTTTCAATCTGAGGTGTTATTGTTACATCGTGTGTTTTACAGTCTCTGCGAAAAGTCTGAACTCAAATATTGCACAAATCATGTGGTTCTGAATGAATGCCTTTATTTAGTCTCTTGACCATCCAGCTACAGATAATAAAACAAAATTTTCCCCCTCCTTTTCCTTCCAAGTCTATGGTTTCTTTAGTGTCCAGTGGAAAACCGGTTTCCCTAGTTGCTCTGTTTACTTATATTTTTTTTAAACCATGGTCTGTGCTTTGCTTTGGAAGCAGGTCTTATCTGGGCCCAATCATGGAGTGGGTTTACATTTATGTTGCAGCTCTGAGTGGCCAAACTCCTGCTAATCTTCAGCGGATTTAAAGCCACACAAAAATAAACACTTAGATTTGGCTGGTAAGTAAATTAGCTGGTCCTGTAATAATAGTGCCACTTTATTCCTCTGAAGACGGCTGAGTGAAGTGGCAGAGTGAAAGTTGCCAGTTCCCCTATGATCAGCTGCTGAGATATGCCTGTCTGTAAAGAGCTGTGCTGTGACCGCTTCACACTGGGCTCTGTGCGGCCCTTTAGATCCCAATCTGTTTCACAGCTAGACACTGAGCACAATTCAGGACACACCCATGCGCAGCTTGGCACAGTTGCTCCATAATGAAATTACATACACCAAGAGTGAGGCGAAAAGGTTTTTGACTAAAAGTAGATATGTTGGTTTGTTGAATGGGTGCTTTTGATAATTAATATTAGAGATAGAGATACGTTGATCAGAAATTTCGTAGTTTATTTCCAAAAACAGTTGCTGCAAAGCCCTTTACCTGCTAATGCCCAGTTTAGCAGATTTCAGTTTCTCCTGAAAAACTATTTTTCTACATTTTGTCTACTTTAAAAATGTTGTTGCATTCACAAAATGTTTATAGGAAGGGAACGATTAAAAAAATACCACAACAGCCCAGAGTTTGAGCTTAGTCTTTGTGTGTCATTGGGGAAAAAGCCCTGAAAAGCTCCTGTTTATGCGGGACAGGCATCTGTAGAAATAAAATCCAACTAAAAGGAGTTATGGCATGCAGTCATGGACACAATTGTTGGTACCCCTGAATTAATCAAAGAAAAACCCACATTGGTCATAATAAATAAAACAATTACTGAAAATTAACCGATGAAAATCAGACATCACTTTTGACTTGTGGTTCAACGGAATCATTTAAAAAAAAAAACTGAACTGAAATTGAACTTTTATGGGTGGTTTTAGCTGTGTATTTTGTCCTATTGCCTGCCGACCAAAGGTTTGTTTTAGCCAATCACGGCATCAAGTTAAAATGTAAGCAGCAGCTGCTATGAGAAACCACAAGAAGGTAAGCTAATCAAGGCATTTCTTACCGTTCTTCTTTCAAAGAAGAAATCGTGGATTCTTACCAAACAGATGTGATAGCAGCAGCTACGCATGCGTCCTCCTGCGCTGCCATGTTTGTGCTGGTTCGGCTGTGGGCTCAACCGCTCTTGCTTTCGTTGCACCGGTATGTTCCGCCTTAAACCTCAATACGGCAACGTGATTGGCCCGAACCGTTTTTGATTCGGATAAGGGCTGCAAAAATCGACAATTAAAAGCGTTGGCAACGAATTTCATCATCGATCCGTTGTGTCGCACGATTAATGCGTCACTCGCCAGGTCACGGAGCCGCTTACCTTACCTGCAGACGGTCGTCAATGCTGGCCGGCTGACTGGCTGCAGAGCGATGTAAACGAAGCTAGGCGCAGGCTGCATTTTCAAATACTGCTTTTTTGTAGTAAATTTTACAAATGACCTGCACAGAACCAAGTCCTCAAAAGATAGGGACCACGTCGCGCTTCACAAAACCAAAAAATAAGTAATGTGAGATTTGACATGGCATGAGAGCTCCACAGTGGTACAGGACCTGAAATAACATGGAGTCATTGGTGAGGGCGATGGGAGCTCAACAGCAGGGTAAGTCATTACAATATCTGATGTTCTGTTTCAAAGTGTGGAAACCCCGACAGTGCTTGGCTCGCGGGCTGTGAGTCCTGCGCGGGGTGCTGCCTTAATGTCAGCCTGATGGCTCGCCTAATGCGGCTGTTAGCTTGTTAGCTGGTTAATGACAGAAGCTTGTTTTACATGCTCAACATTCCCTCATTGGATTAAAATGTGTCCAGATTAAAAGGAAAGAAAGTATTCTGAATGCACCGTTTATATGGGCTCAAAATCAAATATATATCTATGCATAGAATGGACCCTCACCAGGTTCTGAGATGGTTGAGTACTCCTGCTGTTGCTGTTGAGAGAGTGGGAGGAAATGATGATTATCCCAAAATGTTGTGTGCTGCACAGCGCTGCGGCCCCATCCTCCACATGCAAGCACAGGAAGTTCATGAGTTAATTGGAACAAGTGTTTAGATGGATGCTGATCGGGTTATGGATAACAAACCAGCCCTTTCAATCAGAATACAATTTCATTCTGATAATAATTTGTTGATTAAGCTTTAAGTTTTCATTTGCTGGCAAAGTCTGAGTGAAGGCACTGTATGGGAAAGACGAGCAGGGCTCTAAACTAACTTTTCAAGAGTCTTTATAGTTGTCATGTAACAATAATGACATTTTGGTGAAACTCTCAGAACGATAAGAGGCAGACCCAAATTAAAAACACTTACAGAAAAAACAAAACTATTTTCAATCTTTTCAAGGGGTGTCATAATTTTTGTCCAGGCCTGTTAATTTTTTCAAAGGATTCTGTTGAGTCAAAAGCAATGTCTGATTTTCATTGGTTAATTTTTCTTCCTTATTACTTTTGTCATTTTCAAGATATTTTAGTGACCATTATGGGGTTATCTTTGATAAACAGAGGGGTACCAACAATTTTGTCCATCAATGTATCTTATTTACACCTTTACAAGAAAGATTATAGCTTACCAACTGGCTCTTTTTTGACACACCACAAATGTAAAATGTAAAAGTTCACCATATCACAATAAATTATTTTTTTAGATCAATTTAAAATAATAACCCTGTTTTTTCTCCCATTTCAATTAATGAGGAAAAGAATCCCCAATTTACCATGAGGTGTTCATTCTTGCTTTTATTTGAATAAGAAGCCTTAAGCAGCCTTTCTGTAGAAAGCAATTACTTATTTGTATGAGGACCAGGGGGATGAAACATTGTGTGTGGGTGAGATCGGTCCATTTTACACATCTTCAGCTGAACCAGATTTCATTGACAGCTCAAAAAGATTAATTACCAACTTATGTTGGTGTTTACCACAGTGATCCCATTTTGAATACTTAGCAGAGGTAACTTTAAACGTCTTCTGTTTTGTGTATTCCCTGAAGAGTTAGGACACCCTTACCTTACCTGCTGTCACATTATTTTCGGTCTTGCCGCCATGTGTGCTGACATATTGAAAAACATGAGTTTTGTGGGCGTACATGTGAGGAAATTAAACACATTTTGTGAAACATCAAGTCCCATATCAGTCCCAGTGTGTGTGTCGCTACGGTTCTGAATGGTTCATGTATACTGGGATCAACTCTGTGTTCTGAATCATGACTGGCTACAGTATTTGTGGTGTGACAGTACAATCTCGTTTGGTTATTTAAACATATTTAACATATTAAAGGGTCTGCTGAACCTGCAGGGATGAGATTTGAATGCGCCAATATTAATTGTGTTGGAAGGCAAAGTGACATATTTTTCTATTGCATCATGTCTTCTAACGCCATTGAGATTAATGGCAGATCTATGGCGTGAAGATGGGTATGATATTTCCAAGGCGTTGACTCTTTTTAATGTCCACCAAAAGGGTAAAAGAGAATGACTTTAATGTGTTCAGATTCCTTTTGTTTGCTGAAATCTCACCGCTGCTTAAAAGGGACAGCCATCTTGCCTCAATGGAAAATACAGTTTAATTTCTAGAAGCTTTTTACAACTGTTAAGCTTCCAACATCATTCAGTCCAACGTAACATTGTCTGACTTTTTTCACCTGCCGATCTCTCCCTGCATTTTCAAATGATATAGAGGCATGTTGTCCCTAAATTAGAATAGTCCATCCTTATCATGCAGGCGATTATGACCCTAGGAGTTCTTCTACATCTTCCCAGGATACTGAGTTTGGTAAACTGGACTATTTCGTCTACATATGAGCGGCATAAAACATCACAGTTCCTTTTTATACATTTATAAAATACATCTACTGTTTACGTTGAGAAAAATCTTCTTCAGCTATCTTTGACTAGAGATTATTTTACTTCTTCCAGGGAACCGTTTGCTTCTTTTCACTATTTCACCGTGTCAGCAGTATCCTTGAGGCATTCCTCCCTGGGTTTGTTAAAGAGTACCTTTTTATTTTTTTTCTTGGAAGTTGCAGCCAAAAAAAAAAAAAAAACACACACACACACTACCCTTGTCTCTCTTATCTCCTTTCTGGCACAAATATAGGGCACCTGCAGTGTTAGTTACCCAGAGCTGATGCAAATGAGCCTGTCTAATCAAAGACTTGATTGGGCTGCTTTTGGGTATGACCTGGCATATTAATGACTTCAAGTGGTGCAATAAATGGCATATATTGGAGAGAGTCAAATATGGTCTGATCCCAGCTCCGCTGCCACAGGGAAGATGTATTTTATGTGTTGAGAGCTGATCAAGGTTGTACAAAGGGTGGTGGGCAGAGTAGGCCGATGTTTAAATTTGCCATGGGCTTCAGGTGGCTAAACTACCTTCACCTGCTTGTTTGCCCAGCAAGCAATTAAGAGTGCACACAGGTTGTTAGCTTAGTTTTAAAAAAAAAAGATAACAAAGAGGCACAGTGATTATTCATCTTAAACTGCATTAAGATCTTTAAACTCCACGTCTTTCTCCGGCTCACTCATGTGAAGCTGTTTTGAACTGAATGTTTGGTTTAAAAGTCACAGTGAATCCCAGCGAGAGCTTTGTTTGTGTGATTCAGATGAGCCCAAAAATATGAAACGTTACAAGTCGCAGAGAACCGATAAAATCTGATTTCTTAGAACATTACGAAAAGATGCTGCGGTTGTCTGCCCTCCAAAATAAATGTCAACCTTTGGCTGCACGTTATCATTTTCCAGCTGGTCCTCTCATGTGGGCGTAGACGAGCTGCCATTCTCGGGTGGTTAACAGGAAACGTTTCACAATGGCAAACCCTCTCATCTGAACCTGACCTGTTTTCTTTGGCATGAACACACTTATAGGAGATTTTAGGTCACTAAATCATTAAGTTATCTGTGTCAGCAGTTTTCAAGATTGCCCAGACAGCATTTAGTAAAATATAAAAAGGCTGAATTAACACCTCACAGTTGTCTGTTTTTCACTGCATTGCTGAATAATCAACAGACACCAGCTGAGCACTTTGAAGGGCTTAAACAATTGAACATATTAGAGATATATTCTCAAGTCTTCAGTCCTGCAGATTTAGTTGGGGTTTTGAATTGTTGCCTCTTTTTTTTTAAATGGATCCAAAATCAGTTGTAACAATAGACTTTATTTGAGAATTATCTATTTTAGATGTAAAAACACTACAGTAAAAATACTGTACGATGTTTAGCTTTTATAAAAACTTAGTTTTTGTCAGCTGGAGGTGAAAAAAATATGATTAACCTAATTAAAGGCTTATTAAAACATCATCAGTCTGGGTTAATCTATATAATGTTTCCCTTAGTGAACTGAATCACTTAAATAAATGAACTTTTCAATAATATTCTAATTTATTGAATATAAATGATATGTATTATGCTGAAGTACTGGATAAATACACTCAGTAAAATGAAATAAACTTAATTTGCAGCAGGTGAATGGGGGTTGGCCAATTTTGATTGTTTTTTTTTTTCAATTGGTAGCTCCGACTCGTTATGTAATACCATAATGGTAAACTTTTATCAAGCAGTAATTTAATGTGCACAGTTATTACAACCGAGCAATTACACTTGCACAGGTTTCACTCCCAGTGTACTGATAATGCAAAAATACATTTTAAAATGTGTGAAATGTATGCATACATGCATACACCCCACACTAGTATTTGGTCAACTGTTTTTTTTTTTTACCTAGCTGAATGTAACGTATGAGCTCTCTTCTTATCACAAATGATAGAAGCATGGTCCAAGATTTTTATTTTTAAGGTCTAGGCCAGGCATGTCCAACTCAGCCTCACAGTCCCGCTCAGTCCATTCATTTAATGAATAATGCCCATGATAAACCCCAAACTGGCTCTCGAAATAAGAACAAGAGCTAGAGACGCACCGATCCGATACCTGGAGTGATTATCAGCTCTGATATTAACTAATTAGCGGGATTGGATCCAGTCATTTCTTTTTTTTATTAATATACACAATACAATGACGGCAATCAAAGTCCCTTCTATGTTTGCAGCGGCGGCTACGTCATCATGCAGAGCATGCACAGCAGCTAGTGATGAGCAAACACAGAGCAACATGGAGCAAGTGCCGGGCCGAGCCAGGTCTGCTATTTGGAAACATTTCAAACTCGATACGCCAACCAAGTCCGACTGCAACATGCAGCATCTGCAATGCGTAAATTGCGAGGGGGTGGGGGGATAAGGTTGATAAATTCAACACCACAAACTTAAATAAGAACCTCCAAAAGCACCATGCTAAACAACATGCAGTACTTTTTTCAACAATGTTTATTTCAAGCCTGATGACTTCACTCACATTGCAGGGTATACAGTTTATTCATTCAACAGTAGGATCGGATCGGTATCGGTTGATATGCTCAGCCCAGGGATCGGATCGGAAAAAACTGGATCGTCGCATCTCTAATATGAGCTGACAAAAACTGTATTGGGGATTGTAATACATTTTAATTTAATTAAAAAGCTCTTGTTGATGAGTCTGAATTATTATCTGTTTGGCTTAAGAAAATTAATGTTCTGGGTAAAACTGAGATGCATCAATGTAAGTGCTGATGCTGTTGCGGTTTGTTTACAGCTTATTTCATCTTATATTTAGGTCAAGGTTTCCTCCTCCCATAAAAGCTCTCTGTTCTGGCTCCCCCCCAAGCTACTTTTTACATCATCGCTCTTGCCTTTACCGTAAGACTTTAGCAGATGAAGCGCTTTCATTTGAGTAGAAAGGTTACTTTGTTGAGCTCAGAGGATATAATGTCATCCTCAGCATTCACGTGTCCCAAGAACAGGTTCTGCATATTTCAGTCCACATCATGAGGACGCCTGAGAAGTCTCTGCAAGACAGAGAATGAAGTATCTCTAGTGACATACACTCACTATGCAACAGCTTCTTTGCAGCCAAAAAAAGCTTTCTGAAAAAGCAAACCCTAAAGCAAAGAGGCTGAGAAACAGGCTATCTTTGCACATACTGACACGCATTACTACTATAAAAGGCAGCAATATTAGAGAATTTAAAATTTTAGAGAAATCTAATTACCAGCTATAGCTGCTGAAGCTCTAGGTGGCATGGACAGAATATTTCACTCTGCTGGACTTTTTGACATTAAGATTAAACTTCTTAGATTGTAAAGGATGTGCTTAGTCTCAGCTGTTTTTTGTAGCATAGCTGTTTTATCCAAATGATTTATTTGCTGCAGACATTTTTCCCCTTTGTGTTTAAGACTAAATTAATAGAACTTATAGCAATAACAATAACACATTTTGTTTATGAGCACTTTGAAAGTCTCTCAATGTCACTTTACACTATAAACAACACATTAAACCAACATCTTTATTAAATTATACAATTAAGATAGACAAAAAAAAAACTAAAAAAATACTATAAAACTTTTGGATAAAATGATACATATGAAATGTAGTCAAAAGAACATTTGTGATTTAGTGATCATTTAGGATAGGCATGTCTAAACGGGTGGGTTTTGAGACGAGTCCTTGACATGGTTAGTGATGAAACTCTATGAAGGTCCAGAGGAAGATCCTTCCAGAGACGAGGGGCAATTTGGCTGAAAGATCTCAGATCCATGGTGGAAAGCTGGGCAAGAGGAGTAGATAAGTGTGGCAGAGCTAAACTCTAGCATACAGGAAGGTGTATAGATTTCAATAAGTCTAGTGAAATATGGAGATAAGTGTTATACAGGGGTCTTGATGTTAAAAAGTAGAATTTTAAATTCAACACGAAAATGATCAAGAACTCATGTAGGTTTTTCAGGACATGCCGCATGGACACAGTTCTAGAGATAACACGGGCAGGATAACACTGGACCTATTAAAACTTATGAAGACATTTGTTGGGCCTTTTAATAAAGCATTACATAATCAAGATGAAAGGTAACCGGAGCATTAGCCAAAGTAGCAGTATTTTGGGATGGGTACCGAATTCGGTACTTCTGTAGGCACCGATCGAGTCCCGTCGGTACTACCGGGTACTGATTCACGTAAAATCAAATGATACCATGTTTCGGTACCGAAATGCATCACTGCGACACTGAGGGAGTGGAAGAGTGGGCGATTTCCCATGCCAAACATGACCACAGCATTACATGCACAAGAGTGTAATGGCGTCAGTAGCCGCTGGTCCACTAAACAAAGCAAGCATGGCTGATAGTAAGTGGTCGAAAGCATGGCTCCACTTTTCAAAATGCGCTGCAGATTCCGCTCGCTGCAATATCTGCGATGCAAAGTGCAAGGCCAGCGGCGGGAATACTTCAGAGCTGAGGAACCACCTGTTCACTGCCACCACTTTAGCTAAACTTTTCAGACTGCATCCAGCGGCCTTTTTTCAAAAAAGCGACTAGCGAAAAAATTGTGCGACCTTTTTCTGTTATTGGTGACTTCCCATGAAAGCACAAATCGTTCTGCAGTTACTGTCATTGGAGAACGGCGAGTGCTGCTGTGGGAATTTCTTCTTCTCCAACCACTGTCTCACAGACGGGACAGCTGCTACAGCCTCGTCCTGAAACTCGCCTGTAGTCAACTCAGAGAGGACAGCCTCTCTGTTCCCTCATTGCAAATGTATCCCACCCTGATTTACAAAGCGGGATAAATTATGTTTTTGATATACATTTTTTCTTTTCTTAAACTGTTGCACTAAAACAGTTCCCTGAATTTTATTTACACAGCCTCAATCCCGTACCTCGTTCACTCTGTGCCTCTGAAACTGTTGTTTTGGTAAAAATGTATTTTATGTGCTGTAGATGCAGGCGATGTATTAAAATTCCTAAATTATTTAATAAGGTTCATTTGTAGATCCAACAAGTTTTTTGTTTTGAGAAATATGTAAAATTTTAAACATTTTGAGATTTTATTAATAAACTAACATTTACTACTACATAAACACACAAAAGTACTGAAAATAGGTACCATTAAGTACCGGTATCGATGCCCAGGTACCGGTTATCAGTACCATATCGGTCCAAATGTGAAAGGTTCCCATCCCTAGCGGTATTGTTTGGGGTGAGAGTAGGAGGTAAGCAGACTGTGTGGCGGTATGTGGGCAGTGAAGGAGAGGGATTTATCTCTCTGTGGGTGGAATCAGGACTTCATGATTTAAGTGGCCTCCAAGCTTAATAAGAACACAGATAGAAGGCCTGAAATCCTTATGTTTGCTGATATTTCACAGGGAAAGGTATGATTGCAGCTTTTGGTGCATGTCAGCAAGAATAGTTGTCAGCCTAATCATCAGTCAAAAAGTCCTCAGTGGTAATAATTGTACGTTGGTTCTAAAAATAACAAGTTTGGTAATTTTTTAGTAAAACATTAGCTACAGTATTTGCGGCACTGCTGACTTTGCTCCAACCAACAGCTACTACTTTGTTGTTCTCGGTTGTAGCTGCTCTAAAAAAGCTTTTCACTTGTTAAACACTTTATTCAATTAAGTTCAAATCAATTAATTCATTTTCTTGTACAGTATCTAGCATACAACAAAAAAAGACAGTTTTCACTTGGATATGTAACATATTGCTGGGAAAAAAATTATTAAATGTACAGAAAGGCAACCGGTAAAACAAATGCAGTAATAAAAAGTAAATATTTTAACAGCAGTTGAGCGTTTTAACAGTTTGAAGCAGAAAGCTGTGTTGCAGTCTGGTGGTTCTGCATGTGATACTTATTGATTGCAGCAGCTACTAACTGCATAGTTATTGGCAGCAGGGGCTCTGAAACACATGTTTAACAGAGGGTATGGATCCTCCAGTGAGGCTTTCAGCTCCCATCACTATCCTCTGCAGAGCTGCCGTACTGCAGCTGGAGTACCACACTGAGAAGGCAGTGTGTAACACACTCAAGACCACAGCTTTCAGCAACTTTCCAGTGAAAAGCAATTTTATAATTCCAGTTAGAATCATTTTTACATATACAGCAATATGGTAACATTCAATTGAGATTTTTTATTTTTTAATCCCACAAACCGCCTTCTTTAGAGTTTATTCAAAGTAGATGATGTTTACACTCCGTGGGAAAGTCCCTGGACTTGCATTTTTTTCAAGTGTAGCTTCAGATTTCTTTTGTGTGCGAGATGCAAACAGTGTGAAAGGGGTTTGTGTCGTTTCAATTGAAAAGGTATACCCAAGTGTTGAGCTTATTGCTGACCAGAACCAGAGGAAAGGCGAGAGCGAGTTAAAAGCAGGAGATGGGATTGGCCCGGCTCCACTGCTTTGCATAGTTATACATCCTTGTATACTAAATGAGGGACAGGTGTTAGATTTACATGTAAGCAATTTCTATGTATAAAGACAGAAAAATATCTAGATTTCTTATTTTGATCAAAGGTTTTTAAGTGGTTGAATTTAATGGAAGTGATATTATGTACTGACACATTGCTGTCTTCAGTCTTTTGAGCACTGGGTTTGTGCTTTTGTACACAGTTTATAAAAAGTTATTAGGAACAAAAGTTTCACTTATTTTAGGCGTATTAGTCACTGGATGTAGGACTCTGTAGATATAGAACTGTTGAAATCACATTTATTAAACTATTAGTAATAATTCTTCTTTATATTTGCATTATCTTAAAATCTAATATAACACAACATAATTCAGTATAGTTCAGTATAGCCTAAAATACACTATATTGCCAAAGGTACTTGCTCACCTCCTTGAACTTAAGTGTCATCCCATTCTTAACCCATGAGGTTCAATATGATGTTGGTTCACCCTTTGCAGCTATATCAGCTTCAGCTCTTCTGGGAAGCCTGTCCATAAAGTTCTGGAGAGTGTTATGGGATTTTTTTTACCATTCTTCTAGAAACACGTTTATTAGGTCAGACACTGATGTTGGACGAGAAGACTTGGCTCTCAGTCTCTACTCTAATTCATCCCAAAGATGTTGTCTCGGATTGAGGTCTGGACTCTGTGTAGGCCAGTCTCTCATCCATGTCTTTGTGGACCTTGCTTTGTACTCTGATGCACAGCCATGTTGGGAGGGGAGAGGAAGGGGCCAGATCCAAACTGTTCCCACTATGCTGGGAGCAGGAAGTTGTCCAAAATCTCTTGGTATGCTGAAGCATTCAGTTCCTTTCACTGGAACTAAGGGGCCAAGCCCAGCTCCTGAAGACCAACCCCCCACCTGAATCCCCCATCACCAAACTTTACATTTAATACAGTCAGACAAGTATCGTTCTTCTGGCAACCACCAAACCCAGACTTGGTCATAGGAACATAATTCTAACACAGTTATGACACATCCAGTTCATCACTGCAGTTCTTTACAGAACAGACATCTCACTTTGAAGAAGATAAGGGCTCAGCTGAAGTGGGAAGGGGCAAGGTCTGCTGTGTTCCAGATGGTCCTGCGTTGTCCTCCTAGCTAGAAAAAGTAGTTTATTACAAAGTTTTCATATTATAAGAAAATAAATTACATATTATAGCCAGATAACATAAAAAATGTTGTAATGCTGTGGATACTATAAAAGCTGAATAACATTCCTTGAATCAATGCCACATACAGTATATGTGGTTCCTTTGTTCTGGAGGTGGGGGTTGGTAGAGTTTTCTGATTACAAGATACTCTCTCCAACTGTACCACAAAAATAGCCAAACAAAAATAAGAAATACATTTTGTTATGATGTAACATGTATTGGTAAAGTGTGGATAATGTAAAAGCTTTGTAACGTTCCTTGAATCGATTCCACATACAGTTCGTGTGCTTCCTTTGCTCCGGGTGTGAGGGGTGGGTGGGTGAGGGAAATCATTGTAAAGTTTTCTGATTACAAGATCAGGCTTATTTCCTACTGTATTCACATGCCCTCTTTCTGAAATGGCAGACACGTAATGTAAAGATGCTGGAAATAAAAAGTCACAATGCTACTTACTCGTGAACCGGGTCTCTCAGAAGCATTTCCTTATCTTCTTCCACTTCAGAATCCAAGCTGCTGTCTGAAGACTCTTTCACTTCTCCGTCACTAGTCCGCCAAATTTCCTCCAAAGGTTCCCCACAGTCGTTTTCTTCTTCTGTGCCATTATTATATTTGATGACCACGAGAAGAAAGAAACCACACTGAAAAGATTCACGAACAAATGGAGCAGTCTGCGCTTGCGGCCGTGCGTAAAGTGATTTGAGTTCAATGCAGCCGTGTCTACAGATTTTACGCACGAAGCATGCCTGTGTTGCGCACGAAAATTGCGGCAGCGGAAATGGTCACCCAATGACTTCCGACCCCTTGTTGGAAAAGTACGAGCCTCTAGTTTCGAACGATTACAGCCGTGAGGGGGTGGGACAAAAAAACGGCTGCGCGCTGTTGCATATTTCCGTCAGAATCCGACGTGTCAGGTGGATCTTTAAATCTCTTTTTTTTTTTGTTTACTCTACTGTAAAACAAAAATAATTTTGCGACTTGTTTTAGAAACTTTAAAGCCCCCTCTTGAAAGGTATGTGGGTGGAAAAAATGTGTCACCGTGTTTGGCCCATATCTAAAAATAGCTCAAAATGGGCACCTGTCTGCTTGACCCGAACTCGGGGCCGATCAGGTAAATTAAGTTAATAACTGTTTTAATTGCTAACCTGGCAGACCAAGGGTTGCCTTTATCAAGTCTATCCGAAAGGACTGAAAAACTTTATAAGTCTTCTGTTTAATGATATCTTTTCTATCAATTTTTTTCCTTTGCCATCAGCGTTCTCATTCGTACCTGTGAGCACTTCAGATTTTTCTCCAACGGGTCAATCACAGCTTAGCTGCAGACGTGGAGCTGCCAGCAGCTTCTCAAGATGCTGCACACAAACTGAATCTGTGTGAGAACATTAACCCACGAGGATGCTAACATAATGAAACCGTCAGCTTGGTGTTGAAATAATCGCTGATTGGTTGTTGAAGTCGGACGCATATTTAACCAATTTTGAGACATGTGAGGATCTGCTGAAATAAAATGAGTTTAGTCGTAAAATACACATCATTTAAACTGTTAGTCTGAACTTTACTACTTCAATTTACTTGAATAATTCTTTGGTGAGTTACATTTTAATGCACATTACTTAAGTGATAGACCTTTTAATTTCCCTTATGAAACTGCAAATTGTCATTTTACATCAAGGCTGAAATCTAAAAGCAATTTTGTCTGTGACTCCATTTGTCCTCATTATTTCTGCTTTAATCTTGGAACATAGATAAGTGCTCTGGGTCTCTCTCACATTGTACATCATTCCAGCTCTCCCCAGGAGCTGGACAGCTTCTGGAAGGCTTCCAGTTTACCATGTGGTAAAGGAGACATTGCAACAGAAGGTGAACCTTAATTGCTGTTATTTTGCCAGGACTCCTCCTGGCCTACATTTAATTATTCACAAAAGGCCCATCCCAAGTTTTGCAAGTAAAGCAAATCATGGAACTTCTTTGTGTTATAAATGTGTGATTTTATTTGCAATATATTTTTTGTAATACAGCAAATTTTCTTTTTTGCTGTGCAAAACATCTAAACAATTGTCTGAATCAATCACACAGAAATATTCATCATGAAATTGTTTTAAATTATAGAGATGGATATTTAAGAAGTATTGTGATTTTATCAAACCACCAGCTTCTTTTAGGTCTACCTAATTTATAACTTATAATTAATATATAGTATTGCTACCTAAAGTGCCATGAAAATTAATCAAACCCTGAAAATCCATACACATTTCGTCACCAAACAAATACATTTAAGTGTTCTGGGGATTTTATGTGATTTACAAACGAAACTGCATCTAATTCTGAATAGAGAGGAAAATGAGTTTAAAAAAGTTTAAGGGACCCAGAGCGGCAGTCTGTGGGATTTGAACCGGGAAACTAGCGAACGTTCCAAGATGCACTGAAACTGTGCATCCTGACTTTTATTTAGGGTAAAGAATTATAAAACCATGTATAATTTTACTTCCATTTTACAACTATGAACTACTTTATGTTAGCCCACCTTGGGATTCATTGAGGAAACCTTTTCTTGCATACCTGCACGCATCCAAGCAGGGCTACATACGTCAACTTTGTCTTCCTTTTCAAAAATGCAGACAATATGCTGCTGATGGCTCACCTGACTGACTCCAGTGCACCTACCTGGTAAAAGCAGGCAGTTTCTAATAGGGCTGGACGGTAACTCAATAACAATATATATTGACCGATAGACGTATATCGATGATAGAAAAAAGGGTCAGTAAAAATTTCAATAGACCGGTTTTCCCTCCTTTTGCATTCTAGCCCATCATATAGGTTAATATTAGTCATTGCATCCTCCCAACCAATCACAACGCAGACTCAGGAAGCTCCGTCTCCAAGCTCTGCCCCCTTCAAAGAGTTCAGAGAGCACAAGTTTTTTTCTTTTTTTTAAACTTGTAGTTTTGGTAAAAAGTCGGTTGAATAAAGGGTTGAGTTTGAATTCATTTTTTGTGTGTTCTGTATCTAAAAACAGGTCATTATGCAACAGCATAAAACGGCCAGGCCTGAACTTAAATATATGTTTTGAATTTGTTAATAATTATCGATATCGATCAATATGATTTCTATTTTATCGATATGTTTTATTTTTCTATATCGTCCCGCCCTAGTTTCTAATCACTTCCTGACATTTGCACAAGACTTATTGACACTATACGACAAAGGAGTTGAGCTGAAGGAGCGGAGAGAAAACCTGAGCCAATATCTTCAACCATTAACACCATCATGTTTGCAGGGCTGTCTTGTGGAACAGGTTGAGTCCTCAGAGTTAGAGACCTGCCTCTTCCTTTCTCTAAATGTTGACTCTGTAAACGAAAAAAGCACAACTCCGCCCGTCGGTGAGAAGCAATGATGTTTTGGAGGTTTTCAATTCTTTTTTTTGTTTTATCGCTCACTCGCTGAATCTACCGTCACTTTCACTATCTTGTCTTTATAAAACTTCCTTACCAACAAACGCTGTGAAATGTTAGTCTACCTTTAGCTCTGTTTAACGGCGCGTTGCATCATTTCATTTAACTTTACTGGATGCCATGGAGCTAGCTGCATTTGATTTGTTCTGACAAATGATTACTTCTCTAAATAAATGACGGCAGAGTCAGACTTCTTTGTTTACACTACTTTTACACATCTTGGTGATTCTCAGGGGCTGTTTGCGTGGAGATTTTCTCATGCTCCCTGAACTGTTTCTTTAAATAACGATACATTAATTCATATGGTGATTTCCAATACAAAAGGTTCAACCAATAAATGGTTTTCTGAAATGCAGGCTTTTTACATTTTAATGCTTTTATTTTATTTATTTTTGGGGGGGGGGGCATTATGTATTTTACTTTGTAACTCTTCCTTCTTTTATATCGGTTTGGACTTTGGCACGGAACATTTTCTATTAAACAATAGAAATGTATTTAAATGAAATACTCAGACAAAAACTACTCTTTGTCTGTGTGGAATTGAAGGCGGGAACGAACCAGAAACACTTTAAAACCTGAGTTGAAGTGATATATTTACTCGTTCATGTTAATGGAAAATCTAAGAGGGCATGCCCTCTGTGAGTGTGCAAGATGTTTGGTCTGGAGGTGAAAGTCCACCATGTGTTATTTGTTTCTTTTATTCATTTTTCTCAACACAAATATGTCAGTAATTTGGAATAACTGCTGTCTAAAGTATGTACAAAAACAGATACTCAGTCTTCTGGATGTATTCATATGCGTAGTTTTTTTTTCATTTAGATGCTTTCTTTTTTCTTTTTATGTGAAGGTTTACTGCAGTTTAAGTCTACAAAGTATGATCCAGTACCCCACAGTCATGATTCTCTTCTTAATATTTTCCTTTTTTCCCTGTTTCCACAGATATCATTGACAAGAGTGAACTAAAGCCGTTTTTTGAAAGCAATTGCTCTCAGATTTATTTTATCTTCTATGAAAATTTCATTACACTGGAAAGCAACCTAAAACAAAAAGGTGAGTACACGGCATGTAACTTTGACAGTATAACTTCTCAGCGCTGTCTAATAAGCCTTTTCTTGCTGAATATATTTTATTTACGCTCCATATTGTTCACTTTGTGTGTTTCAGGGAACAAATCTCAAAGGGAGGAGCTGGACTCTATCCTCTTTATTGTTGAAGTAAGTCATGTCCCAGATCCACCCATTACCTGCTGTAGTCTACAACCTGTTTGTCAGCTCAACTCTGGGGTAGGATCCATTATCTTCGAGCTCTGCTAGCTGCCTGCTTTTAAAGACCTGAATAGCAAGAACAGGGAAAAAAAAAACACTCTGGTCAATCATTTTCTTCAGTTATATCATTACTTCTTTTTTAAAAGACATTCAAATCTAAGAGGGCATGCCCTCTGTGTGTGAGAGATGATTGATCTGCAGCTTACTTTTTTTTTTTTTTTTACCTCACTGCAAAGCCAGCTCAAGTTTCAAGTACAATCAGCTCTCTGGTTACATTTGCTTTGGGCAGGTCTTTAAACCTGGCAGCAAAACAAAGTAGGAGGTAGTCGCTTTGTTCCTTTTTGTTCAGTGTGTTGTTTTCAACATTTTCTGTCAACTTTTCTCCGCTCTTCATCAAGAAAACCACCCTGACTGTCAGTACCCATCCACTCATCTAACCTGCAAATATATATCCTGGATTCAGTGCTCTTCCATATTTATGGAGTCAATATTGAAAGCAGCTTAACCCTCATTTGTCCCCTTTTAGCCCCTGTCTGTGACAACGTGTGCTTTCACCCGTGTGCTGAGTAGATAAGCTTGCTTTGAGCGGCGTGTACAGGACAGATACAGAGTTGCTTTGATCTTGAGCTCTGGTAACACTGCATTAACGTACTCTTTGCAAATGGTTGCATTAGTCATTTTTGACCGTATGTGGTCTTGAATTCGTTATCAGGGGTTGCGTTTGTGTCCGGTTAAATTAGGCGTTTCATTATGTACTAATGGGACGATGGCAGACGAATTAGAAGTTAGTTATACAATATTGTTATACAGATGCAGTTCACGGACAAGACGTGAATGGCTTATGCTGCCTAAAAATGAATCTAGTCACTTAATAAATGGTAATAGTTTGAAGGAAATCTGTATCATCAGTTTGAATCTGAAACTGTAAAGAATAAAACCCTTACCTCTTGTCAAGCTAGCTTCAAATCCAGTTAATCATTGTCTGGAATAAAACCCAATTTATGTGTTTGCAGAGCTGTGTAAAGCTTTGTGACACACTTTAATGCTGTACGACACCTTTAAAGAATAAAACATCCCTAGAGTGCTTATTTTATTGTTCCTTGAAATAATTTTTCAGGCCATCATACAAAAAAAAAAGGATATGGTTCGTCATCTGCTTTCAGAGATGTTTGTTGTTTGTAGTAATTGCATGTTTTCTTTGAGTTTGTTGCATGGGGATTATTTTTCGGCCATGATCAGGCATGTGGCCCTTTTTTCTGTGGCTTGCGGGAGGGGGGGGGTTGAGCTCCCATGCTGATCCCTGCTATCTTGAGGGGGTTCGCTTTTGTCCCTGTCCATAAGCTCTGTTGGAGCTCTCCAACCCCCACTCCACCAGCAGCCATCACTGCTCTCTTCCAGGATTTTATTCGTGTCTGCTGCCACAGAGATGTCAGCCGAAGCAGATGTTAAATGCTGCAGCAGGATTGACGGGCAGCAGACCTTATCCGGGTTGCTAGACAAAGAGATTTTGGAAGAAAAAAAGAATTGCGTCCATTGCAGCAATCCCTTTGTTTTCATGGGCATGGCCAGATATTTTCATTTTACCTTCGGTTTAGATCAGTTGCTGTTTAGCAATTTAGATGAGATGAGCAATCATTACATCATTATTATGATTATTATTGCTGGAAACTAATGATCCTGATAAGGACTGGTATTTATTGTGACAATGGTAAACATTATATCAGGTCTTTAAGCTTGCAAAACAATATGCTAAGGATTGTTAGTTTTTGCTTTTTACATTTTTTTTTCTGCATCAGTATTTCACAATATATTTGGAAATGTTTGAGTTGTTTTTATAACGTGCTGTTAATGTGCTTACTGTAACTGGTCTGCCGAAGTGACGCATGCAATAAGAAATGTCATTTTTTAGATAGCTAACGGCGTTTGTGGGGCTCTGACTGTATGCAGTGACAGATATATTACTAAAAAGACCGTGAGGAATTTTTTATTACTTTTCTCGTCAACGTTACAGTTATCCTATCAGGTGCCACAAACTATTGTGATCGCATTTTAAGGCAATACCGCCCATCCCTACCGTAGACTAGATTTTATTGACGATTATAGCTGCACAATATGTCAAATTGTGCTTCTTATTGATTTTAATGTGTGCTGTGTCGTGATAACAAAGAACTGCTTGGATGCCAGATTGTTGATAGGCTATAATATTTCAAGTGCAACGCATTCACACACTGTATGCCAAAACTATGTTGATGCTCACAGTTTATATTTAGGATGCTAAAAATCAAGGAGAAGGATAGTGACATCTTAATAATAAGGGGGAGGGGGAGAGCAGTAGGAAAATGTGGCTTAATCAGAACAGATAGCATCTTTATAATCAACAAAAAATATTGCAGCTGCTTGTTTTCCTAATATTGCGTCGCCCTATTAATGCTGTCTTAGCTATTAGAGTAGCCAAAATTAGAGTATAATGATATATTTAAGTTAGAAATGAAACATTTTTACAAGATGGACTAGCTTTTGGTTTATGTTGGTAGTTCAATGTCATGAAAGAAACAAACTGGCCAGATAAATAGATGGAGATAAATAAATAGATAGAGATAGAAAAAATTAAATATGCAAGATGGATTTGGTAAAGAATTGACCTGCTGATAGAGCTTTTGGTCTATCCTCATTTCCCTTTTTGAACTGTAATATAAGAAGAGATGATGGCAACATTACAATAATTTTTTCTAGGTTTGCTGCCGTGAGTAGCCTTTGATTATTTTTTATTAGAAATAGAAGCAAAGTCGCACCATGCATGAGAGGAGTCACTGTAAAACAGGACATTACTAGTATATTAAAACAAAGACAAAAGAATTATGGAGTTAACATTTTAAACTGTCTATAGCATCTTTAGCGCAGGCAGCTTTAATAAAATGACCGTCTCCATTCAGCCTTCTTTGTTTCTGCTCTAAGTCTCTCTCGCTGTGTTGTAGCCTGAATGAACATATGGAGCGTTAACAGATTTAATATAAGCTCTAACGTTTTGAGTTTCTAAACTGTTGCTCACTGCTAAGGACTAGTTCAGCTGAAAATTCAATACAAGTTCAAATAAATTGTATAATAACTGAATTGAAATCATGGTAATATTGCAAATACATTTGCTGGGGACCCATCATTCATTTAGTCAGTTTTAGTTTTTTTGTTTGTAGCACGTTGAGCTGAAAGGGTCAATGGCCTGTGACCCACATACTATACGCTAAATGATCATAATCAAACACTGCCTGGCCAAGAAAAAAAAGTCGCCACTTGGATTTAACTAAGCAAATGGGTACGAAGCTCCCATTGGATAATTACCGAATTGGCGATTATGTTTCAGCTGGCAACGAGTTATTTAACCCCAACTGGTGCAACGAGTTGCTTCTCATTTCTTAAAAAACCATGTTGAACGACACATCCCGTGGTCGTGGAAAAGATGTCCGTCTGTTTCAGAAGGGTTCAATCATTGGCAAGCATCAAGGAGAGAAAAGATCTAAGGAGATTGCAGACACATTACTAAAAACTGGAAGGAAAGTGTGGACCCGTCGTCTTTGAGAAAAAAATGTGGCCGGAAAAACGTCCTGAATGATCGTGATTGGCGATCACTTAAAAATTTGGTGAAATCAAAAAAGAAGAAGAAAAATAACAGTAAAACTCTCGGCTGTTTAATAGTGAAAGTAAGAACATTTCCACACGCACAATGCGAAGGGAACTCAAGGGATTGGGACTGAACAGCTGTATAGCCTTAAGAAAACCACTAATCAGTGAGGCTAACCGGAGAAAAAAAGGCTTCAGTTTGCTAGGGAGCATAAAGATTGGACTCTGGGGAAATGGAAGAAGGTCATGTGGTCTGATGAGTCCAGATTTACCCTGTTCCAGAGTGATGGCACATCAGGGTATGAAGAGAGGCAGGTGAAGTGATGCTCCCATCATGCTTAGTGCCTACTGTACCAGCCTGTGGGGGCAGTGCTATGATCTGTAGTTGCTGCAGTTGGCCAGGTCCAGGTTCAGCAACAGTATGCGCTCAAAGAATGATGTCAGCTGACTACCTGAATATACTGAGTGACCAGGTTATTACATCAATGGCTCAAATTGTGAAAGAGTGGTTCAGGGAGCATGAGGCATCTTTTTCACATATGGATTGGCCACCAGAGTCCAGACCTTACTCCCATTGAGAGTTTTTTCTGGAGAAGGCTTTGGGCGGCGGGCAGACTCTACCATTATCAATGCAAGATCTTGGTGAAAAATGAATGCAACACTGAGTGGAAATAAATCTTGTGACTTTGCAGAAGCTTATCGAAACAATATCACAGCGAACGCATGCCGTAATCACAGCTAAAGGTGGTCCAACGAAATATTAGTGTGAAATTTTCTATTTGGTGGCGACTTTTTTTTTTTGGCCAGTCAGTGTATAAAACAAGAAGAATTAAACGCAATCAAAAACAGTAAAGGCATGTTTTCAGACAGGATTTCAAATACTCCTAGTAAGTAACGGGCTTTTGGTTTGAATTTATGAGACTTTTGCTTACTACAGTTACTATAGTGGTAGAATTTGTGTTTAACTACAAATACCCAAAATCAAAACCCAACATCAGTTTGCTTTTAATTGCCAAAGGATGAGAACTGCAGACATCAAGCACTAATTGGCTGATAAAGCTCAGAGCCTTGACATACTTTATCAGGCTGTTGTTGCTGTTCTGAGTAACTTCTGCAAATATTTAGGATCTTAAGGCATACACTTTTTTATGCAAATATAATTACAGTTATACTTGTGTTTTTTTTAATAGTGAAATTATACGTTAGACTTGAATCAATGTATAATTCCCAGATTGATACATTTTTGTTTATCCTTGGAAAACATTTTTATATCGGACTTACAGTGTGTGATTCTTTATTAAGGACTTTATCTTGGATAATACCATAGGATCAAGCTTGTTTAAACGTATGAAAACAGAAGGATAGAAAAATATTTTTAAGACAGACGCTGAATAAAACAGTAAATGTAAGACCAGCGTCTGTTTTATAAGGCATTTTTTTTGCCGTCACAAGACCAGAGTGAGATTACCAACCCTTCAGGGACTCCTGACTTGTTTATGCTCCCACATGACCTTTCACCGTCAGAGAACATTTTTATCTTGGTGCCAGTGAAGTTGTGGGACCGTTTAAAGGGACAGCCTTGGATCCAGCAAAAGTCAGGAGGAAGCCTGTGCCAGGACCCTTCTCTCTCCAGGATATGGCCTTGCCGCGGCCTCGCCGTGACCTCTTGTCCATCAGCCGGACCTGACTCAGCATTCAGAATTCCCCCTGCCGTCCTCTCTTTCAATCTTTCCATCCATGTTTAATGGATATTTTATTGGTATATGTGTTCTTTAGTGGTTAGCTTTTTTGTTTGACGAAGAAGCAAGGGTTGTGTAGTTAACAAGAAATGCCAAGGTTTTAAATTCTGCTACATATTAATCTCGTCACTAGCAAGAACATTGATTCACACATTTTAAACTGAGAAATTGCCTGAGGTTAAGTCTGAAGTTTAAAATGTCTTGTATTTGATGCTTGGGGGAAAGATTCATTCCAAATATTGATAAACTGAGAGAAAAAAAAAATCAAGACCGGCTGAAAGTTTATTGGACTGAAAGGTGGCGTAGTTATGATTATATATATATATATATATATATAAAAAAAAAAGAAACACACAAAAATCAAAGATTACTTGTGGGGAGCCTCAAAACCAGCACCTTTTTGCTACAACCAAGCAGCACTAAATAACACCACCCTGCAGCTACCAGAATTTCCACCAACTTAATGCAAAAAAAACCAACAATAATTATTTTTATATCCCAAAAATGCAATGTTAGAGATCAGCGATCAATGAGGCTAAACATGATAAAGGATGCATGAAACCTAGGGACCTTATAGACCTACATTTTAACTACTGGGTACAGTGTATTACTAAAGCAGCCAGCTATAATGGTAAAACATGCCAGAATGACAGGTGAAAACGGGACACTTAAAAACTGTGGCATGCTTTTAATTTCAGCAGGTTAGATTATTGTAATGATCTTTACTGGTCTCTGTAAACACAATAAAATAAAGCAATAAAAAATCCGGCAGCTTAAGCTCATCCAAAATGCTGCCCCCAGAGTCATGTCACAACACTCTTTAAATCACTGCAATGGCTCAATGTTTCTAATTGAAAATGTTTTCCTGATCAACAGGGTATTAAATGGTCTTGGGCCTAAATATACTGTGAAGCACTTTGTGATATTTTTATTTTAAAGTTACTTGTCAGCTATGCACCATGTAGATCCCCGAGGCAATTTTTTTTTCAGTGTTCCCAGCACCAGAACTAATCAATGGGAAGCAGCGTGCCGTTTCTGTGCTCCTATGTGACTTCCTGAAAAGCTGAAATGTGCAGAAACTGTTGGCTCCTTTAAATCAGGCCTGGAATCATTGTTGTTCACTGCAGTGTTCACATAATGTCAGAGATTACTTTAATCATTTGTATCATGTCTAAGGTATTTGCTCTAAATTGGTATTTCTTGCTTTGAATGTAATTTTTATTACCTCCCTGTCCTTTCTCCCCTTTAATAGCCCTTTAATACACCTTGTGTGCGAATGGCGCTATACAGAAGAACTTGCCTAATTAGTGTAAATGCAGGCTGGTGCTGCCACCCACTGGCCTTTGAAGAGAATGAAGCCAGCTTTCCAGTGCTGCTCATATTTTATTTCATTAAAATGTTTATGGTCTAATATAGTTTTTAAATTTATGTTTGTATTGTTTTCAAAGCTTTTGTTTGAAAATGAAATTGCATGGCAAGAAATTTGGTTGGCATGTAAATGAACAGTTTGGCTTGGCGATGTATTGATAGTAAGTTATTACCATGATAATCCTAATAAGTGGGGCCCATTAAAAGCTCTCTTAGTCCGCTGCTGTGTGTGGTGTCAGTTTTTTTTGATCTTTCATGTCTTTGGATGTTGCGATCCTCTCCATGTTGTCAGAAATCCTTACCACTGTGTAAATGACACAGAGAACGATGCCCGTCTACAGCTTCCCTTTCGGAAAGCCCTCATAGATTACCTATATGCTGCATCATGTTCTTGCTCTGCCACTGGAAACCTAAGTGCGGATCATGTTAAATGCATAAAGGCAGCAGTTGTACCGCAATAATGCCTCCATCTTTATGCTGGAGTACAGCTGCGGATTAGCGTAACTCCTCCAACCTCTAGCGCTGCAGACTCTGTATTTGCCTCATATCAGCCGCTAAATTCATTGTTGTTGGTGCTTCTATTCACGCACTACAGGGAGTTCTTCTGAGTTAGCGGTCCATCTCTTTCCTGCTTTCCTTTTTTGGTGCTCTGAGACAAGTAAGACGATGTTGGCGTGTCTGTAAACGCGCGTACGCACACACTCACACATGAGGAAAGGCTTAAGTGGGCTACCCTGCTGTGCTGCAGCCTAGCATAATGCCCAAGGAGACAGAGTGATGGAGAGCAATACAGATCCTGTAAAGAGATCTAATAATCCCATGTGGGATCAATAATAAGGTGCAGCTACCCGTCTGGACACACACATAGTCACGTCTGTGGATCAGACAGAAGTTAAACAGAACAGATGGTTATCCCGTGCCCCCTCAAACTGATGCATGCCTCATTTTCTCTGCTGTCACAGATAATGACAAGGATTTGAGTCTCTGAGGAAAAACAAGCAAGCGAGGCGCTGAAAAACTGAGCCGCCCCAGAACTAGGGACCGCAGGTGGCACCTGAATAGTGCTGCAAGCACACTCACTGGACCCTGTACGGTCCGCCAGCTAGCGTCAGGTTGAACCCTCTTGCCCTCAGAGCGATTTTGATTCTCTCTGGCATAAGTCAACATCATCGAGCAGTTCCTGCAGATTTGTCAGCTGCATATTCACAATGCCAACTCCAAAGGTGTTCTCTTGGATTGACAGCTGGTGACTGTGGAGGCCACTGGAGTACTGTGAACTCATTGAAATATTTAAGAAACCATGTTGTGCCGGTTTAAGGTTTGCTACATGGTGCACGCGGCCGTCTGAGGATGAGTGCAGCGAGGTCAGCAGCAGCACTCAGGTAGGCTGTGGTATTTAAAGGACGCTTAATTTTAGCTCACCGCTGTGGCCCAAAGTGTGCCACAAATACAACCCCCACTCCATTACACCACGACCAGCTTGAACCTTTGACACAACACAGTAAGGATCCATCAACTAATAATATACCCATCAAGCCAAGCGGCATTTCTCCAACCCATAATTGTCCAACTGTATGATCGTAGCTCCAGTTTCCTGGGTTTAGGATTATTACCTCATACCTGGTCTCCCGCTGCTGTAGCCCACATGCTTAAAGGTACAACATGTTGTGCATTCCTAGATGGCATTCCTCTTACCTTAAGTGCTAACTTGCCTTTCTATCAAGAAACCAAGCTGCCCATTCTACTTTGATGCCAAAAGCTATTTATGTCCACACAACTAGCCGCCTCTGGGTATTTTCCCTTTTATCGGACCATTCTCTGATAACTCAGGATGGTTGTGAGTGACAAACGTAGTAGATCAGCAGTTTGTGAAACACTCAGCCCAGCTGTCTGACACCAACCACCATTTCACATTTAAAGTAACGTTAAACTCCTTTCTTCCTTGTTCTTTTCATTCATGTTTAAATTTCAGCTCTCGTCTTCACCACGCCTAGCTGCTTAGATGCATGAGTTTGCTGCCATGTGATTGGCAGACTTGCTATTTGCGCTGAAAAGCGGCTAAACAGTTGTACCTAACAAAGTGGCTGGTGAGAGTGTGCCATCATTCAGAGCAGCTTCATTATGTAAAGATTGACATTATTGATGAAATCTTTCCACTTAATGGAACAATGCGTTTGTGACATGGATTAGCCTTTAAGCCTACCTAATGGTTGCTAATTTAACAGCATCCAGCTTCATTAGTTGCATATTTACAGATACATTCTGTTTTTTAAAGAGAAGTATTTTCAGCATTTTAAAAGTTTGATGTTTCCTTACCCGCTCGCTGTATTGGTGTGATGCTCCTGCAGCATCGTGTAGCTGCGGATAACCTAATCTTTATGCTCTTGAAGGTCTCACGTTTTTTTTTTTCTGTTATGCTCTAAATCCTTCACTATCTGAGTTTCTCACTCTCCGGGGCAGACGTGCTTTTTACTATGCTGGCCAGCAATGCTTGTCTTGTTAAGTGGGTCAGAACAGCATTCGTAAAGCAGTAAAAAGGCAGGCTTGACCTCTACATTGCAATCATGAAGACTTATTGGGTCAGTGATTAGTCCTTGATAAGAGTAGGACCATCGGGAGCACGGGTTGATCCCAGTGAACTGACTATCGGGTAGGTAGGGGGGGGGGGCACAGTTGCAGATGTGTTTCCCCCCAGCTTTTTTCCTCTTTCAATCTCTCCAGCGGGACCCAGCTAACCTGTCGCTGGATTCAGGAATAATGATAGGCTGCTGAAAGGTTAGGGTGCTCTAATTGAGTTATAACGTGGCTACCGCTGAGGTGTTGAGTGCTCTCTTGTGTCTCCGGGTGTTGCAGACATTGTAGGGAAAGTGGAGTCAAAGGGCGAATGCACTGTATTCCTCAAACATGTACCGCTTCGGGCAAACGATGGCACTTACCAAAGCAAAGTCTGTCGCTATCACCTCCCTTTTCTTATATCCTGTTTTTTAGAAAACAAGATGCAGCCTCACTGATAGTGCCCATGGAGTTGTGGACTCTCTTTTTGAAGACCCAGGTTCAGCTATCTGGCAGTTTTGGAAATAGAGCTAGTTTTGCTTCTATCTGAGAGGCATGAAGCAGCACAAGACTTAAATGTAACAGCTTGGCAGTCTCTGTGAACCTGTGCACTGATGCAGCTAGCTTTGATTCTCAATCTAATATTCAGTCCAATTCTACTTATTTATTTAATATATGATATACTCATTGATTTATATGGTTAATAAAATGGGTAATAAAGAAATATTAATGTAGGTATTTGCAATTAGCAACCTGGGCTCTCATAACTCCTGAGCAGTGCCACAGACTGGACTCCATGCCACGCCGCATTGCTGCAGTAATTGTGTTGTACATACTCGTACTGTACTTTTCATGTTCATACTCTTCAGTTGTGCAACATTTCTGGAAATCCTTTTTTGTATTGGTCTTAAGTAATCTACTTTTCTGAGATACTGAATTTGGGGTTTTCATTAGTTGTCAGTTAAAATCATCAAAATGAAAAGAAATAAACACTAATGGATGAAAATACAAGTTTGACTTTTTGAATGGAGTTACTGAAAAAAAATCGACTTTTTAATGATATTGTAACCTGTATAGCAAGCTGAAAAAACATTTCTTGGTTCAAAACGTATACGCTGCTGCTTTAAGGTTTCCAAATGCTGCCAAGATTTCCAAATCCAGCATCTTCCATAAAAGGCCGAGGTTGAAAGCTCAAAATCAGCTCGCTGTACTCCGTTCAGCCTTCTTGTTACCTGCTGAAAGTCTTGCTCTCTCTCGCTTTCTTCCACACTGACTGCACTCCAGACACGTCTCAACAAATGTAGAAAATACTGTTTTAACTCCTTACACCTCTGTGCTTCCTCGCTGACACTGAATATAGCAAAACTTCCACGCCGCAGAGTGCTTTGGTCTACATATTGTTCGCTGATTGAGGATTTTTCTTTTAATTTCCAACCTGCTTGTCACAGATGAAGCTGAAAACTATTAAATTATGGTCCACAGCCAATTCCTCAGTGCAACTCTGTTATCTCATATAATCTCAGCTTTTTCTTTCTCTGGTTGCTGTTTGGTTTGATGCTGCTTTTCTGGAAATTTACAGAACTTTAACAATTAAACCCTTTAATAAACCTTTTCATAACTTTGTTTCTTTTCATCAGAAAATTCTTCAGCTTCTGCCTGAGAAAATCTACAACAGATGGCAGTTTCACAGTATAGGTATGTACTGTAATAATGTTTTTCCCCACCTTATTGCTTACTAACACCTACAGGCAGTCATATAATGTGCTTTCTTCAGTCTTTTGAGCTTTCATAACCTCTCAGACACTTTTAATGGTAAAAAGAAATGACAATCACAAGTGTTATGCCCGAAAAGGTAAATAAATGAGTACTGGAAGTGATTGTAAATGGAAAATGCAAATGAGAACTTCTTTTAAATTTCTGATTTACTGTGGTATACTTAAAAATGCTGCTGCTTAAAGAAATAAAACATTTGCAACAAGAAATAACTGCAGTTCTAACTGTTATTTGTCAGGGCTCGCAGCTAAAACAGTTCAGGTCTAGATAGGCGTTGCAGACTGGCCTTTGCTGCAGGCTCATAATTTCAAATCAGGGCTTATCTCTGGCTGGATGCCCCCGATAAATTCTTCATTTTGTCTGTCACTGAACAAGAAATTGTGATGGGTTTAAAGACGCCCCTTATTCCACCCTGCACTCACTAAAAAAATGTCCTCTTCCACTCATCAGTTCATGTGTCACTGGTCAAGATGCGGTGCTGTTATTTACACACTTGAGGCAAAGATAACTGTCATATTTTTTTTTTCCTCTTATCACATTTTACATCCAATTCCATTACTGATAGAAAATCTTTGCCTTGTGACAAATTCCCTGGGTGGCTGGAATGACATTAATGACTCGGTTGTTTAGTCCTTTTCAAACTGAGAATTGCAAGGTCGCTGACATTTCACACAGCTATTAAGATGCTTCTGTCCTCAACATGTTGGGTATGAAAAGATGAATTTATGCTATTGTGGATCCAGCCTTCTGATGAGAGCACCAGAAGGGTGCTCTCATCAGAAGGCTCTATTTGTTTTTTATAGTAAATTCTGTTGCCATCAGGTTAAGGATTATAAAATAGCACTTTAAGCTTTTACAGCACCTGTTGCAAATTGTTGCAATGGCTCACCAAGTATTTTGCATTTCAGTGTAAGATTCTTATTGAAACAACAAATGGAGTACATAATACATTTATTTTATTACTTTATTCCATATCCTATTGCCCATCTAGCCATCTTTCCATTATCTATCCACCTATCAATCAATCAATCTGGGAATCAATCTGCAATGCTTTCATCCATCCCTTTATTTTTTATTATTCTATGTATCCATCCATTGATTGTCTACCATGCTGCATTTGTTAATTGTTTATCCATTTGTTTTTGAATATTTTTATGAATTTCTCTCATCCATTTGTTACATTTCCTGTTTCCTCCCATTTCCATCTATCCACTTTTAATCTGTCCTCCTTTCACTCCTTGATCTTTGCCATGGTGTTAATTATCCATACATTTGTCCATCCTCTGTCAAGCCATCTGTCAATCTGTTGTCCAATCATCCATACCTTCACCTATTGCTGGCAGGCTAAAAATTTAATCCTGTGGATTTTTGAGTCTGACAAAATGATGGCTGATGAACTAGACATAGATTCTAATTTTAAATGATGGCAAAATCATCAGACATAACATCCAAAGCTTGAAAAACATAAAATCTTAAGAGAAAACGGAAAAGCTCTGAAAGTTAAGACCGGACCGTCGCCAGCGGACAAGTGGGAGCTGACCGCAGATTCCAGTTGGGACATGCAGCTGTTGCCCTGTCCTCAAGACTAGACAAAGTAGATCCTTTGTTTGCAATAAAATGTTAAATATTGCACATGAATCTATGGGGGATTCATGTGGGGAGAGGCTGTGACCCAAAGTACTTTAATAAGTGAGGAAAAAACATGGTGCTGCACCTAGGTGTTGCGCATACTGCTCAGCATAATGGTGACATCATAAACCCCCTACGTAATAAATAAAAAAATCGTCAAAGCACAAATACACTGAAACATTTCAGCTGTACTCTGATCCACATCACTAAGGAGGTCATTGGTTATTACAGCAGAAACCTAATACTTTCCTGTTTTTGCATTTTTTTTTCCTATTTCTTTACTTCTATTATACTTTATCAGATATCAAGTAATTTCCTAACTGAACATAGTCTAATCCCTAACCCAAAAATCCCTATTTTGACCAGTTGAAATATGTTGGCAACCCCATTGTCCTAATAATAAGAGGGCTCTCTGCTTCCTGTCGAGAGTAAACCCCCTTTCACACGTGGCTTGCAATCAGAGCAGTGTCTCATTTGATTACAGCGGAAACAGATTGGCTTCATGGACGCATCTTACTGTCAGCTAGTGTTAATTTGCATCTGCAAAATGTGATGCTCTGCCACTTTGCCCACTGGTTTGTCAAGATGCCCCTTTGAAGTCCATTTGTCTTAGTGAAGCTGACAGTTTGTCGGGTCGTTGTGTCATTGCAGGTTTAGCTGGAGACTTTAGTTGAATGTTTAGTCTTTAAGAATATCTAAATGTGTGGTTTTTTGTTTTCTCTTGTCCAGGTTCGATTCTGAAAAAACTTCTGCACAGTGGAAATTCATTCAAAGTAGGTTCCCTGTTGGTTTCTAACTCTGGTGTGAATGTCCACATGTTACAATATGAGGTTTTGAAGATAAACTGAGATGGATTGTTGAAATTAAAAGTCTTATGTGTGCACCAAGTAAAATAATATATCTTCTGTCTAGATCCGCTGTGAGGGAATCCGTCTCTTCCTGCTGTGGCTCCAGGCTCTAAGGGACAACTGTGCCGAGGAGCAGTTCCTTATCTTCGCCTGTCTGGTACCAGGATTCCCTGCTGTTCCCTCCTCCAGAGGACCCTGTACGCTTGACACCATCATCAACAACCCATCTTCTAACCCCCTAGAAGGTGAGCTAAATGCAATCTGTTTGCTTGGTCGTAATAACTTTTTCAAATATATATATTTTTTGCATTTACTGTATCTTTTTAATCTGTACAGCTAAGGTAGTGCCTGAGGAGATCACCCCATTGGTACCGGCTGTGTCTGGAGAGAAAGTTGCAGAGGACCTGACCTGTTACTTTCTTGAAACATTGCTCAAGTACATGGTCATCCAGGTACTATTAAACTTCAGATGTGAAACAACTCAAATATTTGTCACATTCAAATACTAAGTACACCTTTATTAAAATGTAGGGTTCAATTCAGTTTATTTATATAACGCCAGTTCATGATACATGTCATCTCAAGGCACTTTCCAAAATCAAATTCAATCAGATTATACAGATTGGATCGGATTATACATATTGGATCAGATTATACAGATTGGTCAAAAAGTTTCCAAAATCTAAGGAAACCCAGCAGATTGCATCAAGTCTTGACAAGCAGCATTCACTCCTCCTGAAAGAGCGTAGAGCCACAGGGACAGACGTCTGCATTGTCAATGGCTTTGCAGCAATCCCTCATATTGTAGTTGTGGTTATCGGTACGTCATAAAATGGAGTTGGTTTTTGTTGGCTTTTAAAATTATTTAAATCTGAACTTCAACTGCAGGAAAACGTGAAACACATTGTACAGTGTCATTCCGACCTTGACGTTGTGTTGGCACACACCTCTGATCTTCAGAACAGGAAACCTCCTAAATCCTTTTTTTAGATATGCTTACATTTGCTGATAATTGCTTACTCACCTGCTTTAATTAGGAGCACCTCCCTTTCACTTCCCCTCATAAATACAATCAAAGCAGCAATAGTGTTAGTTTTTTTGCAAAGCTTTTCTATTTTCGCTTTGTTTTTTTTAATTTAAAAAAATTACAACATGGAACTGGTTGTGTTTTTTTCTTTTTTTTTTTTACTTTTGATGTTAGATTTAAACCATTTTAGTCCTTAATAAGATCAGATCAGTGATATGTCCTGATAGGGCTGGGCAATATGAATTAAAAAAAAAAATCTCAGATTTTATTTTTACCAAATCAGATTAATCAGTTTTTATTTTTCCCCATTTATTTCATTAAAAATAACTGAAATTTTAATAATTTATAGGGCTCACTTTACTTCTATAACTGCAAATTCACTTAAAATAATAAGTAAATGAATAAATTAAAGTGTCTTAGGGTAAAACAGTTTCCTCTTTAGAGTATTTTGACAATATATTAACACATTTTTGACATTACCAAAACAATTTCCTGTTTCAGAACTGATATAATGCAAATAGAGTGGATTGGCCAAAAGAATCTCGATTGTCCAAAAATTTAATCTTTAAGAATTGTACAGTGAAATTAATCGATAAAATCTATTTATCGCTCTACTTGATATGTAAACTCCTTCAATTATTTTTACCCATCACAAATTCTTATAATTAGAATTGTGACCTATAACCTTTTTTTCTATTTGCAACATTGCCTAAATAGTTTCTGAAGATGCCTATGAAAAAAAATCAATGTTCAAGATTCATCGTAAAAAAAATAAACGTCTGAAAAATCACTAAATGAGCTTCTGGTGTGAGTGGAGCAGATGGATTACATTATATTCAACTTTACTGTCATTACACATGTAGAGGAGCGGAACAATGAAATGCAGTTTAGCATCCATCAAGAAGTGCAATAAACAGTAAGTGCATGCAGCATAAATAGTGAGTTATGTAATAGGTAATCGTCAGAGTCAGCGAGCACGTATACTGCCAGTTACCACTTATTCTCTGCTCTTATGTTAGTTTATGGCGACCCTCTGACATGCTACCATATTTCCAGTATGTTTCTTATTTTATACAGAAACAGAGTGAGGCACAGCTGTAATTGCGCAACAGTGATATCTAGCGTTTTTGCTGCAACCACTACAGAAAACCTCGAATTGTGAAATAATGCTCTGTTAGTAATGCAGGGAAGTGCATTTATTTGAAACACAGACAAGAATGGCAGTCTGATTAGGTAATACCAATGTATGACTGAATTTGTTGTAAAACGTGAGGACTAGAAATCTGTGATGTAAAAGCAGACATTTTACCATTAACATGTTAACCCTGAGGTTTAATTGTTGATCATCACAAATCTGATCGCTATGATAAATCCTGCTAAACAATATTCGTCTTTAAAAGAAAAGCTGCCTTGATAAGCATGATGCGCGTCTCTTTGAGTAATATTAAAACATTGTTAAACAGCATTTCTTTCAATCATATTGATGTACAAAGCGGCAGCTCAGAATGTTGTTGATTTCAATCCAAGTAAACCCTCAGTGCTTTGTGTCTTATTATAAAAGAGCCTTGTCACGCAGATAAACACTGACTGTGTGAACGACGTCCTGACCTCGTCTGCTTTTGTGCGTTTCGTCTGTTCCAGGCATCCAGCTTAGAATGGAAGAACAAAGACACTGAAGACACGGGCTTCAGGTTTCTCTTCAGTCTTTTCAAGAAGTACTACCTTCCACATCTTTTCCCCTCCTTCACCAAACTCACAAATCTTTATAAGCCTTTGTTAGGTAAGTTTATGCCTTCAATATAGACGTCTCTTTGTTGTCGAAGCCTTGTAAATCAACTGTTCTCGCATTATACACGAGGCATGGGCCAGTATGAGATTATCATGGTGTGATAACCTTGAGTGAAAATATTAGTTTTACAATATCATGCTACAAAAAAAGTAAAATGATTAAAATTAAATACAGCTTATCTGTACTTTTTATTTGATTTTGACACAAAGCCCAGTATGCTATGTGCGTTTGCGCCAATCGTGCAGGACTTGAACATGTCAGACTCTACGAGCTCAGTGTGATAAAACCTATATAGTAACGTTTGTCACTGTGTACGACTGAAAATAGCCGACGCATGGACATTAATATATCAGTACATGAATAAATGGACGGGATGTTTCGAGTGTTAACGCACTTATTAGAATCAGACTCTGAAAACGATCAAACTGCAGGATTTCTCTTAAAATATCTACAGCAGTTTGTTGAAGTGTTGCAGTGAACGAGCGCAGACTCCTGGTTTAAGCAAACGAGAAGAGATTTTTTCTAGGATTCTTTCGTGGTAAAAGATGTAAGGCCAAAACCTGCTCTGCAATAACTGGAACCTTTCTTGCAGACGTACCTGAAAAAAAAAATGCCTTAGGAAGTTTTTCAGTTCCAATGTTTGTAGTTGGTACAAATCTGCATCCCAGTTTGTATTCTTCCGTGGCTTCCCAACAATAACCACCTTGATTTGTCTTATTTGCTCAGAACTCCCGCCGCTCAGAGCGAAGCCCTTGTATGTGCCGGTGACGCGGAACAATGAGAGCATCTTCTGCACAAGGGATCAGTACTTGGCACCCAGAGTGGCCTTCATCAACTGGCTGGTCACTTTCTTCCTGGAGAAGAAGTACGTCAACAGTGCCGCTGCAGCGCAGAGCGCCAAGAACGGCACTGAGGTCATCCCCAAACTCATCCAGGTGAACATGACGCTACGTGTTCATTTCTCTTTCTGTCTTTCAGAATGGAAGAATGCTGCGGCAAAATCTAACCATAATAGAGAATAGAGCACGGAAAATAGTGCACATGTACTCCATACTAGCTTTTCTCTCAGTAGGGAAAATGGAAAGAGACAACTCATTATAAAGCCTTCTGAAGACTAGTGTAACACCTACATAATCAGCAATCTTCTTTGTTTGATAGTATTTAATTTTGTTTGACACGTCAAATTAAAAGGCTGCTTAGGGTATAAGAGTATAGTTTTCTCTTTTTTATGTGCATTTATCTTTATAAGAAGATAAATGTATATACAATCAATGTGATTTAATTGTAACTGATGCCGGATTTTAAAAAATGGCAAAGTGTGATGGAGAAGTCAATTTACTTACCTGTGACGAGCCTCCTCCTCTCCCCATGTTTCTCTCTGCCAGACTGTCACTGCAGGCAGTAGCAGCCAGGAGAAGGAGAAAGATAAGAGCTCTGATGGGGATACTAACGGGCCTCCAGGGGATACGGAAAAGAGCCACTCCAACAGCAGCACGCTGTCCGATCGACGGCCCAGTGATTCCAGTTTGTGTAGCATTGAGGAGGAGCACAAGCATGTCTATGACATGGTGCATTCCATTCTGCTGTCCACAAGGGACAATGTTAACTTTGTCAATGAAGTCTTCCACCAGGTAAACCTAACAAATATCTACAAAAATAAGGCCTACTGTAATATCGTGTACTATGTCTCCCCCTGCTGGTGACATGTTTGTCCTGCCTCAGTTACTGCCATTCTACTAACGGCCTTTAAACGGTCCCACAGGCTTTCTTGTTGCCCTCCTGTGAAGCCTCAGCAACCAGGAAGGTGATCAAAGTGTACAGAAAGTGGATCCTGCAGGAGAAGCCCGTCTTCATGACCGAGCCGGACCCAGCAACACAGGAAGATGACCACTCTGAGAGCATTCTAAGCACGGATGCACACATCATTCATGTAAAAGTAATATTCACATAAAGTTGTGTTGACATCAGTGAATTAATTTTTTTTTTCTTTTTTGAGCAGTTACAAAGATTTTCTTCTCCTTAGCTTTCCATTTATGTCAAAGAATATAGCTTTATACGAGCAGACATCTTCTGTTTCTCTTAACCTCTCAACTATTTATCTGTCAGTCTCTTTTTATGTTTCTGTCTCTATTATGTATCTTTATGCATGGTTATATTTTGAAAGCTTCCTGCCTTTCTCCCTACTTCTTCATTGATTGAAAATCTTTTTTAAATCTAGGTCTGCCAGAGTTTAGAATATTTTTGAGCATGACTTAATTCAGTCTTTATTTTATTACATTTGCAATCTGTTACTGATCAATGCATGGAGTCTACACAAAATGTGTTTTCCAAGTATAAAGCAGCCATCTGTTTTCAGTGATACTAATTCTGTGGGGGATAAACCACTCAGTCATTTTTAAGGGTTTCTCTTCAATTCACCCCCATTTCCCCCGTCAGAACAGACTCCACCGACGTCTTCACGGCTCAGCGCTCCCGACTTCGTGGGAGTTTTTAGTGCAGCTATCCTCAGAAATTGGGCCCGTTTACAAAACACAGATATGTTTACCAAGGCAGGTAAAAATATGTTGCGTCTCTGAGCGCTCTCTCACCTGGCAGCAGTGTAAGTTTACCTGCGTGCGAATGCAAGGTGACCCTGAGCTGAAAGTAAAGAAGTGACGACTTGGCTTAGGAGAAACATTAAAGGCGGCTGCACACTTGGTTGTACTGGGCACGGTGCAGACTCTCCATGGACATTTTAAACTTCATAATTGAGCACACTCATAGGCTTGTGACAAATTCCTACATTTACCTGTCAGTCCGTGTTTGGGAAGCACGACTGCCTTGGAGCAGCGCGATGTGAAGACTTCTTCCCGCCGAGCAGTTTATAGTGTGACGTCGCGTATGCGCTCGTAAAACTGAGCTCTGGACATACCTGTTCGTGGACTCGTGTCTGCCTTATTACGTGGGAGCCTAGAGACAGAAATAGCAGAAATAGCTCAGGATGGAATCTCCCGCTATTTAGAAAGGCTAATAGTTTTAATAAAATTAGCCGTGAACACACACAGACGTATAATAATTTACTACATGCTGTGACCTTCTGGGGGGGGGGGGGGGGGCGAACACTGGATAACATTATGTAAAGGACAGTAAAATAGACAGGGTTATCTTAGAGTCTTTCTCAATACAATGCTAGTATATAAGACCTCTTTGTTGTTAGTATCTAAGCCTCGGTCTTGTTGTTTTTTTTTTTTGGTCCCCTGCAAGACGCTTGAGAGTCAAGGCCACAAACGGTCGTCTAGCTGGGGAAGGACGTACTCGTTCAGCAGTGCCATCAATCGGGGCTTTCTCACCGAGGAGGAGAACAGAGACGTCAAAGTTGGCATGCAGCCCACACTACAGGTCAGTTCTGTGTTCAGATTAAGGATTTAAGATAAAAAGTTGTTCTTTTTTTTTTTTTTTTTTTTTTTTTAAAAGATGACCACACTTATTGGCACCCTATTGTTAATATGTTTACAACCCTTTATAAATTAAATTTGGGTTAGCTCCTGTGCTCTATTCCCTTCTGGTCATCCCACAGTGTTTTTTTACAGGAGCCAGTAATGAATACATTTTCTGTTTTACAGGTAGAGATCATCCTATTTTTATTTAAAAGTCCTGGCATTTAAAAGAATTCAAGTTTCCAGGGGCTTTTGGTAGACAGACAGGCCCACAGCATAACGGATCCTTTACCATACTATACAGAGATCATGGTTTTCCCTCCCATGCTGCAGTAATCCTATGTAGATTATCGACTGTGGCATATGAACCATGGGTGTTAGATTTTCGCTTGTTTAACTTCTATATTCATTAATTTTAACTTAGCAATTCTTTTGATTTGATTTTTTATGTTATTTTATACCTTCAACCTGCCAAGGAATATGATTGGAAATTGGTCTTTATGACTAAATCTCACATTTATATCTTAGACTGAAGCGACCATGTTAAATTAATTTACATTATACGTTTTATTCTAAATAAAAAAAGCAACTATTCAGTATATATAGATGGTCTCTAATGGAGGTTATGTAGATTGAGGAATCCAGAGAAGCTACCATTTACTATTTTCTTGCAGTGAGCTTTGTAGAATATTTTTTCTTTCCTTTCTCACAGTCCTGTTGACAGTGTATGTGGTAAACATAAATCTGGTTCCTCTTCCTGCCATGTAGCCTGTTGATGGGGGAAAAAAATTGCTTTGTCATATGATATTTCTACTCCAGACAAACAGAAACTCAAACAGCTGGTCAACCTTAAAAGGCAATGGATAAATAAAATAAATCCGTTGCATTTATTTTAAACTGATTTTAAGGGATACCAGTTATGTTGTTAAACCTTTTATTTTATTTTTTGGGATTTTTCACGGCTCTAGTGGCTCGCTTTTTAACACAGTAGACTGACAGGAAAGGGGGTGGAAGAGGGGGCGAGACATGCGACAAAGGACCGCGGGTTGGAGTTGAACCCGGGTCGACCGCATCGAGTGCTAAGGCCTCCGTACATGGGTCGTGCTATCCGCTGCGCCACCAGCACGCCCCAAACCTTTTAATCTCTAATGTAGATTTTTTTTCCTGGTCTGATTAATTGAGCTTAAATGAAACGCTGGCTTTTCTACGTTTTCAAAATGTAATTTTTTTTTTCATTGCTACTACAATAGAAAAAAGTGAGATTTTTTTTCAACATCTCTACCTGGGTTACCAACAAATTTGTCCCCATATGAACATTTTTACATTTAACTTTGTGCGTGTGTGTAGGTATTCCTCACCAACTCATCCAATGTGTTCCTGTTGGAGCCATGCCAGGATGTGCCAAAACTCCTGGAAAATCAGGTTGAGGTGTGCAAGAATGTTCTCAGCATCTACCGCCACATGATCATGGAGCACAGCATGACTACACAGACATGGTCTGTAACGTTAAAGTACTTGTGTGATTTCTTTTGTTAAAGGATTCGTTGTTTGACGGTGTTTTTTATTTCTGTTTGTTCCTCAGGGAGCAGATGCTGCAGGTGCTACTGAAGATCACAGAGGCAGTAATGAAAAGGCCACAAGATAACCAAAGAAAAGACAGCTTTGCTGAAAGTTTAGCATCCTTACTTTTTAGGGTAAAGACCAATATTTACCATTGTAATCAAACTTATCTGTGTTTGGACATTTTTTATGCTTGTTTAACATTTTCTCTCCCAAAAGTAAGTTACTGCTGTGTAAGTGCTGACCAAATGAGATCGGTGCATCTAAGATTGGTTCTTCTCTCTTAATTCAGACTATTATTGTGGCTTGGGTTCGAGCAAACCTCAGCGTATTTATCTCTCGGGAGCTGTGGGACGAGCTGCTGGCACTGCTGTCCTCTCTTACCTGCTGGGAGGAGCTGGTGACGGAGTGGGCCAGCATCATGGACTCGCTGACGGCGGTGCTGGCGCGCTCCGTTTATGGCCTGGACATGGCCAACTTGCCTTTAGACAAACTCAGTGAACAGAAGGAGAAAAAGCAGCGAGGACGTGGTAAGGACATTGGGACAGTTACAATTTTGAAAAGTTGTGAAAGATACAGAGCCTTGAAAAAGTTTTAATACCACTTTAAATTGTCCCAATTTTGTCAGATTACAACCACAAATTTCCAAAAAAAAAAAATACAGAGATTTTATGTTTTCACAAAGGTTTTCAGTTAGAAAGTAATATCCCAAGCTTTGAACTTCTCATCCATCATCCGGAAATGTAAAGGGTATGGCAAACCTACCAAGACCTGGCTTTTAACCTAAAGTAGTCATCAGAAACCTTTACAGTGAAGATAAAATCAGCTGCAAACTTTCACCTTTCAAAAAAGATCAACTTGTTAGAACAAGATGTCAGTTTACTACATGTAATTGCCATTTAAATGTAGCTGTTTTGTGGTTTAAGATGTGCATTTTCACTATTTTCAGGGAAGAAACAAGAGACAGATGTAACTTTTACTTAAAGAAAAATTCTAAAAAGTTCCATATTTATAGAAAAATTAGTGGAAACGGGTGTAATAAAAATGGAAAAAAAGAAGATATTTTCCTTTTGTGAACACCTTATATGCCTGAAAACACAGAAAAACGTCCCTTTTAAAGAAAATACATTTATATTTAAAAACAAGCCACTGATCTCTATCCTTTAGACTATTGAAAGTTACTGGAGACCATTAACCAGGTGGAGCTGGTAGAAATATACCTTAAAGAGCACCAGTTGTCACAAAGGATTGATGTTATCACATAATCTTCCTTCCATTTCACTATTATGAAGTTATTTGTATTGGTTTGTCACCTAAAATCTCAGTAAAACTCACAGAATTTTATTAACAGTGATGTGACAACGGTTTGAATACGTTTGTAAGACAGAGCTTGTTGCTTTATCCACTGTCAAGGTTATTCTGTTTATTTGATTTCAATATCATGATTCAGTTTTATTAATAAATGTTTTCTGATTCTAAAATGTGAAAAAGCTTTTACTGATGTTGGTACTCTGTACTTTGACTCAATCTAAGGCTGTAAGGGAATCAAAATAGCATTTGTAAAGCCTTATATGTGGAAATTTAATTTCACCCTGCAGATAACGCTTTTTCTTGTCAGGATAATCTTTTGTTCTCAAACTAAATGTGTACCAGCTACACATGGAAAAAAACTGCCCAGTGGCATTTTAGGCCTTTAAACCTCTCTCTTTGCATGCCAGGAGTGATCCAGGACTCCCAGAAGGCAGCTGCAGTTGCACGCTCATTCTCACTGAGCTGGAGAAACCATGGAGAGCAGGTTGGGCCCGGAGCCCAGGAACCAATGAGGATTCGCTCTGCCACTACCTCAGGAGCACCCGGTGTGGAGAAAGCCCGCAACAATGTCCGCCAGAAGGCCTCTGGTTAGTAGCATCCTAGGTCCAGTAGCAGCCTAATATCACTTTGGCTTTTATAAAACTCCTCCCACATGTAAGCTGTTTTACACTGCTGGTCAGAAATGTACTCATCAACAGCATTGATGTCATTTTGGTTTTTCATTTAAGGATCATTTTTAAACTGTTGTTTCATGGTACAACTTAAATAAAATATAATTGTCTATTACCACGTACCTTGAGCGGCCAAAATAGATTGAGCAGCGTCAATTTATTTTCAATAGGACTGAGTTCAGAGTCAGTCCAGAAGCTTAACATTAGTCTGGTTTATTCATTCCAAAATCAGTTTTGATGTCTGTTTATGATCAACATCCAGTTAAAACACCCAGTTATGTCCAAGTTTCAACCATCTGTTCAACAAGTGTTGAAAACAATTGTTAAGGATGTTCTATAACCCAGAAACCAGCCAGGTTAAAGCCCATAAAAAACTGGAATATACTGGAACACCAATGACATTATTCAACATGACCTTAGTTTAACATCGACTGCAAACAAAGAAAGAATCACTCCCTCCAAATTAAATGGCTTGACTGAACTAACCTTGTAGACAAGCCTTTGGGGGATTGAGCTATTTAGTGAGAACGACAAAGATGAGTCTTTGATGGAGTCGACATGAGGTTTTCAAAGGTAAGAATACTGTACAACCTGTACCACAGTGATGGTAGCATCATCCTGAGTTTTTTTTTGTCCTGCCAGTTGAACTGGAGCTTTGCATTGTACTAGGTAGAGTGGTGAAGATGGTGCACTACCTCCAAATTCCTCGCTATCATCACAAATCAACAGCTAGAAAAGTCCAAGAGCTGAAACTTGGACAAAGTTAAGCGTTCCAACGCTGCAACAAACCCATATGGATAAAGTAGGTTAACAATAAACTTCAGGAATAACCCAACCTCAAGCGTATTGAAAATGTAGGTATTGTTTTAAGAGCAATGTCTTTGGCATGAATTTACATAATTTATATGAACTCTTTCTGATACGAGTGCTCAAAAATCCAGCCATAACTACACCAGAAGCTTGTTAATGGTTACAAAAAGAGTTTCTCTGCAACTCGCTTGGAGATATTCATCCAAATATTGATGGTGGTGTATGTATATATTTGAGCCTGTATTTGTATCTTTGACACTGTTTGGATTAGAAAAAATTAACAAGCAAAAAATTCAAAGTTGAGCACTGGGTTCCTGTTTTTAAAATGAGTTCATCTTACACGTTTCGTCTTCAGTGCAGCCTGGAAAAAGAACAGTTCAAATACATGGAAAAAAACACCAAATTTAATGACATCAATACCGAAGAAGGGTGTATGTAAACTTCTGACCAGTAGTGTACATATGTGTTGTGTTTTCCTTCAGGTCAAACTGCGCACCTAAAACTATACACAGGGTTGATCGAACATAACTGTTGTATGTGGACATCTTTGAAAGGGGCCAGGTGCCATTGAGATGCCTAATTCTATAGACACAGAGGCCAGCAGATGGCCCTCATTGTTTCTTTGACATCTTCCTGGCCTGTGTCAGCATAGTCCATGTCAGCTTGACTGCAGGCGCACAGCACAAGTCCCTAGACAGTTAACGGTATGCCAAAACCATTGGTTGGATGCTGCAGGCAGGCATTTATTTGATAAAAGAGTAGGAGTGGAAATACACATTTAACTTGAAATCCAGATGATAAAATGGGGAAAAAATGTAAACTTTTTTTTTTTTTTTTTTTTACTGAACTTTCATCCACTTAATGAAGAGTGCTCTGAAATCACAAGGCTGTTGAGTAAGGAGGAAATGTTTTTATGCTTAAAGGTTAAAGTGTGAGTGTTTTTTAAATGCATGTGTTAAAACATCTATTATGTCCCTTACGTAGATTTTTATGCATCTACTCTTTTAGCCTGTTTATTTGTATCTCAATGCCAGCTAAGATGGACATTAAACACAGCCGCTTCAGATTCTCCTCCTTTCTTCAGCCTAATTGGATTTCTCTCACATTGATCTTCAAAGGAGCTTCGGCCCTTCTCCGTCCTCCTCAAGAGAAAGCCCCACACATCAATTGCTCGGCACTTTTTGATTGTTTTCATTAAGAGTGTAATTAATGCTCATTAATATGCACAAACGGGAAGCAGTGGCGGGCTGTAGAAGATGCGATGTATCTCTCTCAACTGAGAGGCGTAATTAAAGTGTGCTGAAAGCAGAGGAGAGAAGCCGTCCTTTTTTCAGCGCTTTCTATGAAAACAACCCTGAAGTGCTATCCAGACACAATGGCAATGCATCCGCATTGACAGCTGTCAAAACTTGGTTGCTCTTGCACATGCAAATACGCAGCGCTATTGTTGTGAGATCTTGTCTTTATAATGAAGAAAAAGACTCAATATCTTAATTATGGGGCTCATTAGGCTTCTGTAACAACACAGATTCAGGTGAACAAACTCTACCTTTGCCTTTGATAGGACGGTCGCTAACAGGCACAATAACTTGAATAGCACAATATCATTGGATGTACACACCCAGTTAGTTTAACAGAAACTTGTAATATATATATATATATATATATATATATATATATATATATATATAGTTTTAATGGATTTCAATGATTACAGGTGAATCCCCGTATTATAATATGAACATTGAAATTATATTTTTCTGTAATTCAATTTCTAAAGTTTAACTAAAATAGATTGATTACACACAGTGATATATTTCAAATGTTTAATTCTGCTAAGTTTGATGATTATGTCTTACAGCCAGTGAAATCCCCAAATTTGGTTTCCCAGAAAATAAGAATTACACAAGACTAATTATGTTCTGTGGTCAGAACCAGTTTTGCAGGAATTCATCAGTGTGGAGTGGGATGTAGGCCATCAGCCCGTGGTTCTTCTGAGGTGGTTGCTTTAATGGGCATATTCAGGGCGTCTGTATTGTTGGGTCTGGGGTCCGTCATCTTCCTCCACAGAATCTGCCAGAGATTCATTATGGTGTTTAGGTCCGGCCAGCTTGCTGACCAGTCAAGCACAGTTATACCATGGCTGCTAAAGCAGGTATTGGTACTTTTGGCAGTGTGGACAGGTCCAAAATTCTGCTGGAAAATGAAATTGTCATCTCTGGGAAGCTCGTCAGCAGAGAGAAGCATAATGTCCTGCACAGTGTAGATGTGTAAACTGCGACTATTAACTGAAGTTGTGCCGCGCAACACTGTCAGTAACAGCGGTTGTGGATGGTGGATGAAAATAATAACATATAACAGTTTTTAGTGGTTTTATTAGGTTATCACAGAATAACGACTTCTCACGCCAACTGGATGTCCATAACGTTTAGTTTTTCATCAAATAAGGTGATTTTGAGAGATAAATCTTTTCTAGCCAATTTATTATGAGTTATTTAGTTTCCGAGTGGTAACTAAATGCATCATGATGGCACTTTTGCATTTGTGACCCTTAAAGCTCACAAACTAGACCATTAAATTTAAAAGAAGACAAAAATCTTTGATTTTTATTCTTCTAACCATATTGTTCTTATGAGCTTGGAAGCAAATTGCCTTTTCCTCAAGCTAATATCCCATTTATCCAAGATAATTAAATTTGCTATACAGTTGTGAAATATTTTAGCAGGTTTTAGGCTTTTAGTAGATTTTTGTAAATCAAAAATATGGATCTTTATAATTTATTAATTGAATTTGTTCTTGGCATGTTAGTGAAAATTGCATTTGTTTTGATCTGTGATCTTAAGCTTTATATGTTACAACCTTTATGATTAAGGCAAACTGTTAGAAACATTAGAATATAATTTTCCTATTTTTATGTTTTTGGTCATTTTTATATCCAGGAGTTTCCCTCTGTTCTTTTTAATAATATAAGTTTATGTTATTCTCTTCTATGGTTTTGTTGTATTTTTCCCTTCAAAAACATTGCTTCATTTTACCTGTTTATTGTGACACGTTTTTCCTCTTGTCGATATCATAAATGGTATAAATACAGGGAGACACTTTTTTGTGTCACTATTATGAGTTTTTATAGTTGTAATTTTATGTCTCTACCCATTTTTTCTCCTTTTTTCTCAGCCTTATAGCAATGTACAATCAGAAAAACACTTTGTTTTTCTGACTTATTTTAACAGTATTATAGGTAAACTCAGTAGCTCTGCTTAGCTGAAATTATGTTTTAAATTAAAAAGGCATTTACCATTAGAAACTGTTGTTATTCCAAATGCATTGAATTCTGTCTTCTTCCCTTTGCTTTTCTACTGTTTCCACTTTCTCTTTTCTTCCCTCTGTATCTTTGCCTGATGGAAGCTAAGCGAAGCCAGTCCATCAGCAACTGTGTCCATCTTTACGAGGCTTTGCCCACTACTAAAAGTGTTCCTATGCTGCTCCACACTGTGAGCTCTTTCTTGCCTGGTATCTCTTCCGGTAATTCTGCTTGCTCTCATAGACTCTCAGGTAAAGTGCATTGGGAGAGCCGCATGCATTTGTGTGTTTGTGACCCCCGCCCTGCATCTCATCCACCTCTAACAGTCTTTGGTACAGTTTTCAGTGTTTATGACCATATTGCTGGGTTCCTATACAGCTAAGGGCCTGGGAAAGTATGGCATTTAATTTCATTATCCTGTCAGGGGGGATGGGATATGGAGTAATATTCCCTGACTTTACTTCTCATCCAATTATCCATCCATCAACCACTCATCCTTCTACATGTATCCAACATGAAAAATCTGTTGGAACCCGGCTTTAGGTTTAAAACTTGTTTTGGCCTTAAAAACTGTTTATGGGCTGAACTTCTTTATAAAGAAATTAGGTCTGTAACAATCGCATGTCAGTACAGTCTCTTACTAATGCATGTCTGCATGTCATGTTTCTCTCCATGTCTTCATGAACGTCAGTTTTTCACCATTAATTATCTTAAACATAACACAAGTCGTGTCCCAGATTATGTGTTTCCTATTTGTTTTGGTCGTTGGTCTCGAAGCAGAAACTAAGCGTGTCTTTGTTTTCCTCCAGATGTGGAGGAGTGTCAGCTCTCAGAATGCGGCGGAGAAGAGGAGGTGGGTGGCAGGGAGAGTCCTCTGCAGCGGAGCAGCAGCACCTCAGACATCACCCAGCAGCTGTCTGACACTTTACCAGGTATTCGCCAACAAAGGAAAAACGTCTTTATCACTCTATATTTCCCTTCTGTCCTCATTCTCATCCTTAAATGAGGTGGTAGTGCAAACTTTGATCTGAACTTGCACTTCAATAGAGCCGATTCTTTTTCCAATTTGTGAAAAATAGATGCAACTTTTTTGGCTCCATTCTAGTTTTCTATGGATTTTTTTTAAATACCTCCTTTAAAAAATAATAATAATAACATTATAATATATCCTTATTAAACCTGTCCATGTTATAGCATGATATGGACACCTTGATAAAGATTACAATTTGATTTATTTGGTCGAAATCTACAGGTGCAGCTTAATAAAGTTAAATCTTATCAAAAAGTGATTTATTTCAAAAATGCATTTCATAAAGTGAAACTCGTATAGATTTATTACACACAGAGTCAGAAATCTCTGGCATTTAGTTCTGTTTATACCATGGTCTGGGTGAATACTCAATTCTGATTGGCTGCAGGGTGTCCGTTAAAAAGTGAAATAGGACACCAATAAAAAAGTTCCAGTCAAATAGCCTTATTGTTCTAAATTATTGGGCTGGCTCAAACGTTAGCTGGTAACAGCAAGACAGTTGATACAGGTTACCTTTGCAACACGTCACAGGAGAGATATTAAATAGTTCTCTCAGCTGCTTCTTGTATAAATATTACGATTTAAATGGTGGAAAAAAACATTAAAGTATTAATAATTGATTTTATATTTATTTATTTCCTAAGTGACCATGGTATAAGTGGGATAAGGCCCTTCGAGGTGTCCATTATCAGAAAATGAACGGACTTTGCGGGAGCAACCGTCGGCTCACGCCTCTGCGTCGTCCATTAATTTCTGATAATGGACTCCTCGTCGGGCATTATCCCTTACTTATTTGAATGATTGTGGCTTATAGTTAATGGAAACCCAAAATTCTGTGTTTTAGGAAATTGGAATATTGCTAACCTTTCCTGCAAGCTGAATTTCTTGGTTTTTGTTTTCACAAACACACAAGAATCCATCTTGTCCCACTCCCGCCTCAGCTGTTTGAGGCAGGACTTACAGCTGTGACGAAAGCAAGAGCTGCCGAGCCCACAGCCGAACCAAAATATACACGGCAGCACAGGAGGACGCACGCGTAGCTCCTGCTATCACGTCTGTTTGGTCGGAATCCACAAATCTCATGAGTGTCACTTTCCAAATAACCACGCCTTGATCATCTTAACTTGTTGTGGTTTCTCATGGTGCCTGCTGCTTGCGTTTTCATTTGATACCGTTTTTGGACAAAACCAACCTTTGGTAGGCGGGTACTAGGTGTCACTTCGCCCAATCAGCTCGGAAAGTTCTGCTAATTGTCCCACCTTTCCCTGAATGGATTCAATGGGAGCAGACCCAGATTAATAATGTGCAGAGCAGAGAGTGCTGCACATTAGCAATCCGGCTTGCCAGGTTAGAATACTCCATGAGATTAATTATGCAGGGAAGTCCACCCACTGAAAAGTATGTCCATATATCTAGTATGTCGAGTATATGGACCATCCTTCCGCCCTCTGTTTAAGGTGTGAGTTCAACCTTCTTAATTGATCTGTACCAGCAGTTAGTCTTTTTGAGAAATTGATATTTAACAAAACAGTGCATTCACATATTGGTATTTCAGCTTTTCAGGGTCTATGTTTAAAAAAAATCTATTTTTTTCCGTTTAAGCCCCAAAGAGAGACTACTCCCCTACTTCTTGTGGTTCTGACAGCAGGGTGTCTGAGGGCAGGACTGAGAGCAATGAGCCACCAGTGGTGTGTACATTTAACCTGTATTATAATTATTGTGTTAAAGTAACAAAACATTGTTTGCCTGTGCTGGATTATTCTTTTTTTTATTTGTTACTCCATATTTAGATATTGATCCGACGGAGCAGCAGTCCAACTGAGACAGACACAGACGGACACTCAACCTACACAAGACACAAACTTAGAGATAAAAGTGAGCGTTCACATACTGGACAATTATTGTGATAGCTGTTAAGCTGCAGTTTATTTGATGTTTATATAGAGTATATCTTAAAAATAACATCTGCTACCTGCACGTCTCTGTTATCAAAAGCACATCTTGTCTTCCTTGAATAGGTGAAAGTGTGAGTAGTGAGACATCCAACGGCTACCTCAACGAAGCTGAAGTTACCTGGCATACGTTTGATGAGGAGGCCGACACACAGTCCACACAGTCGGCTCACATGGATGTTACAGCTGACCCCCAGAGCCAGGGGAGTCTGCTGCTAAGCCACAATGATGCTCTAGCAGGTATGGCTGGGGAAACAAAGCTAAGGCATACACATGAAGATACAAATTTGCTCTTTAAAGGCGTATGATTTTAATTTGTGTTTTTGTGAGTCAGTTTTGGGCTTTTATTAAGGCAGACACACCTTTCAGGAAAAATGAGATGAATCGGGTTTGGGAAGCTGATTTAATCAATGATGTAAAATATTAAACGACAGAAAGAGAGGATAAAAGTGTCTAAAAGACTCATTGGAAAACTTGAGTCCTTTTCTAGGTTCTTCTAGTGGTTCATCTCGCTCATGTTTTTCTTTTACTCCTTGAATTATGTTTTACAAAGACGTGTTGTTGTCTCCTCCCATCCTACCCTTTGAGGCCAACTTTGGTGGTCCCTGCATCGTAATCCGTTTGTCTCTGTGCTCCCTCAACTTCAAAGCCAGTTTTATCCTTTTTCCATTGTTGTTTTTAGGTCCTGAGTGTGCCCTCCTTCCCCACTCTGCTCCTCCCTACCACTACCACTACCCCCAGAACCCCCCCTCTTCACCAGCCCTGATGGTGCACACAGAGTGCCCGCGGGACTGTCCCCTGGATGACACCATGCATCAGTCTGTCTTACACATGCCACACCAATTGGGTACCGCTGCCTAGCTGTTATTTATCATTTTGAATCATAGCTACCATCAGCTTTCCTTTCATTGTTTCCACCTTTATACCTTGCATCAGACTGTCCTGTTTTGTGTGCATATATTTGTTCTCTATCTCAGTTAAGGCAGATCCTGTGCTATTTATGATAGTGACTTGCAAAACGTTTCCATAATTTGTTAAATTACAGCCACAGTTTCAATGCTTGTAATTTAGATTTATTTATTTTTGTGACGGACCTACACAAAGTAGTGCGTAATTCAAGTGAAAGGAAAGTCTCAGATGGTTTTAAACATTTGTAGTATTACAAATCTGGAAAGCTTTGTGTGCAGCTACGTTTCTCGCATCAGGCCAGAACATCACCTTCAACATGTTTGTTGTCTTAAAGGCCAGAGTTGTGGAGTTAACAACAAGTAGTTGACATGTTGACAGATTCTCCAACCTGAACTGTGGATCACTGTAGCTCCCCCAGAGCTACTACAGGTCTCTTGGCTGCTTAGGATTGATGCTCTTTTTCCCCAGGTATTGAGTTTAGATGGACGGCCATGTCTTGGTAGGTCTGCAATTGTGCCATGGCCTTTATTTGTGGATGATTTGAACAGTCCTTCCTGAGGTCTTTAAAATTTGGATTTGTTTTGTAAGCTAGTATTGCTGAGGCCAATTTCTGGATCTAACATTTTTCCAGGGTGTCAGAGTAAGGATGGAAGAATATGAATCCATGACACACTTTTCAGATTTGTATTTGTAAAAAGAGTTTGAAAATCCTAATTTCCTTCCACTTGAAAATTATACACTGCTTTATGTATATTTTTTCAAAAACTAAAATCCGAACAAAATTTATTGAACATTGTGGTTGTAAGTTAAAAATATCCAGCAGTAACTATAATGTAACTACAATAACTACATTGTAACTACGTCTTTCATTTTGTACCCACTTTGTTCCCTTTGACAATGCCTGGTATAAACATATTTGACATCAAATTGTTTTCTTTAATCCTTCTATAATATAAAGGTTTTAACTTCTGAACTAGATGTTGTTTAAATTGTTATTCGGTAACATTTTCTTATGCAACCCAAAAAATCACACTGATCTACCAGGAAGTCCATTCCTGTCCCTTGCTCTTTTACGCTGCACTTCTTTTTCTGTCCGCTAGGTGGCACTGTTTTTTCATAGTTCATTGAAAAGATGCATGCGTTTTGTGCCTTTTCCCCAAATGTTTAGCCTTATTAAACATGTCAGTCAAGACAAAAATCTTACTGGTCAAATGCATTTGGGGCAAAAATCACAGTGCATAGGATTCAGTCAACGGTTGCTAAAGAATAAAGAATGACATTTGTTCCTATGCACTTCCTGTCAAGTCCCTTATTTGAAATTATCTGAGAAAACGATTCAGCATATGTTGACTAAATCCAATCTCCTTAAAATATAAAATCTGCTTTTTTTTTTTTTTTTTTTTTTATCTTTACTGTACTCAAACCAAACCGGTCTCTGATCCTGCAGACAGCAGTGAGTGCCTCGCCGATGATGTCAGCATCATCGCTGGGGGGACACTGACTGGTTGGCATCCTGATTCTGCTTTTGTCCTCTGGAGGAGGATTTTGGGCATCTTGGGAGACGTCAACAACATCCGCTGCCCTAAGATCCATGCCAAGGTTTTCTCCTATCTCTATGATCTCTGGCACAAGCTGGCCAAGGTAAAGAAAAGAGACAAGCACTCCCTACATATAAAGACTTCCCAAAACATATTGTAAAAATTATTGATTTGTTGTGCAATGATACCTTAATCAATGAGATGTGATGGTTGCTTTAAATGGCTGAATTTAAATGTGTTCTCCCAGATCCGGGACAATCTAGGAATCAGCGTGGATAACCAGTCCTCTCCTCCCCAGCCTGTGTTCATCCCTCCTCTTCGAATGCTGGCATCGTGGCTCTTCAGGGTATGAACAACTCATGAACACAGCAACCAGCATGCAGAACACTTGCATACATCAAATGTCTCCATAGACAAATCAGGGTGTCAAGAATTTAGTACGTAAATGTTATTTATTAGGTCTGAAGGACTAACATATCTTATCTCTTCTCTGTCCTTAACAGACATGTCATTAATATTTTCTAGCTCTTTAATAATTTGATTTCAGCATACTTCAATTGCCCTGGACAGCTGGTTAAGACAACCAGTGTATGTATAAAAGAACCTGTACTCCATGACCAAAATGGACTCAAGCCATTTTCTGGATTTGAGTCTGGAGAAATAATTGTTTTCGGACAGTTGGCTTAGCTGAAAGTAATGAGACCAGCAACATTTCAAATGGCATTAATGCATGTAGCTTAGACATCAAAGACCATTTCGCACATGGTTGTCCCCTCTAAATAGCTGCTTAAGAACATCTTAATTTGTAGTGATGTACAAAATCTAGACATCTGCTCCCAGATTGTTTCAAATGTAGCTAAGGTTTTAATTGTGAAGGTGATCACATAAATGGTAAATCGGGTCAAAGATGCCAGAGAAAGACTGAATGGAGTTTCAATAGTTATTTTACTTAGTTTTTACCTTTTTTTAGTTTTAAGGGCTTTAGACAATTTGATAGAAAGTAAGAAACATGTAGTGCCTTCCAAAAGTACAAAAGTATGCCATAAAGTTGCAACCACAAACGTCTTTTGTTTGGGTGGAAGGTTATGGGAGAGACTTTTTAATTATGCACACAGACCTGTGCCTAATTAAAAAGAGGAAGGGAAAAATGTATGGTGTTCCAATGTTTTTAAAAATAAAAATCTAAGGGTGCGGTGCATTTGTATTCACATTAATCTAAATAAATGTCTATGCAACGATTTGTCTTCAGAAGAATATCGAGTCAACCTGTGTGTAATATAATCTTAATATAAATACAGCTTTTCTATGAAGGCCGGAGGGGTTTATTTATAGAACATTGATGTACAAACAGCAGGGTATAAAGCTGTGGAGAGGTTTAAAGCTCCGTTCAGTCGATGGAAAGAGTGGCCCCAACTGCAGCTCTGTGCCAGCATCATGCAGTGGGAATGCTTTTTTTTTGTGAATCCTGTATTCACAATACAAAACCATGCCACACTTTTTAGATTTTTTATTTGCTCACATTTTGAAAACCATTTGTCATTTTCCTTCTATGTTACAATGCAAACCTGATATCAATCTATGACATAAATTATAATAATATACATTAAAATTAGTTTTTATGCATTGCTCTAAACTTGTGCCCTGACGCCTTTTCTTAAAACATGGCTGCCTGATGTTGCCGTGCGTCTCTTTCTTTTGCAGAAGAAGGAAGGGTTTTTCTCTTGGGAAACAAACCTCTTTTATATATGTCAATATTTATTTTCATTGTGTAGTTTTACAGCAGACTCTGGTCAATATTTTCTCTCTAAAATCAAATTATTAAAATTATTACAGAAAACAGTTTTACGACCAACTAAAATGTGAATCACACTATCCTTACATCTTGTTAATTATTACACAAGTCATTAACTTGACTAAATTGGTTTATTGAAGCATATTTGATTCATTTCTAAAAACAGCAGGTTTTAATCTATCTATCTATCTATCTATCTATCTATCTATCTATCTATCTATCTATCTATCTATCTATCTATAATAAATAAATGATACTGTACATGTTCTCCGTTGGTTCAAAAACATAATGCAAACTTAAGATGACTAAAACAGGAGCTAGGTATGACTTTGCTGACCTCTGTGTCTCTGTGTTCTGAACAGGCAACCATGCTCCCAGCAGAGTACAAGGCTGGCAAACTGCAGGCTTACAAGCTGATCTGCGAGATGATGACCAGACACCAGGATGTGCTCCCCAACAGTGACTTCTTGGTGCACCTCTACCACGTCATGCACAAGGGCTTCACCAGCGACGACCAGGTACAGCCAGCAGATGGCTCTTACAACGACATCTTCAGGTTCATTTCTTTTTAAACGATCCTTTTCTCACCTGTAGATGGCGCATCGGTCAAACGCAGGTGCCCTCGCTCACGCTTTTTTCTTACAGTTAACTGATTTCGGTTAACTTTTTAATGTGTCTGCTGTTTAAATTTCATTCACTTAAGTGCATTCTGAGATGCATCCGTTTAACCATTATAGGTCAACTTTAAAATATGCACGTTCCAATTAAAGCTCTTTAGAATCAAGGGGTATAAATCTAAACTACAGTTTTAAAACAGAGGTTCAGTCTTACAAAAAAAGAAATAAAGCCCCTGCCTTCCAACCGGTGGTGTTGAGAAGCACTGCTGTGTTTTGGCATCTTCCTCCTCTTCTCGCCACACCCTTTCTTGTATTCAAATCTGGCGTGGCTCCTTTGCTCCTAGACAAAGATGAGTGGAGATGAATAGAGTTCCTCAAAACAAAGGGACAGGGATAAAAAAGTCTGGGTGAGCAAGGGGTGTTTTGGATACAAATGTGTGTGTGAATATATATGCATATATGCCCTCTTGGCTGGGTTTCTATTGCGCCTTGGCAGTGCGACAAGCTTATTAGAATGTTTTCCATGTCGTTAAATAATGTTTTGAGCCCCTGCCGTGTATACGTGATTAATTAAGGATTGACGTCTGCCGCGCTCCGTTAGACTGGCACATCGGCCGGGGGCCCAGAGTTAGCGCGGCCCTGCCTGCCTGTGTGTGTGAAGGAGCGGGAGGGGAGCCTGGGGAACGCAGCGTAGAGTAGAGCAATGAGGGGGGCTCAACGCACTGCAAGACCAGGCAGCATTCTCCAGCTTTTGTTGTGGCTCTGTATAATGCGTTAGGGGGCCAGAGCCAGGCTGGCCACTGAAGCATGCTCAAATTGGCCAGAGAAAAGAGTCCTCACGCCACACAATAGAGGACAGCCGCACGCCTGCTTAACATAAGAAAGTGGCTCTTATTCTCCCCCACCTCCTTCCTTTCTGCCTCCACCCCCACCACCCTGTGCAACCAAAAAAAAAATGTCTTTTTTTCTATCCTTTTTAATCAAACAAGTGAATTTTATTACACATTATTTTATGCAAAATAATTGCACATAGATGTTAAGGAAAGTGGAGCAAAAGATCCTACAGTATTTCCGTTCTATTATTATTTGAACCTAAAGGCAGCATTTGTCCAGATAGTCTTGTTTTTAGAAGTTATTGAGGATTTTTAATCATCATTTATGATTGTTTAAATCAGCTGCTCTTCTTTTAGAGGGATTCCTCCTCCAACTGACAGAGTGCCAAGGTCAGGACTATTGTCTTGGATCTCTGTCACTTATTGACGCTGGTCTCAAAGGCAAGATGGCAGCAAAATAGCAGCAATCGATCAATAACAGTCTTTCTAAAAGCTACGCGACCTAGAGGTAAATCGTTATTTCTGTAAAGTTTAGTGATCGAAACAACAGGGACTTCCCCAGTCAGGACTCTTGGTCCTCTATACTACAGCTAAAGATTATGGTGATGGCAAGTAGGCTTTGGATTTGGAGCCCTTTGTTTAAGATATATTGTAGAAAAAGACCAAGGAAACTTCCAAAACGCTAGACAGCATTTTTAAGAAGTAGTTGATTGCTATATTGTCAATATAGACTCTTACATTGAATGACAACGCTGTAAATATTTTTGAAAGGCCTTACTTTGGTAAGAAAAGATAAACGTATTTGTTTTTCAGAAGTTATACCTGAACATGGTTTACCTGTGCCATTTGTCATCAGAAAAATAACTTCTTAGTGGATTGAAAGTAATTTTTATTTTGGCCTGGGTATGAATAAATGTGGGTTCAAATGTTCCTGACTCGACACACTTGCAGTGTTCAATAAACCGATTTTGCTCCTACTGATGACTGATTGTCCCAAAGTGTTAGCATCCTTTCTCTCAGTTTTGATAATTCTCATTAGTATTCGGACTCTTGGCTTGTTTCAGATAAAAGAAGATAATAAATCTTTTATTGTTCCACAGTGGGGAAATTCGGGCATGACAGTGCAAAGACACAGACGAAGTTACACACAGTTTGTAATTGTGAAAAAAACAAGCTAATCTAAAGTTAGTGCTAAAGCAGCAGAGCATGAGCTTTATCAGAAATGCCAAAATTAGCAGAAAAAAATAAAATAAATGTAAATAGTATAATAGTAAATATTGCACAATTATCGAAAACATGACATATACGGGTAAAAAGAGATTAAATATTCAAGTTAACAGTGGAAAAAAGAACACCAACTTACTTACAAAACAATATGAGATAATATGCATGAGTGTATAGCAGCATTTCAAAGTAGCTAAGATGTGTGCAAGTTTACCTTAGCATCGGAGTCACTATAAACGATTCATGATCAAATCAGAACCCGTGCAACTATTAGCATAATGTAAACGCTTATTGAGTCTGTTGGGAGCAGCAGCCGGGAGGAACGACCTGCGGAGGCGCTCCTTAGAGCATCTGGGATGCAGCAGTCTGTCACCGAAAGAGCTCTCCAGCTCTATAACAGCTCCATGGATAGGGTGAGGGACATTGTCCCTCAATGTTGGAAAGTTTTTCTTACAGTCCTTTTGTCTGCCTCCACCTGTACTGGCTCCAGGGGGCATCCCAGGACAGAGCTGGCCCTCCTAATGAATTCATCCAGCTGCTTCCTCTCAGCTACAGATAAGCTGCTGCTCCAACAGACCATGCCATAGAAGATGGCTGACGTCACCACAGGGTCAAAGAAAGTCTTCAGGAGTGTCCCTTGCAAATGCGCTTCTAGAGACCTACTATGGCAGAGTCAACAGAGAACTTCTGTAGGGGGCAACCTGGTGAGCTGATGGAGAAGTCTGCAGTGTAGAGGGTGAACAGAAACGGTGCCAGCACAGTTCCCTGCAGTGCTCCTGTACTGCAGACCTGCCTGTCAGAGACACAGCCTAGTATCCTCAGATACTGCGGTTGACCAGTGAGGTAATCCAGTATCCATTGTGACAGGTGATGGTCCAGTCCAGTCGCTCCAGCTTGTCCTTCTGCAGTCCTGGATGGATGGTGTTGAAAGCACTGGAGAAATCAAAGAACATGATCCTCACTGTGTTTCTAGGATTCTCCAGATGGGCCAGAACTCGGTGCAGCAGGTAGATGATGACATCATCCACCCCGATGCCAGGCTGGTAGGCAAGCTGCAGATGATCCAGTGAAGACCTCACCAGGAGGCGAAGATGGTTGAGGATGAGCCTCTCGAGGGTCTTCATTAGGTGCGATGTTAGTGCTACCAGCCTGTAGCTGTTGAGCTCTTTGGGGTGTGCGGTCTTAGCCACTAGTACCTCACAGGAGGTTTTCCACAGCTGCGGTGCTTTCCCCTGCTTCAGACTCATGTTGAAGATGCGCCCCATGATGCCATACAGCTCATCCGTGCAGCACCTCAAGAGCCTGGAGCTGAAGCCATCCGAACCTGCAGTCTTCCTCACTTTGGTCTTTCGCAGAATGTTTCTCATTTGGAGCATTGAGAAGAACAGGGTGTTGGAGGAGGGTTCATTCGTGGAGTCATCTGAAGCAGAGGGGGTGGATGATAGCTGACAACTGACAGATGTGCAGTTCTGGGTGGAGGAACTGGCAGTTGTCCAACATGAGGGTGTCTGCAGCATGTTTTCTGGGTTGCGGGGGCAGGCTGGTCAAACCTCAAAGTGCTGATTCAGCTTATTCACCCAACTCAAGTCACCTACGGCCTGGGCGTTCTGTTTGTGACCTGAAATAGTTTTTAGGCTTCTCCAAACATTACTGATGATGTTTTCCTACAGCTGCGCCTCCATTTTCTTCCTTTGGTTATTTTTTCCTTCTCTGATCTTCCTCCTCAGCCTTTTCTGCACCTCTTTCAGTTCTTCTTTATTTCCTGACCTGAAAGCACTCTTCTTCTCCTTCAGCAAGGAATTTCTCTCAGGTTTGTCCAGGGCTTGCTGTTGGAGAAGCACCTAACCTTCATAATGGGCATAGTAGAGTCCACACAGAAGTTTATGTAGTCTGTGATAAATGCTGTTATTCCATCAATGCCCTCCCTATTAGGATCGCATAGCTCTTCCCACACAGTGAGATTGTGCAATTAAAGGGAATCATATGCAGACAAAATTCAAAGCTATAGTTGGTAATCCTGTTCAGAAACACTTTTTGTTTTACTGGATGAAATGGTCCTTCCATCCTGATAGTAGTCAACGCATCCGTTTTGAAATCCAGCTTCCTCAGGAATTATCTCCACCTGGTAATAATAGCTGTGCCGATATAGACTCTCATTTTCTCCTGGTTACTACTTCTTTTTCTCTTTTTGGTTACTGTCTCTTCCCGCTCGCTGGGCAAAGAGTATGTATGGTCCTTCATTTCAGCAGAAAAGGGCTAATAGAATGATCTACGGTCGTCTTTACTTGTTTTATGTTCCTCCTCCACCGACAGCACATCCTCATATAGAAGACAGATAGGAAAATGGGTATGGCTGAACAGTTTGTCCCCTTTTGGCTACTGTAATCAGAAACAGCGACCCAACATGGTGCCTCCCAGTGGGTGTATTTATTAACTACTAAGTTATGATAACGCTTTAATTTTTTAGATGATTTTATTAGACTTTGACAGAATATGTATTTATAAAAGCAATACTTAATTCTTGCAAATTAAAAGCCAAATTAGTTACACACTGTCCCTTTAAGGCAGGTGAGCGAATACTTTTGGCAATATAGTGTATGTCGAACTTACTTTTTAGTGTAGGGCCCAAGTCATAGAAAGACAGGTTGGTGCAGCCTCTCCATGTTTCTCACTGTGAATATCTTTGTAAGAGGGTAAAAAAAGCTCAGATTCTTGAGTGGATAATGCAGATTTGATCAACAAAAGAATCCTTAATACTGAACTATATTATAGATTTGCAAATCATACCCAGAAAAATAGTCTGTGATCTGGCAAAAAGCATGTCCAACAACAGGCATCAGTTGCAGAGTTTAGTCTTCCCTATCGCTCATTTTAAAATTCCATTATTGGCACCTGCTATCTATACATTTCTAGGACATTCTACAAGATCTTAAAAATTCATAGTCTTTCATTTGCTAATCTCAGTTTTAGGTCTTTAAAAGTCTTAAATATGTTCAGATTTTCTATCACAAGTACTACATTTCACTCAGTTTCCGCTTGAATTTTTACATCTTGTGTTTATTTCTATTTGTCTTTTTTGCCTTTTGATATAATTACTTAATTTGAGAAACACATTTTCATAAATTGTTCTGTTTGTTGTAGTTCTGGCTAAGAAACTGGGGTTAAAAGTCTGTAAACACCTTCTGACGTAAGGCAACAAACAGCTCTGTCAGAGGAGCTTTTTTAGCTCTGACATTTAGCCAGTCCATTCCCACAAACCCAATCTAATTCTGAATCTGGCTTATTGTTGCTCTGATTTTGGAATTGAAATCAGAACAGCATAGTGTTGAACAACGTCCAGATGGGAAAACATGGATTTTACTGGTTGAATAAAACCTATTTTAAGTAATCGTTATGATCTGTGTAGGTTATTGCTCAAACGTTGTTAAAGTTTGGTGACTTTAACCTAATCGACTGACATGCCAGTGCCAATGAACATCATGATTGTTTTTATTTTTACCTTTATTAATGAATGAGTGAGATATGAGTAATTGAACAAATAACAAATTGATTTTATCAATCTTGTACTTATGTAGCATTTTGCGGCTTTTAAACCAAACTTTTGCCTCTGAATCTACTGTCGATCTCTGACTGGTGAACTCTGGTGATTTTTCTTTATGAAATCCTTTAGATAAAGAATATCCCCTTCTGATTGTAAAGGTTTTCTGATCCTGCATGGTGTGATGAAATGCCAGAATGAACCCTGCCACCTCAGGGCCATGCAGAGTGCATTCTTTCCTGAAGATGAGGCCTCATTTATAGAGGCAAAAAAGGCCTGCGGCGCCTCTATTCAGAGTTAACGTTAATGCACCTTTTGTTGATGCAGCGGGCCATTCCTACTGCCAACACTGCTCCGCTTTTCTCAATTCTGATTTCTTTACTCACACCTGAAATCAGGTCCCCTCTACTCACACACACACACAATCAAAAGCACTTTGCCATCTACATTTGTAGCTTCCTCTAAAATGCTTATTTCAGGCAATCAAGAAACAGTTTGTTGCCTGCTAATTACCTCTGACTGCACTACACATTATGCTTCAGAGGTCAATTACCAACAAAATGAGGGTAAAATTGGACCCTCAGCCCTAAAGCTCTTCCCACCAATTTTCCACATGCAGTGCTGATGTTGGTTTGACTTCCTGCTTTTTTTATGTCTCTGCGTTTATTCTATTTTCCTTTTGTTCACCTGCATCACTGTTTACCGAAGGCTTGAGGTTACGTCACAAATACATAGGTGGCACAGTGTGTTTGTGTGTCTCTGAGGGATAAATTGTATGCATGTGTTTGTTAACGTAGCCCTCGGTTCAGGTACAAACAGGCTGATGTTTGAACTGTTGGATTTACTCAGGTTTACAGCCATGAAGGCAGGTGTTTCTGAGCTGGACCTTGGCTTGGTACACAAATATTCACATACATGCCGCAGATAAGAGAGAGTCATTTTGCTCTTTTCGAGATACAGCATTCTCATACCATCTATATATATTTAGTTTTTATTTTAGTTTTTTTTGTTCCTTACTACAGGTGGCTAAGGGGGAAAACCTCTTAAAACGTTTTAATGCTCTTTGTATGTGCGTGTGGTGTTATACTGTACACATTTAAGCAGTTTGTGTGTAACCCGCTGCTGTATAGCATATGTCGGTGTTGAAAGAGTACCCATCTGCCACTGAGCTGCTGTACCGCCACAAAACAATACCTTGTCTCTGGCTTTAATTACAGGTTTAGCTGGTGTGTGTCCCTACATATGACTCATGAAAGTTGAGGTCTTTTGTCCTCGCTCTTATCCAGTGTGAACAATCCATCTGCTGTCTCTCTCGCCTGTCTTTCTTCTCCCTCTCTCCTTTATTTTCATTTACTTTTATCATCTTGCTTTAAATGACCAGCCTACCTGTTGCAATGAAAAGCTTTCACCATGTTATGCCTTCTGGCCCATTTGTGAAATATTGCTACTGCTTCATATGAAGCTCATAGCTTGCAAAAACCTTACCTTAAATTAGGTAATAATGTTAATTTGTTCCTTGATCACAATCAAAAATCTGTCTTTAGTTACAACTCATGAAATTTATATTTTCTTTTATAATTAATTGTTGTCTTCTTTCACTTAATTAGGATGTTTTGAATACTATCGTCCGCTCCTGCTCGCCCCGCTTCTTCTTCCTCGGTCTCCCGGGCTTCTCGATGCTGCTTGGAGATTTCATCACTGCTGCCGCCCGCATCCTCTCTTCTGACTCCAAAGAGGTATGAACAAGTTTTATGTTCAGATTAATTTATGTTCAGTAGGGCAATAAAATATGGATTTCAATCAAAATAACATACTTTTATGTACCGTATTTTTCGGACCATAAAGGGCTCTGGATTATAAGGTGCACCACGAATTAACGTGTCTGTGTGTCTTTGTCCACATATAAGATGCACCGGATGAATGAGCGCATTATATATTCTTCCCAAGTGTTGTAATATCACTCTGTCCCTCCGTTAGGGTGACCAGATGTCCCCGATATCTGGGGACAGACCCTGTTTTGGATGGCCTGTCCCCGGCAAAAGCTGTCCCTTGAAATGTCCCCGAATTTAGTGTATCATGATGGAGTAAAAAAGCAACAAGAGGTGTTTACCCAGTCCTGCCGCTGTCCCGACGCAGTAGAGCTTTGCCGAACGCACCTTCCCCGCCCCGTTGGTATTGCAGTTCAGACAAAACAAACCAACCCCCAAGCAGAGATTCTGATCTTAACAAAAACAGGGACCTCCTCAGTTTTCATTGGAGAAATCAAATTTGGTCACCTGAAGAAGGTAATACACTGGCCTCTTGTTTTTAAAAGCGTAAAGTTACACCAGACGCTACAAAGTACGCTCCCCAGCTGCGTGATTCTGCAAAGAGAAGAACTTTCGTCATGGCTAAGTAATTAAAGAAAGAGAAATTACCATAATATTCCTGGAGGTGCACATCACGGACAACCTCACCTAGTATGTGAACACCACGGCACTGGTGAAGAGGGCACAGAAGCGACTGTACTTCCTGCGAAGGATGAGGAGAGCCCACCTGCCCCCGCCCATCCTCACGACTTTCTACAGAAGCACCATAGAGAGCATTCTGACCAGCTGTCTCTCTGTGTGGTGTGGAGGCTGCAGTGCCTCTGACTGGAAGAACGTGAGGAGAGTGGTGAGGACAGCAGAAGGGATTATCCGGGCCCCTCTTCCCTCCATTAAGGACATTTCATCTCAGCGCTGTGTGTCCCGAGCCCGTAACATCATAAAAGAGCCCTCACATCCCCACCATGGACTATTCTCCCTGCTACCTTCTGGGAAGAGGTTCCGCAGCATCCGCTGCAAGTCCACCAGGTTCTGCAAAAGCTTTTTCCCTGTTGCCATCAGACTGTTGAACTGCTGAAGCTATAAACCGGACTCTGTACCACATTCGCATATTTGCACATTTGCATCATTGCATCCTTATCTAGCATCACAAATGCTGCCGAACTCTCAGTTCCTAAAATGCATTCTTGCACAAATGCCCTTTGCACAATCATTTCTGCACATACAAATGGCTTCTAAAAATAATCACCTGTAAACTGTGATCGCACACTGTCTCTTTCTCCTGCACTGTTTACATTTCAATTGTTTTACTGTTAAGTCACTGCTGCACCTTATCCTGTAACTTACTGTAATTTACTGTAATTTTCAAGATGTATGCAAACGAAATTTCGTTTTGTACGCACTCTGTGCATACAAAATGACAAATAAAGTTGTCTAAGTCTAATTTTAAGTCTAATATATGGGTAGGGTATTAAATTATCAGTATTATATCCTATCTTTTGATCTCCTAAAAGTCTGTGTCTTGACCATATCTTATTATAAATTGCATATTTTGTTATCTTGTCACAACTACATCATCCATGGTGCTTTATTTTTGACGACTCTTATTTTGGGATACTTACAGAAGTGAACTTTGACACAGGATGTGGTTTTCCCGTTTATTCCCTGCCTAACAAGTGCGTACACGCATCTGAAATTAGAACTTCAATCTAATTTAGGCAACACGTAGCGTAAATTGGCGCATATTATGCTTCTAGTGTACATTTATTGACTGATTAAAATGAAAAGCTAAGAGTAGGACACGCATATGCTGCTTTGCTGCGCTTTGCAACGCGTCTGGTGTGTTTCCTCCTTAACACCGCTCTCTCTTGAGAGGTAGAGCTATCCGTCTCTGCTGGGAGGACAGAGTAGTTGGACTACAATGCCCTTTTTCTAACATAAGGCTAAAATAAACTTTATTTTTATATTGAATTAACTTACTTGGTTTATTGTTGTTAGCGCGGACTCCGGGCGCGGGATGTCTTACATAAATTCACTTCTAGCTTCGACATTACAGTCATGCAGTCTTGTAGACATTTTAACAGATTTTTGAGCGCATTGTACCACATAAAATCGGTCAGTAAGCGCAACTGTAATCATGTATAAGGCGCACCATCAATTTTTGAGACAATTTAAGGATTATTAAGTGTGCCTTAAAGTCCGAAAAATACGGTAATTATGTGAAGGGCCTCTGATGGTTCTATCAATGATTGTCTGGTGTCTACAGCTGGGACCCTCTGGAGTGTGTGGGGTGTTGAGATCCATTCAAAAACAAAACTCATAAATAAAAACCATAAAAGCAAAAAAAAGTTTATACTATAAATGGTACAACAGGAACAAGAATCAAAATTACTGTAATTTGGATAGAAATGGAACAAGAAAAAGAAAGGATTACAAAACATTTGTATTTCTAGACTTTCCAGACTGTATCCCCAGTCTGGTTGTCCATATGTTGATGGGTCATACGTCCGTCCATCCATTTTGTCTGTTCATCTTTCCATTCATCATCCATCCATCCGTCTATAATCTGTAATGTGTTACTTTGTTCGGGATTTGAAGTTTATGGATTATTGCTTTTTTGTAATTCAATTAAGACTTTTTCCTGTTATTTTATCCATGGTAATATTTTGCAGTGGGTGATGTGCTGTCTGTTATTACCCTAACTTTAAAAAATAGTCAATTGAACACCTTTAAAAGTGCATAAATTGGTTTTATTGGCTTGTTTCTTTTTTTGTTTTTTTTTAATCTACCGATAGCATATAAAAAAAATCAAGGGAGCAAATAACAGAAATGCTTGAAATGTCTGTCATTTGTATGACTTGTACAAAACTCAAGAATGTAATTTGGGAAAAACCTTCCAGCATTCTTGCCTTATTGTGCTTGAATGTTGGAGTGAGCAACAATGGCAGAATTTATAACCACAAATTACTTTCCTGTGATTTACTAAAAAAATGGAACAAGGTTGCTCCACTGTTTTTGGAAGCCAAATAGAAATTTCCCAAAACCATAACTCATGACTGTATATATGACAATAACAATACTTTATTACAAACTCAGCAGATCCGTCTGATTAATACACTCTAAATGAAATAAATCCGTAAACACACGACTGTTTTTTTAGGGATGAATTGTTTACCTTTCTATGGAACAATCTGTTATGTTAAAAGGAAACACCAGGAGATTTCTGTCTATTTGTCAAGATTACTAAGAATGTAAAATCACCATTAACGTTTTAACTTTCACAAAAGATTAGAAGAAGAGTCAGTGAAATCATGAATGGTATTAATCACCCAATATCTATCTATACTATTGCTTTAATAAGATAAATAAACACACAAACAAGCAAATATAGAGACTAACAAACAATCAAAAGTACATATGCAAGACTTTTAACAGAAAAGAAAATGTAAAACACGGAAATGAATGTTCGAAATCACACAAATCAAGCTATTTAAGAACCAGAGATTCCCAACACATCTAAGCATAATTGTGTTTGCACAATTAGTGTGTGCAAGATCACTGTCACAAACACTGATTTCACTGATTGCAATACTTGGTAAAGTATCACTATAGATTTAAGGCCGAAATACAGCAAACCATTCGACCTGCCCGATGCGACAGAAAATCGCGTCGTAGCAATTAGATCTGTGTTTTTTTGCCAAATGTTTTGAGGAATATACAAAATAAAATCTCCAAACCGTAAAATAAAAACAACATTTCCACCCAGGTTTATCCCCATATAGGTCCATCCTGGAAAACAGCTCAATAAATAATCAATGAAACATTTCAATAAACTGTGTACTTGGTAGGAGCTCAGAAGTAAAGCAAATAGAAAATAAAACGGCAACCTTCTTTGAGCTTGTTCAAGCAGCAACTGCAGCTTTACATTTACTGCCCGGCTTGTTTATGCTGGTGGAACTTCTGGAATTAGCGGTGCATAATACTTGCATGAATACTTGATCTTGTGAGTCCGGTGGTCCGTAGAGGGAGTCTCTATGCAGTCAGTAGGTGAGGAAAAATATGTGTACGAATCAGAACGTCAGGTCGGACGGATCGAATGGTTTGGTGTGTTTCAGCCTTTAACCTCTGAAAATCTATAGTATACAAAGCCTATTGAATAGACTCTTAACTTCCCTTAATTTCACTCATCAGCCATATTCCTGTAGTGTTTGACATGCTAAAGTTCAGGGAGATTGGTGGGGCCAGTGTGTAATGGTAAAGAAAGAAAAATGTGAAAGTGGACTCTTCAATTCTTCCTGAGACTTCTCAGAGCACTTCAGGGGGAAAAGTTATAACATTGGATGGATCAAGCACTCAGAGTTGGACTTGGGGTAATATGTGAACTACATTACACTTTTATGTATTTTTTCAAAAGCCAGAGGGACCTCTTTGCGCCAAACATAACAGTATAACCACTGTTTTCATTATCAAAATCATCTCGAACATGCACTGCTTAAAAAACATTTAATAAGCAGTAGGGCTGGGGAATATATTGAGATTTTAAAAATATCAAGATTTTTGTAAAAGAGATATGAGACTATATCGTTTATATCAGGATGGTCTTTGTTGAATCAAAATTATACTTTTATGTATTCCAGTAGGTTATTTTTTCAGCCGCTTCTCATTTATCTACATACATCTACATATATATCGGCATCCAACCTAAAAATATCAAGATATTATTTTCGGTCCATGTCGCCCAGCCCTAATGAGCAGTATGAAAACGTATCAGAATTTAGTTGGACAAATGATTGTGCTGGATAACCATCCTGATTTGGAATGGGTAAAGTGTCAGGAACAAAAGGATGCCACATCATTTGATAAAAATGAATATTAACCACCCACAGAGGGCTTAATCCGAAGTCAAAGAGAAAGCGAGACTGAAAATCGATGGTGCAGGCTAGTCCAATATGCTGAAATTTTGTTGCAGCCACAGCACATGGTGCTCAGTAGTTTCTGTGGCCCCCACATGCTTGTACGTATACCTGACAACGTCAGGGCGTGCTCCTTATGAGATGACTGATGATGTCATGGAGAATCTCCTCCCATGTCCTGACCGGGCCATGATTGAGCTCCTGGACAGTCTGAGGTGACACCTGGTGGCATCAGATGGACCACCAAACCCATCATACTGATCGTACTGAGCTCAGAGTGAACTTGCTTTCATCTATGAAAGCAACAGAGCACCAGTGCCGAACCTGCCAATTCTGGTGTTTTCTGACAAATACCAGTCCTGTTGCTGCTCTTGGGACTGTGCTAAGAGGCACAGCAAACCTTCTGACAAAGACACTTATTGGTGTGCCCTCCTGGTGGAGTTGGACTACCTGTCCATGTATTGCCTCATGCTACCAGCAGTGACACTGACCCCGGTCAAATGCAAAAGTAGTGCAAATGAAAGTTGCAACAATAACTAAGTAACCACCAAGTTCATTTTCTAGCAGTGTGTGTACAGATTTAATCCTAAACATGAAAGAGGCAACTGTGTCTACGCTCCTGTAATAATTACTTTGTGTTCTTTCTTTCGGTTTCTGTTACTTGACATTTTTTTTCCTCCTTGCATGGATTTATAATTTTTGTTTCACATCAGCTCATCGGTTTAACCACCATGTTCGGTCCGTTTTCATCATGCCTCGAGTGACTCATTTGCTTGTCCATTGCTTTCTGTGTGTCATGACTTTCTGTTGAATATATGCATGATCATTAATAAAGATTAAGCTGATTCTGATGGCTTTATTGAATTTCTTTCCCCATGTAAAAGCTGTTCCAGTTAGTTTCCTGGAAATGTGCTCCATTCATGTATTCTGCAAGTTTTCACTTCGAGTTTTGTGTGTGTGTGTGTGTGTGCGCGCGTGTGTGTTAATCTCTGCCAGGCTCCGAGGATAGAGGCTCAGACGATCTTGGGCTCCCTCGTGTGTTTCCCCAACCTGTACATCCAGATTCCTGTACTACACTGTGTGCCTGGTTCTAATGACATCAGTGTAGGCAAAGAGGATATCAAGGTGAGTAGTCAAGATGTGCAACATGGTGAAATCAGTAATGTTTAAAAAGAAACACTCATTGTTGTAGACTATGTGATGAATTAGTCATCTACTGCATTAATGAAGTTAGCCATATCTTGAATTTTAACTAATTTGGAGCCAGATAGATTGCTTAAAACTATTTCAAAACCATTTGGATAATTAAATGTTATTATCAAGTCAGACATTAGATAACATACTGTCACATATATGTATAAAACACAGTACCTGCAAACAGTTAACACACCTGTTGTTGTTTTATATTTTGCTCCAAATATTTTTTTTTTCATTTTTTGAAGTTTGATTTAACAAAAATGTGAAAGCTTGACAGGTTTAAGGTATTTTTGCAACAAGGTGATCCCTAAAAAGCTATTACAGACAATCCTACATGTCTTAGTAAGAAATTCAGTGTGTCCTTAAAAATACTGAACCTGGACCAGTGGAGGACAAAGTAGCTATTGATAGCCCCAAATAAATGTTTACAGCAGATGCACTTGATTTGAAAGAGACATTTTTAAGGAGCCAAAAAAAAATTGAGGGAAAAAAATGTGAAAAATGCATTCCCGTTACGTGATTAGTTTTTTTGTTGTTTGTTTGTTCTTTTTTTTTATGTTATTTATTTTTTGCTGGTAAAACCTGGTCATCCTTTTTCTATACCCAACTAACAGATTGTGTTTTGCATCAGGATGTTAGTCACAAAAGGGGCTTTAACCACCAAATTGGTTCTAGTCCTAAAACCAAGGTTGGTGCTAGAGCTGGAATTTAATTGGTTCTATAAAAGCGTCACAAAGAAGTTGTTCCACAACTAGTGAGCCACTTCGATGCTACATCGTTTCATAACTAAAATGTCTCTTTTATCAAATGTTATACAAATGTTCAATTCTCCTTTTGACTGCATTTCTTTGGGGGTGTCTGCTAGTATCTGTCCTGATATTACCATATTAATGAATAAATTATTAATTTTATTATTAAACATTTATTTATAAAAGTAGTCTTCTTGAGACAGGATCTCATTTACAAAGAGAGATGTACAAATTCACCATTCTGAGATTCTGGGACCAATTTTCCTACCTCCGATTTAGTAAAGCTCTCACGGATATGTAGCTGATTGGATTTATATTAAGTTTTGGCGCTTTCTTTAAAGTACTTTAGATTCATCAGATACATGCTTTAAATGGTTAGCTGAAATATAATGGAGAAGTTATTCTGTGTTTCTTTTCTGCTCAGGATTATTTGGTTAACATCCTTCTGGAGGCAGCTACAAAGGAATACTGGGAAGGAGCAAGGTATGATTCCCTATACTGGTCTCAGTATTTTACTCTAAAGAACTTTTTTTTCCTCTCGGGTAAAAAAATGGCAATTTTGTATCTGTTTCTAGGTTAATCTCAATACATTAGAATATCATAGAAAGATATATATATTTTTAATATGATTATATCAATTAAAAAAATAAAACTCATACAATGTAGCTTAATTATGAGTGACATATTTAAAGCATTTGTTTTTGGCAAGTATTTCATAAGATCAATAAAAAATACTTTTGATACACTCCCAATTAAAAGCCTTTTAATATAATCCTATAAAAGGCTCTGGTTACCTCCACTATTTGTGTGCCTATATTGTACACACGTTTTCTTCCTCTCTACCATTAGTTATGCTTTCATATACATCCCTCTGCAAGCAATCAGCTTCTTTAGCACTAAGCTTTGGTGGCTTATTCTTGATGTGGAGGGCAGCTATCAAGTAACAGTTTATTGTATGACTGTGGTCCATATGACGGTAATAACATACTATTTCTGTTTCTGTTCTTTTTTTCATTGGTCATTTTAAATGTTCCAATTATCTGAAAATCTTGAGTTTTTGTTAGCCATGATCCATAATCATTTAAATGAACAGAAATAAATGTTTTGAAATAAAAAATATGAGTTACTTTTTGACATCAATTATCAGATTGCATTGATTTCAATGCTAATTTATTGAGATGCCCCGTTATGAACAGTGCCGTGTAAACATTTGCTCTCTTACAGACTTGTTTTTTTGTTTTTTTGTTACTGATCTAAATGATTTGTTTTTGACAAATATAAGTTGAAGAAATACCAAATTATGTTTTGAAGTGATCCTTTAATTTAATAAGGGAAAAAACTATCTAAACCAACCTAGTCCTGAAAGTATTTCATCCTGGTAAAATTGACGAATTACCTGTATTTAACCTGATCAATGGGAAAGCTGTGAACAATTTCAATAGCCTCACCCTGCTTTGATTACTGCTAGACCTCTAGACCAGAGTCCAATTCTTCAAACCCCTATCCGCCCACACCCGTAGAGCTCAGAACCGAGACCCGAGCTGTTACCCACAATTATCCCCATTTAAAACCCCAGACCGGGCCGGACCCGGTCTGGGTCCGGCCCTTATACACACAGCCACTCATTTTCATTTAGTGCTTAGTCACAAAGTGCTTTATTTCTGTAGCTGCAGCAGAATACTGTCTTAACAACAGAGGCAGTAAAGCACAAAGCCCTAATGCTCACATGCCAGTGCACACTGCGCTCACTAATAACCAGCAGTAAACAAGTCGAATGCAGGGCCTTTTCTTTCACAAACGCAAATACACACTCGCACTAGCATGTATACAATACATCAATCAAAACAAGCCTCTTTTCAAACCCCTGTCTGATTTTACATCGAATTAAATAAAGACAGTATAAGAATAAAACTCACAACTTAGAGTGCGCGGCATAGACTATTTCAGGAGTATTTTACCTCTGGCTCCAAAAATTCCTCAGAGCTCAAATGAACTTAATCCAATGTCACTGTTAATTTTTTATTAACTATGGTTACTCACGGATATTTTGGCCTTTCCCATAAGGTGGCCGTGCAGAACAATATTCAGCTTGAGCTGCGTTCTCCGTTCCTGAATCACAAACCCAGCAGATGAAAAGTCTCTTTCGCTTGCTGCTCTTGATGCCGGAATGGCAAACACATTACGTGCCGTCAGTGCTAGGTTTGGGAACATTTTTGCATGAGCTTTCCACCAGAGCAAAACATCCAAAGCATCCTCCTTTGGTCTCTTGAATTCAGTGTCGGCTGCCACTTCCTCCAAATGCTGGCTTTCGTCACTGAAGTCTTCGACATCAGCCAAATCAAACTGAATATGAATGCACTGTTTTTTAGAATCTTGATTATTAACTTATTCTCTGTGCTTGCCCTTAAAAAATGGATATCAGACCAGCTATTCTTTTTATCTTTAAGACGCCGGGCTCCGCTGTGAACCATCATCATATCACCCTGGTCAGAAAGCAGCTTGAGGCAATGTGTACAACAAGTGCTGCACACCTGAGTCTCGTAACTGTCTGAAGGGCCACAACTATGTTGGCACCTCTCTCAGTCACAAAGGGGAGTTTAGAGAAGAACTCATCCAGGCTGTCTTTACGCGATGCTTGCATGATGGGCGGTTTTAGGTTGTCAGCTGTTTTCCGTAATGTGCTGTTCCATTCAGATGTGCAAAGCACCTGCTCAGTTAGCTCCCACCTGTCGTTGTTGTAATGCAACATCACACACAGGTCACCAATTTTACAGTACTCATTCGTCCACATATCCAGAGTCACTGCCCCATTGCTTTCAGTCAGCTGCTTTCTCAGCCCTGCATGATGCTTTCTCAGATGTCCTCAGCAAATTTTGTCAGTCTGCGTAACACGGTGGTTGAATCGGGCAGAAGCTGTCGAGCATCCACACGGCCGGCTCTGGCAACGAAGCCTTGAGAAAGTGTACTAAATACCTCTCAGCACACAGTCTCAAGCGATCTAATATCCAGGCACACAAACTTCACTGCTAATTTTGTAACAGTGTCCTTGTCCTCTCATTTGGGGGTTTGAGGTTTGTGCCCTTGGAAAAGTACCGATCAATAGTCCCGGAACACGTGCTCTCGCAGCTGTCGACATGTTTCCTTAGCGAAGATGTACCTAGCTTTCGGGTATCAAAATCTAAAAGCTTTTGGCATTCTTTTTACAAGCTGCAAATCCACTCGCAATGTTGTTCTTTTGGTCTCAGTTGACACCAAATTTCTCCCAAACATCCAACTTGGCCTTGGATGATGTATTGTCCATTATTTGGTAGTCACCAGAGACTATTTCTGCCTTTATTCCCTCCATGACACACCTGCTGTGCTGCTAGCTGTCTAATCGCACTTCACGCTAAACTAATGAGTGACGCTATTGGCTGGTGTAAGGGGTGAAAGGGTGCAAGCATCAAAAATAGTCATTATCTGGCCATACTTGAATTAATTTGGTCATTAAGATGTAGAGTAAATAAATAATAAAATATAAATAATAATTTTTGCTCCCTGTACCCGACCCAGCGCAGGACTCTGCTCTAGACTCAAGATATCACTTAATTAAAACCTCTCTGACAACATGAAGTAGACTAAAAAAGATCTAAAAGATCTAGATCTAAAAAAGCAACACATCAAGGATAGATGAGTAACAAAATTATTGACATCTGTCTGTCTGGAAATGGCTAGAGAACTGTTTCAGAAAGCTTTGGGACTTCAGTGAATCAAACTAAGACCCATTGTCCAATATTGGAGAAAACACCACGACTTCCCTAGAGAGGTGGGCCTACCAACATAACTCCAGGAGAACACCGACTCATGTTGAAGGTCACAAACAAAACCAGTTCACCTAAGGCACTGCAGGCCTCACTTGTCCCTGTTAAGATCAGCGGTCATGATTCACCAATGACAGTGTAGTGGTCTGTGGCTGATTTTCTGCTTCAGGACCTGGACACCTGGAGACAAGAAATCTGCCCTCTAACTGAAAAACTTGAAGGACAGTTTCCACCCATCAGTTTATAACCTTAAGCTGAACAAATAAAATTTTAGATTGGTTTACTCAAATTCTTGAATCAAATATCAGATAGAAATTATGCTGTTGAGGCACAAAAAGATGCCATTGTGAGGAAATTTCTTCACAACCTTATGAAAGACCAATAGTGACTTATAGCAAATGCTTGGTGGCACATTTTGCTGACAAGGGTTATTAGATTTAGGGAGCAATTGATTTATTTTTCATAGGGCTGTGTTGGTTTGGATATTTTTGTCCCTTTAATAAATGAGACCATCATTTGAAAACTGCACTTCGCATTTAATCAAGATATCTTTGTTTGACATTAATGTTGGTCTGAAGACCTGAAATAATTAAGTGTAACGAAAACAAAATTAGATTTAGATCTGCCAGATATTTTTTTTTCTTTTATATGCACAATGAAAAGAGTAATACATCTCTCACTACAGAAAGAATATCTTGATAGATTTGCATGAATATCCGTGTTTTCTTGAATTTGCACACATTGTATTCTTGTTCTGCCGTTCAGGTGCATTGCTGTATGCAGCCTGGGCCTGTGGGTGTGTGAGGAGCTCATGCAACAGAAAATTCACAAGCAGGTTAAAGATGCCATCAATGTTCTGGGAGTAACACTAAAGGTCTGTAACTTTAGAAATAAGTCATGTTTGTAAATTATTAAGCAGAACACAACTTCACTTTTGGAATTGCTTGCATCATTTGGAATTGTATGCATCATCGTTGTGGGAGAGAAAATGCAGAATCCAGTGAATTACTGTGTCCGTAAAACAAATAGCCACATAATAGCTGTTTTTATTTTGAAATCCCCACTGGGCTTTAGCCTTAATAAGAATGAGAGTTGATTGCATTAAAGGACTGCAGAACAATTTCAACATAGTGAAAAACTGAGAAAAAGTGTTAGAATAAAAAATGTCCATGATGTGATATGACTCATAGGTATATTTTAGAAGAGCCATCTTTCCTCCCTAAGTGAAAAGATGCAGAGAACCAGAGGAGGCTGTCCCTTTTTTCCCCTCATGGAAAAGGATTTTGGGCGGTGGCGTAATTTCCAGGCTGCTCGCTCTCGGTAGATGTGGGCCAATTTAAGCAGCTACATCTCCCAGCTTCCTGCTTGAGCACTCCGCCTCCCCCACCCCACCCCTTCTCTAATGGAGCAGTAATCACTCCCCTGTACAACTTGACACACAGACTCAACCAGCCCCAAAATAGAGGGTATAGGCTGGGTGGGGGATCTAGGGGGAAGAGTGGCACTGAGAGTCTCTTTTCTAAAAGCAGGTGCTGAACTCTCAGGGCCCCTTTTTGTGTTTGGCCATTTCTGTACTCCCCACATTGTCTGCCCTTGTTACATGTTGAGAGGCATTCAGCTGGAAGAAATGGGAAATTCTATTTCTCCACAAAGAATTTCAAATCACTGAAGAAATCCACATTTGAAGGAAAATTGTCAACAGCTCAATTCTTTCCACCAATGAGTCTGGGGAAAATGAGGCAGGGTTCTGAAGTGAAATAAAATTATGCTGATAATCTGCACAGTGAGTGAAGAACTAAATTTAAGGGGAATTGAGCAGAATTTTGCCCCGAAAAGTGCGTATTTCGTCTAAACTTTAATTCACCATCTTCAATAAGCAGTGACTCACTGCTTCTGTAAAACTCGGGCATTTAAGTGGCACACACAAGCAGAAGAAAACTAAATCTAGTTTAATTTATTTGCACAGTTATGATATAGATTAGTAATTTCAAAGGAAAAGAATATAACAATAACAGTGCAGGAAGAGGCAAAAAGCCCCACTGGGCTTATAGGAAGCCTCCATCACATAGTATAAAAGTATATGCATAGATTTGTTAAAAAATGCTTTATTAAAATAATCCAAACAGAAAAATACTTAAACAACCCCGGTTCAGTCGATCAGGAATTTGTTGAATACATGAATATAAAACAATTAAAAACACCACATTCAAAACTTTTCATCAGAAATGAAATGCATAAATAATAAAGTAGTCAATGTCCCAACTCTTCAATTAAATACAGTTTTAGATGGCTTTTGAACCCTTTTACAGAGGCCCTGCCTTTTCCTACGTGGGGAAGTCATTGCAAAATGAACCTCCCCTGTAATGGACTGAGAACTGACCTCTTTTTGATTGATAATGAATATTGCGCTGGATCTTCCTAAATAACACTAATACGGTAATATCAAACTAGAAAAAGAATGTAAACAAACTGTATTCAGTGCTGTACTGACTGAACCTCTTTAATATGCTGATAGATTCATGTATTTTATTTACAAACCTTATCAATATGATCTTTTCACCTGAAGTTCTTATCTACAACAAGAAATATTGATAATAATGGTGTATCTCTGTGCCATCAATAACAGTTTTTGAATATTTCCCAAAATAAGATTATAAAACTATATTTTATTCAGATTTCAAGTTAATCTATTTACTTTAAACCATGAAGCATATGTACTCAAACCATGATTAGCATCCTTTAGAAGGAAGTCTAAATATAAATGGGAGAGAACCAGGGTTGTATCATCAGCTAATACGATTAGGGAAGAGTATTGGAGACATTTGATAAGTCCTTTATGGAAATCAGAAATAACAACATCCCAAGAATGGAGCCGTGAGGAACTCCACAATGTGTCTTAGCTCTATTTGAACTACAACTATTAAAGCCAATAAATTGTTGCCTGTGGCAGATATTGTTATTTAAAACCATCGGGGAAGAAGACCATGAAATCCATATTGATAAAGTTTATCCATTAAGATATGATGATTCACAGGACCAAATGCTTTTAGTAAATCAATGAAAACCCTAGAGGAGAAGACATTATTTTCAAGTGCAGAGGTAACCATATGAAGCAAAGCCATGTGGAGTGAATCTTTAAGCCATATTTGTGTTTGTAAAGAATTGAATTACTGTGTAAATTATAGTAAAATCATTTTGTTCACAATTTTATTCTACATACATTAAACCATCTGAGAATACAGAGGATAACTCAAGATTAGTTTTTTTCTCTTTTTAATAGTTGATTCAGTACTTCCCAGGCCGCTTTAGTATCTTTTCAACACTTAAATGCTTCACTAAAGTATTTATTTTTCTCAGCTCTGATAAGGTGATATTATATTTATTATGTATTCCTGCAATATTTATAAACACTGTAGGTAGGGTGGGAGTTGTATTATATTTTGTATATAGTTTATTCTTTTATTCCTTAAAAATAACTGACCCTAAACCAGGGCTTGTTGAAATCTTGCTTATTGTTCCTACCAAAATTGGAAAACATTTATTGAAAAAAAGACTTCCATAAATCTTTGATAAAACAGGTCAGCATATTTTATCTCATAAAGTGTGTTTCAGAAATTATAAGACGGAAACTTTTTAAATATATTCATATTTGACTTGTTCATGATACGTTTATAGATTATATTTTTGGTTTGTTTTGCTCGGTTTTCCTTAATTTAATGTAGCTGGATCATGACAAAATGGTCTGACAAGTGCAAAAACTGGAATTCGTTGGATAATGTGTTAAAATGGTATCAGTCAAAGTTGCTGAGTACTTATTAATAAGTGGAACAAAAATAGAATAATCTTTGAAAAATCTCCAGCATTCACGCCCAGCTTACTTTTGAAGAGATTAATATGTAACCAAGTTTATCTTCCTTCTGTATTAGGTCAAGTGACTTAGAAAGACTATTATTTAAGTAATGGACATCAGAGTCAGGTGGGTGAAGAAAGAAACCAAGAATCACATTTTTACAACCAGAAACACCTAAAGGGTCCTCAAAGACAGATTCAGCCACCACTGACATTGATTTCAAGCAGAGATTTTCTCTTGTTCTAAATTCATAATCATCATGAATTTAAAGTGATAATCCACATTCATTACTATATTTTTTCGTACATAATGAACCAAACTATATCTAGGTAAATTGTTATTTTTATTGCCGTTTTCTGTTAACCATATCTCTGATAAAGCAAAAATCGGGCATCAAGATAGTTTAAAAATTGATGAATTGATCCCATTTGTAAGATAAACTTTGTATATTTAAATAAAAATTGGGAATTGTATTAGAACTTTCAGAAGCACATGAATCATTAAACTGAGTTGGTGTAAAAACTGCAGAGATCAGACACATCAAAGGATGAGAAATAAATTAACACCTGGGTCAACATCGAAATGGTAAAACTTAGTTATGCAGTGATCAAATGGCTCATGTGTCTGTTTTACGCTGAGAGTTTTTGTTGTCTGTTGTGTGAAGAAGAGGTGAGTGATGAAAATAATCTGAATTCAGAGAAAGTGACCAATATTAAGCTCAATGAGTCTGCATCAGACTTTTGCCTTACTTTGTTTAGGTGATATTTTCTGTTGGTGGAAGGACACTAAGTGTGTCATGTCTTTAGTATACAGTGTCACCTCTCGGTCACGCTGCCTTCATTTCTGGGAGCAGATTTCTTTTTTTTTGTTGTTGGCATCAGAAAAGTTTTCAATGATGAAAATCCCACTGCCCTTCAAGTTTGTTTCACAAAGTACAGCAAGTTTGTCTTTCTGTCGTAATCTGTCGACAATGGGCCTCAGTTTCCCCGATGATGTCTTAAGTCTCCAGGTTCTGTGGGCCCATTTCAGCTCAATTTTAACATGATGTAACTGCAGTTTGTCACTGAAAAGCTTTCTCACTTCCTCCTCAGATTCCTTCTGATTCACAGAATATTCTTTCTTTTTTTTTGTGTGTGTGCTTGCATTAACAGACTCTTTAATGGTGTCTCATTTGTCCCTCTTGATAATCTTGTCTCGACTGACAGCAGTTTTTAAACAAGGTTGAGCATAACGTTTTCATATCATCAAAGTTTTTTGTGTCATTTCAACCTCCTATTAGAAGAATCCATGATCTGGACACAACTTTTGAAGCTTTTTCAATGTCGCCCAAATAAAGTCCTGTGAAAAATCCTTCTGCTGATCCAGCAGTTTTGCTCTCTTGAGTCATGACATGTTCCTCAGTGGTGGTGTTGGAGTAGACTTAGACTTAGACAACTTTATTTGTCATTTTGTATGCATACAAAACGAAATTTCGTTTCGCATACAGCTTGAAAAGTTACAGTAAATAGCAGTGAGTTGGGTTGACATGGTTTGGTCATCTAGCTACCAGGCCAACGACCAGTCAGACACTTCACAAGAGCCAAGTATCCAAGTTTAGGATTTTTATTTAGGATTAGCTAACCTTTTGTAGAAATTTTAACTACTTAAAAGCTTTAAAAGAGGCTGATCTGTGAATAACTGTTTTGCATAGAAATATACATCAACGATAAAAAGTTTATAATTTCAGTATTCTCCAGACCCTCTGGAGCAGTAATTTTTTTGAATTTACATTTTAAACCAGACCAATTAGTTCCTGACACGAAGCACACATACAAAAAAAATTGCATTTCCTGCGAAAATGTAGTGTGAGTGCAGTAAGCTGAATGAGCAAAATACCTGAAGATACCTGAAAGAAATAGCTGAAATAGAAAAACTGTAAGCTAAAATGGCATAAAAGCTGAAGTTTGCAAAACCTGTTGGAGGTTGAAAGAAACATAAGGAATTGTAACAAAAAAACAAGTAATAAGTTGTAGCTCAAATGCTATGGAAGCACTATTTTTGCTGAAAAGGACTGAGGAAGCGAAAGCTGGTGAAGAACCACTTGATGAATTTGACATAATAAGTAAAAACGTCAGAGAATGGTCAGCATAAACATTAACAGTAGCTATTGTGTCAGCTGATCAAAAGCTGAAGCTAACATACTGTGGAAGCACTATTTTTGCTGAAAAGAGTTGAAGAAGAGAAAGTTGATAAAGAAGCAGTTGTTGAATTTGAAAAAACTAGTAGAAGGTTAAAGAAAGGAAAAGCAGACTTATCTGATCAGCTTAAATAACCCCTTACTGCCAGCTGAAAACAAAAAATAAGCACAAATGTCAACTTATATTCAGATGTAGCTGGTCTTGGTGCCAAACACTTACAAACCTGACATATTAACTAATTAATTTAAAAAACCCAAGCAATCAAGGATGTACTGAGCTGAATTGTATGTAGTACACCAGCAGCAGACTGAAGTTGGGTTTGTGTTTGCACTGAACCAGCTCTAATGTGGTCCACATGCAAAAAAAGTACATTCTTTAAAGGATGTCCACAATTTATATAAATGTTGCACAAATCATAAACTGGGTTTGAAATATCCTCCTATTAGTGTAGAATAATCAAGTCCAGGTTTGAAGAGTCTAGGTATTGTAGTTTTTAAAGTAGTGAGAAAATATGTGGAATTGCCTTTTAGCAGGAAATGGATAGGTGTGTGTGTGTGTAATGCACACACAGTACTACAAACACACATCTATGAAAATCCAAGCAAAGTGCTGATAAAGGTAGTAGAACAAAAATGTGTGTTTGTGTGTGATTTGTGTTCTCAGACACTAAGTAACACACACACACACACATCAATGGAGTTATATGCAAAGTACTCACAAATGCAGTAAAACACAGGTGTGTGTGTGTGTGTGTGTGTGTGTGTGTGTGTGTGTGTGTGTGTGTGTGTGAGGAGGAGAAGAGAGGGAGAATGGAGGAGAAGAGTGAGAGAATGGAGGAGAAGAGAAAGAGAGGAGGAAAAGAGAGAGAGAATAGAGGAGGAGGAGGAGGAGAAGAGAGAGGAAGAGGAAAAGAGAGAGAATGGAGAAGAAGAGAGATATATATATTGGAGGAGGAGAAGAGAGCAAAATAAAGAACGCAAGAGGAGAAAACAGAGATACAGAAAGAAAGTGTGGAGGAGGAGAAGAGAGAGAGAATGTATGTGTAATACATAGGGGTGGGTAAAATAATTGACAAATTGATGCATAGTAATAATTCTACTCAGACCCAGCTGCAGAAAGGGGGTTGAGTTCTTAAAAATATTTCATGACTGCGTGTAAGAGAAATGTTTAATTGAGCTATACTGAGAGAAATTACGTTTATATTAAGGTAGATTAACAACTCATGTTGGGAAGCTATTTATAATTAATTTTTTTCCGGTTGATATATCCTGATTGTTAAAGAGATCTTATGTGTTATTTGGTTGTCTGATTGTACATTTTGTTTGGAGCCCATATGCGCAGTTTTTTTCTTTGCTTCGGCGCAGTTGTGTGCTAATGGCATGTTCTTATTTGTTTGATAGTTCTGTGCTTTTAACATGAGCGAGTTTGAGATTTGGGCTTGTTTTTTTATTTTAAGTTGGGCAGGTTTTATGCTGGTTTGGGTTACTGGAAACTAACAGTGACATAGGGTAACCTGTAGCGCTGTGTCTTAACTTAAAAGTCCAGCATAAGCTACACGCTAATAAACATGAGCGCTGGTGTCAGGCTGAACACTGACTGAAGTAACAATTCTGACTAGAACAGGTTCTGTAATTACAGCAGCTATGAGAACAAGGAGCAGAACAGCTTGTGCTCGTAGCTGTCCTAGCTAACCCTCCTAGCGTTAATGTTTACTCCAGTTTAGACTTCAGTGCTGGCATTTCAAACAGAAATTAATAACACTCCTTCCAGCTCGCTCTCTGCTTCGTTGTCACTTCTTGTAATTGTTTGGTAATCAGACCAAATTTTCATCCCGCTCTACCGACACCAACGGTGAACACAGCCGAACTGCGGCGGCAACTGAAGGCTATGACTCGGTGTCCCGCCCCACTCCAGCTGTGATTGGCTAGCATGTTGCCGTCAGTCGTTGATTTGATTGGTTAAATTGTATGATTGGCACATCAAAGATAGTACTAAAAGGATGATGGCCACTCCGAGGTAAAAAAAAAAAAAGACAGCTTCCAGTCCAGGGCGGGCACAGCTGGCTCACAGGGCGGGCACGGCCCCCCAATGCCTGCCCATGCCGCCGGGTCTGATTCTACTCCTAATTCATTATCGATTTGGGAGCTCCTCTGAATTGGTTCACCTCCAGACCCATGGGGGGCGCTGTGCATTTTATTACCGTTGTAAGCATCTCAGTATAGAGGCCGAATTAGATCGCACAACAGTCAGGGCCACTGAGCTATATTATACACTGGAGTGCTGATTTTGCCGAAAAACTGAAGTCACTGGCCGCCATCTTGCTACTCCCTACTCTCACAGAATCCCATAGGATTTGGTTGCAACAACAAGCAGTTTTCTGGCTGTGTGAAAACGTTTCATAGGTAATTTTACAGTCAGTGGATGTACTAACACTATCAACTACTAGGAAATTAGGTGCTGAAATATTTTACATGTTATTCATATTAAATATATATATATGTATATAACTATGTGTATATGTATATATATATATGTATACATATATGTAAATATATGTTTTTGTATATTGTTATTTATATATTTATAAATGTTATATATATATATATTTAAATAAATAAAATGCAAAATATTTCAGCACATGACTTTCTCAGTATAGTTTTAGAACATAACATAAAAGTATATGGCATTTGACATTTTAAAAGTTTTAAGCCCCCCCTGAACATGAGAAAATCCTCGTTATTCGATGCTGTAGCGCACATATTCCCTAGTTACTGGGGGAAAATAGGGAGTACCAATATGGTAGCTGGTGACTTCAAAGCTGAACAGTTTAAAAGTTGAATGGTTGAAATAGCACAAAAATTGTAGGAGGAGAAGCAAATCAAAAAGTGGTATGGAAGAGAAAAAAAAGAGGACAAAATGCAGTAGACATTCACACTAATTATTATTATTTATTTTCTATTGACTTTTAAAACCAATTTTTTTTTATTTGGCCTTGTTTCCCAGTCTTAAAATTGGTTATAGACATCCCAACCCATCCTTTGAGACATAGATGAGTAGTCTTCTCTTGTCACGACTTTTGATTATTAAACTCCTAGGTAGTCTTTTTGTCTGTGATGAGGTTGTGTCTTTATCTCTCAGTCTAAAGATTTTTGTATTGATCTTCTGATAAAGTGTGGTCACATTTAGTCTCTCTGATGGTGCTTTGGATGCAACTCCCGCAGTTTTCTCCTGGCGCTTTCCTTCCTTGTAAATTATTAGTCTGTTCATGATGAGACATTGAGAAAACCCAATCCTTGCTTGGAGCTCAAAGCTGACTTCTTTCACTTTATTGTGACTCGGACAGCATGTTTCCTAATTTCAATAATTATGGTTTTGCTGAAAAATTGAGGTCAAGTAAAACATTAAAATGTTTCAGTCAGATGTTGAAATATATTAATCATGGGTGCATATGACAAATAAAAGATTTTATTTGATCTATGATAAAGTCATTGTAAAACTTAAGACTGCACCGTTTAAAAAAAAAAAAATAAGAACTAGGTATACAACTTTGAATTACATTGTGAATAGTATCCATTCCAAACGGGGTCAAAATTACACAAACTATATAAATGCCTTGCTTTCAGTTCCTCTATACCAGTAATATATATTATATAATGCTTGTTACTTAATACAGCAGTGTGTGTTTTTGGAGGCCATCAAGGCGTTCTGGTAAAGTCATTCAGAAACTACTAGTTTTATTGGGGCAACGGTGGCCCAGAGGTTCAATCCCCAGCTCTGACTGTCTCCGTCGTTGTGTCCTTGGGCAAGAGACTTAACCCGCATTGCCTGCTGGCGGTGGTCAGAGGGCCCGGTGACGCCGGTGTATGGCAGCCTCTCTTCTTTCAGCCTGCCTCAGGGCAGCTGTAGCTACTAACATAGCTCACCACCGTCAGGGTGTGAATGTGTGAATGACTGACTGTAGTGTGAAGCGCTTTGGAGGTCGTCAAGACTAGTTAAAGTGCTGTACAAGTACAAGCCATTTACCACTTATTGCCAAAACAGCAAAATTTTCAATAAAATGTAGTTTTTGAGATGGAAAAAAATTAATTTAAACTTTTTCTGCTTGGTGAATTAACTACCTACTGTCCTACTGTTAGTTAATTACTTATTCATTCACCAACATTATCACACGTTGCATGTTCTTGTGTTATCGTGCAGTAATTCTGGCAGAGTTCATAGAATTTTCTTAGTTTCCTTCTCTCGGCCCAGTTTCTCTGCATAGTTCTCAGATTGATAATAGGATTGAGTTTGACTTTGTGTAGGCTATTCCAAAAGCTAGGTTTTACCCTGCTTATTCAGAACTGTTTTGATGTGTGGTTATGATTATCCAGTTGGACATTCAAATTGGGTCAAAAACTAAACCATATAAGCCACTCGTTTAAGGTCAAGTTGAAAAATGCAGACGTGTTTCTCCGTCATTATGCCATCCTTTGTCCAATGCAACAGTGCATCTAGTAAATCAACACATTCTCAGCATGATGCCGCCGCCACCAGGATCGACAGCTTTTACTCGGTTTTGTTATTTTTGGGAGCCTTACCTGGACTCCTCCAACATACTTATTTTCAGTGTGGCAAACCAGCTTCTTCTTGGACTCGTTTTGGCCATATTTCTTCTCTCCAGGAGGCACTTGGCTCCTCCATGTGGGCAGCTGCAAATTTCAGCGGTGTTCATTAACTATGCAGCTGGGACTTTTCCTTGAGCGGCACAGTTTCAGTCCATGATCATATAAAATGTGCTTGACTTGGATGGTGATACTGGGTTTCCAGCAAATTCCAGTTCATGTCAGGCTTGAACCATTCCCGGGTTATTCCTGAGCATGCCAGCCAATTTCCTTTCATCTTAGGGCGACATTTTGGGTCTGGGGTCTGCAAACAGAAGCCCCGGGGCCACATGAAAATGTAGTTATCTTTTACTAAAAGTGATATTTTTTGTCTTTATTCATGTCTAAATCTCAAAATAGAAATATAAGTGATTTTTCTTCATCAAGGGTTGGTGTTACTTTCAGGCTCCTGACAAAATTCAGTTTGCAAAACACAAGACCCCTTTGGATTGTAAAGATGGCTGTCCTCTGGTTTGAGTCTTCTTCCACGTCTTGGCAAAATGGTGAAACATTCACATAACCTGTACTGTTGCTTTCGTTCTTGCACTAGATTTGAGACTGCTACAAAATACTTTCCCAACTCATGTAGAATCCTCTACAGGTCTGTGGACTTTCCCACTTAATTAAATGATGTTCTGAATATTGGTGAATGAAATGAGTGCTGTCAAACAAATCCTTATTTTGCTCGCAAAGAAAAATTTTGAGCTGCACTAAATCATGTTTGCTACCAAAACATTAACGGCCTTTGGCTTTTGGTACTACTTTTAAAAAATATTAGTGAATGTTTGCAAAGACTGGAGCTTTTATATAAATTGTGGAGTAGGAAAAAAATCACAAGAAACATGTGAACCCAATTCTTGTTGTTAAAAAAAATATTAAAGGCTCTTTAAACTACTGTAAAATCCTTATTCAAAGAAGAACCGATGAAAAAAAATATCCAACCAACATATTAAGAAGACAGTGATGTGTGTAGGTAGACTTTTTACTGCATCTACATCTTTAAGTGAGTTGAAGTTTAATCATTTAAACAATATTTTAGTGCTCAGATTTAGTTTTTAAGATATTTTAAGGTTTCTTTTGAATCCTCGTCAGAATTGCTGCAAATTTTCAACTGTACAGTATTTGTATAATGGAAGCATTATGGTTAAGATTTACACACCTGTTACATTTTGAAGACTGGTGCAAGTTCTCCTGTAATTTCTTAATATTGCCCGTACTTTCTTTAGTTTGGAAACAAAGTAGTGGCCCAAGTCGCCTGCGACGTGTTTCAGCTGCTGATCTCTCACTGGGAGCATCTCCAGAAGCTGGACTCCACTCTCCCAAAGAAAATAATTGAGGTATCACACATAACCATATAGGCATTAGAAATTCATATTTTTAATTAGTATTTTTTTTATAAACGAATATAAGTGGTGGATCAATCATTTATACTTTTGCATGTAAATACTCCAAATACACCCAATTTTGTACACCGCTTGGAATCTGCTTATGAATAGGAGAGCATAACAACAGATGTGTCATCCAGTTATATTTCACCTTGTTTTATCCCAATACAGATCTTTGTGGCTACAATAGCCTTTTTGTTGCCAAGTGCAGAGCACTCGACGGTGGAAGCAGACAAAAAGGTACATCTATAGATCTAAAGGCCCTTGATCTATCATGTAGGAATGGAGCGTTTGCAGAGGAATGTTTCCACTGAAGTGATTTGTTTTCATCCTTTTTTTCCGTACCTTCATTTCTCTGAAGCACTTCAGTTGCATTTTTTTATTTGTAGTATTATCAATGCTAGTTTAGGCAGATCTTAGTAAATTAGATTATTATAAAATGTATTAATTTCGCTGATTAAAGGCATACTATGCAACATTTTTCAGTTAATTAATGTGTTCCATACCGTTTTGGATGATTAAATGAGTCATTTCAGGTCGAACAAAGGTTTTCTCGGCCGCCCTGGGGGTCTGTGGGGGAAATACCGCACTTGCAATTGCAAGAGCCCTCGGCCCGCACCCACAGAAGTCTCGCTTTACGGCGAGACTTCTGTGTGTTTTTGCCCAGCCATTCACTATAAGCACGCGCGAAAGCAACAACAAAGAACCGCGTGTTAACGTCAAATAAACATGCAAGCATATCGAGTTTTTTTTAATTATTATTATTATTATTATTATTATTATTATTATTTGTTTTTTTTTATGTTGGCGAGACGCTACCGCGGCGGCTGTGGCTTGGCGAGGCGGCGGCCGTGGCTCTGCGAGGCGGTGGCGGTAGCGTCTCGCCAACTTAAAAAAAAATAATTAATAATAATAATAATAATAAAACTGGCGAGGCGGCGGCGGCTTGGCGAGGCGGCGGCCGACTCGCCAAGATAGCGCTGCGGGAAGCTTGATGTTCATACCGTCACTGTGTTAGTCATTGTTTGTACTGCCGTTTTTCCACTTTTCGTTGCGTTCGCCTGTCTGCTAAGCTCAAAACAACCGCGCCTGGCTTGACGGAGAAACCAGAACAGCTGAGCATCTTTACGACAGTGCACTTTTACTTTCGCCCTCTGGGGGGAGCCTCGCTGGAAAATCAACCCCGGTTGCATAGTATACCTTTAAGTTCAAAAAGGTTAGCTCTAAGATTAGAATAGTAAGAAAAAATGGAAAAGAAAGGATTTTCAACACAGGTGACATGATGGCCTACATAATCATGTGGAAAATTGTCTACTGGACAACTGTTATTGACATATTCCACATTAAGGGTAAACTACAAAAGGTCACTGATGAAGAAGGTGGTTGTTTAGAGGGCTGTATCCAAACATAGTAAAAGAAAGTTCAGTGGATGGAAAAGATTAAATGGAAAAAAAGGTGAAGTAGCAACGGGTACGCACAGCTTTTTGAGGATTGTAAAGTAAATTCCTGCAGTAATTCATGCAAAAGGAACCCTGACAATATATTGAGGTCATAAACTGTACAGTACATTAGCTTACCTGTCAGTAGGCCACATGGATCCTACCAAGTCTTAACAAATCTGGAAAAGTATGGAATTAGCTTTTTTTCCTTTTCCAGAGTAGAAATGTATGAAAAATAAACGAGTAAAGACAAATGTTTGATTTTCCAGACTTTTTTATAACTTGCATTTTCTAAAGGGCAATACGTCCCATAATGCCTAATAAATGTAGTAGATTTTACGTTGAGACATTTTTATGTGACAAGCTTTATTTTTGATTTGCCAAATCACACTGGGTTTAACATTTTTTCCGTCAATGTTTTGATTTTGCCTTACTGAGAACACATTCATTAAAATTTAAGAAAAGAACAATTTTACTATTTGTTTGGTTTTAGTCAGCTTTAACGTCAGGTTGAACTGGACCCATGGTTCTTAAAGGGGATTCATAAATATCAGACAGACCACTAATTGTACTATATTCTGGGGAATTTTAGCCAACAAAGGTACCGAATTGCAAACTGTTTTTAAGGATAAGCATTTAGTCTAGGCTCTTTGTTTGACAAGTCCAAGTATTTCAGATTTTACAATATAGATGATCTTTGTTGGTCAAGAATCCATAAAAAGTGGAAAAATTACTCAACACTACATTTCCAAAATGAGAGTCCAATTTGAGCAATTTGTGTAAACTACAGGCTATAAGATCTAACCATTCAAGTTGGTTCAAGGTTAATACTTGGTACTCATATGTCAATGTTATAGAAAGGAAACCAGGAATCTAGAAAGATGTGCCAGAAGTTGAATCTGGATGTTTGTAGGAACCGTGAGGCCCACACCTCTGGATTGAAAACCTAATATTTTAACTTTCTGACAAACTGAATTTAGTCTTTACATATGAAATTAACAGATGTAAATGCATGAAATGTATTGCTCTGTGTAACAGTAGTGAACTGAATTACAGAAATGACCTTTTTGATGATGTTATAATTTACTATGAGGTTGTCTCTCTCGCTTTAAGCTAATGGTTTCGCTGCTGCTTTGCCTGCTGGACTGGTGTATGGCTGTTCCCCTGAGTCTGCTGCTTGAACCCATCACCATGTCGTCTTTGGAGCCCCACTCACCCAGCAAGGCCCCACTCCTAGACTATATCTACAGGGTAAGCATTCACACTCAAATGTTGACACTGTTATTTTTTGGTGTTTTCTGGAAGAATTTTAATCTTTAACCACAGACACAGCAGCCTTCGCTATTGCCCTTCCACCCCCGCAGTGCCACAGGGAATTGCAGCTTTAATTAGACTCACCTCCACCATGACCTTATGACTATGCCTCATTTAACATTATAGTGGAGTAACCGTATAGAGGCGTCCATCGTAGCTGACACAAATGATTGGCATTTATCATATGCAGGAAACCTTTGCAAGTCCTCTCTAATCTCGGGTTGATTGCTTAAAACTTGCTAAATATTCAGCATTTAATTTACATATGTGTTTTTATCCCACTAACTTTTTTTTGTTTAATTTATGGTCTGACCCTGAGGATGAGGGCCAGGCTTCAGGCACAAATGAATGAGGTATTATTCATTCCCTCCTGTCTGGGCAGATGCGGTCAACGCCAGATCTTTGTAAGGATGTCACCCCTGATAAGAAATGGTCCAATTATTCAAACAGGACCTTTTGTCCAATTGATAAGCTCAGGCTCTAAACGCTTGTCCTGGAGATTTGAATGGAATATGTCTTAATATGAGAGAGACTGCAGCTGCTATGAAAGCAAATACAATTAGGCATGATTGGTCGTCCATCGGCACACAAAAGGCACGGCCCCTCTGGGTTTCCATCTGAGGTGTGACAATATTAATACAGTATCAGGACCAAAATCTCTCTACATTTCTATGGGCTCGTTGGCTTCTAATTATTCTGTTTACCAAGCAGAGAATAGCCTCGCTAATAGGAAACAACTCCTTTTGTTCCATTATTGGCTTGTGTCAGTAACAGGGTGTTTCATGCTCCTGTAATTACCAGTTTATATATATTTTTCCAAACACAGTTACAAAAAAAAGACGCTCGTGCATTTTAACCTGTCGGGAAAAGGGGGCGAAAAATGTTGATATTGGTGACTAGCAGGATGCTCGTGGCAGTAAAATGCAACATAGCACTGGACCTCGGCGGTTCGTTGGAGTTGTACTCAAGCTTCTCCATCTGCTCTCTCTCCCTGCCTCAGCAGCCAGCTGCACCACCCTGTGTGTGTCTATGTGAGCACATGAGAGAGACAGCGTGAATATCATATCTGCATTTTTGTTTACATACATATGCCGTCTTATTTGATTTGTGTGTGTGTACATAGCATCCTCGCATGTACAATATGCGCCCCTCTAACTGAGCTATGCTTGTTAATTCTTTGTTACCTTCCAGGAACTGTTGCTATGCGAGGTGCACTCACTTACTTGTCAGGCACAGCCGTCCCCCCCCCCCACCCTCCTCCCCTTTTTTTTTTTTTTTACCTCTCGGCTGAGGAAGCTCTTTGGGGCTTTGGTGTAGCAGCTGTTTGGTTCAGGTCTTTTCAGCATCAAGCCGCCAATCCCTCCCCCATGCACTCAGCTTGGTAGAAGCATCCACATACTGTCTACATTGCCCTACACAATACTGTTTCACATGGCAGGGCCAGGCTGCCTCTCCAAGCGTCTCTCAGCCAAGTGTACTGAATGGGATTAGCTTTTTTTTTTTTCTTTTTTCTTTTTTTTGCATGGCTGTACTCAAGTTGTTCCTGGCTGAATAATAGGCACCCTCATCTACATACATTTAGCATACGTTTTGCTCTGTCTAATAGATTTTTTTATCTATCAGCAGATTTTGCTCTATACAGGTGTTTGTGTGTGCATGTTTGTGGCGAGAGCAGAGCACAGGGATAATGTCTTAATTAAATCAAACAGTGTAAACCTGTCCAATGGCTGTAATCAACTGCCCCAGTGCGCCTTATCTAGTGCTGCCAACGGATGCTCTGCCATCTGTTATGTAGATCGATACACTCACACATCAGAGGAGAAATGGATTAGTGGCAATAAAGACTCTTTTCTTCAACCCCCCCCCCCTCAACACAGCCTGGCCTTGTGATGTAAATAGGCTGTATATTTCCCCCTTTACACGCTCCAGGATCTTGTCCGTCTAAAACAGGTTTCCAGGAGCATCTCTGTACAGTGTCGTGCCAGGCACGGCGAGATCCTATCTTTAGGCATTAGTGTTGAATTGAAGTCATCAAAGTGCAGCTTGTCACAGAAAACCAAACAAGCACACCTCATCTGGACATAATCAACCCCTTGTTTTTTTCCCCTTCCATTAATCAGGTGCTGCACTGCTGCGTGTCCGGTTCAAACCTTCACACCCAGCAGAGCCACTACCTCCTCAGTCTGTCGGACTTGTCCAGCGATTACGACCTGATGTTGGGTCAGGTTAAGAGCTTTGAACCACCACCCTCCCAAATGACGACTGCAGACTTTGGCAACCTGTTGACGGTAGCTGAAGGTAAGGTTACACAAGTACAAGTGTGAATTCTTGCCATGGGCCAGTGTGATATTCCCAGTGTAACAGAAAAATAACTATTCCTGTTGCTGCTGAAATTATCTAAAACATCAAAAACAATTATGGTATTTTATCAAGGAATGGGCGATAACAATGATCAGTTACTTTTAATTCAATACAGACAGTACATGTTTTCTGTCAGGAAGTATGTGGTGACACCGTCATTTAAATTATTTTACAAGATGAAGTGATTGCAACATATACACATTTTTGATTTTTAACAAAACTCAGTTTACAAAAAATTAAATTATACCAAAACAGCTAATTTAGTTTTTTGATAGTCCTTTGTGAGCCGAAAGATAATTTGCTCTTGGGTGCGATTAACAAATATAAACAGACGTGGCGCCATCTAGCAACAGTATCGCAGAACTATCATACTGCTGGTTTGCTTCATTTATAAAGCAATTGTAAATAATGCCGGACCGAGCCTGACCCTCTCCTATGCCTCGCAACAAAAGCGGCAGCTTGGTGTGATCGAAGACCAACCGTTATTAATTAAATACACCGATCTACAGCTATGAACTATTAGGGCCTCATATCAGAACATTGTGGGACACCCCATTGTTTAGGCATGTAAATCAAAACTTTTTTGTTACACTATTCACTGCCAGCCTCTTAGTCATGGGAAAGCTGATTTTTATCAAGAATTTTAACAGTTGGTTAAAAGGTTATGAAGCTTACATTAGGCACTGAAGTTAAGGTAAACTGCTTAAGGCAGTGTTTTTGCCATGTCTATTTTAGGTTGTCATCAGGATAAATAGATTCTACTCCGATGTTGCAAATTTAACCTTTGCTAACAAAAAATCTTTGGTGAAAGAAAATTACTTTCGACACGTTTGCACAGGCATTTAGATGTTCCTAATGATGTTAAACATTATATGACATCTTCATAATCACTGCATTTTGAGCATCTCAAGTGCACAATCTGTGAAGTAAAATATTCAATATTTAATGTAATATAACATGAAAGATTTTTTAACAGTCTATTTCAATATAGTGGACTTCTGCTGCAACTGCTTGAGTTATCGATTGAGTTAAATATACATTCATTTTATGAATTCATTCAGTTTTGAATTTAAGTCAGAATATTCTTAAAGTGTATTTTTTAAAAAGTCTTAAATGGTGTTTCGCAAAAATTAATGATCCCTGTTATAAGACATGCTGCTCATAGCATCATAAAATATTCTCCAGTTAATAAGAGTGGTGAGGGGAGCTGCTTTGATCCTGATCGCTCATGTTTTTGACATCCGGAAATGTTTCTGAACGCTTTTCCCAGAGACTTGTGTTGGGGCCAGCTGACTGGCAGTGTACAGAAACTGATGGAGAAAGAACAGCTCTACAATACTCCATCGTCCATACACTTGATGACAACTCCGGTCATGTTTGCATCGTATTTCAAACAGTAAATATTAGTGTGCGTGCACAAGAGGGTGAAAACTGGTATTTAGTCATTCCTGCCTGCAGCATTTGAGGACGATGCCCGTCCTCTCTGCTCCAACATTTCCCTTAGAAAAAAAAAATATCCAAAAATGGTTACAGGTAAAAGCAAACTCTAAGTAGTCCATCCATTTGAAGCCTCTCCATTAGATGTCAATATCTTATTAAAAGTATGAAAAGAAAATCAGCCATCAGAGGGAATGGAATTTTTGCATTAGTGCTCAGCCGTAAAGAAAGAACCATTATGGGGTTTAGATAAAAATGTTGATTTTTTTTTTCTTCTTTTTTCCCTTTTCTATGACCTTGTGATTCCATTAGGCAACGTAGTCCTATCCATACCTCGTGTCCTCAACTTTTAAAAGTCACCAAAGCCCAGACACAGAGTGCCAACATCCACTGAAACAATGCAAAAAAAAATTTTTAGAAATAAGAAGCTTTTGGCTGTAAAATTTCACCACACCTCTGCTTTTTGGTGCACTTCAACACAGAGTCTTGGTAGAAATAACAAAACACTATCAAAAGGGCAAACCAAAGAGTGCCGGCCTAGTTATATTCATGCCCTCACCTCATATTGATCAAGTCACATCAAAGGGCCAGCGCATCTCTAATGCAGCTTGGCCTGCTCTCTAAAGAGCTTTCTTCACTTTGATGAGGGATGATGGTATTGATAGCACTGTCACAATGCAAAAGTGCATCTTCTTGTTTTTCCCACATCACTGCAAGAATAAAGCACTGCATGCCTTTCACTTGGGGAGCAAAACCCTGTGTATTTACATAAATCCAATCCACTGAGCAGAGTTTTATTCAGCAGCCTGTAAAGATGCTTGTTCTCATTAGCACCTGGCCAGTCTCAATGCTTATCTATTGTAGGAAGACTCAATGGGCTTTTCAGACTTGTCTCTTATGATTAGGTTCTACCTACTTAGAGGTGTCCTGGCCAAGCTATTGTGAGAACTAAATAAAACACCACCTTTTAGCGATCATAAATGAGATTTGGCTTTGTGTAAAAGGAGCTAATACAGATGATGGCATGTCTGCACACAAATGTTGAGCTTTTTAAATTCTGTGCTGAATATAATATGTTCTAAAGCAGCTAATGCTCGACCAGCGCTCTTTAATGTGTTTTCCCACAGCTATTTTGTCAGTGTTTTGATCCTCGTCTCTTTTCTTTTTGCTCCTGTCAGAAAAGCGTCGTCGAAACATGGAGCTCATCCCTCTAACGGCGCGGATGGTCATGACTCATCTGGTGAACCACCTTGGCCATCATCCCCTGAGCGGCGGTCCGGCTCTCCTTCACAGCCTTGTCAGCGAAAACCACGATAACCCATACGTGGAGTCCTCCGAGCTGTCCTCTGAGGTCTTTAAAAGCCCCAACCTGCAGCTGTTTGTCTTCAACGACAGCACCTTGGTTTCCTACCTTCAGATCCCAGCGGAGATGCCCACTGCAGGTCAACCCCCGCACCCATCCTCCCAAGTTCGCATCATCGTCCGAGACATCTCAGGAAAGTACTCTTGGGATGGAACGATCCTATACTGCACCACCCAGGAGGACTATGTTGATGAGGGGGTTTTCCATCCAGTTGACCCACCTCTTTCCAAAACATCTGATACACACTGCAGAAACCAGCCACCCTCTCCGTTAAAAGCACATTACAAAACTCATAGCCCAGTCTCAGACTCCCTCTCTAACTTCTGTGAAGAGGACGAGGTTGATGTCCTGGACAAGCTTTTGGAGGAGCTTAGCCACACCAGCCCAGAATGCCTCCCTCAACCACAGCTCAGGCTCAATCAACCAGCGCCGTCGCCTCATGGTATGAACTTGGATCAGGAGAATGGCATACTGGAGGCCATTCTCCGTCAGACTCAGCAGGAGGAGGAGCAAGTCAGGAAGTGGGACGCTGATGTGAGCTTTCGGGCCGCCTGCCAGAGAGAACCGTCCCACCAAGAACCAAAAGCTCCTTTCTACTTCTGCAGATTGCTACTTAATGATCTGGGCATGAACTCATGGGATCGCAGGTATTTCCAAATTAAAGCAGCTACAATTACAGTTGTATAGATTCACCAATCAATCAGCCAGAGATCAGAATCTATTTTCCTCTTATTTTCTTTGATCAGTACTGAAAAATACAGATTTGTTTTTGTTTCCCCTGTCGAGCGAGTGCTAACTAACACAAACATTGAAGGAAACACGATTTTTATGTGTTTCTTAAAATAACAGCAATTGATTGCTTTAATCAATTTATCATATCAATCATTATAAACCTAGAATAATTTAAATATTATTAAATAAATAAAAAAAAACGTTGAAAAATATTGAAATATTGATCAGTTGGCTGCAACTTGTGCAACTTTTATTGCTGCAGTGCATCTTCCTGGCCTCCCGAGAGAACATTTCCTATGTCTCTGTGTATGGAAACTGCCAGACATCTGGTCCATTTATTGAAAGGCGCATGCAGACTACAAAATTGTCTCCATGCGGATGTTTGTCTTGATCGGCAAATACATTCAATGTTAGTCTTGTGATAGCTAATAGCATCAAATAAGGGTAGCTTAAAACAGCAAATGCCACTGTAAAAAGTATTAATCACGTTATTCATAGTGGAAGAGTCTCTGTTAAAATTGAAAAGGTCAGTTTTTATTGACCATTGTCAAAATCTGCACAGGAACAAAAACTTCTACAACAGCATCTTCAGCCTTGTCAGGAAGTAGCTGCCTGTGGATCAAGTATGCCAAATGCCTGTTCATGCTGTCTACATATGTAACATAGTATTCCTGTAAAAAAATGTTGCTTATAATTATCCCTTATTCATTATTTTTATATCTTTCTAAGTATTTTATTTACATATTTTTGTCAATATTTTTATATCTTCAGGGCTGAACAATTCTTCGAATGATTCTAGTACCTCGATTACTAAAATTCCTCAAGGCAAATTATCTTCTTGGAGGCTTTGTTAAATTGTGTCCGACTATTCAGTGTTCCGGCCGGGTGGTTATTTGTGTTGTGCCATGCTAATGATAGCCTACGCAGCTAATAACTGGATGCCAACTGTGTGGCAAAAAAAGGTCTACTGGTCAAAAGTATAGGATCACTGTAAAAACTTAACAAAAAAGAAAATGTCTGCCAGCAGCTAGAACCCAGTCGCTAGAGCCCCTATCCGACAACTTCATCATCTTCACATTGGTGCTTCAATATTATTTTTTTATTTAATCCTTAGATGTTAGATCCCAAAATTCACACAATTAAACACGAAGCTATCTAAAAATATAATTTCCAGTATTCCTCCAGTCAGTGAGAATGTAAAACACATTCAGGAAGTTCTGGTAGTCCTTCAAAGATTTCTGCAAGAGAAATATGTTTAGTAATCTGTAAGATCCTTTTAATCACACATAGGCCCTGTTTGTGACTAACAAAAAGTGTCCTAAATTAAATTTAAAAAAAACTTTGAACATTTTCGGGATTTGACTCCCAGCAGGTGTTTGGGTCTTTGTGTCTACCAGGTTTGGACATCTGCAAACAAATTCACCACTTTTCTTTTCCTGTATTTTGCTCCATCGATCCACCCTTCAGCTCTGACTATCTTTTCCCTGCTGCAGAAAAGCGTTCCTACAGAATAATGTGGCCACAATTTTCTACGTTGGGTACGATGTGTTTACGGTATTAGCCCGCCTCAACCCCAAACAGCATTTTAGATATTATCCAAAAAGTCAATTTCTGGTCCGATCTGAACAGGCAACTTCTTACACACATTCGCTGTGTCCCCTATTTGGCTTGGGGCAAATTGTAAGCTGCATTTCTTGTGGCTATCTTTTAACAGTTACTCCCTCCATGCCACTCTTCCATAAAGGTCAGATTTGTGGCGCACACAACAAATAATTGTCGTGTCGGTTGTGTGCCATACTCTTTCTCTCTTTAGATGATAGATTGTGCAGCGCTCTTTGGGATCTCTCAATAGCTTACCAGATTCTTTTAAAACCTGACCCTGTTGTAAACTTCTCCACAAAGTTGTTTTTCAATCCATCCATTCATCCTTATGTTTGTCCACTCATTCCACCAGAGCCAGGCAATTCCAACATAAGAAAGCCTACTTACTATTAACATTTATAGGTGACCATGTAAGAAAGCAGACCTTAAGCGAACAGAAATTTCATAAGCAGTTTTAGTGAGGCTTTTTTGAATGGAGAATCTGAATAAAATTCCTCCCTGCCAGTTTGTAGAAATAGCCAGTGGTTTTCTAAACTTTATTTAAAGTAATGGCTGCATGAGGCGCTCTCCAGTGCTGAAGTTGTGTTTGCACCTTATCCCCCCCCCCCCCCCCCCCATAGGGTGTCTCAGTGAAAACTGCTTTATTTCAGCTGTTTTATTGGATTCCCTTCTATGGTATTACAACTCCTTACGTTGCAGGTTATAATCATGTGTTTATAAAACCATTACTACAGGAATCACACGTGTGAAGCACCACTGTAGTAACGCGGTTGTTTCCTTGTTGGCTAAGGACGGAGTAAAACTAAAGGCACATTGGAGTCTGCTGGGTCTTAATCTCCTCTCCACAGGGTAAAGGTGCCCAGCTGTTTTCATCAACGTCTACAAAGCCACATCTTTGCAGTGCTGCCCCGTAAATTAAAAGCTTACACCTCTTAATAGTGATGGTGCAACAGGCACACAGCAAATAGGAGATTGTATTTTGCACCTGTGCCTGTTTTCTTTTCTTTTTTTCTTTTTTTTTGCTTTGGTAACTAAAGCTACGTACACCTTAACTTTGTCATGCAATGTGTTTGCATATAATCTATGGTTATTTATTGTTGATAGCCTGGCAGATACTTCAACCACGTTTTTTTGTTTGTTTTGTATTAAACTTCTCTCCCTAAATCTCCTCTTTGTCGCACAGAAAAAGCTTCCACTTGCTGAAGAAAAACTCTAAACTTTTAAGAGAACTGAAGAACTTGGACTCCAGACAGTGGTAGGTTGTTTTTTTTGTTTTTATTCCCTGTCTCCAGTAGAAATTAGATTAAAGTACATTAGGTTTGCTTGAGATACCAGTGAACACACAATTGTCTGTAATTTAGTGCCCTTTTTTCTATCGTCAAACTACTGCTGCAGCTTTCTGCCTTACCTGTTTTAGCCTGAGTGAAAGCAGCATTATATTGCCCCCCCTTTCCTAACACCATCATTTTCTTCATGCCAGCCTAGACTAACCACAACTCTGAAAATCTCTTACCATCACTCTTGTCCCCCTATTACGTTGTCTCTCTTCTCCCAATCAATACATACTTCCCACACTGCCCATGACAAGAGTCTGTTGAAGAATACTGTCAGAATTGAAGCTTATTCTCTCCGATGGACCAGATTGTTAGGACAATAACAGTTTGTGCACAAGCATGCAAAGTGCCCCAAACCTACCGTAGCGCAATGTAGTGCCATGGCAACAAGGGAAAATGGATGGGCAGAGTTTGCTGCAGTTCTTTCAGAAATCATGTGAAAAGAGGAGAAATTTTGTAGAAATTTGGTAAATGTGTTGTTGTTTTTTTCCATTCTCATTCTCGAGTTTTGGTTAATTTATCAATTTGACTACAGGATTCTGTTTTTGACTTCTAATTTTCTCTACTTTTTATGTTTTTCTGTAGCCGAGAGACACACAAAATTGCTGTGTTCTACATCGGAGAGGGCCAAGAAGACAAGTGCTCCATCTTGTCGAACTGCGCGGGCAGCCAGGCCTATGAAGACTTTGTGTCTGGATTGGGATGGGAGGTGGGAAGAACTACAGCTTTTAATCAACCAGCACTTAATTCATATTCATGTAGTATAAATCTTTAGAGATGCACCAATCTGAATTTTGTGGCCAGTTTCCAAACTGTAGTTTGTCATGACGCTCTATTGTGCGGATTTACAACATTCAAGATTCGTAGCAGATTCTGATCTCTACTATAATTTAACAACACTGAAAAGATTCTTCTGCAGCCTCCCTGCCCTGAGTGGTCATTAAGCAGCATCAAACCATGTATTAGAGAGAGCATTCATTGTAAAACTGGGTTTTATTATTACTTTTAACAGATACAAGATGATGATTGAGTTTAGCATCTTATGTTAGCGATTAGCTCTGCTACTATGTTAAAGAGCCTGTAGTATAACAGAGATGGAAAAATCTAATGGCCTGTTTCCACAGTGAGTTCCTGAACTTTTTTTCCTTAAGAAGGTATCTTCCCAGAACCTTACATAGGCATGTTCTTGTCTGCATCTCCATTGTGGCACCTCTAAACTGGGTCGTCCGTGTCAATTATGCCCCATTATGTTGAGTGGCTCCTCCTGTAGCTGTAGTGCTGCTGCCTTGGGGGAACACAGATGCAGAAACGGTATTCAGAAAGGATTTAGAAACGGTGAAATCAGACCAGCAAGTGATATGAGATGAAACGTTACATCCTAGCTAGGGGCCTACAGTAGTCATTTAAAGGTTTAATCATGGCTCACGATCTTTGGTAACAAAATGAAGAGACAAACTGGTGAAAGCTGGCTCAAATTATGATTAGTTGTTGATAAAAGTGCCATGTAGGTTATTGTCTTACTTGTTTGGTGTGCTTCTTGGAGTTTATGAAACTTCTCGGAACCCATCCACCTTCACAAGAATTGTGATGTTTTCCTAAAGTAAAACCTTTTAAACACTCACCTGTTATTTAGAAAAGTTAAGGATTTATTAATGTTAAAATATTACAGCAGAAAAGGTTTTGCTGCCATAAAAAACTATGTTGTTGCTTCCTAATATTTCTGTGCTGCATCTCTACTGAACCTAAATGTAAACCTCCAGAGTGCACTAAATTGTACACGAAGCTGTATTCCTCAGGTGGACCTGGCCACACACTGCGGCTTTATGGGAGGACTCCAAAGGAATGGAAGCACAGGCCTAACAGCTCCCTATTATGCTACCTCCACTGTAGAAGTCATTTTCCACGTATCCACGCGGATGCCGTCTGGTTCTGATGATAGCCTCACCAAAAAGGTAAAAAGTCCTTTTTAACTCGTGCAACTCCCAGTAGAAATGTGGACTACTATCTTAGTAAAATGTTTTACATACCTGAGTATGTAAAGGTACCTGTGTAAAGCTTCTTTAGACATTAGATGCGGTGAAATGGCTCCACAGTCATGCCTGCCTAGAGCCGTGTGTTGTGTAGCCTCCACTACTCGGTTAAGCTGTGATCAGGAGGTGTGACTCCAAAGTACGGGCATTGATTAGTGACCCTGGTCAGGAAGGCCTGAGGAGTAGAGAATCGCAGGCGCGTGAGTGAAGAGAGGGCATGTGCCGCTGTGGTAATGACTATGATTCGGCCAGCCCCTGCCCCCCTCCCTGCGCGCTGTGACCAGGGCCTGGATTCAGCCATTAGCTCTCCCTGCTAGGGCAGGCGCCGGCCGGATGCCGGCAGGATCCTTTTATCCAATTCCTGCTGCCGCCACAGGAGCAATCGATTGGGTTCTGCTGTGGGATTCTAAGCACTAGTGCAGCGGTAGCAGTTAGCACGGAGAAATGAGCCGCAAGGCCCCTGCCCGCACTGCCAATCTTCTCATACAGTACCCTGCTGGGAAGGGAAATTCATCAGGCTCTCCTCATATCCAACCACAATACTGCTCTCAACAGACTTTCTCCCTCTTGTTTTATAAAATTGTACACAACTTATTCCAAACATATGCAGAAGTTTCTCTTATGGCCGCTAAAATTAGAGTAGAGTTCGAAGGAAGAGTTTCTCTTTTCTTTTCCAAAGTGAGGCACTGGAGGGTGGTGCTACTCCATCACCATACATTTCACCAGTAACTTCTGTAATTGCTCTGGCTCACCTTGCTCAGATCCCTCACACCAACCACAGGTCTGACAAAAATTGGCAGGCTGGCTGTTGGTGCAAATGCCTTTCGAAAAAGACAAGAGGGTGAAGAAGAATTGGAATGAGAAACAAGCTTTGTCTTTGTCCAAGTAGGATGTTTCTCTGTCAATTTAAAAATAACACTTAGTCCAGCAGTCACCCACTTTACCCGCTGTAACCATAGAAGCATACCGTTGGGAAATACAGATGGGGTAGCTCTTGTTGAGCAGATTTGTCTTTTTGAAAATGATAGAAGGGGAGGGGGGCAACTAACCCCAAAAAGAAAAGGGAGAGAACCACAAATTCCTGAATCCAATTGTGGGTTTTAGTGCTCTGCTCGCTGCAGCAGTAGCAGCTGGTTTCAGTAATAGGGTTATGGAAACGACCTGCAGGGTTGGGGTCAGGCCATGTAGTTCTTATGTGCATGTGTGTGAAAGAGTGAGTTAGACGGGTGCCTTAGCTATCACCCCCCCCCCCCCCCCCCACCCCAAGGCACTACAGCTTAACTGGGCTGCTGCAGGTTGTTTTTATAAGGAGCCTCTTTTGTTCTGGAGTCCTCTGGTTTTCTGTTTCCATGTGTGTCAAGCCCAGTGGCTGGATGGGAGGTCAAAGAGGGATAATTGGACAAGAGCCTTTGACTCGGATCACATTTTATTAAAGAAGTCTCAAACATTTGGATGTGATTAACAGGGGGGGTAAATAGATTTGTGCTGAAGATGATTTACTAGAGCATAAGCATCCTCATTAAACTTTGTCATTCAGCTCATCCAAATGCTAATATCTTAACCCAAATTAACATCCCAGTGTTAATTGTCTCCTGCAAATGCATATTCAACATTTTCTCTGAAATTGTCCCAGTGACTGACCCGGCTGGTACCTGCTGATCCTTGGACAGACAGACTGAACTGGCGAGCTTCAGTAATCACCATGCCGTGGATTTGTTTAAGATTACCGTATTACCATAATTAAGGGTTTATAATAGAATGTGCTAATTGCATTTTTTGTTGGCAAGGGCATGTTTCTTAATGGCTCATTAGGCCAACAGTACATTGGCAGATGTTTTCTTCTGAGTGGAGGCTCACTTCTCAGTGTCTTCAGTAGAAATCTGAAGGGGTACTTGTCCAACATCGCTGGACTAGCAGCTAATACAGTAAAGTTTTTCACATTTTGTCACAAGTTTTCAATAACTTCAGGGTTATTCATTGGGATTTTATCTGATAGAACGATACAAAGACGTGCTGTGAAGTGGAAGGTAAAGGAGATGTGGGTTAGGGTTTTGTAGCTTGAAAGACAGAAGGTAAGACTCTGCCCCAGTCTCAGGTTTAGCCACATTTTTCCACCTTTTCCTTGTAAGTCCATCCACATCAACTCTAACAAGTTTCACTTTCCCGGCTGAATAAAAGTATCCCCACGGCATTATGCTACCACTGCCGTGTTTCACAGTGGGGTTTGTGTTTTCAGGGTGACGTGCAGTCTAAATTTATTTAGGGTTCGACATAGTGTGAGCTGATTTTTGTCTTTTATTGTAACTGTTTTATGAGTGTGGTCATGTCTGTCTTATGTCTTGGTTTTAATCTTCAATTATATCCTATATTTGTACAGCACTTTGGGTAAACTTGTGTTTTTTTTAAATGTACTTTATAAATAAATTTGATAGGATTTGGATTTAGTTTCCAACCGCACAGTGTTTAGAATAAATGCCAAAAGCCCAGTCTTGGGCTCCTCTGATCAGAACACCTTCTTCCACTTGTTCACTGTGTCCCCTACCTGGGTTGACTGCAAACTGGACTTTCTTTCAACAATAGCTTCTTTCTTGGTGTTCTTTTGTAAATGCCGGATTTGGAATTTGGAAAACTGTGTATTGTTTTTCTTCCAATTGACAATTATGCAGTACTTTGTGTGGGTCCATCATATAAAATTCAAATACAATCCTTTGACATTTGCAATTGTAACGTGACGAAATGGGGGATACTGTACTTCAAGGGGTGGGAATGTTGAAGCAAAGGCACTGTAGATGATCTTAACCTGTAAGAGAATATAATGTAACTTTGTTCACCTGTTTGCCTTTGAAAAGTAGGGGGGGGGGTTGGCTGTTTACCTTCTATAAACTACTGTCAACCTATTTCCTGTCATTTAAGTGCGTCTTCTTGTCCTGCCTGGTTTCATTTGTGTTTATGAATAGAGTGGAAATGGGAAGCAATTTAAGCTCTGATGGGGAAGGTTAATTGGATTTGAATTACTTGGTTTTTTAAAAGTGCAATTTTGGCTATTTTGTGTTTGCTATTTGAATTTGTAATGAAAAACCTATAAAAAGAGGCAAATCCAGCACCTGAAACACAATGTTAACCATTGTTTTTTTTTGTTTTGTTTTTTACAAAGTTTTGGTTTTCTCTTACACCTGCTAGTTGCAATGGTAAAAAAAAAATGTTTCACAGATTTTTTTGTGCACCTTTGGCTACATGCAAGTAAATTTTCTTTATTATCATTAATTACTCTACAAAAAACGAAGCTCCAGTTTTCTCGTTGGGTCTCTAGAGGTGATAAAAGACAGACTTGAAAAGCAGTCTTTTGCAATAATCCTCCTAAATTTGTCCTTCTTTCCTCATCACCATAACAGTGGAAATAACATGCACTTGCAAGGCTCTTAATTAGAATGATTTTTGTGTTTATTGGCAGCTGCGTCACTTGGGCAACGACGAGGTGCACATCGTGTGGTCCGAGCACACCAGGGACTACCGACGTGGCATCGTCCCAACGGACTTTGGAGACGTGCTCATCATCATCTACCCAATGAAGAATCACATGTACTTTATCCAGATCATGAAGAAGCCTCAGGTAAATATTTATTTATAGCGTTTTAATATAACTGATAAACTTTTTTTCTGTGCTGCATCCCATGTTCAGCCTGTTGCATCCGTCCTGATTCAAAAATGATTATATTCTGAACAGCAGCGTTAAAGTCTGTTAATGTAAAATATAATGCAGCAGTTCTGCAGACTTTCAGGATCTTTGGTTTTAAAGAGCTCCTCATAATGAACCTTCCTCAGGAAAAAAACTTGTCTTAATCACATTATTTAGTTTTCTCTGGAAAGTCAGACAGTTATGATGTTTTTGTTTTCATCAAACAAAACAGGACAAAAAACAAGTCTAAGAGCAGTTTATAGAATGAGTCCTAGTACATTGCCCATTGTTGTATTTCATTAATTTATTTTATTTTATTTATCATTTTAAACCCACTTAATATCTATTGTCTTTGATAGTTTTCCTCCTTGATAGGTAAAACAGAGTTATCTTGAGTGGAAGTATATGCACCATTGTTGACACTAAATTACGTTAATGTTTTTTCTTGATTTAAATTTCTCCTCTTAGTTGTTGCAACTGTTTTTTAAAACTTTATTATTGAGAAGTTATTTTGGGAATAAAGAGAAAAACACTGGCGAATCCTGTATTATTGTTCATTTCCTCGTGGGGGCCACCACACAGCATTTGTGTTCAGGGCCCCCAAATGGCTAGCACCACACCTGCTCTTACCGAGGCGTTTGTGTAGCAGCAGGTTTCCTGTTGGATGCGCTAATGCCAGCTGACTCCGACCTCAGTTTTCTTGTGTAGTGAAAGACTTTTTAGTTGTCATTCAACTCTGCTCTACTTTAAGTCCTCCTTGAGCTCTCTTGGAGCCAGGTAAACATCACAGCCATGATAATTTTCCTTCTGCTTTTCCTCTCTCATGCGAAGCGCCTATATCCACTTGAATGTAGGGCAAGCATTGTGCTCCAAGGCAATGGGTTTCTTATGAGGTGATTTTTATTTATTTTTTAATCATCAAATAGGCTGTAAACTGTGGAGAAGTTGGCTGGAGGGGGGGATACGGGAAGAAGTCCCAATACGCACTACACACTAGAAAAAAATCCCGGTACGCTGAGGGGTAAAATTTAGAAGTGCCGGTACTGCGTTCTGCTGCGTACCGACCCACTTAAAGCACTGCCTGCTGATGATGTTATTATTTTATTCAGGGGTGTTCAGACAGAGATGCATCTAAAATTTGCAGAACATCGCCCCTTAAGGACTGGAGTTTCACATGGCAATAAGGAAAGTAATTTAGGGACGGCATGATCTTAAACTGCAGAATTAGGAAAAGAATCACATTTTCATTTCATTAAATCTATTTATTGAGTGAAAGTTTTTTTTTTTTGTTTTTTTTTTCACACACAATTTTAATTTGTACAATTACTGGTACCCCAATTAAGCATTTCTTTAGCTTGTATTTCACATTTTTAGTTGGGCTTTTAATTATTAATCTATGGTTTCGGTTTATGTTTGACATAAAAGTAGGACCACATTTCTTTTAGCCACTGACCACTAGACCACCAGACTAGATGAGAACCCAAGTTGATCTAAAAAAAAAATCTCCAAGGTCCACTGTTTGGGAACTGAAGTAAACAGTTGCTAAATCTTAGAGTAATTAGGTGTTTAGAACTACCATTAGATGTTGTCTATATGCCAAATGGTGGCATATGCTAAGACTCAACTCAAACTACATTTTGATCAGATGAGGTTTGTGTTGAGCTTTTCTGAAGCCAACATCCCATGTGGGTTTTGTGTAAAACACTGGATAAATATATGGAAAACCACCTCATGGTCAACGTTAAGTATGGTAGGGGATCTTTAGCTCCAGTTCCATGGGCTCAGTTGGGCCACACACCACTCAGCTCCGCCCACTGGCAAGTGTTTCAGGAGCTTTTTTATTTCAGGGCCTGCCTGGGTTTCTCCAGCCCTACTCAACAGTAAGGTCAAACCAAGCTCATTCGAGTAGAGTTTTGAGTGAACACACTGCTTTTCAGTGATTGGCCAAGTGGCATGGAGAAATGAGAAGGATCAGAAAAACTGAAGAGCGATGACATGAATATTAGGGACCACCGTAAACTGAGTGGGTCAAACCAGAATATAATTTTTCTATTTCCAAACCATTAACCACGCCAGAAGGAAAGAAAAGAAAAAGGCATTTCAGCTTTCTATACACAGATGCACTGTATCAGATCTGTCTATTTATCGAGGTTTCTCTCATTTTACACACACTAAAAGTTGTTAAGTTTTGTCTCTGAAGTGTCCAGCGGGAGGCTGGAGATAAACCAAGTAGGGAGGAGCGGAGCTGGGCCGCCCAAACCAAGTAGAGTCTGTGGAACTGCGGCTTATGATGGTGTGGGCTCTTTTCTAAAATCTAGGGAGATTACGCAAAGAGGAACAGACAATAACTTCTTTCTGTATGAATCAACTTTGTGAATTGTTATAGGAGATGACTAAGGGTTGTTGTATTGCCAAAATAGAACAGTACAAAATGTCAACAGCAATTGTGCCAATAATTATACCACCAGGAAATGTTAGAAAAATAATTGATCTTGAAAGTTTCTTTCTAACAGAATAAATGTATTCAGATTGAAAAAAATAAAAAATGGAAAATAAATTTTAGATGAAAATAAAGCTTTTATAATAAAAACTGAATTTATTTATTTTTTAAAATTGTACTCATCTTTACTTGGATTGCAAATAAATATGGCAATTACTCATTTGGAAATAGAAATAGCTAAAACATTATGGACATTTTTAGTTTGTATTTAAAAGCACAGTTAGTTGCACAACTTTTATTTAAAAATAAAGAAACAGTACCTTTTGTAAAATGAAAACTCCCAATATAGAAACTTTTTTTTATTTCAAAGAGTAAGTGATATTTTGTCAGCCTGCAGTTTCAGGACAGCCTCCTCCGTTCTAACACAGGCTTAGCTGGGATTCACAAAGCAGTTAAAATGTTCTAACGACACATAAAACAAGTGAGCTTAGTATTATTATTCTTTACAGAAATGGTGGGATAACTTTTTTCTTGTGCTCTGTGTTGAGATGACTTGTTGATAATTAAGATATTCCTTTATTGCCCCTCAATGGGGAAATTTGGGCGTGACGGTAGCTAAGACAGAGACGGTTACAAAACATTTTTATTATGAAAAAAACAAGCTAATCTAAAGTTAATTCTAAAGCACAGAGGATGAGCTTGTCAGAAAGGCCAAGATAAAGTAAAAAATAATACCAGAGGAAACATTGCATTAGGCTCTAACATGTTCACTGTGGTTAGTCATGGACAGATAAGACTTATAGAAAGAGTTGCTCCCCTTCTTTTTACATTAAGCCTTTTGCTTTTAGTGTTGCAGCTATAAATTTACAGTATTAAAGCAGCACAGTACGCCATGGCCAGGTCTCTCCCTGTTGAGATGGAGCTGAGCCTCGGCAGGGATCACACATGTTCTATTCAACTGTATTCAGACAGCCCGATGCTGTTTTAATTTATTGTCTCTGTTTATGTGCTAATGCAATGCCATCTCTATACTTCCTGTTCTTTTTTTTTCCTGGGAATTTTTAAAACATGTTTCTGTTTTCTGTCTGAAGGCTTTCAGTCCTCCTCTACTCCAGCAGTGCATTATTACCCACACTGTGGGTATGTGCTCTCAGAGGTGGTTACTGCCCTTTGTTGGTTAGCTTTCATCTTGGTTACTTTGCAGTGCTGTGCTCGATGTGTGGCCTCAAAGAGGGCAGTGAAATGTCTAAACTCCTGAAGCCAGTGATGATGAATTTTGGATGCACAGCAATATTTATTTACACTCTCATTATGTTATTATATCTTTTAGGAACCCTTAACATTTTGGATGAATAGTTTAGAGAAATATAACAAATGAGTAATTGCAATCTTTGTTTTTTATTTACTTTTGAGGAACATCCCTAGAAAAAACTGTGCAAATTGTTTTATTTGACTGGACACTTAAACTGCCTGAACTGCCAAGTTGAACCTTTCTGGAACCCTTTGACATTCACGTCAACTTCCAGGTCAATGACTATTGAGCTCTGATGATTAAGGGCCCCTCCAATATGCATGAACAGACGCGTGTACCCCCACCCCACCCACTCACACACACTCGGGCTGTTGCTAAAATTCATATTGCTCCTTTTGTATTTGTTCAGCAGCTCAATATGAGGGCATTGTATAGCATTGATTGTCATTTTAATTTCATTTACCTAACATTGATTCAGATTAAATATGTGTAGTTGTCATGCAAAGTTGGAAAAAAATTCAATTTCAACTTGATCCTTTGCCCTAAACAGATGGCACAGCCGTTTGGAAGAAATATACATGGATATTTTTAATCCAAGCAACTTCTACAGTGCGGTGATTAAATATTTGATCCTTTACAAAATTCTTTAGCATTTGTTTTTTTGTCACAATGTTCAAACTACTTTAAGGGTAAAAAGAAAAATCAGACCTCTCTGGCCCTACGTGAAAGACTAATTGCCCACCTTGTTACATTATTAACTGTGATTAACTGCGTTTAAAAACAAAAATCTAAATTAAACATGACTAACCACACCCAAGCCTGCTTGATGTCAAACCTATTGTCAAGAATTAACTTAAATTGAACCTGTCTGATGACACAAAGTAGATATTAGTTTTGTAACAATACCAACATTTTGGTATTGGTACCAGCATGTATTTTGATACTTTTCAAATCTTTTTCAAATAAAAAGAGGACACAAAAAATATCATTACTGACTTTATTTTAATAAAACATCTTAGAACAATAGCATATCCATCAATAAGTAAAATAAAATACCACAAAGACAAGCTTTTCTAATGCACACTGTTTTAAAATAAATAAATAAATAAAGAACGATTCAAAACACTAACATTTTCTTATTGCACTCAAAACACTTTAAGAACAATGAAATAGAATTAAAAAAAATATTAGGCTTTTCTTATTGCACACAAAAAACTATTTTAGATCAATCGGTGTGAATAAATAAAAAGTATTACGTTAGAACAATGAGAACAAATACAATTATTTGAAATTAAAATAAGATAGCAATTGTAGCAGCAAAATCTCTTTTCTCCCAAACCCACGCTAAATAAATAAATTTTGTCCGAACCAAAAGTGCATGGACCGGGCAATACTGATCTACTAATTAAAAATTGTCTAAGTCATAATATTGCCAGAATAAAGCAGTGATGATATAAGAATAAAGTTGGGAAATCACCAGAAAAAAAATTCTAGAATTAGAAGAAAGCTTGGATAGTTATCAAGATCTGACGTGACGTGATCAGCTCAAACAGACACAGCCTTAGCCAAGCGTTTCAACGCAGGGGAACGACTGCTCTGTCTTCAAGCAGAGATTTATTTTAGTGCAACGACGGTTCAGTGAAAAAATAATTATATTAACATTACACTTTGTCGATCAGCGGCAGTTGTTGGAAGTCTCCAACAACACAGAGAAAAGTCGCTAGATTTGTCGCTAGTTGCTTTTCTGAAAATGAATGTTACTGGTACTTGCAGACGCTGTTGGCAGCGCTGCAAGTACCAGTAACATCCAAATGCAGTATAGTACCGTTTTACGTGCTGCAGTACCCCAGTACCAAATTAGTAACGGTATACGGAACAACCCTATGTGTATATGTATTAGTCTGGGAAGGGTTAAGCCTGGTTCACGCAACAGGATAATTTGCCCGATTTTTGCCCCGATCTTTCCCTTCTGACAGGCCCCGACAATCGGGGGTTCTCCTTAAGACAATCTTAAGAGATATTCCTGCCGTGTGTGGTGTGTTAAAAGTGAGCTGGTCCACTCAGTAGAACGATGGGACCACTCCAATGTCAAATCGGGGGTAATTCAATATGTTGGATTGTCTTACCCTAGCATGTAGGCTGTCCTCCAAGGACAAACAAGCACTCAGCTTGTTGAATATGACGTCTAGCTAACCAGAAAGCGAAGTGAGAGAAACCCAGAGAGAAAAAAAAAGCGTAGAGCCCCCGTTCGCATTGTCTCTACTCCTTTAACCAACGCCTTTTCTTTTTATGTTGCTTTTCCCTGTTTAAATTAGTCCACAAACTATCGGCATTGTTCTTCCTAGTCGTCCATGTTTATTTACAACTTGAAGGGTTTCGCAAGATTTCCCCTCTGACATCTGACTGGTCCCAAGGGAAATCTGCTCGTGTGTGACGTGTCTTGCTCACCGTCTGACACCACACACTGTGCGAACAAACCTGTTTTATCTGCAATTTTTTTATCGTTGCATGTGAACCAGCCTTTAGAAAGATATTTCTAAGGCTTTGAGCCTCTTGCGAATCACACTGAGAGCCTATGCTCTGGACAGCAGCACAATGAAGCAAACCATGAAGTTTGCCTCTTAAAGCTGGGAAAATAAAAAATTAAAGGAAGGTGTGGGAGTGGCCTAGTCAAAGTCAAAACTTAAACCTGATTGAGATAGTGTAACATGACTTTAAACTTGCTCTTCATGCTTGAAAGAACTGAACTGTGCCAGACACAACCGAGCTGCGCTGAATCTAGACCAGTTCGATAGTAGGGCTCGGCCCGGTTTTTCAGTGGCTCGGTTCTCTGATAATAGAGAGCGCATGAGCAGACCGCGTCATCTCGTCAGACATTCATAAAAATACTAGCTTCCTTACCGTGCCACACGATTCCCAGTGATGATTCTGCTTAGCAGTGTGATGAACCTCGACGTCTGTCGTTGTTTCCTGCGTCTGTAAATCCTGATTAGACTATCGTTTGTCAAGTAAATTTACCAAAGGTTGCCTTCTTCCCCTGACTCTCCGCAAACTACGAAATATCACAATTATAACGAAACATAACTTCCTGAATGTTACCGGCGCCGCCATTTTTATTTGCTTGATTCCCTCCTTCAATCCTAGAGAGCAGTAGTACCGTAGATCGTCACGAGGAGGCGAGGAACCGTGCTAGCGTGATGTGTAAACGGTCGTCAGAACCAAGCTCGGCACGGTTAACTGATCCAAGCTTGGTCCGAACTCGGCATGGGTCGGTTAAAAAAGGGTAGTGTAAATGCGGCTAAAGACTGTGAACACTGACGACGTGCAGTACTACGGGGGGCGGGACTGCCCCGCTTGGATAATTTATAGAGTAAACTCTTCAAGTGAGCAGAAGTGGCATGTTCAACCACTTAAACCACCAGAGCTTAAACTGCACGACTGCAGTTTCACAGATATTTGAGACATTTCCTCTTCTCCAACCTAAACATGGCCATCTAAATCCTGTCCAGTAGTCGGACAACCCATGAGAAAAAAGTTCTGCCCCGACGTTGTGTCGAGACAAAGCAGGGAGACCCTCAGAGACAGGGCTGGGAGAACAAAATGACGTAATTTGCTGCCGGACCGAGACAAATGGTCTCGGTTCTCTTGGAGTATGTAGCGGCATTTAGCAAGAACTCTTGATGCCATCAGGGGAGGCATGACTACTTATTGGGTATAAGGTGTAATTACTTTGGTAAATTGATACTTTGGTTGGTTTGATTTTTTTTTTTTTTACCCTCAAAAAATGTAATCATTATTTAAACATTCTTTTTTTTTTGGGCAGGTTATGTTGTTTTTCTTATCTTAAAAATAGGTTGAGGTAGGTCTGAGACATGTTACGTGTGACAAAAAATAAAAAACCGTCAGGGGACAAATACTTTTCCAGAGCAATGTATAAAATATTATTAGCCTCAAATTAATTTTAATTTAAAAAACGCATTTTTTGATTTTTGGTGGGTTCTAATTCTTGTTTCTCTTTTTCTTCCTGTCTGAACTTCTTTAGGTTCCTTTCTTTGGACCTCTGTTTAATGGCGCCATCGTCACTGGGACACTGTTGCCAAGTTTGGTACGAGCCACTTGTATCAATGCCAGCAGAGCTGTCAAGTCCCGGCTAACTCTCTACCAGAGCTTGTATCCTTTACATCTCCACCTGAGTGCACCGTGCCTTTTTCCCCATGCCGTGTGAGAACAGCTCATCACTGGATAATAATAGACCAGCAACCGAGGTAAAACTTTCCTGCGCTTCAGTTTATAGCGAGACCAAAAACCCTCCTGAGTAAATTCATTGAGACATGTGGCGTGCATGTCATGTTAGCCAGTGTACACAGCTGAGTGCTGACAGTGATCTTTATGAGCTGCCTTATTTACATATAACTATTAGGCTGGGCTGTTTCGCCGCCTGGAGCAAAAATGGGAGGTTTGTGGGGCTGTTTTGGGTTTGAGCACAGATAATGTGTCATCATCTATCACTACCGTTTTATGGCCGAAAAAGAGAGCCAAAATAAAAGCGCCATGAGCAAATACGCGTAAGTGCATTCAGACGCACACACCCCTGCATCCCTCCACCCATCCAACAGTGTGCCGTTAAGAGTCTGACTCCAGCTGTAGTTGTCAGTTGGTTTAAAGAGAGTGTAATTACCAGTGGAGATAAATTAGCATGTGAATGCCGGCATCATGGAGTTGTGGGGGGCGGGGTGAGATGGGGGCAGAATCGGGATGGCCCCTCGAGGGAGAAACCCGATCTCCTCTAACGCCCTGCTCCTCCTCTGACTGCATGTACATCACCTTCTCACCAAAACCGTTTGGTCCCCCTTTGCGGTTGCTATAGAAACCTCCCCAAAGGACGTTCGGTTTGGGAGGAAGTCTGGTATCCGTGCACTTTAAGGTACTTGTTTATCTAAAACTTGTTTCCTGTTGTGATACTCGTGCCGCAAACACTGTTGGTCCCAAATCAAGCTGCAGCCCACGCCGTGTTGCCCGTGTGTAAGTATGCATCCGTCTGTGTGTTTCACAATGCATCGCATCGCCTGGCCCCCCAACCCAGTATCAGGCTGCGTCTGTGTGTCCCCTGTGGCATCCTGAGTGACAGATGTCTGTTACCCAACGCCAAGTGAATTAGCCCAGTGTGACTGCCTCTGCCAGAGCTGAGGGGGAGCAGAGGTGGCGGGGCCACTGCCTGCCGGTGAGAGCCTAAGGGAGGCGGGGGTGGGGGGTGTAACAGGCCTGCGTCGAGCTGCACAGCTTCACCTGGCATTCCTTAGCAGAGGAGCAATAAGCACAAAGCCGCGATCTATGGGAGGAGATAAGCGCTGCCTCTGGAGGTCTGGCACTGATAGGCAGCCAGGCCTCACACACTCCAAGAGAGGAGATGAAAAAGTGTGCCAGGCAAAGCACCGCGCCAATATCAGTATCTCTGGGTCTGATGTTTGTATGTTGAATTAGAGAGCTCGTCAGGACAATGGCAATGCATAAGTAGAATGTTGTTGTTGTTGTTGTTTTGTTAGGAGAGTTGACATTCTTTCATGTGCTGATAGTCCAATAGAGGCACTAGGAACTGGAAATATTGTTTTAAAGTTGCTAGTTGAGATGCTTTCATCGCTGGGTGTGCATTGCTCTACTCTTTTTCAAATTTGCCTCTTGCGTTTTCTTTTTGCTTCTTTAGATGTGCAGCTTTTTATCTTTAACAGGTTAGAACAACAATCCGTGTGCTTTTTTTATGTCAAGGATGTGTGTGTGCGCGTGTGGTTTTTTTTTTTCCTTTTTCTGTGCAAGAAGAAAATCCTCATCCTTAGTTTACCCCTCCACAATGCCTTAACAATCCACAGCCTGCTCTCTGCCTGTGAGGCCACTCTCCAAGGTAATTAGAGAATATTTCTTCAAAGAGGAGCTATATGACCCCTGTGTGTCCAGATAAAAGGCCAGTGTGGCTAGGCAGCCCCCTCTCTCGCTCCGTCACAAGGCTCAAGAGGACTCCAGCAGTCGGCTGCAACGCTCCCAGAATCTCTCAGGCTAATAGGATTTGATATTAAAAAATGTCCACCAGCAACATTGCAGGAAAATACACACAGATGGACAACAGTGTTTTTCAGTAGGATACCACCTCGTAATATCTTTTCCTATTATGTCCTGTTTCCATCCATCTCCCCTTTTCCTCTCTCCTGCTGATTTGTTAAATCCGAGCTGTTCAGTGCACTTTTTCATGTGCTGCACAGCTTTTAATCGCACTTTATGGCACATTTTTCATCAGTTTCATCTGCCAGGACACAACGTTAGCCTCAAACTTATCACAAGCCTTTTACAAACCACTCATCATAGATCATTAATTATTTATATATATCTGATAGACTTTGTGGTCAGAGCATCAGGTCTGCAACTGGTCCATCCTTCACAACACCAGTGACCACAAAATGTTTTTATTTTCTTAAACTATAGCTTTTTATTGAGTCATTTTTGCCCTGGTGTACTGGGTTTCTACACAGTTCTGAAAGGTTCGGAAAAATATATAATTTGCTTCCAGTGAGTTTAAGGTCGGAATCAGAAAGTAGGGAATAAAGTGAGGAAATATAATTGTTAATATCTCCTCTACCTTTGTCTTTTATTGCTACTTCCTTAAAGATTAATAGCTCGGTTGTTGTTTTTTTTATTAATCGCTCAAAAGTTTTCCTTAAAAGGTTTTAAACAAATGTTTGCAGTTAGATATTGAGCATGTTTACTTGCTCTTTTTGTTTTTACAGCTATGCAAAAATATGACGCTCCACTTTACTGTTGACAGACAGACTTATGGATCTATATCATGGATGCTACTCAGTTGGTGAAACAGGGCATAACAAGGCTGAACGTTGTGAATTTTAGGCCAATAAAAAGTCAGAAAAACAGTTGGCAATTTTTAAAATCATATTGCCTTATCTGTGAAGTTTTATTCAAGCCCACAGACAACCACATTCCGATAAACTAAAATATAATAGAAATGTTATTCAATATAAAAAGTAACGTTCACTATATAGATTTGTTAAATACAAAGTGAAAGATGTTAATAATTTGGTTCTGTTAAATTCAGTTTCTCAGAAAATTGGCATATTAAAAAAGACCAATAAAACTGTTTTTTTATGCAGAAGTGTCAACTTACTGAGAAGTAAGACCCTGTTTTATACCATAGGTGAGCTCAACTCTTTGTCAGGATGGTTTTTGCATGAATTGCTGCATCTGTGCAACAACGCAGCTGAGAACTTCAGGAAGCCCTGGTTACTTCAACATCAGATTTTAAGTCTCAGTCGCAGTAGGTCAGGTCAGTTTGCTGCCTAATCAAACAGGACAATAAAATGATCATTAAAGCAGGTATTTACAGTGTGGGATGGAGGAAAGTCCGGCTGGAACATGAAATCAGCCTCTACTTGAAGCTTGTCGGCAGAGGGAAGGGTGAGGTGCTCTAGAAATCCCTGGTACTTGGCTACACCATCTTTGGACTTGATAAAACACAGTGGGCCAACACCTGCCGTTTACATGGCTCTCCAGATCATCTCTGACTGTGGAAACCTCTCACTGGACCCCAGTCCACTCTGTCTGTGGTGGCTTTTGAAGCCCTGATTTTAATGTAGAGTTTCCCCCAAAATATCATAGTCCTCCCAAGGCTGTAGTTATCACTGTTGCTTGTGCCTCTTTTGTTTACCACGCTTTTTCCTTTCTGTCAACTTTTCACAAATATGTTTACATGTAGCACGGTGTTAACAGCCTGCTTTGTCTAACCTGGAGCTTGTCAGTGATTATTCCCTGAACAATTGTCCAATCAGCTTTTTTCCACATGATTATTTAGCACATAACAGCAGTTTTGTATTCAAATGTGTATTTATAGCTTTTTTTATTAGTCTTATATAAAGTTTTGATATTATGGAAAACTGAATTTTGGGGATTTTAATTAGGCGTAGGCTGTAATCATAGAGATTAACAGGCATAAACACGTGTATCAGTTGAATTTAATCATTGAAATAAAAATAGTTTTTATTTTTCATTTCAAGGTGCAGCTGTATAAAAAAAGTTTGATCACAAATTTTACATTAATAAAAAACGTGTCTAGAAATCTGGAGAATGTGAGTTTCCATAAACATTTAGATTGAAACATTTCTTTGAACTCTGTTTAGGTAGTTTCCTATTTCTTCAGCCAGAATGTACACCATAGTAGCAGTAAAGAGCCGATAAGTTTGTTTCACGTGACAGCAGTCAGTCACAGGATGGCCTCGCTGTCCATTTCCATTTGCTGTGTATGAAGGTCGTTCATGCTGTCACTATAGAGTAATCTCCTCATCCAGAAGGTGGGATTCATTTCTTTCTTCGACAAGCACTTGAGTTTGAAGCTCCGTCTGTCACTTTTCGTAATAGGGCCGTTGTAAAAGATAAAAATGGATCTGCGTGTGCGCCAGTGTGTGTGTGTGTGTGTGTGTGTGTTTGTGAGATGGCAAGTTACTAATAGGTGAGACAATGCAAAACTGACCTTGATTCAGAGACATATCCTCCCTACTGAACGGAATCAATAGCTTTTGCACACTGCTCCCAGTTCCCATCCTCTGCTTTGACACACAAGTAACCCCCCTCTCTCCCTCTCTCTCTCTCTCTCTCACACACACACACACACACACACACAAAGATCCATCTCCAGGCAGCGATCAATAACCATAATCTGTTTCTGCCCATCGCCAGTCATGCGAGCCAGGCTTTTAGGTGGCGTGTATGTGTGAGTGTAGCAGAGAGAAGAAGGTTTGATTCTTTCATTGGAACCCATAAAGCTGCTGAAGTCTGTCATGTTTCCCCCAACAGGCTGACATTCACATATTTGGACATCATTTCAAAGGATTTAAATTGAAAACATAAAGGATGCGGTATCCTGTGCACACTCCTTTGTGTATTGAGGCCGCACCCCCCCAGACTCCCATTGTAATTATTACAGTGACATTCTCACAGCCCTTCCTCCAAGTTATTATCCCACTCTCAGCCGCGTCTGTCTCTGACCACAACCTTTTCTTTTTCTTTTGTATACTGTAAAACTCTTCACCTAGCAGAGATGAAAGTGTTCCCGTATGCATGATGGGGTGTCATGAATAGGATCTGCCATGTTAGTGTTGTCTCACATGAATTATTTAGCATTGCTGATAGTTCTAATTTGCCAGCTGTTGTGCCATAACTGTCAGCAGCCTCATAGATAATACTCAGCAGTCTGGATCGCCGTGGTGCACGGTGCTTGACTGGGCACAGTGAGATGCCATCCAGGTCATTATATACAGGATTCATGTGAGTGTAACTCGCCAACTTCCTGTTCGGAGGAAACAGAGCTCACTACCAGGGAGTCATTTTGAAGTAAATTTCATCACCTCAACTTCTTGAGTAAGTTTATTAAAATTGAATTATTGCTGGATGAGTAGGTGGGTGGGGGCCTCGTTTGGTCTTGGCAAGTTCTTCTTTGGGCGGTGGCTGGCACTGGCTTTGATAGGGCGGTTGAGAGTTTATGCATTATTTGGAGGGCTACTAAAAGGGGAGGGGTCTCTCTCTCTCCCCCTCTGAATGTTTTAACCTAATCCCATTATCAGTGTAGCGCACTGCCTCCCATCTCTTCCCCTCCTTATCCCTGCCCCCTCCCACCCCTCTCTCCAGCTGACCAGCTGTTCCTGCCGGGACTCACGACAATGTCCGATGTGTTCAGATCACTGAGTAAGCCCCCCACTCCACACACACAGACACACGCACACACACACTCCTTCCGATGCACACTCACACAGATGAACAGAGTGCAGACCATGCACAACCAAAGCAATTGCCAACCCCATTGCTGGAGCGTAGAAAGGCCTAGAAGGAGGAGGGTGTTAGAAGGGTGGGCTGGGGGGGTAGCTTTGGGTGTGTGGAGGGGGCAAGCACAGGCCTGTCAAACCAAGAGCCCTGACTCAGGAGGCAGCCCAGCTCGGATGGCATATGGCGTCTAGCTTCATACAACATGCAAAAGTATTCTCGCCCTTCGTCCCCTCTCATCTACTCCCCCCTCTCCCTGTCTCCCACTCCTGCTGCTAATGCAAAATGACTCATAGCATTACTCCTTTTTTTTTTTTTTACCCCTCTTCCCCCTCCACATTAGTTCCTCCTCCCCTTGCCAACCAGCCCCGTAACAAAAGGCGTCCACTGCATGGCACCCACACCCTGAAAAGCCCTGGAGGCCCTGCCCAGCCTGCACTCTGGAGTCTGGGCTTCATGGGGGCCGCCCCCTTTGAAAACACAGGTAGGACAGGCGTAGAACCAGACGGCCGACAGCAGGGTCCCAGAGCCCCGCCAAGGGTAGCATACACAGGCACTGCTGGTGTCAGACTGTTGTGTATTTTGACATTCTAGAAAATAAACTACACTTTCTTACAGATCTGGTATTTTACAGGTGCATCTCTATAAAGTAGAATATTATCAGAAAGTTCATTTCTTTCAGAAACTCCATGTAAAAACTCAGATTAGGATAGACTGATTGGACAAAGGCTGAGATTTACTTCAAACCTGGCTCTGTTCATTATCTGTCTCTGACTAACGCTGATCAGCTCAAACACCCTCATACTGTTTAACACAGAGCTGGGGGTTAATAATTTTGACTAGCTTTACAGCAGCAGGACTTTGCGATTTGTAGTCACTGAGTTTACTTTAACTGAAGGCGATGGTTGGCGTACTGGACAGAAGTGTTTGTACTTACGGCATAAAAATATTTAAATTAACAGCCCTCTGAAATAGTCTTACATATAAAGGAATCGATAGATCAAGATAGAAAAAAAATATTTAAATATTGTCCAATCTTTTTTCCAGATATTGATATGAGTAAAAAAAAATGAAATCTTTAACCCCCCCTTGCTGAGTTACTGTAATCCCCGAGTCCCCACTAGACGCCTCAGGGCCCAGTGTGATTGGTTTGTTGTTGCTGTTTCCAGCTCAAGTGTAAAAACCTGTCCCTCCGCTTAAGTGATTAGCATCCAGCTAGCCATTCCATCTGTTACCCCTAGCCCTGTTTAATTAATGAACTTTCTTTTTCCACCCCACACCCAGTGAGCGCAGCACTAAAGCAAAAGCTGTTAGTCCTCTCAGGTTATCGTGTTATCCCCCCTCTCCACACCCTCCCAACTCAGTGCATTCCCATTGATTAGTTATGTTTTGTTTTCCCTCTCTTTTGTCTCAGGGTTCTTGAAGGGAGGGTTAATGAGCTTTACTGGCAAGCGGTGGTGCTTGGAATCGGGGGATAAATGGGAATAATATATTTTTTGTAATAGATTTGGCATCGATGTGAAGCCTCGTGCCACCATGCACGCTTGTGTAAATGTGATAGATGTGTGTTTGTGCACAAATACCTTGGAGGTGCATTGTATTTCATCCCTCTGCTATTACTCCTCTGGAAGACTCTTAAACAGTCAGCTGTGTCTCTATTCATCGGCAGATCAACCCAGAAACACTCTTGTCCCATTCTCTTGTTACCAGCAAGTAGTCTGTCTTTTTTTCCCTTTATGTCCCGTTTTCCTTGCGTGTCTCCTGCTACAAGGCCAGGAACAGCTCGTTGTCCAGCTAAAGCTGCCCTCTTTTGTTTGTGCGGCCCTTTTTATCCTTGTGCTAATCGCCGTGGTCGTGTGCCTGAGTTGGACCCCATATTTCACGCTCGGCTCTCCTTTGTTTGACACACCACCCCTGATAAGAATCCCAATTCTAGGGCCTCTCTGATATTGAAATCCAGCAGCGGAGTAGAAAGAGCCTTCAATCATCCATTATCTGTGCTCCAGTGATTACTATTCAATCTCACAGGGTCCAGGCTCCTCATCACTGGCCCCAGAGCTGAGGACGGCCCCTGAAAGAGCCCACATCCCTTAATTCTTGTGTCACATTCAAGCTATCCATAGATATTCCTGACGCAGTCGCGAGGCAGCCTCACATTGAATGCTGCTGGGAAATGTCAGTGAAATGTCACTCATCTCACTCCGCTGGAATCTGCCTGTCTCTGATCTAGCACTGGGTTTCTGTAAACTCATTTTTTTCACTAGGTGTTACATCATCTGGCTTTTTCTAAATGACCATTTTATTTTTAATTCCCCTTTTTCCTCTTTCAGCCTCCAGGACTGCTCTTTTATTATGAGACTGCAATGCTTAAATATTGCAGACTTAATTCATAGTGGTAAGAAGGAATTAGTTGATTATTTATAAGTTCCACATTAATGCCTCTTTAAATACTTCAAAGGCACAGTGTGCTTCTCGACTGGCCTGTGGCTATTGTTTTCTTTTAGAGGACGTCCTTGTCCCTCCCAGCATTTGCATTTTTGCGCAAAATGGAATTTTTTTTTTGTATTGACAGACAAGCACTGCAAACAAAGCAATAACAAAAACAAAACATTTAAGTGTGCATCGCTGTGCATTGTTTGCCTCTTCTTACAGAAAGCAGCCTTTGATGTGTTAATTCTGATAGCCTGTCTTTTATTGTCAAGTGGCTGTGGCTGAAAGAGAAGCGATGAGAGATGCTAGCTGAATCTTGTGACATCTCTCCAATCGAACAGGCTGTAAAAAGACTGAGTTTGATGTACTGCTGGTTATTTTGCCCTTTGCGGTTTTGGACTTCAACATTTTACCCATAGTCTGTTGTAAGGAAATGTAGTTTTCTGAATCAAATATTTCCTTCACTTAGTTATTGTTGTTAACTACGTGACTGTTGGATATCATAATCTATCATATTTACTGATTCTGAAAAAATAGTAACAGACTAACGCGAAGTATTCAGATAATATAAAATTATTGAAACTACATGCGAGACTTAAAGACTTTTTATGATCTTTTGCCACCATACTTTATGAGAATGCTTGACTACAATACACTGATAATAAACTGATACACCATGTTTTAATAGTATGTTCTCTTTGCTCAGAAGTCGTATTTTCCGAGTTCCTAGTCGCATTAACAATGTAAACGTCCCCAGAACTTGGCTTTCTGACTTAGAAGGTTGGATCTCAGTGAGGAATCCCGAGTTTGGTTTCCAGTTTTGCTCCACGAGTATATTACCGTATTTTTCGGACCATAAGGCGCACCGTGAATTAACGTGTCTATGTGTGTCTTTGTCCACATATAAGGCACACTGAATATTCTTCCCAAGTGTGTAATATCACTCCGCCCGTTCACGTACACAGCTCTCTATCCGTCTCTGTCGGGAGGACAGAGTAGTTGGACTACACTGCCGTGTTTCTAACATAAGGCCAAAACAAACATAACTTTTATATTGAATTAACTTACTAGGTTTATTGTTGCTAGCGCGTACTCCGGGCGCCGGCTACTCAAGCGTAGTGTGCGCATACTATGAGCTGCGCGCACTCCGCGCTGACTCTTTGCTGACGTTTTACCCTTCATAGTCGAGTGTACCGTTGCCTACATTTCTTGTGGCAAATTCCCAAGCTTTTTGTCAGCAGGACAAAGCGGGGGAAAGGATGGTAAAATGCGTGATTAGCTAGCTGAGCATCTAGAGCCATTTCTTTTCCAGCAGGCTCCCACTGCACGAGGGATGCTGTGATACTGCGCGTCCATGCGACCGCCTGCTTGGTGCAGCTCAGTGTATCAAGCTCAGCGTCACATATAAAAAAGTTTAATGTAAAGTCATAAAATTGAGCTGTGCACGTACGTGTACGCTCGGACTTCCGTCGAGTGAACTACGCCCAAGAATGTGGGGGTCTTTACATGAATGCACTTTTAGTTTCAACCTTACAGTCAGGCAGTCTTGTAGACAGCTCATTGGTTCGATCAGGTAGTGACACAGTGTACCGTAATGCTCCTAATATCTATTGAGCGGAGCGGCTTCATTGCTTACCAAAGTCGTAGTTACACATTTTAACAGATTTTTAAGTGCATTGTATCACATGAAATCAGTCAGTAAGCACAACGGTAATCACATATAAGATGGAACGGATTATAAGGCGCACCATCAATTTTTGAGAATATTTTAGGAATTTAAGTGCGTCTTATAGTCAGAAAACTAAGGTATGTAGTAAAAACTTATCCGTGTTAACTGTTTATCTGCTCTTTTGACAATTCATCACTGGTTAAGCGATTGGCACTCATGGTGCTAGAAAGACGTAACCCCTCCCCCTGTTTTCTGACTTGTAACGAAAACGCTCTGCAGTAAGTTGCAATGTCATTCCCAGCTCCATGGTCCGGCTTCAGAAACTAATCAAACCCATTATAAGAACATGGTCCAACTTCAAAGTAGGACAAGATAATGCCTACAAATGAAATGGGGGCACAGATTGGTAACTCATTAAATTACCCCAGAGCTTTTTGATGTCAAACAAAAAGAAGGTAACAGTCTGAGACCATGTGGGTTTATTTTAAAATAAGATTTGTCTTACTCATGAAAATCAGTCTTATTTTTCTCATCAGGTTGCCCTAAATTCCTACTAGTTTGAAATTCAGAATGGACTTAAGTTTTCCACTTATTAAATGATTTAATCTTGGATAACAGAACAATTCAGTGCTTTTGTTTAATGTAGCCTGCACATCTTCATTAGTTATGTATAGCTTCTAATTACTATTGATGAGATTCTAGCTCATTTGGGTACAAATCTATAGCTTTTTGTTATTCTAATGATTGTTATTTACCCTCAGATCTCCAAGCCAGGGGGCTTTGGAATTTTTTTCCCTTTAAAGGCTGAAATATCTGGAGCTGCTCTAGCTACACCCACTTGTTTTTGTATCAGGCGCCTAACAGAAATCCAGTGTCCCTCCCCCCACATCATCGCTCGTCTGCCTGTATGTATAGAACTTCCCGCTCCTCCATCTGTTTTTGTCCACCCATGAAAAGGGCCTTTATAAGCTGCGGGATGCACAGTTGACATGCTGTAAGCTATGCTTTGCCCAATCAAGACAGTGCACCAAACTTATGACGTGAATCCAAGGGGGCCACAGGCCCTACCCCCCTCCCCCAAGTCTATTTCGATTATGTGGGATCTCTGTCTGAGATCTCTGAGTTGAAGAAGTTTTTATAACGGACATTGTCTCCATCATCCATTTTCACTATAAAAGCCTCCAGTCTGAATGGGACTCCATGCTTGCCCACTGGATGATGGCTGGCTCCTGATTAACCCTGGAGTGACTAGCTAATGTCATTGAAGGAGGGCCACCTGGCTGTGAGACTGTACAGTCAGCTGCCACTGAAGGGCCAGAATAGGGGACGACCAGGTGTTGGGCTGCAGCCCCCCTAATTGTTGCCATGTAATAGCCTGCTTGACTGCACAATATAGCCCAAGGGCGAGGATTAGGGAAAAGCTGTTGCCAACACAGAAGTCTATTTTCTTCTTTGCCCAAGGTTTTCTGTGTGAGTTTCTTTCTGTGTGCATATAAATATACATCTCCCCTCACTGTCCTTCTCTTCCATTAAAATGCAGACAATGAGAAGGCTTGGTCCTTCTGCTGCTTGGTTCCAGGCCTTTATCATCACAAGACGTTGTCTATAAAATGCGTCTCTGTACAGAAGACAGGTGCATTTCAATTAGAATGTCATCCCAAAGTTAATTTATTTTGGTAATTTAATTTTAAAAATAAAATGTATAGATTTACAAAAAAGAGTGAAATATTTCAGATGTTTTTTTTTTCTTTACATTTTGATGATTATGCCTTAAAGCTAAAAGCCCAACATTTTAATTTTCCAGACCTTTTTTATATAATATAGGCCCAATAAAAAAATCTTTAAAAAAAAAAACAACACAGAAATGTGAAGGATAAGACCTATACAGTCACGGTAAATACTGCTGACTGAGCAGTTATCCAGCAGCCAGTGATGACACCCTCCACAAGGAGAGTAAAGCACTCAAGCCTATTGCTAAAGACAGCGGTTGTTTAATGTTCTGTTTTCACACACAGAGATGGAAGGTTCAGTGGTAGTAAAAACTATAGTTAAGAAAAAGTGCACAAGTAACAGGGGTAACCGCAACCGTGAAAGCGAAGCATTGATGCAGTAATTGATGCAAAAGGGGCCCCACCCAACTATTGAATCCGTTTACTATACGGTACATGGATCTACTTTCACCAGGCTGGTATTTGTCTTTTAAAAGATGCGTTTTCTGTTGGTGTGTAATTTTCAAATTCTCAGAGAAAGCAGTTTTCACTTATTGGCTGAAAACCATAATTATCAAATAATTTGAAATGGATGCTTTAAATAGATATCACTCTGTGTGCAATGAGTCTATATATTTTGAGTTTGACTTTTTTTTAAGTGAGTTACAGACAAACTTTTCAGTTACATCCAAATGTTTAAGATGCACATGTTGAAAATATTTTTATTTTATTTTATGACAATGATTACCCCACAAATTCTTAAAACCATATAAGATATCTCTAACCCTCCAGGAACTAATCCTCTTAGCATTTACATTTACCACAGGTGTGATCGTGTGCAACATAGCACTGATCATTATCATTCCTGCTAAATGCTTGTCATTTTGCATAAGGCCAGGCAGCCTAATTGGCACGATAAACCTTTCAAAGATGGGGCAGTGGAGGAACAGGAGGTTTTATGTCAGCAGAGATGTTCAGCATTAATGCATGACAGTTATTCTGTTGCACATGCCACAAGCTTCATTAAAATTGCAGAAGCTTCTGCTCATTTTGTTTTTAATATTTCATCAGTGCTTGTCTGAGCAATGTTATCGTATGGTTAAAATCAGAGTCATTTGGCATGACCCAGAGTTGGCGCTGTACTCTTGTAATTTAAGTGTCTGACCTGTTTTCTGGATGTGTCAAATAGATTGAAGAACAACAGGGGACTTTGATTGCCGCCATGCTTTGCAGGTTTTGCAAGAGTCCAAGGGCTGAGAGTAAGTTTGTAACCTGATGATTGCTTTTCTATAAATTTAATAAAAAAAAGGGGTGAATTGCCTTGTGAGCATTCAGTGGGATTTCTATCACTATCTAGGTTCAACATGCCCTTCTGTGTTTCACCAGTGACTTTTTATTAAAAGTTCAAATTGAGATCAGATAGATGCTGTTGTTCTGACGCGACTCCAAACAAGTCAAATGTCAGGAACCGAAGGGAAAAAAATTACACACATTCACCTCAGATAACTCATATCGTGCCCACCTTTGTCCCAACCTAATAATGTTTCCATTGGGCTCCGACGTTCATCTCACTCTGGTGATCGTCACTGACAAAGGAGACCTTCAGAGACAACTCTCACCCAGCCACTCGCGGAGCTGTATCTGTTAATCTTCATCCCTATCAGCCTTTTTGTAGCTCATCATATTATGACTTTCTGTTAACGCACCGTGGAGGCTGGTGTGACTGTCTGGCCATAATGGGTCTGTGTTTGATTAATCATGTCGACCCTTTGTGTTCCACATCTGAGCCTGCTGTATTAGGACTCATCAATGGACGCCAGAGTCCTTTGAAAAGGAGATTGGTTACAGACTTGGTTCATCTAAATACATAAGACCAGTAGGCTTTGATAGTTGCCGTGTTGGACAGACCATATGAGGTCACCATGAATCGTATGGCTATCCAAAGTCTGAAGAACGGTGGCTTGCTGTTTTAAGCCTTTTGCCGTACAATCAGGTAATACCACTGACCTCTGTATAGGTGCTGCTCCTGTGATTTGTTGTTTGGCAAAAAATCAATTTTTACTGTCCCCTGGAGAAACGGTAAACTGCCAGAGACTTCAGAAAATGGGTGACTACTTTTTCCGCTGCCGCCCATAAATCATTGGTCATGCTAGCTCGCAGACATCAGGTTTGATCTTCAGCTGAGGCCAGCCTGCGTGAAATCACTGATGGGCAGTGATGATGTCACAGGTTGAGAGTGATGTCACGACCATAACTCCCCGTCTTGCTGTCCGAATGCCAGATGGACGGCAGAGAGGTGTGGAGGTTGGAGCGTAGAAAGCTCTTGCAGTGGAAAACTGACCCCTCTGGAGGTGTCATTAACCTGGGATTACTGTTTGACCCGACTCCTTTGGGGCTCCTGCAGCTCCAGTTATCTTGGCCCCACTAATTAGACTACTTGTTAAAACTTTCTGAAAGCAGCTATTCCTCTGGAGCATCCGCTGTCAACCAAGTCTGCGCTCACCCTGAAAATGGACACGCAGACACCTCCATTCATCATAATGCATTTGTGACACATTCAGACATTTTCTGTACTGCTGCTAAAGCTGTCGGTGCCCCAAAAAAAGCTGTTTAATGAGACACCAAGGGCTGAGTAGCTGCTATATAAAATGGGACACACACACGCACTGTACAATCACCCTACTTGCTGGTTTCTGTCATACATGCTCTCACTTTATCCATCTCAATCTGTTGTTCCTTCCCACTTTGCCATTATTCCTGCAGCCAGCTTTATTGCCACATTCACTCTCTGCCCGTGTCTATCTTTCTCCGTGTGTCTCTCCATCTAAATTTCTCTGTCTTCTTGCCCATAATCACCTCACACCTCCGAGGGCCTCTGCTGAGACGAGCTTCACACCTCAGCCCTCGCTGTGACAACAGGTACCGCTGGCACTCACTGCTCGGCCTCTGTCCAATCAACACCTGCTCGACTTTATCTCTTTTTCTTTCCTTCCTCTTTCCCATCTTCGCCACTCCCTCCTCTATGTCTCCTCCCTCTTTCCTCCTTCAGTGAAATCCCTTGTTTTTATGGCTTAGCTAATGGTTTTCCCCTACTAACTCTTTGTCAGTTTCCCTTTCTTACAAGTTTTTTACTTGTCAACTTAAATATCGGTGCACGCAGTGCCTTGTAAAATATTGCTACCACTTAAACTTTTTTTTTACGTTTTGTACTAAAATGCAAACTTCATGGTATTTCATTGGGGTTTTATGAAACGGACCAACAGAAGAAAGTGCATAACTGAAGTAGAAATAAGCCCCAAGCGTAATTTGCAAAGTAGCTTTTAAATGAATAATTGAAAGTTTTGTGTTAATTTGGATTCAGCCCCTTTACCCTGATAGCCTTGAATAGAATCAGTTTAACCAGTTCTGAACACAACAACTGGTGAATAAACTTACGCCTGTATGTAATTTAATTTCAGTATAAATCCAGCTGTTATTCACTACTGTTGCTAGACGACATTAGTGATTAACAGCATCATAAAGACCAGAGTTGGGTTATAAAACAATGTCCCATGCGCTGAACACCTCACACAGCTTTGTTCAATCCATCCTCCCTTAAATGGAAAGTGTGTGGCTCAACTGCAAACCTATCAAGGCATGGCCGTCCAGCTAAACTGAACAATTCGGGCAGGGAGAGGATTAATCAGAGAAGCAGCGAAGAGGCCCTTTGTAACTCTTCAGAAGCTTCAGAGATCACCAGTTCAGGTGGGAGATAGGGAAATTGGTCAGAGTTGAGGGAAGATGGTTGGAGCTAAATACTGGAGGGAAACCTGTTAGAGGCTGCAGAAAACTGGGGTGACGGTTCACCTTCCAGCGGGTCAACAACCCTAATCACACACCCAGAGCTACAGAGGAATGGTTTAGATTGAAGCCTATTTGTGTATCAGAATGGCCCAGACATTGTACAGCTCTAAAACCGGTGGAGAATCTAGTGGGACCTGAAAATGTATTTTTCACCGCCAGGCTCACTCCAATCAGATTGAGCTATTTTGCAAAAAAAAAAAAAAAAACCTAGTCGTAACCCCTTTTGCTGCCATCACAGTATTTACAGGAATTATTTAAGGGTTTAAAGTATGTTCTCATAGGAGTTCAATGCAAATGCACTTTACAGCTCCGATTTGTTTTGTAAAACACTTTATGAACTCCATGTATCATCTTCCTTCCTCTTTATTACCCTCATCTAAGTTTATGTCGAAACCTGACAAAATATGAAAAAAACCGAAGGGCTGTGAATACTTTTGAAAGCCGCTCTCCATCATTCATTAATGCATCTAGTCCTTTGGACTGCTATTTTAAAGACTAGCGCATTTTTTTATATCCAGCTTTATAGTTAAGTTTTTGGTTTCTCTTTCACTCAGGGAGGTGGAATATAAAACCTATTAAGAAAAAAAAACATCTGCTTTTTAGTCAGTTTGCATTGGCACCCCACCCCACCATCAAATCTCTTCCTCTTAACAGGCCAATTACATGACCACTTGGAGTCGATGGCACTGTGAGCTACTCCTGAGGCCCTCTCCTCGCCAAGGTCAAGCTGATTGGCCCAGGTTAATGGGCAGATGTGGGGACTGACAGAGGCGGGGGTCAGGCACACAGAGGAATCCTCCCCCTCGTCTCTCAACTGTCCCCCTTCACAACAAGAGCCCTTTCTCCTTGAAGCGCTTCGACAAACAGCATTAACCTTGGCTGTGCTGCGGAGGCCAGAGGTCCATCGGCATGGCTTCGTCCACATGCATGAGTCAGAGTTTTAAGAAAAAGTAGACATGCCTTGGGTGTCTACGCTAGGTTTTCTGCTTGATTTTAGCTTTTTTAGCTTTCTTTGTTGGAGTAGAGTTCATGTGACCAAGTTTCTGAATATATTGCCTTGAAGAGGATTATTTTCAAAAATGGACAGGCCTACAGTTAGTTCTTTTGCCTGAAGCAGTGTCATAAATCCAGGATTGATTTTGAGTCTTTATTTCTTTCAGCCTTGGTTACCCTGCTATTTCTCCACCTTCTTTTTAACTTAAAAATGTTCTAATTAAGTGAAATATTTTTAGCTTTAGGGAGTGCTCTATTTAAAATTCAGCATGATTAAGGCATCTTGGACAAAAGAAGAGGAGGCAGTCACTCTCCCTAAACCCATCATCCAACTTCTGTTAGAAGGAAGCATAGTTTAAGTAGTGTGGAGGCTCTAAAGACTCCAGTACTCCTTGAAATAATCTGGATTTTTAACCTTCTACTTCTCATTGCTTCTTTCTATGTTTCTTCTAGTTTTCATATGAGTAAATCTCGTAAAATTTCCCAGTCTTGGGCTTTGGTTGAGTTATATGGTGACATTAGAGAAACCTTTGGAAGATGGCCCTCAAAGCGGTTTGGTCTTAGCAGCAGGTGGTGGGTCAGGGTTCAAAACCATGCCATTTTCCCCTCTCACATGAGTCCATTTTATATATATTTGTAATCATTTAAAATAGAGATGCACTGATCGGGGTTTTGCCATTTTCTGATTTGCTTTCAAGTCTGGCCCATTCAGTATTGTTCCTAAGAGCCACAACACACAGAGACTCAATTATGTAAACATTGTTATAACCCAACGAAAAATGTAACAAACATTGACTGTAAAAGACCAAACATGCCACTTGGTCCTTGAGAGAGGTAGTTTTGAATCTTACAGAAAATTAAGAGATTAAGCCATTATCCAATTTTCTCCATCAAAGCATATCTCACTGACTCACTGCAAAAAGGGAACTAAAAGTAAGTAGAATTTTCTTGAAATTAGTGTATTTGTCCTTGGTTTGAGCAGGCAAGTTTAAATGATCTGACAATGGAATAAGATGTTTGCAATTAAAATAGGGACAACTCATCTCCATCTTATTTCAAGTGCAGTATCTCTAATTATCTTATTTTAGGGGTAAATACTCATTATATTGGCAGATAATCTTATTTACCTGCTCAAATAAAAGACAAAACACTAATTACACACTTACTTTTAGTTCCCCTTTTGCAACACTGTTGTGTTTTTTATTCATTTGCAGACGGAAATGTGTGAGTTTTCAGTTTTGAGACATCTAATGAGGAGGGGAAAGGAAATTTTGTAATTTTAGTATTTAAACTGATTATTGATGATTATTAGTCTGAGCTGATGAAGGGAGTATTGTGCAATTTCAATCACTGGTCGACTGTAATTCTTTAAACTAGTGAAACACAGATCAGTGTAAACTGTCTTCCATCTAAGGCATGCAATTAACCTGGTCAGTTGTTTCTGCAGATTTGCAACTAGTCAACATTTACTTGCGTCATGTTTACCAGTCACAATACAGTATCATAATAGACTGTTATTGTATGGCGCTCCTACTGCAAACTTGTGCTGTGTGGAAACATAACCAAAGATGCTTCAACCAGCATTTACATAAATGAACAAGATTTCTGCAGCTCTGCATACCCATAGATTTACAAAATTAGCATTAAGAGGTAAAAGCGATCAGTGGATTCTCTAGTCTTATCAAGACCCTCATCTGTTCAGTGTGAATGAAAGTTAATATTCAAGCAGACCTGTTTTGGTCTCCACACAGGACTATGCTTTTAAGGCATGATGCATAATCCTCTGGCTGCCTGCTGGCTGTGCATGTGTGTGTGAAGGTTTGTTTTAAATGTGTTGAGTGTGTGTCAGAGGCCAATGATGGTGTGAGGACTTTTGTCAGCAGGAAGACAGAGGAGCACAAAGACTCAGGCTGGTCTGATTGTCAGGATGCTTCTCTCCAGAGAGACACTGGTTCAGAGGTCAACCTGGGCTCTTTTCCTTTTTTTTCCAAACTGCTTGTGTAGATGGAGGATTTTGATGTTTCTTTGTGTCTCTCTTGTGTCTGTTTACATACTTAAACCTGTGTGTGAGCGTCTTTTGGATTCTGCCTGTGTTCAGTTATGCACAGTAAAAAAAAAAGGAATCCCAATAGTTGAGCACTTTCAGAGCAGGTCTCTGTGGAAGCAGAGAGAAAAAGGTGAGAAAACGAAGATCCGGTTGAGGGTTGAGATTGGCTGATGGGGTCCAGCAGTGATGGGACAGCCTTCTAATGAAGAGCCATCTGAGGCCTCTATTCACCTTGAACATGGGCCACTGCAGCTGCCCTGACCTTGGCTTTGATCCACAAAGACGCTTGACCCCCACCATTCCCCCAAAGCGTCCTCCCTGCCATCTGGACAGCACACATGCATATGTATACAAAATGTGCGCACACCCCTAGATGCATATGTATGTACACGTACAATGTCCCGGAAACATGCACATATGCTTACACAGGTAGGAGTGGTGAGACTGACACTTCTTGCCTAACGCAATAAGAAAACAAAAGTGATGCCCAGTAGGGGCGTTTTCAGCTATGCAGATCATCCAAAACGTGTAAATGTTTAACAGCATTTTTTAGAAAACAATGAATTCATATTATTTTAATACACAAATTCCATAATCGTTTCTTTTAGAGCTGCACGGAGTATTGATTGCAATAATATTGTGTGCCATTTTTCTTGTGCATGAGACTACTTGGATGCAATATTTGGTAGACTGTAATATCTCAAGACTCATACCTTAGAATGTTGTTGCTGAAAATCTAGTATTTAGCCAGTTTGATGCACTTTATGTCCACACCTGAGTTACAACGTAGTTATCTAAAAAGTTTAAGGAGAGTGATGGGAACAGTGATGATGATGAACAAGTAAAAAAGCAGTTAGGAAATTTTGGTTTTATAATCATATTAATATCACAGTAGTCAACAGTCATATTGTGTTTTCCTAATATGGTCCAGTTATAGTTTAATTGATTAAAAAACCCGTGCTTTAAAGCGCTTCTAATTAGTGTAGTATACACTAATTACAAATTATATTTAAAACATTTATCAGTGTAGAATGATTTACTCAGCATAGAACAACCCTGTTCATGTTTGATCAGGATAGTTATTTTATGTTTTGAAGATTAACAGAACTAGACACAGGATGTCAAACCTAAACCTTCATATCTGGGGCCCATAATAGCTTAAAGCAAAACAGATTTCACTTTGACAAGAAATATTGTTTTTGTTTCAATATGGAGAGAACTCATGCATCTGTTTAGATTCCTAGTAAATGTGCTAGCCAGACAATTGCATTTAACCTACACTTTTTATTGCTACCTCTTTAGTCCCGATTCCATAAAGTCATATAAAGTTGCCCAATTTCTATATACCTTTGTGATACCCTGACTTTGTAACAACTTAAACTTGTGAGATCCCACCCCCCTTTCATTACTTTCCTGGTGGTTGCCACACTACACAGACATCACATGGGTTCCCTCTCCTCCCCCTAATAGGAATGCAGCCGCTTGGAACGTAGCGGTTCCTCGGAAATTCCCAAAGTGGTGCAACAGACTTCCACCCAGTCCAGCTTTAAATGACAGTTATATCACGGGTGACTTGAGTTGCAATCCATCTGTGGAAATGTAGACCTGTCTCGGTTTCACTTTTTGTACATCGTACCCAGATGTATTTGAGCCTCAGTGGGGGATTTTATTGGAAAAAAATGAATTTTCCTAAAGGATAACATGGAAATAAATGTACCCTACAGGGTAAGTTCCAGTATGTTGTGATTTGCCTGTCCTGCATGTCCATATGTCCTGAATCGATTCATGTTTCTTCAGCAAAAGTAGGCCAGAATCAGCAGGCTTGGTGTCCCTAGCTTGGACATGGCCTTTGCGTCACTGCTCTGGATGTGTCCCTTGATTCGGTTACTGCGAGGAGATGGCAGCAGCTGTGCATTTGCGCTGGAACAAGCTGTGCCCATGGATTAGTAATCAGTGACAGGCAAAATAAAAAGAGTGGGAGAGGAAAGGCACGATTTCTACTTGATGTGCATCAGGTCAAATTTCTTTGCAGCTTTATTATTTTTTTACCAACACATATCATTGAACATTAACTTGAGTGAGCATGATTATGCGCCGCGCTTTCACCCCTCCCACATAACCTTGTTTTAGTTTCCATTCTTTTACCACCCATCTTTCTCCTCCGTTGCGCATCTATTTTCTACCATTTGTTGATTACTCTATTATCTTCCTTTTTTCTCAGTATTTTAATTTTTTTTCTCTCACTTTGATCCATTTGTCTAACTTGGAAAGAGGGCAGCGGAAGGAAATAGTGGAGGAGAGGCGTGTGTCAGAGTCAGAGAGCGTCTGCTCCAGCTGGAGTCAATATTTGCTTTAGGAATCTCAATAACAGGCCCACAGTCATCTGCATCTCTGATAATGGACCGCCATATGGCTCTGTTGACCCACGCTGTGCTGAGGCTCTCTCGCTCTCTGTGTCCCCATCCCTTCTTGTTTTTCATTTATCGGCTTCTCTGCAAGTCGTTTCATCAAGACCCTTCTGTATTTTTTCTCCTTTCTTTATTACTTCTCTAGGTACATTTTGTTATTTTCTTTTACTAACTTGTTTTCTTTCTGTCCATCATCCACTAAACCCTGGACATGACCCACCACACAGAGCTGTGACCTGTGTTACCATAGCAGCAGGGCCTGGGATGCCCACTCTTTGTCCTGCACAGTTTCCAGCAAGTGACAGAAAACAGTGACGTTGCATGTCTGGAAGACGGATAAAGAGCACATTAGGAAGTGCTTTTACGTGCTTAAAGTCATGTTGCTATGCTGCTCTCCTGTGAGGAACAATCAATTAGTCACACCATATTATTTGGCAGCTTTTACAGCTTTTATATCCCCCGTTACATACTTGCGTATTACCATTCTATTTGTGTCCGTTTTGAAATGTAAAGTATAAGCTTTTATTTTTATGGTATCTTAATGTTCAAATTTTGTTTTTCTGATACTTTTTTGTGGCTCAAACAGCCTTAAAGCCACAATGTCTCTATGTAGTTATTTGACATTTACTTTAGAAGTATGGCATGTATTTGTATTTAGTCCTTTCAAAAAATATTTTGTTGAACCAGTTTTCACTTTCTTCACTTCTCTTGAGGCATTTCTGTCACGTTTACACATCTTGACACTGACTAGTCTTATCCAACATCTATTTAATTTTCTTCCAGGATAGCCCTTCATCCCATCAACTATGACCTTCTTCTTTATCCCTTGTGAAGAAAAGCATCACTACAGCAGGATGTTGCCCCCACCAAGCTTTACCATTAGACTTAAAGTAAACAGCAGATGGGACTTATTTGAGGTTTTCTTCAACAATGGCCTTCTTCTTGCATTTTCTCTATTAATTCCTGATATGTGGAGCATATGTTATGACTAATAGCTGTCCTGTCATCCGAATCTCCCATCTTAGCTGTGGAGCTCTGCAGCTCCTCCAGAGTTACCATGGGCTTGTGAGCTGATCCTCTGAATAATGGTCTCTATACCCAGGCTGCCAGCTTGTCCCGTATCTTTCTAGTGTGTCCTTTGGTCTTTTATGAGTTTCCAATAGTGACTTTTGAAGAAAATGGATTGATATTGACTTTATTTAGGGGAATCACAGTAAAGGGGCCTGAATGCAAATGTTTTCCCCCTTTTTTAGATTTTAATTTGTAAAATATTTCAAAAACTGCTCCATCTTTCAACTCCATAGTGAAAGAACAATGCACAGTTGTTGTCTCATAATATCCATGTAGATAAGGCTATGTATATTTTTCAGGAGCATGGTCTTACCTCATCCTTTGTCTTATTCTGCCCTTCATCCAGTTTTTGTCCGTTACCCTGAACAGCTTGGCTATCATACTCGCTGGTGTGTCTCTGCACAGGTGTCCGTCATCCCTGCTTCGCCATGGTTCCCCTCAAAGCCATTGGTCATGGCTGCCTTGGCCCCTGCTGTGGCGGCATGTGCCCACCACAGGCTTCTTGCCCAGTGACTGTCTTGTCCTATCTATCTAACCCAGACCAGCGCCTCTCGGCCCAGTCCAGCCTATCTCAGCTTAGCCTGGTTCATCCTTGGCGTCGGCTTCAGCCTAGTTTCACTCTACCCAGGCAATCATAATGAGATGGGGGAGGAGGGCTTCAGCATTCAATAACTACAGCTTTGTGTGTTTGAGTGTTCATGCGTTCGTCAAGCAATTTGTCGGGCATTGTTTGAGAAAAAAACATGGTCACAGAGAATAGTCCGACTCATTCTCGGATGTTCGCTCACCCACACATTGTTAAATCTCAGGGCACTTACAGCCATCATGGCATCAAATAGTCCTTTTTACCCCAATGGTTCCCTACACCATATTTTATCCCACACTTCCCTCCATTCCACAACAGACTTAACAGGATATATCCATGATAATGATATGATAATGGCTATCAGAATGTTTTTCCGCCCTCACCCAGAAGCCATTTTGTGGGCTTATTTATCTATTTATTTATTGGAGTTTCCCCCATTCCAAATCCAGCCATCCATCCTGCATGCTGGCTGCCCAGGCCTCAGTCACTGCTTGTCACTCTGAATTTCAAATGGCTCCAATTTTCCCCCTGATGGCACGGAGAAGTGGCAGGCAGCACATCGGGGAGGGTGGTCCTAGACTTGCTGCCTGCAGCAGGGGTTCTATTAGAGAGAGAAGAGGGACGAGAGTAGGGAGAGGAGAGCTTTTCAGCATCACGCCAGCATTGATGTATTCTTTTTATGATTATTTTGGAGACTGCATTCTCATTTGGGGCTGTGTGGCATGGCTGATTGTTCCATTTTGCTTTTGGCCGGGATGATGATAGTGGAGCTGTCCAGTCCTGCAAACTACCTCACCCTCTCACTGTGTTTTATGTAGCAACTATTAGTCAATCTAAATGACTTTAATAACCATAACTAAGCTGGTCTCACTGATGATGAGATTTAAATAATAACTTATCAGCAAAGTTTATTGTTTCTGATGGAGAATCGTTAACCTTTCCTGAACTTAAAAAGACGAAAAAAATTTGTGTTTTTATTTCTTCTGTAACATTTATCGAAAACAGTGAAGACTGAAAGTCCAACAGTTTTCACAAGAACAAATCTCATCTCATATTAATGGATCAGAAATCTATGTATTGTGAATGGAGCAAATTAAAAACAAAGCAAAGAAAGCCTATTTAAAGCAGCAGCGTGTAAGTTTTGATCCAAGTATTAACTTAATTTGAGATATATTAAATAATTTTTCAGGTCAATATACAGCACTTGGCACGTATCAAAGCTCCGTGTAGGCTGCCCTTCTCAAAAACTCGCCTTTGTAACTTGAGAGGGTCAGATCCATCGCTAAATGGGTCATGTGACCGAGAACGCTGCTCTAGGTCACATGACCCATTCTAGGTTACGGCAATCTGAACTCAGTTTGCCATAACAACAAAACAGATATGACACTGACCTGATCAGACATATTTTTGGTTCTCTGATGTAGATTTTAATCTAGAGGGGAGAATGTGGCCTTGTCTTTACAAGTAATCTCATGTGTTCTCAATCCGTTCGTCCAACGCTCTATCAGATTCCAAAACACGGAGGGAGACTGTTTAATTTTGTGACAGTGCAGTGTTGCCAGTGGCCTTCAGGGGCGCTAAACCTGGAAGTTACAGGTCTAGCACATTTAGTGGGTAAAGGTTACACTGCTCTGCTTATAAGTTAACCTGACTTCCGCCAGATGTATGTCGCTCCGCCTAGCTTCACTCACATACATCTGGGACCTCTCCCATAGAGTGATTTCTCCAACCAGTTTTATTGTCCAGCCAATCAGGACGCAGGGCTGGAGTTTCATAGATGTGACGTAGTGGAGAAGCGACCGTGAGACTGTTTTGATTCAGACAATGGCGGCTCGCATCGAGGAAGCAAGCGTTAACATTGATGCTGCTATTTCTTCCGTGTTGTCCAATCTACCTAATATTGTTTCATTAAAAGAACATCAGAGAACGCCTCTGAAGGCTTTTGTTGGTGGAAACGATGTTTTCGCCCTTCTCCCGACCGGATTTGGCAAGTTTTGTTTTCCGGGGCGCGCCCGGAGCGGTTAGCGGTTACCGCGAACCGTATTAGGAGGCCTTTAGTCCTCAACGCGGTCGGCCCGGGATCGACTCCGACCCGCGGCGCTTTGCCGCCTGTCTTCCTCCCTCTTCCTGTCTGCTCACTGTCAATAAAACGCATGCCACTAGAGCCGCAAACACATTTTAAAAAAAAAAAGGTGTTTTTTTTCCTGCGTCGCTCTCATCAGCGTCACGGGTTGGCTTCGGTGTGAGTGGTTGAAATAGCACGTCGATAAAGATGACAGACAAGCGGCTTATCCAATCATATGCAAGGATTTTTGATAAGGCCCAGCCTTCAATAAAGGCAATTCCTATGGAGAGGTCCCAGATGAATGTGAGTGAAGCTAGGCGGAGCGACATACAGCTGGCGGAAGTCAGGTTACTTATAAGTAAGAACAAATAAGAAACGGGACACAAAATAAATATTAACTGGAAACTATTTTTTTGACAGAGTTACAATGGAACTGAAATGTGTTTCCAACAAGAATCAAGCTGATTAAAGCCAAAAAAATTACCTAGAGCATAGTAGGCTTTTAAATTATCATTTGTCTGTATGTAAATTAAAGATTTAGGACTTTTTTTTCTCATCTAAGAAGAGAGATTACAGTGAAAAGGGGTAGAAGCCATGTTAAAGCTTAGGAGTGGCTTTTTGCCCAGTGCAGGAGCTAATGAACTAGCAGGATTTTCAGATTGGATCTTTACACTAAGATGAGTTTTGGAAAATATTTTCCTTTTTACCTAAAACGTTGCTACTAAGACTACATCAACATGGAATATGAATATCAAATAACTTTGTCCTTTCACATCATACTACTGTCGGAAGCACATGCTATGTGTGTTTTCACAGCATGCAGTTGAGGTTGTAGAAACAAAGGGGCTTTTCTGGTCATACTGACCACTCAAAGTGCTTCACACTTTAGCCATATGCACTCACCAACACGCACATATTCATACACCGATACGCAGATTGGTGTGCAACTTGGCATTAGGTGCTTTGGCCAGGGACACATTGGCCAAAGGGAAGCTGGACTCGAACCCACAACGTTCCGGTTACAAGTTGACTACCTACGGAGCTACAGTCACCCACAATAACTGGCAATAAATCCAGATTTTTGTCAGTCCTATTTTTTTTTATCTGTGCTTCCAGCAGTGTCTGTGACCTTTAGCGGTTTGGAAACTGCCATCCGTGTGTGATGTGACGATCTCCTGCTGTAAGACTCCATCAAACAGACTTGATATCATAATTTTGTGTAAAGGAGGAACCCATGAGACGTATTATTGCATTCCAAGCAACCTTTTCCAAGCTTGTCATTATGAAGAGGTAATGTTTGAGATATATTGTGCAGGCCCAGCCTACGCCACATTTAGGTGTGTGTAAGGTGATGTATTTTATTTTTATATTCTCCAGGAAATGATTCATGTGAATTAAATGCGAAAAGATCAAAGTGTGCACCAATTGCTTTTGTTTTCCTCTCCCACACATTATGTTTTCTCCTTTAACAACACGTCGGCAGCTACGAGGAGCGAGCACTCTACTTGGAGGCCATTGTTCAGAACCACAGAGAGGTCATGACCTTTGAAGACTTTGCATCGCAGGTCTTCTCCCCCTCCCCTGCCTATTCAACGAGCGGGACAGGTGAGGAATAAACATCTTATTGTGGCATCATTTGTCCCCTCTTCTTTCTTTCTTCATTTGTTTTCTTAGCTCCCTTTCTACATTAGTCTCTCCTCCTTCACAACACACCTGTTCGCCCCTTTCTCCCTCCCCTCCACTCTTCTTCAACGCCTACGCTCACTGATGAATATCAAACGACAAGCCCTGGCTCTTCATGCGCTCCGACTGACTTCAAACACACTGCTTTCTCCACTTCCTCAAGCCCCACTCACACTACTTTGTTCATCCCTTTTTTTTTTTTTTTTACTACGTCTTTCCATGCAATTACTTCCCCCATGAATATAAGCAGCCTCTTAAATGCCAGTTGCAGAGTGCCTGTTTGTGTTTATGTCTGTGTGTGTGCGTTTCCTCATGAGCTCAGTCACTAACACTTAAAAGATCTGACCGACAAACAGCAGCCCGCGGATGTCAGCACAGCCCTCTTATCAGTCCATGATGAATAGAATGGAAAACGTGTCTTATCTTGTTCTTCCTCCTTGTAGCAGCTCTGATCGATCTGCAACAGCACTGAAATCAATACAAGATTGCACTTTTCTACTCTATTGGATCCCGACACACATTCTGTTTTGACAAGGAAAGCACTTCACAATACCACACCACAGATGCCTTGTCATTTTCAGATATGTCAGGGCTTATACTTATTAACGGTGCTTTAGCGTGCATGCGGTGTGTTTACTGTGAGTGTGGACAAGTGAAAATTAACTGCAGCCTATTTTGCAGCGTTTCCGTCTGCGTGTTTGACTTTAGATAGGAGCAGGTGTGACATTCAGGCAGGCAAGAAGTTGCCGGTCACATTTCCATACCGTTGGCCACTCCTTCCCGCAAAGGTGTCAATTCTCCTTCGGTAGCAAGAAAAAAAATACCCTCACATTCAAGGAAAACACATTTCTCTACAGTGTTAAGATTTGTATTGTGCTTTTTTTCAAATGATTATTCTGTTTGTGTTCTGATACTAAGAAATCTATGGCATATATTGTAATCTTTTTTCCAACTCCTTTAGTTGTGCTTTCTAAACTGTTAGAAATTGGCTGATTTTCAGTACCACAACTTTATTCTTTATAAAACATAGATGTAATCATCTTATTTTTGTGTCCTTATGTCTTATTTATTGTGTAATGCAAAACTCTGTCATGCTGTTATGATCAATGTGTGTGGTAACACCTTGATTATCTTGTGACACCGAGGACCGCATCCCTTACAGGGAAAAAACAGAAAAATGGGTTGGTATAAGGAGCAGAGCAACTTTGTCCAAGACCAAATTACAATAGCTACCTGGGTGGGTCTCCAAAGCTGTGGATGTTCCTGGTCAGCAGGTTTCCAGACATACAAATGTCCATTGAAATTAACTTGATGCATCAGTAAGGTTCATTTATTTGGTGTTAAGTTTTTTCATTTATAGCATATTTGTAGGGAGATAGTCCACAATGGCTGTTAACACTCAGGTATTTTTTGCAAGGCCCCAGGTAGGCTTGTCGTTGTATGAAAAAAGACATTTGTTTTTGTGTACAGATAGCACAGTAAAATGCAAAACATTTAATAATACTGTTCTTGTTTTCATAACGTTCACGTTTTCTGTAATATGATGTTCGTAAGATTTCAAATGATGTAATTTATTAAGCTAAGAAAGTTATCTAAATGGGCTCTATGTAAAAAAAAAAAAAAAAAAACAGCTAGCAACTAGCATGAAGCATTTATAAAAAATTCTATTTTATTTTACTGTGGAGGAATTTCAGCCCACTCTTCCTTGTAAAACCCATAAGCAGATTTTTGTGTTAGTCTGTTTTGTCGTGGCATCTCTGTGAGATTTTTATTTTGGACTTTGACGTGGTCACTCCAAACCTTCTTTTTTTAGCTATTCGGGGGTGGAGGTGCTAGTGTACTTTTGATAATTGAACTGATGCATAATCAAGAACGCTTTGGCTTAAGGTCACATGCCTTTAGGTGGAGAGTCTCCTTCCGAATTACCTGGTTAAGACCAGAATTCATGGTTCTATCAATTTTGAAACGCTGCTGAAGCAGCAAAGCAGCCCCAGACTATCGCACTATCATCACCATCTTTAACTGTGGGTATGATGTTAACTTCTCAAAAAAATGCTCTTAGTTTTATATCGGATGTAACAGGACGCACGCCTTCCGAAGAGTTCCACTTTTGTCTCATCAGTCTAGTGAACATTTTCCTAAAGTCTTTGGTAAAATCAAGATGTCTTTCAGAATAATGAAATGGGCCTTTGTGTTCTGTTTCATCAACACTGGTTTTGGCCTTGGAAATCTTCCATAGATCCATTTTCTGCCCCCTGTGTTGTTATTTTTGAATAATAAGCACTGAACTTAACTGAGGTCTGCAGTGCTGATGTTACTGTTTGGGATTCTTATGTGACCTCCCAGATAAGCCACACACACCCTCTTGGTGCATTTTTGGTATGCCATCTGTTCCAGTGAGGCTTTCCTGTGTTTTCTGTTTGTGGAAAGTGGCTGACACTTTCATTTACAGGAGTCTAAATTCCCTTTAAAAGCCTTTTTTAACCCTTTCCAGCCTGACTATAACAGATCTCAGATCGTTTAGCCTACTTTGTGTTGTCAGACTGGTTCTAATTAAGTGACTATAATATTCTTTATGTTAGGCAGACTTCAGGTCTGGGTGTGGCTGGTGTAAGTGAATCAGAAACAAAATGGTTATTCACAGTTGATTTGATGATTTATGAAGGGAGAGCCAATTATTTTAAGATGACTTATTTAAAAAAGGAAAAAAAGCTACCAACAACAATATAACATTTTGTATTCACACTAGTCATACCTTTTAGATCATTAAACAAATTTTAAAATCAGATAAGGATAGGTTTGACAAAAAAGCACAAAGATATGAAATTTGTCTGGGGAAAAATATTTGTTCACAGCAAAAATTGAAGACTTTTGGAAGAACAGTCCAGAAAAATGTAACTACTGCCAGTCAAGTGTACGTATCGTTTACACATAACCCCGACATAAGCTTTGTAGTTGACGTACATGGAAGTACAAACTTGGTTTAACAATGCTCAGTGGAATGTGATTACCAGCTTCAGATGTGCAGTTCTTGATCCTAAGAACCCTTTATTACAATGCCAGGGGTATAACTTTGTCATATATGGTTTTTGTATGTGTGTGAATTTTGGCTGTGTTAGCTGGCTGACTGCTTCCCATCTCACACTTCTCAACAGTGCGTCAGCCCTCCGGTTTCTTTCATTCATGCAGGGATGTGTTTATATGCAACTTTGTCCTCCCCATCTGCTTGTCTGTCCATCCTGCTATGGCTGCCATTGCTGCCACTAACATGTCATCCATCCTCCATGACAGCGTGCAGGCGTTGGCCGGGCATGGTTTGGGACATGGAGTACCCCTGGGCCAAGCTGGACTGTAAGACTGCCTGTTTCCTTCATATTTGGCATGGCGTTCAGCTCATTAACATCCACAATTCAGTTTAATTTCACTCTTAGCCTGACATGAGCAGATCACTAGAGGCTGCGTGTAATTTCTGTAAATGCATCCGGGGTTTGAACCCAAGGACAGGTCCAGCATGCCAACTTGAACACCACAACCAATACCCATACCAGGAGTATATCATATACAGTGTTCTATGCTAAAATATTCAGACGCCTTGAACGTTGTCACATTTTGTCACTTTACAACCACAAACTTTAATGTATGTTATTGAGGTTTTGTTTGTTTGACCAACCCAAAGTAGCACATAAATGTGACGTAGAAGTAAAAGAATATATAGCGTTCACATTTGTTCAATACTCTGTAGAACCATGTTATACTGCATTTAGAGCTGCAAGTCCTTTGGGATATCTCTCCAACACATTTTTATATATAAAGACTGGAATTTATCCTTTTTTTTAATTGTTTCTCAGTCTGATTTGGATGGAGACAATCTGTGAACATCAGTTTTTAAGTCTTGCCACAAGTTCTCGGTTGGAAAGGTTTGGTCATTGTAACTCTGGCTGTATATTTAAGACTGTTTTCCTGAAAGTGAACTTCTTTCTCAGTCTTTTGCAGCCTCTTTTTTATTTGAGGATTGCCCAGTATTCAGCCCCATTCATCTTTTGATAACTTTGACCAGCTTCCCTGTCCCTGCTGAAGAAAATGATCCCCGACCATGTTTCACTGTAGGGATGGTGTGTTCAAGGGGAAGTGCAGCGATGTTTTTTCACCACACTCCAGTGTTAAGCCAAAACATTCAACATGGATCTCATTTGACCATTGTGCTTTCTTCCACATGCTTACTGTGTGCTCCATGTGCAGCAAACTTTAAACCAAACTTCTTTGATGTCGCCTTTTTTAGAAGGGCTAAGTGTAGGGTGTATAATATAAAGTCTCAATGAAATAAATAGATGTTTGGGGTTGTAATGTGGCAAAATGTAAAAATCTTAAAGGGGATTGAATATTTGTGTAGCCCTGACTCCTCTCATGGCATTCATTCATTCTTTTGCTTTATTGCAGCTGCCGTTATCATCAGCGTAACTTTACTCTCACCATGCAGCTCCTGTGCAACATCATGGCTTCCCGCATGAACCGGTCCATCTATCCCACAAACTCTCTGTACTCAGTCCTTGATGTGTTATACATTGCACTACTTTTCTTCACTCTTTAGTGCTTTTGTTTTTTGCTTCTTCTTTTTTTCTTTCTTGTGGTCATTTGCTGTACTTCTTAAAATTATTAACAGCACAGGAGAAATAAAGGTTCGCTCAGGATGAAACTACATAAAAGCTGCCGTGACCCTTTGAGGTGGCCTCAGCATCTTTTGCTCTTTCACTCCAAATGCTTTTTTACGCGCAACATTGCCGGTAAATGTTTCTAAGCCTGTTGTTTCCATGTGAACTGCGCACCATTTGTGCTCTGGCTTTCAAAAATGGTCTTATTTTCCGAATCTGTGTTATTGGGCACCATCAAACATGACGATACCTTCAGAGAAAGGGCTCTTCATGTTGTTCATTAACTCATCATCCAAAATTATTTAACCCACCCTTTCTTTCAAGCTCTGAGTTACAACTAATCACAACACCACACATGCTGCCTGAAGCTCCATCCACCTAACCCTTGAAGAGTTCTGATCTTTGTTTTTTTGTTTTTCAGCAGCAATGTGTTGTGTTCTGCTTTTCTAGTGTTGCCACTTTTTTTTTTTCCTCACAAATGAATATCTACTCTGTTTTTCCTTTTTAGATTAAAAGCATATCTTAAAGGTCCAAATGCTAGATGTGGTGAAGGTAAGCCAAAGGCAGACTGGAAGCTTGTTTTGGTCCGGTCGCCTTACCTACCCTTCACTCGTTCCACTCACCCTGACTGTTTTCGCCCAAGCCGCTCTTCTTTTTAAAATCAGTACTAACCAAGCTTTATTTACTGAATGCTCTTACAAATGGAAAAGGAAAGAGAAACCGGGCTGTTTATTGGGGGATATCCTAGTGTTTAGGCCAGGCTGGTAATTGAGAGCGATGTACGGTGGCGACAATTAGCACCTGACTAAGTAGCAGCATGAACAATAAAGCTACACTTCTGTCCCTCGCTTCTGCATGTGGTGCGCCTTTATCTCCCCCCCCCCCCTGCAAACACTTCTCTCTTTTCTTTCTTTCCCTTTTTTTTGTCTCTCCCCCCTTCTCATTTCCTCCTGTTGGAGTGTGCCTGTTTGCCCGGGGCAGACTCTGAGACTAACACCTGCCGCACTGGAAGACGTCTTTGTCATCTAAAGCCTTGTTTGAACTGCTGCATCAGGGACCAATAGGAGTGCAGGGCCATTTAAAGGCTCCCTTTATTTATTTATTTTTGCCTCTTTTTCTCTTTCGCTTTTTCTTTCCATCTAAAAGAAATGGGACTATAAGGAAGTTTTTAGAAAAAAGATTTATATTTAAATAAATTACAGCATTCTTAATAATTTAGGATATTTTACTATAATAGGCTGTGGACTGTAAAACATAATTTTCAAACAAATGCATCCATGGGCATGGATATTTGTGGTATATTCATTAGTAATAATACGGTTTGTAACGCTTACTCAAAAATAAGGTAAAGCAACAAGTATTCCTACTGCTCCTAAAATTATATCTCATATTGAATATTACTGTTGATGGTCCAGTTCCTGGTATACTAAGAGTTTAAAAATGTGCAGTGTAAAAACAACTAAAATTTGACCTCACACCGTTCCCATTGGTTAAAATCATTTTAATATATCATAGGAAGTCCTGGAGTGATCGGCGGTTTCTCCGGCTGTATAAAGCATTAGGTAATGCGGCGCTGCCTTCTGCTCATCTGTTGCTGGTTACTGCAAGTCAGCTGGCTTAAAGGTGGTTATTTTGTCTCAAACATGCTGAAAAAATACCAATTTGACTATTTGGAAATATTTCAACTTTCTTCACTATTTCAAACATAGCATTTTTTTACAACTGCAGTTAGCAGGCTACAAGCTGGTTATTGGATATAAGCAACCGCTTAAAAAAAACACATTTGAGATTAGACTATATTCAATATTTCAAATTAATTAAAACAGATATCTCATCAATAGAAATAAACTAATGGGATGTTTAAGTGGGAATGATTCCAATCCCAGTCTTAACCTTATAATCATTACCAGATAAAATTAGCTACCCAAGGCTCACTTATTTAAAAGCAACATAGAAATTATCTAGCGCTTTATCTACAATCTCAGTAAAACTACTTAAAAGTTTAGGGAAGATGTGACGCAAGAGTTCAGCAGCTTTTCAACCATAACTTTTTAAAACCTTGCTACCGCGAACCGGCCCTTGATTCTCTAAGAGCCACATAAAATGTACCGTGCACACATTTTTAGCCAAGCTTGTACCTGTTTTACATTTAAATGCTGAATTTTTAGAAAGCATTTTCACTTCCCCTCCTGTAGCCCTGCACAATGCCCACACCCAGTGCTTCATCCTCAGTCCGGCCTCCTCTCCCGGCGAGCCACAGCGCTGGAAGCTGCCGGTGTCCACTGTGCCCCCTGTATCTGTTATTCCCGCCATCTGCCATTCCTTTTAGCCGCTGCAACTTGAGATGCCTCGGAAAAATGGCAGGAAATAAAAGGATAGGAAAGAAAATAGGCAAGCAGATGCCATCTCAACAAAGCAGAAAAGTTGTTTAAACTGGCGCAGGGGGGAGGCCCCCAGTATTTCAGATTTGGTCGGGGGGCGCAGCGAGGAAGTCAACGTTCACAAAACTCGATTGTCCTCAGCAGCATTATTACTGTTAGTCGTCCCATAATCACTGATGGGAACTTTTTTTTTTTTTCTGAAAAACGGCAAGGTGTTACAATGGGATAGCTCCAATATTCACAACAAGAGTGTAATGTGTAATTTTGTTTTCATTCAGAGCATTCTGCCGTCACGCTGTGAACTGGATGTTTTCTTTTAAGCTGCAACGGTGGCCTTTCTTTTTGCATTATATAAGCAAACGGTGGAAAAACGTGGGCTTCTCTTTTAACAAGCTTTGCTTTTGTACAGCATGCAGAGAAAGGCATGCGACTGTCTAATTCAAATTAATTTAAGTTGAAATAATTCAGATCCTAACCAGTTTTTTTTTTTTTTGCAGTTTCTGCTGTAGCTTTGTCAATGTTGGTGAAAATCAAATGAACTTGGTTTAATGAGTAGCCAAATGCATGACAAGGCATGCTGGGATGAACATTTTACAGTTTGTGTTAAACTGTTTAACTTGTCTTTCTGTCAACTCTTCATCCATCTCTCTATTAGGATCCCTCACTGGCAGCGTGAGCCCCGAAGGTGGAAATACGGCGACAACTGACTCCGTGGATCAGGTGTCTCCAACCCTTCCCCGTTCCACGAAACAGAGAGTTTCGGGAAAACTCCGCAGATCAGCGAGTGCTATAAGCAAATCTTCAAACTAAGCGCTTCAACCCGTCCCACGTCCCCAAGAGTGAAGCCTTTAATCTGCTCTGGAAGAACCTCACACACCCTGCCGGGACTGCAACATTTTTTTTTTCTTTCGTTGTTTTTATTTTCATACAAACATTAACTTGAGCTTGTTGTCATTTTAATTTAAGTGGCTATCGATGATCTTTGTCTCTACATTTCAGTTTGTTTTACTGGGTTAATATAGACTGGAGCGAGACTAAATTATGTTCATCATGGTGGATTCTTTATAGGAAGTCTTTTGAGTCTTAATGCAAACTGTGATCCAAGTGTGATTTTCATTCTAAGATTCTAGTGCTGTCTGAAAGCGCTAGAAAAACCGATGTTCTTACTATAGTAAGGAAACGGGGAGCCGTTAACTTAACACTTTATGTAAAGAAGCACTGAATGACACAGTTTGTGCTAAAGTTGCACAGGAGATTGGTGTCCTTTTAGATATTTCTGTCTTTTTTTTACCTCTTTTTGCATCTGCCACTGCCTTCCTGTGTCGATGATTCCACATCAGGTTGTAACTGAAGCTCTTGTCCTGCTCTGTAGCACCAGTTCGTTCAACGTTTGTGGAAGACTGATGCAGTTTTTGAACACCTTTCCAGGTGGATATGTACACCATGCACTACCACACCTGGGTACTGAGTCTCTGCAGTTTCCAAGTTGTTGTTTTTTTTTTTTTCTTCTGCCCCCCCCCCTCCCCATCGGACAATCGATGGCATCCTTCCAACTGAAATTAAATTTGTTTTTGTATTTTGTACCGCTCTCATTTTCCTCTTTAAATGAATTCCAATAGATTTTGTCACCATTTGATTTATGCAACTCTGCTGGAATGAGAAAAGACTGCGTTTGTAATCGTTCTATGATGTCATTAACTTGGGCTCATGTCCGGTAATTGGATAAGTTTCCTCCCGTCTCTTTCCTCCGCCATCAGTTTTCCCTGTCCTGTGATGACACCGACATTCCAACATTCCCAGCCTACCGACCTTTTTGCACTCACTCATCATTCGCATTGAACGTTCCTCCTTGTTAAGTTTGTTAGGGATTCAGATTGCTTTAATTTCTTTCTTCTGTGTTTGCTAAATGCAATAAGTTGATGAATTATTTTGTTGTGTTGTAATATGAATCCTGTGCTGTTTAGAGGAAGAAGAAAAAAAAAACGCCAGACCCTCAGGTGAAACTTTACTCCATGCACTGGGGTGTGTGTGTGTGTGTGCTTGCGCATGTGTCGTATGCAACCTTTTTGAGTGTGTTCCTATGTGTTCACGGTACCTGTGTAATGAGAAGTACTAATGAAACTAGAGATGCACCAATCTGAGCTTGGTGGCCAATAGCTGCTTTGACCAGCCGATGCAGATTTTAGCACAGTCTGATTTAATCTTTAAGACCTGTAATATAAGAACAGGATCCAAACAATTTTTTTCTATTCTTCCAGCTGTGACTGGTTTCTATAAAAGAGGATTAATTTTTTTTTTTATGCCAAATGATTGACTTGACATTTATAACTGGCTTTTACATCTTAAATTAGCAATTAGCACAGTTGGTGCACCTATAATTACTAAAACAGTAGTCTCCATTTATGTTTCCCGAGAGCATAGCTCTTTACCTTAACTCTGAGGTTTATCAACGCAGTCAGTTTGTGAAACATCGTTTTCATGAATCGGGCAGTACTTTATCAATTTGTTGGGGAGAAAGTAGATAGAGATAGAGGTATCCAGTTCAGGTTTGGACAGTCATTTGGTATTTTAGATTTGGAATCAGAGATGCGTACGTTGCAGTGGTTTCACTGTACTTAACTAGTGGCACATAGACCATTACAACTGGTCTGTCTATGTGCCACATAGAGTGATGTAAAAGTTGCGGGCCTCTTCACTGCAGCTGTAACTAAATGTAACTGAGCAACTTATTTATTAGCCAAGTCTTTTAACACAACAGCTGAGCTACTTCCTTTTAAAGTGTTACACTTTACAATACAAAGTTACATGCTGATAGCAACCGGATAACGAATGTCAAGGCAGGCTTCACTTTAACCAGGAAAATAGTGTAATTGTTATATCCACAAAATCTTCACACCCTTGGTCTCAATATTTCCAAAGTCACCACATCCATAACAGACGGTGGTTGAAAGCTCAAAATGGGGAAATGGAGCAACTTTTCCCTTCTCCATTTAGCCTTCCTGTTGTCTGTTAAAAGGTTTGCTCTCTATCGCTCGCAGCTTGAATTAGCTTCAACTGTATCGTTAAAATAAAATTGCTTTTATATGGCGTCTTGCGCGTCTGTGCTTCCTCTGACATCATTTTTAAACAACTTACTAATACTGAAAACGGCAAACGTTGAGTCTTCCTCAATAAAAGCCTCCGAACCAGAGTGTGGTGTGATAAGGTATGGTCTGCTCACTGATTGGGGGAAAATAAAATGAAGTAGGTTTTGAGCGGCTGGTCAAGATGGACATTGGCCGATTCTCGCCACCACCAGGTTTCTTGGTGCATCTCTGAATTTAAAGCTTCTTTTTCTACCGGGTTCAACATAATGTGATCATCTTCTCTTTGGCCAAGTGCTGTTTTTCCCTCCTGTGCATCTCTAAAGATCAGTGTCTTGTGACTACCACAAAAACAACAGGTGGATTCAGGAGTGTTTATAGCGAGCTACTCCATCCTCATCTCAGAAAGGAGTTGAGTGCAACCAACTCCTGCTCTTTCCCATGATCCTCTCTCTCTCTCTCCATGTTGTCCCCCCTGAGGCCCCGGGCTCCTTGGGAGGGGCTGAGTTTGGGCTTAGGTGGCGTGCCAGAGCTGAACTCTCACCAGACCTCTTAGCAACAGCCAAGCCAGCAGCGCTCACAACCTGAACGCTCAGGTTGTCATGGGAGCCAGGTGTCCACCCCTCCCCTCATTTCCCTCCACCCCAATGCACTCACACTGTACACTCACACTCTCTGAGAGCTCCACCCAAGCTGCAACACTATCCCCATCTGTTGCACTACTATGCCTTACCGTCTTTCTCCAACATCTCGCCTCCTTTTGTTTGCTCATTCCTACACCAGAATATGGGGGATCCAAACAGCAGGGGGGAGGGGGGGTCTTACAGAAATGTTCTTGTGCTTTTTTTTATTGTTATTTTGTTGTGTTTTGAAGAATGTATGAATATATATATATATATAGGCCTGGACTTATTTTTCCCCAAAGTCTCTCGAAGGAAATACCCACTATGTTGATCTAAAGATTGTAGCTTGTAGACTAATGTCTTTCTAAGAGATATTTTACTCCTCTTTTAGTGGCTTAGTCGCTGGAGGTGTTCGGACCAAGATCGTGCGTCTTATATTTGTGAAGAAAATGAGTTAGTCTTAGACTTGGTATTTTTTCTCTTCTCGTTTTAGAAATCCTTGTACATTGTGTCAATTTCATGGGCCTCCTTGCCCACTTAATATAAATATATTATTGCCTGTAATATAATCTTTGTATAAGACGGCAAAAAAAGCTTGAAATTTTCATCATTTGTCAACATATCAAACCGTTTTTAATGACCGAAGTCCTGCTATCTTCACTGGAAATGTGAAAATTAAAGCATTTCATTAAATCATTTCGAAATTCTACATGTGTTTATTTTTGCGTTGGGTGGTGTGTTTCTGGTGTGAAGTTGTGAGTGTGGGTTTTTAATATGTGATGCTGCTGTCTCTGTGGGCTTTCTGACCCCGGCCCGGCTGTGCCAGCAGCAGCAGGAGTAACCTGACCCTCCTCCCATCTGTCTCCCCTGCTGCTCAGACCTACTTAGAGGAGGTCTGCGTAATGGAACCTCACCAGGAGGTACAGGTGCAGCGGCTGCAGCACCTACAGGTGCCCCTACCTCTCCTGGGCCACATAAAGGCACAAGAAAAAGCACTTGACCATAATTGGAGCCCAGAAACTGTGTGTGTGTGAGAGAAATAATCCTAATGTTACCTAATTTTCACCGGGCTCAGCGGTTTCCCTCATTGACTTTAGATATGTTGCAACAGAACAGGCTGACACTGTGATTCCATATTGTATTATTTCATGTCTTTGTGGTTCATTTTCTCATTTCACATATCCCTCAGTGTTCCTGGGGGAGATGGATGCTTATTAAGAAAGTTTCTTTTACTTTGAACAGGGTTAACCGTAGGAGGAATCGAGGCAGAGAAGGTCGAGTTGGGGTAAAATTATTTTATTTTCCATCAGTTTGTGGCAAAAGTCTCATAAAATGTATTTAAAAATTGAATTTAAAAAAAAAAAATAATTACAGTGTAAATACACCTGTTTCAGAGGTTTGTTTGGTGTACAACCAGCATCATGAAGACCAATGAGCACAGGAGACGTGTTGTGGAGAAATTCAAAGCATGCCTAAGGTTATAAAAGATCCCAAAATGTGGACATCTCACAGAACCCTGTTCAGTCCATGATCCAAATGCCAGAATGCACCGCAACTGCAAACCTGCCTAGACATGCCATTCCACCTAAAATGATAGGCAAGGAGGACATTGATCAGAGAAGCGACCAAGACCCATGGTAACGCTGGAGGAGCCGCAGAGATCTACAGCCGTGCACTCCATACATCTGGCCTTTATGTAAGAGTGCCGACCAGAAAGCCACAAGGAGTCACAAGCAACTTAGGAAACACTTGGAAGAAAGTGCTCTGGTCAGACAAGATCAATATTGAACTTTTTGGCCTACATGCAAAACACTGGTGAAAACCTAACACTCTACCTTGAAAATACCCTCCCAGCAGTATCGTGCTTTTCTTCAACAGACAGAGAAGCTGGGTAGATGGATGGCGCTATAGAGAACAGGGGTGGAGGTTCACTTTCAAGCAGGACAACAATCCCAAGCACAGAGTTATACTGGAAAGGTTTACATCAAAACCTATTCATGGGCTTACTGGTAAGACTTCAAAAATGCTGATAGCAGATGGTCGCCATCCGGTCTGAATAAGCTTCAGCTGTTTTGCATAAAAAGTGTAGGCAAAATTTCGGGTATACCTCACAAGACTTGCAGTTGCAATATGGTTTTTACAAAGTACAGAGTCATAAAGAGGCTGAATACACATGCATGCCGCACTTTTCAGATTTTAACTACGCGTCCTTTTCTTCTCACCTTTACGTGCTTCGTAAAGGTGAGAAGGTCCATCTGAAGTCCCAGTTAGTCTTTGGTTGAAACTTGACATGATCTGAAACCGTCCAAGGGCGGGGACACCTTTGCTAGACGCAATAGAGAACAGAGCCATTTTAAGAAGTCCCGAAATTCTGTTCTGGTTTTTGATTTTGGTGTGCCACTCCAAGTGCCTTCACAATGTTTTAATTAGTGTTGGTTCTCCAACACTCCTCGTCGCATTTCTGATTTAAGTTTGAATTCACGCGTCTTGGCTACTTAGAGTCAGCTCTAAAGTCAGCTGGGGTCCTGATCAATCTTAAATCATCTTGCAACCCTGGAAAAATTAAGCTCTGAGAGATTCTCTCTTTTTTTTTTTTTCTTTTTTTTTCCAAGAAGCAGACAGATGTTTTACTGCTCCAGAGGTGAGCTCTGATCCACCACCTCCTTTGTCCCGCTGTCATGTCCTGACATGGTATTAAAGGCAGGAGGCGATTTATGAGAAGGCTCTAAGTGCTCCTCTCCTCTCTTGAGCCTCTGCAGCGATGATTTACGGGAAACCGCTCTGATAAACTGAGGCCTGAATGCGGAGGACTGGTTCCGATAGTCAGTTATTCACCGGGAGAGTCTCCCGGTGACAGATGGTGGAGCAAATTCAACTTTCAAGCTTTTCAAAGTTTAAAACTTTTAAATTGAAATCAAACGTATTTCTTGTCTTCATACGCTGGCGAATGAATCGGACATAAAGGATCAGATTTGACCCAAATCGGGTTGCTCGAGAGTTGTTTTAAACCAACGTGTGCGCATAAGTTAAAGAAGTGTGCGAACTTCTCAGTTGACCGTCTTCATGTGCGCACATCAATTTGCGCGATTAGGATAAGAGAAAACAAATAAAAAAAATTGTTAATGCAAGATCTAAAAGTTGGAACGTATATTTGCTTCATTCATTTTCTATTTTATTTGGATTGTTGATCTTAGATGTTTTAAATAAGATTTAAAAAATAAAATAGAAACACAAGAAATACAGAAAAATAACGTGAATTGGATAAATGCATTGATATTAAGATGTAACTTCTTTGAAAAAGTCCAAGCACTCCCAGCCCGTGTGTCTTTTTGAAAATATTTTTTTTATTATTTTGATAAGACACCAACGATATACACGTACAATCAAAGCGCTATAAAAGCCAACATTTAAGAAAAATAACTTGTCCTTAAAAAAGATTGCATCTAAGGTAAGAGCTTTACGTTTTTCTTTATCATTATTATTATTATTTTTTCAACACAAGAGCTGTGAAGATTTGTTGATTAAAACCCGACCCACGACAATTATCACAACTAATAAATTAAAAGCAAAACTTAAAAGACATTTGGCTATACGACATGTAAACTGCCAGAACGATTCACAGGGGATGGGGAATCACAACAATAAGTTACATAAAATAATTAGAATAAATAAATAAATATGATGGAAAAATATTGCAACAATCTTCAATAATAATGATAATAATAGGAATAAAATATGTGCCAGCATTCAAAATTAAAACAATCTATGTTGACTTTTTAAGGCAGTTATACAGCAGGATTTGGATGTGTATGCAGGCTATTTAAGACTAGGCTTTTCTGTTTACTAAAGGCATTTGTGGTTCTACTAAACAAGGAAAATTCTTCAGTCACACTTTCCTTTTTCCACCAAGACAAAGTTGACAAAGTTCCGTCATCCACAAACAAGCGTAAAGCTACAGTGGCAGAGCAGTCACTGTCTGTGAATTCAAGACACTTTGATGGGGAGAAAAAAAAAGATTTCTGAGATTTTTTTAAGACATTTCTTAGGTCTAGAAGCTATCATTGAGCATGTTCTGTGCTAGAAAAATACCCTTTAACAGTCAAACTAACGCTTTGTATTCATTTTCCCCCTCTTGATAAACTAATTTGAGAAATAAAATCTCAAAATAGGCCTATAAGTAATTCAAATATAGAGACAAGCATTCAACAGTCACTGATTGGCATGAAAAAGACACCACTTAAACATCAAACAGCCCTGCCTTTCATTGGCCTAAAGTTATGGCAGTGGGCAACTTTTTATGATCATCATTTTATTTTTATTTTTTTTAACCCAAAGCCGCTTTTTGTTTCTTCATCTTTTTTTTATTTCCCCCATCAAAGGCACAGGTTCTGTGTTTTCTTCAGCAGGCGGGGCGCACCGGCATTTGTAGCAGGATCACCTGCCTGTTCTCCGAGGGGTGGCACTTGTTTATGTGCCTGGTGAGCCCCGGTGAGCTGTAGAGGGTGGCGGGGCAGTATTTGCACGGGTAGATCTGGGAGGAGTGCATGAGGCGCAGGTGTTTCTCCTGACCGGCCCTGCTGGTGAAACTCTCCCCGCACACCGGGCACAGCAGGCAGTCCGCCGGGCTCAGATTCAGGGGGCTTTGGTTTGAGGCTTCCTCTGATGATGCTGAGGAAGAGGAGGCGGAGGAGGAAGAGGAGGGGGCGGACACCGGAGCCTGCTCTGCCACTGCTCGGTCGCTGGTTTGAAACCCGTGCTCTTCCAGCACCTTCTTCTGCAGGGCCTGGTGAGCCATGATGTGCTTCCTTAGGTACGCCTGCCGCTTGAACCTCTTCCCGCAGAACTGGCAGTCGTATGAGCCGTCTTCGGAACCCGACTCGGACAACCCGGGGCTCGGGGTGTCTCTGTCACTCGTGTCTTTGGCTTCGTCGGAGACTGACTTGACGCCCAGCGACTGTATTTTGGCCATTTCGGGTTTGGCGCTCTGCGCGGGTGCCCCGGTGCTGGTCCGCGGTTTGTGCCAGCGGCGGTGAGAGGCGAGGTTCGCCGGGCAGCTGAACATCTTGTCACACTCGGGACACCGGTACTCGACACGGACTATACGGGAGCATTTGTGCTGGGCCAGGGAGAAGGGGTCCGCGTACGCCTCTTTGCACAGCTGACACACAAACTCCCCTAAAGGTTTGGTTCCCCCGGAGTTCTGCGCCCTCGGCTTCATCTCCACCGGCCCTTCTTTGATTTTCAGCCCGAGCACCGGAGACGTGGTCACCTCGTCTTCAAAGTTGAGCTTTCTGATGGCTTTGGGTTTCTTTGAGGCGGCTTTAGGTTTGCGCTCTGCTGCCTCAGCGGCGGGTCGTTTGGTTGCGACGCGGTTGTTTGGTACTGATAGGCTGCTGCTGCTGGTGCTGCTGCTGCTGCTGCTGGTGGTGGTGGTGATGATGGCTGTGCCGCCGCGGCTGCTGTTGCTGGTACCGATTTTCAGGTCCACCGGAGCGTACAGGAGGTGGTCCAGGCCGGAGAGCGAGGCAGCTGCGGGGAATGACTCTGCAGAAACAGGCGATCCCAGATTGAAACTTCGCTCAAAATATCCCCTGTCGTGCTCTTTGCTGATGGGTCGGGTGGGGCTGTAGATGGCTTGGCACACCGCTTCTGGATTGCCGAACTGCTCCGGCTTTTCCAGCCTTGGCACCAGCGCGTCGGCCGCGACGAAATCTGGTGATACCGAGGCGCGGTCGGGGCTGGACGCCACGGACATCGGCGGGGAGGGGTCCGTCTGACTTGGCAAGGCAGCTGGGGTGTGTAGCTCCTGGAGATCATCCTCATCAGATCGAGTCCTGTAGGAAACATGTGCGGATTTCTTGTTTCTTTTCACCAGGAATCCTTTGGGCATCTTGGCGAGTAACAGCGGAAAGGCACTTCGGAGAGGTGGCTAAAGTCTGGAGTATCCAGGTTGGTTAAAAAATATGGCAACACCAGAATTTTTAGGGACTTTTTTCTCCCCTCTATATCGATCCTTCTGTTGCTGAAATGTTTTCGTCTCCAAGGCATAGCTCCACTCTTTTTATGCCGGAATGATGCTATTGTTCTCGCCCCCCCTTGTTGCAGCATCCCCGACCAATGGGATGAAACCAAGATCCCAGTGGATTTTATTGTGGGAGGGCTCTGAGCCTGAGTTCGGTGGATTTCGTTGGAGGATGTGCAGATAGCTCAGCAGATGTACTGGCGGTTTATTACATTAATGCTGCGCGCACAGCACCCCCTCCCCCGACCGAGGCACACGCCGGGACCCTCCTCTTTTTACGGTCTGATGGGCCCCTACACAAATGCACACGTGCCATTGCTTTGTGGCTCTCCTCTGGGGGGCCTCCGAGACGCCAAAGGGAAATGTCCATCATTGCTAGAATCATCACGATTTAGAATTAAGAGAAGATTGATAAAATATCTGTTTCTTTTACAATTCCCCGAGTTGTTGGTGAACTAAGCAACAAAAACATGTTTGAAACGCAGGTTCTTAATTGGTCCATCTTTACGCACGAACTTTATGCCCAATCCTTGATCACAACCAAATGTAGCAACTTTTATTTAGCTTTATTTTATTTCATAATAAAAACCATATCCAAGGGGAGTCTTTCTTTATTTTGAGGGCACGCGTCTGTCTCGGTAGTTTAACTCGACATATAAATCAGACATCTCGCTGCATACATAAGTAATAAGAAAGCCCTCTGGTCTTTCTGCACAATGGCCACGTCTGCGTGTGCGTGGATATCTTTTTTTTCATCGTTTCAAAGGCAAATTGACCCCTTAACTGTGAAAAAGGACTCGCAGCCAATCTGGGCCACAGCAAGACGCGTGCTGGGCGGAATCAGCGCTGGAGACAAAGAGGAGGGCAGCAGCAGCCGAGGCTTGTGATGGGACATTCCGCATAGATATTTAGAATCTGGTGTTGCATCTGCTTATTGACCATATATATTGCTTACAAGAAGTTCCAAGTTTTTAACCTGTAAAATAGGCGAAAAGTTTTCAAACGTGACCAAATTCATGTATCGCCACATTAACTACAAGGAATCCCAATCTTGGCGTTTTGCGCATTTGCCCGAGTTTCCATTTATTGCCTAATAATGCAGGCCCATATATGCGACAGTGCGCCACTTGGCAGAGAGCGCATTCTTTCCCCCTCTTTCAGTGAGCAGACCGGGGAGGAATTAATCTCCATCGTCGTTCATTGTTCCCCTCATTTGCATAAAGCTGCAGTATGACCAAGTCAAATAATTACACAATCGAAGCTGAGCCGCAGGCCTGCAGCCCTCCTTTCAATAGGCCTCTGTGTCCCGGAGCCGTCTCTCACCTGCCTGAAAACACACCGTTATGTTAGCTATGTTAAAGTTAAATTATACATGCGACCTACACCCACTAAAGAGTCATATTTAAAAATTAAAACTTGATACATGCATTTAAGGGATACTTTAAGGTGTACATATTTTGAATGCATCAATTTAATGCTGGATATATTTCACATTGCTTCTATTCTGTAAAGTTTGAACATGTTTTAATGGTCTTAAATAATTTGTTTTTGCTACATTTAGCTCATGTATTCTTTCTAAAATGCAACCTAAACATTTACTCAGCTTCCCCTCCTCTGCTCTGATTCTTGTTGTTCTTCTCCTCTGTGCGTCTATTAGTCGTGGTTTGTTGGGACTACAAGCTTTGATGGCATTTTAACGAGTTCCTCTTTCCCCCGAGATAATTTCTGTGGTGCGCGTGGGCCCGTGTTGCCGGCCTCGCATGCGCGTGTTTGCTCAGTGGCGCGTGCTGCCCCGCGCGGACGGGAAGCATAGGCGCCTAATTAGCATACAGCTGCAGCCGTTTGTTTTCCCTGCATGCATACTCGACCATATCCTCCAAAACCTGACTTGCTTTAAGACTGTTTTATTTATTTTTTTATCTTGTTTCATTCTCACTCTATGTTCTGCACATGATTAACTGCGTTACCCAGGTGCATTTCAGTAAATTGTTGTTGAAAAGTCGATTTATTTCTGTAATTCGATTCAAAAAGTGAAACTGGTATATTAAAATGACAGTGACACATTTACAAACGTACTTTTTCTATTCCTTTAGAAGATCGTGATTTCCGGTTAATGAAAACCCAGAATTCATTCTCTCAATAAATTAGAATAAAACCTGAAGCCACGTTTAAAACCCGAATTTTTACTGCATAAATGCCATATTATAGCTAAAAGACTCATGGGAAAAACTGCCGCGATAAAGGTGGCCCAACAAACAGGTATTGAAAGCCCCCACAAGGAGGGTCAGCCACAAAAGGTCAGTACCGAAGAAGAGTGTTTGTTCAAAGTGCAAGCATATTTACTGAAAGTTTAGTGGAAGAGAGAAGTGTAGTAGAAAAACATCACCATGAGCTAGAGAGAACTGTGAAGCAAAGCTAGAAGAGGGTGGGGCGGGGTGGGGGTTACAAGTAGTTGACTGCCACACACAGACATCCATGATATAAAAGTGCCACGTTGTGTTAAACCACTCCTGAGTCCAAAGAAACATCTGGACTGTCTGGCCTGGGATAAGGAGACAAAGGGTTGAACTCTTTCTCATTTTTATGTTCAGTTGGAAAAACAAGGTCCCAAAGCTAGGATGAACACACCAAGCTGCCCCTAGGTCCTCTGTACAGTTTCCACACGTGGTGATTTGTTTGGGGAATCAATGCATCTGCAGTGTCACTCCACTGTGTTTTAGCAAGTCCTACATCAGTGCCTCGGTCAACCAAAAATATGATGGCACCAAGCATCAAGTTCATATACTCCACATGACATAAAGACATTCTAGGAGGCCAAAATTTCTTTATTCATTTTTTTTCATTCATGCAATATTGTAATATTCACATATTCTTAGAAAGGTAATTTTGAGTTGCCATTAGCTGTAGATCATAATTATCAAAATGAACTCAAATAAACACTTGAAATTCTTAAACATATTAATCTAACTGAGTTTCACATTTTTAATTGAATCCCTAGAATAAATTAAGTTTTCAACCATGTTCCAATTTATTTAAATGTGCATATGTAAATGTACATTTATTTTTTAAAAAGGAGGATTATACGTTGCTGGACATACAGAACTGTCAGAGGGCAGAAAGTTACTTTATTGCACCACCTACAGGAGGAAGAATTCATCTTGGGGACAACAGGAAAACTCACCTTCAGTTACTGAGGGTTTCCACACAAACATTTCTGCAAACACAGTGCTGTTGTTTCTGTTAAACATTAACTTTCAGTGTGATAGGGATGCCTGTTCTTACAGAAGCTCACTTTGCTTCCCACATGAGTGATTGCCTCTATGGGCTGCGCCAAACTGAGACAATTTGAAAGTGCAACAGGACATGACTGTAATTGGTGCTCACTACAGGACCACTTTCAATGCTCCGTCAATCAATTATTGTAATGGATTATCTGAGGTCCTATTCTGGCTGCTCGTAATCTGATATAGGGCTCTTTCAGCACCATGGAGAGAGCCAGCGAGGGATCCAGATTTAATCACGCTGGTGTTGGACGCAGCACAGCCTCGGCTTCAACCTTTGTCCGCTCCAGATCTGGAAGTAGAAAAGAACCAGCTAAGGAGAAACAATAGGAGTATACAACAAAAGCGCCAGAGTTTAATGAACTGATTGGTTTTTGAGTATAGTTTCAAAGCACAATTAGTCTTTTTGCACCTATGGACAACACCCCCAACTGCTCTAATAAGATCATGGAGACAAAATCAGTCAAATTCTGTTTGCCGCCTCAAGTTGTGATCAATAGATCTGTTTTTACTCACCTAACTGTAAGATAGTATACAGCTTCTTTAATAACTTGTTCATTTACAAAACCTTGTACAAAGCTCCATGAGGATTTTTTTTTACATTTTGCCACATTACTGCCACAAACATTTATGTATCTTATTGGGATTTTATATGATCAATGACTTTAAAGCAGCATTTCTTTTGTAAAGTGGAAGGAAAACGATGCACAGACATCAAAATGTTTTACCAACAAGAACGAAAAAAGTGTGCCATATATTTGTATTCAGCCCCATTTACTCTGAGACCTCAGAATCAGTATGAAATTCAGTATAAACACTGCTGTTCTGTGGAGACCTCAGAAATTTGTTAGAGAACATCAGTAAACAAACTGCATAGTTTAAAGCACGACTATGTTATAAAACAATATGCCAAGCTTTAAACATGTCAAAAAGTACTGTTCAGACCATCACATGAAAACTGAAACAATATGGCTCAACTGACAACTTGCCAAGCCATCTAAACTGACTTGCTGAATTTGGAGGACTTGAATCAGCTGAGAGGAAGAAACAGTCAAGAGGCCAGAACAAGCTGAACATTTTAACACTCATTCCAAAGTGTCTCTTAATGTTAACAGAGAATAAATACAGAGTATGGATTCTGATTTTTCTTGTTGCTGTCATTTTTAGGAAAACAACAACACTTTTGCATGAATGATTTATTAAAGGCAGAAATTCTAGTTTACTTGCTTTAATAAAATAGGCTCTTGCATATCTTTTGCTTACATCTCAACAGAAGATGGTTTCACATTTCATCTTCAGTTAATCTTTGTAGCGCGTTCACATCAGTCAAGTGGAAATTTAGATCACACTTTTTCCCTTTTTTCTCCTAGGGCATTGAAAGCTATCTGTGGGTAAAGTAAGGGAATCCAAAGTAGTAAAAAATACAGTCTAACTCCAGCTGTAAACAAAAGAAAATACATCTGTTGTGAAGGGTCTTGCTGTGAGCAGTTGGAGAAGAACTGCAGCACCAAAGAAGATCAATGGGAAAATTGCCTGTTTGGCCATCAGAGCAACACAGAGGTCACTGTCTAGACTTTAAAGTGTACTTTAGAAGGTTGCCCATGAGACCCGATTGCTGTGAAAAGCTCTGCAAAGTGCTACACCTCTGAGCTTAAGGCTAATGGACCACACGGGCTTGACTTGACTGGGAATGTCCCTGATGTCGTCGGTACTTTTGACAATTATGCAGATCACTCTTCGCAAACAAGGACATATGTTTTTTTTTTCCAGCTTTAATGACATTTTGTAAATGTATTGTGGAGCTCTTTTGGAAGGTGGCCTTTTGCAAAATGAGCAACATCTGAGCTATAAACTGAAGAGCTTTTTTAGACTAACAGAATATGGAAAATGTGTGTGCACATTCACATGAACAAAGGCTTCAAAGGGGCAACAATAGATCATCCTTTATTCTAAGGAGCCTGCAGTTGGGAAAAAAATGGGGGGGAAAAAAAACAAATCTTTTTGTAGACCAGGCATATCAGTCGCTTCAGTCCCTGGGGCATGTTTAGCCCTAATTTCCTCATCAGAAACAGCAGAGTGTCTCTCAGTAATCTCCGCAGTCCATTGGTTGTTTGGGGTGGAGTCCCCTGTCAGAAGGCATGCCCTGGAATGTTAAACGCTAATTCACCTCTGAGCTGTGGAGGTGGATAAAGTGATTGTTCTATCTGGGAGCTGATTAAAACAGGCTCTGGCCCATCTCCCCCCGTCGCGTTCACCTCTGACGTCCATCACATTCATTTCTGTATTCATGAGTGGATGAGAAAGCACAGGCAGAGCGGCCGCCGTATTACGGATAATAAGGCCAGCGGGCACCACATTCACTGCCACAGGTCCCCCTCCCCTCCTCCTCCCTCTCCTCTCCCCACCCGGCCTCGGCTCATTCAATTACTTCACAAGAGTTCTCCGAGGCACAGCTGCACTATGGGGGTAAAGAGGAGCAAATTGAGGTACATTCATGTAGACACACACACACACACTACACACCTCCCTGATACAAAGACATCGAGGAGGCATGCACACTGGATCAAGAGCAGCCTGCATATAAAAGATGTCACTGACAGGCATTTGCTTAGTAGTCAATACACTTCTCACAGAAGTAAACAACAAAAAAGAAGGTCCATCTTCTGTTTCTCTGTGGCTGGTAAGAGAAATGAAATCAAGCCCATTGCTCATGGGCTCCATATATGAGGTTGCCATTATCGTGATGAAAGTGTGGACAGCAGCTGGATCATTGAGGAGCATGAAAGATGGACTCTGGCAGACCTAATGGGCCTTATCCTTTATCTGTTGACTAGTATCTGTTCATCTAAAGATGCATTAGGCCCATGTGAAAACCTCTGTTGAATTCACGACTATCTGCCCCCTGAATTATTCATAAAGTTATATGTTAAACAAAGCCTCCAAACGTGCTTGTGTAGCCAGACCGCTGTCCATGGTGCTGATGTCCTCCCCAGTTTGTTGGGATGTTCCTCAGAGCCACAGAATTTTCCCCATATATATATATATATATATATATATATATATATATATATATATATATATATATATATATATATATATATATATATATAACTTCTGGATATTACTTTATTGTTAGTAGAATATTTCAGACATAATTATAAAAAATGTCCCGAATGAATTAAAAATAAATATAGTATGTTGAAGCAGTTTGTGTTGTTGTCAAGCCATTTCTTTCTAAGCAACCTTTAATTGTTTCAACTGGCAATAGTTAGGGAATAGGAAATGCTTATATATCATGGAGTCAGCTATTAAACCTAAAGCTCTTTAAACAATGCACAAAATATTTATACAACTTCAATGGTTTGACTTTTACATTGCCTGTTATACTCTATATCAGAGGTCACGGATTAGCGGACCACGGTCCGGATCCGGACCCAGCTGCTACCTAATCCGGACCCAACCTGATTTAAAACATTTATATAATACTGCATGTTGTCCAACGACAGTGTCTAACTCGGGGGTTAAAGTTCTCCGTCGCTGCGACGGATTTCCGTCATTTGGAAATTGAGCTTAAAAAGTCCCGTCTAGATTTTTTATTCAAGGTTTTACACTGAAGCTGCTCTCAACCAATCAAAACTGGCAGAGGCGAGACATTAGCCAATCAGAATGAGAGCAGGGCGGGTCTTTCCAAAGCGGACATGGCCAGTCTGTGGTTTATCGTTGTTCATCATTTTAACTTTTGGGAGAGCATTTTAAACTGGCCACAGATGGTATGAATGAAAGTAGCGGTGGTCAAAGGTTTTCTTTGGATTTATGCGAACCAGCAGGTTAGAAAGTTCAGCAGCTGACAACAACTTCCCTCGGTAAGCGTCAATCTCCTCCTGCAGTTAATCAATGAATTATTTCCACCTGTGGCCAAGTCGTCTGTCAGCGTTTATTCCCTCGCTGATAAACGCGGCGACCAACCAGGGATCTCCTCGTGATTCGCTGTTATGTTTTATTTAAAACACAAAGAAGAGTAACGCGCTAGCTCAGGCTAATTTAGCATGACCCTTGAAGAACAAGAGTCGGACTGTGAAACAATGTGCCGCATTTGACTGAGTTCGATTCGGAAAAAGTAAAAAAAAAACCCTGCGCTGTTCTGAAACAAAGAAGGAAGAGCTGTATCTGCTGTCGGTATGCAGCAGTGTTCACCTGATGAGCAGCTGCGCTCCAGGACACTAAATAAAATGACAAGGATTTTGATGCTTACAGATTGTTAAGAAAACTACATCAAAAAGATAAAACAAATAAACTGCAGCTACAACAGCGAGGCAGGTGAGGGTGTGGACTGAGGGAGCAATGGAGGCGCTCCAGGACTGTTTTGAGTGCTCTGACTGGAACATGTTCAAAGCTGCTGCAACTTATGAGGACAAGATCAACATTGATGAGTACGCCATGACTGTGTCAGCCTACATCAACAAATGCATTGAGGACGTCAGCACCACCAAGACCATCATCACCCGAGCCAACCAACGACCCTGGATTACTGCGGAGGTCCGTCAAGCGCTAAAAGCACGGAACTCAGCCTTCAAGTCTGGTGACAAGGAGGCACTGAGGACAGCGAGAGCCAACTTGAACCGTGCCATCAGGCTAGCAAAGCGGAACCACAGTCAGAAAATCCAGGAGCTTTTCCATGATGCCAGCAACACCAGGAGCATGTGGAAAGGCATCCGGGCGATCACTGAATACAACACCCCCTCCCCCCCGGTGGGTGAAGTTGATGCTGACTTCCTCAATGGACTAAATAACTTCTTTGGGAGGTTTGAGGCACTAAACAGCACTCCAGCAGTGAAAGCTGTTCCCCATCAGGAAGAGGAGGTCCTCTGCCTTGACACCGCCGACGTGTGGAAGACTCTGAGGAGAGTCAACCCGCGGAAGGCCCCAGGCCCCGACAACATACCTGGGCAGGTGCTCAAGGAGTGTGCAGGTCAGCTGGCTGGTGTCCTCACAGACATTTTTAACACCTCGCTGGACCAAGCCATAGTGCCAGCATGCTTCAAGTCTGCCTCCATCATTCCGGTGCCAAAGAAACCTCAAGTCACCTGTTTCAACGACTACCGGCCTGTTGCACTGACTCCCATCATGATGAAGTGCTTTGAAAGGCTGGTAAAGGAACACATCGTCTCCAGTCTCCCCCCAACACTCGACCCGTTCCAGTTTGCCTACCGACGGAACCGCTCCACTGAGGACGCCATCTCCTCTTCTCTTCACCTGAGCCTGGCACACCTGGAGGAGAAGAACACCTGGACTTCAGTTCAGCGTTCAACACCATCATCCCACAACATCTGGTGGCAAAACTGGAGCATCTGGGCTTCAACACACCCCTACGAAACTGGCTGCTAGACTTCCTCACCAACAGACCTCAGTCAGTCCGGGTCGGACAGAACACCTCTGATGTCATCACCCTCAGCACGGGCTCCCCTCAGGGCTGCGTCCTGAGCCCCCTTCTGTTCACCCTGATGACACACGACTGCGTCCCCAGGTTCACCACCAATCACATCGTGAAGTTTGCAGACGACACAACGGTGGTGGGCCTGATCAGAGACGACAACGACCAGGACTACAGAGAGGAGGTGGAGCAGCTGGTGGGCTGGTGCAGAGACAACAGCCTGATCCTGAACGTGGAGAAGACGAAGGAGATCATCGTCGACTTCAGGAAAAACCGGCCTCACCATGCTCCACTGCTCATCAACAACTCAGCGGTGGAGGTGGTCAGCAGCACCAAGTTCCTGGGGGTGCACATCACGGACAACCTCACCTGGACTGTGAACACCACGTCACTGGTGAAGAGGGCACAGAAACGACTGTACTTTCTGCGGAGGATGAGGAGAGCCCGCCTGCCCCCGCCCATCCTCACGACCTTCTATAGAAGCACCATAGAGAGTATTCTGACCAGCTGTCTCTCTGTGTGGTGTGGAGGCTGCAGTGCCTCCGACTGGAAGAACGTGAGGAGAGTGGTGAGGACAGCAGAAGGGATCATCGGGGCTCCTCTTCCCTCCATAAAAGACATTTCATCGCAGCGCTGTGTGTCTCGAGCCCGTAACATCATCAGGGACCCCTCACACCCCCACCACAGACTATTCTCCCTGCTGCCCTCTGGAAAGAGGTTTCGCAGCATCCGCTGCAGGTCCACTAGGTTTTGCAAAAGCTTTTTCCCTGCTGCCATCAGACTGTTGAACTGCTGAACTGCCAAAGTATAAAAACGGACTGTGTACCACACTAGATTCGCTGATTTGCACATTTGCACACTTGCACATTGTATTATATCCTGCAAAATTGCTGCTGCACCTTACCGGGAAACGTACTGCAAAACTGTGTACAATGCAACTGTCTACTTTTAAATCATTGCTGCACCTTACTGCGTATTTGTTTACATTTGTTTTACACTGTTTACATTTCAACTGCCTACTGTTCACTGCTGCACTTTATCCGGAAGTCAATTGAAACTTATCCTGTAAGTGACTGCGATTTATCACTGCACTTTATCCTGTACTGTAATTCACCGCAAGGTATCCTGTAGAGTTACTGCAATCTTTCTGAGCTGTGTGAAAACGAAATTTCGTTCTGTATCCACTCTGTGTATACAAAATGACAATAAAGAAAGTCTAAGTCTAAGTCTAAGTCTAAGTCTAAGTCTACAACATGGACTGGAGAACGGGTTCTAACTGGGTGAGGCCAGAGAAAGGCGATTCTCAGTGAGTTTTTTTATGAAGTTAAAGTGGAGCGCGGACACAGGGTTCATCCTGGACAGGTCTCCAGTCACTGGGCTAAAATATAACCATTTTATTAAACTTCAAAAAAGTTAAATCATGCTGTTTTATAAACTGTAATGATTAATTGGTGAACAATACCGGGCAAAGCAGAGACTGAATTATTGTCATGTGCAATCTGTGTCAAATTAAAATGTATTATGTCATGATAGTGTTGGTGATGTGTCCTGCATTTCCAAAGTTGTGTTTGGCCTTGTATGATCATAAAATTGGTTTATATTGAATGTGACAGGGAGCACCTTGATATGTGCTTGAGGTTGGCTTTGTTGCCAATCAAACTAATGTTTAAAACCCTTGCAGGGCAGCCTAAAGCTCACTTGTCTCATTAAGCCATAAAAAAGAAATTAAAAAAAGTTCAGTTGTTTTATAAAAGATGTGAAAGTCAGGAAATTGTCTATATACCAAACTGTGAAAGATTGTGGTTCTCTATTTTAAAAAGCATTTTGGATTTTAAAATAGAAAAACGTTCTATTTTTATGTTATTTTTTGTGGATCCATAAACATTTTATTTCAGTGTTAAATACTGTTTGAAGTAACGGATTGTAATTACAAATGTGTCCGGACCTTTACTGGTTGTTGATTTTCTTTATTCGGACCCCGCTGATTTTTAATTCGTGACCCCTGCTCTATATGCTGCACTTTGCAGAAAGAATAAAACAAATGAAAGAGAGAAAAGCTAGTCTAATGTAGACTATGTACACTTTTTTCATTGTTGTCAATATTCTGTGAAAATTGCTAAAGCTATGCATAAACTTCCAAGTCTAGCCAAGGATTTTTAACTCTCTGGACTTTGACTAGGCCATTTTAACACATGTGCTCCGATCTAAAACTCTTCTATTGTGGCTCTGGCTATATGTTTAAGGGGGTTGTCTTGCTGGAAGGTGAAACGTCATCCCAGTCTCAAGTCTTGCTAAAACTAGCAAGCTTTTTTCCACCACAGATGCTGTTTCAGTTATCTTCTTCTATTTGATTTCATATGTTTGCTGTGTTACATGCATGGTTTGTGGCAAATTGTAAGAGTCTTGTTATGAACATAATGCCTTTCTTCTTGCCACTTTTCCAGAGTGCAATTAATTGATTTCGGATTGGTGCGGCGTCTGCTGTGAAGCGGGCGCTGTAGCGGTCCGTTGTGGTGAAGAGAGAGCTGAGCCAAAAGGCAAAGCTCTCGATTTAATGGTCGATCTACCTTCCTACCCTCATCTATGGTCATGAGCTTTGGGTCGTGACCGAAAGAACGAGATCCAGGATACAAGCGGCCGAAATGAGTTTTCTCCGTAGTGTGCCTGGGCTCTCCCTTAGAGATAGGGTGAGGAGCTCAGTCATCCGGGGAGGACTCAGAGTAGAGCTGCTGCTCCTCCATGTCGAGAGGAGCCAGTTGAGGTGGCTAGGGCATCTGGTTAGGATGCCTCCTGGACGCCTCCCTGGTGAGGTGTTCCGGGCACGTCCCACCCAGAGTGAGACCCAGGACACGCTGGAGGGACTGTTTCTCAGCTGGCCTGGAGACGCCTTGGGGTTCCCCCGGAGGAGCTGGCCCAAGTGGCTGGGGAGAGGAACGTCTGGGCCACCCTACTGAAGCTGCTACCCCCGTCACCCGACCCCGGACAAGCCGAAGAAGATGGATGGATGGATGGATGGATGGATGGATGGATGGATGGATGGATGGATGGATGGATGGATGGATGGATGGATGGAGTTAATTGATTTCCTGGGGACAGATTTTTCTACCTGAGCTGTAGATCTCTTTAGCTCTTTCTGCGTTACCATGGGCCTCTTGGCTGCTTTTCTGATCAATTAAACACAGCTATTTGATATGTATTTAATACAACAATATGAAGTTTAAAGATTAAACGTGACAAATTGTGAAAAAGTTCAAAAGTTATAAATACCTTTGCAATGCATTGTGTTTTAGGCAAATATAGAAAATTGTTATATATATTTTTTAATATACTGCAAAAAAAGGAAACACTGTGAAAACACATCATTTGATGAAAAGAAAATGTATCCACCCACAGAAGGCTTAATCCAAAGTCACTTAGAAAAGTGAGAGAAATTAAAACCAAAAAAAGCGATGCAGCATGCTAGTCCAATTTGTGGAAACTTTGTTGCAGCACTTCAAAATGGTACTCAGTGGTTTCTATGGCCCCCATGTGCTTTTATGCGTGATTGACATTGCGGGACATGATCCTTATGAGATGAGGGATGTTGTCCTGGGGTATCTCCTCCCAGATCAGGGTCTCAATGCATTGTTTATCCTGTACAGGTCTGTGCTTCAGTATTGAAGATTGTTCCCCAGACCAACACTGACCCATCACCAAACTGATCATACTGAACAGTGCTGCAGGCAGCATATAGTTCACCACAGCTTCTCCAGACCCTTTCACATTTGTCACATTAGCTCAGAATGAACTTGCTCTCATCTATGAAAAGAACAGGGTGCCAGGGCCGAACATGCCAATTCTGGTGTCCTCTGGCAAATGCCAGTCAAGCTCCATGGTGCCAGGCATTGAGCACAGGGCCTACTAGATCTTCCCTAGAGGATGTTCACCCTTATGAAGTCTGTTTGTAACTGTTTGGTTAGAGACATTCACACCAGTGGCCCTCTGGAGGTCACTTTGTAGGGCTCTGATCGTACTCATCTTGTTCCTTCTTGCACAAAGGAGCAGATACTGGTCCTGCCCATGGGTTAAGGACCTCTGGTGGCCCTGTGCAGCTCTCCTAGAGTAACTACTTGTCTCCTGTAACCTCCTCCATGCTCTTGAGACTGTGCTGGGAGACACAGCAAACCTGGCAATGACACGTATCGATGTGCCTGTGCAACCTCTGTGAGGTCCAGGTATCGCCTCATGTTACCAGTTTTGAAACGGACCCTGGTCAAATGTAAAACTACTGAAAAGTGGATATTGCACAGTTTTTTTTACATTGCCTGACTGCTGCTCCTCGTCTTTTTAACATGAACATGTCAATGTTATCTGAATGTGTCTTATTATTTATTAGTAATTGCCAGTATGTTCCCCCTTCTGATAAGTCTTTCTCCTATGTTGTATTCTTTAACCTCAAATACAGCTTTTTTTGTTATAATGTGTTTTTGCATTTCTGGGGAATGCTCCTGTTTAATTTTTCCATGGGTGTTTTTGATTTGTGTCAATATGTTGTGCGTGCATTCAGAGCTGACGTCTCACAAAAATTTCATTAATACTGCATAACAACAATAAAGATTCTTGATATTGCATACATCTATATGAAAACTCTTGTAAAGCTATCCATTCTGATTGTCCTTATAAACAAGCTGTATTTCCAGGATATTACCATGAGCCAAAACAGGGGGCCTAAGGAGGTACTTGTAGCCTCTACGCCATGGGCTGCAGACCTCTGACTTAAAGCTTTTAGCAACAAGTCTTCAAATCTATGAAACCAGGACTGTTCAGTTCACTGCAACATTTTAATTCTACATGATCACTAACATTGATTTTTTTTCTCTTTTGCAATCTGTTTTTTAGAGATAGTCAACTTATCTCCTTACATATCTAGATTTGTAAAAATGTACACGGCAAGGTTTTGGACTTTGTAAATCCCCAAAGAGGGGAACCTTGTCTTGACATTTGGTTAGGAATGCCACATTTTCCAAACAAAGAATTCCCAAAAATTGGCACACTCCTTCATTAGATGGCATAATTTGCATTCTCTTGTAATTGTGCTGCTTCCTTGATTATTAAATGATCACCCTAATTAGGGAGCATAATAAGGTTAATCAGACTCTGCTCATCACACTTATTATTATTCCTGAAAAAAATGAAGGGAAGAGATACAGTACTTGATTAATTATATCAGCCTTTTCATATGCTGGGCTACCACTCCTCCCTCCCTCTGAAATTAATATCATGTTGTAAATGGAAGGAAGGAGCTGGCCGGACACAGACAGATGAAAGATTTCACTCAAATTAATTAAGCACTAATTATGCGGCAGGAGTTGGGAGCAGTTTGCATAATGAGGCCTATCAAAAGAGATCAGTCATGGAAAGGAGCTGTAGAGTTTCTATACAGCCTTCAGATGACACAGAGACGCCAAAGCATTGCATGAAGAGGGCTGGCGAAGAAGTGGGAAGAGGGTTAAAGCACTTTGAGGAGTGTTTTTGTTGGTTTTTCAACATGCAGCCAATCTGAATCCTCCATGCTAGTGACTTAAATGTGGATTATTCCATTCCTCATCTGCTCCGAGGCCCGTGGGTGTATTTTTTCCTCTCATCTTAAGAATCAGATAATGAATTCCCCTGTCCAGCAAGAGGCAATAAGGACACAATGTACCTTTAAGTTCAGGCTAATCACAAACAACCTGACTCCACACTCCAGGGAGCTTTGAAAAGGCTCTAATCACCTCCCACTCCAATTCTTGTGGTGGCCAGTTATTGTAGATCTGGGACTACTCTCTGGCTATCTCTTTAAACAGTGGGGAAAGGGATTAAGCGGTCAGAAACTCTCTCTGCTTTATGACCTGTTTAATCATCGCCACTGTGTCGTCTTTTGGAGCTGAGTTACTTGAACTGATTTCTGCCGTAGCTGGAGCAATCATGCCTTGGCTAATCAGGGTGCGCGGCCCTGCACTGCCCTTAAAGATCCCAGAGTGGAATTACAAAGACTATGATTAGTTAATCAAATGAAGAACCCAATGTCCTTTCTTTATTTGTGTATACACCTTATCTAAATGGAAATTGTATATCCGAGGCACTTCCAGAAGGACACATCTACATGTGAATGATCCTCCTTGAGGCCTCGGCGGTGAATACAAAATGAGATCTTTCGCTTCCAATCATGGTGTTATGGCATTGTGGAGACTTTTGCATGTCTGAATGATATTTGTTGTCAATGCTCATGTGAACGATGCAATCACTCGGCCTGTTGTGAAGTAAATCAGGAGGCACCCGGCAGCAACTCTTCAAATGGGCACAATGATCTGCAGAACAATGTCAAGATTGTATTATTCTGCAAGAGGAGAAAAGAGCTCAACAACAGAACATAGCAAAGAGATACAATATGCAAACATTTTCAGTGTTTTTATCTTAGACAAAATGAGATTTCTCTCTTTTTTTGTGGGTTCATTGTAAAATAGATACATGACACCATCAAATGCCATTTAACTGAATAGGAACAGAAATTTATATTCTATATTTTACTAATGTGACAAATTTAGCAATACTTACATGAGGGTGCATCTCAATAAACTGTAACATCCATGAAAATATAATATGTCTATAAGATAATAAAACAGTGTAATTATGACTATTTTTCAGACTGCAGCCATAATCATTTACTTTCCTAGAAAAAAGTGGATGTTTTGCAAGACCAAAAAAAAAAGAAAAAAAAAAGAAGATTTTTATACACAGTTGTCCACTAAAACCTTTGTCCATGTTCTCTACATTATTATGCCTTCAGTACTTGATCTGGGCTGCTTTTGCATGAATGACTGCATCAGTGCAGCCTGGCATGTAGCCTGTGGATCTGCTGAGGTGTTACAGAAGCCCCGGCCGCTTCAAAAGCAGCTTTCAGCACAACTTCATTGCTGGCTCTGTTTCCCCCCCCCCCCCCCCCCCCCCCCCCATCTTCAAACTTCAAACTGTATCAAAAGTATTTGGATTCTGTGTCTCTCCACTCTTTCTCAAGATTGGGACTTTGATTTCTACTTAATGTGTTAAAGTTACTTTAATCTAACAGGAGGACTTTTGACTACTAGGCAACAGCACAGTCCTCATTCTCCTGTGCCAGCTAAGACAATAGCACTAGAGTTGTAGCCCATATCGAGGTTGTGTATATGTGTAGAGGCTCTTTAAGCATTGACTGCCGTCGCAGCCCATACCTTATATCCTCTCAGGGGTGCGGCTGTCCCTGTTGCGTGTATACCCTTTTCCACCACACCTTTTTCCACTCAACTTTCCGTTTGTGTGAGCTTAGATATAGCCCTCTGTGAGCAGCCAGCTCTTTTTAACCGATGGCCTACAGTGGAGGGTATAAATGACTGCAGTGATCCTTGTGATTGTATGTGCCACAACATTTCTCTTGAAAAAAAATTTTTTTTTCTTATTCTTCTTAAGTAATCTTCAAATTTTCAGAAAAACTGATCTATAATAGCCTAATTAATAAATTAATACTAAAATAAAGAACAATAAATAATTAAAAATGTATACATTTAATTTTCAGTCTTATTATAATTCATTAAAAATGCCCCAGTATTGATAAACAACACATGTAGATAGCAGCAGTTTATCAGCATTGATCACTATTTTCTCTCACGTTTTCTGCCCTTGCAAAAGTTTAGCAAAGCTTCAGAGCAATGAAATGATGGGTTGTATAAAACAACCATCCATCCACTTATCCTGGCAGGTTTGCGGGCAGCTGTTGCCTATCCCCAGTGGTCATTGGGCGAGAGGTGGGTGTCAATCTGGACATGTTGCCAGTTCATCAATGAGCAACACAAAGACACACAAACAAGCAGGCACACAGACACTCATACACACATGGGGCAGTTTAGAGAGACCAATTAACCCAACAGTCATGTTTTTGGACAATGGGAGAAAGCCGGAGTACCTGCAGAGAACCCACACATGCATAGGGAGAACATGCAAACTCCATGTAGATAGAGCCCCTGCTGGGGTCCAAACCCCAGACCCTTTTGCTGTAAGGCAACAGCACCACTTGACTCACTTTATTCACAGTTTTTACAGCACATAAAATATAACCGTATACAGCGCTGTACTTTGGCATAACTCAATCCAATGGTTTAACCAAGTTAAAAATGGTTGATAAAATAAGCGTAAACCAGCAGCTTTGTCAAAATACAAAGCGAGATACAGAGAATGATCAGCAGATTCATCTACATTTGGATTTTGTGAATGAAATAACTCAAAACAGGCTCCAACACAAACAATAACAACCTAAGTTGCCTTTGAATAATTAAATGATGTCACGGAGGGCATTTTTCACAGTAAGCATCGTAACACCTTTGAACTTGTTGCTTGAAAGTTGGGACCATTATAAAGGTGCTGGGGTGATCATTAGAGATTAATCTCTAATGAAAGCACTATGAAAACTCTCACAGGGCTCTGTAGTTCAGATGCGCTAAACAGGTGTTAAATTTATTCAAAGAAAAAATATATACATATATAAAGGAAAAGAAATTAAATATCTAAGCTGCACAACACATTCATTACACTGCAGCATTAAGCTAAAAAGTTGCTGAGATATGTGTATGCTTTAAACATAAACTCATAAAATATGATGCTTTTGTTTAAGTTATATTTGGTTGATTAAACAAGTAAAGTTAAAATAACTACATGTTTAAACATTAAGTCAAAAATGATCAGCTTTTGCAAATGAATTAAGAGCACTTGATTGAATTTTGAGAGATTTTTTTTTACAATAAAGTGATTAAAACAGAATAATCAGGTGATTAATCTGTAATTCGATTTTTTTTATGCCGAATAACTAAAAAACTTTTCAACAACAACAATAAGAAAACACAAACTGCTTTAAAGTAACTGAATATTTTCTGCTTCGGTGCATAAATACTTTGATCAAACATGTCACTTAAACTGTATTAACTAATTTAGCAAACGTTATGAATGAAAACGTGTCCTTGCCTCGCCAGATGAGTAATTTAGATTGATTTAAATCAATGTAATTTTTTAGAGGCAAAGCTACCATTTCTCTCCCTTTAATCAGACATGCTGGTAGACATTGTTCCTAAAGAGAAAAAAATGTCCCCCCATTCCTTTGTGGTAACTTCCTTCTAGGGCCAGCAGACTTGACCTGCACACTCCTCCTGGAATCACCTCCATTATTTGTCAGTGACAGCAGCCCTTTGAAAGGTGGGTGGGTTCCCTAGAAGGTACAGGGTCGTGTACGTCCCAATCCATCTCTGTCTGCCAAGCGATTGATTGTGATTTAGCGCACAGGAGCAGGAGATGGTGGGGTTCCATTCTGTTGAGCGATAGGTGGGAACCCTTTGACTCCCAGCACATGGCAGGCAGAGGCAGGGCTATGATGAGGGGTCAGAGGCAGCTGGTAGGGGGGATCTGGGGACTGGATGGAAGCAACGTGGGGGTTGCATTGATCACAAGATAGAAGGTGTCAGGGATGCGGGACAAAGCCCCCAGACCAACCAGCAGAGTCTATCAGATATCCCATCTATCATCCGCCCAGCTTTGTGGTTAGCACAACGGTTGCTAGCTAATTGTTCCATCATCAGGGGATCCATCATCAGGAAAGATGACAGCGCACCGCCGATAAAAGAGCATATATGACGGAGCTTGACTCCAGCTGGAGTAAATGAGGTTGCCTTGTAGATCTTTCAATATATGATTAAGAACATTTGCATTCAGCATGTTGCTTTAAATCAACTATTTACACCTAAGGATTGCAACCATTATCTGGGCAGTAAACAGTTTTCTGTGCAAAATCTTGAAGTCAACCCCCATTTCTTTTCATTTAGCTACCAATGAGCCATGCTTTTTTGTTACTTTTAAAAGTTGTATTTTATTAGAAGTTCTCCTGCCTTTCTGATCACCCTTGATCAAGTTTTCTTCCTAAAATTTGATGTATTTTTATCTCTAACCTTTTGTTTAGTACCTGACCATTCTACAGGAAAGTTTTTATTGTTAGTTAACCCACGTTAATCTGATTCAATTTCAATTCAATTCAATTTTATTTATATAGCGCCAAATCATGAAACATGTCATCTCAAGGCACTTTACAAAATCAAGTTCAATCATATTATACAGATTGGGTCAGATTATACAGATTGGTCAAAATGTCCTATATAAGGAAACCAGTTGATTGCATCAAAGTCCCGACAAGCAGCATTCACTCCTGGGGATCAAGGAATCATTGAGGCATTAAAAATCAGTGCAGTTCACTCACTTTTTAAAAGCACAAACTAAGCACAACTAAGTTGTCTTGTTCAGCTATATGGACTGGGCTAAAAAAGTTCTTCACAAAGTCTTAGAAACTAATGAAATGGACAACATTGAGTGATTACAAAGAAGCTGGTATCACTGTAAGTTATCCACAAAACATTTTAAATTAATCATTCAATCAATAAACCTTCATTTTTAAAGCACTTTTATTTATAGAGCACTTTACATGCCCAAAGTGACCAATATGCTGTGCAAATAATTTCATAAATTTAATACAAAACAAAAAAAGAACACAAAGAATGACCAATAAGGCTCCAACATCTACAAGAAAACAATTACTCAAAAATAGCTAAAAACAGCAAACACAGAAAGTAAAGTTAAATAAAAGACTACTATTGAGAACAGCTTGACATTTCTGTTAAATTGAAATTACAATGAGGGATGAGGGAAGACTTCTGCACAGCATATACCCTCAAAAGGGACTAAATGTCATGCTTCGTTTCCTTCATTTTTTATTTTCCTTGCACAATGACATGCAAAAGTGTTCAAACCCGTAGAACTTCTCCACGTTTTATCACATTGCAACCACAAACTGCAATACATTAGAGATTATATCTACAAAGATGGAAGGAACAGGATACATATTTTAAAGGTTTAACAAACAACAAGTATCCTTCAGAAGGCACATACACCATGCTTTCGAATGGCCCAGTCAAAGGGTTAGACCTAAATCATATTGGGAATGTGTGACAAAGCTTATCGATAGAAACTGAGTTATTTTGCAAGTAAAATGTGCAAAACAAAAGTCTGCATGTGCAAATCTGGTAGAGTCTAGTGCAGGGGTCACCAACATGGTGCCCGTGGGCACCAAGTAACCCCCGAGGACCACATGTGGCGCCCATGAGCCTGTTCTGAAAATAAATAAATAAAACACCTGTGAGCTGCATCTAAAACTTTATTTTATTCCAATACTCTTTTTGTTATACACACTTGCACTTATATAGATTTAAAAATAACAAAGCATGACAAATGTGTTAATTTTACATAAAGTTAAGGTGAACTCTGACTCTTCCAGTTCAAAGGTCAGTACTGGTAGCCCTTTGTATGACACCAGTGAAGTCTCAGGTTGGTGACCCTGGTCTACAGGAAGGAACTGTAATTGCAGATTCATATTTTTATTTAACTTTTATTTACACAGGGATTCTCACTGAGATCCAAAATCTAATGTACAAGAAACTGTTGGATAAAACAAAACAAAACAAAACATTTTTATAAACACAGCAACAGGTGATTAAAACATCTGACTCAATTAAAGCATTAAATCAGAGGGGGCTGAAACCTGCCTGCCGAAATTTGCAAAACCCTGTAAACAATGTATCACTTTCCTTGCACTTTACAAATATCCACTACTCTGTGTTGGTCTATCACATAAAATCTCTTTGGTCGTAATGTGGCAACATGTGAAAGAGTTCATGGCACACAAATGCTTTTCAAAGGTACTGCATGTAATATCTAATATGTGTTTCAAAATAAAACAAAGTTTTATAATTAATTCCTCATTCAGTTTATAAAAAAAATCAAAGTCTTCATCCTTTTCCACACGGAGCTGCCTCAGAAAAAATGTCCCTTTAAAGACGTTAAGTCCAGAAACAGCCTCACTTCGCTGCGGGTCACTCTGTCAATCTAACTCCATCATCAGCATAAGACCAGCCTTGTTAGGAATTAGACTCTGTTTCAAGGCATTTTTTTAAAAAATGAGTTAGTTATCATCTGTTTACTCTATATCAACCAACCAGCGATCCATTAGCTGTGCTCGCTTATCCTTTTAGAGGGTAGTAGGATGGGGAGGGTGCTGAGATCCACACACAAAACCCTCTGCTGACCTTTCTGTGTGCTGTGTTTTGTTTTTTCATATCATAATATACCGAAAGTTTTTTTTTTTTTTCTTTAGAGAACATATTGTACCCGAACGTATCTTGAAATCTCCTGTTTATGCCCTAACTCGACATGTGGTAGCAGTGAACAGCGCGAGTGCCGGCGTTGCCAGTCACAGGAAGTGGTGTCAGCCAGGTGGATAAGGGGCCTGTAACCTGATCCGCTGTTGACAGAACGGGGACAGGTGCTCCTGGCTAAACTAATCCACATATGCATGCTCGACACAGGTCATCCATTAAGGCAGATTGATTCAAAGCTTTAAGAGGCCGTTCCTCAACAATCCCTGGCCTGGCCTTACCTTTGCTGTTGCCATGATACCAAATTGCAGTAATTCAGGATGGCCTGAATTGGAAAAAAAAAAGGGAAAGGAATGTCCACTGTTTGTGCAGCGATAGCGATGGAAGCATTTTGTCACACAAGACATGAGGGAACATTTGGGGGGCAATTTATCTTTAAACTTCATAAAACGAAAATTAAATGACTGAGTGGGTTTTCAGTGTTAGATGCCCGTGATGATACTCAAGCTTCACTCAACCCAAGCTGCTCTCTGGGAAAATAATGACACCCAAGGGAGGACTGAGTGAGGCAGCCTGCATGACGGTGCCACATAAAAATCTTATACGCGGAAAAAGAAAAACACATAAAGCAGAAATCACGTTGATTCAGTGTTAGTATCAACCCCACTCCCAGTGAGGAGGGAATCAAATGCCAAATAAAGGTTTACAGGCAGAGCTCAGGCAGCTGCTGCTCTCTGATTGGCTGAGAGGCCCAGCAGCGGTCTCACCTGTTATCCACAGCCCAGTGCACGGTAAACACCCTTAGTGAGACCTGTGGGGGGAAGGAGCCCATCTGGTCAGCAGCATTAACAACCATCTCTTTAACAAAGGCGTCCTGCAAAACAAAACCAAAAAAAAAAAAAAAAAAAAGGGAGAAGGGAGAAGGGCACACCAGGGCACATTAGCCAATAAAAACAGGCTATGCGTGACATTTAGCGCCTGATGCAGGGCTTAGAGGCATACAGGTTACTCACTGTCTGTCTTTGCAGCAGCAGCCCCTGGCAATAAAAACAAAAAGGCAATCTCACAGAGCGAGAGGGATGCTGTGCATAAAAGCTGCCTGCCTCAGTTGATGATTCCATAATTTCTCTATAAAGTTAAAATGCAAGAAGGAAACAGCCAGAGTCTCCCAGCCATCCACATACAGTTGTTTTCCTATTTTGCCGGACATCAAATTTAGAGAGTGTCATTATGCAGGAGGAGGAAGGACTGTGACAGCTAATTTACTCTGGAGAGGAATGGCCTGTAAAAGCTGGAGAGGAGAGGGAGCCAGAGCAGGACAAACAGTGCCACCTGCTGTCTAAGACGTCAGATTGGCAGAACTGTCCATTTTGTCCCCCAGACATGGATTTTTTTTTAACAGTTTTGAAGTTTTTAAAGGTCAGAAGGATTCTGTCTCACCTTTTCAGATGACCTGATTAAGTATTGTTTTATAGGTGCATCCGACTAAATTAGAATATATTCATAAAAATGTATTTATTTCAGCAGTTAATTTCCTAAAGTGAAAGTCATATAATACATAGATTCATGTGAAGTATTTCAAGCATTTAGTTTTGATTATTATTGCTTACTGCTAATGAAACCTCCATTTTCAATTTCTTGAATAGTTATGATTAGAAAATATATCAGATCAATAAGTAAATGCATTTTAATACAGAAATGTCATGCTACTGAAAAGTATCTCCATGCACTGTCCAGTATATTCACCTGCTGCTTGATCCTCTTTTTTGCATGGATCACTGCATCAATGCAGTGTGGCGATACGCCTGTAGCTCTGCTGAGGTGTTAAGGATGACTGGATTGCTTTAATAGCGGCTTTCAGCTCCTCTGCATTGTTAGGTCTGACATTTTTCATCTCTCTCTCTCTCTCTCTCTCTCTCTCTCTCGGTTCTCTATAGGGTCTAACTCTGACAAGTGTGTTGGTCCATCAGGTACAAAGATGCCATGTGATTAAAGCAGGTATTGATACGTTTGGCAACCTGAGCAGACACCAAGTCCTGTTGGAAAAATGTATTTAACATCACCATACTGCTTGTCAGCAGAGAAAAACTAAAGTTTCCAGGTAGATGGCTGCACTGACTTTAGGCTTGATAAAGTGGACCGACACATGCAGATGAATAGCACCTGTTCCTCTCCTCCCCCTTTGCGGAGTCTGGGGCCTTGATTTCTAGATCAAATGTAACATTTACTTTTGCCTGAAAAAATGGTCTTTGTACCACTCAGTCCATTTTCTCCTTGGCCCAAATGAGATGCTTCTAACTGCGTCTCTGGTTTAGTGGTGGGTAAACACAGACAGTTGCTCTGCACATCTGCGTGGAGCCCTGACTCCAGCCACAGTCCACTTATCCCCGCTACTTGTATGTCTTTTTCTACCACAGTTTTTCCCAACACTAAACTTTCCTTTAACGAGCTCTGAGACAGCTGTCTGAGAAAAGCCAGCTTCTTTAGCAATGACCCTTTATGACTCTATGTAATCTTTGTGGAGGTTGTCAGTGATTGTCTGTGGAGAACTATCAGGCCAAAACATAATATTTCTGAGCTAGAAATTATTATTTATTGGTCTAATGAGATATTAAAAATTTGTTGTGGGTTCCCGTTAGCTTTTAAACCACAATGGTTCAAATTAACAGACATAAATCCCTCTGTGGATAATAAATCGTCATTGTGTACATGTTGTAGTTTTTCGGATTGAATTACTGAAATAACTGAACCTATTCATAACATCTAAACTTATTTAGATGCACCTGTAGATGGTCGATTGGTTCTATTTTTGCAACCAGAATTGGAGGGATAAAGACAAAGTCTCTAAATGAGATCTGGAGAGTACAAAGACTGGTTTTGAAGACAGAAAGGTTTGGGGTGGAGTTTGAACAGGGAGCAATGGGCTCTCTACAGCTGCTGGCACTAATGAGGATAATTACCCATGTAATAACATTAGCCTATCTGAGGGAATGGAGGGGAAGGACAAGTGGTTGTGTTTGTGTGTGGGTGGGTGGGTGTGCGCGCATGGACCGTGCACATGGCTCGCCCTTCTATCTCACTTGTGGTCTCTCCCTCATTCCCTGAATCTCAATATCTCTTTGTTAGCCCACAGTAATTGTATTTGGGCCTCATATCCGCCATATCAGATTCGAGTTTGTACAAGATAATTAGCAGAGGAAGGGAAGCCTCCACACCAGGAGGACAAATGCCCCCATGACATCATTCTGGCTCCACTCAGGAGGGGAAGCTTTTTCTCTCTTTCTGTCATTCTTTCTACCCATTTACTCATCTTCATCCGCCTTGCCATTCAGCTCATGAGACAGAGCAAAGATGGAGGGCAGAAATGTGAGCAAAAGTTGATGACACTGAAAACGAGGAGGGCTGGGATTAAGAAGATAAAGAAACGAGGAGAGGTGGGAGAGGTAAAGCAGAGAAAGGAGATTTGAGATGAGATGGAGGGCCGTGTTTTTGCAGGAGGCCGTAATCTCCGATCAGCTTTTGCTAACAGACAGCGGGGGAAAGTTCCTCGGTGTTAATGGGGGCTGCCACTCGGAAGGAGCCAGCGTATCCAGCTGGGAGTCCGAGGGGTGGGGGGGATTAACTGGCACTCAGGTGGAGAGAGATAAAGAGAATCAGATGGAGACCCTGTGGATGGTCACACCCTCTTTCACTCCGTCCATCACATTTTTTCCCTCCCCTTCCTTCTGAAGGAGCAAACGTACATCAGCGCGTCGTGTTTTCTGGGTGGAGCAGTGGCAGCAGGAGGAAATGATAGAAGCTTAATTCAGGAGCAACTTATCATTCATATCTAATATGACTCAAGAGTTTCTGTTTTCCTGTGAATGATTTTCTGACATATGTTTAGTAACCAAAAATGTATTTCACCCTATAGTTTGAAAAGGCTTAGACACTACATCGGATTAAGCCAGTTTTTGTCTTTATTTCTTAGTTTGGACATGGTTAGGCTCAAAGTGCCATAGACGTGCACTAATTAACAGGGTTTCACTTTTTCATTGTACAACTAATTCAAAATAAGTCCGCATTTTGTATGTGTGCATAAACCATCCCCTAAAAAACAAACAAAAAATATATCCCCATTCCTTTGCAAAGATTTTTTTTTTTTATTTGGCCCTGGCTGCATAATTTAATGTTTACCGAATCAAGTGTCGGGCTCAGCTGTTGCAAAACATCTAATTTCTTTACTTCCTAAAACTTCCTCTTGTTTTCCTTTTTTGGCAATCAGATTGGCTGTGCTTGTCTGGAGCATATTAGTGGTGAATGAATGGTGATGTGCTTCAGATTTTCCCCAGTTGCTTTGGAACCTGAGAGTGTGCTGTGAAAAAGTCTGCTCCTAACATATTTCTTTCTTGCTTTTTTGTCTCACTTTCACATCATCCAACGGATGATACGAAATACGAAATGCTGCTTTTAGAAATGGTTTCTTCCATTAATGAAAAACAAACTACTGAAGCCAATCAGCCCTGTGCAAAAAGTAAATGCACCTATTACGCCTACTAGATGGCAGCAGCAACTACCATCAACTGTTCATTAAACTTGCAATGAGGAACTTCGGCCCATTTCTTTTTTGCATTGCTACTTTACTGTAGCCACATTGGAGGGTTTTTAAAAAATTAATGGCCTGTTTAAAGTCCTGCCACAGTTTCTTTATGGGCCCAGACTTTAAGTAGATCACTGCAAAAACTTTCTTTGGGTTGATTCATTTGGAGGTAGCTACCTTACTAGCTTTGGATCCACCCCAGAGGTTCACACTTCTACCATCATGACTTGCCAGCATGTTGCGCCTTCTCTAAAAACATGACTAATCCCCAGAATGTTTTACCAAAACTCTTGTCCTGATGCATCTCAATAATCTGGGTCGAAAAATAAAAATAAAAAACTGATTTTTACTGTCAGATTCAGTAAATATGGACAATGACATTCATTTGACACTATTGACCAAAAAGGGTAAAAAAAAGGATAGAATTCTTCTCATAAACTGTAAAACTGTGTTTTATGCCTTTAACAAAAGCCTCTGAGTCATTTCTCTTGGTTCAAACATTTTGTTCTGATCTATTCTTGCCATGGGGCTTTATAAATTAAATTAAAAGCGGATAATCCCCAAAAGCCAGCTGAGCATCACTTCCACCCAAAAACAACCCAAACTGGGTCTCTCCCCTCTATAGAGCCTTTATCACTATCATCTCTAAAGAAACAAAAGATGGCAGGTTTTAATACAACAGATCAGTTTAAATGACGGGGCAGGATATAATCTTACATTTTTTAAGAAAAGAAAATACATACAGGCTATCAAAATAAAGGTTTTCAGTTTTTTCAGCACAGAAATAAAAGTTATTAGAATATGCTAGATGGAAAAGTCCCCATTACAGAGTACCAAACACAATAAAAGGTCATAATACTAATTATTCAGCTGGAGAAAGAAACACCTGTCATGCACAATAACTTGGCTGAAGAGTGTTGGTTCTGTTTTTGCCTAAACACCCCTGATGCTGGATGATAATGGCAGAACATTTAAGAACTATAAGGACAAGGCGGTGCCTCCATGGTTCAGACTTGTTTGCCCAGCATATCCCACAAATGCTTGATTGAATTGAGATCTGGGGAATATGGAGGCCAACACCTCAAACTAATTGTTGTGCCCCTCAAACAGTTCCTCCACCATATTTGCCTTGTGGCAGTGTGCATTATCCTCTTAAAAGAGGCTACAGCCATTAGGTTATACCACTTCAATGAAAGGTCGAACATAGATCACATTATTGTCAGGAAGCATCACAGTCCTGGCGCCTGTCCATCCCTTTTGCAAACAGCAACGAGGTCAGAGCTAATCTCTGGTGTGTTCCCACTCCCACTTTCAATCCATCTCTCACGTATTTCACACATCCAATGCAAAATGATTGGCTCCCAGCACCTTCGCGTGCAGACTGCTTCTACAAACATTTATGAAAGAATAGGTCGCTACCAAGAGCTCCGCAAATTCCAGCGTTCTGCCGGGACAAGATGCCACCTGCGCAATAAGTTCAGTTGTGAAATGTTTTTGGTACTAAATATTACACAATCAACTTTTGGTGGAAGTGGAAGCGATTGGGAATGACAGCAACTAACCCACAAACTGGTGGGCAACGTAAAATTACGGAGCAGGGCCAGCGGGTGCTGAGGTACAGACCACACAAAGGTCACCAACTTTCTGCAGAGCTGATCGCTGCAGACCTCAAAACTTCATGTGGCCTTCATATCAGCTCGAGAACAGTGCATAGAGAGCTTCATGGAATTGGTTTCCATGGCAGAGCATTTGGACCCGAACCTTACAAGTACAATGCAAAGTTTCAGATGCAGTGGTGTGAACTCAAGAGCAGTGGAGACATATTCAGGGCAACAAGTCATTCCTCTCTGTCTGGAAATCCAGTGGATGGGATTGGAGGCTACGAGGAGAAATGGCCTGACTGCATTGTGCCAGTTCTAAGGTTTGGTGCAGAGGGTATTATGTTATTGGGCTGCTTTTAAAGGTGCTGGGCTCTGCCACTTAGTTCCCTTGAGAGGCACTTTTCAGGAACATTTTGGACAATTTTATGCTCCTAATTTTGTCGATACAGTCTGGGAATGGCCCTTTCCTATAAAGAGACGGATGAGCAAGTTCGGTGCGGAAAACCTTGACTGACCTGCGGTGTCCTGGGCTCAACCCAATAGAAGATCTTTGGGATGAATTAACGTATAAAATGTGTGCCGGGCTTTCTTGTCCAACATCAGTGCCAGTCTGGTGGAAAGCCACTCTGGGAGAGTGGAAGCTGTTACAGCGTGGGCCAACATCATATTAAATACAATGGATTAGGAACAGGATGTCATAAACCAGCAAACACTTTTGATAGTGTATTTAGTCATTTACCCCTCAACAAATAGCTGCATTTGTTAGATCTGCTTGATCATTAAATATTCAAAGATTTTCCAGCTCCTGTACATTTTTTGGGACTCAAAGGAGCGAAGGATAAAAATAGAAGAAGCAGAACCAGAAGCCCATAAATTATCCTGCTCTCTTTCACCACAGTGGCCATATACCTTCTTACCCCCCTTCTGTCTTTAGACTCGGCACCTGAATGCGTACAAACTAAATACCTGCTCATGACCTGCAATATAGCACACCTATGATTGAAACAAATCTTGAATAAATGAACACCGATTACAAAAAATACAATTATTCCAAAATAAATCCCACTGAAAACAGAGATGCAGGTTGATTTTTTGTAGTCTGTTATTTTTTTCCTCCTCAGTTTGCGGATCTTACTGTCTCATCTGTCCTCTTTAAAATAGTCAGACTGCTTTCTGTTCTTATTCCTCTGTACTGAATCATTGTACCATGTTATTTACACTTAAGCTTTCCTTATCTTAACTACATTTGTCACCAACAAAGAAAAGTCAATTTTTATGTCACTAACTTCTCCTCTCAGTCATCTGCTTTCTATTCATTTACTCTCCTGGTGCCAGTATCTTTGGGTTGGGCAGGACTGTCATTGAAGTTTTAGAATTGGAAAAGGATGTGGATCTGCAAAATCTGATTTAGGTTTGTCTGTTTTTTTGACAAAAGGAAAAATTAGATTAAAAGGGGACATATGCAAAAACCTGTTTTTTAGCTATTAAATACATTTTGTTGTGTACTTCGAGCCTCTTGGAGTGCAGAGAATTTTAATTTAGTATGTCCAAGAGCTGCATAGACATCTTTATATTCTTTTTGAGTCATATTTTTCAATTTTCAGTTGTCTCTATTTTTTGTTACCTTTTTTTTAAACAATTACATCACAGCATTCCCTGTGGAGCTGCTTGTCACTACCCGATCCGTACAGGAAGCACGATCCGTACAATCAGCTCATTTGCGCGTGCGCAAACAGAATAACTTCCGGGTCGCCAAAAAATAATGTAATTATGGTACTGAAAAACCTTTATTTATATCCTTAAATCATTAAAGAATACTGAACTGCATCGTAAAGTCAATATTGAAGACTTTTCTGGAAGAAATGGATGCTTTTTAAATTCTATCCATTGTATTGCTTGACGTCATCATCAGACATGCTAAGAGCAGTCCGTTATTGCGTAACGTTTATCCGTATTGTCTGAATGCACTCTATTATTGCTTTATTTGAGAAAAAAACATATTTTATTCCTTAATAATGGGATCAATTTTGTTTACATATACACACACACACACACACACACATATATATATATATATATATATATATATATATATGTTCTAATAAAACTATTTTATACAAGATTAATTGTGTTTACGTTAATTATACAACTTTATGTAATGTAAAACATTACAATATGGAGTATATATATATATATATATATATATATATATATATATATATATATATACTCCATATTGTAATGTTTTACATTACATAAAGTTGTATATATATATATATATAAAGTTGTATAATTAACTTGAACACAATTAATCTGTATAAAATAGTTTTATTAGAACGTTAAAGTTATCAGTTGACATTTTAGCGCCCTCTGGTGTACAAAAACAAGAGAAGACCTCGTCATTAGTACCCACGGCGATTTAACTTTTTTAATGTTTTTCTGTTTTTCATTTTTAGAATCTGCAATATTGACGCAAATACAAAGATATACTAAAAGATACCCCCGCTTCAAAAAAATACGAAAGAATAAAAAAGTAAGAAAAACGAAATATTGCCAACCGGAAGTTAATATGTTTGCGCACGCGCAAATGAGCTGATTGTACGGATCGTGCTTCCTGTACGGATCGGGTAGTGACACTGCTAAACAAAGTCATGGACCTCCTGCTTACCAGTTTTGCAAATCCACCATTTTTATTTGTCTGAGCAATGTTGCTACAAGTGTAAAGAACGGAAACAGAGGACCCATAATTCAGCCAGACAAAGTCAGATAGTGAAAAAATTGTTTATTGAGACGTAAACTGCTGCAGGTCCGGAGTGAATCACCAGCGTCTGGGACAGGAACCACTGGAAATGGAGACAACAGGTTAGTGTCCAGAAAGAGACTTCGGGAGATGTTACTGCCACTGAAACTTCAGTCACTAACCTTCTCATAATCCAGAAACAAGCTTGGAAGGTGAGTGGAGGCTCCTGTTGGCAGGTGACGTCACTGGTGAAGCACTATGTGATCCACAGTCCGATCAGGGCAGCATGAAGGATTTTACTCGTGGGACTGGCAGGTAATTGGTGGTCAAAGGACAGGCACAACGTCAGAACTGTGGTGGTAGAGACAGGCAGGATGGTCAGGGGGAATAACCAGAGTCCAGAGTCCGAGATCAGATCCAGAGCCAGGTGATCAGAGATCCAGGGGAAAATCCAAAGCAGAATCCGGGCGCAGAGTCAGGGCACAGAAACAGCTCAGAGATCCAGACAGCACACCAATCAGGTCCGCCAAAGGTTTGGCAGGCTCAGAGAATCAGGAGGCAGAAACAGGTCAGCAACAGGTAGTCAGGCAGGCTTCAGGGTTGTTGGATTAAACTCACCAGTGGCTCTTAATAATCTGGCACTAGTGCCTGGTCTGAGGGCTGGTTATATAGTCAGAGGTGCAGGTGGATCTGGTGAAGGCTGATGAGAACGGGGAGGACCTGCACAGGTGTGTCGAATGGTGGATCAGACCAGCACTAGTGCCAAGATCATGATAACAAGTGGATAATAGTGGGTTCCTTTTGTCCTCGGTAGTTGGGATTCTCGACCTCCAAGTCGGAAAATTTAACTGGTACGGCCCCTAAAGTCGATATTATGAGTTGGAAAGTCGGTACAACAGGATGATACCCGACATCGGCATTCATGATGGCTGCTACTTGCAGCAACATTGAGTAAAACCTCATACTTTGACTATTTGTTGCAGCTCTCTATTATTTTTGTAACATTTAATCAGTCGTACCGGTGCTACCTTTCAGTGTTCATCAAACGGGATGTCTCAGCTCTGTTTATTTGCACAAAATACCACCTAAAACAGTGTTATTGTCATTGTTATCATTTCAACAACAGTCCGATCGTCCATGCTTTTTTTCCCTACTACAAGGGAAACTGGAACGCAAAAAGGCAAAGATGACGTAATCTGCGACTCGTTTGCCCTGAACTCTGAGGCAAAAGGAACGTACCAGTAGTCATAGGTTTTTCATTACACGTCCTCTGCATACTCCATAAATGGCCAAAGGGGGTGGAGTGGAACGCTGGCTGCATCCGAAAGGGTCTAATTGGTAAGGACTCTTCAGCCAAAGCAAAAGCTATTCCCATGATAACTGCTGTCCGAATAGTGCAGTCAGTAAAGAAGGAGGTAGGAAAAGGAGCCTGTATGCTTCCTATCATAGCTCCTTTACCATAGGGAACTTGCAATGTCCATTACCGGCAATAAGGAGCTATAAGGAATCCCACAATCCTTTGGGTGACATGAAGTACAAGGTGCCTCCTTTACATTTAAAGAGACAGCACCAAAACAAGTTGTTCTCAGACACAGTTCAGAACTAAATTAAATTAGTAATTAAGGCAAAAGCATTGCAGATCCAGTTTATATAAACCACAACTGAATTCTTCCAATGTGGAAATGAAGGATATAAAAGCATGATATGTCCCCTTAAAGGCTTTTTTAGTTTTGATTTAGACCATTAGAGGAATTGTACATGTGGAGAAAGGGGTTCTGGTCAGAGAACAACATATTATATGCCCAACATAAATATTTTGTGTGTGGAGGAAAACTACCACTGCCCCTAAGGCCAATTTCCACATGGTGAAATGGGGTGGTGGTAGTGTCATGCTGAGGGAACACAGGGTGGTCAGATTTTAGAGGTTTTAGAGACCATTGTGTCAATCCTTCTTATGTGTTTCAGTGTTTGCAGACAGCAAATGCAAGTATCAAATGATTTACCTTTTCCTATAAAATAAAGATTTTGATTACTTAATTATTATTTCAGCAGTCATGATGTATAGACTCAATTTACTAGTCGTTTAGCACTGATCAATGTAAAATATTTGGTTGAACTTTGCATGAACATTTAAACAAGCCTTGTCTGATTCCAATGACAGTCATGTAGCTCAATAGTTATGTAATAAAATTAAAGAAAAGAAACATTTCTTTCTAGTTATTTATCAAAATGAATAGCAAGAAAAGAAGCATTGCATGCTCTCCAACAGGAAGGTTAATACTAAGAATCACAAGAATCACACGTCTGACTGACCTCCCAGTCAAGTGACTTTAACATATTTACAGCAAAAATCACCCAAGTGAGAACTGAAAGATGCTTGGTTGGATCAAAAACACTGTTATTATGTCAAATGTGGAAAAAGGGGATGTTGCAAGGTGCTGAGCAAGTTTTCATTCAGGCTGTTTCCTCTTTGTTACTTTGAAACGAATCATGATAATATAATTAAAAACAGTTTAAGAATTTAGAAAACTGTGATTAATCATCCATACCTTGATGTACATTCCCAGTTTCTTAGCGTTGTAAATTTACTTTTGTTCCAGGTTTTGTTGCAAAGCTGATGCTCATGCTCATGCTGATGTCTCCAGTGCATTAAACACAGTTCGGCCTAATTTTAAATCTCCGGAAGACCCAGGTGAAGGCCTTAATAATATCCTGGATCAACGACTACCTGACACACAGACCCCAGTTTTTGAGACTGAAGGGTGATATGTCTGACCTGATGGACAGCAGCATAAGAGCACCACAGGGAACGGTTAATTTCTACCCTGCGCACCTCAGGACTCCAGCACAAGTCAGGGTCCCGAAATACTTAGATGACTGCAGTCATGGAGTGTTTGGAGATGCTTTGAGGCATGGCGTGGGGACAACCATGTCATCTTGAATGTGAAGAAAACGAAGGAGATGACTTTTCAATTCCAAGAGAAACAGATATTGGTCAAACACTATTTCTGTCACTGGCGAAGTGGAAAAGACCTCAGTGTTCACCTGGACAACAGACTTGACTGGAGACACAACAGTAAAGCTGGAGCCACAGGAAGGGAGTGAGCATACTGTGCTGCTTGGGAAGCTCAGGTTCCTCAGTTTGCAGCAAGATGCTGCAGATCTTCTGTAAGTCGCTTGCTGAGAGTGCAACATTTCTGACGTCATCTGTTGGGGTAGTGGCATCAGAACCAGGAACTTAAAAATGCTCAACAAGCTGATAAACAAAGTTGGCTCTGTTCTGGGATCTGCTCTGGAACTACTTGAGATGATCATGCAAAGAAGTATTCTTCTCAATACGAAGAATACAACGAACAACCCAAACTATCCTCTTCATAAGAGAGTGTGACAGTGCAACAGAGTGTGTTCAGTCAACGGCCTTCTCAACACAAGGCATCACCATCCACATACAAAGACTATTTGAAGAAACTTGGATAGACAGAGTTCTAACATTTAACTTGTCTTTGGGATCAATGAAGTATCCATGCATGGCCTGTGTTAAACTTTTAACCTTTCTGAGTCTCTTGACTTGTAATTTTATTTTACAAAGCTTTGCCTGTGCATATCCAAACCATAGAATTTTGCCAGATGTATTGTATCCTGGTGGAAATGTAAAAAAAAATTCTCTCTCATCAAGTCTTAATTTGAACTAAAGAGAGAAATCCCTGTTCCATTGGGATTTTTGTGCTATTGGCTCAAATTTAGAATGTAGTTTTACAATGCACAACCATACTTTGTGTTTAAATCCCTTCAAATTGTCACATTTTAGTGTTTACAAGCAGGTAAGATATTTTCATCCTTGTGTGGGAAGAAAACATGAACGACTTTTTAAAAGTTTGCGCAACCAATTTTTTACATTTCTAATTTGCATATGGGAAAATAATCCCCTTTTGACTTTAACCCCTAAAACTAGAATTGAGTGGTATACATAGAGGATTCTTTTTTTCTTTTTTCTTTTTGTCCTTTTGAGGACTGAAGTTAATATTAATTTCTAAAAATAAAAACTCAATGGTGTATTTTTATTTTTTTTATATATATATATATATATATATTGATACATATTTCCTTGGCAGTGATTTGTGTGAGTGTGTTTGCTTTGTTTTCAAAGGAACCAGATGGAGCATAGATTATAATCTGCACTAAGAACTATTGGATTTGCTTCAACTTCCTGTTAATTTTTATTTTCTGCTAACCTAATTCAGCTGCTTGGCCTTCTACTAACGTGGCAATGTTTAATTTGCCACCCGGGGAGGGTGCTGTGAACAAACACTTCCCTGTGTCGCTGTCATGAGGCGTGGTGTCGTCACGCCACTCTTTTGACGCAACAGCACGTACGTGGGGGCGCTCACGTACCACGGAGAATCAAGTTTATAGTTATAGTGTATCTAAATCCGCTTGGCCTTCAAAATTAAAGCTCAAAATAGAATCGCACAAATGATGTTACGTATCTGCCTGGGATAATAGTTAAACTGAATGACTGTATGATATTTGTTTAATAGCTAAGAAGGTTTCAGGGCAATCTGCTGACTTGGATCTCCATTTTACGTATTTTACGTCTTTTATTCTGAAGAACCATATCCTGTCAGTTATCTATTAGTTGGTTACTTAACCCTCCTCCACGTTTACCAGGAAGTAAAGACTTTATTATGTGTAGTAAAGTATTTTTCAAATGGGCAGACTTATAAACGCCTCGTTTTAAGTCTCTTTAGACCAGATTCACTAAGATTCTACCTGGAGCAACTTTCTTTCATCCATACATAAAATAATAAGTGAGTATTTTAAAAGCTGTTGAATATTATCTTGCAATATATAGTTGATTTTTTGTCAGATATGTGGCTATAAAGTTGTTATTTGACTGCTTAGGCAGAAGTCCGGAGTTTGATTTTTCAGGGTTTTGTTGTAGTTGTGTGCAGTTTGAATTCTGATTTTTCAGTGTAACTGTAAGAGAAGCTGACATTGCAAATGAATGGCTAGGAAATGTTGTTGTTGTTGTTGTTGTGGTTTTTTAATCCTTTTAGGTTTATTTACCCCCCTAGGTTCCTGAAAAATAATAACACATAAATATAAAACAAGGATGCATTTTATGTGAATCCATGAAGAAATAAAAAGTAAAGACAGTTAGCAATGGAATGTGTTTTTTAGATCAAGAATAAAGACAGTTGTGCTCTCGCTCTCAAAATAAAATACCCGACTCTGCTGACGTATTGCCTTGAATAGGTTGGTATTGTGAACTGCAGTTAGGCAGGTTGTGGGATTAATCTGTTGACGTGGAACAATACAGGTGAGTCAACTGCTTTCAATGGGCTCTAACACACCCTTAAGGTGTGTTCTAAGGAGATCTGACAGGTGAGCATCTGTTACATCCATCTGCTGGAGAATAAATGCTTTGCTTGGCTTGTTGCATGCGCAGGGACCCCAAGGATGGCAGAGAAGGTGCTGGTCACAGGTGGAGCCGGCTACATCGGGAGTCACTGTGTGGTGGAGCTGATTGAAGCAGGCTACCAGCCGGTGGTGGTGGATAACTACAGCAACGCCGTTCGAGGTGAGCTCGGGTTCCTTCAGGGATGATGGAGAAATTCTAAGTGGAGCTTAGGGATTTTAAGTTGTCCTGTCTGTGTGTGTTGATGGAGGAGAGGGGAATGTGGCGGAGAGCATTCGAAGGATAGAGAAGATTCTGAACACCAACATTGAATTTCATGAGCTAGACCTCCTGGATCGACCCGGACTGGAAGCACTCTTTAAAAAGGTCAGAATTTGGTTGGCCGTGAATCTCTGTTTGGGCATTAAGGGCCGTTGGTGTCAAATCTATAACTGATAAAAGCGTTAATGCCCAACACTTGAATACCCCATCTTACCTTGAATATTGCATCCAAGCAATCCCTTGTGATTCAACATATTGTTCAGCTATACCCTTAAAAACAAAACAAAAATATTTTGGAATCGGATTTGAATTAGTCAGCACTTACTAATTACTCTTTGTTATGAAGAAAAAGTAAGATCTAATGAAAATGTTCCATTGCTAAAACCCTGTCTGTGTTGGCTACTATAAATTCTCTAATATCTCTTTGAAATATGTGAATTTTGTCCTGTTTGAGTTGGTAAATCCTGAGTCATAACTGTGGCTCTGTTGTGCAGCACTCCTTCAGTGCTGTGATGCACTTTGCCGGCCTAAAAGCAGTCGGGGAGTCAGTGGAGCAGCCGTTGCGTTACTACAGAGTCAACCTCACTGCTTCCATGAATCTGCTCGAGGTCAGTTTCATCTTGCTTTCTCATTTCGTCCTACACAGCCAGCCTCCATTCAGTCTGCACGACTCTTGTCTTTTATTCTACACTATGCTCATCATTATGCACTAATCCTCACCTTTGTTTGCTGAGGACACACCTTCTGCCGGATGCACAACATATCGCAAAAGTATTCACACCCCTTGAACGTGGCCACATTTTGTCTTGTTATTACCTCGATGTATTTTATTTAGACTATATGTGAGAGATCAACACAATACACGGTTTAACATGCAGAACGCAATGTGTGGAGAGCAACGGCACATCAGCAAGCCACAGGGAAGATGTTCACAGCATGAAATGCAGGGAAATCCTGGAAGGAAACCTTCTAAAGGCCTCAAATGATTGCTTAATTGCTTTCGCCCAAAGGTTCATTACTCAGTTCTTCATTTAGTGCTCTCTAGTGACATCTGCTGCTGCAGTTATACTATGATATTCTAGTCACTTAAATAAACACGGCAGTGCATGCAATACATATCGCTTGTAGCATGACAACAATCCTCAACATACAGCCAGAGCTACAATTATAGGGTTTGGATCAGAGTATATTCAGGTGTTAAGATGGCTTAGTCAAAGCCCCAACCAAGATTCAGATGTGAATTTTTGTGAGACTAAGTTTCACCCATTTTTGCAGAATGGTTAGGTAACCTTAACCTTTATTTATACGGGTATACCTGTTGGATAAAAAAAAACAATATTTTACAAACACAGTAAAAATACAAGTAATTAAAACATTCAACTCAATTAAATAAGCTAATAGAATATGACCAACAAGAGCAAGTTGCATAAAAAGATTTCTCTTTTTGTCGTAACAGAAATTTAAATTGTCCCAGAGAAATTAAAGTGGACAGTATGTTGATTGGTCTTGACATTCTTCTCGTTGCATTTCAAAAACTGCAACTTTAATTGCAACAAACGGTGGTTCTGCAAGTATTGACTTAGGGAGGGGACTGAATATGAATGCAACCCACATTTATTAGATTAATATTTGTAAAAATTGTTAAACTTTTCTTTCAGCATCACAATTATGCACCAAAAAAACACGTTTTGGGTCGGAATATGTAATAATCGTATGTTTTATTATTTGTCTGCTAAGTCAGCCTTTCTGCTTACACTCTGTTTATGTGCTCGTGTGCCACCCTGCTAACTGTAAGCATGTGCCATATTTGTTTGCATCATCGTGTATCTCAGGTCATGCAGGCTCACAAGGTGCACAATCTGGTCTTCAGCAGCTCTGCCACAGTGTATGGAGACCCCCAGCACCTCCCCATAGATGAGCAGCACCCTGTGGGAGCGTGCACCAACCCCTATGGCAAGACCAAGTACTTCATAGAAGAGATGATCACGGATCACTGTAAAGCTGAGAAGGTGCTTATCAGGAGGTTAAAAGCCATTCGGGAATGTGCGTGGTAGCTCCTCACGGGATGGTTAGATGTTGCCTCTTTTGTGTGCAGGGCTGGAATGCTGTGCTGCTGCGCTATTTCAACCCTATCGGAGCTCATTCCTCAGGTCAGATTGGAGAGGATCCTCAGGGCATCCCAAACAACTTGATGCCTTATGTTGCTCAGGTAAGTGCACAGCAACATCTGCAAGGCTCTTTTGATCTGCATTCTAGTATCTCACTGAATCTGCTGTGATCTTTTTTTTTTTTTTTTTTTTTCCTTATTCATGTAGGTCGCAGTTGGGAGAAGACCGTTTCTCAATGTGTTTGGGAATGACTATGAAACAGTTGATGGAACAGGTAAGGATAGAGGTTTATTTTTATTATTATTATTATTATTATTATTATTATTATTATTATTATTATTTAAACAACAAATGTTCACAATCAGGTAAATATTTCCTTGTCTTTTGTAGGTGTTCGGGATTATATCCATGTTGTAGATCTGGCAAAGGGACATATAGCTGCTCTGAAGAAGCTGAAGGACAACTGTGGATGCAAGGTAATTTTCAGAGTTATATAGTAACCATTTATGAGAACTCAGTAGGCCTATAGTTGTTTTTGCTATACTATCTGCCTTCTGTATATTTTTGCGCGTAGGTTTACAATCTTGGCACAGGAAGAGGTTACTCTGTGCTCCAGATGGTGAAAGCGATGGAGAAGGCTTCAGGAAAGGAGGTAAGTCATACAACTGCTTCTTTCTCTAAACACAAAATCATGTGCCTTCTTGGAGGTTTTGATATACAGTACGTGCTATCCAGTAAATTATGAAGCCAGATGGCCTCTAAAGTCCACAATTTCTTTCTTAATTTAATGATTTGTTTTTTCTTCTGTAGATTAATTACAAGAACGCACCTCGCAGAGAAGGGGATATAGCGTCCTGCTATGCTGACCCCAGGCTAGCTGAGAAAGAGCTTGGCTGGAAGGCAGATTTTGACTTGGAAAGAATGTGTAAGTGGGCCGCACGTCATGATCTGGTGAATCCAGTCCTTAAAATACCTGTAATTTATAGTATTACAAAACATTGATTATACAGTGTTTTGCAGTAGCATCCCTTGAACTGTATCACATTTTGTCAGGCTAAAGCCACAAATTTCAATGCATTTTGTTGGTATTTTATATGGAAGAATAAAAACAAATGAATTTAAAAAGTTTTTCCAAACAAAATAAATCTTTCAAATGTGGAATGCATTTGTATTCTGCTCCTCCTGAGTCACAACATTATAGAACCACCTTTCGTGCTATTAAAGCAACAAGTCTTAAGGGGTATATCTGTTCCAGCTAACGTTGCACATCTAGAGACTGAAATTTTGTCCATTTTTCTTTCCAAAATGGCTCCAGCTCAGTCAGCTTGGCCAGACAGCCTTTGTGAACGTCAATTTTTGAGTCTTGCCACAGATTCCCTGTTGGATTTAGGTCTGGACTTTGACTAGGCCATTCTAACACATGGATATGTGCATTATCTACAGCTCCAGCTGTATGTTTAGAGACATTGTTCTGCTGAAACTTGAACCTTAAACCCAGCCTCGACTGTTTTACAACCTACAACGGGTTATTTCCTAGGTTTGCCCTGTATTTTGCTCCAACCATCTTCCATTCTACATTGACCAAATTCACTGTCCCTGCTGCAGAAAATCATCCTCTGAGCATGATGTTGCTATCACCATGTGTCCAGTGAGATGTGCAGCTTGGTGTTTTGAATGCAGGCTGAGAATTTCACACCATATTCCATGCATTTACTGCCTCCTTCATTGAAAATAGGCTTTCTTATTGCTTTCTTTTACCAATGCCTATACTCCTTCCATTATCAGATAATTGGACTGAACAATGTTCACAAACAGCTGTACTGATACTGAGATTTATTTACAGAGAGATGGAGTCTTGACTTAAGAAAAAGTTGGTTGCACTGAAGTTTATTTAGGGTCATTGGAGTCAAGGAGGCTAAAGCCAAATGCACATAACACTTTTTGATTTTTGATGGGGAAAAAATTACAGCCAGTTGACATTTTCCATCCACCCACATCTATGTGCTATATGTTGGTCCATCACATAAAACTTTAAGGTGAAAACATGTGAAAACTGCCCATAAAATACGTTTGTCACCAACTGTCATCGACAATAACATGTTTCTGCATCCTGAATTTTGTAGGTGAGGATCTGTGGCGCTGGCAATCCATGAACCCCACTGGATTTACCAATGGCATACCTTCTTGATGTAGCTCCAGCTGCTTCGTTAGAAATCAGCCCACAAAAAAACAATTTTTTTTTCCCCTTTCTCTTTACTGTAAATGTATTTTTGGTCTTTAAATAAAGCTAAAATATGCTTTATTCTTCAAAAACTGTTTTGTGATTTTTATACCACAAAAAGCCTGCTTAAGTATTAATTTTCTCTTTGTATTTCAGGCGTTATAAAGGATAAATTCTTTAGAAATGTCCAATGACATGCAGCCAGCGGAGGCAGGTGAAGCACCTCACCTGGGCAAGTTACTTTGAAAAAGTAATTGGTTATAGTTACTTCTAATGTTTACAATATTATAAATGTAGCTAATTACCAGGAAAAGTAACCACTGCATTACTTTAAAAAAAAAAAAAAAGAATTTTAAACGACTAAAAAGGTATTTCCCCTCTCATTGGAACTTCCTACATACATTGCAGTTTCAATACTAAAATATGAATTACTAAATATATTTGATCATACTAAAATATATGTTCAGTTGTTTATTATAAAACTGAATATAATTTAAATGAATGGACATGTACAGTGGGGGAAATAAGTAGTTGACCCCTTGCTGATTTTGCAGGTTTGCCCACTTACAAAGAATGCAACAATCTATAATTTTAATCATATGTACATTCTAACAGTGAGACACAGAATCCCAAAGAAAATTCCAGACATTCACATCATATGAATTTATTCAAATTGATAACCATCTGATGAGGAGAAACAAGTATTTGACCCCCTGGACAAACAGCATGTTAATATTTTGTAGAAAAGCCATTATTGGCTAGCACAGATGTCAAACGGTTTTTATAGTTGGTGACAAGGTTTGTGCACATTTCGGCAGGGATGTTGGCCCACTCCTCCCTGCAGACAGCCTCCAAATCATTCAGGTTCCGAGGTTGTCGCCTGGCAACTCGAATTTTAAGCTCCCTCCAAAGATTTTCAATTGGATTCAGGTCTGGAGACTGGCTAGGCCACTCCAGAACCTTGATGTGCTTCTTCTTCAGCCACTCTTTTGTCGCTTTGGCGGTGTGCTTAGGGTCGTTGTCGTGCTGAAACACCCATCCTCGACCCATCTTCAGCTCGCTCACTGAGGGAAGGAAATGTTGGTCCAGAATTCCACGATACATGGCCCCGTCCATCCTCCCCTCAATACGATGGAGTTGTCCCATCCCATTGGCTGAAAAGCACCCCCAAAGCATGATGCCACCACCATGCTTGACGGTGGGGATGGTGTTCTTTGGGTTGTACTCGGTGTTCTTTGCCCTTCAAACACGACGAGTTGAGTTGAGGCCAAAAAGTTCTATTTTGGTCTCATCTGACCACATCACCTTCTTCCAGGCCTCTTCTGAGTCGTCCAGGTGGTGAATGGCGAACTTCATGCGGGCCTGTACATGTTTCTTCTTGAGCAGGGGGACCTTGCGTGCGCTGCAGGATTTCAATCCATGACGGCGTAGTGTGTTACCAACCGTTTCTTTTGTAACTGTGGTCCCAGCTGCCTTCAGTTGATTAACCAGTTCCCCCCTTGTGGTTTTGGGATGATTCCTCACCGTTCGCATGATCAGGGACACCCCACGAGGCGAGATCTTGTGTGGAGGCCCAGACCGAGGGAGGTTGGCGGTGGTGTGGTGCTTCTTCCATTTCCTGATAACTGCACCGACAGTTGATCTTTTCTCTCCAAGTTGCTTTCCGATTCTTTGGTCTTGCCCATGGTGGTGATGTTGGATGCTGGTTGTTTGGGTGTAGACAGGTGTCTTTTATACAGGTAACGAGGTGAGGCAGGTGTATTTGATGTAGATAATTGGTTGGGATTGGGGCTGTGTCTTAAAACAGACTAACTGGCTTGTAGGAGCCAGAATACTTGCTGTTTGGTAGGGGGTCATATACTTGTTTTTCCTCATCAGATGGTTATCAATTTTTATAAATTCATATTATGTGAATTTATGGAATTTTCTTTGGGATTCTGTCTTTCACTGTTAGAATGTACATATGATTAAAATTATAGATTGTTGCATTCTTTGTAAGTGGGCAAACCTGCAAAATCAGCAAGGGGTCAACTACTTATTTCCCCCACTGTGACGGAAGGAACTACAAACAGGAAACCCTGTTCAACTATTCAAATGTTACTGTGTGATGTGAAACAAGACACCAAATAGAAGTTATAATTGTAAATAGAATTATTTCTACATTTATGATAGAACCAGTAAAACACAACAGATGTTTCAACTGGCTATCAAATAAGTATAAAATTAAATTATGCTTATAAGCAAAGTAGATGAGCAAAACTGGTGTTTTCTTCCATTCAATGTAATACTCAAAAGTAAATGGTAAATACTCATTTTTAAACCTACAGTGTAAAAATGTTAACTCCATGGCCATCTTTAGCCATTGGCAATGACACAAGGCACACAAGTGCTGCTCTCACAGTAATCGTCAACTAGACGATCCTGTTTTTATGTCCTCTAGTTATATTTTTAATTGCCATATTCAACTTTAACTGCCATCCATCCATTAAGCCGTTAAGCCTTTGGTTATATCCCAAAACAAAGAGCTTCTAAAACTTCTCACCGGAGTCTGTTACTCTTTGGAGTCACAACAAGCTTCCCAAGACTAAACGGTCTCTATTGGGGCAGTGGATGACATGCCACTATAGTATCTTAGTGAATTTTCTTCTATCAGTACAATAAAAATTTATCAGACAATCTTTCAACACTAAGCCAGCAGACCTGACTCGGCCTGGTCTTTCCTTTGTCCGCAACCAACGTGATTTGAACTTCTGGATCAGCTTTAATTGACAGGTTTGTAACACAAACAAGGAATTTGACTTTGACCCTTTTTTGCTGTCAATTAATACATTTCTGTATAAATAGGAAAAATAGAAATGTGCAAAAATCCTTTGCTATGTTAATATGAATATATACATGCTTTTATAAAAGAAAGTTGATAATTGGATTTATGCAAATAAGTAAGGCGTCGATTTCAGTACTCTGACTCAAGTGTTCATCAGATCGACAGCTTGGGGGAAGAAACTGTCTTTGTGGTGGCAGGATTTTGTGAATGGTGCTCGGTAGAGCTGACCTGAAGGTAAAAGTGTAAACAGCTAGTGTGCATGATGTGGGGTCTGCAGATATGTTAGCTGCCCTTTTACTGACCCTAGTCTTGTATAAGTCTTTTATGGAGGGAAAGTCAGGAAAGGAACTTCAAGTTGCCACTGGACCTTCTTCTGAACAGTGTCCACAGCAATTTAACAGACGCTGAAGTGCAGTCATTGGTGTACAGAGAGGGGGGCTTTTGTGTCAGACTGAGATGTGGACAAAATAGCCCCATTTACACTACCCTTGTTAAACCGATCCATGCCGAGCTCGGACCGAGCTTGGATCAGTTAACCAAGCCGAGCTTGGTTCTGACGACGGTTCACACATCACGCTATCTCGGTTCCTCGCCTCCTAGTGACGATCTACGGTACTACTGCTCTCTAGGATTGAGGGACTCAAGCAAATCAAAATGGCGGCGCCCGTAACATTCAGGAAGTTATGCTTGATTATAATTGCTTTTTGCGGAGAGTCAGACGAAGAAGGCAACGTTTGGTGAATTTACTTGACGGAGTCGGCTTTTGGGACGTGGATAAGACAAACAAACGTCTAATCAGGGCTTACAGACACAGGAAACAACGACAGACGTTGAGATTCATCACACTGCTAAGCAGAATCATCACTGGAAATCGTGTGTCACGGTAGGGAAGCTAGTACCCCGTTTACATTACCCTCTTTTAACCATGACCAGTCCGAGCTCGGTAACTGAGAACTTTCGAGTGTAAATGGATCGCAAACTGAACTGGACCGTGCCAGACACAACCGGACCGCGCTAAATCTAGACCAGTTCGATAGGTGGGCTCGGCCCGGTTTTTCACTGGCTCGGTTCTCGGATAACAAAGAGCGCATGAGCAGACCACGTCATCTCCTTACAGTCAGCTGACTAGTTTTGCGGTTTCAGACATTCATAAAAATACTAGCTTCCTTACCGTGCCACACGGTTTCCAGTGATGATTCTGCTTAGCAGTGTGATGAACCTCGACATCTGTCGTTGTTTCCTGCGTCTGCATCCAACCAAATTTATGAAATGCAATTGTTGGGTTATTGGTTAAAAACATAAATTGATTTTCTTACCTTGACAAACACCTCTGGAAGATTAAGAATTTTCAGGCCACTCCTCAATTGCAGGGTCTTTACCATGTGTCTCCAGCTTAGATAGGAGCATGCCATAAAAAAAGTGTTCTCCTCTCCCTTAAGAATAGGGCTCTGTTCTAGACAGAAAGGGAACTGATGTCTCCTTTCAGTCTTGGCTGTCAGCCCAAACTCAGAGAAGATCCAGAGAAATCTCCAAGATTGAAACCCAGGCATAAAAAAAGGAGTACCAGTAATGCCATCCACGGTCTTTGCAGCCACTGTTAAATCCACTGGCCTTGTTCCACAACGGCATAAACTTTGTGGTATTGCTTGACCGTTGATAAAGGCAGCATATTCTCAACAACATGTCACAGATTTGTGGAGAAGATAAATCAGGCTTAGAATGCTTGGATACCTTGGATAGCTTCTCACGTCTGCTTGTCGAGCTCACATGAGCCTCACCTGGGTTTAGGCTGTGCCTGGTAGCATCAACTCCATCGTTCTTGGCAAATGGTTTCATTGAAGTATGTGTCAATGAAAGGTGATTTGTGAGACACAAATAGCCTATGACTTTACAAAGACTTCTATTCTGAAGCTGAAGACGTTTTGCTTCCTTAATCCAGGAAGTTTCCAAAATGTCTTGAGTAGTGTGGAGTTCCAAGCTTTATAGACCAGTTCACGCGTGACGTCAGCGCTACATCCGGGTCACGCTGGTAGGCAGAAACAGTACTGTTCTCGTCTACTACATGACAAAACGGGTGATTTAGAGCGTACTTTTAGTTAGTTTATTTTTGGAATCTAAACAATGTCTACGACTTGTTGCGCTCCCGATTGCACACAGAGGCATTCCAAATCGTTGGATGTACGTTTCTGTCGTTTACCGAAGAAAAAAGAAAGAAGAAAGAAATGGATAATTTCAATGAAAAGAGCGCAGGCAGACACCCCCAATGGACTGGGGGAGCCACCATAACACGACAGAATTTGCAGTCTACACTTCAGCTCCAGTAAATACAACTTAATTCTGCACTGGTCATTGTTCTACTACTTAAATAGCGGCGGAGGGGAGGTGGCAATTGCTACACGGGACCGAGAGAAGCGGAGCCACTGCCTGGAGCAGCAGACAGCGGCTCCTGCTCCAGGCAGTGGCTCCATTACGCCCCCCCGTTCACCCGCGCTAGTACGTCTGCAGGGGCGTGCATACATACACTAGGTGGTGCTAAAGCACTAGGAAGTTTGCCCTTTATCAACGAAAATGCCCTTTTGAAACTCGTTTTTTTTTTTTTTTTTTTTTTTATTAATATTCAGGGCAGTCAAAAGTAGCCGGTCAACGGCGGCAAATCACTGTCTATAGCAGCTCTTGCCGCCGCCTACATTTCCCCGATTATATAATGGAGCGATATTTGTGCCTTCTGGTTGAGCGCGGAGCAGACCCTGGACTGGAAGCCGTTTTTTTTTTTTTTTTTTTTTACCTCGGAGTGGCCATCGACCTTTTAGTACTATCTTTGATGTGTCAATCATACAATTTAACCAATCAAATCAACGACTGAAGGCAACATGCTAGCCAATCACAGCTGGAGAGGGGCGGGACACTGAGTCATAGCCTTCAGTCGCCGCCGCAGTTCGGCTGTGCTGTGGTCACCGTTGGTATCGGTAGAGCGGGATGGAAATTTGGTCTGATTACCAAACAATTACAAGAAGTGACAACAAAGCAGAGAGCGAGCTGGAAGGAGCGCTATTAATTTCTGTTTGAAATGTAAGCACTGAAGTCTAAACTGGAGTAAACATTCACGCTAGGAGGGTTAGCTAGGACAGCTAGCAGGGTGAGCTAGACAGCTAGCAGGGTGAGCTAGGACAGCTAGCAGCACAAGGAGCAGAACCAAGCACTAAAACTGCCAAACTGAAGAGACTTGAGTTACTTGCAGGTAGAAGGGAACTCTGCTTTGTTCTGCTCCTTGTTCTCATAGCTGCTGTAATTACAGAACCTGTTCTAGTCAGAATTGTTACTTCAGTCAGTGTTCAGCCTGACACCAGCGCTCATGTTTATTAGCGTGTAGCTTATGCTGGACTTTTGAGTTAAGACACAGCGCTACAGGTTACCCTATGTCACTGTTAGTCCAAAGGCCAAATCTCAAACTCTCTCATGTTAAAAGCACAGAACTATTAAACACACAAGAACATGCCATTAGCACACAACTGAGCTGAAGCAAAGAAAAAAAACTGCGCATATGGGCTCCAAACAAAATGTACAGACAACCAAATAACACACAAGATCTCTTTAATAATCAGGATATTTCACCCAGAAAAAATTAATTATAGCTTCCCAACATGAGTTGTAAATCTACCTTAATATAAACTTAATTTCTCTCAGTATAGCTCAATTAAACATTTCTCTTACACGCAGTCATGAAATGTTTTTAAGTAGAACTCAACCCCTCTTGGGCGTTTACATTGACCAAACACTTGATTAACCATTATTATTGTTTTATTATAACAATCAATAGTATTCATTATAACTATTATTCATTGATGTCAGATCGACAGATTCAACTTATTTAAAAAATAAATAATGACTATTTTGATATATTTTGTTAGTAATTCTTTCTAAAAGCCCAACAAATTTTATGAAAAGCTTCGGAAATTTTTTACAATCTGCCCATAAGCTATTTTTTTCCAGCTCAATGTGTTCAAAAGCCTAATTGGTTGGAAACCTGCCTAATTTGGCAACACCGACTACGCTATTGCTATTTGTTTGTTCGTTACAGTAGTCACAGAGCCACTGTTCAGCCTGAAGTATATATATATATATCTATATATAAGTGCACCCTCCTACCTGATAGTGTGTAGCCTGCTACTGTAAAAAAGTTTGACTGCCCTGAATATTATTAAGATTTTACTGAGGTCGGTTTTGAAATGATCTTTTGAAAACCTGAGCCATTAAAAACCACTGAAACAGTGCCCCGAAATGAGCCACCTCCTTGCGCACACCCGACCAGCCTATCTCTCTTCCTTTGTCACGTGAACTCGCGCGGTCGCCTGCATCTTCTATGGAGAAGATGAGGAGCAGCTTAAGACAGAACTAAAGGTCTTCCACTCCAGCTTTACTTCAAAGAACCTATAAGAAATATGTTCAATACTGAGGGAAAACAATGGCCAGCTGATCTTTCCTGCCTTTGTCAAAATGATCCAAATATATGCAACATTACCAATGACGACAGCTTCAGTTAAAAGATCATTTTCCAAGCTGAAAATCATCAAAACTAAACTAAGAAGCCTGTGTGGAGAAGAAAGGCTCTCTGACCTTCTTCTGCTTGCCATTGAAAAAGACATTGAGGTAAACCACAGCGAGGTCATCAACATCTTTAAAGACATGGCACCAAGGAGGATACTGCTTTAAAGTAGTACGCTTTAGTCTGTTCTGTTGGTGGTGGTGTGACTTTTTTCCATTGAAAACTCACGTTTAGAGAATGTTACAAATAAAAGTCAAATTTCATTCAACATGCGTGTGTATTTTTTTTTTATTTTTATTTTTTATAATTAAGGGTTCCACGTGCGCTAAAAAGTGCCCTCCCCCCCTCCTGAGCACCTGCCCCCTAAAATGTCTGTGCACGCCACAGTACGTCTGTGTTTACGCTGCAACGTCGCCGACACCCCCACCCATTTTAATAAGACAAAAACACCAAAATAATCCGTAGTGAACAATGTTTTTTTTTTTTTTTTAACCTACCGGGCGGGTCATCCGCTCTGCTGAGGCGCGGTCTGTGTCCGACTCCGCGTTACACAAACATGTGTGAACATCCATCCATCCATCCATCCATTTTCTGACCCACTTAATCCCTCATGGCGTTGCGGGGGTTGCTGGAGCCTATGTCTAGAAAATAATTGTAGCCGTCCAGTGGTTTCAGGGGCTCTCATGCTCTCTCGTGTGTACTGGCCTGCGTGTTTATATGGCAGCTCTATATGTCGTGGTACGGAACACTTGGCCAGCATTTCACAGACTCGCTCCGTCCCTTCAGGCTTTTGCTGTTTGGATCTGGCAATCTGATACCATCAACCATCAACTTACTCTTAAAACGATCTTGTGATACGTTATCTAAAGAAGAAAAATACGTGGAGAACTCGTCAGTTTCTCTGTTTGCGTCCGCCATTGTGTTCGCCTTTTGCCTACCAGTCCGGTGCGCATGCGCGAAAAACCCGCATCAGAACAATAACAATAAACTGGTCTATAGACCTGCTGACAAGGCCTCATTAGAGCTTGGATTCGCATGTAGATTAACCTGGAACTGATCACCCCTCTCAATGGAGAGCCGTTAGGCTCATCGTTTGCCTGGCTCACAGGGGGAATGTTGTGGTCACGTGTGGAGGTGTGAATTGGGGTGAAACTTGGCAGGAATCAAACCTATAGACCAGTTCATTGTTATTGTTTTGATTCGGGTTTTTCGCGCATGCGCGCCGGACTGGTTGCCAAAAGACGAACACAATGGCGGACACAAACAGAGAAACTGACGAGTTCTCCACGTATTTTTCTTCTTTAGATAACGTATCACAAGATCGTTTTAAGACTAAGTTGATGGTTGATGGTGTCAGACTGCCAGATCCACACAGCAAAAGCCTGAAGGTACAGAGCGAGTCTGTGAAATGCTGCCAAGCGTTCAGTACCGCGACATATACAGCTACCTTATAAACACGCAGGCCAGTACACACGAGAGAGCATGAAAGCATGAATTCACTGGACGGCTACAATTATATTATATCTGGACATAGGCTCCAGCAACGCCCGCGACGCCATGAGGGATTAAGTGGGTCAAAACATGGATGGATGGATGGATGGATGTTCAGACATGTTTGTGTAACATACGAACGCGGAGTCGGACAGGAAGACCCGCCCGGTAGGTTAAAAAAAAACATAGTTCACTGCGGATTATTTTGGTGTTTTTGTCTTGTTAAAATGGGTGGGGGTGTCGGCGACATTGCAGCGTAAACACAGAAGTACTAGCGCCCGTGAACGGGGGCGTAATGCAGCTGCTGCTGCTGCTGCTGCTGCTGCTGCTGCTGCTGCTGCTGCTGCTGCTGCTGCTGCTGCTGCTGCTGCTGCTGCTGCTGCTGCTGCTGCTGCTGCTGCTGCTGCTGCTGCTGCTGCTGCTGCTGCAGCGCATCGACTCGGCTTCTCCCGGCCCCGTCTAGCGATCGCCACCTCCCCTCCGCCGCTATTCAAGTAGAACAATGACTAGAGCAGAATTAAGTTGTATTTACCGGAGATGAAGTGTAGACTGCACATTCTGTCGTAGTATGATGGATCCCCCAGTCCATTGGGAGTGTCTGCCTGCGCTCTTTTCATTGAAAATATCCATTTATTTCTTCTTTCTTCGTCCTTCGGTAAACGACAGAAACGTACATCCAACGATTTGGAATGCCTCTGTGTGCAACCAGGAGCACAACAAGTGGTAGACATTGTTTAGATTCCAAAAGTAAACTAACTAAAAATACGCTCTAAATCACCCGTTTTGTCATGTAGTAGACGAGAACAGTGCTGTTTTTGCCAACCACCGTGACCCGGATGTAGCGCTGACGTCACGCATGAACTGGTCTATTGCTGTGTTGTAAGTTTTTGATTGTTGAAACCTGAGCCGCCCTCCTCTGTTTAAAGTTGTTTTTTTCTCACTTTACGTAGATGGCTTTCTTCACCTCTCTCTCAAACCATCTGTCTTCTCTGTCCAAAATGTGAAGATTTGTAAACTGGTGTAGAGCCCTCCAGTAGTCCAATTGAGTTAATAGACCCTTTTCACATGACGTCACTCAACTTCCGTTTTGAAACGGAGCAGGGTATCTTTACTTCCGGCTACATGCTTTTACATAGAAAATTCGGGAGGTGAAGAGGTGTTTCACTGATAATCAGCGCGATTTCATAAGGTAAGACTGAGACCACAATGTGTCGCATTGACTATCTTTATTTTCCTTAGTATTGGTAGCGATCATTGCTGTTATATAGATGCTTTGATCGGGACAGTAACATGTAGATCAAAGCTAACATGCAGCAGCTTGTTAGCTTACCTTACCAAACTTTTACCTATCAGTACTAATCAGCGTGATTTCATTAAGTAAGACTGAGAGCACAATATTAAACGTGTCTTATTGACTATCTTTATTTTCCTTAGTATTTGTAGCGACCATTGCTGTTATATAGATGCTTTGATTGGGACTGTAACATGAAGATCAAAGCTAACATGCAGCACCTTGTTAGCTTACTTTACCTGTCATTAATCTGATGTAGATGTTATAAAATGATTACTGTAGCTTTGCTATTATAGAAATAAATCTTGTTCACGGAGTGAAAAAAGAGACATTTATCTGCTACATTGTTCCCCTTACTTGATTATGGTGACGTGTTATATATAATTGCAGTCACTGAATTAAAAAGATCTTATTCCATTTTAATATTTTTGTTCATTCCTAAAAAAATTACCGTGGGTCTATTGGACAGTACTTCTGTTTCTGAATTTTCTGTGTATTATAATGAATTTTCTTATTATTTGCACTTATATTAATGCACTTTTTTTTTAGTTTTTGTGCAAAATACTGTATATTTTAAGTAGAAGCCTGAAATTGTTTTATTATACTGTATTAGTAATGACATGTGCTGCTGACCTCTTAGTCAGATCAACCTTTAAAAAAGAGATCTTAATCTCAATGGGAGTTTATCTGGTTAAATAAAGGTTTTAAAAAGTATTATAATTAATCTATTTTTTCTCCCCTTGTGTCCATCTCTCAGCAGCATCATATCCACCAAGCATGGCACAATAACAGAGAAACTGCTACTGCAGTGTCCCACAGTGTTCGAACAACAAAAAAAACTTTCCATATCTCAGTTTTCACGACTTCCCGGCTGATGCTGAGACTCGTGCCCGTTGGGTGACGGCAATAAGAAGAGACGAGGGGCCAAATTTTAAAATCCTTCGCAGCAGCACTTACGCCTGCAGTCAGCACTTCTCTTCCGAGGACACCTATGTTTCTGCAAGTGGTCTTTAACAAATTAAACATCTTTCTTAAAGATAATTGAGTTATAAGTTTATTTAGCTATTCCCAAGATAATTTCAGTGGCTTACCACATAAATTTTTATTAGAGCTGTCAAAATCAATTTGTTAATGAAAGGAAATTAATCTGAGAAATTAATTTCTGCACATACAAATGGTTTTTAAAAATACTCACCTGTACACTGTGATCGCACACCGTCTCTTTCTCCTGCATTGTTTACATTTCAATTGTTTACTGTTAAATCACTGCTGCACTTTATCCTGTAATTTACTGTAATTCTCAAGCTGTATGCAAACGGAATTTTGTTCTGTACGCACTCTGTGCATACATAATGACAAAGTTGTCTAAGTCTAATTTGTCTATGGATGAACCCAGAACCACACACACGGGACTTAAAATGAAAGTCTTTATTGAAGGTTTGATGGAATGGAGGGTGATGTAACCAGCGAGGTAGAACTGCACGGGAACAGGGTGATGGTGTTGGCAGGAGCTGACGGCCCGGAGAGAGACTTCTTGGAACCAGGAACAGGCAGCAGGGTCCACAGCTCGGAAGAGAATTGACAGTTCAGGGGAGAACCCACCAGAGCTCGGCAGCAGGCTCTTCTGTAAGGCAGAGGGGAACCGGAGCAAGACAGCAGGATAAACAGGACAGGTAAAAGGTAAAATGGACAGAGCTGCTATGAAGTATCTATGTAATAAATAAATAAAATATATGAAGTGTGATGTCTGAAGTTTTTTAAAATCCATGTTTTTTTGGTCAGTTCCTGAAAAATAACAGTATAGGACACAAAGGGTTTGCCCCGACAGCAGCATAATCCATAAATACTATAGTGAACTGATTATTAGTGTGCATGCAGTCTCCATTCAACATTATTGACAGCGTCTTTCTCAGTCTATGATGTCCTAAACTATCACAGTTTTAACAGGAATGGGCAGAATTATTTTATTAATTGAGGCTCCAAATGTACTGACGAGACCGAGAAACACACTGAACCCACAGAGGAATTTTGAGGGATACTGCAAAGTCTGCAACCTCAGTAAAATACTACACAAAAAAAAAAAAAAAACGGGAGGGAATGAGGCTCCTCATTTTTATTCAGAGGTGTGACAGCGTGCTCTAACTGTGACCAAGTGGCCAAAAGCATTGACACTGTTCCAAAACAAAGTATGAACAGGCTCAACATTATACATCAACTATATCCCTGGTGAGACTCATTGGCTAAAAGCTGTGAAACAGATAAGCTGATATAGCAATAAAGCTAGCGTAGCAATATAATGGAGAAATAGAAAACTAATAAATGACAAAAGTCCTGTTGGTAGCATTGCTATCATTATCCTAGCATCTATGCTAACAACAGAGCTAAGAAGACAAAGCTCTTACCTTCATAATCGAAAAGGTATTGTTCCACAAAGAACTTGTCATCTTTGTCGAGTTTGGAGGCTGGTGTGGTCGAAAGCTTTTGTGCCAGTCTGTGCACGTCTCCCAAACGAAATTTGGGTAGATTGGTGAGGGACTGTGTGAATTCCCTATGTAAAAACACTGCTCGCGGAGAAAGGGACTGTGTGAATTCCCTATGTAAAAACACTGCTCGCGGAGAAAGCGGAAGTAAAGATACCCTGCTTCACCGCAGAACGGAAGTTGCATGACGTCACTGTGAAAAGGGTCTATTAATACAATTTAACAAGTTTCAACACAAAGCACTATTTAGACCAACAAATGGTAAATTGACTATACTTATATAGCACCTATAGCTACCCAACAGGGCTACTCAGAGCGCTTCACAAACACAAAATGTGCCCTCATTTACTCAACACACACATACAACATTTTCAGTGAGTGTGTTCATTTTGCAGTTAACTATGACACACCGTGGTCATACAGGTAAAATGTTATGTATTAGGGATATAACTGCATGCAGCATTTGGTTTTGAGTATCTTTAACTGGTAAAGTAGAGCCCCCAAAAGTCCAGGTCTGGCCCTCTTCTAGTTTCAGATATTTGCACATCCAACTTGAGAGGAGTCAATGTAAATGTCTGTACAAATGGGAGAGTGAGCTAATGTTCCTCCAGGAAAAAAAACAATAATTAGCACTGTTGCAGATAATTTGGGCGTTTATTTTATCCTAAAGTTCAAATGTGTGATGGGATTACTACACAAGGCTTTAATGAGACAAATTAGAAGAACTATATTCTTCAGGATGTACCCTTCTTTAATTACAATAAGGTTATAATGAACTGGTTCATTACAGATGTAAATATTGCTCTATCCACTCGTTGGTTTTAAGAGGAGCGCTGGGGCTTTAAATGGCTCCTTGAACCTTCGGGCACCCAGTTAATAAACACCCACGTCAGCACAGAGCTCCAGTCGCTCCGACCGGGTTTCGGTCTTTAGGGCTGAGCAGGAAGTGTGTGACTGTGGACCCTGGACGAGGAAAAAGGAGAGAAGAGAGAGGGGGGGGTGTGAAACGGCGAGGGAAAATAAGATAAAATGGACATGGTGGCGGATTTGGGGGCCAGTCGGCTCTATAGGGCGCCGGGTGAATCCAGCCACCAGTGAGTATTGATGGTGTTTTTGTCAGGGGGGGGGGGGAGATCAGGATATGGGGCGTAAGCGGGTCTTTGCGGCGCCTCTCGCCTGAGAACGAGCCGCTCGATCTGGGCAGCAGGCATATCCTCCCCCCGCTGCTCGCCGCGCTCCGGACCTCCAGCGAGGAGTGGGGTGGGATGGGATGGGGAGGGGTGGCCTTGTGGATATAAAAAAACGGGCGTTTTAGCGCGTCCCATCTTAACGGCGTCAGTGTTTTTATTTCTCTGCGCGCAGGACGTTTCGAGTGTCTTGTTTTCTCCATTGTGTGCTGGCTGGAGCCTGAAGTGGGCGTCGCTCCAGGACAGGCTGGGCTGCTCCGGTGCGGCGCTGCCCGCTTTTCTCTCGCAGGACTGCAGCACCATCGTGTCGTTTTATAGGTCGAATGGTGCCTCGGTGAAAGGATAACAGCTCAGTTCAGATATTTCTCTTGGCTTCGAGGGCAAGAGAAAGGGACCAGAGAAGCCTAGTGCGGGCGGGCGTTTCACCGAGGGTTTACCGGGCGCTGCGGAGCCATTCAGGTGGCACGGCGTTGCAATTTACATACGAAAGCTTTTGAATCAGGTTTCTTAGGCTGCAGGAAAATAGACACCATTCTTCAAATGGGCTTAAGAGAGATTTCTTCTTATTTGGGCTGCATGTTTAGCTGTGTTCTTTTTATGTCAAGTCTGATGCGTTTCATTCATTAGGGATTTCCTAAACTCTTTGAACTCAGCACACGGGAATGATTAAAGGGTTTGTCACCCGAAGCTCTCTGACTGGAGTCGGGCGTAACCCATTAAAAAGCCTTGCTTTGATTGAAGGACCTCTGAGCCTATCACAATGCAGAAAGAACTCAGATGGGCGGGATCGTCTAGTGCAGACAAAGATGCATTAAGTAACGGGTCGATCCGTTGTGTATTTTTTATTATTATAATGCCTACATTTGTATAGACTATTATAAATAATATTTTAATAATGGTTGGAGTTAAAAGTATGAAAATAATGAAAGACTAAATGTCCAGATAAGGCCATGTAAGGCAAGGCAAATTTGTTTATATAGCACATTTCAGTACAAATACAATGCAAAGTGCTTTACATGATTAAAATATAGGAAAATAAAACAGAATAAAAGCAAGTTGGAGGCCAGGCAGTTTCGAAAGGGGGGGACCAAACCTGTTACATTTTTGCTTTAACAAAAGCTGACTCTCTTCATTTATTTGGGCAAAATTTGATGATGTGTGCGATACCGGGGTCCGTACCAAAGTTGGCACTGGGTACACATTCAGTTTCCTCGCACTGTAAAAAAAACACGTTAGGTTAATTCAGTGGTTCTCAAATGTTTTCTGTTGTGCCCACCTTTGAAGAAGGAAACATTTTCAGGGCCCCCCATTCCGACAAAATGGGTAAAAAAATTAAACTTTTATCCTTTTCTGTTTTAATGCATTAAAGCTGTCATTCTGAAGATTACCCAGAATCCCTTTCAAAATGTATAACATATATATGGGTTAATTAACAACATATAACAATGGTTATATGTTATACATGAAAAAAGGTGGAGTGGTGGCCTAGTGGTTAGAGCAGTAGGCTTGTTTTCTGAGAAGGTTGCAAGTACCTGGTTTGATCCCCAGTGCCTGCACTCTGGGTCCCTGAGCAAGACCCTTAACCCCTGATTGCTCCCCAGGCGCCGCACAGTGTCAGCCCACTGCTCCCCAAGGGGATGGGTTAAGATGCAGAAGTGAATTTCTCCATTGTGAGATAAATAAAGTTAAATTATTATTATTATTAAGTTGAACATTGCCACACTTTTTAAATTATATATTAACAATATAAATGTTTTTTAGCCCGACTTGTACCTATAATCAACCGCATATGACATAAATAATATCAAGCCATTTATATTGAAGACAAACTTCAGCTACATTAAAATTTGCACTTTTTATGAGTTTATTAATAGTATTTATCATATTACTGACTGCAGGTACAAACCAAACAGCAGGGGGTGCTGTTGTCGCATTTAGAATGATTTAGAAGGCCTGTATTTTCTGGACAAATAAAGGCAAGACTGTCCTTCCAAAATGTTCATGTCCCTAGAACCTGAAGTATTTGATCGGGATTGTTACGTGACAAAACCAAGTCAAAGTAGTGCATAAATGCAGTGGCAGTTTTAGGACAGTTGCCCAGCATGCCACTAAAAGAGGAGCAGGCACAATAAAAAAAGTATCTGTCATTCCCCCCCTGAACAAGTGCTATATTGCATTTATGCATTATAACACTTGTATAAATGCATACTCATGGGGTGCATACTCAACACCCCTTGTGTTGAGTGTGCACCCCCACACGCTGCTAAAATAGAGATCAGACTTTGTTTGCTGTTAGTCCTATTGAGCTGATGTTGAAGAATGCAAAAACAAGAAAATTTTAAAAAATCGTTTCTTCACAAACCCCACTTTAGTTGAGTTTGGGTAGAGCACAAGGATTTTTAAAAGCTGTTTATTTAAATATGTGGTATCTCCGTCAGCAGTCAACTAAATAATAGAGTTGTGTAACTGTGTGTGTGTTGTGTGTAATTTGCCTTCAGTATAAATACAGCTCTTCTGTGACACCTTATAAGCTTCATATCAGTGAACAAACAAAACCGTGAAGACCAAGAAGCACAGTAGAAAGATCCTGGATAAAGTTGTATAAAGTTTAAATCCGGGTTATATTGTAAAAATAGTATCCCAAGCTTTAAACGTCTCAAACATAGCTGTTAAACACATCATCGGAGGATGAAATGAAAATGCTACATCTGTAAACCTACCAGGATATGTCCATCTTTCTAACCAGACAGGCCAGAGAAGGAAAGCAGAAAAGCAGCCAATAAGTTTATGGTGACTGTGTAGGACTTCCAGAGATCCCCAGGAGTATCTGTGGATAGGGCAATTTTTAGTTGGGCTCTCCATAATTCTGGCACTGATGCAAGAGGGGCAAGATGAAAGCCACTGTTCGAAGAAAGCAAGATTGAGTCCTGCTGGCATTTTGCTACATGCCATGTATAGGACACAAGAAGCAGCTAGAAAAAGGTGGTTGGTCAGATGAGACCAACGTTTACCTTTCTGGCCTACAGGTAAAATGTCATACTGTGGGAATGTGTTTTCTCCAATAGAGGTAGTAATTTTGGCTGGAGTTGATGGAAATGGAAGCAGTAAAAATCAGAACAAAATCTGTTACAAGGTATGAAAGCACCATAAACATACAGCCAGAGCTATAATGGAGTAGTTGAAGCATACGTAGGCGATAGAATGGCCAAAACCTAAATCTATTTTTGAACCCCAAGAAAAAAGCAACAATAATTTACCTTTAATATTAGAAAAGTATGATTGTTTAATGAGTGAGCATGCACCAGGTCCCTGTTGTGACATGCTGTCGGTTTGTATTTTGCGTTGACAGGCAGTTATTCTGCTGTCGTTTTGTCTCCTCCAGGCAACCTCAGAGGTGGTTCAACACGGCCGACATCACGGTGTCTCACCAGAGCAACCTTCTGAAGCAGCTAAACGAGCAACGCCGCCAGGAGCTTTTCTGTGACTGCAGTGTGTTGGTGGAGGGCCAGCTCTTTAGGGCCCACCGTAACGTCTTGTTCGCCAGCAGCGGCTACTTCCGCATGCTGCTGTCTCAGGGGCCCGACGGGTTGCCAGAAACTGTCAACGCCACATTCGACGTCTTCAGCCCAGAGACTTTTACCGTCATCCTGGATTTCATCTACTCTGGACAGCTGGACCTCTCTAGTCATAATGTCATCGAGGTCATGTCCGCGGCCAGCTACTTACAGATGAACAGCGTCATCACCTACTGCAAAAACTTCATCAAATCCTCCTTGGACATTAGCGTGAAGGACGAAGACAGCGATCGCTGCCACAGCCTGTCTGAGACCTGTTCTTTCACCAGCGGAGCAGGAGAAGAATCCACAGAGCATCAGCAGCAAGGCCCCCGCTCCGTCAGCCCACCACCTGCGCTCTGGACCCGTGACAACTCCAGATCCCAGTCCAGTTTTATGGGGAAGGAGCCAGAGCAGGAAGGTTCAGCCTCAGCCCTAAAGACTAACCCAAGTAGCCCGACGAATGAGCTCAGTGCAGAAACAGATGACCCGCATGACCCTCAAGACCCTCTGTACACACTACCTGGATTAGAGCGCCGGCGAGGGAAAGGAGGCACCAAAAGGAGAGCGCCCAACAGCACTCGTTCTGGCCAGCATGAAGACCTGGATATTCAGGAGGCAAGAACCCTAAAGGCTGAAAAGGCAGAGGAGCTTTACGCCACACTACCTCCAATTGTTGGTGTCATTGGCCACTTTAATAAAGGTGTGTTTGGCTCTACGCACCAGCAATTGCTTTGCTAGAGAAGTTAATGATGAGCAGACTTGAATAAGTGTGTAAAGTCTTATTCGACAAGACAAATATCTCAGTCTTGTCTTGCCATCTTTTCAGATTCCAACCCTGTTATGCGCTTTAAATGCCCCTTTTGCACACACACTGTGAAGAGGAAGGCAGACCTGAAGCGTCACCTGCGCTGTCACACCGGAGAGAGACCGTACCCTTGTCAGGCCTGCAATAAGCGCTTCACCCGCCTGGAACACCTTCGCAGCCACTTTGAGACGGTAGGTCCTCTTAAAGTTAGAAGCATTTGAGTCAGAGTTCTATACAGAAAAGTATACTGGGTAAAAATGTATACTCAAGCTACATGCTGCTCAGTTTAGCTTGACTTTTATCCCCTGCTTTACAGTGTGTTGCAGTTTCTCAGGCTAATTTGTTGTGGTCAGATAGTGAACATCGAAAGCTCACTTCAATTCTATTGACCCACATGAGCATTCATGGCGGGAAGTGAATCGTGCCTTTAGACAGGAAGACAGATGCAACAGAACCAGACTCAGGAAGGACGATTATCTGTCTCGGCTTGCTGGGGGTTGGTATGACTGGAAAGAGACCTGAACGGGAAAACCCTTCATTGGAAAGGATAAATAAATAAAAAAGTTTATTACAACAATGACTCTGGTTATGTTCAAGAAGAGTAAAGTCAGCAGAATGAGGACGGTGTATCACTGCATCCTCGGACATCCCCCAGCACTAGGAGTCCTCGACTACAAACTCTATTGCAGGTTCCAACCTGAGCAGCCATCTATGGACCAAATGTCTTGCTGGGATTCTCCCAATTTGGGAGATTTAGGAGTACTTGGAACCAAAGTACCGCATCCATCACAAGTGCATTTTATTAGTCTAGTGATTCCTAATCTCTACAAGCAGTGGAAGGCTAATGTTGTTCAGACACTGAAGAAGGCAGAAAGCATCACCATAATGACTGAAGGCTGGGCTTCTAGGGGTACATTGAGCTACAGCACAATCACAGCCGACGCTTTGAATCGCAAATGGGACTTCTTGAAAGTATTAGTATTCACAAAAATCTTGTCCTGTCTTGTTCTCATGAACTCAATATTGTGTCTCATCCAACCATGTGAGTTTTATGTATCGTTACACCCCTACTGAGCTTTTAATGTAGCCCAGTATTTTTTCCATGATATATTGAGAGCATTGCTAATGTAATAAGATTTTTTAAGGAATGTTCTTAATATTTGAGATCAAACCCTGAAAAACTAGACTAAAAGACAACAGCATATTGTAGTGTTATCGTATGAGTAGTAGATTTTGGGCCACACTTCCAAAAATTATATTAAACACACAAAAGAGAACATCACTTCCCCAGTGCAACATAGGGTTAGGAGCATAATAATCTTTTTTTTAAAACTTAATTGCCGTTTTATTAAAAGTGGGTAAAATTATTAAGATTTTCAAATATGAATAAATAAATAATAATGTTTTGAGTAAAATAAATTATTTTTTTGACCCAAAACCTTAAGATGTCTTCTAGAAAGTTAACAGTGAAAAGGAATTTTATGTTTCAGCAACACCAAATCAACAAAAACATTACCTCACCAGAAGAAAATTAAAGTTTTGGAATGGCCTAGCCGGGTCAAGGAATGAATCTGACAGAAAGTCTGTTGGCTCTCCGCAAGAGGCCTATGGACAAGAGACGCCCTCACAGTCTGAAAGATTTGCAGAACCTTTGGAAGACCGAGTGGGCAAACTCACTGTGTAGTAGGCTGACAGACTCCTACCACAAAAGAAAGAAGGCTTATCATATCTTTTCCTCGGTTTTGTTCTCAGTTAAATTGTACCGGATGTCACATTAAAAGTGCAACAATTCTCTTATTGTTTTTTTTTTTTTTTTACATAGTCTCATTTTTAAATTAAAAAAATCTAAATGTTTTAGTGGCTTGATGATATGTAATGTGAAATGTATCCTGAATCACTCCTTGGACTGTATATGTATAACAATAAAGACACTTAAAAAAGCACACATGAAAACACTACAAATATACAAAACTACATATGCAAAAAAAAAGAAAAAGAAATAAACAAGCAAAAGATGAAAGCCATACAGTAACCAGTACAGAGTGAAAATGACTAAATACAGTTCTGTCAGTCAAAGTGACATTTTGTAATAAAAGTGCACTACAGTGTGCTTCATGCTAATGGTGAACTGTCCAGGGATATCTCTGATAGTACGGCATGGTCTGATTGAGGAGCCTCATACTGTGAGAATGGAAGCTCTCTTTGAGTCTCAGTTTTTGTCAGGTAGGAAACATTTTTCCTGAATTTAGCAACACAGACAGCTAGTGGGGTGGGAAGTCTCCTAGATGATTTTGACAGCTCTGCTCAATCATTGACTGGTGTAGATGCTGCAGGGAGGAGAAATCTGATCTAATGCAGCACACCATTGCTTTGCTCACTCTCTATAAAGCTTAACAGTCCTGTAGAGTAATATTGCCAAACCAAGAAATGATGATCCATGGCCTGATGGCTTTTAGTTGAAGCTGTGTGGAATGTCTTGTATTTATGACCCGGGCGTGTAGGTGGGTGGGCCACCTGAGATCGTCTGTAAGGTCGACCCAAAGGTTTATTACCTTTTCCTGTGGAGCACCTTTGATGAGGAGATGAGAGTAAGAATGCTGGGGGTGCTCGGTGGCTCAGATGCACCGTGTGCCGAGGCTATGGTCCTCGAAGCGGTTGTCCTGGGTTTAATTCCTAGTCCCGAGCCATTTGCTTCAAGTCTTCTCCTTCTCTCTACACCCAATTTCCAATCTGCTGTTCAATAAAGCTCACTGAGACCAAAAAATAGGAATACATGGGTTACCCGCTGTGGTCCACCAGCATGAGGTTGTTATCCACTTACCATTCTTCCTGTAGCTCCACTACTTCCATATAGGCCATCTCATTGCTGGTGGAGTTGAGAGGTTGCACTGCTGTGTTGCTGACAACACAGCAGTGTGAGAAACTATGAGTGGCCACACAGTTGCAGCTGTTGCTGGTGTCCAGCAGGGGGATTAAAAAATCCTTGTGGGACTCCAGGGTACTGATGGTGCTGTAGACACAGTCGCCCACCCGAACTACCTAAGGCCTACTCCAGTGGAATATTAGCATCAGTCCACACAGCTGGATGTTCAGTATGGGTATGGGTCCTACTGTTGAGTCACCAAAGGAATAAGTCTGATTGTAATAGGCAAAAGGGCCATATTCGCCGCACACGTTGAACTGTCTGGGGCATATATGAGTAGATTTTGGGGCAGGTCACACTGTGGTGCGCCATTAAAAACCCTTTGCAATAGCCCAAAAAGGAAAAGATGTAGTTGTCCTGCACAGGGTGACAGACAAGGGGCCCTGTATAAGATGGATATGGGCAAGTCAAACCGTACACACAGCCCACTGATGGGGATCTCTGAGTATAGGTGCCCAAGAAAAGCCCATGATGGGCTCACACGGCGTTATTCAGATTAACTCTCCTTTTGAACTGATTACCGTTTTTATTAATCTAAAAGAATTAAACTCTGAAAATAAGAAAAATAGAGTTTGACTCACATTTTTGGGGGCTCTCCACAGATTCATCAAGCCAGGAAGTTGGTGTGCAGGAAGTGTAAGTGTCAGGTGACAGAGGAGACCGGGCATGTGGTGTGTGAGGGCACACGGCGCTACCGCATGTGCACTGCCTGTATCCAGGAGGTGGGCTGTGACGACATACCTATGGACGGCCTGCAGACGCCCAACGAGGAGCCGGCCCTGTTACTAGGTGTGGATGGTGAGGAGGAGGGGGACACCAAGAGGAACTGGATGGTGAATGATGACGATGATCTAGCTGAAGACTCGGGCGCAGACCTCATCATCCAGCAAGTGGATGACAGCGAAGAGGAGCTGCAGTGAAGCAGGACCAAACTATGTGCAGATATATTGACATTGTGCATCTGTGTTAAAGCCATGCAAAAAACTAAAAAAAGAAAACTTGGACCACGAGATGTAAATACTCTGCTGGTTGTATTCAACTGAGGAATTTTTCATTTCAAGACTGTGGGGAAAATGGACAGTTTTTTATGTAAATGTTACTAACGTTATGCAGTATCCAAAGCATGCATATTCATTTCTATTGTTTTTGGTTAAGTTGTGGTTTTATTACAATTTCAGTGAGTCTTTCTTCATGTGTATGCATGAAAAGACACACATTCTTTGCAGCTCTTTGGGACTTTTTGTTGACATTAAAGCAAAGATGTTGACCCAGACAAAATGGCAGCTCTTAAGGGTTCTTCAAATTTAGGGAGAGTTAAAGAAGTATTTCATTCTGAGAGTTTTTCTGCCACGTTTTTGACGTCCTGTTTATGATATGCACTATGATATTGATTATAATTTATTTAATCCTTTTTATCTTTACTTTCTGACATATTAAAAATATTTTTATACACCTGTGTCTTGGTCATCATAACTATGTTGTAACCAAACAATAACTAGATCCTCCCTATTAGCTACCCATTAATTTTATTTACTTTCACTTTAAAAAAATTAGTGTGCATGTTCTGAAGTGGTGAAAGGTAACGTGTATCAGTCTCAGTAGGAAACACTAGCGAAAGTTCTCACATAGCAATTTCGGTTAATTTCTAAGTAAAATCTGTCCCACAAAGGACCAAAGTGCAACAGCAACTTTCAAAATACAATAAACATATAACTTGAAGATGAGAAGAAAGATATAAATATAGAATATTGGGGAGATTTTATGTCCCTCAGTTTTGTGAAGCCTACGAACAGCTAAGATACTGCGAAGAACCCTCAAGCTCCCAGCCCCCACCCCCCTCTCTCTCTCTCTATATATATATATATATATATATGTATATACAGGACTGTCTCAGAAAATTAGAATATCGTGAAAAAGTACTGTATACTAGTAGGCTATTCAACTAATCACTTGAATCGTCTAATTAACTCGAAACACCTGCAAGGGTTTCCTGAGCCTTGAAAAACACTCAGCTTGGTTCAGTAAACTAAATCACAAGTATGGGGAAGACTGCTGATCTGACTGCTGTCCAGAAGACCATCACTGACACCCTCCATCAGGAGGGTAAGACACAAAAAGAAATTTCTCAAAGAGCAGGCTGTTCACAGAGTGCAGTTTCAAAGCACATTCACAAAAAGTGTGTTGGAAGGGGGAAATGTGGCAGGAAACGCTGCACAACCAAGATCTGGCACCTGCCCACAGTGCCAAAACCACCAGTAACTGGTGTACTGACCATGGCATTACTGTCATTGATTGGCCTGCCAATTCCCCTGACCTGAACCCCATCGAGAATTTGTGGGGTATTGTGAAGAAGGAGCTGAAAGACACCAGACCCAACAATGCAAATGAGCTAAAGGCCGCTGTTGAAGCATCCTGGGCATCCATAACACCTCAGCAATGCCACAGGCTGATTGCCTCCATGCCACGCCGCATTGATGCAGTAATCTGTGCAAAAGGATTCCCAACCAAGTACTGAGTGCATTAATGGACATTTTCAAATGTTTGATTTTGTTTTGCTGTTATAATTTTTTTTTTACTTGGTCTGAGGAAATATTCTAATATTTTGAGATAGGATTTTTGAATTTTCTTCAGCTTTACGCCATAATCAGCGATATTAAAACAATAAAAGGCTTGCGATATTTCAGTTGATTTGTAATGAATCCAGAATGTATGACATTTCATGTTTTTTAATTGCATTACAGAAAATAAAGAACTTTATCACTATATTCTAATTTTCTGAGACAGTTCTGTATATATATATATATATATATATATATATATATATATATATATATATATATATATATATATATATATATATATACATGTTCGCCTTGGGCATGTATGGGTTCTCTCCTAGCGCTCCAACCTTCTCCCGCTGTCCAAAGCCAGGCCTGTTAGGTGAACTGGTCGATGGATATCAGCAGAAAATAAACCCACAGGGAGCTTCTGTGAGTCCGATGGTGTGGTGAAGCTGATGAAGGAGGATGTTGTGGTCAACTGTAGCAAACAGATTGAGGTGAATGAGGAGAGAGGGAGGGCCAGCATCTGCTGCCATTAATAGGTCATTTGTGACTCTTAGCAGAGCTGTTTCAGTGCTGCAGGGAGAACAGAAATCTCATAATCGTGAGTGGGTTTTTTGAGCAAATTGTTAACTAGCAATCAAAAATCTGGGTATGGACTATTTCCATATCCGCCTGCTTTGTGTATGCTCTAGTATGAAACACCGCAAGGTAGGAATTGAATTATGGTAAAGTTATTTTTTTTTTCTTTATTTCTGGTCTTAGGACTGCGCTCTTCTGGACTGAGATGTCTGATGTTTCTCCAGGTATCTGCTGGAGCCACTTCTCTCTTTCTAGTTCTTTCCTGAGCCCTTGGTATCTCCCCAGTTTCTCATGCTCATTTTTTCCTGATGTTTCCGTCACTCGGGATGGCCACATCGATCACAACGGCTGTCCTCTGCTGCTTATCAATGATCACAATGTCCAGTTGGTGGGCCATTACCATTTTGTCTGTTTGTATCTGGAAGTCCCACAGGATCTTAGCTCTGTCATTCTCCACCACCTTGGGAGTTGACTAACATTTTGTCCGTGAGGTCTCCAGTTCATATTCTGAACAGATGTTTCTGTACACTATACCGGCCACCTGGTTATGGCGTTCCAAGTATTCCTTCCCTGCTAGTGTCTTACACCCTGCTGTGCAATACTGGATGGTTTCTGTTGCCTCTTTGTATAGCCTGCATCTGGGATCTTGCCTGGTATGGTAAATCTGGGGCTCTATTACTCTGGTGCTCAAGGCCTGCTCTGTGCTGCCATGATCAATGCTTTAATGATGTCTTTCAGTCCAGGCCGGACTGAAGGACAGTTATTCTTTCAATGGCTAGAGAGGTCCTCTCTAGCCATTGAAATGGAGAGAGATGAGGGCGCTCTGTGGCAATTTCTGCAGGACTGTGGGATTCAAGATGAAATCACAAACAAATTAAAAAATTAACATTTTTACCACTTGATTGGCAATATGTATCGTAGCGTTAGGCAAGAAAGTAAAATGATGGCTGCGCAATAGGCTGTAAAATGTTCCTTATTGACACAAAACAAGGATGTTGTTGTTGGCCCTACCCTTGTGATTCAACTAATGAAGTTGTGATGATCTTTTTAAAAGGTCAGGTATTTTTTAAATAAAAAATAAGAAGCTAGATAAGAAGACTGTGATTAAAGAGTGCTATATCACACGGTGGAATAGTGATGGGTTTCTTTTCATTTTACAGATTATAGTACTGTAAAATGGCCAGAAAAAAAGTGGTTTAAAATCATTATTTGTACATTTCAGTTGCTGTTATAAAACAACCACCAGTGTTTGAGTCTTTTGGGACATTTTAAAGGGGATAAAACCTAACCTTAAAATGTTTATTTAATTAATTATGCTATGGTTACAATTGCTTATAAAAATCTAGCATGATATGTTTTAAGATGAAAATAAAAATTTTGGTTTCCCGAATTCATAAAGTTAGTATACTACTATGCTTGTATATCACACATAAATAAGTAAAAATACAGTTGTCATGTCACCCATCATGTCATTTATAGCATTTAGCAAACATTTAAATGTTTGTATGTCTACATGCTGACCTATTTTCACCAGCAATTTGCGGATTGATACTTCAGTGGTTCCACTGATGTCTGAACAATATCTGTTATAGTATATTCTGCACTGTGGAGACAGATTGGCTGCTGTTCCCTTCTCTCACAAAAGCTATTATTCAGATCCAGGAACGTACGGGAAATAATCTGCTTGAAAGTACACGGGCAAAGGAAAAAAACTGAGATTTTAGAGAAACTAAAAGGACATCAAATTTCCAAGGGAAAACTTAAAAGAGTAGAAATTGGATGGATGAACTTTAGCGAAAAAGACAACGACTTCAAGTGCATACAGTTAAGGGAAGTGGAACCAGGCATGTCAGTGTTGACAGATGCACCACAGTCTGAGATATTCAGGGAATGGCAGAATCTCTTTTTTCCCTAATGGGCAAGACATGAACAACTCTATGGATTCTGTCCACAAGTCCAAGTCACTGGTCACAGGAAATGTTGGACAGAGGTTCAACCAAGAAGCCATAACAGTTGACTTATTACTACAGGAATCAGATGTCACACAGCTGGACGAAGACATTTTAAATATGCAGATGGTTGGTGATCAAACCAAGATGAAAGAGATGAACAAGAAATATATATTGTAGAAATGACCAAGAAAACCTAAACACACAGTTCTCAGAGATAGACCAAAGACAAGAAGACCAAGGTAAAGATGTCAAAAATGTCACAATTGAGGATTAAGATGTGGAGAGGAAGATCAGCACTTCCACTGATGAAGAAGTAACTGTTGGAGAATCACTCGGTGATTCTTTTGATATGGATGACACTTTGCCTTGGAAGGGTCAAAAGCCGAAGGTCATAGTTGTAGTGCAAAGGGGTAACTGCCTTGCGGAACTCTTGACAGCTTTTATTGACCCAGCTATAATGAACAAAGACGTGTGCATCAAAGGTAAACTTCCCAATCAGAAGCTGGAAGAAGTGGAAGGCTCTGGGGTTTTGTGTGATTGTCTGAATTCTGGGGAGAATTCTATGGTAAATGTTCATTAGACACAGAGGCGAAGGTCCCTTACTTGAGGCATGATTACCAAGTCCAGCAATGGCCAGTAGTTGCAAGGATTCTTGTCCTGGGTCAGACAACTGTGAGATACTTCCCACTGCTTTTCTCTCTTCCGTTTTTGGAAGAATCTCTCTATGGTAGAAGTTACAGCAGAGTTACCGATAGCTTCCTACTGTATGTCTCAAGAGAACAGAGATCAATTATTAAACTAGTGTTAGTACACAAAACTCTTATACAGGCTCCAATGTTTGTCACATGTTTGTCATTGAAAGCTGGAAGCCCATCTTGAAAACTCTGGCACATACTCTATATCCACAGAGACTTGTTGAGGTTATGAATGAATGTGTACCAACACCAAAACATGTTAAGAAGTTTCTGAAATTTCCAGAACAAATGACTGCACCTCACAACACTGTGGCCAGACATTTGAATGGGTTTATAGGGGAATCGTACAGCACTGCTCTGAAATCTTTTCTTCTTTCTGCTTCTGCACAGGAGCAGATATTCTTTTTGAACACCACATCACAGTGCAGTTCACTGAGACCTCTGATTTCCAGTGTCGACCTCAGGCACATACCCAGATCTTCATAACGATACTGGGTGATGGACATAATCTAAACATCTGAAGTAGACTAAGGCAGATTCATTTATTTTTTTGTTTTTTATCATATGGATTTAGTTTATTTTTGCTATTTTGTTTCCTACGCTGACTGATTAATGGTGTGCCATTTTGGAGAAATATCACAGAACTTCTGTTGGACTTTTTTCCATAGTTTTATATTTTCGGGGGGGGGGGGGGGTGGGTGATGACAAGAATATTTGTTATTTGTAACCCTGTTTATTTGCTGAGTTCACAAAGCACTGCCTCGCAAAACTACTTTAGGTATGGGTATCCAGGTCAGTTGCCATGTCTTTGGTGGTAATATACAAAAGTATTTATTTGTTGCTTTTCATATAGCTGTGGAAATAAAAACTGTTGAACAGTACTGTGTTCATTTCCCACTAATGCTATACCTACTGGTATATTTTAAAATATCAGCAAAAACATGAAATCATTAAGTCTAAAGAAGAAAAAACATTTAATTGTATAGTCTGTAAATATCAATATCATGACCCTGGCATGAGATTTACTTTGCCACTTACTAATTGGAATTGACCACAGAGAATTCTGTTAAACCACAATATGGGACTGAATACAACTATTGTAGGTTAATGATATTTACTGAATACAAAAAGTGAACATGTTTAACTCTGCATAAGATTGTTCCTGTATCACTAAATTACTGGTAGAAAAAATATTAAAGATGTCATTGGTAAAAATCTTAATGGTATCAGTCACCTACACTGTTTGCTGGGCTGCTCAGTTGAATATGAGAGAGCAAAGAGCATCTCGAATTGTCTAGTAGAACTCCTGAGCTTCTGAAATGCTGCAAGGGAAAGACCAGACTCTGATATCATAATATTACCTAAGTCAAATATATATTCTTCACACGTGACAGGTGAGAGGAACTTGCATGCCAGTCTCCAGTGAACAAGATCACTGTGTGGAACCACAAACTCGTCGATGAGAACTTCAGCAACACTTAAAGGTTCAGGAGCAGACTTTATTGACAGACCAACGTGTTTCGGGTTGTGGCCTTCTTCAGGGGACCACAAACTCCTCAGAACTCCTCAGCTGTTGTGCAGTGTACATCACCTCTAGAATCCCATATGGTACAACGGGACACTTTGGACGAATCCGGTGGCTGTTCCAGACAGAGGTATGAATAAAATAAAGGTGCATAGGTTAGCTAGAAGATGCCAAGAAGCAGAAAATGCACAGATGCTTTTGTGTAGGTATTTGTAATATGGTGATGCTCCTTACTACACTTAACATTTTACACAATGATTAATAATGAGTGTATCTTGGTATCACAAGTGTCATAAAGTGATCAAACATATTAGTGCCTACATTATTTTTCTGTACATGAATAAACGACTTTGTTGTATAATTAATTCTTTAATTAGTAATTATTAGGAAGAAAACCCTTGGCATTGACCACTGTCAATGTACACAGAGACGCTTCTCTGGAGCTGTCCACTGTCAGCGGTGCTGAAACACCTTTTGACGATTCATTGTTTTAAAGTTGAATTTCACAACAATTTGCTTGAAGGAATAAAAGATTTATTTGTTGCAGAATGGCAGCCAATTTTTTTGCACTGACCACCATAATTAAATTCTTCACTTTGAAAGTGTTGGCCAATGATGGTTGTTTCCTCATGCTAGCCAGTTGTAAACGTGTTATAGCTGTCACAAACTGTGAATAATAGCTGTGGTATGATATAAAGATAGAAAAGTGTGATAAAACACACAATAAAAAGCAGAGTACTAATCACAGCTTCATTTGTAATAAAGTTCCTAATGTAATAATGTAATCACATCGTTACTGTTCCAAAGATTTTAACCTGACGCAAGCATTTTAAAAAATACGGTCCCAAGGCAAATCTTTTTATCAGTTGGATGGCTATATTTTCAGTCCCTGCTTTTTTTTTACCTCTGTTGATCTTGCCAGTGGCACTTGTGAGGCCCCATCTTTGCTCAGAGCTTTAAAAGTGACCTGAGGTTCTTCTGGAGATCTGACGTCCAATCAAACAAGATCTGTCGTATACACACATATATATATTTTTTTTTTTTAATTTTGTATGGTGACTGAAAACCACATATGTTCAATATATGCACAGAAACATTGACTCCATAGTTGCAATTTTTTCACTGCCTATGTTCTACCAGTAGATGGCGACTGTGTCACTCTTCCCAGCCCCTGGTTCATTTATGATCGCATATTTGGGCATTATTATGCCATCATATTGTTGGTCTATCTGTCAACGCAAAAATGTCTGCATTGCTACTTTTAATAGAGTGGATTGAAGAGACAAGACCATTAAAAGCTGTCATCTGTTCAGATTCAAGTTCGTCGTGTGTCGATTTACAAATAGATCATTCAGAAATCCGTCCTGAAATATTCTAAATAGACATCCAGCAAACATTATATCGGATTCAGATGATGGGTTTCGCAGTTGTGTTTCTCTGGGTACTTGCACATAAATGGGTGAAAGGAAATAAAATGGCAGATATGACGGCTTTCACTCAGGGCCCAACTTGACACATCACAACTTGCTCAGATTTCGCAAGACTGCCTATGCAGGTATGGGATCCTGGATTTAAGCCAACTTTGCAAAAAAAAATAATTAAAAAATCAAAAAAATGTGTGTGTGTGTGTGTGTGTGTGTGTGTGTGTGTGTGTGTGTGTGTGTGTGTGTGTGTGTGTGTGTGTGTGTGTGTGTGTGTGTGTGTGTGTGAGACCACACTTGTCTGGATTCACTCTCCTTACCGGTTGGGGGCAACAATGCTCCAGCTTCTTGTTTGCCAACCGCTATTAAACAGAGAAGAAGAACCTCGTGCTTCCGGGATCTGTGACGTCAGCCTGCTGTTGGGTAGCTAGTGATGGCGGCTGCTGTGAGAATCATAAACAGAAGCACTTTGAGGTTAGGAATGGGCCAGCAGTATTTGGCGTTCAGCTCGGCGGCCAAAGACCAGACGGTGAGTTGTTTTTTTATTTTTATTTCCCCGCTTTTTGATCTGGACGCTGTGATTTAGTGCCATAAAAAAACATCTGCGGCTACATGTACCTGTTGGCCTCCCCGTGAAGCTGCTGGTGGTTGTTAACTCCACAAGAGTCTTTTTTTCCCTGTCGCTTTCTTAATGTTCTGTCTGTTTTCTTGTTTTTAGGCTAGCTTCAGAGCGGCTCATGTTCTCCCAGAAAAAGTGAAAATAGTGGAAGTGGGACCCAGAGATGGTCTTCAAAATGAAAAGGTACGCTTTAATGATTGTATCTTGTTTTTTTTTTTTTATTATTTGTTTATATCCTCGTTTGTTTTTAGCGGTTTTCAAAAGAAAGACATAGCCATACTAATGTTGGTCACTGTTCTTCTCAGGAACTACAGTTAAGTAGAAAAAGACACATTTATATATTGTTTAGCTTTAAAATCAAAATGACAAGAAAAGAACATTTTAAAACTGGATAATTATATTGCTTGCGTGATTTTCAATTTGTTTACAGAGGCCAGTACAGTCTCTATTGAAGAAAAGTGATATTTTGAGCGTCATCAGCTGCTCTATGTAATAATATGATTACATACTACAGCAATATAAGCATAATTCTACCATTCTAATGACTGATACATTTCTCTGACTTTTCTACCCAATGATTACAGGCCCGTTTTAGTTGTTTCTGTTCTGTAGCAATACTTTTTGTTTTCATTCAAGTCAAATACATTTCAATAACATTGCATTATATATGTCAACTTTTTAAGTTGTTTCCATAAAACAAGCCATTTGTTTGTTCTAATAAAAGTTAAGTGAGAAGATGCCCAGACGATGGCTGTGAGAGAGCGACCTGTGTAACCTGGTGAAACAACGGGAGTCATGCATGGTCAGCATTATTTATCGGCTCTCCTCCATCTTTCTGTTTTATCGTTTTCTCCCAGACCGTCGTTCCAACAGAGGCAAAAATCAATTTAATCAACATGTTGTCAGAGTCAGGAGTCCCAGTCATTGAGGCTACCAGCTTTGTGTCCCCTAAATGGGTTCCGCAGGTAAGCGTCAATTGGTACACCTCACTCAGAGGCTGTAGGAACGAACTGGACTTGGTTTGCTAAATGCTAACTGCTTTCCGTCTTTTAAACACCAGATGGCAGATCAGGTCGAGGTGATGAAGGGTATCAGTAAGAAACCAGGAGTGTCCTATCCAGTCCTCACCCCCAACCTGAAAGGTTTTGAAGCTGCTGTGAGTGCTGCACATTCCTGCAATTCTGCTTCAGGCACGAGCAGGGACTCGTTGTTCGGGGTTTAACACCGCCGGGTACGGCTCTAAAACCTGGTTTGTGCTCTTTTTGTTGTAGCTGAAGGCGGGTGCTTCAGAGGTGGCCATATTTGGTGCTGCATCTGAGCTGTTCAGCAAGAAGAACATAAACTGCTCCGTGGAGGAGAGTTTGCAGCGCTTTGAGGAGGTCTTGAAGGCAGCTAAAGGAGCTGCTGTGCCAGTGCGAGGGTACGACTGCCAGCATCCTCTCCACTCTCAGTGAACCTTTAAATCATTTCGACTGGCTCTTAAACTCTTCCATCCATGTTTCTCGTCCCTGCAGTTACGTCTCGTGCGTAGTCGGGTGTCCATATGAAGGGCAGGTGGCGCCTGAAAAAGTTGCACATGTGAGTTTATCCTTACTAAACGTTGAATTATCTCGGCAAATACGAGTCATTCATCAAGCTTTGCACAAAACATCAGACACAAAGCACTTAAGATTCGCCTCTGTCTTCCAGGTGGCTAAGCGTCTGTACTCTATGGGCTGTTATGAGATCTCTTTGGGTGACACTATTGGAGTGGGGACTCCTGGAAGTATGACCAAAATGTTGGAAGCTGTGTGCAAAGAGCTGCCAGTCAGTGCTTTGGCTGTGCATTGCCATGACACTTATGGCCAGGCTCTGGCTAACATCCTCATTGCCTTACAGGTCAGGTTGAGTTCATGTTTCTGAATCTAAAAGCTGTGCCTAAAACTATCCATGTTGTTATTTAGGAAAGTGACCACACAGTTAACTTATACGTAAGTCTGTGTTTTTTCAGATGGGAGTCAGCGTGGTAGACTCCTCAGTAGCTGGACTGGGGGGCTGTCCTTATGCGCAGGGAGCCTCTGGGAATGTTGCAACGGAGGATGTTGTTTATATGCTGCATGGACTTGGGATTCAAACAGTAAGAAGCCAATTTATTAATCCACTATTTTTTTCTTTTTTTTTTTTTTTTCTTTTTTTTCATTGAAGTTGGTTAGGCGGGAAAAGGGAACCAGTTACTGACTACAGGTCTGGTATCTTTTCTCATCCCCTGCAGGGATTTCAAGATAATTCAGTTTTTAATGTCTCAGTTGAACCTCTACTTTTACAAGATGAAGCAGTCATATAATCAATTTTTTAGTTTTTACTAGAATTAGGTGCACATGTATGGATTTATTATGGATTTTACTCAAAATATAAACATACACCCCAGTTATATTTAGATGAATTTCCTTAAGGAAGTTGCACCTCACCATCTAATAAAAGGTAGTCTATTAAATGTATTGGTTTCCTGGCACAGACTTTACTTTTTTGAAGGTGCATAGTGCAAGTTTTGAAGTTAACTATTTCTTTTCTTTCCCATACATGGCGTTATAATTCCTTGACGTGTAAAAAGAGTTACCCTCTATTTACTGCGGTTGCCTCTGTAGGCTGGATTAGTCTGTTCATGAGAGAGAGTGATTCGGGCCGATTCCTCTGGGCGTGTGGGTGTGACGCACTGCGAGCTTTCGTTCACCAGGCTGCTTTTTTGAGTCTCCGCCGTGATCAATGGATTAGCGAGAGAACGCGGGCTAACTTCAACATTTATAGCTTTCTTACCTCAGAAGACATCACGCCTCTAAACAAAAGACGTGCTTTTCCTCCCCTCCCATGCACGTGCACAACACTGGTGTCATTTCAACTTGTTGCCAAACGGGGCAGACGTCTGCAAAAATCCTTAAACTTACGCTATGCTCCTTTAAATATAATCCACGAATATTCAACTGCATTGAGGTCAGGGCATTTCCTGAAGCCTAGTGTTATCCGTTCCATATCCGGTTTGGATTGGGGCTGCTGGAGATCGGGAAAATATTTGACAATGTTATTGCCCAACTGCTCTCTGAGTTTTACCATCTCAGCTGCGTAATATATATGTCAAACATGCTGCTATGCATAGTGTAATTGTCTGATACTATAACTTAAATATATTATAGTAGCAAATATTGCTTACAAGCAGTGCTTTGCGGTCGTGATATTGCCCACACTGTTATAGTGATTACTTTTGCGATTCGATGGATTATGTAGCTCTACTTTGGACCCTGTTCAGACTTGCTATTAACTGTCTTATCAGGACATGAGTGGACCAGCTTAAAATCAGTCTTGAGTTGTTGGATCGCGGTTTTCACGCTTTACCTGCAACTAAACCTGTAGCCGCGTCTCTGAGTGGTCAACAGGTCTGCTGACGTTTCTGTCATTGTTACTTTTCAGATAACACAGCTGAGCTTCATCTGAGTCACGCGTATCCAGGGGAAATACACTTACCTTGCTTCCTCCTAACATTGTTCATGTCACTGTGTTCAGATAGCCAAATTTTTGTCTCATCTGACCATAGAGCTTTTCTCCAGAAGACTTTTGGATTCTCTGCATCGTAAGCTGAAAGTTTCAGATGAGCCTGAGAGTGTCGGTCTTTCTTGGTTGGCGCTCTCTCAGCTTATATCGATGTTACAGTCTCTGCACTTTGGACAGTGCCACTGGTGTTTCAGCATCTTCCCGTGTAAAATGTACTTTTGCTTAAAGGAGAAATAAGTAATAATACCTAGTGTCTCCACCTTAGGTCGTTTTCGGCTTTGTGAAGGATGCCGAGGCTTCTTGGGTTATTGTTCAGACTATTTCTTGTTTGCTTCTCTTACCAGCTCAGGAACCAGGAAGTAAACACGGGGTACATACTACACTGAAGTCGTTATGCATTGTACCTCTAGGTTTGAAAGGAGAAAACTTGACTAAGGCATTGTTGATGGAGAGGACTGATCGTTTATAGGGAATGTTACTTCCATCCCTGTTGACAAAGGAGAATGATTTTGGTTAATTTTACAGTAAATTTCTTACTTATTGCTCCTTTAATAAAATGCAAAAATTGAACATAGGTGGGGAAAAATCAAAAAGAAAACATGCTGTTTGTCGGCACAGTTACAAGCCAAAAAGATTTTAGTTTAGATGTGTGAACAGGGAAAAAATGTCAGATTTTTCTATATTTGATCTGCTGATCACAGGTCAGAGTAAATCAAGAGAAAATCAGCCAATTTCAGTCACCCATCTTGTGACCTGAATGTTTTGTTTATCCACAGTTTTCTTAGACCCTGCTCTACTGGTTAGGAGAGTAAATGTTCTGCTTTTACCAATATTTGTTCATATTGGACAAAAAACTGGTGTATCATTGTTTATCATATTGCAGTTAAATAACTTTCAATTTAGAAAATAATGTCATGTTTTCTGCTGCCCTGACCCAGTCTGCATGTAAACTCTATTTACTGATTACTGTTACATTTAAATGTGTTTATCAAGTCACTTACCCTGCGTCTCTGTGCTCTCGCCTCAGGGAGTGGACCTGTCGAAGCTGATGGATGCCGGAGCTTTTATCTGTCGAACCCTCAACAGGAAGACCAGCTCCAAGGTGGCACAAGCCACCTGCAAACTGTAGAAAAAGAAACGTCGACGTTTTGCTCTAACTGAAGACTATGTCATCCTTTGTTAAATTGAACAATCCATGGCTCGATTTAACCTCTCCTATTGGTTGTTGTTGAATATCAGCGATCTGTTTGTTCATCTCATATCATCTCTGTTGATAATTATAGGATATCAGTGCCTTACCTAGAATCAGTGTATTTTGTAAGTTTTCACTTGTGACCACAAGTGTTTTAAAGGTATGCTTTGGTCATTGGATGAGAAGTGCAGAAGAACGGACTTTGTTCTTAATTATATGTGATCCAGTAAATACAGAAAATACAAAATCCCCGGTGTCAGGAACAGAAACGAGTATTTGATCAAGTTTGATCATCATGCCTTTGAAGTTTGGGCATTATGATTGTTAGTGAAAAGTGGTCATTATTTAATGTAGTGTTTTTAAGCTTATTTATTTTTAATTCTCTTTAAGTAAAAAATTTACATATTTATCAAAGTACAGTTTCAAAAATAAAATTATTTCACATTGTAAATTGTGATTGTATTTATTTATTTCCCTTGATGAAGATTATTTGTAAAAACCCTTAATATCAATTTGGTTTATTGCATTAGCATTCTCATTCTGGAAACTTTAGAGAAATCATGCTTTTAATTTAAGTTTAATTATTCAATGTGTGAAACAAGGGAATCTTGTTACAGAAATATGTCATGAATATCATTTCTGCCTGTTAATTATTTGTACAGCCCCTGTTTACCAAAATGACGACACGTAGTCATCCATAATGTTCACAAGACTGGAGAACCTTTGAGGCTTTTGATTATTCCTCTACACAATTAACAGACTGGAGTTGGACATCCTTCTGTCAGCTTTTCTTTATCAGGGGTCACCACAGCAAGTCATCTGTCTCCATCTAACCCTAGCTTCTGCATCTTCTTCTCTCACACCAACTACTTTCACGTCCTCTTTAAACCCTAGCTTCTGCATCTTCTTCTCTCACACCAACTACTTTCATGTCCTCTTTAACTTCATCCTTAAATATCTTTGGACTTCCTCTAGGCCTCCTGCCTGGCAGTTCCAGCCTCAACATCCTTCTACCAATGTACTCTCTATCCTTCCTCTACATGTCCAAACCATTTCAGTCTGATCTCTTGCTTTATCTCCAAAACATCCAACATGAGCTGTTCCTCTGATGTTTCTTAATCCTGACCCTCGTCACTTCAAAGAAAACCTCATCTTGATCTCTGCTAACCTCAGCTCTGACTCTTGTCTCTTCCTCAGTGATGTTGTTCTTTGTACATCTTTGCTTTCGTTCTTCCTGATACTCTTTTGTCACCCTACACTTTTCTCCACCCGTTCCAACCTGCTTGGACACGTTTCTGCACCTTTCCACTCCCACGTTGCTCTGGACTGTTGCCGCTAAGTACTTAAAAGTATCTACATTGTTTATCTCTGCTCCATGTAACCTCAAAGCTCCACTTGAGTCCCTCTCGTTGAACCGGAGTTGGACATCCATCCTTACAAACAAGGGTTTTAGATTTAAGTCTTCAAGTGCCGGTGTTCTGCAATTTTCAGAGGTGCCCATTGTCTAACACATCAGCTTTTCATCAAGTTCCACAGAGTCCTGGTAATAACCTAATTTGATTCAACTCTGAAGCAGGAATGCCTCTAGAAGTAGTAGGACACTGGCCCTTGATGACTGGAATTGGCCCCCATGCTCCAGATCAGCCCGGGTAATTATGTTATCTCGAGTTCACCCAACAAACAAACTCAGACGGCCACAGGAGGAAGCTGATTTTTTTTTGTTTATTTGGCCGTATATTTTGGATCGTTATCCTGCTCAATGGACTCTGTGGCGGTCCATTTTTGGGTTTCTGGCTGAAGCTTTTTCGGTACCACTTTACAATAAGGCTCCCCTTACAGATGGCTAACAAATAGTTTATAGCTGTTAATCTGTAAACCCTTAATAACTCATAAGTGTTTATTATGAATTCAGTAAGGGTGTGCAACAGACAAAACTGACCGCTTTTTTGCCAAATACTAAACTGTTCAACAATATAAATCATCTAGTGTTGCTTATATTAAACATTTCAGTCTAATTTACCACGTAAGCACAAACTGGTCAGTATTGTCTCTTGCTCATCTTTAATGCATAATGAACACATGAATATGTTATAAAGTGTTTACAGATTAATTAATAACATATTTACTAACCATCTATAAGGGAAGCCTTATTGTAAAGTGGTGCTGATTTTTCTTTAAAATGTTCTACTGCTTAAAAACATTAAAGATGTCATGCCTTTAAAAAGGTTCCCAGGGCAGGCTTTCCACACGTTCATTGTTTTTTTTTTTTTGCTATTAATTGTGACTGAGCAACACTCATCTGACTCACTCGAATGGCATGTTCTTCAATTTTCCATTTTAGAGAAACGTTTTTTTTTCTTATCTAAAGAAAGCAATCAGCATTTCACACTATTTAGAAGATTATCTTAAAATTCGATCTTCCACTTCACTAACAGATAAACACATCAATAATGACGACAGTGTCTTGAAATGGAAGCACTTGAGTTTGATTCCAGGTTCCTTCATTGCCACACGTCTATTTGCCCCTGAGCAAGGCGCTTAACCCCAAGTTGTCCACCAGCTGTATATCTGAACAAATGCCGGTTTAGTGTTAAAGCTATTTGGGGCACTAGTGTGACTAGAAAAGCCATTTTACTGCTACTACAATTTATGGCCTTAAGATCCTTTAAATTATGGGGTTTTACTGTTTTTTTTTTTTTGTTTGTTTTGTTTTTTACATGTCAGAGCTGGCATTGAATTTCATTTTTTCAGTTTTATGAAATAAAGATATTCCCGATTAAAACTGTGATAGTAGGATTCAGTTTTTTAAAGATTATAAAAAGAGCATTCTATAAAAATATATTTTTTTTACCAGATGCTTAAACATTGCATTGCCTTTTTCCACACATACTCTTCTGCAAATCAGACCCTAACTTTAGCAGTGTTGTTTCATTGTGGATAGGAACACAAGAAGTCCAAAAAGGCTTTTTGTTTGTGTACTTCAATTTTCAACGTGGCTTCAAAGACTACTAAAAAAAAAGAAAACATCTAAGAAAATCTCATTTTGAAAAGTACGGAGTTTTGAGATTACAAAAATTTGGAGGGCACCAAAGAAAAATAGCAGTCATGGATTATCATTGTTTTAAATGCTTATGTCTTCATAGAAATTGTAAATGTAGCAGCTGGGATATTAAAACCTTTTTCCTTAATGTTGGATTTTCTTCCTCAGCTAATAAACGCGTTCAATTTAACAGTTGGGTGTTTCAAAATTTTCAAGGGTGAGCTTGTGGTACTGCAATAAAAGAAAAATGTATCTTCAGTCTTCTGACACATCTTTACCAGAATTTGCCAATAACAGCAGACGGTGTTAGATCTTCCCTTTTGTTAGGAAACCTAGTTTTTAGTGAAGAAATGTATTGTTGAATCAATGTTTGACCATCTAGGGCACTATCGTGAGTAGATTCCTTATCGTTTTCCAGTTCGAAGAAAACCAGGAAACCTGAACGGCAAGTCCGACAGGTAGTTACAGGCCTTTCCACATGTGCGTGTTACACCTGGAAACGTACAACAGTTACGGAAAACAATGGAAAAGTGACCCATTATACTGAATTACAGCAAATTCAGATGCCTGGTGTCGATTACTGCTGGGTATGACAGAGTTCATTGTAAAACGTAAACAACTTCCTTCGATGAAGATCATCCTGCACCACAAGGAGGATGGAAAAAATCTATCCTATCTATTCTCTTGTAAATGTTGCTTGAATTTAATAATGAACCTCAATTCAAACACAGTAGAGACATGTTTTCAAATATTTGCAGTTTTATAAAAAACTATGAATATTAACAGCAGCTGCAATTAATACATTTCCATGTGCCGTCCAGATTGGACTATCTCAGTTCCATGAGCTGCATCCAGGTCGGTCAGGTTTCGTCCAGCATGATTTAGCACTACAGCCAGAATTAAACAGCAGCATTCCTTTGGGCCGTTTTGAATCAACAGTGTTCTTGGATCAGGCGAGATTGTGTACAAACACGTCAAAACACAAGGAGTCAAGGCAGCACAAACCTGAGAGCGAGCAGGGGTGTAAAAAACATAAATTACAGAACCAATGCACTTTGTTCATGTGTTTGGGTTTATCTGTGAAGATCCAAAAAGCTCATTAAGCTGGACACTTAGAAGTACTTTTTCAATGCGCTCTGAAACATCCAAACACTCAAACCCTTTCTCCTCTGACTTAAAATGAAATCATGACAAAGGGCATATTTTCAGTGTAAATAGAATTTAAAAAACCCGTATTTAAGGGATACATAAATCCTCGGTTACAAACGCAGAGTTTGACACACCACTGTAGGAACGGGCTGGGATGATGAATACCTCAACCAGGTGTGTCTCTGCTACTTGTGTAACACTAATTTCCCTTCCTCCCCATGTCAAAACTTGGATCAGAAGAAAAGCTGAAAGAACATTTGCTGTTTTGTTTGAGAAAGCATAAAAGCTGAAATGCCACAATAACATTTACCACAGGACAACCACATATTACCAAAAAATAAAACAGAAATTTAACAGATAACTTGCAAATATTGTGGGTGTTGACTTGGAAACCAAAGTTCAAAAATTTCAGAGACATACTGCAGTTTGGCTCACGGGTCTGACTCTTATTTTTCGTAAGGTTTGTAACCTAGGATCCAGCCAAAGCAACTCTCAGCTCTTGAGCTTTGGCCTGTCTTTATTCATGAGCATTGATAGGACAGGTTGGGAGCAGAGGCCCGTATCATTGGATCTGTCCCGAGTACCTCCAGCCGTGGCGGCGACTTGCCGACATTCTTGAAGGACGGAGGCTTATCCGCCATCTTTCCCTTTGGGACAATCATGTTGTAGTTGTTGAAGTTGTCGTTGGTGTAGTCATCGTGTTGAAAATGCTTGTTACGATTATGCCTTTTGTACTTTTTAGCAATCCGTGCGACTCTCTTGAAGACTAGATAGATGATCTCGCATATGTTCAGGATGATGCAGAGGGCTGAAGCACCGACCATGAAGTAGGTGAAGACCTTCTTCTCAGTTGGGTGACCAACGTAGCAGTCCACAATGTTGGGACAGGGACTCACCTCGCACTTGACAAGCCTCGGCAGGTAGAAGCTGTCGTAGATGTGGTGCAGGATGTAGAGGAAGGCGATCTCAATGCCCGTTTTGACGAAAAGGCTGATCAGATAGGTCCACCACAGCCCGCCGTGTTTCTTGCCGGTGTTGGTGTACAGCTTTTTGTCATCACCAAACTTTGCCCTGTACTTTCGCTCACGGTCGTCGCGGTACGCCACATGCATGACCACCATGAAGGAAGGGCACGTGATGAAGATGAGCTGTAGAGCCCACAGGCGGATGTGGGAGATGGGGAAGAAGTGATCGTAGCAGACGTTGGCGCAGCCAGGCTGCTTAGTGTTGCAGTCAAAGTCTTTCTGATCGTCGCCCCATACCCGCTCAGCTGCCACCACGTACACCATCACCCTGAACACGAACACCACCGACAGCCATATCCGTCCAAACGCAGTAGAGTATTTGTTCACTCCACTGAGGAGGGCTTGGAAGGTCTTCCAGTCCATGTTGCTGACTTGAAGTCAAATATCTGTTGTCTGATAATCTTCGCTTGATGGTTACTGTTTCTCTTTAGACCTGGAAGTGGAAATTAAAAAAAAAAAGCAAAGAAAGAAAAAAATGGGTCAAGTTGAGTACGGGGAATCTTTCCAGGGTGGTAAATATCAGGAATTTAATTGGGAATATAAACACATTTGACTTCTGATGTGTTAATCAGATCAAGAATAATTTTATAAATAAATAAATAAAATCACTGCCATGTGAAGGCCCGTGGCCAAAATGCTAACAAAGGAAGCAACCCCAGCCAACTTTTTTAAAAAAAACTGTTTCTTCACTGCTTAGTCCTCTTTTATCGAATATGTTTGCGCAAATGATCGCTTTAATACACGTTGTGTATCTTTTAACGTTGACGCAAACCTGTTACCGAATGTTTATGCGTCTTAAAAGTACAGATGGAAATAAATTTAAAAGCGGCTTTTACGCACGAACCGTGTGGGTTATATGGAAACAGTTTCGCGGGACAGATCGTCCTGATTCAGCGTTTTGATTTCCTAAATCACAAATAATTCGCCACATATTTATTTGTGAGTCTGCTCAATGCCGACGGACGAGCGTCACCGTCATCTCAAGACTTCATCTCTCAGTCTGAAAAACGAACTCAGACATCGCCAAACCCCTCAAATACACTTCAAACCATGCTTTCTGACTTACTTGTTTCAATCCATAGCTCAAACGAGTCCCCAGCTCCTTAACTTCGACTTCATTCCGTTGTGCTTGAACTTCGTTCCGATGTGTTGACGCAGACGCAGAGATTTGGCTCCCGTGGACAGGTGGAGGAGCGCAGAGGGAAATGTTCCTTTGGGTGTGGTCAAAGAAAAAACGAGAAAGGCTGGAGCTTCTGCCATAGATGTTTCTCTCTCCTTCCTCCCTATGCTCCTCCTTCTCACCACTCAAACATAGCTGCGTTTTACTGTACTTATGAATCTAAAATGACACAGGCAGCTCATATTGGCGCACAGTGAAAAACTTTACCAAATGAAAGAAAAAAAAAGATCATGGATCTCCCTTTTTTCTTACAGCTGCATCTGAATTTGGAAAAAAAAGTTGGCCCCATAAACCACGTGTACAACAGTAGAGACGCTTTTTAACAGGTCAAATCGTATTTTTAAAACCTCTTGAGTCAAACAACCCCCTTAAATTAGACAATAGCCTCTAATCTTTCTTTGTTTAACGTCCTGGTTTCCTCTTATTTTTGTTATTATATTATCATCTCTGCTTTAAATTCAGCTGAATGTCTTTAGTGGTTCTAAGAAGAAAGTTTGTCTTTAATCATGACTCATAATAGGAAAGTATAATAATTATGGATGACAGTGAACCACCTAGCCAACAACTGGGCGGGTACCGTATGAATTATATTCAGGCAAAATTAGCTAAATTCAATTTGGTTCCCTATACAAATAGGTCTGCAAAACCAATTAGTAATGTTATTTCTTCATAAGAATCAGAATCAGAGATACTTTAATAATCCCAGAGGGAAATTATTGCATCCATATGCGCCCCACTCTCCACCCAGAGTTGTCCTGCAGGAAACTTATACTTAAAATTCACATATGGTAACCTGACTCTCGCCAGATGGATATAGTTCTGCTGAGCTCCACATATCCATGTGGGATTGCTCCATTCCAGATGTATTTCAGAAGGAGGGGCCTTATCAAAAATCCTCGCATATGATTGGATAGACCAGTCCGTCATCTTTACTGACGCGCTACAAGCTTTTCCCAAACCTGGTCAGTAGAAAGGCAAAAAGATCGTTTCCACTAACAAAAGCCTTCAGTGGACAAAAAATAGCAGCATCAATGTTACCGGTTGCTTCTTCGCTGCGAGTCGCCATGGTTGTCTGAATCAAAACAGTCGCTACAAAAATCCCGCCTGGCGATCCTGACTGGCTCATCCATTTTATGGGGTATTGAAATCCCTCCCAATGGAAGAGAGTTCAGTTTGATGTGTGGAGCCGTGTGGAGCTTGGCGGAACGACATCCATCTGGCAAGAGTCAGGTTACACATATGGTAGTTGTTGTATATAACTTACGGAGAGTTTCACCTGGGGACCATGTAGATCTGAAAATTATGTAAAATTGAGCTTTAACCTTGTCCCAGTTCCAGGTTCCAAAACCAGTGGGATTTGCTAATTGAAATATTCAACAAACCGACTTACTGCTATTGGCAAAACAAGTCAAAAGCAATGCATTCAGCAACATACATTCACTAGAGGATTGTGATTAGTATAGACCAGTTCACGCGTGACGTCAGCGCTACATCCGGGTCACGATGGTTGGCAAAAACAGTACTGTTCTCGTCTACTACGTGACAAAACGGGTGATTTAGAGCGTATTTTTAGTTAGTTTATTTTTGGAATCTAAACAATGCCTACCACTTGTTGTGCTCCCGGTTGCACACAGAGGCATTGCAAATCGTTGGATGTACGTTTCTGTCGTTTACCGAAGGACGAAGAAAGAAGAAACAAATGGATATTTTCAATGAAAAGAGCGCAGGCAGACACTCCCAATGGACTGGGGGAGCCATCATACTACGACAGAATTTGCAGTCTACACTTCATCTCCGGTAAATACAACTTAATTCTGCTCTAGTCATTGTTCTACTTAAATAGCGGCAGAGGGGAGGTGGCGATCGCTAGACGGGGCCAGAGAAGCAGAGTCGATGCGCTGCAGCAGCAGCAGGCCGCATCATTTTAGTTTTCTTCGTGCAATCAGTGTGCAATAATGTGCTCCAGACAGCGGCTGCATTACACCCCTGTTCACGCGCGCTAGTACGTCTGTGTTTACGCTGCAACGTCGCCGACACCCCCACCCATTTTAACAAGACATAAACACCAAAATAATCCGTAGTGAACTATGTTTTTTTACCTACCGGTGGCGGGTCTTTCTCTCTGCTGAGGCGCGGCCTGTGTCCGACTCCGCTTTATGTTACACAAACATGTCTGAACATCCATTTTCTGACCCGCTTAATGTCCCGATATAAAATAATTGTAGCCGTCCAGTGGTTTCATGGTTTCCATGCTCTCTCGTCTGTACTGGCCTGCGTGTTTATAAGGCAGCTGTATATGTCGTGGTACGGAACCCTTGACCAGCATTTCACAGACTCGCTCCGTCCCTTCAGGCTTTTGCTGTGTGGATCTGGCAATCTGATACCATCAACCATCAACTTAGTCTTAAAACGATCTTGTGATACGTTATCTGTTCTGTATCTGTTCGTCTTTTGCCAACCAGTCCGGCGCGCATGCGCGAAAAACCGGGATCAAAACAATAACAATGAACTGGTCTATTGTTTATTTGACTGCTTTTATGAGGTAGAAATCATCCATCCATTTTCTAACATGTCTTTCCCTTGTGGGGTCGCGAGAGGTGCTGGTGCCTATCTCCAGCTGTCAATTGGCGAGAGGCGGGGTACACCCTGGACAGGTCGCCAGTCCATCGCAGGGCAACACAGAGACAGACAGGACAAACAACCATTCTCGCACACAATCACACCTAAGGAGAATTTAGAGAGGCCAATTAACCTAACAGTCATGTTTTTGGACTGTGGGAGGAAGCCGTAGTACCCGGAGAGAACCCATGCATGCACAGGGAGAACATGCAAACTCTATGGAGAAAGACCCAGGGCAAGAGTAGGAGTTGAACCCAGGACCTTCTTGCTGCATGGCAACAGCGTCACTGTGCAGCCCCAGGTAGAAATCATAAAAAAGTCCAGATAAATCTTTTTGTTTCATATGCATGTCACCACATTGGATTTTGATATCAAGGTTGCTGAGGAACTTCTGACTTTCCCTCTTCTCTATTATTTTTTATGTCATACAGTCACAATAAATAAGAACAGTGTTGAGAAATGCATTCATTTCAGTAACCCAGATCACCAAGTGATTACAAATTAACTGATGTTTTCAAGCCTTTATTTCTGTTAAATGTGTTGATTTTCTGCTTACTGCTAATGAAAACCCGACATTTAAGTGATGTAAATCTAATCTTAAATGTTTCTTTTACATCAGACCAATGAAAACATTTTAATGCAAAAATGGTGTGTCAGTAAAAATTATGGTTAAGACCCGTTTAAACAGTATTAATTTCAATGGGTACGTACTTTTAATCTGGCAAATGAGTCTCATTGGAAAGGATATTTTATTTTACTGAACATGACTTTAACACAAAAGACTGAAAGGGTCTGCGTCCTGCTCTACAGTTTTACAAAAGCTGTAAAGGTGGACATAAAATGTTAATCGCTGTATGATCCCTACAACACAGTTTTAATTTGCTAGAGGAGAAATAAAGGGTAAAACTAAACTACAACAAATGAACATTACTAGATTCTCTCATTTGGAAACAGTCCTGCCCGACTTTATCGGGCAGGATCTGCAGCATGTTTTTGTTTTGCGGTATTTTGTTTTTTTCAGGGGGGCAAGCACTGGGACTGATTGTTTCCGCGTTTTAGGTTTCTAGGAAAAGGATCGCCTGCTTGTCTCACCATGTTTGACGGGGCTGAACAGCGCACGCAAGAGGCTGTCACACCTTAATGTGAATACATTTTTTGTTGTGTGTTGTTGACTGGGCAAGTTGTGTTGGTCAATGCTGCTGAGCGTGTGTTGGGGATGTCGTTTGGAGATTTGTTATGTGGTTAAATAAAATCCTCTTTCACTTCCTCTTTTACAAAGAAGCCGCTATTTATATGATAATACTTCAAAAAGGAGTATTGTGTATGCTACGATCTTTAAACCCTACTCTGCTCAAATTGCAGTCTCTTTCATTCACCTCTTCCCAAGGGGCCACGGTATCTTTTCTTGGTCTGTTTGCTGAAACGCCTTTGCTGTACAAAAGGATGCCAGTTCTTGCAGCAGGGTTCCTTTTCAGAACTGGAAAATACTGTTTTTACATAACAGAGAATTTAAAAAAAAACTATTTATTTTAGCTCCCAAGTCAGGCCAAGGTTGAATAGATCACAAGACATGTATAACAATGAAGGCTGCAGACCAAGCCCTTCATTTCTAAGAAGGCACTGTTCCCAACAATCAAAAAGGAACAAACGGAAAACAATGAGGAACTGACATGCAGCTTATTAAGATCTAAGGATGATCCTAGTAATAGAAAGAAGGCACTCTTAGAAATGATGAATGCATGGGTAGACTTTTGGCGCAAAGCGACTGAATATTGCTAATTTCAACTGCCTTTGGGCTTTTCAGGAAGAGTAATGTTTTCTACAGCTGTTTAATGAGCAAGCTAGACATCTGCATTTCCACCCAGACAGGAAGGGGGAGGGGTGAAAGCAACTTTTTTCTAGTCTCCGGATGAAGAACTGGTCTGGACAGAACTCTTAGGGCACGCCCGAACGAATGCACAGCGTGTTACTAACCTCTGCCAATGAAAAGTCTCAACAAGACGGGCTGGCACAACAGACAAAAAGGCACAACTTTCAGCTCTTGGCTGTGAAAAGAGAAGGAAGCTAAGAAAGAGTGATAGCTCTATTGAGGCCTCCATTTCCTCAGCTCTCAGAAGTAATGGCTTTATGGGATTCTTTATAAATGAAACTGCTCCATAAGGCAGACACCCTGTCTACTTTTAAAACTAGGCATGAATCTTTCCTTTTTGATGAAGCTGATAGTTTGAGTGGTTTAGGTTATCCTGAGCTATCTCCGCAGTTATGCTGATAGTCTTAAACTGCTGAAGGACATAATGGCCTCTTTCACCGGGTTTTCACCTTTTGATAAACTTCTAAACACTACATCGGGTTTGAATTTTGGTTATCCTGCCTGTCCTAGTTCATGACAGTTTCTCTGGTAGACATAGCTATTGGCTGAACTTCCACTGCAACTATCCGTATGTGCTCTCTTTCATCCTCCATAGACTTGAAAATTGGCTCAGACCTTATCTATTTAGCTGTTTCTGTGCCAGATGAGGCCACTCAAGGGAGCTACTTTTCCCCCACTTAGAACGTACTGTTAGATCAGTGCACCCAAATTATTTTTGTGTGGATACTCTGTCTTCTCAACCCCCCAGTCGAAGGTGCTGGAAATAAAGTGGCCAGAGATTTATTGCTATTGCTGCAATTAGATCTGTTCTTGAAGTTCTCTATCAAAATTAAGAACGCAGGGAGAAGGACAAAGTTTGGAGATATTCTCAAGGTTGAAAAAAAAGCTTTAAACAGATACTCGATGTGAGGGTCCCGTCATTGAGAGACGGGTGCTTTGACTGGAAATAGAGATGGTGGTCATTGAAGCTGGTCCGAGCTGATGAGGAGTCCTAACCTATATGGCGTCAGCTTTGGTGATGTTCAGCCGGAGAGTTTTGACTTGTCACAGTATTTATTTCCTCCAGGCAGTCGATGAGGGTGACGGATGAGAACGAAGCTACAGATCCTGAAGAGAATCCTGAAGGTGTTCTTGTTTTGTAAAAAAACAGATAGGCAGGTGTTCCAGAGATTAGCAACTCCAGGCCTCACAGCTTTTTAACATTGCTGTCTGTTGATCACATCCCTCATAACTCCTGTTTTTTACAGTTGACTAATTTAACACCATAATCATCTTTATTGTCATTGCAACATACATTCCAATGAAATTTGTTCTCTGCATTTAACCCATCCCCTTGAGGAGCAGTTGGCTGACACTGTGTGGAAACAGTCTGGGGTAAAGGGTTTTGCTTAGGGAGCCAGAGTAGCAGTCTGAACTCTGGGACAGAAGTGCAATGCTCTACCCACTAGGCCACCACTTCCCCAAGTAGATTGGATTAGATTACCTTCATCCCAGGGTGATCGATCAACCAGTCTAAATGCACAAAGCCAAAAAATAGGAGGAGCTTATCAGTACTATGAAGACAGAAGGAGGGACAAAGGAATGGAAATATCAGGGGAGAAGAATTGACAACTGACGTCAGCCTCATCAGTAAGCCACCAGTGCAGCGATAACATCCAGTGTCATTCAGATTTGGTTTTATCAGGTCAAAACATCTCACACATCAGTTGGACAGAGAAACAACTCTCATTTATACAACCAACTGATCCACTTGTCAGACAAGTAGATAAGGAAACATCCACTAACAAACTTCAAGGTGCGCCTAAAGATGAGTCAGCTACATTCAATGACCAGAATTGACTACCCGTCACAGCTGTAGGTTAGAACATGTCATCTTTCAAGAACTAGAACTGTCAAGCTGCCTTTTTTAAAACTTTTTAGCATTTTTTTTAATAATCCAGATCAGGGGTCACCAACATTTTTCAAAGCGAGAGCTACTTCATTGGCGTTGTGTTATGAAGGGCTACCAGTACTGACCTATGAACTAGCAGAGTCAGAGTTCACCATAACTTAACGTAAAATAAACACATTTTCATGCTTTGTTATGGATATTGTCATTTTTAAATCTATATAAAATCTATATAAATGCAAATGTGAATAAACAGAAAGAGTAACGGAATAAAATCAAGTTTTAGATGCAGCTCACTGGTGGATTGTGCTTTTTTTACAATAGGCTCGTGGGCACCATGTTGGTGACTCCTAATCTCCTAGATCTTTGCGATTATCTAAAGTCTCATTAATAGAGATTAACTTTTCTTCTATTGTCTTTAAGGATTCAACTGTTTAATCAACAGTGACAAACTAACATGATCTAATTTAAAGGTCAAAGGTCTTTAATCTCCAGGATTAAAGGACTAATGTCTCAGCAGGATCTGGAAAAACGAATCCATGCGTTTATTTTTAGTCGAATTGATTACTGCAACAGTGTTTTCATAGGTCTGCCTAAAAAGTGGATCAGACAGCTGCAGCTGATCCAGAACGCTGCTGCCCGCGTCCTCACTAAGACTAAGAAAGTAGAGCACATCACCCCAGTTCTAAAGTCCTTACACTGGCTCCCAGTATCTCAGAGAATAGACTTTAAAATCCTTTTGTTAGTCTATAAATCCCTGAATGGCTTAGCACCTGAATACATCACAGACTTGTTATGAGTGTATCAACCCTCCAGACCACTAAGTCACTATTCTCATTGCCTCAGATAATGGACTTGTGTCTATACTTGTCCTGTTAGATCTCAGTGCTGTATTTGATACAGTTGATCACAATATTCTCCTACAAAGACTTGAGCATACTCTAGGGATTAAGGGGAAAGCATTATGCTGGTTTAAATCTTATCTGTCGGACAGATTCCAGTTTGTTCATGTTAATAATAAATCTTCCTCAAACTCTAGGGTCACCTGTGGAGTACCACAGGGTTCAGTCCTTGGACCAATTCTCTTTACTATATATATGATTCTGATTGGCAAAATTATCAGACAGCATGGGATTAATTTCCACTGTTATGCTGATGACACTCAGCTATATTTATCCATAAATCCTGATGAATCCAATCAATTACTTTGACTGCAGTCATGTCTTGATGACATCAAAAGCTGGATGACTTTAAATTTCCTGCACTTAAACTCTGACAAGACATAAATTGTAATCTTTGGACCAGAGTCCTCAAAAAATAAACTTCTTAATCAATCACTTAATCTGGATGGCATTAACTTGGCCTCTGGTAATAAAGTAAAAAATCTTGGTGTTACTTTTGACCAAGACATGTCATTTAAATCCCATATTAAACAGGTTTCCAGAATTTCCTTTTTTTCACCTCAGGAATATCGCCAAAATTAGAAACATTCTGTCCAGGAGTGATGCTGAAAAACTAGTCCATGCATTTGTTACATCAAGGCTGGACTATTGTAATTCTTTACTATCAGGAAGTCCACAAAATACAGTTCAAAGTCTTCAGCTGATCCAAAATGCTGCAGCAAGAGTTCTGATGAAACTCAACAAGAGTGATCATATTTCTCCAATTTTAGCTTCTCTTCATTGGCTTCCTGTTAAATCAAGAATAGAATTTAAAATTCTTCTTCTAACGTATAAAGCCCTTAATAACCAAGCTCCATCATATATCAGAGCTCTGATTACTCCGTATGTTCCTAACAGAGCACTTCGCTCTCACACTGCAGGTCTGCTGGTGGTTCCTAGAGTCTCTAAAAGTAGAATGGGAGGCAGATCCTTTAGCTATCAGGCTCCTCTCCTGTGGAACCAACTCCCAGTTTTGGTCCGTGAGGCAGACACCCTGTCTACTTTTAAGACTAAGCTTAAAACTTTTGTTTTTGACAAAGCTTATAGTTAGAGTGGCTCATGTTACTCTGTGCTACCTCTATAGTTATGCTGCTATAGGCTTAGGCTATTGGAGGACATCAGGGCCTATTTCTCTCACTCTACTGATTTCTACTGTTCTCCAGTTTTGCATTGCATTACATTGAATTGACTGTTGTCATTTCAGCTTTTAACTTTTTGCTCTCTCTCTCTTTTTTTCTTCATAGTAGGTACACCTGGTCTGATGTTTTGTTAACTGTGACATCATCCAGGGAAGACAGATCACCACTATTACCATCTAATGTAGAACAGATTACTGGATCAATGTGTGCTTCTGTGCTTGTTTGTCTCTCTTGTTGTGTCTCTGCTCTGTCTTCTGTAACCCCCAGTCGGTCGAGGCAGATGACCGTTCATACTGAGCCCGGTTCTGCTGGAGGTTTTTCCTTCCTGCTAATGGGTGGTTTTTCTTTCCACTGTCGTTTCATGCTTGCTCAGTATGAGGGATTGCTGCAAAGCCATGGACAATGCAGACGACTCTCCCTGTGGCTCTACGCTTCTCCAGGAGTGAATGCTGCTTGTCGGGACTTTGAAGCAATCAACTGGTTCCCTTATATAGGAAATTTTTGACCAATCAGTATAATATGATTGCTTTGACTTTGTAAAGTGCCTCGAGATGACATGTTTCATGAATTGGCGCTATATAAATAAAATTGAATTGAATTGAATTGAATTGAATTGAATTAAAGTCGTCTGGCTCCAGCCTACTCTGCATACCTAGAACCAGAACTAAACAAGGAGAAGCAGCATTTAGTTCCCATGCTCCACTGATCTGGAACAAACTTCCAGAAAACTGTAATAGTGCGGAAAGCCTGAGTTCCTTTAAATAAAAATTAAAAACACATTTGTTTAAGATTGCCTTCGACTGTTCTAGTTGAACTGTATTACTGAAACATCATTAGCTCACTTTGTAGTCCAACTGGTTTTACTTGTTTGCTTTTAACTTTTACTCTCCCATGTTCTATTTTGTTTCTGCATTTTATTCCTGCTTGCTTTTATTCTGTTTATTTTCCTATATTTTAATTATGTAATGCACTTTGCATTGTCTCTGTACTGAAATGTGCTATATAAATAAATTTGCCTTGCCTTGGCTTGCCTTGTCTTGCCTTAACTTGGCAAACACAAGACATACTATGATACTCCCACTACTTTGCTTCAAAGAGATTGGATACGATTCTAAAAAAGAATAAAAGGATTTAATTATTCTCCACATTGTAACAATGTTTTCTCTCATCTTTCCGCTGCACATTCTTACAAGAAAGCTCTTCCCTGCCCAGACAACGGTTAAAATTGGATAAAGGATAACATACATTTTTAAGAGACAACTGTTTTGTTTTGTAAGGTTCCTTGCAGGGTCGCTGGTGCCTGTCTCCAGAGGTCATTGGGCGAGAGGCGGGGTATACCTGGAGCAGCCCATCTCAGGACAACATACAGACAAACAACCATACATACACATTATTTAAATGTTAAAAATCACAGAAGGATCTATTTTCAGAGGAAATGAATCATTGCCAACATCGTTTGTTCTTGCTCCATTGCTGTGTTTCATCTTTCAGATTGCAGGAGATGGAGGCCAATTCACAAGTTTCACATATTTCTGAAACTGTAGTTTTTCATCACAAGTGAGCAGAGAGGAAAAATATCAGTCTTCAAGGTGGAAAGAAATGTGCATGTAATTATTGCTTAGAGATTTAGCTCCTTTAAAAAGTAAGAAAGTAAAAATGTCATCATCTTTGAATGACACTTCTGTCACATTTGCATCGTTTGTATCCTCTATTTCAGAGGGTTTTATGTGTTAGACCAAAACAAAGAAGTACACAATTCTGACAAAATGTTTTTCAAAACTTTTCACAAATAAAAAATGTAAAAAGTTTGGGAGACCACCTCGGTTGATAATTTGTAAAACCTACAGGTCTTTTATGGTGTGTCCAGCAGCTTTGACTAGAAACTGAAATTGGTCTTTGCAAAATAGCCTGGTCAAGTTGAATGGGGGTATGTTTGAGTTTGCATTTGATTTTTTGTTCTTACCACAGATACTCAGATTTAGGACTTTGACTGAACTGTTCTAATGCATACACTTGCCTTAGACTTTGGTATTCAGCTTTAGTTTTGGTCATATGTTTATTCTAGTCCTGCTGCAAAGTGAACCTCAGCCCATGTCAAGTCTTTTGAAGCCGTTGTTTTCCTCCAGTATTTTCCTGTTTAGCTCCATTAATCTCCTGTCAGCTTGAACCAGGTCGTCTATCCCTGCTTAAGAAAAACCTCCCCACGGCATGATGCTACCACCACCATGGTTCATTGTAAGGTAGGTTAGGGGTGATGTGCAATGTTTATTTGTTGCTTTTTGTTAAGATGCACAGCCATGTTTTGGTCCCATACTCAGACTTTTTGGATAATGGTTTGAACAGTTCTCTGTGAGATGTTCAACACTTAGGAGACAGTTTTATAATCCGGCCCTGCTTTAGTGAGCAACCTGAACCACTAATGTCCTCTAACAAGCCTCTGAAAACCGTCAAAGAACAACTCACGTTGTGTTGGTCTGTCACATAAAATCCTAATGTAACACACTGAAAGCTGTTCCTTTAATATTAAAAATTTTGAAATAGTTCAATGGAAATGAATACCTCTGCAACTCACTATTCAAAGTTTTCATCCAGTTTAGAAATGTTTGAGGAAGAAGGCTCAAACATTGATAAGTAAGCACATTGTGAGCATTGTACAACCCAGAGTCAAATTCCTCGTATGTGAACACATACCTGGCATGTGTCCACATGCCAGGTAGATTCTGATTCCGAGATATACAGGACTGTCTCAGAAAATTAGAATATTGTGATAAAGTTCTTTATTTTCTGTAATGCAATTAAAAAACATGAAATGTCATACATTCTGGATTCATTACAAATCAACTGAAATATCGCAAGCCTTTTATTGTTTTAATATCGCTGATTATGGCGTACAGCTGAAGAAAACTCAAAAATCCTATCTCAAAATATTAGAATATTTCCTCAGACCAAATAAAAAAAAAAACTATAATAGCAAAACAAAATCAAACATTTGAAAATGTCCATTAATGCACTCAGTACTTGGTTGGGAATCCTTTTGCACAGATTACTGCATCAATGCGGCGTGGCATGGAGGCAATCAGCCTGTGGCATTGCTGAGGTGTTATGGATGCCCAGGATGCTTCAATAGCGGCCTTTAGCTCATTTGCATTGTTGGGTCTGGTGTCTTTCAGCTTCTTCTTCACAATACCCCACAAATTCTCGATGGGGTTCAGGTCAGGGGAATTGGCAGGCCAATCAAGGACAGTAATGCCATGGTCAGTACACCAGTTACTGGTGGTTTTGGCACTGTGGGCAGGTGCCAGATCTTGGTTGTGCAGCGTTTCCTGCCACATTTCCCCCTTGCAACACACTTTTTGTGAATGTGCTTTGAAACTGCACTCTGTGAACAGCCTGCTCTTTGAGAAATTTCTTTTTGTGTCTTACCCTCCTGATGGAGGGTGTCAATGATGGTCTTCTGGACAGCAGTCAGATCAGCAGTCTTCCCCATACTTGTGATTTAGTTTACTGAACCAAGCTGAGTGTTTTTCAAGGCTCAGGAAACCCTTGCAGGTGTTTCGAGTTAATTTGACGATTCAAGTGATTAGTTGAATAGCCTACTAGTATACTTTTTCACGATATTCTAATTTTCTGAGACAGTCCTATATATCTGCTGATATCTTTTTGTAATTACAACATTTCTGAAAACTGTTTGTTGGATGATCTCCTTAAACAGACTTTTTAGTTTCCAGTGAACTATTACCAGTGGTGGCTGCAGTTTATCCACTCCTTGTTTGTAGAAAGCCACTTGACGGGTTTACTTTTGTATATTATTCTGTCACTGGTGCTTCTGCCAAGGTAGATGTAAACAGCTGCATTTCAAAACCTTGTCAAGGCAAATAAGGAGAGAGTTACAAATGCCCTTCAACTCCCCCTGCATCACTGCCTTGAACTGTTGCGTGCCGACTACGATAATTAACCATATGAAAAGGAAAAAAAAGAGGAAAAAACAACTGTGGATAAATGGATTCCAGCATTGGGTGGAGCCACTCTTCAGAGATGAATCAAGCCCAAGGAATGGGCACCTCCTCCTTTGCCCTCCTCCATCTAGCTACCAATCTGCCCAAAACAAAGAGAGCGCTCCTCCTGGCAACAGAGTAATCAGCCTGACCAATGAGGAGGAAGGCTTTATATAAAACACATGGAAAAGGTGGAAAGAAGGAAAGCTGGAATCTTTGCTCAACTGCAAGGCCCATGCAGAGTCAACAAATCCTTTTTTCTGTAGAGGGCGGTTGGTTTACACAGCTCTTAAGCTTGTTCCCTTGCTCCTAGACTCTCCCCATTCAGTACAAATAAGGACAAAGAAGCCTTCTTAAACATCCAGCAATATTTATTACATAATATGAAAAACAACACTCAGTGAGGTCAAATGTCAACACTGTACAATATGCACAACCTTATCAGCGCTTTACAAAAATAGCAGTCTTGGATTTGCCCCCCCCCTACCCCCTCCAGCATAAATATATAAAGATGTAAAACATAACACAAAACTATTGATATGCTCGAAAAAAGTCCATAGTAAGTCTCGGGCTGAACATTTGAGGTTAGGCTCAAGCACAGGGAAAATCTTACACAGAGAAACCACATGTGCTGGAAAAACTCGCCAAACCCGAGCAGTGAGTCATGCTTCCGATGTCAAGGCTAAATCAGACAGAGCATCGCGCAGGCGTTTTCCTGTTCTTTCTTTACAAGAGCTTTAGAGCATCTTCTGTAAAAAGTCCTTTTCAATGCCAACAGCATGACACATACTTCCTGGTTTAGAAATGTAGGCTCTTAACCAAAATTTAGTCTTTCAGGAAGTTAATTTACAGCAACAAGACATTTTCAAGCAGCAAGGAGTGCCAACTTTGCTTCCTCCTTTCCTCTTTGCTCTCCTGTCTCACGATACAACTTTGCTGTATGAGGGTGCAGGCGTTTCAGGTGTGCGTTCCCCCATAAGCTTTGTAGTGTTCGATTCCCTCAGGTTGGATCCATCGGACAGCGTGTTAGGGATGCGGTTAGAGTGATGGACCCCATTGAAACACTCGTAGCAGCGTTTCCCCACCAGGTAGGTGATCTCGAAGATGGAGAGCAGGATGCAGACCAGGCTGCTGACCACCATGAAGATGGTGAAGATTCTCTTCTCGGTAGGCCGAGAGATGAAGCAGTCCACTGTGTTGGGGCATGGGTCCTGCCTGCACTTGAGGAGCGACGGGAAGCTGTAGCCCTCGTAGATGTGGTAGACAAGGTAGACGAAGGTAGCATCCACCCCTATTTTGAAGAACAGAGTGAGGACGTAGGTCCACCACAGGCCTCCACGCTTCTTCCCGGTGTTCTTGTAGAGGCTGCGGCAGTTGTCGCCATACTTTTCCCTGTTCTTTCGCTCCTTCTCCTCCCTGTAGGCCACATGCATCACCACCAGGAGCGAGGGGCAGGTGACGAAGATGAGCTGCAGGGCCCACAGCCTGATGTGGGACAAGGGGAAGAAGTGGTCATAGCAGACGTTGTGGCATCCCGGCTGAGCCGTGTTGCATTTGAAATCCTTCTGCTCATCTCCCCACACCTTCTCAGCAGCCACCACAAACACCAAGACCCTGAAGAGGAAAACAACGGACAGCCACACTCTGCCAAACGCCGTGGAGTACTGGCTCACCCCGCTGAGAAGGCCCTGGAGGAATGCCCAGTTCATGTTGGAGTTTGTTCACAGACTGTCTTCTCTTCCTGTTGATAAAAGGCAGACGAGGCTTTCCTCGGAGCTAAAATGGCACAGATAGACCTAGGGTGCCTATTAACCTGAAAACACAAAAATTACAGTAAATCATAAAGAAAGCAACAAAGGGGATTTCAGTAACTTCATATTGTGATGCAGCTTTTAGGATAAACAGTATTTAATGAGTACAACGATCACTAACGTGTATTTATCTAGTAATAGCTCAGCCAGATAGGAGAATGAGAGTGAGGAAACGCTTAGTAAATCCAGCCCGTCACTTTCTACAGTGCGCTAAAGACGTCCAACTTTGTACATTCCTTGCGTAATTACGACACGATTAGGGTCGTCAACAGTCCGTTGGAGAAAAAAAAGAACGGACCCGTAAATTCAGGTTCGAGTCAAACGTTTTACAAAATCATTTCACACACAGAAGAAAATGCAAAAAAAGATTAACCGTGTCAATAAAAGACAATGTCTGGCCAAGAAGTGGCCAACCACCAGACACGATCCTCCACATAAAACACACCGAAAAGCTTCATATCTCCATCTGATCTACTGCCTCCCGTCGCATCTGTTTGAATTTACTCACAGTTTAAAGTTTAAAAAGAGTCGCGGAGCCTCAGAGTCGGAGCGGAGCAGCAGTCTTTGTTTGGATCAGCAACCCCGACGGGAATCTGAGCACATTTGCCAGACGGGGAGAGGAGTGAAATAAGGGAGGGGCTGCGAGCCTTTGCACTCCTCTCCGCTCCGCTCAACCTGCTCAGGTGTGGCTCTGCAACCTGAAAACTGGCTCGACCAATGAAGGGGGAAGGCTCAGGTATAGTTGAACTGCTCCATTGTCCGACCTTTATGTAAAACATGACCAAAACAAGCTCTCCAAACTTAGTGCTTCTTTTTCATCTGAAGAGACATGCTCATATTTGAAATAGGGTTAAAAAAAAGAAAAAGAGGAAAAAGAAGAAGCTAAATATTTAAAAAACGTACGGTTTCACGCATCTGAGGGAACGCGAACAGTATCAAAAATAACTCAGATAAAACAGTGAAATTCAAACATTTACTATTGAGATTTTTCTAACACGTTGTCTAACGGAATATAACGTTTATTTCTGTAAATTTGTATAGCCGTGGCTCACAGCTGATTAAAACAAACAAAGAACTATCAGAAAAATATTACCCAACACTGATAAAAATTCAGTTTTATCCGTAATTATTAATAGCTGTCAAACAGCCAGTCAGTCACTGACACCTTTTACAAAGCGAGAAAGCCATAAAACATTAATGCAAAATAAACTCAATGTTCGGAGTGCTGTATCCAAGCATAATAAATGGAAAGTTTAGTGGAAGGAAAAAGTATGGTAGAAACAGGGATAACCATTGCATTGAGATTCCCAATGGGTGGCTGGAGCCAGTCCTTCAGGAGCCACACACGACATATTGAGCAATAGGGCCAAAACCGCCACATCTTTTTGAGTTGCGGCACTTTTGCACCAAAGGAAATGTAAGATGCATCTTTCCTTGGCTAAGGATAATAAGAACTGGACTGTTGTTCAGTGGTCCAGAGTTCTTTTTTCAGATAAAAGTACAACTGCAGTTGATTTTGAAATAAAGGTCCCATAGTTTGGAGGAAGAGTGGAGAGGCAATGCATTGAGGTCCAGTATGAAGTTTCCGCAGTTATGTCATTATTTGGGGAGCCATGTTATCTGAGGCCTGTTTCACAAAAGTAGAATTTAAAAATCCAGGATAAGAAACAAAGCCAGGCTTGACATAGCATGATCTGAGCATCCTGGATTTGTCCGTTTCACAAAGGCTAATCCATGCTCAGTGGGAGCGACTATGTCAAGCCAGGTTTAAGTAATTCAGATAGATGTCTACCCCCAGATTTTTTCAGGAGACCATGAGGTCGATCATAGTTTCACTGATGCTGCAATGTTGCGTATGCCAAACTTCAAACCAAAAGAGCGACACCTTTCAACAGAGCCTTATGAGGAACTGAAGCGCATCGTACTCAAGAAAGGAAGCATTGCCGCTATTATAAAGGAAAACACATTTGTTTGGAGCTACTTTTATGGCAAAATATAAATAAATAAATGTTGTACCATTTTCTCTGATCTATTTTATTCTATAACTCTTTAGGTGCTATTATGCTAACCCTGAAGCAGTAGAGCAGCATAGAGGGAACAATGTTCACCTCATATCAGATTTTAATAGTAGCATTAATAATTAATACTATATTGTTTGTGTTAAAAACATTAAGCATAGATTCTAAAACATACTCAAAGAAGTTAATGTAGGATGCCTGAAATGCAATGGAATTACCTGTTCATGATAAAAAATATATAAGATTCTTTCCCTTAGTCATAAAATCACTGAGCCTTATGGTTTGTATAGTTTTTTTTTCCTTTCTTCATTTTGGAGCTGTATGATTGCGTGTTTTGTGCACTTGAGAGGAAATATATTTATTCTGGAGGTGGCAGCTAAACAGCGCCCCCTAGAGTCGTAGAATATCGTGGAAAATATTGTAACACCGGGCTTTATTGACAACACTTTTGTCTAAGTTTATGACACATTTGCACCTTTGTCAGATTTATCTATTTCCCTCACCACATGCTACAGTCTGTCAAACTTTGACAATCTTTAAAAACACAATAGAACAGTAACATGGATAATAATAAAAGTTAATGGTATAGGCTACTTTCATAATTTTAAAGTAACAGTGACTGAATACCAATATGTATCGGTAGAATTTTAATGCATGCTAATGGAAAGATACCAAAACACACAGATAGGAAAACAGAATCACTGACAAAACCTATTGGTTTCTGATCAGTGTGACCGCTGAATGAACGGAGAAGGCAGCAGGATTAACTAAACCTGGCTGTTTTCCTGGTGTGGAGCAGGCTAGCTGCACAGAATAAATCAGCATGGTAACTGAAGTGTTACTGATTTGTGAAACTGAGTCCAGGCTTAATCCAGCCAGGATATCTGGATCCCGGCTTAATCCTCCATCTTGGTTTGTAAAACAGCCCTCTGGTAAATCTTTTAGCAAACAAACTCACCTACAGCAATCTGCACTTCCATAACACCTCAGCAGTGCAACAGTCTGATGGACTCCATAATGCAGTTTTTCAAATAGGAAGAACACCAACCCAGAAGCGAAAGCACAATTGAAATAACAGTTGGTGCTTTTCAGAAATTAAAACCATTTTCTTTTGGCTTTATGTAATAGTAACATTTTCTGAGAACCCAAATTCTGAGTTCTCATTAACTGTAAGCCATTATCGTCAATAGTAACAGGTATAAATTCTTGAAATATATCCATTGGTGTGTGATAATTCTCACGGAGTTTGACTTTTTGTATCACATTACTGGGGGACAAAAATATTTTATTTAATTATATCTTGTTTTTATAACACCTGTTTTAGTACCTCAACCTGGAAACGGATAATCCATGAATAACTGTAAAGCTCCAGGTTCAAAGCATGCAGTTAAATTTAAACTAGTACACACAAATGTAGAAGCAAAAGGCCCATTTTACAGCCCCTGTGGTACTCCCCAGATGAGGTCATCAGAGAATAAGGTATTCTAAGACTAACCAGTCTCGGCCACACAGTTGAGAGCCACTCACATATGAGGGCACTTTACAATAAAAGCATCCAAACTTTAAGAGTGTCTTTCAAAGTTTTCCTTTAATCTTTAGCCGATCTTTCACTCAATTTCTGTCCAGTTCTTGTGTCTCTTAAATATGGAAAGTATCGTGTCTGTGTACACTGACCAAGAGGAAATGCAACAAGTTAAAGGAGCAGTAAGTGAAATTTCATTATTTTAGAAAGAAAGAACTATAAAATAGGGACGTGTAGAACTAAAGGTATCTTTTTAGATGGAATATGGTATGACGTCACACACAACCTCTTTTTGTGTTGTTTTCCAGTCCCTCGTTTTACAAAGCTGTGCCGGCTGCCCGTGCATGTAAGGTTTAGCCCCTCCGTGCCCATAAAATGCCACCGTTAGAGCATAGGAGCAAAATGGCAGAGAGAACGCCAAGCGGATCGAAACGTTCAACAACAGCATTATAAAGTTACAAGTTACATCTTAGACATGTTCTTCAAAAAGGTGATGCTGTTTTGCTGTGTGTTCATCCTTTGCAAATATGCTCATATGAGGCGAAGGGTGATAAGGGGAGGTTGAAGGGATGAAGGGAATTTTGCTTATTGCTCCTTTAAAGACAAAAGAAAATGATTCAGAGCAAAAAGAATTGCGCTAGCAGATGATCAGTAAAAGGTCAGGTCTTTGAAAGAGAGTTCTAGCATGTCTATAAAATTATGCTACTTTTAGTATTTTTTAAAATATCGAACTAAATGAGTAGAAATGAATTCTGCTTTTTGTGACAAGTTTGATAAGCCTAAAGAAATTTTGGTTCATTGGAACTGAAATACTAAAAAACTTCAGGAGGACCTATTGCACAGTTCTGCGTATGTCAAAGGAAACCCAGGCATACATAGTTTAATAAGCAATTTGTTTAAAAATTCTTGTCAAACTGTGACTTAGTTATAAAAAAGAATTTATTCAAGTATTTACATGACAAAGGAGATGGGTTTAGGTTAAAAAAAAAAAAAAAAAAAAAAGGCCAATCAGAGTCTTTGTCTTAGACATCTGCCATCACACAGACAAACAAACACAGACTTTTAATTCACACATATTCCCCACAGTCTGAGATGATCACTTTCTGTTTTGGCTTGCCATCCTTCGTTCCCTGAGCCTGTGAGAACAAAACAAAGTCTGGTTGCATTTGAAATTCAAAAGTATTATTTGAAGATGACCAGCTCCTTAAAAGGAGGGTTGTTTTCTGACTATACGCATTTAATTTATATGGCAGCACATACACAAATTATCTTTCAATAATCACTAAATGTAGCCTTTTGCCATTCTGGATTAGAAATCAGAATTTCCTTGGGGGAAAAAAGGGAATTGGATTGTGCTTTTATTTCTTACCTCCATTGCACGCAGCACATCCATCCCCTCCACCAGTTCTCCAAACACCACGTGTTTCCCGTCCAGCCAGTCTGTTTTGTCCGTGGTGAGGAAGAACTGAGAGCCGTTGGTGTTTGGCCCAGAGTTAGCCATGGAGAGCTGCCCTGTGTGAGCAAGCATAAAACTTTAGCCAAATGTTGTTAGGGTCAGCAAAAACAACAGGCTTACTGCCACACTCCTTACCTGGAGCTGTGTGTTTCAGGACGAAGTTCTCGTCATCAAACTTTTTGCCGTAGATGGACTTGCCGCCGGTGCCGTTGTGATTGGTGAAGTCTCCTCCTTGGCACATGAACTGAGGGATAATGCGGTGAAAGCTGCTGCCCTTGTAGCCAAAGCCTTTTTCATGTGTGCACAAGCAGCGAAAGTTCTCTATTGAAAATAAAAACAATAATAAAAACAAATTCAAAAATCATATTACATCTGTAGTTTCATTTTAAAGCTGTAAAAAATAGTTTTGTGATTTTTTTTTGATACAACAGAGAGCTTTCCAGCAGGATAGAGTCATATTTCACATGTTGGTGCTGGAATTTGGAGGCGTCTAAAACCCTACCTTTATTTTGAAGTTAAATCAGGTTGACAGCGTTGAGATGGCAACACTAACTGAACATTACATGCATTTTAGTCTTTAGACATGTTAGCTCAGATCCAAAATAAACAAACAACAGTAAAAAAATAAAAAACAGAACAAGGCAAACAAGAAGGTAGGGCTGGGCAACATGGCTTAAACATAAAATCTCCGATTTTATTATACCAAATCTGATTCATCAATTTTTCATACATTTAATAAAGCACAATTTACTGTGGTGGCATTAAATGGGCGTAAGAAATGTAAGGCCTATTAAAGAAAAGTAAGACTTGAACTTGATAATTCTCTGAATTTAAGACTTTTTAAGGCCTTAAATTTAGGTTTTTCTTATTCTGGACTTTTTAAGACCCCACGAAAGCCCTGTAACAAGAAAGCAAGATAATTTTCACAGACCTTTGAGTCATTCCTACAACATGTTTAAGGAGCATGTACAGACCTACTGTCATTGGTACAATGTCGGCCCGGAGGAGGAAGCGTAGTCTCCCTGCTGGCTTGTTGCCGATCTTTATATCCATGTAGACCTGTGGATTTACTCTGCCCTTTTTAGCTGGAGGCTCACCCTGAAAAAATAAGATTATTCTCTGCTTAATTACTCACATTAATCAACACTGAGAAAGCAGACATATGAGATCTTACATATTTTTTATGTCAAAATTAAAGACTCAAATTCTTAGAGTTCTTTGTCCCTTTTTAGTCCGTAATTAAACCATGAATACGAAAAGTTCACAATGAATTTATGGCAGAAATTTCTCTAGTCAGGCTTAAAATATAGAACCCGTGAAAAGGCAGGAAGAACGATTAATGAATCAGTGATGATAAATGATGGAAAATGGATGTATGTAATGATGATGGTCAAGGATAGTTAGAAGGACAGCTAGATAAATTGATACGTGTATCTTTCAGAGAATGTGATATGGAACAATGTCAACAAATAAAAAGATGTTACTTTTCTAGATTTGGAACTCACTGAAATAAAAATTTATTAAATTTAAAAGTGTAAAGGAACCATGTAAAATTGTCTTCAGTAGAACTTTCTTTACTTAAACCAGTTCATAACAGGAATTTGCAAATGGATGCCACTAATGCTCTCTTTGATGTAATTGAATTAACTAATTTTGATGCTTAATTTACATAAAAAATTATCTAGAGGCGCAAATTGAAAAGAAATACTGTTCAATCACGGCCACAACTGTTGTGGCTCCTCCCTACATCAAAGCAGACATTGATTTTCCATTTATGTAGCCATACTACTATACACCAGACAGTCCTGACATTCCTAATTATCCAAAATAAAATTAGATCCAGTTCTATCCACAATTAGTTTCATGATTTACATATATATGTTTTATATTATAACTATTTTGGTTTTTAGAAAGCCAAATTCCAATTATAGATAGATAGATAGATAGATAGATAGATAGATAGATAGATAGATAGATAGATAGATAGATAGATAGATAGATAGATAGATAGATATTTTATGCAACTTGTCATTTTAGCTTGAAAGAATCGAATTTATCACAAAAGCACATTCAGTAGCAAAAGGCAGGACCTACAGCGGGTGGTTAGGATGGCAGAGAGGATCATCGGGGCCACGCTTCCCTCCCTCTAAGATATCTACACTGCCCGACTTAACAAGAGGGCCAGAAATATCAGCAATGACCTCACACACCCCGGATATGTCCTGTTCTCCCCACGGTACCGCTTTCTCAAATCGAGACCGAGCTGTCAAAACCATTACCCCACCCCTGCCTATCCCACACAGGGACAGATGCTGCCACTGCAGTAAGCCCATTATTATTTTTTGTATTACTGCACCTAAATGCACATCTCTGTATTTATGGAGACACGGTTTTCAGAATGCATAATGATATTTTTTATATATTGTTGATTTTAAATGCCTTGCTGCAATGTGGAATCACTAAACACATTTTCACAGTAAATGCTGGTGCTGATTTTACCTCCTGCGTTGTTGTGGCTGCTTCCCCAGATGCTGCCTCTGCCTCGGCTTCTTCCACAGTTTTCCCTGAGAACTTCTTCAACCAGTCATCATCCGACCACACTATGGGAGAGTCACAATTAAACAATGGAACCAGTTAGCTTAAATAATAATAATAATAATAATAATAATAATAATAATACCAAAAGTCCTTAAGCAGACTTCTGTTTCCATTACCAGGTCGAGAAGAACCCTCTTTGATTCTCATGGGCTTCGCAATGTTGACGCGGATGGTCCGACCAAAAAGCTCAGACTCATTCTAATTACCAAAAAAAGCAAAAAATAAGCACATCAACGTTAACTTTTGAGCACACGAGTGAGTGAAAGCACGCTGCTTACCATGTTATCAATAGCGGCTGCAGCATCCTGTAGAAGAAGCAGATGTCTATCAGTTATAAACAAATACATTCTGAATGTCACAGATATCTGCATCTGGGCATATTTCCATTAATTCACACACCTCTGGCAGCTCAAACTCAATGAATGCAAATCCTCTGTGCTTTTCTGAAAATTCAACACAACACGCAGTTACCAGGACAACTTCTTCCTGCATCGCTCGCAAGTCTTAACAATAAGGGTGTGGGCTTACCTGTTTCATAGTCTAGAGGTATCTGGATGTCTATGATATCTCCAAAGGGAATGAAAGCTGCATGCAACACTTTTTCATCCACCTCCTCCGCCAGGCCACCTCACAGAAGAGAAACAATGTAGACGCTTAGCAAATACACACGAATAATATGCTGTTTTATTGTTTATGTTTACTAAGACTCAGCGTTGAAGGTTTGTCTTTATAATACTATTATTAATTATTATTATTATTATGGTTATTATTGATATACTAAAGCCAGGCAAAGTTAAAAAGTTACAGAATTAAGCAGATTAGTGCACATTTTCTCTGTCTACATGTTTATTACAAGCACTACAACCGCGTTTACGCTTATGATTTATTTTGACACAAACGTATAAACTCGCAATTTAAATACTGCTAATATAAATAAACCATAAACCCAATCAATTACAGTGTAAGAAAAAACAAATCCTAAAGACTTACCGACATAAAGCACTCGTTTGCTGGCCGCCATATTGGATGTAACCTTTCAACTATGACCGCGGCCGCTGATTGGAGGTTTTGAAACGTAAAGAATGCCTCCAGGCTGTGCTTAGTTACAGCGCCTCTTAGTGGTAGCGCCTGTAATTACAACTCCTGTTGATTCTCTTTCAGTGTCTAGCAAAGATCAAATTAATAAAAAATATTTTCATTGTTAAAGATTATTAATTAAACTGTTATACATATGAAAACACTTTCTTTTACCACAAGCTGAAGAATCAAGTCTGTTATTAACCTCTATTGCGTTGTTTATTGAGAACACAAATTATAATAACTAGTTCTCTCCTGTTTTTTTCTTATCCAAATTATATAAAAAATTAAATCGTTTACACAATAATATTGATAGTGTGATCAGTTTCACCTCATTTATTTAGTCAGTATTGTTTAGCATAATATTAAATAACTTTTATCATTGTTTTCCTCGGATCATCATGCTATAATACTTCAAATAATTGTATAAAAACGGTTGCAGTATTTTAGCAATACAATAGAAAGAATGTCTTATTAAATGCTTTACGTCTTAATGTCTTATTGTCATTATCATTATTTGTGTTGCTCTAAACAGCGGGCAGCACAGTGGTGCAGTGGGTAGCTTCTTGCAGCAAGAAGGTCCTGGATTCAAGTCCGACCCGGGTTCTTTCTGCATGGAGTTTGCATGTTCTCCCTGTGCATCTGTGGGTTCTGTCCGGGTACTCCGGCTTCCTTCCACAGTCCAAAAACATTGGCCTCTCTAAATTCTCCTTAGGTGTGAGTGTGTGTGTGAATGGTTGTTTGTCCTGTTTGTCTGTGTTGCCCTGCGATAGACTGGCGACCTGTCCAGGGTGTAACCCGCCTCTCGCCCATTGAATGCTGGAGATAGGTACCAGCACCCCTCGCGACCCCATGAGGGATAAGCGTGATAGAAATAGGATGGGTGGATGGCTCTAAACACATTTGGTTGTATACAATCCACTGCTGTCCATGCTTAATTTATAACAATCCAGCTCATTCCAGTAGTTTAAGCATAGACCAATTCAGATTCAATTACACACAGCCGAATTTCATCCAAGTTCTAATACAGTTAACATTATTGTGAAATAATAACCTCCTTTGAAAGTTTACTCAAAGCCACCTTGGCTACAGATTTCATAGCAAAACGTCATTCGCAGCATTTAAAACACCACTTTTTGTCTTTTAAATGAAAAAATGACTTAAAAGGTTTAGATGTTTACTACTAATAAGACACAAGAGTCTAAAGATTTTTATGTAATATATTCAGTATTCCATGGACTATTAGGTAAAAACCTTTAATTAAAATATTTTTGGAAATTGTAAAAAGTTTCAGTATAATTCAGTTTGCTAACAGTGCCAACCACTTACCAGTACCTAAACCTGTAAAAGCAGCATGTCCTATTTAATTTGAGAGTCATGATGCCTGAGACTTTGCCCTTTTAAAATATCGGAAAACAAAGTTTAAGTGACCCAAGTGAAGCAATTCGATACAAAACAATATTTATAATCCCTTTATTGATAATACCACACACCCATGATAACATGAGATGGCCGAGAAGCCGATCATTTTTGTAATCAAACATGAAGCCTTCAAGAAAAATTAAAGGGCAAGATTTTTGCTTTCAGAAAAAACAACAACTCTTTCACATTATTGTAGTACTGTAAGGAATTTGTAACTAGAAAATGTATTCTCTTTAAAAGTTTTTTATATTTATTTTTTCAAAACAACATTTTCGATTTATTCCGGATATAACTTGGCTGTTTGAAATTGTTGTAGTGTATCTATCCATCCTCCGTCGGTTTGCGCAGTCCTAAAAAAAACCACAATGATATCATTAGTACGATATTAATTATGCATTTGAAATTATCAAATATGATTAGTTTTACTGTTTTCCATACCAAGTTAATACAGCCTCCAGTTTTTTAGGATGTAGCAGCGGCGGTAGTGGTCATGACACCCACTTTCTGGGTGGCATCTTTTTTTGCTTGGTGGGCCTGCAGCACTGCAACAGCTTCTTCCACCTGAAGGAGTCAAAGAGGAGCGAGGGATATTAGTGAGAACACGGGAAATATTTTTGGTTAATCTGTGGAGCGGGATCAATACGGCACCTTTGAACGGAGAGATTCATGTGACTCAAGCATGTGCAGCAGCTCAGAGTTGTCGATTTCCAGCAGCATGCCGGTAATCTTTCCCGCCAGGTTGGCATGCATGGCCTGAATCAGCGGGAACAGACGCTCTCCTGTATTAAAAGGATCACAAATTAGTCTAAAGAAAGTCCAAAGTCGGTACAGTTCATTCATCACAGCGGAAAAGGGTCCCACCTAACATCTGTTTCTGCTCCTGAGGCGGCGCAGCAGCCAGCATGGAGGCCGTGAGGGGCTCCTGGCCCTGAACGTGCACAGCTGGCTGAGCCTAAACGCGATGGATGAGGTATTTTAGGAAAGGGTATTTATAGATCAGCAAGCTTATTATGACAGGAAGAAAAAATACTACCTGCTGTAAGGCAATAGGCTGCACCACTTGGGGGTTGGGGTTACGAACACTTGTGGCATATTTATAAGGAGGCATGGCCCTGGGGCCAGGGACACCCATTGACTGACGAGGACCCATGGTCTGACCGGCGCCTAACAAGAAAGAGATAAAAATGAAACAGACGTGAACTTGTTAGGAGAAAGAAAAAATCTTTAAATAGCAGACACATTGACAAAGATCACTTTTTATAGGAAAACAGACCTCGTGGGCCCTGTGCACCGCTGCTAGGAGTCATGTGTCTCAGGTTGGCACGGGGTCCAGGCTGACGCAGCGAGCCGGGCATGCCTTGGAAACCGCCTGGGATCGACACAAGCACAGATGGAAGAACCAAAACATGTTTTCACCATGGCGAATGTTTACTCGAGCGTTCCAGAAGCACCATATGCTCACCTTGACCTCTACCACCTTGCTGCTGCCACCGTGGGTTGGGTCGCATCTGAGCCAGCTGGTTGGGTGCATAGTATGTGGTCCTATTTTGGGCCTAATAGGGACAAGAAAGGATTTATGGCGGCGAGTGTTTTCGAGTCAATTTTCAATTGGATTAAGGTGCATTTGACTGGGTCACTCTAACAAGTGTTAGTTGAGCACGCAACTAACGGCACACCCAACGGATTCGGCCCGAATCACTCTCTCATAAACTGACTAACGGGGCCTATAGAGGCAACAGCGGTAAATAGAAGATTACTAATTTTACACGTCAGACAACTGTAAGGGCATATATGGGAAAGAAAATAAATAATATTTAACTTCAAAACTTGCACAATGCACCTTTATTTAAACTTGCGACATGTCCTTTGCCCCTCAGAGTTATTAATGGAAAGTAATATTATAAAGTCAGTCCTTCAATTCAGAACGTGATTCCCTCACCTGCGGCACAGCAGGCATGAAGTAGCCACCTGTGGGCTGGAACTGATTGATGATGGCGTTAGCCGGCATGGCCCTCATGCCAGCTATGCGCTGCATGTACTGGTTGGTGAGGTGGGCTTTGCGCTCCTCTTTGCGCTGAGCGAGAGCGACATACAGAGGTTTAGAGCCAACGATACGTCCGTTCATCTCTGTCACAGCCTTGGTGGCCTCCTCAGGGGAAGAGAAGCAGACGAAGCCAAAGCCCTTTGAACGGCCTTCTTCTAACATCACCTGATGGATAAACAGAGGCTATGAATATACAAAGGCAGGCAGCAGTACAATGACGTTTCATTTTGTATTAATTTTTTCTCACCTTAGCACTTGTAATGGAGCCAAATGGAGAAAACTCCTTACGCAATTTTTCATCATCGATCGTATCGTCAAGGTTCTTGATGTAAAGATTAACTCCCTGACCAAAAAAGAAAAAAAAACTTCAGTTTCAAATAAGAATTTAAAGTCGGTAAGAACAATATGGGCCCTCTTTCAATTCTAGGGGTTAACATATCTGGACATAATAAAAACGATTTGGTCTGGCTTCCAAATGATTTGAATTCTAACCTCAAGTGTACAAAAATACACAACAGATTCAACTTTATCATATTTATTACAGAGATGCATCCAAAGTGGAAAAACTGTGTGAAACACTAAGTTTACCATATAGTCCAAAAGCTTGCAGATCCATCTTTAATGGTAATAATAACCTGCAGCAATTATTCTCCGTACAACATCATCAGTCTCTCACGTTGGAAAATTATTTTTGGCCAACTCTTTTTGCAATAATGTTTCACTGCTTGCATTTATTTAATTTCCCTTTGGTATTAATAAAGTATCTTTGAACCGCTCTACTTTAGTATCATTTGTACATTGGACATTGTTTCAGAAGTCCTGTGGTCTGTTCACATGCAACTTTCCTGACAGACGTGGAGCTGCCACATATGTTTTAGGGGAAAAAAAGAGTCCTTTTTCAAGTAACCCTCCCAAACAAGCAACAATTGTTTAGTGTTTTTTCTAGTGTTCAAATCACAAATCTTAAGCCAGGACTGTAGAGTCTGAAATGGAGCTCTTGGGTTTATCTGATCTTTGCAGGGTTTAATCAATTGCTTCTTAAAACGTATCACTGATATGTTTTCTGCTTTAGGCTGCAGTCCAGCAAACCTGCAAAACCCCTGTCTTTAAAGGGCCGGTCAAACCTGCCAATAAAGAATTATTTAAGTGAATTTGATAAGCAACATGTGGCTGAAACTTTCCCTCTGAGATTCCATTTTTGTTGCACAATCTGTTGTGTGCTTTTGTACTCTTAATTGATCTTAGAACCCAATAAAGAATGAAAAGAGCTTCTTTTTACCACAAATATATGTGATGAATGAACTGAAACTGGATTGCTTTCACGAAGAGCTCACCTGATACCGACTGATTCTTTCTTGTTTCAGCTGCTCAAACTTCCTCTTCAGCTCCGCCTGCCGCTCCATCTTCTTCTGAGCTCGGCCCACAAAAACGGTCTTACCATTCAGCTCGGTGCCATTCATTTCCTCCACAGCCTTTGGATCAACAGATATTCCTTTGAGAACATTTCCAAAATCAAACATATCCTTTGAGTGTCCCTGGTAGGTTAAGGTACCTTGTTAGCATCCTCGTGCTTCTCGAAGCTGACAAACCCAAACCCCCTGGATTTGCCGGAGGAGTCTGACATCACCTTCACACTCAGGGTTTTACCTGCAGATAGCAAAAAGAGGAGGTGAAACAGAACCTGGTGTATTGTCTCATGCTACAACCACTCATTTTAATGTACTTTCTTGGTATTTTACATGATATGCAACATAAAGTAGCACTTGATTGTGAACAAAAATCATGCAGGGCTTTCTTATTTTTTTTGGAAATAAAAATCTGAAAATGAGGTTTGCTTTTGTTCACGGCCCCCCTGTGCTAAAACTTTGGAGATCAATCCTTTTTATTTCGCAATAGCAGCTGCAGAAAAAGGGATTTGTCTCAGAATTCTTAACTTCTCCCCAAGTCTCAATTTTTTTGCGGCCTCTAGCAGCGTCTCTTCCCCGTTAGCCGTGCATTTAGCTCTACCAGTCTTCCCATCAACTCTACCTAGCGTCTCCTCAGCATCCTCGCAGCATTATGATGCCAACACCATGTTTCACTGTGAATATACTGGTTTCAGGTTTAGGTGCAGTGCTAGGTCAGAAACTGCCCTATATGCATCTGCTCAGCGCACCTTCTTTAACATGCGTCCCCTGAACTGCTGCTGGCAAAGTGCAGATAGTAGTTAATATGACTCACAAAGTGTCTTTCTTATTGCCACTCTTCCATAAAGACCATATTTGTTCAGTGTACGCCTAATGGCTGTTCTGTCAACAGATTCTCCCACCTGAGCTGTGAATCTCTGCAGCTCCTCCAGAGTTACCTTTGCTACCTCTCTAATTAATGCACTTTTTTCACAGCCTGTCTGTCATATTGGACAACCATGTACTGAGAGGTTGAGATTTCTCTCAGCTTGGGATATAATTTTCTAATAGTTTGCATACTAATATTAAATTATGCAGAGGTAGACTAACAATTATAAGATGGAAATTGATTGTACTGCATTTATTTAGGAGTAAAAGGAGCTGAATACAAACACATGTGACACTTTTTAGGCTGTTATTTCATTTGAAACGGGGAAAAAAATCTAAATCATGTCACATCTTCCTTCAATTTGACAGTTATCCACTACTTTGTGTTGGACTCTAGCACATAAAATCCCAGTAAAATACATTGAAATTTTTGGGTGTAATGTTAAAACATGTTAAAAAAGTTACATTTGCAAAGCACTGCATTCTTCAATGTACCATATTTTTCAAAGAGTTCCTTCAGACGTTCGTCATCCATGTCATCACCGAAGTTCTTGATGTAAACGTTGGTAAACTCCTTGGCTTTGGCACCGAGTTCCACCTCCCGTTCTTTTCGAGATTTGAAACGACCGACAAACCTGTAAAAAAAAAAAAACAAGAAGGGAAGCGAAACATACCTTTGTAAAACAGCCTTAACAACGCTGAGATATAAACCAGGCTCCACCATTTCTTCACCAACAAGGACAACATCCATAAGACAACCTGACACCAAGATTTTATTGTGTGACTTGTCATGCCTGAGGTTGACTGTGACAAAAGAAATTAAGAAAATAAAACATATCCAGCATCCAAAGGCAACCGTAAATGTTGGCATGCTAGACCTTGTCAGTCTTGGTCTGAAACGCGATTAGGAGGTGGATGGAGAGAGATCGAGGAAAACTCTCCCAAGTTTGAAGGGAAATCAGAGGAGGACTAAACGATCTTATATACCTGGTTATGAAGACCTCTCCCCTTCCGCCTTCCTGTATTGCATTTCTGCATTCGATCCATCACTAAAACACACAAGCATGGTCATACAGACACACACACCCATACACTCTACGATGAAGGACCAGCAAGGGGACAATGAGGGAGCAGAGATGGTCTCTGCTGGGAAAGAGGTTTTAGTTGGTTATTTCTAATTTGGGCGATGAGTAAAAGATGAGTATTAGTCATTTTATTCTCACACAAACTCGCCAGCTGAAACAAAAAAAGCATAACAGGTCAGTTTACTCATGTTCAGAAATTCTGCTCTAACATACAGTGCCTTGTAAATGCATTCATGCCCACTGAACATTTCCATATTATGTTACATTATAACCACAAACTTCAATGTATCTTAAAGGGATACACGCAAAGAAGTGTATAATTGTGAAAAGAAAATTACCTTGCCTAAATTATGTGTTTTTCTCATTTGTTTTTATTAATACTGTAATGTAAATAAAATGGTTTGTATTTATTTTCATCACAGGAGGAGAAGTGGAAGTTGTGGAAAAGGTTACCTAGACAGGAAGGGAAAGAGCTGAGTGTAATTGTTGAGGAAGCTCACGCCCTTTAATGTTTGCTGCAAAATTATGCAGATCTTCTTAAAGCCTGCTGTGGAGAGTAAAATCTTTTCTTACATCAGCTGCTGAGGTAATAGCATTGAAGCTTAGTAAACTGATAAAGAAGGCTGGCTCGTTTCTGGGGATTGCCCTGGAGCCTCTAGAAAGGTTTGCAATCATAAGTAGGCTTTGTAAAATAAAGAACATAATGGAGAATCCACAGCATACATTTCAAAACGACCATAATAGCTTCTTCAGATCGCCTAAACAACCAGGTTTGATACGAGAAGCAGCCAAGAGGCCGATTGAAACTCTGCAGGACATGTGAAAAAAGGTATCGAGGGGAAACTAACACTTCACATCATCCGTAGCACCCCACCGCTAAAGAGTAACACTGGGGCAGCGTCATGCAGTGGCAATGCTTTTCTTCAGCAGGGGGATGATGGAGAGATAAAAAAAAAAACGTTTAGGTATTTTAATCCTGCAGGTTGGTGAATCCCCACCTCGGTCTCATGGTTTTTAACACCTAAACGTTCAGCTACTTAATTCAAAGTTTGTTATTTTGTTTGACAGGACAAGTCAAGGTCAAGATTTACACCTAATTTAGAATAAAAAAAAATGTTTTTTCCAGGGACTATCCCTCCAACATGACTGAGCTGAAGCTATTTTTGCAATTAAGAATAAGTGTAACATTCTCTCCCCAGATCTATGAACCTGTCATGGGAAGGCAAGTCATGTTTATTTACAAAGCAGAGACATACCCAAAAGGACCTGCAGCTCTACAGCACAGGAGACCAAAATGCACTTTTATTTGTTAAACAAAATTATGAAACTATGTATCCTTCTCTGTCCATTTTTTCCACTTCACAAGTTTTATGCTTGTCTATCACAATAAAAAATCCCAAATAACATACATTGAAGTTTGAAATTACTGCAACATGACAAACAGTGATGAAGTTTAAACGGGTCTGCAAGGTCCAGTCAATCGATCTCTATGCAACGTCAATGTATATGGAAACCTTCACATCTGGACCGCTAATTAGTCTTGATAATGTGTATAATCCAGATGAAAAAGTTCTAAACATTTTTCAAGAAAATTTGAAAACTGAAAGGGAATGATAAAACACTCACACCTTGCGGTCATTCAGAAGCATGCCGTTCATCTTCTCAATGGCACGATCCGCCGCGTCCTGCGTCTCGAAGTGGACAAACGCGTAGCCCTTTGAGCCATTTTCATCACACACCACCTTGGGGAATAAATACATCCAGGAATTTAGGAATACAGACAGCTCTTGAAATTAAAAGCAAAAACTGAACAGCTTGGAAAGATGACTTGATAGGAGGCTTTATAACTACTTTAAGAAATTACATCCAGTTAGAATGAGTGCTAAAAACAGTAGGCATGGCTCTTAAGTATTTATCTACTTTTTTGGGAGTCTTTAACAAGCAGGCTTGGAAGTTTTATGATTAATCTCCCTTTCGGTCTTTATTTTAAAGACCCTCTGTTAGTCGTTTTTTTCTGCACTCTTTTTTTGCTGCAACTGGTCCCTGTGGCACTTATTTTTGCTTCTCCATGTGACCCTCTTTATCCATTGTGTGACTCTACTCATATGACCTGCTGGAGTACTTTGGGTGTAGTTTTGGTACCATATGGTATCTAGCAAACCAAGATCCCATTTTTATAGTTATGTAAGAAAAAAGGCAAACAACCAGCAATAATAAACTTGAATTACATTGTAACCCAACTGAGCTGAAAGCCATCCACGATGATGCAGCAATATCTAAAATGTTACTTTATTACCAAAGGTGCACTTCCATCACAAAGCAAGCATGCTCAATCATGTCTCAATCATTGCAAAAATCCTAAATAAACCCTTGTGCTTATTATATTTTCCATCCCTCAGTAAGGTGTTCTTTTAATCTTTATATTGATCTTAAGCCACAGAAAGTTTTTCTTTGGATATTGCTGCTTTGTCATTGAATTTACTGAAAAAGCCGTTTTGAATTGGATCTTCACGTTTTGTTTCAAGCAGCATTTTTGGAACGATGTATGGTAGTTTGTTCCATCTGCTCTAGTTGAAGCTAAGAAAAATATAAGATATTATTTTACCACAGAAAACCAGAGAGCTAAATAGCTAATAGACGTGAATTGGAACATGGTAGAAGATCAAGTAAAAGATAATTAATTTCTCAAGTTGTTGTAGGTCTTTTGTTCTTCAATTTATTGATTTTTTTTTAAACTAAATGGTATAATGTAATTTTTATGTATAAGAAGAGAAAATGTGTGAAATAGCAGCCAAATTCCAAGGAAAAACATTAAAAGACCTTCAGAAATCATGGAGAACTGTTCATAAAGACCAGTTTAAAATTTGACTCCTAGGGAGCAGAGACCTCATGTGTCCTCAGCAGCTCTGGTTGATGCCTTTATGGAACAAAGACAGAAACATTTTTTTGGCTTTTAGACATCTGCAACTCATGATACCGTCACATACAGAGTTACCTAAAAACAAGGAACCTTCATGTTATATATAACAAAAAAAACACTGTTTAGCCCCAACACCGCTTGATGTAACCAAGATATCAAGGCCCAATAAAAATGAATTTCCATAAAGATTCTACCTTGCAGGAGAGAATGTTGCCAAAGGCAGAGAAGGTGTCATACAGCGCTTTGTTGTCGATGGACTTGTCAAGATTCTTGATGAAAACGTTGCCCACGCCTGACTTCCTGAGGGAGGGATCTCTCTGCGACCACATGATCCTGATTGGCTTCCCTTTCACCACGTCAAAGTTCATGGTGTCCAAGGCTCTCTCAGCTAGAAAGAAGTACAGGGAAATGTATTAAGTCTCAATTACTGTGACAGACCAGCACAAAGTAGTTCACAGCTGTGAAGTGAAAGGAAAATTAATTAAAGCTTCTTTATTCTTATTTTTGTTATTCTTTTTGAGTTCAGACCCTCTCTGTCAGTGCTTTGTAGATCCCACTTTCACTGAAGTTACAGCCGCCAGCCTTTTGGAGTATGTCTCTACCACCTTTGCAGATCCAGACACTGAAGTTTTTTGCACGTTTCTCTTTGCAGATTAGCTCAGGCTCCGTCAGATTGAACAGAGAGCGTCTGTGAACACCACCTTTCAAGTCACGGTCCAGATTCTTAGCTGGATTTAGGTCCAGATTTTGATTTGTTCATTCTAACACATCAGTAGTCTTTAATCTAAACCATACCGTAGTAGCTTCAGCTCTACATTAAGTGTCGTCCTGTTGGAAGGTGAGCCTCTGTCCCAGCTTCAAACCATTCACAGCTGCTAACAGGTTTTCCTCCAACATTTATCTATGTTTACCTCCACCAATCATCCTATGAACTCTGACTAACTTTCCTCTGCATGCAGAAGAATAATCCCCACAACATTGTACTACCACCAACATGTTTCACAGTTGGGATGGCTTGTCCACGGTGATGTGCAATGTGAGTTTTGCACCTCTAGAAATACTTCATTACATGCATGTAATCAAAAAAGATCAGTTTTGCTCAAATCTAACCTGAGGATATTCTCATGCACGGTCGCCTAATCCTCTACAGAGCTTGTAGAAAACCGGTACTTCATATGGTATTTTATTTGCATCTTCCACAGAGGCCAGTACTACACAGCTAATAGCTGTTCTGTTGACGGATTCTCCCACCTGAGATGTGGATCTCTACAGCTCCTTCATAGTTATCACTGGTCTCTTAGATGCTTTTCTGATTATTGCTCAGTGTAGGTGAAGAGCCATTTCTTGGTAGGGTTGTTGTTGTCCCATACGCTTTCCATTTTCAGGAAGTTTTTTATTAGTTGTGTAAAGCTTAGCACCGTGTTCTACGGTCTAACTCTACTCTTAATATATGTACAACTTTCTCCTTGATCTGTCCGATCTCTTCTTTGGTCTGCATGATGCTGTTGGTTCACTAATGTTTTCTGATGTCTGACTTCCTTAACAGAACAAATGTATTTATAGAGGGATTAAATCAAGATGATTCAACAAAACACAAGTTGTAATTAGGTGACTTCGAAAGACGATCGGTTGCTATGGATTTAATTAAAGTGCATCAGATCAAAGTGAGGTGAACAGAAATACATTCCTCACATTTCATATTTTCAAAATCATCTGCCATTACCCTCTATAACATAGAAATTATTCTTGGATCATTGTGTGCTTCTGTGTTCTCTTTTTGTGTCTCTGTCCTGTCTTCCCAAACCTCCCGTCAGTCACGGCAGATGGTCGTTCACACCGAGGCTGGTTCTGCTGGAGGTTTCTTCCTGATAAAGAGGAGTTTTCCTCTCCACCGTCGCCACACGCAGGCTCGCTATGAGGGATTGCTGCAAAGCCAAACACAATGCAGACGACTGTCCACTGTCGCTACACGCTTTTCTTCCAGGAAGAGTGAATGCTGCTTGTCAATGAGAATCCAGTCAGTTTCCTTTAAATAGAAAACTTTCTGACCAATCTGTCCGTATGATTTGATTAAATTGACTTTGTGCCTTGAGATGACGTGTGCTGTGAATTGTCGCTACATAAATAACACTGAATTGAATTACACAATCTTTTGTGCTGGTCTATCATATTCAATTTGAATAAAACACATTGTAGCTTGAGGCTACAACCTGACAAAAACCTCCATAAGTTCAGTGGGGGATGAGTACTTGTGCAAGGAACTGTATGGATGAGTGTACTGCATTTATATCCCCAGTGATTTGGCACAACAGTAGTAACAAAACTACAGATTGAAAACATTTTATTTTATTTTGTGGTAAGTCCCACAGTGGCGAGTCCCTGCTGCAGGCCTGCAGAAAAAGCACATGGTGATGATCCGGCAGTGAAGAATGTGGGTGACGAGTTATCTGCCAGCAGCGTGGACGAGTGAGGGGCAGCTGCAGTGGCAAAGCTCGCAGCACATGTCTTTCTCTTTGGACAAACCACATGCCGCGAAGCCCAAACAATAATCGCAGCATGTAGGGTTGAGAACCGATGAATCCTTATTACATTTCTCTTAGCGCCGAAGTTGTGCTTTGATCCGAAAAAAACCCGGTGACACCAATCTGTAGCCATCTTTTTCTTCACCTCCCCTGTCAGCGTGGGACCATGTGCAAAACATCCCCTTTTGTTCAGCCGCTCCCCGCACACATAAACACACACACAGCGGCTCTCCAGCTGAAAGTGTCTGGTAAACAAAACGGAGCTCCCTTGTGTCTGCCGGCATCAGCAGTTTGGCTCACAATTGTACTTCCCGGCCAGCGTGCTCACAGAAGGTGGCATCACATGGACTTCTGGAAGATTCACAGTGGAAACCACAGATCAAGAGCTGTCCCCTGAAATGTCTTATCGTGTGTCAATGAAGCCGGTCAGGATGTGTAATTACCCAGTGTTGTCTTTAATAACCTGTAAATGTTTGTCTCGAGCATTGCGCAGCAGGCACACTTGGGCTGCTCAGATGTAAGCGCTATATTTAGATAGGGGTACTGAGAGGCATGTGTGCTGGCATGGAGAGGGAGTAGAGCTACCATTGATGGGGAACAGAAACATTCAACAACACGGCTCCACAAGCGAGAAACTCCAGAGATCATGTCTACTACTTCTTTGATTGCCAGTATTCCCCTAAATTAACCCTTTCTGCTCCGGAATATTGTGTTACTATTATCATCATTCCCTCGAGCAAATGCTGAAAGCCATTTACACGTCCAACACTCCTTTGCGGCTCGTCCCACGCTAAATGCTGAGGAGCCTCCAGAAAACCAGCCTGTCGCAACCCGCTGTTGCTCGGGCTTTTGGTAACAAACTCCAGCGCAGATAAGCTGTCACAGGTGTTTCGTGTTGGTACAACAGGAGGAAAGTTCACACAAAGTGGACAGTGTCACCAAGACTCCCAACGGCAGCCGCAACACCTGCTATCTTTTCTCTCAATGTCTACAATATAATCTTACTGATGGTAAAAACAAAGAAATTGCTGATACAGTCGTTTATACAGACACTTTTATTTGCCTTGAACTGAAAAACGTAGGCGAAACACAAACTTTTTTTTTTACAACTAAATTGTTACTCTGGTGGTGCCACAAGGGGATATTTCATTCATGATAGCAGAGTAAATGTTTTAATAGGTTAGAACTTATGTATTTATTGGCTTCTCATAGTGTGACAGCTGTGATTACTCCCAATCATGACACCCCTAAATCCCCTTAAAAATATACAAATCATTATGACATTCCGTTTCTGGTTTTTGGTTTTGTTGTGCATTTCTAACACAAACAATTTTACAATTTGCAAAAACAAACAATTTTCCAATCCCTTATTGAGATTTTGCTTCAATTTCCATCCATTGTTGTATAATGAACTTCATCTCCTAAATAGTCCTCAGTGGATCAGCTTTAATTATCATGATATAACACAGGCTGTACTTCCTAAAACTTGGAGGCTACTTTACTTACCAGGCACTTTACTTACAAACCTAGAACTTCTGAAAGTTAACAGGGACTTTCTAGTCCTCCCAAACAGGAACCTCTAAGTTCTGGGAACTTGTCTGGTAAGTCTAGAGGACGTAACTAGCAAGTTGGATGAAAATACCCTGTGAGTTCCAGAAAGTAACTTCCAAGTTCTGGCACAAAAAAAAGTACCTGACAAATAACCTCTCGGGTCGGAGAAGCCCCCGGTGACTTCTGTTAAAGTACCAGGAGGAAGGTTCTGGGAAAGTATCAGAAACCCACCTCCTATAAATTACTGAACACGATAAAACTGGGAGGTCCAAAAGACAGAGGGAGGTTCTGCTGTGCTTGCAGCTTTTTCTGCCTGCTTAGTGAAGATGTCCCTTTAAACGACTAATGGGTTTGTGTAAGGGTAAATGCCCTCTTCGAGCTTTTTTTTTTTTTTTTTTTTTTTTACCAGCTTTTAAGAATCATTCTACAAATGTGAGAAAAAGAGTTTTTACTGTAAATCATATATCATATCATGTTTTTAAATAAACTTGAGTCGATAAAAAATCAAGTGTCCATAAAGCCTATATGTGAAGTGAAAGCCTAAATTAAGAGTGCAACAAACTGCCTTAAAATTCAAAATTATTTGCATTCACTATAAGCACCAGTGAAAACATGCTGAAGTGGTCTTTTTCAAGCCATGCTCAAACTGCACAGAGTCGCTGCTTACCGTCGGCGGGCTGCGAGAAGTTGACATAAGCGTATCCGAGGGAGCGCCGGGTGATCATGTCTCTGCAGACCCGAATGGAGAGCACCGGTCCGGCGGGGCTGAACTTCTCATACAGCATAGCCTCCGTTATGTCGGGGTGCAGGTCGCCAACGTAGAGAGAAGCCATTGGATAACTCCCCGTCGCCGTGTTCATTTCTTAAAGAGCTTCCCCGAATATAGGCCTTAATATATTTGCGCTATTTGTGAATTCTGTCCTGAAACAGCAGAGAAACCGGTTCTGAATCGCGCCTCAGTCTTCCCCGATTATTATAAGAGCTTCCGCAAATCTTAAAATTAACCTTGAAAACTTCTTTAAAATCCCACTTCTGTTTGTATTTTTTTTTTTATTTTGCTATTTTTTTTAGGTTTATGTTTCCTTTAAGTATTGCTGCGTTTGTTTTTATTTAGATTTTGTCGATTTTATATTTTTTATGCGTTTTTATTTTAAGTTTTTTTTTTCCTATAACGGTGAGTTGAACACTCACGGTCGTTTTGCGGCCGGGGAAAGAGACTGCGTGAGGAAAGCATGGACTCTTTATAGAGCGCAGCGGTGCGGAGGAAATAGTGGTCAGGGTCAAATCTGGGGCAGGAAAAACACACAGAGCATGCGTAGTAAAAGGGCGAGTGCACAGTGTTGCTGTCCCAACAAAGCCCAGCTCCCCACAGCGACGCCTGGGTTGGAATACAAACAAAATCCCAGCAGAGGTTTAAATAAAATGCAGAATTATAGAGGTCGACAAACTGTATACGTGTTTTCATTCATTTGAATATCTAAAAGTTTCAGAGATCCAATTAACTATATGTACAAATTTACATAGGAAAACCCATTTCCCTTATGTTTACACTGAAGTCAATTTTTTTTTGCATTTGAAAAGTTCTTTTATAAACCCCCAATATTCTAGGTGCAGATTACATGTTTGTAGCATATGCACCTACCCTAGTATTTGCTCCTTTTGCATCAATTACAAAATGAGGCATGAGAGGGGAGCACCATGGGGCACTGCTCAGGTTTTATTAGGAACCTTCAACTCATCTGCATTTTAGTGTCTGGAGTCATAAAACCCCATAGGTTGAGAGTTTAGATTAAGTGATTTTGCTGGCCAATCAAGTGTAACGAACCAATACGTTGACCATTTACCCAAGCTCATTTTGCACCATGAAAAGTGTGCATTAATGGGCTCCATGTCAAACCAAGGTTATGAACCCCGCCCATCTACTTTATATTTCCTGGAAGGCATTGAAATGCTTTGCCTTACCTTTTATGGGGGTGTAGACAAATTTCAGCCCCTGTGAACAGCTTTAGTGTTACGAAACTAAAATTAAGCTTGTGTTAGAGATCTAAAGAAAAAAAAAAAAAAAAAAGTTTACTTTAAAAAGGCATACAGCTTTCCATGTTTGGAGTTGGCCACTTTTGCATTTGTTGTGCAGAGTATTGGTTATATGATTAAGTAACCAGCAGTCTGTGCTGGTGGGCTAAATGTTACCATTCTTGAACCCTGGTCGAAGTTGCTTACAGGCCACACTTTGTATAGCCCCGCTTTAAAAATATATATATTTTATGAATTAGTGACAAGTTCAGAGATGGTACTGCTAAATTTAGGATGAATTATTTCAGTGCTCAGGATCATCAAAATTACACAGAAAAACCAAAAGTAGTCAAAGAATCTTTATTTTGTTGCAAGATACTCATTGGTATCATTCCTTCTTGTCCATCCTCCTGAAAAACAAAAATAGATCACCGATTGTATAGTAGGTTTAAACATTCAAGTCAACTTTATACCTCAACAAATCCAGAAATGTTGAGCGCAGCCCCTCGAGTCTGGGCTTCCTCTTCAAGTCATCCTTTGTATGCCTTTTCTCCTGTTTGAGTTCTTCCTCATAACTCAGCCTCTTTGACCCATCTGCCCCCTTTGAAAATTCTAGTTTTGTGCGAATTATTGGCTGGACCTCTCCATCAGGTCCCACCCCTGCAGCCATTTGCATCTCAGAAGATGCAGATGGATCATCTGACGGCCATTTCAGTTGGATCTTCTCTGCTGTGGCATCTGGCATGGCAACTTTTGGCTTTTCAACCAGCATGAGGTTGACATTTATTTCAGTGGGAAGCGAGAAGTCAAGCTGTGCTGCTTCTGTGTCAGAGTTCCCAGATCTTCCATATCTGCTTTTGCGTTGAAATTCCTCAACCTCATTTTCTTGTTGAGGGCCCTGCCAGCTATCAGATGGCGTTACCAGCTTCATCTCCCGCTGTGAAGATCCACTAGGAGATTGATCAGTTTCGTTTATGGGTTGAGTCAGAGAATTTCCATACATGGTTGAAACTTCCTGAACAGAATAGCCATCTTGAACCAGTAAACCATCAGGCTGAGAGATGAGATCTTGTCCTGGTAACCACATAGTCAGCCTGGCTGATGGCTCCTGGCGCACCACTAAGACACCTTGTGAGGAGGACTGAAGCTCAGCTTGTGCTGGAAAAGCAGCAGAAATGATCCCATCTTCTGCAGGAGCGCTGGCCCTCATGGTGGTAGGTAAGGATGAGCCAGAGGCAGTAAGTGGCTTTGTGTCTGGAAACGTTGGAATCAACTCCCATTCATCCACAATCATCAAGGGGCCAACGCTGACGACTGCCTTGGCCTCTGCAATAATATGGATGAAGTTAGGGCAAGAAGGTAACATTCTGAAAAATAAATAAAAAAAAATTAAATTTACCATCAGGAAGGTTCTTGATTGATGGGCCTTTACACTTTGACCTACAGCAGGCACAGACCTCCACATCACCACTTAGTTCCTCCCATCTGAAAACAGAACATTACTTGACATCTTTCAGTTTAAATATGATCCATCACATTGCATCTGCACTTGCCTTGACCTGGTCATGTTGTAGTTGCAGGATTTGGATGCAATGTTGACTCCCTGATCTGACAGGACCACACTACAGTGGATATACAGCTGGAGAGGGGGGGGGGGGGGGGAGAAAAAAAAAATTAAACACACAACCCTACAGATAAGCTGAATATCATTAGTGGATTCAGTTTTCCCAAACCTTACCTCAGCAATGAGATAAGATGTATTGAGCATGAAATTCACCACATCAGCTCGGTTGGTGGCTGCAAACCGAGCAACAGTATGTGGAGAACCCAGAGAGGATGCACACCTGCAAGGAAAAAAAAAAAAAAAAAAAAAAAAAAAAAAAAAAACCCAAATGATTAAGATGCATAGACTATGTAAACGTTTTCTTCCAAGAGCACAAATTTAAGCTTTAGATTTTAGAAAACACATAGACTTGGACCGAAAGAGAACCATTGTCAAACTAATGTGGGTCAAAGTATATGGTAAGTAACTTATAAAATAACTAGGGGGAAGATTCCAGCCTCCTCTGAACCAACTTTCACAAATCACAACAGAACTGAATGTAATTTTAGTCCCACATGAGCTGCACCGTCACTCGTTTGACCCACTAGATGCAGGCAGAGGGTCACTTAAACTGCCAGGCCATCAGTACTGATACAGGCTTTGGATGCCTGGGGATTTTTTTTTTTTTTTTAAACTCCAAGTCACTATGAACAGAATGTTAAGACAAAGCTAACTTAGACCATTTCTGGGTTCTGCATGGTGTATATAGTAGAAAAGTGTTCAGCTTTTACTTTTCCTTACAGATTTTAACACACCGCACACATACACCATTAAAATTGCATGTCAAGTAGAGCCTTGCTTACCCTTTGTTTAGTATGACTGCGTGTCTCGGTCTAGCCTGGGGCTCGGGAGATGACGAGACAAAGCAGGAATGGATGAAAAGCTGCTGACCAGGTCTAGTTTCAGCAGAAACTTGCAGTCTGACTAACAGGCCTCTTTTGTAGACATTTGATTCCGCCGTTTGTGTCCAGGATGCTACAGGAGACAAATATTTGCAGCTTCCACAACCCTTCACCCCCCCCAAGCAGAATTGTATCGTTAGCTCTACTCACGATTCATGGCTTGGAGGTCAAATCTCTTCGCAGTCCAAGACGGTTGGGAGATAAAGCTTGGTTCCATGTGAAACCTGGAATGACAATGTTTAGGTTTGTTTCTTGAGCAGGTAAAGCTGCTTGGTTTGTGCACACAACCCACCTCATTGGTATGCAGGAAATGTGAATTGTTGGGAGCGTTTGCCAAGGAGTGGCTGGAGTTCTCTTGAGATTCAAGTGGAGCGAGTTAGTGAACGCCTGCAAGCCGTGCTGGAGCTGCAAGATACCATAGCTTTAGAATCATTTACTAGTAGTAGCAGCAATAGATCAGAAATGTGCACAACTGACCACAGGGGTTGTTCCACATTGATCTAAGTTATAAACGAACACAAGTTGACTCGGCTCCTCTTTGTTGCTGTAGCAGCCGTTGCCCAGCTGGATGTCATCTGCGGTCAACATGAGGCCAAACGCTTTCTTGTCGACCAGCAGAGTCAGTTTGGTTTCGTCACAAAACACCTGGACCCTTGGAAGGTTCATAGTGGGAGGAAATTCGGCCAGCATGTGGAAGTCAGGGGACCATTTCTGCCAAGAGCTGAAGATGGTGTCCAGTGGTGGAAAGTCCAGGTTTCCTTCAAATGGAAAGAGCCAATTATTATCAAACGGGCCAGAAAAATCCTCAGGAAAAATGGCATCTTCAGGCCTCTGAAAAGACTGAACAGCAATAACACCCCAAAGGACGCTCCAAAAAACTTGCTGTACTGTACCCATTGTGAGCCTCAAACTGGGCCAACAACTCTGGTTGTGTCCCAACGCCAGTGTGACATTAATAGAGTGATGAGGCAGCAGAGGCAGGTGTTAGCAATCAAGTCAATGAGATTCTGCTTGAGACAAGATTTAATTTAAAACGGGAGTTAAAAAGGGCACATATCTGTCTCAGTCAGCTTGGATGGGAGGAACTGGTAATTAATACAATCAAGGATTACACTTATTTTTAATCATACTGAGGTATATTTACTCATGAATGAATTAAAAAAGACAGATGCCAAAATAGAATTAAAGGTACTGACACTAATCTACAAACTCATTATCAAATGTTTTATGTATAAGAAACCAAACGTTCAAAATATTATTTAAACTCATTCAAAATTTAACTTTTATCAAAAGCTTTTCGGTCTCTCTGGAGTTGAAAGAAAGGGCTGTGCAACCCAACCTGATAGAGGAAAGTTTGAGCCTGTTAACCAGGAGATACAAAATTTCTGAATTACTAGTGAAATATCAGCTTTCAACAATAAAATCGGCACTAAAGGAGAAATTTTTTATTTGCCACACTCATGAGGACTGTTTGTGTCATTCCAAGTGTCTGGCTCGCACAGTCCTGTCTCTCAGCTCAGCTGATGGGGAAATCTCCACACATAAAGCTGTTGTTCTGGCAAGCAGCCGACTCAGACCAGTAGGCTGGCTCGGTTTCTTAACAAAGTCACGAACAGACAAACATATCTAAGGAGTGGTGGAAATAAAAAAAAATAATACTTTGTAGGAACTTCACATAAAAGCTTCGAGAAATACATGACTATGTAATGGTTCCAGAAAAAGACTGTAAATGTAAACAAATCATAACTATAGATAAAATTTTGTTCCATGAATGAAACTGTTTTCACATTCAAGGTGTCAAACTTGTAATCTAGTGACAAGTTAACATCCACAGTCCAGAGAGCTGCTTCACAAAACCAAGATAGAGGATTAAGCAGGGGTTCTTCAGATATCCTGGCTGAATTAAGTATTGGCTTGGTTACACAGAAGCAGTGGCACATCAGACCAGGCTAACAGCCAGGTTTAGTTAATCCTGCTGCCTTCTCTGTTCAGTCAGCGGTCACACTGATCAGAAACCAATGGGTTTTATCAGTGATTCTGTTTTCCTATCAGTTTTTTTTTAAAACAGCCTGCGTTAAAATACCACTGATGCATATCGGTATTCATTCAAGTACTATTATTTTAAAATTTTGATGGTCGCCTGTACTATTATTAACTTTGTTATTATCCACGTGGGCATTGTTACTGTTCAGTTGTGTTTTTGAAGGCTGCTGTTGTTCTAAGTTTGACAGAGAAGCCTTTAATAGACTATTACATGTGATGAGTGGATTAGAGAAATAGCTGATAAACAAGCAAAGATGTTTTTAATAAAATCAGGTATTATACCATTTTGCACGACCGATCAGATTCTGTCACTCTAGGGGGCGCTGTTGTACAGTTGTACAGATAATTCTCATTTTGTATTTTCATGCAGTTTTGGAATATTTTTCCGTCTCCCAAAATTTGTCACTACTGACCACACAATGAAATATTACATGAAATAAAAGATTAAATTGATCTATTAACATTTTGTTTATATCTACCTTGTAATTTGGTTTTTGAAACTGTATTTTTCAAAATTCATAGGTAATTTAAAAAGTATATAATTTAAACTAGTTTTTAAGTGTGATTTATCAGAAACATTGGATTTTGAATGCAACTTTTCTTTGGAAAGGGCATAAAGTTGTTCATAATTATTACAAACTTAAGGATTCGTTAGTTTTAAAACACATTGAACCAAATACCATCACAATATCTTAGTTAATAACTCAATATACTTTATTTTTGACGAAACATCCCATGTTTTGGTACTGACCAAAATATCTTGTTTGCCACAGCTGAATAAGACATAATTTTATATTAATAAAAATAACTACTAACCCATAAATGTTGAACACATGTATAGCAGACACACATCTGACATTAAATATCTGAATTTCAGATTACATCTCACAGAGGAGGTATCGGAGAGTTTCGGTCTTGACGAGACTGCAAGTGAGAAATCATAACAAGTTGATTTTTCTACCCAAAAAAGGAAAACATCTCACAATATAAACTGTTTAAGAATCATGTTGTTTTATTATGAACACCAACATAGACACTGAAAAGCTTTGCAGAGCTGAAAAGAAATTCAGAGTGATAATAAGTTTCTGTATGCTCATCACTACAAGCAGCGCCTTCCACATTCCATCGTTATGGTTTGTATGTCATCTGTAAAAAAATAAATGACATGTTGCAAATGCAAGTTTTTTTTAACAAAAAGTCAAAGTGTTCGTATTGATGTTGGATGCTGAAGAGGTGTTTGCACACCTTGTCTTTCATTCCTTTTTCAAAATCTTTCAGTAGGTATTCTGCGCTACCCTCACATCTCTGTTTTTGTCACAGAGACTGTTTCTCTTTTCCCATCCTTTTCTGTATAGTCTTCTTCTTTGTGAGCCACTAGACCACCATGTGACCCCTGCTCCTGAAGGCAAAGGCAAGGCAAGGCAAGGCAAGGCAAATTTATTTGTATAGCACAATTCAGTACAGAGACAATGCAAAGTGCTTTACATGATTAAAATACAGGAATACAGGAAAAGAAAACAGAAAATGTAGAAACAAAATAGAACATCAATAAACAGTTGGACTAAAAAAGTTGAACTAATGCTGTTTCAGTAGAACAGTTTAACTAGAACAGTCAAAAACAGTCCTGAAGTCTCTTCACCTTGAGTGAGCCACTTGTTCTTGCAAGAGACACATTCATACTTTGCAGAGACATGTCTCCCTGTCACTGATGTTTGGAGCAACAATCCAAAATGGCTTTATTCTAGGATAGCTTTAGTTATGGCATCTCCAGCATCAGTTTCTGATACAAATTCAGCATTGTGTCAGACAGAAACCTCATTTGTTTCTTTGCTTTAAATCTTGTAATTGTTTCCTTCTTTTCTGCTGATATCCGACTATCGTCATCTCGACTCAGAAATGTTTTTACTAAGTCCATGTTTTTTTTTCTGCTTGTGATTTTTCTGATAGGTGAAGGTAAGACATGGGTGGTTTTCAGTGTTGTTGAACAGTGTGAGTTTGACACAAACACATTTTCACATTGTAGAGACAAGTTTGTACTTCAGCAGCCCAGTTGTGAGAGATCTTCTGAATGAATGTTTTTCTTTGTAGTTCGCAGACTTGTATTTTTTATTTAATTTGATGCACGAGTATGTTGTGAAAAAGTAGGGTCTTTGCCACATGTTCAGGAAATATGTGCATCTGTATTTTTGATCTGGAAGATTTAGACTTTTCTGAGGCTACCTTAATCTTTGACATCGCTTTTTGTTCTTTCTCTGCATCTCTGCTGTCTTCTCTTCCAATTTCTTTAATTTTCTGTACTTGCTGATTGTTTTGGTCCCTTTTTTCCCTCACTGTCACTGGAAGTGCTGGGTGGTATGTCCCTGAAACAGCCACTTCTTTCTGTCTTTTCATCCTGCAGTGTTTTTCCTGTCTTGTCCTCCATTCCTTTCTTTGCTCCCTTGCAGATAACTCAGTGAGACTCTTCAACTTTCCCTCATCTCTTTGTTTGTTATTTCTTTCTCTTTCCTTTATTGAGTACTCTTCATACTTCACAGAGTCATCCCTCACCCTTTTCTGTACTCTCTCTGTCTCTCTGCTCCTGTTTTTGCTCTGCTCTGGTTATTTGGCATACAGTCTCTCTCCCTGTATAAAGTAACCATAGAAAGTAGCATTACAGACACATTTTAAGAAGTCAGTAATTAGAAAGCAGTGTAAATCTGAGCCTGACCAGTGGAGCTAACGGCACATGCTGGCGTAAAGGTGTGGTCTTCAAGTGTAATCCACCTTTTTTTCAATTTCAGCAAATATCTCTTCACATTCCTTGACGACTGTTCTGTGTGTGCAATCAAAAACATAGTGGTGTCCATACACAGTAGGTAAAGGTAAAGGCAAGCCACCTCCCAATGTGAAGTACCCAATTAATGAGGATTTTATATATATATTGAGCATACTGATATCTTAAATTTAATTTTGGGTTTCAATTGATAATTTCAGGATCTTAGTGAACATTTAAAATGTGCATACTTACATGATTTTTAAATGTGTTTTTTTTTTTTTTTTTTTTTGCTTGGGGACAGCAGTTTGCACGGATTCAGTAGAATGCCCCATATAGTTGTGTTTAATCTCTAGTTTCTACTGTATATAAGAAACTATCTTGCAATGCTACTAATTATAATGATCTCCTGCCATGACATATTCACGATTATGTGATACATTTCTCTATTTGTTTGTGACAGTGGCTGAAATAGTCTTCCATAATGAGATGATATAACTAAATGAAAAAGCCTTAGTTTTTTTTTCTACTGCTTTAGCAAGGTCTGTAAATATGGGGGTTCATTTGAACAGTTTTTTTCTTAGTTTGAACCCTGCAGCTACTGATCTAGTTAAATGTCCCCCCCCCCCCCTGCCGCTACAGCATTGTGTGGGCGGAGCTTCTGCTCAGGTAGACAGCGCCTGTTTGTCCTCAGGTGAGTGTCAGTCACGGAAGTCAGAGATCCGCCAATTGCTCGTTGTGAAAACAGCGTCAGAAATGATTTTATCTTGACTTTCCAAGTAGTAGCTGTGATCTGAAGGGACGTAGAATCCATCATGGTTAATTCAGGTACGTAAACGACGCGGAGGAGTGCAATCCTCAGTGAAACCGAGAGGGTTTGTTTGGTTTGTTGTGAAATGTTTAGGCGTGGTCTGTGCACTTGGAAACGGATTTTTTAGTGAGGACTCCTTTTCTAGACGCTTAAATCCAAATCCTGCTTATTTTCCCTCCTTTGGTTGATGGAGATCTGTGCAGTTTCAGTCACCCTAAACGCGTTTCCCTTTTAAGAGCCACCTGTATGCGAGTGAGGGTGAAACAGAATCCATTTCACTGCTGTCAGCTTCCGTCTGGGGCCTGTGCAACACACATTTGGTCCCTCTGTGAAGTTTGCTTTTTTCAGGCGTCAATGTGCTACAACTACGTCATACAAGTGACTATTTGTTTTTCTATTTTTTAAGATTATTTAGTAGGATACGGATTTCATATGTATTTTTGCTATGCTGTGTGTGATGCCATGATAGAGCAGCTTTCTGTATTGGAGCCTTTTTAGACTTAGACTTTCTTTATTGTCATTTTGTATACACAGAGTGCACACAGAACGAAATTTCGTTTTTCACACAGCTCAGAAAGATTGCAGTAACTCTACAGGATACCTTGCAGTGAATTACAGTACAGGATAAAAAGTGCAGTGATAGATCGCAGTCACTTACAGAGTCTTCAGACCTTTCCCATTCTCATGAAATCCAGCTCCCAAAATTGTCTGGTAATGAGTGGTAAAGTAGCCAAAGTCCAGATAAAAACTTTTAAATACTTTAAGAAAGTCTGACCTGTCAATCAAAAAGAACATTGATTAAAATAATAGAGAAAAGTGAAGTGGTTCCAAGACTTAACTGTTTGCGATTCTGAAACTATTCACAAGTTAAAATCAGTTGTGGATAGATTTTATATCAAACCACTGGAAAGACTATTTTAGTGTCACCCATCACCATACTCCTGCAGCTTTCCACAGAAAATGTTTATTCCTTTAATCATCATCCAAGCTAAATAGTAAAACATCAGTTTTAAAATAAAAACTATGAATACTTGGTGTTTTTTGGTGAGATGGTTGACAAAATTATGACCAAAAAAATGCTTATATTTCCACAGCATTTGAGAACCTGAGTATTTGACACCAACTGACCCTTCAGGTCAGGTAAATGTGGTAGTGGGTGTTTGAACACCCCACACCCAAGGCATTGTCTTGTTCATGCTTAGGATCTGGTTACAAGCCTCCCATCTGCAGTTGTTTTGGCTTTCCCTCTGGACAGAGACTTGGAGCAGGACTGTTGGCATGGGCTTTCTGTTGTGTGGATGCTTGCAATCCAAACATGGAATAGGGATCATTTTGCATAGCTTTTGGTCGTTTGTATGCTGTAAAGCCACTATTTCTTTTTGTTTTGCTGGTTTCTAAACTAAAATGTGTGCATAATAAAGTTGCATTCTTTTTTTGCAGGGGGGGGGGGGCAAACGTTTTCTATAAAATTCTGACAATGTAACCTTTTTTTCTCTGCATACAACACCCTTCACTATTATAGGTCTGCCTGGTAAAGATGTTTAAAAGGTCTAAAAATGTGTCAAACCTTTATTACAGTTCTCTTCTTCAGCCAAAAAGGGAAAAAATACCCATATTAAGAAATGTACCTGGGATACACATTTTGCCAACCCTCCTGGTCTTCTTTAACATTTCATTTCACATAGGCGCATACAGAGAGAGATCTTTGATCATTCCTCTTCGCACATTCTTTCTAGATGAGTCCCGGGTCTTCCCTTTCTGTCTCCTCTTCAGCTCATTCTTCTGGTTTTCCATAGGATTTAGGGTTTCTGAGATGGCAATGGCTGTTGAAGAAGTATGTGTAACATTATCTTGTTGGAAGACTGGGCGATTGTTTGGTAGAGTCCAGTAGATTTTCTCTCAAAATTTGCTATTTCAAAGAGCCCATGATGCTCAGGATCCACATTTAATCCTGTTTTGACCTTGATCCACCTGTGTCGTTTGTTGCTGCTCATCTGACCAAAGCACACTGTCCCAGTCAAAGACCCAACAGCATTGAACAAACTCCATATGTTTATATCTGAAAAGGCAGAACTGTTTCTTGGCATGCCCCCAAGCAACCAGTCGACATGTTGATAGTTATGAAGACTTGGTGACAGGATGACACTCTTTGTCGCAAATCTCCAACAGTGATCTTTTCATTTAACCTCTTTTCCCACGTTCCTCGCTGTGCTTGTTGCAAGATTAATATTAGCCCTCAACCATGTTGTTGTTTTTGTCATGCTACCAGGTGTTTTCAACTTTTTTGCTCTGATCTCAGCAATTTACTGACTTGCAATCATTTGATCGCTTACATCTGAGGATGCCCACCGATCTGTGTATTGTTTGAATGTGAGCGCGATTGGATGAAATTGGCTCTAGTGTAAAGAGCTTTGAAGACTAAAACGCATTTTAACAGGTGTCTAATAACGTTGCAGCTTACTTTGACCATGTTTAGCTTTTGGTCTTCATTCACCAAGGTCAAACATACACTACGTCTCTATAAGCTCTTTCTGCTTCCCCTAGGAGTATGCTGTTCCAACCTCAAAGAAAACAAAGCTTTGATGAAGATGGGGCTGACACTGGTGCTGGTGGGCCATGTCAACTTTCTTCTGGGAGCACTAGTGCACGGCGCTGTGCTCAGACACATCATAGTAAAGATCCGTGGCCGTATTCTTCTGTACGCCATCTCTAACATCATCGCCATTGTGGCAGGCTTGATGGTAAATTGATGCACGTTTTTTTTTTTTTTTTATCATTAAATATGTTGCAGCTGAATGTAAATATGTGGAATTCATATGTTAAGAATGGTGTTTCTGCTTGTTTTGCGTTAGGGCATTATCAGCGGGATAATTGCTATTGTCCTGTCCAAGAACAAGAAAAACAAGACCCTGGTAAATATCAGCTTCTCCCACCTCCTCCAGTTCAGATCACAAATATTATGTGCCGGCTCCAGTCAGAAGCCATCTGTTTGGAGATACAAAAGCTGTTTAAAGTAGTGCCAACACAACATAGCATAACCGTGTACAGAACAGGAACTAGCCTGTGATATCTTCTGTTTTACATTGAGTTTATGCCTGACAAATGCCCTTATGTCTTTTTCTCTTGCAGACGTGGGTTCTGCTGGTCTTCAGCATCTTGGCAGCTTTCTTAGGAGTTGCCTCTGCCGTGGGCGTGTCATGGTCTTTGGTTAAAGCTTTTACCCTTAAAGAAAAGAGCATTCTAAAAAGATACTGCAATTTCTTTGATGAGGACTTTGGCTCAGCGACCATTACAAAAGAGTGTCCCTTCGATCCAACTCGTATCTATGTAGGTTCAATATTCAACCATGCCTTTGATCAGCAACTTTTGATATTAAGATGAGATCATTAAGGTGTTTTTGTTTTTCTGTGTGCAAATTAAGGCGACCAGCATCATTCTTTGGATTCCTCTCGTCTTGATGTGCGTCTTAGAAACAGTGTTCAGCTTCCGCTGTTTTGCTGCCTGCACTTCCTTCCTGTACCTTTGTCCGTGCAGGAAGGAGCCAGTCCAGGCAAAGAGGGTAAGCTCCTGTCATGTTGGACTCCGAGGTTGTTGCATTTATTGCAGACATCAGTGTGGATGCAGTGTTGCTGTTATTTTTGATGCATTAAATCAGTGGTCACCAAACTCTAGTTGTTGAGGCCTGTCGTCCTTTAACTTTTAGATTTGCATCTGCTTCAACACTCCTGACTCAAATTTGGGCTTTTAGCAGAGCTCCATAGAGCTCGACTGCATGCTAGTGAGGCAGTTTAGTCGTTTGATTCAGGTATGCCGGGCAAGGGAAACATCTAAAAGTTGCTGTACACCAGCCCCCCGGGGGTTTCAGGTTGAGAAAACTGGATTAAAGCAAATTTAGACATATTCACCAAAACTTTACAAAAAAAAAAAAATCGGGTCCTTGAAGAAGGACATTTGTGAAATCCAAGTCCATAGAGGAATTCTGGTGGATTAGCCTTTTCCAGCTTTTTGATGTAGTTTTATGTTCAGAATTTCACAGGAATACTCTACAGGTGCCAAAGGTTGATTAACTCCATGTAGAGATGTGAAACAGTTCCCAGGAACGGTGGTTATACAACTAAATATTGGTCCAGTAGTTCACTTGAAAGCGAACCCTTGAGCTCTTAATTCAGTTTATACCAAAAATGAGTTCAAGAAAAATGCAATGCCTCAACTGTTTAGGGTCTGTTTGGTTTTCTATTATTTTACCAGACCTACTAAATTCAAGTATTTGTTTTTTTCCCACAACATATAGAAACATAATTTCTACCAGAAGTAGGAATTTAATTTAACTAATCTGTAAATGACATGAAGTTGTCAAGTTCTGTTTTTTAAGTGAGGACTGGCTGAATCATGTTTTGTTTTGTTTTCTAATTTCAGGTTAGATTCCAAAGAAGAGCTGAAACCCCAAAGCCGCTTCCTGAACCAGAAGTCGAAGAGGAGCCTGCAGAGCAGGATGAGCTGCTGCAAAGCGCAGAGACGGAGAGTGATTTGGTCTAAACCAGCAGAAATATTGGTTTCATGCAACTCAACAAAAACTGTCTGAACAGACCGGAGAAAATCTGTTACAAATCAAATATTTGGAAATATTTGGACTTTGGCAAAATCAGTTGCATTTTACTATTTATGCTCCTTAGTGGCAACATCTTTTTTATTTTTTAAGATGGGATGCTATTATGGTCCAAATGCTTTTACCATGTTTGTATTGTTTTTAAGAAATCTGCCTGAAATGCCTTTAGTTTTGTGTATTTTTTCCTGTGTGGAAATAAAATTTGTACGTTCTATAGTTATTAAAAAAAACTTTAATACAGTTGTAACCTCGACAGCTTTTGTTAAAGTCTCTGAAAAATCCCAAAAGTGATTCTGCAACTGAAAAGTACACACAAATGATTTATACCCAGCTAACTTAAAAATATTCAAATGAGATTTTCTTAAAAAGAACAAACCAAAAATATACAAATCTTACAGATTTTGGCAGACAAGACCAGTCACACGTTTTCTAGAAAAGGATCAAACATGTCTACATTATTCTGCTACAACTCCAAAGGCATATAACACAAGTGGGGTCAAAAGATAAGATGTCGGAGTTAAATTAGATCCATGTATATAAACTGGACACATGCCAAGCTGTTTTTACAGATGTCTCCACAACCCACAAAGCAAATATAGTAAATAAAAAGATAAACCCATACAAAAAAATACTCAAAACAATTTGTCCAAAAACAGCAAAGTTGCAGAGATTTTCTTAAAAAGAGCAAATAATTACTCTCCATTGGTCTCAAAATATACAGTCCTTTACCAACTTTCACTGCAACAGTCCAATAGGATTGTTTATTCAAACCAAAAACAACCTCACTTTAAGACAAGCTCTGATCTGATGTGCTGGCATCACTGGGAGCTCAGGACCTCAAGGTGTCTTGGGCTCCTCATTTGGCCTAAAGGAGCCAGAGGAAGGAAATGATTACCGCCTCCTGTTAACCACCTCCTCGGCATCATGGTCAATGTGTATGTGCAGTGTTTTCTCACTTTGACGTGTCCATTTTTTCCTCCTCTGGTACTTTCTCCTCTTCTTTAACTTCTGTAAAAAGAAATTGAACGACTCAGATCATGAGTAACAGGATCTTAAGAGGATGAGGACGGAAAAGGATGAATACCTTTCGTTTCCTCTGCACCTTTCTTCTTCTCTTCCGCCTCCTTCTCTCCTTCGGTCTTGGTCCTCTTGGCCTTCTTGTAGCTGGCGGTATTCCTGCGGCCTCCTTCGCCTTCGTCCTCCGAGTCAGAGAACTCTTCTTCACACGCTATCCTTTTGTCGTGAGCCCGGACTGAATGTAATGACGGGGGAGATGCACATTAGAAGATGCTGCTTTTCCACATCAGAGCAACTACTGCAGGGGAAAAGGGTCGTAAACTGCTCATGAGAAACGTCTTTACTCGATATGCGCTTGTTCTGATCTTCGTCTTCATCGCCGCTGTCCTCCTGCACGGCGTCTTCAGGGATGGCTTGCATCTGGACTCCAGGGGCGTGAGGCAACATTCGCAGGTTCTCAAACAAGCGCTGCCTAAAGGGTGCGATGCAGGAATACTTTTAGGCAAAAATCTATAAGTCTTCAGCTTAAACACAAGGTTAAGAAACGCTACTTTTATCTTGGAATCTAACGCTACCAGTGAATACTCTGAATGTGAAACATGTTGCTGGGGCTCACTTGATCTTCTCCAGGTAGTCGTTCGTGTTCTGATTGGTCATGTTGGACGGGCTGATGTGCAGCTTGAAGTCTGGTCCAAAGTACTCAAAGTAGTCGTTGTATGGGAGCTCTGTCAATTTGAGAGAAAATATTTACAGTAAATATAGAATTTCTACATAAATACAGAAAGTTCTTTGTGTATTTTAGTTATCTACCACTTTAAAGGGTGTTATTTTAATATTTAATTTAGGATGTCTCCATCTTTACGTGCTGTGTTGAAGAGCCAGCTCCAACAACAGCACAGCTGGCAGTCAAGAGTTTTTTTTAAGTTAATATTTCAATTTTAACACTAATTTTCAAAAAATTTGGCTACATTTTACTTGAATAATTCTTTGAGATACTTTTTTTTTCAAAGTTTTATAAATCTCGAGTGTCAATAAAAATCTGAATCTAAAACACTAAGGCGTAAAACCAACTATTGAAATTACTAATTTGTTTGTCTGTATTCTTAAAAAAGTGCTAAAGGTTTACATGTCGGAATGCAACATCCAAATTTATTGGTAGACACCTTAAATCACCTTATATTTTGATGAAATTGGTGAAATACATGATTGTTTTCTTTAATTGTTCCAATTTGATATTTAAAGTCTCAACTCCTGATTCTTGATGACTTGATTATTCATCAGATGTAAATGTTTGCAGCCTGTGCTCATACTGCACCACCAACTGAATGTCAATATGTAAAGAGAACTTATCCGATCACCCTTGACTCATGACTAGCCAGTCAGAAACTGAAAAATCCTCTTTTTGCCAATCAGTGAACACATACCTATAGATGAAGGCAGATATTTCTGTATCAAAAGACAATTTTTTTTCCTCTCCGCACTGACAATGAATCAGATTTGACTTTTACTGTCGTGTGTCATTTAGGATAAACTAAATTAAAATACATTTTCAAAATAATGGGGATTTATGTATTACTTTATTCAAATTCAGAAAGTCACATACACCAAGATAAATATGCCTTTAAACTATTTGGGAAAGTTAGATGATCTTGTCATGACTTTTTAGGCTTCTGATTGGTTCATTCACATCTGAGCTAAATGGAGGCATACCTTTGGATATATTTTAAAGCCAAGTTAAAACATGCTGCTTCCTTGTCTGACATTGGGGGGAATAAATAAATAAATAATAATAATTAAAGAAATAATAATCAAGGAGAGAACTTGGGAACAGAGCATTTCCAAACGGGAATAAAATCATACCGTTGGGGATGGAGCTATCAAGGGCCACAGCTGTCTCGAATGTCCAGCACCGTGCCACGTTACGGATGGTATAGCCGCCTCCTCCCAGCATCAGCAGTGGCAGGTTGAAGCTCTTTATGTACTCCACACACTTGGCATGGCCTAAGCAGACATAATGAAAAATATTCAATAAAAGAAACATTAAAAACTGAGATACAATTAGTCTCATCTGCCTTTGATTATCTTGCCTTTAATTGTGAGGTTGAAGCAGCCGAGTCTGTCCCCTGACAGAGAGTCAGCGCCGCACTGGAGGACCACTGCACTCGGCTGGTACATCTCCATCACCTTTGCCATGATCTACAGGGAAAGAAAAAAAAAAAAAAACGTAATGATTTTTATTTATGCAACAAATAACATTTAAACACAGGATTTTACTAACTCACAGGCTTGAAAATGGCTTCATAGGACTCGTCATCAATCCCGTCCCTCAGTGGATAATTCACAGCATAATATTTACCCTTTCCAGCACCGATGTCCTTAAAAGAACAAGAAAAATGATAATTGTTATTCTTATTATTACAGCACTGTGACATGTGTAAATGTAGTCATTAAGGACATACCCTGAGGTCACCAGTGCCTGGGAAGTACTCTCCATACTTGTGGAAGGACACAGTCATGACACGGTCCGTGGTGTAAAAGGCCTCCTCCACACCGTCTCCATGATGGATGTCAATATCTATATACAAAACCCTCTGATGGTATCTACAAATTAGAAAAGTTTTCTTTTATTCCAGCTGTTTTAATACATGTTATGTTGAATATTGCTATAATAATCATGAGAAGCCTGAAATGCCGTCGTCACGCATACTGAGTATCCTCCTTCCCGTCACACTCACTTCAGTAACTCCAGGATCGCCAGTACGATGTCGTTGACGTAGCAAAACCCAGAGGCCTCCGACTTTTTGGCGTGGTGAAGCCCCCCCGCCCAGTTGATCGCGATGTCTGTCTGCTGTTTATTCAACTTCACGGCACCCGCTGAAACACAGGAAGAGAGTGAGAATTTAACGCTTTTCCAACACACACAATCACCGGACTTTTCTCAAAGAGGATAACTTACCAACAGATCCCCCTGCAGAGAGCTGGCAGAACTCAAACAAGCCATCAAAGACTGGACAGTCCTCTCCCACATTAACTGCAAAACAACATCAGAGACATTCGTAATGTTCAGGCTGCCCATAATCACCCTTCAGACCTGCCACAAACATCTGTCCTGAGCGACCCAAGCACATCTGGACAGGACTAAATACACTGCTGAAAGCAAGCAAAACGTTTTGAGGACAGTTTCCATCAGACAGCTTCAGAGGTGATCTGGGATACTTGTATCACAATCCATCCTAAGACACACTGAAGATTCGCCTCCATGACCTGGAGGCAGCAGATCTGTCATTATCTTTCAATTACAAAGAAAATCTCCTTATTTTATACTGACTGAAAACCTGAAATTCTTAACCATCTCTCTAAATATTGCAAAAAACAACCCTTTACCTGAAAAGGTCTTGTGAATTTGCTGTTTGGAGTTGTCTTCAATATAAAGGACGGGCCTTAAAAATGTTGGATTACACTGATCACAGGACAGAGTATGTTTTCTCTGCAGTATGACAGTACTCATGTATTCTGATTGTTTTGGAGCTGCTGATACTGCTGATGTACCTGCACTTTAAGACATCCTGTCTCATTCACATATGAATATATCTACAGTACTGGCTGTGTGCCGCAGTGGAGCTTTTACGGGTTAAAATCTTTAGTGTCTGTGCGCTGATGCTGAGCTCCGTAATGCCACATGATTTATTCTTTATTTGTCCCATAGTGTTTCTGTTAAGTTACAAAATCACATAATTGGAAATCTCTAGCCTCAATGATACCACAAAAAGGTGTCCCAGATACGTCTCAACTGCGCTAAATAACAAATTATGTAAAGTAATTGAATGTACCCTAGCCGTTACACTAACATCAGCAGACCTGTTGATTGCAGCATGAACAAACATTGTAAACTTTGACTTTTCACACACAAAAACTCTTTGCGCTCCTGCCCATTTCATCAGGTCATTTAGTGTAATCGTTAGGATGACCTTCTTAACATCCCTAAATGACATTCCTCCAAAGACTGGTGTTTTTCTGAAATTTTAAACAGTTGATATATATTTTTGCTTCTTCAACACGCCTGAGTCAAATATTAGATCATTAGCAGGGCTCTGTAGAGCTTGACTGCATCCCAGTGAAGCTGATAATCCATTTGATTCAGATGTGTAGGACAAGGGACACACAGGACACCAGGTCCTGAGGATTTGAGTTTCAGACCACTGCCCTAGAGATTCAAGAAATCTTAACCTACATCTATGCTTTAGCTAATCGGTAGGTAGTAGATGTTTTTATCATTGATTTAGAGTTGCTGTTAGTTCTTTCTACCATGATCCCAAAAATTTTGTGATTTTCATGATTATTTTATGCATTTCGGGGAAACCTAGAAACCTCATATTCTTTTAAAACAGTAATCCATAGTTTCCTTGTAAGATAAAATTACTAATTCTTCCAAACTAACTACTCATAAATGGAGATTTGCTGATTTAGGGACTTAAAAATAATTTCAAATAGTTGACTGCAACATAATCTTTTATTAGTTTTGCAGCAGACATCCTGCTCTGTGACTAAACATTTGTTTCCATGTAAAGCTGGTGTCTGTCACCTGATTGCTCAGGAGGCATTACATACGGCATTTATGAATGACTTAGTGAGGTCAATGTTATCTGAATCAACCAGGGTGGATGGAAATACAACAATGTAACGGGAAGATTTTATCAACCTTTCAGACGAAACTTACATCTCTGCATCTGTTTGCTGTATTCCGACATGTTGTCCGGCCTGATGGAGCGCAAGAACCGGATGTAATCGTCGCTGTGATACTTGGTCATCTCCTCTCCGCTGGCTTTGTGTGGACGCTGGAACAATAAGACCATGGATTATATTCCGTCTTTGCAACAAGGTAGTACAAACCCCGCTTTTTATCATTCCACATACATATATCTCCATCTTTCTGTAGAGGCCATAGTTGAGCAGCAGGTTGTGTGTCATGCGGATGCGGTGAGGCTTCATGGGATGGCCCTGACCGTAGTAGTAATTCCCAACATCACCTGAAGTGGGAACAAATGCAGCAAATTAGCACACTGGGTGATTATTTTGCTTTAAACAAAATCATACAGTCAAATTAAGACTTATAAAGCAAACATTACACCCAAAGTACATGAGTGCAGTGACGTCATCCATCAATCACTAAACATCTATTGGGGTCTGTTCACTATCTTATCAGCGACACCAAAGAGAGGGGAACAAAATGAAACAGATCGACGCGCTGGCTCTTTACAATAAGTTAATGTTGACTCGACCATTTGCATCAACTTTTGAAGGTAGAAAGGAGGATATTTTCCCAGCAATAACCCATTTTACCGACAATAAACCAACATAAATATGTTAGCGCGCTAGCTGATTGGCTGGTCGTATCAAAGTATAAACAGCGCTCGAAAAAAACACAAAGAACTGCATTTTTGGGAGCAATCTTTGGTTATGGACGAACTTACAACTTATTTTGGGTTATATCACGCCAACATATTGTTGTTAGGTGAGGCGAGGAGAGCAGGCGGCGTCTCGAGCTAGCGGCGTTAGCTTAGGTTAGCAAGAGCTGAAATTGGCAGATGTAAACTGTCGGGTTTCATCCATTAACGAGTCGACTTGCTAAAGTGCAACTGTGGCTGTACTCACCATCATAGTAGTAGCAAACTTTTTTCTTTGTGCCTTGGGAGGTGAATGCCATTTTAGTCCTGTTTTTTCGGATGTTTTCAACCCCACAGTGCAGGAGAGGAGACAACAGCGACACGTTCGGTCAATGGGGTGTGATGTCAGCAGCGGACCACAGGGGGCGCCAGAGGGACACAAAGGGTTCACGTTTCCTACGTGCAGGAACGAGCAGCGCTTTCTCCCTCTGCAGCTAGGAGATGGCTTTACCTCTGTTGTACGTTTCTAAACCATTGATCTCTATTTATTCGCTGGATTGCGCATTGGCCGTATATAATACACGTCGCTGTGAAGCCACCAGCTACCATATTGGTACTCCCTATTTTCCTCCAGTAACTAGGGAATATGTGCGCTACAGCATCGAACAACGATGATTTTCTCATGTTCAGGGGGGGCTTAAGACTTTTAAAATGTCAAATGCCATATACTTTTATGTTATGTACTAAAACTATCAAGTACTGAGAAAGTCATGTGCTGAAGTATTTTGCATACTATTTTGTCATATATATATATATATATATATATATATATATATATATATATATATATATATATATATATATATATATATATATATATACACACACACACACACACACACACACACACACACACATATATATATATATATATATATATATATATATATATATATATATATATATATATATATACACACACACACACACACACACACATATATATATATATAGCTATATATATATATATATATAATATAAATAACATGCAAAATATTTCAGCACATAATTTCCTAGTACTTGATACTGTTAGTACATCCACTGACTGTAAAATTACCTGTGAAACGTTTTCACACAGCCAGAAAACTGCTTGTTGTTGCAACCAAATCCTATGGGGTTCTGTGAGAGTAGGGAGTAGCAAGATGGCGGCCAGTGACTTCAGTTTTTCAGGCAAATCACCAATCCAGTGAATAAATAGAGATCAGTGTTCTAAACATGCAAACTCAGTTTGGTTCTCATTCTAATAAGTGAGAACCAGATTATTTCTGTAGCCACAGTTTATTTCCCTAGACTGTCACTAATAAACACATGAATGGACACCCTGATTTGTCAGCTCCTCCCCTGGGAAACAAAATTTTCACATTTTCACAATTAAAACTAGCATTTAAAAAAGAAACAAAAAATACTGGGTATGCACACACATATATGAATATTTGTTCTTCTTTTCTATTATTTATTTACTCCAAAGTTCATATGTTTGTACCTAAGGTCTGATCACTGTGAGCATGTAAAACTGAAGTCAAATCCCTTGGGTTTTTTTTGCACAAAATCTTGTCCAATAAAGCTAATTCTGATTCTAATGAGGCTATTCGGACTCTAATGGATTAGAATGGAGGAAATGTATAACAAACAATACTTTATAACTGTTTTGCTCGTCCAACATCATCATGAGATCTGATATCTAGTCTAATCTAGCAGTGGTATTACTGTAAATATTTTTGTGGTTTTAACACTTCTTTAATGCTGAAGAGTGTGCAATTTTCACAAGTACAACTATGATGTTCTCTGAAGTGTATTGTGTGATCTGTTAACATTATGTTACAGTACATTTAAACTGTGCACTAAGAAAGTTCTAATATACTGTGTTTTAAATTACAGCAATATTAATTCAATTGGAAAAAAGGACACTATTCCATCTTAAAAAGAAGGTTTATGGTGACTTAATACCTTGTTTTGGTGCCCACCACTTCTTCCCTGTGGTATAATTATCGGTTGTATTTTTCTTTTAAGTGATGCTTTGTGTACCCTTGCTCCATCATGCCTGGCAGCGAGTGTACCAAGATGGCTGATGCAAATTTTTACTTGGAATTGAAATTTACTTTATGCTTTTTTGCATCTAGAAGTTGCTTTAACTTTAAGGCCTGGAGACCTTTATACTAACATGCATCACATACTGTGCGAGTATTGATTTCAAGGTTTTGTGTTGTGGAAAACAGAGATTTGGAAATGTGTTTCTTCTGCCCACATTTGTTACTTTATGACGTGAAGTATTTTTGCTCATTTTTATTTAATCATTATAAATACCAGAACCTGTACATACTTTTGTATGTCTGGCGTTCTGTTAAATGTGACATCATCCAAAGAAGACGGCTCACCCGCTATTACCATCTAATGTAGAACAGATTACTGGATCAACGTGTGCTTCTGTGCTTTTTTGTCTGTCTTGTTGTGTCTCTGCTCTGTCTTCTGTAACCCCCAGTCGGTCGAGGCAGATGACCGTTCATACTGAGCCCGGTTCTGCTGGAGGTTTTCCTTCCCGTTAATGGGGAGTTTTTCTTCCCACTGTCGCTTCATGCTTGCTCAGTATGAGGGATTGCAGCAAAGCCATGTACAATGCAGACGACTCTCCCTGTGGCTCTACACTTCTCCAGGAGTGAATGCTGCTTGTCGGGACTTTGATGCAATCAACTGGTTTCCTTATATAGGAACATTTTTGACCAATCTGTATAATCTGACCCAATCTGTATAAAATGATTGAACTTAACTTTGTAAAGTGCCTTGAGATGACATGTTTCATGAATTGGCGCTATATAAATAAAATTAAATTGAATTGAATTGAATACTTTTGTATTTCGTCTCTATGAAAATATCATTTTCACAAATTAAATCAGATTAAACAGTACTAGTCAAGTCAGTATTGAGTAACCTTTTTACCGAATACTTTTTTAGTGTGACTTGAGTAATATAATGGGTGATTGCATTTTACTTTTTGGGAAAAGGAACAGCGAAGTAGTGCTACTCTTATTTGAGTACTATTTCAAGCTAATCCGCTCACCTCTTTTTGCATAGCATAGCTGTTTTGTTTGTTAGGTCATAAATTTGAAGCAAACAATATTTATGTTAACAGCAGTATAATATGCACAAATTGTACAAAATTAGGTTTATTTTACTCATGCAAGAGCTTACCAGATTGAATTAACTTGGAAGGTTGACTAAGAGAATCTGGCCTGTTAGGATTCAGAGATTGTTTTTGAGTGTTTTAATCTGTGGCCGAACCTCTATAAGAAGTGTGGATCCCGACCCCCAATTTTTTCAGCTGGTTCCACCGACCTCCAACCTTGACTGACTGATCCCATCATCCATTACCATGAGTAAGTGAGATGTGAAACATTCAGGTCAAACATTACCAGTAAAACAAGTAAAATTTTGTTTTTTGCTACCACTATAAACTCTTCTCTCATGTACAGTTGAAATTAGATATTTATGTTCATTGTAAAAAGAGAAAGATACTTTTGATCCTCATTGTCTGACAGTTAATCTACCTAAAGTTTACCTGTTTTAGGTAAATTAGGATTACCAAAATTATTATTATTTCTAAAATGCAAGAACAATAAGAGGGAATTTTTCTTATTACCTTTGGAAGATCAGTGATTGTATATTTGTTAAATAAGCTCCAAAGCCATAAAACCCAATACCTATTGATATTAGAAATGCTGCTCCATTAAACACTTAAAAAATGGGAGACATCTCGACTTTAGTTTTTAAGCAGTAATATTTTTAAATCCATTCTTTTGCTATTTTAATGTTTTCTAAAATCTCTTCAAACATTTTTAAGATATATTTTGCTATTTCAGGATATATTGTTGGCATCTTAAATTGTGCTTTTAAAGGCGAGGGTTTTCCTTGTCCAGGTATGAAAGTTGTGATACAGATGTCAGTTTACCTAATTCCTTCAAAGTTACAGATTTACTTTGTGCCAACATTACTATATTCTGACATAATGGAGAAATCTAGCTCATCCACAGTAAATCAGATCTGTACCAATACGGGCTGAAAGGCCTTTCAACAAAAAAGAAGCCATAACTCCAAAAGCCACGTTAGAAACAGATTAAAGACAATATGTACCAAAGACAAGGGGAAAGCATGTAAACTAATACCTTTGAGAAAGTAGTAAAAAAAGCAACTAAAACACCCCTTTCTCACTTTTCTGGCATTTACAAACTAGAAAATCAAAATAAAATTTTAATTGACCGATAACAGGGTAGATTTAGTCCAATTTAATGCCAGACAGTAAAAAATGGTTGTCTCTTTTTATTCAGTGTATGTAAAATATTTGGTTTCAACACTGATACTGAACCATTATATAGGTGGAAAAGGTCACTGTGTGTGGTGAGCTCTCTTTTTTCATGCTATTGTTATATTCTGAAGAACCTTATTGTAATTTTTTTTAAATGTGGATTCTGGTCTGACAATAGAACTGTAACAGGATTTGCAGTAAGTAACCATTTACAGGAGTACTACTGTTTATAGTGTAGTGTATATCGTATTGTATACTTTTCTAAGCAGAGACCCTGTAAGTTCCTGTTGTTTTATTTGACAGGAAAACCATTTATTCTCGTTGGTGGCACAACACAAATTTCCTATTGTATGCTTCTTAAACTGTACCTTACTTTTATATTAAAACTGAAATGATGTCACTACTGGTTAATTGTTGTTAATGAGAAGTCAGTTTAACAGTGAGCACCTCATGTTTAAACAAAATTGTATATTTTTCCAAATTTCAAAGGTTTCGGGGAAAGTTTATTCAGGGTACACCCTGGACAGGTTGCCAGTCCATCACAAGACTAGAGAAATTATAAAGATGTATATTTACAGGATATATAAAACTGTATCTGACGCACACTAATCACTTAATTTCAAAAAATACATTTTCGGTATTTACGGATTAGACATTCATTCTTTATAATAAAATAAAAAACATCCATAAAGTACCTTCTTTGTATTTAATATGCTTCCCAACTCTATTCAGTCGAACAGTGGCTCGTTTTATGCCTTAATACACAACATTCACAAAAAGCTTGCTACTGTAAATTAAACCGTTATGATGATGCATAGGTAAAAAATTCAACTGAAGCAGTTATTTACATGTTTTTCGTAAAAGCACCAGGAGAGCAGCTGTTTATTCAGCTCCAGCACTGAGTTCCCCGTTTATTCAACCAGCAGGATTCCATGTTTCCTTCAGAGATTACTGCAAATGTTTTCTGGATTAGTTTGATGCACAAAGTACTCTTATGATGATCGTCCCAGTTCCCACCCCTAACTTCTCTAGCAAATAGGAAAAAAAATCCAGCATCAACTATCACCAGTTGTGCTATTAGTTTGATTACACATATGTGTGTCTCTGTGGGTCTTTTTCTCTGGTCTGCAGCTACTCCTGGTACTGCCTCTCTGTGGCAGTGAAGAAATCCTCCAGAAGGTGCTTCAGGTAGTCAAACGTGGGTCTTTCCTCTGGTCTCTCCCTCCAGCACTCCTGCATGATGTCATAAAGCTCATCGGGGCAGTTTTCTGGCTTCGGCATTCTGTATCCACGCTCCAGGTTCTGGATCACCTCTGGGTTGGACATACCTGGACAGGGAGTAAAATTACAATCAGTTATAATAAATAAAAGACTGTTAATTTGGTGATATCCACCTGATGGCATGTACATAAAAATATGTCCTTTTATCAGGCAAAATCCTTATTTTAATGCTTTAAAAGACCTTTAAACCATTTCTGAAGTAACTTAAGGCAAGGCAAATTTATTTATATAGCACAATTCAGTACACAGACAATAAAAAGTGCTTTACATGATTAAAATACAGGAAATAAAGCAGAAAAAAAGTAAGTAGGACAAAGCAGTTGGATTATATATATAAAAAAAAAAGAAATTAGATAAATTTGCATTCGACTGTTTAACTAGTGCAGTCGAAGGCAGTCCTAAACAAATGAGTTTTTAACTTAACAATATATAACCCCAATACTTTGGTGCTTAAGCAATGTCCTCAATTGTAGACCTTTGTTGTTATTTTTTCCATTTTGTTATTGAACTTTTTCAAAAAAGACACAATGGATTCACCATCATAATAGATAAACATTTGTTGAAGAAACTTCAGTTTAAGTGAAGTTAAACGCAAGCTTAAATTAAGCTTGAATTTACTTAAGATTGTCCCTACGGTCAAAATTATACACACAGACTCAAACATATATCCCTTCCCTGATTGCACAGAGTTTGTAGTCATGGTGTCACGCATCAAGCAGCTTCGGGCCAACGTATAGAAGCATTTTCGGCCACCTTTAGCATGATACTGCCACTACCATGTCTCCTCTTAACCCTTTCAAACATTCCTCTTGTCACTGTGGCCAAAAAACCAAATCCTTGTCGGATGAGTTTGTCTCTCATCTGCACCAAGATCCTTGGGCTTTCCTACTGCTTTTTGTAAAGGTGAATCCAATGACTGCTGAGACAACAAATTAGTTTTATGCTGGAAACAGAAACCAGCAGCTGCACTGAATAGCAGTCAGTTAAAGGTTAACAAGTTAACTGGTCAGCTTAAAAGACATTTTAAGCCTTCAACCACTTATTAAAGCATTGATGAGAATCAATGTATATTTACACAATAGACAAATCAAAACTGTAGGTATTGTCTTTGTGATTCAGTTATCATCCTCTGGGCTAGTTTCTTGTGTATGATCTTCCCTTTGTCAGCTGTTGAAGACACATAAAAAAAAATCTAATATACTCGGGAGGAGTAGCTACCTGGGTAAGGAATCCGTCCATATGTCACTATTTCTGTGAGAAGAATCCCAAATGACCACACGTCCGATTTTATAGAGAAGGTGCCATAGTTTATAGCTTCTGGTGCTGTCCATTTAATGGGGAACTTTGCACCTGTGAACAAAATGAGGGGGAGGGTCATATTTCGAGGAAAAAAAGAAAGCACATGTCAAGAAAAACTGCAATTTTGAGTCAGCCTTTATTCAGATAAACCATTATCTCTTGAAGGTCTTCGCTACCTTCTCTTGCCGTGTATTCATTGTCCTCTATTAATCTTGCGAGGCCAAAATCTGCAACCTTACAGATGAGCTCTTGGGAAACTAGGATGTTGGCAGCCCGCAGGTCTCGATGAATATAATTCTTCCGCTCAATAAACGCCATCCCATCAGCCACCTGTAGAGAGCAGCACATTATCACAAATGCCCTCAGGTAGTGTGTTTGTGTACAATCGTGAAATAGATGTCTGTGGAGGATCTGTGTGTGTGTGTGTGTGTTGGCACTGCGGCTGGACAGATGAACCAAAACCAGGGAGTATACCACTTCCCCAGGTCACTTGCTTGCACCCTTTTACCTCTTTTCTATGCTGGTGTGCTCCACCCAGGTGCACAGCTGCGATTACACAACACAATCTGATAGAAAAATGGTACAGTCTTTAGACTTGTCTACTCAGAGGTTGAGTTTCTGTTTCAGTCAAAGACTACATGACTCAATAAAAACCATAGACCACTGACTAAATGTAACAGCACACCCGATCACAGAGTCTAGATTTTTACAATTTTCAAAGACTTCTCCTCCCAGAGTCTCTGAGCGACAGCACCGTTTTCTGCCTGTCCATCCAGGTTTTAAATTGTGAAGGTGTATTTGAGGAAAGGTGTGCGTCACAGAAGCTGGAATGTCTCATATAGGCGTCAGGGTAGGACGTGTTCTTCCCACAAATTTGAGCTCTACGCCAAATACTGAACTTCTTCACCGTTGTTTTTCATTTTCCCACCGCACACGTTGATGTACTATGTTTGGATATTACAGAAGTGGAGGGAAATGGTACAAGGTTTTATAATTGTATTTATTCTGAAAAGTGTGGTGCATGTTTATAATCAGTCATCTTTACTCTGAAACTGCTAGAAAAAATTCAAAGCATTACCATCCAGCTAAACTGCCATACCCAGAAAGGAGAGTATTTTTCAGACAACCAACCAAAAGGCTCATGGTAATTCTGTAGAAGCTGCAGAGCTCCACGGCTCAGGTGGGAGTGTTAACGGGAAAACTCTTAGTTAGTTGGGCACAAGCCGATGATAAATGCAATGTCGAAAGAATACCAGACATGCTGTTGTCAGCCTATCAATGGTCATGAAGTAGTCAGCAAACATATGGACGAAGGTGCTCCAATGAGATGAGCCAGAAACTGAGCATTTTGGCAAACAGGCAAAAGACTACATATGGCAGAAAACAGACACTTCACATCTCTGAAGACTCATCAGCATCACGAATGGTTTGGAAGAAGGAAGCTGGTAAGACTTAATGGGAATATGGATGGAGCTAAATACAATAGGGAGGGGGGGACTGTAGCAGCTGCAAAACCCTCGAAAGCAGGACAGAAGTTCACCTGCTAGCATTTCCTTAAACCTACTGCGAAAGCTTAAATTGAACGGCTGACCCAGGCTAAGGTCAGACCTAGATTTATTTCAGAATATATGGCAAGACTTGAAAATGAATGCAAACACACGCTGCATTTAATCAAAGTGAGCTTGAGTTATCTTGTAGTAAAGAATGGGCAAAAGCTTCAGTTTCTAGTTGTACAAAGCTGGTAGACATGTGCCACTACAGAAAGGTGACGCTACATAGCACTGACTCTGGGGGGCTGAAAAGAAAGTCATACTTTTCAGATTTTTTTACCTGAATATTTTTAAAATCGTGTATTCTTTTACTCTCACTTGACATCTGAGGAGTCATTTGGGTAGATCTGTCACGCGAAATCCTACTGAAAGGCTCTAAAGTTTTTGATTACAACATGGCGTGAATAAATTGAAGGTGTTTTGAAAAGCCATCACAAAACCTATGTGTTAATGCTGTCATGGTGTTAGACTCAGACCTGTTAACACCTCTCGGCCCTTTTTTGATAATTAATTTTGGGAAAAAAGAAGTCAGTTTTTTTCTGTATTCCAAGAAAATCTGCTTTAAACTCCTACAGATTGCACATTACCCCAAAAAAAGTTAGATTCTTCAAGACATTACATTTCACGATCTGCCACCGCACGATGTTAAGAAATCCTTTCATGACAAATGCCGTCGGTGTATTATGGGCTGGCATAAAAGCATTGTTCGCTGTAAAACCTTCACCACACCGCTCTGCACGAAGCGTAGATCTTTTTACCGAGCTCTGACATGTCTAAGAGCTTGCCTTGGTGAGATAAAGAGTCGTTCGCCGTGTAAGACTTTGAAACTTCAGGCTGTCTTCCTGTGGTTGATTTTGTCATTCCCACACCCACCGTACCCCATGGAGTTAAGGTTTTTCACTGACAAGTAACAGTTTGAAACATTTACACGGGTCTCATGTGAAATCCCCAGAGATTAGTCCTGCATAAAGAAAAACATTTTTGTAAAATTAACTCTTCTCTGAATTCTGTAGTGAATTAGCTCAGATTAGGATTACGTCTGGTTAATGCAGGAGAACAGCTCTAAGAACTCTGAAACTCTGCTACCTTCCCACACTTTGAAGCACACATCCTGTTCACAGACTGAGCGCTTACTTCATCACAAAACAGTCACTTTAAATGTAAGGAAGTCCTCTCTTTTTAACCATCTAAATTAGCGCAAGAATTCAGATCAGTTTGAAACCTTCTAACGTTTTTTTCCCTTTAATGCCTTTTTGATAAATACGTCTAAATAGATTGAGCGAAACCAATGCGGATCATAGTTTCAGGTTCTGTCATTGTGGAATGATCTCAGTATTTTTGGCTCGGTTGCCACCCTTGAGCAAGCAAACGCAAAATGAAAAAAGCTGCAATTTCATCCGGTTTGTCCACTTCAAATCCAGTAAGGACAGTTGTATTTGTGCTATAATGTCTAGACTTGCAATAATGATTACGTGCATGTCTTTTTGCACACAAACCCACCCAAGTCTCCATGTATTACAAGATTAGTGCAGAATTTAAGCCTCGTTAATACAGTTGCTGATTTATTGCCCAGAAGGATCATGCTGAGAGGGAGGAAGTGGAGGTATATGAATGAGAGGGGATCTGGTAAATTAGGTGGAAGGAGCATTGTAATGGAAGGACCGAAGGTTAAAGACAGCGGTATCTCACCTGTGATGACATGTCTATGAGTGTGTTGGTGGATAATTTGCTTCCCTCCTGTGTTTTCAGGAAGTCCACCAAGCTTCCTGTGAAAAGAAAAGCGGTTAGCCTTTTTTTTAATTGAAGCATGAACAATAATGTCTACGAACAGGATTACAGTCACATTGTATAAAATGCATAATACCTTCAGAAATGAATAGGAGTTAACTAAAATTATTTGTACTTTCAAAATTGTCTGTTAAATGTGTCATAATAGAAGGGGATTTTAGCTCTCCTTAAATGTTTTTACTATAAAGGCTAAAAAAGGTAAATTTTTCTTTTCAAGCTATATTCTGTGTTGCTTCTCTGTACATTTTGTGACAGGATATAGCCATAAACTTCCTGCTTGAACTTCTGATTAATTCATACCTTTCTGAAATAAATCTAACCAGTGGGGGTTTCGCAAGCTCTTCATGAGCCAATTGAAAAGAAGCCACACGGTCTTTTCCTTTTAGAAATGAGTGTTGGAGGTCACTTAAGCCATGGCTGCTCCTTCCCATATCTTCGAGCCAGTCACGCATGCGGCAGGTCTGCTCAAAGCATTTTTCTTGTTTAAAATGATAAGCTGGAAATTACTTTTCTTGTTCAGTTTTTCGGTTTTAATCTGAGGTTTAGTTTTGGACTGAAGCACAAAAAAAGTGAGCCCAGACCTGACGGCCTTATACTTGGAACTTCTGTGGCTTTTTCTTTGTTTGTGCACTTGTGTTGGGACTTTTATCCTTATTTTCTTTTTCATGTATTCGTTTTCATTAGGCTTAAGTTTAATCAACGCAGCTGGCCTGGTTTTCCTATGTAAAGTGTTGTTTAAGCCTTTTTTTAAACGTATGTGATTGCACAATATTAACGAGCTTGTCTGGGATCTTATCCTGGGACTTCTTTCATAAGGTTGTTATAAAACGAAGACAGGAAATAGGTTGTCTAGTTTAGTGTTACATTGTCTGCTTATCCAATCAGCTATTAGAGGACAACACAGATTTATTATAGTTTATTTAAAAAAAAACATTGACATGTGGAGGGGGACTATCAGTTTTCTGTTGCTTAACAAAACTAATAAACTATATTGAAAATTTTCTTTGGCCTCCAAAAAATAAACTCATAAGGGATGTGGTAGAACTTAGTTAACACCTGGTAATCATTGAGCTCAAAACATCACTATTTGATATATAGTGTATTATGTTGGGTTTTGAGGCCAAAATTCAGACAAGTCAAATCTTTAGAGTGCAAGTCAAGTCTTTGTTTTGTTGTTTTAAGGGTGTTCTCAGGATTATTCTATGCGTTATCACTGGTAACATTCTTTGTCTTCTTTCACATGTGATGCTTAGACAGCTGCTCCACATGTTTTAATCATGTTTTAATCAGCCGTGATGCTGTTTATCAATTCCAATGGCTTTGGAGGCCTTCTCACCCAGTTTATTTTCACCCCCGAAATCCTGTAGGTGTCTTCGTATTTTCATGGTATTAAAACTTCTTGCTAACATCACTAACAGTTTCATCATTATCAGGATGTTTCTCTGTTTTAAGTTCGTCAAAGATTAAAAAAAACCTAATCATAGTTAACAAAGGTTTATAGTAAACGGAAAACAGAAAAAAAAGATGCTGCATTAAGGAGACAAATGACATTTTGGACTTCATAATTCCCTCATGGACATAAATAAACCGAGCAGGACCAGAATAGCACCTGAAATCAGCAAACACAACACTTGGAGGAAGTGGACCATAATCTGTCAAGCTGACGTGCACTTTCTGATAACTAGCACAGAATAATATCTCTGTTTGGAGGCCAGCTAAAGCAGACCAAAGGAAATGCTTTGAGAAGAATGACTGTGCCAGGAAAGAAGAGGCATTCACTTCTCTGCTTAAGTCTGGAAGGTTGCTTTTGAAGTTTGAGAGCCAGAGCAACGCTCTTTGTCAAGGCCACAAAGGGAAGCCGGGAGTACAGACCTGCTATTTTCCTCCTTTGTTGACCTCAGTAATGCAAAAAAAAACTGAACAAACTGATATAAGGATGTGAACCGAATCGGCAGAAGAGACAATTGTCCACACATAGATCCAGGACAAAGAGCTTGACTGACGTGAAAGCACTGCTGGTTTACCAACGATAACACAAAGGCACGCCTTTCACTTCAGCTTTAAGGCCGTTGTGTTTGTGAATGCAGTGAATCTCAGTGCATTTCGGCGCCGTCCCTCACAATAAAAACGATCACAAAAACTTTAGGGGTTAAGGAGAAAGTTAAGGGGGAAAAGATCTGTGACAGCTATCATCTGAAGGCAGATTCTGGTCATTAACTGTTCCGCATGCAGACTGCTTTCACGCCTCTATATTATTGGTATTTAGAATTAGCAGTTAGCTCATACAAGCTATCTGAGGCGAGAATGGAAAAGAGGAAGACAGGATGCTGGCCATACAGCCGTTGTAAAAACTACTATTAATGGCACCGGTGCATGATGGAGACCTTTCTTTTCTGAAATTTCCCTTTAACCTGTAAACACAATAAATCTTCCAGGACAGGTCCGGAAAAGAAGAAGAGAAAGTTCATGTTTGCTTTGAAACATTTTAACACGTAGGCCGTGAATACAAGCGAGCCTAATGAGGAGAAGATAAAAATAGCCAGCGTAAACAGGCCGAAGCTCCCATACTTAGGCCTGCTCACGCCGCAGCTTTCATGCTCAATTGCTGGTGATGAACACACTTTATATTTCCAGCATGGCTGAGGTCATACACAAACAGAATAGTTAAAAAAAAAAAAAAGAGATCGACTAACATGAAGTCGATTCTCTGGAGTCGAGGGTTGACGTGAAAGCATTGTGACTCATTAGTCGGGTGAAACTCACAGGGCAGCCTGGTCTTTTGTTCAAACACGTGTTCCCACCCAGAGTCTGATAACAGATCAACATGTTTAATCCTGAACATCTATGACACCAGGCCAACACAGCTCCTTTGTCTTCGCTCCAAGCTACAAGCTCCGAGCTCACTCTCCTCAACTGTGTCTTTACGGTAACGAGGCAGGAGCTTAAGGAAATGATTAATTCAGACAAGCTGAAACATATTTTAGCTGACGAAACCTTTTTCAAAGGAGCAAGCATGAGTGTCCCAGGAGTTCTCTTTTATTCATCGTTATAAGGAAACCACTTTAAAGCAAGTTTTGCTTCCTCTTGTAATGAGATCTGATGGCACCTACCATTCTCCATGTACTCTGTGACAATGAATATAGGTTCCTGGGTAACCACGGCGAAGAGACGGACGAGACGAGGATGCTGCAGGTTCTTCATCATGTTGGCTTCTGCCATGAAGGCTTCCACTGACATGGTGCCCATCTTCAGGTTCTTAATGGCCACCTTCCTGTCGTTGTTGTAGACACCTAAAAGAAGGACATCTGGGTCTCAGTGGCTGTTAAGGATTGCTCAAAACAAAACACTAAAAGTGGAGGAAAAAATTTAAACCACCAATCATAATTTCAATCTAACTAAAAAAAATGAGCAAAATTCAGAGAAAATTCAAGGAATTTGTTTTCTGTAGGTTAGATTGTCTGCCTACAAATAGACATGGGTCGGTATCAAGGAATTGAGGTTATAAATAGCTACAGTTTTGAAATCTTAAAAATAAAATTTAAAATCTTCCCACTTCTAAAGTTTAAAGTTCTCATAATGAGAAGACAACAGAGTTTTCCCCATCTGCAATTCAGTGATGCAACCCCCATCTACAGTGCGGCCAACTCTGTAGATATATATATACACGATTAACAACAATAATAATAATAATAATATGTCCGGTTATAATGGCTTTAACTTAATTGTGTTTTAACTTCTCATTTGCTCCTTCAGTTAGTTTATGTTATTTTCTTTGATAAAACACTTTTTGTTTCAGTCTTCAGTCACTTTTGTAAACAGCCTATTGACATCATTCCAATTCATAATAAATACCATCTAATTATACTGTACGTAAAAGCAATCAGGTCACTCCAGGGTGATGTACCTCACCATGAAAGGGTTTTAGACCCCTTTCACAGCCGTCGCTGCAGGTTAGATCTCACGCAGATGCAAAACACGCCTCCAGCTAAAGTAGACTGGAAGGAAAAAGTTACCTAATCCACATTTATATTGTTTTGAATGAAACCAGACTGAATTAGAGCGATATCTACATCCTCAGTTTACACCTTAAATTATATAATTTCTGCTCATTTTTATGTTTCTATAAAAAAGAAACACAAGACAAACAGCCTGCACCTCATAGAGGCCAAATCGTACAAAACCCATCTCATATTTCATAAAGTTTCTTACATAAACTAAAGTAATTATTATTATTATTATTGTTATTACCTGAAACTATTTGCTGTTTGTCAACTTCTTCAGTTCTGATTATATCTTAAATAAACCATTCACTTAGCAAAGAGGAACAGCAATAATTTTGTATAAGTTAATGGTTTAAATTTTCATCTTTTTATGTTCCCTGAAATGTTTGCATATATTTACCATGTATTTCCACCGGAAAGAGTTAGTATCTAACCACAGGTGCCAAACAAGTCATGAACATTTAAATAAAATCATGGAGATTTTTAAACGATAGCAAATTCAGGGAAGCCTTTAGGCTCTTTAAATTTCCTTTTCCTTTTTAAAGGTGATCTTTATCATTCTTGCAATAGCTCATTTTCAAATGTTTCTGCCCAGATGAATCAAGCAAAGTGCTGAGCAAACTGGAATATTTTTACACAACAGATTATTCCAGGGGGGGGGGGAGGGGGAATGCACTAAACGTTATGTGCAAAGCAAATAGATCTTTGAAAGTGTTCAGTCAAGTAAAAAAAAAAAAGTAAAAAAAAAACTTTGTAGCTTCCTTTGTTTTTCGTCCAAATTATAACCTTGACAAAATCAGCTGGCTTCATTTTCAGCATCACATCCAACAACTATTTGAATGATGCTGATAACATTTCTTTCCTGACAGAAAAAGTATAAATATAAGATAAGTATAAGTAGATCAAATATAAATCAAACTTTAATCTTGAATCATGCAAAAGGGACTTCATAGAGTACATTTCATAGAAATAACGTGCAACTAAATGAGTTTTTCAACAAGCAACACAGGAAGCCCAACAGGACATCCAGAAAGGCTGTTTGTTACTCTCAAAGATCATTTCCAGCACCACTGTTTGCTATTAATAATAAAGTCTTAGTCCAATATTTGAACCTGCCTGCTTTTTTTTCTTGAGAACATTTAAATAGTGGGGAAGAAAAGCAATTATCATAGTAAAATCAATAGTAAATTGTTTCACACTGTAGCTCAGGAGGTGCAAAATAATTCAAGAAATACTGAAGTAATTTTTAAAAGTAATTTACGTGTTATCATATCATGAATTAAAATGTTACATTTTTAATCGATTAAATGAAGATTTCTGAATAATTAGATTTATAAAAAGGTATTTAGCAAATTGTTTATTTCTTGGACTTTTGGCTAGGTTCTTGATCCAATGAGAATTATTCACACTGTCTCTCACACGCTGATGTCTATTCGCACTCTTTATTTTCTCAGGGAATGTTTGGGCGTTCAAGGAAATTGCACAGCTGTGTAACATGAAGATTTGAATTAAATGCACAGTATTTCGCCTCATCTTGTAAACTGACTGCAACTGGTCTTTTTGTCTCAAACATCCATTAACTTGGACGATCAGCCTGGACATGTCAATGTTTGATAATGACTATTTGCACGCTGTTTAACTCCTCAGTGATCGTTCGTCTGATACATTCATGCAATTGCACAGAAATCGATATTTTCTGTAAAGGGACAGCTATCTGTCGTTTTGACTTGAACCTTTTATCAAATGTTAAGGACTATTTTTGTGTGCTTTAAGCTTCTCAGGAACTGTTGCTGTTGCAATAAAAAAAATTGTTGTGTCTCCGGATTTTGTTTGATCCTGTGTGGCACCAAAATCTCATTATGGTATCACAAGATAACAACAAAAAATGTTTGATTTGATTCTTGATTTTGGCCTTCCATAGTTAAGGGAATTTAAAATCTTAATACCCTTTTCTTCCACACGTATTTCTAATACATTTAGTGCAAATGCACAAACGTGGGTTAAAAAGCTCTCTGCTCCCCATTTAGGTTTGGTTCAAGCCTAAAAAATGTTGCCCGTCTCATTCATCCAATAATATCCACTGTGGTTTAAGCTAATTTATGTACAACTAAAAGCATCTACTCATCATCAGACGACCATAAACCATTGCTTGGTTCAGATATTTGCTGTTTTAATAACAGTTTCACATGACACTGAGACTGGCTCTCCACAGCACTCCCCAGCATGTACTCAACCAAAGCCATAACCAACCAGGTTGTTCTTTCTTTTACATAAAACGCCAAGCGTGAAGCATATAGCGATGAGGGAACAAATCTTTATCTACTAATGAAAGCATTCCTCTGTCTCTTTTTTCTTCTTTTTGTAATGCACTGATGGCTATCGCGTGCAGTGCCTTGCAAAAGTCCTAAAACTCCTTGAACTTTTTTCCCCCCATTTTCTTATGTAGCAAACAACAAAATGTAATGTACTTTTTTGCGGTTTTTGGAGATAGATAAAATTATGTATAATTTTGAAGTGGATGGAAAATGATAAAAGGTTTCAAATTTTGTTTTGCAAATGAAATCTTAAAAGTGTGGCATGCATTTTGCCATGTATTCACCCTCAACCCTGATTTATTAGTTTGCAGAACCACCTTTTGTGGCAATTACAGCTTCAAATCCTTTTTTGGAGTATGTCTCTACCAGCATGCTTTGTCTCTAAAGAGATTTTGTGAATGTCAGTCTTCAAGTTCCGCCAAAAAGTACCAGCAGATCTAGGTCCTGGTCATTTTAACTGAGAAATATCCTCTGACCTAACCAGTGAATTGTAGTTCTGGCTGTATGTTTGAGATATATATATCTGACAACCAGGCAAACTTCTTTCTTTCACGAAAGAATTCATTTTTTTTCCTCGTAATTAGCATAAAACTGCTTAAACCTTTTTTTTCATGGTGCGTTCAGGGTGTTATTGACTTCTGAAGGCAACTGGTTGCACTGGATTTCATGTGGAGGTAAACGAATAAAAGAGGCAGAGTATGTGTGTACAAACTTTTTAAAACCAAACCTCATTGTCCATTCACTTCACAATTATGCATTATTTTGTGTTGATCAGTAACATATTTTGGTTGGAACTTGAAAAAATTTTGAAAAATCTCATGGAGTACAAAAGGTTTCGCAAGGCACTGTCTTCCCTACAATTATATTTTTTTAGGCGAACTGTTTACCAAATGTATTCAGCGGAGGTATGTCGATGCTCTCGTGTCCACTGGCGTCAGTAAACATTTCGTTTGGATGACGGTGTACAAACAAACAAAGAGCCCAGATTTCATGCAGAGCAATGTTGGGAACAGAAAGTGGCGGCGAAATGAGGGCAAGTCCCATGGTTAGCAATGTTTAGCTTTTGTTCAGTGGTCTGTTTGGGAGGTTAAATGGTGCTGGCAAATGAGAATGGAAACTAGAGGGGAAATTGTCCATTCAATTGAATGATAATGAGGTTGTGGCCTAACAGATGTGCTTGTGATCAAAACGTTTAGCCCCTCTTGTTTAACTTCACGCTGCAGGATCAGTTTCAAAATGTTGTTAGGAAACAAATCTTAAAGATCCATGAGCTCATCAAAAAGTGAGATACGAGTATTTGGGGCAATGTTGTACGTCAGGGTTAATACCACACATCATTCTTTCTTTAAGCAGCTCAAACAAGCCTACAATTAGGACTGAGCCGAAGGAAACTCTTCTGCACACGCTGCAGAAAAGCTCTGGCTCTTGGCAGGCACGCAGTCTAGCTCCCAACCAGACCGGGCATTTTCACATGTGATGTATCTGCACACAATTCTTCCGAGTACACAAGTTAAATCTCATGGAAACGGAAAACAACTTACCCATCCAGACTTCTCCAAACTGCCCTGCTCCAAGCCTGCGCTCCAGCTTCAGGGACTCCCGGGGGATCTCCCACTCGTCCTGCCACCAGGGCTTCTGCGGCGCCCTGGACTGACAGGGTTTCACAAGGACTGTGCACAATCCATCTGCTTCACCTGGGAAACACAACATGCAGCAGAAATGAACATTTTAAGTCCTCAGCAATCAGAGATGTAGACTGATCCCTTTCACAGGCATACATACGGGAGTAATGCTGGACAAGCTCCTTCAGAGAGTTGAAGGATATCTTGGCTGTGATGTAGAAGCCTCCACTGTCCATGTTGCGGATCCTGTAGTGCTTCACACCTTCCCCTGTGTTGTGGTCCAGATCCCGGACTGATAACGAGTACGACCCTGGAGCGGCGTTAAGGAGGAACAGAGAGAACGTGAGGCAGATGAATGACAAATTTAGGGTTAAAGATGCCAGCAGGGTTAAAGACATAGTTTGCTGTTGACACTGTTTTTCAGAGGTTGCATAGGTAACAAAAGTTAAAGCCACTTGGCAGGCATTTTTAAAATAAATCAGATTCATTTCATGGTCAGTTTTCCTTCGTTTTGATATCCCTGCCCTCCCAAAAGCAAGTTGATGTGCCCCTGGTGAGTTCAAATGAAGAAAATTATCTTTTTTGTTCCATTTTCGGTCAAATTTATCTGAATGATTTTAATCAAATTTTGTAGTGCTACTGCAAAACGTTTCAGGCATTTGTGAGAGTATTTCATAGATTTCAGGAAAACTTTGCAAGAATAATGTACAGTGGAGCAGGGCAGACTGTCCTGGTCAGATTTTATTGATAAAAATCCTCAATGCTTATTTCAAACCAAGCTGTCATAAAAAGATCCGGTTTGGTGATCCTAAATTAAAATGTTTCCTGCAGAGCTGCTGCATCACCAGCCACCACTTGAAATAATCCCCAGAGGGACAGACCTTTAATGAGCCTAACGAGGCTCATTGGGGTCAAACTCCGATTAAAACGTGTAAAGTTTAACCAAAATCGGTTACAAATCTTTAGTTTTCCCCAGCGTATGCTAATGCCAGATGATCAGCCTGATTCTTGTGCGTCTTGTGGCGTCATCAACCCAACTACTCACAAAAGAGACGATAACTTTTTTTCCTTTGGGTAAGATGCATCTTGTGAAATCTTGCAGTGGAAAGCCCCAATTCGTTATATTGGTCTGTCTATTGGATTGTCAGTCTACACTGGATGGTGTCTTCATATTGTTTCAAAGTGTTAGATGGTTGGTGTGTGGCTAACCCTGCTAAGCTGTGGCCAACCTAAACATAACATAAACGTTTCAAGCCATGCATGGTTATCTACACCTAGCTTTGATATAGCATTGGTAGCAGCTCTGTAAGTTTATACTTTAGATGAAAAAAATTGCAAAAAATATATACATATTTTAAAAAAAAGTTTAAACCATCTCTAATTTCATGTTCTTTTGACTTTCTCTCAAGGCATACACCCACCCGACTGACTGTCAGGGTATTGTAAAGCATTTGCTGAGAAAATGAAAGAAGTAAAGCACAAATGGACACAGAACCTGAAACACCCTCCAGTTGTCATTTTCTCTTGGGGAATCCTCTTGGTGCTAAATTGCTATTTTCTGTTCCTCTAGCTGCATTATAGTGGGTATTTTTTACTAAAATAATAAAGAAATGTGATGATTTTACTAAAGAAATATCAACCGAATTTATAATTGTGACTGTTTTCAACAAAGTACCCATTAACCTTGATTATGGTAGGTTGTTAGAGAGAAAACAGATAAAATAGCTCAGCTCCCAATGAAAAACTTGGGAAAATCTTTAGAAAAATGGGGCAAATACTGTTTAAGACCAGATAACACAAATGTTTAGCAACTTGAAAGCTAATTTTAATGCTTAGGGGTAAACGCAAGTCTCAAGGGGTAAGTAGGGTCTTTAACAGTAACATGAAACTGTTCTCAAACAGATAAAGTAAATAAGCAAACAGGAAGTGGGGTATGGGAAATTCAGCGCTATGGATGGAGAGGATTCAACTTGATTTATTACTGGTTCTATTTATAAGATCTCTGTTAATTCATGTAACAGAAGGTTTGAACGAGAGCATTTCACCTTTGGAAGTCTCGCTTTCTCGAATCAGGAAAGAGCCCTGCGTGTTCCCAGGAGCCAGGAGGAGCCTCATGGCATCGTTTCTAGAGATGTTCTTGAAGAACCATCTGCAACACAAACGCACTTTGAGCTAAACCACTTCCTTTCCCTCAGAGACCCAGCATGCAGCATGTGAGCCGAGAGAAAACCAGATGAGATGGTGCTGAGAGCCGTGACATTATGCTTCCTCTGTGACGTACGGTTCAGTCTCCACGGTGGTCATGGCGATGAAGTTGTAAGGGATGTAGCCCCTCTGGCCTGTGGTGAGAGACTCGGCCAGGTACCACTCCTCGTCATCCCTGGAAGACAGAAGAGACGCCAGCTGGTTAGCCTACGCGAATCCTTTGGAGCATAAATTATTACAGCGTGAAAGGTACCTCCTCGTGTTCGGCATGCATATAAAAGCATATATTTTCCCACTATTTACATTTACTCTTCCCCACAATAAGCGTCTCATGTTAAAACAAAAGCATATACTTTCAAATCAAAAGGATTCATTACGCAATACTTATGCTAATAAATTATAACTAAATAGACATTTTAGTGATATATTATCACAGAATATTATAACCTACTGCCAAGCACAATATTTTTTTATTTAATTTCAGTAATTTATTGTATTTCTCCACTATTACATACCACAGGATGATTTGATTTCATTAAATCAAGAATAAATAATTGTAGCTGAGGCCATGGCAGAAGTATCTTCAGTCGTATCTTAAAGCTGTTTTTTGTTGATGTCCAAAATCCACTATATCAGATTCATAGACTCCACCAGTGTTTCTATTGGTTTAAATGGGATTTAAACCAATATGATGTTAAAGACAGCTCTGTCACCAATCTCAGTTATTCAGATTAAGTGGCTGTGTGGGAGAGGATATATATGATCTTTTATTATTGCCAAGATTGAATCCAGTTTGTCTTAATAAAAGATCAAGCTGTTCTCCCCAGCTCCACACCGATGAATTCCTCCATAGCTGCTAAAAATGTAACTTTTTGCCGTCAGCAGACATCAACTGAGCGTTAACACGTTGAATAGCGAGCATCAGAACCACTGCGTAATGCTGGGATTTAAATAGACTTCATGCATTCAAGCTGTTTGTTCAAACCTGTCAAAAACCAAGAGTTCTAGACATTTCTCTGTGCTAAATTACTTTTTACATTATTCAACAAAAAACAAACATTGTTTAAGATGGTAAAACAAGTATAAATGGTGTTTATGATTCTGGATTCTTAAGATTTGAATGTCATCTCCACGATGTGAAGAAGTTCATGCTAGGGGAATTTATTAACATACCACAAATACATGCATGTTTGAGCGTCCCTGTAAATATTCCAAACAGCTTTCTGTATCTATACATATTTTATGTTTATTCAAAGGAAACATGTTTTTGTGCATATATGTAACCAAACAAATCTCCAACAGATGAGGCCTTTTAATTGTTTTACTTGAGTGGTATTTTCCTCATGAAAGTTTGAGTTTCCTCTTTAAGGTTTGTATTTAATTTTTTGTGTGTGTTTTGGTATTTCTTTTACGGCTATTCAACGTGCTACATTTGAGGGTGTCAGGAAAGTCTTTGCTCGGGAAATGCACCGGAAACCTTTCGAGTTCATTACATGTAACCAGAACCACCAACGAGAGACTTAATTCAGCCATTTATTAGCCTATGTTTGGTGTCAAAAGATGTTAATATGCTTCAAACCAGACTTTAGTCCCAAACATCCACATTGATTTTCAGTAGCTGTAGACGAGACTGAAGATTTAACTGCGTTATTGGTTGGAGTTGTAGCATTTCTTTGTCTGTGTGGGTTTAGCAGCTCACTTGTTGATGATCTTGAGTTTGTCTCCTTTGTCAAAGCCCAGGTCTCCTTCATGTTTGGGGTCATAGCTGTAAATGGCCACCCCGATGTTATCTGCAAGAAAAAAAAAACATTCATTGTTTTAGCTAGCTCAGATAAATTGAGATCAGTAACCATGGTTAGTTTTCAGGGTATTTTGGGGGGCGTTGAACTGTTCTCTGGATATTTTTTGACAAAATGCTGCGATGGCAAAGCTGAAAGCACAGATGTCCTTCACTCATGCTGCAAAAAAATTATGTCGTAAAAAACACTTTTAGAACAGCCACACTTTCCTTTCTGGAAAGAATAACTTCAGTTAAATTAATGAAAGATGTATTTGTAAGTGAAAGGAAAGTATTTTTGTACCCAGGTGGGAATATAATCCTGCAAACACAGGTGGCTGGGATGTGAGGCACCAGAAGGATGCCTAATGTAACTTAGATTTAAATTAATTTTTTCACAAAATGTTGAAAAATGCGCACATACTGGTTCGCCGAAACTTGGAAATACCGAAGTTTCGGCAAACCAATATGACTTGTAACACATATGACTTGTAAACACAAGCCGAAACACATATGACTTGTAAATTAGGTGTCATTCCAACCAGGGTAACCAACAAGTTGGCTATTTTTAAGCGTCAACATGGTACCCGAGCAGCGGGCTAGATCCGCAGCGTTCATTTTAAAGAAAGGGAAACTTGTGCAGACAGAACAAAGTTGGTGGAAATCGGAAAATGCTGTGTGAACAGTTTCTGACAAGACAACAATAATCAGTACAATCATCGCTTCCCGATTGACTGGACAGGGCAAAGAAATATGTTCAACAATCTGACTGAACATTTACTTAATGTTATTTTTGCAGTGTTTCCCCCCCCTGAGGCGAGATATTTCAAGCAGTGCTGTCCTGATTCCAATTAAAGAGATCAAGCGCTGTTTAACTTTTTCAAGTAGAGATAAAACAAAAGAAGCAACAAAGAGACAAAGTCAGAAGATATACCTGGTAGAGGTGATGTCGGGGGCGTGTACTGTGACGGGTATGGAATCACCTGATCTGTGTACTGGACAGACAAAGAAAAAGACACGAAGAAAACAGTGTAAGATTTCGAGAGATGTCGTATGTTTCCGGTTTGGGTAGCCGGTTCTTGACGGTAAATCGTCTTCGGTTTTGTTTTGGGGTTTTTTTTTCTGCAAAACAACTGCCTCTGCACATGCAGAGGGTTTTCTCCTTATTTGCTAATCTAATGGGACATCTCAGTGGCAGCGAGGAAACAAAAACACCACTGAGGGAATAGTTACACTCCTATTTAATCACACACACAAAAGACGGCTTCCCTTACGGTTATGTAAGTTATTCGGCTCTGCTGTCCCGAAGTGGCCCGAGACAGATTGTACTTCATCATGTTTACCCAAACACAATGAATGGTGGGAGCCTGTTGGAAAGGTCACACCTTCGGGCCTCAGCTCACGTGCGGTCACTCACTTTCAGCCATTCGCGCACTGGCGTGCAAACATGAGCCGTGTGTCCACTTACTGGATTGCACGACTGGGGAGGAATGGGGCAGTTGCAGTGTTCGCAAATCTCGTCCAGGTTCTCGATCCATTCGCTGTCTGAGTCCGAACTGCAGGCGCATCCCATCTTTTCTGCAATTTCAAACTGCATGTTACTTTTTCAGATAACAGAATAAGGATTCATGCTTTCAAAACCCCAGACAATACAACCCAGGACAACGTACGCCTTTGTATGTTCATTTATTTATTTTTAATTTTTTGAAATGGTTCCAAAATCCTAAATCTTCGGTTTCGACGACAACTCTGACAGGATGCGACTGAAACTTTTGACTCAAAATGGAGGATGACAGAGGGAACCTTTGCGCTTCAGACATACTTTAAACCGCTGACAGAGTTCAGGGCCCCCGATTCAGCTTCAGACTCGAACGCCTTGCTTTAAGTAATTCACAGCAATGTTAATCTCTTATAATCTGCCGTCTGCATGTGCTGCGATTCGTATTTTCCCACTAATGTGCCGTACGGACCAGCTTTCTCAAGCTCGCTCCACTCCCCAGTTTGGCCGCTCATGGAAAAAGGGTCAGCGGGCTAATCGCCGCTGACGTCGGTCCCAGAGGCTTAAAGCTGCGGGAGATCTCCTGAGGTCTAAATAACAACCCACCATTTGCTGTAAAGAGGTCCTGAAGATGAATCACCAGGGGGATCACCCGGGGTATGAAGAAGCAACTTTACTGTCAGATCTCCAAGGGCCCACACACTTGGGGAGCCACACAAGTCAGCATTTTCCACTGAGGGACTATCCTCTGCTTTTATTGTTATTATTACTAGCAGCTGAAGGCCTTTTCCAAATAAACTGTTGAATGCTAACAGGATATAGCAGACATGAACACAATAAGCGCACAGGATCTCCATGTTGAGGGCAAGTCAAGGAGACTTCTGTAACAGTCGGGACATACTTGAGACCAGAGGTTCGTGTTATGCTGCAATTGTCTAGACATCTCCCAAAAAAATTACTTTTGGCTCAGTTGTCCTGAGTAGTTAAATGTTCTGTTTGACAGAAAAGACAGTTGTAAAGTAAAACTTTAAAGTAAGCTTTTGTAAAACTTCTGCCTTGGCATTATGATCAAATAAACAGAAAGAAATAAAAGACGGAACTCCGTTACATGGATAAAATAAATGCCTACGTCGTTTCACTGTAAGCTGAAGATCATATATTTACAAAAACACACAACAGGAGGGAAACTGGCATATCTATATCTTTGTTCTTTGCGAGTACCCACATGTTCAAGCTTAAACTTTTAAGGTCATTAAAAACCATTGCAAGTTATCGACTCACCTGTCGAATTAAATAAACCTTTCCTCAAGCGTTCCAACAATGTCAGATTTCAGATCCCGCCATCAAGATGCCCTTTATTCAGACCTATATTTGTTCTGCGGAGCAGTAGCTTGCCGAGAGTCGAACTCTTTTACACACCGAGGACTTGGGTGTGAAGATGTCATCATCCGCCTCTCTTATTATAACTAAGACTGCAAACAGAGCTGGTGCCCTGTCTCGTACACACACACACACACAAACACACACACACACACACACACACACACATACACACATGGAAGAGCGACCCAGAGAGTTTCCTGTCGTTGAAACTTTGAGGGTTGCTCTGCAATCTTTCTAACAGGTGTTGAATCTGCAGCTGTGTTCGAGTAAAGGGGAACGTTATGGGCTCCAAGACAAGAAAGGGGGTCAGGACAGCGCCTTTCCCAAAAGATGAGAATGTTCCAATACAGTTAGAAAAGGAGGCCTTGGTAGGACGGCGGTGACGCTACGCTCGTGTATTTTTGTCGTGGCTTTTTCACCTTGCGATGTGGGAGTCACTGGCCTTTGTAACGTGTCTTATCAGTGCACAGCTGACATGGTCAACCCATACAGCATTTAAAAATCACATGATAACCTTAACGAAATGGATTACATTTACCCCTAAAGTGACACCACATTAGCAAAATTGTAGCAGCTGTGCTTCCTGTGTTGCGGGTTGAAACTCTTTTGGGTTTAGTACCACGAACGCAGGGCTGCAAGGCTCAGAAACATGATTTGTCATTTAACGACAATTAAAATATAGTTTTGCCCAGATTTAAAGAAAAAATCTTAAATCTAATTTTATCAAAATTGACAAAAACTAATCGCATGTATCACGTTAGCAAAAACAAATATAATTTACCAGCAAAAAAAAAAAAAAAAAAAAATTTAAAGTACATTTTTGGGCTATATTTTGCTACACATTGATTTCCGAGGTCTCTCTCTCTCTCTCTCTCTCTCTCTCTGAGCCCCTGCGTCTACATTTCAGACACCTCAGGCTGCAGGCCGCATCTCTTCTCTTGTGGTGAACGGATGCTGCTGTAGAGCTTGCACCGGCAGGAAGTCAGTCCAAGCATCACAGACTGCGCACAGAAATATGTGCTGTGAAGGCTGCCACAGCTTAGATCGTGTCTCGCTTGATAAAAAAGATAAAAACCACCTGAATTCTCTCCCTTTTTTCCGTTAGAGTAAAATTCTGCAGAGATGTGCTAAGGATGTGTCACTTTTCACTCTGTATGCTGCAGAGGCGCGCAGAGTTCTGTTGTCAGTGTATGTTTTGATTAAAACAACCAATATATGGGCGTAATTAGCAGCAGGGATCCTCAGGTCGGAGGGCCCCGCCAACTCAGGGTATTCCTGCTCCACATTTGTCACTGCTTCCAAACGTGGTTGGAAATCACTTTCTGTTACGCAATCGAAGTCAGATGCTATCGACACGCAGAAAGTTTTTCCAGCACTCCCACAGCCCGCCTTGCGATGCAGGTGCAAGCGTCTTTCATGCTGCCGGCGCTCACTCGCACACGTCATGCCTGCTTGCGCTGATAGCTCTTGCACGTGTTATTTACACTGTAATATTAGCTTTAAAGGACATGCTCACCATAGGTATGTAGAAGAAAGGTTAAGGGAGCAGATAGGGAGACTATCTGCTGGGTAAACTTGAGTGGCATAAGAAAAGGTCCTGAAGGTGCCCTACTTAGAGGTGTGTGCATTTTCTTTTTTCTGATATTCACCGTCATGTCTGGCGGTTCTTATCTCAAGTCACACGTGAGCTCATGTGTCCTGCAGCTCTCCATATTATAGCCATTCAGTCCTCCCATTTCCCTTAGGAACAACCCTCCGCCGAGGAATATTTTGTTACTTGTTCTACAAATTGTGTCCGACAAAGAGTCTGGTTCTGCACAACCCTGCAGGAAACAAGCTTTATATTCAGATGCTGCGCCGTGTCATCAAAGAGAGAGAAACAGGACACTTGTGTGCAAGAGGTGGTTTTCGAACAGGGGGCAGATGATGGGTTAGAATGTGTGGTTACCACAGACAGTAGAAACAGGCGGACAGAAATAACCTTCAGGCCATATACAGCACTCTGCAAAAATCTTGAGTCATCTCTGATTTATTTTATTTTCTAATAATTTTCTAATTAAGCGACATTGAAAGAGCCTGGAGAGCTGCTCATTAGCGTCGCCGTTTTAAAGGACTGGAGGAAACACTGCCCAGTTCAAGTAAAGTCTAGAAAATTAGGCGTGGTGTAAACTTTTTGGTGAATGTGAATGTTTGTGAGGGAATATATATATATATATATATATATATATATATATATATATATATATATATATATATATATATGCCACTTACTGGATTTTATTGTAGTATGAAAAGGTTTGGAATATAAAATGATTTCCAGATCAGGATAAGTTTGGGAAAATAACAGAATTTGGAACATTTTCATGACTAGATTCCCCATCCGTCCGTCCATCCATCCATCCATCCATCCATCCGTCCGTCCATCCATCCATCCATCCATCCATCCATCCATCCATCCATCCATCCAACCATCTGATTGTTTCCCACCTAGCCATAAATCCATAGTGAGTGTTTGTGTTCTTAGTTAAAATGGGCTAAAATGGACTGAGAACTCTTACAGTTGAATTATTAAAGGAGTCCTTTCATGATGACGTTTTTGTACAAGAAAGAAAGCAGTTCAGCCAAAGTATTCTCCTTTATACTCACATGCATAGTAGATACATTTATATCACAGTGTTTGACAACCGAAAATCTGCATAGAGTTTAATATTACACTTTTAGCTAAAATACATCCATATGTGAAGAGTAAAAGCACTTGTTGCTCAGCTATGAAACAAATCATTTATGTTGGGTGTGAACGTCTGCTAAGGGGGGAAAAAAATAAACAACACTTGGTCAGCTTTATGCAACCAGTGCTCTGCAGTGTCTCAACATGCCACGGGGAAACAAAACAGCCTCCTGGCTTTTGTCACAACCATGCCGAGGCTGAAGAGATATTTTTGGTCCATGAGGGAGAGGTGTAAAAAAAAAAAAAAAAAGCATGAGTGTTGCCTCCTGCTTCCTGGTGGAAAGTGATGAAAGTTGTAAGAGTGTTGTTGTGTGAGGACGAGTTGTTTATTATGGAAACTCGCTGAGCATTTTCTTTATCTGATTCCACCAGGCCCAACGAATGCACACTGCTTCGGCGCTCTTTGATTTCATTAGAGCACGCGACGGTCTGAACTAGTTCAGACAAGGTTTGACCTTTTGTCTTTGATTTCATTTTCGCCGCTTTGATGTTAATTTTTTTGCTTCGGAAATTACATTTTATTCCGAGAACGTAAATGGAACAAGTCACAGACTTCGGTTTCGGTTGAATAACATGATGCACCATGTTGCCAAAAGTATTCAGACGCTTGGTTTTACACTCCTACAAACTCAACAGACATGTCATTGCTGATATATAGCCGTTAATAAAGTCCCCCCACCCATGTGAGATATAATGGCCTCAACTCCTCTGGAAACTCTTTCCACAAGGTTTAGGAGTGTGTTTGTGGAAATATTTGGCCATTTGTTTAGGAGGACGTTTGTAGGTCCAGTCACAATGACCTGGTTCTCAGTCTTCCCTCTAATTCATCTCAAAGGGGTTCTATTGGGTTCAGGTCCAGGTTCTTTGCTTATGGACCTTGTTTTGTGCACTGGCGCGCAGTCAAGTTGCAACTGGAAGGTGTCCAGATGTGTTTGTATGCTGCAGCTTGGAGAGGTCCTTTCAATGGAAGAACAACCCCACAACATAATACCCCCACCACCAATATTTATACATGGCACAGTGCAGTCAAGCCAGTGCCATTCTCCCAGCAACCTGCAAAGCCAGACTCATTCCACTCGCAAAGAAACACCAACCTTCAAGATCTCGCTCACTCAGCCCATCTCCAGACACCCTTTTCACTTCAGTTATTTCAAGTAAAGATTTACGTGCGTCACATCCATTCTGTTTGTCCTGCAGGGTGTACTAAAGGGAACTGCAAAGTTTAAGGCATCATCCCTTCATGCATAGCTTTCCATTTAACAGCGAGATTCTTCAGATGTGTGTTCTGCTCTGGTTGCTAAGGCTGTTTGGATGTGTCTTATAGGTCCTGCTGTGCTCTGAGCTACTTTTAGGGAAGGCTGTCGGCTCTGGAGCACAGCACGGCCGCTTTCACGCCCAGGTCCAGCAAAGTGCTGGAAGGCAGGACAATATGATCGACAAAGGGGATTAGCTAATGCCAAGCAGAGAACCCTGATTCATAGATCCAGAGAACCCACGATTGACTCTCTGGAGTCCAGCAGCAGTGCGCTTTCCACCACTGCATCCAAAGCTTTGTATTGCGCTCCTTGATGTAGGGTTTGGACAGAGGTGGTCATCCATGAAACCCCATCTCCTGAAACTGTCTAAACACTGTTCTTGAGCTAATCTTAAGACCACAGAAAGCCTGGAGGTCTGTATCTATTGACTCTGCAAGGCAGATGGCAACTTTTGCACAGTTTATTCCGAGTATATGATTTTACATCGCTCAGCGCTGTTGTTCCAGGCTGCTTGCACTTTGTTCTGATACCCCTATAATAAAAGACTGTGGCGTGTTTAGAAGTGGAAATCTCACAAATGAACTTTTGCTTAGGTCTGATCTTATCACCATAGCGCACTTGAGTTCACTGACATCCTAAAATTGCTTCAGAAATATTTGCATTGCTGGATCTTATAGACCCGAGGTCATGGAGGTGATTGTAACATCTGGATTCAAGGACTTGCAGTTGTGCCTCAATGCTTTTGGGAATATAGTGCATCTATTCATCGTTATTGCTCCTGTCAATGGATCTGTTTAAAAAAAAAAAATAGAATCAGACTCAGACCAGCAGGAAATTCTGGCAGTAGTGTAGAGGCGTGCCCGCCTTCCAGGTGAGCTCACAGATACTTCCCCATTCATGTCATACCCTGACACAAATCAAGGTACATATTTTCATTTTCACTCCTGGCAACAGTGGCTGCCTGCCACTCGTCAGTGAGCCCTTAAAGAGGAAGTGACTCTAACAACATGCCTTAGACAAACACAGATGAGGATATGGGAACATCCTTCGCTGTGTGGGTAACATCTGACCCTTTTCAACATAGTGAGAACCGTCTGGAGTTGATGTTCATCTTGGTGAGACCCAGGTGCTTCAGAGGCGTGGAGAGAGCAAAAGCGGCCTTCATGGGGATGTCACACAGCAAGTCCGACTCCTCCCCACACTCCTCCAGCTCGTAGGTGGCGTCGTCAAGCATCTCCTTATGACGATGGCAAACCTGCTCCACTTTCAGCCGGTGGATCTCCCCACGCAGGCGGATCAGCTGGCGGGCCAGACGATTGTCCTGGACTTGCATCTCCCTCTGGGCAGTGGGGGAAAAAAAGGGAGAAACTAGGGGTGAGATGTAATCAGCGGTTAGACCTCCGTAACAACGGGTGGAGGGTGGATCAGGAGTTGTTGTCATTGAAGCATCCTTGAATAACCCATCCTTCAATAATGAAAGCTCAAGGTGATGGCTAAAAAGGAGCGTTTATTGCATTTAATCAACCCTCAACAACTCTGATAGCATCAAACAGCTAGTTCTGTAGTCGTCACTGTAGTTATCAACAGGTTTAATTCGTTTTTTACATACAGAAAACATCAATAACTTCACAAACTGACAGCAAAATGCACTTAACAACAAAACATTCATTTGAAGCAGTGATATTTTTATAGATTGTTGTGAACAGGGTTTTCCTTTGTTGAAGCCACAAAATCACCTTATTTAAAACTCACTGGAACATATTTTCCAACTCTAAGTTATTTGCATGTGGTTGTTTGCAGGTGGAGGCTTTGAGAAAACAGGCTTCATATTGTTTGACAAGGTGTTTGTTTAAGCCGAGTAAAGCATGCCATCATTCTTGCTATCCTTGAATGAAGCCAAGCATTCACGCAGACACCCAAAGAGATGGTTATCTACTGTATAGTGAAGCAGGAAGCTGCTTTGCTCCTGACTTTATCAGATTTTGATTTTAGAGAGCCCAGAATTAGATGCAAATCGTTCATGTTAAACTTGTGATAAACGAGTTGAATAAAACCCAACTCACCAGCTCTTTTCTCAGAAACTCCAACGCATCATCAATGGTTTCAAAGCCGCATATGTTGCGCACAACCAGCTCCGAGTTGTCATTTCTCAAAACTGCCGGCATGGAGACGTCCCCTCCGGCCGCGTCCGGGCTGTCCGGGGGACTTGTGTCCGTCCAAGGGCGACTCTGTAGCCGCTCCTGCCACTCCAGATAGGACGGCCGGCGCGTCTGCAGCTTCAGCTTCTCCGTCAGCGCTTTGACGCTGTCCAGGTCCTCCGCGTCTCCCTCCGAGCAATCGGCTCCAAGCTCTTTGAAATCCATTCAAGCAACGGTGAGGACGGGAAAACGAGATCCTGCGGGTTCAGGTTGTCTGCCGCACTCCGGAGGGTTCAGGAGAGCGCAACAGGTCCATACCTCCTTTATAGGGAGCAGTCAGAGTGACCGCCCATCCCGCAGAGAACGGGAGGGGTGGATGGTTATTAGCTGATTTATGGAGAAGGAAGTCGGACCCCAAGACCTCATGGTAGAGCAGACATGATATTGTTTCGGACAAACTATAAAACAAAGTTAACAAACTTACATATATATATATATATATATATATATATATATATATATATATATATATATATATATATATATATATATATATATATATATATATATAATTCACTAGGGGAAAACATTATATAGATTAACACAGACCGTTGATGTTTTAAAAACTTTTTTCTCTGTTAATTACATATTTTTCCACTTCCGGCCAATAAAATCACAGCATTTAAGAGAGAATATTGTATCAGATCAATAAAGAGTTGTGTTTGCATACAGTGTTTTTCATGCAGAAATGGGGGCTTAATGAAAAGTATTTTTAATACAGACAAACAGTCTTTTTTATTAAAAAGTTGTTTTAATAAAAACAACTTTTTAATAAAAGTTGTTTTTTCAAAAAGTACTTTTAATCTGACCAAATAAGCCTCCTGGAAATGTATATTCTAATTCACTGACTTGGACGGTATAGGAGTCCTAGGATTCCCTCTGCACCTTCTGCACCGGGGTGGTGCTGGGTGGGAGACAGAAGGACAGTAAGAAAAATAACTGATGTTATTTTTGTCTCCCACTTCACGCATGGAGCTGTCGCAGAGCTGGAGAGCTCGTTCACTGACAAACTGCTGCATCCTAGATGTCCAAAGGAGCGCTTCCGCAGGTCCTTCACTCCAGCTGCTGTCAGACTTTATAATCTCTGTTGCTCACAATGAACTCAATAAGTGTTTACAAACATGCTACAGTTTGCACAAGTTCTTGATCTGATCAAGAATCCTTTGTGCTGTCTCTCAGATGGTAGTGACAAATTGCACAAGCTTTAGCTTCCCTCTGAGTTTTTGTTTGTACAATCATGCATATTGCAAACACTTCCCACATCGTTCTGTAAATCGGTTGCTGTCTCTTTTCTTGTTTAACTTGAACATTGCATTTTTACCTGAATATGCCATACTTTCGATCACTAAATGGCAGGGTTTTCTCCCTTTCGGATAGGCTCTTTGTTTTCTGCTTTACAGTTTGACATTAAATGTATAATATATTTTTATATACAGTATAATTCAATCTAGTGTGTACATCTGGTGACTTCTGTCTATATATATATATATATATATATATATATATACACACACACACTCCAAACAAACAAATCAGCAAGGCAAGGTAAATTAATCTTGGGTGTTTGAATACTGCCGTTACTAAGAGGCCAAAAGTGCATCAAGAAAATATATCCCATACCATAACAGCACCACCAGCTGAAGCATTGGTCCCAGGCGGAAAGGATGCATATGTGTTGTTTATGCAGAATACCGACCAGAACATCTCAGTGTCGCAGCTGACATCCAGATTCACGGGGCCATGTTATTGTTCAATTTCTGGTGAGTCTGTGTGAACGAACAGGGACTTCAGTTTCCTGTTCTTTGCTGACAGGCGTGGCACATGGTGCAATATTTCTTCTGCTGTAGTCCATCTGCTACAAGGTTTCGAGTGTTGTGCATTCAGAGATGGTATTCTGCATACCTTGGTTGTAACAAGTGATTATTTGAGCTATTGTTGCTGGTTTATCATCTCAAACAAGCCTCCTCATCCCCCCCAACCACCCACCCACCCTCAGACACCAACAAGACGGTCTCATGTACTGCTAAGTGGATATTTCCTTTTTCTGGCAAGTCTTTGTAAACTAGAGAGACAATTGACAGATGGATGAAATTCCCAGTAGATTGGGAATTTTCTCCTCCACATTCTGATCCTTGGTTTGAGCTTCAGTAAGCGATTGTTCATTGCCTAAAAGTTCTGCATTACTGCCATGTAACTATCTAACTAACTAACTAACTAAGCAAGAAGTTGAACAGGTATGTCCAAGAAAGAAGCCGGTGAGTTTACAGTTTAATTATTTTTGGGGGAGCACCAGGAGAAGATCATATCCTCCAGATGCCAGTAGATAAAAATCAGTGATGATCCGAAACGTAAAAGGGAAATGGAGCTTCTTCCTTTAGGAGGCTGGCATGGGCCTACTGACTTCTTTGTAGCCTTATGAGAGAAGTTATCGATTAGGTAGGCCTGCGTCAGCCTTTCCTGGCTTCTGCGAAGGGCAGGATCTGCACAACATCTCAGCAGGTCTTTTCTAACCAAGATCCCAGCCATTGTTAGCAAAAAAACAACAACAATTCTTTTCATTTCCTTTACAAACCCTGATAGTTAATAAAGCAGAGACAAGCACATGGGCTGACACACTATCATGCGTCATGTGCATCGTAATACAATGTGACAAACTGTTATAATTAATCTTGACTGCAAACAGTTGTATATATAATAAGTTATAACTAGTTATTTCAACCAGCCAAAAAGATTGATTGAATCAACGTTTTTAAGCTCTTTATACCAATCGCTTCAAATGCCAAGATACAGTTTTTGCTTAATATGATGCTGACAGAGTTTGCAGAGATGGTTGATTAAAGATTTTCTGTGGCAAATGTTCTCATAGTGGGACACCTGGTGGTTCTCTTTATGGCTGCATCATGTACAACAACAAATCGCTTCATTTACTTATGACAGGATGCAGTACAATCTTATCTGCCTTATTTTTGTTGAGTAAACCTTAATAAACATCTTATTAGATCTTAATAAAATACTTAATGGCTAGAAATGACACATTACCTTCCAAACAAGCATGCATCTCCACCTGGAGCATGTGTCTGCAAAATGCTGCTCTTGAGGAATGTGTAGCTCTTTGGGCTCCCAAAGAACTGGGCGAGGTTTTAAAAATGGATTAAGTGTAAATATAAAATTAAATCACCCTTCTGTTTAAAATAATCAGAAGTTTAGTTTTAATGGTTAATTGTTCTATTCCATACAGTAGCTGCACAGAAATGACACAAAAGAATAGCACAAATGGTGTAATGAATAATTTTTCTTGGTTCAGTACTTTTATTTGTCAGTAGTTTGTAGTAGTTTTTTGACACATACACGTACACATACTTGAGTCGGGTTGTGTATTTGGAGCATGATTTTTATCTTTCCTTATTGTTTCATCTTCTGAATTTTTCATTTACCTTTAAAACTAACAGTTTTTATTCCTTTTTCTGTTTAAATTCCTTCAATTCTTCATGTTTTATTGTTTTCCGCTTGGTGAAGTAATTTTATCACATACTGAAAACAACCGTTTTGCACGTACAAGATGGGTCAAAAAACAAAAACTTTTAAATGGCCTTGCTAAAAACAAATTAACATTTATCCAATTCAATCTTGCATGATGTTAACAGACATGGGGGGGGGAGGAGTCAACTTTTTTTTGTTTGTTAATCCTTGACAAAATTACAGAATTTATTTAGTTATTTCCAAGGGAAACGCAGAACATAAAATGCTAGTTTGTAACTGCAAACCAACTGTCCGTCCGTCCGTCCGTCCGTCCGTTGTCTTCCGCTTATCCGGGGTCGGGTCGCGGGGGTAGCAGCTTCAGTAGGGAGGCCCAGACGTCCCTCTCCCCAGCCACTTGGGCCAGCTCCTCAGGAGGAACCCCAAGGCGTTCCCAGGCCAGCCGGGAGACATAGTCCCTCCAGCGTGTCCTGGGTCTTCCCCTGGGCCTCCTCCCGGTGGGACGTGCCTGGAACACCTCTCCAGGGAGGCGTCCAGGAGGCATCCTGACCAGATGCCCGAGCCACCTCAACTGGCTCCTCTCGACGTGGAGGAGCAGCGGCTCTACTCTGAGTCCTCCCCGGATGACTGAGCTCCTCACCCTATCTCTAAGGGAGAGCCCAGACACACTACGGAGAAAACTCATTTCAGCCGCTTGTATCCGGGATCTCGTTCTTTCGGTCATGACCCAAAGCTCGTGACCATAGATGAGGGTAGGAACGTAGATCGACCGGTAAATCGAGAGCTTCGCCTTTTGGCTCAGCTCTCTCTTCACCACAACGGATCGGTACAGCGCCCGCTTCACAGCAGACGCTGCACCAATCCGCCTGTCGATCTCCCGCTCCATCTTCCCCTCATTCGTGAACAAGACCCCAAGATACTTGAACTCCTCCACTAGGGGCAGGACATCCTCCCCAACCCGGAGAAGGCACTCTACCCTTTTCCGGTTCAAGACCATGGTCTCGGATTTGGAGGCACTGATTTTCATCCCGGCCGCTTCGCACTCGGCTGCGAACCGCTCCAGTGAGAGCTGTAGATCACGCCCTGATGAAGCCAATAGGACCACGTCATCCGCGAATAGCAGAGACGCAATCCTAAGGTCACCAAAGCGGATCCCCTCAACACCTTGGCTGCGCCTAGAAATTCTGTCCATAAAAGTTATGAACAGAATCGGTGACAAAGGGCAGCCTTGGCGGAGTCCAACTCTCACCGGAAACGAGTCCGACTTACTGCCGGCAATGCGGACCAAGCTCTGACACCGGTCGTACAGAGACCTGACAGCCCTTATTAAAGGGTCCGGTACTCCATACTCCCGGAGTACCCCCCACAGGATCCCCCGGGGGACACGGTCGAATGCCTTCTCCAGATCCACAAAACACATGTAGACTGGTTGGGCAAACTCCCATGCCCCCTCAAGAATCCTGCTGAGGGTATAGAGCTGGTCCAGTGTTCCACGGCCAGCAAACCAACTGATGTATCTGAATATACATATAGCAATTGCCAGTTTTCGCAGTTTTTTCTTTTTATGTAATAACTGCCTTGAATTTATACAGCCGAATGACACTAAACGTACCAGTAATATTTTATTAGATTCGTGTTTCTTCTGATGAGGTTTTTTTGTTTGTTTGCTTGCTTTATTCCATTTTCCAGAAATATCAACATCCCACAGCAGAAATTGTGTCCATTCTCTTTTTTCTAAAGATTTATATTTTAATCTATCTTAAAACCTAGATATAGAAATAAAATAGTAGTTCTTTGAAATAACAGATCACACACACACACACACACACACACACACACACACACACACACACACATATATATATATATATATATATATATATATATATATATATATATATATATATATATATATATATATATATATATATATTCTTATTTTCAAAGGCTCATGCAGCTATTCCAGCTCTAGACAAGTTATCTATTTATTTTCCTGTGTTGCCATCTAGCGGCCATTTAATATATTGCAGGCCCACCGCAACTGTCTCTGCCCTAAACTGAGCACAGTTAAAAGTCACGCATCTCCCCGGGCCCCTTTTTGTCTCAGGAAACGCGCACTTCCGTCTTTTCTTTTCTTTTTCTGCCTCAAGCAATTCATTTTCCATTTCTACACCAGCTTGGCAAGATGTGTCTGTAAAAGGTAGCCGCGTCAGACTCAGTTGTGTTCATAGAGATATGAAGTTTCTTCTATTTTTAGACGGCTGATCGTTAAGCGACTGCAAGGCTGTCCGACCAGCTCTGCGCAGAAGAGGAAACTGGCTTTCATTTTCTCAAACAGAGGCAAGGAAGTGATTTGAAGTGAAGTGCGGGGTAGTTAGAAAGAGAGTTCATCTCTGGGGAGTTTTTTTTCTGAAGTCTGAGGGGGACTGATGGAGTTTTCTGACCACATCAAGACGGCCAACGTGGAGGATGTTGAGCTCCGACAGCCGCTGCACCCACCGAGCAGAGGGACCCTGTGCATCACCGGCCACCACCTGCTCTTCTCGGAGAGAGAGGAGGGCAGCTCCCAGCAGGTTCTGCTGCTGCTCAGGAACATCGATGCCATTGAGAAAAGGTGAGGGTAGGACCGGTCCAGGACAGTGAAGCATTATTGATTGAACACAACATCGTTTATCACATGACTGACTTCTTAGAATAAGGATTTGAAACGAGTTTTTTTTTTTCAGAATCATTACTTAACTTAACTCAGACTAAATGTCAACTCCTTAAATGTACAAATTCCAAGTTAAACCATTTGATTTGGACTACATTTTAAGTCACTGACTTTTCCACTTCCAAACCTGTGAATGAACTGATCATAACCGTGCCATTTAATTCCACTGTGTCTAATTCACTTCCTTAAATCTGTCCAACCAGTGTGGAAAACCTTTTGGGCTATTCCGGCTTCCTCTCTAAGGCAGCCCACAGTGACAGGTTTGGAAATGTTGGTGTTACCATGTGCCTGGCTGCTGTGTTTTGCCATTGCTGAAAAAGGAAATTTCACAACAAAATTACAGCAGCTCTCTGCAATTTGTCGTTGCCCCCCCCCCCCCCCCCCCCCAACCCCCATGCTTCGCTGACTCCTCTGTCTCTTGCTGCTGCTTTATTTCAATGCCTTGTGAAAGTATTGCTCAAACCACTTGAAACTATTTTGGGTCACTGGCTAAGAAAAGAGCACCTTTCATAGAAAACCCCGCTGGTTGGGTTAGGCCTTCCTCTTCTGCTGCAAGTTGAGCATCCTGCATTGCTGAAGTCATAGGCATGGCCTTGGAATAGGCCTTTGAATGACAATGGGACACCGTGTCTTTGTAAGAAAAGAAAAAAAAAACACGTGTGCAAACTTTGTTTCATGTGTGCAGGATGTCTGCATCCTCAGGGACGATTACCATCAAGTGCAAAGATCTGCGCGTGCTTCAGCTGGACATTCCAGGCATGGAGCAGTGCCTCAACATTGCACACTCCATTGAGGTATTTATAGACATAAGTTAACAAGGACACAATGGATCAGAACATTTTGTCCTAAATTGTTGCTTTACAGCATTTAGCAGCTAACTTTGTTTTTCCCGCAGACCCTGTCCAGTCTGGACAGGGTGTCGGAGATGTATCCTTTCTTTTTCAGACCCAACGACCCCAGCCTGCAGGACCAGTGGGGCCTCTCGACCCCCGAAAAACACTACGCTGAAATGGAGGAGCTGGTAAGCAACGTGTGAAGCTTGGTACGCTTGCCTAACACAACCTTGATAGTGTGTGTGGTAAAGCGGGACACAAAAAAAGCCCTAAAAGGCAACCGTTTGTTCAACAACAATCCAGCAGGCGTATGACAGGAAAATGCCAGGGAGGGTGAACGCCGAGGTCACCTTTCAGGATATCCCTGTTGCTTAGCTTTCATTTGTTTTTCCCTGTTCCCAGAATGTTTCCCTGTTCATGTCTTCTTTCTGGGAATAGCATGGCGCCACAGCTAAGGGTTGGGCAGTAAAGATTTTAGTTGTTGCCAGTGTTTTATGGACCCGATATTCTTCAAGTTGTTGGGATGTATGCATCGGGGTGGCCTGGTTACTGGGAGAAACGGACTGGAATTTACAGGCCTCGACATTTCTATTCTCATTGATTCTTGGGTTGTTGTTTCTTTTTTTGATTGGTTGTTTGAAGCCTTTCTGCAAAACATCGCAAATAGTTAAATTTACTGTTTCTCTCTAAATCCTGAACATGTTAAAGAGCCCATATCTTGCTCACTCACATATGCACATTCAAGCAGTACCTCTGACTTTAGCTACTGTCTCTTTAAGGCCTCTCAATGAAATTCAGTGATTTCAAATTTACTTACGCTATTTGATCCAAAAAGATTCTAAATTAGTTACGTAGTCAAGCTTTTCAAATGAGTCATTGAGTAGTTAGATGTGACATAACTTACAGTGTTGTGCAAAAATCGTAGTCCATTCAGGCTTCTTGGAAGCTTTTTTAAGATGGTCTTGAGCAGTTCTTCCCCAAGTATTACTGTAAGGTTTTTCTTCGGACTCTGGCTTCTTGTGTTCCCACTTCTTGGAAAAACACAGCAAAGACCTGGCATAGGACAGGAGAGAAGTATCATCTTTCAGTCGATATCTACTGCGGTGGTCTCAAACTCAAATCCTGGAGGGCCGGCGTCCTGCAACCTTTAGATGTGTTCCTTGCCCTACACAGATTCAGCTAAACAAAAGGGAACAAATAGTGTCCTTTAGGCACATTGCTGCTAACAAAGGTCCTGACAATCTAATTTAAAATTGTAGGCTCAACACAGGTTTATTCCTTGACTGTTAGATTAGAGTTAAAAGGTTTAAGAATCAAATATTCCTCTGAAAAAGGGTGCATAGTGGACTGAAATAGCTGCAAAGTCAAAGGCCTTTTAAAAACATTTAGGCCTTTTGGAGCTATTGCTCAAGACCAATTTAAAAAGATTTCAAAATGTCTTACTTGTTCAAAACCGAAACATTGAGATGACATTTTTGCACCATGACAAAAAAATAAATGTTTCTGGAGCAATGTTAGGGTTCAGAGTTGGACATACATGGATATGGACATACATATCAACCCTCATTTATGGAAATCCAGATACAACAGGGATGTAACTAACAGATTTAAAAAATGTTTGACTGGAAAATCCCCTGATTCCCTGAGAGAAGTAAATGAGAGTCTCTAGCTATAGCCAGTTAGCCTAGCATGAATCAGGTTTGATGTTTACAGATTCTTCAGTCCTTTTGAAACCGTCCTAAATGTGATCTCGCTTCATTTTCAGCATAAGAGATGGAGACTGAGCAGCGTAAACAAAAGCTACTCGGTGTGTCCTTCCTATCCTCCGGCGGTCATTGTTCCAAAGTGCATCGACGACGAAACGCTGAAGAATTCGGCCAAATTCCGGCAGGGTGGCCGCTTCCCTGTCCTGTGCTACTATCACAGGAAGAATGGCATGGTGAGGCTCTTATGCTGGCTGATGGAGTGGCATGCAAGATCATCTGTACCCTTTGAACTGTTTTATATTTTTGTTAAAAACACAAACTTTGTTTTATTCAGATGTTATGTGACAGACCAACACAAAGCAGTGTGTAATTGTGAAGAACAAGATAAGTTGGTTTGTAAAATACTACCTTGGACGGTGAACATCTCACAGATCACTGTTCAAACCAGCATCCAAAAAAATGGAAAAGCATATGGCAAAACTGCCAACCTACCAAGGCATGGACAGGGCAAACCAAGCGTTAATCAGAGGCCAATGGGAACTCTGGAACAACTTCAAACATGCATGGCTCAGGTTAGGGAATCCGCTGACAGGACAAATGTTAGTTGTCCACGTGCAAATCTGTGCCCGTATTCACAAAGATTTCCTGAGACTAAAAGAAGCTCTTAGTGAAGTCATTTTAGGAAAAATCTTAGAATTAGGGCTGGACGATAAAGAAAAAAAGCATATAGATAAAACAGAACTCATATTTAGCGATATCGATAATGATCAACAAATTCAAAACATATATTTTAAGTGCAGCTCTGGCCATTTTATGCTGTTGCTTAACAACCTATTTTTAGTTACAGAACACACAAACACTGAATTCAAATTCAACCCTTTATTCGACCAACTTTTTACCTAAACTGCAAGCATTTCAAGCATGAAAGAGAACACGTGCTCTCTGAACCCTAAGAAGGGGGCGGAGCGTTCCTGGGTCTGCGTTTGTGATTGGTTGGGAGGATGTAATGACTGTAATAATAACCTACATGATAGGCTAGAATGCAAAAGGAAGGAAAACTGTTCTATTGAACTTTTTATTTACCCTTTTTTTCTATCATCCATAGACGTCTATTGATCGATACATATTGTTATTGAATTATCATCCAGCCTTACTTAGAATTACCACAATTCTAAGATTTTTCTTAGAATTTTACCTCAGTAAGATAAAGGCTATCCACAAAGCATCTTAGGCCTTAACAGAGCTCCTAAAGGGAAAAAATGTTAGGAGTAGTGAGGAGGACTTTTAGTGCGCCTAAGAGTGTCTGAAGCAGGAAGATGGCGGAAACAGAGACAACTGGCTGATCCACCACCTAAACAGTGGAGGAAATGAGAACATTCACTTCCTTAACAAACATACAATTATAATATTTAGATAAGATAAACTTTATCATCCCCATAGGGGGAAATTAATTAGTTTGAGCGGCCCAACGGGTTAAAACGGCTCTGCCTAACATAATTTTATTGAGAATAGATTTAAAAAAATGTTGGATAATCATGATTAAAAGTGGAGAAATTTACAAAGAATATATAAAAGAGGTGAGAAAGTATTTTCTATATTGCATGATAATGTCAGTAGCCTAAATGGAATTTCACTTGTGTGATGCTACGTCCTCGCTTCTGATTGCTGCACGGAGCGCTTCACTTTCCAGGCTGGTGCGTAAAAGCACCAAGACGCACAGAGAAAAAGGTGCATTAATCTGCGTTAATTCAATTTGCCTATTTGCGGCGTGATCCACGGACCAATTTAACTTTTAACACTCCTCCTCTCAGAGATGACCAGACAGATGCGCTGCTGTTCTTTTTTTATTTATCTTTTTATTCTTCATTTCATGTCGGTCATTTTGCCAAATATGACCGCTTTATACAAGCAGGCAATCCCAGTAAAATGCTGACAGGTGAGTGCGCATTAATATCAAAGAGACAAAAGTAGCAAAGTTACTGGCGAATAAACATAAGAATAAGCAAATCAAGATGAGGATTTCAATAAGTGGATTCAAAGCATTTTAATGCTGTGTGACAGTCAATAAATTGTGCTACTTTTCATCATCATGAGATGCTAATTTCTCTCCTTTGATCACTGGGAGCCAATGTGAGTTTTTTCTTTTACTATCAACCAATCACAGCTCTTTAAAGACAGCGTCACACCTAGCAATGGGGTCAACCACACCTCCCCACTAAGATAAAAAGTTCTGCCATCTCCTTACTCAGAGTCGCTCTCAGCAACTATCTGAATTCACAGTCTTAAGCTAAGACTCCTGAGGTAGGAATTTTTACGCTAAGATAGGAGCTCTCTGAGAGGACTCTAAGAATCTCTGTGATAACGGGCACTGATCATTATGAAAAACTAAAGTCCACTTCACAGATTTCCACCAGCCATGCAGGAATGATAGCAAACTCGTGGAAGAAGGTGATCCGGTCAGATGAGGCCGAACACTGACTCACATTGAAACGCGGCGGCGGCAGCATCACGGCATGGATATGATCTTCTTCAGACGGGATGGGAAAGGTGGTCAGAGTTGATGGGAAGATTGCCCAATTTCAGGCTCTACATGTGCAAAGCTCCTAGAGCCATAGCCCAACAGACTCGCAGCAGAAGGTGGTTGAACGAAGCATGGACTCAGAGGGGGTTAAAGAAATGCACGCCACGCTTATCATGTATTTACCCGTAAATCCATTTCTGAAAACCTGCCTGCATCACATAGAATCCGATTAAAGCACATTAAAGTGTGTGGTCGTGACCAGACAAAACGTTTAAAAGCTTCAGGGGTATGAGCACCTCAGCAAGCATGGTCTAATGTCTAACCAGGGCCGTACTTCCTCAGGTGATCATGCGCAGCAGTCAGCCGCTGACGGGTGCCAACCGAAAACGCTGCAAGGAAGATGAACTCCTCCTTCAGGCCGTGATTGAAGACTCAGATAAAGGTTTCATAATCGACACTCGCTCAAGCCAACAGGTTCAGCAGGCTCGGATGACGGGCGGAGGTTTTGAGTCCAAATCCTGCTATAACTGCTGGAAAAGACTTCACAGGCAGATGGAAAGGTCCGTAGGAAGCCTGTTATTAACTTTGCAGACCTAACCAGAGCCAACCTTCTCAATCTCCATTGTCTTGTGTGGGTTCAGGGGTAAGCCCCTCCAGGAGAGTCTGATCAAACTGGTGGAGGCCTGCGGGGACGAGTCCCACAACGTGGACCGCTGGCTCAGTAAGCTTGAGAATTCAAAATGGCTGTCTCACGTCCAGACCGCTCTGTCCACAGCTGGCCTGCTGGCAGAGTGTGTGGAGAGGTAGGAGCAACACCCACACTGTGTCCAAAAGGAGATTACACTCGTTGTGCACCTAAATTTGTTTTAGTCCAACTGTTTTTAATGTTATATTTTGTTTTATTTTCCTATATTTTAATCATGTAAAGCACTTTGCATTGTCTCTGTACTGAATTGTGCTATACAAGTAAATTTGCCTTGCCTTGCCTAAATTTGTGCAATTACAATTGAAATAACTAATTCATCAAAGGATATCTCACAACTAAATGTAAGGATCTAGAATTATTAACAGCTGCTGTGGCTTTAGGTGGAACTGCGTAAGTTTTAAATAACCGATCATTCATTGGTAAAAGAGGAAGAAAGCATGGCAATGGATCCGGCAATAAAAGCAGAGTGAGCATAAAACTGATCTACTTTGAATCTGTTAAAGAAAGGGGTAAGGTTTGTAAAGGAGCAAAGTTACACAAAATGTAAGGAAAGAAAAACGCTGGAGAAATGCTGTTTGCTTCCAAAGCATCCTAAACTGAAGAATGAACGTGACTCTTTTTTTCATCATGACTGTATTGTTTTTATCCAGGGACGGTCATTCAGCTCTGGTGCACGGCTATGAAGGCACCGACTGCACTCTGCTCGTCTGCACCCTGGCCCAGCTCATCATGGACCCAAGCTGCCGCACGCTGGAGGGCTTCCTGGCGCTCCTGGATAGGGAGTGGCTGCAGGTGGGGGGGGGTCTTGGTGTGTGTGTGTGTGTGTGTGTGAAAGAAGAACGGAGGTTCCAAACCGTATGTCCTTATTTGTTTATTTTATTTCTTCCTTTGGACCAATTTTTAGTGGATTATATATTTATGAATGTATTGGGGAAACAGTTCACTTAAATAATCCCTACCTAAAATTGTAAAGAACACGGGGCCTTGCAAAACGTCTAACTCCATCGTGTTTTGTCGAGTTACAGCCGAAAACTTTACATGACTTTGGTTGGTATTTTATGCGACTAACCAGCACAAAGTAGTGCATAAATGTGAAGAGGAAAGAAAGCCTTGCCACAGATTCTCCTTTGGGTTTATGTCTTGACTTTGACTGGGCCACTCTAGGATTGTCCTTTATTTAGCCCTAGTCAGTCCCATCAACCAGGACATGCCTTCTCGTTAGGTATTCATGACGGTCAGGGGGTTCATTTTCTGGCATACAGTATTTTGCATCTTGGTCTTAAAGTAGAAATGTATGCCAAGCTCCTCCAGAATTAGCATGGGTCTCTGGCAGCTTCCCTGAATAATGAGTTCCTTGCCGAGCCTTTAGGTGTTTAGTTGGGCACCGATGCAAAGTTGTGTGAAGCTTTTTCCATCTGCAGACGATGACTGAACAGTGCTCCTTGAGATGTCCAAAGTTTGGAATCATTTTTAATAACGTAACCCTAATTTAAACCTTTCCACAACTTGCTTTGTTCCTTTGCACTACACAATGCTGTTTGTTCAATCATCTTGTCTAGCAGACCTGTAAAGCCTTCACAGAACAGCATATATTTAGACAAAAAAAGTCTGTATTTTGTAAGGCACATTGTGTTTTTGTTAATTTGATCTTGTGGTCCTTCCTGCAGGCAGGACACTCGTTCCAGCAGCGGTGTGCCCATTCGGCCTTCTCCCACGCTCGCCTCCAGCAGGAGTCTCCCATCTTCCTGCTCCTGCTGGACTGTGTTTGGCAGATATGGCGCCAGTTCCCCTTGGCGCTGGGCTTCTCCGAGGCGCTGCTCCTCAGACTGGCAAATGAGGTCTACGCGTCAGACTACGGCACGTTTCTGTGTAACAGTGACCAGGAAAGGTCAGCTCTATAGTGCCGGTTGTTCACTCAGTCCAGATTGTAACGCAGGAGCTCATCCATGTTGTTCGCTGAAACCGATTCTCACTTTCAGGTGTGCCCTGGGAGTGAAGGACAGGACTCGCTGTTTGTTCAGGGCCCTGCTGAGGCCAGCAGAGAGAGATTACTACTCAAACCCTCTGTACGAGCCCACAGAGCTGGCAATCTGGCCCTCAGTTCACCCTCAGTCGCTGCAGCTGTGGCAAGGTGAGCTGCCATTGGTCCATTGGTGCATTCATGCTACTCTCGTGTTGCAGATTCGTATACAAGAACATGACAGTGATCGGTCTTTGTGTTTTGATGTCATCCCCCCAGGCTTTTTCCTGAGGTGGACGCAGCAGGCGCGTCACCTTGAGGCGGTTCAGGAGGAAATCAGGAACTTGGTCAATGAGTGGGCCAGGATGACACAGAGGTGATGACGCCCCTACAAAGACCTTACAGCTTTAAGTCGGAAAATGTCTCGCAGAGAAATATTTACATGTTTCGTCCATGTTTAAATGTACAGTATTTTTTTACATCTTCATAAATCTTGAACTTGAAAAAAACAGTGTTGTCATTTAAGTTTGTTTTTTTTTAATTTGGGAAAATAGACAGAAAAACATTAATCTGGCATGATTTGAGATTCAAACATCCATTAATTTTTAATACCTTCCTAACCCTGTGATTTATTACAACATAAGGGAAAAGGCCTCAATTAAACCTTAACCAAACCCTAATTAAGCATATTTTTAGTGTTTTTCCTCTTGATTTTTAAGTGTTATTTTCCTTTTAATATCAGCCTATGGTGAGAATAGCTGCCACAAGGTAATTACATAACAATTTCTCCAATTAAATGGTAAACTTCCATTTAAGCCCTTTCATTAGACTCTTGTGTGTAAATATACACTGGCACCTGATGGAGAGCCAGTGTGGCCTGATGGTTAAAAATGTGTAACATCAATTAACTAAGGACGAATATAGGTGTTAAAACTCAGAGTCATTGACTCTGAGTTGGGATTGAATTCACCCATAAAAGTGGACATCATGCATCACTGGCCATATTGTAAATAAAAAACGTCGCCATTGTTGTGAAAATACTGTTCTTGAAGATATTTTAGCAATGCTAATTGTTCTGCAGGCAAATAATTGATTTTTTTTTTTAAATCAAAACAATATTTTCTGCAGATTAGTTAAATTACAGTGTTTTTTAATTACTATAAATAAGTACAGTACATGAACAAATGAACAAATTACTAAAAAAGTACTAAGAAATGTTCACACATTTTATTAAAGAATGCGATTTAATTGCTCATAAACAACAAACGTTAACCATGTTTTGCTCATTAAACCAAAGTTATCAACAAAATGCATTGTCTAGCCGTGGAAGAAGCTGCGGCACGCTGCACCCCAGGAGTAACTGTAACCCCCTCTGGCTAAAATAATTTCAGGGAGATTAGCCAGATCTTTTTAGCCGTCTACATGATGGATTCTGTTATTGTGAGTTGGTCCAATTCCACCCATCGGTCCAACTTTCAGCCTGGTCTTCATATGTTTCTCAGAGAGCAAACGTTTCCTCTGTGAACACCTCATACGAAGTTAAACCTGTGGCGTCTCTATCTGATTGTCCAGTCATGTAGTTTCATAATCAACAGTGACAACAACCCACAATAAGTCCTGTGCTGACATTTTAGGACTGTTGGAGACGTCTTTTAAGCATTTCGTGTTCTGCTGTCAGTTGCTGAACTTGCTAGGAAAGCCACACCTGAGCATTTTTGCAGAGTTTAGAAAGTCCTCCGCTTATGGACTATTTCCAGGATGATTTTGTCTTGTTTGAGACCTATTTAAAACTTTATTTATTACAACTTTATTTCTGAAGTCCTCTGACAGCTTACTGTCACCTTAAGAGTCGTTAAGGTGAACGCCAGACTAATTGTCAGATGTTTAAAGTACCAAAATGCTGAGTAATAATGTGCTCCTGATAAGATCCACTTGTTTATTTTGCATGTTTTGAGTAGGAATAGATGTGTGGGAGTCCTATTATACATATATACATTTTTTCCTGAAAATTTTAAACATACACTTTTTAATTTGGTTATCTTACTTAAATCCTCAGTTAAAATAAAAATGTATACCATATATCAGGATCTTCAAATATATTACACAACATGCTGACTTTCATACAAATTTTTTTCCCTTCCATATTGGTGTAAAATAAAGACCTTGATGTAGCGTTGTGGGGCTAATATCCAAGTCAAATGAGGATGACGATTGTGACAGAGCATGCGAACATCTCAACAAAACAAGGGTTGGGGCACCAGATGTGCTGATGGAGTTGATGTAGCTGGAGGAGGTACCGATGCTGAAAACAGCGAAGGATTTTGAAACTGAGGATTTTCCTCCTGACAGAGCTACAAGAAGAAAGAAGAGAAAATATCAGATATCCTAACGCTTTCATTTACTTTTTTTTATTCAGTCCCATAAGCAATTACTGTTGTTTTTGTAAAAGTGTTAATTTTAAGACAGAGTTCAACAGGAAGCCAAGCTGTGTTATATTTAACGATAGTAGAACATGGTAAGATATATGGTGTACTGTGTGCATTTGAGAAGATCGTACATTCTAGTTTGGATTATAGTTATTTTCTAGTTGTTCTTATTATATGGCCTCAAATAATGTTTTACCAACATACAGATTTCAAAGCCTAAGTCTACAGTTTTGGACCTCAGTGGCTGTGAATAACCAGCTGAAAGGTACATGTTACAAAAATGAATTTCACTTGTGTTATCCCTAAAGATAAATTCAAACACTTGAGGGCTCACAATGCATCCATACAAGGGATATAACCACGCATTATATACAGTGGAAGGATATACAACTGGCACACCCCTCAGTCCTGTTAAGCTCAGCTAAACAGTCTTCACAATACAAATCCCTGTGCACAGCAAGTCAGCATGTTTGCCCACACCGAGCTTCGCGGGCTAGAGACTCCAGTCCAGCTCAGTCAGGGGGCACAGGCCGCTGTGATTGCACAAAGGTGGACCAGAACCACATCGCCCAGCATGTGTCTCTACACCTGCCTGTTTGTCCAGCGGTTACTGGGAGATTTGCGGCAGTGATTCCAGCACACACACACACACAAAAGCAGTCTTACAAGCTGTGACTTCCTAGTTTTGTGTCGAGGAATTAATGTGGATTTACTGAGTTGCACCAGCTGACTTTGGATTGAATCTCACCTGTCCAGGATTTCTGAATTTGTCAGCGTAAAGGTAATTTATGTCTTCTTTTTCCTTGACGTGTAGAAAACTAACAATTATGATCATCATGGTAATGAACGGTAATCGATTTGGTGTTTTTAACCTTCCTAAGGACGGCTACCGGACATGCAGCCCGGTGTTCAGGTGCGTATGCCCACGGCCGCACTGGGCCTGCTGTGCCGAGGCTGTCTCAGCAGGGCGCAGAATCGACCCGGTCGCAGCTTCAGTTCTTGGCCCAGAAAGATGAGTAGGTGGAACAGCGAGGAGCCCTGCAGCGCTGATCCTCCTCAGGAAAACCCGCGTGTGCTCATCACAGGTGAATCCAATTTCCAGCACTTTGCTCCTTATGATTTATCTGTGTTGGCCACTGAATTCACATGTTTTCTACCGCCTCCCCCTTCCACTGTTTTCAATTGTTGGGCATTAGCTCTTGCAATGAGAGGGGGTTACCTTGGTGATGGGCATCTAGTGAGCGAAGTAAGAGGAAGTATTCCTCAGATCTTTTCTAAGCAGAGGCATGCTGTCACATGAGAAGAAATGTGGCAGTTTAAGGACGACGGGCTCGTGTTGTTTAGCAGTTGTCATCAAAAGCAGAGTACCAGAGACATGTGCACTTTGTTTTCAAACTGCCTTTGCAGCAGGACCTCATTTTGACTCATCACAATAGAGTGGGAACAGACAGTGTCTGTGAGATAAAAGGAAGGGGAATAATAGCCTTGGGTGGCTTTTTGTTCTAGAATAAAGCCTTGGGGGCAAACAAAATCCCCCTTTTTGTCTTACATTCTTGTGTTTTCTAAATACAATTACAGCCCAATGTGTAATGATGTAAAAATATGAACTTTTCTTTTCTCCTGGGGAGGTAAAATATACAAATATGTCTCTGTGCGCAGGTGGTTTGGGGCAGTTGGGTGTGGGGCTTGCTCAGATGCTGAGGTGAGTTCTACACTATCTCCTTACATCTTAATGTTAAAATGTTTGAGATTTGATGTTTGTGAGAAGTGTATTCATTTCCAGGAACCAGTATGGGCCAGAGAGTGTGATCTTGTCAGACATCAAGAAGCCCCCACCCCAGGTTTATGCTAATGGTAAGGAAAAGTAATTTCTGCTTTTTGAAATGCATTTATTCTTTCTCATTTTCTGATCCACGTGAATTTTCTTTTAGGCCCGTTTGTCTATGCCGATGTGCTGGACTACAGGCACCTGAGAGAACTGATCGTAAATAACCGCATTACCTGGCTGGTCCACTACAGCGCCCTGCTTAGTGCCGTGGGCGAGGCTAACGTGGCTTTAGCACGAAAGATTAACATCACGGGTCTGTTCTGATAGCCAGTGTTTACACGTATCCCCTTTTCATCAAGGTTTCAAGCTGCTCATGTCTGGGTTTCTATTCCCCTTCCAGGTTTGCACAATGTTCTGGACCTGGCCCTGGAGAACTGCCTTCGCCTCTTCGTCCCCAGTACCATTGGAGCGTTTGGTCCTTCCTCTCCACGTGACCCCGCTCCCGACCTCTGTGTCCAGCGTCCGAGAACCATCTATGGTGTCTCGAAAGTTCATGGTGAACTGATGGGAGAGGTAAGATCTTAAAACATGGGTTTAAATTGAACATAATAGTGAGAAAATACGCAGCCTTGCAAAAGTGTTCATGCTCCTTGAGCTTTTTCCCATTCAGTCACATTTCACGCACTAACATCAATGTATCTGACTGGGATTTGATGTAATGGGCCAACGCAAAGTAGCGTATCACTGTGAGGTGGAAGTAAAAATGTTATAATGGTATAAAATCTTGTTACATGTAAAAATCTGAAAAGGGTGCTATGTGGTTAATCTCCAATTAAAATTCAGAAGCCACCTAACTACTAAATAAAGTCTGCTAATTAATATCAGAATAGATACAGCTGTTGGTAAAGGTCTCAAAAGTTTAGTGAACAATAGCATCATGAAGATGGAGATACACAGCAGACAGATAAGGAATAAAGGTATTGAGAGGTTTGATCAGGGTTAGATTATTAAACAATATCCCAAGCTTTGAACATCTTCTAGAGCTCTCTTCAGTCCACCAAATGTAAATGGAAAGTGTTTGGCACAACTACAAACCTACTAATTCATGGCCATCCACCTAAACTGACAAGCTTGGCAAAGGGAGCATTAGAGAAGCAGCCAAGAGGCATATGAAAATTATGGGAAACCTGGAGAGATCCACAGCTCCAGAAACGATTCTGTCAGCAGAACAAATATTAGTTGTCCACTCCCCAAATCAGCCCATTCTGGAAGAATAGCAGGAAGTAAGCTAATGTTGAAAGAAAACCACAAAAAGTCAGTTTAATAGTTTATCTCAAGCCATGTAGGGAACACAGCAAACACGTAGGAGAGGATGGTGAGATAACACCAAAACTAAACTTTTGGCATATTTGGAGGAAATCTAACACTGCACTTCACTGTAAATATACCTTCCCTGTGGTGAGGCATGATGGTGGCAGCATCATACTGCAGGGATGCTTTTCTTCAGCAAGGACAGGGAGGGAAGTCGGTCAGAGTTGATAGGAAGAAACCAACAGCGACAATGAAATATTTGAGGTCCAGGCATTTTTAGGTGTTTTATTAGGCCACACAAAGTCCTGTCTTGAATTGTGTCAAAAATCATTGGCAAGTCTTGAAAATTGCTGTAAACAGACATTTTCAATCCAATATGACTGAGCTCAAGCTAAGGATTAGGACGTGGGTACAGATATCAAATGGATGGCACATATTTCAGATTTTTATTTTATAAAAACATGGTTTACTTTTTTTTATATATATTTTAATAAATGGTGTGACCTTGTTTTGATCTATCACACAAAATTCCAGTAAAATAAATAGAGGTTTAACGCTGTAATGTGACAACATGTGGAAATGTTCAAAAGGTGTCGATATTTTTGCAAGCCAGGGTAGTGGTGTAAAAAAAACAAACAGTTTAAGGCGTTTTTTTCCTGAAGTATCTCCATCATAAATATGGCTTGGACTTCCGCTGCCTGCGATACCCAGGTGTAATATCAGTCAACACGCCTCCTGGTGGAGGAACAACAGGTACTTCTCACCTCACAAATAGTCATGTTCAATCCATCGCAATAAGCTAGATGGGATCGACTAAAAGCAGAAGACTTGTGTTGTTCCAGACTATGCTGTTCAGATCTTCCACGATGCTCTCAGCACTGGTCAACATGAGTGTTACCTGCGGCCTGACACCCGTCTTCCGATGATGCATATCTCTGACTGCCACCGCGCCACGGTAGAGTTTATGCAAACTCCAGAGTGCCAGCTGTCGCTGCGCACGTACAACATAGCTGCCATGAGCTTCACCCCAGAGGAGCTGGCCCAAGAAATTCGCAAGCATCTGCCGCACCTTAAGGTCACCTACAATCCAGACTCTGTCCGCCAGACAATTGGTATGACTTACTGTCACTGATATGCAAACTCAGTGTTATATGCAGGTCGTTTTGTATTTATGCCGCTGACAAAAAAAATGATAGAAGTGTTTTGTAATAAATACAAAAACAACAAAGAAGAGAGCGTAGACAGAGTTAATGGTTGCAATTACTCTATCCATGTCTGTAGGGGAGATTGACAGAGCTACATGTAGGAAAACTCAGCCATTTTTTCTACAGTACCAAAAGAAAATAGAATATTTTTCTGTCAAGGAACGTAACACAGCGACAAGTGGAAGCCCTGGGCTTGCGTTACTTTCTATGGAAAACAGTAACAAAGAGCCCACACAAAGTGAATTGTACCAATAGCTCTGTCAGTGACTCAATACAAGAAAGAGAGACGACTATACACATAAACACGGGGCCAGGAGTAGTTTCTGTGGGAAGGAAAAACAAAAAAGGGTTCACAATTAATAGCTGCAATGACTCCATCAATGGCTCTGTCAAGGAAAGTGACATGGCCACCCGCAGAAACACTGGGTGAATATTTCTTTCTATAGAAAGGAGCAAAAAAGAAGGTGCACAAAGTTATTGGCATCAATAGCTCAGTTACACAGGTTCTGTTATAAAAGTAACAACATGTCATTCCAGCTGATTTGTTAACTAGTCTGATTGTTTCTGAACCAGTAAGGCTTTTTTTGTGTGTGATCCAGATAAACATTTAATTTTATGTAATGTTATTTTATTCATAAATGAACATTAAAGCTGTCCTTGAAATCCCACCAAGCTAGCACATTCTAACTGACGCGTTTGCATTGGGTTACTTTGTAGCAGACAGCTGGCCCGTGAGATTCGATGACTCCAACGCCAGGAGGGACTGGGGCTGGGCACCCACCTTCGGGCTGGAGGAGCTGGTGACAGACATGCTGCACTCCGTTAGAGACAAGCGGACCAGGGAGGGATTTCCAGTCAGCTAGCAGTACCTTCTCAGCATCCGAGAGACAGATGCCACACCTCTGGGTTTCTTCAGCCCGCGTTTACCAGCAACTTTCTTTTACTTCACTTTGACAAAGCAACAACGGGCATTCTGTGTTTTACCAGGAACTCTCAGTCAGGGCCTTTTAATTCACAGTAGAAAGTGAAATGTCTCACTCTACTTCAGGGAATCATACACTGTTGTACAAGCTGTTTTTCCACATTTCTTCTGTGTCATGTAATAAGCATCACTTTACACATGAGCAAGTTGCCACGGAAAGCTGAAAAACACAAGGAGATCTCTAAATGTCACGTTTCCTGCACGCATCAACACAACTGTCTGTTACAGTGTATCTCACAATGGACCAGTCACAAATCTGTTGTATGCCAGAATCTTCTGGACTGGCGGCTCATCTTATACTCTGGACTGTATTTACACTATTGTTCATTCCGGCTGTCTTTTAAAGCACTCTTTTATGACATGAAAAATAAAATTACTAGACATTTGATGTAGAATTGATGACAGGAGGTCATTATTTATTTATTTATTTTGCCAGCATTGTGTTTGAATGACTCTTATCAAACATTATTTACTTTGGAAAAGCATTGTAGGAAATGTGGTGTACACTGAACCACAATGCAAATAATAAATATGTTTTTCAGCCAAAGTACTGTTTTGTTCTATCCATAAAAATGAGGATGCTTTATAATGAAATGTAAATAACATCCCCCAAAAATATTTTTAAACCATTTAAATTTATCAACTCTACTTTTTTTTAAAAAGCAAATGATTCATCTTTGAAAGGGAAGTGACAAAAAATTATTTTTGAAAATTGGTATGTTTTGCACTAAGCACAATTATTTCAAAGTAAAAGGTGGAATTTGATGTGTTGAAAGAAAAAATTAGAGCTTTTAGTTTGTATTCCTCCATTGCTGAACCTTTTCATTGCAGCTCTGACTGTATGTTTGGGGTCATTGATCAGCTTAAAGGTAACCCTCCACGGCTCCACCCCAAACTCAAGTCTTTGCAGCCTCCTACAGGTGTTCTTCCTGAATAGCTTTGCATTTAGCCCCATCCATCGTTCCATCCACTCTGACTAGCTTCACCGGGCCTGCTGAGGGAAAATATGCCCACAGCATTATGCTGCCACCACCATGCTTCAAAGTCAGGATAATAAGGCCATGGTTCTGGTCACTGATGATCACTCACAAAAAAAAGTGTCCCACGATGGGCAGTGTGATCTGGCATCTAATCTAATGTTTCTTGTTTTACAGTGTTGCTTGTGGCCAAAAGACAACACAGTAGCTCAAATTAAAGGAAAAATATATTGTATGAAATTATTTCTAGTCTATAATGTAACTACTTTTTAAATAGTGGGATTTTTTAGGCGCTCGTTTCACAAAACCACATTCTGACATAATAGGAACCATTCTTGTAGCTGCAGTACCGGCTCCTTCCTGCGGGGGCGCGCGCTTCATCCGGCTTCCCACTCAAGAGTTTCACCGGGGCGACGCACGTCTTTCTCCACCGCGCCTGAAACGATCATATTTCCACGAAAATGGACGCGGGATTTTTCCGCGTAAGAGCTTTAAACACATAGCCAACACATTATTGCCCGTTCGTTCCGTTGCATGCTGATGTTTATGGGTATCTGGCGAGAATATGGCGTGTGTGTGTGTTTCGGTAGGAGGCCATACAGTTGGAAGCGGTGCGGTTATGGCTTCGTCTATCAACTGATGTCAAACAATCTAGGGTTTCGCTGTGGGGTTTTCTCTGAGCCGAGCCTTTAGATGAGCTAACCTGTGTTCATAGAACTGGAGTGTGTTATATTAGTTCATATTTTAATGCTATGTTGCTGCTTTGTACTGTTTTAGGTTATTTGTAGATAATATTGCAGGAATTAGACCAGACCTTGGCTTAAGATGGCGCCTGGCCGGTGCGTCGCTGATGTTCCGACGAGCTATTCACGAACACGTTTACGCTGCCGTTAATTAAACATTTTGCACCCACGTCTGTTGACTAGTAATTTGTAGCGTGCTGCAGTGTTCCCACCTTGCTTTTACGTGTGGCGATACGACCAAGTTGCCTTCGTTTCGATGATCTGGCAACCGGTCATCGCGTGTGACCCAGATTGCCTGATTAAAAAAAAAATTACCCGTTTTTATTGTTGTGTTCTTTTTTTAAGGGTACGAGTGCGGAGCAAGACAACCGTTTCAGCAATAAGCACAAAAAACTGCTGAAGCAGCTGAAATTTGCAGAATGTCTGGACAAGAAGGTGAGTGGTGTCCGACAACAAGATGGATAATCAGTCTTTGCTTTGAAACTCCTGCGTAAAGCGACGTTACTTCCGGATAAAAATGGAAACTGTTGACACGCTTCCTCGTGTCGAAGCTGACTGAAGCTTGGCTGATGGAAAGGCCTTTTCTAATATCTCTTGCATCTAGATGGTGAAAATAAAGAGGGATGTCATTTTTGAAGAGCTTTCTGAGTAAGAGTAATCTCATTGTGGCCATTTGGTCCTTTCCTAGTTCCACTTTGTGCGGGTGACAATATGGCTGGACGATAATGTAATAACAATATATATTGATCGATAGACGTATATGGATGATAGAAAAAAAGGGTCAATAAAAAGTTCAGTAGAACAATTTTCCTTCCTTCATTCTAGCCTATCATGTAGGTTAATACTACAGTCATTACATCCTCCCAACCAATCACAAACGCAGACACAGGAACGCCCCGCGGTTTTTTTTTGTACCTTTTTTGGAGCCCCGCCCCCTTCAAAGAGTTCAGAGAGCATGGGTTCTTTTTCATTTTTTAAATACTTGCAGTTTTGGTAAAAGTTGGTTGAATAAAGGTTTGAGTTTAAATTCAGTGTTTGTTGTTCTGTATCTAAAAATAGGTTGTTAAGCAACAGCATAAAATGTCCAGGGCTGCACTTAAAACATGTTTTGAATTTGTTGATAATTATCAGTATTGATCAATATGATTTCTATTTTATCAATATGCTTTTTTTCTGTATCGTCCCGCCCTAAATTACAATTTATTCCCATCTATTAATATTTTTTCTCTTTTAATTTAAGGACTTTGAATTGTGGAGCTAAACAAAACAGAAATTCATTTTGAATGTTTTGTGTTGTCTTTTAAAGACTTTGTATTCTGCTTTGTTTTTGTCAACCGGGGCGCTTGACAAGTTGAAATCAGTCTTTTTGGCTATAAAACTATCAGTTCATAGAATCACACGAATAGTGGTCGAAAAATGAAACATACCCATAAAATCAGAAGTGTGCTTCGCTACAGCAGACACCTTAAGTAGTGCGATTGTACTGCTAAAACATCTGTCTGTGCAGGTGGGCCGGTGCCTGGCTCCAGTGCTTATTGGCTGAGAGGCAGGGCACACCCTGGATAGGTCGCCAGTCCCTCACAGGGCGCCGCTGAACAGCACGCCATAACTGAATTAAGTCAGATGTTGACGCAAACAAGCGATATGCAAACTGTCCAACCCTAAAGGGTGCCGTGAAACAACCCGTGGAAGAAAAGTTTCCTATGAGAAATGCAAAAAGAGCAGGACTTGTCGAGCTCTTTCTGCTGAACAAACAAAGAATTGTGTAAAAGACGATGCTGCAGCTTTGCATCTGTTTGGTTTATATTTACATTTATTTATTTCCCTTAGGTGGACATGACCAAAGTGAACCTAGAAGTCATCAAACCATGGATTACTCAACGTGTGACTGAGATTCTGGGGTTTGAGGATGATGTGGTCATAGAGTTCATATTCAACCAACTCGAAGAGAAGGTAAAGTCATTGTCGTAATTTTTATTTAGTTTTTTAATTTTTTTTTTTTATTGTGATAACTGTTGTTAATTTGAGGGTATTGTTTAGCCAGTAAGGAGGGACATGAACAAATATTTGCAGATCCTAGTGACACTGAAAATGAATGGGTAAAATAACAACTGGTTTAAATCTGATTTGTGTTAAATTACCATGTTTTGCTGTTTTGTGACAACATGCCTTTATCAGCAGTCTTCTAATGATGATGTGATTTATGATTTAAAAGGCCTGAACCAATATGGATGTTATACCTTGCATCAGAAGTATAGCACCAACATCTAATTAGCTCTCTCCTGAGCCCAAAGTCTCTGAGCCCAACTCTCCCTTCATGATGCAGTGTGTGTTTTGAGGTGAGTTGTATATAGGGATCATCCATCTCATGCCAGTGAAAGACAAAAGTGAACAGTGCCATAATCATACTGTCCGTATTTATTATCTTTCAAAATTATGCTGCTAAGTTCATATTTAAATGTTGCAGAAGACAGAGGATAATACAGGAAAAGGTAAAAAGAAACCAGAAGGTTGTTTCTTAGCGTAATATATTTATTTTTTCTTACCCGTTCAAAAACTGAAAAGTATTGTCTCACTGACCCCCCCTGATTGCAAGTTTCACCTCAATCTCTGTAGGGTGAGGGCTGAAGTTTATTCGGCCGCCATTTTAACCGCGCTTCGCAGCAGCAATGTTTCCATCTAATAGTCAAATTGGTGACTAAAGTAAAATCTTAAAATGTCGCTAAGTAACAAGTGTGCATCAGTGTTGGTAGAGTCATTAAGGAGTGTTAAAGAGTAAAAACAATACTTAAAAAAAAGAAATCCTTACACCTTGGCCATACATTTGAGAAGAATCCAAACTTTCAGAAATGTTGTACTTTTTCCTATAACTTCACTATTGAGATTTCTTATATAGAAATTAAATAAAAAATAACCAATTGCTTATGTGAACATATTTTTTCTAAAAACTTTACTGTCCATTCCTACATATTATTATCTAAAAATGCTGAAACTTGTGGAAGTTTCTGCATTTCCTTTTTTTCCCCCCACCTTTTTTTGTGTATTTTTGCTTGGAGATTTGTCTTTTTTTAATGAACATTTCAATGCATATCTTCACATCCCAAAAAGGAAAAAGTCATGCTGATGGAAACATTAAAGATAACTGAAAGGAAACAAGGAGAGGGCTTTCCGTTTGCAAGTTGGTTACTTCAACCATTGGAGGTCAGCAAAAACAAAACGAGTTTTAACAACTAGAAACAATACTTTTCAGCTTAGTGTTACTTTACCAATGAGCACATTCATTAAAATATGTTTACCATCTGTGCCGTAACAACCTGAGATCAGAGAAATAAAGTCTGAAGCAGACAGCTGTACACTTATTTTCTAATGAGAGATTTTTTTGCCAATTTTTCCCCTCTTTGAGTTATGTTTAAAACAAGAAAACAAAACTTTTTTTTATAATTTACCCTAAATACATTCAAACCTCTTGTGATGCCTAAGCAATAGTGGGTTATCGCTGCACACATATAGTTAGTTTGAAGGATAGATGGTCAGTGTGGGGCAAAAACCCAAGTAATTTATTAAAAATATGTTTATTAAACATAATGCAAGCATCTATGCAAACTGGCCTTGTTTAGGACTCAGATTCGTCTAGTCTGTTGAAATTCTTAGGTTTTATTTCAAATTATGTGTATTTGATATTAACGTAAGTTTTAGTTGATTTGTTCTACTTCCAATTTCAGTTTGCCCAAGTTTTTTTTTTTTTGTTGTTGTTTTTTTTTTGTTTTTTTTTGATGGGGTTGTGGCAAAGCTAACGGTAAAATAAGTACTTTTGCATTGTGGAAAGAAATTTTTACTGTAATAGAGCTGAGATTATAACATGTCTCAATTTTTATCTAGTTTAAATAAAGATATTTTTTTTTTGTGTGTAACTGTGTACTCATTATTGCTTGTTCGTCTCTTGCAATTTAGATAAATGATATAACATTATGCTCAAGGTGGTTGAGTCTCAAGCAGTAGGGAGGCGGAAGCAAGCCAATGGAGCTCCGTGCCCACTGATCCCACGGGACTCACTGAAGACACCGGAACTGTACTTGCTGTGTTGGGTTTTGATGCACTCTGTATTGTGCTTACTTGTTTAACCTCAGAAGTATAGACTGTGGGGAGACTGGGAGAAATAGGGGTGGGGGGTGACACAGGAATGAAAAGTAGTGGGGTAAATAATCTCACAGAATGCTGTTATAGGGTTTACTGTGATGTAATTAAGATTTAAAACCAGCATTTTATGCATGCATTTTTTTTAATATATATATATATATAAATACTTACTAGCTACGTCTCCCCTCGGCTAACTCACATTTTCAGTTCCAAGAGATTGAGTACAATACAGTTTGAGTAAATCTATTGTTTCCAGTTCTAGTAGTGAAGCCCTGAGATGTTAAGTATTGCTTTCACAGTTGTACATGTTAAGGCTAAAAAATACCTCAGGATTAGTTTAGACAGGGTTAGAAGGTAGGACACCCCATTCGTGGGGCCCTGCCTCCCCTCTAAACGTTTTCTTATCAATTATTTAAACTGGCGTACTTGTTTCTCTCTCCGCTTCGTGTTTGTGTTGCAGCACCCCGACAGCAAGATGATGCAGATCAACCTGACGGGGTTCCTGAATGGGAAGAATGCCCGCGAGTTCATGAGGGACCTTTGGCCCCTGCTGTTGAGCGCGCAGGACAACATCGCCGGCATCCCCTCCGCCTTCCTGGAGCAAAAGAAAGAAGAAATCCGACAGAGACAGGTGACGAGCTTCATAACGGCACGGCTCGGTGGCGTGGAGCAGACGCCTGAACGTGTCAAAAAAATAAACTGGTTTTGGGGAAGTCGTGTGTAAAAAGATCGCGTCTGTTTACGAAGATCCGGTTTTGAACGTTAGACAACATATCTCATCTATCTTAAATAGTAAATTGCTGCCGTTAACACACGTGCACACTTGTGTCTGGCAGATTGAACAGGAGAAGCTGGCTGTCTTGAAAAAGGTCGACCAGGATAAGAAGGACAAGGAAACACAAGAAAGGACTCGATCAAAGAGCCCAAGAAGGTAAGGGTTTTCTGTTTTCTTCATTTGTTTGCCGTATGAATTTGTGAATTTATATATTTATTGTAGTGAAATTACCAGGGTTTATCCTTTTTCCATCTTCAGAAGTTGTCATAAAAGCATAATAGTTCATCCTGTACTGTGACAGTTATTTTATCTCTGATAGTGTTGACTTTGTTGTTCGACGACTGAGCCGAGCACAAATGAGGTGCTTTTAGAACAGATGACATAACACATTAAACCTCAAAATATCTGAGCAAACAACCCTGTCACCCGATAGTTAGCAACTACATCATCAAGTTACATTTTGAGGTTGCATCAGCTTTTTTTTCCGAGCAACAATTTCCGCAACCGATTCCTGTTGTTGATGAAGATGTGCCGTTGGTTTGCACCGTTGAGATTTCTGGGAGAATGGATGGAAACACGGTGCATGTAGTCTGTCGTCACAGGGGTTACGTTTCAGCTCGCTTTGTGGAAAAATAATCGATCCCATCTTCTAAGGAATTAGGCCATATAGGTTGTAGGTCTCAGACAAGTGTGCTAAAGGTTTGCAGTGACCCATATCTCAATATTTAGCACAATGTAAGCCTCTGCTGAATTTGTGGATGTGTCTCTGTATGTTGAAACGTTTGTTGCTGCGTGTCTGATCAGGTGGAAGACGAGGTCGCCAGGGAAGCGGGAGAGGAAACGCAGCCCATCGCGATCCCCGGTGCGCAAACCCAGTCCTGTTGGCGGGGACTCTTCGCCGCCGCCTCTCATGCAGTCGAACACTAAAACGCCGCAGCCGCCCGAGGAGCCAGATACGCCAGGGACGGGCCTGCCAGAGGCTGTTATCCAGGAAGCTTCGTCTGCAGGCTTGACGTAAAACCATGATTCTATCTGACAGCTAGATTTTGCTTCGTTCTTCTCGCAAACCTCCTTCAAACCCATTTGTCTTTTCTTTTTTTGTTGTTGTAGTGATACAGTGGTCGAGTCTGTTAAAGCAGACTCTGTGGCCGAGGTCAAAGAACCGTCCCCAGAGAAACCGCTTAAGAAAGAGGAAACACCAAGATCTCGTGAAAGGGAGAAGGAAAAGGACACGAGGAAGGAAAGACCCCACCACCGCTCTCGCTCACGTTCTCACTCTCGTTCCCGCAGACGACGCTCCCGGTCTAGGTGACACTTTACACTTTACCCACTATACTATTACATTTTTTTTTTATGGGGAGATACTACAGAGTTAAATGTATAAAACAACAAAATCGTGCCCTCTCTTACCAGATCTCACTCCCCTCGTAGGAGACAAAGTCCCAGAAGGAGAATGTCTCCTCGACGAAGGAGTCCCCCTAGACGTGGCCCCACCGGCCCCAGGAACAGACACAGACGGTCTCCTGTTCACAGGTCAGTCGCACCGTTCGCAAGAAGCTGCCATTCATCAGCTCTACTAAAGTCACTTTATAAAGCAATTTGAATTATGTTGATTTCAGGAGGCGCTCCCGTTCTGCTTCTTCTTCCGGCAGCAGCTCCTCAGGGTCACGTTCACCTAAAAAACCAGTGAAAAGAATATCTACCACACCACCCCGAAAACAAGTCCATCGTCCCAACATATCTGTAAGCCCCGTTAGAAAAGACAAACGCTCGCCATCTCCTCGAGCCAGGAGAGGCCGGGGCTCTGCTTCCCCTCCCAGATCATCAGGTGAGGCCTTCACACTCACGCGCTTTGGCTCCTTAGTTCAGACACGGATCTCCTGTCGTCCTGAACAACCTTTCTTTTCCATTACAGTCAAAATATTTCAACTGCATTTGTTACATTGTCAAAAGAGGAGAGTTACTGTGAATGCGTTAGAAACTTGTGAATGCGTTGCTTTCAGGAGTAAAGCGAAAACCTGGAGGAAGGGGCGATTCTCCACCCGATTTTGTTAAGGCCAGAACTTCTGAAGGGTCGGAGTCAGGTGAGTGTTTTTCTTCTCAATAAAACAAAACTAGACCAGACGTGGACTTTATGAAGCACTACTAATAACGCTGGGTTTGTGACATTGTAAGCTAGTAAGGGGGATTTTTCTCCAAAGCAGCTGTGGTGCTTAGCCAGGGCTAGTGCCAGAGCAAGACTTTAACGGGCTTTGTTATAAAAAGGAAGCCCGTTGATAATATTTTTGATCCCTTCGAACACATTCCCCTATTTGATTCATTCTTTTTTTTATTTATGTTGAAGCTCAGTGTTTATTATCACGAAGTAGAGAGAAGCAAAGTTGAAAAGTGTGTTTTGATGGTTGTAAAAACACTTTGTATTGATTGCTGGTCCCTATGACAACACCTGCAGCTTCTAACAAACGTTTATTTTCTGTGGACCACCACTAGCTGGTGCTGAGATATCCATAGACATTATATAGGTAGACGCCCTGTGGACTGGAGATGATGTTTCAGCGCGGCCGCCATCTTGGATGGATCTCTCACGTGCACCCAGTGCATTTATTTATACTGAGGAAGCTGTTTGGCCAACTAAAATAAACCATAACTCTCTAAATTTTTACCCGATCTTCACACGGTTTGGTTTGTTACAAACTGCAGCGATGTGGTTATGATGCAGGATGCTGTTACACATTAAAAAAAACATGTTTTAATGCTGAAATACGTTGTTTAAGCAATGTATTTCATAAATTTATGCTGTTATAAATGGCATATTAATGTATAAATACGTGATTTCATACTGAAATACTTTTGTGCTCTTTAACAGAGACGTGGTTTTACATACATTTCATATTTTAATGAAGAAACAAGTTGGATTGTTCATTTAAATGTATTTCACTCTCTCACATGTACAATCCCGAGCTTTCTGTACACACCAACAATGATTTCTTCATATTTTGCGTGCTGTGCATACAAACATGTATACAGTTATTTTAAAGACCTGGTAAAGTGTTCTTTAAAATTTCCAGGTCAATCCAGGGTCTTGCACTACGCTGCTTGCGACAAGCGCTGGAGCTTAAAACCCTTAAAAAGGAACAGTTTGGCACAGCTTCTTGTATGTGATGGTACACTGCAACTCCAGGATACTTAATTTGGCGACGTGATATAGCCTGAGTTTGTGAAATACAGAGATAACAAATTAATAAGTATAAAATTATGGGTTTCTGCAGTGTTCTCACCTAATAAATACACATCGTCAGACCCAATCTTAGCCCAAAATAATGATCTGCACCGCGTGATCTCCTTTGAATAGTTATCGTTGGTTATTGCAACCGTAAGCTGAAAATCCAGGCACAGTTGCTTCCTCTGCGTTTACACCCATCCAATATGGCGGCAGCGCAGGATGCACTCCAGCACGTAATGAGGCACCTACATATATAATGTCTATGCTCCAGCCTTTTACCATAATATAGTGAATCATAATCTCTCTTTGTAAGGGTGAGTTGTAAATGCATGCGTTAGGACAGAGAACAAATAATAAAAATGATCACTCCAGAGAAAGTCTCCAGTGGTTTGAGGAGATTTAGGTCTGGTTTCTATTTTAAAAAAACAGCAACAGTAGCAAAGGTTTAGTTAAGATATTGTTCAGGATCACTTTGTAATGTTTCCATTTAACTTGATCTAAGTCTTGCTGTGCATGTACAGAAATGTGCCAAAGCATGAGTACCCCTTGACATTTTTCAGATTTTGTTGCGTTACAACCACAGTCTTCAGTTTTTCTGTTGGGATTTTATGTGATCAGTGAACACAGAGCAGTGTGTAACTAAAGGTGAAAGAAAAACCAATGATGCTTTTAACAAAAATTGTTTGTAATAAAATCCACCCCCCCTTCACTCAAATACTCATGTTTACTAAATAGTCTGCAAGTGTGTAATCTGATTTTAGTATAAATCCAGCTGTTCTGTGAAGGCCTCCGAGGTTTATTAGAGAACATTAGTGGACAAGATGATGAAAGAACACAGCAGGCAGGTCGGAAATAAAGTTATACGGACGTTTAAAGCCAAATAAGGTTATAAAAAGTAAAATCCCAAGCTCTGAGCATCTCATAAAGCACAGTTAAATCCATCTTCTCAAAATAGAAACGGTGGCCCAACTTCAAACCTACTGAGACATGGCTGTCCACCTAAACCGACGGGCTTAAAAATGAAGGCCTTAATGAGAGGAGCAGCAAACAGGCCAGGGCTGGGCAATATGTTGAGATTTATTAAAAAGCAATATAAGATTAGACTATATGAGACAAAGACAGAACTTCTTCTGTTATTTTTTTATTTGTTTTGTTTTTAAGGGATATTTGATAACTGCGCATGTCAGAGTGGTTCTACTCTGAATAAAGCCAGGTGCATATTCACCCACATTATGAACGGATAATTGATTGATACATTTCAGTCTGATCATGAAATTTTGTGCATGTAAACATAGCTATTTTGGGATGAAGCTTTAATTCAGAGATACCTTAGTAATTCTGGGAGAGCTACAGGGATACAAATCTGTTTAAAATTGTTAGTTCTGTATTCCACAAATTAGACTTTTTATGAAAGTGTGGTGAGAAGAATGTCACAGAAAATCCTGTTCATGCTGTGTAGGGAACACTGCACACACTTTTATTTTTTTAAGGGATTTTTATGGCACTAGTGACCCTTTTATTGAAATTAGTCAGCCACGTCGAGGACTAGGGCCTCTACATGGGCCGTGTGTGCTCCACCTGCTCCACCTGTGCGCCCACACTGCGAACATGTTTCAGAAGGACGAGAGACGAGATTGAGCTACTGCAGAAGGATTCAAAAGGTGAAACAAGCCCTCCCTACAGTGAAACACAGGGGTGGTTGTATCATGCTGTGATACCTCTTAGTCTCGGGTTGAAATGTGACAAAATAAAGAAAAGGTCAAGGAGTATGAACACTTGTGCAGAGCACTGTGTAAGCTTATTCATCGCATTTTACGAAGTTCAGTTTGCTGAACAGACATACAATGGGTCATACTGTAAGACTCCAATAACCCGTCACATATTGTTATGTTGCACCATATGATGACAAAACCTGTGAAGTTCATTCTGCTGTCATTCTTCCTAAACTGTTCATGGCCTTGCTGACACTGATCAGACACTCAATGCTTTGCATTTCAGACGAGGATAAAAATGAAAAAGGGGCAACAGCAGATTCGGTGCAGCAGCGACGTCAGTATCGCAGGCAGAATCAACAGTCTTCTTCAGGTTAAGAAGCGTTTTTTTTTTTGTTTTTTTTCCTCCGTTATCGTCCCCCTCCCCCCTGTCCACCACCCTTCTTTCTAACCGAGTCTCTCTTTGTCATCCCGCCTCCATCGTCGTATGGACTTTAGAAGCTGTGTCCTGAACCTCAGTGTTGTTGTTTTTTTCCTTATAGCGACGCTTAAAAGTCCTAAGAACAAAAGTTGGATTTGTTTTTTTGTTTGGTTTCAGATTCCGGATCTTCGTCCTCAGAAGAGGAAGGACCTAAGAGGTCAGCAACAGGGCCAGGCGCCAGAAATGGTGAAGTAAGGCGGAAACGCAGCCGTACGCCCTCACCCCGCAGGCGATACAGGGAGCCCTCACCAAGGTGGGATACGTGGCTTGACATTTGCTTTTCAAAATATGAATGACTGCGTTTTAAATCGTTCAGCATCTAATGTTCAGATTTGAACCGATTTGTGATTCTTGTGTGTACATTCAGGAGGAGACGTTCTCCATCTCCTGGACGCAGACGTCGCACTCCTTCTCCCCCACGACGTCGTAGATCTCCCTCCCCTCCCAGACGCAGGTATAATCCCGGTACCGGCCCTGACATGAAGAGCATTACAAACTAATATACTAAAGAAATGGTTTGCTTTACGAACGCTTTTCTTCCCAGGTCTCCTTCCCCACCACCGCGGCGTAGGTCTATGTCCCCCAGACGCTATTCTCCTCCCATCCAGCGTCGCTACAGCCCCTCACCTTTGCCTCCACAGAAGAGGAAGATGTCCAGCTCACCCGCAAAACGCTTTTCTCCAGGCCCTAAGCGACGCTTCTCCAGGTCACCTAAACGCAGAAGCTCACCCACTCAGCGGAGACGCTCTCCTCCCTCCTCTACATCTCCCCCGAGACACAGGAGGAGCCCACCTGCTGCCAGGCCCAGCAGGGATGCCCGATCCCCCGTTGGCGCTGCCAGACGCCTCTCCCCGTCGCCAGCAAACCGAGGTCGCCCTGTGAGGCGATCCACGAGTCCCCAGAGACGCTTTGATTCCTCCAGCACATCTCCCTCCAACCAGCGGAGGCAACAGTCCCCTCCACACAGCAGTAAACTCATCCGCAGGGTGTCTCGCACCCCCGAGCCGCGTAACAAAAGGTAAACGTAGAACAGGCTTTCAAGCGTACGATGCAGATTTGATAAGTCTGAATATTTTGCAGCTAAATTTCTTTCCCTTCGTCATAGAATCTCTCCCAGTCCAAAGCCTATAAGGAGGGCATCGTCCAGATCCAGATCTCTTTCCCCTCAGCCCGCAGCTCAGAAACGTCCAGCCTCTGCGTCGCCCTCACCTTCTCGCTCTGCGAGTGGGTCTCCTCCGCCACCCCCGGTCAAAAAGGCTAGCTGTGGTTCTGCCAGTCAGTCTCCAAGCAAGGTTTGTCAAGTACAGTCGCATCTCAGTAAGCTAGAATATCACCAAAGCTAATTTTTTCACGGTCATTTTGAAACTGACTGAGGATGAGTGTGAACTCTCCAGTCTGTGCTGATTTGCGGCACCGGCCCAGAGCGACCATGGCGTCACTGTTCTTTATTTCTTAGCTCTGTCACCTGACTTTAATGGTGCCTTCCTTTTGCCTTGGAGGTCGGAGATCACGTCATCTCTGCCTTCTTGCTTTCCAGTAGGAAAAAAACATGGACGCTCGCAATGTTGTTGAAACAATAGCAATGACAATAACGCTGTTCTAGGTGATATTTTGTGCTAATAAGCAGAGCTGACACATCCCATCTGATGGACACTGACAGGTAGCAGCTGTACGACTGACTAAATGTCACATAAATAAAGGGGAGCTGCTGCCAACAGTCAAAGTATGAGGTTTTACTCAGTGTTGCTGCGAGTAGCGGCCATCATGAATGCCGATGTCGGGTGTTTAGGGGCCGTTTCGGTTAAATTTTCCGACCCAGAGGTCGAGAATCCCGACTACCGAGAACAAATGGAACGCACAATAACCCCTGGAGAACGTGGGTATTGTCAAGAGGAAGATGAGAAACACCAGAGCTAACGATGCAGACAAGCTGTATAATTAAATTAAAAACAGGCTAGATATCACTTAACTTACCTTGGATCTGTGTGCTTCTGTTTTTTTGTTTTTGTCACTGTCATTTCCCCCTCTGAAGTACAAAAAGGACTATATTATTGAAAGATTTTCTTTTTAACAAGGACAAAGGTTCTGACTACTTGAACCTTCAGTCTTGCTCCACCGTATTATTACCAGCATTATTTGTTAATTCCTTTACAACCGAAGAGAGAAGTGATGGAGGTGGTCTTTTTTTCCCACGCAGACGGAGCCATCTGCTTATGAATGTTTTCTTGTGTCGTTTCGTGGCCGCAGTAGAACGCTGACTGACTGAACAAGCTAACGGAGCTGTTCCTAAGGAGTTTCTTAAGCAGCTTTAATATTTAATAAGTAAAGTTAGCTTATGCCATCTGACATGGTTCACTGTTGCAGATACAGGAGCGTTATTGACCTTTCTAAAGTGTAGTGCTGGCACGATATCCTTTAATGCATTTCCAGTCCATCAGTCACATGGATGTACTTGCCATGTTAGTGGAGTTTTACACTTCTGGCAGCAGCAGCTCACTGTTATGAATTTATTTTGACAAAAAAATAGTATCTTTAAAGAACAGTTTTTTTTTTTTTAAATACTGAAAAAAGTGCTTATAGATGACCCCCCTAACTTGTTCAGATGTACTGGTACTAGAATTTATCTCAGAAGAAGGGACTGATGGGGGGGTAAAGTTGACCAAGTGTAAAACAGTTGTGTATGGGATGTTTAATTGTTTTATGTTTTATTGCAGAATTCAGATGCTGATGGAGGTGGAAAGAAAAAGAAAAAGAAGAAGGAAAAGAAACACAAGAAAGATAAGAAGCACAAAAAGCACAAGAAACATAAGAAGGAGAAAGGCAGTGCCGCTGTCACCTCTGACGTTCAAGAGAGCCGGGGTGCAGAGGAGGATGGCGATTCAAGAAAGGTAAAGGATTCTTTTGTCGTTTGTTTTGCACCATTGACAGCATAACTTCTAAATTATATTTGCTAAATTAAAAAGAAGATTTAACGATTTTGTGCAGGAATCAGAGAGCGAAGTCGACGACACCTTAGATGACCTGGAAAAGCACCTGCGAGAAAAGGCACTGCGCTCAATGAGGAAGGCCCAGATCTCTCCATCCGAGATGTCCTGAGAACAAGAAGCTTTTTGAGTTTTCCTTTTCACTTTTGATGTTCTTCATCATCTTAGGGTCAGCTTTAGAATGTACAAATTGTTGATTCCTGAATCCTGTTTCTTTTTACAGGTTCGGTACATTCTGCAGAGTGAGTTTCTTTAATAAATCAACCCATTAGATAGTTTATCTAAACTGTAAAACTTGTGTTGTCAATACTTCAAAGAAATGTGTGATTTCAGAGGTCTGAGTTGGGCAGGTTAATGATATGTACAGTAGATGAGAAACGATTGCATGTTCAGTGACGAAGTCTGATGTGCATGGACCACTGACCATATGAAGAGCGTAGGGAAATGACACCACACAATAAGATGCTGTTACTAACGCCCTTTACCAGTGGAAGCTGCGTCACGGCTGTGTGCACCCAAAAAGGCTTTAACAAAACATCCTGTTTCATTTTGTAACTTACCCGAGGTGTTGGAACATCATATAACCTGCTTTATTCTGACTTTGAAATTGTCTCGTTTAAATTGAAAGCAATTTGATGTGATACATGCTTTATTTTATTTTTTTTCTAAACTGATTGATATGCAATTTATGTTGATGCCCCTGAACTGAGCTTATTTCTGTGGGACTGCTATAGTGTCTGATTTGTATTTAGTAACCTTTTCTCCCATCATCCTTTCAGAAATAAAACTTTTTTTTAAGACACAGCGTAACCTTTTCTGTTTGACATTGATTTTTTTTTTCCCCACCCATGTTGAATAAAAGAACATAAATAAATTAATATAGTGTAAAACACTGGTTTTTGACAGGTTTATAGCACACTGTTGCCTAATTATTTGGGACTTTTGTCTTGGTTCTGCAATAACGCGATTATTAATTGATACCAAACCCACATGGTGTAAATGAATAAGTGTAATTTAACTGACAACATTCAAGATTAGACGGATTCCTTTATTTAATCATGATTATTCTAACTTATTCAGATTTAGCTAAAAACAACAAAAAGTACTAGGCAGTCTTATAATAAAACCACTCATAACTTTTAGATGTGCTACAGACATTTATTATACTAGTAGAAACTGAATATAGAAAAGCCTAAAATACAATTTTTTTTCTAGCTACAAATATATTTCAGGGACTCCACAACTAAAGATTTTTGAGGGAAAACACTGATTTCCTAAAGTCATTTCTTACCCCTTTCATTTCTTCCTTGTACACCTTCTTGCGTCCTTCCTTTCTTCCTTGAGCTAATATTCCTACCCTTCCTTCTCTCTTGTGCCCTTATTCCTTTCCTGTCTCTCGTGTCCTTTTATCCCAACCTAGGCCTCCCTTCGTTAATTTCTTGATTTTGCAGATTTATAAAAATAAACCCACTGTAGAAATAAAAATGTTTCAGTCATATTTTAGTGGAAGTTGGAGGACTGGGAGCCACACTGACAGTTTTAGACACAAAAGCAAGACAGATATGCACTAATATATCAAAAATAATACAAGATGTGTAGATAGAACTATAAGACAACTATGTTGACAGTTTATTGGCAAAACAAACTAACAAAATATTTGGGGGGGTGAGATACCGTTTAAGTGTGGTCTGGAAAAGTATCTGTACAAAACATTGACAAGAACTCCATAATGGCTGAATATGCAAAACATTTGTACTTGCTATTACATTTGTAATAGCTTACTTGTTTTTTTATTATTATTATTTAGTATTAATGTGTCTCTGAGTAATGCCATCACTTGTCTCATTCATGAGAACAGTTACAGGACAGTTGTCTCCCATTTTCCGCCCATGCGTTCATTGGCTCTCCTAGCAGCAGCTCTGCAGCCACCAAGCGGCTTCCAGGGAACGCCGCCTTCGGCCACAAGCTTCTCCTCCCTCCTCTCACATTTCTGAATGACATCACGCTGCCAAGTATTCCCGTTGCTTCTCGCCAGAGAGCCATCACCATTATTCTCCACAGGAGCCCAGCAGAGACAGCTTCGCGCTCTCTAACGATGGTCCTGTAGCTCCCGTTAGCTTAGCGGACGCCACCGCCGCCGCTGCTGCTGCTGCTACTCTCTTTCTCCTTGTTGGCTTTTGTCTGCCTCCAGCCGCCGCCGCTGCTCCTTGGAGCCAAAATTACTGAAAGAGAAGAAAAGAGGGAGAAAGAAAAGAGCGGTGGTGTGGGGGGGAAAGGACCGAACTGATTCGGGCGTGGTAGCGAGGAGAGGAGAGGAGGGGAGGGGGGAGAAAAGTCATTTTTGTCCCAAAAACTTCAGAGAAGCAGGCAGAAAAAATGTCGCTGTCGGTGCCACAGAACGGAGTGAAGGCGGACAACGAACCCGTCATCGAGCTTTTTGTTAAGGTAAGACCGCGGTACAAGTTGGGTTTTTGTATCGCTAATTTTACACTTTAATTATTCAACGCCTTTTGGAAGCAAAAAAAAAAAAGTTCTTTTTATACAAGTTTTTCTTTTCTTTTTTTTTTTGCAGCCAAACCGTTTTTATTTTAGCTGTGTATCGGGTGGGGAGAAGAGGAAAAAAAAAAAACCTTTGGGGGACTTTTTTTTATTTTTTATTGTTTTTGGCGTTTCGACATTTTATATTTTCAGCTTTTAAACGTAAACGCGACCAGGTGGAGTCTGCGGAGTCTTTTAGGCAGGGTGGATGCAGGTTTTACCCTCAGAGGTGGGAGGAAAAAACTGGAAACTGGGCGCTAACAAAAGGCTCAGCCTGAGCCGAGGCTAAAGGAGCGTTTTCATTATCCTGCGTTTGTCCAGGAAACGAATCTTCTCCTTATTGGGTAGTTTATACTGGAAATCAATTAAACGCATTTGGATCATGTTGGCATCGGGTACTCAACAAAGTCCTGTCTGTTTTGATCACTATTACAGTGATTAATTAGGCTGTATATATAAGTGCACCATATTGGATTTGTTTTCAATACATTATTAAACTGAAAGCACGTTGTTTGCGTTATACTTCAATAGTGCAGGCCTACTGGGTTTAGGCCAACTTGTGCATCTCTGCCTCAGCAGGGACCATAATGATGATGGTGGTGGTAGGGGGGGGGGGGCTTGTGTGAATGGCTGTTTTCTTTCTTTAGCATGTGTTCCTTTCCAGGGCGGGAAAATAGTAAATAGGGAGGGGGGGTGGTGCTGCATTGAGGCAGAGGTTGTTTGTGGGGCCCGCAGACGTTTGGGATGGGGATGATCACACTGACAGCCTTGCAGCTTGTGGGGAAATACATTTTTGAAACCTTTCATCTGTTTCTGCAGTCTTCGTTGCTTGTAAGAGCACGGCCCCTTACGCTTGGGATGCTCGCTTGTCGTTTATGAGGTGAATGCCTAGCTATGCGGAGGCTGACGCAAAAAAACACAAAAAAAACAATGTTTTGTCACAAACGACTTCAAAAGATAATTTTAAACGCAAGAAATGATCTTCGCTTCGGTCGGAGAGAAACCCATCCAGCGCCCGTCCATTGTCTCGCGCTGAGGTGAGCTCAGGTCGTGGGTTAACACCCCAGTCAGGCTCTCCAGCTCACTTTTGGGGGAGGATTTGCCCCACCAGAGTCTCCTCTCTCTAGAATAGTTCAAGAACTCCAAGCTTAAACTGAAACCTAGAGCAACAAATGAAGAACGAGGGCTTATAGCTTATAATCACATCAAACCCAAGTTAACCAGATGATCATAGTCCTCCCCACCTTCGCTGTTTCATGGCTGACTTTTTCTTTTCCAGGTGTGAAAGGCTAAGGTCTACCATGAGAGGTTTTGTACCGACCACACGGCTGCTTTGACAAACAGTTTAAGGTTAACTTCTATATTCTGCGGCGAAGGAAGGCGGGCAAACGACCAGGGTCCTAATCTGTCATATTTCACAACAGTCAGCTGGCACCAAACAGGGTTCAGAACCACAATAAGCAGGAGTGTAATATAACAAGTTTTCAGATAATAAGCGATTTAATTGTGTGTGAAATCTCAGCCTTCCCGTGACCACGCGTCGTCACAATTCAGCCAAAAGGCGTTGGCGGCGGCAAAAACGTTCAAACGTATGCCACGGCCCGAATGCCTGGCTCCGACGGGTGGCTGTTTATTTCACGCCTGGCTGTTTTCTGCTGTGAAACGGGAGTCGGGACGGGGGAAAAAAAACGGCGAGGCGTACGGGTGAGTTGGAGGCGAATATCAGGGAAGGAGCAAAATTTACCAGGGACCAGCTTCTACACGTCCCCACGGCGAGTCGGAAGACGCTCACCGCCGTCACTCGGTGAACACGGCTAACAAATACTAGACATTACAATCTGGGAGTTCACTAACACGGGTTGTACGCCGGTTGGTGTGCAAAGAGTTTAATTACGGACAAACCCGCTGAAGCACAAAAAAAAAACACTTTAGACCTGCAACATTCCCTACGTGGCAGCCATGTTGGATATTGAGTTAGGGTTGGTTTGAAACCCGCGGAGGTAGCACTTGTCCTAGCAACTTTAAGAACAAAGCTGTCTTAGGAGGAGGTCGGTGTTTATTGGAACTAAGCAATGCCGTGTTAAAAGAAGCTGACATCAGCCCGACCCGGGACACTCTGATGACCGTGCAACTCTTTTCACCTGCCCTTGTTTACAGCCACAGCCTCGGCATTGCCACGGGAACATTTGATTGCATGTTTTTATTGCCCGCGGCAGTGGCGTAATGGCTTTGTAAGTGGGGAGGATGCAGCGTCGACCTCGTCAAAAAAGATTAGATAAGACTTTGGCCCGGTAGCGGCCTGCTGGAGGTGAACGCCCGCTCAGCCTGTCGTCCGATCTGTTCCGCTTGGCTTCTCGGCTCATCGAAACCTCCAGCAGATAACCCGCAGTCAGGTGTGGCTTAGCGCCGCGATAGGCTCCGCACGTTGAACGCAACACCTCTGTGGGCCTGGTTACAACCGCGGATTCCACCCGTTTCGGTTGAAGAGGTGTGTAGTTTCCACAGAGGATACTTTTGTAGCGCCGCCTGCCTTTTTTGCCGCCTGCAAGCACAGCCTCTGGGCGTTTAGGGCTTGACCCTTCCAAGCTTTCCACATCCAGAGACCGACCCGTTTGCCCGTTCTTCTTTGCAAGATCGCTGGAGCTCAGTCAGCTTGGGACGTCGTCGCATAGCCCGTCTGCTTTAAACATTTCCACAACCTTTTCTTCCCCCTCAGGAAGCCGTCTGTCCGCTCATGTCTCCAGCAAACCTCCAAGGCCTTCGCGGAACAGCTGGGGTTTACACCGAGACGAGATCAGGCACAGGAGAACTACGTCTGCAAAGACGAGTCAATTAAAGGGAGGCTAAATAGAAACGCACGCCACGCTTCCTCCTTTTTTTTTTTTTCTCTTCTGTTTTAGATCATTCATCATTTCCTTTCCTCTTCATAATGGCACGCTGTTTTGTGTCACACGGAATCCTAATGATATAAGCAAAAGCTTCTGGTGGTAACGCGAGAAAAAACGTACAAGCGGGTAGGGGATATTTGTCTAGTCTCCGTTGCTCCTGTTGAGACGCTCTCCGCCTCCGTCTGACCTGGCTGAATGGAGACGAGCAGAATACGTCTGTCTGGGCCCGTGTGTCCGTCTTTGTGCTGAGGCCGTGCCAGGGTGGCACAGTGGGGCCGCAGAACCTCCCGCTGCTGCCTCCAGACTTGCCGCCTGCTGCCAGCGCCGATAACAGAGCCAGCCAATGTGCTCCAAGAAGTGCTCTCAAGTCTGGATGGCAGAAGAGCCCATCTGTGTTTGGGCATGCCCGTCGGGACAGTCCCACGGGAGCCGTGGATTGGGACGGGGCTTGTGTTTGATGTTGTTGTTTTTGTTTTTTTTTCTATTTTAGCGTCCGTGAACCTCGTGGTCAACATTAATACTCCCAAAACCTCTGTACTTTAACATTTATGGCAAGGCCCGTGGGACGGCTGCTCCGGTGGCGGCGTGCTATCTGTCGCACCATGTGACGCTCAGACAGGCCTTGTGATGTGTCAGTTTTATGCAAACACAAGGCCCTCTTTCAGTAAGTACAGCGGCGCTTCTTAAAACGACATCCAAGGCCAGATGTTTGTTCATTCTTCCCGTTTTAAAGCATCCGTCGCTTCTCTGGGGGAAGTTCTGAGCAAACCCATGGCGTCTTTTTTATTTAGTTTATTTATCCCCAGATAAACAAGAAGACCACAGTCAGCATCATGAATTGGGGGACAAAGATTGGCGACCCGTCTCCGAGGCTTTGCTGTGTTGTTGCTGTTGGTGCGTCGTGACTTTGCTCCTGCAGCGCCGTGCCGTGAGCGGCGCTGTCCGGTTCGGTCAGTCTCTGGCTGCTGGCCTCATGCATCTGCTCGTGTTGTTGCTCCAGTCTGAGCAGGTGCTTTGACAGCAAGTCCCTTTAATTTCTGTTAGACCGACGTTCGTTTGTGTCTAATGCTGTTAGAAAATGCCCTTTCCCGTTGGCTTAGGATAGCAACAAAGCTGGTTCTGCCTTCCAAATAAGATCAGGTCGTGTTTGTAAACCAACATAAAAGTGTTAGTCTTACTGTCTTGTCCATTCAGGAAACTGTTGAGGAAGAAATGAATCCTAACAGAGAATTACGAGATCCTGGATTTTTTTTCCTTTTAATCAGACTAAAACGATGAACCAGTTGCACTTTTTTTTTTTTTTTTTTTGTAACTTATTTTCTCCTTTCCAAGCTTATCATTTAGTGCTCACTCACTGAAATAATTAAAACCACATTTCTGGTAAATTTCTGACATAATTGCCATAATTTCTTTAAAAAAAAAGGTTTTGCTGACCAGTAAGAGATAATCGACACATCGGTCGGCGTTTGTGTCCGCCATGCTATATTTACCGTTTCCGGCCCAGTTTAATGGATGATTTATGACAAAATGTTCCATAAAATATCCTTTCAAACATGAAGTTATTATTTAAAGTAAGTGGAAAATGACAACTCTGTAACTGCAGACAAATCCTCAATCCACCCATTGGTTTCTCGCTCCTTCTAAGCCCTCATAAGCGAGGCTGACTAGGTTCATCCACTCAGCTGCTCCGTGCTCATCCTGTTCTGCACGGCGGGGCAGGATTACGTCTTCCTTCTCACGTGACATAAAAGTTCGTCCAAAGCCAGCGAGTGGATATTTTAATTGGGCACTAACTAGGTGCTGTTGGTGGGTTGTCCTGCCTGCTGTGCTGCATCATGAGATCCCATTACACCCTTAGTTATTACTTTATGGCTCTTCCCTCGGGCCGTAAAACATGAAACGCAAACTTGGTAGAAATGTCGATTGTAACCAGAGACTTGCGGAAGTGAAACAAAGATGATCCATTCTTTTAGCTTGCATTTCTGTAGGTCTCATTAAGGGTTAGCGGAGCATTCTCATAAAACAATGAGCATGAAGTGAGAGCGACCTGTGTTTGTTACGCTGCGAGTTCTTTAATCGGCTCAAAAAGGAGCAGTGCATTGCTACAGGATTAAAGATTTTCTTTATTTATTCATATTGATTTGACTAAAGAATGTTGCACGTGAAGTGTAGACGAGGAAGTTTTTAAGTCTGAGGACGACGTCTTTACGTGGTGTGTGTTGGTTTTCTTGGAATACCAGAGGAGCAGTTTGATTGTCGTCTTATTTTACCCTCTGGGGAGGAAAGATGCTTTCAGAACGCCTATCTGGAACTCATGGGGGTGTATTTTATTTTTCTGTTAAGGCTTTCAAGTTTCATTACCAGAAGATTTATTTAATTGAATAAGTTCTAATCGTTTTATTTAAGACTGCATTTGTACCGGCTGGAGACATTTTTGTCATCCTCGACCTAAACTATTTCCATACGGTGTTGACATTACAAATGGCGCATTATTTAAAAGATGCATAAAAGCGGCGCGTATACTGGCTCATTCAAGCCTGCAGCCTGTCGCTTTGCATGTGTGCTTATTTATAGCGCTATAGGAAAAGCACGATGCAGTGGACTTACCTCTGGGAGGCAAATCTTTGGCAGGTCCATGTGGACGCTGTTCAGAATGGCTGATTAAAACCGCTGCTTCTGTGGCACGGATAGGCTCTGTGGCGCTCAGGCTAGGGACTGGCTTCCCGCTAAATTAAACCTTTTAACTCAGACGTTTCTTACACCTCGCCCCTGAGCCTTTTTCTTTTTCTTTTTTATCTTCAGGATCAAACTTTCCACAGAAAAAACCCCAACTATTGGTTCTCAGGGGGCGATCCAGCACAGTAGTCGGAGCGGTGACGGGAAGCTTCTGAGTTTTCCACAGAGTGACGGCAGCCTGAGTCAGAGCCAGACTAAGGATGCTGCCCCGTATTCCACATGAACAAGTCTCCTGTGTACACTCATCTTTCTGACTGTGGTCAGGACTCTCTTTAGCCACCCAGTCTAGTCTGAGTCATTCAATCACAAGGCCAAACCTCGCTTTTCTACCCTTTTCTTTCAGCTTCTGAGTGTCCTCTTTGCCTTTTTTTTTTTTTTTTTTTTTTGCCTGTAAGAGCTACGGTGCCTTTAAAAAAAGTCTGGATAACCCATAAACCTTTTTCAGGATTACATTTCAACGACGAACTTCACCGTACTCCTTAAGTTTTGTGATGCGTCAGCACAAGGTAGAATGTTATTCTTATCTCATTTGGAGTGTATTTAACCCCCCTTATCGAGATGATTCAAAGTAAACTGCCTGCAGAGACAAGTGTTTGTCTTGTCCGTCATTAATCTGCCCTTTTTGTGAAAGACTTGCGAGAGTTGGGGAAACATGGTGGTGGCAGCATCATGCTGGGAAGGGCGGCTAAGGACAGGGAAGCTGGTGGGAGTTTCCGGGGAAATTATCTTAAAATTAGTGTATTTTCCTTTCATTTGAGCAGCTAAATAAGACTATTTTCCAGTGGAATGAGTATTTTTACCCCTAAAATAAGATGATTAGATACCATGCACTTGAAATAAGATGATGGAGATGAATTGTTCTTATTTTAAGTGCAAAACTCTTATACCATTGGCAAATAGTCTTATTTAGCTGCTCATATCAAGGAAAACTACACACATTTCAAGAAAATCTTACTCACTTTCAGTTCCCTTTTTGCAGTGTACAGTGGAACGGTTTAGATGGATTGCCATGAGTCGTATCGACCCGGTTGAAGTCCAGGCCCTGGTTCCAGTGAGAATCTGAGGCATTTTCACAGAGGCTCGCCCTTCAGTCTGACAAGGCTTTAGCTGCTTTGCAGTAAGGTCTCACAAAACCTCTGGATCTGCTTTTAGCCGGTAGAGACAGAAGGTGGTTCTGTGAAGAAGTCGGAGGGCCTGAATACAAATGCAGGGGACGTTTTTCAGATTATTTATTAAGAATATAAATTATTTGTTACTCGACAATTAGGCCTGTAATGATAACAAATTTTGCTGGATGATACATTTCTCTAAAACTTATTGCGATAAATCATATCATTGTCATTTGAAGACCTTTGTCAACTAACATAACGGCATAAAAACACAAGTATATCCTCCCGCCTCAGATAAATTAAGCGGGCGGTGTCATTTGGTTTAAACCCAAAAAAAAACTGCCACCCTGCAGCGGTCGTGATTGACTCTGACACCAATTTAATTTCTTTTCAAACTAGCGTTTCTCTGGCTCTCCCTCACCAGCCTCTCATGTTAACTTTGAGCCTAGCCGTCATTAGCTTGACTCACACTACCTGGTTAAGGGCTGCCCTCCTCCTTCGAGCTGCTGCTGCTGCATTGCGCCTCACGCAAGCCGCCAGACCACTACCGTCAGGCTTCCCCCCCCCCACCTCTCCCTGTTTGTTTCCCTGTCAAGATTTAACCCCTGATGCACTGGGGGAACGAGAAGTGAGGGGTGAGCAGACACTGACGCAGCGTACTGAAACCTTTCTGCTGTCTCGTCTCAGAGACAGACCAGCTAACATTTGAGCCAACACAATAAGAGAAGGTGTTACACTTTGTTTTTCTGTAAAGTGAAGAACTTTACCAAAAGCTCTGTAATAATAGTTATTTGTCAGATATCTAGCGAGGGTTTGTTGCTTTAACCTCCTGCCAACTTCGTAGACTTTTCCAGGACGCCTTGGGAGGCGTCCGTTGTTAGGTTGCCATGGCAGCAGTGCATGAAAGCATCAGGAGGAGGAAAGCTGCGGCGCTCGGCGCCTCGTCAGTTCCTTATTCGGTCAAGCGGCGGTTGAACTCTGAGAGCGGTCCAACCGATTTAGAAAACGAAGTGTGTCGGGGGGGGGAGCGTCGCGGCTGGCGTGTTGCTAAAATTAGCCCGCTATAGCAGAGACTGAACAGGATCCATTGTGCCTGATTGCAGGATGTTTTCAAGTCACCGTTCTAGAAAAGGAATGCGACGCTTGTAAAAGTGTTATAGGGCTGGACCTGGTGGCTGCGAGTGCATACATGGCCACATTTGTGTGGCCTCGCTGTCCGGGACATCGTCTATATTACGTCTGACTCACTGCCTCCACTGCAACAGCGCGCGCTTGGTTTGTGTTGATTTCTTTCTTTTTTTTTCCTCTCTCCGCCGAGCCGAAATAAAATTGGTGTCCGTTTGCAAAAGTCCTCTGATTCTCACTTCCTGATTCAAATATTATATTAACTTTTACCATGAGTATTAAAAGTGAATGGGATTCACTTTTAATACTGGGGCGAGTAAGGCAGCAAAGCTGTGGCACGACCAAGCGTTGCCCCCTGCTTTAGGAAATGAACTGGAAAAGCTGCGCCTTTTACAGGGTGTGCTTTCGCTTAACTCGCCCTCTTACGTGTTTCTTATTATTTTTTTATTTTTTTTTTGCCCCTTCCTCTTGCTAAAATATGACGTAAACCTCCACAAACAAGACGTGCTCTGTGGTGGTGTGCTATGGGAGGTTCTCCAGAAACCTCCTAAATGTCACACTCTGGAAAGTCTTTGTTGGTTGGTGAAGGACAGGCTTCACGAGGCCGCCCCAGACCTCCTCCGCCTCACAGAGTTTCGCTTTTCAACGGAGACGCGGCGTGCGGTTTAATCCTGCTGTCGCTTACAGTGAAACGCAGCTCCACCAGGATCCTCTCCCAAAGTAAGCAAGGCATCCTGGTTTGGGGGGGGGGTGTAGCAGGACATTTCTGGAATAGTTTCTCCCTTCCCCCCATGACTCCGCAGAGGGGCCCAGGATAAGGGGAGACGGGATAAAGAGAGAAGAGGAGGAGGTGGAGGAAGAGCGGGGCCGTGTGCCAGAGAGCACATTGCTTGTAGAGCTCGCTATCGAACCTCTTCCTCTCATTCCCGCTTAAAGCATCCATTAGCTCTCGCTCTCCTTCATGTTTATCAAAACATTTGATCCCTAATTTCCTCCTGGCTTCCTGCAGCGTCTCTCCTCGCGCCGCCGCCGCCGCCGCCGCCTGCTGTTTTAGTCTTCTGGCAGAGAACGGCGGTCTGCTCTGCTGCAGACTGCAGAGGGCAGACCTCGTTCTCAGGCCGGCCGTGGCCTTCTTCTTTATCACAGGGACTCGGACGGACTCTATTTTAAGGCTGCTCGCTATCTTGAATTACAGTAAAACCCTCTTTTGATTTCCAAATGACATTCGGTCACGCGCTTTGCATTTTATCACCGCTAACAGGCAGCGGCCTCCAGACGGTCATCTTTCCCCTCCACGGCGCGAGCTCTGCTCTCCGTGTCATCTGTTCCTGCCATCGCCATGGGAACGGTTGCTGTGTCGCGTTTCCACCTCTCGATCCGGACCCGAGTGCCTCTGTGCAGGCGCCGCACTGCGAGGCGATCATCCCATTGATGTCTTTCTGATCCTGTGAGGAAGAAAAGAAAGGAAAAAAAAAACCTCTAACGCGGGTCCAGTTTTGTGTTTTTGCCACAAACCACGACAGCCCTAAGGCCAGAGCTTTATTCTGGAACTGATCGTGTAATAATAATAATAACGGGTAAAGGGGAATTTGATTTGACGAACAATGGCTGTGTGATTTAATCTGAGCGTTTCAGATGTGAAGCTGAGGGAGGGAGAGGACGGTGGCTGTACAATGGGCGCTAGCAGGCAGATCAAACGGAGCCATCCCACAGGGCGTCACACAGAGGACAACAGCAGCAAGTCTGTCCACAGGAGCAAGAAAACGCCGGGCCGGCTGGAACAAAGCCGCCCGTTGTTCACAGATCAGACCTGCATCTCTGATAGCAAAGTGTTTATCTAAGATGGGGAAGTCGACTGATTTTAATCATTCACAATGCTCCGTGCAAATCTGGGTGCCGGCTGTAATCGGAGGTCTTCGCCTTCAGCCCACATTGCAGCAAGCTTTGCAGTTTCTCCACAACATGCAGCAGAACTGCCGTCAGGGAGGAATGCGCCGAGCTCTGCTGCTCTACCGTAACGAATATATTCCAGGGCATCAGTATTCAGACGACCTTCGCTTGTCCTCCGCAGAGCTGGTGCCCAGGGCTGCAGAGCTGCTCTCTACGCACAGAAGACAATGACAATTTCTGCTTTTGCATCAAACGTGTTCAGTGAGGATATAAGTTGTTTATTTCACATGTTTAATTTAAAATGAGGCATTCACGTACTGTATCAATTCACTGCACACAGAGGGATGGATCTGAAATGTTTATTGTTCGGCAATTTTAAGAATTATTGCTTACAGCTTATTAACACATTGTATTCAGTTTATCAGGGAATTAATATATTAAAAAAGACCAACGGAGAAGATTTTCAGTCCAAAAACGTCGCCCTACTGAAAATGATGTCTTGCACTTTGGAGTAAAGGTGTTTAATACTCGGTTTGGGCCCGTCTGCATGGTTTACTTTGATCTGGAGGTTGTCGGCGTGCCGCTCTGCTGGGCTGCTCGTGTTGCTGCTCTGCATGGAGGAGTCTGGTGTCTCTCCTTCCTGTGACGATGCTCCTTATGAAGGTTGTCACGATGGAAACATTTCCAACTCCACAATAAGCAAAATACCCGAGACTTGAGCTCATTTTTGGCACTGTGGCAACATTTTCTGAAGGCACAGCGTTCTTTCTAGTTAAGAGAAAAAAAAAAAAACCTTTGTCAGTTAGGGCAAAACCAATAAGTAGGGGACATTTCGATCCAAAATCAAAAACGTCTTTTTTCCAAAAGCTGTGAGGGCTCTCCCCCCTGCTGAGACGTTTGTGGTCCGTTACATGATACAAACGCACTACTGGTAGCGCCTATTAGCACAGAATGTGTCATTGAAGGGGGAGTTGAGGGATTCATTCGTGCAACAACAACACAGTAACTCATATCGTTCAGAAAGACACTGATATCTGACTTTTTGGACGTGTGTATGAATCTTATCAGACCGTAAAGACTATTTGCACGCCTTAATCTTCTCAGGAAGCGTGTTGGTCAGCGCAATCAACTGATTTCATTTATTTAAAAACACATTGTTTGGAAATGTTGCGCCTTGTGTCCGCGTGTTACACATTAACTGTGTGCTTCGTGAGCCGGCGTCTGTCTCCAAATAAACGCCACCATGGTAACACGTGGTGACGGTAAAGATTCGTGACCGATCGATGTCAAGCCAACGACTTTCTCTGGTGGCTCAGCTGCACAGTGCGTCTTCCTACCACGTTTTTTTCCTTCCACTCAACTTCCCATGGATGTGCGTGGATACAGCCCTCTGCACACCCGACGTTTTGTAGCTTAGCCTTCGTGCGGAGAGTCTCGTCTTCGTCTCCCAGGCATCTGTTCAGTCATCAGTCTTCCCCGTGATCATGTAGGCTGGCCTCTCTTTATTAAAAATCCTTTTAATGTATTTACTTTAAAAAGAAATTGGTCTGAAATAATATTCAAATTGTCTGAGAAACTGCATCTTTGGTTTTCGTTAGCTCCGATTCATAATCCTCAAAATGAACAGAGATGTCCGCGTGTGTAATTACCCCATATAAGTTATAGCAGCTCCACTTTTCTAATTAAATGACTGAAATACATTTAGTCTGCGATGTTCTAATTCATTGAGAGGCAATAAATAAATGGGTTCTCAATTTCACGTTTCTCCTCAGTCCTCGTGGCCGTCTGGGCCGGCCCGTGGAGGTTCGCCTCATGTCTTCCACCTCTCTTTCAACCCCATTTCCTGTCGCCTCCCTGTCAAATAAAGGCCACCAGTGCCCAGCGATGAAAAACGAAGCAAGGATGCCCCACAGACGGCTGGTGAATCCTACAGGGGGAGAATCTGGTCATTTAAAGGCTTCTGGAGAAACAACAGCGATGAATGGCTCATTTGTGAGTCCTCGTCGTGTGAAGGAGACCACATCTTTCCCAGTTTGTCGTTCATTTCCAGGAAAAGCGGACCTTTGTGACGTAGCGGCTTTGATTTTTTCTCCAGCCAAAAGGCTCCGTCGGGTTCTTGCGTTTCTCTGAACTGTTTTTGCAGATCGATGACGAGGAAACGTGCCGAGGTCTTTAGGCTCTAAGGGTCAGCGTTCGGCTTTTCTCTCCCACTTTGGTCTTTTTTTTTTGTTTAAGGCGGGCCTGAAAGAGTCACTGTGGGAAACGGAGCCTCACTCGGGGAGTGGAGTGAAAAGCTGTGAACCTTGTACAGGTTGTCTAACAGAGATATGATCTCAGGCCAGGCGCCTTCAGAGACGTTTGGGTTTTTTGATGGTTCCGGTGATTAAATGAGCCGTTTCCAGCCATTTCTTGTGCTCTCGGCTGTAAAGAAAGGTCCTCGGAGTTGTTTGGGTGGCTGTTCTGCTTCTTTTCTAACTCCCTGTGTCTCTCTGTTGAAGGCGGGCAGCGATGGCGAGAGCATCGGAAACTGCCCCTTCTCCCAGAGGCTGTTCATGATACTCTGGCTCAAAGGAGTCGTCTTTAACGTCACCACGGTGGACCTGAAAAGGTGAGTCCTGCTTGGTTTTGAAACCCAGCTTAACATTGGAACATGTGTAATTACTTCCTTCGTTTGAAGCCCTCCTGGGTGTTTGCAGCCGCACTGTCGCACTTAGATCCAGCTCCACCCCCGACACGCTCGGTGCTTCCCCACTGCTTGTTTGGTTTTCCCATGACCCCCTTCCCGGGCCGTAGAAAGTTAGGAAAAAATAAACATACAGACTTCGGAGAAGCTATTTAAAGCTCCTCGACTCAACTCCCTTCCTGTCTAGATTTTTTTTGTGGGGAACATGTTTTCCAACCACTGGGATGAAAAAACAAATTGTCTGAATCGTCTGAATTTTCCTTTACATTCTTCCTGCTAGCTACTGGAAAATGTCCTTTCCACCTCTGCCCAGGATTCTGATCGATGATTTATGTTTATTTTTATTTTTCTGGCACTTTATTGTGAAAAGCACGGTTGGTTTATATGACAATAGATTAATGCCTGCCTGGGTTTCCCCCTCTCTTCGCAGCAGAAGATCCTCTGGGCTCCTACAGTCTAGATCAGGGATCTGCAACCTTTAAAATCCAGAAGGCCATTTCTGCCTCAGCCCAGCAAAATAAAACCCGTTTAGAGCTGCTGATGTTATACGATTTATCTCATTTTTGACAAATATCTGCAACAGGAAATTTGCCGTCATCTTTAAAGAAGCACCTTTTTATTTCTTTAGGTTAAAAGAAAGACAAACATAAAAGAAAAACACTTGCAAAAAGAGGATGGTTACATTTTCTTGTATGGGCTGTATTTGTGAATGAATTAAAATGTATTCACAAATATAACCAATACAGGAAAATGGCTTTTCTTATGTAAAAAAAAAGAAGAAGAAAAAAAGCACTTGGTTCCACCGTCAAAACGAAAAATATATCTAAAAACTATCACTGCTACTTTGTGTCATTCTGTTGTGCAAACTCAATGCAATTAGTCAATGAAAAAACTACTAAAACGTGTATTAGTTACTATATTTACGTTAAATATGATTGCTTTTTTAATAGATTTTTGACCAACGTTATTAAGAGCCATTTAGGAAGGTCTAAAAAGCCACTAGAGGCTCTGGAGCCGCAGGTTGCAGACCCCTGGCCTTGATGTATAGATTATAGAGAGAGACACGTATGGAAAAAGAAAACAGAACGAATGAATCTTTCCATCCATCCCTTTATCTGCCAATCTATACAGTCTTCCATCAGCTATTTGATCCTCTCTGCCAATTTCCCAGTCAATCCACCCCTCTATCTATCTGTGTATCATCAAACCTCTCTGCCGGTCCACCCGTCCATCCCACCATCCTCTGGTCTGTCTGACCATCCGTCCTTCCAACAGTCAACGTATCCATCTGTAAACCGGTTTTTCCTGTCCGTCCCTCCCTCCGTTCCAGTCATCCAAACTCCCAGCCTTCTCCCAGCCTGTCTGTCCCTCCTACCACCATGGAAACATCTGAAGTTCCTGCTAACTTTTTCATTTATACCAGATCAATAACTCACCCAAACCACCTGGAGTTAGGTGTGTGAAAAGTGTGGAGGAGATTAAAGCCATGGCTGTTTGACTGGTCAGGCTTTCCAGGCACGCCTGCTTGTTCACAATTAGTGCGACTGTTTCGGTCTATTTGCATCTATTTCCCTCTGCGACTCCAGCAGGGATGTTGTAAAATCCAGCTGCGCGGCTGCAGCTCCCTGCTCTTCCTCCTCCAGCTGTAACGTTTCGCGTGATTCGTTGCCATTCGCCGCCCTTTGTCTCGAGTCAACAAAACACTTTACGGTGGTTTTACCGTTGAATTCCCCCAGAAGTCCCAGACCGTGTTTTACCTGCTTCACCTGGAAATTCAATTCGATTCTATTTTATTTATATGGCGCCAATTCATGAAACATGTCATCTCAAGGCACTTTCCAAAGTCAAATTCAATCAGATTATACAGATTGGTCAAAAAATGTCCTATGTAACAGAACCAGTTGATTGCATCAAAGTCCCGACAAGCAGCATTCACTCCTGGAGAAGCGTAGAGCTACAGGGAGAGTCGTCTGCATTGTCCATGGCTTTGCTGCAATCCCTCATACTGAGCAAGCATAAAGCGACAGTGGAAAGGAAAACTCCCCATTAATGGGAAGGAAAACCTCTAGCAGAACCGGACTCAGTATGAACGGTCATCTGCCTCGACCGACTGGGGGTTACAGAAGACAGAGCAGAGACACAACAAGAGAGACAAAAAAGCACAGAAGCACACATTGATCCAGTAATCTGTTCTACATTAGATGGTAATAGCAGGTGATCTCTCTTCCCTGGATGATGTCTCAGATAACAGAACGCCAGACCAGGTGTACCTACTATGAAGAAAAAAGAGAGAGAACAAAAAGTTAAAAGCTGAAATGACAACAAGCAATGCAAATTGGAGAACAGTAGAACTCAGTAGAGTGAGAAAATACGTCTAACATCCGTTAATAACGATTCTTTTGGGATTTTGTTTTAATTATTCTTATTATTCTCGTGGTCCAACATGTTGTTTTTGCTGCCCATGAGTCCTAGGGCCACCAGCCTTACCCACTCCTCAGTGCTATCACTCAGGGACTCTACCACACCCCATTAACATGCCACACAGTTGAGGTCATTTCCCCTTTTTCTGTGCCCTTAAATGGCCTTTTCTCAAAGTGCAGCCGACATCGTCACAATGAAAATCTTGAGGCGCTGCTGTGTTTTTTGTTTTTTTTTCCCCCGTAGCAACATCGCCGCTGTGTGTCATGTCGCTTTGCTCGTGAGATTATTCAACAGGCTGCGTGAGTGTTTGTCCACTGTTCACACTCCTCATTCAACACATGCTCATGTCTGTTTGGGTCCCGCGCTCATCTGCCAGCCATCTGGTACAGAATGTGCTGGCTTTGAAGGCCGCGGGACCGAGGACACACAGACGCACAAGCCCGATCAGGGAACCGGCAGCTGTAGCCGCAGAGGGAGAAAAGGCTGGGTAGCTCAGTTGACAAAAAAAGAAAAGAAAAGAAAAACACGGTTTCCCTAAATGCGATCGTCTTATTCTCGCAGGAAGCCCGCAGACCTCCAGAACCTGGCTCCCGGCACACACCCGCCCTTCATCACGTTCAACGGCGAGGTCAAAACCGACGTCAACAAGATCGAGGAGTTCCTTGAGGATGTGCTTTGCCCACCCAAGTGAGTGGTTTCTGACCCATGTGATAATAGCTCGCCACACCTACACGCCAAATGCAATGCATTACAGTCATGAGCTCGCCTTCTTAAAACACAGAGAGCACACAGCGGGAGTGGAGACTGAGTAATTTAGAAAATGATGCCACAATTTGGGTCTAGCAAAAGCATTACACCCTTTTCTCCCCATTTTGTCTCCTTACAATCACAAACTTCATCAGATTTTATTGGGATTTCATGTGTTAGACCAACAGAAAGTTGATGTGAAAAGAAAACTACATTATTTTACTGCTACCATAAAAATGCAATAAATAAACATCAAATGCACATATTGCACATTACACTACATTAAATGCAGAAGCAAAAACACGCACTGCACCAGAAAAACATAAAATACACCAGAACACATATATATACCAACACCGCAAAGCAAATTATAAAACAGCCTTCATGCATCCACATACTATATGCCTACCTTATTTATTAATCTGATGGAGGTAGGGATGAAGGAATCCTTATATCTATACCGTTTGCCAGAAGGTAGCATTTCATATTGTGAATAAAGGATATGAGTGGGATCAGACCGTACTTAGGTATTTATAGATGATTCTATCTTCTAAAATGTGCCTATTGCCAACACAATTAAATCCCAGAAAATGGCTTTCTTTTGTTTTTTTTTTGTTTTTTTTTCACCCTTGTTTAAGCACAGCCTAAGTTGATTTCTATTTGTCTTAGATACATCAAGCTCGGAGCCAAACACCCCGAGTCCAACACGGCCGGCATGGACATCTTCGCCAAGTTCTCTGCGTTCATCAAGAACTCCAAGCCAGACGCCAACGAGGGTGAATTACCCGCATTTGTCTCTTATGCTCGCGTTCTCGCCCAGATAAGCCAGACTAAGTGCATCGCGGATGCCTTTCAGCTGTGAAGGGGGCGCTGTCTGGTCGCTAGGCAACCTTTGCAGCCCTGCCCCGATTGGGTGATCGTTGGCTGATCGAGGAACACAGCTCTATTGTCCTGCGCCTCAACTCACCTGGAGCTTTCCCCAACATGGGTTTTAACCCTGACGACTAAGCCACCTATCAGTGCCGCTACAGAAAAGACCGTTAAGCATTTTAGGAGTCTTTTAGTTTTTTTAAAGATGATGTGTTTTTTTTTTGTTTTTTTTTCTTGGGACGGGTCTTTACGGAGAAGACTATATCTTGCTCTAGCCGGCTGTTCTCCGCCTTGGGAAAATATTGAGCCACAGCTGGGTCAACAAGAGAGGCAGACTCTCATGGTTTACTGATAAGTGCTCTCAAACAGAACTGCTGTTAAACCCCCCGAAGCGTTCAGCCTCTCAAATTCATGGCATTTTTTCTAACAATAAGATCTCTTAAACAGTCACAGATTAATAAAATGACTCTTGTTAAGAATTTGCTTTCCCATCCAAACGGAATGTGGACCGTTGTGTTAAAATAGGAAATATATAATAAAAAAAATACTTGCTGAGGTGTATGCTGTATGTTGCTTGGTGAATACTGCCCCCGTGAGGTTGAAAAGTATACAGTCTGAGCGGTCTGTGTGTTTTTTGCCCCTGTGCAGCGCTGGAGCGTGGACTGCTGAAGACCCTGCAGAAGCTGGACGACTACCTTCGCTCGCCGCTGCCCGACGAGATCGACCACAACAGCATCGAGGACGTCAAGTTCTCCAGCCGCAAGTTCTTGGACGGAGACGAAATGACCCTGGCTGACTGTAACCTGCTGCCCAAACTGCACATAGTTAAGGTAAATGTTGACGCTTTGAGCACGTTTGAGTCCTGTTAGTTGAGCTTTGCTGGATCTTATTAGACTACAGCGGGTATTTAAATAGCGCTCTGCACAAACCAGCTGAGTAAAGCCAGAGAAAGGGGTTTCATAAGCGGTATAATTAAATGGTTTGTTTCCATTTCCTTCAGCTCGTCCACTAGAACCGTTTAAACCTGGGTTTGTAATTTTTTTTTTTTATTGGGTTTTTTTTTGTTGCTGATCTGATGTGTGTATAGTTATGTTTGACCTCACAAAAAATAATTTTTCCTAGGAAGGCCTCATCACAAACGTCCAGAACATTCTCACTACATGTGGTTGGACCACGAAAGAACATGAAGTCAATGTTGGGCAACAAAATGTATTTTCTAGGTCCTGAAGAATCAAAAATAAGTTCAGCTTACAGAACAGGGCTTTATAAGCGCTGATTAAATGGACCAATTGCAGACCTGGTGACATTCACATGATGGAGTACATCCAAACTACTCCCAGTGTTACTATAGCAATGAAATGGCTGGTTTGAATTTAAAAGCAGACAAAAAAAAAAAAAAAGATTGAACATCCATGTCAGAACGTCCTGCGCCTAATAAGAATAGCGCACACGTCACGATTTGTTCACTGGGCATCAGAAGGCTGTATTAAAATTCCAAGGACTACAGGAAGATGTTTCTATTGGACTATTGGTGGATTCACATGATCAGCGTAAAGTACACAGGTCCTAATCCCTGTTGGCTTTCTCTGCCGCTCTGTAAAGATGGGAGCTTGAGGTCATCATCAACAATCTATATATCATATAGCAGTAGGGGGTGAAAATAAGCTGGTAAAAAGCCACAGACTGTAACTTTGTCAGGGGTTATTATGAAAAGGTGCCTTTTAATTATGGATATTTGTCCTACGACAGTCCTCCAGCTGGCATCTCTAGTGGAACCAGAGCCTTTTGTTTTTGTACTTTGGTCATGAATAATCTTTAAAAGTACACCCATGTCTCCTCATGTAATGCTCTTGGCCCTCTGGTACAGTTTCAAGCTCTTTTAAAGACTTGTGTTACTTTAGCTGTTATGAATCTGGATCTTATGTTTGCATTATGTTGACTCTGAGTTATTTGTTTTAAGTTTTTTGTTTTTTTTTGTCTTTATGCATTTTGAAAGGTCAAACTTTTAATACTTTCTAAACGGTTCCTTTATAAAGGTGCGCCTTCTTGGTAAGAATAAAGAGGCTGTCGCTTTAAGACGTGGATGTCTCCCAAACCGAATCTTTTGTATTGGTAACGCTACATCGGTTCAGAATAAAATAAACTCAATCATAACTTCTTCATGACCGCGTCTTTATATGCTGAACTAAAGTCTTGAAAAGAGAGATTCGTCTTAACTTCTAAACAGCTGAACTTTAATGGCTCTGAAACGAAGCGAGTCCAAAACAATAAGCAGTGCTGTGTCAACGGCAAACTAGAGAGCAAGAGCAAAACATTTTTTCACAAATAACTGCAATTACCTTAAAGGGGAAAAAACCAGCAGTATAAATGAGAAGTTTTGAGTCAAAACATAACTTTTTATTGTGCTAAAGGGTGCAGAGGGCGTGAAGACTGGAGAAGCCCCATGAAGGTTGCAGGTCTCTAAGTTATAATTGACTTTTTTTTTGTTTTATGTTTTTTTTTAAGGTTGTGACCAAGAAGTACAGAGGCTTTGACATTCCCAAAGAGATGACGTCCATCTGGAAGTACCTGAATAATGCCTACACGCGCGAAGAGTTCACCAACACCTGCCCCAGTGACAAGGAGATAGAGATCGCCTACGCGGATGTGGCCAAGAGGCTGGTCAAATAAACCCCCCACCCAGCCACCCCCACCCCACTCTCACCTCCCTGCACATCCCACTCCACAGCATCGGGACTGATGTGGCTCATTCACCCATGAGAAAGAAGAAAAAAAAATACAAACTCTGGACTTCTTTTCCTTCTCTGCTCGTCCTGTCCCCGTTTTCCCCCGTCCGGTTTTATGAAGGTCTCCTTTAGTTGAATCAGCGGAGGTCGTTGTTTTTTCCACATTTATCGTTTAATTGCTTCTGTTCTTCACTCGCCGTCGTATGTGCGACGCGTCGTATCAGAGCTGGTCAACGTTCAGAGTGCCACGTCCTCCCTGGTTCGTGACCTTTGACGTTGTCCCTGCCAGCAGAAGTAATGTCACAAGCCTTTATTTCTCCGTTGGAAAATTCAATTACCGTTTTTCTTTTTCTTCTTGGATCATAACGCCTGAAGCCTTTTTTTTTTTTTTTTTCCTTTTGTCTATTGGCTGACTCGGAGATTTTGTGAACAGTGTTGAAGCTTCAGTGTTTCTGCCTCCAGTATTTAACAGGGTTAAACTAGAAGCTGAAGATAATCCAAACCTGAACACAGAGAATGCTTTATTATAAAACAAATCGTAACAGCTGGTTAAACAGCCTGGCAAACATGCTTTGATTTTTTTTTTTTTTTCCTCCTCCTTGTCTCAAATAGGGGGAGGTAGTAGCTCAGCTCAGAATAGCAGGAAATGTAGTTGTGCTGATCTCGTCGCTAATAAAACCTGAGATTTATAAAGCGTCCAACCACATGTTGCTCAGAGTAAATTGTTCTTATTGCCTCGTTGCTGCAGGAATTCCAAAAAGCTCTTGTCAAAAGCAAAGAAAGGCCTTAATCTTTTTCCTTTTTGCGCCTTGTGTGTTTAGATTATGCACCCTGAACCAAAAAAAGTGGCAGATTTTTCTGGTGTTGTTGGGGATTGTGGTTTTAAACGAGTGAACACAGCTCAGAAGATAAAAATAAATAAATAAAGAAATACACGGTGAAGGACACAGCTCTGCAGTCGGGCGAAACTGAAGATATTTATGAAGTAAAAACGAAAAAGGAACTGAGCGGTGTAGGAATAATCGGAAGCTGGTCACGTTTCACTTTCCCTCCGACATGAAGGCGGATCAGACGTAGCAAATGTACGCATCCATACAGTAGCTACAGAAAGTGCTTTAGCGTGGAGGAAACAAAACGCTTTTCTCCTGTTTGCCACGTTTTTTTTTTTCCTTATTCAGACTTTTGTTACGAAACATATCCGATTGAAAAAGGAATTGTAAATATTGTTTGGTTTTTCATTCCTCTGATTTCAATATGTAAATTGAATGCATCTCGTCAGAATTCAGAGGAAAAACGGGCCTTTTTCTGGCCTGGTTTGAATTCTGGAGAAACGGTTTCCACTTGGCCTTACTTGTTTTCCCTCCAGATGCTTAGCAGGAAGGATTTTTTTTTTCTAGATCATTTCATTGCAACTTGCGTTTGTAAGAAAGAAATATGAGGTATTTCAATGCTTTTTTTAACAATATTGACTGAATTTAAATAAACTTCTCATTGGCACGTAGACTTGTTTGTTGGTCTTTATTCGAACCCAACTTGGTAAATGTTTCTCAAATGGCTAGAAAAACAATCAGAAAAATCCAGAAAAATGAAAAAAGTGGAGATTTGGAACAGGTTTAGAAACTGAAACATGGATGACTGCTTCCTTACGACTAAAGGTGGAACGTGGCAACCGTTTTGCTTTTGTGGAGCGTGAAGGTGTATTCTAAACCAATCGCTTTAGTTCTTTATCGTCCGACCGGAGGAAATTTGGTGCACAGCAGCAGTGAACACAATTTTCACACTTAAACAAACATCCTAAAATATGCCAAGCTCGGTCAAAGCTGATTAAGATCTTTAATAGCACTTGGGACAAAAGATATAGTTGGCAACATGTAGCTTAAACCTAAAGAAAGGGAAACAAATTGCTCTAAAAGTGGCGGGTCCTTTCACCCTTTCCCATATATCAGACAGGGGGCGCTGTTCAATGCCTTTTTTTATTTTTTTTTTATTATTATTGCTGGCAGTTTTAACAAGCTTGAACAAACGGTTCTTATTTTTCAAGGATAGGCTCCCATACCAAGCAATAAAAACAGATGTTAAGACTGACTAAATCAATGATTAATAGAATAAAGCCGTTTTGCTTTGGTACCAAAAAGATTCTGCCGTCTTAAAGTCTTTGCGGGCCCCGCTTGCAAATTGCTGCATTGTGTTGGTCAACGTTGAGACAGTTGTTCTGGGAATGTTCATCACAACGCTTCACAAAGTAGTCCCGAACAGGTCCGTGTTGAATCTCTGCGTCCTGCAGCAGAACTTGAGGAGAGGCTTGTATTTATAGGTGCTCTTGAAAGTCATTTCAAAGAACACATCCCTGAGGGTTCCCTGCGGATGAGGGGCGTTTCTTAGATAGTTCAACATTGGCCCTTACGACCTGCACCCTACGTGTTAGAGAATAAAATCCATTTGACGACCACCTAGACTGGAGCGCATAAGCAATGAAAACTAGCAAAGCAATAGTTTACTGCTCTCCAAATTAAGAAGGGCTTCAAGGTAATTTCCTCACAATTCAAAATGCATCATTCTATAGTGAAAAGGATTATTTCCAAGTGGAAAATATTTAAGACAATCATCCCAGGAGTGGGAATCCTTGCATATTCAACCCGCCGTCCTGCTGGGTGATTCTCAGAGAAATGGCAAAAACAAAAAACGAGCTACACCTCAGATTCCACAGGCCTCAGTCAATATGCTCAAGGGCAAAGTTCAAGACAGTAAAAGTAGAGAAAGTATGGATGGTTTAAAAAGGGGTCAGGAGGAGGAAGCCTCAAACACACGGGCTTGAAAATATCTGGAAAGATGGGTGCAGCCAGTCTGTTGATCGCCTAAGAAGAAGTTATGGCGACAAGGTGGAGGAGACATTTTCCTCCTGATGGAGGGAAAAATGAGGCAGCAGAAGGCCAGAGACCGCCTGCCAGAGCAGTCTGAGTTTAAGTCATGAAGTGCGAACAGCACAAATTTTCAATAATGTTGAACAAACTGAAGGATAACACGGCATGAATCCAATTGTCTGATTCATTCTCTTTATTCTGAATTTAGGACAATTTCTTTTATCTCTGCACCCAAACAGTTATTTTTATTTGGGTCACATGGCTGAAGTTGACCTCCTTTGGTCTTGCTGATAACTTTTAATTGAGCATTCAGGGTATGGCCCATCTGATGTGCCACTGGAAGCTGCCAACCCGGTGCACAAATGTCCTCATCCAGTGACAACTGGTGAGCACCAAAAAAAACTAAACGTGGCAAATCGCCACAAACACTTCGCACCAACACTCCGGCACGGTGGTGGAGGGATTATGATGCGGCCTGGTTTTACAACTGCATGGCCTCGTCTACGTCCTGGGTCATTGTACAGTTTGGTCAAGTGGATAGTGAAGGTCCAATTAATATACAGCAAATTTGTCACTGGAAATACTTTGCACTGTTCTGACAAATACGTAGTGTTGGTTTCATACGTTTGACGATGAAAAAAGTAGATTGGGAACAGCGTTTCTTTCTGCCTGAATGTCATTTTATGTGTTTTATTTTAGTCTTTACCAGAATTTGTACATAAATTTTAACATTTGTCTGTTTGAAATATTAAATCAGATGTTGTAATCAGTTATTCAGTATACCATTTTTACCGATTTTTTTTTACTCTTGAGTAAAAATATGTTGAAGTAGTGCTATACTTAGGTGCAATTTATGGCTACTCTACCCTCCTCTGACTCTTCTACTTTTCAAAGCTGTAATTTCTGACCTCACTGCTTCAAATTTATGGTAAACACCCAAATCCCACAAATGTTTCACTCCCCATTTTAAACTAATCTTTATCTTGTCTCTTAAAAAGTCACTTTGTTGTTTGTCATTTTCTGGACGGGTGACAAAGAATTGGAAACATACTCCAGTTCCCAAATTTGCAGACTCCACCCCACAGTAAGTAATGCTGGTGGCCGTTGCGCTGCAACATAATCCATAATTTCTTTGCTGTACTTTCTGCTTCTGAAGAAAGGTTTTGGAACCCCAGAGCCAAGGCATGTTTGTTTACAGCTAGCTGTCAGTCAGGAATGTCTCGTGTGGGTGTCCACCCACTGTGGCTTCCACCTCCGCCCCAAGACACCCTCTTTACAGTAAGTCTTGACTCTGATTCAGCTGCTCTCCAGCACACAAACAAGTCTATTCTGCAGGGCTTATTGCAGCCAAAGTTTCACAAGGGAGGGCGAAGAGAAAGGAAAGGAGGGTAAAAAGAGGCGTGGGGGCCAAGAGTTTTTTGGCTTCCCTCCAGATCATTAAAGTCTCGTGTTTCAGCCTCAGTCTGCACTGCCTACTTACTGAGACGCTGCCTTTACTTGTGATTCTCATAGAATTCATCCAGACCCAAACCCGACTGTGTGTGTGTGTGTGTGTGTGTGTGTGTGTGTGTGTGTGTGTGTGTGTGTGTGTGTGTGTGTGTGGTAAGAAACAACAAAACAGGCTGGCTATCATTCAGACCACACAGTCATTACAAGCAGGGCGAATGTAATTGAGTAATAGAGGTGGGGCGAGGACGGCTGAGTGTTGTTTTATAAAGATGGTGCCTGCATTTGTGTGTCTGTGTGTGCGGGCGCATCAGTTGTTGTTTTGCTTTTCTTTTCTGTCTTTTAACACCATAATGAATTTAAGACCAGTGAGGACTGAGAAGTCTTTGGCCTGTTTACGTGTCGACTGAATCGTGGTTTTGAGAGCGAACACTTGGTTATGGTTTGGAAAACGATAAGAAACGCAGGACACCATTAAAGGGAGCCGGCAAGTGTTGAGTTGAAGTGCTGCATTAAAATATATCGATGTTCATTAATAAATCAGATTCACAATCTATCAACCCTAGACTGAATAAGGAATTATTTACTAATCCATTGAAAAACTCTTTTACAAATAAATGAAGCATTGAGATTTCTGTATGTTTCTTAAGATTAAGATTTATTTAGCATCGCCATAAACATTCATTCAACTGAAATGCATCTAATGAACACTCTGTACACTACTTTGTGTGGCCCTTTGAGCCGTCAGCTTCCAACACCAGTACTACAACCACAGAACCGGAAAAGACAAGACTGTCTTGCTGGGTCAGAAGAGGCGGCCTAATTGCCCAGAATCCCATTTTGGATACAGAGCTGAGTGACAACGCTTCAAGAAGCTGACGTTGGGCAAAAGTCCAAGGTCCATGCAAACTACAATCTTAGACAAAACAGATATATGTAACGCAGCATCAGATGCAAACAGAAATATTTGCTCAACCAAATCTTGACTTATTTGATCATGTTGTTGGTTCTGAGAGTGCAAAAACTCTCTCAACACAGCACTTTGGCAGCTGCAGGTTCCAGGAGATGAGATGTCACGAGGGCCTGATAAGCCAATCAGAGGTGGACTTTAGGGTTATTTTGAATTGACCTGGATCTGAAAAGTTCAGTCTGAGGTGTGCTGTACACCACACAAGTCAGGATGCATACAAACATGTTTAGTCTCTGGTGAGAAAAGTAATTCTTTAATAAAAAATTGGTTTTGCCATTATCTGTTTTTCACATTGTAATCTAATTAGCCAAGCATTTTTCATCACTCAATAGTTGAGTGGAGGCGTTTCTCTTTGGCATTGACTCTTTCCCTGCACTGCCAGCTCACTTTGCAGCTTTTTACACAACACCCATTTATACAGCTGACCAAATATTTACTCTGGTAAAGTAGCTCGCTCAAGGGTACACAGTGATATCCCGGCTGGGTTTTGGGCCTACAATGTGTGAAAAATTTTCTTTTCATATGAACTATGTGCACCTGACATTTGATGTGGCTGTGGGACTGCTTGCATCTGATTTACCACGCTGACTGACAGTGTGCAGGACTTCACAGAGCAAAACAAAGAAACCATTGTGACGCTCCAGAAAGTATTAGCTATAATTTTCATGCACATAATGTGCCATGTAAACGTATTGTCTGGCTTCTGTTGTGGCAGTTTAGAGTAAAATAAAGGACGTATTTGTAGCCTTTCAGCAGGAAGAACAGGCGGAATGGGTCATTACTCATCCGAGACAAGATGTATTTATGATACGGTTCAGACAACAGAAACTAAAATCAACTTTTGTTATATATTTAAGACCTTATTTGCTTGTGAGCCCTCATGGGAAAGTTATCCGTAGCAGACACTGGCAGTCGAAGACCGTAATCAGTATAAAAAGGGGGTGATTTATTTCTTCATTGTCTTGTCTATGATGAAAAGGAACTGCAATAATTGATTTGTATGTTAGCTTTTGGAGGGATAATAATTATTTGGTCCTTAGAATAGTTACAAACATTTTTGAAACACAACAAACCCTTCTTTAAAGATACATTATGTAGTGTTATGTCCCCCACCCCTTTAACACCTGACACACATGTGTAATGCAGGATGGATTTCCACTGCAAGTCTTTTTTTTTTTTTTTTCAAAAGTGCACTGGAGGAAAAAACCCTGCTAAATCTGCTTTGTGTGTAATGGGGTTGATGACATCACACGAGGAACGATGGCCAATCAGCAGGCTTTATTAAGCACTATAGTGAATGAAAGCTTTTGACAAAGATGGATTTAGATCCTGAAGCCTGTAACTTAGATTTGGGTGTTAAGGGTGTCTGAGTCAGAGCCTGACTCTAATGATCACTTTTGGACTTATCATAAATATGTCCTCCTATATATCTTTTCTGGGTTTGTAAGGAAAGATTACGCGCACACACACAAACCATGTCATTTAAACAAAATTAGAAGGAAGCTGTAGGTCTAGGGTTGAGTTTCTTTTTTAAGGAACTGTGCAACTGATCAATCAGTTCTGCATCATATCACAGCCGAAGACAACTCCTGTGCAAATCCTTTGAGCCACACCCCCATACCTTTAAAGAGGCGGCCAAACATTGCATGGAACTCAGTTTTTAATACGGGGCTCTACTTCCAGTTAAGAGCATCATCCCACCAGCTGCCACTACACCAGTAATATTTGCTTTAGAATTTTCAAGCTTGACACTCCCAGTTTTTAATTTGTATTTGTCATTTACTAAATAAAGACTACACTAGGCACTCACAGGGCTTTTCACTCTGTCTTACTCATTTTATCTGGCAGCTGTGCCTGGCGTACAGCAGGCCTTGAAGGCAGAGCCAAATAAATGCCGGTGCTTAGTGGGTGATTTGCACATAAAGTCTGCAATTAAACAGGATTCCAACACAGACACCAGCAGCAGAAATTATTGAAATATCCCCATTAAAATCATGACATAACCTATTAACATTTCCCTCTAAATACTTACGACATGCATGTGGGTCAGTTCAATTTTCAAATAACTCTACAGATTTATTTGAAAATTCTACAGATAAACCCCGTAGTTAGCTTTGGCTGCCACCAAATACAGCTTGTATTAAATAATGCTGTGTATTTTTCAGTGATGTTATCAAAGGCATTGGTTGTTTGTCCCTGTAATACTTTTTCTTTGTTCCGTTGTTCTTTCTATCTCTTTCTACAGGTGTAGAAGCAGACTCCGAAGATGTTACCTTGCATCTCTTTTTTCCTCGACTCTATTTTTGTCACCACCTTTCCCTATTCCCCACCTTTCTTCCTTCTCTTTTTTCTCGTTTACCTTTCAGATTCTGTGTCCATTGAGATTGAAATAACTTCAAAATAATGTCCAATAAAGTGAATTTTCATGAGCATCAAGTGGAGCACAATAGCAAAAGCAGTAATGCTCCACGTGTGAAACTGGATCTCTTCGGCTCTAAGAAAGCAATTCTGGGTGCTACACTGCCAGACAGGATATGTAAGATTTTTTTAGTTATTTTTTTACAATGCTTCAAATTATTTTAAACTAGGCTTTTTAAAGCTGTTTTCAGGTTTTAAAGCAAAAAAATAAATAAAATAAAAATAATACCTCAAGACATAATGCTTTGAACAGGAAACCGGTTTGAGATTTGTGAACCCTTTATTCATTTGATAAAAAAAATAAATCAAGAATCAAATAGTTTAGCCACCTAAGAAAAACGCTTTTAACACCTTAACATTTCTGACAAGTTAGATACTAGAAAGGTTTTGTTTTTTCCCCCCAAATGGGCTTTGACTGGGAAAGTGTTCTGTGTGAGAAGAGTCAAAAGGAGGGGTTCGTCTTTCCGAGCAGGGTAGCATCCACCCAAGAAACCTCACTGGAGACAACTACCTGAGTTTGACCTTAACTAATAGCTAATACAACTTTGATCCCAATAAGAGCTACCGAGACCGGCTTTTAAAGAATTGTCCTGAAACTTACCCTGACCCATGAAAACTGCAGCTACATTTTCAGAAGAAGAAGAAAAAAGACTACTGCAAACTCAAGGAGTGTCAGAAACACACAAAGTAACCGCCATCCTATAATATCTTAATATCTCATAGCATTTAACCGCACCAAAATAATATATACTTTACTGTCTAGACAAATTGTTTGAAAGAATGAGTAAAGCCCCTGCATGAGGCTTAAACGTCACGACGGGGGCAAAACTAAATGGGACGCGACCCCAATTAACCTAATCACTTCAACCTGCGCATGCTCCGCCTTCACCACCTCCTGTGAGAAGATTCTGCTGGAGGAGCCGAAGGACTTCCGGAGGGTTTACTGGGTGAGTACTCGGTTATATGCGGGTGAATCTGTTTGTCCCCAGCTAAGGAGCAGGCTGGAGGCCTGCAGCAGCTGGAGGAGCAGCTGCAGTTGTTGTTCCTGCTCCTCACATTCACAGTGATATTGAGCTATATAGCCTATACAGAAAGGAATGAAGAACAGGAATATGTTGCTTTTTATGAACATATTTTCAGAGGCTTTAAACAATCCACATACAAATCATATTGATCGATATTGATAATCATAAAAAAAAAATGCAGTCCTGGCCATTTTATGCTGTTGCTTAGTGGCCTATTTTTTAATTAAAGAACACTGAATTCAAACACAACTCTTTATTCAACCAACATTTTACCAAAACTAAGTCTTACAAAAAGAAAAAAGAACTCTTTGAAGCTTGGTGAAGGAGCGTTCCTGGGTCTGCGTTTGTGATTGGTTGTAATCATTTAATATTAAACTACATGATAGGCTAGAGAGGAAAAGGAAGGAAAACCGTTCTTCTATTGAACTTTTTATTGAACCTTCTTTTTTTCTATTGAAAAATCGGTCGAAATATATTGTTATTGAATTATTGTCCAGCCCTACTTAGTCCCCATTAATAGGTGCAATAAGTGACTCTGTGTTCAGATGTATCCAATGGAAAGCGTAATACACACCTTTAAAGAGGGGATCTTTAAGGCTTTGTTGACTGAAGTAATGTTTTTCAACTTTCACGTCTCTCATTAAATGTATTTTATTACTTGGGGATGTTGGAAGAAATCATCCTGCAGTTAAGGCCAAGATTATCCATACCCCTGGTAGACTTTGATATTAATTATTTTTATTTCCAACCAAGAAAGTTTCTGATTGGAAACAAGGCAGGCATCTCTCAGAAGATAACATGAAGAATGTTAAAAACGGCATCAACTTTGGGGGAAAAGACAAACAAACAAAAACAAAAAAAACCCTGATATTTTCGGTTCCTGCTGAAACATATCCCCGCAGCATAATGCCGCCGTCATCATGCTTCACTGCAGCGATGCTTTGTTCTGGTTGATGTACAGTCTTAGTTTTAAGTCCCGCAATATTTTGCATGATACACAATGTTTTTACCAGAGCATCTTTTACTCCACACCTGCCCAAACCGCCTTGTTCGACCTGTCTGGTGTGTTAGATGTTCCTGTTTGATCACTAATTGTCTGCAGCAGATCTCCGAGGCCTTCGCGGAACAACTGTGGTGATACAGAGATTAAATTAACAAGTGGTTGCTCTCTGTTTGCTAACCAGGTGTCTTCTATAAAGGGAACTGATTTTGTTCCTTGGCGGTGTTAGAGTGAAGGGGGTCGAAAAAACAAATGCATTTTTCATTTCTCACTTTTAGATTTGTTAAACATCTGAAAATCATGCATCACTTTCTTTCACTTCACAACTATGCACAGCTTGGTTTAGGTTTGTCACACAATCTCGCAATGACATACGTGGTTGCCGTTTGACGGTGTGTGGAACGACTTCAAGTGGCACGAATGATTTCTGTATCTGTGCATATAACCGTCGCGGCATTTACCCTTCCACTCACCTCCTTTTTTTGTGTGTTCGGGGCAGATATGTCAGATGTCTCGAAACCTGCCACCAACTTTCTGCATGGCAATAGCCCGCCACAGGTATGTGAAGTATTTGTGCAAATGTATCCTTTGACTTCAGCTGTTTGCACAGTGTGTATTCAGACTGAACACGCAACACCTGGTCATGAGGGCCCAACATTTGCGCATGCAAGTGGGGGGGGGGGGGGATCATAGTGGCATCAGCAGCAGCAGCCGCATCAACCCCACAGACCACCGTGCAACAGCACCAGCTTATCTGCTGCGCTCCAGTGCCTGCAGTCTACCAGTCAGGGTAGATTTATTCTGTATGTGTGCTCACGTTGTTTATTTTAGCCCCTGTTAAATTGTGGTGCCTTGGCTTTCTCTCTCCAGGGCTTGGTGGCTACTGTGGTGGAGAGATAGGGGGTTGTGGCAGACCCCCCCTTGCCCCCCGGGTGGCCCACAGAAAAGAAAAAAAAAAGGGGGGGTAGAAATAAGCCTCACTTTTTCCCCCCCCTCTGCCTTGCCACTCCATCTGGGTCCTGCAGTCACACCCTGTGGCAGCGCTGCGGTTAGCTGCTGCTGCTGGCTGGTGATGAGGCACTGTGAGGGTTCAGGCATTCAAACACAAACGCTGCTTCTCTGCTGAGCCTCAAGAGGGCAGTGAGTCACAGGGAGACGCGAGAAGGAGCGGGGACTGTTTTTATGGAGGCATCTTCTTGCCTCCAGCGCACAGTCAGCTTATTTTCTTTACAAGAAGCGTTAGAGTTGGTGTTTTTTTTTTTTTTTTATGGGAGATGAGACCTTATAATAGGGGATAATTGAATTGACTTAGACCGGGCTGTCCTCATTTTAATTAAATAAAATGTGTTTTATTGTATTTAGCTGGGCACAAACATGCTCTTTGTAAAGTTGTTTTGTTATAAAACTGAAGTTATCTTATACAAAAAAGTATTTAATAGGGAAGAAAAGGATCGTATTGAAGGACAAGTCGTGACGCCAGCTTTGATGCCTCCAGCTGCCCTTGTCCAGGCTGTTTAGTCTCTTTGTAAGATGACAAAGGTGCCCTGTTTTATTTTGTCTGTGATGACAAAAAAAAGAGGGGGGGACAAAAAAACCTACTAGACATGAAAGACTTTTGTCCTGTCAGCAGACACACCCTAACTTTTACTCTTCGTAGAAAAGATTTACCTCGCAGTGCCAAAGCCTGCAGCAAGTATTTCTCCGGTATGTGCTGGATTATTGCTGGCTTTACAGGTAGAAATGCGCGTAACATTCTAAGTCTGTACTGTATGTGTAGTTTTCAGTATGCACCAAGCTTCTTGTAGAGTCAGGAAATGCCTGTCTTGATGATTCCAGGTGTGTGTGTAGGAGTATCAGACACCGTGGATCTATGCGTCTTTGTGTCAGAGTAAACGAACAGGTTCCCTTTCAGCGTCCTACTGTACAGCAAATCTAAAAGAGGGGAAAGGGAGAGAAAGAGAAGAGGTCTTTGAAGTTTTGGTTTTGCCATCTGTCTTCAGGTCTCTGGCTTTCTTTTCATGCCAGCTTAAGCAGGCCTGTTAAAAGGCACACTGCCCCCCCCCCCCCCCCACCATGCTCCTCCCTGCCTTGTCGCCATGCAAACAAGACTGCATACTACGCTCACGTGCCCCCGTCTCACAGCACACCTCCTCTCATTTGTTTTTCCTCACATGTAAGACAAGATGCGCACACACATGCATGCACCGGCCACATGCTGTTGTTTGCTAATACAAACAATAGCTGGTCAATCACATGGTTTAAATCAATGCATTTAAGCATCTAGACATGGTAAAGACAACTTGCTGAAGTTCAAACCGAGCATCAGAATGGTGCAGAAAAGGGATTTCAGAGACTCTGAACATGACATGGTTGTTGGTACCAATTAAGTTGGACTGAGTATTTCAGAAATGGTCCAAAAGAGACAGAATGTGAAGTGAGTGGTGGTTGTTTCAACTATTCAAACTTTGTATATACTTTAGGAGTAGCTAATAAACTGCATTCCAAGGACCTGAAGGTTTCTGTGGGTTGATACAACAGGAACAGGAGAATGAGCCGACTTGTTTGAGAGGATAGAAAGGCAGCGATAACTAGAATAACCACTCAGTGCCACTAAGATGTAGTTGTAAAAGAGCATACTGGTTATCATTCTTGTCAGTTAAGAACAACAAACTCAGCCTAACTGAGGCTAATTTACTAAATCTATCCAATGTGGAACAAGACAGATTGGACAAATGAAGCCTGGTCCGATATTGGCTGCAATATTCAGATGATGGCGGCAGCATTTGATGTGAACTACATAGAGGCATGAATCCATCCTGGCTAGTGAAAATGCTTCAGGGTGGTGGGGCAATGTGTTGGTAAGGGGGATCTTTACTTTGCACCTTTTGGACTGATTCTGACCAATTAAGCTTAATTTCATATACTCGAGTATTGTTGCTGACGATGTCCATCCATCCTTGACCACCACAGTGTAGCCATCTTCTGATGGCTACTTCCAGCAGGATAATGCACCTGGTCAATCATCTCAAACTGGTCTCAAACAATACAATAAATTCACCCTCCAGGTCTTAATCCAGAGCCACAGCTTTGTGCTGGGTGTGAATGGAACGACAGCTTCACATCATAGATGTGCAGCATTTGTGTGATGCCATCATGTCGACGTGGCCAAAACAAAAATATCTGAAGAAAGTTTTTGAAAACATCAACGTCACAGGGGCCAGATATTGTATAACCGAACAGGAATTTTGGGGTTAATTGATCTGCAGCCAGTGTTAACTGAGATGCCTGATGTTTTCTCTGTAAATGCTCCTGATGTAAACAGGGGATCTCCTTTACTCAGCAGATGGAGAATATGTTTTGACATTTAGCTTTAACACTGGAGGAGAAGAGCAGGAAGAAGAAAGTAAAGGAAGATACAGTATATTGATTACCCCAATCTGCTCCTGTCATAGCTTGTGTGCCTAGTTTGTGTTGGCTAAGCCCTCTGGCCTAATGGCTTTTATTCTTCCATTAGGTCTGTGAGCCGTGTGGTTTAAGTAAGTAACAGAAAGCTCTGTCAGAACGCTTAAAGCATTAATAGGATGGCCTGTGTTACTTCTCTACTCTGCCAGCTCATCAGGAATGCACAAGTTGAGATCACGTTGGCTAAAGAGATCTGGTTTAGTGCTGTCTTTGGTGTTTTTGCAAGACATGAGATGTGTTAACGTTTAAACTTCAGGGATTTTTTTCAATTGAGCTGTGAAAGCTATGGGCCGCTCACCCCGCAAAACCCATGCAGTAAAAGTTTTGTCTCACTCTGACAACTTAAGGGCTGCCAGGAGCTCTAAAGTTTGTACGATTCCTTTTAACGAGGAGAGAATTATGGCCTGATACTGGGAGAGAAAGGAGCTTATTCAGAATGGGATATAATGCTGGATGGCAACAAATTCATGTTTTTTTTTTTTCTTGCGTGTGATGGTGCTGGTAAGCCGTTTTCTCTTTTTAGTTTCTAAATCCATTTCAGAAAAATAGTTGTTGTGACCTAAACCCCTCTGGCTGATGATAATATTAATGCACATGCAAATATAACAATTATTATTTTTACATTTTCCACATTCTGTGTGCAGTCTCACTGCTGCTCCAATAAACTCCTTTCTTCCCTGGATATTACATGGCGTGTTCTCCTTGGTCTGTGTGCCTTTAATGCCAGTGCGTGCCTGCAGTCCCTCAAAGTCCCAGGTTTTAATGCTTTCGTTACCCCGCTTTTCCACCAGGATGACTTGTCGCCTGCCGGGAAAGCTCTTCACCGTGTGTATGTGCGTGCATTGTGCCGTTTTTGGACCAGCCTCTGTGTTCTCTCTGCACCAGTGCTTGGGTTACGGAAGCCTCCTGGGTCCATTTGTTCTGCGGGCTACTCCACATACCCCAGAATCCTGCTTTGGTTGGAAATGCATCTGTTGTTTTTTCCAGCCATCATAAAGAAGACAAACTCGCCCACTGTCTCCCCGTCCGACGTTAACAGGCTGTGTTTGGCCCTGGGCTTAACCATAACGGGTCCCTTCTACGCTGCTGCTGGTTACAGCAAAAATCAACACCTCCACTACTCCAGACGGAGACTTTTCAACATTCGGATCCAGTTTCATCTACATGCATGTGGCCAGCACAGACATCAGAAGCTGTCACTGAGTGCATGCTGCTGATAAGAACCTTTGACTTTTTTCATCAAAATGCAGTCGATTTGAAATTTTGAGGCTCACGCTCAGTCTTTGATTGAATTATAAGCTGTTACTGCACTCTCGGAGAGACTGCAAACCAGTTTGGAAATGTCTTCAGCTTCCTTCGTTCTCCCTAACTGTACAGTGGTGTTCAAAAAATTAAAAACATGCCTTATTAGTTTATACGCCAACAACCACAGATGCTCCATTGGATTGAGATCTGAGGAATTTGGTAAGCCAAGTCGGCAACGCAAACTTGTGCTTTTCGAACCATTGCTGAATAATAGTTTTGTGAATGGGTGCATTATCCCGCTGAAGGAGACTACAGCCATTAGGAAATAAAAACAAGGAATCTTCCTTGTTTCCATGAAAAGGTATACACGGTCTGCAAAACGCTTAGGTTGGTGTTGCATGTCAAAGCAACATCTACATTGCTCGCAAAACCTTGGTCTTTGGCTAGCTCCTTAATGCCTCTGTGGGTTTGCCTTTTTCCTGTGTGTTTCCGAGGTAAGCGGCATTAGGCCATTCACATGATGTGAAGGATTCCAGAATAGCCCATTTTCTTCTGTTTTCCTCTGGTCCAGTTCTGATAATCATGTCCCCGCTGTTGATACTTTCCGAGATGTGCAAGGGTTAGCGTGTGCACCCTGGTTGGTTTGCAGCTATACAGCCCCATATGCAACAATCCGTGATGCTGAATTGTGACACCTTTCTATCAGGCACACTATTAACATCAGCTACATGAGCTACATTAGCTCAGTTGTTGGATCGGACCACATGGGCCATCCTTCTTCTTTTAATCTTTTGAAAGTGGTTTTGGTCAATAAGTCTCCTGGTTTTCTCAGGGTTTTAAAAAAAGGTTTTTCTTTAGATTTTATTTTCACTCAAGTCATTTCCTTCCTCTCAGCCCCTTCCCCAGAAATGCATGCTTCTGGGGAAAGAGTTGTCACAAAAGTTCAAAATACTAATTCCACAGTAAGAGACAGATTTGCATTCAAGGTTTGAAACTATCAACAATCAATATTGAAAGCTATAACTTAATATGAATTTAGACTATCCTAAATTTCTAAATTGATACTTAAGCTCAATTTTGTTATAAAAATAATTACTTTTTAACCCAAATATGCTAAGGGTTTCAATTATTTGGGATTTTACTATATATATGAAGAGTTATAGAAATGTATTGACAGGCATTCAGCAAATCCTTTAGAGCATAACAACATTGACAGGTGACAAGCTTCTGATATTTAGGAGATTCTATGCTGCTACCTGTGGGAATAAGAGTTTGTTTTGATGAGATCTATGGTTGTACTCTGACATTTTAGGGGATTCTGGATGGATGGAAGTTTTGTAGGTGAAAGGTTGAATCTGAGATAAGCAGGTAACACTCGACATGTCAAACTGTTTTAACTTTGCCATTTTTCATAGATCCAATTAAGTACATCAGATAACAGTTGTCCAGCAAAAACCCTAATAAATACTCAAGAAAGTTAGAAATGCTGGACAGCTTTAGATCAAGATAATTTTCAGATGTTACAGAAAGGTCTGATTGGAGGCATAATAAAGAAATCAGATTCAAGACATTTGCACAATATGTCATGTTTACTTCTTGTTTGCTGGCAGTGATTTCCCAGGATTCCCCTTTAACATCCATGCAATCCAAGAATTTACTCCAAGACAAGGAAGTATCTAGACTGGCCTGTTGCTGGATAGCTGCTCTCTGCTCTGCCAGCCAAGCACAGAAACAATGGAAGAGAAGAACAATGAGCTGGCTGCAGATCAGTAGGGGCCCATTTGGCTTCTCCCAGACGCTCTTATTTCCTTTCTGATTACTCACACCTGCATGATGGGTGCCACACTCCCATTCCTCTGTCTGGCTGCCTATGAGAGAAATGACAAAGACTTTTTGTTGTTGTTTGAGACTGCTTTTGATTTGGAGGCTGGAATGCTTTTGTAAAAATTCAACACGATTTGCTGGGAAAATGAACTGAGGGTACTGGAACTATTTGGGTGTTGTGTGGCTTTATGTGTAGAAGTATGTCGCTATGCTGATGTAAGACAGTTTCTCTTAATGGCTTTCCAAGACCTACTCTTAAACAGCTTTTAACTGGGGGAATAAAAGAGGAGGTCAAACACCATCGCCACCCAGGCAAGCAGTTCGCTGGCTGTAAGCTGGGTTCCCTTTACATTGGCTCTCTGCACCTCCCGCCACTGTTCGCCGCCCCCACTCCCCCAGCCCTCCTTCACCACTAGGCCGGAGGTAGGAAATCAAACCAATTACGGTCGTATTTAAAGAAAATTGGACCAGGGCCGGAAAAGTGGGAGCATTTCCAAAAACCACAAAAAGAAAACTGCAGGGCAACTCTTTAGCAAAACAGTTTTGACTGGGGCAGAGGGAAATCTAAAAAACTATGTAAGAAAAGTATTGTTTGAAGAGTTATTTTGAGAATTTATCTTAATTATACATATAAATCAAGTTCTATCTATTGAGTTTTATTTAGCTTTTTTTTTTACATTTTGCCATGTTACAGCCACAATCTCAATGTAGTCAATTGGGGTTTTAATGTTAGCAAGGCAGTGCAGACCTGTGAGTTAGAAAAAGCTGAACAAATGCTTTTCTATATTTTTTACTATGAAAAGCTGAAAAGTGTGGCATTCATTTGTATGAAGCTGAGATGCTACTTTCTAGAACCACCTTGTGCTGCAATTACAGTTGCCTTTCGAGGTATGTCTCTAACAGCTTTACACATAGAGTGATGTTTCTGCTCACACATGTATAAGTAGGGGGGTTGGTCCAAGGTTGCATCTATATGCAAGGTCTAGTGCTCGAGACCCCTGATCTAAACCACTCCATTGTAGCTCTGACTGTATGTCATAGTCTCAATTATTTTGCAACGTCTAAAAGGTTTACTTTGCAGATTGCTCTGTAAGGGGGATCATGTGTTCAGAGTAATGTGCATTTAGTTTACTACCACACACAAGCCAGAGAACCTTCCTCCACTTCTTCCACTGGCTTGTGGCAAATTTAAAATAGGACTTCATGTGGCCTATTTTAACAATAATTTTGTTTTCCCTCTTCTATAAAGGCGAGATTTGTTGATGGCATGACAATAATAATCTGTTTTTAAAATTCTTCCACCTGAGCTGTGGATCTCTCCAGCTCCTCCAGAGTTACCACATGCCTCTGGGCTACTTTGCTGATCAAAGCTCACCTTGCCCGGCCTGTTGGTTTAAGTGGATGGCCATGTCTTGGTAGATTTGCAGTTTTGCCATTCTCCCTCCATTTTCATATGATAGTGGACAATTACTCCATGAGTTGTCTGAAGCTTGGGACGTTGTTTTATAGCCCAACCATATTTTAAACTTTTATACAGCTTATCTCTGACCTGTCTCTGTTACTTGGTCCTCATATGGTTTTCACTAATGTTTTCTTTTAAAATGTATAGATTTTTTTTTCTTTTTTTAGTTTTTAATGTGACGAGATGAAAACAAGTTCAAGGGGCAAGAGTATTTTTTACTAGGCACTGTATTTTTACCAGCAAGCCATATGCCAAAAACCTTCTATTGTTCATTACTTTGTCTTTAACAATCTGTTTCTATGTCGATCTCTGCGAGGGAGATTGATGGTGTTTGGTCTCTGATGGAGCTGTTTGAAATTTGTATTTTAAGGACGGATTATGTTCATGATTAGATCTGATGTGCCCTGTTGAGTGGCCTGTCAGAAGGCTTTGTGTCATATTGTGGAAGAATTTGCCAAGATGTCCCAGACGCCCACATTCTGGTTGGCTCACTCTGCTGCAACAGCTCCTGCAGAGGTGTTGTAAAGTCTGGCTCTTAAAGCACAAACACCTGTTGGCTTCAAGCACGAAGCATGTCTCCTGTGTGTGCACCTTCAGCCATTTTAAAGCTGTCATGACAGCCAAAAAAAAAAAAAAAGGTTGTCTGCGATCAGATGGGTAATTGATGCCTCCTGATCTGACTTATTCATCCTTTTAACTCTCCCTCCTTCACTGTCTCTCTGTGATCCTCCTCCTCACCGTCAGGAAAACCCCCTCATTACCAGCTCTAAAATCAAAGTTCTTCATTTTCCATCACCTCAGAGGCTCTCTTTGTTCTGTGGCCCATTTGGCTGTTAAATCTCTGCAATTATTCCTCAGTCTGAGCACTTTATCACACTCATCCACATGCATGGAAGATATTTTCCCTGCTTTATATTCCTCTCTGCCTCCTGGGTAAAAATTACTGGGCTGACATCAAAATCAAGGTATCTCATTTCTACAGCCGGATGCAAATACATCGTTTTGTTGCATAATATTGTGCAAACTAAAACACACCCTCTGACCCAGTGACGGCCTTTGTTGCACAGGTGCACATTGGAATAAAATAATGCAATCTGTTTACCTCCCATGCACTCGCTATGAAGAGCAAGAAAGATGATCCCCCCCCATTAAAGAAGAAAACAAACGAGCATGTGGGAGGTGTCCCCTGAGGAAGTCCAGTGTTGCTATAGTGGAACCATGGGAACTGGTTACTAAAGACCTAGAGGGCATCTGTGGACAGACATGTGGGTATTTAACGCTTCCACACACACTGCCATTGGAGACAGAAACACTAAAGCAATGGCTGCAAGTCATTTTGGCTTGTCTGGGAGTAACAGGAGCTCAAACTTTATAGCAGCAGACACTCGCCAATACGAAGTGATCTTAGAAATTGTGTTTGCAGATGAAGTTGGATTTCTGCTGACAAAAATGTTGACTCTAGCGTTTTAACTGAAAATTTAAAGGGAAACTGTTCAGTTATTTATCCTTATAAAAAACTAAACCAACTAATAAACTTACAAACAAGACATTAACTTATTACATTATTTTTTTTTACCCTCAGTGTTAATTCACTTGCAGTTTTCTCTTATCAAGAATAGTAAAGAGAAATTGTACAGGAGTTCACCCCATAAAATCTGCTTTTACTTCTTTAGAGTTGAAGTTAAAAAAATAAAATAAAAAATAAATAAATATATATATATATATATATATATATATATATATATATATATATATATATATATATATATATACATACATATAATGAAATTAAATTAAAATTTTATATTTATATTCTAACTTCATTTGTCAAAATAAACTACGTTAGATTATCTTTACTTGAATAACATGTATTTTAAACATATTGAAGTTGTTTGAATTTATCGAATATTTGAAACATTGAAAAAAAAACATAAAGCAGAGTTGTCACATGGTTGTCAGACTGGTCCATCGATGATGGAAGTGGTACACAACCGGCTACCGAAAAACTAGGCAACAAGTGACATCTGTGGAAGCTTGTGTTTTTTTATTTTATTTTGTAGCCAACAGTGTAACACACTGAACCGCCAACACCCAACAATGAACAACAAATGAGAAACTTCTTAAATACAAATGAACCTAAATGGGGAAAAGCCATTATTATGGTTGCAGCAAATGAAAATGGAAAATACAACACTATAAACATTAGACAACGACAAAACAAAACATTTACAAACTAATACTCACTGAAAATACCTTAAACACATTCCAACGATTATTTGAAGAGTTAACAGACACATCTTAGTTTAAACCAGGCCCAGAACCAATAAACTGGACGCAAACCACTGGGGACTGTTTTGTCTGCGCAACTGCTGGGAGATGGAAAAAGCAGAATACAAAGAATTTTACTTAAAACATTTTCTGCAGTTAAATTCAGTCTTTAGAAATGCTACACAAGAACTTAACACCTATTAGTTTGTGTTATACTTTAGAGTGAAATTCTAAGAGGAGGCCTTTCCACTTCACGTGAAGACATGCCTAGAAGACAAACACAAATTCCAACCACACAAATTAAACTAACTGAAAAACCAATTGATGTGTTGTTTAACTGTTTTCTATATATGTATTTTCACAAACAATAATATGCAAGCTGACTGTAACATTAGCTCATTGTTACAACAGTATATTCAAAAACAAAGAAAAAACTAATTATGAATCAGACTCTTGGCCTTCTGGGTATTGAAGAAGTTAATTCTTAATCCTTCAACTGCACTCACCAGTTCCTTACTCTGAAGCAGGACTATTGTCTTAATGAGGTAAATTCAGGTTTGGTTCAGGTTTTCAGTATCAAGTTCTTCCTATCTGGGTATTTTACCAAGGTTATTGATCCAAATAAGTGATCTAAGGCATGAGAGTGCCAACTCAATAAATACTCTTGAGAAAATGAAAAATGAAGATTACACCATTACACCCAGGGCCATATATGAGGAAGCGGGACCCTGGGCTGAAACCAGTTTTGATATCCCAGTTTCTTTTACACATGCAAGTTGCAACAGATGTATATCAACACATCAGCTCCCAGGTTTAAGGCCTTGTCTACAATTTTTATTTGTCTTTTCCCAAAGGTTCCTCCCAGACATGAAACGACACCACGTCTAGTAATATCTTGACCCATGCAAAATAAAGAAAAGCCCAAAATGTTTTAGTAACTATGCCTGACACGTATTTTGTAATATATCCATGCATTCATTGTCTTCTGCTTATCCGAGATTGGGTTGCAGCTGCAACAGGTCCAGAGGGAAGCCCAGGCTTTCCCCTCTCCAGCTTATTCTGGGGGATGCCAAGGCATTCCCACGTCAGACGGGATGTATAGTCCCTCCGGTGAGTTCTGGGTCTTCCCCGGGGTCTCTCAAAGGGAAGCACCTGGATAAGATGCCCTAACCACCTTAATTTGACTACTTTTGATGTGTAAAAGCAGCAGCTCTACTTTGAGCTCTTTCCAGACAATCAAGCTGAGCCCAGCCACTCTCCAGAGGAACCCCGTTTCAAACATATCTAGGATCTCGTTCTTTTGGTCATGATCCATACCTCATGACCATATGTGAGGGTCAGAACGTAGTAAGACCAGTAAATCAAGGGCTTTGCTTTTTTTGGCTCAGCTCTTCACAAAAGACTGGCATGCTCCCACATTACTGTAGATGAAGCCCAAATCCAACTGTCCATTTCTTGTTCTATCCTTCATCACTTGTGAACCAGACATCAGGGTACTTAAACTCCTCTCCTTGTAATATGGACTGATGGGTGAGTTTTTGTCGGTACAAGAACAATGCAGGAGATCTTCCACCACACTGGAACCTCCTCCTGGGTCAGACGTAGAGGTGCGGTAGAATCCCAGAGAGCTGATCTGCACAGGCCATCAGTGGGATAGACACCTTCTGAACCTGCAGCCTTGTTCTGATTCAGCCTCTCCAGCTGCCTCTTCACTTGATTTCTTAGTGACAGAGAAGTGGGAGGGGGAGGCAAAGGGAGAAGCACCTTCCTGTGCTGAGAACAGACATGCTGAAGCAGAAGGGTCCATGGCGGAGGCGGAAGATAAAACGCCTGCGGTGTAACGGGGACGTTTTGTGTCAGAGGAGGGTGTGATGACTGTTTGGCTGTGGGAAGGAGTGGGGGATGCCGAGCTTGTTGCTGAACTGAACCTGTTGAAGAATGAGTTCAGCTCATTGGCTCTGTCCAGACTTCAGATCCTCCTTCTGCTTGAAGCCTGTGATATTCTACATCCCTGACTGATCTTATATTGTTCTGATGGAGTTTGCTCTGCAGCTTCTTCTTGTACACCTCCTTGCTTTCTCTTATCTTGACTTTAAGTTTCTTCTGTATACTCCTCACTACTTCCTTATCTCCCCTCCTGAAGGCTCTTTTTTTCTCATTCAGCAATTCCTTCAGGTCACTGGTGATCCAGGGTTTGTTATTGGAAAAACATCTCACTGTTCTGGTGGGGATGGTGTGGTCCACACAGAGGTTTATATAGTCAGTCACACACTCATTCATTGCATTGATGTCCTCTTCATATGGCTGGCACAGTGCATCCTAGTCTGTTCCCTCCAAACAACTCTTAAGGGCCTCTTCAGCTTCTTGTGACCATCTCCTCACAGTTCTCTTTATAGGAGGTTGCCTCTGCATACTTGAGTATGTTGGGCCCTCAAGCCACCATCATGAAGTCTGTTTCTAATGGTTTGCTCAGAGTCACACCAGTGACCTGCCGAAGGTCACTTTGTAGGGTTCTGGCAGTAATCATCCTGTTCTTCCTTGCACGAAGGAGCAGATACCGGTCCTGCCGATGGGTTAAGGACCTCCGATGGCCCTTTCTAGAGTAACTTGCTGTCTCCTGGAATCTCCTCCATGCTCTTGAGACTGTGCTGGGAGACACAGCAAACCTTCTGGGAATGGTGCATCTTTATGTGCCATCCTGGTGGAGTTGGACTGCCCGCGCAACTTCTGTAGGGTCCAAGTATCGCCTAATGATGTCAGCAGTGACATTGACCCTGGTCAAACCAGATCAAAATGCCAGATGTTTAACTAACCTTATATTATTCTCCTTTTTGAATGGTGTGTTTATTTATACTCAAATTGAATTGCTTGTACAGTGAAAAGAAAAAGAAGGTAAAAGAAAAGAAAATCATAACACGTTTTATCAAACATGAGTCTGGGTGGCAAAAGGGGAGTTTATAATCCTCCTCCTGTTATAATCTTTGTTTTTATTGATTTAGTCAGGAAGGGCCACCAGACAACACAGGCTGAGGAGATGGAGAGAATGAAAGGACAACAGGGTAGGAGGTAAACAAAACAGCAAAACTACATTACACCTTCTACAACAAAGACTAATGAAAACATTGCGGTATAAGGTCTTGACTCCAGTCCTTGAGGTCCAGTGTCCTGGAACTTTTAGATGAGTCCCTGGTCCAACACACCTGAATCGAATCGCTGAAATTACCTCCTCAGTTTGCAGTCAAGGGCTCAATTGGAATATCCTTATAGAGCAAGGACTCTTCAGCTAAAGCGGCATCAGCGGCCTCCATGATGAGTGCTGTCTGAATAGTGCAGTCAGGAAGGAAGGAGGTAGGAAAAGAAGCCTGTATGCTCCTTCCCACAGCTAGTTTAGCCTGGGAACCGCGCAACGTCCCTTACTGGCGCTAAGAAGCCTTAAGGTATCCCACAATCCTTTGTGTGACATGACATGACATATCAGAACAGCCCCCTCACGGAAATCAATGAAATGTCCGGAGAGAAGAGAGCGCGCACTTTGTAGTTAATTTTGGAAGGCTGTAGGCCTGGTTTTCAATCTCATCATTCATGTGCGATTCTGTCATTTAATGACGTCGGAGTTAAAAGCTTTCTGAATTCGGCACAGCAGTCCAAAGCTCCTCTTCTCTACACGATAGAGTTCTGACTGTTGACCCCTGAAAGGTCAAGGAACAGGAGCTAGGAACTATTATTAAGGATGGAGCCAAGTTCTCCAACGTGCTGCTAATGATGTAATTATTTGACTTGTGTGTTGAAGCAGAGACGCATATAAAACGTTGCAGGACACCGGACCTCAAGGACTGGAGTTGAAGACCCCTGGTATAAGCAGTGTGATCTATGTATAGTTGTGTATGTGCGTGCATGCACCCATGTGAAAGAGAAAGAAAAGGATTATCTCCCTGCCTCTCATCTCAAACCCGTAATCATCCCATAAAAAGCAGCACAATTATTGGGAAGAATGTTTTAATATTGAACTTTATGAAAATAAACCTGTTGCTAACAAAATACCACACTGTAAAAACTAGAAATTATCGACTATAACTTTCAAGTCAGTGTTCTTACCCCAGACCACATAGGCCAAATAACGACCATGGCATAACATCGTTGCTAAGATAAGCTCATGTTGGTGAGACCAAAATAGTGAATAAATGTGAAGTATGACATGTAGGGTTTTCAAAATACTTAAAAAAAAAAAATGTCTGGAAATTGTGGCATTGATTTTCTTTTTGAATTATACAAACGTTTTCAATCAGACAGTTAAAAAGGGACATTATGTCAACAGAAATAACCCCTTTACAACGTTTATTTGACCCCTCTCACTCATAAATGTATACTTACCTTATTTGGTGTTTCATTACCCAGTGTGCTGCCTAACTAGTACATAGGACCCCGTTCAGTAGGTTGTATGTTTGCATCCAAACAAGCCTCATTGGGGAATACTAGTCATGTCGTTTGGTAATCGCAGAATAATATTTGCTTTTTCGAGGACAAAGAAACTTTGGATAACTACAAGAATATTTGACTTTTCTGCTTCCAATGTAGTCGGTGGGAAAAAGAAAGGGACAGTGTGGATTTTAATGGCCATCCACATTCCCATGTGATCCAAACCAGACTTGAGCAATCACCCTCATTTAACTCACTGCTCGTGCGCATGAATGGAAACAGTGAGGGAGATAGAAAGATAGAACGTGTGTATGTGAACCTCCTATTTAGCGAGTTCCCCTGCTCAAGTTAAAGGAGACCTGGTCCACAGGGATCCCCCGTTTCCCCTTCTAGCCTTCTTGTTTCCCCCTCCACCCACCTAGTACCCCACCATGAAGGGGGAGTGCCTGGCAAGAGCTGCAGTGTGTGCGTGTGTGTGTGTGTGTGTTAATTTCCTGTTTTATAGAGGAAACCGGGTTTGCGTGTGCAGATCGTTGTTCGTATTTTCTCTGTGAGAAAAGGGGATTAAAAAAAAGATTTGTGTCGATTCTCATGAATCTGTATGGGAAACGGCAAGCCTCGTTTCTGGGAAGCTGGCCTAGTCTCTTAGTAAAAACATATTTTAGTTTGTTGGTAAAGCGCAAATGCAGTGTCCAAATCAGGATCTGAATCGCATGAAATTTTATTATCACAAAGAAATATCCTTCAACACTACCAACTATTATCCATTTTGAGCTCTCCTCTCTGACAGACTAATCAAATTAGGGTCAGATTGGTTACACACAGATAACTGTGGTCATTATGCAATGAGAAGAATCTAAATTGAGCCCATTAGCGCATCCAAATGAAAGTTAGCCACTGTGGTCTTAGCAAGAATACCCTCTAACCATGTTTGGGGCCACAGGCTCGCCATGCAGCGGTCTGTTGGCTTTCTAGAAAAGCTGTTGTCTGTGTTTGACTAATCCAAAGCCTTTTGCTCCATAGAGAAGAGTTCAGAAGGTCCACTCAAGAGTTTAGTCATATGCAGTCTTATCTGCAGCATCAAGTTTTTTTTGTTTTGTGCACAAGCTTTACCTAGTAAAAGCAGTTGCATGAGCATCATTTCCCTGAATTGTTGCAATTAACCACATTCAGAGAAATGTGTGTGTGTGTGTGGGTGTGGGGGGGGCGGGGGGGATTAACATGGTATAAAAATAACTCTTTTTGTCAACTTGCTTTTGTAAATTTTAAGAATTAGTTCTCTCCATCATGAATGCTATACTTAATACTCGTGTCTAAAATGAAAAACTAAAGGTGTACTTAGTATTTTGCCTGGAACATTTACAAAATCAGTGTCTGCTCATAACACAGAAGCTCTGCCTATGGAAAGGCTGGAGGTGGGCCATTTTTGTGACGAGATTACCAAACTTAGCTGATCTACAAACATTTGTAACACTGTCATAGGGGCAACATAATGGCTTGTGAATGTGGAGCCCGTAATTCAGGAAGAACACATACAGCTTGTGTCTTCTTTCAACATGGGACAACATGAAGCTGATCACCTGCTCGGCTATGAATCTACTCTGACATTAGTACTTGAAAATAGTGTTTGCATGTTCTCCTCCAGTTGGTCTTTATAAAATATAACAAATGTGATGTAATTTATCATTCAGTGCCATCCAGAAGTATTCTTCCTTGACTTTTGCAGACATTCTCCCTTTACAGCAACAATCGTTAACGTATTTTATTGTAATTTTATGGGACACAAACGCAAAGTAGTGCAAAATTGTGAAGTAAAAGAAGACAACGGTGGTTTGTGCATCTGCATTCAGCCCTCTTTACTCGGGCATGCTTACATAAAATCCTGTGCAACCAACTACCTTCAGAAGTCCCGTTAGAAAATGGAGTCCACAGTCAGCATTTTAAAAAGACCAAAACACACCCGACAGGTCAAGGTTGAGAACTGTACAGCAGATTGGGTTATAAACAATATCCTTAGTGTTGGCTATCTCAGAGGCTTGCTCAGTCAATCATCAGATCTGGTGATGATGGGTTGACTAAAAGGTTTTGAAAGGACAACCATTTGTCCTGCGCTATAAATATTTCTCCTTTATGGAAGAGCGGCTGGATACCAACCGTCGTTGAAAGCCACAGGAAGTCCCGTTTGCGGTTTAACAAGCCATGTCAGGAACTCCTCCAACATGTGGAAGAAGGTGCTCTGATCAGATGAGACCAAGTTTAGGTTTATTGGCCTTCATGGCAAACACTGTGGGGTAGAAAATTCACACCACGCACCACCCTGACTACAACATCCTCCCGATGACATGCGGTGGCAGCAGAGTCATCCTGTGGGGACACTTTTCCTCAGCATGTACAGAGAAGATGGTTAGAGTTTATAGGAACAAGGATGGAGCTACATACAGGGTAACCTGTTAGAGGTTTGCCTTCCTGTGGTAAAACAACTCAAACCATTGAGTCAGAGGTACAACAGGCTGGTTCAGATCAACGCATGTGTTGAAGCTGCATTTATAGCGTAATATGCATTGTATTTATTCAGAATTGACTGAATAACAAAAATGTTGAAAACAATGCATCAGTTTCCATCTTTCACAGTTGTGCTCTCCCTATCTTGATCTATCCCAAAATTGATGGTAAAATGCATGAAGATGGGTTTATGCTCAAGGCCTGTAATCAATCATTACAAATGAAGAGCCATGTTAAGTTTTGATTAATTCAATGGAAATTGACATGCTGCTTTTTTTCCTAATTGACCTCCTAAACTTTTACTTTAACACTCTTACATGTGTGGCATCACATTATCACTCACACAACCTAAGCAGGTTTTGCAATAGATTATTTCATTTTAAATTAGGGATTCCCCTGTCCATTCTTTGAGAGCTGCCATCCTGCAACTATTAGAAGCAGGATGGCAGCTCCTCTGTTTTTCGTCACCCCTTGACTTCAATAGCCTTACCTTTTGTTTAAGCAGGGATTGACTCTGCAGCTTCATAGACGGGAGATGTGCTACACTGTGGGAACTGGGAGCTGGCTATAGTATCGTAACAAACAGAGCAGTCTCTGTAGACCCAGTGTGGATGAGAAATTACCTTCACTGGGATCCCTCTGAACTGGGAGAGCCCTCTCTCCAGATCCCACACCATGTTAGCGAGGCAGCACAAGTCATTTGTGCGAAACCGGTTGCATCACAGCTCTCGTGGTTTCTTAGCCCCTGGCCCCTGTGTTTCTCTGTCACTCTGTGGGAACCCTGATTTTTGGCGGTAGCCTCTGTTCCCACCACCCGTCTGGTTAGAAAATAGACTCGTGTTCACGTACCAGTTGCTGAAACCAAGCCGATTCTTGCCTGCTCCTTCTCACGGGGTCCATTGGAGAGGAGGTCAGCGGCTGCAGAAGGGGGCCTAATGGGTTTCGCATGCAGGTACCGCAAAAGCGACACGGGATCATGTTTTCATGAGAAGCAAGACGGTTTTAGTAATTGTGTGCCTGTTCCAAAACGCTCCCTTTCCTCTGTTTCTCCTTCTGTCTTGCCTATTCCTGTTTTTGTCTGCAAAGAGGGGTTTAATTTTTATTTCAGAGATTTATTAGAAACAGGATATGATTTGTGTAATAAAAACAAGACACATTGGTTTTTTTCTCCCTCAGTTGTTTACTTTTTTTACTTTGCTGAAACTTTCAGTACTCTTTAAATATTTAACCAACTTATAAACAGTTGTGTTTGCCAACCTGTTTAAACATATGATGACAACTACAACCAGACAGCAATCTCACTACGCGGGCAAATACTTCCCTCCATTCCTGGAGAGTTACTGTTTCCGAAAGAGGAGAAACATAGTGGGAACAAAGGAGATGAGGAAGGGGGGGGGGGGGGGGGAAGTAGCAGCTTTTACATCCAAAACAAGAAACTGATGTGCTCCCCACATGTGGACGGAGAGAGTCGGATCTCAAAAGAGTGTGTGAAGACAGCTGGAAAATTCCCCAGAGCCTGTCCTAATTGAAAGCTTATCATCTTCTCTTTGTGCTTCCTGAGTGGCGGCGCGATGCACAGCGACTCTGTGATGAGACCTGGAGGGAATACCGTCATACGCTCAGGGTGTGAAGTGGAGCTCAGACGGTCTGGGTGGTGGTGGTGGGGGGATCTGTCAACACAGGATTTTGTAAGTGTGTGTGTGTGTGTCTGTGGAAGTGCTCTGAGTGTGCAGAGTTAATTGAATACAGTGTGTATCAAGGCTGCCTCCTGAGTCTTTGTTGTTCTGCCAACGCTGCCCCCATAGAAGTCCCGGTGCAGACATGCACGCAGCAGAAACCATAAAGGGGGAGGAAAAAAAGCTGAGTGAGAAGAAAGGATAAAAAAGGAACGGATACAAGAGAGGATAAACAGAGAATAAGAGTGAAAAATTGAAGAACAAAGCGCTTAGACGGGCTTTTCATGCCACACCAACAGGTGGCATTAGTTTAAAGAGTGAGGAACTGTGAGTATTTTGTTACAGGTTAACCACATCTAAAATCAGACCACCCCACAAAGTAACATCTCAAGTGTTTAATCGTGTGGCTCGGCTTCAGATGATCCAAACAGATGCCATAATCTTGGCATGAATTGACAACCACATAGCTGGTGAGAAAGCCAGCCGACATTCCAAGCTTCTCCTGTATTGTTTTCAGCAAGTGACAACTTGCCGACGTGTACCAACACGGACTCTGCCAGGGCGGAGTTGGATTCCTGAGCCTGCGTTTTTATGCGCGTTCTGGGTACCACCGTGTTGACAGCGGAGGCCTGCTCAGTCCTCCGAGGGGTCCCAGCGAGAGGCACACTGGTGGCGAAGAGGAGGGTCTTTATTAGAGGTTTACTGGGGACAAAATGCCAGCGAACATTGAGGCCATGAGAGCGAGACATGACATTTTTATTATTCATAAAGATAAATACAACAAACTAATGCGTCAGAATGTTCTGGAATGAAATTGGACCCATGCAAAATAGGGATTTTTTTTTTAAATGTCTCCCTTCTTCACTTCTCATCTAATGATAGTTTGTTTGTTTGTTGAGGTGAATCATGCACTGTCTCCATGTTTAACATTTTTCAGTCCAGACACCTCCCACGGTTATTAAACTTAATGCAGGACTTGTTGACTTACAAAATAAAATACGTACTGCCATTTAAAATAAACCAAACTTTGTATTTTTATTTTGAAGCAAATAGTTTTGAGAAGGACGCTGAAGGCAGGTGAACAGTGCAACTGAGGATAAATTTGTGCATGTTCATTTAAAGCTGATGCGCAGGTTTGTCGTTTACATAAATTCAATATCCAAATTTAAGACAAATTTACTCCACCATCCTTTGAATATTTTAGTCTTTGGCAGGATGACAGTATTTCTTTCAAAGTGCACACTGAGCATTCTGTGAAATAGCTAAAGACAATAAGGAAAAGCTTTTAAGGCTACATTTTGAAAGATTTTTGGTTATGTTATTATTAGTTACAAGCATGCTGTTTCCTTCAAACCTTCCCCGCTTAGATGCTGTATATCGCTCATGTTGTTTCAAAACAAATATATATATAATAAAGACTGCATCACTGTATACTTTATAATCTGGTTTCTTGCTTCTTGCAAAAATAAAGAGCTGGCCCTGATATATTTTAATTACCAAAGATACTCTGGATGTAGCCTACTCCCCTCTTAGTTCAGTATAATCATCATTTCCTTGCTATAATGTATGTCCAGTTTTCTGTGCCCAGATTTTTTTTCTGAACTTGGTAGAGCTGTGTTTTCACAGCACCTTGATGATTAAATAATATCCATTATTCCCTAAAACTCAATGTTTTTTTTTCTTTTAAAAATATTTTGAAGCCTCCTGTAGCTTAAAATAAGCTTCTGTTACTTCAGCTTGCACTTGTATTATGTTGAATCTGTTTTATGTTTTTGCATTATGATACGCTTTTTTTGGCCCTAATTTCCCACCAAAAAAACTCAAGTTAGCAGGGTGCTAAACAATGTGGCAAATGCTACACCTCTATAAGTCTAGGTTTGAGCAGAATTACATAATTTATTTTTTGCTGCATTTGCCTGTTTGGGATAGGATAGCCCCATCCTATCTACCTGATTTCTCCACATCCACTCACCTTTTATTGCATTCTGGTCAGTCAGTTTCTCCCATGATGTTTAGACATCAAATTTAAAACGTAGAGCATTCACTGTGGTCATCCCAAAACTGGCGAAAGCCCTCTAGATTTCTCCACCCCTCAGAGCACAGAATCCTTTGACTGTCTGTTCAAAACGCTCGTCTTTTTGCTGGCCATTGATTATGAAATGTTTCATTTTTTATTACAGCTCTATTCTATTTCTTACTTTATGATTGGTGGTGTAATTGGGAAGCACGTTGGGCAGCTGTTGTTTTTAAATGTGTCACATTAACTTGAGATGTGACATTTTGTGATGGCTTTTATGACATTGGACTTGCTCTTTAAGTCGGGATTTTTGTGGTTTCTTCCAATAGGAAGTGGTAAACAGTGTGACGGGTTTGCCTGCACTTGACCCACGTATACACAGTATATTTAATATAAAACAAAAATGATAAAATTAACTCATATCATAATTTCTGAGTGATTCCATCATGGTTAAATAGCATATTTTTTACTATTCATTCTAATGCACAGAGCTCTTCAGTAGATATGTGCAATAAAGTAGAAACACTTTGTCAGGTTTTTTTTCTCTCAATTCAATTCAATTCAATTTTATTTATATAGCGCCAATTCATGAAACATGTCATCTCAAGGCACTTTACAAAGTCAAATTCAATCATATTATACAGATTGGTCAAACATTTCCTATATAAGAAAACCAGTTGATTGCATCAAAGTCCCGACATGCAGCATTCACTCCTGGAGAAGCGTAGAGCCACAGGGACAGTCGTCTGCATTGTCCATGGCTTTGCAGCAATCCCTCATACTGAGCAAGCATGAAGCGACAGCGGAAAGAAAAACTCCCCATTAACGGGAAGGAAAAACCTCTAGCAGAACCGGGCTCAGTATGAACGGTCATCTGCCTCGACCGACTGGGGGTTACAGAAGAGATAGCAGAGACACAACAAGACAGACAAAAAAGCACAGAAGCACACATTGATCCAGTAATCTGTTCTACATTAGATGGTAATAGTCGGTGATCTGTCTTCCCTGGATGATGTCTCAGATAACAGAACACCAGACCAGGTGTACCTACTATGAAGAAAAAAAAGAGAGAACAAAAAGTTAAAAGCTGAAATGACAACAGTCATTTCAATGCAATGCAATGCAAATCTGGAGAACAGTAGAAATCAGTATAGTGAGAAAAATAGATCCTGATGTCCTCCAGTAGCCTAAGCCTATAGCAGCATAACTATAGAGGTAGCTCAGGGTAACATGAGCCACTCTAACTATAAGCTTTGTCAAAAAGGAAAGTTTTAAGATTAGTCTTAAAAGTAGACAGGGTGTCTGCCTCACGGACCAAAACTGGGAGTTGGTTCCACAGGAGAGGAGCCTGATAGCTAAAGGATCTGCCTCCCATTCTACTTTTAGAGACTCTAGGAACCACCAGCAGACCTGCAGTCTGAGAGCGAAGTGCTCTGTTAGGAACATACGGAGTAATCAGAGCTCTGATATATGATGGAGCTTGATTATTAAGGGCTTTATACGTTAGAAGAAGAATTTTAAATTCTATTCTTGATTTAACAGGAAGCCAATGAAGGGAAGCTAAAATTGGAGAAATATGATCCCTCTTGTTGATTTTCATCAGAACTCTTGCTGCAGCATTTTGGATCAGCTGAAGGCTTTGAACTGCATTTGTGGACTTCCTGATAGTAAAGAATTACAATAGTCCAGCCTTGAAATAACAAATGCATGGACTAGTTTTTCAGCATCTCTCCTGGACAGAATGTTTCTAATTTTGGCGATATTCCTGAGGTGAAAAAGGGAAACTCTGGAAACCTGTTTAATATGGGATTTAAATGACATGTCTTGGTCAAAAATAACACCAAGATTTTTTACTTTATTACCAGAGGCCAAGTTAATGCCATCCAGATTAAGTGGTTGATTCAGAAGTTTATTTTTTGAGGACTCTGGTCCAAAGATTACCTTTTTCTTAATAGAAAATTATTTATATTGTACATTAAATGCATCTAAACAGCACCTTGTAAAATAGTTCCTATTTTAACTTTTTCACGTTTGACATGTTATGCCCTTAAACTTCAATGTATTTTATTGGTATTTTATGTGACTCACCAGTTGGATGTAGAGAACATTTGTGAATAATGAATAAATGTCCTTGTGTAGCCCTCTATAATAACAAGTTTAACCAAAGGGCTTTACAATGAGTAAAATAAAATAAAAAAAATACATAAAGCAAATGGTATAAAACAGCGTTCAGGTAAAAAAAAAAAACAATTGGAAAACTACATGTAACAAGTGTAACACTACTAGGTTATTAAAGGTCATCCTAGATGGATATGTCTTAAGTCTTGACTTAAAGAGGGCCAAGTCAGGAATAAGTAAATTCAGCTGGGAGTTTATCCCAAAATCGAGGAGCTGCCACAGAAAACACTCGATCCCCCCAGGTCTAATGTTTTGTCCTGGGCTCTTCTGACAGGGACTGATTTTAGTCCCTCGGCCATGCTCAGGAACAGTTTAAAAAATCCCATAAATATAATTGGTGCCAAACCATTAAGAGCTTTAAAAACAAGCATTAAACGTTTCAAATCAACCCAGGGATTTAAGCATCTGTGTGATGCGTGTGAAGTGGAAGCATAATTATGACGGTTTGAATTTTTACTGTATTTGTTTTGCAAATAGAATCTGTTAGATAAAGGATGTATTTGGAGACAGCCTTGCAATGTTGATGGTTTGTAGAGGAAGCTTTTACTGCAGCTGCAACTCCATGTCCTTTTAGGGTTTGGCACTACCAGCTTTGCACACCTATTGAAATTTATCCCCATTCTTTGGAAAATATCTCAAACTCGGCAAGATTAGTGGAAAATTCAAATCTTTCCAAAGATTCCCTAGATCCCCTTCACGGATTTAAGTCTGAACATCGTCTGGTTGGATGTTGTGGTCGTTGTTCTGCTGGAAGGTGAACCTTTTGCCCAGTCTCAAGTCTCCTTCCTGGATTACCCTTTATCCAATTTCCCATCAACTTTGGTCAGCACCCCCAGAGCGTGATGCTGCCACCGCTGCGTGTCATTGTGAGGACGTTGTGTTCAGAGTGAAGGGCAGTGCTTTTTTTCTCCCACCCATTTTACATGTATGCCCCCAAAAAAAGGTTTCATTTGAGCAGAGCCACTTCTTCCACATGCATGCTGTGTTCTCTACATTTCTTGTGGCAAACTACAAACAGGACGTCTCATGGCGTGGTTTTTGTCCTGTCAAACCTTTCTCCCACCTGAGCTGTTGATCTCTGCAGCTGCTCCAGAAACCAGGAAGTTCCTGCCTGCTTCTCTTGTTAATGCTCTCCTCCCCTGGCCTTTAATTTTCTTTTCTTTTTGGGATGGCCATATTTTGTTAGATTTGCATTTGTGCCATACTCTGTTCTATTTTTAGATGATGGGTGGAACAGTGCTTCATCACATGCTCCATGTTTGAGAACTTGTTTTATTACCTAACCCTCCTTAAAGGTTCTCCATAACTGTATCCCTGTGTTCCATGGTCTTCATGAGGCTGTTCTCTAATGTTCTCAAACAAAACTCTGAGGCCTTCACAGGACATCGGTGACTATACATAGACCAAATTACAGGTGGACTATTTATTTATTTATTTTTAAACAGTGGGTCTTACTGGATTTTATTTAGGGGTGTCAGAGTAAAGATGTTTTATTCTTTGAAATATTTCTAAAACCATACATTATTTTTCTAAGACTTTATAAATATGGACTATTTTGTGTTAGCCTACCCTGTAAAACCCGCCTTAAAACAGTGTGACACAATGTGGAAAATGTGGATATATGTGCTGTTCAGTACAAATGAAATGCAGTTCTGAAGACAGAAGTGAGGCATCTTTTTTTAATTAAAATGATTAAAAACTACATTATCCGCAAACTTTACAAGCACTCATATGGAAGCAGTAATGGTTTTAGCACATACACGTTTTTTAAATTAACATATTCGTTTCAGATGTACATGCTTTGAGCATAGAGAGAACCGAAGAGAAAAGGATGACTTAAAATGAAACTGGGGTTGTTTTAAAAAGAAAATCGACGGAACATTGTGCTCTTTAATTAAACACACAAAATAGGACTGACTTGTACACTTTGGCTTCATAGTTTTGCATAAACAAGGACAATAAAGTTCATTCAACACACAGATGAGTTACCACAAATCTCAACATTTAAACAGTTTTACAGGCAGTTGTGTAGATCTTTGGCTTTTATGGAAGTAACCACACATATCATGTGGTTTCTCTAGCTGCAAGATGGTTTTGTCAGGTTTTCAACCAAGTAGAGGTTTGAGAGGATGAAAATACGACATGCTTTCCCTTAGTAGGAATGAGACGACATTCGCGGAATAAAGCGGAAAAAACTTCTTGCATACATGTATTTCTTCACCTTAGCTCCAAATTCAAGCGTCTTTGGATCCCTCTTCACTCTGAGATCAAACCTCAGCTGTGTAGCAACTAATCATCCATCTCTCAGAGTCATGCCCACAGTCCTGTAACTATCAGACACTTGATATCTGTTGTAAATACCGTAGCTCTGCACAGGCGTGTGAACAAATGCCAGAGCATGATTAGTAAATTCGAGCGAGAGGGACAGTCGTGACCACAAATGCTTCAAAGCGCTACTGATGACGCAGAACAAAGGGACCTGTGCAGAACAAGAGACAGCCCTCAGTGTTGGTAAGAGGATCCCACTCTGGACCCCTCCTCGTCTTTCTGTCCCGTTAAAAAGGCCCTCAGGACACTGGGAATGTGCAGACACACCTGTGCTGCAGGATTGTAATTACCTTTGTGAAATCGTTTTCAAACAGACGCTTGAAGTGTGTTTTGAACAACATGTGCAGGAATATTTCATATTTCGCTCTGCACACCAAACGAAATATGAGGAAACAAAAAGAAAAAATAGTGCAAAAAATAGCTTTTTTTTTCTTTTGTAAGCGCAGGAAGGCAAATTGTAAATAGTTTAAAAGATCAGGGCTCTAGGATCTTTTTGGGCATAGTTCATTTGGAATAAAGGTTTTAGTGCACCAAAGCTACATTGGAAGGCAACATAATTACATTAAAAGGATTTTTTTTTTCATAATTTAGCAATATATTACAAAAACTCCAAATTCATACTTAACAAACATGGTATATATACTGTTTATATGCTTATAAAAAAAAGGAAAATTAAAGAGAAATGCTTAAGGATTTGGGGTATTTGCATACATTTCCCCAATGTTTGGCTCAAATAAATATCAAAAGTAAACCAAGTCGTCCAGTTAAAATAATGAAAACAAAAGAAATTCAGGCGAGGACCTAAAAGTTTAGAAAAAAAAAAGCTTGAACAGAAAAGTAAAGAGTAAAGACATCAGGACTCAACATATCTGCAGAGAATAAACCAAACCGTTTGTGTCTTTGACATTCCTTCAGTTATCATCCGTTGTCCTGCTGAAACGCATTACACTGATGAAACAGCAGAGAGTTAATTTCTTAAAATTGAAAAGGATTCTCCCTCAATAATGCAGCAATTGTTCTGAGACATTTCCTCTCTAACCAGAAGCTAATATCTCCGTGTGGTTAATAAATAGACCAAAAAGTTCTGCAGAAGTACTGAGCACATGAAACAGCCCTTGTATGCTTGTGAAAACATTTTTACATCTGATGCAAATTTTTTACAGAAATGAAAGCTTAAAGGGACCGATTGCTACAGCAGTGCAGCCATGTTTATCGAGGAGTCAGGCGTGGAGCAGGAAACCAGTCTGACTTCTCCACCTGCCAAGTGAGCTGGATCAGTCTGAGCCGTCTGTTTGATGAGTGTCTGCGGTGGCTTTCAGCTCACCAGCCGTACTGATTGTTTGCACCTCCATGTTGTTGTTCGTTTGACTTCGAGTACCTGTCTACATCACTGCGATGGCTTTCTAACTATTATTTACAGTCTCCGCTGAATGTCACCTCTGCTCGTATGGCTTCCGAAGGTCTTGGAGAGTACAGGTTTCAGCGCAGTGCAAGAGTTCACTCAGAAATTACAAAATGTCTTCAAATAGTAAAAGCAAAAGTCTTTAAAGCGAGAAAACCGTGGGAAACATGCAACATTTTTATGTTTTTTCTTTTCTTTCAGTGTTCAGCCTTGTTGTTCATTCTTTTCCAGCCTCACTTCTCCCAATCTTCAAAATTTCTAGCTCTCCTCCAGTCAATATGGCCTCCAGACGGACTCATCCAAACGACCCGAGGCACTCATGGCTGTGGGGGAGTTGCTGTGGCTGCCGTCGGCCTCCACGCCCTCGCTCTGGGTGTTCAGGCCCGGGTTCATCAGGCTGTTGGTCCCTCCAGTGCCCGTGGCCCCCGAGCATGACAGGAGGCGGGTGGGGGAGCGCTCGCCCCCGGTGTTCCCTGGCGCCACCATAGAGAACTGGTAGGAGCCGCTGCCCGTGCCGTAATACAGGTAAGAGTTGGACTGGAAGTTTTGAGACTGGTTGTTTGAGTAGGGGGGCGGCAGGTAGGTGTGGTATCTGGAGGAGGCCGACATGCTCAGGCCGCTGATGCCGGTGCTGGAGGTGTTGGCAGAGTAAGGGAAGGCCCCCGGGTAGTGCATGCGAGGGTCTGAGAAGCGAGGGTCTGTCAGCGGGGAAAGAGACGGGAAGGTGGTCCTCTGTGGGAAGAGATCTGTAGTCCCTGTTTGAGACACAAAGACAAAGACAAAGTTAGAAACATTCCTCCATGATGGAAAACTGGTGTCCCTGTTATGAAACAATGGGCTTAAACATTTCCCTTTTTACAAACATCAGAAATCTCTCTATTATTGCACATTTCCAGGGCAGCAAACCTTTCTAAACCTCAATTCTGTGCTCAAATTTCTTGCAATAAACCACGCTATGGAAATATTTGTTCAAAAGTAATGAACTGAGACATTTTCTGGCTTGGTAACAGTCATCAAGCACTGACAGCACATCATCCCACAACCTCGTGCACAAAACCGAAGTTATGAAAAGGCCCCCCTCGCCGGCGCCCTCCTACCGGCCCTTCAAAAGGAAACCGACGTACAGCTTTCTGTCCTCTGAGCTATGAAAAGGAGCATTGTCAGGGGTATGGGGCGCTTTGTATAAACACTGACAGCTTGTTGCGCCGTTGTGCAACATGACATAAATCATGCTTAGGTGAAACAGGCAGACGTCCACAATTAGAGACAGAGAGAGGAGAAGGAAAGAAGAGCAGTGTTATGCATATGTCTAAATGTGCATCACAGTGCAGATCCTGTCAAAGTTAAATGTGAAGTGTGAGCTTAGAGATAACAGAGCTGAATCCTTCTGGGTCTTAAGAATCTATTTAACTGCCAGAAAGGAAATGTAAATAAAGTTGAAAGCTTTAAACCAGGTTTGAAATGTCTCCTAAGTTAGAAATAAATATATTATGTAGTCTTACACCCTTAATTAATCCTCCCTCCTATATGTTTTATGGTGTAGACAGTTTATGCATCATCAATGTTTATTTATTTCAACAATTCAAATCAAAATGTAATGCATTATGATACATTTTGGCAATTTTGATTTAGATTATCATGTCTTGCAGATAATAAAAAGACAAAATTCAGTTTCTAAGAAATTAAAATATTATAAAAGGTAAAAAAAAATAGTTTTAGTACAGAAATGTCAGCCTACTTAAAGGGATGCCCATTTACTGTACGATATATGATCGTGGCTCCTTTTTTCGTTGATCACTGCATCAACGTGGCTTGGAGGAGATCTGACTGTGGCACCTGCTAAGGTGTGGAGGAAGCCTGGTTGCTTTAATATCAGTCTTCAGCTTGCCTGCATTTTAGGATCTGCAGGCCACAGTGAAACCGTTGTCATTAAAGCCGGTTTGGATATCTTTGGCAACAGGTGCTGAAAGGAGGACTCTGAACCACTGAGGAAAAATCTAGTCCCTTTTCTCCTTCTTTCAGGTAAGATGCTTCTGGTGTCTCTGGTTAAACACAAGGAATTAACGGCTGCACCCCATTTCAAGGATGCATCTATGAGTTTTGGCTCTTGAGCCACTGACTCTGGCTGCAATCCAGGACAAACCTTGTGAATCTTTTCAAAATGTAAGATTTCTCAAAATATTAAATGTCTAAACTGAAAATCGTTTGCTGGCATTATATAATGGTCACATTTTCTGAGAAACTGAATTTAGGGTTTTCATTAGGTGTAATACGGGATACAAAAAGCATTTTAAATGCATCACATTTGATTAATTTCTTCTTTTCATTTACTGAAGCAAACTTTTTGGTAATATTCTAATTGATTTAGCTGCAACTGTACGTACAGTTGAAAGATTATGCGAGTATTCATGACATTCAGACGCTTCAAAGAGAAAATCATGCGACTAAGAGCCGCGCCCGAACGCCATTGAATTATAAATTTCCTCTTAATGTCTTTGGGTTATGGAGAAAGTTCCTCATAGCTGCTGTTAGCATAGTGAGCAACACATCCACACCTGCCTGCACGCACATTCATTGATCTACACAGAGCTTGGTATTTGGTTGTTTGTCCCAATGTGCCTTTCATGGGCTCAATGTGCCCACATGACTTTAAGTGTAAAATAGAGATTTGGATGGCAGAGAAAAGAGAGCTTGTATTTATGAAACAGCAAGCGCTCGCAAGCCAAAGCCTGGGGGGCGAACTTGCGTGCTGCAGTGTTGTTAAAATCTCTTTTCCTTATGTCTGGAGAGCTGGGTCAATTTTCTTTGACAGCAAATACAACATGCTCCTTTGTAATTTCCACGGCCCTTGCTTCGCTGTGATTTTTTTCCCTTCTTCTTCTTCCTAACACATTTTTGCATTTTGTTTTCCTTTTCTATAAAAGCAGGGAGTTTGTTGGTGGTCGGGGTGATGTTTCTTTTTCCAGAGTCAACCAGAATCAGCAGTTTGCTCCATATCTGATTTCATGCAAAGGAAAATCCAAACCATCAGCTGCTGTTGATTCGGGTGAAGTGGAGTCAGATTATTTCCTACTGGACTCCCAAAAAGCCTTTGCTCCCTCTGTGTGTGTGTGTGTCCCTTCATCTCTCCCTGCCTGGTCTAAATTTAGGCCTCAGGGTGGAGCTGGGGAGGGGACGTGATGGCTGTGGCTGCTGCGCACCCACCCTGCTCATGATCTCCCCGTTGATTGGAGTTGGTGGAAACATGCTGGCTAAACTGTGGCGGGGATCGACTCCTGTATTCTGTCAGGGGAAACTGGATTGGACACTTTTCACAACACTTTAATGGGCTTGTTCAGGCTCAGGCTGTTGGCTGCCAGCCACAAGGTGTCTGCAGACACCTTCCCAGGCTCCATGGTAGAGTAGCTCCCTCTGGAGGAGAGAAAGAGCTAAACAAACTGCTGTGTACTAGAGGAGGTCTGCTCTTTCTCGCTCCTGCATACCTTTTTGCTCCCCCACCATCCCCCCCACCCCCACTCATTGTAAGTACAGGCTTCGCTGTGGTGGCTGTGGTAACGGCGGTGCATCTTTGGCCGAGAGGGTCTTCCCAACCGAGCCCCGCAGTTGTTGCCTGCAACCTCAGCGGCACAAACCCCACACATGATCTCCATTAGACTCATCTGAAACGTGTTGACTAAATATCAAGGACAGGAGAAGGGATGCAACCCAGAGGGCTCGCTGGCACCGTCCGCCGTCTGTGATGTTCCCCGTCTGTGAAGTGGGTAGGTGGGAATCAGGGGTTTTATTGAGAACATTCTGTTCCTGTGCTCCTTCTCTACCTCCGCTGCTTCTGAGTCCTGCGAAGTCTTGAAGGGCGGGGCCTTCCTCCTTTCTGCATAGCTCAAGTAGTCCACTAGTCAACACTCAAGCGTGTAACCCAGATATGGCCGGAGGTTTGTCTCATTTGCTTATGGGAGAAACTGATTTTGGTTGTTAACATAAGGGCAGGTTAGAGGCGATCGCCTCCGTGTGTGTTTAATCGTGCGTTGGGGCGTATACACGTGTATGTGTGCCTGACCGAATGTGGTAGCTGGCGATGGGAAGATGCAAATCTAGGCGCTCACCTGTGAAATGTTTACTCAGGCTTGATGCAAACTGTGACAGCCAGGGCCCGGGGAATGGTGTCTCAGGCAAATAAGGTGGAGGGAAGGAAAAAGGGAAAAGAGATCTCCAGATGGTGCAGCTACGTGCTAAAGTGATATCCCCAAAGAGACCTTGTTGCACCTCAGTATTAAATAAAGTCTTGTTTCACCGACTGGTTTGGGTGGTTTGAACGGTGGATGCCATTAAGATGAGCAGTCACTCTTGATAACTATGAGGAGGCTGCTGCTGCTGCCGCGCATGCCAAAGAATAGGAGACTCAAATGAACCCAAATGATTTCCAGGTGTTTATTTAAGCGCCGAGCCTTCGCAGTCGGAGCTTCAAGCTGAATGCAAATGACAATCACCTCTGTGCTGTGGAACCGCGGTCAACAGCCCCAAAAGCTTCATCTATAGTAACGCTTCATCATGGCAGAGCCGAGGGTTTTTGCATGTTCTCTACTTGTGACATGCAACACAAGCAATGGGAAGTGGAATTTGTGATTGTAGAAAAACCTGAGATTTTACTAATGTATCAACAAGCAAGGTGGCATGATTGCTACGTTTATTTGTTAAGTAAATCTTTTCCTCGGAGGTGCATGGCTGTCCAGAGTGATTTGCGGCACTCACTGCTGGTCTTCTACATCTATGACTAGTTTCCAATCTGAGATTTACCAGCTATAAAAGTCCTAATTCTGTTTTCATTAATTAAAAGGGAGTGAGACTACTAAGCCCCATCTAAAAGTCTTTGTCTGAAAGTGGGCCCGCTTTACGGTGTGAGTGGATGACTCAGCACGTCTGGTGTGGGGTTGGTGGTTTCTGAGTAAGGCGTGGATTAAAGGCAGAGGGGGCTGCTAAGAAAGCAACAAAGATCCACATCGCCAAGAGACAAAGGAAAGACAGACTGAGTAGGAGGGGAGGAAGGAGGGAGATTTGGTGGTGGCGTTAGTGGAATATAATGGGATGTAGTAAGGCTCTTCAGACAAAGTCAAACAGACCTCACCCCTCATGTTACATGCGTGCTGGGTTCTCAGAATCCAGCCGCTCAAAGCAGAATCACAGGGTTGTGTTTGAACAGAGAAATGTCAGTTTCTCACCTGGCCATGATCTCAGATCCTCCTCCACCTTACAGGTCTTCAGAGTAGGGGTATCCATCTGATCCTGCCACAGAGCTACAGCAAAACACAAAAAAACCAATAGGTAAATGCTGGGATCTGCTTATTGTACGTTACATCCAAAACTTCCCGACAACTCTTCCAGTTCAAATATCCAGCCAGAATGATGCCAGAAGCTTGTTCATGGCTTTAAAAGCATGCAGTCGAACTGCAAATGGGGGGGAAAAAACCCCCACATTTAGCTAAACTGTAATGGTGTAGGTATATATTTGAGCCTGTATGAACAGGTTTGACACTGTAGATTAGAGAAAAGCCACAATGTAAAATTAGAAAATAAATTTTGGCATTTTGTTAAAAATTCCATCTTAAAAAAAAAAAGAAGTTAAAATAAATAATGAAAAGGCCAAAATTACCTAGTTGTAGTATTCTTGGGGGAATTTACACATTTGAATAGACAAACATGTTTGGGTTGTAAATGTTTGATGTTTATAGCCCTGAAATCATTGTATTTGGCATGGGGACCTAAAATACAATCCAAGTAACCTTTTTATGACAAACTGGTCCAAACTGTCCTGACACCTGGTGGGTTTGAGATGTTTGTTCCTGTCACAGGTTGGCATCTGCTGACTGTGCAGTGAAGACTGGGAAGAGAAGGGGTGGGTTTCTCACCACAGTGAGACCAGGCTTGGAAAAACACGCTCCATGGGTGCATATGAGGTATTTTTGGGCCCTTCAGGCGAGACACTGGAGGAGGTGAGATCTCTGAAGCGTAGGACACTCGGTAGCCTGTCCAGCAGAGCTGTCAGGAAGCGAAGGAAGGGTCAAGGACACGCTGGCCCAACGCGTGGGACCCGGCTTCACACCTGAGGGCTACACCGCAGCAGGCTTGGGACAAACAGCTGGTATTTATTCAAAGTCTGAGATGGTGTATTTGCTACAAGACGACCTGCACGGAGCTCTGTGGACGTGGGCAGTTTAACACTCGATTATTACCAAAACCAAATTTACCACATGGCATTCAGGTTTTTTTTTTTTATATGACTGCAGCAATAAGCCACAATTAAGTAAACTTCCAATCCCTCATGGTGACAAGTGGTTCTTCAAATGATGCTAAAGGGCAGAGATGGTGGGGGTGGCACTGGGTTTTTCAGCCACAGCTTGTGTAAGATCTTTGCTTCCCCTGGAGCCCCTCCGTTTCCTTTGCAAATGTCCAAATCAGCACTCAGCCACCGAGAGGTCCCGCGCTACGCCTCACAATGGCAAATTCTTACACATAAATGGCCTTATTCAGAAAAGCTTGCAAGCAGCTGGTGCGATTCGCTCAAGAAAATAAACATTTCCTTCAAATATTTTGATTGGCCAGCAGACAACATCAATACCAGAGGCACAGATTACCCCTGTTAATAGGAGGACCAGCCCCCTAGGAGGAGCTGAGGAGTGAGGAACAGTGAAGTGTTGAGTGCGTCACCAATTAGGCCGCTCTGGGATGGTTCCAGCACAGTTTCGGGGATGACATGAATAAACCCCCTTGCTTTTGAAGTTTTGTCCGCAGATGAAAGGGACGGCTGAGATGTTACTTTAGCCAAAATGGCGTCCCATCCTCATGACTCCGGATCTAGCAACGCCTCTGAGACTTGTAATGCATTTGGTGTAATGAAGCGTGTCATTGAGACACAGTGAATACTGGTCCTTGTGCTGACTTCCTGTTTCGGTCGGGCCTTAGGCGTCACACAGGGGAGAGAATGTGTGCGCGAGAGAGAGGAAGACAGAAAGAAAGACGGCAAGCGAGGAAAGCAGAGAGAGAAAGAGAGCGTGTTACAGAGGGGAGGAACACGGCCTTGGCTCAGCTATGCGGGACATTTGATATGTCTTTTGAGCCCTCACTTATAACGTGAGCAAAAACAAACACGGGCTAAAAAATCCTACGTTCCCTTTGAGAGCTGGTCGCCCGCCCGCCCGCCCTTTCCGTCTCCCCCCTCACTCAATAGAGACTGTTCATGGCATACATGTAGTTTCTGTAATTGCTGAAATGTAAAACTTAGCCTCACTCTGATGTGAAATTATAACTTACACAAACAGTTGAGTCTGTTTAAAAAAAAAAAAATCCTCCTCACTCTCACTTCTCTTTTTTTCCCCGCCTTGGTTTTTCACAAAGTCGGTAGCTTCAAAAGATTTCTATTTCGCACAGAAACCTTTTTACAGTTTGAAAATTGATTTCTGGGTCACACAAAAAACTGACCACAAGTAAAGCTTTCAGGCACCATGACAAATAAACTCTGTGGCTGCCACTGGCATATTATGTCAATATGAAAGTGCAGAAGTAAAACAGAGTGTCTAAACGGCGCCAGATTCCTTCTGCTTTTTGGCCGTATTAGCCTCAGTCTTCTGCCTTGGTCTGGCGGAAACCTAACGAGCATGACGCCTACTCTCAAACATCCCTGACGCTACCTGGCGGTGCTAATTTCCTGCGCTGCTACCGCTTCTAATTGGCTTATCATGTCACTCTCGACGTGTGAATTAGTTGTGCGCCTCCCAGCCGAGGCGGCGGCAGCGGTGCCTCCTCAAACCCGGGGGTCCGGCCGGCTTGTTTATGCGGAGCAAACAGTGTGGTCGCTGTGGACGAGGCGGGAGGGGGTACAGCTGTATTAAAACCCTTCTCAAGTTAAGTCCAGGCCAGAGGCCACGACGTTAAGATGCCGAGCAAGACTGCCAAGGCACAGCTGCAGCAGATGAGTGCCAGTTCAGCGAAATGAAGCCAGAAGTAACAACATTTGGATTAAGTGTCATACATGGAAAGGAACTGCTATTTTCTAGGTACCATGCCTTGCAAAATTCATACTTCTGTGTATTTTTTTTTTTTGGGGGGGGGGGTTCTTTTTTTGTGATTTATCAACACAATTCATGAAGTGGAAGGAGCATGAGATATGGGTTTCAAATGTTATACAAGTAAATTGTGGCGTGTATTTATATTCAGGCCCCCTAATTTGTTACCTTAGTCTCTAGTGGATTTGCATATCTACAGACTGATTTATTTATTTATTTTTTTCCCTCTTTGGAAAATATCTCGAGCTCAGTCAGACTGGATGGAGAGTTTCAATAAAGATCAATTTTCAAATCGTGCTGAAGACTCTACTGGTTTTAGGTTTGGACTTTGATGAGGCTATTCTAACAAACGACTCGGATCTAAACCAAAACATTTAACTACTGGCTGTATGTTGGGGGTTATCCAATCTCAGGTGGCGTTCATCCTTCTAGGAGGTTCTGTTTCATTATTGGCCTTTGTTTGCTCCATTCAGCTTCTTGGTCCCTGCAGAAGGAAATCATGTTCACAGGATGATGCTGCCACCCCCATGTTTCACTGTGGTGACGGTGTTTGTGGTTACGTGTGGTGTGCTTTTTTCATTGCTACTCTTGCTGAAAGGTCAGATTTAGGTGCAAAACTAATATTTGTCATATTTGCCACGTAAACTGTGGATCTTTGCAGCTCCCCCAGAGTTACTACGGCTCACTTGGTTGCTTCTCTGAATTATTATTTCCTTGTCTAGTCAGTTTAGTTGGGCAGCCATATCTCAGCAGGTTTGCAGTTGGTCCAAAACATTTATATTTCCAGAGGACAGATTCAAATGAGCGCTGTGAGATGTTCGTCAATGTTCCCAAACAAACCTCTGAGGCCTTCACAGAGTGGCTGGATTAATACTGAGATTACGCATGTATTGTTTAGAAATTATGTGACTTCTGTGGAAGTTGATTTAGTTTAGTAGTATCATAAATAAGGGGTATGAATACAATTCACACCACAGTTCTTAAGTTTTTCCTTTGTAAGACAAACTTTGAAAACCATTAAGCTTTCTTACCACTTTATAATTATGAACTGTTTGGTGTTGGCCTTCCGCATGAAATCCCAATAAAACTCATTCAAGTTTGTGGTTGTAACCTGACTAAATGAAAGCCTTTTTGCAAGGCACTGTAAAACGTGAAGGATAAAATGTCATTATGGCACGAAAAAAGGAATTGGGGGTGGGGGGTGAATGTATCAGTTCTGTAAGATTTTAGCAGCTGATATTAATACCGTCACCACACATTGTGAGACACCCAGAGAGGCGCTTTTGAGCCCTCATCAAAGCTCAGAGAGCTGGATGGTGGAACGTTATGCTTAGGGTCTGATATTCATCTTCAGAGGGGGAACACACAGGTGTTGGAACAAATAACATGTCAAACGATACCACCTCAAAAGTGCCAGCACTTTCTGTTTGGATGATTAAATTGGTGCTGCGTTTCCTTTCTTCCCCCTTCCTAAGAGTTAAAGTTTAAGTCAAAAAGCCGTCTTTCTTCTCCGCCGCCTGTTAGAGCTCATGCCAGGACCTTGTTGAGTTTTGTCTGGAATAAGGTAAAAACCGAGATCTGTTTTCCACCCTTTGAGCTAAATCACTTCTTCGATCATGCTTTTTGCTTTTCTTTTGGACTGGAAATACCTGTGCGCACGCAGTCAAAACGCTGTCAAACTCATATGAACCTGGAGCAGGAAAAAGGAAAACAATGCCACCCACAGATACACGCAGCAACACATGTATCTCGCTTGAGGTTTTGAAAACCAGAATAACAATTTAGTGCTTGATTGTCTGAGTGTCAGATTTGCTGGGCCTCACCAGGCGAACCACACATTTTCAACACACACACACACACACACACACACACACACACACACACACACACACACACACACACACACACACACACACACACACACACACACACACACACACACACACACACACACACACACACACAGCCTCCGCCCCGGCTGAGAATCATTCCACAAGTCTAGCAGGCTTACCTGTGGCCACCGAATAACAAAAACAAGCAGCGAATGCAGCGTCTGCCAGCCTGCAGGAATCCTGTCACTGCATGCACTGTAATGAGCTCTTAATTACCCCGTCTGTCTCGAGCGCTAGCAGAAACTTTACAACACCATTCTCTCTCTCTCTCTCTCTCTCTCTCTGTGTGCGAGAAACAGTTTTTTGTTTTTTTTTTCAATGCGCCCACTATGGTGCAATTGTGTGATTTAAGATTTTGCACAGATGTCTGAAGTCGCGTCCTGCTGACAACAGAACAGACAGTATTTCACGGCTCAGACAACAAAATGAAGCAAGAAGTGCTTTGAGGAGAGGTGACACCATATTTTCCCCTTCTTCTTTTTTAGTCGTTCTCAGGGGGAAAATGGAGGATAATGGAAAACATCTTTTGTAACAGGGAGACGGGAATCCATTTAATTATAACTTGCTGATGGGCGATCTATCATCCGGCAAAATTCAAACAAACAGGCCTCGCGATTTAAAGTATCAGCAGAGCACAACAGGGCCTGGCAGGGCTGTAAAAAGCGGAGACGTGCGTGTTGTTGATATGTAAACACCTCCCCCGTGTCTCTGGATGGGATTTATTACAACAAGTCTATTTTTGTTTGAGCTTTGCTTCTAATTCTGCAGCTCTTGTCGTCCGCACGTACTGGATGCTGTTCAGCAGAGACGACCGAGTGGGAGAGGGGGCCCGGCCATCTTGGTCTTGGTCTGTTATTTAATTATTTTACCACTCTTGCCCTGCGGTGCGGCGTACACAACGCTAATGCCGCAGATTAAGGTGTGTGGTTTTTATGGCCCTTCCCCTCCTCTGCAGCTGTAACACGAAGCTCAAGGCCTTCAGCGTCTCTGACACTTCCAGCTGATGTTAACATGTTTTGTCGGCTCTCCGTTTATGCGCCGCGCAAGTGTGTGTTGCAACAGTGTAGCTCTTTGAAGCCTCAAAAGCCTGTGATGCTCTAATTCCCGCCCTAATCCAGTGTGAGGAGTCTGCCGTCTGGACCGTGTCTGCACACCTCTGCGCCCCGCATATTCAAGACAGGCCTCAGAACTTAAAGCTCCCAGTATAAGCTTAGCTGCAGGGGACTTTCTGCTGGCAGACAACCCACAGAGCTTCTGCCAAAACAGAAAATTACCATCATAGTGGTGGCATTGTGCACTGTGCATAAAAACGGGCAAACTATTTTCAGAGTTTACCGGTCGCTGCTGCTTCTAAGATGGCTGACGTGTTTTCATCCCGGCACAGGGTGTGCGAGGGAGCAACATCAGCATCAACAGAAAGTAAGGACATGGGGGAGAAGACCCAGTGTTCCCAACAGTCAGCTGTTAGATTAGGCCCCAACCAGTGACTCAGTTACTGCTTAAGCACAAGGCCAAACACTGTACGGCTGTGATGCACATAGATAGGGCCGTGCCCACGCACGGCTCCCAAACAAGCCCTCCTGTCCGCAGAAACACGCTTGCACAAAGGTAATGAGAATCATTAGGCAGCATGAGAACTGGAGAGTGGGCGGGAAGGGAGTGAATGCGTTCATCCTGCATGCTTCCAGATATCCCGTGAAGTGGCTCTGACACATGATGAGGAATGAAGAGTCATCCTCAGCCCGGCCGTCATCCAGGCAGCTGTTCTCAAAACGTGCACGCGCGCACACACACCAACAGGAATAATAGTTTAAAAAAAACAACACGGCAGTCTAAGTCACAGCCGTCCTCCAACCCCCGCACATTCGGCTAGTCTGAGAGTGACGTGAGTGCCAAGGTAGCGGACGGCTGCTACATTCCTGAGGCTGTAATGTGAGGTTCAGCCAAAGCCGACTGGCAGGACGGGCTGAGTAATGCCCTGGACAGAATTTCGTATGTACACAGATTTGTGGTACAGATTACCTTAAACCAGTTTGCCTCAAAGTGAGGTGATTTTCTTTTTTTCATTGTTGTTTTAATTTTCATGAAATCCGCTTCAGATGTCTAAAGTCCTCACCTTGTGTGGGGCCAAGGTGCGTTTGGTGGATGGGGCGCGGATTGTTGTTCACCGGGCCTATCCGCATGGTTCGCTGGTAGCGCTCGATTTCTGACAGCCGCTCGGAGAACTGCATCTTTGTGGTGTCTTCCAGCTTCACTCTGTGCCCTGCAATATGGAGAGACATGCGCGTTTTAATTCATTCACACTGACAAATAGAGTTATAAACATCCTGAAGTCGGTTCTGATCTTTTTCCAGTCTACAGGTGCAGCTCACCAAATTACAATATCATTGAGAAGTTGATTTTATTTCAGTAATTTAGCAAAGTGAAACCTTCTATTCATTACATACAGGTGTATATTAAGTGTCTTTTTAACTGTTAATGAACATCACAATTTGTCACTTAAGAAAATAAAAAGAGGATTTTAACTGGTAATGGTTATCTTATGGCCAACACTAAATGGTGGAAGATTACTGACTCAAGAGTTGTCCAGCAGACTAAACACTCAGTTTGGCGACTCAGTGACAGAGTGCTGTATCCATGCATTTCATTGGAAAATTGAGTGGAAGGAAAAAGCGTGGTCCATGTACTGTACTGTATCTACAATTTCCTGGAAGACAGCTTTGCTGAAATTGAACTCAATGAAACACAACAGACCAAATCTAGTAAATGACATGGCTTCTCAAATCATCACTGATTTGGGGAAACTCTAAGCTGGACCTCCACTAACTTGGATTCGGTGCATCTCTGCCTTTCCTACAGGCTGTGGGATCTTGATTTTGTATACATGAAATTGTAACATTTAGATTATGTTTCTGGATCAGCAGAGGGTTAACACGAGGAACGCTATAGCTTTAGCCTTGGTACCAGATGGGTCTTGAAGCTTACACTCCAGCTGCAGTTGCCTTGTAAATCTCCATCAAACTCTTGAATGAGCTTAAAATCTCCATAGGTTGCGCTAATCCCTGTTGCTTGTATACCTTTTTCTGCCGCAGTTTTTCCTTCCACTTAGCTTTTCAATAATGGGCCTAAATATAGCATTCTACAAAGCTAAATCTTTTGGGCCCCTATCAAGTCAGTAGTCTTACCCATGCTTATGTACACCACCACCGTTTTAAAAGGTTATTTTGTAATATTCTAATTTAATGAGAAGCTTAATAGGGGGTTTATTATTTGTATGCCAAAGTCAGAAAAATCAACAGAAATAGATGTCTGAAATATGTCTATTTCAAATGTTGTGTGATATGAATCTATGTAATAGAAGTTTAACTTTTTTTCATTTGAATTGCTAAGATTAAGTTTTGTGTCAACGGTCATATTCTAACTTGAAGAGAAAATACATCTGTAAGCTAAGAAAATGAAATGGCACCCCTAAATTTCCTCTTACATTAATCCAAGGTAAACATATGTAAATAGGAAGCCACTGTTGCCATGTTTTCAGCTGCCAAACACAAAAATATTATTAGAATGTCAGCAGACCTTGAAATACATTGGCTAGACACTAAATGTTGCCCAAGCTGCACCTGCTGCCACGTCATCCGCAGATAACGATAAGTAAGTGTAAGTGGTTGAAAATAATTGCTGGAGGAATGTTGAGTTCCCTGAAACCGAAGTCTAATAAAGTGTGAATTACTGCATTAGGCGTCTGCAAAGTGATGAGGTTAAAAGATCTTTATCTTTACAACCTCATTTGAAAAAACAAAAAGCGACTACATCTACCCCTAATGATATCCCCCTCTCTTGCTCTGCCTCACACACACACACACACACACACACACACACACACACACACACACACACACACACACACACACACACACACACACACACACACACACCTGCACAAACACAAACTCAGGTCTGACTGACACAGCACTTAGTCAGAAGGGAGCACCCAAACAAGGTTATGAGACATTATAGTCATCAGTTTTCAATGTAACAGAAAGGAAAAAAAAACAGGGTGATGTTTATGTGGACATATGTGTATGTTCAGGAGGTGAAGACTAACTCTGAGAAGGAAAAGTGACGCATTTCTGCAGCGACTAGAAAACGAACCGACACACTTAGTGCCCTTATCGCTCTGCGGTCCCCTTCGGGGAAATGGTAAGAGAAAGAAAATGAGCTCGGATTGTGTCTTTTTACATGGACGGACGCATGTGTATTGGTACATGCACATGCCTTACATGTGAACACACCTTAAATGTCCCACATGAGTCCGGATGCCTCTAATGGGGGAAGAGATTTTAATGTACCTATCAATGCACCAAAACTGTGTGTCAACATGTATACATTCTGTGGTTTTCTCCCTGGCATCTCTACAGAGTAGCCTAATGTGAAGTAATGGCTGGATTTGAATATTTTATCACTATATAAAGAGGGCAAGGCAGACGGACCAATATGGATTTTGCCCGTCCTTTCTCTCCACTGACCCATGGGCAATATATCTTCCCTCCGTGGCTGACCCATGGGTAAAGTTTCCTCCTGTTTACCGCTCTGTCTATTTGTTTGGGCCCACCGCCTCCCTTCAATCTTCTTCTTAAAAACTATATAGAAAAGTCAAGCTTTGACGTCCCCTAGGACACATATAGATATTGTTGTGTGCAAAAGTTTTAATGGATTTCACCGATCAGGATTATTCTGGTTGGTACCCATATACGGCTGATTTATTTAGTTTTTAAATTTTTTTGAGGACTATAAAACATAAAAGACAAAAAAAATATGCTGCCCGTCCTTATTTCTTTACACTTTCTCTATTGCTGTGCCTGACATACAGCGTTCTGTGCAGTGGACAGCCTCATACGGTACCTGCAAGTTGTGTTCGTGGGAAATAGAGGGAAGGAAAGTTTACTTTGAGAATTGCCTGGTGTAAAAATACCAGTTTATGCCTTTCATGCTGTTTTTTTGGGTGGATATTTTTTATGTTACTAGAGAAAAGGGAACAATCTGTGATTTTTGTTAAGCGGTTTGGAAAATAAAAAAATATATATAATTTCTTAATTTGTCTATGTGTCAGCAAGAGGTTTAGGAGATTTTTAATAGGGTTGTAAAAATATGTCTATCTCGCATGATGACGCATGATACTTAGTTCACAATTAAAATATCTCGGGTATCTATTTTTACATTTTTTATTAAGAATCACTTTTTTTGTTTTAACACATTGTAAAGGTAATAGAATCTGTAATCAGGAATATCTGAATAGTTAATATTTAGCAGTTTTCACTATTGTCTAATTCTAGGTTGATCCTATAGATTAAAATTGATGCTTGCCCCTGTTTCGTGTTTAAAGAAATACAATTATGTTTCATAAATGTAAAACCCTTGTTTTTAAGAAGCTCACTTCAATAGAGAATTTGCCCGCTCAGGCTTAATCAGTTTATCTATTAAAGACTTTGAACTAGAGATGATAAAACGCAGTCCTGAAGTAGATGTTAATGTTAGCATCTGCTTCAGGACCAACAATTTAAACTGCTGGAGGCTTATTCAATGCTTGGCCGTCAATCCAATGAAAGGTCTTTATTAGTCACCTTCCTTAATATAGCAGGGTAACTCAGTACTTCCTTTCTAATTTCTACATAAGAGCGTCAAACATAAATAAGTGTGATACATTTATCACTTACAATTATTGGATGTCTCAGAAGTCAGAGATCGGATCCATGACTGACTTTCCAGCTGCAAGTTGGGAAAACAATGATGTACGCTAATTGATGCGGTGCTAACTACTATTAGCAGTACAGGACAATTAGAAAATATTTCCTTAAAAATATTCTCAAAAACAGATTGTGCAGCCCCGCTTACACCTCTGCCTTGATGAGATACAAACTGCCAGAAGTGTAAACAACTGGTTTATGTCTTTCAGTTTCACCAGTAGACTCTAATAAAGTTTGGAATCTCAATTACCGCTCTGATCGTGTTTCCAGAATGTATCATTGTTTCACCAGATGAAAGCACAGGCTGACAGTTACTAGGTGTTGTCTTTTTCAGACAAACTTCACTTTGAAGAGAAGTTTCAAGTTCTTTTAATGTCGAAGGATCTCACGGCATCTTTGGTTTTTAATGTCTGAATGATTCATAGGTCAGAGGTGAGTGCCTTGCTCAACTGGATTGAGCGTTGGAACAAAAGGAATAAACGTCCAAAATCATTCAAATCTCCTGATATGGTGACCAAGACAAGTGTGCAAGAATATCTAGCTCCTTGGAGAAAACGCATTAAAAAAGGGAGGGACAATAAGTGAGAATCGAGCAGCAGAGAGAACTTCAAAAAGTTTTTTTCACATGTTCTGATCAGCAGTAACCTTGAAATTTACAATTTTTAGACAGGTTATGACTAATATCCCGTAGCAGAAACTGCAGTTGTTCTGCTGCTCTAAAGCAGCTTGATTTCCTGAACATTATGACACCAACGGAGAAGACAGTCTGCCGCTGTAACAGTTTGGTCCGTGCTGTTACTCAGGAACACCCCCCTTCCCCTCCTTGAACACTCTGGGATATCTCTTTATTCAGATCCTTTGCAGCCAGTCTGTCTTCTCTTTAAACGGCGATGGAAGGAATGAAGGCCGGCGTTTTCTGCCTCTGACACACAGAGACCACTGTCGGTTCCAGGCCAGAGCAGTGCCAGCCAGGGGTAGCAGCCCTCCAAATATAGACCCTATATGTGTCCTTGTGCAGTTATTAAGAGATTTACACCACCTCAAAGGGCTGAGGTCAGGGAAACGATACATCCCACTGCTCTCTGGCTGGAAAGAAAAAGCAGACGCCACAGGGAGGAAGAAAAATGATAATTGGTCAGTTTTTCTGTTTCCAGTGGTGGTCTGAGATGAATTGGCTCTTTAGAGATGAAAGTGATCATTCAGCCGCCCACAAACACACACACACACACACACACACACACACACGAGCTGCAGATCCCGTGGCCCTGTTCCAGCTGGCAGGGAGACACACACACACGTAAGATGCATGTGGTGACACTGTTCACAGCTTCCAGCAGGGGGTTTAGTGGGATGTGAGAGAGGGATGTGTTTTTTTTAGGAGTGGGGGAGTTTTAGATGCATCATTAGAACAAGGCCTGGAGCCCATTAACCCGGGACCCACAGTTGTTGTTAACACCGCTAATCAACTGGTTTTTCCCCTCCATCTTCTGTTTTTTTCTCTCTTCTTTTCTTTTTTTAGTTGGATAAATTTTGCACTTTAACTTATTTTTACATGTAGATATTGAACAAAGCAATTGACTTTTCCTTCCCCCTAGCCCTGAAGGGGGATAGCATGAAGATCCTTGGTTTGGCTCCTAGCCGGGGAAGTTTCTGTGTCCCGCATGGGTGCTCTCCGGGTACTCCTCCATCCAAAAACATGTTCTTTGGGCTAGTCCCATACTCCAGATAGCCCGTGGGCGTGACCATGAGCGTGCATGGTCGTGTTTATATGTTGCCCTGGGATCAGGTGGTGACCCGTCTGGGCTTTACCCTGCTTCTTTGCCTTAAAAACCCAAAGTACTTTTAAAAAATAACGATATACAGTCATACAACCTCCAAAAGGATGGTAAGCCTCCAAAGGTCACTTCTAAAGAAGCTGGATGTTCAGAGTGCTGTATGCTAGCTTATTGGAAAATTGAGTGGAAGGAAAAACTGTAGCAAAAAATAAGGTACACAAGCAGCAGGGGAGTTTTGAAAGGATTGTGAAGCAAAGCCCATTCAAGAGTTTGGGGAAGATTGGCAAGGCATGGACTGAGGCTGAAGTCAACGCTTTCAGAGCCACCACACGCAGAGGAGATGAGAGACAACCTGCTCTTCCTTAACACCTCTGCGGATTGCTTTGATGCCACGCTGCATTGTTGAAGCTCTTCATGGTAAATGAGCTCCAGCCAAGTATACAGTAAGCAAAACAATTCTTTATTTAAAATATATTTTTTTTAGACATTTTCTGAAAAACACATATTTTGGGGTTTTCTGTGGTATGCCACCATAATGCCAATACTTGAAACATGTCACCCCTTGTGTAATAAATCTGTATAATACACAAGAAATTAATCCTTTTCAGTAATATTCTGGTTAGCTGAGAAATACCTGTACAGTTTAATAAAATCAGCATGCTCCAGTGTCCTCTGGATGCACAACATGTATCACGTTAACACGTACGCCCACGGCTCGTTGGGTCCGACCACCTGCGTTTGACTCTGCCGGGCCGCGGGCCAGTGGGGTGCTCCACACCAGCCCCATTTCAGATGGAGGAGGGGGGGGGGGGGGGGGGTTCGTGGTCAGATGAATATTTAATGTGTCAGGGTGCACTTAGGAGAAAATGTCCTAGTTCTTTTTTTCTCTCTATGATATCATAACCACAAGATAGAGCTGGGAGATGGGAGCCAATGCACATATGAGGCCTAAACAGCAGCGCTCAATATGCATCCAGCGTCGAAAATGGATACTGGAGGCTGTAGATTTACTAGCCTCCTCTCAGGGTAGTGGTCGCATCAACTAAAAGCATTATGGAAGTCTATGAAGAATAAATAAAATGCTCGATATAAAATGTCTGGTATTAACGGTGCACTGAGAGGCGGTGGCTGTGTTCTGAAGAAATGGGTGTGTCGTTCCCAGCCCAGCTTTGTTTTGAGTGTTTGTTGTCTTTTCATTTCCTCGTAGTTTCTCATGATTGCTGCAGACCAACGTGCCAACTTTTCTTGCACTTTTGCTCCAGCGCTTTGACGCACGTGGAGGCAGGTTAAAGTGTAAGTGGTGTAGAGTAACTTTTTTTTCATACACGCATACAGTGCTCCTAAGGGGCTTTCTCTCCACAAAGCTCATATCAGCTCCACACAGAGACCGTTTGCTCATTGAGGTGACCGGCAGTGCTTAAGAATGAGGCCGCATCTAAATGACCATGCAATACGACGTGCTTCTTCACGTCATTCATCACTTTTTTTCCCTTCTTCCACTCCTCTGTCTCGATTAAAACAAACAAACAAAAAAAAAACTCCTTTCCTTGCAGAGACACATTAAACATGAGCTCTCACAGCAAAGGGCAACGCGTGCTTTGGCTCCAAACCAAAACTTCACAGAATGTATTTGAAGTGTAAACATTTGCATTGACTGTATGAATGGACTTGATAGGTGCATCAAACATAGGAAAAACTATGCCTGGATTGTAAAGTCCTACATGCATGGCATTTGATTACTTGCAACAAAAGGTTATAAAGGCGGAAAAATGCACGTTATGCTTACAATTAAGTAATACCACAAATTTTTAAAAGCATGTAAAGCATTTATCCTCACTTGCAAGTCATAGAAGCCCTTGCTGAATGTGTTGTTCGTGCTGAAAGTAAAAAAAAAGAAAAAAAAGAAGAAAGAAGCGCTGCATCCTTATCTTGCTTCTCAAAGCTGTCAGCTCTATGTGGAGCGACAGTTGAACACATGCAGCGTTGGGGCCAACTTGTCTGTCTGCAAACTTCCGTTTGCCCTCAACAGACACTGAGGACGTTTCAACATCTGTTGAGCAAAGCAGTGCACACCTGTCTTCCTCTTCCTCCTCTCTAGCGGACCTGAACCCCCCCTTCGAACTCTCGTTCCCACCCCGTTGCTTTCCGCCACCCTTTTTCTGGTACTTCCCTTTTTACCTCTATTCCCGGCACCTTGCTAACAAAGCACCTCTGCGGCGGCAGCATGTTTGGCACGGCGCTTGCCAAGGCCACCAATCAAACCACCGAGTATTTACAGTGGGGCAAATCAAAGTTCTTGTTTTGAGGCTGACCCTGAGGGATGTGGGTTTTACCCTTGGTTGGTGATTGTGGCTGTCTCGTCTGGGCCAAAATGAGTTGATGCTAGCCACATACAGACTTCGTCCTGCTTAAAATTAATTTGCATAACTATTCTAACACTTTCAGTATGAATGCACGAAGCTGCCTTGCTATATGATTATCACACATGAACTGCTCGCAGCAATTGTTTCTCAGAGATTGTGAGTGGAAAATCTCTGAATGCAGTTGGGTTTATGGAAACGCCTTTTGGGCTTTCTGAAGTTATATGTAGCTCATCCTGTATGACAACAGCTCGGGGATCGTCTGCTCCCTCAGGCAGATGCATCACAATCTCCGGGGACATGAGCAGTGTGAAAATCCCCCTCGCAGGCCTGAAAACAAGCCGCTCACAGCGGAAGTTGCTACATGAGACTGTTTGAGCAAAGAGCGCAGCCTTCCTTTTCTGATAAGGGGGGATAAAGTGCTAAGTGTGTAAGTGTGTGTGGGACAGAGGCAGCTCCACACAAGGACGAGTCTAATAATAAATAAAAAAAAGGGCACGTTCAGGCAAGTATGAAGGGGTGCAGGGGTGCCAAAATAGGAGCCAATGCACCCGGATACTTTGACAATACAGCAAAGCCAGTAGCAAGTTGAGTGCAATCATCCCTCTTTTGTGCAGCCGCTTTGTTCTTTGTGTGTGTGTGTGTAACTGTCTTCCACTGGAACGCAGGCGTGTTGGGGGGTGATAGAAGTGGGGCTGTTTTTCAGGCCTTTTGGCTCCTTGCCTGCAGACGTTGCTGATTTCCCAGTACTGGTGCTGCTGTTTTGGCCTTGTCGAGTACAGAAGGCCTATTTGGCTCCACTGACAGCTCACATTAAAGCAATAAACTGCTGTTAGTGTGTTATTTTAGCCCTAATGGTGAATGGGGTTGCTGTGAGTGCATGTGTGTTGGCATATGCATGTTTTCAGGTTGCTCTAAGGAGCGAGGTGCTGGGGCAAAGGTGGGGGCCCTTGCAGAGCTGTGAGAAAGGGAAGAAAGCTGCTAGCTGTCACATACATCAATGCAACACCAGAAGATGTGTCAAACGGCTTTGTGTTTCACACCTCCGTGCACACTAGATCGCACACCAGATCACACACAATAAAGTGCAACAAGGAACACATTTGCCCTAAACAAACGCACAGCTCACACTGTTCCACTGAATGACAACTGATACCCCAGGTGAGTCAGAGGACGTATGATAGATGTAAATATTTTAATTTTCCACTGCCCCGGCTTCCCTTTCAGTGCTTTCTCTGAAATCGGCATGCTGTTCGAGGGCTACAGCTGCTCGGCTGAGGTTACAAAACTGACCTCACTTTTTCTTCGGCGCTCCCAGTCAAGGCTTGCTCTGTGTTTACCACGAGGATTACATCCCTCTCCACTTTTGGAACCTTGCTGCACCTATTATTTGCTTGCTGTTCCTAACCATTAAGGCCCAAAGAAATAAATATCCAAACCGCCGAGTGGTGGTACACCCCGTCTTTTCCAGTAACCAACAGGTGCCTCATTCCCTTGAACCGCCCCCGTAGCTGCCATCCCAAGTGAAGAAAACCGTTTATTGTCATAATGCAGCAGCCTAGAAAAATGTTCCTGCACTCATGGGCCATTTATTTTTCTAAATGCAGATCAGAACTTTTATTGAATTACAGCTGAAAGGTTGTAATGGCCCCCCTCCTGTATGGGTCAGTGTAAATAAGGAAGAATGAGCACACACAGAGTGGGCATTTTGCTTCCCCGGGTAGGTGAGTAAACAGGAAAGACGCTTGGCTGGTGAGCTCAGAGGAGAGCGAGGGTAGAGGCCAGGCTTCTCATATAATTCTCAGAAAGTATCTGCTTGCATCATCAGTGCAAAAAAAAAAAAAAAAAAAAAAAAAGCGCCGTCTGATTACTCTGTAAATAATTTGGTAATTTCTAACAAAATCTACTCCTCTGCGTGGCGTCAGCAAATGTAGGGTGGAAACTTTTGGCAGCCTGCAGCTGTTTAGCGTGCGTCTCCGGCAGTCATCAGCTGGCCTGGGGAGGTGGCATTTAGCCGTTTCAAAACATTAAACAACGCTCTTCTTCTTGTTCTTTTTCTGCAGCGACGGGAAAGAAGACAAGGCCCTGAACACGATGCCAAAAGGCTAAAAGTTACAATTTACTTTCCGTGTTTAGTAGTAAGAAGCAAAGGAGGATTACCGCAACTGTGTGTGAATGTGTGTCACAGAGGGAGTTGGCCTCAAAGCTTCAAGATGTGGTTAAGGTGGCAACAGTGGTCAAAAAGCTTCCATTCTCTGCCTAATTTACCCTCGCACAAATAAATTCATCAGAACTACCCATGTACCAATCAGGCTTTTCCAGGTTGAGACCGATTTCTGTTTTTCTCCTTTTACCCCCTCAGAGTCCAATTTTGACCGACCTAAAAAAAAATCCTTTTTGAGGACTAAAACACAGAAATTAGAAAAATATGCCGCAGGTTCTTTGATAAAAGTTGTAGTTTCAAATGCAACATATAGTAAAGGAATTTATTAGATTATCCCCTAATCTTTATCTGACTTTTTTTTTTTTTCAGAAGTGCCGCTGCAGATGGTCGGTCTGAGCCGACGAAGGAAAAATAATCTGATTCTGATCTCCGGCCAATTAAATGGTACGTCTCTAATCACAACACACATGCTCTTGTGTTTGCCTCGTGACCTTAACAGCTGTAGTTTAACAGACAAATTAACACCGCTTTGACATCCTGCATGGATGCTGGAGATGCTCATCTGTGCCGCGTCACAAGCCTCAAAACCTCAGAATGTGGTGAATGTTTTAGCCTGGAGGATTAAAAAAAAACGCACCACTGCATTCCAGTGGATTTATCATATGGCCAATATTTGCTCCACATCTAATCGCTAAGGCTGTGCATGATTTCTCTGCAGTGACCCAGGGAGGAGGAAACATGCCACAGCCTCCAGTTACTATGGACGCAGCAAAAGTTCATTTTCTTTAAGAGGACAATAAAAATGCTGCTCTTCTACTGTCATCTGTCGCTAAGTGGCACTAGAGCTAAAATAGATGAGTTTGATTACTAAGACAGTAGCTTTGGTGTTTGTTTATTATAGATGTTCAGGAAAGCACCCGAGCCCCACACACTGGTCTTTTCCCCCCCTCCCCTGGCACTGATACACCTGTAGGCCTTTCTTTCAAAGACTCCCATCTCCATTTTCAAACATCAAAGTTACCTTTGAGAGAGCAATTCGCACCGAGGGTGAGCCCTTTCATGTGATTTGTGGAGCATGGGCGTGGCACCCTACATTAAGAGGGGGTGGTGATTATTTTTTTCTTTTCTTTTTTTCTTTTTTTTTTTAAGCGATGCACCTGGCAGGTGCATGAGCCTGAGCACCCGCACACGCAAATGCATCAACATGCATGCTGTCTTTTTGTTTACTCTGCAGAGAGACAGCAATATCGCAGGAAAAATAACACAGCAAATGTCATTGTTTGGCTATTTGCATACTTTGTACAGTCTGTGTGCCAAATGCAAATAGCCTCAACCCGCCAACTCGAACATGCTTACCCCGCCACCACCACTCTGAATCTCTCCCCCCACCCCCCCATGCCCGTCATTCTCCTGCTGGAGCTGCGCGAACACACCCAGCCGAGCAAATAAAAGCAACAAAACACGACTGTACTGTGTGATTTTTGGTTGACGGGGGGCCCCTTTGCGGTGGCGGGTGTATCGCCTTCATCTTGATGCCAGCAGGTGTTGCTCACACTGTATAGGGATATCATTTTCATTTATTGGGAGGCAAACTGCCACATGTTGCCTCACTGAATTGAAACAGACGCTGTTGATAAGAAAACTTCAGTTTTCAGATATGACTGTAAAAACATATTTTCATTGTTTTCGCCTCCTCATTTAACTGCAAACAAAAGGTTATGAAGCTAATTATAAGAGCGAGATACAGTAAGTAGCATCTTTTTCAGGGCTGACTATATGAAAACAATTATTGAACGATTTTGACATTATTCATATGTACTCTAAATAAATGGTTTCAATTAATTTATTTTTACATATTCATAGATCAGTTTATGTGAAAGGTATTTTATCACGGAGATACGAAATCTGTTTTAAAAAGAGATTTTTGCCAAGGTAGCAACCATACAAATTTAAATTCTGACGTTAATAGAATAAACAATAAAAAAAAAAAAGAAAAAAAAAAAGAGTGGCACAGTGACTCATCTAAAAAAACAATAACACTCCTCCTTTACTACATTTTCCATGATAGTCTTATAATCACCAGTTGAAATGTATGTTGTTTTGTTTGTGTTTTTTTTTTTTTTTGCTTGGTTTAGACATTTTCGAAAGGTTTTAAAAATGAAAGCAGAACCCCGTAGTAAAATGCTGTGTTGCCAAAGCAACCACTTTGAAGCGTGCGAATAGTAACTACAACTGACAGAAACCAGGATACATAGCCTTATAAATGAAAATATAGCAGTGTTGTTGTCACGAAATAGTTGACTATGTCTGACCAGTTGAAGATTTTGAGATTTTGCATTAGAAACGGAGAACCATGATCCATAGTGGAGGAGGGTGAGTGTACAATATCGCCATAATCAGTCATAGATGGCAAGGTGGCTCCCACAGTTTTTTTTTTTATAAAAAAATAGAAAAAGAAAATCCTTCTTCATTTTGAGTTTCTTAACTAGATTAAAACTACATGAACTGAAAGCTTATGACCAATTACATCACAGGTAAAAACAGGGCTTTGGTTTTCTGGGCGTTCAAAACAACCTTTAGACACACGTTCGAGCATTTTCTCACGTTTCATTTCACTGTCTGAAATTAGAACCCCGACCCATCCTGACAAGCTGTGAATTTCTAAAATCATCTCGCAAGTTCAAAATATCGCTCAACGCTTTTTTTTTCTTTTTTTTCCTCTCTCTCTCTGACCCTTACCTAAAGTGGGTAGCTCTTAAGCTTAACAGATGCAGAGCTGTGAACATCCATTCTCCTGTTGGTAAGAAGGTGAATGGTGATGTTATGTTGAAGCAATGGTTTGAGAAAATCTGCTTCTAATCGGGAACGGTTTTATTTATCAATACTCATTTTTAGTCATTTCTCTCATTTTCATGTGCTGCACGTCGTCTCTTGCTGCTGTCATCGGCAGTTAAAAGCACTGTTTCCAGTTTAAGAATAACCAACGGTTGATAATAAAGTGTGACAGAGATGGAGGTCTGTGTGTGTGTGTGTGTGCGCGTGGTGGGAGGCGCTGTTATTATGACGAATGCCGGATGTGTGATGAGGAAATTGGCAGCAAAAAAGACAAAAATACTTAGCAGCGCATGCTTTCTGTTCAGGAGCAGAACTTGTCTTAGGGTGTTTTTTATCGGTGTGTGTCCGGGCATGCGGAGCTTCATTAGCGTGCACAACTGTGCCCAGACAGTATGTGTGTCTAACCTACTGCTCAGGTGTTTTCAGAAGGCATGGCATTCTTTGTGTCAATGCCCCAGGCGAGCCACCGTTGCAGTCTTGTCCATCAGGTTCTCCTCACTGGATTGGCAAACATTAACAAATACGTCCTCCCCCCCGGTGGCAGCTCCGCTGCCGCAGCTCGACTGGAGGCCATGCAAATGCAGAGGGCCCGTGCACAAACAGCCTTGTGAAGCCCTGAGCTGGACGGCCATACTGCCTGAGCAGAAGCCTTCAGCCTTTCTGCAAAGCAATTTGTGTGGCATTACAAGCCAAACGCAGATCAAAGCTGTTTGGGAGTACATAACTGTCCCCAAAAGGATGCAATTCATAATGAAGAAAATGCTGGTAGTTTCATAGTGCCGGTCTACTTTGTTCAATAGCGGTGATATAAGAAGGTTTATTGCGGTTAAAGAGGATTCTGATTATTTTTATGGTCCCAGTAACGTCTGAAAGGCAGTAAGTGTTCCTGTTCTTCGACTCTCCTTCAACATGACTCTGAGAATGTGTTCCTTGTTTAAATATGAGAGCTCCTTTATATAATCCCGTGCAATTTCTATTTCAAGGCTACAAATTCTCCAAAGCAGTAAAGTTGGCTGAAATGCCATCTCACCCCTGGATCTGAAAGCTCATTCAGCCCAGCATAATGAACAATACAAATATGCAGCTTTTGCTTGTTTTGTCAGCTGTTTAAATGTATTTGATGATGCTGCAGGATGATTAGATACGTTGTTTCCATTGATGTTGTGATGTTTCCTCTGTTATCAGTGGGTGAAGCTTCATAAGGTTCTACTTTGTAAGTATGAAAATGATACTCATTTAAATCAGCTTTAGCAGAAGTTTATTTTTGCCCCTTCTGTGAATTCAGCTCAGTGTAAAAATGTTTTTATTTTTTTATTTTTATTGGAGGCTTAAATTCCTCCTGGCCTATATTAAACAGTGTCACTTTATAGCACCGAGCGCCAGAGTAAAAGTAGCACGGAGCCGGAGCCCAAACGTGTCGACAGACACACAGGAGACAACTTTAATGCACGCGGTTATTTCAAACTGGGGGCCGCACATCAGAATGCATTTATGCACCGACACACGCGTCTTTAGAGAACTTCTCTCTTTCTATTAAACAGCAGAAATTGAAACCATGCACGCATAGTGTCTATTATACAGTCAGTGTTCTGTTTTATAACTCTGCAAATAGCATCCAGCATGGCGAGGGGGGAGAGGGGGGATGCCGCCCATATCCCCTCTCATGTGACACTCCTGCGCTCTGTTTTGACTGGGTTAAATCCACCCTGTCCCAGTATCCACCTCCACACAAACCACAGCTATCCGTTTGTTCGGAGAGACCTTTAGCGCCATAATAAACACACTCCCTTCATAGATACGATCATAAAAAGACACCCTGTCTTGTCTATCTATGAGCCTCACAACAAATTTATGCACGGACAGTTCTCCCCTGAAGAGACGGTCACATCTGAGTAGCATTATGCTCCTCATATGGGCTGCTTTTACTCCACATGTGAAACGCAGCTGCGTGTAGGTGAGCAATGGCGCTAGGAGCATCAGCACGCTGTGGTCCGTGGCCCGAGCCTGGCCCGCGTTAAATCAACGAGCCACTTATGTGGTCAGGCAGGTAGGACTCCTCTGACCAGCACTGAGAGGAAGGAGAGGAGGAAGCGGAGCCACCTGCGGCTTGGAGTCTCGCTCGGCTCCTCTTAGTGGTCGTTGGTTTTTGCCTTAAATGCTGCCGCTTCCTCTGACTGGGCCTTTTCTATGCCCCTCAGAGACTCAATCACACACACCTGTACTGATATTCTACTGAGAACGATAAGCTGCTCTACCTTCATCCTCTAGAGGCTGCATGCCTAACCTCAGCTTTAACCAAAACTTCATTTTTATCTTAACCCCAAAACCAAACCTGGTGAAAAACAGCATTTCTGCACTTGTGAGCGGCTACATAGCACTTACACCTACACATGGACATGTATCAGCCTTGTTCTGTGCTGTTTTTTTTTTTTTTTAATACACCAACATATGCATGCACATGACTCATGACTCTTTGTCGAACAGATACTGACATGAACCCACACGCTCCGATAGGCTGGCTGTGCAGCAGCTGCATCTCACCACCATGCATGTCAGATTTGTGATGCGTGCGATGGTGTCTGTGTGCGTGGACTCACTGCGTGGTTCTCGGGGTCCGTCCACGGTGACTTTGATGGCACGGTGATAGGTGGCCACCTGCGGCGGTCCGGTGAACACGGTGATTGTCAGGGTGAAGCTCTTTCCTGCAGCACAAATCACATTACGTTGGTGACGACGGCTCCCTCCATGGAGAAGCATTGTTCCGGTTAGAACCATTAAACACTAAACTGGACAGCATCATATTCAAGATTGAACCAAACTGGAACATATGCGTATGAAGTTGAATCTGTCTATATGATTGGTTTGAGATGGGTATATACGCTCTGGATTTGAATCCGATTTTATTTTATTTTTGTCTAGTAAAGCACGATTAAATTATTTCTGTTGAATTGTCACTTTTGTAAGTAAACTTAATCAAACTGAAGTAATAAACCATTGACTATTTTCTTGTTTTGGACTTCACATTTTTTTTTACCTACTGAAATAAACAAATAAATAAAAGAAACAACCATGTTTTTGACTGTCTTGCAGTGGACATGATTTTGATTACTGACAGAATGTCTTCCAGATTCCTCCCAAAGAGCTTACAGCGATCTTTTATTGTTCAGCACTGCTACATTTTGCTCGCATGTCCATCAAAGCAGCGGTGGAACCAAGCGGGGGGCATGGAGAACAATGACCACCCCCATAAATAATTTGCTGCCCCCACCCTGATCAGACAGTCATATATATATATATATATATATAACTGTATGATGCAAACCAAAGATAATCAGTGGCTCCAATTTCCCCCGGCATTTTTCTGGATGGGCATCTGTGTTGGATTTTTCTGCAGAAAGAGGAAGGCTGCTGAGTTGTGACGTGGGTCCAGTGTGTGCGTGTGGGGAGGGGAGGGAGGGGGACTCCTTATCTTAAAAAAGAAAAGGGTGCGAGGGAGAACAGCAGAACCTCTTCATTGAAGAAAGGAAAGATGTCTTCTGCTCCTGTTTTTATTTTTATTACTGGGTTTTATTTACAACCTACTCAGTTATACATCAAATTGCATGTTCTTTGACATTTGAGTGGGGCAAATAAAAAGTGCATTGATAATTAAAGAAATGCCTCTTCCACTCAGTGACATTTAAGCTTTTAAATATTTTTTTATGTGGAGATAATGGGTTGTTTATGCCTTAACATTGAGAGGTTTTGATTTGCTTGATAGGGTACAAAAAGTGCAGTCAGCAGGCCTGAGCTTTAACCACAACATCCTGCACTCAGGCCTTCTGATGTGTGAATTTCTGAACAGAAAATAAACCCAACAATGTTGATAGAGACTGGACTTCTAAGGTGGATTAAGTTGTTGACAAATTGGGGGTTGGGGGTGGTTCTTTGTGCACCCCTTTCTCTACCTATAAAGCATGGAGAATTATTTGTACCCCCTCGGATTTGGAAAATTATACAGACAAGTTGCGTCTACGCACCACCAGACCATGATGGTTCTGGTGATAAGAATTGACATCTGAATCACATTTAGACCAGAAGTGACCCTAATAACTCACGGAATTTTGTTTTTCATAGATAAAAAGTAAAAAAAAAATGTAATATGCTGCAGGAGTGAGTGCACTTACACATGGAAATATGACTGTGGTATTTTTTTTTTCCATAAATGGGCAAACACATTGTCATCTAATTGTTTGCAAGCAGGCCCTGGATGCATCTCTATCTGTGTGTGTGTGTGTGCGTGTGTGTGTGTGTGTGTGAGAGAGAGAGAGAGAGAGAGAGAGATAGAAGGGGTTCAGAAATTTGGATCACCTCGTCCGCTCCTGCCCACAAAGCGGAGGTCGTTGAAGCGGGCCACCTGGTTCTTCATGACCGCAGAGGCGTTCCGCAGCTCGGCCGAGTAATTCTCATCGTTCCCGGCCATGACTGTGACCAGTGTACCGTCGGGAACGTCACCGAGCGCTACGACCTGAGCGCGGGAGGAAAAGCAGGCGGTCATTCCGGGTCAGAAAAAAAAGGGTTTAGGACTGCGCGTAAAAGGTGCTCCTATTGTTAACTCCAAATTGATTTTACAGTTTTACCAAAACGTCAGTAATGCAAGAGGTATAAAATGTGTAGCACGGAAGAAGGGAGAGTTTCTAATAATCCTCAGCAGCATTTACTTTCTGACATTTAGTTAAATGGTAATGTAGACATCTTGATTTGCATGATGTCCATTCTATCACTATCCGGCCATTTATTCCCGCAAAGGCCTCATTATTTGTATAATGTATTTAAAATTTATGAATAAAAATATTCAAAATGAAGCGTAACTAAACCAGCTTTGTAATATCCGATTCCAGTTCTCAATTATAATATCTTCGGACGACGCAAATGCGTCTGTAACTGCGTCTTGATAATTAAATTTCCATTTTAAATACAGAAACTAAAGTTCGGTGCAATTTACTAACAATTTACATTTCTGTCCGCATCTTATCTCTCTTCCATTGCAGTTGGAACGCTCCTATTGCGAACCCTGACAATTAGAAACAATTCGCTTTTCATATTAGAGTCTTACCTTGAAAGCCACGGGGAGCGTCTTGTTGCACCGCCAGTGCGACGGCAGCACGGAGCAGAGAAAGTTTGGGCTGTCGGTCCGCACCAGCTCTCCTGCGTGGTCCGCCAGGACGTCCACCACGTTCCTGTTGTCTGGCCGCGTCCTCAGGGGCCCCGGGGTGGCCATGGGCCCGTTGCCGTCTCCGATCTTACTGCAGGGGAAGGACGTGGAGGGCGGCGTGAACCGTCTAGTAGTGGCCGGCTCTACGGGAATATGCATCACAACAGCTTGGGTCAGCGCCACCTGACTGGGGTTGTATCAGAAACCTTCTGGTGGAAAAACAGTTTTTTCGTCTTTCTTTCTGCTCCAGACGTCGGAGGGATGGATGCGAAAGTGCACAAGGCGAAAAGAGTCCCGCTGATTGAATAAAAATAAAAAATAAAAAACAGGGGAAAAAACTCTAAACTCTGCTGATTGTGGCGTTAAATCATCAACCCACAACGTGTCATCCTGAAGAACATCAGGGTTGTATATTTTATCTAACACCAAGCTGAGGCTCTCCAAACTCTGCGCAGAGTTGGACTTTTCTATCTGTGCCCTGATCTACCGCACACTTGAATACTTTCAGCCGCGTGTAAACAATACATCAACACTACAGACTACTTTAAGCGCCGTAGTTTAAACCCCGAACTACGGACAAGATCACTCTAAATATTTAAGTAGCAAAAATATAATCCAGCCACGACAAATGAAAAAAATAGAGTCCAGTTCAGCAGTTGTCGCAACTTTCTAAATTTCAAATATCACCACAAAACTACCATCCCCGCTGAGAAAAAGAGAAATATCGACTTGAATGTCCCGAACTCGTTTACAAAGAATCGAGCTGCAGCCGAAGTCCTTTTTTTTTCGTGCGTAAAAGTTATTTTTCCCCGCTTGGATCAACGGGATTCTGGAATAAAAGGAACAGTTCCCCGTCGCTCCAGATGGATTTCCCTTCAAAGTTATCCTTTATGGGACGCAAAGAACGAGCCGTCAGGCTGAGCGGACTGCAGAGTGCCGCGGTAATACTTTTACACAACTCATTTTAGCCTTTGGTGGCTGGGTTCAGCCAATGAGGGCGCTGGGTTGGGCTTTGGCGCACCAATCAAAGTGCGCAGCTTCTTTGCGGATCTGCCCCGTTGTCACATACTACAGCAGCTCAATTATTGATACTTATCTAAAAATCCCCTCTGTAAGCTGCATATATTTTTCTTATAAATATTATAGCTAACTGTTTAGGCACAACATGTGCAATAAGAATGTGAAGCAACAAGATAAATGTGCTGGACGTAATAGTGTTAAAATGATCTCAGCTTTAGATTAAAACCTTTTATACAAGATATTATAAATTGTGTCTATACAGTGCAACGGCTGAAACTAGATAACATTTATAAAAAAATATCTTTAAATTTATTTTGTCCACATTGATTTATCTCATTCCACGTCACTGACATTTTTCTTATTTATTTGATCTGTTTGTAGTTTATCTAGAAAAAAAGTCTCCCAGGCCTGCGGTTTTAATTTCACTGACTCATCTTAAAAAGCCATCAGACGTGTCTGGCGGCTCCATACCTTCTCCAAGTAAATCAAATCTTTCATAAAGGAAGATTAGGGGTTCGGGACAGATTCTTATCGCGTTAATTACTTGATCTAAATTAAATGGGGGTAATTAAAACAATCGGTCAACAGTCTCCTAATTGTACCCACATCAAACGCACAGCCCATTTATAATTGCGTGTGTCTGTGTGCGCCAGAGGCTCAATTCATTAGGAACTCAAAAAGTTGCATGAAATGACGGCACACCCTGCAGACTCCAACGCCATGCGTCCTTCTGACACTAGTTGGCGCGTTTGCCTTTTCAATCGCTGTCAGCTCGACCGGTCTGAGGCACATATTTCACACTTGCTGAGACACAGAGAGGGGAAGCCTTTATCTGGGTGCGAGAGTCGGATATCTGGCGCAATTTAGTCCAAACCCAGACAGTTAAATACATTACTTTAACGGTTTTTTTCATGGTGAAAGAAACCGAGCATTTTCAGCATTACATGAAGTTACAGCTGACTTCTATGTAGTTGTTGCTGCAAATATGAAGTACAATTGAAGCTTTTAAAATAATGTTTGCTGTGCGTGAAATGACTAAACCACATTTTCGACTTAATATTTGACATGATTAGATTTTGTGTGTTTAAATAAGCAGAGATTGGCAATTTATTTTAACATAATCAATACGTTGTTACGTTTTGGGGTTTTATATTCACTAGAAACTGCTATTTTGGATTTGGATGGTGATTACGGATTTTGTAAATTTAGGAGAAAGATTTATTTTTATTTCTAATAATCAATAATTTATTTTTATTCAGCTTTAACAACTTCAGTCTATATTATTGTAATCCTAAATGGACACACACACACACACAAAGGGGGAGAAAAAAAAAGAAAAGGAAAATCATTCGAGCATGTTTTTAAGCGCATCTGAAATGCTTTGAATCATTGAGGGTATAATTATGAGGCCGCGTTGTTATCGTGCTCGCGCGCGACATGCGCGTGCGTGGTGGCTTTTAAGTTGTTTACTTGCAAGAGAATAAATTAAGTGGGCTTAAGTGGCGAGAAGAGACGCCAAAAGTGGCTTCACATTCTCCCTAATTTCCCCCGTGTTAGTCCCATCAGGGGCGCAATATAACTGGAAGAGGGAAAAAATGGGATTAAAAAGAAAAAAATGTCGATTTTAAAATCACATGTTACTTTAAAGATTGATAGGTGTTCTGTCACTGATGTGGATAGTGAGTTAATGTTATATATATATATATATAACATTATAAAAGATATTTTAGTTGACCAAAGCCAGAACAGCATTTCAGTTTTATGTGATACAATTAAGAAACGTATCTCTGATTTAAAAGAATAACAAAAAACAAACAAACAAACAAAAAACTTGATCCTGGTTAAATTAGAAAAACAACAACATAATACTCTTAATAGCCATTTAAGGTATGTATGTACCAAAACTCTGTCAATTTGGTGCGCGCGCATGTGTTAAAACATTCTGTCGATTGTTTTGAAATTCAGTTCATGTTTTAATTTTTGCCATAAGATATGGGATCCTTGTATTGGTTAAAAGTTTAATATGCAACCAAAATAATTTGTTGGCACAAAACTGCTTTGGAAATTGCTAAATTACAGTTTTACTGTGCTATGATCATATTATTATTAAATGAAAGCTTTGCTTTACACTTTTTTGTGTTCGTGTCTCCGTTTGCGCCAGTTGACTATTTTATTCACCTGAAAATGTTGAGTATGACACTGTACAGGTAAAAATTGGTTAAATGGCAAAATGACCAGCATGTTTCCATCACAGCTTTTCTTTAATGAACTTACATTCCTATTGATAAAAACAATATTTTGCTTATAACACTGTGACCAGTGAAGGGTGGCCATTTCACCCCTGGGCCTTTCTTAGTGGAACCACTGCTAAACGAGTAAGAAAACATGATTAGGAGTTATACAGCAAAAAATACTTTAAATTTTGTTTTACATTAAGATCAAAATCAAAATGTTCCTTAGTTCTAGCTCACATAATCAATTCAAATCAGTGGCACCACCAAGGGGGAGCCTTGAGGGGCCAATAGCCTCTCCAGTAAATTTGCTCCCTGGCCAGACAGTCCTGTAAGCGCCACACATTCTGTGGATGATTGTGTAACAGAAGAAAGGATATACTCTGAGTTGTAACATTTAATTCATACCCCACCAATATACCTAAATTAATTGTTTTTCACGGGCAACACAAATAATACTCTGTCGACGCCTCTTGCAAAAAGCTCCGCAGGCGTTCCTGCATTCAGCGATCAAATCTGCAACCCCGTAATCTTAAAAAAAGAAAAAGAGCATCATGCCCAATCAGATCACCTATCAGGCAGCATCTATTTCAAGTACAGCTCAACTGGGACAGTGACAATGCTGGTGATATTTTAGTCGTCCTCCTGCCCTAGTTCATTATTAATACCTGACCGCATGCTCCAGCTTCACCCCACTCAGCCGTAATGTGCGCTCCGGGCACCTGTCACATTTAGACCTACGCATTTCAGCACGCAGTTTCTACGGTTTCAGCCGCACAGGCATTGAGGACGGAGCCCGCCGTGCCCCTGAACGATTTTTAATGATCCGAGTGGGCTGAGCCTGAAATCAAGACAAGAACTCCTGGAGGACATGTGAAACCCCCCGACCGACCTCAAAAAATAGGCCTTGGCATATAGGTTACTTACCATTAAAAGAATAAAAAGGAAAACGGATCCTGCAGTCGCAAATCATGAGAGCATCACATCATTGTTGACTGGTGGTTACTGTGTGAAAACTTATGACTAAGATGTTCTCCCCGTCTGAATTTTCCAGATTGACAAAAAAACGCTGCCTGCGGTATCAGAAAAGTGATAAACTGCTGGAAAGATCGTATAAAAATGTATTTTGGAAGTTTGAACTAAAAACAACTAATCAGAGAAACCTTGCACATAAGCTTTCCCTCTGCATTCTGCTTTAAAGCTGAAGGAAGCGCCACTTACTTTAAGCTTTCATGTGTAATGAGTCAGATAGTAAAGACTAATATGACTGTGATCACCGTTAGCAGAAAAACCAGTGAAAGCCTTTGGGGTCTGCAAAGTATACCTGCCTCTAAATGCCACCCACGCTGCTTTCAGCACCACTTAAAAGTCACTTTGAAGATGGGGACAGACTCAGATACATGAAACTGCTCTTAAAGTTTCTTGTTTTTTTTCTTTTTTCTGAATTTGATCTATTAGCTTGTGTAAACTCCCGGGCTATTTTCAGTTCAGACGTGGCACACATGAGCCTTTTGGATGGGTAGTTATTCATTTGGAAAAAAAATAAGGGGGGCCAGAGGTAGGGAGACGGGGGGAAATTAGAAATAGTTTGAGGTTCGGCGATGACATAAGACAAAGATTTCTATCTTTAGAGGAGCTGTGGCGCTCACACTTTTCTGTACATTCACAAATTACAGGGCAAGCTTTGGCCCTCAACCCACCGAATGCATTCCTTCCGAAAAGTGTCTGCTCGAGTTTCAGCCGGGGGTTTCTCTTCAGTGGAAATATGAGTGTTCTGAATGAACGACTCCTATGAAATGGAGTTTTATTCCTCTTGGATTAAATTAGCTCTTCTTTTGGGGCTTTTTTTTTTATTATTTTTTTTTCTCTATGAATGATGAATTCTGCGGTGGCTTTGGAACGTCGGGTTTGTTTACCCTTCCCTCCTTCTTTTTCTCTTTTTTGTTGAATCGCAGCTCGCTGTGAAGTGGACTTTTTTTCTGCTTGATATGACAAGAGTGTCTGTGATTAGACTCCCCAAGCATGATGTAAGTCACCAAAAGCCATTTGTGCCAGTCCCCTCAAAGCCAAATCATATTCTAGCGTCAGAGTGTTTATATACACAAGTGTATGGAGAAACTTTTAAACAACACTGAGTGGGTACAGACTGTTTGGGTTTTGGGTCTTTCGCTGCTCTGATGGCTGATCCTTCCTCAAATTTTGATTACACGACGTGTCAGCACATCACAATTGTCGGTCATTTTTGTCCATTTTGATGTTCAGACAAGAAAATAGGAAACAGATTGAGCAATTTTGATCATACAAATTTGTATGTTTCTTTTTTCCCCACCGAGGTCGTCTGTGTTAGTTTTAATGATGGCAGGAATGCATCTGTGTACTCAGGCGTCTGCAGTTTTTCTCATGCAGCTTCGCTTTGTACGTCCAATAACCCATAAATAAGAGTGTCAGGTCCCTAATTTCAGATCCTTGAAGGCACCGAGAACATATTTTATCCCGGCGAAAATGAACAGAGCAGTGACATTTCCAAACCCAGCACCTAATTACTATGTAAGCGTGATGAGCTGGGATGCAGCGGTCACCGGAGGAGACAATGAGCACATTCATCTCATGCATCTTTAATATTCGGCTTACATTTTAGTAAAAAAAAAAAAAGGTGCAGAGCTGAGGGCTTATTAAATTTGTCTGAATCAACCGAGCGACATAATGGCTGTTGAGGGAAAACTCCAAAAAGGTTTTTGTTTCTATCTGCTGAATGTAAATGGGCTTCTTGAAGAGATTTTCAGATATAAGATGCCTGCAGTTTTCTGACGCATCCTTAATCCTCAAGAGCAATCTAAATATATTTACTCAAGTACCACATTTAATTAACAATTTTAGTTCATACTAGTTACATTAAATTTCATACAATAAGAATTTTTTTATTTTTATTCTCATCTTTAAATCGAGATGATTTTTGTCTGGCCACCTTGTCAAAGACAACTGCACTCCAAAAATATCTTTTGGTTTCATATAAATAAGAATTTGAGGACCACATAAGCAAATTAGCAAACATATTTAAAAACAAAATCTAATATACAGAATGATTAAGAGTATATCTAACGATAAAAGGTCTGATGAATTTTGCACTTTTACAGACTGACTTTATGATGTGTAAGTTTAACGGTTCTCTGAAGCATCTAACAACTCTGATTATCACTGGTTAAATTCTACAATGCTTTGATAGCTCAAAATGTTATGGAAGACAGACAATTGTAAAACCGTAGTTGATGTAAATTGTCAGATGAGAAGACAGATTTCAAGATAAAATGGTTATTTAAATATTTTAGGCAAAATTATTATTACTTTTGTTTTAAACATTCTGAACACCCACTGTGTTTCGAACCCCTTGGGAACCTTTTACCAAGGTGTCATTATGACTGTGCCATCTTTAACATCGCAGATAAAGGTCAGGTATTGCATCTTTGAAGATTCAAAAACCTTCTTCTTATACCTTCCTAGACCTGTAACTTCCTAGACCTGTAACTTGGACAATGATGCAGCTGTTCCCTCAATTTCCTTCAGAATGCAGCTGTTCCCTCAATTTCCTTCAGATAATTGACAAGCAAAGGGAAACTGAATCCATGAAGACTTCTAGGTTACGGGATCATAGATTCTTAGAATGGGAAAACTGTCTAATTAAAAAGTGTCGTTAGGAAACAGAGCAAAACTTCTTCCCAGGAATAATTATCAGACATCATCCTGATTTTTATCGTTTTACCGTACATCAAAATCTGGTCTCAAATTCAACACCAGACGTTTGCAGGGAACATTTAAACTATCTCAAAGCAGCAGCCTTACTGAACTAGAATAGGCATTTAGTTGCAGTATGTTTGGAAGATATTCTAAAAAAAAAAAAGAAAAAAAAAGAAAATGCCTTTCAGTTTTGAACACTAGTGTGAAATAATCATGGTTTGGGCTTTTGCTGCCACTAGTGACACAGCGATTCACGTAAGAGCAAATCTTAATTCTTAAAGTAAACTTAAAACTACCCTCCCCCCCAAAATAACAGCTCTATACAAAAGCACTAGTTACACATAATGGTTTTTGTGACAGAAATGTTAGATAATGGCCCACACATTAACAGGGAAGGCTGCTGACTTGACATTTGTTCAGCAGACACTCATTGACACCCTTTACGAGGAGGGTTAGTGTCAAAGGGCTTTGCTAAAATAGTGGTCTGTATTCAGCCATAAACAATGGAAAGTTGAGTGGAAGGAAAAACTACAGTACAAAAAGTTCTGTTAGATTTGAGTTGTCTAAAAACCAATTTTTTTTATCAGCCGTGAGCTGTAATCATCAAAGCTAAGAAAAATAAATGCTTCAGACAATCTTCACAATTTTTACTTTTACCATATTTTGATTTATTGGTATGCAGCTGCATGTTAATGCAAGTGTCATGCAAGCACAATCTATGAGCATTAAAACTGAAATGCATTTTTTGTTTCATTAGTAAAAGTTTGCATATTTGATTCTCTTCATTTGATTCACATTATTGTGAAACACCAGCATTAATTTTAGCTTTACATGGCCTTGATGCCCATTGTGTAAACATGTAAAAGGGACATATGTTTTATTGTATATCTGAATCTTTGAATTGAGATTTTCCACACTATGAGATACTATGAGATGTTATTTTATTTTCATCATCTAATTCTCGTTACATTCATAACATATTTAACCATAGAAAGTCATTTGACAGGATGCACTTTCAAATTTAACATTTATTTTCAACTCAGAGCGCCTTGCTCACTGTGGTCTTAGATATGTAATTAAAAAATAAATTTTATTGTATCACTGAATCTTTTTACAGATTTTCTCTACTTTAGAGAGCACTTAAAAGGATTTTTATTTTTTTAAGGGGTGTTCTGCTTTGATAAAACTTCTTCCTCCACTGTTCCTGGAAATTAAATCCAATGTTGGTACCCAAATGTGAATGTGTGACCAAACGGACGTCTCTTTTTAACACCAGAAATTCAGGAATTGTCCTTTCAAAGTAAAGGGTTATGAAAACCGGCATCAGGCAGTCTGATCGGTTAACTGTGATCAGGACTCGGATGGGGTCAGACCCTCTCCCTGTCCTTTCAGTTCAAAAAGACACTCCGCACCCAGTGCAGGCAGGGGATAAGAGGTGGGGGTAGCTCCCCGTAGACCTCAGTGTCACACTCGCCCCGCCCTCACATCATCCGTCGGGTACACTCACCCAACGATGACAGTGAGCTGCCTGTGATGTGGTTCGCAGGCCTGTTTATTCTTTTGGAAACCCACTAAAAGTAGAACTGGATGGTAAGCTCACCAAAAGGCCCCAGTGCCTATTATAGGAGCACTTTGGGTTGAGTTTTGATCTGGTGGGTTTGTAAATAGGGCCCTGCCTTGCTGTGGGGCACCACTTTTTGGCTTTATTGTTTAGTGTGACCTGAAGGAAAGTTTCTGATGTTCATCATGATTTGCAACCTGGAACGAAATTAATGTAACGTGTGGCATTTAGGCTTGTGCATGCCACGAGCACATCAGTGTACAGTGTTCATAATGGTGATGATGATGGAAAAAGTGTTCATGAATGTACCCTACGCTGCTTTTTCTTTATTGTACTGAAGGACAGATTGTATTTCTTAGTCCTTTATTTACCCCTGAAAGTCAGTATAAGTTTTAAATCTAAATGAGACCCATAAATGCGTCAACTCCCCCATTTTTTTTTTTTTTTCAGTTGTGGTTTTTGGTGTGAGCTATAATCATTTCTCATCTTTCTTTGTCTCTGGGTCTCTGTCTGTTTGTGTGTATCGACACACATCCACACACAAACGTGCAGTGTTTCTCCTCTTCTGGCGAGGGCTTCTGATGCAAGGAAGGCCATCTGTAATCTGTAGTAATTGTACGTTGCAGAAAAACATTTTTCCGCTGTGGTAATCGCTGCAATATGTGCAGTTGCCTTGCCAAAGTGACAGCACCACCACCCCCTACAGACAAACACATAAGCCATCGTGACTTTGCCAAAAGAGTTCTGCTAAAGGTTTGCTGAGTGCTCCTAAAGATGGCTCGGGGACAGACAAAAACCGTAGCATTGTAACCGGGAAGCGCAGACACCTAAAGTGGCCGGCAAAAACATCAATACTCCTAAGGATTTTTGACATTTTGACTCGTTACAACCACAAACGTTAATGTACTTGATTGAGATTTTATGTTATGGGCAAACACTAAGTAGCGCATAAATGTGAAGTGCAAGAAAATTGAATCTCACTAGAAATTCAACTGTTCTGTGTAAACCCTCAGAGGTTTGTCAGAGAACATTAGTGAGCAAACAGCGTCACGGAGACCAAGGAACTCAGCAGACAGGCCAGGGCCAAAGGTGTGGAGAAGCTTAAAGCAGAGTTAGGAAATACAACAATATCAGAAACTTTGAACCTCCCACAGAGCTCTGTTCAAGCCACCATCCCAGATATGGCAACAACTACAAACCTACCAAGACATGGCTGCCAACCTACAAAGACTAGACAGGCAAGAAAAGCAATAGTCAGAGAAAAAGGCACAATGGTAACTCTGGAGGAGCTGCTGAGATTCTCAGCTCAGGAAGGAATATCTGTTGACAGAACAACTATTTGTTGTGTACTCTAATATCTGAACCTTGTTAAAGAGCATCAACAAGGAAGTCATTTTGGAAAGAAAACTATTCAAAAGGAGGAGTTACTGTTTACCACAAGCCCCGTGGGGGAGACAGCCAACGTTGGAAAGAAACATTTTGGCTTGCATGCAAAACAATTTGTCTGGCAGAAAACTGGCACTGCACATCATCCCCCAGTGATGCACGGTGCCGGCTGTATTATGCTTTTGTTTTCGCATGGGCAGGTAAACATAGTCAGAGTTCATTGGTAGATGGCTAGTGGCTAGATACAAGGCAATGCCAGAAGACAACCTGCAAAAAAAAAAACTTTGTACTGGGGCAGCAGGTGGACCCCAAACATACAGCAAGACCTACAATGGAATGGTTTGGATCAAAACAGATGCCTAAGTGGTTCAGTCAGAGTCCAGAATCTGTGGCAATAGTTGAAAGTTGATGTTCAGGCTCAGTCTGAACAAGACTGAGCTATTCTATGTAAAAGAACGAGCAGAAATGTCAGTTTCTACATGTACAAAGCATCTGCAATTACGGCAAAAGGTGGTTGTACAAAGCGGTAATTGTGTGGGAGGGCTGAGCACATATGCATGCCACAATGTCCAGATTTATATTTAAATAATGTTTTGAAAGCCATGTATCATTCTGCTTTACAATCAAGCACTAGTTTGTGTGGGTCTATCCCATAAAATCTGTACAATACACCTCTGGAGGTTTGTGGCTTTAACAGGAGAAAATGTGAGAAAGTTCAATGGGTATGGATGCTTTTGCATGCGTTGTATTTAAGCACCTGTGGGGCTGTCTGAATGCATTCACCTTCTGCAAAAGATTTACAGCTCCAGTTAGTGACAGTTTAACTGCCATGCTCTGGTGCCAGAGCCCAGCTGCCACACAAAGATCAGTATTTTAAATCTTTCACAGAAGCCACATCAATTCACTCGTCTTTTACTCCTTAACTGCTAACACAAACTGCAAGCAGGTGATGTTCCCAAAATCCTCTCATATTGAAGTCATCCTGAGGAATCGGGTCTAATGTCAGAGCTCCTCTTGCTTATTTGAAGTCTTGGCCACATTAAATGCTGTGGATGTAGTGACGGTCTGTGGCTGAACCATTGATGCATATTTATCAACCCATCGCCTGCCATTTCATCACTCTCACACCAGCAACTGCTCGGCTCTGTTGGACTGTGGCGCGGCGTAATGAGGTCACCGCTGCTTGAGAGGCTGAGCGGGAGCCATGGTGTGTGCGATAAAGAAGACTGAGTGTTTCACATCTCACCACCTCAGCAAGCAACCTCTCTGTCACTGCATGGAAGCAGTGAAATCATTACCCGGTGCGTCATCGGCCCTTTGCCCAGCAGTGCCCCGAAATATGTCGGCCCAGTTTGTAACCACACACACCTACTAAAAGAACAAGTAATGCTCCGAGACATTTATAGATACACAGCACAGACACCAAGATTGCAACCAGACTCTGTGTGCAAACCTTTTCCTCTCTGGGCTGCTACCCTGACTGCTGAAGCCATCCAACCTCCCTGCAGTTGAACTTCCCTGTGTCTCTAATGGAGTCTCTGTGTCAGATCAAACAGCTCCCTCTGACGTGGAGAGGAGACAGATCGCGGAGCTGGAAGCCATTCAGTCTGACAGCCCGAACGCGTTTGAATGGCAACACAGCCTGCGTCGACTCTTCCCTCGCTCGAGATCCCACACAAATATAGTAGCGCCACCGGAGAGAGGGAAGAGGGGGTGAAGAGAGCAGGCGAGGAGGAGGAGGAGGGTGGGGGGGGGGGGGTCACAGCAGTCTGTCAACTTGGAAAATAAGTTGTGAGGCGTCCCTCTCACACAAAGGCAAAGCCCCACAGCTCAGCCTTCTCCCAAAATGAAATCGCATGTGAGCCGAATATTAGGAAGTGCGCGTTGCTTCCAGCAACCACCAGGCCCTTATAGCAAAGCCTGTAAACCACATTTTCACCAGCAGACAATGGCTCTTTGTGCATGTTGTGTGGCTGTCCCCCCCCTCGCTTGATTGAAGACCTACAAGTTTAAAAAAAAAAAAAAAAAGTTCGTGTTCGACTGAAACGGATGAAGAAGAAATGTCAGTTTTAGAAAATGTCGGTTAATTAGCAGGGACAATGTCAGGAGGGGTGAGCAGGACGGTCTGCCCTTATTTAGCACCACTGCAGGGGAGAACTTTGATGTGGCTGCGCGTGGAATGCTGTTGTTCATTCCTCTCTGCAACAAAAGCCACATGTTTTTTACATTTTCAGACTAGTCGCCGTTGCTTTGAACTGTGAAGGAACATGGTGGGGTATGTAACGCATGACGCGAAGAGATTGAGCGCTAAAGCCGCAAAAAAACACGCAAAACATGACTGCACTGTTATGTTCAAACGGATTTAAAAGTGGTTTTCCGCAAAGAGAAACAAATATAAGCCATAGCTCATATAACGCAGAGCTCACAATTTGATAAGTCTGAACTTGTGTTTCAAAAAAGTTGGTTTTAATCGCATTATCGGGTCGGTGATGGTGTCGCTTCATATATTTATGGGAGTGATGTCACCTTGTTTGCTGGAGTTCGAAGGTTTCTGGATTTCTTATTGAGAATCTCTCAGAAATGTTTTGGTTTCTTTGTTTCCTATTGTCCTGTCCAGTTCTGTGGACAAGATGGTGGCGCTTGAAGATGTGATGCTACAGAAGATTTCCAAACGGTAATCAATGCGGAGTGATAAAGAAAAGTCAAAGACAGGAACTTGGTCCTGTTGGTGTGTACAGGTCTGCCAAACTGAGGAGGTTTGTAGATTGGGCACAAAGGGGATCCATGATGCGTTGAGGATGGGGTGCACCAAACATCAGCTGCAGATATCCGTTTTTCTTTATTGACAGATTTTCAACAAAGAGGTGCCAAGGAGGAGAGATGTAATATTTTACTTTTTACTGTAACATTTTCACCAGATTTCTAACAAATCGGTCCAAGCTTTGTGTTTATTTTAAACTTGTTTTATTGTCATTGTTCGTCTCATTTGTACATTCTATTAAGAAAAAAACTCACCATAATCCATCTGTTTTGCAATTTGGGTCTAGGGTTGCTCGCTCCTCTTTGGAGCAATCTAGCTTTTTTAACGTTAGTCCAGGTAAGACACTTCTGAAATTGTCTGGTTTAGGACCGGCTTAGAACAAGGATAGATAGATAACTCTATGTATGGTGGTTCTTGAAGCCCTCCCCCAAATGCGTCAATGGCCATTTGTTTCGCTGTCCCCTCTGGGCACCCTTGTCAACCCGACGTTTTCCTTCCACTAAGCTTTCCAATGACGTGATCACATACAGCACTCTGAACAGCCAGCTTCTTTTGCACTGACCTGTAGTGGCTTACCCTAATTGTGGAGGGCGTCTGTGACTGCCAGCTTGAAAGTTGTCAAGTCAGCAGTCTTTCTTGCGATTGTTATGGCCATAAGATTTAATTCATCTATCAAAAGTCTTTCTTTTATTGCTCCAATGCCATATTATAAACAGGATTTGCTTGTCATTAGGTGTAATGAATAATCATCAAAGTCAATGGTGTGGGATGCATCAATATAAATTGAAACAGATTAATAATTAACTGAAATATATTTAGATTTATTGAGCTGCACCTTTGTTTCCTATTTCATAAAAGTACGATAGATAAGTATTAAAACTTAGATGCATTTCCCTTACCTATGGTTTGCATCTTTGATTTGCTTAATATTCTCTACATTTATCTAAATACATGCAGGGATTTGCGAGAACTTTGGTTCAAAGTCATCTGTTATTTTTACTTTGCAGCATTTATGTTAATTGTGTCCTTAAATATGTAACAAGATAAAACATATTATTGTGTGGCTGAATCTTTTTACTATTTTTTTTTTGTCTGCCTTAAGGGAATTTTTTATGTTCTTGGTTAGAGTTTTATTATAAGTGTTCCTCTGAGGCTTAGAAATAAACCCTTTATCCACTGTTTTTGCAAATTATATTTAACTTGAGGGCAAAACAAGTACTCGAACTGTTCAATAAGTGCCAAAATCGTATAAAATAACCAGTCCATTGTACAAGGGAGCATATGATGAGATCTGGGCTTTACAAGGCAAATTGCGTGTTCAGTGTTTTTCTTTTTCTTCTCTTTATTTGCCCCTTTTTGACACCACTTCTTACATCCATTCAAGCATAAACCTATAAAAATGCACAAACACACAATATTCATTGGTTTCAGACTTTTGTGCAGTTTTTATTCTCGTTCTTTAAACTTGTTCCATTGCTGCTCAGGCGTTCTTTCGGTGGGGTCGGCCCAGGTTCTGTCACACTCATTAATGAGCAAACAGACTTCAAAAACCTCTTTCAGTGGGTCACTCTTCCAGAACTCTATCTGACTCACTGCAGACTTCAACCAGATTGGAGCAGGAGCCCGGTGCCGGTTTCCTGACAACTGTCCATGCCACTTTCCTCTGCAGACGTGAGACAACTCTTGGAAAGTATTCGACTGGCCCTCTGGGCTTCTCATCGTGAGGGAGCAGGGGTGTGGTGGCTCTCAGACTGCAAGTCAGGGAGCTCTGGAAATCCCTCAGACGCATAATATTGTCTTAACTTATTAAAGTAACATTTGATCATTACATGATCACAAAATTCATTAAAGAAATTAAAATGAATTGGTTTAACAGTGGCAGAAGAAAGTCCCAGCTGGGCTTGATTCCCACTTTAATATTAAGCTAACCCAGCTGGAAGGCTACGCGTTTCTTTGGATTTGTTTTAATCCTGAAAACCACCTGCGGGTCCAGAGTCACTGAATGCTTCCTCTCATCATCTTTATAGCAAATGAGCGGTGGCGCAGCCTCCGTACAAAGAGCAAAGCAGCCACGTGGAGAACACATATCAATGCAGGATTTTCCTCCTTTGACTCAGAGCCTGAGGCGTCCATGGAGGCTCAGACTCTAATCCCCTGATTGCTGTGTTTAGGCCCGGCACGTCGCCGCTCCACGTCAAGGCGGCCGCAGCTAACGACGAGCTAATGACACATCGATGACAGGCGGCGTTTGTAAACCCAATCAGTAGCCCCGGGTACGGCCGCCTGGTGATTAGGTTAATCAAACCTCATGAACGGCCTCGAATGAGCAGCCCGCTCTCTGCCTCTTATGTCATCACGCTGATTAAAGGGGAAAAGCTGCGTTTGACTCTGTGTGACACAAACGTTCCTTCTAGGTTGGCTATGTTAGCAGAACTAGCTCTTACTAATTTGTCCTTTTATCTGACTGCGGAAAATAAGAGGACTGGATGTTCCATGGTTAACAAAAGTGTTTGTCTGCTTAAACTCTAAAGAGAGAGGATCCAAAAAGATTTTAGCTCGCAGAACAAGCTTCGAAGTGCTCAGGCCTGGCATTGCAATGTATCGGCTTCAGCTGATTATTAGAAAGTCTGCTCTTTAGTCACCCAGTGAGTAATTCGACAGGAGTAAGCCATCGGGAGGCCATATGCTAGCCTGGACCAGCTATTAGGATGAGCTCAGATAGCATTTAGAGCTGAAAAAACGTCATACTCGTCATGATGACATGCTCTCCTTCCTGACTCAGCAGTAGTGAAACTCAGACTACTGTCTGCATGCATGTGCCACATACGTGGCAGTTAAAGCATGTTCATATGCCATAAAGCCTCTTGAGTTCAAAATGAGAGCGTTATGGTTTAAGAAGCGAGTAAAGGTCAGAACTCTGATACCAGCTTTTATTTCCATGCACGCAAATTGCACTGGGATCGCTGCATGTCAAGAAAAACTGATCAAATTTATTGGCGGTAAAAACAACAAAAAAGACTACAAGTCTGTTATCTCTATTATGGATTGATGTCCTGTGCTGTATGTACCCCCGTCTGGGGGCTATGAACTAGTCATAGCCCCCAGACCTAACCTTGCTTTCATCTCTCCTTAAATGTTGTGCCATTTCTCTTTAGGTCAGCCAATGTGTCCTTTGACCAATTTATTTCTCTTTGGCACGTGTTGCTTTGTTTTTCTTTCAACAATAGGCCTTCTTTACAATACGCTGCTTTCCTATAGGTGTCTTCTAATTGTTACTCATGAGTAACTGTCGAGCTTATTTGGTCATCCTCGAGCTGATCAGTGTCTTGGTCTTGGCCGTTTTGGCTTGTCTTTAATTGATTTAAATTGCAGGTTTGTAATTTCTTCCACATCTTTGTATGTTGGGCTCCATTTTAAAGAATTTGAGATCATTGTAGCTGACAGCCTATCATTTTCTCCCCTTCTTTGTATCTTTTCCTCTCTCCATTTAACTGTTTAATCTAAATATCCTACTTTTTTTTAACAACACCTGGAACCCCCCCATTTTACTCAGATTGTTGGACAATTGCACTATAAGCAGCATGTACCTAAATACGGGCCCTACTGATTGAACGCCACGCTGCTATGTTGTTGAGCACCTCCCTTTTAATAGAAAAAATAATGATTAAACAACACAGAATCAACATCATGCATTCGAACAACCGTGCCAGTTGTTTGTCTATTACTCAGCTGATGAATTATTTACAGTGAACACTTAAGCACAAAGTTCTTCATATCCTAACAGATTCAGACAAAGTAATCCTCTACGTTAGCCAAAATGTTTCTTCCGATTAGAAGAAATATAAACCTTTGGAGTCTCGAGTCGAGACTCCAAAGTAAGATTAGGCTGATGGTAACGATGCCTTTCATACTGCGAGAGTATGAGCTCATTCCAAAGATTACTCCAATCCAAGGACCTTTTATCAATTTTCAATATATATATATATATATATATATATATATATATATATATATATATATATATATATAAATAATCATTAAATATTATTTAATAATACAGTCAAATAGTTTTCTTGTTAAAAGAAGCAGCTCAACCATTAATTTATTTCAGTAATTGAATTCACTGAGTGAAACAGATAAAGATTATTACACCAAGCCTTCATTCCTCTTAATTATGACGATTTTCCACTTACAGCTAACATCTAAAGTTAAAATGTTGCCTCAAGCAAATGACCTTTAATGAAAAGACTGGTTAATATCTGCTTAAAGGTTACTGTTTTTCAAAAGGTACTTTTTGTTGTTATTCGCCTTGTCCATTGTCTTCCAATTTGGGAGATCGTCGTGTTCAAACTTAAAAGCTGAATGAAATAAAAAAAAAAAAACTTTTCTAGATCTGCCAGGAAATGAGCAAACCCCATCTGTAGAAATATCATGTCCACCTAAACCGGTGTCTGATCTGGTCCGTGATGTTGGTCTGCTGTTATTTTGAACATGACTGTACGTCTGGGCTCGTGACTGCTGCGTCCGTGAGAAAAGCAGACGGAGTGACCTCGCTGCAGACGTACGATGGAGAAGGAGCGCAGGGGTCACTTCTGCTGTACAGCTGAGGGAGAATCCTTTGCACGGTGTTTCCTACTGAGCTGATACAGAAGTGAGGCACGCCGCAGAAAGTACGAGCCCTCTGGAGTTTACTTCAGGGCAGACAGTTGCGATCAGCCTGTAAACTCTGCAGAAGCTGCAGTTGGACGGCGGACAATAGATGAGAAACGCAGAATTAGCATTTAAACAAGAAGTAGATTTGAGTTAAAGCCGCTAAATTAAAACTGCTCATTATTCAGAGGGTTGTGTGGGACTTCCTGTAGCAGTGCATTTAAGATGCTGCATCTGGCCACAAAATGTACTTTGACACGTAGCCTTATATATTAAGCCTAACAGTCATTTTCACTCTTCAGTTTCTGCATGTGCTGGAAAATTTTGATCATATGCATTAAGAAACGAGCTGATTTTCCACCTGTTTGGATCATCACTGTGAAACTCAGCAAGCTAAAAGCAATACAAGACTGTCTTTCAGCTGTAACTTCATCACTTCCCAGCATGATTAACGCTCCAATCGTCTTTCAGTCATAACATTATTGAAAATGACAGAATCCGCTAAAAAGGAAAGTACAATTGGGTGGCCCATTACTGACGTAGGTAGTTGTTCTGAGAGTTGTTTGTTCCCCCAAGTGAGTAACTGAAGAAGGAACTGAAATGCCATTTTTTAAACGTTGCCTCCACAAAATATAAAAAGAAATAATAAAACAAACAAAAAAAATCTATTCTCTGCGGTTAAAATCGTGTTTAAAGAGAGGGGGAATAAAGCAACCCAAAAAAACATGTTTTATCGCAGCTTCACCATTTAACTGTAAAAAAACAAGTTGGAAAAAAAATAAAGAAAGAAATAAAATCTGGGAAAATGGAGAAAAATGAAGAATCAGAAAAGCATTTCGTAGCGTGCAGCGTCTCGCATCCTATCATTATCTGCATTTTTCCTCCTCCATAATTAGCTTCTTTCTTTATTGCTTATGGGAAAAAGGATCAGCTATAAGGATGTTTTGAACATGATTAAAGTTGGTCATAATAAAGTGAAGATTCAGCGTGGAGGATGCGAAAAAACATGCCTTTTTAATTCTTTCATGGGGACAGAATTTTCATGCCTTCAGATCTGAGCTATATTTCCACACATGATAAATCTCCCCTACCCTTTTCAGCCTAAAAACTAAATGCTGTTGCTGTCCTCTGATATGTTTCTGAACATGTGGGATCTCCATGAGTTGGAGTCAATTTATGTGCTGAGGACCAGGCCCATGCCCGCCCATTAAAGTAATTTGTGGGTTAGGACGCAGCTGTAACGTTAAAAACTGAAGCGCAAAGCAGTCGAGGTTGTTGTTGGTCACGTTTTGCTTTTCCAGCTCCTTGCAGCAGCAGAAACCAGGTCAACAATGCAGGGAGGGGTCTAAACAAAAACTTTTCTTTCTTCTTTTGAGTCACTAAAAAAAACAAAGGCAAACCTGTGATGAACCTTTAAATTGTTTGACTTATTTTCATCCCTGCTGCAAATTGCCAACATATTGAATTTGGTTGCTACATAATTTTAGGTTGATGCGTAAATTAGCTCACAATGATGGTTGTGTTTTTGCTACGGCCCCGCCGTTACCGCTTTATAAGCCCTGAGACCATTCTGTGGTTTAGGGCGTAGGTTTGAAACAAAATGAAGAATCAGAAAATCAAGATAGAGGCTTCTCCTAAAATTAGTCATCTGTCATTTGATGGAAACCAAATGGATTTAATCATCTAAATTATAGTGTTAGTATTAAACCATATCAGCTCATGTATGAAGCACAAATATTCTCAACTTTTTAATTAAATAAAATTAAAAAATGTTATATAGTTTAACATTTTAATCCCATTATTCTACTATACAAAGTATTGCAAAAATAATAGTACCTCATTGACTTTTTCACATTTTATTTAAGTGACATTCAGAAATTGCAGAAATTTGTAATTTATTGGGATTTTATGTGATAAACCAACAGAGAGTTGTTGCATCGTTGTGAAATGGAGGGAAAACGATACATAGTTTGTAACTGTTTCATCAAATAAAAACCTGAAATGTGTTAATTTTTTAATCACTCCCCGCTCGAAGAAGCTCCTTTCTCTGTGATTAGAGCAACACGTATGTTGGGCTGTGTCTCTACCAGCTTTACACATCAAGGGCAGAAACGTTTACCTCATTCTTCTGAGCAAAATGCGGTAGCTCCAGCTCAGTCCGATTTCTTTTTTGGAGAGCATCTGTGAACCTCAGTTTTACAAATGTGCCCAAATTGGTATTATGTCTGGACTTTGACTAGGCCTTTCCAACACATGACGTTCTCATTGAAAACATTCAAATGTAGCTCTGACTTTATGTTGAGGTGGGTTTTTTTTTTCCAGGAAGGCCCCTGTTTTTTGGTTTCTAGTATTTCCCTGCATTTAGTGGCATCTTCCCATCAACCCTGACTAGTTTCCCTGTCCTGCTGAAGAAAAGCTTCCCGACAGCATGATGCTGCAACCACGGTTTTTCACCATGAGAAAGGTGTGTTCACAGCGATGTGCAGCGTTTTCCTTCACATGACGTTTGCATTTAGGCCAAAGAGTTTAAATTCAGTCCAGTCCTGTTTGTTGTGTCCTCTACATGTCTTGTGGCAAACTGCAGCAGGACCTCTTGAAGCTTTCTTCCAACAATGACTTTTTCTTGCCACTCTTACATAAAGGTCAGCTTTATGGAGAGGTTGACTAATGTCTTGTTTACAGATTCTCCAATCTGAGCTGTGGATATCTGCAGCTCCTTCAGAGGTACCACAGGTGTTTATGCTGCTCTCCTCTCCTGACCTGTCAGATTAGGAGGACAGGCGGTAGGTTTCTGTCTCTATGAGATGTTCTCAGCTTAGGATATAGTTTTATTACCTAAGCTTGTTTTTAACGTCTCCACAGCTTTATCCCTGACCAGTCTCTGTTTCTTTAGCGTAATGGTGCTGTACAAACGTTGCCTATTAAACCTCTACGAGCTTCACAGGACAGCTGTTTTTACATTGAGAGTAAAATACTCGCACGTGGTCTTTATTTAATGATGAGGCAACATTTGAAGGCAACTAGTTGCATTGAGTTATATTGGGGGTCTCAGAGTTAATGCAGCAAATTGCAAAACATTAGATCCTTTCCTTCCATTTACGTTATTTGCTACTTTGTGTAATTCTCTGACTTCAAATCTGAATAAAATGTCTTACTTTGTCCCGTTAACGGCACAAACTGTGTGACCCAGTAAAAGGTGAGAAAACCTTTGCAAGGCACTTCGCCAGTGTGTTTTCGTCCTTTAAGAATGTTCCGGAAAGTTAAACAAGTTGGTGCAGATTATTATTTGTGCCACACCAGGATGCTTTTCTGTTCCTAAATTTTACGAGATTGTTTTGATTGTTGGGTGATGTGCATGTTCTGTCTGATGTGACCACACGCTGCTGTGTAAGGTACAACCAGTTCAGAGCCTAATGCGTCTTCATTCCAGATGATTTGCTGGCTTTACCCAACATTAGCTTCAGTTCACATCTATTGCTCTCTGAACGCTGCAGCCCCAGTTCACGTTTCAGCAGAACCATCTCCCTACCGCTCCTCCAACGTGTGCGTTTGTTGAAAGACGCTGCTCAACCTTTCAGGGCAAGTTTTTTTTTTTTTTTTTTTTTTTTTTTTTATAAGCAAAACCTTAGGAAACATGTTGATATTATTAGATTGGCTGCTGAAGAATCTGGGCAATGTGGTCGCTCGCTGACCACCAGAAAAATTGTATTTACAACAACACTGTAACCTTGACCGACGCATGGCTGAGCTCGACGTTTTGAGCCAAAAGTTGGGCAGCTCGGGGGGGGGGGGGCAGGCTTTAGGACCAGTCAACCACATAATCCATGCACCCCTCTACCTGGAAGCCATCACACTTGCAGACCCCTGAACGTGTTCCCCATAAAGCTGCGTTGACAGGCGGTAGGGGCGGCGAAGCGAACTGAAAAGTAAATATGGACCCGCAATACGTTTACAGTCCTAATCAAGTCCAGAACCTTCTTTCTATCTCATATGCCTTCAGAGTTTTATAAATACATATTATATTCTGCTAAATTGGAGACAGGGTCTTGCTGCTCTGTGGTCGTCATAAGTTTTCTATTATTTGCTTTCGCTTTAAAATATTGAAACTCTTTGGATCTAGTTACAGCTTTCAGTTTGCTCAGCCAGTCCTTTCATATTTGGGCCTCACACTCAGCGGGGCTTTGAATGGACTCCAATCAGGCATGTTAATTTAACAGAAAAGAACAAAATCTTCTCCATATGACTTAGTAATAGCAGAAGCAAGCCATGTGATCCCGCAAGTTTGAATGCGCCCTTTTCTGATCGCGCTACCGTACAGGGCCTTTTCATTCGACAGTGGTCCATTTCACCATCTTTTATCGGCGGTGCGAAAGACTCGCTCAGATGACGGTGGAATGCCTCCTTCGCTGCGTTCGCGGGCCAAATCCTCTAAAATAACCTCCTTGCTAATGTGCGGAGGATTTCTCTCGCTGAAATCCTCACTTCCATTCATTCAGCACAATAAGCCAAACACATAAAAATCCTTCCACCCTAATAAACCCGGGCCCTTTTTTTAGTCTGCCACAAAAGGAAGCTGGCTCCAGAGCGCGTAACACTTAAAAAAAATAACCATGAATAAAAACAGCCTGCAGGGGGAACACAGCGGCCCTTCCAAGCAGATGGAAATGAGGCGACAGAAACCAAGCCAAAGATATGACCCTCCACAGAGGCTCGGTCTCTGCTGCTAATAAAGCAGGTTTTCCACCTGATGCAAATGCTCCCAAACCAACCACAACTGTAAAAGTTATACCACTCAGGTTTTTTTTTTTTTTTCAACCCCTATGGAGGCCGCTCCTTTTATTTATTTAGTTTCTTTCCAGAACGGCCGCTCTCTGATTAAGTTGTGTGAGGGTTAGCAGGTGTAGCCTCATTGTGGTTGTTATCAGTGAAGTGCAGCAGTTCCATGAGTCTGCATCAGATTAACACCTTGGCAAGGTGCAAGAGTGTATCTCTCTGTCTGTTTCTGACAGCGCTCTAACTGTCAGACTTTTAGCTTCTTCTTGCTTGCTTTACAGAGTTAAACAGCATGAGAAAAGCACTGTTTGTTCCCCTGTGTGTGTTGTGCATTTTATTTGTGTGTAGTTGTGTGTGTCTCCCTGAGCTTTCAGCGGAGGACTGAGGTTTCTGAGGTGAGGCGTCCTCTAGCTTCTCACGCGAAGTGCATCTGATGTTGCACATCACACGCTTCGATATGTGCCGCTGTGAGATAGGTTGTAATATATAAAAGAATTACCAAAATAGCGCTAAAAAGGTGATGGGATTGATTTGTGCTGATAAAATTGATGCTCTTTTCTTATATTTCGCCTTTTTGAAGTTTGGAAGATAGCGTTACATAAAAAAAAAAGAAAGAAGAAAAGATCAAAATGATTTTCAGAGCCTGTCTGTGCACACATGAACTGGATGCTGTTCTCGGTTGTGTTTCCTGACTTCTGAGGAGCATGAAAACAACGTTTCCATGAGCTTGATTGCCTAAAACTACTTCTATTTGTTTCAGCTTGAACCTAAAAAGGCCTAATTGCTTTGCATGTGTCATGCACCCTTCTGGGTTGCTTTGCTTGCATGTGGTAGCCCCAATTTAAACGGTCTCAGGCTGAACCGGGATGGTTTGACGTCTTTTTTGAGTTTGGTTTCAGTGCCCTGACTGCTCGGATTTGAAAATAAAATTGCACATTCGCTATTGATTTCGGTTGCTGTTTTGAGTGCCCCGTCTCCTGTTTCCCTTCTTGACCCTCTGTCTCCAATCGCGCCTTACATCTCGAAATCAAAATCAGATCCCCGCGAACAAAAGCGTGATAGACAGTGCGCATGAAACCTGACGTTGGTGGTGCGCTGATCTGATGAAGAAGGGCGCGGATCCAAAGGAGTACAGGATGGGTGGTGGAAGGCGGGGGGGCGACTTGGAGCCGTGTCATGAGGAAACTATAAATGCCTGCAGAAGCTGTGAGAACACTGGAACATCATCTGCTGTCACTGAGAGGATATCAGAGGATTGTTCTCACGTGAGGAACAGATGCCGGAGTCTGACTGCATATATATATATATATATATATATATATATATATATATATATATATATATATATATATATATATATATATACATATGTGTGTGTGTGTGTGAGGCTCTGGAGATTTTTAAGGCAAACTCTGCAAACAATTATGAAGTGGTAGTGCTTCTCCCGTGGCTGTCTCTAATTAACACTGCTACAAGGCCTTAATTGGGGAAAGGAGCTTTTTTTTCCTGTCTTTGCTGTCTTTCTGCGGCTGGAAACGACTGAATCCACGAGCTCAGACGAGCAACTAAAGTGTCGAGGCTGCCAAATACATATTTATTTTTGATATTAGGCAAAACGGCATCTTTCTTCTCAACGCTGCTTGCGAGGCAGAGCCGTCTGATTGCAACTGCCATGGTAACAAATGGTTTCTTCATTAAGGATAGCCAAGTGCATTCCCCTCACCGCAAATACCAAAAGTACCTCCTGGAAGTAAGGCACTAATATGTTTTTCTTTTTCTTTCCTTTCCCTGCTCGCTCTTTCATTGCAGTGCCGTGTTCCAGTAAAGCAGCCAGTCACATGGAGCCTCTGAGCTCGTATTCTCGCAGAGAGTTTCACTTGATAATGAATGTCTGTGGTGAGAATCCCATTATGGAGCTACTCGATCAAGCCTACAGAAAGCACAGGAGCTGAGAGGCCTTTATGGGGCCATATTAGTCAAGTGCAAACCAGATCCTCTTTCTTCTATGATCTGTCTCAGCACATTAATGCACTACAAGACAAAAGAACAATGACATGTGTCAACTGTCTAAACAACAGGGTAGAGAAAGTAGGGTAGATTTGAGGGTGGGATAAGGGCTCACCTCTAAGTAGACCGCTGCTGTAGTTGGAGAAGGAGTCGAAGATGCTGTTGGATGCCATGACAGGACAGGTCAGGACAGGGTCTTCACAGTCCCCACCAACCTTTGGAAAGAGAGAGAGGGGAGGGGGACACTGGATTAAAACACAAAACGAAATAGACGAGCACAGGAAGGAAGGCGAGCATGAGAGGGCAAAAACTCCTGGAGCTCTGTGTGCAACCAAGAATATTTGGGTTTTCTGACTACCACAGGAATCCCAAGCCACAAGCTTGCAGAGAGCAGCAGCAGCAGCAGCATGTGTTAGCGGCAGCACCAGAACACGTTGGAGCAAGAGATGCAGAGAATGGAAGAAACATTGAGTGACACTGGAGGTGCGGCAGTTCTCAGGTGTCCAGGTGTGGAAGGTGGACTCACCAGGGCTGGAGATGAGAGGGCGACCCACCTAACGGCGCCTGGCTCTGTGGGCTGGCTTTTTGGCGGTCTGTCTCTCAGCAGGCCGACACTCCGAGGTTAACCCGCTTCTCTGACAGCGTGGTCTGTCACTTTTCTTTCTCTTCCTCGGCGGCGGTGGCCTGACTGGAGCTTCAGTGCTAGTAAAAGGCTACAAGCCACAGTCTCTCTGCATCCTCCTCGCCATCCTCCACACAGAGAGACAGACACACTCCCCTCCGTGAGTGGTGGAGCCCACGTCACATGTCACATGAGGTCACCGGGCCTCTCCCTCCCACCCTCTCCCTCCCTTCTTCTTCTTCTGCTGTCTTTTGCCTTTTTTTTCTGCCTTTTTCTGTTTCGTCCTGTACTTTCCACGCTTCGCCTCACACTTACAGTCCTCACTCTCACTTTTCGTTGGTCGTCCAAAGTCGGGGAAACGTTTTGTTTTCCTTTGAGTTCGAACCTGTGGCACGACCAAAGTTTTAAAGTACCACCGTAGATGGGCCAATGCAACAGTAAAATGTAACAAGCTCAACACAGTGGAGATGACAGGCACAAAATTGAAAGAAGCAGCTTTCTGAGACTGAGCCACTCCGAACTTGCTGCTGTTGACTGTGTATGCTTGTCCTGTGCTAGTTTTATGTTTGTCTGACTCACAGCACATCTGTGTTAGTAAGAACTGGTGGTTTTGGGCCCGCAAAACCTCCACCCTCACTTACCACTTGATAGTATCATAATCTTAGTCTCATCAGAAGCAGCTCTGCCTGTGCCTGGGTCGTCTCCTTCCCCCTGTCTCTGATCAGTTACCTTCAAACCCCCTTGTTTTCATTTGTTTCCTGCTCTTTTTTTTTTTCAAACTGCGCCTTATTTGAGTCTCACACGTCAATAGAAACCCAATTAAAGCAAAGTTCAATTGGATCTGTGTAAAAATAAAATTTGCATTTCCTTCATACCTTTTTTCTAAACTTCCTCTGTCACGTATTGAAGTATTTGCGGCCTACTGTAGTCTCTCGCCCCGAATGAGTACAAAGTGAGCCAACCTTGCTGTGGTTTTCACACTTTTTCATTTTCTAGGTCAAATTTAAGAATGGAAAAGTGCTCACTGACAGCTTGGACTGCTAGTGTATCGACGGATGAAAAACAAATACCTTTACTTCTTATAGAATAATTATCCCAATAATTATCTAAATGCCACAAGATGCACCGAAAGAAGTCATCTTAAGTCAAGTAAATTGAGTGAGACCCATGTCAGGGTGTAGACACTGGGGATGGTTTGGAGCAGACGGCTCCACTGTCTCTGCTGATAGTTTAAATGTGTAATTAAAATACTGCGGTGAGCAGGGGGCTCACCCTTGTTAGAGATCGGGGAAGTTCAGCTTCATGCAGAATTTCTCCCTGATCGCATTTTTGTCTGAGTTCATGTGGGGGAATCATCATCTCGTCCGTTCACAACGTCACAGCTTTACTAATTCAGCAGAAATGGAACTAAAGTGCACATTAACGTCTTGATCTAATGGCAAAACAGAATAATCCAGCAAAACAGACAGCAGCATGGAAACGTATTCGTACACAGTCCTTCTTGTCACCCACAAAGCCCTCCATAACCAAGCTTCATGCTACCTCTCCAACCTGCTCCACCGTCACACTCCTTCCCGCAGCCTTCGCTCCTCCGATGCTAACCTTCTGTCTCCACCACTGAGAGCCAAGCACCGGTCCTGGGGAGGCAGAGCCTTCTCCACAGCTGCTCCCACCCTCTGGAACTCTCTTCCCAAACACATCGTGGCTGTACAGACCTATCCACATTCAAATCATATCTCAAAACTCACCTTTTGAGAATAGCTTTTAACATATGATTGATCTCCTGTTTTTTGCTGCCCAGTTCTCTGTATTTTAAGTATATTTTAAATGTTTTTTCTTCTTCTTTTATATTGTTTGATCCACTTAATTGTCCTTTTTGTAATTTTACTTGATTCTTGTAAAGTGTCTCAGTTTTTAGAAAAGTGCTATGCAAATAAAATGTATTATCATTTTTGTTATTGTTATTATTATTATACCTGTCGAAACGTTGCACGCAATAATGTGAAGTGGAAAGAAAATAATACATGTTTTTTAACAATTTAAATAAAAGAAAACAAATAAAAATCTGAGATAGTGTATATGGTGTATTTGCATTAAGTCATCCTAAGTAATAGTTTGTAGAACAGACTTTTGCTTTCCAGTCTAAATATGCATGTTTATTCCCTGTATTTAGCTCCATAACCAGATTCATCGGTTTCCCCTGTTGAAGAAGAGCATCGCCACTGCAAGGTTCTGCAACTACATTGTTTCCCTGTGGTGATGCTCTGTCTTATCTGACCAGAGAACCTTCTGCTTGTTTGTCGTCCCTAAATGATTCTTTCAAATGTTATAGTTTATGTTTTTTTTTTTTTTTTTTACAACAGTGCCTTTCTTCTTGCCGTTCTACCATAAGGTCCAGATTTGTGGAGCACAACGCTAGTCGTCTTGTTGACAGATTCTCCCACCTGAGCTGTGAATCTTAGCTTCTTGATTTCTGGAGGCAATTTGTCGCTCTGCATTTTATTTAGTGATGTCCTTTTAATGGGAGGGGTGTGCATGTCTCACTGCATGTATGAAGTGTTGCCACATAGAGCCCTAATAAACTGCACTAAAGTTTGTCTGAAACAGGACAAAATATGAAATGGTTCCCGTGTGGGTTTGGATACCTTTGCAATATACTGTAAGCATTTTAAATCTTTTTAAAGCCTCTTTAATACACTTTGTTTTTTTGCAAGTTGTTCAGATCCAGACCCAACTTGTTGCATCAATAACATCTGTGGCAAAAAGAAAATGATTTGAAAGGTTTGACTTGCGGTGCTTCAATGTCGGGCCATTTCTTTTAAGATTTCCCCTGCAGTCATTTCCAAACAGAAAACGAGCCACCTTGCTCAACATTCACACAGAAATTATGGATGTGCAGCGGGGCAAACGTGCTGGCAGCGTTACTTTCATTTTGCCGTGTGAAGTGTGTGTGTGTCTGGGTTCATGTCTGCTCGTGTGAGAGCGCTCAAATCACTGGCATTTGCAGACCTGTGGTGTCCACACTTCCCTTCTCCTTTCTCCTGTCTCTTAGTGACACAGTGACCACGTCTGGCTGTGGAACAACGGACCCAAACCACCGTCTGGTCACTCATGTGACCCAGTGCTTTCCCTAGAAACCTGGATGTGTGCAGCTACATGGGTTTTTCTGGTCCTGTTTCCCATGCCGTTGTGTAAAGTCCACGCTGGACTTTTCTAATTGCCGGACAAGAAGCTTTGTTTGTCTGTGTATGTATGCCATGCTGTACAGGCATGTGTGTGTCAGGGAATGAGAGAGAAAAGAGGCGAGAGCTCGCTGTTCTTCCTGGTAGCCCGCACTGCCCTGTAAATGAGCAGTTGCCATTGAGTTAGGCGGCAACGCGGGCTAAATGACACGGCTCGTCAGCGAGTGTGGCCGAACGCTGAGGCCACAGCCGCGGCCCCAGGGCTTTTATCAGTCCGTCCACGAGGCCACTACGGGGCCTCAGACTTGACCTCACACATAGCGAGGCTTCCTTTTCTAACACCTCTGCTGCCTCTCAACATGGCCTCGTCCCACGGCCTGCCAGCCTGGGGATAGGCTACAGCTCGGAGGAACAGTGAGGAGACGGAGCTCCCTGCGCGGACAGAGTCGCGGCGATTTTAACCTCTGTTAGCCTTTCAAAATCGTCTCGGCTTTGCTTTATGGCCAAAAATACTTGAAGATGCACAAGAGGGGCCAACTTGTTGTTGTTTCCAGTTAAGGGATTTGTAAAACCAAGCCGTGTTATTCTTTTTTTTAGATATATATTTAGATTTCATTTTAACTGCACTGTTAAATTCCAGGTTTTTGAGATTTTAATAAATAGACAATTATAAATAATTTTCAAACGTTCTCCGCCTTTAAAGGGACATTTATCCTATACAAATAAACAGAAAAACTTCAATCAAAAATGTTAAAACAATAAATGACACAATAACCTGTTTCATGAGTGTACACACCTTCAAACTAAAACTTAGTTTTTCACATGTTGTGTTAAAGTCAACTTTTAGGTTTCTTTGATAGGAGTCAATCAGCATCCCACAACATCCTTCCTTACAGACAGCTGAAGTTTTGGGTCAAAACAGACCGAAATTTGGAGTTCATGATTCAAACCATCTAGCCTAAAAGCCTAGCTCCATCTGAAGAAGAGTGGCTCCAGAGCATGATGCTGCCACCACCATGTTTCACAGTGGGCATGATGCTCTTTATGGCGATGCACAGTGCTGTTTCTGTGCCAAACCTCTGGGACTGTGATACAGTAGTTCCAGTTTGGTTCCTTCAGATCATTATCCCAGAAGGTTTGGGAGGTTCTAGCCAGGCCTGGATGTTTTCTAAAAGCCTTATGTCTTTCAACCCTATAGGAATACAGCAGATTGTTATAACAGGAACCCAACAAATTCCTGTTGGAAATTATTGAAGGTCCTTCGATTTTACTGGCAGCTTCCTAGACCAGTTTCTCTTTTCTTTTATCAACTTTGGAGAAACGTTCAGTTTTTTTCCCTATTTATTTTCCCTTCAATTATTGATAAATGTCTTCATTGTTGTGTCTCTGTGTTGCCCTGCGACAGACTGGCGACCTGTCCAGGGTGTACCCCGCCTCCCGCCCAGTGAACGCTGGATATAGGCACCAGCAACCCCCGCGACCCCATGAGGGATAAAGCGGTTTGGAAAATGGATGGATGGATGGATGTCTTCATTGTTTTCTACCTTTCTCCTCTCTGATACCTTTGCACATTGATATTATTTGGATCTTTGGTAACCTGTCAGTAAGCTAAAGCTAAATGATGCAAATGAACAAATGTCAGGAAAACCCTGCTTAGGATAGATGAACTTTGTTTCAGGCTCATCAGAGACACCGGTAGATGTAAACACCTCTGGAAGCAGGTTGCTGCACCTTTTGATTTATTGTTTTGTGTGTGTTTTCCAGTGTTTAAGTTGAATTGTTCTGAAACTATGTTACATTAAAGGTAAAAAAGGTTTGAAAATGACTTATCAGCTTTTTCAATCCCTGGAATCTTAGGAGGAAGCGATAAATATTCTTCTCTTCTAGCTGTTTCTCAAGGCAGGGCTCCTAGATTATTGTCAGTTGCCGTATATTTGTCCCCCTGTGGAAACAAAGCCGTATCTGGATACTCAACAAAGGGATAGTGGAAAAGCTAAATAAATATAGCACCATGCCACAGCATTGTGCAAGAACTGGCTATGTTGCTGTTTAGTCCAAACGTGATATTTGAAGAAAGCGCTGGAGTCAAGGCCTTTTGCTCAGTGTGTTTTCCCTCCTTTGTCTAGGTAAACATCTGCTTCATGTTTTGAAATGTATCTCATTGCTTTGCACTGCCCATGACCGTGAGGGGAAAATAGTCTGAAGATCATTGTGGCCGTCTTTTCACTAAATCCTTTTTTTTTTCTTTCCCCTGCCCAGGCCTTGTTTATCAAGCCCCTGTATTTAAGCTTAATATAACTCCTGTTTTGCTGAGAAAACTGTGGTGGTTTAATCACTGTCAGTGGTCCTACGCCTTTCGGGCGTGGCTCGAGAAGCAAAAAGGACCCAGTGCGGTTGTGCGTCCAGCTGCAAAGGGGCTTATTTTGTGGTCTAAAAATTGCAGGCTTCCCCATATGTTCCCCATAAACGTGGAATGCAGCGTGGGACTTGAGGAGGTTTTTATAATGAAGTGGCCGTCAGTGCATCAAACACCAGGGTCCTGCCTGCCTCCAGCATACGGCCATGGGAGCCTCTTTCTTTAGACTGTGTGCAGTCCTGACTCCTCACTCACACTTCATACTGGAGGGATTCATCTAATTCAGTCAGAGGAAATTCATTATGTTCATTTCCAATACCGGATTCTCACAGACCCCTCTTATCATTTGCTAATTTGCTGTGATGTGACGCGCCAGCTCAAACCTTCTTGGAAGTTTACCACATAAGAGATTTGTTCTGGAAATTCTCAAGCATTTCACAGAAATGGGAAAAAAAAAAGAGGAAGGTTGCAAAAGACGAGATAAACACTGAAATGCAAAATGTGCAAAAAAACTCCTGCTTTGTTACGTTCAGAATTATTTTAAAGAAGCCCAAAACGATCGCAAGTAAACAGCAGCTGCGTGCGCAGTTAGCAACTCGGCAAGGATCTGAGTGTCTGCGTGTGCGCTTTGGTTGGTGTTTTTATTGTCAGCGAGACACTCCCAGATGCAGTGGTTTTTAGCATGAGTATCACCGTTGGAAGTGATCACCAGGCCCATTATTTATTTATTGGCTCCAGCAGACATGGAGACTGTGGTAACCACACTGGAAGGAGGGGAGCGTGGGCCCCTCGTTACCACACACACACACACACACACACACACACACACACACACACACACACACACACACACACACACACACACACACGGCGTAATCCCAGAAATCTTGAGTGGTGTGACAAGCCAACAGGACAAGAAGGAAAAGTTTGTCAATAATCTGTGGGAATATTTGTGGGAATTGCTTAAATTTGTCAATGTCCATAACAATATTCATTCAGACAGACAAAACTGAAGCTTCTGACTGAGTGCACACCACCATGACGGCAGTGTCTGAAGGATGACTGGCTCGTTTCAGGTGGTTTTGTAGTTTTGGCACCTGCTGCGCCTCATTCAGAGAGAAATGTTTGCAGGTAGTAAACTCTCCATCCGACCCCCTTCACCCAAATGCTTCCTGTTATTCAGAAACCGTGCCAACACAAAGACTCAGCATCCAGCTTTTCTTTACAGCAGGTTAATTTTAAACCCCTCAAACAGCCGCTGGCACCACCTGAACAGACTAATTGGGCCGTTACTGCCTGCCAAACGGTTTCTCCTGTTTATTTAATAATATGCAGTTCAAAATAAACACATTTTGTCACATCGCGTCAGTTATTTGTGGTAAAGATTTAAATGCTAAGATTGGCGTCTTTAAAGAAAATCAAGTGCAGCTTGAAATCACAAATGTAGTAATTTTAGGTTGCAATACATACTTTATTATAGTCTATCCTTACTCAGAACTTACAGGTTTTTCTCACAGGTCACTTTCTGGCTTAAATCCAGACCCTAGAGGACGCTGTAAAGGAGCTTTGAGGTTGCTTCGTGTCAGAAACATATATTCTGCTTACCAAAATTTACCACAAACTTAAAGGAGCATAGCGCAAGTTCCTGAGTTTTTGGAGAAGTTTGCCCCCTCTGGCGACAAGTTGAAATGACAGCAGTGTTGTGCACATGCATGGGAGAAAAGGAAAAGTATCTACCATTGCGAATGCACGGGTCTTTTGTTTAGAGGCGGGATTTCTTCTGATGTAAGAAAACTATAAATATTGAAGTTAGCGCATGTTCTTTTGCTAATGCGTCAATGGCTACTCAGCAAAGTAGCCAGGTGAATGAGAGCGTGCAGCGTGTCACACCCACAAATCACTCTCTCATGAAATGACTAATCCAGCATATAGAGGCAACTGCAATAATTAGAAGAAAACTAATTTTACACTTCAGGCAATTGTGAGGCCATGTATGCGAAAGAGAAAAATAATAGTTAACCTTTAAACCAGTTTACTTTCTAGAACTGACAGATAACTCTCAGGGACTTGCTGGTTACTGTCCAGAATTCATCCCAAGACTAATGAGATACTTTTTGAAATTTAAACGTACAGGTAATTTTCCAAAACCTGAACTTTTGCTTTAATGAAATCCCTATGTGGAAATGGCAGAGTATTTTCAGAAAGAATGTACCAAGTATAGATTAGAATTTATAAATGACCTTTAAATAGTTTTTTTTCTGTATTTTTCAGCACCTACTGATTCATTTTACTAACTTGCTGGTTAGTTTCTGGAATTCATTTAGAAAAAGGTTACTTTCTAAAATGTGTACCAGAGTTACAGATGACATTTTGACACCTATATTTTCCTTTCATTAAAATTACAGGTTCATTGCACTTCATTTTTAAAAACTTATGACTTAAATGTACTTTCTAGAACTTATGTAATATCATTATGACTAGCGGTAATTTTAATAGAATATACTATTACCATATAGATAATTTCCCCAGAACTTACATGTCACTCACTTACAGGAAAGTAATCCCTGTATTATGCAAAGCTGCCTATTTAATTCAATGTTTTATTATCAAACTAAGTAATATAAGTGTTACAAAGATTCATGAGATAAAGAAAACACTTTATACACCACAATAAATTGAAATAACGTTGAAACTGAAGTTTTGAGAAAGGCCGGCAATATATATATATATGTGTGTGTGTACATATATATATATATATATATATTTATATATATGTGTATGTGTATATATATATATGTATATGTGTATATATACGTATATATCTGTCTCTCTTCGAGGTCGGTCGTGTTTTCCTCTCCTCTCCAGCTTTCACCCGCCCTTCCCCCCCTCTACTGCTTCTGCTGCTAAGTCTTGTCTTTCTGAGCACTTTCTTCATATCAACCGAACTCTGAAAAACATGGATCTGGTAAGCTGGTCTCTCAATGCTATTGATAAATTTATTTTGACGAGTAGGCAACGAAAGTCCTGATTGACTCATTTTGTGGGATACACCCTTTATTCTTGGATGGAAAACAGTGTGTCTTTCGACCTTGTCATTCCTGGACATTTGAAACGTTTGCATGTTTGGATTCAGGATACTTGGATTTCTACCTTATTGGATCTGGTGGATTTTTGATGCATCAGCAAATACAGCGGATGTCGGTTGCCATTTGGCCTTGATCAGGCTGCCGGCTGCATATGACGCGCTCACTAAGGCGGTGGACGGACAGATCTGGAAGGTGGAGGAGCAAAGCCGAAAAGCTGGATGTGCTGGTACACAGACTGGCTTCGGTGGTTTGAACTCAAGGGGAATTTGGGATAAAATCTGGAAGTGAAGCGCGGAAAAGCACAACAATTTGGAAAATTGGATTTCACCATTTGGAGTCAGCAAAAGACTTAAAGCTGATAGGAAAGTCAGAGCAGCTGTATCATAACAAATAAAGTATTTGGTCTGCCTCCCTATCTGTACTCTTGGTTTGTTATGAGGAACGAGCTCAGAACTTTACCCTGCTACCCCCTCCCCCCCCCCGCTGACATCTGCGGATGCTTTCTGAACTGTTGGCCGGCTGACAATGGACAATGGACAATGGCCTCTGGAGAGTGTTCACGGAAATATAAACACTTTCACCCAAACAGACACACATAACTGATGCTCATATAAACTGATGAACTTACACGCGACCAGTCTCTAATGTTTACCTCCTGCCGTATGTGTCTCGTCTTATTTGTGCTTTTTGTGCAAGAGGTTTTTGATATTTAAAACTTCTTGCAAAAAAATAAATAAATATGTATATATATATATATATATATATATATATATATATATATATATATATATATATATATATATATATATATGTATGTATATATATATATATATATATATATATGTATGTATATATATATATGTATGTATATATATATATATATATATATATATGTATGTATATATATATATATATATATATATATATATATATATATATATATGTATGTATGTATATATATATATATATATATATATATATATATATATATATATATATATATATATATATATATATATATATATATATATATATATATATGTATATATATATGTGTGTGTGTGTGTGTTTTTTTCCCTTTGGTTTCTCAAGGTTTTGTCACTGACAAAGTAATTTAAAAGAAATGAACTCTGTATCTTTGCTAAGTTGTTTAAAAAGTGCTATAGGAGTAAACATTAAACCCATTAAAATGTATGGGTCTGTTTACAGCACTAAAAAATAAAAATAAATATTAAATAGTGAGGTAGGCTCCGCACTTTTTGGCTTATCGCTTATTTTTTCTTGGCCCATTTTTGTTCAATCGTATTGTTGGTGGTTAATATACATTTACAATCTGGAATGCACCTAAAAGTCAGTTTTTGTTTTTCAGAAGCGGTTTTGTTTTCTAGTCACAATCCTAAAAGTGCATCATGCACTAAAATTGAACAAGGAGGAGGATCCTTTAATCAATCAAAACATCGAGCTAATCACACTCCAGTTTTATTATGTTTTGGTTTTCAGCGCTTATCACATTGCGCTGCTGTGTTTTGTGAACCACTTGCCTTCACCAGAGCGGTAAATTTACATTCTGCTTTGAGGTGCACAGAGGCACCACATCATTGCAACAGAGCAGCTGGAGGGTTAAGTGCTGCAACCTCACATAAAAGCACCCATAAACCCAAGACCTCAGTTACCCCAAATGCCCCAACACTCAACGCGCTCACATATCTGAGCTCCGGGCCACACCAGAATAAACGGTACCAACTCTCCACAAACCCGATACATCCTCCTGATCCCGATACATTATCAGGATCTTTAAAGCTACTACGGGTGAACTGCTACAACGCTGCAATATGTTTTCCTTGCTTCTTGTCACTAATCTATAGTTCTTACTGAGTTGTAGCTCTAAGTGTGTGCCTTTTGCACAAAGCTAGGGATTCCATCTGAGCATAGCTGGTTTTAGTTATTTAGATCGCTCCCCCATCATGTTTTATTACCTGTGCGTGTACACTCTGCATGTGTTTGTGTCTATGTTTATGCGCATACGTATTTCCTGTGGTTCAGACATGGGGTTTGAATGTGACAGACGAGCTTGCAAACATGCAAGTCTGCGTTAGGCAGGATGTTCCTCTAGAGCAGATGCATAGTGGTTTGCACAGAGACTGTGTGCGTGTGAGCGTGTGTCTGCACTGCTGCACTAAAAACTCACTTTAAACATGCAGCTTGTTTAAGAAAAGTCGTCTGAAAATAGGTTAACTCTGCACCTAATTAAAAAAAGTAGATCTGCACCAGTTATGACTTGGAGCAATACTGTGACTACTCTGATTAATTTCTCAAGTAAGAAATATATGAATAATAATTCTAAAAGGTAAACTAAGCAACTTAATTTAAAACCCCAATGAACCTCGAAACACTGACTTAAATTATCAAGAGTATTGGTGACACCTATCATGAATTTGCCATCATTTCATGCGGATTGATGGCAAATACTAAGCTGGACATGCAGCACCTGTTTAGCATTTTGCGTTCAATTGGTTTTATAGCTAAAACCTGAGTCTGAAGCAGGTAAATGCCTGTCTGTTACAAATGTTACAAAGCTGTTAATTGAAAAATCTTATCTCAAATTATCAACATAAGATCAATTAGAGATAGAATGTTTAAATTGTAGATTATACTTTTTGTGTTGTAGGAAAAAAAGAGATAAATGTCCATTTCAAAGTTATATTTTTTTTAATACAAATCCTGGATCACATTTGGCTAATGGCTCTGATAGCAGAAAACTCTTTTAATTTCAATGTGTCCAGGTGCATCTCAAAAGATTAGAAGCTATTTAAAAGGTTAATTTATTTTAGTTGTTCATTTCAAAAAGTCCATCTATTGTCTATATCCCCTTATCGTTGCAGGGTCCTAGGGTCATTCAAAAAGTGAAACAAACTCAAATATTAAACAAATTCATAACGCAAAGAGTGATATTTTTCAAACATTGTTTTTTGTTCATTTAAAACCCAAAATCCTGATTCTCTGAATATTAGATAAATAAATAGGTAAAGATTTATGAATCCAAAAATATCAGTCTACTGAAAGTACGTCCATGTGCTGTATTGTACATGCACTCACCCTTGGCCGGGACGACATCTGCATAATTTACTGCATCAAGTTTCATCAGGAAGGCCCGCTCTGTCTTTGAAAGCCCCCTCAACCCAGTGCAGGTGGTGGGAGACAGAAGAACTCCAGCAAAAATAACCATTTTGGACAATGTCTGCCAGCCCATGCATGCAGCTGTAGTAGATCTGGAGAGCTCCTCCAGTGACCGACTGCAGCATCCTAGGAGCACAAAGGAGCATTATGGCAGGTCCTTACTCCCAGCAGCTGTTATGACCATCACTGCTCAGTTTAAACTCAATAAGCTGTTTACATTGGTGCTCTTATTTGCACAGGTTGCAGATGGCAGACTTGAATTTCCCCCACTGAAGGACAATAGAGGGTATTTATATTCTATTCTCAGATCCTTGCCTGGATTTAAGATCTTTGAAGAATATGTTAATAAGCTCTCTCAGTGTAAGCTCCAGGACCTGAAAATGTCTCCCTCTCTGCATGAGTCTGCATACATGAAGGAGGTGGATCGGCTGGTCCACTGGTGTGGCCAGAACCACCTTGGTCTTAACTCACTCAGCATGGGCGAGATGATGCTGGATTTCCACAGGACACCCCCTTTACTGCCTCCCCTCACCATCCCCCACAACACTGTCTGCTGTGGATCACTTCTTGTTCCTAGGAACCACTCTTTCCCAGGACCTAAGATGGTCCTTGGACTTAGACGCTGTTTGGAGGAAGGCCCAGCATAGACTGCACTTCCTTCAGTAACAGGAGTACAACTTGCCGAAGGAGCTGCTGGTCATCTTCTCCATCATTCAGTGCGGCCTGTGTTTGTCCATCACTGTGTGATCCATCAAACAGACTGCAAGAAACAATTATTTCAATTATAACAGAGTTTTTAATCCCTGCAGGGAGGATCATTAGGGCTGACTTTCACTCCATCCAGGACTTATACGGGTCTGCCAGCTAACATCCACAGGCCCCATACATCCCACACTCAAACCTTTAAGATATTAACCTTTAGGTTGGTGTTACAGAGATACCAGCAAAAATCAGCTGCTGGTGAGAAAGTTTCCCCACCCTTATGAACACTTTACAGAACCCCGATTGATACCATCTTATTTGCAACTTTCCAAACGTGTCATATATATATATATATATATATATATATATATATATATATATATATATATATATATATATATTTAGAAAGAAAGAGAGAGAGAGACAGTTTAATGTGAAAGACCAATACAAAGTTGTATCCAATTGTGAAGTAGAAAGAAAATTATGATTTCTTTTTTTTAAATAAAAAAATTAAAGGGGCAATAAATATATATATATATATATATATATATATATATATATATATATATATATATATATATATATATATATATATATATATATATATATATATATATATATATATTTGTATATATATATGAAATTTTTTTATTTTTGTTTTGTGAGAACATTACAGTATTGTAGCGAGTCCTTCCAGGGAATGCACAAAGCCATTATTGTCACTCACAAAAACTTTTTGTCTTTACAGGATTATACACAATTAAATACATTTCTTCCAACAACTTTGAAAAAAAACTGGGAAAGATAGACATACACAGAAAGACTTAGGGTAAATAAGCAGGATGTCTACCATACAGTTTTTAAAGTTAAGTGTAAGACCGATAATGCTTATATACAGGACATTCAGAAAAAATAAATAGTAGGGTTGTACGATCAGCCAACCCGTATATGTGTCTCTTCAAGGCCAGTGTATTTATCCCACTTTGCCCACCTCTTACTGAATATGGATTTTTGAAGTCGGAGTGAGGAGGTGATTCTTTCCGTTAGATAAATGTCATTTACAATACTTATCCACTCCTGTATTGTGGGTGGGTCAGGGGTGGACCAGTGTCTTGTTAGTGCTTTTTTGCCAGCGGTTATCAAAATATCGAATAAGTATTCATCAGCTTTCCTGATCTGTAGATCAAAGTTTCCTAAAAATAATATTGAGAATTGAATTGGTAAATTGGTATTAAATAATCCACTTAATATTTTATAAAGCTCTGCCCAGAAGGGTTTAACCACTGGGCATTCCCAGAAGACATTCCAATGATTGGCTTCCCGGTGTCCGCACTGTCTCCAACACAAAGCTTCTCCTCCGGCAAAATGTGTCATCTGTTTTGGAGTTAGAAAGAAGCGGATCACACACTTCTAACCAAACTCTCGCCATGAGTGTGAGCTGGTACATTTCCACTGGGACTGGCAAATGTCAGCCCAATCCTCCTTAGATATTAGCAGATTACCCTCCCTCTCCCACCTTTTCCTGATGTAATCTGTATTATGGGATTTTGTAGACAGTAGGCCTAGGACCTTGGACTTCTATACAACTGTCTAGTAGATTGGACTGTTTCTCCTCAGCTCAGGTAAGACACTTCTGTCTTTGTCTTGGGGTCAGGAGTGGTTCAACACAGCCCTCTGTGAGCAGACAGCACTTCTAGCATGACTTTTTGTGGCTTACCGTCCTTGTGGTAGGTGTCCGTGACTGTCTGCTGGACGACTGTCAGGAGTCTTCCCTGTGATTCTGTAGCCCATAACATGACTGTCACATAACATTTCTGAAGCATAGATGTAAATGTCATTGGTCTGTAATATAAATCTTGGGGAAATTAAGTTTTAGGTTCTCATTTGCTGTAAGCCACAATTGCTAAAATATATGTAAACTCAGTTATTTAATAATTCAGCTAATTAAGCCAATTAATCTATAAAATAAATGAGTTTATTTTTTTAAGTTGTAATGAAATAAATTAACTTATTATATATACTCTAATATACTGACATGCTTAAGTACATAGGTTATCATCTTTTTAGGGCTGTAGAAACTACTGATAAGTTTATGCTGGTTTGTACCTGCTTCTACTATACTGAAGTCTTGTTGTGATTACATTTTCACTCCGAGCACAGAACCTGTTATCTGATGTTAATGTAAATGCAACAAAATCCCACTTTTCATACCACACTATTCTTCAGCGGTTAGTTGTCCAACGTGTCTGAATATTGCTGTTGGAATAAAATGTTTTATCCTCTTGTTTTGGCTTTTCCATTTCAGGGGTCGCCACAGCAAGTCGTCTGTCTCCATCTAACCCTATCTTCTGCATCTTTTTCTCTCATGCCAAGTACCTTCATGTCCTCTTTCACTCCATCCATTTATCTCCTCTTTGGTCTTCCTCTTGGCCTTCTGCCTGGCAGTTTCAGCCTCAGCATCATTTTAGTTCTTACTGTCCCTCCTCTGTGCAAAACATCTCAGTCTGATCTACCTGGTTTTATCTCCCACTGATGTACTCATTCCTGAGCCTATCCATTCTTGTCACTTCCAAAGAGAACCTCAACATCTTCATCTCTGCTACCTTCAGCTCTGCCTCCTGTCTCTTCCTCAGTGCCACTGTCTCTAAACTACACTAGATCTCTGGTCTCACCTCCGTCTTGTACACCTTCCCTGTCATTTTTGTTGATACTGTTTTAGAACACAACACATTTGACTTTTTTCTCCTGCTCCACCAGCTACAGACTTTGGTAGGACTCTCCGGGACCACACTGAAATGTTTCCGGTCATATCTCACAGGCAGGACTGAACATGTGGCACTAGGAGAATCTAAATCACTACCCCATACAGTCAGTTGCGGAGTTCCACAAGTTTACACCACCTTTATGCTCCCGCTTGGTAAAATCATCCATAAACATAAGGTTTAATTTCTTTGTTACACGCAGGACACACAGTTACACATAAAAGTGGACTCCATGCTCCCATCAGTTCTGCCACCTCCACTTCAGGATTCCCTGAAGGAGATAAAAGCATGGGTGGCTGACAACCTTCTTCAGCTGAACAGTAGCAAAACCAAAGCAATCCTCATTGGGACCCCACATCAAACCCAATTATGCTCCCTTAGCAGTATCCCTATTTTTGGTCGTAACATTATCCTGTCATCCTCTGTCACAAATATTGGAGTCAGACTGGACTCGCACCTCACATTTGACACCCACATCCGTCACCTCTGCAAGATCTCCTTCCTCCACCTCAAAAACTCCACCCCTCCCTCTCCCAACCAGATGCAGATAAGTTAGTCCATGCCTTTGTCTCCTCCAGGTTGGACTACTGCAATCCTCCTGGTCAGGATCCCTGGCAAAAACCTGCAGAAACTCCAGCACATTCAGAGCTGTGCTGCCCGGGTCCTGACGAGGAGGCACAAATATGTCCATATCACCCCTGTGCTCAAATCCCTCCACTGGCTGCCCATTCAATGCAGAATTCACTATAAACTCTGTCTCCTCACTTAGCAGTGCATAGATGGAACTGCCCCTGCCTACCTCAGCGAGTTACTCGAGTTACCCCACACACCACCTCACAAAACCTCCACTCCACCACCTCCTCACTCTGCCTTCACCAACCCAGGACCAAACTCTCCTCTAAGGGAGACAGGGCCTTCCAGGCAGTTGCCCCTCAGCTCTGTAGTGCCCTCCCAGAGACCCTGAGAGCCCCACAAAGTGTGGAGGTCTTTAAAAAAGGCTTTAAGACATTCTTTTTTGAAGAAGCCTTTTAAAAGCTGTGTTGTGATTTTATTTGTAATCAATTCATAATGGTTGTAAAATGCTATTTTTGATTTTTGTATTATCCCGGAGGTTGTTTTTTGCCCTCTGCTCTGTAGCACTTTGAGATTTCTTTGAAATGTAACGTGCATTATAAATAAAATGTATTATTATTATTTTCTTCATTTGTTCCTGCCTGCTTGGACATGATTCTTCTCCACTTTTCCACACTCGCCATTGCTCTTGACTGTTGATTCTAAATACTTAAAATCAGATTCTTGTCCAGAAGCTGATAGACTTGTACCTTCATTTTTTGTGTGGAACATTTGTATTTCCCTTGTTTAAAATAAAACTGCACATTTTAAGTTGTCATATGAACACATAAACCTACAACTGACCCAGATCTCAAAACAGTCTGTAACGCTAACTCAATAATATTTGTGCAATTGGGAATCGGAAAAGCCCATGTGCATGTTGAAATATTTTGTTCCAACATGTTCTGTGAGATGGAAGATGTTATGATTTGCCACGTTTAGCTTACCACGAACTGTGACTCAGTGTAGTGGACAGTACGGAAACCATGCTGTTTACCTCACATTGAATTTGTGTGCGTTTGTGTATGTGTGTCTGTGCGGCAGTGACCTCATTTCAAATTGCAGCCCACTCATTTTGTGAGCGTGGTGGGTTTTTACTGACCTAGAACAAGGGAAAGGGGCTCAGGAAATCCAGCGCTGCGCTCTTGTGTGTTCTTGCATATGCGCACGTCTCCGAAACTGTAAATATACGCATGTGTGCATGAGCCTTTAATAGGAATTTGAAAGCCGGTAACATAATAGCGCACACCATTTTTTGGAAAAATGTCATTCTCACTTTCTCTTACTCCTCCTTCCTCACGCCGCCTCGCTTTCATTTGTCTCCTTCTTTGACAAATAGGACCAGTGTCCATTAGGATGCTATATGAGGTGGCGGTGACACAGGGCACTCTTGATGGCCCCATAACGCTGTCTCAACTCCCCAAATGCACACACATTTAAGTCTCCCTGCCTTCCTCTGCCTCCTCATCCATTCTTCGTGTTCTTTAATATCAGAGCTCATTGCTCTTTGTCATCCGCTGCAAGCCATCCCCGTGCTGTCTCTTTATGTGTGTTTGGCTCAATCCCCTACCTACACCCCAACACATGTCTGATGTATGATCCAGGGCTGGCTTTCATTCTGAGGGGAGCCCACTGTTTCCCTTGCGAGAGGGGAGTTTGTCCTCTTTCCTGGCCTCTAATGTTTTCCAGGCCCCCTGGACTGAGTGGCAGGCTGGATGACAGGTAAACTCCCCGGCGCTCACAAATGGTCCATTGGCAAAACCTGGTTGAGTTCATTGCCAGTATATGGTGGTTTCCTAGAGCACCATGAGACAATCTCTAATGCAGTTATTCACAATATAAAGGCCTGTGACTTCAAACTATGGCTGATTGTAGCATGCAGACATAGTTTGCTGCAGTAGTATAAAAACCTAAATGAGTTCATATTTTGTCAAACTTTAATGTAGTTTTTAGAATATAACGGGATAAACCAACACTTATTACTTATTACATAATTCAGCAAGAAATTAATAGATGGTTTTCTTTCTTTTTCATAAATTAAAAAGGTAGGGGGGTGTATTTATGCAATCAAGAATCAAGAGTCTTTATTGTCATTATGTAACCATACTGAAATGTTGGTAAGAAAACGGCTCAGAATTCACACATAACACAGAGACACAAATCAAAGACCTGAATGTTCAAATTGAAAGCACTGATAACCCTTCCCCAGAAGCTGAAAAGCGTGCAAATGGTAGTTCGCATCTGATAAGGTCTAAATGTTCAAATCAAAAAAGACACCAGTCACTTTACACAATGATGTAAAATACTGTGTAATTGCATGAGGGTACTTGATGTTGCAAATGGATATTAGCAAAAATGTAAACGTTCATGTTAGTTGAAATGAACTGTGCAATTTGCATAGATGTCCACAGAAAAACACTCCCTGAGAAGCTAAAAGTGCACAAATAGACATTAGCAGGTGGGAGACGGTGTAAATCATTCTCGATCAAATCCAGAACCTGTGGAACAAGCAGCATGTTTATAAACATTTAAACAGACTATGAACTGGGCTGGTGGTTTATTGGGTCCTCAGCAGGGGATGATAGCCTTCACAGCTTTGGGAATGTAGCATATATTAAACCCCCCTGAGTCAATACATTTTAGAACCACATTTCACTGAATTTCCAGCTTCTCTTCCAGCAGACTCTTATGTCTCGAAACGATTTGCAGTTGTAGACACAGAAATCTTTGCCCATTCTTATTTGGGAAAGAGCTCAAGCTCAGTCAGAATGAATGGGAAGTAGTTGTAAACACAAATTTTAAAGTCTTGCCACAGATTATCAGTTGGGTCTCTGGACATTACATGGACCATTGTGATAGGTAATAGTTTTATCCAAACCTTTTCTTTGGGGCTCTGTCTGTATGATTGGGGTTGTCGACTTGCTTGAAGGCAAATCTCCACCCCGGTCTCAAGTCTTTTGCAGCAGTCAACATTTGCAAACTACAGATGTGACTTATATGGCTTTCTTCCTGCCATTCTTTGAAAAAAGGCCAGATTTACAGGGTGCACGTAATTGTACTGTCGACAGATCCTGGATCTCTGCAGCTCCTCCATAGTTGCCATAGGAACTCTTGGCTGCTTCTCTAATTAAAATTCTTCCAGCTCAGCCTGGTAATTTAGTTTATTTCTGGTAGGTTTGCAGTTGTACCGTACTATCTCCATTTTAAGATGATGGTTCGAACAATACTTAGTGAGTTGCCCTATGCCCTTGATATTGATCTATAACCTAACCCTGCTTTGAACCTTTCCACAACTTCTTCCCTGACGTGTCTGCGGTGACCCTTGGTCTCCGTAGTGCTATTTTTTCACCGGTGTTCCCAAACAAACCTTTAAGGTATTCACAGAACAGCTTGGTTTATAATTGAATTATGCACAAATGAACTCTATTTAATCATTTGGTGACTTGTAAAGGCAATTCATTGAACTGGATTTTTATTAAGGGTTGTCAGAGGGAAGGGCGTTGAAACACGGTACACTCTACAGATCTTTATTTGTAAAAACATTTTAAACTGTGTATCAATGTCCCTGCTTGAGATTGTACTACTTTATGTTGATCTTTGACATATAATCCGAATAAAATAGATTTTGGTTTTAATGGGACAAAAAGTGAGAAAGCTCAAGGATCATTCACATTTTTTTCAGGGCTGTGTATTCTATTTTCATGCATTTATGAACGCTGTTTTTATGTTGTGTATCTATTTGAATGAAAACATGCCATGTCGATAACTTATAATTTTGATTTTAAACTCTTTGTTTCTTAAACTTTGTAAGCAGTTGATAGTAGATGACTCATTTTTGAATTTGTACGACCACTTTGAGCAGTAGTGATGTTATACACAGGAGGAAATGCTGATTGAACCAATCACTAACTCGTCATTGACTGCCTGTTGCGTCTGAAACCAGCACTGTGGTGTGGTTAGGGTTTATGTGAACAAGAATCTCCCCATGCTCTTTGAATGTCACAAACTTCCTTCTAAAAGAAGCGGGAAGCATCACAGCTCTCTTTAGTTTCAACCTGGACAATTAAACAAAGGCTGTTGACGTCTGGGAATGAAACGGATATCTCGTCACAGATTTTTTCATTAGAATCCACAATTTAGCCTGAAACGTCGACCAAATAAAAAAATTAAGACTGAACTCAAGAAGCACATTTTTGTTAGAAGTATCTGGAATAACACCAAGGTACACTGAAACCCATTAGGTTTTTCAGGTTTTTTTTTCTTTTTACTTCCTACAGTCCTAAAACATGCATAAGCACGGTTATTCATCTTGTCTCCCAGTAATCGATTCGCTCCACCTCTTGCCTGATGAAAACTGGCAGAGACTCCAAGAACTAAGAGAAATAAGTAGGCTTGGAAAATAAATCAGTGGAAAATTTGACTTAGCACCAAAAATTTAATTTGGGGTTTGAGTTTTATTTCCATGAAGTGATTAAAGTGATTCATGTTGTTTTTTTTATATTCTGAGTGACACCCTAGCTAATTTGTTGATAAATGTTAGTTTTTTGTGGGTTTTGTGCCTTAAATAATTTCTAATAGTCATTGACTTTTTATGAAAGATTAGATAAAAGCCCACTCCCTGTCTGTCTGTCTGTCTTAATGAGCTCCAGCATTTTGGGATTGGAGGCCCTTTTTGCAATCAAACATCTTCAGTCAACACGATTGCTCAGGAGGAGAGATTGCTGCAAAATGAACAAGTTAATGCAATCAACTGCCCACTGCTGCCACATGCTTACTCAGATATTGTACCTATACTTTCACAATGCTTTAAGTACACTAGTACAATAAATACGTTTAGCAACTTGATACTTTTTAAAATATTTGTATATTATATATGATTCAGTTTTTAGTAAAATATCTTTGTCATATTGAGAATTGCTGTTAGCATGGTGCCTAGTGCAATCATTCACACCTTTGCCTCACGTTTTCACATTACAACCGCACGCTTCAATGCATTTTAAGAAGATCTTATGTGATTGACAAACACTGCATACTTTTTACACCGGAGTAAAAGAATACATAATTAATACTAATATACGTGATCATCTTTGTTGTGTTTATACAGGGTTTACTTTGAAACTTTTAAAAGAAAGTAACGTTTCCTTTCTGTAGCACCTTTGACAGACATAAACGTCTCAAAGGGCTTCACAAAGAACAAGTTGTTTAAAACAGCAAACGCATTCAGTAAAGGCTTGTCTGAATAAAATGTTGGTTGCTCCAGCATGAAAACCATGTCAATGCTGATATTTAAGCTGATGTTAAAACATGAGAGTGGTAGAATATGGAGAAGATGTACGTGTATCAGCTTGACTGTGTGGCTTGCATACAGCAGAGAACTGGCTCCTCTTCATGAGTAAAAATATCAACTTTTTTGCCTGAATAAATCTAAAGGTTGACCTAAAGGTCTATAGCAGCCATTTACTACCACATAATGTCACAACAATGTGCTCAATTGGAGTCGAAAAAAATCTCCCTCATTTGTCTGAACCTTCTCAGAAAACGGGATATTAAAGCCATTCATGAACCAATTATTTCAACGCATTTATGCAACATACAGAAGATGTATAAAGTCAACTACAAAGGTTTGTCCTGACCACTATTGTATAATAATTGTAATATATAGGTATCTGTTATGGTGCTATGTATATTCAGACAATATTTAGGTGTTGGCCTACATTTAGAATACTTAAAAGACATTTTGTCTCTTTCCAATTTTTTCCACACCATTGCCCGAGGCCTTTTTGTGGGCAAAGATTTGGTTGTAGATCTAAGTTTAGAATGAGGTTTGAGTTGAGATTAGGTAAGGGCTGAGGTTAAGCAGCTAGCTTTTGGTTAAGATTAGTATAAGGGGCTGGGAGACACATTATGCAAATGTATTTCCTCACAAAGACGGCTTTAAAAATACTCTGCGTTCTCAACGTCTCATCTGATTTAGCTTGTCGGTCTGCCGGGTAGGTCTGCCTGCCATTGTCTGCCATCTTTGGAAATGAGACACTTATTTGCACAAATATACAAGATGCATCACTGCTTGGACTTGTGCAGAAATTATTGCTTACATTTTATTCAAGATAAAAAGTGTAAACATATTGAAGACACACGCATCGCACATGTAACACATGTATCTGTAGTGCAATCTGTCACTTCTGAAGGCAAGCTTTCTGATGTTGTTTCCCACGCTCATCACTTGAAATAGGTCTGGAGGCCTTCAGCATTCATCTGTAAAAACACACACACCTACACACAAAACTCGTGACTCCATCCCTGCAAAGAATTTCCTATAAATACACAATATGGAAGAGCTCTGAAAGAAGCAGGTGCTTTTTGCACCGCCTTATTTTAAAAACCCAGAGGTTTCATCTTTACGTGCTCATATACGGATTGGTGCATATATATGTATATATATATATGTGTGTGCTTATGATTGTGTGTGTGTTTGTCTGCTGTCTGGGAGCGGGTGTATAGCCAGGTGCTTGCTGACATACTGGGGCTTTGTGGTTGTGGTTGGTGGCTTGCTTGCTGTGCAGACAACCGAGAAGGAACTGTCTACTTTATCTATCTGCTTGTGTGTGTGTGTGTGTGTGCGTGCTTGCGTGTGTGCGTGTATGCGTGCGTGTGTGCTCGTGTGAATGCATGCGTTTGAGAGAGCATAACATGAATGTAGATTCTATTCTGTATCGCTCAGACTGTTTCGTGACAAGACTAACGGGATATGGTTTCCGCTGCAGTCACATCAGTGCATGTGACTGTGCACGTTGCACTCTGTTTGTGTATGCGCTTACACTCATGCAACAGTTGTCTTCTGATTTTTAGCCGTGCAGTGGAGCGCGCTGCAGACACAAATTAACAACATCCGTCCTCTTTTATTGTCTACAGTCTCCCCGACGCACCAGCGCTGCAGAAATACTTCAGCAGGTGACAGATCAGAGGATATGGTAGCATTGGCTTTGTCAAAGGCCCCATTGCAACCCACATGCAGAGCTTATTGCGGGCTCACTACAAATAGAAACAATGGTTGGAGTGGGAGTAGATGCACCATGCCATTCCCGCAGCCTTGGCTCAGGACCTGTGGTGGCACATGATGCTCGGGTGAATATGACTGAAGCTGAACAGGCGCAAAACAGCAACACAGGTCTGGTGCCACTTATGGCTACAAAATAACAGTAAACCCACTAAATCATGTAGGAAGGTACTTTGACATGTGGTCTAACATCAGATTATTTTCCTGGATCAGAGCCATTTTTAGAATTGCAATAATGCATCAGCAACTAATGACAAGTGATGGCTTTACTTACTTGTCAGTAGAGCCATGGCTTTCTGCTAACTAATGATGCACATCCAAGTCTGTCTATTTGAATCTTGTATCGCAAATGATATAATGCCTCAAATGGCAAAAACAACATTGTTTTCTTTTTTTGTTTTTGATCAGTTTCTGAAGCTGTGAAAAACCTTTGCTGCCTTCTCAGAGCGAGAGCAGAAACAAGGCTAATGTTGCCACAGAACAGGACATATGTTGCCACATTCTCACGGTGTTGGTTAGCCAAACCTCCTTACCCAGAAGTCTTGGCTAGGTTCTGCTAAGTTGAGTCATCTCAACACAGCTAAAGGCTTCACCCACACATAAACCGCTGCTTACTATCTGAGTCACAGAGATGAAGCTCTCAAATTCTTACACTTTACACATTTAAAACGCACAGATTTAACCATCCTTACACTAAGGCTAGTATCTGTATTTATTTTATTGCTGTCAGGGATGGATTAGTTGATTTGTAATTTTAATTTTAATTAGAAATATCAGATTTGAGGGAAGAAAATGCATACTAGTGTAACACAACTGACATTTGCTGTTAGAATGCATCAAGAAAACGCTACAAAGTGCTTTCTGAAAACCCACACACAGACATCCACACTTTTCCATTATAACGTCAACCGATTCTGCATCACCTGATATTTCAGCCAGAAGTCACTGTTTATATTCATGTGTGTGGGAATGACTTGCTCTCTTGCATCATTGTTCAGCACTAGCTGCCATTTCAAATTAGATTAAATCAGCTCTTGTAAGGGGGAACTCTTGAAATCAAATGATGCTGATTCTGCTTTGAGGTTATCCCTCAGCTTAGGATCTTAAAGAACCTAAAATAAAGACTCATTATGTTTTTTTTCTCACACCCTAAAAGATCATACACCAAGTTAGTAGTTGCTTTTATTAGTAACAGATGTGTATTAATTTTGGAATCACTTTACTTTGCATTTTATTCTTTAACACTCATGCGCACACACACACACACGCACACACACAAGTGACACATATTCCTATTTACTTTTCTTTTTTGTGTCCTGTCTGGCAGTGTAGCATTAAGCATTGCTGTCTTAATGCCAAAGAGAGCCCAACAGATTTTACTTTCACAAGTGGAGCCTTACTGCTTTCACCAAAGTGCTCCGCTTGATTTATATATGCAAGAAGTAGATTTTATGCTGGGACTATTTCATGTTCAATGGACACTAAAACATCTCCATCCTTAGTGGAGACCTGAGATGTCCCAGGAAAAGGGGGCAGTTCAAACCCAACCTGACAAAAAGACAAACAGAAAACCACATACACAGTCACATTCACATGTTCCCACCTTAGTGCCCCTACATATGGGAAAAAAAGGGGACGCAGTACACACACTCAAACTCACCACACACATGCTATATTCCCAGTTCCAGGCACCGGCACCCCAGAGGGGTATCCAGTCCCCAGACCCGGGAGGTGAACCCCAACATCAAGATGGAGGGGGGAGCACCACAACCCAACCTACCCGATCCATACTCTGGTACTAACCCCCCAGCCCAGACGACCCTTGGGCCTATCCACCCGGAGATGGAGCCAACATGAACCAAACGGGCCAACCAACCAGAGCCCACTCCACAAACCCTGAGGTGCTACCTCCCCCACACCCTGCCCTCCATTCCTAAGCCCCCCCCCCCCCACCCCCCATGTTCCAGGGAGAGCAAAAGCACCAGCCCCAGGCAAATCCCAGCAGACCCCAAGGCACCCCCATGGCCAAGACCCTGATGAGCTGGCCTTCTCCTACTCCAGGCCCCACACCCCGGATGGCAATCGGAGAACAGGGGTGTGAAAGGCCCCAAGCCTGCTTCTGCCTGATCAAATATTGTGTTGTTGCACGTTGTCCTCAAGTGCATTTAAAACTGAGAGGGCCAAAAACAGCCCTCCCCCATGCACCCTACCCAGAACCCTCAATGTCTGCGAATGGGGGCATAGGAAGCCACCAGGGGTGAGGCCTACACAATCAGCCCCCCCCCCCCCCCAGATGCCTTAACCCGCCGCCTCCTAATGCCCTACATATAAGGATGTTATAAATGAAAGTGTCTAAGATGTATAATAAAATTGGGGTCAAGGACATCGACAGACAGTGGGGCCGGGAAATCGTCCCCAGCGACGCCCCCACCCCCAAGGTCCTACATGTGTGGCAGCGTGATGGAGCAGGGAGAGGGAGGTTTCTGGGGATAGGAATGAATGACTGGGGAGCAACATGCCCCACCAGGAAGTCAGCTCCCCCATTGACTCCTATAGACCAGTTCACGCGTGACGTCAGCGCTACATCCGGATCTCGGTGGTTGAAACAGCGCTGTTCTCGTCTACTACATGACAAAACGGGTGATTTAGAGCGTATTTTTAGTTAGTTTATTTTTGGAATCTAAACAATGCCTACGACTTGTTGTGCTCCCGGTTGCACACAGAGGCATTCCAAATCGTCGGATGTACGTTTCTGTCGTTTACCGAAGGAGGAAAGACGAATAAAGAAATGGATATTTTCAATGAAAAGAGCGCAGGCAGAAACTCCCAATGGACTGGGGGATCCATCATACTGCGACAGAATATGCAGTCTACACTTCATCTCCGGTAAATACAACTTAATTCTGCTCTAGTCATTGTTCTACTTAAATAGCGGCGGAGGGGAGATGGTGATCGCTACACGGGCCGGAGAAGCGGTAGCAGCAGCCGCTGACTATTCCGGCCCGTGTAGCGATCGCCACCTCCCCTCTCCTCCGCCCGTTCACGGGCGCTAGTACTTCTGTGTTTACGCTGCAATGTCGCCGACACCCCCACCCATTTTAACAAGACAAAAACACCAAAATAATCCGTAGTGAACTATGTTTTTTTTTAACCTACCGGGCGGGTCTTCCTGTCCGACTCCGCATTCGTATGTTACACATGTCTGAACATCCATCCATCCATCCATGTTCTGACCCGCTTAATCCCTCATGGCGTCGCGGGCGTTGCTGGAGCCTAAGTCCAGATATAATATAATTGCAGCCGTCCAGTGGTTTCATGCTTCCATCCTCTCTCGTGTGTACTGGCCTGCGTGTTTATAAGGTAGCTGTATATGTCGCGGTACTGAACGCTTGGCAGCATTTCACAGACTCGCTCCGTCCCTTCAGGCTTTTGCTGTGTGGATCTGGCAATCTGATACCATCAACCATCAACTTAGTCTTAAAACGATCTTGTGATACGTTATCTAAAGAAGAAAAATACGTGGAGAACTCGTCAGTTTCTCTGTTTGCGTCCGCCATTGTGTTCGTCTTTTGCCAACCAGTCCGGCGCGCATGCGCGAAAAACCCGAATCAAAACAATAACAATGAACTGGTCTATAGGCACCCTAGTTATCCAAAAGCCCAACTGGAGAGGGAGGCTACGCACCACCATAGTCCTCAGGGCCAGAGATTGCCGGCAGGGTCTGAGAGCCATCCGCAAACTGAGGCTGAGACCAACACCCCCCAAGCCCACCAGCCCACCCTTCGGACCGTCCAGAGGGAAGAAAAGGGGATAAAAACAAAACACTCTAGTCAGCCAGCCTGCTCGAACCATGCAGACCTCTGTTCCCTGGATAGAACCAGCACCAAGAACTGCCATAAACCAGGACTGAGACAAGGAGTCGGACACAGAGCTATCCACAATCCCCCACCCCACCATCCCCCACCCCAGCACTAACATTCAAATATATTCCTAAAGCCTCTGAGGTCAGCTTTTTCCCTTTGATTTAACTAGAATATAATATAATTTACTTTTTCATGCACTGTAGAAAAATGCTAATATATTCTCTCTGTCTATGTGCCATTAAATCAGACTACACTTTTTCTGCTTTAGGTCCGTTAGGATTAACAAACTTCATTTTATTCACTAAGTGCCAGAATAAGGAGTGACATTGTGTGCGAATTTCATCAATATCTGAAGTTTTCAGAAATTTGATTAGTATTTAAACTGTATAACCTTTTCGCCTCCCCACAAATTTTCTATGAGCTTTTTTATTCAGACGCTTTCGGAACTAATTTAGTTTTAAGATCAAGGTCAGTCATTGTCTGTTTGGAAGACCCTTTTTCTCCAGCTTTAACTTGCTGTCTGACTTCTTAACATGTTGGTTCAATAATATGTTTTCTTTGTGATGCCATGTAGTTTGTATAGTGCGCCAGTCACTCCTGCAGCAAAACAACCACACTACCTGATGCTACCGCCCCCGTGCTTCACAGTTGGGAGATTGTTCTAAAACTAGCAAACTTCTCCCTTTTCCTCAGAATATGACAATGTTCATTATGGCCAAACACTTTAATTATCGTTTCATCAGAACCCAGATAATATCTCGAAAAAAGAGATCTTTGTGTTGCTTTTTTTAAATTGTAATGGGGCTTTTTCAGTTGCGTTTGAAGTTAATCGCCTCTTCCTTTCATTTCCGCCCATGCATTTCTTTTAATACTTTCATTTTAAAACAGACCTATGAATATACAAAACACAAACAACTGTAAACAAGACAAACGGCCTGTCCACGGAAAAAACGCATGAGCATGAAAGCACGTGCATTGAACGCAAAGCCTTTAAAGTGAAGAGTTTTTGCAGCTGAGATGAGGTCCAGATGACAGAAGCCAGAGGTGGTCAGCAAGGCTTTGCGCCTTCTTATTTAAGGCATAGAGTGGCCGTCATGAAACAACACAGAAAAAAACAGACTGACAAAGTTGCTCTGAATACGCTCAATGAAGGGGCCCCAGCCCAGACATCAAGGAAGTTTGATCATAAGCCTGTAAACGCTGTGTTGCCCAGGTAGTATTTCATAATGAGTGATTGGCTGCCTGACAAAGTTTCAAGCTTGTGGGTATCGAAAAAAAAAAAAAGTGGTTGGGGGATGGGACCAAATCTTAACTGCAGTTGAACAAAAGACGTCAAGTGACCACCAAGGTAGAGTTGCTTTTCTAAGAGATATGCTTTTTGCCACCTGCTGCAGGAGAACTGCATCCATAGTGGCATAAAGCTTGGATTCTTAGAAATAGGAGCATATATAGAGAGTATAGGGAGCTTCAGCACATCCTTAATCTGTTAAATGTGTTGCACAAGACAAAGTCACCTGCCTCCCCACCCTCCAAGCCATATGAGAGTGCCAGAGTGGAGCGGCCTTCAGTTATAGGCCAACTTCTCTGTCCAGTTGGATCTATGGCATAATTACAGAAAACCTACATTCTGGCATTGCAGGCCAGAAATTCAATAGTAATGGCAAAAGACAGGGAGGGCGAGGCCTCTCTCAGCTGTGGGTTTCAGCAAATGAGCCTTAGAAATGTGGGGAGGTTTGCCAGACCGAATAAAGGTGAAAATGATTGAGTCTATCATCTTAAGAAGGACTTTGCGAAATATATAAGCACATTTTGAAAAAGCTGACCTTTGAGAAACTACCATCTTAATGTTATTGACACGGCCAATCAACAAGAGGGAAAGACGTTTCCCAGGCACTGGCTTATATAGGTCACTGAGTTTAAATGTATGTATAATATAACTTTGTGTTTATTTTCTGAAAAGATTCAGTGTGTCTGTGTGTATTTACCTCTGTTCTGTGCAGAACGCTGGCTGTCGAGGGAAATCAGAGAGAGGCTGGCATAGTGTAGAATAGCCTCGGCACAGATCACTGGTTCCGGTATTAGTTTACTTTACAGTTTGGCTCTCTGTGGCTTGACAACTCTGTGCTCAGAGAACAAGATAACCATGCGACAGACATGCTATGCAGGTTCCCACAGCCGATGAGCGGCTAAGGCCACTCTTACGGTTGCTTAACATTGCCAACTTGCAGCAGCTTAATTTCTTGTCTTCCTCTTAAAAGACATGCAAACTCTCTTGCTTTTTTGAACTGTGAGATCTGTGGTTTTATCTGATCTTACTTGTCTTTTTACCAGTTTTGACTGGTAAAAAGAGGCTCCATGAGAATTGAACCCATGAGAATTATTTGTAATTGATCTGTCGATTCATTCCTATATTTAAGAATCAAGCAAACAAAAAAAAGTAAATACTTTTTCTGAGAATATACAGTTCTAAAAGCAATTAGAATGCAACTTTTCTTATTGTTGTGAAATGTTACAGTAAGTTCATCGAGTCATTAATTATAATTTTCTGTCTCAAGACTCAGTTAACTGCTAAAAATAAGCAGAAAATCTGATGCATCTCTTCCAGCATATGTGGTTGTTTTATTTGAACGTTTTACTCATTAGCTGGAGGATTTCTATTATGCAAATCAGCAAAAGAAACCTGCAAACTGAGCTCCTGCAGCCATCCCCCGCACTCTGTATGAGGACAATTGGAGTAAAACATGGTCTACATTGTGAAAATGTATGTTAAACGACACGTTTTGCAATCATGAGATCTTTCAAAACTTGAAATTCCTGCACATTCTTGCAGTTACTTTCAGTTTGAACAGAAACGCAGAGGAGGATGAATCATCACGATTATGCGTGTTACTTGCTGCATCAGCTTTATTAGCATATTTTTGTAGACTTTTTTTTTTCAGCAGAACAGCGTCGCTGTGGGAAGATCGGCGGCTCTAGTCGCTGCGTGTTGTGTCTGAGCGTCTCCCCGGCCTTCCCTAAATCAAGAAGGCAGAAGTGAGAAACGGTTGAGAAGTACGACCAGTGTCTTCCTGTTATGTGTGCGTGAAACCACAGACGGCTGTCTAAGTTGCTCGCACGCAAAAGCCAGGCCGGGAACCATGACAACGGCAGGTCCCCACATGAGGAAGGCGGAAGTGAGCCAACATGCAGAGGAAGTTATTGGTTTTTGATGGCCATTGGCGTGGTTTCATGAGAAAAACTGTGACTTTGCCCTTGTGCTCGGCCAATTGGTCGGCTGGCGTGGGAGCATAGCCTTCAGACTGATGATGCCGATTGCATCCCTTATCAAACAGTCTGTTGGGCAACTCGTCAGACATGTGAATTTAAAAAGTGCTCTGCAACCAAACAGAAAACACAACGGGGGTTGTCTGTCATAGTTTACGGCTTCTTTCTTTTTCCTTTTTTTTTAACCCAAGACGGCCACATTGAGATGCAACATGTCTTCTTCAAGGGGTTCCTGGTCAGGATTGTGGTGTAGATATACAAAGCAGGCAAAGTTTAAATGAATGTCTGATGGAATTAAAAGCATGGATGGCTTTTAAATTTTTTAATTTGAATGAAAGCATAATTGGGGTGATGATTTCTAGTCCTAATGAGACGTGGGATGTTTGGCAGACTATCGTGCAGTTGTCCATCTTATTTCACCTGAGGCTACTGGCCAAAATAAAAAGGCATTGTTTCGAAAGATGACTTCAAAACAGTAATCCATGACACTCGGCTGGATTACTGTAAATCTTTGTACCTTGGAGTGAGTAAGTCATGCTTATCGCGTCGATCATTTGGTGCAAGATGCTGCTGCAGTGCTTTTAACTGGAACACAAATGAGAGAGCATATTACTCCCTTTTTATTCTCTTTGCACTGGTTGCCTGTCAACAAGTTTCATTTAAAACTCTTTTTATTTGTTTTTGAAATCTTTAAATGGTTTTGCATCTCCTTACCTCTCTGAGTTACTGCATCTGCACGTCCCCCAGATCAGCTGATCTAGCTGTTGCTGGCGGTACCAAGCACAGACATATATACGTAGACGCGTCATAGGGCGCAGGTTCGCACGTCAACGTCACCGCCATATTGTATGTGGCAGAAAAAAGTTGAATTCTGTTATTGTGAACGTGGATTAGAGAAGATGCCTCATTCCTGTGCTGCATGGAAATGTATTCTGTCTGATTTCACTACTTGTATCTGCCTTCTATAAACTAAGGCTGCACCATGTTGCAAAACTGGACACACTAAAGCTGCAGAGTGGTAACACAGGCTATATATATATATATATATATATATATATATATATATATATATATATATATATATATATATATATATATATATATATTCTGTGTGTATGTGTTATGAATATAAGGATCAATTTGTTAAATCTAAACATTGTGGTCTTCATTATTTCATAAAACCATGTCACATGTGAACCTTTAGGAACAGACTTTTTGGGTGAGTATTAAAGAGGTAAAATTAATAATATGAGAAAAAAAGTCCTAGGTCAATAAAGTAAAAATAAACAAACAAACACAAAAGTGATAATGTTATGATAAAAACGTCATATTATGAGAATTAAGGGGGAACATTTCCAGAATAATCACAGTTTGCAGAATTATTTCACTCCTGGAGTAATAAAGCCAGGTTAGATTATTTTAAATACTTTTATTCTTTAGGAGAATAAATTCAGGAGAATGAAGCTAAAGGGAAACGAAAATAAACTTGTAATATTACAATAAAAATACTACGAATACAAAGTATATTCAGAGATTAAAGTCCCTCTGATACTGTTTAAGTGACTGAGTAACTGCAGATTTGCCACATTTAAGATGGCGGACGCTCTGACGCATCGCAGCATAGGCAGAACCCGCCCAATGACGCGTCTACTCTTATATTATGTCTATGGTACCAAGGACCCAGCTGAAGCTCAGGGGAGATCGGGCTTTTGCCATCGTAGCCCAATAAAGTGTGGACCGCTTTGCTGCAGCAAATTAAAACAGTCTTTTCATTAAACATTTTTAGATCTACTCTTAAGACCCACCTTTTGTCCTTAGCTTTTGACTCGGCATAAGGTGTTAAATTATTTTTTACTTTCTTCTTGTCTATGTTGTACTTTATGTTGTTACTTTTACTTGGATTGTTTATTTTTACTTTTGATTATTATTATTTCATTTGTTTTACATTTTAATGTTTTTATTTATTTATTTTAATCTTTCGGTTTTATTCATCTCTTTGTTCAGTGCCGGCTGTTTTTAAAGAGCTTTATAAATAAAGTTGGCTTGACTTGGCTGATATGTCCTCAGGTTTCTTTAGCTTTAAAATGCTTTAACAGTATCGTAAAGCTTTGGAGTTTGGCTGCCTTTCCAGAAATCTTCGGTCCAGTACCTGACAGTTTTCACAGGAATATTTTTGTTAGTGATAATTCTATTCTATCAAGTAATCTTGCCTAAAAAAAAAAAACCTAGCCCTCAGCTGATGAATCAGTTTTGTTGACCCATTTTAAACCAGATCTCATGGCACTTCATTGACAATTTCCCCCAAATTCTCATATTTTTCTCATTGCTTTGCTTGAATCTAAGAAAAGTACATACAGCAATTTGCCAAACAGAGCATAGTATCACAAGGAGATTCTCAAATAGTTCTTAGCTAAAAAAAAAACGTGTCATACAGTAAATAAAAAGCTCAAGAATCAGGGACCTTTTAGGTCCCGTGTCAGGTTTTTGCAGTTTTGTTTCCTATTTCTTAAGAACATAATGTTAAGATACTGATCATCATCTGTAGACTGGTTTGTTTGTTCTGTGCACACACTGCACGATATTCTGTCATGGAGATGTACAACATCAGCAAAGAAAATAGGTTAAAAAAAAAGTCACCATATATAAACAAAAACAGTCGAAGTACTTCAGGAAGTGAGGCTAACTCTACAGCGTCTGTAATTTGTATCTACATCCTGAACGCCATGCCCAGATAGACATTATTGTTGTAAACTGTATTATTTTAACCTTCCCAGTTAACATTAATGCATGAGTTGATGCAGGAGAAAGCCAGCCACCACGTCTGCTGCGACTATGTCTGTCTGGCTGCCGTGGAAATGGTGGTGCAAGAATCACCTGCGTTTAACAAACCACAGCAGTCGAACATTGCTCTTCCAGCCGAGTGTGATGGGCCTGAAGCATTCAAAGCATTTAACCACCAGATACCACAGGTACTTTGCAGAAACATTTCTTCAATAAACTAAACAGACACATTCAGGTTTTAAGAGGCAGCGACAAAAAACCGAACAGCTCTGGACTTCTCAGACCCTGAGTGAGGCTTTAAGGATCAATTTTTTAATCTTTCATTTCTGTTGATAAATTATAATCAGACACAAGATCCTGTTGAGTTGATTTTGTTTGGATTGCTGTACAACACATAAAAACACCATATTAAGTATTCATGTTACTTAAACCTTTCCGCATTTAGTAAAATAACAACACCAGACTTCATTGTTTTTTATCTGTATTTTAAAGGGGGTATATCATACAAAATCCACTTTTTTAGCCTGTAAATACATGTTGTTGTGTACTTAGAGTCTCTAGGACTACAAAAAATGTTCTCTGTTTTCTATTACTTTTTTAACTATTATATCACAGTGTTCGCTGCGGAACTGCAAAACAAGGTCATGAACTTCCAGCTCTCTGATTATACAAATCTGCCATTTTAAGTTTTTTTCATTGCAGTTTTGTAGTCCAAGCTCAAGGATGCCGAGGCTACAAGTGGATAAGTGAAAATGTTCGGTCGTTGGGTGTTTTAACCTACACACTTCATTACACCTTCCCCCAGCATACTACAAAAATGGCCAAACGGGGTGGAGAGATTTAAAGAGACAGCACCAAAACAAGTTGCTCTCAGATAGACCTCGGAACAGGGGTAAAGGGGGAAACATGGGTAAAATAACGAGGAATTCAGATGAACGCTTTGCAATTCTACTTTGTATAGACTACAACTGAATGATTTAAATGTGAAAAAGAAGACTTTAAAAAGCATGATATGTCTCCTTTAAGAGCTAAACAGACAGAAGCTGATGCATAATTTTAGTGTCCCTTTATTTAGCCCCTCTACTCTGATACACCTAAATAAAAGCAACCATCTGCCTTCAGAAGTCACCTAATCAATACATAAAGTTCACCTCTGTGTAATTTAATCCCAGTAGCTATTAGAGATCAGAACAAACAGATTCAGGATGATCAAGAAACAAGCAAAAAGGTCAGGCATAAAGTTGTGGAGAAGTTGAAGGTAAGGTCAGGGTATGAAACAAGACCCCAAGGTTGGAACGTCCGTTTGATACATAATCTGAAAAAGGAACGAGAATGGCACTACTGCAAACCTATGGAGACATGACTGTCCACCTAAACTGACAAGCAAGGCAAGGAGAACATAAATCAGCAATGCTGTCAACAGGCCTGTGGTAACTCAGGAGGAGCTGCGGAGATCCACAGCTCAGGTGGGAGAATTCAACGGTACAACTATCAGTCGTGCAGTCCACAAATCCAGCCTTTACATGAGAAGAAAGCCCATTTGCAGTAAACTACAAGCCCTGTAGGGGACACAGCAAATGGGTGGAATAGGTGCTAGTCAGACAATGCCGATATTACTTTTTGGTTTGTATACAAAGTGGTGTGTGGTAGAAAAGTAAAACTTAACATTTGCACATCACCATGAATAGTGAAACATGGTGGTGGTAGCATCATGTTGTGGGATTTCTTTCTTCCCCAGAAAGCTGGTCATAGTTGGAGGGAAGAGGGATGGAGATAAAGAGAGGACAATACTGGAAAACAAACCTTCAAGAAGCTACAAAGGTTTAAGACTGGGGCGGAGCCATAAACATACAGCCAGAGCTACAGTGGCAGAATAGTTTAGATCAAATTATATTTTATGTGTAAGAACGGCCCAGCTAAAGTCCAGACCTACGTTCAATTGAGATTCTGTTGCAAGACTTCAACATTGCTGTTCACCGAAGCTCTCCATCCAACTTGACCGAGTTTGAGCTGTTTTGCAAAGAAGAATAGGCATAGATATTAGTCTCTAGATGTGCAAATCTAGTAGAGACATCCCCCAACATGTTGCTGTAGTTTTAACGAACAGGAGTTCTACAACACATTGACTTCACTAATGCACACAACGCTCATCAGGTTTTTACTTATAAAAGCAATTAAAAACAAATAACTTTTCTTAACAATAATGGTAGCAATAATGCAATACTTTGTTGGCCTGTCACATAAAATCTGACGATTGTAGTTGTAATGTATCAAATGTGTGAAAGTCTGGGGGGAGTCATATTTACCTCCTTGTTTCCTTGTCAAGCTTTACATCTTTATTTAACATTGCTATTTATTAAAAAAACTGGAATGTTTTCTGCAATGCATCAAAATATGAGCGTGTAATATGGTTTTTGGTGCGGTTATGGTTTCAACTGATGGATGTAGCTGTGATTCTGTGTGGCAACAAATGCCCTTTTCCTCAGCATAACCCATTTGTTTTCTAAATTAATTATTCTAATGTACAGCCAGATCAAATTACAGCACACACAAGGCATTTCAGAAGCAATGTGTGGCGACACATGTGGCTGTTTCCCATAGCCACACCTGCCACAGCCCAGCTTCTTCTTTGCCTCAAGTCTCTAGTGAGCTGCGCTTGGGTTGACCAAGCACGCCACCAAGCAGCGTCAGGGAAGGGATCCCCACCCCACCCGACCGGCCTGACCCCAACAACTCAAAACCCGAAATGGGGAGTCAGTCTAAAGCGGCTGAGGGTTCTGTGGTGTTGCTCTGAGGGTTAAAAAGGAGTAAAATCAGATACAGACCACATGGAAACAAGTACCTGAGATTTGGGGGAGGCTTTTTGTGCGCTCTTAGTGAAGAGAGAGTGAAAAAGAGAGGAGAGGTGAAACGAAAGGGGGATGGGGGGGGGGGAGGTGTAAGTTTATGAGCTGCTAAATGTCAGGCTCACCACAGGTGGAAGCTCCACTGTTGACCCCATTAAATGCAAGCAAAATGGAGGGTCTGTTCAATCGCTCTGTGACTTCACATCTTACAATGCTGCTGGCAGCGATCGGAGCTCATGTAACAACAGCTCAGCAGTTAGCAGAAGCAGCGAGATTATTTCTTGTTGTTCAGCTCGTTTGACACACTTATAAATGCCATGTGGTTTGGTTAGAGGGGGGGACAGGCTGTTAGGGTCTTTTTGGAAGTCCCCATCTGTCAGAGATGTGACTGTGCTCATGGAGGTTACTAGCAGTAAAATCTTCCGAACGCAAGCGCTGCAGAGGTGGTGAATCGCTTGTTCATTGTACACGGGAAAACTAAATGCCGTTGACCTAGATAAGACATACACTGTATTTTCTTTGGACTACTGGTGTTTAAAAAAAAAAATCCCCCACAGAAAGTACATCTATTTTTCATCCAAGAAGGGCCAGCATCGCATGCTCTTTCATCTCCAGACAGCCTTCAGACTCAATGAGGCTGCAGCTTTCCATGTCAAATCCACAAAACTATGCCATCTTATTTCATGGGGGGATAAGGGATTTTCTACTTAGTCCTGTATTCCAGAGATCCTTCATTCACATTGTGGCTGGATCTCTTTACTGCCTGCGATTTTGTGGTAAAGTCAGCAGATCCTATTGAGGTCCATTACACTGTCCAGTAAAAGGCTACTGGTTTTAGGGCTCTGGTTAAAAACACAAAACCAAGCTAGGCTTTTAGGGTTGGTGCAAAGGAAAACCACCACTTCACAACAATGAATATTTTACCTTGCTACCGGCAGTCCAGCAGCATTTAGTGACCACAGGAAATGTTAAGTGATTCTGACCAGAGGCTAAGGGGGCACTTAACAAATGATAATGCCCACTATCTGTCAGTGCTCTGGGTTGCCACTGTTGCCTGAGAGCTCCATGGTGGATGGACCAAGACCACTCCACATCCACCACTGACCTGCCAGCTAACCACACACTCCGCAGCCTTCAATACACGCACACACGGGTAAGAAAAGGACTGTGAAATGACAGCTGCCGCTCTGGTGGCTGACTGACCCTCTGACCGGAGCCATTGCAGAATGACACCAACCTGACCTGCTTAAAAGGCATTTTACATTAAAAACCACAGCTGCACTCAGGGAGATGAAGGCTGAGTGGAGATCTTTATGGGGTTACCTTAATCTACTAAATGCAAAAGAGATGCGTGTTGTTCAGTTTTACTAACTTCGGAGAATGCCTCTGGTTTAAATGGTTAGTTTTATTTTAAGTGGTTTTCGCATCAGGCGGTTATGTGTAGTCAGTGTTTTACCTTCAGCCAACAGCAGTCGGCGTGATCTTAGTTTGAGGAGTTGGGGAGAAATCCTCACAGTGGAGTCAAACAGAGAGTAAACCGGTAAAACTCAAAACTTTAGCAGCAGTTCTAGCAGAAACTCGAATTACTAGGGGAATAATACAATAGCAGGTAAATGAGGATGAGATAAGATTTTAGCTACAATTTTTTACAAAACAAACAAATAAAAATTATGTTTTTATAAATAAAGGTTTCACAAATCAAAAACTATATTTTAAGGAATTTGTTTGTTATAAGTGTAAAATAAACCGGTCCAGATTGTTCTACTTCATATATTGACATTTTTATGCGAGTCCAATTCTAAGGTGGCACTGATGGGTAAAACAAACACCGATCACTGTGTTTTTATGTGTTCTACAACAGAATAAAGGTGCCATCAATTATAAACAGCGTTTTAAAGAATTGCTGTTCAGTGCTGACTCATCCATTTCAGGCTTAAGCAGTTGGAGCGTTTTAGATTTCGCAAGAGAGTCGATCAGATGCAATACAGACTAGTGAAAAGCGGTGAAATAGCCCATTAGTTTAGCCCTGGTGGAAAGTTTTAAAAGAGAGAGAAACTTTGCTATTGTTATTAGCTAACCGGTCAAGTTTGTATCATGTCTGTCACCGTTTAATTTTGCTACCAAAATACCAAGAAAAGCTGTCCGAAAAAGAATTTCAAAGCTTTGAAGGTTTCTTCAGTGCCTTATGAGATCAAGTGTTGTGGGCAACTCCAGCGATAAGTTTTGGTGTCAGCTCTTTATTTACTTCAAAATTAGATCCTCAAATATAGACGCATTAGGGTGTCAAGCTCAAATTAAACACCTTCATATGCAGGGTTGATAATAATAGCTTGCACTTGTTTCACCACATAAAGTACCATGCTGACAGCAATTGAAAACTGCTTCATGAGACACTTTTATTTGACAAAAAAAGCATTGTGTAGTTAGAATATTGTGAAAACTCATTAGTATTCTTATAACCACATCTTTTTACACCTCAGCATGTATACTCGTCATAATTTTGTCTGCTTAACAACAGTCATGTTGGAACACCTGATAACCAGAGCTTAGGCTCTTGAATGTAGCCTGCAGCAAAAATGTCACAAAGGCTATGTTCACACTGCAGCCTGAAGTGACCCAATTCCGATTTTTTTGCCCATATGCGACCTGGATCTGATCTTTTCATGACAGTCTGAACAACACAGATCGGATTTTTTCAAACATGACCCAGGCTACTTGGATATGTGGTTCTAATTCCGGTACGTATCTGATGTTTTCAAATGCGACCTGTGTCTGTACGGCCAGGTCGCATTCATCCGACCTGTACGTCACTGATACTCGACAAACGTCACTATTCAGCGTCCTGCTATGCAGAAGCGGGAAGAAAAACAACACCCATGGCGGACAACGATGAGGAGAGCAGTCAATGGAGAGAAAGCTCCGGTTAGAAAAGAAATTAAAGATCGCAAAATGCGCGCCAGCATTATAATCCATGTTTACTTCCGCAAACACTGAGGACGCTTGCTATGTGTGATGTCATCGGGTCCTCAACTGCGCATGCGGGACACTTAGGTTGTATGAATGCAGTTGACACAGGAGATCATATACAAGTCGCATATATTTGGAAATGTGAACGACCACGCAAAAAAAACCTGATTTCACAAAAAAATCGGAATTGAGCATTAAGGCCTGCAGTGTGAACGTAGCCAAAGACTTGCAGCCCTGCCAGTCCAATCCAAAACAACAAACTACCGACGCTAAAACTTTGCTGGGTCTATTGCTATTGTGTGGCTGCTGCTCATTTTTCCTAAGCACATGGGCCTGCAGGAGCTATAAAGATTTTTAAGATCAGGTGGGTGAATCGGCTTGCAGGATGTGTGTATTTATGTGTTAGAATGGCCAATTAGAAATCCTGACCTAAATGCAATTCAGAATTTATGACAAGACTTGAAAGTTCAGACACTCTCCATCCAATATGACAAAATTTTAGCTATATTGCAGGACTGGCCCAGACTTACGCTAAAAGGTTAAATATGGGTAGGATTCCATAGTCATTTGCTTCTTTCTTCTCCTTTTTTGAAGTGAACGGGGGGATTTTATTTCTGCTATATTTATATAGTGTGAAGCCTGGGGCGACCGGGTTCAGTGGGTAGGCCACATGTACCCCTGGGTAAAACACTTCATCCCAAGCTGCCCACCGATCTACGTTCAGTGAAAGTGGCTCTACTTTAAAGCAGCTTGTGGTTAGTCTGACTAGAAAAGCTTTATATATAGATTCCCTTTACCATTTAATACGATTGACTGATGCTGTTATTCATCACAGTAATGTATTGATTTTGTTTGATATTTAATTATTATACTTTTGTCGATTTCTTCTATTAATATTGTTTTTCAATCCTAAAATCCCATTAAAATATTTTGCAATCTACCACTGTTAAGATACTCTCCACTCATAACTTCCCCACACAACCCCAACTTTTAAATACACCAAATCATCACAGAATTTAAACGTAAAAAAAAAAAAAGGCCAACATGCCTTTCATAAGATTTTTTTTCTTTTGTCAACACAATGACAACAAAAGGCATTCAGACCTGCTTGTCCTTTTTTAGAGAAGCAGTGCTTAATGTTGGCTGGCTAGTGTCATAATTTCTGTCAATTGGATTTGTCACCCAGGGGATCCTCCGATGTGAGTTAATTGTTAATTGTGCTGGATGCCTTAAACCAGCTCTATCTTGGTTTCATATGACATGATAACAGCTAAGGGTCTCCGGGGTAAGGCTCGGGTGTGGCCAGTGTGGACGCTTATAATCCAGGTCAGCTCTGAGCAGCCATCAAGATATTCATCAGATTTACATTCGCTTGGCTGCTGTGGACACAGACTTCTGATGCTTTTGCTATTTTTTTCTAGCAGGATTGCTCATTTGAATAATTTTTTTCACCTTGAGTCAATCTGAAAAGTGTCCTTCTAAACAAGCTCTAGTGAAGCTGTCAGCTTGAACACCAAGCCACAACCACAGCCTCAAACCCCGCCAAGCTGAGGAACAAAGGGCTTCGGTCAGGAAGAGAACCAGCAATTAATATTCACTTTCTGAAGCGGACCCAGAAATCCTTTGAACTCTTAAAAAAAATTAAATGGCGTAAACTAAGGCCGATAGATTCATGAGGTGCTCGACGGGCCTCCTGCACCCAAATAACTCACAATCGTTTTAGATTTTTCCCAAGAACATTAAAAACACGTAAAGATCTTGTGAAAAGTATATTTATCTGAACAGATTTGTTCACGCCTATACCGTTGCAATCTGATTTTGGATTGCCTTGTGAAATGCTCAGTGTGATGAAAATCATCCAAGGCTCAAAAAGTAAAAAAAAAAAAAAAAAATACAGTTTTCTGCAAAATGTGACAGGAAAGGGAAAAGGAAGAAAGAGAGTGACTACATATCTAACTTCCCTCTAATTTTGGCCTGAATGGCAGCCAAAGAAACAGCAAGAGCAGCTGTTTGTGTGTGCGAGGTTGGAAAAAAAAAAAAAGGGGTGGGTGGGGGTATTGAGGAAAAGTAGGACCCGTTGTGTGGTCCTCCTTCAGAGCTTGTTCTGTTTAACTCTCGCTAAAGTGTTTTAAAAGAGTTACAAGTGCATTAGAGCGGCGGGTCACGCCTTTGCTTGGGTAACCTCTGACCCCCCGAGCCACTGCAGCAGCTCCAGACCTGAGGGTGTGCTGCTCACGTTCGAGGGCTAGGCCCTGCTGCTGCTCGGGCAGGGAGTTGTCCTGGCGGTTTGGGGGAGTGGAAAGGGGGCAGATGAAGGGGGGCAGATGGGTGGGTGGGTGGGGAAGGGGGGGGGGGGGGGCTGTAATGATCTCCTCATGGATGTTTAATGGCTCCCCTCCGTTAGTGTTGGTGTTCACACTGGGGTAACAATGAATTATTCAGCAAGCTAAAACTGTGATCACACACACAGACATGCCCACAGATGTGTATCCCAGACACTCACGCACCCTTGAGCCAGCCCACGTGAATTCAGTGCACACATAAGCACATACGTACACGCGTGCAAAATTAATGTCTCCAACTTGAAGACTATCATCTTATTTGGAGCTGTCTCTTTTCAGAGCACCTGCACTGTTTTTCTGAGAACTGTTGATAGGTTGAGTTTGCTGATTTTGCAGGTTACAATCACACGGCGTGTTTGAAGACACAACATCCTTTGATGACAACATGTCATGTCGATCGTACAAAAGCCGAAGATAGCCAAGGTGCTTATCTGTGTGCCGTTTGGCAAGTATCTCGCAGATCAGCTGCTCACCCGTTGCTCCAGAACTTCAGTTTCTGTGCTGCTGTTTTTGAACATCTCGTACGTATCGGCTGTTATCTCCCTATCAGTCAGATTCAGTGTGTTGCAAACATCTTACTCATCAAGCTTTGAAAATGTTTCACAGTGCTCTGCCTCACATCTGAATGTCTGCGGTTTTTATTTTTTGTTTTTTTTTTGTGTGCGTGTGTCTCCAAAGTGACCATGCCACCTAGTGGTAACTCAGCCTCAGGTCTTTCTGAGCTCCGTGCTTACACAAACCTCCTCATTGTCAAACGGAGCAGCCAAGTCATATCTGCCGCTGGAGACTCAGAACTGAAGTTTCCTACCTGTGGGATCAGTCCTGTAGCATCCCCTCTGTTTTCTCACATACTCCTCCAAGGTGTTTAGGATATGAAAATGTGATAAAGAGCTCTCATTCCTCATTCTCTGTGCTGTTACGAGCAAAAAAGTTTGCTTTTATGTCAGCGTTCGCTTCAACATCGGCAGTCTTTAAGCTGCTTGAGCCAACTGCCTTCCGCCCTGACCATCATAGCTTGCACCAGAGTCTGGGCCTTTAATAGGGAGGCCACAGTGGCCTCTAAGGGCTTCTTTCAAATGCACTGACTCACTTAAGACAACCCGGCACAGAATGGAGAAACAAAACCAATTATAATTTGGCTTGTTTATACTTATCAAAAACATGCACTACTGTATAAATATTTTAAACCACCCCTAATGCTATTTATGTATTGCTTCCAAGCCACCAGACTTTCTTGTAACATTTTACTACACCAATAAAGCATAGTATTATGACCAGGGGAAGGTTGGACCTCTACGGGTCAGAGTTGCTTGTGCTGTACAGTCCACAGATTCAGTTGGATTAAGGTATTGAGATTTTGGAGACCAAGGCAAAACCTCAAACTTGTTAATGTTCTCCTCGAACAATTCCTAAACCATTTTTCTTCGTGCTCCAATAAAAGGTGCGCATGGTCTGAAGTAATGCTTAGACAGGTGGGACATGTCAAAGTAACAGGGATGACAGGACCCAAGGTTCCCATAAGGCAGCAAAACATCTTCCCCTAGACACGAATGCACCCGACCATCCAAATGATGTCAAATAAATTTATCGTCAGTCCATTCCACCTTCTTCCATTGGACTATTACTCAGTTCTGATGCCATCAACAATGGGAACATGGATAGGTTTCGGCATGTTCACCCTGAGTTCTCTGTGGTTTTAGCAGATTGTGCACGACACACTGTGAAGTCCTGTGTTTTCTGACTCCTTTCTCTCACAAAAGGCATTGATGTCTTTAGCAATTTGACCTTTGGGATTTACTGAGGAAATGGAAGTGGTGTCTTTCTCTCAGACTGCTGGTAAAAAGTACCTAAAAATCCAACTAGAAATAGTTTCTATGGTAATTATGTTTCGCTTGTGTTTAAAAGCCTTTATATCCCTGAACGATTCATGGTTCAGAATTAAATGTCTTAAATTTGAGGGGAAAAATTAAAAAATAGGATGCTTATCATTTGCTTTTTTGCCATGTTGTGCTTTTGCCCTTTCGGTTATTTCTTTGTTATATTTATTTGGGTTCAAAAAGAAACTATATGACATTGGATGTTTAATACTGACTGCGTGTGAGTTCATACCCTTGGCATGTTTCATTTTAGCTTTTAAAAATTATGATTTCAAGTTTTCATTATAATCTGCTCACAGGCATTTGTAAGAGAATGTGTCGCAAGGTGGCGAGTTATAAGATACTTCTAGATCCAATAAAACACATTCGGACCGGACAAGCAAACTCTAACCACCACCTCAGAAGTTCTGGTCCACTGATTCCAATGTCTCCAGAAGCGTTCTGGCTCTCCTTTCAAACATCCAACAGAAATGTTTTTTAGGCAGTCTGAGATGTGTGACCCAATGATAGTTGGAAGAGAATTGAAAATATCACTCCAATCCTCCGATCCGAGGCTCCATATGTGCCCATACGGAAAGGATATGTATAAATTTTATAATCTGTTTTAGTTGAAACTTGTATGTAATGGACCAGACATTGAAACCAGATACAAGAATCTTAGTAAATTGGTACAAAATGAAACGAAATATGATTTGGGTATTTATCCGGACGATATATGACAGTACTTTTACATGCAGCATCCTTAGTTGAAAAATGTAATATAAAACTTCATCATCAGTGAAACTAAACTGCAGCAAGAAACACAATATACTTGTGGAGTCACAAATGGGTCTCCAGAGTTGAACTGATCTGCTATAAATCAAGTTTAAGGGAGGAGTTTTATTTAACAATCCCTCATTATCTTTTGTTGTTTTATGTTGTGTTTTTTATGGATTCGTTTAAGAATTAAACTTGGCGCACAAGTGATGGTAGAGTGGATGGATGGATGGATGGATGGATGGATGGATGGATGGATGGATGGATGGATGGATGGATGGATGGATGGATGGATGGATGGATGGATGGATGGATGGATGGATGGATGGATGGATGGATGGATGGATGGAAGACATACATGAACTACAACCATGTTTGGTGATAAAATTACAAGTAAATGCAGGAGTATACAAAAAGCAGGTGACAGTTGACTGTAAAATTATTCTCAAATTTAGTATTTTTAAAAGTATTTCATTAAAGAATATTCATCCATTCTTATTGGATAAATACTTTTTAATTGGCACATGATCAACGCATTACATAAATTGCACATTATTTTTTAAATAAATGTCAATACTTGGTTGTCTTTTCACCCGTCGATAGACTGGCGACCTGTCCAGGGTGTATCCCCCCTCTCGCCCATTGACAGCTGGAGATAGGCACCAGCACCCCTCCCAACCCCAATAGGGATAAACGTGTAAATGGATGGATGGATGGTTGTCTTTTCATATAACTTGAGTTCATTATAGTGACGCTTGTGCCATGAAACATCTGTTCTTTTGTCATTTTCACCAAAATACATAAATGCTGATGACAATCTTTACACAATGCTTCGCATAACAACAGATACACATTTTCTTCATTGACGTGCAATTTCATTTGTTACGTTAATACGTGCTTAGAAAGTTTCCTTATCAGCTCAGAAACCCAAAATGAGCACCCTTTTTCAATCGTTTACAGTAATGCGTGTTCAAACGGTGACATACAATTGAGCTGGACAGTTTTATATACATACAAGGTCTATATATCTTAGTTGCATTTGTAACTGTGAAAGCCTGTGGGAAAGTGGATGGTTGACATACAACTCAGTTCGGTTCGGATCAGAGAACCTCGGGTCAACTTCTGCACTGTGCCATTAACATATTTTTTAATAAATGAAAAAGACATGCAAAACTTGTATGGAAAACATATGTTAACATATGATTTACTCCTATAGAACATACGTTGTTTTCACATGATTCTTGTGAAATTCGTTATATTGTATGAAATCAATGCAAAAGTGGCCACTTTTAACAGTAAATCATATAAGCCTTCTATGATGTGCAATATAGAAAACATAAACGGAAGATGATTGAATGCTTAATTTTGTCTATATGTTTTTTTTTATTATTTCTTTGCCATGTGTGGTGTCCCAGCTGCAGGGGTTTATTTTAACCATCATGGTGGCTGAATTCTAAAAGACCTTCGTAAACTCTGGTCAGCCATTCACCAAGATGTTTCTAAAGATTATAAGAAAATTAAGCTCCTTGAATATAAAAATATTTGGGATGACATAAACGTTTTGCACAGTAATATCAAGATAAGACATAAATGAAAGGCTGTGATTAGATATACGGGAGTGTTAAAGCTGAACCCGGTGTTCCGTATCAGTAGCAGGATGTACGTACAACACCATGAGCTCTGATTGAACATGTCACTGATGGCTGATGGGGGGGTCCCAAGGTAGTAAATGACCCATCGCTTCACAGGGCAGGCTTCATCTGTCTCACTCTCACTCTGCAGCTTCTCCTCCAACCCCTTAAGAGGCAGTTTTCACTGCAGACCCAGGGGTCAGCTGGAAAACATACACTCATAAACAGCATCTATTATTCATGTCTTCAGCCCTGTAATCCACTCACATCACGCACCGGCTACAGCAGTTGTCCAGCCACTTTGTTCGCTGACAGACAGATTGGATTTGTCCAGCGGCAACGTCTCCGTTTGATTTAATGTACGGCCGCCTCCACCAACTGTACTTATCGCCGCGATAAACACATCTGGCTTGCATCTGTGCTGGAAATTCGGCAGCCGTACACACTTGACAGCGGCCGCGTTTCTGTAAAGTTGATGATGATCGCTTGCTGTAAATACACTGTTTGTACTGTTGCCTGTTTCCTAATCAACTGGCTCAAAACATTGGAGACAAAAATGAGTCATTTGAGTATTACGAAGTCTTTTGTTGATGCCTAACAGGGGCAATTAGGACTTTTGCAGCACAGTGATTGTGTCATTTGACGATGCTAGCTGTCGTGTGTGTGTGTGTGTGTGTGCCCAGCTTGGCCCAGATCTGACCGTGTCTTAGTGTACTAATCCATTAGTGTCCCCAAAGGCCTCATGATTACACACAGTGCTAATACACACATCGGCGCTTTTCTTCTGAGACTTTTCACTGATGGTATCAGAGGCCACTTGGGTGGTTTCGGTGTGTAGCTGTGACTGTCAGAGGTGGGGGCAGATATATATTTATGCCCATATATGGGGTCTCGCAGCTCATAATGCTTTCATTTATGTCAGAAGTGGAGTGATGCTTGTCTCCTTACCCCCCCCCCCCCCAAAAAAAAAAAGCTCCCACAAAAACCGCCTGTAAACCCGCATTTTCCTACCAGCCTTCACAGCAGCAGTAAGTGGCTCAACCTCTAATGATTTTAATCATCTGCAATCAGGCCCAGGAGCCTGAATCTCTGGACCAGAGACAGAAAGACAAGACAGGGAGTGGGTTTTCATTGGCGGGGCCGGCAGGCGGTGGAAAGGTGGTCATGGAGCAGAGTAGGAGCCCGACACAATTACCTCCAGAGCTCTGGGGGAACATGACTCCGAACTGCGGAGACGGAGACGGAGAAACGAGAGCGCCGTTCTGGCTTAAGCGGGGCTGATCTGTCGTCTGCCTGTTTTGGTATGTGTAACAGGAGAATCTCAAGTCCTCATCATGTAATTTGACAGTCAGTTTCCAACTCATCACAGTGGCAGCACGCTGTAACTGTACCAAGGAGGATTTTAGTCTGCGCTCTTGATGATTTTAACTTTGGGTAATGGTTCATTGAGCAACATAGTTGAAGCAGATTAAGAGCAAGAGGACAGAAAAAACAGACATCTTTGCTTCCTAAAAGCAAATGTTACTAACACTGTTGCACTGAGTACTCTTAAGAAAGTCTTGAGCCTTCCTTCATTTTTAAGTTGTCTTCCAAGGAGCCATACTTTGTTTTAATACTTTACGCTCTTGATGAATATTTCTTCAATGTTTTTAGGGACTTTAAAAGTTTTCTTCTTTAGACTTTTGCTTTCCAGGCAACTTAACAAACAAACTTGTATTAAATTGAATCCTTAGGCACTTTTTCACCAGCAGCCTATCACAAAAACACAGTTTGTTATTATTTATTTACACATCCATCCATCCATCCATCCATCCATCCATCCATCCATCCATCCATCCATCCATCCATCTCCACTCTACCATCACTTGTGAGCAAGTTTAATTCTTAAACGAATCCATAAAAAATACAACAAAAAACAACAACAAAAGATAATGAGGGATTCTTAAATAAAACTCCTCCCTTAAACTTGATCTATAGCAGATCAGTTCAACTCTGGAGACCCAGGTTTGTGGGGTAGACCTAGGTTCCACAGATTTGAAGTTGGCAAGGAATATCTCTTCCCAAAAAGCCCGACGGAGGTTCTACTTCCTGAAGCAACAAAGACGGTTTGGTCTGCCAAAGGAGCTGCCAATCCAGTTCTAAAAATGCTGTGCTCCTTTACTACAGTCTCAAATGATTCAGCTGCCAAGGAGGACAGGAAGCGACTGCAACACACAGTAAAGGGACCAGTAAAAAAAACATGAACTTCAAGAATCAGGTAGCAGGCCAGGAAAATTTGCCACTGATCCCTTGTCTTTTTAAAATCCTTCCTTGTGGCTGAAGGTGCGGAACTACAGGATGGATGGTGTGGACCTGTAAAATATTCTGCTTGACTAAATGAAACACCCTTGATGTGTGTGCTTTGTCTTTTATTGTGTCTTGATATTCTTTATGTAGTTTTATTTTATTTTACTTGAGAAATACCACTAGCTAGGTCCTAATTTCATTGTATGTGTTACATAGTTGGTCAGTAGATCTGATTTCAGCCATGATCTGGTCCTCTTTCAGTTCAATGTGGGGTATAATACCATTGCCTGCTGGAAATAGTTCCTTTATGCTTGATTGCGTTTTCTTCACTATATGAATGTACCCATCCTTTGAGGAAATTTTGCTCATTGTCAAAGATTAGACATGATATGAGGGAAAAAAAATGCTGCCAAAAAAACTCTTTAGAGAAGCGTGAACTGCTAATCAAGATCACATTAAAAGATTAACGGAAAGTCTGGCTGTTTGTCAGCCAAATATAAAGGAATCAGACCTGTTGAATTCAGGTGTTTGAGCCAGACATGTTGCAATGGGGTTGTAAGAATAAAAAGCTCCATGTTATGCAGTCTTCATGTGCAAACATATGTGCCTTCTGCAGAGCTTAGGAACTTCAAGGATGGGATTCTGACAGCACAAAGTATTTGCCGACTTGGCAATATTGTAAGCAGAAAAACTGCAGTGGCTTCATGGCCTAGAAGCTTTATGCAAGCATCCCTTCACCAAGTTCAGTTCTAAGTGTCGAATGGGCTGGTCTGTACCACATAGTATCTCCAGATTTCAGTAGAACTTTGCCTGCTTGGCTACATTTTGCCACCTGTATTGTTTGATTGAGGAGGTATAATAGTATGGGCCCTTTTTTCAGGGTTTACAATTGTTCCCTCATTTCCAATGATGGGCAGTCTTATTGCTTCAGCTTTCCAAGACCTTTTGGACAATATCGTACCTTCAACTTTGTGGCGGCACTTTAAGAAAACCCATTTTCTCTTCAAAAAACATTACATTACAGCCACAAGCTTCAGGGGCATCTTGTCAGGGTTTTATGTAATAGACCCTCACAGATTGGCATTAGTGAACAAAGAGCACCATGAGGACTGAGCAACAGCAGACGGATCAGGCAGAAAGTTACGGAGAAGCTTAGTGCAAGTTAGTTTTTAAAACTACATCCAAGGCTTTGAGCATTTACAGAGCACTGCTCAATTCATCAAGCAGAAATGTAAAGAGTATATCACAACTGCAACCATGCCAATAAATATTAATCAGAGAAGCAGTCATAGTAAATCTGCAGGTGGTACAAAAATCGACTTCTCGTAGGCAAAGTCCCTTGGCAGGATTACTATTAATCGACCACCTCACAATTTAACCCATTTGCAACACAGGAGAAAATCACCAGTTGAAAGAAAACCATCAGAAGTGTCATTTAAAGTATTCAACAACCAGCATAGGTAGAACATGTGGAAGAATGTGCTCTGGTCAGATGGGACCGAAACTGATATTTTTCTGCCGATATGCAAAGGGTGGTTTGTGGAGGACAACTAGAAGAGAAGAGCAAGGAGCCTGGTTAGACATAATAAGAAGATGGGTGGAGCAAAACCAAGGGCAATTCTGGCAGAAAACATGTTAGAAGTTGCAAAAAAGGCTGGGGAAGATGTTGATGACCCTAAAAAACATGGCCAGGACTATAATGGAAGGATTCAGGTCAAAACGCAAAGATAGAATGAGCCAGTTAAAGTCCAAACCTAAATCAGACTGATTATCTATCGCCAGACTTGAAAATGACCCTCCATCCAATCTGATTGAGTTTGAGTTGTTATGCAAAGCAGAATGGGCAATAATTTGAGTCAATGGAGGCGCAAAACTAGTTGAGGCATTACACAAAAGACCTGCAGCTGTAATACTGCAAATATATGTTTCTAGAGCAGGGGTCACCAACCTTTTTGAAACTGAGAGCTACTTCATTGGTACCGTGTCATCCGAAGGTCTACCTGTACCAACCTTTGAACTACAAGAGTCCAAGCTCACCTTAACTTTACATAATATACAATGTAATATAATGTTTTTAATGCTTTTTGTCATTTTAAAATCTATTTAAATACAAATATTATTAAAAAGGAAGAGCAAGTGAATAAATAGCATTTAAAATGCAGTTCACTGGAGGGTTGTGTTTTTTTTAACAGGCTTGTGGACACCACATATGGTCCTGGGGGCGCTACCAGGTGCCTGCGGGCCCCATGTTGGTGACCCCTGTCAATACTATGGGGATGTGAATGCAAATTACGAACTGGGTAACTTCTGAATGCGGCTCATTGGCAAGGATTTATTTATTTATTTTGGGGGAGGGGTGTCAGTGTTAAGGGGGCTGAATAAAAATGCATGTTACAGATTGCATTTGTAAAATAGACAGAAAAAAGTTTATTTTGTTTTCATTTCAACATTATGCACTAAGTTTGATTATGCAAAATGTGAGTATGGGAATACTATTGCAAAGCAGTGTGTTAAGACATTTTTTTTGAATCCTGCATAGTTGAAAAGCCCAAAGGGACAGCAAAATATGGTAAAAAAGGATTTTAACAATAGTACAGGCTTTTGTACTGCAAGAGGGGGATTAACTCCATATTAAAGACTATTTGTTTAAATACAGTGAGACTATTGGCCCTTTTAGAAGCTTCCAAACCATGACGGAAATATATCTTCTAACATTCACTGACTCTCGATGAAGCTCCATATTAGCAACACAGAAAAGTTGTTTGTGCAAGAAGGGGGGCGGGGAGGAGAAGAGGTGGGGGCAACTTGAGCAGAACTCTGCCAAAGCTGCATGAAGCAGGACCACCCAAGGTGGCGTCAGAAGCTTGGCAGGGGTTCATGGAAGTTGGTTGGCGGGCCGGCAGGCAGCCTCTGCCTGGGGCTAAGGCACTCTGAGGCGCTGCCAGAGTGGACGGAGATATTCAGCTTAGCCCAAAAGGGCCACTTCAGCCTCCCACAGCATAACACAGCAGAGCCACAGTGATAGGGAATATGTGCATGTCTGTCCGTGTAGGTCTGGGAGCGCAGGGGAAAGATGCGGATGATATTTTTAGGAGTTGGTTTCCTATGATTTTAAAGAGCTCTCCCATATGGAAATGATGAGGTCGAACCAGAAAATGTTTATTCATGAGAAACCCAAGCATCAGCAGCATCTATCTTCGGATGTCCTAGCTGTGCTGAACAGCACATAACAGCACAGTATGCTGCTATTTTACTGCATCGAACCACTGTTCTCATATAAGCTCTGTGAATTTTAACCAGTTCCTCTCTGCTGGCTGCAAACAAATGCTTTTCCCCTCGTCTTTATCTCCTCCAGTGGGGCCCGTCATTTCATCGTAGCACTTAGAGCTTATAAACTCCTTGACAAATCACATTAGTATTTAGCTTCTCTCAGCAGTTTACTGCCTGGATGCGAAAGTATCGTTTATCACCCTGTAATTCACTTTACCGGGTAAATTCAGTTTGGCAGGTCTGTTGGGTCTGTCTGTAGAAAGGGAATGAAGGAGGAGAAGGGATGCTGTTTGAAGTTTAACCACCTTGACTGGAGTTTTATAAAATCAGACAAGACAATGTCAGAAGCAGGATGCGTTTCGGGTTTCCTGGAATCACTGGGAGCTGCAAACAAACAGTGAACGTGAAAAGCGCCGCTGTTCATGAGTGTCGTCCAGCGCTACTCTCTTCTTCTCCTTCATCTCCTCCCGGGAGAGAACCAGGGAGCCGAACGCTCCCGCCTGATTCCATTTCAAGCTTGCTTTTTTTTAACGTAGAATAATATTTGCTGTCAAACCTGTATAGCATTATGCCAACAGGGAGAAAATAATAAAAGGATATGAGGCTTTAAATAGATTCGCTTGCATGTTTGGGCATCAAACCCTTCCTCCCCCTGAGGTCGGTCTAACAAGGACCTTACTCGCTATTCTTTATCTAAATATGTATTTATTCTCACTCACTCATGTTTTATGTTACCCTTATTGAGCCATTTAAATCTATCAATCATGTTTTCCACTTTCAGTGCTTTTACTGATATGATTTTTTTAAATGAAAATCTGAAAAGTGGAGGAGGATTTGTGTTTACTGTAGTTGCCCTGAATTAATACCACCATGACTCACCTTTTGCTAAAATTAAACCAGCCAGATGCATTTGTGAATTTCAGGTAATAAGAACCAGGCAGATGTTATTTGGAAGTGAACGGGTTTCTAAAAGCCACGTATTATAATCTACATTGCAGCCTATAATAGAGCTTCATCCTTTTCAGGTTTTAGTTGCATGTCTGAGTAATCTCCTGATTAAACATTTAGTTTCCCTCTCTCATTCTCAAAACCAAATCTTGTCATTTCCCACATAAGACTGACTAATGGAGATCAAGCCTTTCTGGTTGCTGGTAGGCTGTGAAATAACTTTCCTCCAGGGTTTGTTGAATCACTGTTAAGAAATTAGTCAGAAGTTTGCCTACAGTTTATACTAGCATTAATACTCCTTCATATCCCTTATATTTTTATTTTACACGTTGTAGATTTTATGTCTTTTAAGATTTTATGTCCTGTAACCTAGGTTGTTAGAATTTTTGCACATTATCCCGTCAATCGTTTTGTGATTACATGTTAAAAGTGGTTTATAAATAAATCATTTGTTCATTTATGAATTCGAGAAGTTGCAGCTGCGCTTGTTGAACTCCACTCACCCGCACATCCGCACACCTAATGAACTCCATTCTGCTAAACAAAATAACTTGCCACCATCTAACCAATCAGAAATATTAAGGACTAAACAATGATCTGTATCTCCTGCAAATGAGCAAATGCTACCTAGTTTAATTGAAAAACACAGGTTTTGAAGTAAAATATAATTAATTTTATTTCCCACGCATGCCTTTACAATTGCCTGCCGTGTAAAATGAGTTATCCTCTATTTACCGCAGTTGCCTCTATAGGCTCCATTAGTCAGTTTATGAGAGAGAGATTCGGGTCGTGTTCTTTGGGCGTGCGTGTGGGTGTGACGTGCTGCACGCTCTCATTCACCTGGCTACTTTGTTGAGACTCTGCCGTAATAGATGCATTAGCGAGAGAATACGGGCTAAAAATGTGCATCTCAATTACTGCAAGTGCAAATAAACAACAAAAAATATTGTTTTGCAACTCACAGATGATGGTGCTTGCGGTGCCCCCTGGGCAGGGAGCCATATTGCCAATTTTAAAAAAGAAAAAGCAACCTTTTAATAATGTTTTATTCTTATGTGTGCAAGCCTTACTTTCATCCATGAACCAGAGAAAATACGCTTGCAAAACATTGCATTTGCTTATTTTGTGAGGAATTGGTGGTTTAAACCTCACCAAAACATCGAGGGGTACTGGTGCCTATCTCCAGCTGGACAGGTCACCAGTCTATCGCAGGGCAACACAGAGACAAACAAACATTCACGCACACACCTAAGGAGAATTTAGAGAGGCCATTTAACCTAACAGTCGTGTTTTTGGACTGTGGGAGGAAGCCAGAGTACCCAGAGAAAACCCACGCATGCACAGGGAGAACATGCAAACTCCATGCAGAAAGACCCAGGGTAGGACTTGAACCCAGGACCTTCTTGCTGCAAGGCAACAGTGCTACCCACTGCGCCACTGTGCAGCCCTCACCAAAATGTTAAAAAATATAAACTTCTAGCAAAAATTACAGGTTATGTTCACGAATTACGACAGTTTCTTGAATTCCTCCCTTTGTTTTTTTCATATTGTTAATCGTTAGTCATGCACTTTGCACGATATGCTGTGCCACAACTCTGCAGTTTCAGTTCATTTTTTTTTCTGTCTGTCAGCTGCTGGTGAGTTTTGTGATTAGAGCCAGGGTTCTTTCTGCCACTCAGTGGATCACTTTAAGCATAACAGTCCTCCAAGATGTAAGCATTGACAGGACCAATGGCAAGAACCTCTATTACTTGTGATACATATTGGTTAAAACGGACTTTCCTTGCAGATCAGCACTTTTGTTCAGTAAGATTTCAGTAAAGGAAGACTCTTTGGCGTTAGAGACAGAATAAACTTGATGTGTAGATACAAATTACTGCATCTGCTCTAGCCTCCATGATAGCAGTTTTTGTCATTGATCATTTATACTTGAAACAACAGAATATTTTTTCAGGAAACTAATGAGTTTAAGTTGCGACTTTTGACTCCACCTCCTGTATCTGGTTGTGCTGAGTTGAGCTGAAGCAGTGTAAGGCAGATGTATACAGATCTCCGCCGCCTGATTCCTCCTGGTAGCTTATCACCGTCACAGCAACAGCCCGATTCAACCCCTCACCACCGTACCCCCAGCAGCCTCCAGCTGCTTGCCTTCCTAAAGGATACCCGATCCATTCAGCTTTCAGAAACATTAGGCTCTGCTTTAAAGCTGCTGGGCCTCCGTAACTCATCCAACGCATGGTTTCTCACCATCGCCCTTATGCTGTTTCCTGTCTGATCCCTTCTTCATCCATCACCACAAATGGTTTCCCCAAATCTTTCTCCTTTGCATGATTCTATAATGCATTTGTAATTAATTTCCTCGCCTCACAACTCTCCTCTCCCTTGTTCTGTCACAAAGTAAATCTGGAAATGTTTAAATGCTATAGCTGCAGCGTGCATTAGCAACTTGTTGCACTACCAAGACTTTTTAAATTATAAGGGAAATAGTTTAATAGAATTAGAAAGAAAGCTGCAACAGACGGAAATCTGCAGTCAGTTCTATTTATTGGCCTTAAAGGAGTGGACACGTGTGAAAATACATTAAAGTTTAGCACAGAAATGCAACATCTTCAACAGAGACCCTTGTTGCTTCTTACAGGCGTCGAATGTGGTCAGTTGAGGTAGTTGTAAAGCTGTGAAGGCGTGAGCTGTAACGTTTTCTGTGCAACAGGACCTCCTCCCTGACACCTCTCTCCACCCTGTACATCTTCCACAGACACTTCCACAACATTCACACACTGACACCCAGCAGTGACACAGGGCTGACCGAGCAAATCACATCTGTCACCTCGGAAGTAAAAGAGTGGCAGAAACCACGTGTTTGAGATAACAAAGCTATTTCTGTTGAATGCTTTTCCTGTGAAGTTTTGTATCAGACCTGCTAGTATTGAAGTCATTCTTTGGAGCTCTGTTTTCTGACTGTATGGTAAAGGGGAATGATTTTACATGATAGAGGCTTTAAAATGCATAAAAACTGTTTTATTATTCATCAGTTTGCAGGTAAATCAGCCGCTATCCATACGACCTACTTAAGAGACACTTAATTAAATCAGAAAAGGAAGTTGAAGGGAATTTAAAGTTAGTTAGTTAGTTAGTTTGTCGGTCAGTCAGTCAGTCAGTCAGTCAGTCAGTCAGTCAGTCAGTCAGTTAGTTAGTTAGTTAGTTAGTTAGTCAGTTAGGTCTTTATTTGCACAAAATTAAACAGTAATTCACAACAAAACCTGGAGGAAAAAGTGAGCAGGTGAGATAAGAAACCCCTAAAACCATGTCAATAAACTAAAATTGTCCCATTAACAGGGAAATACAAGAAATGACCCGTGACAAAGAATATAAAACTCCAAAGAGTAAACAAAAGTCAGAAATTATATATATATATATATATATATATATATATATATATATATATATATATATATAAATCAACAGCAGATGTCCACATTGCTCTCACACTTTAGATTATATTAACACTCTTGAGCCTTTTCAAAGCTTGCAGTTTTAAATCACTCCACTGTTTGTTTGAGTTGTTTGAATCAGTGACCTGCTGAGTAATGATGAGGGGGCATTGCTGTGTTTCACTGCGATCTGTCAAAAAGGAGCAACGGAGAACAGAATTGCTTATCGATGCTCTGTGCAGGCTCTACTTCTCAAAAAATCGCTTATGTAACTTCAGAGCATCGGCTCCGTTGCTGAATTGAATTGAACATAGAATTGAACCAATTCTAGGTTACGTAACAACAGATATACACAGATATAAACAGATATGACATCTGATCGGACATATTTCTAGTTCTCTGATGTAGGATTTAATTTAGAGGGGTGAGTGTGGCCTTATCTTTACAAAGAACTTAATGACTTCTTAATATGCTGATCCAAAGTGGCCTGCTTTCACTTTCTAAAACATGGAGGGAGGCTGTTTAATTTCGGCAACAGTGCAGTTTTGCGAGTGGCCTTCAGGGGCACTAAACCTGGAAGTAATGATGTAAGTTTTTCATCACTGACCAGATTGATAAAAAACAAAAAGTTAATTTTCTGATTTGTAAAGAGCACTTGGTGTAAAACAGTGTAATATATATAAAGCGGGCATACAGTATGTCTAATCTCAATATTTTAATCCCATATTTTACCCACTTTTTTCATGAATATTTCAAGGACAGATGTTTGATTTGAAATTTGTTTATTTTGTCAGAGCTAATTCCAGTCCTGAGAGGTAGGATGCTCCAGAAACTTCAGCGTAGAGTTAACAAGACAAAACATCCAAACCCTCAGACCTACTGTTAGTAAGGTCAGCATTCACCCTAACCCACAGTTTAGGGAATAATTACTTAATCTCATGTTTATTGTCTCAAATTGAACACTTTGTAATTTTACTTGTATTTTCATGTGGACTGGCAGAACGTCTAACCAAAATTTTTAAATTGACTTCTATGTTGAGTAGAATAGCTATTAACCCCAAAGCAAAACTTGATCTACTACTTGGTGGCCAATTGCTTTTGGCAATTCCAGCAGTTTTTTATTTATTTATTTTTTGTAGTTGGTCTCCAGGTTTGCACACATGTCAAGAGATATTTTGCCCAATTTTTCTTTGCAGAGACTCGTCTTTAGATTGGCTGCTGACCGTAAAACTTAAAGCATCAGTTCCATTCACAGACTGAGGTCTGGAGACAAAAACAGCCCAAAGCATGCTTGACTGTGGGAATGGTGGTTTTTGGGTCATACTGATATCTTTTTTTTCTGCAAACACGGCAGGTCTAGTTGATGCCAAAGAACTCAAATTTGGTTTCATCTGACCACACAGATAGTGTGATATTTTTTACAGATGGTCTTGCATTTTTGTAAAGTACCCAATGACCCACATTGGGATTCATGGTGGATTCTGCAATTGATCTCTGTGGAAAACTTCTGTCGCTTTTCAGAGAGCAAAGGTTTCCTCCAAGCACACCTTACATGAAAGCTAAACTTCTGCAGTTCCTCACTAATTTCACATCCATGCACTTTTATATCAACAGTGAAAACAGCCTGCTTTAGGTCCCATGGCGATACTTTAAGGATCTTGGAGACTTTCTGCTTTTGTGGATGTACATGTTTGGATGTTGTTTTTTCCATACAGTAGGTGGAGAAATGGCTGATTTCAAAATCTTAGACACCTTTAAAGGGGCCTTTAGTCACATATTTTGACCAGGAAAAGACAACACAAAAAAACATATACTCATCTTCAAATAAAACAATATATGCCAAGTGTTAGTCCCAACAGTTTTAATTTAATTTTGTGTTAATCTGAAAAGAACTTTGCACCGGGCACGATCAGCGGACAGTATCGCAGAACTATCAGAAAGCAACATGGCTACAATTGACGCAGCTACTTTAAGAGCCAGTAGACCGTCCTGCAATGCCTCGCAGTGAAATGACAGCTTTGCGTGGTCGAAGACCGACCCAATTTACAGGTTTAGAGTTACTTACTCTTTCTTTTCACACCTGCGCTAGACGTTTCTGACTTGCTCAGCTCCATTTTTTCCCATTGTTTACTAACTGTGCGCATGTGCAAAATCATACTTCCGGTATTGTGGTCTTGTTATGGTAAATATACACAAAAGCTTTGTTACTAACAAATTGAAAAAAACAACACAGAAATACAATATAATAAGTCAAAGGGGCGTGATAATACAACACATTTGTGTGCAACCGGAGTGAGCTTCTAGCATAGAAATTCGTAGTCGTAGTACGTCACTAGGCCCCTTTAAACCCCTCACCCACTCTCACTTAAACAGAAACACACCAAACTAAATGTCTGAGGTCAAAACATGGCAAACCTGCTTTACACTGCTAAGTAACAATGCTTGATTATAGCCATTTTCACTGGGGAAATAATTGCAAAGTACATCTTAAAACGACTAGTTTTCAGTTTTATTGTTTTAAGTATATTATTAGAAGCTTCTCACAAGTTTTCATAGTATGCTCTAATTTTCTCACATGACTGTAAATCCAAGTAATTAGCTTTTGGCTCAAATTAAATGCATTTTTTTATATATGATTTATCTTAAGAAGATTTTGTGAAGTTGAACGTCTGCAGTCACCCCTTTTCTGTGTTGTGTCTTGCTGATGCGGTGTACAGACCAGACCGACCCAGTGAGTTGTGTTTGGCCCATAGATCTTTAACTTGCCCTGAGAAGCTGCACCTCTTCTCTATGTGGCTAGTCCAGAAAGGCGCCTTTTAAATAAAGTGTATTATTATTATTAATCTGAAAAATGTTGTGAAGCCATATCTTGGAGGAGCCAAATTTGATATCACACTCTGGGCTGCACTTCACTGTCGCAAACTCTTAAAAAAAAAGGCTGCACATTTAACAGCTGTGGACAATGCAAAACGTATTAGAGCATTAAACTCCTTTGATATTACAACCACATTTTCTCCAATGAACAAATGTGGTAAAAACCATGGAGAAAACTCCCCGACGATAGTGATGAACTCGAGCTTTACAGCCAATTATGTGGCCACTGGTCAAACACTTGTTTATATTTTCAACACTTTGCTCAACTTGTTACCCTCCCTCAATATTTCTGATATGTGAGTGTTTGCGCCGCAGTCTCACAGCCTAGTGGTCGTCTTGTGGTTTGGTGGGGGGGAGGGGGGAATCTCCACCCCAAATACAAAGTTGGCTAATTGCCCTCCCCTAACAGGCATAACACACACACACACACACACACACACACATTTAGAGACACACAACTGCGCACAGTAGTGTTCTCGGCTGTGCTGGAGCTCAGAGGGGAGGAGTGGAGGATTAATTCTAATTGCGATGTGTGGGAGCCAGCAGAGAGGCCCGGATTACCGAGGGCTTCTCCTTGATCCGCAGAGATGCTGATGGTAATGCTTCCTGCCCTTCCGCTGCCAGCTGCCTGCGCCGTACAAGGATCGGACACATGCCACTCCCATGCAACCATGCGAGCGTACAATTTCATGAAGACAGAAACCCTTAAGTATAGGCTATATGTCCTGAGTCACTGGGGTTGGTGATTCATTTCTCCCGGTGCAACTTTAGCCTCTCTCTGGCCTTGTGTCAGGACTGTCTGCTGCTGTGTACGCAGGCTGCCCCCCCCCCCCCCCCCCCAGTGACGCTTTATTGCCTCAGTGGCTTTAACCTTTGAGACGAGGCTGAAGCTTTCTCTCCATTGGCTGGACGTTTACTTGTATTGTGCGCGCTGTAACTCTGCACACAGCCATGAGATGTCCCGTCATTGTGTTCTTCCAGCAATGTAGAGGTCAGTCAGAGGTCTGCTGGCTGTCCTGCATGTGTTTGAAATACTGAACTCTTTAAAGGAGTTTGAATTTGGCCCACATCCTCGTTCCTCCTGTGGTTAGGCTTTTTGTTCTCCTTTCATTTCTGCAATTTCTTTTAATTTCACGCATCCAAAATTGTAACCCATATAAAGGTGAATCTTAATACATTACAATTTTATTAAAAATTTAATTTCAGTAATTCAGTTCAATAATTTTTTCAAACTTATATATGTTACATATGATATATGTTTATTAAATATATTAGGGCTTAAAGCTATTTAAAAAACTCAACATTCAGTGTCCTGGAAGATCACAATATTGTATAAGATTCATAAAGTCTTGTCTATTGAAAACAATGTTCATGTACTGTACAGCAGGGGCTCCCAAAGAACGGGTCGGGACACTCAGAGGGTCGTGAGACACCATGTGGGGGGTCACAAGATGAAATGAAATAATGATCCAAATTTCTGACTTTACAATGTCAGAGATTTACCTGTTATAAATAGAAAATGTATGCCTTTAATTGTGAAAAATAGGAAACATGACATCAGCAAACCAGCAAATCTAAGTTTTTTCTTGCAGATATGTGAAATTAAGAATAAACGTCATAGGTTTTTGTGGATATTGACTGCTCTGTGGCCAAGCAATCTATTTTCTTTAATCAATGATGACCGTAATATAATTAGTTTTTTTGTTTTTGGGAAATACGAGAATAAAGTCAAAATATTAGGTGCACAAGAATAAGCAATATGACGAGAATAAACTCAAGCAAAATACTGAAGTTTATTTGTAAGAGTTCTCTGAAAATTACTACTATATTCTCACAATTTTATGATTTTACTCTCATAGTTTCCTAAAAAAAAACAAAAAACACCCCCATCCTGCCATAGCGAACTCTGGCGCTGTTATTTTGCAGATTGCAGGCTGATACCTTTGGGAACCTCTGCTGTACAGTATATACGCACAATATTGATAATTTTTGCGGTGTGTGTGTGTGAGAGAGAGAGGAAACTAAAAACAGCATCCTTATAAAGCCTGTAAGCAGAGTGAAGTGCTGACTTTAGACTTGATAAAACACAATGGACCAACAGATTACATGGTTTCCTAAATCATCACTTACTGTGAAAACTTCACACTGTGCGTTCATAAATTTGGTATCGGAGCTTCTCTACTTCTCCTCCAGTCTCTTGGATCTTGACTTTCAAATTAAATGTAAAAAATTATGTTTATCTAAAAGAAAAACTTTGGAGCACCATGTCAGGGTCCAGTCCTTCTTTTTCTTAGCCCAAGGAAGGTGTTGTGACTGTAGCCGCAGTCTGGAATTTTCCACAAACATTTGAAGGGGCTTTGCTTCACAATCCTCTCAAGGCATGTAGAAAAATGTTCCTACCTTTACCCCATTGTTTCCTTCCACTCAACCTCCCATTAACTTGCTTGGATAAGGTACTATGTAAATAGCCACTGTTTCTTGAAAGAACTTTTTGTGATTTAGTCTCCTTGTCAAAGGACTGTCTGCAGGAAAACTGTCATCAAAATTAATAATCCAGCCACAATCCAGACCCAAAACTCTTGAATAGGCCTTACCTCACAATCCTCTCAACGTATTCTGGCTGCTTGTGTATCTCTTTTTAAATCACACTTTTTCTTTTCACTAAACTAAGGTGACCTTTTGTGCTTACCATCTGTGTGTGGGTCAGTGACAGCCTGAAAGCAGTCAGCAGGTATATGATTGTATAGGTCACAACATGGCATTTCTAGATTAAAATTGTGTTTTTTATTAGTCACACATTGTATTTTGACTGGAACTGGACTGAACTAAACTTGCTTTGTGTAAAGTAATTTACACAGTAAAGTAAATTAATTTTCTGATGATGTTCTAATTCATTCGGGGACATGTGCAAAACATGGTGGTTCTCTCACACAACATGAAGCTCCAAGCTGGACAGCTCCTGCCCCGTCAGGCTTATATTCCATTTTAAAAGCCATTGTATTCAAAGCCGCAGACCTGCCCTCCTCCCTTAACAAAATCATGTCAAAAAGCAATTAATATCTTAATACCTCCATCAGCGGCAACCACCAAGCCGCCAAAAGGCCGAACTCTTTGTTTTTTTTCCGCCCCGGTGTTGGCTGCCGAGCTGCTCTAGCCCGGCCCGTGGTTTCCTCGGTTGCATCTCCCTTTGCCCCGGTGGTCAGCTGTGGTTTTCCAGGGGGCACGGGGTAGGACGTTGTGGGCAGAAAGGTCCTCCACCCCACCCAAGCATTAAGTACTCCTCTTCAGGCCTAAGAGCTCCATTGGCCGCAGCCCCAGCACCATCTAATGGTTAGACCCACGGATCAACTCTGACCGAACACACTCATCCACTCTGCAGGCTTTCCATCCATTAGGAGCACACAAGGATATTGTTGACACCTTTCATTGTTGGCGGGGACTTAAGCTCTGGGAGGCTTTGCTGTGCAGAACTGGATTATCCACTTTTTGGCTTTGATAAACAGAGTTGCTTGAGCTATTTTCTTTTTTTAACTTACATATCAAGACATGTCAGAAAATGATTCATGATGCCGTCTCTTCTCTTCCTAAGCCACTGGAATAAAGAAATGCTGACATTTGTGTTTGTTTTCTCTTTGTACAGCTCACCCGAGCTTATGTTGCACAAGACACCAGGCGATATTAACCACACAAACGCCTGTACTATCAATAGAGCCCACTGAAGTGTTTTCCTCGTCTGTCTTTCACACAATACCTTGTAGCAGTTAGAGGCTCTTCTTTTATAACTACTATTGCTCTTCAAAGAGGAAGGAAAAGATGGGTTTGGACTGGAGGTCTGAGCCCTGCCTCTGCAATGTTTGGTTTCTCTACATTTTTATTCATTTCTCTTGGCAGGGTCGACTAGCAACTGGTGGAAGGTCTTGGCAGAACATACAATAAAAGCTCATGATTAAAGAGACTAAAGCATGTACTGTATATAACTCGTGTCCATTAACCACCAAAAGAGAAACTGAGCAAAAAAAAAAAAAACAACAAGAAAAAAACTTGGTTTTCTGATCTGCTGTTGCCTAGAGACTCAGTCTTTATAATAAATACATGTCTCCCTTTCTGGGTTATGAATCTATGTGATGCATGCACTATATGATCCATTCCTGTTCATGGAGTCACACTTTAAACACACATTAAACACACCGTCTGTCCGGTCCCAGCCAGCGGGCCCACACACCTTGGCCGGTCTGGGTGGTGGTGCATTTTGAGCACACTGTCGTGGTTTGGCTCCTGGCCCCCTAGCCTGGCTTGCCTCCTCTGGACAGCGTCAGCTTTTTTCGAGATCAAGCTATACTGCCTCCTTTTACCTTCAGCTATATAGCAGCTGTACAAACACATATACATTAGAACAGGCCTTTATTAATGACTTTATGTTGGAAGGCCTCTGCTGCGGCAGCTCTGATATTGTAAGACCTTGTAGCGGTCGTTCTAGTGGTGGTGGTCCTGAGTGTGGAAACGCTGACATGGGCGGACGCTTTAAGGACGCAGAACCAGCTGGACTCAGCTGAACTTCGGGAAGTGGATCTTGAAGCGTTAACGGGAATGCCCTGACGTGGACGACGCTGTCTGTGAAATATTATGTTACAAGTGATTTGGCTGCAGAGCACGCATTGTCTTTGTTATAATGACGGGTTTTATGATTGCAGGCTCTGAAAGCTACATCTGAGTCAGGCAGACACGTTTTCCATAACTCTGATTTATTTTTGAAGCAGTGACAAAGGTTGGAGCAGCTCGAGCTGTTGATGTTTTAAGACAGAGGAAGGTCGTCGCAATCCGTCGCGTACGAAACTGTGAGTGCGGCCCATTCTAGCAAAGATTGATTTACTATTTATCCCTCTGACAGCCCAGATAGGGAAGAGTCATAATTCTGTGCACCAGGGAGATTAAATTCCTGTATCGCTGTCAGCTACATTAACTGACTTCCTGGATCTCAATTCAATTAGCGCAGCTGCATTCTCTAGCATTAATAAATCAATAGTGATGGTCTGCAGATAGACAGGCTGCATGCAGTATGTCAAAGATGCCTTCCTGCACACATCACATGCGTGTGTTACAGTTTGTCTCTGCACTGTTTAATAATGATTCCCAGCCCAGCTGTTATCAGAACAGCCAACCACGCATCTAACCCCCAACAAACACCTGCTGCCGTAAAACCAGCTCTCTGAAAGTATTTTTTTACAGACCATGAGTACCATGCAGTACCAAGTAAAAGTAATAATTCCCCTTGGAGAGACTAACACAAAGCAGTCCATAACTTTAAAGTGAACGCAAGAGTGTTGCATGCATTTGTATGTTTAGGGTCAGCTCCCCAGCCTTAAGCTTTAGCTGAACCCAGCAGGTTTGTCTCTATGATTGCTCTACATTTATTTCCATCCATTTTCTTATCAACTCTGAACAACTTCCCTGATCTTGCAGAACAAAGCTTCCCCAAAGTATAATGCTGCCGTCACCATGTTTCACAGAGAGGGCCATATGTTGGATGTCATACTCTCTCTGTGCTCTATAACCTATCTCTGATATATATATATATATATATATATATATATATATATATATATATATATATATATATATATATATATATATATATATATATATATATATATATATATATATATATATATATATATATATATATATATATATATATTTCTGATCTGTCTGGTGCATTAAGTAGTTTGCACGCTAAATCACTAATCTTTTCTATACTCTGTTCACTAAGTAGGGGATTTCTGAAAGTAATTGATTGCTCTTGATTTTAATCAGGTTTTAAGGTTTTTTTTATCTGTAAAACACTGTGAAAACCATAGGCTAGATATTTTGTGTAGGTTAATCACATAAAATCCCCCCAAAAATACATAAAAGCTAGCTAGCATCATTAATGTGGCACATAATAAAAAAAAAAGGCTCAAGGGGTATGAATGCATCTGTAAGCCACTGTCTTTATAACCACACCATTTTAATGTATGTTGAGCAAACAAAAAGACACAAGCTTTGTGTTTTTTCCAGCTTGTTTAAACCTGACGGATGTTCAGGAATCATCGGTGACAGCCAGCAGAGCGGCCTAGGAAGGAGGACAACCATGCTGTTGAAGTTGACCTTGCATGAAGAAATATGTCATATTCTCCCCAGACAATGTGGATGCTTTGCACTAAGATTTCTTTCAGTTTATTGTTTTATTGCTAAGTTTGGCAATATTGTCACAGTGTTTGTTTCAGGGAGAAAAGAGATTAAGGCTTGGGCCAACGGTCTGTAGTTTATTTAAACATTTTAAACTTTTCAAAATCAAAGTGCATCTGTTTTTTTTCTCTTGTACCACATGTGACGTAAATGAAATTGAGGCATCTTTTATTAACGTTAAGGTTTAAAATAATGCCTTTATCATCATGTTCATCACTTTCTGTGCGGCTGGCCATGGTTAACTGTTCTTCGCTGTTCTTCCAAAGGATGCCCTCATTTCGTGGCTGCTGATTTCTCCCTGATTGCCCAAACTGTGCGTCACTCTGTGAAACGCCAGAGGCTAATTCGCCCAGTCGGCCTGATGAGACAGTTGATAAGGGGCTTTGATTGGCCCTGCCTCTGAAGGAGGGAAGGATTTCATTGGGGCAAAGATACTGGGAAACATGGCGTTTGTTTCAGCAATCAGCCAACTATCCTCCCTCCTTTCTTTCTTTTCTGCTTTTGACCAAACTTATTCCAGAGTGCTTTCAATATGGATTACACAGCATGCTGCACGCGGCTGTAATTCAAGGTGAAATAAACCCTTTTAATTGCATTGAATGCAGTAGTTCGAGAAGGCTAGACACGATCTTTGCAGTGATTGGATGAATTGGACTTTGATGCACACAACAGGACATTTCCCCCTCATGAGGTTGATTTGGTAGTAACGGTCTAGTGAGCACATCCTCAGTCAAGTCCTCTCTCTGGATGTGATCCGTCCTCAAAAAGAAAAAAAATATGGGCCTCCATTATCTCCATCAGGCAATTTTGGGAATGTAATACAGGCTCAGGATTGGAGCGCTTGCTCCCATCAGGAATGAGGTTTGATCAAACCACTCGCACGGTTAAGAGGAGTTAAAGAGAAGCATGCCCACTAGTCTGTTCATCTCCCATCAAAAGACATATGGTGCAAATTTCATCAAAAGTTAAAGAGGGAGGGTCTGAAGGGGCACGCAAGTCGTTGATGTGAAAAATAAGGCCGGGCTGTAAAAAGCCAAATCAAACCACGGTCGACTTTCTGGGAGCGATTAAAGGCAAAGAAGAACCAGCTGCCTCATCAACAGTCGCATCTCAATCTCCTCTTCTCGCTCTTGGCAGCCTACTGGCAGGGGGAAAAGGAGGGAGACAAATGCTTATCCCTTCAAGTGCTTCAGCAGCTTCTGGGCTCTGACGCACCCCAGAAACAGAAAAATCAACTTGAGCCTCTTTTAGTGTTTTTTTCATTTTACCTTCATTTGCACAGGTAACTCTAACGCAGACACAGGATTTCGTCATGGTAACAACGTGAAAGTAACCAAGTCACTCATTTGTAAATGAAAAGGTTTATTTGTTTATTTCAACTTTGTTTATGCAGGTTATCAAAGTTCAGATACACAATCTCATATTCAGTCTCATTTTCAAGGGATACTGGGATCAGAGCGAGGAAGGTAGTGTTCACAGTTCAGCTTCCTGCAAGCCTAACAGATAAAGCTGTTCTGGATTCTTGAGGAGTGGACTCAGAAGCTCTGGTTCCTTTCCCCTGAGGACAGGAGGCTCTCCTCAGTTTGCAGAGAAAGTAGAGGTATGTTTGAGCCTTTTAGTCCAGCCACATGGTGTTATAGGTTGAAGAGAGGTCCCCAGAAATTAGTACTCCCAGAAATATGGTGCTGCTTCCCTTCTCCACTGCAGCATCGTCGATGGTCAGTGAGGGATGCTGTGGAGGACTTCTCCTGAAGTCTACAGCAATCTTTTTGGTCTCCCCCACATTGAGGAAGAGATTGTTCTCCTTACACCACTGGACCAGTCGGCTCACGTTGCACCTGTAGTTAGTCTCATGATTGTTGGTGATGAGCTCTTCCACATTTGTCTCATCTGCAAACTTCATGATGTGGTCGGTGCTGTAGTTGGGCCCACAGTCATGGTTCAGAAGTGGATTAAGCACACACCGCTGAGGAGCCCTGTACTTAGCTTAATGGTATTGAAAGCATTTTTGCCAACCCACTGATTTAGTTAAAAACTCAAAAATCCAGTTGCAGCAACCCCAGTAGAGCATGGTATTTATATTTAGTTGTTCAAGTTTTTGAATGAGATGCTGTGGAATGATCGTGTTGAATGTTGAACAAACTCATGTGAGTTCTTGGAGTCCAGGTGGATGAGAGCTAGATGGAGATCCTCTGTGGACCTGTTTCACGTGTATGCGACTGGGTTGTGGGTTGGATGGATTTAATTTGCTGCATAACCAGCCACTCAAAGCACTTCATGGTGATGGAAGTCTGTGCTATGGGCCGGAAATCATGGTAGCTATGGGTGGGGCTTCTTTGGAACAGGTAGCTATTATTGTGGCAGCTTTGAAACATGTTCAGACAATCAACTGGCTCTGAGAGAGGTTGATAAAAATAAAGCGACGGTTGGCAGGAACAGTTGTGTGATATAATTGATGCATTTTGTGATTCATGCCTTAACAGCCTAACTCACTGTAATCTATGTTTGTGTGGCCTGTGAGTAGCTGTGATTTTTATCTCCCAAGTCTTCAGTGTTAAAACTGTCTTTTAGAGTGTAAGAGACCTCCCCTGGTCACAAACATACCTCTTTATGTAGCTTTGATGTCCCTCACTCTGGGACTGTATGCTGGTCTCGGTATGATGGTGATGTGACCAGAGAGACCTCGATGGGGGAGGGGGAGCCCCTGTATGCTCCCTTCACTTATGTACACTAAGTCTGAAGTGTTTTGTTGGTTAATTTTTAACACAAGGCATTTATGTGTGGATGGTTGAAGTCCCCTGGACTCCATCTGAGTGTGATGTTCATTGTTCACTGATGGTTTTGTAACCACGTAGAGACCTTTCTGGTGAGAATGAATTAAATCAGATTGACACTGAAAACAACAGGATCATCAGCAGAGAGATTTATAGATGCAATTGAGATACTTTTACCTACATCGCAGGTATAAAAGTACGTGCTGAAACTGAGACTTGCAGCGGCAATCTGTGGCATTTAAAAACAACAAGGGAAATTACCAAGTTGGACACGTTATTTTAGACCGGCAAGGTAGTTTGAAAACCCGCCAGTGGCCACTTCAGAAAAGCCTATGTCTGAAAGTCTTCGATGTAAAACATCATCCGTGTAAAGTGCCTTTGACAGATCTAGGAACAGTGCAGCACAATAGTCTTTGCTTTCCACGGCTTCTACAACATAATTTATTATTTTCAGAGAAGCAGGTAAAATAGTAACTGATGTTGTAGAAGCCTTGGATTTCAAGGACTGTGTATTTCCTAGATCATGGCACTTTACATCATACTACTGCAAAACTCTGCTTGTGAACAATAGAGGCCACTTAACAAGTGACGATGAAATGCAATGGTTGGCAATAGGTTTAAAGTGTTTCAAGAAAGATTTGTTCCGCAGTTTTTAGGGTTCAGGTTCCAAGGTGGCCCAAGGAGGAGAGGTAGGTGGTTAGTTATAGTTTCAGTGGTTAATGAGATATGAGCTGATATGGTGGGAGTGGAGCTGACTGTTTAATAGTCACAGGTGTTCAGTCTCAAACTGATCCTAAATGTCATTTCCACAGATCTGTGTGCAGGTTGTTTGGGTGTTAGTCTCTTTTTGCTTCCAGGCTTTGACCGGCAGGTGTAGGCCCCACAGCTGCAGCTCGTTAAGGCTCATCAGGAAGAGCTGACTCCCTGAGACAGACGGCAGATCGTTTGCTCACATGAGAGGTAAACAGACTCTAATCTTGTATTCCTTGCTTCTTCAAGCATTGGTTCTAAACTTCCTTGTCTCCTCCAATAGAACACCAGATTTTCCAGTCGATGTCGAATGTCTATTGCTGTGATACGCTTCATGTTTCTTAGTGTGTTTGAATAAGAATTCGGCAGGTTTGTGGGTACAAACAAGCAAAGAATTTGACTTCGGATTCCATATTCTGTGTGGAGAACTCCTACCCAGATATGTCCCTTTCGCTCTCTGCCGCGCCTCCGTTGGCCTTTCTGGTAACTGTCCCTGAGTCCCTGCCCCCTGTTCCAATCTGCCAGGATATAAGGACTAGACATCACTGAACTGCAAAACACCAAATATCTGCCAACCTCAGCTGTGTGGATAGACTCAACTCCTCCTAGAACTCCAGGTACCTTCAGATCACTAGGGTGCTGTGTTTACATAATAAAAACAGTGTCATCAGCATATTGTGTTGTCTGCTTAGAGGTGTGCAAATACATAAACCTTAAGACCAAAATTATTTATGTAAATTCTAAAGTACAGAGCTTTGACAATGATAATTTTCTGATATTTAAATAACAGGAAGAAAGAGTTGATACCAGTGTTTATTACCTGAAATAATAATAAAAAAACAGCCAATGGCATAGTCTAAAAGGGCTTTATGTGATCTGTAAAAGACTTGACAGGAAAATGTGCAGCCCTCACGGCAACTCTGACCCATGTGTACGCTCATTTTGGAGACAGGGGAAATTGATGACACAGATGGTAAAGTGGTGAATTGTAGCCAAACTGCATGATGATTCCTCTCAGACATTTAATTTCACTCCATATCAGACTTTAATCATAGATAGACTTCTTCATAAGCATTCAAAACCCCAGTGTTATTCACGCTTGCGCCAGGGACACATAACGATACATAAGGACCTTTCAAATAAATAAAAAAATGCCCGTATGCCAACGTAAATCAAAGTCTGTTCAACATTTCATCTGGGTTTTCGACCATCACATTCCTCTCCGCCGATTATCACCAGGGTGAAGGGTACCGCAGATTAACACATCAGCTGTGAAAAGGTGTGAGGCGATTACATTAATTGCTGTAAACAGTCAAATACAGTCATGCATAATGCTGCGTGGTGGATGCGGCACTGCTGGTTAACCTTGTAAATGGGAGAATTAGGAGGGAATGCGGTTTCAGGGCTCAAAAATTTCCTGGCTAATGATGAAGACTGGTGGGGGGGGGGGGGGGGGGTCCATTCCTTCAGGTCTCCCTTTTCAGAATGACAGTCTCAGCCTCCATGACAAGGGAAATTTCAATTGAACACAGAGCTGAAACTTGCTGTCCAGTTTACTTTTTAAGCAAGTTCTCTTGATGTGGACAATTTATGTGCGTTGACCTCTGCTTTACACATTTACTAAATGCCTTTCTGTGAATTTTGTTCAGTTTCTTTGCTGATTTTGTGTGGTTGTCTTTGTTAACCACGATATAACAATGATCAGCTAAGTCATTTAAATGCACACGAACATTCATGAAATCTGGGCGTGTGGAGGGCAAAACATGAGCCGGAACCTGGTACCCAGATGTTCAGGTGGCCTGTTGTGATCTATAAAGGAAAATGTCATGCTGGTGTGCATGCGCAGGGTTTTATAAATCAGAATTCATTTTTTATTTTTTGTCGGACGCCATTTTAATTTTTTTGCCGTACGTACACTTTTGGTGTGGATTCTACGCAGTGATTTATAAATGAGAGCCCAGGAGGTTTGTTTGTTTCCTAAAAGCAGTCTAATTAGGAGGCAGACTATTATGAAAGATTACAGTAAATATGTTTTTCAGTTGATCACACATTAGTTTTTCAAACCCTTTTACTAGGATGCTGAGGTTAGAAATGGGTTGGCAACTTTTTAAATGAGTGGGATCACCACCTTTTAGTAAATGGATTACACAAGCTGTTTTCCAAATATTAGGAATTTTCTTAAGGTTTAGCACTTGTATGCCTTTAAAACCTAGCTGCAAAGAAATTAAGAAGTTATGGTGGTTCAATCAAATGGAACACAATGCACAGGCAGAAGGACAACCGATTAATTAGAGACTTTAAAAACAAGTAGCCTAAAATAAACAAAATGTCTCTTAAGCTTTTCTGCTTTGTTTGACACAGGGATATAAATAACATTTCCATTCACCGTTTTAAATTGGAGGTAGTACAAAAAATATACAGAAGATAAAAGCAGAGTCTTGATGATAATAAAGTAGATGTAGAAAGAACAGAGCCATGAATTGATGGGAAAATGAGCGAGATAAAGGAAGAAAGGGAAGTGCAAAAGAGTAACAGAGGTCAGGGTTAGGAGATGCAGGAGATGCTTCATCCCCTGGGGATGTCAAATGGAAGAGTCCCAGTATGTCCTTAAATATTGATGTGCAGTGTGAGTTGCATGCCTCTCTAATGTTCACTAGTTGGTCCTATGAGACCGGGCCCTCTACACTTCATTTCAAATTACAGCTCACCATTCAGACAAAATGCTTAACCATTGTTGTTTTATAGTTACGCTGCCCTGTGCTGATGAAATTTGAAAGATAAACAGATCATGTCAATTAATTTTTCATGATTTGGGCTACCTTTCATGTCGTTTTGTAGCTTTATGGCAAAAATAACTGAGAAAAGTCCTCATCCAACGACTTCAACCTGTTCAGGACCCTAAAAGCCCTGTTTGTTCTCCACTAGGGAGAAGTGCAAGATGGAGCTGAGAGAGTGTAGCCACCAGAGGGACTTTATGTGCTGTACTTCAAGCAAGTGTTTCTCGTCACCATGAATCATTGAAAATACTCAACAGAGCCATATGACATCCCTCTTGTCCCCATAATTCAAAGCAGACAGTTGCATCTCTTAACGATGCTTTCACACACCCCTGATATACAAACACTCCAGTTCAGAAGCAGTAATCAATGCCGTTACCGATACAGTCGCAGGAGTCAGAGCAGGACACGGACCCCTGCCTTCCATCTGAAGCCACAGTCAGGTTCAAAGGTGAAGGTCAAGTTGGCAGTGACTCTTCCAGCTGTAGCTAAACCACAGAGCAGAAGGTTCAACCTGCCTTTTGTCCTGACCTGGGCTTCTTCTTCACCGTGGGTCTCCGACTGTTGACCCCTTTTAGAGACCCTTGTGGTTTTCCTCACAAATATCATAATGTTGGAGACAGAGGAGAGTCAGCACAACAAAGACATTTTCTGTTTGGTTTAGGGAATAGTGTGAATGAATGATATTGATTAGTTATCTTGTAGTCTGAAAGGAATACAACACTTAGCTTCTGTAACGAAGCCTTTAGCCTTGTTGGATGTCGATAATTAAAACTTCACAAATCTTCCTCTGTCATGTACTCTTTAAAAGATAAATTAAATGTATTATTCACTTTAGGGTTGTAGAACAATTAAGCTATTACACTATATTAATTTATTGACCAATCAGTCCAACAGCCTATCAAAATCAGTTCCACTCACGTATCCTCAGGATTAAGATTTTTAAGGATAAAAACTAAAATGAACAGTTCAGTTATTGATTACTTGGGAAAAAATGGTCACTCAATTTCATTGACATCAAGAAATAAAAGTATAATTAATCAAACTATTAGCTCTTTACTAATGGCTTACTCAAGTGAAAACTCTTTTTTTTTTAAATCTGACGAACAACAAAGACATCCATCCATCCATTGTCTGGTGTCTCTTATCGTTGCAGGGAAGCTGGTGTCTATCTCAGCAGTCCATCACAGGGCAACACAGAGATACACAGAACAAACAGCCATGAACAATAACTCTGATATCTAAGGGAAATTCATACAGACCATTTAATCGTAATGTTTTTGGACTGTGGGATGAGGCCAGAGTACTCTGCAAGAGTCCCCTCATGCACAAGGGCTAACTTGAGACCCACAGAAAAACACAAATATCTGCATACATTGTATAAAAAGACATACGTTTTTTTCTGTTCATATCAGAAGTTTTGATACTCTAAGATCATTGACCTTTTAGATAATTTGGCAAAGCTCAGATGATGTTGTCATGGCTTTGTAAACTTCTAGAAGGTTAATTTGCAATATTTGGGTTATTTAGAGGCGCACTTCCTTGTGTGACAAAATGGGAAAAATCAAAAGAAATCAGACAGGGTGCCTGAAAGTGTTCAAACAATTAAACGTAAACAGCATGAGAATGTCTTCCTGAGATGAATATGTGTTGGCTAAAATGTGCATGTTGCCCTATGCTCACTATAAATGGTGATATATAAGTATCCAGAGTGAAAAGAGTCTTGCATAGACATGGGATATTTAGAAGTAAAGAAGCCATTACTCCAAAAGCAACATAAAAATTCAAATTTCAGGACACAAGAACAAAGGTTTAATTTTGGGCTCTGATGAAACTAAAATGTAACTGTACACAATGACCATTTTTCTATTTGGAGGAAAGAGGAGGAACTTACAAGCCTTAAAATGCAATCCTAACCATGAAGCATGTAGGAGGCAGCATCATGTTGTAGTGACATGTTGTTATAAGAGCACTTCACAAAATAGATGGCATCATGTGGAAAGAGTCCTTTTATTGGTCTTTTTTATCAGCTTTTTCCTTTCTGGGGCGCCACAGCGCGTCTCCATCTGACCCTATCTTCAGTATCATCTTCTCTCAGACCAGCTACCTTCATGTCCTCTGTCACTCCATCCAAAAATCTCCTCTTTGGTAGTCCTCTAGGCCTCCTGCCTGGCAGTTCCTTCCTTACCATCCTTCTCCTCTGTACATGTCCAAAGCATCTTAGTCTGGATCATGTAGAAATGGAGCTTAAGCGAAAATTCAGACTGAAGAAACTCTATTGCTTACCTCTATTAATCAGAGAATCATCCGCCTCCGACGCAAGCCAATCAGCTTTGAACTGCTCCTCCTCGAAGCCAATCTGCATCCTGGGTTCATCTTAAAAGAACTCCATATCCTTGTCTCGGCCTTCTCCTCAGCGAGAAAGCGGTGGCTGCGCGTGGCTGGTTTGGACTCTGATGAAGGGATTCAACCCACCTCCATCCCCTTCTCCACCATCGTAGCAAGCTCTGCCTGGCTTTCCTACGGTCCTCCTTCAACCTCGTCCCTATCAGAGCGTAATTCCTCCTGGACTCTTATGGAATTCCCAGTCACTCCTTAAAACGGTCCGGCAGAAGACCGCCATGTTGAGCCTGGTTCTGCCAGAGGTTTCTTCCCAAAGGGGAGTTTTTCCTCTCCACAGTCGCTTCATGCTTGCTCATCATGGACAGTTCATGCAAACCTGTGTTTATCCAAGCTGGACATCTAGCTCAAACAGATCATCATATGGACTGAACAAACTTTATTTATCTCCACTCCACCACCAGTTTCAGGCCTGGGGGGAAATATCCCTATTCTCATACGCCTGCATATTGAAGTATAATTCAGCGTGAATTTTTCCTGCCGAGGTCTGAGCGCCAAACTCTTAAAATATTGTATCAATAAAATTCTTCTAATTGCCTTTTCTTTCTGTGTGAGTTTTTCAGATTGAAACACTGTTATGTGAAAATACTAAAGCAGCATCCAAAGAAATCAGCTAGGAATTTAAAGCTTTGGTACAAATGGTAATATGGTAAATGGCTTGTACTTATATAGCGCTTTAATTAGCCCGACGACCCCAAAGCGCTTTACACTAAAATCAGTCATTTGCCCATTCACACCCCGATGGTGGTGAGCTATGTACCAAAACGTCTGACTTTGAAGAAATAAAACATTTTCATTAAAAAAAAATCTGTCTTCAATAAATTGAACAATTTTTCCTAACTGGAAATTTGACTTATAACAGGAAATATTTAGTCTAAATGTCAGTGAGGAGAAAAAAAAGGTTATTCTTCTTTTTATATGATGTACACAAACCTTATTTTACTATGTGTGACATTTTACGGCAAGAAAACAAAAATGTTCTATTTTTTTAAGCGAGACTTTTGCTGAGGGACCTATTTAACTCTTGACTTAGACTGTCTTTACTATTTCTTTAAAACATGTAAAGACTGGACCTAAAGGTTTAGGGTATTGTGTGGGTGACCTGGAGAAATGGAGTTAAAATAGCAGAAAGGTCAAATTTTAATTGCTTAAAAAATAGCAGTGAGTGACGATGAAAGCTTTACCGTGTCTGATGCCAGTTTTCTTTAGTCTCTGTACTTATATGCATGCTTTAGCTATTGTTGTGTCACCATGGCGGTGTCTGTGTTTGTTTCTGTCTGCTCATAGGAACCTTTCTACAAACACGGCACCGATGACTCACCCTGTAGACTTCAAACTTGCACCACTTGATTCCTGTGAACACACAATACAATAAGTAAACACTGTTGCAGAATTACTGTGCTAAACGTTAAGCCTTAGTTTCCTTATCTTCATATTACCGGTTCATGAGATTTATTGCTGTTTGGGTCCTAAAGTCTGTCATAAAACCTGATGCGGTTTAGGGGGACATTTCAAAAACATTGTGTTTTTGTGAAATCCTACTTCATAACTCAAGTTGTTGTACAGTTTTTTTGTCTGGTAATTTTGAACACATTAGTAGATCTGTGAATTTTTGGACTTGTGTTGGATTAATAATAAAAAAAATACCAGACGGTGATACCAACCAAAGAAGCAAACATGGTGCCATGTGTGAAAGAAATAAGGATTTAATAACATGGATTTGTTTAATAGACCTTATTGAGGCGCTAGCTGGAGCTATGGCCAACCCAGTCCAATCAAAATGCTACTGGAGACTTGTGGTTTGCTCTTAGACAGAACGTTCCCGTAAATAAACAGAACTCACAAGGGCATTTAAAACTTTGCTCCAGGCAACTTTAAGGTTTTGCGATTTTCAAATTCTGTGACAATACAACCACAAAATTGAAGGTATTGGTTCTTTATTAGCTTGAGCAAAAGGTAGTAGTGCTTTGTAAAGCGCAAGACGAGTTATAAGTTTAAAATTTTGCAAAACATTAAATTGTCATATCCGAACACATATTCTAATTTATTGACTATGACTGTAAATGCGGATTTTTTTAATGTCTCAAAGGTTTGTTAGAAAAATCAGCATCACATAGACCAAGGCACACTGACGTTTTAACCACAGAGCACTGTTTAACCCATCAACCAAAACTAGAAGCAGAAATATAGAAGAAGGTACCGTGATCAGATTATACTAAAATTAGACTAATTGACGACATGTTAAAAGCCATCTGTGGTGGATAATTAACACTGCACATCAATCAAACATACTGTACCCATGACAAAACACGGTGGTGGCAACATCATACTATGGGGATGCTTTTTTTCAAGCAGAAAAGCTTTTCTGACTTAATGAAAAATATGGGTGGTACTAGATCGAGGGCATCATGGAACAAAAACTTAAAGGCTGGAGGCTGGGGTGGATGTTCATTTTCCACGAGGACGACAGCCCTAAACATAAAGGAAGAGCTATAACAAAATGATTTACAATAAATTGTATGTGTTCAAAGGCCCTATATCATGGAAAATCGACTTTTTGAGCTTTTAACAAGGTTATGATGCCATTCCTTCATCGAACTAATGTCCAAAGTGGTATTTTGCTTGATTCATGCATGTCTGAGAATTCCTGGTGAATTCTGCTCTCTGAGCAGCAGCCCCTCCTTGTCCTGGGAAATGAGTGGACATGACCGGGTCTACATGGAAAAATAGCAACAGAAAACAACTAATATGTCATAACAAATGAATAATCCATCATGCCAAAGGCAATGTCATCATATATATGCCTTTAATTGACTTTGGAAGGCTTAATAAAGCAGGATATAGAACCTGCTCAAAGTCCAGCCCTAAATCCAATTGAGAAGAATTTTAAATGGTTGTTTACAAATAGTCCCTCGTCAATTATACTGAAACATAGTTATTTTGCAGATATTGCCAATGACTTTATGTTTCCAAATATGCAAAGCTTGTAGAAACTATCCCTGGTGTAATTAAAGCCATAGGTGTGCTCCGCACTTTTCATGTTTTCATTGGTAAGAAAGTGTCACAGTTTTGCGGTGTTCATGCTTCTTGCATCTCATCCTGCAAGCTGCCATTTGCAGCGCTGCAGCTCTCCAGCTGATTAACTCATTGTTTACATCTTCCTTTATGTAGCCTCTGTTTTCTCTGCTCCGTGTCAGATGGTTTGTGGCCCTCACCGTTCCAGTAAGTGAAGGATTGCTCTCTGTTCTACTCACTCACAGCAGGCATCTTCCTCTCTACAGTCTCTCGCCACTTCCAATTTCTGAATTAATCATTTATCTGCAGTCCAAGCAAAGCTACCTTACCCAGAGGCAGCGTCTCATTCTATACTTCATTAAACCAACTTTTCTATCACTTTCTTCCATTTCCCAACAATATTCACCAACCAGAAAACCCCCTCTGGCCTGTTTGTCAAGTTATGTCCAGAAAATATTTTTACGATACAGAAAACATTTTGCAGTAACCATTGCAAACTTTTCTCTTACTCAGCTGTCAGTTATTGGGTCCAGCTAAACAAACCTGGTTCATAAATGAGAATCATGAACTGAAACCACACAGTATTTTCCTCTCCAATTCACAGTTCTGACACTTAAAATCCTGAGGAAATACATTGCAGTTTGCGTCTTACTGGGTCAAAATGTGAAAAGGGTTGAGCAGTATGTAGACTGTTAGGAGGCGCTGCATCCAGGTGAAGTAATGCAACCCTGCTCCGGGATAAAGGAATCAGCTGCAAAACCTCAGTTTTATAAAATGAAGTAGAAAAAGTTTGACAATCACCATCTCCCACCCCCATCACTGTGACTGTTGGTAATTTTTCTTCCCTTGTGTTTCTTAGTATGGATGTATTCAATCAGAAGCCTTTCCCACTGAAACATGCTGTTACACAGCGAGTGAGTAAACCTTTATGTAACCGCCAGTCGAGTGGGGAGTTCATTTGATGGAGAGCCCTGCTTGATTTGTTTGTGGCTCCAAAGAGGCTTACGACACGCAAGCTGCCCCTGTTCTGCTCTGATAAATGGTTCTGGTGAGAGGAAGGAAGGAGAAAAAGTGTGTGTGAGCCCTCGCCAAAGACTTTGGGGTTTTTTCACAGCTTAACTATATTAAGAGACAATCCCCTACAGGCACGCACACACACATGGAGATCAGCCCACATGCGGATATTTAAATGTTAAAAATGAACATACAGAAAAACATGATTACAGTTTTTTTTCCTTACAAATGCAGAAACTTGGTGGTTCCTACTGAAGTGATGAATGGGTAACGAAGAGGTGTGATGCTTTGAAGTTTCCATCCTGCTGCAGAGTTTGTGTGCTTTCCCTGGGTGTCTTCTTGTCTTTTTCAAGTTGACCCAAGCCGAGCTGTAATTGAACGTTACCTGTCCCACCCGGGCCGGTCTCCGGGCAAAACGCTGCCACAAGCGATTACAGCACGCTGCAGCTATGCTAATGGCCCATGAACGCCCAGGGGCCCACGTGGATCCATGACAGTGCGTGTGGCTCGCCGCTTTGTTCCTACGACTATTATGGGTAATGAATATTACTACAGTGACCCACTGCTGACAGGCCACACGGAAAAAAAGAGCGCAGTGGCCTCGCATTTGGTCCCCCACCACCACCCCACTCTGCGCGGGCCCTCCTGTCAAAACTGGGCAGCCAATGTGCCACTGGAACACACAGATTTGCTCCGGCTGATGGCAAACCGCAGCAGTGGAGCCTGTGGCGGCCTGCATTTCCTTTAATATCCTGGCTAATGTACAGAGAGAAGCCAGGGCCTCTAGAAAGCCACTGGATTCCAGCCAGGCAACCCAAGCTACCACCACAGCAGCCTTATGTAATGTTTTGATCACTGCAGTAGGCAGTGTTTAGTGTGGGAGATGTAAATAGGACTTATATGTGGACATGGCAGCAGCTCCAAATGCTGGCAGACGGTCCTCTCTAATAGGTTATGCATGGTCTTCTGGCATTGTAGTAAAAATTAACTTTTTACCGAGCACAAAAGCAACTTTGGTTAAGTTCATAAAATTGACAAAAACTGTTTTAGGATAAAGAAAAATAATGTGGCTTTGTAATAACTATCTCACTACTGAAAAAAAACTCTATTGCTTTAACATTACTAACCTTTCCTTCCAATGAGTCAGCCTATTGAAATTGATCGACGCTGTAGAGCAAAGCGGTACGAGCAGACAAACGTTTTATTTTCAGCCAGTTTCTTTAATGAGTCGCTGATGTCACTCAAGAAGCTGCTGGCTTGCTGTAATTCACTACAAATATCCCTCAAGGTGTCTCTGTGTCTCCATTGCCTTGGTTATTTGGACACTGGTATTCATACTGATTTGCATATGTATTTAGGAGACAGGGCAGCGCATTATACATGTACAGGCACGTCCAATTCCACGCAAATTGGGATGCATGAAGGTAACGTGTGCAGTGATATGTCTACTGCAAGTTTCAGGATTTCTCCCTATTGCCAATGTTTAGTATGAGAGCTGTGCACTCTTTTGTACACGTGGCCCCCAGACAGAAAATTTGTACTTAAAAAAATTGGGAAACTGGAAAAGTAGAGGACAAAAAAAGAAAGCAGTCACCTTCAGATGAGCATCAGCTATCTAAAAGTTGTGTCTGTAAGAAATGGGGACAAAAATCTGGCAGAGGACCCAACAGAGACAAAAAGCTCTTAGCCAAACCCATGTTATTCGCTCAAAACCAAACTGACCTCAATACAGACTGATGAAGCAAACTGAACTAAATTTAATCTTTGAAGGCAAGTTTGGTCCAAATTGTTTAGAGTCCTAAAATCTGTGAAAATAAATTTGAGTTTTCACAAGAGTAACAAAACTGGACTTTCATGAGTGCTACCATATGTCTTAAAAACAATGGTAGAAGATAATCAGGATCCAGTTTGATTATGCTTTCCATTTCAATTACAGCTTCCTAGTTTTAAGTTGCAACAATTAACATAGATTTTCTTCTAAAGTCAGAATTGTGTGAAAGTCAGGGATTTATTGCCAACCACAAAGTCCAATATGCCTTCCATGCATATAGGGCTGAGTGACAGCATAATGAAAAAAATAAATTTTGTTAAAATGCATTTTAACAATTTATGTCTCACCAAATCTTTCATATCCTCTTCGGTTAACATGTTACACATTTTAAATGTAGTAAACACATACAAAATGTTAATGGTAAGACATTCTTATCCTAAATGTCATGTTTTTTTTTAGGCAAAAAACATCATAATTACGAGAAATTAAATCTTGAAAACACAGGTCTGGGAGCAATTAATCTATAAAATGTATTTCCCTTTTCAAATTAAGTTAATGAGATAGTGATCATGTCAATAATATTCAAATGTATTAAATATGACTCTGAGGATTAATTAATAATATGGAGGCAGTCCAAGTACCACAAATGGTACTTGTAACCAGTGAGGGATCTCTTATTGTTGGCATTAGACCCCACAACCACTACCGCCAATGTAAAAACAGGACGTTATCGGAGATTCTGGGGTGGGATAAAATGCAGTGTACACACAAAGTACACAAACTAGTCTACGTAGTTCCTCTGTTATCAGCAGCAAACAGAGAAATCTGCTCAATATATGAGGGCATGAACTCCCCATAGAGTGCACATGCATAAAAGCAGTACAGAAAACTGTGTATCTGGTGTTGATCCACCCCTTTCCAATGGTGCCCTGTGCAACTGCCTGTATGGCCCACATCAAAAACCACCTCTGCCTATACCACTGTTTTGAGTGCCATAAAAGTATGTAATAAAGATGAACAGGAGGTTGAGATCTCAAAGAAAAATAAAATAAAAGTAAAAATACTTGTTGCTGGCGTGGGGGGTGGGGGGGGGGGGGGGGGAGGGGTATCATAACTTCCAACCCAAAATTAAGCATGCTTCTAGAGCAAACCTTTATTGCAGGATTCACAACAGCTGGAGAAACCGCATCTCCTCCCCTGGATGGAAGCCAATGCCACAAAAGAAAAAGAAGGAAAAAAATAGTGAAAGACAGAGATGGGGGAGAGGACGGTTTAGCAGGCAGCAGGGGTGTGGGGGTGTGTGGCTCTGTAGCTGAGGAAGGAAACCACAGCAGGATTACAAGCGAGGGGCTCTGAGTTGCAGTTAAACCTTTCTCTCGCTCGTTAAATAGACTTGCTGACCTGCTCAAGCCCAGTGAGAGCTTCCTTCCTCTGTCTGCCATGCAGAACCCCCTCACCTGCCACGGGCCAAATCACACCCCTCACACGCACCGTGGGCAGTTCATGAATTAATCCACAGAGAGAAGCTTTTCTCGTCCAGACTCCCTTTCCTGGCTTCCCAAACACATCTGTGAGGCCACAATTGTGTAAACTCAAAGTTAAAAATGGGCCGCCGCATCAAATTGCTGAGCAGGCACACCTGAGGTTTGCCCGTCTGAAAAGCTGTAGCTGACGTGATGAAAGGCAAGCAATAATAAAAAAATAAAAAAGAAGGCTCACTTGCTACTAGCCTACAGCTTTGTTTCCTCTGACCATGGCGAAGTGACGGAGGTGGTCATCGGCTATTCTGGCCTCGACTGGCCAGCTCCGCTCTGCTCACAGAGGAAACTCCTCTACCCACAGAGGTGGATATTAATCCCGCTTGAAAGTCATGATCAATGTGTTTCTATCTCAGTGCAGAATGAGTGCACACTGTTCAACAGTTGTGACTGGCTCAGAGCTAAATTTTAAACCATTTCTAAATACTTTTTGTATATAACTGCTCCAGTTAAATCCGGCTATATCAAATTAAAACAAACTTAAATAATTCCAGTTCAATCTAGTCTTCTAGTCAGATCCAGATCAATAAGAATAATAACATTATAATGCCAGATGGTAAAGCTTCATCTTGGGTCTTGAGTCACTGGCTTTGCAGCAATTCCTCGTCCTAATCATGTTTGCGACGATGATGAAGAGGAACCATTCCCTTTTAACAGGAAGAAACTTCCACAAGAACCATGGTCAGTATAAGCTGCCGTCTGCCCCCAGAGGCCCTGAACCAGGAACACTTTCTATGGGGGGAAAAAACAACGTCAGCAAATGCTCTTTAAAAATGTATATACTGCTTCAAAAGGGCAACCCTTTCTTAATGTATTGTAAATATATGTCTATCTTAATTGAGCTCTAAATGCTTTCTAAAGGTTTTTCCGAGTTGTTATTGAAACGTTTCATTCACTGCCTGTCCTTTTTCATGACAACTTGTGGGGCAGAATGCCTAAACATTAGGGAACGTTGAGGGCAAAATAAGTATTAGGGCTCAAAATATTGCATACGTCTGATACTGAACAGTAACGAATGTCATAGTTATAAACCCTAACAACTAAAAGATTTGCCAAGTTTTCAGCCAATAGCTTTGCAGAAAATTCTATTCTCTGTCTTTCAAACTGTCTTAACTTTGGTAACTGAACTTTTGTGAAAACAAAGTGCCTAAATATGCTATTTTAAATTCTTTCTTTGCCAAATTATCTGTTCTGTGTCAACAAAACACCCGTTCATCCCTCATGTTTAGGAGCCTTTGTAAACATCGATGATCAGTAAACCAGTCAATCAATCAAACTATATTTGCAGAGCCCTTTAAAAGGTAGGTGTTACATAAAGCACTGCTACAGGGAACAAAAGAAGAACATGATACGCTACAAATTACTGTAGAAAAGCAACGAATAGTAAAGAAAGAAACACAAAGATCAGAATATTTTCACGGGTTTTATAATAAAACAAAATCTGATCCAATTAGGTCAATAGGAATGTAGAATTTGTTGAAATTGTTCAATAAATATAATTCAGATACAACTCTACCAATAATATCAACTATAATAACCAGATGATTCATAGGCAAACATTAAGTGTCTTAACAAACAAAGTAATTGGTCAGGATCTGGACAATAAATGGATTAAAGGACCAGCAAAAGAGATGTTTTAAGAAAGACTGAGCAAATCAAGACCTCTTTAAGACAGCAGAAAGTCTGGGGCTTTGCCAGCAAACCATCATGAATTCATTCTTTCATCTTATTGTCCTGATTGTTTAATCTGCAACTAAATGATGTTCATTGCTGGGGGTGGTGATTAATAACTGTCTATTTACAGTGATTTGTGTCTTGTACAGTAAAGGGTCCTTACCACCTACATTGTTCAGTGGAAGTCCTTGCAGCTACTCTCTTTCCTCTGCAGCCTTTGTAGTAGAAGATAATCTAAATTAGCAATATGGCACCGTACATTTTTCTAGTATATTTCATATTTTTAGCCACTTTCTAGAAAAGGCATGCTCAACGGAGAAGTGACATTGGATAATAAGATATTTCTCATCTCCACAAATCTAGTTTAGAAGAAGAGGGGGAACATCTGCAAAGAGCATTTTTAATTATATGTCAAGATGTGTGTGGGGGTGGGGGGGTATAAAGGAACAAAATGAAGGGAGGAAGTAGACAAAGAAAATGTCTTGACTGTGAAATGACTGCCAGATTCCTGTTTGTGCGTCTTGAAAGGCCCGTGTCTCCGCCGCTGCATATGGGATGTGGGATGAGAGAGCTCTGGCAAATCAAAGGCGACCTCGATAAAGATCTTTGGAAGCCAATGCTAGTAAACAGCCCCATAAACGCGGCTTGAGGGGTGGAGCTTCCAAAGCGGAAAAAAAGAAACTTGAACATCTGCCCACCTCCAATAAAGCCTGAGCTTCTGCAGGCGTCTGTTCCAGCGCTGCGCACGGCCGGGCGTGCTGAGCTGACGGTGGTTTGGATCTTCATCATTGTATCATATCCTCTGATTATCGGACCATCAGTCATGCAGAGCATTGCTGCGCCTCTGATGGATTTTCCAACATTTCTGCTCTCTTTTTCATCGTTTTGTCCCCCACTGTGAAAGCCAGCCCTCTCATTCTTATACCACTTCCATTTCAAACCTTTAGTTTTCACATATATCCCATCATTTCCTGGCATTATTGAATGACAGCTCCTTAAAATCTATTCCACAAAGCAAGGACTTTCAGCAATTGTAGCATTATCACTAGCTATTCAAACCCACTGAATCAGCAGATCTGCTCTGGTTCTGCATTTAATCCTTTTTTACACTTTAAGGCTGCATACACAGCCTTTTTCTTTAACCTCTATCAAAGATGAAAGTGTTTGTGATGCTGTAGCCAGAGAGACAGAGGTGAGAATATGTCATTTAAAATAACTCAAACCTGGGAGGATTTCCGTGCAGGAAACCCTCCTTCAGTTTTCAGACAAACATTTTAAAAAGGAGCACAATGAAATAAAACATGGCAGAGAGGTTTGTAGTACAGAGACCTTCATGCTCTAGGGAATCGCATTCAGCCCCATTTTACTTTAGTTAATTAATTAATATAGTTTAAACTGTAGAAACAATTTTGTTCAAGAAATACTAAGTCTGCAATTGTTTTTTTTTCTAGTAATGTTCAAATTGCTGATCTTAATTTGAAGAAATTTTAAATGTAAAGAACAACAACAAAACAAATGTTGCCTTTTTTTTTATTTTTGCATCAACTAATTCCCCCTGTGTTTTTAGCAGATGGCTCTGCCAACAAAGAGTGCAGTGTGTGGATGCAGACGGAGCAGTGCCCTCCAGTGGTCCAGCGGCTAAAAAAAGGCCCTTCACAGCAGTCAATGCCTGCATTCCTTCTCGGTCCTGGCTGACGAAGGCACACACAGCAGCTACAAAAAAAAAAAACAAAGAAAAAAAAAAAACAGTTTCCACCACAGTTTGAGGAATGTTTATCAGTGGTGAGCACGCTGTCCTGGAAGCATATGGTGTGGTTTCACTGCTTGGGGTGCACGAGAGGTGAACTTCAGGAAAAGTCGTATGATCATCAGAGGCTTAACAGATGGCTGAACATGGGAGTTTCTAGTAGTAAGTTCTGCTCTGTATCAGTCTGTTTATCACATAAAATCATAGGGAAAGTAGGTACTTGTTCAATTGTTTATTTCTGTGCTTTTCTTTCTACATCTTTAGCTTCAAATCCCTTAAATAAATACCTAATCCAAGCTGCACACACACACACATGCTTTATTTTTTGCTAGCAGACAATGATCATTTAATATATATATATATATATATATTTAAAAATCAGAAGAAAACTCAAAAGAAATTGGTGGTGTTTTAACAAAATAAAACTTTAACTATACTATGCAATATTTTGATGCTTTCTTGATGGAGCTTTCGTTCGTTAGCATTTATGAGAAGTATTGATTGAAGCAGCTGTGTAATTGGGAAAATATCTATCATTAGCATTTCATGTTCTCAACTTTATTACCCCTCATTTAAAAATCCATAAATTACACATACAGTAAATGTCCACTATACACTCATCATATATACACCCAAACTCATAGCCTCTGTCAACAAGACCCCCAGCACCCTTCGTTTTTACGAGCCCCCTACCCAGTAGGCCTCATTAAGAACAAATTAGAAGGTGTTCCACATGTCAGAGGTCAGTCCTCTGCCCTGAAAGCAGAGAGATTCACAACACATGTTCACATCGTCGGTAACCCCCAAATAGGTGTTAACTCAAAGTTCAGCGCCTCATTTAAAAAAAATACCTCAGTCGCTGCCGCAGCCCAGTCTGGCAGAGCCACCGACTTACAGCGTGGTTGTACGTTTCATCAAAAATGTTCTGGCACCCATCGCTGTTTGGACTGGATATTGAATAAAGAACGTTTGGATATGTGGAGGCATGCAAGAGAGGGATGCTTGAGAGTACAATGCTGAGATTTTGGACCAGAAGATGAAACCGTTCTCAGTGTGGTGCACCGCCACATGCTACTGGCTGATATTTTATACAGTATTTTTAGATCAGAGGCAGGACACATGTTGCTTTGAGCTATGTGGTATTAAAACCCCAGCCTGTACACGAGAGTTTCATCAAAAGCAGTCTTGTATAAAAAGATTAATATCCCACAGATTTGACAGTAGAAGAGCCAGCTGATATGTCGTGATTTAAAATCTGCCGCTTCCAAGCTTTTCCAGTATGAATCAAATCTAAGCTCAAACATCTGCCGCCTCACGGAGGACCATGTTAGTGAAGTCAGAGCCCATCTGACAGGCTTCATATAACACCCCCTGGAACAAATACACTTGTTTATTTTGGTCCTTACCCCATGATTTCTCGAGTTTAAGTGTAAATTACATGTCGCCACCATTAAATATTAAACCCAGTGGAGCATTAATATTTAATAGCATCGCTTCTTATGCAACGCAGGCCGGAGGAGCGGGTCCAAAGAGGCCCTCCTTGCATTAGGCTCGTCTTGAGGTTAGAGACTGCGGCCACCGTGCCCACCCACTTCTTTTCAGCTGGCTGATAGATGATTGCAGGAAGTTCGTAAAAGAAGATCCCAGCCCCTCACCAGAATGGCTTGGGGAGGGAAAGGGACTGCCTACTGAGTGGGTGTAAGTGCTTCTTCAACCACAGCTAAGTGTGTTCTGTGGAGATGAGGAGCTGTGGGCACGGTTGGTATAATGACTGGTGCACCAAATGGTGTGTGTGTGTTTGTGTGTGTGTGTGTGTTTTTGTGTGTGGGTGTATGTTATAGAGAGGGGAGGTAACCCACATGGCCCTCCAAAGCCTGTTAGCTGCTCCCTCTGCCTCCAAAGTGGTGTGTTTGGGGTGGGGATGGCATCTGTACAAGTTACCGCTTCAAAGGTTTATTCAACAAATAGGCCGCCATAATTACTGTGATGATAACAGCCAAAAACCACTGATAGGATTTAATCGTGAGCGCAACTTCTGTGACACAGCTACAGAGACCGCGCGCTCAAAGACACAATGGATTTATGCAGCTAAGGAAGGTAAATAGAGTTTATATTTAAGCATTAACTTTCTTTACACTGCACTTTACAACAGCACACTGTATTTTAGTGCAGGGAGCAATAAAAGTACAGTTCAACAGTCCTTTTCCTGTTCTCTTAGCTGCTCCTGGCAGTAATCAATACAGCTTAATAATGACCTATAATCAGTCTCGGCCATTTGAGAGTGATGGTGACTGATAGACCTCTGCCGTGTGTCTCCAGCTGACACTAATGCACTGACTGTCTGTGAACAACTGTTTATTACTCAGTAAGGACACTCGGAAAATAGCCAGATCAATAATGAATGGTGCTTTCTTAAGGCAGTAGCAAAATTACATGTAAACGGCAAACTGTCGCGCGCAGAGATTTACAACACGACTCGTGTTTCCATCTGGTGCATTGTTTGTATCTTTAGTGTTTTCCTTACATTTTGTTAAAATTTTACCTTTAAAGATATAAAATTTAGATTTTTTTTTTTTTTACTTTTGGGAGACTTACCAGCTCAGTGGCAGTATGGTGGCATGTGCGTTACAAACAAGGGAGAAACGTATCGTCATCCCTAAATATTTCTGTAAATTAGAGCTGAATGTTCTCAAGATGCGTTGACATGTGTGTTGTAAAACAGCACACAGAGAGAACTTTATGTTGGCTGTGTTTAATTCTATTTTTACAAAAAAATCCAAATAATAAAATTACATCTTTTAAAAAACTGTTTGTAACTTCATCTCAGTATAAATCCAACTGTTCTGTCAGGGTCAGAGGTTTGCTAGACACCATTAGATCTGGGAGAATATTGTGGAGAAGTCTAAAGCAGGGGTAGGTTATATAACAGTGTACCAAGCTTTAAGCATCCCACAGAGCACTTTTCGATTCATTTTACCCAAACAAAGAGGGCAAGAGACAGCAGGAAATCAACCTGGATATGTTTACCTAAACTGGCATGCCGGATTAAGTAGCCCGTGGTAAATCTGGAGGAGCTGTAGAGATCCTCAGCTCAGGGATGAGAATCTGTTTTCAGGACTATATGGCAAAATAAAAGTTTACATTTTTTAGCCTACATGTAAAATGCAAAACGTGATGGAAAACTACCCCAGACCAACACCATGAAGCTGTGAGCTGGTAGCTCCATGCTCTGGACATGCTTTCATTCATCTTTGACGAGGAAGCTGGCTGAAGTCGATGTGTGATGGATGGAGCTATGTGAAAGGCTGCAACAACAAAAAAACTGTTAGAGGAAGCAAAAGCCTTGATACTTGAGTGGTTGTTCATTTTCCAGCAGCACGGTGTGTTGTGTTCTGTAGTGGAAATGGACCCAAGCACGGAGAGGAGACCAGGAGCCTTATATTGAAGGTGATGATTCAATGAACAATAAACTTCCAGGACAAGATGGCCAATGGAGAGCTAGCTGGACAGCAGGTAAAACAACAACAGGACAGAAAAACAAGATGACCCGACAAAGAGTGAAGGAAACTAACCGGCTTACAAATGCTGAGGAGGTGATCAGTGACACTGGAACTAGGTAAGTTTAACCAGCAGAATCACTACAGCTGTGAGGAAAGATGACTAATAAACACAAGGAATATGAATAACACAAAAAAGAATCAGGACTACAACTGAGAACAAATGAATGCTAAGAAAGCAGAGCTTAATGGAAAAATGACTGAAAACTCAGGTCTCAAAAACTCAAAGTTCAGAAGATGATGACCGTAAATATTCATCCAGAGAGAGTTAAATGGTTTAGATCGAGACAGGGCATGGCAACTGGGATGAGAAGTTAAAAGATCCTGAACAAGATAGATTATGTGTTTGTTTGGAAATCTGAATCTGATGGGATTTTTGGGAGGATTTTAATGAAGTCAGTTGTCAAAGAAATGCACGTCTGTCATAAACCACGGGTCTTTGAAATTTGTCACCTTGGTTTCGTATTCAGGTCATTTTGGAGGTTTGTGGTGTTTTGTTGGGACTATTATTTCAATTTTTTTCATTTCCCACTTACATTGTTTTATACCTGGTTCCCTTTTTAGCTTTAAAACGTTTGGTTCCTTCTTGTGTTCTGGTTGTTTAGGTTTACCTGAGGGTTAGTCTCTAGCTGTTAGACTGATAAGATACTTTTATGTCCTTTGCAAACTCCTGTGTATTGATTTCTTTTAATTTGTCGTTTTCCCTCAGTTCTTCATTTAGAGTCCTAACACTGCTGCACTGCATTATGTTAATTATTCTCACCTGGTTCCCTCGTCACTGATCACCTTCCCAGCAGTTTAAAGTCAGCATGTGTCATTCACTCTTTGTCAGTTCCTACCGTTATCCGGCCAGCTTCCCATGTCCCTTTGTGTCTCCCCTGTTTAAATTTCACTTGCTGATTTTTTTTTATCCTCGTGAGATTTTCTCCAAGTTCATCTCCTGCCTCTTAAATTTTTCTTGAAAATTTTTTCTTAAAAAATGTCTCCCTTTCAATATGAGATTTATTTGCACCTATTGAATTCTATACAACTGCATAACAATTGGATATGTTCATCTTGCAAAAGGTTTTGAGCTCGTATTTCTTATCCGAATAGAATTACATTGAAACTGTTACATTTTTACTTTAATTTGACCATACCCCTGCTGCTCGGACTGATGAAAGAGAAAACACCCCAGAGAGTTGCTTGAAGGATTTAGTCACTGGTTTGGAGAACAATTTAAACATCTTGAATCCTTTTACACAGGAGTGTTTTGGCGAGGCGGACGTTAGATACAGCAGAGCTGTAATTAAGCTGTGTGAGCTGAGGTGGCCCTCGCTCTCAATAGAGGACCGTTTCACATGCTCAGAGGACTTTGACTCTGGTTGGTGAATGGTCCTTTTCAGCTGACACTCTCGCTTTCAAGCAGCAACAGCGACAGATATATAAAAGCAGCTCTTCAGGCCTCAGAAAATATTTTGGGAAACCAAAATAGCCTGGCACTTATGAGAGAGAGAAGGACACTTTTTCCCCCTCAATGTAACTGGAAGGGCAACAGGCTGTATATCTGCCTGTTGGAATCTCATTGGAAGAGGAAAATGTTTATTTTATATATATATATATAATATATATATTGCTCTTGCCCACAACTTAGAAACCCCAGGAATCTGCTGTCCTCGTCTCCCGACCATCTGATGGTTCAGTGTTGGTGTTTCAGTCGTCGGGGCGGGTTTTGGGGGGTTTGAGGAGGGGCTTGACATACCCTAAAAGTGGCTGAGGTTTTCCTATGGTCCCGTTTGAACACAGCAAGATCCTCCTGTGCAGAACCCACACCAGGAGCCTAACACCAGGAGATTGCCGCTAGCGAGAGAGAGAGGAGACGCCCTATAGTCTGACCGTCTCTGTCAAAATATTTATTCCACATACATGCCCGTTGTGTGTACGTGCGTTAAACAAGACGGTCAGTGGCGCTTCATGTGTGGGCACTGCCCTGACAGTCTTCGCCACCACACACATTCACTCCACTCACCTTCGCAGGACGAGAGCACGTCCGTCCCTGTCCACACACACATTCACACCCACGGTCAGACCACCCAGGCATGAGGAGAACCATGAGAAGGCCACTTTATGCTCCCAGACATCCCAGTACAACCACAGTGGCGCCCCTCTAACACCCCATGCAGCCACTATAACCCACAAAGCTTGATGTGTCCGTCGGCGCACGGGCGCGTGCTTCCTCCACCCGCGTTGACAAATGTGTGTGGACAGATTAGTGACTCTTCTCTTTATATTCTGCCAACCACAGGCTCCGGCACATTAAACTTGCTTAATTTAGTCAAGTGACTCCAGTTCAACATCAGTCGGTTCGGATTCGCTGCGTTCTTCATGTTAGCTTCATGTTAGCTTCGTGTCGGGCCTCGTCCAGAGCTCAGTAGCTTTCATGGTGTGTTGACAGAGACAGAGTAGCAGGCTAATTTTGTACACGTACTATCATTTATTCTTTGTGTTTGTGGCCACCTTGGTTTGTTTTAAAAATTAAAATGCAACCATGTCTACTTTGCTCTATCTGTCCTGCAGTCCATCACCCCACCCTGATGGATATTGCCAGGGACAAATTAGCCTCATGTGTTTAATAATGGTTAAACAATTGACTGAGCACAGCTCGACTTGCTTTCCATCACGTGTGTTTGCTAGAGCACGTGTTCCTGCCACATATGCAATAAAGGTTACCTCTCACTGTCCCTGTGGGTGCAGTGCTGGCACATTGGCCATTTGTTTGTGTTTATTTTTGATTCTCCGTCCGTGATTGAAAAAAAAAAAAAAAAAACGGCTCTGACATCTTCTTTGATTGCCATGACATTCCTGATGAGGGGGGAGGAGAAAGGAGGGAAGTGCACCAACAAAGCTGGAGATGCATGAGTCACTTTCTGTGATGCTATTCCAACCAACCTCCCACCGCGTCACGCACACCATGGCAGCCTTTGATTGATGACTGCTGCCATTGTCGGACCAACTTGCTATGATCTTTTAATAAGGTTTGTTTTCAAACCAAGAGAGCTGGTTGAACTCAATGCACTGAGGGAATCACAAATAGCACAAGCTCTGGGTGTTAAAGGCTGGTTGCCTTGTCAATGCCAGGCAAAATATTTAGACCACCTATATATTTTTACCAACTTAGATCTTATGTAATCCTTTAAGGCTATATTTGAGAGAGAGAAAAAAATCTTTAGCCTTTCTCATGAGTTAGGCTGTTTATTGAATCTTTTTAAGTCCTGTTTTTAAACCAAGGAATATCTGAATGCAGCAAGGAGCTGACACAAGAATTGAAAGTTACCGTGCAAAGTCAATGGCCAACAGCTCTTGAATGACTTCATTGCTATCTTATGTGATTCAAACCATGCTTTTTTATATAAGAATTTGGTTCCAGTCACAGATATGGCTTTGTTACTATAGTATGGGAGCCTTTTTTATACCTCAAGATTAATAGGTAAGACATTATCGAACAAGAATTCCTCTTAAAATAGTCAGGTACTGACAAGCCATTGACCTAAACTGAAGGGCAATGTGAGCATTAATTCAGGTAAATCAGCCTACAGGCCCATTGTCCTGTAACATTGGTGGAGCTGCAAAAATCCTCAGCTCAGGCGAGTCAACCTGCTGACAGGGCAAACTGTTCGTTGGGTGCTCCACAGATCTGCCCTTTCTGGAAGAGTGGAAGTAAGTTACTGCTGAAAAAAAACCCTAAAAAGAATCATTTGCAGATTGGCACAAGCCATGTGAGGCACACAGCAAGCATGTGGAAGATGGTGCTCTGGTCAGATGAAGCCAAAATTATATGTTTTAGCCAATATGCAAATGCTGTTTGTGGCCAAAATATTGTTGCACATCCAACTGAGCGTCATCCCCTCTGGGAAACAGGTTGGTGGCGGCGTCATGCTCTGGAGATGCTTTTCTTCAGCAGGAACAGGAAAGCAGGTTCGTTGGAAGATCTAAATACAGGAAAATACGGCGTAGTTGGAAATTTGGTGGGATGCTGCATTACACAAATGTACCAACATACGAATGCTAAAGTAATAATCCTCCTTTTTTTTCCCATTAATTTACGGACATCTATTAAACATATCGTTACTGTGTTTCTCACCAACTGATTTTTGGTTTAAAATCTTTTTTTTTTTTCCTACTAAATACGAGGACATTTCGTTTGCCGTGCTTGAAAGCAACCGGCAGTGGGGAAATAAGGAGCAATTGGGAGAGAAAATAGGAAATAAACTGTTGCCACGACTCACTATTAGGATGATGAAACCACCAGTATGAGCCGCCCATCATAACAGGGACAGAGCCCTCTATTTATTTTCCTTTCCTGCCCTCTCATTGGCTGGCCGAGGTGTTGCGGCCAGCGAGCGGCGAGCTTCCCCTCCAGAGCCTGATGACAGATCTAAAGGATAGCTTGCTATCCCCCTTGTTGCGAATAACTTCCTTTGACAAGCTCGGGCATGCTGACAATGTTTTGAGTGAAAACAGCTTTCAGGTTTGGATGGGATACAAGCTTTCAACCCCTGGGGTGGGCTACTTCTTCAACTGCTGCTTTTATTCTTATAAAGAAGGAGAACAAGAGGACCCAGAATGAGACAGACAGACCCCATCTAAGACCAGGATTACAGACTGACAGCCAAGCATCATGAACAAAAGCAGTCTGAAGTGGCTTTACGCTGTGACTCTGGCCTGTGTGTGTGTGTTTAAAGACGCACGGCAGAAGGGATGGGACCAGCTGGAGAGGGGAAGTGTGTCATTGTTGACAGAGACGGAGAAGAATGCCAGGGACAGTTTTCCTCCGTTTTTGTGACTGGATCCACTTCTGTGGTCTGAACAGTGTGTTCAGAGGCAGCTTCAGCTCCTTGCTCATGATCCATGTCACGGGCTCAGACGAGCTTCGTGTCTGCTCTCTGTTGTCCAGGTCTGAAATCATTAAGCGGAACATGTCCCATTGCTTTGCATAAGTCACAAATCTCAACATTGGCATCAACGCTTCACTGCTGTCTGCTCATTTTTAACTTTTCCCTGAATTACAGTTTTTATAGCTGCTGTCCAGACAGAGCTTAGCAGTTCTTACTGTCTGTGCCAAGTCCTTCGAACTTCTATTTTCCTCCAAATAATCAAAATCTTGCATTGTGCAATCATTTCTTACAATAAAAAACATTTTAGATTAAATTAAATACAATATCTGGTCGCTTTTTAACTGTTTTTTTTTTTTTTTTAGATGTTTGCTAGTTTGTCCAGGTAAATTCCTGCCAAGTCGAATGCTACAGCTGCACAGTTTTAAAGTAAGTCAATTTTAATCAGGAGATCACTGTGGGGCTGAGGGTAACTCCACCCCGTTCCCGCTCATTAAAGAAAAAGTTAAATAAAACACGCCTATTCTCATACATTTCAGAGTAAAAATTGTTGTTAGCCTCAGCAATAGTTAAGAGTGAAAATGTTTGGCTTTTAGCAGGATAAGCCGAGCCAATCAATGATTTAAAACATCTCACTATGATTCTAAATAAATATGACATCAGTTACTTGGAGCTTAGTCTACAACTCAGACCTATCATGATCCCCAGGTTAAGCTACCCTTCACATTAAAAACCTTTTTCCTGCTTCAATACATCTGTTTCTTACAGGTTTCTGAAGGAGTTGATGACAAGCCGCTGGAGTAATTCACTCATTTTAATAAGGTCAGCTGGCGCGGGAACACGTCTAACACAAGCTGGACCGTGGGTCCTAGACGCCTGGACTGGGAATAACGTTAGGACACACATAATACACACATCAGTAAAGGTCTACTATGACATCTTTATTTGTTCTGACATGTTAGATACAGTTATGGTTAAAAGGGTTTGCCCTGTAAATTGGATTACATAAATGAACTGTTTGACTTTGCACCATTTCATTCGGAGGACATGCCTTGCCTACAACTTTGAAGATGTACGTTTTGTTATTGTTGTGGCACCATGTCCTTTCCTTTTGAAGATGACAGATTTGATCGTGCTCCAGGGTACATCCAAGATTTTTATATTTTTTACATCCCCACACTGACATGTGCTTCAGACAGAAAAAAAAAGTGTTGCTCTCACCAGAATTAAAAGAAATAAACAGGTTTTTAGGATCTTACGATTTGACTGAGATTTAAGAAAATCAACTTTATACCAGTTTCTGATTTTTCTTAATATCCCAAAAGCTGTCATTTTCTCCATCAGTCAAATGTTTCTTTCAATCTGTGGTAAACTCTGTGTCTCTTTATCAGTCACTTCAAACTACTTGGAAAAAAGTGAAAACAACTAAAACTATTATAAACCTTGTTTGTTTAAGTCACAATAATTTACCGCAAATTGTATGTGTATAGCCCTGGCAGACTTTGGCACATTACCCACTTTATACTGTGCCCAACGTTGCACATGCTTGCTTGACAGCTTTCTCCAGACGAGAATGCAAATTTGTAATTGAATGCTGTAGGTTGATTGAATGAAACTAAAGGAAAAGCTTGCACTACTGGCTGGCTCATAAGCCCCATTTACACTACACTTTTTTAACCGTGCCGAGAACGGTCCGAGCTCGGTAACTGAGATAACTATCAAGTGCAAATGGAACGCAACTGAACTGCACCGTGGCAGACACAACCGAACCGCGCTAATTCTAGACCTGCTCGATAGTAGGGCTCGGCCCGGTTTTTCAGTGGCTCGGTTCTCTGATAACAAAGAGCGCATGAGCAGACCGTGAAGCAGACACCCTGTCTACTTTTAAGACTAATCTTAAAACCTTCCTTTTTGACAAAGCTTATAACTAGAGTGGCTCATGTTACTCTGAGCTACCTTTATAGTTTTGCTGCTATAGGCTTAGGCTACTGGAGGACATCAGGGCCTATTTTTCTCACTCTACTGATTTCTACTGTTCTCCAGATTTGCATTGCATTACATTGAAATGACTGTTGTCATTTCAGCTTTTAACTTTTTGTTCTCTCTCTTTTTTCTTCATAGTAGGTACACCTGGTCTGACGTTCTGTTGACTGTGAAATCATCCAGGGAGGACAGATCACCGACTATTACCATCTAATGTAGAACAGATTACTAGATCAATGTGTGCTTCTGTGCGTTTTTGTCTCTCTTGTTGTGTCTCTGCTCTGTCTTCTGTAACCCCAGTCGGTCGAGGCAGATGACCGTTCATACTGAGCCCGGTTCTGCCGGAGGTTTTTTTTTCCCGTTAATGGGTGGTTTTTCTTCCCACTGTCGCTTCATGCTTGCTCAGTATGAGGGATTGCAGCAAAGCCATGTACAATGCAGACGACTCTCCCTGTGGCTCTACGGTTCCCCAGGAGTGAATGCTGCTTGTCGGGACTTTGATGCAATCAACTGGTTTCCTTATATAGGACATTTTGACCAATCTGTATAATCTGACCCAATCTGTATAATATGATTGAACTTGATTTTGTAAAGTGCCTTGAGATGACATGTTTCATGATTTGGCGCTATATAAATAAAATTGAATTGAATTGAATTGAAGTCATCTCCTTACAGTCAGAAATTTCAGACATTCATAAAAATACTAGCCTTCAAATTATTTGGAAAGGGCGTATCAAATCTTCTGGGGTTGATGGGTAGCTTCTCCAAGGTCATTGTTTTTGCCTTGATATTGTTTTAACACAGACCTGTATTCCTCACACCATCAAAAGGAATTTCAAAAATAATCTACTGCATTTGATTGAAAGCACCTTCTCATACGTTCATTGTACGTTCAATGCTTTAAATAAATTTCTTTGCATAGATGGTTCTCTTGCCCGACTATTGCATCATCATCATTATAAGCCACAACTAGCTGTGACCAGTTACTTAATTTTGTCCTTGTCTGTTTTACACTTTTACCTTCACTTTTCATCAGGCATCCTTTGGGACGTCTTCCTGATCAGGCCCCTTCGGAACGCTGTTATGTTCCCCTCAATTGCCTAATCAGAGGAGATGGTAAAATCAATGCGTTGGATGGATCCTAACAGGAATCTGAAATGAACACCCACACACAAGATCAATGTGTGTCTTGGTCCATGTGCTCCTGCATGCAAGCGTGAAAGGCTGGAGAGGTTCGACCTTCGTCAGGTCAGCAGCGCTTGCCGCTGGGGCTGGAATGGATCACTTTTGGGAAATGGCAAGGGGTGGGGGTGTTAATTAGAGGTCGAAGACTCGCGGAAGGATTTGACAAAAATCAGGGCTTAATTCTTGCACCAATCTATTTATTCTACGAACAGAAAACTGATCCTGTGAGATCAATCGCAGTCGGCACGAGAATGTGTGAGGTAAAGTGAAGGAACATTGATTTAGTTCACTGCAATTATATTGGAAACCAAAGGCAATAAAAAACATCTTGGTGGAGCCGACAGAGGAGGATGAATCCCAGCGATCTGAGAGATAAGATAAGCAAAAAAAAACTGAAACAAAACCACATGGCTGAGGAGTGAGGAAGAGTGGCTTGTCACTGTCTCTGCACCATCTGGTCCCTATCACCTCTGCCATGACTCCACTGATGTCACTCTGAGAGGAAGATGGTACCAATTAGAAACCAGATTGGAGAAATCTCCTGAACAGACACACGTGGGCTCTCTTCCAGGCCTCCCTACCAGTAGTTTATTAAAATCAGTGGGTCATAAACGTATAAGGTCACCACCTTTTCCACCAGGGTCAAGTATGTTTATGATAATTCATTAAATGCAGATGTTTTTGTTGCTCATATTGTCGTGACTAGATTTTGCAGATTTGTGGTTTGGGGAAACTGATCACAATTTTAAAGCTTCTCTGTCCCGCCAGGAGCGAGACGAGCGGCGCTGGCTCTCCTTTTATTTCTTTATCAGAACCGGAGACGGCTCAGGCACTTTCCCAGAATCTGTCAGGACTGGGCGAGTGCAACGCTTCATCCATCACAAGAGCCGGCTCCACGGGTTTTTCATTTTGCCAAGGGGGAGGCCAACTTCTGAGGCCAGGCCCATTAAGTCTTCAAATTCGTGTCCCAGCGCCTGTCATTTGGCTCGCATCAACAAAAACACTTTTTCATTTTCACTGTTTCTCATTTTTCCCTCTTTTCAATTTATCTTTATTTCTGAATTTTTGCAGATTTTTCCCCTCTGCCCTCCGCCGCTCCATCACTTTTCTAACTTCTAATGAGGAGAGAGTTTGTTTTGAAAATAATGACGTGATTTTGAGGTCGAAGCTGCAAATGAAGTGCACATTTTGAGGATAGGTAAGGGCTGTGATCTCAGTTCCTAATAAAACAGCATGTAATCCTTTAAAGGGCAAATATCACATTTTAGTGCCACTAAACCTATAAACATTGAAAGTAGATAAGGAATTTTAAATACACGTTTTGACAACAAATAAACTTTTGTCACCATGCATCTTATAAAAATAGGAAATTAATACCATATTTGGATGATGACATGTCACCTGCATCCCCCAGTGTGGATGTCATCATCCAAATATGGTATTAATGTCCTGTGGACTATTGCTTTACAGAGGAAACAAACATTTTCTATAAGTGTTTTAGAAAGCACAAACGCTTTTTAATGGGAGCACGTTGAAAGGATGTGTGGCCACTTGTTGATAACACAGGAAAAGGACAGAGTAGCCATGTTGCCATCATCTTTGTTTATGCGCATTTTGAAGTATTGCTAAAGAAAGGGTTAATGGAAACTGCAAATAACTTCCTCAATTTCGCATAAAAGTTTTACGCTCACTTGAGGTGTTTTTTGGCTTGTCTGAAAAAGAGTTAAAATGGGAGATGGAAATATATTTACTAAATATGTTCTGACATAGAAAACATTTATCTCACGACTGATCAGCTCCCAATTCTCCTGGCCGACCCCTAAAGTGAGGCATAACCCCCCCTCCCCCCCCAAAAGGGGATGTGTCCTCTTCACTTATCTGTAGGATGAACGTGTCACCACAAATGGGTTATCTGTATTTTGAATATGAATCCTTACGTGTGTCTTAAGTGTCTAATTAAATGCATCTAATCCACACAATGCAAATGTTGCAATAATCAAACCCACTTTATCCCATAAATTCTTACTTTTAACAGCCAAAAGTAATGGAAGCATTTAACGAAGAAATTATTAACAGCTTTTTTCTGCTGGCGGCGTCTTCCCAGATATTCCCATTGAATTGCATTTCTTTCCCAACGTCTCCAAACTCCAAGTAACATCGCCGATACCAGTTGACACTACAGAAGAATTACAACTTGCCCGATAACAACACATTCCTGAAAACCTCTCTCAAAGGTCTAAAAGGTCGCTCAAAATTCGCATGACAATTGGATGGAAACATAGCAAAAATCATGTATACAGGAAACATAGATGAGCTGCGTGGGAGTAAAAACATAAAGACGACAGAACACTCCTCACTCAACATAATGAGTCTCCCTATAATTTAAATGTTTTGCCCCACAAATTTAAAAAAAATGTGACTCTTTGATTTAACAATACAAAGTTAAAAGAACATATACAACATAGTTCATAGTCAGGCGCCAGACCATTGAGGACAAAACTAACATTGTTTGTATACACTTTATCTTATTAGAACAATTTTTTCACAGCACTTTTTTACTTTTTATGTCCCTTGTCTATACAAAATATCTGCGTTTGCTTTACTTAACCTTTAAATTTCAGTAGTGACTATCAAGGAGACAGGTTTGACTGCAGCCGCAGTTTTATTGTACGTCAGTATCTTAACTTAGCTTCCTCCATTAGCTTTAGCTACACACAGGAGTCTTCTTAGGGTCAAAGAACATGATGCTGGAAAATTAACTGCAGGAAGACTTTCAGAGTTTGAGTAACTTGAGGCAGCGTACTTGAAATAACTTGAACCGCTGACTCACTGCTGGCGGCTGCTTCGCAGAGCCTGGGCTCCCTGGCTCTGTCGGGGCTCCGCTGAGGGGCGGGATGCCCCTGGGCCTCGGGTCTCTGGGTCCATGACTGCTTCTGTTCTGACGTAGCTGGCTGCCAGCGGAGCCCGCAGGCTCACTGCCGCAGCACTTGGGTGCTTCAGCACTGTGGCTGCTGCCGGATTTCCTGGGGCTCTCCTCTGCTCTTCTCTGGGATGGGGGAGGCAGCTATCCCTGTGTTGGTCTTTTGTGGGCTCCTGTGCTCTGGGGGACCTTTTCAGGCATCTGGGGTTCTGGTCTTCCCGGTGTCTGCCTCGGTGCTCTGGGGGGCTGGTCTTTGGCTCCTCACAACCACTATTGAGCATTTTTCTTATGGATAAACCGTACATATACAAGCACACTCTCACAAACACCCACAGGTCCTTGGAGTGCTTACAGATTCACTTCTATACATATAAACCCTATAATTAGCTTTGGCTGTCACTGTCAGGTACTGAGTTTGGTGGACAGAGTCTGGCTTGATTAGAGGCGGCAGGTGGCAGTGATCTGGCCTGGGAAAGTCTAGAACTGTCCAGAGAGAGGCAAGCCAAAAACTGAACCCTGACAGTCACCAAATACACCTTGTATTAAATAATACAGCATATTTTTTCCCTGATGTTATCAAAGGCATTGGTTGTTTGTACCCATAATACCCTTTTTTTGTTTGGTTTTGCTGTTCTTTTTATATCTCTTTCGGCAGGTGTCGAAGCAGACTCCGAGGTTGGTATCTTGTTCTCTTTTTCCTCTGGTCTATTTTTTTCACCTTTTCTCCCTTTTAACGTTGTGCCGTATCCTTTTCTCTTCCTTTCTTTCTCTTTTACCCTTTCGTGTCTGTGTACCTTTAACTTGAAATGATCCCAAAATAATATAAGATGAGATACACTTTATTGATCTCACAGTGGAGAAATCCACGTGTCACATTGGCTCAATAATCACAAGAAGGTGCCAAAAGGAGGAAAAGGTGCATGAGGTATATACAGTGTGTCTACAAATATACAGTGGATCGAGAAAAAAAAAAATAAAGCAGAGATTTAAGATGACTTGTGTACATTTAAGGTGACTTATATACATATGGATTTGACGTTGTACATTAAAGTGGTACCAGGTAAAGAACAACAGTGAGGTAGTGAGATAACTATAACAACTGAAGTCACTTATTTAACAGGATTATTGCAAAGGTTATTGCACAGGGTATCAAATACCCTATCTAATATCTAATATCCATTAGTATCCAATAATAATCTGGTGCGCTGGCAACAGCTACCTTCCGGAAGGGGGGTGGGCTGTGCCGTGCATCCCCTTCGGCGCTCCCAGTTTTTAAACGCACTTGAGAACAACATGCAACAACACAACATTTGAGCAGGCGTAGGGAGGGTCGGGGTCTTCTGCACACCCCCGTTCTCCGATGGCGGCAAGAAGTCTGGGGCCTGGAGGAGGTGCGGGCCACTGTGTCCGGGGTCTTGGTGGGGGGCTGCGGTGTGCAGTCAGCGGCTTGCCAGGTCTGGGGCTGATACCTCTGCTCCCCCCAGGGGGTGGGGGGCAGGGATGGCAAGGGTAAGGTGGGGGGAGGGAGGGGGTTTATTAGGTATTTAGGGGGAGGGGGGGGCTCTGGCCGGGTGGCTCGTGCGGGTCGTGTTGGCCCGCCCTCTTGGGGGGGCCCGGTCCGGGGGGCGTCTGGTCTGGGGCCGGGGCCGGGGGTCGGGCACAAGCAGTCGTATAGTCGATTTGGGGTGACCCCCCCCCCCCCCCCCCCCCTTTGGTCAGTGTTGGATGTGAGTGTTATGTGGGAATGTGTGTACAGCGTCTTTTTTTTTTTTTCTCTGTGTGTGGTGAGTGGGGCACAAGGGAGGGATGGGGTGAATGAGGTTTTTTTTGGTTTTTTTCCAGGTATGGGTGTGGTCCGCTCCCTCTCCCAAGAACATCTCAAGTCTCCGCTAGGTGCGGAGCCCATCCCCCCACGTCCTGCCCTCCTCCACTTCGTTGGCGGGCGCCTTGGCCCCCTGGCGCGTTGGTTGGCTTCGGGTTTGGGGCGGGTTCCCGGGCGTGCGCCGGCCCACTCCCGGCGGCCTCTTCGCGGGGCCTGGCCCCCCGGGGGGCGGCCGGGGCCCTTGTCGCGGGGGCGGGGCGCCCCTGGGGCCTCTGGCCCTCAGGGCCCATGGCCGGGACCACTTCAGCGGGGCTAGCTGCCGGCGGAGCCCACGGGCTCGTCTCCGCGGCTCTTGAGGGCGTCGGCATTGCGGTGGCTGGGGGATTTCCTCGGGGTCGTCTCTGCTCCTTCCTTGGGGGGGGTGTTGCAGATATCCTGTGTCGGCCCCTCCTGGGCGACCTGCTTTAGGGGCCCCTTTGGGAGTCCGGGGTTACGGGTCCCCTGACGCCTGCCTCTGTGCTCGGGGAAGGTGGGTCTTCGGTTCTCCACAATCACTATCAAGCTATTTCTGGATAATCTTCACCTAAACTAGTGCACTTTCACATCTCCCACAGGTGCTGGGTCCCAGGTATTAAGTGTTCACTTATATACAGTAATCTTATAATTTGTTTATTTATTTATTTATGTTCTTTCACTTTCTTTTTTCAAATATCACATTACACATGTCAGCTTACATAATAATATATATGATTTAGCAATGGCATCTAGGTGTTATTCGAGTGTATCTGTTGCTTTATGTCTGTTGGTTGTGCTGTTCTTTTTGTCTCTTTCCAGGTGATGGAGCAGACAAAGAAGGTTTTATCATTCTCTCCCTTTTATCTCCTCTTTCTTTCACCTCTACTCTTTTTTTTCTTTTCTTTCACTTTTTGTTCTTCCTTTACTCTCCCATTGTCATGTCCATATAATTTGAAATTCTCCTTGCAGGAATCATAATAAAGTTATTTACAAGCATAAATCAAGTGGAGCACTATGGCGAAAGCTGTTTGCTCCACTTGTAAAAGCAAAATCTGTCGAGCTCTATCTGGCATTGAGACATCAATTCCTATTGCCACATTGCTAGACAGGACACTGGAAAAGAAAAAAAAAAAAAAAAATAATAAAGTATCCAATAATAATCTAATATCCATTAGTTTTTTGCATATATATCAAACGGAGCACCATAACGAAAGCAGTAATGCTCCACTTATGAAAGTAAATCTGTTACTCTCTTTGGCATTAAGACAGCAATTATTTGTGCTACACTGTCAGAAAAGGACATGTTTAAAAAAATAAAATTACTTTTTGACACCTCTGTTGCTTTGGCGTAGTTAAACCCTCAGGACTACAAGAAAGAGTGTAGAGAAAAACGAGACTTGCACAGCAACTACATGGTTTGCTACCACAAAATAGTAAGTTAACACAGTTGTTATTCTGTTGAATACCTGTGCACTTCATCCTAACACTGCTGGTCAAAACCAACAATCCTTTGCTAATGTGGCAAATTACAGATACACTACAAAGCAGTTTTAAATGCTTCTGTAGGGTGCCGTTTGTGAGGTCTCAAGTAATACTTCTCCTGACTTTCTCCTCCTCACTTGGTAAATCCCCATATAAATCTTCACTTAATGAACTGAAGTTTAAGCTGTAGGCTTTGCTATTAACTACTTTTGTTTCATTGAGTTGCTCAATGAAACAAGAGTTTGGAGTTTGAAATGTAATGTCGTTCCTCTTTATGCTGCATTCACTGCTGCCTTGGGTTTTCACATTCTTTCTTTTTTTGCTTCTTTAAAGATGCCAGGGTTTTTTTTTCAGCTGTTAAGAGGAAAATATCTGGACTTACTAAATTGTCAACAGGACCATCCAAACCTTGTCAGTGTGTGTCTTTCAGAATAGACCAAGCTCAGGCTTGACACTGATGACAGTCAGATTATTCCCTGGAAAAGACCTGATACCTCAACTGCTTTTTCCTCCTTCATCTTCTGCAGCTATTTCATAAGTGGTTCTAGTAATGTGGCCAACCATTCCACATATTTTGTCTAATAGGAATCTGATGACTCAAAGCAATTTAGCCCTCATTTTAGCTTTGTTTGAAATTGCTTTGTGGCCACAAATTTTGCATGATAGCAAGATGGCATTTAGTGTTAAAGGATTCAAAGTACTGTCTCTAAAGAACCCCAGTTTCAAAATGCAAATATGCAGCACTAAAGCGAAACACAAAAGAACGGATTTCTTTTAGGATGCAGCTGTTTCCAGTTGTTTTCTGTGCCTCTCTCTGCCCTGAGTTATTAGTGTTTTTTCAGAGCGCCGGAGTAAATACAGCCCATTTGGGTTGGGGTCAGAGGTTTTTACCTGCAAAAAGTGGAATCTGAACCTTCAGAGTTCCTAGAGAGTATTTCTTTTAGCTAGCACTGTTGTCTGGCATATTTCGATAAAACATGTTTCACAAACACGGTTAAGTCAGCCCGAACACACCTCCTATCCACATGAGTTTTGATAAAACAGAACCAATGTGTGAAAAGGGAAGTCCTGCATTCACATTTCATCATGCTACATCCTGTGTTTCACAGAGGATGGTGTATCCCTCTTTCGTCTTCATCTTGCTCTAAGACCTAGGGGTATATTTCTCTCTCAGTTCTAGGAATCTAATGTGTAAGGACATGATAAAAAAATGTATATGGTCTTTACAAGGTTCTAAATTTAGTTCAACCCAACCTCAATGGGACAACAGAATCCACACTGTCATTGTTCATTAAACAAAAAAGTAATATGGAAAAGCGTTTGAAACAAATCCATGTTTGCAGCCTCAATATATACGATTTAAAAAGGAAAATAACTGCTATGTGCTTCATTAAGTGTTCGTTGCCAAATGTAACCACCTCTATGAAAGCAGAAGCATTGGCAGTTTGCTAATCAGGAGCATATACATGCTTGCTAACACGATGCCAAGAAGGAAACATATCATCAGTTACATGACAAAAGCATCTAGAAAGGGTCTTTTCAGGCCAGTTCCAAACAATTTGTTCACTTTCTATTTCTACTTTGAATATCTAGTTATGAGACCATTTCCAATCTTGCATACATTGGTCAGAGAAATTGCCATTAACTCAAGAGCTGCATCTCAGGTTCTACAGGCCTAAGAGAACGATTTAAAAAACACTAATCAAGTATGGCTTATTTGGCTTTGGAGTAATCCTCTCGAGAAAATAACTTGGCCACATGACTTAGGTTAGAAACGATGCGTCTAAATGAAGAGCACAAACAAATTAGAGATTTTGGGGCACCATGTTCAATGTTATCTTTTGAGAAAACACAAAAACAACACATCAGCACAAAAAAATCTTGGTCTGAAGTCAATCTCAAATTTGGAAAGGAACAGCTGAAAAGAAAAGTCTGTGCTCTATTCAAACTATTCAACCATTATAATTACATCACGCTCTTTATTTAGCTACTTGTAGCATATCATAGCAATTGTTAAGTACATGTTTGCTAATAGTAATAATATAGCTGCATCCCAGTAAATTAAAATCTCATTGACAAATGTATGTCATTTTAATGAAAAGAGTCATTATTCACAGATATACATATATTTTAAGCATTTATGTTAATGTTGATGATTATAGAATATAGTTAATGAAAACCAAAAATTCATATTACAGAAGACCAATAAGAATTTATTTTTAAACTGACATATTATTTTATGACCATGCTATGGCCTACATAATCATGGACAAAACAGTTAAAAGTCCTTCTTCCAAGTTAAGTGGAAGGAGAAAAGGCAACACACTGTACTGAAGATAATCACTGTCTTGAATGTAAAGCAAAGCCCATTCTTGGGTTTAGTGAGATTCACAAGGTGTGAACTTCAGGTGGGGTCACAGATTCAAGAGCCACTATACACAGATGTGTCCAGGCCAGAGGCTACAAGTGTCAAATTCACTGGTTTAGCCACTGCCAAACCAAAAAGGGACTGGAGTGTGGCTGATTTCTATCCAGCAGGCCTTGGCGGCTAACCATTTGACCAAAAGTACCAATACCTGTTTAAATCACCATAACATCACTGTCCTTAATTGGCCAGAAAAGTCATCTGACCTAATCCCCCATAATAAATCTACCGAGTACTGTCAAGAGGAAGACCATGTGGTGGTGCACGTGGGCATCCTTAACTCCTCAGCAGAGCCACAGGCTGACTGCCTCCATGCCGCGCTGCATTGATGCAGTAAATTATGCAGCAGCTTGAGCACATATTCTGTACAGCACATGGACGTACGTACATATATGTTTCAGCTTTTAAACTGAATTACAGAAATAAATGAACTCTTCAATGATATTTTTCATTATTAAGAAGCACCTGCGGTGTTTACTATTGTAGGCCAAAAAGTTACGTTTCCATCTTATTTGAGCAGAGACCTTCTGCCACATGTATGCTGTCCTCTACCACGTCCTCCCGCTTCATAACGATACTACTGCTGCTTTGCGTCGGTTAATCAGATAAAAATCCCAATAAAATGCATTGTTTCTGACCAGATGTTATCCAAGTTAATCCATTTATTATACAAAAGGCCAAGGGGTATGAATACCTTTGTAACATATTGTATCTTGATTAAGCTGAAATTAATGGTTAAATAAACATCAAAGCTTCACAGCCGATTTAAAAACACAACACTTCTTTAGAAATTAACCCCCCCCCCCTCCATTTTATTATTGCAAAACACCTTATAAACTGTGGTTAATCTGTACTATTTCTGTAGTATGTGATCTGATTCCACCCACAGCTCCCAGTAAATTAGACATGATCGTACACGACCAGGGTTGAGTTTTACTCTTCTCTCATTTACATGTTGGCCTTGTAGCTGTGCCAAGCAGACCTTATTGGCTCTTTGCAGCCGTCTGCCAAAATAAACATGCTGAGCATTCCAGCGCGTTGTGTCGCAGCGCATGTTGTTCTCACACGTTTCTGGGTTGTTGTTGTTGGTTTATTCCTTTCTTCTTTTCAGTAGAGTTTGAGCCTTGAATCGCCCTCTGCCCTGTAAAGTTACAGAGTACTGATTGGGGTTCAGCGCTAGGCAGGCAGTTTATCTACACTCCTTTTGCAGTTGGCCGGCAGGACCTGACAGACTTTCATGAGCAGTCTCTTTGTCGCCTCTGACTCGTTCTTGTCTCTTATCCTTCTCCACCAGTCGTACCTCCATCCAGGAAGGAAGCAGTTGTTGCGAAACGGTCTGCTGCTCCGTTCCATTATCTGAAAAACAGCCACAGAGCCAGGAGGGGGTGGGTTGTCAGTGGCTTTATCTCCACTGCAGTGTTTTCTTGGACCGAATCAAACTTTTAGTGCTTTGACTTTTGAAGCCTCGTATTTACGTTCTGCATTTTGGCTAATTATTTCTCTTCTGTTTTCCTTTGAGCTCATTAAGGTGTTTACATAAAGCGCACATTGAATTTGTTACAGGGTCCAAAATCTCATTTCCACTTGGCTCTGGGAAAATAAAAGGACGGACCCTAGATTGAAACATGTTTTTTTAATTATATGATAATTAAACCAATTGCAATCTGTTTTTGGGCCAGTGCTAGGGTTATGGCCACTCTGGGCATGCCATTGAACAATGTGGATCTTGTTTGGCTGCCGTTTGAAGCGATTTGGCTGTTTGAAGGGATCTCGCTTAACTGCAACTCTTAAATCGTTGCTTTTTGAAGCCATGGTGCGCTTTCAGCCCAAAGCTTGGGCTCCTGGAAACCCAAGGGAAGTATTATCAAATTTAACTGAAAACACAAACTCACTGTTTTATACTTTGTCAACCATGTCCTCCATACAAGCCCAATAAAAAAAGACTCTGCTCCACCTACACCATTCAATAAATGTTTAAGTGCTTACAGATTCCTTCTTTTTTGTTTGTTGTTACTTTTAAATCTTTCAGATCATAAAACAAATTTTAACATCTGACAAATATAGTTTTAAATTAAGGATTTTATATATTTATTAACTTAACCTGGCCTAAATGGGAAGATATTCAGTCGTATTCAGTAAATTTCTAAGAGGCTTGTTTGTCAGATTAAAAGTACCTTTTAAAAAAACAACCTTTTAGCCTGTATTAAACATACTTTTCATGAAGCCCCCATTTCTGCATGAAAATTCTTTTATTGATCTGATGCAATATTTTAATCTTAAATGCTGTGTTTTATTAGCTGGAGGTGGAAAAATATATAATTAACAGAAAAAATGCTTTAAAACATCACCAGTCTGTGTTAACCTATGTTAGTGAACTAAGGGAAAAGAGTAACTGAAATGAATAAGCCTTTTAATAATATTAGAACGTATGGAATATGACTGTTTCTGCTTTCTTGCTAAAACATGAATTAACTGTGATTAACCATATTTTTGGACAGCTGAGGTCAAGCCATTCCCAGGCCTGCTTATCGCCAGACATACAAAATAAAGAAATCTCTTTTCTTACATTTTCCAAAGCAGTTTCAGATGATTCCCAAGACTTTCTGAAACATATTCTGTGGACTGACTTATCTGGCCTAAACCTAACACTGGATTTCAGAGAAAGAAATCATACCAATAATTAAACATTATTCAATTCAATTCAATTCAATTTTATTTATATAGCGCCAATTCATGAAACATGTCATCTCAAGGCACTTTACAAAGTTAAATTCAATCATATTATACAGATTGGGTCAGATTATACAGATTGGTCAAAAATGTTCCTATATAAGAAAACCAGTTGATTGCATCAAAGTCCCGACAAGCAGCATTCACTCCTAGAGAAGCGTAGAGCCACAGGGACAGTCGTCTGCATTGTACATGGCTTTGCAGCAATCCCTCATACTGAGCAAGCATGAAGCGACAGTGGGAAGAAAAAACACCCGTTAGCGGGAAGGAAAAACCTCTAGCAGAACCGGGCTCAGTATGAACGGTCATCTGCCTCGACCGACTGGGGTTACAGAAGACAGAGCAGAGACACAACAAGAGAGACAAAAAGCACAGAAGCACACATTGATCCAGTAATCTGTTCTACATTAGATGGTAATAGTCGGTGATCTGTCCTCCCTGGATGATTTCACAGTCAACAGAATGTCAGACCAGGTGTACCTACTATGAAGAAAAAAGAGAGAGAACAAAAAGTTAAAAGCTGAAATGACAACAGTCATTTCAATGTAATGCAATGCAAATCTGGAGAACAGTAGACTGGAGAACAGTAGAAATCAGTAGAGTGAGAAAAATAGGCCCTGATGTCCTCCAGTAGCCTAAGCCTATAGCAGCAAAACTATAAAGGTAGCTCAGAGTAACATGAGCCACTCTAGTTATAAGCTTTGTCAAAAAGGAAGGTTTTAAGATTAGTCTTAAAAGTAGACAGGGTGTCTGCTTCACAGACCAAAACTGGGAGTTGGTTCCACAGGAGAGGAGCCTGATAGCTAAAGGATCTGCCTCCCATTCTACTTTTAGAGACTCTAGGAACCACCAGCAGACCTGCAGTCTGAGAGCGAAGTGCTCTGTTAGGAACATACGGAGTAATCAGAGCTCTGATATATGATGGAGCTTGATTATTAAGGGCTTTATACGTTAGAAGAAGAATTTTAAATTCTATTCTTGATTTAACAGGAAGCCAATGAAGGGAAGCTAAAATTGGAGAAATATGATCCCTCTTGTTGATTTTCATCAGAACTCTTGCTGCAGCATTTTGGATAAGCTGAAGACTTTGAACTGCATTTATTGGACTTCCTGATAGTAAAGAATTACAATAGTCCAGCCTTGAAGTAACAAATGCATGGACTAGTTTTTCAGCATCACTCCTGGACAGAATGTTTCTAATTTTGGCGATATTCCGGAGGTACCACCATTATGGTGGTAGTGTGATGGTCTGGGGCTGCTTTGCTGCTTAAGAACCTGAATGACTTGCTGGACCAGCTGGATCCATGATTTCTGCTCTCTAACAAAAACTCCTGAAGGAGATCCGATGGCCAGACCTGATGATCCACAGCAGGCCATGGAGTCCATCTCCAAATGGCTGAAAAAAAACAGGTTTTGGAGTGGCCCAGTGTAATTCTGAACTTAAATCCAGTTGAGATGGTGTGATGTGATTTAAAGGGGGCCTTTTCATGCTCATAAACCAATCTGGTTGAATTAAAACGATTCTGCAAACAAAAGTGGGCCAAAATTCCTCCAAAACGATACAAAAGACTGATTACCAGATGCTGTGCTTGATGGCTGTTATTGACACCAAAGTTGGGACAACTTATCAGGTTTAGGGGCCAATTACCTTTTCATAAGTCGGCTTGGATAGTTTTTTTTTTTCATTAATGGATACACGCATCATTGAAAAGTGTTTTAAATTTTCTTATTTACAGAAAGAAAAAAAAACATTACATTTACTTTGTTTTATTAATGACAACTTTATTGAAATTCTATTTAACATGTTTCTTTTTTTTTTGCTTTTGAAAAGTTTGATTTGATTTCAAAGCCTCTTTCTCTCACTCTCTCTCTCTCTCTCATTCTGTTGCTCCTTGGCAAAGTTGACAAGAAAGCTGCACATCAGAGCCTCTCCTCTCGTTGGTTTCAGGGAAGGCTTTCACAAACCGCTGGTAAAAATGTTTGTCTCAAGTTAATGGTTCTCTCCTCACACTTGAGACCAAACAGAACAAACAAAAAGCACTTATGTCAAACGGCATCCTTCATTACATAGGAAAGGGAATATTTTATTAACGCTAAATAAGCCCCACACCTATCGTAAACACCTATATTACTGTAATGCTATCATTAAATGAGCGAAGAGGAAGCCTTTCAGTCTGATAAACAGCAAACAGCTCTCCATTTGCCTCTGACTAAAATGATTTAATGGCCAGAATGAATCAGTGAAATTAAGTTGTTGATTCAGTTCCAATGTTTGAGCGGCCTGGCCTCAGCCAATAGGAATTCAATCTATGTTCCTATAACTACACATAGCTACAACTTGGGAAAGTTGCTAAGTTTTTATCATCTATTTAAAGTCCCAGTAATACAAAGTGAAGTCATGTGGTTTACATTTGAAGGGGGAAAATGGGTTTGAAGACCACATTTTAGTACACAACGTCTAGTTTGTCCACAACAAACATTTCCCATGATCATTTTTTCAGCACTACGTAGTTTCCTTGCTCAAATCTTTTAGCTTATTTTTTACAGTCTAGATTCTCTTTTCAACATGATTTGTAAATATGAGTCAAATATTCTGTGAATGATGGTCTTCAGTAAAAAAAAAAACATATTTAGGCTACAGAAACAAAGTTATTTGGACCTTTTTATTCCATTAAATCCCCAGTTTGTTTTTCTTCCTTTGTTCATCAATATTGGGAGGTCCTGGTGGAATAAAACCAAAACCAGAAAAGCCTTTCCAAAATATTAGCTTATGTATCATTGGAAAAGAGAAAAAAAATTTAAAGAGAAGAAGACCAGAAAACTGTGTTTCAACGTGAGAATTGCACCTTAGTGTCAGCATGATTAGGGGTCATGTTGCTGGAAGGTAAACATCCATCTTAATTTAAAATCTTCTACAGCCTCTAAAAAAGGCCTCTGTAGTGGCTTCTTCTCATTAACGTCTACCAAGTTCTTAGTCATTTTATAAGAAAAGCTACCCCACAGCATAATGCTGCCACCACTGTGGTGATCAGGGGTTCAGGGTAATGTTAGTTTCCTACACACATGCTATGGCCAAAAAGTTCACATTTGGTCTTGTTGGACCAAAGCACCATCTTCCACCCGTTTGCCGTGTTTCCCTTTTCATCAGGCCTGAGTTTACGATAAGCCTACGGTTTCCCCAGTCAGGGCAAGGCGACTTGATCCCTGGCCACTAAATGTCATGTTTTCTGCTTGTTGTTGGGGAGTTATTAGATCTCAAAATGCTAACAGGACGAAGGCAGCTGCAGGGTGGTTGGATATGCTGATAATAACTTAACGAGAACAAGCTAAGGAGCTGGCACTCAAAACAACAAGAAAAACAGAACATAGGAGCCCAACAGTAGAGTCCAGCGAGTAAAGAGAGAAAAAATGTGGCTTAAATACAGAAGAGATGGTAGGATCGAGTGAATTCAATAAACAGAATACAGTGCAGGTAAGAGGTGAAAAATGACATAATAATGATAGTAATGGCAGGATATTAAAAGCAACTGAGAACCAACATGATATAGACCAAGTCAAAGTACATGGATCACAACACTGGAGTCATCGTAAGGTTTTAGATTAGCTCTTTTAGTGGCCACCTCATCCAGGACCAGTTTACGATCGGACAACCGTGAGATAAACCAACCCAGGTAATGAAGGTCCTGGGGTTCAGAGAGAGACACAAACCTCTTCACCACAATGAGATAGCAAGTCAAAAAGAGATGGTTTTTTTTCAAACTGTGAGACCTTTTGCTTTGGTTTTCAGCTTTTCAGCAAAAAACTAAATCCGATGTAACTTCATGAACTAACAAAAGATCTGGATTTTTTTTAGTTTACCATTAAAATAAAAAAAAAAGGCTTTGTGAGTACTTCAAGAAGAAAGCAGCACTACCTACAGCACAGCACTGGATATTATTTTATTAATACGCAGCTCACCGTTGTGACTTTTCACTGAACAGGCATAAACTTAGCAGGAAAGTGTTAGAAATGGTTTCTTTCTTCACCCACACCGCCTCTTTTTCAGCCTCATGACCCACAGCACACAGCTGTTTGTTTGTTATTCCCATCATTTATATTCTCTGTGCTAAATATGTGCGTCTGAAAGGCTTCTTTTCTGGTGGGTCAGGTGGGAACCCGCTGATCTTTTCCACCTAACCTCGACGTCGGACGAATAAATGAACTTCTGGTCTCAAAGCAGCTGTCTCAGAGTACCCCCGCTGACTTCATTTGATCACTGTGCACACTTCGATTGATTAATCTTAATTCTTAACAGCTAATGTTTCACTTTGGTTCCCCAATTATCCATGTTTGTTAAGAACCGCTCTAAAAAAAAAACAAAGCAAAGAATAAAAAGACCAAGAATAAGGAAGTAAAATGGGTGTCTGTGTATCACGAGGCAAGGAGATCACTGATCCCCCTCAGAGATATACATAATTTATGGTTTCACACAATTGATTAAAGTCAAAAACACATGGCAGAAAGGTCATGCACAGTCAATGTTATAAACATCCTTCAAAACATTTTTGCTCATGCCTTAAGGGATTTTATTTTTTAAGAAAAGGTTCCTTTGAATGAAATTTGAGTTACGTTTGTTCCCTATTTGCATGTTTTAACAAGCAAAAACATGAAAAATCTCTATTCACAAATTGTAAAAATAACAAAGCCTGTTTTTCGATGTGCATATAATTGTCTCAAACCAGACTGCCTAAGCTGGTATAATGGTTTAAAGGTGCTGTTTTCCAACATTAAGGGAGGTTTTTGTTGTATAATAAGTTTATTGTCCATTTCTTTGATCTTGTATCCTTTTCATATGTTACTAACTGACACAATGGGATTTTATTTTTGTTCATAATTTCTATGGAGGTTGACTATTGAAAATATTTACATTTTAAGGCTGTAACTGCTTGAAATGGTGGCTGCAAAGCTTTAATGGTGAATTAAATTCTATGAGTTCTGCTTCTAATAAAGACGAGTAAAAAATATTTCATCACCTTCTACACATGTGGCATATTTTGTTTTGTACTGGATTTCCATGCAGCTTGTCTAAAATAGGTTTTGAAAAGATTAGATTTGAAGTTGTTTTTTTTAGGGTGCTACATATTGGTCGTTTAAGACATTTTATGACTCATTAGGTCATGATCCTGGTGTTATTTTTTTTTATATATATATATATTTTTGTTTTGTTTTGTGTATGTGTGATAACTTCACAGAGGACAGAGGATCCCTGCTTATGGGGGGCATGGCTGGCCTCTTGCACACCTATCTGCAATTCTCTGGGGATTTAAAGAGCTGCAGCCCCAACTATCTTTCACTTGAGGAACAACCTTGTCACTCAATTTAACCTTTTTTCGCACTGTGCTGCAAGATTAAAGTTGCCACACCAAGTCTGAATTCCTTCGACAAACCTTCCTAATGTGCTTCCTGCTCTCCAACTCTGTTGACCTACTTCTTGGACCTCAAGTCTCACCTGTTCCTCCTATAACAACACCATCTCTGGAACATAAATCCTCCTCTAGACATCTCTATCCATACCCTGACACCAGGATCACAATTTCTCCCTTAAAAACGTCCTTTCATCTCGAGCCAGTAAGCCATCCTTATTTCCATTCCCCTTATATTTTATTTATAATTTTTTTCCTTGCCTAATCTAACTGCTCTTCTCCAGACTCCAGAAAATCCCTCTTAGTTGTTCTCCTATCCCTTGTATATTCACTACAAACAAATAATGCACTTTTTCTGTGTGTCCTGCAAATGATTCTGCATGTGTGTCAGAAAAATACCTCAAAACATGATATTAATGTTTTGGTTATCTTTTACCCTTAATGCAAAGTACAACCTGGGTCTTTTAAAGCAAAACCATTTATTTTAGTCTGATGATGGGTAAAATAGTTGAGCATAAACGGTGTTAAACATGTAATTTATCAGCACCAGAGCTTGGAACAACCTGAAAACAAACTGGAACAGGTTGCCATTTGACTTTTGGAGATGCCTTAAATCAAGTTTATTTGTATAGTGTAATACGTGGTGCTCTGGGAACCCGATATTCTAACCAGACAGTTTTTTAAGTTTTAAAATGTTTATTGTAAAAGATGCAAATGACAGGTAGGAAGTACAGGCTGAAACACAATGATGATGATGACAGCAGAGACTGGCTTGACCATGTGATGCAGGCAGAGGTTGACTTGACCAGATGATGCTGATCAGTCCCCAGCGAGGGCAGAGAGAGAGACATAGAAACCCCAGGAACAACCTAAACTAGGCGGCGCACACAAGCACAAGACCAGGGGTCCGTTCTTCGTACGTCGCTAACTCAGTTAGCAGGATTTCATTGTTGACGATTTGGCATGATCTTGGATCGTTTGGTTCTTCGAAAGACATCCTGCACTTGTTGTCATAGCAACATGTGCGCCAGCTTAAGCCTGCTCGAGAGCAGGCTTATTTCATGTAAACAAGATTAGATCACGGCTGTATAAGCGGAGGAGATAGGGATGTCTGCCGTAGCCATGTCCATTTTTACGAGTGCAACCTGTTGCGGAAGGTGCAAGAATAATTTGCAGAGTTTTTCGAATTAATCGTGTATTGCGCAATAGACAGGATCCTTGAGCGTAGCGCGACAGTAGAGAGATTTTCTTGGTGGCTGTTATAAACAGACAAACACATCATTTAACAGTGGCTTTTAAAGAGGAAAAAGTGGTGTTGGAGCCATAAATCTAAAATACTTAAGTTATTTGTATGATGGTTTGCTTTTTATTTTTATCCTATTCAGTAAGAAGATTTGTTCGGGCCATTTTATTGTGAAGTTTAGTTTACTTTGAAAGGCTTGCTTCCTGTCGAGCCGTATATTGTATTAGAAAAAACTATAGATGGATTATCTAGCCACGGAGCAATACAGTTTTGCCGTGTAAACTGTGGATGACTTGGAAAAGGAAAATTTTCATTTTTTATGGATAAAGATTTTTTTTTTTTGTTAAAATTCCCAGTTTGCACATGTCCTTTACTTCCCGTGTCTAAGGAATGACACTGAAATTTGGATCTCTTGACATAACAAGTGCTTTTTTAAAATAAAGTATAATAATTAAAGGCTACCATTTTGTAGAATATTCTTGTATTTCACTTTTACTTGTCCCCATGTTCTAGTGGGTCCCGTGGAGGCTCTGACATAAAAGAACAAAGTAAATATGAGATTATTAAAATGCAAAAATTCATACTGTAGAAAGTGATAGAAACATCTACCATGGACAGTATTTACGCATTAATTTGTCTGCTGCTTTTTGCCAGCCCTCTCTCCTGGCTTTAACAGATTTTGAGGTGTTTTAATTAATGACTCAAATTCGGCATAACCTTCCAAGCTCTTGTTCTGCTTGGGAGAAAAACTGTGGGCGTTCTTTGGCCATGCTGAACAGCCAATAGCAGCGTTGCTGATCAATGTTTCTACTATCGATACATTTCCCCTTTTAAACAAACGCATGAACGCGCAGTTGTCTCAGATAACTCAATCCAGCGATACTAATCCTAAACAACAGGTGTGTTCGAAGAACCCAATTAGCCGGATCATGATTAGCCGGATGAAATCATCTTGGATGTGTCATTTGATCTTGGATGTTTTAAGCAACGTACGAAGAACGGACCCCAGGTCCACAGGATCAGTAGGCTGGGCGACACAAACACTGGGGAAAACACATGCAGGCAATGGTTGACAGAGGTGGGTGGAGTCCTAGGTGGGATGGATTGGCCTAATTAGCAGCAGCAGGTGAAACTGATAAATGTGAAGGGTGGAGCAAGGAGCCGAGAATGATCAGACCCATCCCTTAATCCCACATGGGGTCGCGGGGGTTGCTGGTGCCTATCTCCACTGGGCGAGAGGCGGGGTACACCCTGGACAGGTCGCCAGTCTGTCGCAGGGCAACAGACTGGCCAACACATAGGACAGGACAAACAACCATTCACGCACACACTCACACCTACGGACAGTTTAGAGAAGCCAATTAACCTAATAATCATGTTTTTGGATTGTGGGAGGAAGCCAGAGTAACTGGAGAGAACCCACGCATGCACAGGGAAAACATGCAAACTCCATGCAGAAAGACCCAGGGTTGCTGCAAGGCACAGTGCTACCCACTGCAACACTGTGCCGCCCCCATGATCAGACCCAACAGTCCAAAGACATAAACAAAAACCCAAATCATAACAATATAGCACATTTCAGCAGCAAAGTAGTTCAAAGTAGACCAGATCCAGAAGATTTGAGTGCGCTGGAAGGTTGATACAGCAACAACAGGTCTTTAATGTGTTTTGGTGCCAAGCCATTCAGTGATTTATAAACTAACAGAAGCACTTTAAAGTCTATTCTCTGAGCTACAGGGAGCCAGTGTAAGGACTTTAGAACTGGGGTGATGTTCTCTATCTTCCTGGTTTTCATGAGAACATGAGCAGCAGCATTCTGGATCAGTTGTAGGTGTCCTTCAAGGTTCAGGTCTGAGTTTATCTCTACACCCAGATTTGGGGCTTTTGTAGTTGTAATAACTGACTCTAGTTTGTTCCTCTTTTGGTGCAAAGATAATAACTTCAGTTTTGTTTCTGTTCAGTTGGAGAAAGTTTTGGCACATTCATGCTTTGATTTGTTCTAAGCATCAGTGCAGCACATGGATGGGTTCAGAGTCACCTGGTGACATTGTAATGTAGAGCTGTGTATCATCTGCATGGTTATGGTAACTTATCTTGTTTCTTGTTCGTGGGAGCATATAGATATTTAATAGAAGGGGTCCCAGGATTGAACCCTGGGGTACCCCACATGTGACTTTTGTCCGCTCTGATGAGAAGTTCCCTATTGACACAAAGAGGTCCCTGTTCTTTAGGTAGGATTTGAGCCAATACAGTGGTGTACCAGAGAGTCTGACCCAGCTCTCCAGTCCCTTTAATAATATATCATGGTCAACAGTGTCTAATGCTGCGCTGAGGTCCAACAGAACCAGCACTGTGGTTCTTCCACAGTCTGTATTTATGTGGATGTCACTGAACACGTTGACGAGGGCGGTCTCAGTAATGTGGTGAGCACAGAAACCAGACTGAAAAACATCAAAGCAGTTGGTCATTGTAAGCAAGCTATTTAAGCGTTGAAACACAGCTTATTCAGTAATTTTACTAATAAATGGCAGGTTGGAGATTGGCCTGTAATTCTGCAGATGTAATTTGTCCAGATTGCTCTTTTTATCAGTGGTTTAATAACTGCTGTTTTTAAAGCCTGGGGGAATACACCTGATGAGAGTTATGAATTTACTATTCGGATCAGGGGTCCGTTCTTCGTACGTTGCTTAAAACATCCGAGATCAAATGAGACATCCAAGATGATTTCATCCGGCTAATCATGATCCGGCTAATTGGGTTCTTCGAACACGCCTGTTGTTTATGATTAGTATGGCTGGATTGATCTATCTGAGATAACTGCGCGTTCATGCGTTTGTTTAAAAGGGGAAATGTATCGATAGTAGAAACAATGATCAGCAACGCTGCTATTGGCTGTTCAGCATGGCCAAAGAACGCCCACAGTTTTTCTCCCAAGCAGAACAAGAGCTTGGAAGGTTATGCCGAATTTGAGTCATTAATTAAAACGACAGGAAACACCTCAAAGTCTGCTAAAGCCAGGAGAGAGGGCTGGCAAAAAGCAGCAGACAAATTAATTGTGTAAGTGCTGTCCATGTTAGATGTTTATATCACTTTCTACAGTATGTATTTTTGCATTTTAATAATTTCATATTTACTTTGTTCTTTTATGTCAGAGCCTCCATGGGAGCCACTAGAACATGGGGAAAAAAGTGAAGTACAAGAATATTCTACAAAATGGTAGCCTTTAATTATTATACTATATTTTAAAAAGCAACTTCTTCCTCTTTTTTAAAAGCCACTGTTAAATCATGTGTTTGTCTGTTTATAACAGCCACCAAGAAAAAGCCTGAAAAAAAACAGGTTCTTTTTACTTTTGTTGCATGAGGCATGTTTCAGCCTTTCTTTTTCTTTCACAAAATGACACATAGTGCCATCCGTTCCCTATATAAACGGCATCTTCAACAAAAAAATTAGTATTTTGACCTGAAAAAACACAAATTAAGAGGAGAAATTAAACTCCACAACTTGAAAAAGAGAAAAATTGCACTAGAGATCGAGTTGCTTCAAAAGGACCTTCAGAATAAGTTCTAATACACCATTTGAAAGTAGTATTGCTGACTTTACATAACTATCTCTTATTGCAGGCAAAAGATGACTTGATGGCTTTTCCTTATAAAGAATTGTTTAAATAAAACGACAGGAACTAAGGATTATTTGTTTCGTCTTTTATTAAACATTAAAAAATGGTGTTCCACAATTCTGTCCCGTCCTCTGCCACTAGGTGGTCCAAGTGCGCTGGCTGGACAGACTTCCCTATCTCTTCCGCTTATAAAGCTGCGATCTAATCCTGTTTACATGAAATAAGCCTGCTCGCGAGCAGGTTTAAGCTTGTGTACATGTTGCTATGACAGCAAGTCCAGGATGAGTTTCGAAGAACCAAACGATCCAAGATCATGCCAAATCGTCAACAATCAAATCCAGCTAACTGAGTTAGCGACGTACGAAGAACGGACCCCTGTTCAGATGCAATGACAGGCTGGAGTTCTTTAAGGAAGGTTGTAGGCAGGATATCAAGACAGCAGGAGGAGGAGCTTAACTGTTATATAATTTCTTTGTCATGATTTAGGTTTTTGTTTGCTTTTTGTTTGGACTTTTCTGGAACCAGGGGTCCGTTCTTCGTACGTCGCTAACTCAGTTAGCTGGATTTGATTGTTGACGATTTGGCATGATCTTGGATCGTTTGGTTCTTCGAAACTCATCCTGGACTTGCTGTCATAGCAACATGTGCGCAATCCTGTTTACATGATTCCTGCTTGCGAGCAGGCTTATTTCATGTAAACACATAGCTCTCAACTCTCACGCATTGACCGTTTGACACACGCATTTCATCAATTGCACACGCTCACACGCATTACTTTGAAAATCTCAATCTTACAATCAAAATCTCACTCTTGAAACGCACGCGTACGGACGCTTCGCGTCATGGCGGAACCAATTTGCGGTACAATGGTTTCCGCACGTCCAGTAGTAGAGGGAACACAGCTGCAAGGACCGCCGCCGCGCAAACAAGTTTCCCTCATCCAAAGTGAAACACTTTTACGGTCCGTGTTGCGTGCGAATTAAATGATAAGTCGTCATGTTTTATTAGTTTGAAATAATTCAAATTGCCTAATAATTTCTGAAAGCAAACTGTCGCCATTACTTTCCTTCTTTATCGAATGATGTGAAGTAAGAGAGTAAGATAGTCCATTTCCCCCCCCCCGTCGGACCAGTCTCACTCTCAACTGTCGTCAAAAGTTGAGAGGTATGTGTAAACAGGATTAGATCGCAGCTTTATAAACGGAGGAGATGGGGAAGTCTGTCGTAGCCATGTCTTGTCCATTGTTACGACAGCACCCTGTTGCGGAAGGTGCAAGAATAATTTGCAGAGCTTTTCGAATTAATCGTGTATTGTGCAATAGACAGGATCCTGTAGCGCAGCGCGACAGTGTAATTGTAGAGAGATTTTTCTTGGTGGCTGTTATAAACAGACAAACACATCATTTAACAGTGGCTTTTAAAGAGGAAAAAGTGGTGTTAGAGCCATAAATAGAAAATATTTAAGTTATTTGTATGATGGTTTGCTTTTTATTTTTATCATATTCAGTAAGAAGATTTGTTCAGGCCATTTTATTGTGAAATTTAGTTTTATTTTGAAAGGCTTGCTGCCTGTCGAGCCGTATATTGTATTAGAAAAAACTATGGACGGATTATCTAGACACGGAGCAATACAGTTTTTGACCGTGTAAACTGTGTATGACTTGGAAAAGGAAAAACTTCATTTTTTATAGATAAAGAATTTTTAGTTAAAATTCCCGGTTTGCACTCGTGTACTTCCAGTGTCTAAGGAATGACACCGATATTGGATCTGTTGCCATAACAAGTGACTTTTTAAAATACAGTATAATAATTAAAGGTTACCATTTTGTAGAATATTCTTGTACTTCACTTTTTCCCCATGTTCTAGTGGGTCCTGTGGAGGCTCTGACATAAAAGAACAAAGTAAATATGAAATTATTAAAAAGCAAAAATACATACTGTATAAAGTGATAGAAACATCTAACATGGACAGCACTTACGCATTTAATTTGTCTGCTATTTTTTGCCAGCCCTCTCTCCTGGCTTTAGCAGACTTTGAGGTGTTCCCTGTCGTTTTAATTAATGACTCAAATTCGGCAAAACCTTCCATTAAAAGCTCGTGTTCTGATTGGAAGAAAAACTGTGCGCGTTCTTTGGCCATGCTGAACAGCCAATAGCAGCGTTGCTGATCAATGTTTCTACTATCGACACATTTCCCCTTTTAAAGCGACGCATGAACACGCAGTTATCCCAGATAACTCAATCCAGCGATACTAATCATAAACAACAGGTGTGTTCAAAGAACCCAATTAGCCGGATCATGATTAGCACGATGATATCATCTTGGATGTCTCATTTGATCTTGGATGTTTTAAGCAACGTACGGAGAACGGGGCCCAGCTCTGTCACCTCTCAGCGACTAGTCACCATCCAATCAGCTCAGTCATCTCCCAGCCACCACTCAGCACCTGATCAGCTGCACCTGCTGCTACTAATTAATGTTTACTCTGCTCACTTGATCCTCTGCCTACATATACCTGCCTCAGCCAATCCATCCCGGCCAGAACGTCTCCTCTTGCTACCTGCCTGCATGTGCTTTTTGCTCCAGTGGCTTTCCTCGGTTTGCTTCTGTGTTTCCCTGGATCCAGTCCTCACTCTGCCCAGCTAGTTCATCAGCTAGTGTTTATGTGCACCGCTTGGAAGGGAGGGTTCCTGAGGGATTCTGTTGGCCGCTCTGCTTACGCTGGAGAAATATTGTGTGGCTTCTATCAAGATTCTGTCTTCGGCTTCTGGTCATTCTGATTACATCTGTGAGTTCCTGTCCAGTCTGGTTCTGTTTGCCTGCCTCATCTTCCACTACTCATCATAGCAATAAACTTTTTGAAACTAAACTCTGTGTCTGGCTGATATCAGGTTCTCTAGTACTAATCATAACATTCTTCTAAGCTTTTATAGTTGAGGGCTTGAAATGCAGCCATTTTTCTCTGCGTTTGTTATGTTAGAGCATAACATTGGTACTGGATTTGGTGCAGATGTGCAGATTAACCCTCTATTTATTTTTTTTCTTTGCAAAGAAGTTGGCTATTCCATTGCAGGCCCTGGTAGAGTGGAGCTCCAGTGGTACAATGACAGGATGGTTTGTGAGTCTTTCAACTGTGGTGAATAAAGTGCAAGCGTTGATGATGTTTATGATTTCTGCAAAGAACATTTCCCTTGCATGTTTTAGTGATGAGTGATAGCTTTGCAGCCTCTTTTTGTAGATTTTATGATAAACATGAAGTCGAGTTTAACGCCATTTACGTTCAACCCTGAGACAAAGCTTTCTTTCAAATCTCACTAAAGGGGGATTTCTCCATGGAGTTTTCTTCCTCCCAGAGACAACCTTCACAATGGAATCGATAATATCTGAAATCTTACAATGGAAATGATCTACCAACTCATCTATTGTGTTATGGCATTGAAACAAGGCGGAGTAGATTCGATTAAAGGTGTCAGCTATGTTGTCTGTAAAATAACGTTACAATATCTGATTTGCTAAGTGAGTTGACGGATATTGTGCTTTCAAAGATAACAGGGTGACATCAGTAAGAGTCGTTGAAAATATTCACACCTTAGCTGATAATCAAGTCCAGAGTGTGTCCTCGATTGTGTGTTGCTTGTTTTATATGATGACTCAAACCAAAGTTATCAAGTATATCACGCAGCTTTTTGGCGCCTCTGTCGTTTGGCTTGTCAAGATGGATGTTAAAATCTCCCACAATTATTAAACAGTTATAATCAATGCATATAACAGATAAAAGCTCATTAAAGTCATTGAAGATTTTTTTTATATATATTTTGGGTTTTTGTAAACAGTCCCAGAGTTTATGACCTTTTATCTCAATTCCCAAATATTCAAGAGTCAAAAGAGTTTCCAAGGAAAACTTTCTTATAGTTTAGTGTATCATAAAATATTGTAGCAACTCCTCCACCCCTCTTGTGTTTTCTGTTTTCACTTTAATAAATTGTAGTTAGGCGGCGCTGAATCAAATTGGTGCAGGTGATTTGTTCTCGTCATCCAACCATGTGTCAGTTAGAAACATAACATCAATGTTATACTCAGTGAGGAAGTCGTGACCCAGAAGTCCTTTTGCTGATAATGACCTTATATTTAGCAGAGCTAGTCTGTGACTTGGTGAGAGACAGTTCTTCAGTTTGAGGATGCTTTAGACAAGGGATTATTCCAAGATTTGAATATAGGCAATTGGATTTGATTTTTCTGATTTCTGTTACTTTTCTTTTAATGATCCGAAGAGGTATTCTCCTGTATCGTACTGCGGAGGGGCCAGACGCATTCTGGAGGAGCATAGGTGTAATGTTTGATAATGCAAATGGTTTTGATTGATTTGTTGCACTGGGAGCAACAGTGGCACAGGAGTTAGGGAGTTCGTCCTGTAACCGGCTGGTTGCTGGTTCGATAGCTTCTATCAGTCTGCACAAGGGCAGCTGTAGTTACAATGTAGCTTACCACCGACAAAGTGTGAATGGGTAAATGACTTACTAAAGCACTCAGACATTGTTGGACTTAATAAAGTGCTATATAAGTACAGAACATTTGCCATGGTTGCATTTTTAGACCATGATGTACATCAGTGTCTGGCTTCCTTTGAGCTGTGGTATAAACATGACATGACAAAGTGGGACAGTTCTCTTAATAACTGGACAATAGGTTTATCTTTCTACAACGCACAGTGAGGTGGATGGTGATAAAAAAGAAACTTATTGAAAACTTCTACAAAGTGTGGTATTTTTGGTCACCAAGAGTTAATTACAACTGTTAAACACTATCTACATGCCAGTCAGTTTGGCGCATCCCAGGAAAAACCCATTTCTGTCTTAACATCGTAAACGTGCTGATTGCTAAATTTTACCAGGACTTCTGGATCTGAGGGTTTTGGTCAGGCAAGGCAGGGCAAATCTATGTGTATAGCACATTTCAGTACAAGGATAACGCAAAGTGCTTTACATGATTAAAACATAAAATAAAATCAAAGATTTAGACTGAGATTTAGCTTTTCAGAACAAACACTCCAGGTTCAACTAGCAAGAAGCAAATGATTTTATGAAACAACTCATGCCCAGTAACCTGGCAAGCCAGATTGATAATGTGTAGCATTCGATGTTCTGCACAATATCAATCTAGGACTGCTTCTGTTCAATCTGCTCAGAGAAAACAGAGAACTTTCTGATCTGATTGGGTGAAGCATCACCTAGTGCCCTCCTACCAAAGGTTGGTTTCAGCCAATCACAGTATCAAATTAAAATGTAAGCAGCAGGCGTTGTGAGAAACCACAAGGTAAACTGGTCAAGGCACTTCTTCCTGTTCTTCGTTCAAAGACGAAATCGTGGATTCTGACAAAACAGATGTGAGAGCAGCAGCTACGCATGCGTCCTCCTGCGCTGCCGTGTTTCTGTTGGTTCAGCTGCGGGCTCGTCAGCTATTGCTTTTGTCAGAGCAGTATGTCTTGCCTTAAACCCTAATATTGCAACGCGATTGGACCTGAACCATTCTTGGTTCGGACACAAATGGTTGAAGCCGGAGCGGTACAAAACGGATCCTCGTGTCTTTGTCAACGCACAAATGCCGCAAGAATTCAGCTTGCAGGTGAGGTTGCATGTCCACCGTTAAGTACTGGTACGTGGGAGGATCTGTGATGCTGTGGGCTTTTTCTGGAGAACCATGTTCAAGTGCATTACATCATCGTTAAAAATACATTTAGAAAATAATGTTGGTGGCCTTTGCTAGAAAACTGATAGTTCAAGGCCAGTGGCGGCTTGTCAATAGGGAGCACTTGCACGTCTCACCCATTAAAATTGGATGAAAAAAGTGTAGACATAGCGAATATCATATTTTCTCTCATAAAATGTGTCTGATTTTAGATTTTTCAGAATTCCTATTACAGTCTGGGTTTACTTGGGGTAAAATTTTTGTGTAGGCTTCCTAATTAAATTTTTTTAATGCTGAGGGGCGCCATTGAATTAGAGTGTATGTACGTCTCAATACTTCTGGCTTCCATGTGACCTCATACTGGTCTTTAATTGGTTACTTAAAGCTTCCCATTGGGGTGGATCTCTCTGTGCCTTGGCTAATTAGTGCTTGTGTTATTCTTCATCTAATCAGAATAATTCATCATATCTGTCAATCAAAGTAACACACCTGGTAGGTTTGACGCACTGGCATGGATACCACTTATATGCGAACAGAAGGGTCAGACAAGACAGGAAAGAATGACGCAGCAATCAAACATTTGGTCATTTATTTACAAAATCATTTTACAGGCAAATGACTCTGGGTGGATTCAAGTAGAGTTTATTGTTGTGCTGTAATCTGCGACATCTAGTCCCCCCCCACCAGAAAAGTTTAGCACCAGCTACCACAGGTCAAGACTGAGTCTTTGTTCAAGATAATTCAAAACAAACGTCCAAATTAACACAGAAATGGTTCGCCAAATACCGAATCAGCCTTATTCTATAGGCATTTCTTATCTGGAAAATGCTCTTTTCTCATGTGGAAAAGACTTATAAAGCTGACGTGTCCCTAACAATCTGTTTGTATTTATAACAGAAGCTTGCCAGTGATGGACTGGCGATCTGTCCCAGGTATACCCCGCCTCTTTCACCATGACCGCTAGAGATAGGCAGGTTTAATCTTTGCTTCAAAACTGTAAACGTACCCTACCCATGCCATGTTTGGAAAAAGGGAGTAAATCAAGATTAAATGAGCACCGACGTACATGCATGATTTGTCGTAGTAAATTTACAAATAAATAAAGGGCAACCATCTAAAAACCATGGGATCCCCTTCAAATATCAACCGTGTTATTTATGTATTCGGTTTTCTCATGCACCCATAAATCTGTCCACTGCCTCCAATATTCCTGTAGACACAGCTCGCTGCAACAACACACGGCATGAAAAGCTCTTGTTTAATTTTGACTATCAAACAATCTGTTTCATGTCAACAGAGAACCCGCATACCTTAATGTCTGGCAGCACTCCCGAGCATGCACCCATGCCTCTGGTTAACCATTATCTTACATCAGGTTTAGCATGCAAGGCTGCAAGCCAGATCAGGACTGACGGAAAGTGGTTGCTGTGGAGAGTGTTTGTTTGTGAGGCAGTGGGGCGGGGATGGGTCTTCTCCTGTGGATTTGTTGCAGCAGTAGTAGTAGTAGCGCCACTGTTTCTACTCGGCGAGCGTATTTTTAACTGTCAGCACTAAATGCCCCATTCAGCCATAGCATTGCCCCCCACCCACCTCCTAACCTCAACCAGAATACCTTCACTTCTGTGTACACAGCACCACAGGCACGCATGCCAGCTGTTTACACAAGCGCACACACACTCAGACATTCACGCATACTTAAAAAAAAAAACGCAAGTATGCAGCAGGCCTTGCACGCAGGAACAGATACATATCACATCTATATAAACTCAGTCTCCATGAAAACATATTCATATTTGCAAATGTAGTCACACAAACAGAGACGTCTCTTCACAGACGCTCGTATCGTGTGATTTATTTTAATTTTTTTTCCTTTTTTGCCCAGGCCTGTCTCATCTGTTGGCAAGTCGGAGGCACGAACGCAAAACAAACAGCGCCCACACATCGAGCAGCCGCCCGGCGACATAGCGCAGCGCGGGGAAGTGCAGCGGCAGAGCACCAGGAGAGGATTGCAGACGTATAACTTGTCTTTAAAAATAAATACTGCTGCAATTAAACACTCTCTTTCTCACCTTCTGTCTCGTAAGATTGCAGAGATAATGGGTGGTACGATAGGATGATATCTCTGAGAGCCAGCCAGAGAGCAATTAATCATTTTTGGTGAGACAGCTTTACGACGTTTAATGAATTTCTCCCACGCCACATGCGAGATTTTTCTGTCTTAGCCAGGAGGTGTTTTTGTCTCCAAGCTGAAATTTGAAGTTATGCAAAGTCTGCAACAAGAATTTTGGAGACAGACCTTTGTAAAAGAAGACAGCATTGTTATTTTCCAATGCGTAAGTTAACATTGCATCACTTTTCAGCCATCTCTGGATCCCTGTAAGTCTGCACAGTGCTAATAAATGAACGGAGGGGAGTTGTGGCTGAGCTGCTCTGTATTTTTAGGGCTGTGTGCCTGTGGTCTCTGTGGCCTGTCCCAACCAGAGGAGCCATGGGGGGATATTTTTGGCCGCAGGCTGAGCTGAGTCCAGGCCCACACAGAATCGCTGACAGACTCAGGCGAGGAGGAAAGAGGGGATGTTTTCCTATTGGGAGGAAACCAGGCCCGATTATGAAACGGTTAGAGTGAAACCAAAAGAGAAAAGGCAGAGAACTGTTTGAACGTCACCAACAAAGGTGCACCATTTTAAATGACTAGCATCTCAAATGGAGGGTTTGGAATTTTTAAAGAGAAGTTTTAAGTTATTATCAGTAAGAGTTCTGTTACCAGCTGACAGATGTCCTATTGCTATGAGTTTCAAGAAAACGATACCTGATCTACTGAGTCTCGTTTTGAGCTTAAATAGATGAAAACATGAAACAATCCTGTTTTTTTTAATGGTTCAGGCTAGTTATGGTGTTATGACGGTGTGGGACACATTTTATTGGCACTCTTTGGATGCCCTTGTACCAATTGAGCTTTGTTTAAGCACCAGAACTTTCCTGCATATTGTGTCTGATTACGTCCATCTCTTTATGAGCACAGCGTGCACATCTCTAGGATTGGTCTGCTGGAGATATCTGCTTATTAAAAGGGATTTCTTTCCTATTGCTTGCTTGGGAGGAAGGATTTATGTAAAGTCGAGGTCTTAAAGTGAGCGGTTGTGCTTCCTTACATAGATTGACTTGACTAATTGTCATTATAATTTGAAATAGACTGTCGTGCCAGATGTACCTGTGTGCCGTTGGATCTATTTTGTGTATATCATTGACTGTTTTGGTATGAATTTGATTTATAGTGTATTTCCGTATAATTCAAAATAAACTGGATCTGTTTTTTGTTTTTTTGTGTAAAGTGCCTTGAGAAAGAAAATGTTGCGAACTTGCGCCGTATATATAAATATACTGAACTGGATTGAGCTGAGATGAAAGGGTCAAAGGGTAAATTGTTAATAATCGTGTTGTTTTAATTTGTTATATCAAATTCCTGACATGAGCTAAAATGAAAGGTCCTGTCTGGACAGCGTTTGACCAATTGGCATTGTAATTATTTCTATTTGCTCAGTTGTAGTGACGTAAATCTTTTTGAGAATTTATTTAATTTCCTACCAACCCATGGCAACATCTTTTATATTTTCACAAAATCTCACTTTAAAAAAAGCCAAATTATCCCTTTAAAAATTGACCGGTGACTCTTACAAGGTCAAACCATGTTTACATGCAAAATAGTGATAATTACAGTCATTGCTTTACACTTCAATGTTATTTTTTCCCCTCTGTAGTTGGTTTAGTCCATATTAATGATATTAAAGAAAACCATAGTCTTATTTATATAACTCTCCAGTTGCTATTTCAGTTGGCTCACTGATTGGAGCGATTTGCATGCTCCATGTAATGTGGATACAGCTCTCGGGCTTTGATTCCCCATATTAATATTTAATTACCATCAAAGTGTGTTTTCAAAGTATTGGGTGACGCTCCGGCCTCTCAGTCGAGTCACGACAGAGCAGCTTCCAGAGCGGAGGGTGAGGTAGCGTGGTGCGGTTCCAAAGGAGACGAGTTTTCGGTCATCTTATCCTCACCCCTACCTCCCCCGCGTGCTGGCACCTGTAGCGCCTCTCCAGCAACAGTAAATCACGTGACCATTTCCCCACAAAGAAATCCTAATCCGTGTGCCAGATCCGTCCGGACGCGAGCAGCTGCCTCGACCCAAGACATGCTGAAACCCGAGGCCTCGGCATTAAGAATTAAAAACGGCAGAAAGTGGTCCCCGTGCGCGCCTTGTTTTGTCATCAGTGTTCCATTAGTGTCACTTTATTCCGCGCCTCCCCTCCTTCTCCCCTTTGTGCGTTTGAGTCAATATCGGGAAAGCCTGCCCGTTTCTGCCCGAATGGTTACAATATACCTTGTTCACGCCTAAAGAGCTGACATATATTATTAGGCTGGCCTGGTTCTGACGAGCGGAAAGGCCTTAACCGATAAATCAGACCGGCAACCGATATGCAATCTCAAGTTCTCCGGGTCTTGAGAGTGCGAGAGGGCATATTGAAGTCCATTCATTATTATACCGCTGATTGACTCTAGCTAGAACCAAAAAGACTAATTTCAGCTGTCACCTTTGAGCATCTTCACAGTGATTCATTTAGCTTCCTGGACAGTGGCCTTTGTGTTTACAGGGCCTGCTTGCAGCAGGAAGTCTCGTTGGATATAATACCTATGTGTGGCTGCAGGCAGTGGCCAGTGTGGTGATGTTGATACAGAAGCAGACCTGACACACAGCTGTTGTTTATGATGCGGGTAGCCCAGGTGGACGGGCCAAGGCCGCAAGCCGACCTAACCTCGAATCCACAGATCTATAGTCCTGACCAGAGTTGTTTTGGAGGGGGAAGTCAAGTCAGGTTTTGTCCCAGCAAGGATTATTCCAGCTCCTTTCGAGCAAGTCTGGGGCCACGCTCTGATGTACTTGTATCAAAGATTAAAGATGGGAGACATGGTTTGCATCCTATTTTATTTTGTCGTAGGAAAATGACATGACAGAGTGGATATAAAAGGTGTAGACACCCCTGCACTGAAAAAAATAATTCAACTTCTGTTAAAATGCCATGGGTTTGTGACATGGAAAATCCAAATATTAAAAATTGTTTACAAAAAGTTTTCTACAATTAATCAAACATTTTTGCTTTGGTTTCCAATTGACAAGCAGGCCAAAAAAATCAGTAAGAGCTGAGCTAGTATTGAGAAACATAATACAACTGAAAGAGCTTAGCTGCTTATGTGTGAACATGCGTAAAATAGTACTTTATTGAAGCACTTTTGGTTTTGGTTTCAGCATTTGCTCTCCTTTGACGGGGCATTATTAGCAGGCAGTGGCGGTTTTTGATATGGATCTTAGGGATAGTTGCCCAGGGCAGCATTGGTATATGAGCACCAGAGAAAAATATAGATATTATCGGTTAAATGTGCCTTGAAAATGTTTGTTGCTTTCATGCATGTGTTGTCAATGGGGAGCCGGAGCCCCTGTGCGTTGATGAGGTGCCTGATGCTTGCTGCTGAGAATATGAAAACCAGGTGAGGGGCTTTGTGGAACCACAACAGTATTTTATTCAGGTAAAATCCTTATTTTGTTAATTTTCTCCTGTTATGGCTTCTAATTTCACCAATACACTTCAAAGTTATGGCCTCTGGCACAATAACTCTGTAAAACAGTGCATGGCAATTCCGAAAAACAAACAAATGTTTGCTGGCACCTTACTCAAAGGGCTCTCATAGACTGATCCAACACTAGCTGACACAGACACAACAGGAAGTTGATTTATTTACAACTTTGAAACCATTGCCTGCATGAAATAATACTACAGGCTTTCAATTCTTATCTTAGATTTCACTGCAAATTCCTGAATTATTTCAATAGTCAAAGCTCACAAGCTTCCTCTGAATTTTCCACGTACACTGTACTTGTAACAACTTACTACTGTATCCCTCTTCCCTGGAAACAAATCAGCATCCAAACCAAATTATGCTGCTTTACATTTTTTTTAAGTTGCTCTATAACTGGACCTGTGTGTCAGGAAATCTATAAAGAAATTTAGATATGCAAAAAAACTTTTCAAGACACTTGCTTTTGAGAAATCAGACACTGCTTTGTAAGAGAGAAGCTATCTTCTGTTAGCTCCTCTGGGTTCCTATGAAGTCTGGAGAAGCATGGAAAAGGAAGTAAGGATTTTGGAGCCTTGGAATAAGATGGAAAAAGAAAATAAAGGCATGGAAAAATATCACCATTCCCCGATTTTAATCAGTGTCGCATTGTCTGAAAAATCTTTTCATATATCCATCCATCTTTGTTCTCTACTGTTTTTTGCAATGTATTACAGCCCAAGCAAAGTAGAAAGATTTGCCATAACTTTTAAAACTGACTAAAGTCTGGGAAAGAACATTTTGATATGAGAAATGTGCATCAACCATGTGTGCAACATCTTTTACCCCTTAAACTGGAAATATCCTGAAGCACCATTAAAGACTGATGCCTGTAGGTGCAGTGAATGTGTCGCCTGACATCTGCACAAACACACAGGCAGTAACAGAACGCTTCGCTCCCTGGCCCCTGCGTCATCTCCCTGCATCAATAAATACAGCAAAATAGCATTAGAAATAACTTCAACTATATGACCAGGCTCTAATATGATAGAATTAGTATCAGTGTTTTAAGGTTTGGCCATTTAGGTGAAATTCTAAGCCGGGCAGGGAGTAATTTGGACACAGGGAAAATTGATTTTGACCATCAGCACTTTCTCATTTTCAAACAGCGCCTGCGGCTAAATGGGTTAGCCTGTTAAGCACATTACAAAGGTAGCCTCTGCTTTCCTCCCCAATGATTATGTGTCCGCCTTGAGCAATTGATATTTCTTGCAAATAAGAAAATTATCATATTCCATGACTGGAAAGAGAAATTAGTGCCTGCTGGGTAGTGGAGCCTCTGAACCTAGAGGGTAGGCCAACCTACATTTTTCCTTCCTTTTTTTTATGTTTAATTTTGTTTTATTTAAGGGTGGGTGTGCGTATCAGATGTCCCAAGCTACATTGGACTTGGGGCGCTGTCAGGCCTCATCAATAAAAACGTCCAGCGATCGACTTCAAGTGGTGAAGGAGAGATTGAGGGGCACTGAGACAGAAGGACTGGCTTTGACTCAAAACCAGAAAGAGCTGGGAACATTTACAGTGCCGAGGGGTGTGTCACGATAACCCTGTAATTTCATCACCAATCTCCATGCTGGTCCATAAATCATGACTTTAGGTTTCTGCTACAAGTCCTCTCCAAATTGTTTTTCTAATCATTTAATTGATCATTTAGAGCGATCATGGAGTATTTCTTTGCTCTGTGAAAACAAACCTCCCATTTTTTTTTTTTTATCATCTACTGTAAGCAGAGAAGCTCAGTAATAATCGGAGGATGAGAGCCATTCACTCTGGGCTGTAAGGCACCACAGAGGCGGCAGTGAGGTGTGCGCCACGATGTGCATTATTGAGCCTGCTCTATATACAATCACAGGGGCTGTTCAGTCTTGTGGCCTAGGAGGCTGTCTCCACACTGTATCTGGAGCCCCTGGCGGTCTAAGTAGAAGCACATGGTGGAACCTGATAGTGGAGTTTCATGACCGGAGAAGTTAACCTGGGCAGCCTTACACTTGTGAGAAGGCGGTTCGATGCTTGGCCTGACCTTCAGCACACACATTGAAACATTATGATCCGGTGGTGCCATCCAATAGTCCCGTGTAAGTTTTAGGCCGCTTCTAAATACAAGTTCTGCTCCCAAAGAGCTAAACTTGCAATCAATTATCATAATCCTTTAAAGACTTTGTCTGCTTTTTGACTTATTACTTGTTTTTACTCACTTGGATGTGCTTTGAAGATCGGAAAGTGGCAGGGAAACGGGGAAAGTATCATAACCTAAAGAAAAACTATCTGCAATTGATGAACATTACCTGAAAGTTGGTTCTTTAGGAACAAAGAAAGTTTTGATCAATTGTTTCAGTTGTCATAGATGATACTGATACTTAATGACTTTTGCTGTGTTTTTTTAAATTCTGACATGCAGGAAAATGGAGGACAAAACTGTCACCAGAAGATGAAAAGTCCTTTAAAGTTATGTCTTAAAATAAAAAAAACGATGTTTTTGAACTACAGCACTGTCAAGGAATGACTTTGGCTGCCCTCATTTATTCTGTGTCTTGTTCTTCAATTTGTGTGTACCTGACTGGGTGAATGCTTAAAATTAAGAAAATCCCCAGCAGGTGAATGATACGTGCACATCATTTTTTCAGTAAATACGTTGAATCGGGTTCATTATTTTCGATTTCTTCATTTTTCACTAATTTTCTGTCACCTGGTTTCATGTATGCTGAAAAACAAGGAAAACAGAGCACCAAAGAAAAAGTGTCTAAATTATGTTTTCCAGCAGTTGCTGAAATGAAAGTTGTCATTTGGATTAAAAAAACATGTATATTGGTTCTGCATACATGCACATAAATGTACGTATTTGTTCTTTTTATTTTTTATCTCCTCTAAAGTGTATTTTATACTTACTGCCTGTACGCTTCCTAGTTGTGCACACAAACTTGGCCAACAAAACTGACAAATCCACCCTTAAGTTTCCCCCCAGGGCTGTGCTCTTTCTCCTCTGCTCTTCTCCCTGTACACCAACAGCTGCACCTCCAGCCATCAGTCTGTAAAGCTCCTGAAGTTCGCGGACGACACCACTCTCATCGGACTTATCTCTGATGGTGACGAGTCCGCCTACAGGTGGGAGGCTGACCATCTGGTGACCTGGTGCAGGGAGAACAACCTGGAGCTCAACGCTGTAAAAACAGTGGAGATGGTTGTGGACTTCAGGAAGAACTCAGCCCCAGCTACCCCATCACCCTCTGTGACTCCACAATCGACACCGCGGAGTCTTTCCGCTTCCTGGGAACTATCATCTCCCAGGACCTAAAGTGGGAGCTGAACATCAACTCCCTCACCAAGAAAGCCCAGCAGAGGATGTACTTCCTGCGGCAGCTGAAGAAATTCAACCTGCCAAGGACAATGATGGTGCACTTCTACTCCTCCATCATTGAGTCCATCCTCACCTCCTCCATCACCATCTGGTACGCTGGTGCCACCGCCAAGGACAAGGGCAGACTGCAGCGTGTCATCCGGTCTGCAGAGAAGGTGATTGGCTTCCATCTCTCTAGGACCTGTACGCCTCCAGGACTCTGAGGCGTGCAGGGAAGATTGTGGCTGATCCCTCGCACCCCAGTCACAGACTATTTCCGTCACTTCCCTCTGGCAGGAGGCTGCGGTCCATCAGGACCAGAACCTCACGCCACAAGAACAGTTTTTTCCCATCTGCTACCGGCCTTATGAACAAGGCCAAGAGCCGCCCGTGAAACTGGACACTGCCTCTCTCCCCCGTTCAGGACTTACAAGCCTCTGCGTTACATTAACGCACAGCTTACTGAGTGTATATAGCTTCTGTATATATATACATTTTAGTTTATTTTATTTTATTTTTGTCTGCACCATCAACACCAAGTCAAATTCCTTGTAAGTGCAAACATACTTGGCAATAAACCTGATTCTGATTCTGATTCTGATTCTGACAAGATAAATAAAGCAATCTTAAAGACATCTGCTCAGAGGCAATGTTTGCCTTTGAAGACTTGTTCTGCTTCCTCACTCATTTTCTGTCATGTCCTTGTGCTTGAAACAAAGAAAAATACAGGCAAAAAGAAGAAGTGTCAACGCCTAAAAAGATTCCCTTTGCAGTACCAGAAATCATGTCTTCAGGACATATGGAAAGAAAATAAACATAGACCTTACAGAGGAGCAACGGCAAGCTTTAGTTTTTGTTTTTTAGAAAATAACTCACCTTTTTAGAGCTAAAATACTATTTTTGTCTTCCATTTAATGTTGTTTTACCAGATTTCAACTTATAATGTCTACAAATCCACCCTTAAGTTTAGGAGCCTTTTTCTTGTTCGATATTTTAAAAGATGTGCCAAAAAAAATCTAATTCCTCTAAAAAAGGGAACGGGACTCTTCTTAATTTGGGTGAAAAGGGGAACCAGTGTTCAAATAACTGATAACAGAAACCACTTTTATGATTACAGGGACGTCACATATGAAAGACTTCGGAAGCCAAAGGTAAAGAAATAAGGGAGCCTTGCACAGTCCTCGCATCTGTTCCCGAATAGAAACACTTTCTCTCTCTCTCAATTGCTCGTCTCATTCATCCTATAGTCTTTAACAGGTTTCTGTGGCTCCGGTGCCCTGCAGAGTGGCCAACCAATAATCAGGATTTACCGGAGGGCCAATCAGAACGTGGACAACACCAAGCACACTAATGGGAAGGAGACAAAGCCACAGGCCGCAAACATCCAGTAAACAGCAGGCCACAGCCCGCGGGATGTGTGCTCTTTCCTCCTTTTGACCATGCAGGTAGACCATTCAGAGCTGCGACTTCCTCAACTCTTTTGTGTGTTTTACCACCGGCTATGTGGCTGGAGAAACCTGAGCGACGGCCAACATTTGGCTGCACGGACAAGCAAGAACGTCTGCTACCGGAAAAATAGCAACATCAACAGCTCGGCTGCTCTGTTGCACCTCCAAAGATATTTAGCTGTTGGGTCAGCTAATAGGAAAAATAAATCTCTCGGTCTCTCCTTCTGTCTAATGTGCTCTGCAGCCATATGCTTCCAGTTAAGCTGTCGCTCAGTGCAGAGCAGAGGTTAAGTGAAACTACCTGCTGCTCTGTGTCTGGCGATTATTTGCGTTGTCCGTGGCGCTGCCAGATCATAAAACACACGCGTCCACTTTTCTCCTTCCCTGCGGTCCCTGGGGTTCATTACCATTACGCCTGGACATGTGGCTGTACAAGCCAGCCTGTTTATATATATATATATATATATATATATATATATATATATATATATGTATATATATATATATATATATATATATATATATATACAGTATATATCACATTGAAGCTTTCACTAACAGTATGCAAGTGCAGGGCAGTGTTTCCTCAGCAAAGCTGTTATACATTTGCTGATGATTTCACAGCGCTGATGATCTTTGTTCTTGATGTGATGCAATAAATAATGAAAAATGAGGTTTCTGCAGGCAAATGAGAAGCGATATGAAAGTGGACTGGAGCACTGGATCTGGTTTCCTGTCTGAATGGCTGTTAATTAATGGAGCAGACGAAGGCTATAACTCTTTATTGGCCCGAGACTGTCAGAGTGCCAGGCAGTTCAGTGATCACAGTCATGCACATGCAGCCGGCCTCACGCTTTTATTGTTTCTGTGCTTTTTTCCCTCCAGTCTAAAAGAGTTTGAACTATTCATCTTCAGGGAAAATCAAGGTAATCGCTCTCCTCTTGCCCCAGCACACTAGCAGATATAAGAAGATAAGACATCCAAAGCAGTAATGATTGAATAAAGATCAAGCCCTTTTTCACCCCCCCCCTCCCCCTGTACCAAAAGCCGGCCTGTTCCAAAGGAATCTAAAAAGAAAAAAAAAAGCCACAGGTGATTTGTCTCCGTCTGTCCGTTTGACTTCATTTGCTGTATTTAGATCAAAAAGACGTGCTGCTGCTCTCAGATGAGCCCTGTGTGGTTGGACTCCGGCACAGTCATTAACTCCACTATGGATCTCTCTGCCACACTGGCAGCTACAACAGCACGCCGTGAAGTTCTGCTCTCTTTAGCAGACGCTAGTCATGCAGAATCGCTGGTGCCTTCCACGGACTGTAATTAAAGTAAATGAATGACATAAGATACCAGGAAATTGAAATGATTAGCTGTGGAACAGAAATGTCTGAGTCAATAAAGCCATTGCATTTAACTCTAAATAAGGGGGGGTGGGGGGGGCTTTAAAAGCAGCACGAGATGTAAAATTACATTGACTCTGTTTTCCAATGTATGGTTTCCTCTATTAAATATCGTCATCTTTTAAACACAAATGGGTTCTCAATGCATGGTATGAGAACAACTTAGACCAAAAGCCGGGATTTGGTCTTTCTGCACGCCGTTTGCATGTTCTACACATGCATGCAACATGGGTTCTCTCCAGGTACTCCGGGCTCCTCCAAAGTCCAAAAACATATATATGTTTGTCTTTGTGCATGGTTGTTTTCCTGTGTGTCTCTGTGATGGACAGGTGACCTGTCCAAGGTGGACACTGCCTTTCGCCTGAAGACAACTTGAGATAGGCACCCGTCTCCCACCAACTAACCCTCACCCCTTCACGACCCTGCAAGGATAAGCAGGTAAAGACGAAAGACGGATATATTGAAGCTTTTGACTTGACAATTATGCACAACTTTGTGTCCGTTTAGCAGATAAATATCTAAATAGAATAGAGTACGTTACATTAGAGTACAATACCTTTGCGCTGAGGGTTTGCTGAAAGTAAGCTGGCAACGTTAACAAGATGCCTTATACCTGTGCCTGATTCAGAGAGTCCATCCGTTATCGAACCTGGTTAGTCTCTGTTAATATTCATCATTACAAAATATCTCTTTTTGCTGATTACATCCTTTCTTTGACTTATTGACCCCACTTTGTACAGTCAGCTTCACTCTTTAAGCCTGCATTTTGGATTTTATTTGTGAACTTTTCCTTCTCAGCCGTCCTCTGTCTTTAGGCGTGGGTGTGAAAAGGACCGCATTCCCAGTGGGGACAGTTAAGTCCCTCGCGAGGGGAAGCAATCAGACCCAAACCTCCAAATGATGAGTGTCATCCTCTTCCCTCCTCATCCGCCCAGACGCTGTGAGTGGCGGTCGGTCTGTCCCATCTTCACCACCACACTCTGGGCTGGGGTTCTCTGTGCTTAACCCACATGTCTGAACTTGAATCACAGCAATAAAGAGACGCTAGGAGGACAACAATGGCATCTGCCCCTGCTCTTACTCACTTTGGACGCATGTATGTAAAATTCCCAACCTGAAATATGGGACGCAAGAGTCAGAGTTTGGACGGCGGTGCTGTTTACTAAAGAAATTACAAGCTGGTATTTATGAATGTGGCTGATTTAATTGTACATGTTTTCCAACACATAGAGTAGAGACTGATAAAACGTTGGACAAAAAAAATGCAAACAACAAATTTGTATTCTGTGTGATTTTGTAGGGTTTAACAAGATCTCAAAATGATTAAAAGCAGGAATTGCATTGCTTTCATGGTGATTTTTTTTTTAAAGTTCACAGTTGTTTTCCTTTTAATAACACATGACTGTGAATACTTTTCAACAAATCCGTAGGCAGACTTTTCTTTCCATCTCTACGTTAAAAAGCTAAGCACTGACGTTCCTGCTGCCCCCAAGGAGAAGCTTTAAAAGGCAGATCACACCACCATGCATCTTTGCACCAGACATTTGAGTATTTTTGCACTAGAATTTATTGTACTAGTTTGGCAAAAACCAACACAAATCTGAATTAAACTAATCCCCGAATTGCAAAACGTGATCAGAAAGGTTACTGAGGGCTGAGGATGTTTAGTGAGGAAGTCTGCGAGGCTCACAGCCGGTGCAGGATCAGTCACACAGCACTATGCACACAGTTGAGGGCTGCCAACAAGCCATTTGTTTAGTTGTATAGTAGTCAAGTTGTCTCTTGAGCTTTTCATTGTCTGTGCTCTGATCACAGCTCTGTAAAGTCATGCGTTATTTATTCTTCTCCACTCATATCACACCCGTTAAGCTACGTTATTAAGCTCACAAAGACTTTTTTAGCAGAGATATGCCCACAAAGGAGCAACTCTGGTGGATCTCAGTCGAATGACAACAGCGTTGTTTCTGTAACATCACAGATACATTCAAAGTATATGCTTCTCCCCATGACGCGACTGGCCGTATACATCTCCAACACAAAGTGTTCACCCCCTTTGCTTCTTTTACATTTCGGTTCTAGATAAGACCTAACGTGGCTTTGAGTATTATTCTATTATTCTATAATCTACTCGTAAAATGTGTGCATGACTTTGGGTAATGGTCATGTAGGAAGGCTTCAGTCTGAGGTCCAGAGCACTCTAAAGCTGGTTTCCTTGATGAATCCGTCCATACTTGACTGTTGTCATCCTACCCTCTGTACGGACTAGTTGCCTAGACCCTAATAAAACATCCCCACAGCACGATGCTGCCACCCACCGTGCTTCACACCAGGGATGTTCTTCTCCAGTTGATGAGCTGTGTCTGCTTTTCTCCGAGCTTGACGCATGGATTTCTGGCCAAAACGTTCTATTGTGGATCAGAGTTTTGTTTCTCCTGGACTAATCTCAAGCAAGATTTTGGTAATATTCAAGTAGGTTTCCGTGTGGCTATTATTGAGGAGTGACTTCCATCTTCGCCCTCCTCGATAAGGACCAGATTGCTGGAGTCTGTCAGCAATGGTTGACCTTCTGGATGGTTCTCCTGTCTTCACAAGGGAGGAGTGGAGGTCAAAAAGGTAATTTTTTCAATCTTTCACTGACTACTCAGCTTAGTTGGGATGCCAAATATGGGGAAGGTCCTGGTGGTTCACAACCTATCCTGTTTCCAAATAATGGAGACCACAGTACTTTTCAAGATGCAGCTGCCTTGACACGATCCGATTAAGATGTCTTCAGACGACTCCTTTGATTTGTTACTATTCCAACATGCACCGTTAACTGTGAGATCTTATATTAACAAAACATGCTCAATTAACTGAATTTACCACAGAACCTTTAGAAAGGTGCGTCTGTGTACTCTTCTTTGTTTCAGTGTGTTTTATGTTTTAAAATATGTGGGCCAACACCTGAAAAAAAACTCACCTTGATAATACTAGAACAGACTTTAATTTGGGTTTCTTTAAAACCCTGCTTTATTACTGAAAAGCTGCACTCCCACGCTTTGCTGAACCTCTGCTGTTTGATCCATGGCCTGTGTCCACTCAGCCGCCTCCGCTGAGCGCACTTTCATCCCCTCCCACCTGGCATTAGAAGAAAGGCTGCCACTAAACTCAAGGCAGAGTGGGCTGGGCCCGGTGGGCACCTTGCCACAGGCACACTCCCAGAGTCTCTCGTCGCCTGTTCTGTGTATCCCCTCTGGGCCTGCGTCCTGTCCTGCCCGGCTCCTTTCTGCCTCGCAAAACGACTACAAAGCGTTGGGGCTAAATGGCTGGAGAGGAGACGATGAGTGGCGTGACGCAAAAGCAAAAAAATAAAATCGGCGTTTAACACGACTGTGCTGAAAGTGATTTAGAGTAAATAATAAGGGTATGGCCAAAAACTGCATCAATGAAAACTGGGTGAGGCTGTGGGTGTTGTGGCTAATTGCCAGGCTGGGAGTTTCAGGCCTGCCAAGTGGTGCACAAATTGTCACATGCACCAGTGGCCAAAGCTAAACCACCATGACCAAGAGTGGAAGTGACATCATTCTCTATGGTTTGGCAGGCGAGAACGATGGCATTATAATAGGGATGGCGTCGCTCTGCAGGGACAAGCCAAGACTTGGTTAACCACTGGGAAAAGCCATAAAGGGCAATGTTAGCGATAAGAAAAACAAAATAAGAATTTGTGTTTATTTTTTAACAGTTTCACACCTGTTTTATTCATGCTTTGTTCTCTGAATTTCTCAAGCGAGCCATGCTGAATCTCTGTTTATAAACAAGTCTCAATATTACTGTGATGTCTGAGCTGAATTCAATAGATTCCTCTGCTGTCAGTCGTGCTTCCGCTGCAATTTGATCCCAAATTGCATTCAACAGTAAATGGAGACGAGCACCGCTCATTGTGCCCGATTCCCCCACCTCCCCATAACTTCATCACGGGAGCTCACCGGAGCTCTCGAAAGGGCCATGGGAGTCTGGAAACGGTTTGGTCCATTACTCAGAGCGAGACACTAACCTGGAGTTAGAGTGTCCTCTCCATCAGAGTCCTAGCGTTCCCTTTGAGGCTTTAATGGACTCTGCTAAACTCATTCTCTCTCGATATTACCTTTAGGATTGAGTCTTATCTGGTTTCTATCTGCACTGTTTACATACATGGCCTCCTTTTGTCCCTTTTCATCTCTTTATTTCTTCTGATATTAACCCGTCATTTCATCTCTGTGTATCTGTTTGTTCTTAATGGACACACACATATGGGATTTTACACTCCACTGACAGGATTTGAAGAAAGGAACCTCCAGAATTTGCTCTGAATATTTTCCACAGCTCCTCCTGCTGAGGTCAGATCGTTGCCTACATTAGGGGAAACACCTCATTATTTCACACACGAAAGCCTGCAGATTGCTGCAGATTGTCCATCTGAGGCCGCTCATTGACTGTGGAATATCTGTCACAGTTTTCCTCTCCTTCCCCGTGGTGCATCTGGGTTTAATGACCACCAGTCACCCAAAGTCTGGTTGAAAGTGGATGGACGAAATAATGCCAAGACCACGTTGGAAATTTTTACACTTCAAGAATGCATTTTTTTTCTAACAGAAGCTATTGTTTTTGTTTCTTAATAGTGTCTGGTCGTCATGGTTTAGTTGAGCCATTTTCTCTTTCCTGTTCTGCTTCTGGTTCTGGTTCTGATTCATCACGTTATTTTTTAATCCTGCACCAACGTCTGACGATGCCCGACCAGCTCTCAATATTTCCTGGTGCAGCTCAACTCACTCTCCGACCCAACAACATGGCTTCTTCAAATATATTATCACAGTTTTATAAAGGATCATCATTAAAATAACAGACACGCCCAGATTCTAAACTGTACAGAGGCCCAAAGGGGCAAAAATATCAGAATAACGGAATCTAACTTGCTACAAATTAGAAGAACAATTGTCACACAACTCTTTGAGGTTTTAAACCACTGCTTTTATTTATGTTTATGGTATTTTATCCACTTTCATGAATAATTCTGTTAAGTTCTGCCAAAACTCAACAGTCGAAGCATTTAAAAAGATATTTCTTTATACCCCTGGTCAATTTGATCTTAGTTTGCACTTCCACTGCGTACCCAGTAGCTACTCTCATATCCAGACCTTTGTTTTTATACTTATGTACTTACTCATTTTGTATTGGTTTAGTTCACTTGCTTGTTGAGTGTATAGGGAGATGATTGATATAAATAATCATAAACATGATAAATCATGGGTTATGCAGCATTGCATGGTGTAACATTAAGGCCCCCCACATACTTGTGTGGACATGACTCAGCGTATACTCAAAGCGGACTCTGCGCGGACTACACGCAGACAGGTACGCGCAGAGCTCAATTTTTACACTATAAACTGTTCGGCGGCAAGAAGTCTTCACATCGAACTGTTTTATATGTGACACCAAGCTCGATAAACTGAGGTGCTCCAAGCAGGAGGTCACAAGGACGCGCGGCATCACATCTCTGACACATGTGCAGTGGGTGCCTTCTGGAAAAGAAACGGCTCTAGATGCTAAACTCGCTAATCAAACATTTTACCATCCCTTCCCATGCTTTTCCCCGCTGGCATAAAATGTGGGAATAGTAGGAATTTGTCACAAGAAATGTAGGCAACTGGTACGCTCGACTATGAAGGGTAAAACGTCCGCGGAGAGTCAGTGTGGAGTCTGCCCGGCTCACAGAATTCACACAGTACGCCCAACTATGTGGGAGCCTTTAGAGTGAGCACTCCTTATATGGAGGCCGTAATCCTCAATGCAAACATCTATGGTTCGATTCTCGGCCTCAATATCCTTGCTGCATGTCTATTCACCTTCTCTTCTTACCCCTTTCCAAGGGCTCTATGTTAAGCTGTGTTTCCTTTCTTGATGGAAGCATTGATTGAGGTACTGCTGTCATTAACTCTGTTTTCTCTGCTGGGTCGGTGTGTTTATGTCTTTCAGTCTCCTTCCCAGCTGCGCCTCACATGGCTGCTCACACTGACCCTGGTTCTGCTTGAGGTTTCTTCTTGCTAGTAAGAAGCGATTCCTTTCCACAGTCGCCCCATGCTTGCTCAGGATGAGCCATAGCTATGAAGTCAGCAGTTAAGTGGTGTTTTTTACCCCCTTTTGGTAGATGACATTCAGCTAAACACATAATCTCAAAACTTAGATCAATAGTGTCAAGAAGTGAATTTAAGATGGTAATTCATGCTTTTGTCCCTACACGATTGGAGTAATGGTCTGTTAATTTGTTTCAAAAAGAAGGGGCTAGCTCATCTTCAGGTTGTCCAAAACTCTGCTGTGAGACTACTGACTCGCTCAAACAGAGGAACTCATATAATCCATGGTTTAAAGTCGCTACACCGGCTTCCAGTTAGATCTATGTTTAATTTTCCAATTCTAGTCTTAACCTTCAAAGCTTTACATGGAACGGCTCCTTCCTAGATTGCTGATTTTATTCAAATATTCACCTCTTTTGTAGCTTGAGGCCATTGAATCAGAACCTTTCAGTGGTCCTCCACACCACTCGATGAGAACAATCTTACCAAGCTGTTGCACCCAGACTGTGGATTGCACTGCCTCTATTTCCACGGTGTGGTACACTGCTGTGTATTTTGTTGGGTTGCCCTTTTTGTGAAGCACTTTGTGACATCTGTAAAAATGTGCTATATAAAAAAACTTTTACTTTACTTACTTTACAGAACTTGATGCAATCACCTGAGCGTCCTATAGAAAGATATCTGTTTACCAGTTGCCATTCAGCGATTAGCATCTGCAAGACTGAGGTAAATACATTTTAATGTGCATAAAAACTGCAGTTTTGATTGGAAAGGGTTGTAGGTGTGATCAGTTTTCTAATAAACTCTTTGCCTGGTTTAAGTTTGAAATTAAGTTGTTTGGCAGCCCTTTGGGAAAAACTTTAAAATACCTGCATCACATTTCCCGCACTTGAATTTGAAATTGTTTTGCTTGTGTGTGCCTGTGCCTTTAAGCTCTCAGACGTTCACCAATAAGAGCTTTTGGTGAGTTTATTCTCTAAGTCAGTCAGTTTATTCCAACGAAAAAATTACCCTTTCCTATTCTGCAAAATTGTTTTCAGCTATTCCCAGGGGAACAAGCCTTCTACCTTCCAGCTGACTCAATTAGAGTTTTCTGTCACACAGAATAAGTGTGTTCATGGACAGAGAAGGGTCTTTTTGATCCCTAAATAGCTCAGAGAATATATCATAGTGTCCGCAAAGAAAGAGCTCCTTTACCACTCAGCGGTTCACAGGACTTTTGTTGTTGACACTCATTTCAGATATTTGGCACTTATTTGTTCATCAATAGATTTTAAATTAGATAATTGGTGCCTTGAACCTGAGATGAAAGGAGCCCCTGCGGTTTAAATAGATTGTTAGTTCCCAGAGACCCAAAAAGAGGGGGAATGGGATTCTGTCTTTTGTGTGTTTGGGCAGTGTCATGCATTTTGACACGTGTGTGTGAGTCCGTGTGAAGGTTGTTTCTTTTTTTTTTTTTTATCTGGCAACTGATTGTGCGTGTCATGCCGAGGACAAACAGGGAAAGCTGTTCGCCTATGCAGCTGCATGTCCACAGGCTGTTGAGTGGCCACCTCTTATCACGGCCGTATACAACAGTGTATTGTTTGGCCAGATGAGATTCTAACTCTCTCATTAAGGTCACTGGGTAAGAGGATGGGAACTCAGAGCCGGAAACTCATGACACTTTTAGGCCTCTCCTCAAGGGAAGACACTTGTGTTGAACTCGTGTGTGGGTACGGTGGTGAATGGAGGCTTCACAGCAGATATGTGAGCCTAGTGCTTTCATCTTAGGGTGCGAACTCAAATCTTCTGCTCATTGCATCTGTGGGAAACAGAATTTGGTTAAATTGGGCGTGAAAATGTGGCTTTTTTTATTTAATATCACTCAAATTCTGCTGAAATATATTGAAAATGGCTCCCTCTTGTGTTAAATGAGAATAATCAGTCAGAGTTTGTCTCATGGTCCCACTTGGCCCTGCTTACAGGAATCAGGAAACTTTTTTATTACTGCAGTCCTTTGAGTTTATATTGCTGCTGCACTTTAATTTTGATCAGTAATTATGATCATAAAGTTTGTGGATCAGCCTGAGTTCCTTTGGATGACAACACAGGAGACATCTGTGCGCCCGCAACATTCGGGCTATGGAGCTGCTCCCCCTGCGGTCGGCTGCTAGTGGAAAAAGCCATAATGGCCTTTAATTGGGACTTTAATTGTGTGTGTGGTGGAGTAAAAGCATTGACAACAAAACTGGTGGTATTTGAGTGCATACATGCATCTTTTGTGTAAGTATATGTGTGGCTCACCAGATCCTCTTCCTTTCTTGGCCCATTGAATGGCTTCACTTGGAGTCAGAGCATCTAGCCATGTCAAATCATATGCATCATTATCTGTATTGCCTATGGGAGAATGTTAATTGGTGAGTCAAGTGCAATAAATAGATGCATGCGTTGTCATTTGTGCAAACAAAGATGCTTTAAGTTTGGGGGCCATCATCCAATTAGTTATCAACTGGTCCAAATTATGCATGCTTTTTGGATATATTTAAGTTTAATGGTGGCGGCTGCTTTCAAAGCCTTTAAGTGATAAGGATAAAATGACATTTGACCCCGTGAAACACATGCCTCAGTATCTTTTCTGAGCACTGAGCGAAAGTCCGGTTGCCTCCGATTTAAGCCTGTTTGCTGTCTCAGTAAATGTGTTTCTAATGAAGCTTGTGACATGAAACATCTACATATCCAAAGAAATCAAAACAGGTTAGCCTGTATATTAAGTTAAATGTAATAAAGTGGAAAGACACAGGAAGAAAATATGTAAAAAGACATTTAAAGCCTAGAAAACAGATGAAATATGTCAGTTTTTAGGAATGAATCCTGTCCCATTTCAGTGCAAGTTAATATAAATTAGTTCAGTCCTTAATGGTGACCTATAAAAAGGTTTCACATTGAGGTGCCTCATAATAATCATGTCACGCAGATCAAAAGCAAAGCATGCTTTTGAAACCTTTGCAAAACACACTGGTTTTGCAAATATGGTTAGACGCATTTCTCAACTCCTGACGGCTCATAGTCTAGAAATAAACACATAAGCAGAACAAAAAGGACCACAAACTCCTCATATGATTTTTGACTGAGGAGAGAAAAATGGTACATAGGCTGTACTTGTATAGCGCTTTATCAAGTCCTAGGACCCCAAAGCACTTTAAATCACACTCAGTCATTCACCCATCCATACACACACTGACAGTGGTGAGCTGCATTGTAGCCACATCTACCCTGGGGCAGACTGACAGAGGCAGGGATGCCAGACAATCAGCGCCACCGGACCCTCTGACCACCGACAGCGGGCAAAGTGGGTTTAGTGTCTTTCCCAAAGACACAATGACTGAGCGAGTTGGAGCAGGGGTTCGAACCAGCAATCCACTGGTTACAGAGCAAAGTCCTTGCTCTCGCACCACCTTTGATCCATTTTTAAAAATATTAATCGAGAGGGGTGTCCAAGATCCAAGCATCCCTTGTAAAAAAATTAAAAAAGGTTAAAAAAAAAAAAAAAAAAAAAAAAAAAAAAAAAAAAAAACTTAAGTAATGCACTTAACCATAAAGTGCTCTGTGTGTAATGATCAGAGGCAGGGGACCCAGAATTCAGCCAGACCAGCAGAGGTTCAGTTCAGGTTTCTCTTTTATTAACAAAATCATAAACCAGGGAAAAAGCCAAATAGATCGTCAAACCAAAAAAAGACACAAAAATAAACAGACTAACGGGGCAGGCAAGGCAGGAACAGACAGAACAGGATGACTCGGGTTTCTGGAGACAAGGGGGTCAAAAATCCAAAAGCAAACCATAACAGAAACTTGCAGGAGGAGACTCACCCATACTCAACAAGACGACCTGGCACTGATGTCTGGTCTCAACAGTTTATATGGAGGTGGAAGCAGGTGAAACCGGTGAGAGGTGATTGCAGCAGGGGTGGAGTTAGGCAGGTGTGCAGAGTAAGTAATTAGACCAGACATCAGTGCAGAGGCTCAAAACAAGAACAGATCAAAAAACCAAACCTAAACTAAGAAGCTTATGAAGACATAACAGGATAAACTAAAACAGTAAACAAGAATCTAAACAAGACAGACCAAAACAAAACCTGAGGCAAGAGAGAGGCCTAGCTGATTAAATAACCAAACCAAAACCTAAACCAAAACAGAACATTACACTGTGATCATTCTGCTGAAGTAAGAGCTTGATTAAACTTTGCAGCAGAGGATTTGTACAATGTGGAGAATATAGTCTGGTTTTATAAGATCAGAATTCAACTCTTTGGTTGTTATTGCACACAACACTTTTTCAGAAACATGCTACTGCACGCAATAGTGAAATTAGGAGGTGAGAACATCATGATGTGGGGCTGTCATTCAACATGTGGTACTGCCCACTTTTGTTTACTGTAAGGAAGGAAGGTTGGAGAAATGTACTATTTTTGAAAGGAATCTTAATATGAATAACAGGTGAATTTTACCAACAAAACTCTTTATTCTTATTATCTGTGGGAATTCCACTGTATTTGGGACTGTTGGTGTTCTAAATGTTGTGTATTCTTGCCTTCTTCAGTGTTTATTTATGTTTAGTTTGTGTGATTTCTTGTGATTATTTCTGTTTATTTCCTTATGTAGCTACTTCATCTAACTTTCCCTCAATCCCTCCATTCATGTCCTTTCTTTGCTGCCATATTGTTCTTCTTAAGAGGCTCGCCTGACATTTGTCCATCTCCCCAGCATCTGTAAGACTGATAGTTTTCTTCACTTTTTATTGGATACTTCTATTACCTCCCATGCCAGTTTGTCTTACTGTGCTTCACCTGTTCACCATTGTTTAGTTTTTTGATATTCTCCCCCAGTGCTCTCCAGTGACTCTCATGACTGATCCTTGTTTTGTAATAAACATCATGAGACTCCCATTCTGCTCTCTGTTCCTGGGTTGGAGCTTGAAGAAAATGACCCAAACTAAATATAAATATCTCTACACAGCACCTGAACAGACTAAATTCAACTTTTCTGCACTCCTAGAGACTCCAATTACACAACAAAATGTATATTTTGCTGTGATATGTCCCCTTTAAATAGAAGAATCTAATCCGATCCAGTTGGATTTGAGTTGAACCCAGTTGCTCTACAGCATAGATACAGAAAAAACACAGAAACAAAACACAGTAAACATAAGTCTTCTGTAAATAATTAAAAACACTAACAAGAAAATTACATTCTTTTAAAGCCAGAGGAAAAAGGACTTTTATAAACGTTTTAAAAGTAGGTCTTAGATCTAATTACAGCAAATTTGTTCTTCAGTTTGGGTGACATGAAATTGAAAGATCTCTTTTTAGCTTCAGCCCAGTTCAGCTATTAAGCAGACCTTGGGACTGAGATCAACCATAAAGCTGCAGAGGTACATTTGAGTGTCTCATTAAAACATGGCCGTTCAGATATTTGACTGAGTATTCAAAAATCTGTTGTGCGATTAATAAATAAATCCATAATTTCACAGAATCCATACTCTTTAGCTCCCTGCCTCAGTTGGAAGAGACTTCTCAAAGACTGCATCATTGATTTGCTTCTTGAATTTAACATTGTTGTTCATAAGCACCATTGGTCTCTAACAGTGATTAGTATGTAAGTTATGAGAAGATTGTTAAATGAGCATCAGAGATGCTGCTTGGATCAAACAGAGTAACACCTGTTTTATTTAAGTTAAAGGGGACATATCATGCTTTTCAATTCTTCCTTTTCACATTGAAATCATTCACTTGTGGTCTATTTAAAGTGAAACTGCAATGCTTTGGTCTGAATTCCTCATTAATTTATCCCACATTCCCACATTTTACCCTATTCTGAGGTGTGTCTGAGACAAGTCGTTTTGGTGCTGTCGCTTTAAATCTAAAGGAGGCACTTCACAACCCGGCCCCCTCCAGGTTGCAGAGCGTTTTACTCCAAACATTCAGTCAATTTTGTAGTATGCAGAGGGACAGTGAATTGAACAACCAATTATTTATCCACTTATACCTTGGGCCTCCTTCAACTTGGACTACAAAATTGTGCCAACAAATAAAAATGACGAATTAGGGAGGCTGGTAAGCTGGAAGTCCATGACCTTGTTTAGCAGCTCTGCAGTAAAGACTGTGACTTCATTGTTCAAAAAACGTAATTGAAAAATTAATAACTTGAAAAATATGACCCAAAAAGAATATAAAGATATCTATGCAGCTCCTGGAGAGATTATATGAAATTTGTCTGCTCTCCTAGAGACTCCAAGTACACAACAAACTGTATTTAAGGGCTAAAAAAAAGTGGAATTTGCATGACATGTCCACTTTCAAGCTAAAAAATTCAACATCAAAGTTTTTTGTGTTGTGAAGGCAATTCAGTAGCTGACTGACAGTGTAACTGTTATTTTTATTTAATGGTATATAAATCTCACAATCATCTGCATAGCAATGAAAGAACATCTGAAGTTTCTTCAGAACTGATTCAAAAGAAAGAATACAGAAAGAAAAATGGAGAAGGCCAAGAATGGAACCATGTGGCACCCCAGAATAAGAGACATAAGTTATATAAAATTGCTCATGCCAATGCCACAACTTATGTAAGTCAGATAACAATGAAAGGCTCCAAATTGCAGCTTAGCTATGTATGGAACTAGTTTTTCCATAATTTTCTGCTAAGTATTCAACAGGTTTTAGTAAGTATATCCAATACTCACACTGCGTCACTCCACTTCATTATACATAACCTAATTTCTTGACTCATTTGTGTTGATGTCTTTGTATGTGAGGATTTCTTGTGTTGTTATCTACATCTGGTATGAATTCCACTTCAATAGAGCCCTTAGAAAAATATCTACCGAGAAAAATATTGACGTATTTAATCCTTCTTTTCCCCCAGGCAAGCAATGGGGAAGGCCTCCGAAGAAAACTTGCAAGGTGACATTTGACCTCATGGAATTGCTTTCCAAGAATACTCTTTAAATAGTTATCATTGCACTGCGTGTTACTTCAACAGTCTGCTCAGCAATACGGGGATAAGAGGCATGTCAGAGGGTGAATAAACTGGGTGTTGATGCACACAAGTCAAACACGAGGCAAAGCAGAGATGAAAGGAGGCGAGTGCACATGAAACGGTCTGTCATGATTTCACTGGCACCGCTTTGGACATTCGTAGGCGACGGAAAGCAAGACGGCATGTTGTTTTCCGATCACGTCTGTGTCGTCCTGGCATCTGTTCCGTGCCACACACACTCACCTACACACGCGCACCCACGCTGCCAAAAGAGAGGCAGGAGCTTGTGGTTTCAGTCCAGTGACGGCGGCGTGTAGTCGGGTGGCGACGCTTCAGGAGCAGCTCCTCGTTCTGGAGAAGCCTGTTTGTGTTGGCCCTGAATTAATAACTTTTCATTTAGTGCGGAAATGACAGGAATAGTAATTAAGGAAATGGAATGATTTTATTGGCCATGATGTTTATATTAAGTTCCAGATGTGGAGCAGCTGCCTGCACAGCACGAGACCCTGCCCCCACGTGCGCTATCTACAATGGGGGAACTCTTATGAAAAGCGTAAGATAACGGCTCCAGCCAAACTTATGTCTGTGTACATTAAAGAAATGTATGGTATCTCATTCACAGCATGTAGGAAACTGAACTACAATCATGTCTTGCTTGATTAATGAAAGGGCCGTCACAAAGCTCAGTGAGGTCTGTTTCAAATTTATAAATCTGCCCCCAAAGTGCAATTTATTTGCAGATATAATGTTACCCCATTTTCGGGGCTGATTTGCTTGAATGGAAAAGTTAATATTAAAGAGTGGCTGTTCAGCAATTTTGGGTGGCCCCAACACATGTGAGATCCTTGTTGTACTGCAGTTCGGTGTGCTTTAAATGGAAATGACAACAGAACCGGGATCCTCGCTTTTCCCTGTCAAGCTTTCAGTTTGGATTTCAAATTAAAAGCAAATCTGTGTATTTTGAAACCAAAGACGTTACAATAAGCTCATGAGAAGGAATGGATAAATGTACTCTGAACACTACCTGGACATATTAATGCAAAACTGCTGAATGGGAAAAAAGTTCTTGCCTATAGTTTGTGTTTGTGATTATCATTTGTACATGCATTTCATATTACAAAGGTCTAGTATATTGCACCAGCGTTCCCAAAAGTTCATAATTCTGTCAACCTAAACTATTCCAACAGCTATTAAAGAAATATGGCATGTTTGATTACTACTCTGTTATATTAATTATGGCAAACCCTATATTAGCAATTATTTGTAGATTAATTTTTGTTTCTTGAATTCATGTCAGGACCTGCAGTTTGATTGGGACAAAATGTACTCTTGGCACAGTGTGTCTGTGTTTGACTGTGCTTCTTTTGGCCGTGCTTCTTTTCTAGACGGAGCCATTGACAGAGCTATTGCTGCCATTACTTTGCATATCTTATCTATTTTTATTTTTAATGGAAAGTACTCTTAGATCCATGCTTCAATGTTTAGCTGTATCTCTTTCCTGGGTAGAGCCAGTAATGGAACGATTACTAAAATTATATTTAGGTACTGTCTTTCCTACTTAATGTACTCCTGGCCCAGTGCTACAGTGTTTTCTTAATCTGTGTCTCCCTCCTATCCTGTCTACCCCAAGCCGGTATGGCCACTCATTTGGTAACTGGTTCTATTGGAGGTTTCCTCCTGTTAAAAGGGAGTGGTTTCTCTCCACCACATACTTGTTTAGGATGAATCATTGCTGCAAAGTCAAGGATTCAATGAGGTCGGTGAATCTTCCTTTGATTAATAATGTTAACGAATTAGGATTGAAAGCTCCACTGAGTCTGATCGTATTGTGTTAGAATTTGAGTGAAAATTAAAAGATCTGAATCAGACTACATGACTGCATTGTATTGGAATGAATTGAATTGACTACAATAGAGTTTAGACCTAACAGGGTTCTACATAATTAGATATGAATTGGGAATCTTTGTCTTATAAAGTACTTTGAGAAAAAAATTGTTGTGAAGTGATGCAATATAAATAAACTAAGTTGATCTAAACAGGTCCAAAATACATATTTAAGTCCAGGCTTAAAACTTAGAAACCACTATAGTATATTGTCTATTAATAATAGACTAGATAAATGCATAACTTCAAGTACATGCCAAAGGTACATGCAATGCCTTGCAAAAGTATTCGTGCCCCTTGAACTTTTTCAATTTTTGCTAAGTAATAATTGCAAACTTCAGTTAGGTTTATTGGGATTTTTAGCAAAGACCAACTCAAATTATTGCATAACTCAGAAATGGAAGGACAACTTTACACACATTCTAAAACTTATATACATATAAAAGTCAGAAATTTCCATTCAGACCCATTTACTTGGTTGCCCCAAACCAAAATCTGGCGCGACCAAATTATATTTAGAAAGCACCTAATAAGTAATTAAAGTTCACATCAATCCAGCTGTTTATGAATGCCATCAGTTCATTAGAAAACACTAGTGAATTAACAGCATCATGAAAACCAGGGAACACGTAAGAAACCTAAGGAATTAAGCTGTGAAACTTTTAAAGTAAGGTTATAATTTTGTGAACTTTGAATACCTTATGGAGTCCTGTTCAATCAAGTATCTGAAGAGGAAAGAGCATCGCCCAACAGCAAAGCTGCTAAGCTAAGGCTGTCCACCCAGAACTGTAAGTGAGGGCAAGGAAAACATTAATCAGATAAGCAACCAAGAATCCTGTTTTTATGTGCTCAAGTGAGTTAATAAAACAACTATTAATGTCAACTCAATGATACCCTGGTAAAAAAAAATCAGTTTAAGATTGGAAAATAACTTGAGACTGCCTGGTGCAGAGGTTCACTTTCCAGCAAGACAGCAACCCTAAACTTACAGGTAGATTTACAAGTGGGATGGTTTAGCTCAAAGTATAAATGCTTTAATCATAGCAAAGCGTGGTTCTCCAAAACTTTGACTAAAGAGCTCAGGAGAGCTGAATACTAATTCAAATCCCACTTTTTAAAGATTTTTATTTGGCAGGAAACTATCATATTTTTACCTTTTATGCACTATTTTGTGTTGGTTAAATTTATAGCTGTAACGTCAAAACAACAATCTATATAAATAAACTATATAAATGTTCTTAACTAAAACCAACTGTTTTCTGTGTCTTATCTTGAAGGGCTCCTTCCAACAACCTGCCTGTTTCTTGGATGAGTTTCTTTCTGCCCCTGATCTACGGAAAGCTCCACACGCTGAAGAAACTTCCAGGGAACCGAGTTAAAGCACAATAACAGCGAAGGGCTACATGTGAGATCACTTGAGACCAGCAGATCGTGAATAGATGAGTCCAGCAAAATGATTGAGGAAGAATAACGTAGCGGATTGTCAACTCTCACGCTTGTTCTGTATTTATGCCAGGAGATTTAAAAGTCATAAACTCCACACTCACTGTTATTTTGGATGTGAGTTTAAATACAGAGGAAATGCTGAATTTCCCCATCCTCTTTCTCATGCCGGTCACTTTTCTCCTACTTACTCAAGAGTCATTCATTATGGAGATGTTTTCCTTTTTGTATGGCAGTAGTATAGCCTTGCCCATTACTGCACCCAGTGATGTTTTGCTCTGTTGTGATGTGCTCCCATCTGGTTTCCAGTGAAAATGCATCACTCCATTAACATTGCCTGTGATCTAGAGGATGCTTTAATCTAAGACTATAAACTCCACTTAATTACATCCTCCAAAGGAGCTCTATTAGTATAATGCAATCAAACAGGGAGCACATCCATTTTGGCAAGTCAAACATACTCAGATGGCTCTTGAAAGTGTTTACTTTTGTCTTCTGATCAGCTCATAAAATTATGTTCGGAGGTCCCGTGTTCAAAAAAAAACCTGGGCTGATACGCGTAAGCTCGTGGATAAAAATAAAACACATTGGTAATACGTTGGAGATCCTGCTTTTTGCGGCCAAAAAACAAGCGTAACAACTGAGTTTCGGAGAGTCTAAACAGACTCTCTGTGTGGCGCACAGATGACTTTATGCTTGACCTTTCATGCGTCTCACTTCATAACCTCCAGCCATATTCCTAATTGCTGTCTGTGTGTCGTTCCAGTTTCCAACACAGTCTGGTAAGATTTTTATCAATCTAAACTTCGAAATGAAAAGAAAAATGGAATAGTTTAAACTTGTATACAAAGACATTTCTTTAAGATGCAACATTTCTGATTTTTGACGGTGTGCCATAACCAAAATGTGCTGAAATACAGACAGCGGTTTCTTGTCGGGATACATCTTTGCCAGTATTTTTTTCTTGTGTGTGTAATAACTTGGCTCTTGTGTCACAAACAAGTATCTGATATTATAACAGCAAACATGATCAGGACAACAATTAGGAAAATCCATCAGAGAAGGTCTCCCTGCATGCTGTTATCTGCTTGACCTTAGCACAGGATAATAATGTGACATCCAGATAAAAAGTGTTGAAAAAAACAACTGTGATTTGTGAATTTCAGAAACAGGTCTTGCCAAAGTCTGTAATAGACTGGCGACCTGTCCAGGGTGTACCCTGCCTCTCACCCATTGACAGCTGGAGATAGGCACAAGCACCCCTCGCGACCCCTATAGGGATAAGAGTGTTGGAAAATGGATGGATGGTCTTGCCAAAGTATTCTCAAACCCTTGACCCTTTCCCATTTTGTTACAATCACACACTTCAGAGTATTTTATAGGGACTTTATGTGAAAGATCAAAGCATGGTAGAGCATAATTGTGAAACAGAAGAAAAAAATATGCATGTTTTTATTTATTTTTACGAATAAGAATCTGTAAATGTGGCCACCTGTATTTTGAGACCCCTAAACAACTTATTGACTACATAAGTCACATAATTAGTAAATATGACCAACATGTCTGTGATTTAGTCTCAGCAGAAATATTGCATTTTGTGAAGACCTCAGAGGCTTGTTAGAGAGAATCAGTGAACAAATAGCCTCATGAAGGCTGAGGAACCCACCAGACAGGTCGGGGGGAAAAGGGTTGGAGAAGTTAAAATTAGTGTTAGGTTACAAACCAATACTCCAAGCTTTGCACATCTCATGGAGCGGTGTTTAATCCATCATCCAAAAGTGGGGGAAAAAAAAGCATGCTGTAACTTCAGACCTACAAAAAACAGGAATCTATGTGGCCAGAGAAGGAGAGCAATAATCAGAGAGGTATGCTAGATGCCCATGGTAACTCTGGACGAGCTGCACCGCTTTGGAGGCAGAATCTGCTAACCGGATATCTTTTAGTATTGTAAAAATCTGGCTTTTATGAAAAAGGGGAAAGCAAAAAGACATTGTTGAAGGAAAGCCAAAAGGTGTACCCCATAAGGGAGACATGACTAGTATGAGGAAGACGGAGCTCTGTTTAGATGAGAGCAAAAATAAACTTTTTGGCCTACATACGAAACACAATTTGTTGTAGAAAACTAGATTAAACATGGTGACAGTATCATGCTGGGGAATTTTGTTACGCAGGGCCAGGGAAGCTTGTCAGAGTTGATGTGAAGCTGGATTAAACTAAATATAGGGCAGTACTGAGAGAAAACCTGTTAGAGCCTCAAAAAGAGTCACAACTTGGGCAGAGGTTCACCATCAAACAGCTGGACCTATGATTGAATGGATTAAATCAAAGCATCATCTAGATATCAGTGCGCACAGCTCCAAAGCTTAAAGCAGAATGATGGTTGCATGGCTGTGAAGAAATCAAATGTGAACATGCACTCACTGTGCGTCCGTTTTCTGGTTTGATTCTGTGAGAAACGTAAACACCATTCACCTAGAGGCGATAGTTTGCCCACTTGGATCACTTATATCACAGTGTATCTGTGTTTTAGAACGGCACAGTCAAGTTCAGGCCTAAAACGAAACGAGAATCTGCAGCAGAACTTGAAGATTGATGTTCACACTCACAGATGAAATTATATGCCATTCAGATTTGCATTTTCTGAAAACATTAAAAAAAACGTATAATTTTCCTTTCACTTAAGAATCGTGGTCTACTGTGTGTTCTTCTATCACATAAAAGTCCAATATTATACAGTTTTTGATTTCCTTTTGCAAGGCACTGAATGCTTAGGTTTGTCGCAGAATCATTTCATGTGAATATGTTTTTGATTTTGCCCTGTTTTTGTTTGTAACAGATTTTTCTTCACCTATGGTATGGTGTGGCTTTATCGTTGTGTCTATTCTGAAAAATAAAAACTCTCAATTAAAATATTACAGTTACAAAAATCCCTAAGCTAACAGAAGATATTGTTGAATTATTTTCTCTTTATTTTCCATGGGCAGACTGAAGGTGGGTCTGTTCTTCTCCAGCTGCCCGCATTTAATCACACAGATTAAAGCCACCTGCACACATGTGTGTTGATAGATGTCTGCTTTTGATTTATGAGACCACTGTGATGATATTTATCATAGTCTCTACAGGACCAAACCCTTGTACTGATACTTTTAAACATCACAAAGTGGCTGAATCCTTTACACCTCAGTGATGTGACGGTCAGAATGAAAAAAATATTTCCCAGTTGGTCCAATCATTCGTTCCTTGTTTGTAGACTGCAATGTCAAATGAAAGTTGAAGGAATTGTTGTCATAACTGGCAACAGGCATTTACTTGGACTCAAATATAATGTGATTAGACCGGAGGCCAAAGGTCAATGTTTCCTCCGAACCCCATTTTGGCAGCAACTCTGAATTTCAAATGTTGTGACAGAATTTCTACAAATTTGGTGCTCAGTATCCAGCCCTCTAAAGCAAGTATGAAAAGTGTGATCATGTTGCACCATTTAGTCAAACACCAACGTACAACAAGCCGCCTGGCAGCCTGGAAACTATTATCAAGTTCTTATTATTATTCAATGATACTGATCTTTGCTTTAACAAGAAACAACGGGAAACTGAAGTGGATGACTGTAAACTGACAAGTCCTGCTGGCTGTTTCTCATATGTTTACATCCTGCTTATCCAAAGTCAGAACTTCAGTGTAGAAATCTTCACTAATTGTTGCCCACAGTGACCAGCCTAACTTGGCGATACAAGACAGTTACAATACTATGTACTTAAACATTTTAGTAGCCACCATTGACTGGCAGAAGTTGAACATTACTAGGAGTGTTAAGTGACTTCCTGAGATACAAACCCAGAGAAGTGCAAAAATAACTTTTTAATTTGTGCAATTTTTTCCATCATGTAAAAGCACGGTGGTTATACTGGATGTATTGGGGCTGTGCGTTTGGGATCCTCCAGTTTAGCTTTGCCCCTTTTTGTGTATTTTTCAACACATCACACTTCAACACTGTTAATAAAAAGGGATTTCCATGTGAGACGTGAATTTCTCCACTGTGAGATCAATAAATTATCTTATCTTTTCCTGTTTGGAGCTTGGAGGTAATGTTGTTTTTTTCCTGTTGTAAACGACTTAAGATTGTTGTTACAAAGAGCCATTGGTTTAAAATGTACCTTCTTAATATTTTCATAATATATCTGAAATTCTGTCTTCAATATGCAATTCAGCCAAATAAAACAGTGAACTGTGTGACTGTTTTTTAATGCTTTATTGAAACTGAATGTTTAGAAATTAGTTAAAGAACTGATGCCGACAAGCATAAACACAATCATATACAGTATTCTTGTTGGGTGGACTTACAAAAAAGCTTTTAAAGTTTAAACATAGTCCACTTCCAATGAAATAAAATGCAATATAAAAAATAAAACATAGCAACTGACATACAATAAGGCACAACAGCCTGCAGGATTGATTTCTGCGACTTTAAATAATAAAAAAGGAATATATATTATCTTTCTAGCCAGTTTACTGGCTTTACTGGGTCTTATTTTTAAAAAGTTTTAAAGTCACTGATAAAATACACAAATAATGGTCTCCCTTTACAACCGTGCATATGGTATTTACCCATGAAAAAAAATATGTTTACCAAATCAGAATTCGAAGAGTGCAGATTGTCCATATAAAGAGGAATCCTATTAGTATCAAAGGATTATGAGTCGTTCATCCTGAGTGATAACTAATATTTCACATCTCGTCAAAAACTGGTAAACACAGGACACAAGAATGACACACGTAGAGTTTCTTCTTCCTCAAGACAAAAGGAACTAACATCCAGATACAATTTAAATCTTCTTTTTAGAAATTTTGCAACCTGGTGAACCTTCTGTATTATTTTAAAATAAGGTTATTTTACTTTCAGAAAACAGGTCATTTGAAAAATTTAGTGTGCCTAGTTTCTTTTTAAATGTAAGTGCATACAGACCAGCGTCATTCAGCCTGTATTTCCTGATGATTAAACTTGTAATGTCAAATCAACCTTAGAATACAATAAGGTACTTTGGATCAACCGAATCAATGCAGATGAACCTGATTTATAAACCTTATTGCAGCGTCTATAGGTATGGTTTAGATTATATATTTATCAGAAAATAGGTTGAGGTTACAGTTGGAGTCCAATAGATCATAATATGCAAATAAAATATATTTTTCATACCACTTTTAATAAAAAGGGATTTCCTGTTTATCATCACCTTGTTATTCCATAGGGTTGCCTGGAGAAAAATAAATTTTCCAATAATGGAGAATCTGTTTGTCAAATCTTGACCCCTTTATTGGAATTTAACAACAACTCAAGCCTCCTGAGTCCCTGAACAGAGATCTTGGTATGTATATGAAAAAACATAGAGCCAACTTGTGAAAGAAATGTTTTTAAGCCAATTCATCTTATGGTTCCAACCATAGATTAAAAGGGATGTTGGTGTTTCCTCCTCTAATTGCGTTTTTACATAGTTATTACTAGGAGTGGACAATAATTCAATATCAATATATATCACAATATGACTTAATTCAATAAAGGTGATAAAACATTCCCAATATTTCAATATACATGACAGTCTATGATTGCATAATTTTTCACTGACTGACGTTCTGGGTTTTATGTAGTTTTATGTGATTTATTTTTTAAAGCAAATGTTTCTAAAATGTTATATTGGAGGGGGTTTATAAAGATGGTAAAATAGTTGTCATAAGTCAGTACATGCATCTGTTGTGGGCATTCTAGGCAGTCTTTCTGAGGTTTTTCTTTTGTTCATATCGATATTGACCGAAATTAAGAAATATATTGTGAAATAAGTTTTGGCCATATCGTCCAGCCCTAGTTATTACTAAGTACTTCATCTCAGATAAAACTCTTGAAGCAACATCGGGATCTGCATTAGTATGAATGGGAAGTAGGTCACATAGTTCTGATGTTCTGGAAAAGAATGATTTAAAAAATATATTTAGGGCTTTATCAACCATCAACTTTTTTTAAGATGGTTGTATTATTAGAAAATTAAAAACTTTGTCACCGTTAACTCTCTTCAAGTGTGTGAATCTTGTTTACCTTGATGTTTTCGTAATATCCGGTGTCACTGACGTATTTCCGTTTTTGTTCCTAAGGAAGAACAACAATGGCGTCCTGTAGTAAGGTATGTGTATTTTTTATTTTAATTTACCTCGCAAAACTACTTGTCTAGCTAAAACATAAACGGTTACTATATTTGTGCTGCTTATATTCATTAAATATGTCGATTACATGTGAAGTTGCTCAGTTGAAATATTGTTTAAAACGTCCTGTTGTTGTGCTAAGCTAACCGTCGTTAGCCTGCATGCTAATTAACGTTGAATCTGTCGGATGTGTTCGGCTGTTCAAATGATAGTTTATAAAAAATAAAACTGGTCATAATAAAACGATTCTTTTCATCGGGTTTAGCATGAGTGCTGATACGTGTTCTCTCCCCAAGGACACAGCCGCTGCTACTGAGGAAGAAACGACTGAAACGTTGGCTTCCCAGAAGAGAGAAGAGAGGCTCCGCAAATTCAGGGAGTTACATTTTAAACGGGTGAGTTGTGTAACTTTGCCAGATTCTGTCAAATGGCGCTTCTCGTGTCGCAGAGGTGCTGTTTATCGCGTATTTTGGGGCTCATTTCGACATATGGCTTAAAGAAATACCCGCTTGTAGATTTGTTGTGTGAACCTCATCAGCAGCTTCCTGTAAATCAGATTTTTTTTTTCTCTCTCCTCCCCAACGCAGAATGAAGCTCGTAAACTGAATCATCAGGAGGTGGTGGAGGAGGACAAGAGACTGAAACTTCCTGCCAACTGGGAAGCTAAAAAATCCAGACTGGAGTGGGAGCTTACCGAAAATGAAAAGAAGAAGGTATTTCTCCTCAATGAGTCTGTAACACAGTGCTATGTTGAAAGGTTTGGTCCATTCTTAATTTCCTTATAGTTTACACTGGCTGTCATATTAAGGTGCCTTATAATACAATTTCCCACTTATTTTTACTTACCCCTTAAATCTAATCATTGCAACACTTGTTATTTTATCAAAAAAGAGCAAGATGTGAACCAGTGTCTTTTCCCCCCAAGAGTCAGTTTTAAATGGTATCTTTAAGCCTTTAGTTACCATTTGTCTGATATGACAAACAATTTGGTAAAATAATCAAATTAAACCTAGTTTTACATGAAAAAAATTTTTCCCTAAAAAGAGAGACATTTTCCAAAATGGCCAGCGTGGTCCTATCTGAGGATCTTTCCTGTGTTCAAGAAATCTCTTTTAATTTTCTAATTCATCTCCAATCATTGTTAGGCCTAGGCTGGAATAAGATTCTCATTGTTTGATAACGTTGAGCTGACATATCACGGTATCATGATGGTTACTCAAATGGTTTTAAACTAAAATGTATAACTTGGAACAATCGCTTTCCTTTAACACCAAAGACCAGCAGTTATTCCTGCTGCTGGTAAAATAACATCATGATTATGACTATTATGGTCACGTCATTCTGGCAACCGTCAGAATAACTACTAGGTTTCTGTTTTAAGGGAAAGGATTATTGTGGTAATAATAATGATAATAACCATAAAAAATGTAAGCAACCGATATACAGAGTGTTAGAGAGGACATAAAGATAGATGTTAAAAACACTAACTTTGATAGTAGTTAACGAGCTTATTTTTCAGAATATTTTTCCTGTTTTGTTCTTGTGACTGGTTCTTTCTTTGGCATCTCATTAGAAAGGACTTTAAACTTGAATTTTTCAGCAATTTGAACACCATTACTTTTTTTATATATATAAACTGAACTGGCCCATGTCTAATCATCATTAATATTAAGACCATAAAAATTAAGGCATGTTGGAAACACCTCCACCTTGGTTAGGTTAAAAAAAACAATTGAGTGGAAGGCTTCTGATTGGTCATTTGCAGTGTTGATGATAATGTTTTGCTCAATACTAAATGCAGCTGCACATTATATTGAATTCCTGTCATTACCACAATTTCAGTCTAAGCGGTATCGCTATCGCAGAGGATTAATTGAATGCAATTTTGGTTTCTTTAATATTTCAGAAGGCATGGATTCACACTCAGTAATAGATTTGCCCAGTTTGATGGAAACAGAATTACCCTGACATACTTGTCTTCAGCTTATATACATCTTGGTAAACCAAAGCCCTAAAGGTAAAGGAGAATGGTGGGGTCATCATCATGATGATGGAGAAGAAAGTGAAGAAGGAGGAAAATGTGGACCATTTGTAATTATCATTGCAATATTCAAAAATAATATTACAGTTTCATGTTTGACATTTTGCAGCCCTAGTACCCAGCTTGGTTTGTGTTTATTAAAATGGCAACGCAATATAATGAAGCCATTGCAGCGTTTCTGTTCAATATTGCAATAGCCATATTGACTGCATGTGTGGATCACTGCTTTTGTTCCCTTCATCATCACAAAGTCCACACCATTCTATCTGAGCTTCAGCATCCTGATCCCTCAGGTCTACACCAGGTGTTGGAATGATGGACAGTGAAAGTCAGTCAAAGATAATTAATTATATCATGAAGTACACTGCTCAAAAAAATAAAGGGAACACTTAACACAATGTAACTCCAAGCCAATCACACTTCTGTGAAATCACACTGTCCACTTAAGAAGCAACACTGACTGACCGTCAATTTCACCTGCTGTTGTTCAAATGGAATAGACAACGGGTGGCAGCTCTTCTAGGATGGCACATTAACGCAAGCTGTGGCAGGAAGGCTTGCTGTGTCTGTCAGAGTAGTGTCCAGAGCATGGGGGCGCTACCAGGAGACAGGCCAGTACATCAGGAGACGTGGAGGAGGCCGCAGGAGGGGAACAACCCCGCAGGACCACTACCTCCGTCTATGTGCAAAGAGGATCAGGAGGAGCACTGCCAGAGCCCTGCTAAATGACCTCCAGCAGGCCACAGATGTGTGTCTGTGTCTGCTCAAACGATCAGAAACGGACTCCATGAGGGTGGTTGAGCACATCCGGGACATCGTGTCTCGCTCCATCCACCAACACCACGTTGCACCACAGACTGTCCAGGAGTTGGTGGATGCGTTAGTCCAGGTCTGGGAGGAGATCCCTCAGGGGACCATCCGCCACCTCATCAGGAGCATTCCCAGGCATTTTAGGGAGGTCATAGAGGCACGTGGAGGCCACCTACACTACTGAGCCTCATTTTGACTTGTTCTAAGGACATTACATTAAAGTTGCATCTGCCTGTAGTGTGTTTTTCCACTTTAGAGTGTGGCTTCAAATCCACACCTCCATGGGTTAATAAATTTGATTTCCATTGATCACTTTTGTGTGATTTTGTTGTCAGCACATTCAGCTACGTAAAGAACAAAGTATTTGATAAGAATATTTGATTCATTCAGATCTAGGATGTTATTTTAGTGTTCCCTTTATTTTTTTTGAACAGTATTTATTTTTTTTGTCATAGCACCTGAAATTTCACAAGCAGTGTATCCAGGCAGACCTTTGCGATTGATATTGCGCACATTGATATTGCAAAGACAATTAAATATAGCGTGCGGTTCTAATTACACGTTTATCTTGTAGGAATGTGCTGCTCGTGGTGAGGACTATAACAGAGTGAAGCTGCTGGAGGTCACCGCCGATGAGGCAGAGCGATGGGAGAGGAAGAAAAAGAAGAAAAATCCAGACACAGGATTTGCAGGTTTGTGGCTTCACACTGGAAGAAAAGTAACACAGCAGTTGGTTTTACCTGCTTTACAGGTAATGAGTCAGCCATTGATGTTCTTTTTTTATCACTACACTGATTTCTTAAGGCATTAATAAAATGCTGTTGGCACGCAGTGGTCACAATACAAGATCTGAGTACTACAAATCTAATTGAACAATACTAGTTAAAGACTGTAATCCTCTTGCATATGGTGTCCCGATTTATGATTCCCCTCTGTCATAATCACTGTTATCTCTGAATAAAGCCATAATGGGCACTTTTTAAAACATCATTATCTTAATAAAACATGCCATCGCTTATAAAGATTAACAGAAGCCATTTTTAGCAATGACCTAACCCTTTGTGGACCCTGTTGCTGGATGAAGAGTTGTTCTCAGTACCAGTGAGGTGTTCAAAACGAAGACATATGTCGCACAAAAGTTGTTAGATATTTAAAAGGAAACTTTCTGACAGGCCTCTGATTCCTTGAGGATGCGGGAGAACAAAAAAGAACGAGACTCTCAGCAAATAACAGGAAGGCTGAATGTCTTACAGCAAAGTTGCTCTTTTTTTTTTTAGCTGTTAGGTTTGTCCTCCTACCCTCCATGGCAGGGATTGTTGTACAACATCTCCATTATTTCAGTAACTCAATTCACTAAGGGCAACACATTATATAGATTACTACGAACTGAAGCTTTAAAGCCTTTAGTTATGTTAATTATTTTTCACCTCCAGCTATGAAAAACACAGCATTTAAGTTTACAATTAAAAAAAGCAAAATTTTCATGGAGAACGGGGAGTTTAGTGAAAAGTATATTTAATACCGGTTTAAAGAGGTACTTTAAAAGGTACTTTTAATCTCAGTCAAGCCTCTTAGAAATGCGTATTATTATTTATTGAATATGACTGTATAGGGAATACACATGCAGACTTTTCTTTTACTAATGTCAGTCACACTAAACATGCCTATCGCTAATATAAGATGCTAAACATAGTTCAAAATGTAAACATGTAAGATGTTTTTAAACCATTTTTGAGAAACTGCTTTCCAACAGAAGTGCCTTGACATTACCCCTGGACCAAATATCAACTGATCGTCGCTCATGGGAGAAATACGAGTAGAAACCGGGAATTGATGTTGTTTCTATCTTCTCATAGTTGAAAATGAGAAATCCGACTCGTCTAAAGACTTTATCGACGCGTCAAAGGTTTCCAAAAACCTTAAAACTGGCCCAAACATTGGGGTCTGTCCGTGGCTACTATTTGTGTTTTTAGTTTCCTTAAATGTGTCGCTTTGATATTTGGTTTCATCCCATCAGCAGGTGTGGCGGTGTGGGAATTGTACAAATTAAATAACAATCTGTTGGTTTCCTAAAAAGTAAAATAACTACTAAATTTTGAAGTGGCAGACGGAGCTTTCTGAAGCTATCGAGTTGGAAAAAGATCCCGTTTTAGCCAGAGGGGCTTGTCAGATTTTACACATTGAAGCGATCTTAAATGAAGGAGCGCAATAAGTTCTTGGGGGTTTTTTTCTCCAGAGGGAGGAGTGTTTACGCACAAGTTCCATCCCGTCTTAATGAGGTTAGCGTGGAGGAACCACAAGGATCCCATCTTTTAAATAGGCAGCTCACCACCCACATGCTCAATTTAATAATAAGCTCAGTGTGTGATTCACTTTAGCTTGATGTACAGACTTTAGACGGCAGTCTTATCTGTCTTCAGCTGATAGAGATCTAATCTGATCTGATCTCGCTCCTTAAGATCTTTCACATCTAATGTCATTACCAAACATTGTTTCACACACTGAAATCGCTGTCGGTTCCAAATTACCTTCCCCCCCGGCTTCCTTTTGAGTCTTTAGCCGTAACTAGATGTAACATTCATGAGCATGTAGATCAAATGGGTTTTTTTTGGGCATGGGTAACCCCGTTCTCATGCTTTTGAATCCTTTTCATGTATCGATTAGTTATGTAATGCACTGTGCCGCTGAGAAAAGCAGAGCGCTGTAAGTCTGCCATTCTGTTTTCTGTCACTGTGGTGCAGCTTGTGATTGTTTCCGAAACGTCCGCGTTCCTTGTAAGGTCAGTGTTTCATGATCGTAACCACACGGATGCAAAACATCTCCCTAATTCAATCTACAGGGGAAAAAAAGGACTTACTGCTGTCATCTATTGCCCCCCCCCCCCCCCCCGAATTAAAACCTCTGGGAGAAAATGTTCCCCAGAGGGGCTCCAAGAGAGGAGCGCTGCCTCTTTGGACCTTAACCAGCTGCAGCTTGTGTTACTGTGCCTCGTGTCTGCTTGTTGTTTGTTCCACTAATTATAACTTCTTTTTTTTTTATCTTGCTATCTTCCACACACAATGGACTTGCAGGTTATGCGGAGGCCCAATTCCGACAGTACCAGAGACTCGCCAAGCAAATCAGACCAGACCTGCAAAGCTATGAGAAGCAAAGGGAGGAGAGGTGAGTCAAAGCAGTTCGGCCTTCTGGGTATGGAGTGATCCAGTGCTGTGCAAAATGCTGTTTTGTCATCAGTTCCCATTTGTCATAAGGCGTGATCACAGCCTAACCTGTAACATCAAGAAATGTGTTAAATAGGACACAACATATTGTTCTCTAGTATAAATAAAATCAGGAACTGATCAGAAATAAAGTGGTAAAGGGATACAGAGCCATTTCTAAGGCTTTTGGACTTCAGAAAACCACAGTGAGACCCAAGACACAGAGCCACGTTGAACCTTCTCAGGGACGGTCGGCCTCCCAGGATTACTTATAGGAGAAAATCAAGAACTCCTGCAGGAGGAGACAAAAGCCCGGGCCAACCCCGAAAGAACTGGCCTCATCTGCTTGAGTTGGGCTCAGTGTTCACGATTCAGCAATGAGACCGAGCCCAGATGGCCTCCACGGGGGAGTCCCAGTATGAAAACGATCAAAAAATAACCAAAAACCACCGACGATCAAAAGCAAGCGAAAAGCTGCCTTACATTAGTCAGAAACATCATGAGGATCCTTAAGTTTTCTAAAGGCATTTGTAAGCCGCATGTCCCAAATCATTTGATGTAAAACTAACACGGCATTTCAGATAGAAACATAGATCAAACTTGGTGGTGGTGTCGTGACGGTCTTGGGTTTCTATCCTGGTTCCGGGCCGTGAATTCTGCTTTTCCACCAGAGAATCCACAAGGAGGTCCATGACATTTAAGCTCAAGCCAACTTGGGTCATGCAGGCGGACGATCACAAACCCTTGATGGCAGCCGTTCCCGTCAAGTGCGGCGCAACCGGTTATCTGGTTTAAGGGGCAGCTCGTTTTTAAAATGAGGCCATGTGGATTTTGAAGCTTTATTTTTTTGTTATTGAAATCAATTTATACGATCATCATACCAAAAATAGGAACTGATGTTCGTCTAATGTTATAGATTTAAATCTTTTTCACGCCGTTGGATCGATCAGTCCCACTAAAAGTATGTTGCTCCATAGGGACATGTCTGATTTAAGACCAGAACTGTGAAATCTCAAATAGAAAAGGATCAATTGCAGCTATTGGCCCGGCGTTACCAACCCAGAAATCACCCGTCATGTGTTCATAAAGCGTGTACTATATTTTCAGCCGTGCCCTCCCCAATTTGCCCTGGGATTTGTTTTGACGTAGATGTACAACCCAGAAATAATTTAAAGATTTCAGAGGGTAGATGCACAGGGCCTGCATGCTAAGGTCAGGAGGGTTTCAGTGCCTGGAGGGCCGTTACCCTTTTACTGCCACCGCATGCGAGCTCGCAAACGATCTACTGTCACGGTTTGCCCTGAAGCAGCGTCATCTTCCTTGTTTGGATGTTCAGAATCACAATGGTGGAATAGAAAAGTCGGTTTAAGTATGTTAAAATGGTGGTAATCTTGGGTTATGTATTTCTAATTCTTTTGCCGGTGCTGCTCCACAGCGGTGAGGACTTCTACCCCACGTCCAATAGCCTGAGCTACGGCACCCACGTTCCCACAAAGGACGGCATTGACCGCATGGTGGAGGATGTTGAGAAACAGTAAGTCACAGTTGTAAATTTAAGAGATTCCCCATTCTTCCTTGACCTTTAGATAATTTGAGCTGCCAGCTCAGTACCAGTCCGACAAGGCAGCTTTCTCAGTTCAGCAGATGCGTCTGTGCTGGGAAGGAGCGGGAGAACGGGACAGGGAGCTAAAAGCGTCCGCAGAAACACTAAATCCTTGTTGATATCCCCTCACACAGCCTTAAACCCGTTAACAAGCGGGTGTGGGGAGTCGCCTTAATTTTGGAAGACGTCGTTGGCTCTGGCTATTGAAACGAGTCATCTTTTTTGATTTATCTAAGAATGCGAGCGTGTTGAGTCAGATGTTTTTTTTCCCCTCAACACTGGCACACCACAAACATAGTGTGGCGATACAGTAAGTGTCAGCAATGTAAGTCTGTCTCTGTGATAGAGCGGAGCCTGTCTAATTTGAAGAAAAATCAACTCCGGGGTATGAATCCTGGTCCAAGCCGACAGTCAATCTTAAAAAAAAAAAACGAGGGGGTGGGGGGCAGTGAGGGCTGACAGGACGGGGCTAAGTCAGTGTAGTCAGTAGATGCTTAAACAAACCTTTCTGCTATGTGAAGCAACTCGTAAAGTACATTTAGATAAGTACCTTAGTGGTCCTTGTTTAGAAGAAGTACTATAAAGGATGTAGGCAATCGTTCTTTTGTGCCTCGAGTCTTAACATTTACTCTCTTAACTTTTGATCGCTAGTGTTTCTGCGTTGCAGACAGTCTCAGGTTTGTGTTGGGAGATGCAACTGTAGAACATTAGACAAGGACTTAGCTGCCAGGGTATGACGCACAATAATGCTTTGAAGACACGGTAAATCAGGAGTAGGAGCTCACAAATTGACAGCATTTTCCCCTGAGCGTGTACGTGTGTCTTCGGTTTTCCATCGCCACTCACCCTGCCAAATTTAAACACATGCCCTGAAAATCTTGCTTGCAGACAATTATTGTTATTGGATACGCCATGGATAGGGGCCATACTGGTTCATGCAGTCCTTCATGAATTGGCTTTTTTTTTTACTGGTGTGTGTGTGTGATTGTCAGGATTGAGAAGCGTGCTAAGTACAGCCGGCGCAGGGCTTACAACGACGACGCAGACATCGACTACATCAACGAAAGGAACGCCAAGTTCAACAAGAAGGCGGAGCGCTTCTACGGCAAATACACGGCAGAGATCAAACAGAACTTGGAGAGAGGAACAGCTGTCTAGTGAGACCCGTCACCCTGGCACTCTACGCTGTGGATGCTTTATTTTGCTAAAGTTTGTAAGCAGTGAATGGGTTTTCTCTTATGTTGCTTTTGACCTGACATGTCTTTCTAAGAATATTGTCTTATATTCCTTTGTACAGTATTAGGACTGTAAAAGCTATACCCCCCCCCCCCTTTTTTTTAATAAACCGCTTGTTACCCAGTAATCTTGGCTTTAGTGTTTGCTGTGTGCGGTCTTATGATAGAAATATTTTAAGCTTAAGAATGAGCTACTATCAAACCACTGGGCATGTTCAGCGTAGGATGTCAAAGATTGACTGTAGGTGCAGAGATAAGAGCCATCACCTCCATCTCAGGACTGAATGGCCCCGGGCTGCGACCTGACCCAGAAAGCCTTGTGACTGGAGGCTGAGATGAGCAAACAGGTTCCCGTTCAAACTTGTTCTGGTGTGTAAATGCAGGGGCATTGCGCCCCCTGCAGGACAACTTTGGTGCAACCCCACAATTCTTCAGATTCCGTGCAAAGATAACAGTTTAGTCCTTAATTTTTGCTCCAAACCTGGCAGGATAGTTCAACCCTTTATTTTATTAACTTGGGGATTTTTATTTTTGTTGGAAAAAGTTTTGCGTACATTTGCGTTGACATCTCAGATGAATCTGTCACAATCCACCCCCCATTAATCAAAGTTAATTTGATACTTAAACTCAATGCAATGACTTGCAAGATGGATGACTGCTGAGAAAATGTTTAGTCATACATGCAGTCTGGCAATAGGGACAATTAAGCCATTTCATTACAGCGTAGTGATAACTCTTGATTTATTGCTCCACACCCTGGCAGTTCAGCAATATTTACTTTAAAACTTTTGCCAAGCTGCTGTAAAGCTTACCGCAGCAAACTTTTAGTTGGGTTTGTTGGAAAGTAGCCCCAAAACTTCATGCAACTACTAAATTAGCCAATGCATCTTGCTTTTGGTATAATTAACCATTTTCAGTTATGGTAGTAAGATCAAGTATCACAGTGAACGGCCCTGATAATGATCGAAATCAGAGGGCATGCGCCACTTTTAGACGTCTCTGCTTCACCACAATGAACTGAGATTAACAGGACCTGCAGAGCTTCACCGCATCCTGAGGAAATTCAGCCATGAGTCAGGTGTGTTGGACATGAAGCGCCGCAGGACACCAGCCCTGGCACCTAGAGCTACATGTTCATGATTGTAAAGAAAGTGACATAATGTGGGTCTAACTGGAATCACTACTGTACATATTTAGCAGAAACTCAGCTGCTCATGTTTCTGTCAACCCACTTGTTTAAACTTCTAAAACTCAGGGGGGGAAAAAAGGACCTCAGCGCCTGCATACTACCAGGGCCATCATTATAACAACTCAAAATTTGAACTGAACCAGTCTGGTGAATTTTAAAGAGGGGAAAAAAATGACAGGATTCTTTATTCAATTCTTTATTGAATGTTTAAATTAACAATACAACGGAAAATTAATAATCCCACCTGAATGAATTCTTCACCGCATCCCATTTAACTCTTTTAACATCTGAAAGAAAACCATGGAATTATATTTACAAAATATGTACATTTACAGTGTCCATGTGCCCTGCCATAAAAATGGCCTAAGCGTGTTTGCTCGGACTGGAGCTTCGCCCTGAACTGATGGGAATCCAGTGGCCATAGGGCTTCCGGCTTTCAACGCTGTCAACTCTGGGAGTTACCTTGGCAGGTGATGGAGCCACCACTGTTGGTTTGGCAACAGAATTCTAGAAAAGAGAAAATGTTTGTCATCAGTTTTATTCCAAATCATCTTTGGCTTTCAGTGTGCACTTCTTTTATATAATAAAAAAAAAAACACTTACATTAACACTGAAAGCAATTTTCCTTCCTTCAATCCTTGGGCTGGACACACCAGGCTCTGCTGAGTCCTAATTCAAGGAGAGAAAACAAAATGCAAAGTTAATCAGGAGCAAGAAACTGCATTTCAACCTGAAGTTCATATTGATGGACTTCAAAGTGTAGGAATAATTAAACAAAAAAAAAACTACTTAATGTAGGGCACTCAAACTGCAGCGTTCATGCAGCCCTTTCATTACTTAAATTTTATCTGAGGGACACACTGAAGCTGAACAAAACAAGGTCTACAAAGCAGTTTGGTTAAACTGGAAGACTGATGGAACAGTGATGAAGACGCAGGTTCCCCAGCCCCTCAGCACACATCTTGTGCACCAACTTATCTTTAGAAAACGGCGTTCTCTTGACAGGAATAGTCATTATAATGCAGTCCACATGTCTGTGCTCCTTCAGCGAGTGGCAGATTCATCTATAACAATAACCCATTTCATCTGAAAGCATAAATACATTGTAATGGCACAGAAAACCTAACTAAAATATCTAAAATGCTTGTGTAATAAGTATACATTAAATCTGAATTGACGTATCATGGTATCTGTAGGTCCTCATTTCATGTATTAAAAAAAAAAAAAAACTAAAGACTCAGATAACATGTCAACGCAAACAAATATGGTTGTCACCCAAGTCACATGACAGCCTTTTAATCCCAGGTGCCGATGAGTGAAGGAGACCACTGTCATGTAATCTATGAAGACAGGAATAAATACAGAGAGCATGTGTGTTCCCTCATGGGTCAGAAGGTTACAAGACAGGACATTACAAAAAAAATGTAGAGCAAGAGCAGGTAATAGGTTTGCTAGTTAGTTCCTAGAGAAACTGACTAACAGCAAATGTAAGGAATTGAAATGTTTATAAGAAAATTAAAAACATTTTTCAAAACAGTCGCCACTATACAACCTTTTCCGTGCCGACAGCAATGCATTGTACCCTAGTCAAAAAAATAAGAAGCTTTCAATGCCTTTCTCAGAGACTGAGAAAGTCATTTCTTCTATCACCTTTCATTTTTCTTTATCAACACACTCACCTCTAAGAGAGTCTTTTGGGAGCCGTGCCTTGGCCTTGTGACATGTTCTGGTGAAGAACTTCTGCCCTCTGGCTGCTCTGACAGGATAGGCTTCACGCTTTCAGGAAGGTCCAGCTTCTCCACTCCAAGCATGCGCATGGCATTGGCCTGGGCAACTTCAAGGAGTTCTCTTTTGTCTGAAGAACAAAATCAGATTAAACAAAGAGACATGTCATTCCTCTCGCATCACTTGTAAAATAAATATATATATATAAAAAAAACTGATCAACTCACCACGCAGGCTTAAACTAACAGAACGTCCGGATGACCTGGAGCGCGATCGCCCCCTGTAGGGCCTGGAAGGGGAGCGGGAGAATCTGCACCTCAGCTGACTTACTGGTCTCCTGTACCTGCTCCAGCGTGCTGGGGACCAAGAACGGGACCTGGACCTGTAGTTTCTGCGATGGCGGTAATATCGGTCTGATGAGGGGGAGCGGGAATACACCCTGTAGCGGCGTGGTGGGGAGCGGCTGTAGGACCGAGAACGTCCCCGATAGCGGCGGGGTGGGGAGCGGCTGTAGGAGCGAGAGTGTGCCCTGTAGCGCCGCGGTGGGGAGCGGCGGTATCGGCTGCCGCCATAACTGCGGTGGTCATCGCATCGACAGCGGGAGGAATGTCGGTGGCAACGAGGGTAGGAGCGAGACCTGGAACGGGACCTGGAGCGAGAAGAGGACCTGCTCCTAGAAGACGACGAAGATGACGAGGACGAAGATCTGTGTCGCCCCTGGTGGGTTTTACGCCCTCTGTAAGCGGAGCCAGTGGAGCGGCTGCTGGCGGAGCTGCTCACTGATCGTGAGCGAGAATGAGAAGAGCCGGGGCTTTTCTGGTCGAAGATCACGTTGAGGCCGTCGCTCTGACGAGCCTGTGCCATATCGGAGTGTGAGCCAACCTGGGAAGCCATCGCTCAGCTTTTCTGCCGAAGGCTGGAAAAGAATGTGAAATATAGTTACTTATAAACGTAACACTCTTGTAGCTAGAGTCCAAATAATTAAAACGAACGATGGTCTGCTTCCGTGCACTACAGAAGCTGTTACGTAACTGAACTCAACTCAACTCTGCCCCTAGCGGTCGAAAATAGATTTGCGTAACTACAACGGCTGGTCGACGATTTCTGGAAATTTCCACCATCTCTACGGCTAATAGCTCAGCTAACAGCTTGGCCTAGTTCTTTAAAACAAAGACATCCATCGGCGAATAGCAATGTTTACTGATTAATCTACCAGCAGGTAACGACACAATATAAAAGTTATTAAATAGTTGTATAAATAAAACTAAAAAAAACCGTTAAGCGAGCTGATGTAATCTTACCAGTTCCTGTAGACGGAAATCTTCTTATAAAGGCGTCGAACAAAACGACTATTATGTAGAGAAACACCTCAAAATGTGTCTTTCGCAAAGTGTCAATGAAAGAAAACAGCTCAGAGCTATCAAATATGTTATCCTGTAGCCAAATATTACGAGAATGTGAACAAACTTCTCCCACGATGTTGAACCTCCGGTCGTCGTCGCTGGAATGACTGTGGGACTGCGGCGGCAACGGCTATAAAGAAGCCTCTGGAAATTTCCATTCGCGAGCCGACTGGCTGATTCGATCTTTCTAACCGGATCACTTTTAAGAGTGATCTACGTTTTGCTGAAACGTCTCAGTGTACTCCAAATGCACTTCACCATAAAGTTTAACAACTATGTTCTTCGGGAACTATTGTTTTCGGCGTCCCATTTCTCAAAAATGACTGTGGAGTTAATGTGGCATAAAAAAATAATAATAAAATAAAAGGATTCCGCGCCTGCACTGTCTAAAAGAATCGGATCATTTCCCAACAGCCCTTCAAGCTAATGGACCAGTGTCTTACATAAGTGCAAAGCATAATGCGGTTTTAGGAAATAAATAAATTAAAAAAACAGCAGTGGTGAAGATACAATTTCATGTTTTTTAACTGCAGCGTATACAATGTATAGTGAAGCATTGAATACACTGCGTAATGACCTTCAATGGTTAACAAGCGTAATGTTTGAATGATATGCGTTGTAACTAAACAATTTTCTTTTCATTTTTAGGGCAGGGGTATCCTAAAATAACCCACCGTTTTCGTTGCTTTTTAACCGCTAAACATGCACACGTTATGAACATTTCACTTTGTTGTAGCCGAAAGTATAATTCATTCTGTATTGCTTGTTTTGTGTAAGACTGTGCCACCTTAAATGGAAATTTAAGTAATATATCGGTCTTGAGAAAAGAGAAAATGTTTGTTCAAGGGTTCCGTAATAGGCGATGTTTTGCATCCAAAATGCAGATTATTATATTTTGACTGCTGCAGCGCTGCAGTTCTAGACGCATCGCCTTGTTAACCCTTCAAGAAACGGATACCGTACAATGTATCAAATGTTTTTCTTTTTTTCTTTTTTGTTTTTCATTTTGCAAAACAAAATGGATGTTAAATGCTCCAATTTAACGATGAAAATAACCGTTTTATCTCCCGCCACGATACGATGTAGACGGATTATGTTATGCAATGACATGTAACGACACAGTGTTATTCTCATATTTCTACGTGTTATAGATATTCGGATGATTAATGGGAGGAAAGGTGATCTTTAAAAAGCTTCCTGTTGTCATTTTTGCTCCCTAATCTCAGACGTTGCAGACGATCTCGCGACGTTTTACATAACGTCTCTTGTTTACTTTGTGTAGACCACAGAAGAATAGACGCCGCAGGAAAGTCTATGTTCTTTCAACGTCAACATCGTCGCCATATTGTGACGGCATGTTTTAGCAAAAACATGCAGCAATGTATGAGACCGTTCCAAAGGTTTAGGTAAAGTGGTACGACTGGGAGGTCTGTTGCTTGTGATACAATGTTGTAGTTGTTGTTGTTTTCCCGATCAAGATGTTATTTTATGAACTGCAAATCTACCAATTGCTATATGGAGCGTATGAGATGAAAAAAAAACATGCAATTCTTAACATGAGATAACAACAAAAATAACAAACTAATCTAATCTAAGGTTAGTTCTAAAGAAACACCAAGAGGAAAAAAAATACATAACAGAGTAAAAATTGCACAATTATTGATAATATGGCATACTTAGGTTAAAAAAAGATAAAAACATTCAAGTAAAACAGTAGAAAACCCCAGCCTATTTACAGAACTTGAGATACTATACAATATGCATGATACAGTAGCACATCGAAGTAGATGAGTGTGCAGGTATACGTATTTGGGAGGCACTGTAAACGATTCATGATCAGATCAGAACCCATGCAACCATTAACAAATGTCACATTCACCTTTTAAATTATTTTTTTTTTGACAAAGCATATGGAGGGAACTAATAAACGTAATGCAGTTGGATTATTGTAACCCTTACTGAATAAAATGCAGAGTTTAGGTAGATTTTCTGAGCTAAAATACGGTCTGTTAATGTGTATTCTAGGTATGTTGTGATTTACAGAAATTGTTCATTTATGTTTCATCAAAATTACTCAGATACATTTAAAATGTTACTGGGGTTGATAATTGCTTTGTAACTTTAGTCTGATGGTTCGAATTGTGCCTTTGCATTTATTTATTTTGCTTGTTTATTTTTACGTCTGTTCTTTTCCCCTGGCTACAGGGCAAATTCCCCTACGAGGACGACAACAAATACTGTCATGCCGAATAGAATATTTCTTTAAACTCAGTTTGAATGTGACGGTTTCCGTGGAGCAGTTGCCCCTGACAATATGGCGGAAGCTCTACCGTATATCGCAACGAGCCCGATGCGGCTTCTACTTCCCCCAGATCTACGTTTACTCTGTAGCCTCCTCGTTCTTAAGCAACCGTCGTTTGAACTCTACCTCTCTCTGTGTTTTGCGAACTTGAAACTTGCACGCAGGCCATAAACTGCTCCGAGATGGACCTCCTCACGGTGTTGCCGTCCAGCTTCGGATATGTCATATTTACTTACCTGTACAGTTGGATTATGCTGGGCTATCTGGCAGTAAAGGTTGGCTCTGCCAGGAAGAAATACGACGTGAAGGTAGCTCGATCGAGAAGTTTTGAGAAGATAGCCAACGTTTGCCTCCAAAGTCATGTTTTTTACGCGCTTGCATTTTGTTTAAAAGCAGTTTGTGTGTAACTGGTTGCTTATGTTACAGTATCCCGCAATGTACAGCGACAAGGATCCCGTATTCAACTGCATCCAGAGAGCCCACCAGAACACATTAGAGGTGTACCCCCAGTGGCTCGTTTTCCAAACAATTGCAGCCCTTGTGTATCCGGTAATTGTCATTTTCAGTTCTTCATTCTTTATTCATTTAGGTTTTCATGCACTCAGAACAACAGAATCAGTAGCCAATCATCATGTGATCTTTTACAAAAAGAATCTCCACATAGTGTAAAAAAAAAAAAAATGAAGTCACAGTGACTAAGCACATTTTCAACTGATAGCAATAACTCATATTTGTTATGATGACTCTGATTTTTGTTATGTGTATTTTCTATGACCAGTTGTCTGCATCCGTTCTGGGGGCTATCTGGGTGACCAGCAGGTTTTCCTATGCATGGGGCTACTACACAGGAGGTAAGAAGCCCACTGTGGGTATGTAATGTGTAAGAATCTCCACCATGAATACGTCAAGCCACACGTCCACGTTGTTGCTCGCACATAACACCCATTCACACCGGTGTTTAAATGATTTCCCTCGCAATAATAATTTGTGATTGAAATCCAAATGGTACTCTTGCATTTCAAGCAACGAGTCTGTGCAGGGGTCAAAGTTCAGCCATTTCTTTTGCATGTATGTTGCTCCTCACCATAGTTTGTTTAATTATTTACACAAGACGACACCAAGGCAAAAGTTTATTTAAGCAATAAATCAGACCACGTGAGTGTACCGCAGTTGACCAAGTATATTTACACGTGTTCAAAGCAAATCTTACTTTTTAGCTTCTCTTCTTGCTCTAAAATGTCTTGCTTCTGTTCATGTCTCTCTTCTCAGATCCAGCCAAGAGGATGAATGGCGCCTATGGCTACATTGGACTCTTTGGAGTCATCATCCTGTCCATATCTATCGCTTTGCAACTGCTTGGAGTCTTTTAAGATGCTTTTCAACCTATGTTTGCCTATCTAAGTAGAGTTTAATGGCTCATTGCTGGCAATAAAGTCTCTATACTTCCAATATATTTTTCTAGATTGCTATCTTGAAATTACTTTTCATTTATATGTTTTGTTTAAAAAAAACAACCTAATGTCATCAAGGTTTTTTAGAAACATTAATGGCGACTGAACTGTACTGCCTCATAGAGTGTGAGTAGCGAAGGGGCCAAGCAGAGGGGGGTTGATGGCTCCATGTGACTTACACATGATGCCTAAGTCGATCAGTGAGAGCATAACACGAATAAAAATGGCAAGAAAATGTTTTATTGACTGCCTCAAGTTTGTCTCATACAACACAAATGTGATGTTTGTTATTTTTCAATAAAATACTTGTATTTCAGCTGTCGTTTCAGTGGACCTCTTATGTACCTAATAATAAAATCACAATAAAAAAAAAAGGTTTTCTGGTCTGTTATCTTATTATTATTTTTTTACAAATATTTTAAATAAAATTGTATTTAATTTAAAATGCAGTTAAACATTTGCTAACCTGGGACGAGCTAATTTTAAGCCTCAAGAGTTGCTTATTTGTTATACTTTATTAATTTTGGTAGCCCCTGTAGTGATTGTTAATTTAGGAAATTAACCAATAATTTTAGAAAACAGGACAGTAGGCTAATTTTACAAATGAAGGAGAGAGTTTAATTAGTCTGTGTGGCAGGCTGGATTTATGATTCAAAAGATTCATGGTTAATGAGAGCACACGGGTACAAATTAAATATTGCATTACAAAGGCGCTGTATTATTTTTGTCACTCTTATTTCATGGTTTACAATAGCATTTTTAAAAGTTTAAAGTTATTTTCAAACAATGCTGAATTAGCAAGGTTTCTTTGTCCATTTTCTCTTGTGCATATGAAACGTGACAATATCCACAATGAAAAGTTGGATTCGGTGGAGAGGCATTTGTCAACTGAAATATCCGTAAAATAAAGTAATATATTTCTGTCCCATAGTACAGTTCAACGTCTTCTCTTTTTAGCTTCCCGTCTTTTTAATTATATTTTCGTAGCAACGTTGTATTTACGTTTAGGGCTGTCGACAAAAATCTAATTTTCTGCGCGGCACTTGAAGGCAACAACGAACAAAGGTTGCTCCAACGAAATGGGTGTGGGTGAACAGCGCATGTGCAACAGAGAGCTTCTTGTCGGAAGCCAAGTCGCGTTAAACCAAAGGCTTGACATCAGAAAAGTGAACATAAAAAAAGGTAAAAACGTCTTTTTAAACTCTCCTCACACGTACGGCGTCGGCGCATGTTTTTTTTAAATCAGCTGCCACCTGCCTGTCAGTCTGAGCCATGGCGTTATTTTCGCTATATTGTAACAAGAAACCTTCAAGGAAATGTTTGCTAGCATCAAAGCGATGAACAAAAGAGCCAACGGGAACAGACGATTGACCCCGAGGAAACGCTGCTGTTCTCAACTGTGTAAACTCGTATGCACCCACTGTTTAGTTGACCGATAGGTGTTACGCGTTTATTGGTTCAGGCTGTGAATCTTGAGGTACAGTAGCTACTGTTGCTGTCGATCAGGGAGGCTTTAGCATTACTGTACAGCGACTGCGCAGTAAAGTGTTCCCACTGTGGGTGTATTTGTTTTTCTATTCTATTTCCTTGAAACAATGCAACGCATCCCTTTGGCGTCTGTCTACACTGTTTTTTTTCTGGACCTTTTGCAGAGTCATGTCAGGATTTCTGGACGGAATCCGCTGCGGTGACTGCGAGTGCAATGTGGACTGGGGGGAGAGAAGAAACACCATCGCATCCGTAGCTGCCGGAGTTCTGGTATTCGCACTGATCTCATTTGTTAAAAATCGTAGGGCTGGACGATAACCCAATAACGATATAAATCGATTGATAGACGTATATCGATGATAGAAAAAAGGGTCAATAAAAAGTTGAATACAATAAACCTTTTCCTTCCGGTTATGCTTCAAAGAGTTCAGAGACCAGGTGTTTTTTTTCTATTTTGGCAAAAACTTGGTTGAAGTAAGGGTTAAATTTGAATTCAGTGTTTGTGTCTTCTGTATCTAAAAATAGGTCATTAAGCAACAGCATAAAACGGCCAATGAATTTGTTGATAATTATCGACATCGATCAATATATCTATTTTATCCATGTGCTTTTATTCTATATAGTCCAGCCCAATAAAATCGTAGGTATTGCAGTAACGGTAGTGTAAACTTCTTTTTGTTCTGATGGACTTTACCCTGATGTAAGGTTTGTAATGACGAAGAGGAAGATTTCTTGGCCATCTCTCCACAGCCTCTCATGTCAATAAACAAGCCTTGAACCATCGAGGCTAATTGTGCGTCTTGTTTTTGTAGTTTTTCACAGGATGGTGGATCATCATCGACGCGGCTGTGAAATATCCTACGGAGGGAGAGTTTCATCACGCCTATCATACATGTGGAGTCATAGCCACAGTGGCCTTTCTCATGTAAGTGCTGCTTTTCACGCTTTCTGCAAAAAAGAGTAATCTCGCAAAACTCAGTCGTTTTTGACGTTTTGAGAGCTTGAAGTTCCATTTTCAGGTACTGCCTTATCCCCCATAGGTGTAGCTTTCATCACATGACTTCAGTTTGGAGTTTCTGATGTGCGTGTGTTGGGGCGAGGGTTCCCACACACGCCCTGTCGTGGGAAAGGAGTTTCTTATCGTCCCACTCTTTGTCTCGTCAGGATCTACGGTGGCCGGCAAGCGCAAAAAGCCGAGCACGTCACAAATGGCTGAACGCGTCTCAAAAGGAAAATGTTGCAATTGCAAAAAATAGAATGATGGAAACTCCAAAACGCACGCATACAAAAAATTTAATGCGAAAAAATAAAACACTGCAAAAGAAAAATGCTGCATGTACCTAGCACAATAGCAGGTTTAAAAAAAAAAAAAAAGCTGCAAACTCGCCCTAAAAATGGAAGCGGGGGGAGACGACCACCAAGTCATAATGGACCAGACCCCCCAGTAGAGACATTAATGTGATTCCCAGAGGAAAGTTGGTGGGAAGACAGAACAGGTATGTTTTTGGTCATGTCACACATGGCCATAATATTTTATAAATTTGTTGAACTGTTGAGCTCTAAACTGGACTCTGCATCACACATGCACAGAACTGAACTTTATGGCCATTTTGCATCATTATTCTGCACTGCCAACGTCGCTGAACTTTTATAATCAATTTAAATTTTGCACCATTATCTTTGCACTACAAGCAGGGTGGAACATTCTTCTGCACATTAAAAACTGCTTTTCTCCTGCACTGTACACTCTTATCACTGCTGCACTCTATATTGTAATGTTATTTTATTTTAATTGCTATCTCATTACATTGTCGTAAGCTGTATGCAACGAAATTTCATCTTGTATGCACTCTGTGTATAAAAAATGACAATAAAGTTTGTCTAACTCATAATATTACAGAACACCAGAATATAAGCATTCTTCTCTTTACTGAGTCCCCCTACTCCCCCTAGTGGTATGGAGGGAGCTCCTCTGTTTTTTTTTCTTTCTTTGTAAGTGCAAGTTTGCAGCTTTTTTTAATTTGCTCTTGTTTCCGGTACTAGCAGCATTTTTAATTTTGCTTCTTTTTACTGTGCACCTTTTGCATTTGTGTTTGTGTGTTTCACAACTGCTGACATGTCAGTTTCTCCTGGTGATGTCACAAAAACGTTTGGACCAATAGCAATACTGATTTGAAAATCAATGCAAGACACATGTTAGGAGGATGCCACACTGAAGGTTTTAGACACAAAAGCAGGATTTCATCAAATATGCAGTGATTTGTCAAAATAATGACCCGGATATGTAGACAGAACTATAAGACGACCATGTTTACAGTTTATTAGCAAAAAAGGGCGTGAGTTACCCTTTAAAATACGTCATTGTGTTTAGAAATGAAAAACTATCCCGCCTTCAATTCATTGTTGTTTTGTAAGCAGAGCATTAGTCATGTGATAACTAATCAATCTGCAAGGGAACTTTCTGCGTGGAAAGCGCCAAAAATGACATTTGCTGACATCAGATCTTTCAAGTTTGGATTTTAAAACCGTCATATTATTAGTTCCTTCTTGAAAGACATTTAATAATTGTTAAGAAATAATTGTTTTAACTCTGTCTTCTCCTATATGGCTTGTGTAGGATAAATGCCGTGTCAAATGGCCAAGTGAGGGGAGACAGCTACAGTGAAGGCTGCCTTGGACAGACAGGTGTGTACTTGAATATATTCTGAAAAGGCTTGGTGCACTATTATTATCTTTGCAGTTAAAGTTCTATCTATTGTGTGCTTTTCTTGTCACTCTTAGTGTAACGTTGGTGGGGTAAAACCTTTAGCAAAATATTAGCGGTGACTGTTGTGTGGACTTGAGTTCATTTAAACTAACTCCTGCATCCGTCGACAAAATCCTGGTATAATTCTGAGCAGAATCAGATATTTGACCAATCTTCCCAAAAGAGTTTAGAGTTTGGTAGTTTTATTCAAAACAAAGCAGACACCTTTTCTGGCAGAGATCAGACCTGTAAGTGTAGTTCATGTATTTTTCAGTAAAACTTTGATCAGGGTTTTAAAAGAGGGTCAATCTAGACTCTTAATGATGGCCTGTTGTCTCTTCCAAAACCATTTTTAATTAAAGATGCATCAGGCTGAATTTTGTGGCCAATTTACGCCCTCTGGTTTTAACCTCTTAACACCAGTTCAAGAAGAATTTTAACTATTTTTGTCTCTTTTAAGAGCTTTATTACAGTAAAAGCTGAACATATTTTTATAGCTTTTCTGCTGAGGGAGGACATTAATTATTCATGTAAAACCAGTAAAGTAATTGTCAGGGTTTACTATAGTTTCAAGTCAGTTTATACAGTGTTGATTCACAACAAATGTTGTTTAAAGGCACTTTACTAGTAAGAACATCCAAATTATATATATATATATATATATATATATATATATATATATATATATATATATATATATATATATACCATGATGTGGGCAGGTTTAAACATGATCCTAGTTATAGTGAACATCCTAAGCATTTTCATTTTTTTCTGAGGGTTGGATCTCGTTGCATACTTTGATAAGATGGTGACCCGTTTAAATGGCTGCTGTTTCTAATCTCATCAGTTGTTTGAAGCAGAGAGCGTGGAAACTACAGTTGTTTAGACATTACTCAAAAAGGCTTTCCCAAAATGAACGCTGCAGTATTACTGCTGATGTCTTCACTGCGTTTCTTGTGATCCGTGTGTTTAAATATCTCTGAGTTTATGTTCGTATTTGAGCCTCTATGCTCATTCTGAACCTTTGTGGAAGGGAGAAATATCCAAGGTAAATTAAACTTTTGTGTCCAAAGTGGTTTTCTTTTAACTGTTTAATAATCGATCCACTTTTGGAAAACGACCAAAAAAAATGTATTAATCAACAAACGCCCCTAAACCTCTCACTGCAACATTGAATCCAGACTAAACATGAAGCACCGTGCCACATTGCAGTCGGTAACCCACCCACCCTTATCTCTCTTTCCAGGCGCCCGGGTTTGGCTCTTCATCGGCTTCATGCTGGCTTTCGGCTCCCTGATCGCCTCCATGTGGATTCTCTTCGGCGGATTCGTAGTGCCCCGTAAGTGCGGTTTTTCAGTGTAACATAATCTAGTGCCAAGCAGGCAGTTGAGTTCTTTAAAAACTGACAAAGTGAAAGACTATAAGGCAGAAATTATGTTGCACCATGTAATCTTGATATAATTGTTGTGTTTTGCAGAGAAGCATGTGTATCCTGGTATTGCCATTTTTTTCCAAAATGCGTTCATTTTCTTTGGGTAAGTTTGTAATTATTTATTTGCATCCTTTTTATTTAATAAAGAAACATGATACTATAATCTTTTTACTTTCTCTAATTTAGAGGTCTGGTCTTCAAGTTCGGGCGCACAGAGGATCTGTGGCAGTAAAAGACTGACTGCTGTTGAACACTCTGCTTTCTATACTCTGTGAGACAATATTCTTCAGCTTTCATTCAATTGAATATGAACCATTTTTTTTAGCTTTGACATTAAAATGTGTAATTTATGTTCCTTACTATATTGTAGCAAAATCATAACTAAGCACAAATTGTCATAGATTTCTGTAAAGTTTAAACACTCTCAAACGTGGCACATCTTTAAATGTGTGTTTGCACTCAGACTGTATCCATGTTCTTATTATGGTTTACAAGTTGTGTATACCAAAATGTATATAATGGAGCTTTGCTGCAACATTCCCTTGGGTTGGCTCACTTCTTTAATATAACACCCTTAAGTTTGAACTGTGTGTGGAAATTTGAATTTATTATGGTGCAATTAGCGGCCAATGTTTCAAAATGGATTTGACTACTGAATGGGGTTGTTTGATTTTTATTTTATTTTTTCAGCTTTAACAGTTCAGATTAGATGTTTAATTTGGTTATCCCGCACTGTGGACCTGATGTCAGCAAAGGGATTTATAACAGGGTCATAACAGTAAGGTGGGGTTGCTTTAACAGAGGTTTGGATTTCCGTTTCATTTTCATGTGTAAAACACTAAGTCAGTTTCTCACGACAGCATTAAACAGACGGGGCAGGAAATGAGTTTGAGTTGCTTTTTTTTTTTTTTTTTTCACCATCAAGCCTTGATTTTTATTTCTTTAGCACATGCGCATCTGATTTCTACTCGAAAAGCAAGAATAAAATTGCAAAGTTATGTTCATTAACAGAGATCAATGTCGAAATCCCACGTAGGCTACCTCTGGGATCAGATCTGATCAACGTGTTCGGTCATCTTTACTTCCGTGCCACAAGGTTCGGAAACTGCAAAACACAAAATATCAAATCCACAGAATATCAATAAATGTGAATCTCTATTTTCTTTTTTTCTGATAAAGCAATTTTTTTATTTCTTAAAGGCATATGAATGAGTACCTCCCAGAAAGTCTGATCCTCAAAGCATTTGTTGTTCTGTGGTTGTCTCCAAAAGTTCAACTTGAGTAGAAATGCTTTAAAAGAGAATTCTGGTTAAAGGTATGTTGGTGAACATTTTGGTTCAAACATGCATTTGTCTTTTTAGTTTGTTTCTTAAATTTTGAAGTCTGGTCCATCTCAAATTGGAAAATCATTCAAAAGTGTTTCAATTCAAAAAGGGGCAACTCTTTTTTTCTGCAGAGAATGACGTATTTCAAGTGCTTGATAGTTTAGGAGTCTATGGCTCACAGCTAATGAAAAACGGGAAGTCAGTCTCTGGAAAAATCATAAACCAAAACAAAGTATTTCTAACAGAGAAATGTTATTCTGTGGACAACACGTTCGTACAGGAAGACCGGCTGGTTGTCCAGCATCACTGATGCCCTCCACAGAAGGGTAAGCCTCAAACGGTCATTTCTAAACAAGCTGACTGCTCAGCTGTATCCAAACATAATAATGGAAAGTTGAGTGGAAGGAAACAGTGTGGCAGTAAAAGCTGGACAAGATGCATGCATAAAAAGCTACAGCAGCCTTGAAGATTATGTTTGACTACGGCTGTTGCGCCACTTGTTAAGCCACTCGTGAACCAGAGCCAACATCAGAATCGTATTACCGATGTTAAGGGGATAAAGGACTGATCTGTTGCTCAGTGACCCAGAAGTCCTTGTTTTAGGTTAAAGTAAATTTCTTTCATTTGGAAATGAATTCCCAGAGTCTGGAAGAAGAGTGAAGGGACACAGAATCCAAGCTCCTTGAGGTCCAGTGTGGTTGGGGTGCCATGTCATACAGGCCACTGCGCTTTATCAAAAAAAAAATTGGTGCAAATAATCATCAAGAGGTTTTAGAGCACGCCATCCTTTCTCGTTGATGATGAGCGTTATGATGATGCTGGTTTCATTTTCCGTCCAGACTTATCCTTTAGAACTGCTAAAAGTTCCAGTATCAGGTTTAGGCGCTGTGGTATCACTGGGCTTGGTTGGTCAGCAAACTGGCCAGACCTTAACGCCATAGAGGGTCTAAGGAGTGTTTTTCAGGAAAAAAATTAGACCAGCAGACTAACTGTAGGTTAATTCAGTGATTCTCAAATGGGGGTACGTGGAGGTACTGCAGGGGGTACGTGAAGCTTTTCAAAATATATTTTAAAAATCAGTAGGCTCCTCATAATAAGTCTTGGGAGAAATTATTCTGTAAAAAGTTCGATAGAATATAAATGTGTGTTCATGCACTGCATTTTATATTCAGTATTTAGTTTCAATATCTTTTAAAATAAAACGGACCCCCCACTAAGTTAGTTTGACCCACGGACCCAGCGCACTTGTCAACGACCTGTCGTTACCATGGTTACGCTGTAACTATGGAGACGTGGCTAAAGCGTAGCAGCAACGCTGCTGAAAGTGTAGATGAAGTTAAAAAGAAGGCAAAACCAGAGCCAACGAAGTACAGAACGTACATGGAGAAGTATGCTTTAATGGGATTTACGTCCACGATCTCTGACCCCCTCCCAGGCACTGTGGTTTTTTTTTTTTTTTGCGGGGAGAGATTAGCCAACGCTAGCATGAAGCCAGCGCACCTCCAGCGGCATCTCACAACAAAGCATGGATGTCACGTTGGTAAGCCACCGGAGTTCTTCAGGAGGAAACTTTCTGATTTCAAGTCATCCCAAGCCACAATGCGAAGAGCCTCCACTACATCAGCCAAAGCCCTGGAGGCTTCTTACGCGGTGTCTTTGCTTGTTGCTAAAGCCAAAAAACCGTTCACCATAGCGGAAGACCTACTGCTCCCCGCGGCCGAAACTATGCTGGACAAAAAATCAGCGGATACATTAAAAACTGTGCCTCTGTCTAATGACACAGTTTGCCGCAGAATAGATCACATGGGCACAGACATTGTCGAACAAGTTGTGGGGAAACTTGGCGACTAATTTTCACTGCAGCTGGATGAATCCACAGATGTGAGTGGAAATGCGCAACTTGTTGCATTTGTAAGATACATTGACACAGACGACATCTGTGAACACATCCTATTCTGCAAAGAAATGGAGGGGCGAACAACCGGAGAGGACATTTTTAATGTCGTTAACATGTTATTTTTAATGTCGTTAACATGTTTTTCACTGAAAACGCTATCAGCTGGAAAACCTGCAGCAGCGTCTGCACAGATGCGGCTGCATCAATGACGGGCAGCGCGAAAGGGCTCATAGCGCGGATTAAAAAAGAAAATCCCCTCATCAAGTGGACGCACTGTGTGATACACAGGGAAGCGCTAGCGTCCAAGAAAATGAGCCCTGTGTTTCACGATGTTTTGAACGACAGCATTAAAGTTATAAACTTCATCAAGTCAAGGCCAATTAACGCACGTTTGTTCCGCAGCCTCTGTGAAAATACGGGAGCTGAACACACTGAACTGCTCCTGCATACTGAAGTGCGCTGGCTGTCTCGTGGAAAAGTTATTTGAGTTGCGAGCTGAAGTGCACACCTTCCTGACAAAGCACGGATCTCCCCGTGCCACCTTGTTTGAGAACACGGACTGGCTTGCAAAGCTTTGCTATCTGGCAGATATATTCAGGAAACTGAATGAACTGAATATGTCCTTGCAGGGCAAGGGCACCAGCATCCTGAACCTGTATGACAAGGTGGGTGGTTTCCTGAAGAAAGCAGAGATGTGGAAAAGGGCATGTGATCAGGAGGATTTCACCTGCTTTCCTCAGCTGGATGCTTTTCTCTGCAGTGAGGATGTGGCGACAGCTCCGGTGAAGTTAGTCATAGTGGGACATTTGGCTAACTTGATCAGTGGTTTTCACTCCTACTTTGCTGACATGGATGAGAAATCTGCACAGCTGGATTGGGTGAGAAATCCATTTCTCTTGTCTGAAGCAAACAGAAGCAAGCTTCCTGTCAGTCATCAGGAAAAACTAATGGAAGTAGCATCTGACCGTGGCCTGCAGATGAAGTTTGGTGCATCCACGCTCACACAGTTTTGGGTGTGTGTGAGGCAGGAGCACCCTGAGCTGGGACAGAAAGCTTTGGAGCAGCTGCTACCCTTTGCATCCACATATTTATGTGAGGCCTCCTTCTCTGCAATGATGCTGATCAAAACAAAGCAAAGAAACAGACTGTGCCTGGAGAAGAGCTTGATCACTGCAGTTGCCTCCCTGCCAATAAGAATGACAAAGATCCTCAGTGAGGTGCAAGCCCATATTTCTCATTAAAATGTATTGAGTATTTTTTTTCCTGTTCATAAATCACTGCCTGTTACATACTGTTCAAATCAAATCAAATGTTCAATGCAAAGTGATTAAAGTGCAATCTTCTTTTTTTTATCCTAAAAGATGTAACCTTTATTTTTTTGTAAGCAAATCTTTATTTAAGTTAATTTATTTTGTAAACAAAATATAATTTATTTATAATTAGGTTATAGATTTATTTCTGTGAACACATTTTAGTTATTTATGTAATTATTAAATTTTGTACCATTACAGAGACCAATATAAATTAGCAGCGTTAGCAGCATATTTCAGTTTTGACTGGTTTTATGCCTTCCTGGTGGTCACCGTCTTCTGTTTTTCTTTTTTTTTCTACATGCAATGGTTGGAGTATGGATCAGTTGTTTGGCTTTAATAAATAAGACAGTGATTTTACAGCACTGTACCTCTTTTTTCTTCCAAAAATGTTTTGCCTGTGTCAGGGGGTACTTGACTAAAAATATATTTTTAAGGGGGTACATTGAGCAAGCAGGGCTTCGTTGACACCTCAGCAGACTCATGTGGTGATTGGCTCCAAGCCGCAATGATGCAGAAATTCATTCAGAAGGAACCCCAGCCAAGTATAAAAGCCATACATGGGCAAATTAGTTTGTTAAAAAAATCCTTTTTATTGTGGTTTTATGTGATGTTTAATAGCCAGAGAAACTGAATTTTAGGTTTTCATTTGCTGTAAGCCGCATCATCAAATTAAAGCAAAAAAAATCTATGCTTGGAAGTTGGAATGTTTCACTTTGTGTAATGACTATAAGTGACTAAAGAACAAACATACCTGTTAGGATTCCCATGCATAAACTCACAGAGATGGTGACAAAGAGGACGCAGATGTGAAACGCAGCAAAACGGATGGCCCTAAAACAAAAACAAACAAACAAAACGTATTTCATGGTGCCACACCTTACTCCTTTTTTTTAACAACGCATTACGTATACTGACTGCATTCTTACACTGTGTGATCATCACAGTCTTTGATCTGCAGGACAAGTTGAGCGAGCCACCCCAGCAGACCAGGGAGTCCATGGGTGCTCAGAACAGTACAGGTGTCGTGGCACTGAAACGCAGTCAGCATGTGGGTCTGAAACAAATATTGACAAGTTTTAAAGGGGGCATGTGGTTTCAAATCCTTCGTTTCCACCCCGTTTGGCCGTTTTTGTAGTTTGCTGAGGGACGGTGTAATGAATTGTGTGGGTTAAAACACCCAACAACCAAACATTTTGATTTATTCACTCATGGCTTTGGCATCCTTGAGTTTGAACTATAAAATCGTAACAAGAAATAAAAATGGCGGATTGGGAAATTGGTCACCCAGAAGTCCGTGGCTTTGTTTAGGAGCTCAACAGCAAATATTGTGACATTATTGTTTAAAAAAATAAGGAATGTCTGCACCGTACATGGACTGGCTATATTCAACTTTTCTGCACTCCTAAATATATTTAAGGGCTAAAAAAATGGATTTGGCTTCATATGTGCTGATTATAGACAAAGAAAGTTCATGCGCATTAGTTAAAAGAGACCTTTAGATATCTGAATCCCGTGGTTGATATTGTGGCTGCAGCCAATCCGAGTGCCATGGCTTCCCACGGCTGTTGAATTGCTGATATGGAAACCCCGACAGCAACGCCACCGGCAAGGATGCATGATTGCATTTGGATCTGGTTGAGAAAATTTTGCAAAAAAAGATCAAGTTCATGCAAAGACGAGCTCGAGAAGTGTATCTGACTGTACATGAGCCTGCAAAACAGTGTTAAGCATACTGGGTTGAGCGTTCCCCTGGGACTGGAGAGCACAGCCAGAGCGACTGCTGTCACGACACTAACAGCCAGGGCCAGGTAGGTGCTGCACACAGCTCCCAGCCGAGCCTGGTCATCCACTATCACTGAATTAAAACTGGGCCAAAACATCCAGAGAAACACGGCGCCTGCAGAGCAAAGACAACACACGACTTATCTTCAGAAGGGCCGGGATGCTGGGTTTGATATCAAATATCCAAACGCTAATTGCTATGGATCCACTTAGACATGGGATATTGTTATGAAGGAATACTGAGGTTTTTCTGTCATGCCACTATACTATGACACAGTAATTTTAATGAAACGCAAGAGAAAGCCTTGAATGCTGTGTGGAGTCTAGATGCTCCAAACACCTGTAGCTGCACACTGCTGATCAGCGACCTGAAAGAAGGCTCCTACACTTTGAGATTCTTGACGTGGAAATTAGGAGTGGCACCCATCACTCTTACTGAGGTAATACTCTTTTAAAACTAAGGTTTTTAGGCTATGAGCAGAGCTCATCTTATAGAGCAGCTATCAGCCTGTTATACATTAACCTGACAACAGCCAGCTGCATGTCTCGCTCCGCCTAGCTAGGCGGAGCGAGACATGCAGCTGGCTGTTGTCAGGTTAGTTATACATACCATACTTGTGTTACTCTTCAAATAGCGGAATATAGCTAAGAAATTTAAAATATTCTATAAAGTAATCATAAATGTAGTGGGTGTTATATGTTTATGCTTAAGTCTGTATCAAAGTAACATATAGGAACTAATCAGTGTTTGATATTACTTTAGCAGCAGTGGGAAGATGGGTTTTACATTTTTGTTTTACATTTGTTGTGCTAACAGTGTTAAAATTCAAGGTTATCATACCTCAAGAATCTCATAGCTTCCCATGTCTACAGGCACAACACAGCCTAATAAGACATCGAAATATGTCTCTCACGCACCCAACATTGAGAACAATCCCGATTTCTTGTCAAATTTCTCCTTCTCAAATCCCTGCTCCTGGGCATTTCTGGACAGGATCCATGTCAGCATGAGTCCAAAGACGGCCCCGAACACATGAAGCAGCATGATGCTGTTCGCAGGCCGCACCTGGAGCCAGGAAATATCATCTGTTTGTGACTACTCTTTTGCACTTTGGTTATAAGTATGTTCAAAATAACGTATGAGCCACAGTAGGGATTTGACTTTCGGAGACAGTTTTAAGGGCCCCACAGTGACTAAAGCCTACTGATGATTTTCAGAAGAGACTCTTACTTTGAGGAGCGTCTGGAGGAGCCATTTGTTTAGGACAAATCCTGTCACTTCCAGCAGGGCAATCAGGGTGAGCTGGACTGGGTTTGTCTTTCCCAGTACAGATCCAATTGATATGAGAGCAGACACAGCACACAACTCTGCAGTTATAATGCTATATGAAAACACAGTTGGTAGAGAGGTTATAGTAGCGCAAATCTGAATATAGGTGCATGTTTATGAATTAGAGTATCACAGGAAAGTTCATTTATTAAAGTATTTCAGTTGGGCTTTCTCTTCCAATCCTCCAGAGCCTGTGGGAATCTCCGTTGTTTTTTCTGAATCTTCTACGATACTTTTTCCTTCCACTCAACTTTCCATTAATAGGCTTGGATGCAGCCCTCTGTGTGCAGCCAGCTTGTTCAGCAATGACCTTTTAGGTTTATCCTTTTTGTAGAAAGTGTCGTGGATTTAGTACAACATTATGTATTGTCACATATGTTAATACCATATGTGTGTTAAAACAGTAATTTTTCTAACAGTTTTCTAACAGTAATTGGTTAAAACTGGTCAAAAGCATTATTGTAGATTTTGTGTTTTCACGAGTTGCAAACCATAATCCTTAAAAAGAACAGAAATAAACACTTGAAATATATCACTGTTTGTAATATGTTAGATTCATCATATGAATGAAATCACTGAAATAAATCCACTTTATGTTCTTCTTTTAGATGCACATGCGTGAATTGTCATGGATAACTGTACCTTTTTAAATCAATCCCGATTATTCGTGTGTTATACCAAGAGTCAATGCCGTTCAGTATGAGTGCCCACTGGGTGGCAAGGACGGCAACAAGGAGGTTGAACCCACAGCCACTGAACCCATACCGCACTGGGAAAGTGCACAGGAAGCCAAAACCAAGAATCACAATCACATTCACATCCTGGAACTCTGAAAGACAGCAGAAATCCAGGGTCACAACTTAAATGCAAGAAATTCCTTAAAATTATAATTAACAACATTATGTCAGCATCACCTGCTGCACAGCAAGCTTAATAATGCCTTGCAACCGCACCTATCACATCTTCAAGATCTATTGAGCTTATTTTGTATTTTAAGGCAGGCACATTTTTTTTTAAATCACATTTTCGTCATTTGTCATTTCATTAAATAAAGTAAGGTGTCGCATTTTAAACCCAAACCCATCTTAATTCTTGCTCCCGTGATAAACAAACTCACCTGGGTAAAGGTTGAGGAAGGACTCGCTGTCAGGTTTTTTGGTTTGTCTGTTTTCAAAGCAAAGTGCCGCTATGATAATGAAGGCAGCTTGCAGAATAAGCAGTATAGGAGCCAAACGGGAGCGCAGACTTGGAGCGTAGCGAGGAGCCATTATAGGAGCTTTTCTGTTTAGTTCTTTCACTTTTGACGCATAATCAGGGACCACGACGGTTTGAAACTGGGCGCAACCAGCACAGCTCTTTATCAGCCGGTGGACAGGCAGACATATCTGTGTATATAAAAAAGTGGTAATAAAAGAGGCTGAGAATCTTCAGTGAATTCAAATGCAGATGAAATGAAACAATTCTGAAAAAAAGAGCAAATTAAGCGGAATAATCATTGTTCATAAGACAATACATAAACCTTTTTGGGTCCTGTTTTTGTATTTCTAACACTTTAAAATGTTTAAAATGAACCCAAAAAAAAACTGTTATTTCTCGTGAATGGCATTTTTTAAATCACATGCAATAAAGCTATATCCATCACTTACAATAATTAAACAACCACATGATGAATCCAATTGGTACATTTTTTTAATTAATTTTATTAACTATTCTTAAACTTAAAAATGCCATTACCAACCCCCCCCCCTCCCCTTTTTTTCTCACAAAGAACGTTTTTTTTCTTTCATGCAATAAAATGAGACCCCTCTTTTCTGTCAAATGGGCACACTTTTGCTTTCCCAGTGCATACTTTTTAACCTTTAACAAAGTGTAGACACAGCGCCTTGGGCCCAGTCCGTCACGCACAAAAGCCCTGATATAAATAGCCTGAACTGCTGGAATGGGTGTTTTTGTAAAGGACACAAAGAGAATTTTGTCCCAGTGACTGCATATTTTTGCTCATAATAAGACCAAAAGCCTTCACGAAATGTCCCGCCCCTTCGAGTTTTAATTGGTTAATCAGCTTCGCTGGATTTGTTCACAAAGATGTGATTGGTTGATTGGCGAGACGTTCCACGCGCAGTTCTCACGGCTTGCCTCCGTTGTTTGTGACAGAAGAGAGCTGAGCGAGCTGCTTTGGAGAGACGCGATTGGCTAGTGAGCCCGTCAGTCAAAGAAGAAAGCCTCGGCGGAGCCGCTGATTGGACATCCAGCGCGTCTGTCAACGTCACGTACGCACAGCCCAGCGCCGTCTGCGCTTATTGAGCGTGCGCTAACAGAAAAAGAGGAGGATCTCTAGCTGAGTCCTTTATTTATTTCTTTGTGTTCAGCGGGGGGGAATAATAATAACAACAGCAACGCACGCCACCGGTATTTTATTTATTATCGTTGTCAGTATACGCAAGAAAACTGGATAAGATTACAGCTGCTACTCGACGGCCGAAGCCAAGGGGAGGAGGATGAAGCGGCGCAATGCGGACTGCAGCAAACTAAGACGGCCGTTAAAACGGAACCGAATCACCGAGGGGATATACGGCAGGTAACTTATCCGGAACAAGTCTGCGCCACGGCTCCGACATGGTCGGGACCCCGAAGAGTGAGCTGCTTCGGCGGGACAGGCTGTTATTTAAGCTAGCTGTAGTTTCCCCCCTCCTGTGCACCAGCAGGTAATATTAGCTGTTGAGCTAACTGAGCTGCTAGGCCCCAATACAGCCTGGTTTGAAGCCCTGTCAGTAGGTTTATTTCACCCCAGCGGTGCTGGCCACGCTAACCATAACCAAGCAGCCCAGACTAGGATTTTGAACCTCAAAACGTCATCGCTCGGTGCTGTCAAACTGCAGCTACTCCATGTTTAGCAACTTCACAGGAGGGGCTTTTGTTGCCCTCTAGGGCTGTCTGAACTGAACCTGACAGGTTCCACCTCTGTGTGACTTCCTATATTTATACCTGACCAGTCAACAGCCGCTAGTTCGACATCAAGGTCCGGAGATATGGAGGAGCACATAAATTATTGAACTGGCGCCCGCATCATAAAATAGTAAAAGGCTTACAAATCATCTGTGATCAAATGTATATTATACTGTGAAGAAGGGGGAAAAAATGGAAAAATCCCATTATTTATGTGTTAGAACCGTCAAGAAACTCCTGATAATCATAAACATATTGTAGCCCAGCTCTTAGAATGCATCATTAGTATGTCTGTATTTTATACATTATTTAACGTAAATTGCCTGGACTAAGTGCATCCCTTGAATTTGTTCTGCCAATAGGCTCCATCTCATGCATGCAGCCCCAATCAATAACATTAAGCCTCATATCCAATTTTAATTATGTCAAGATCACAGCGTTTGAACATGCCCTAAAATCACTTTTCAAGTCATACATGCAAGCAGGTAAAAATAACTAAATAAAATAAGGGAGCTACAATGTTGTCAGTGCAGACATCCTAGGATTATTTATTTTCATCAGTTTACATTGGAAACCTGTGAATAGTGACCCCAAAATCACAAAACGTTTCTCGGTTTATTGTGTTTTTTTTTTTTTTAACCAAATTGCAACAAAATGCCCGTGATTAATGGTTCTCCCTTTTTAAGTAGGTGGACTAAAATAGAAATACCTTTATTTCACAGTGGGTAAATTCGGGAAGAAATGTCATTAACTTGTAATAGTCCGTTTATTCAGCCAGAGGGTTGCGTTTGTTACTGTGTGCTATGATGTTGTCATCATTGAAAACATTGTTGGAGAACTATCTGCATTTTATCTTGCATTCTTTAATTCAACAATTAATACCCACCTACCCGTGCAGAGTAGCAGTGGGGCTGGGGGTGTGTGTGCTGGTGTCTAGCTCCAGTAGTCTTTGGGTGAAATGTGGGGTACGCCCTTGCATAAATTATTTTCTAATCATTTAAAGAATCTGGACCTTATTTGTGCAAATTAGGCATTTGCTCGCATATCAAATCAGTTGGTATCTTACGCAGGTACATAAAATAATAGACAATTTGTTGATTTAACCTCTTGACCCGAGGATTGTAAACATTGGCATTTTGATACTTGAAAATTATCCGTTTCTCTTCAAACATATATATATATTTTTTTTTCTTTCACTTGACAGATCTGTAATCGAGGTTAACAACTGATCAAACGTATATGTCTGAAGGGGAACTCTTTTTTTTTTTTTTTTTTTCTTTCTGCTTTTTTCAGCTGTCCAAAAGCCTATATATATTTGACTTTAGGTTAATCAAACATACTGTTGTCAGACCAAAATGTCAGCCAAAAGGTATAGTTCTGGTGTCAACACAAATGGAAAAAAAGTGTGACAAAGGATGTTTGGGATATGCTAGCTTAAATACTATAACTGCTGGTTCCCAAAAATGAAGCTCATAATGGAAAATAAAAAGTTGTTTTCAAGAAGAGGACACAGTCAGTAGAGAACTGACCAATATGAAGACTGGAGCGCAATTAGCAGCAGACTTCCTGCATATGGTAACATGTGTATTGTTAACAATGGGGAAGAAAGTCATTGTCGATCGGCAGTGTATAAAAACATGTGTGTTTGCAATTTGAAATACAACTCTTCTCTTTTTTGTTTTCAGTACCTTCCTGTACCTGAAGTTCCTGGTTGTGTGGGCTCTGGTGCTGCTGGCAGACTTTGTGCTTGAGTTCAGGTTTGAGTACCTCTGGCCGTTCTGGCTCTTCATGCGGAGTGTGTACGACTCCTTCAGATACCAGGGACTGGTAAGTGGCTCCGCACTACCACTTAGTGTTTTAATAAAATCGGATGAAGAGCTTGAACACAAACTCGGTATTATCTCAGAATATCCATCCGCAGAAGAGCGCCTCACCAACAACTAAGTTACTGATGCACTGATCAGTTTGTTCAGCTGGTTGATTAGTGGTAGGCAGACTTTCACCACTGAGGGGAAAAACAAGCAAAACATTCAGTGTAGATGTTAGAAATGGGCTGCCAGTCATATCAACTCTTTTTTTTCAATTTCGAGGAAAAAAACAAATAAAAACAATCATTTTAACCCAACTAATAAACCTCAGTGCATCAGTTTAGGATATTACCACTGGAGACATATGACCACAGTTCCTTTCGATAGACTTTGAGTAGATTGTAGAAAAGGACTTTATTCTTGGCAGAGTTGGGTTTGCGACATCTCCCTGGCGGGGGGGGGGGGGGGGGGGGGGTATTGGCACACAGCTGTGATGAAACAGCCTTCAGCAGGTGGATCCACATTTGAGCCTGAAGAAATCTGTCAGAGGAGAATAAATTGGTGAAAGTTACTTTCCATTCTGTTTCGTTAAAGCGGCTTTGAAATGTGGTGAAAAGAGATCCGAGACGTGTAAAGGTTCAAATGGGCCAGCGTCATGTAAATCCCCCACTGCGTCATTAAAAACGAAAAAAAAAAAAGCGTAAAATAGAGCGACAGCAGTGCTACCAGAACTGTTAGATGTTGATGAATGTGCAGATTTAAGCTCAAATTATTCCTCATATTATTATTACTATTATTACTATTACCGAAAGTTACTGATATCCTTTAGCACAATGTTATATTGTTTTATGCTTCTTCTTCTTTCCGGCTAAGTTAATAACAATCTGCCCATTACCTTCTCACCAGTAATACTTCAGTTTAGTTTCAATTCCCCAATTCTCAACAAATGTTGCCTCAGGGCACTTTGAGAGGCAAACGGCTCTGATTTATTAAGTTATTCGGTCCAGTCGTATCGAAAGATTCAAATTCCTTCATGTATTTTCACAGTTTCTAACTGAGGAAACCCTGCTAGCTGCATCAAGCTGACTTTGGAGACCTCCGTCCTCTTGATCGATTTCAGGTTTATCAGATAGTTTCTCTATGTTAGGATCTGCTTGAGCTCCTTTTCTGGTGTCGTTTAGGGGAATTTAGACAGAGCTTCGGTCATACCACCGGTTTATCTTCAAGAGTTTCACTTCCACCATGCAAACAGTCACCTTTTACTGGTGTTATATCATAGATCTACATACAAAGGCATGGCCAGAAGCCTGCTCGATGCATGTTTTAGTGGTCATTCACCAAAAAAATTATTATATTACTAAACTGATAGTCGAGCTGTTTGCCAAATTTGTTGCACCATCTTTTTTCATCATATACTATTTATGGAAAAAAAAAAAACACAATAAAAGAAAATCTTCATCTTATTTGCTGCCTTTTTCCTATATGATTTAGCGTTTAGCTCTGATCAGATTTGCGCTTCAGTAGTCAGGCCTATATCTTCATAATGTATGCTAATGCTGATTTATCACAGCCCTGTTCTTCCTTTGATACATTAAAGCTCATGTACAGCCTGTTCTTGTAAAATGTTTTGTGTAGGTGTTCGTTTGTGTTGCTGTTTCTCAATGAGATGCTTGACAGAGAACAAAACATGTTATATTTACATAATTGTTTTATTTTTTTGTTTAGTTTTTTCACCCATGAGCTAATTGTACTCGCTCAAAGCTGAAAGATTTTCCAACATTTTTAGCTTTTTTGCAAAACAATTAAATTGTTCTCCTTCAAACTTGCTGAAAATGAGATTTGTAAGGATAAATATAGATATTAAGAGGCCATTGATCATCTTATATTAGATTTTTTTTTTTTTATTGCTTGGAGTCATTTTTACCACGTCTGCTTTCTGTTTCAGGCGTTTTCAGTATTCTTTGTTTGTGTGGCATTTACCTCGGACATCATTTGCCTCCTCTTCATCCCGGTGCAATGGCTCTTCTTTGCTGCCAGTACCTATGTGTGGGTGCAGTATGTTTGGCACACCGGTAAGTGTTCCCCGTATCTGATCTTCTTCATATCTCCACGTTTCTGTTGCTTCATTGGGCCATTTTGCAAATTGTGAAGAGATTTCTTTTTCAACCAGCTCTTTTGGCTGTGACGTTTGTGTCTATTTCCTATTAGTCGGTTTATGGGACGCGCTCCTATGATTAACCAGCCTTTTTGTCTTTGTTTCACGTCAATTTCTCAACTGAATGCTTTCCAGAAAGGATGAGTGGGAATCGTGTAAAACCAGCGCTTATTATTGTGTTTGCTTGCTTGCAACAGCAGATTAATTTCAGCAAAATTTGCATGGTGGATGAAAGTGAGCTGCGCTCTGCAGATTACCTGTCAGACTGATTTAGTGGCGTCTGCCTGCATTGACCAAAGGCCAGGTGTCGGATTGTAATCCTAGAGCCTGTGGATGGGTGGGAGGGAGGACCGCAGTGGTTCCCAGTTGCTTTCTGAACTCACCAGTGACATTCAGACTCCCAGCATGTCATAGGAGTATAAATATCTTATTGCGCCCCACGGCTTGGTGTTAAATGTTTTGAGTGCAGTGCTGCCAAGAAACAATGGGTTGGTTCTACTTCAGGGCACACTATATCCCTATTGATTATAGTGTGGTGATGGAAATCTGGAGATAAATTATAGGCCTCTGTTACAGAAAAGTTTGTTTCTTTTGAATGTGAAATATATTGGGTTTTATTCAACAGGCCCATTTTTTTCAGTCATGTCGCTTGATTTAGTTTGACTCTAAATGATGTAATAAAAGCCAAGGTTAAAGGTCTACTTTTCTGGACTTGGCACTATATTTTTAGAAGCACAGGCACATTTATTGTATAAATTTGAAATAAAAAGCAAACATTCTGTGCATCTTTAGAACAGCCGGTCTTAAACCTCACAAACGGCAAGTTTAAAACTGGCGTCCTGACACTTGTGCCTTGTTTTGTTGACGCAGAGAGGGGTGTGTGTCTGCCCACCGTGTCTCTATGGATACTGTTTGTGTACATAGAGGCAGCGATCAGATTCAAAGACCTGAAGAACTTCCATGTGGACCTGTGTCGTCCCTTTGCTGCACACTGGTGAGCATCTGCTCTGTTTTTATCTAAGAGAAATGTACATTTCAAGTTATAATACTGCTACCCTGCTGGCCTATGCTTTATTCTTTCTATACTAATGAGTAATTATGCAGTTATGCCCCGTATTGTTACTTTTTCTAACTATAAAGATAAAGTATACCAATTGTAGCTATAGCTTTTAGGGAAAACAGTGATTTTTTTTGTTGTTGTTTGTTTTCTTAAAACGAACATTGATCTGTACATCCATGAGAACTGAAGCAGAGGTAGCTGTTTTCCACTCTTGTTTCTTTATGCTTCGCTTTGAAGGAGCCAGACTGTTATGGTGGTCTTCATTAATAGTTTCCACGAAACACTTTTGTTTAGAAAGCCTGGAGAACTATTTGTCAAGGCCAGTTCAAAAAACTTGACTTCTTTTAAAGCAAAATATTAGGAAAGGTCCCATGGTATGAGTTCTACATACAGGGTGTTGCAAAAATGTTCATAGCCCTTTAAAACCACAACCGTCAATGTATTTTATTGGGATTTTATGCGATAGAGCTACACAAAACACTTATTCGTGAGTTGGGAGGAAAAGGATATGTATGTATTATCTATTCACTTACAGGTTTTCTTTTAATAATATCCAGTATTTACGACATCTTCTCAGTCAACACAGCATCCTCACAGCATGATGCAGCCACCGCAATGCTTCGCTCTGGGGTTGGTGTGTTCAGTAGTAGTTGACCTCCACACGTAGGTTTTAAAAATATTTTTAGTGCGTGACTACGAAGCGTCCGGTTGACATATTCTTCCACCTGAGGTGCAGCTCATCCAGAGTTGCCACGAACCATTGTTTTGGTTTGGATTAAGAATATTTTCAAATCTTGGGATGTATTTTTAATTTTATTTTTTTTTTTATAACCCAACTCTGGTTTAAACTTTAAGTAAGCAACTTTAGCCCTGACGTGTCTGCTGTGTTCCTTGATCTTCATGGTGCCGTTTGTTCACAATTGCTCCCTAACAAACCTCCGAAGTTATTTTCCTTCCACTTAACAATCACACACCACTTTCTGCTGCTCTATCGCATAAAATATGATGACTTTTGTGGTTGTAACGGGACAAAATTTGAATAAGTTCAAGGGATATTAATGCTTCTGTAAGGTGCTGCTACTACAATGTGTTTGACTCGTTGTTGCCTTGAATAAAATCTGATTTTTCTGTATCCCTCTCTATAGCATCGGCTATCCCGTAGTCACGTTGGGCTTTGGCTTCAAGAGCTACGTTAGTTATAAAATGCGTCTGCGGAAGCAGAAGGAGGTGCAGAAGGAGAACGAGTTTTATATGCAACTGCTACAGCAGGCTCTGCCTCCAGAGCAACAGATGCTTCAAAGGCAAGAGCGAGAAGCAGAGGAAGGTAAGAGTCGGACATGAAGCTCTTTGTGGTGGTAGGAGATACCCAGTTCCATCACTGCAGCTGTTCTCAGTCACGCTTGAGTTTCAGAAGTGTTTCCAGATTGCAAGTTTGTGGTTTAGTCTGCAAAACAAATTTTCTTAATAAGAATGTCACAGGGACTCTAAAAAAAATACTTTTAATGATGCATTTGAACTATTCTGTTTCCAGGGTGGAATGATTATGCAACATCCTTCTGGAGTCTGCAAAAAAATGAGAAAAGTAAAGACAGTATAAAGTAAAATTTTATATAGATAATCCCTGCAGTGTTGGGCTACTTGTGATTTGTACTGGTGGGATACTTGCAAGTGAGCTTTATTAGGTTACGTGTCAACTGCTCAGTTTTAATATAATCAGAAGGGATTAGCAATATAATGTGCCATGAAAAAGTATGTCTGTTTTACAGATATCTTCTGTTTTTACTCTTTTGTCACAATTAAATGTTCTGAAAGATGACGTCAGTAAATTCAAAGATCAATTTTCAAATGATTTCAGCTATTAAGGTAAAAAAAACATCCTAAACAACATGGCTCTATGTGAAAATGTGATATAAATTAGCTGTGATTAAATCCTTTTTTTTTTGGTTCAGTTTCAAAAGCCATGCCCAGACCTCGTTTGTAGAATCGAGATCACTTAATCAGGATCTGTGTGACAACATGAAGTAGGCCAAAAGATCCCAAAAAGCAACACATTATGGCCTGATCCAACGAAATTCAGGAATAGATAAACAAAGTCTATAGCCTCGTTCACAAAGCTGTTTTAATATAAACCTGCAAACACGAGCCTCCTTAAGAGCTGCCTTTGGGTGTTTATAAAGCTCTTTGAATTGCTATATATATGCATATAAATATTGCTTAACACTTCCTCTTTATATATATCTATATATCTATATCTATATCATTGTGTTCTCTTAATCCCTTTAAGCAGCACCAGCTAAAGGATTATCTGAAGGAGACACACCTCCAGTGTCACAGAATGGCGCCCCAGCCAATAAAAAGCCATCTGTGCCATTCCCAGAGCTGGAGTATAAAGAAAAAGGGAAAGAAGGACGAAGCGGCGGGGATAGTAAAAAGCAACAGAACAGCATCCTGCCGTCTTCGGTGGACTCTAAACTCCAAGAGGTGGAGTACATGGAGAAACATATAAACAACAAGAGACTGAACACAGAGCTGGGCAGCACAGAGAACCTGCTGCTTAAAGAGGACAACAATTCCTCCTGTTCATCTTCATCCTCCTCCTCCTCCTCCAAAAATTACAAAAATGCTAACACCAACGCCGTAATGCTCACCTCCTCGCCGTGCGGCCACAGCGCCACCAACGGCAGCGTGCCCTCAGCGCAGCCGCCCTCCGCGGGGAAGAACGAGAAGAAGCACAAGCTAACGGCGGGGAAGGGGACGTCCGGCAGCTCCCACCGGGATCCCACAGACAACTGCATCCCGAACAACGAGCTGAAAAAGCCAGAGGCGCTTGTTAGGTATGAAGCACAGCCACCCACGAAGAACTTACAGCTCCATACCATTAAACTGAAACATCTCTATTTGCAAATACCACCTCTTTAAGTTGCATGTTGATGTTTAAAGGCTGTGTTGGTCTTGAGTTAAGGTTGAAAGTTCCCTTTGAGTCCCGTGTTAGATGTATTAAAGGCTACTTTTATTTGAGCGGGGAACCCGAAGGGGGAAATTAAAGCCTCAAAAGTTTTTGTGCAGATACGATGCAGGAAATGGCGATGGTTAAAATACTTCGGATAGCAGGAAATGTTATGACGAGTCTCCGGTCAGATAGGATAGTAGGTTTGATGTTTGTTTTAGTTGTTGGCAAATGTAGTTGTCTAAATGGGAGCAGAAGAAGCTTTAGCTGGAGGGGCACCAATCAGCTGGCCACAGATTGGAAAATGAAAGAATTTTCCTTAATTTGCTCTAATCGTAGTCCATCAAGTCAAATACTGAAACATCTGATTTATCTTTTCTTCCCAATTCATAAATGCACCAAAAATCAAAACTGCCACCACTTTCAGGCAACACACTTCAACTTTGGTTAATAATCTTTGATACACTTGAGGGACATAAATGTTTTGATGCACCACGGGAATAATCTTGCAATTCCTTCATTTTCTGAAGGAACGGGTTGTTATTAGTGCGTCTTTTTCTATGTGGTTAGGTTTTGTGCAGCTCGGTTGCAGATGCCTCTGGGGAACAGCTGAAGGATAGCCGATGGAACAGCTGTCCACAAGTAAAAGTAGAAGGAAAAAAAGAAACTGATTATCTAAAACGTCCCATCCATACATTTGTCCCATCCTTTTAAATTCAGTTCAGTTCAGAAATACTTTATTAAGCCCAACGGGAAATGAAATGCTGGTGTAACTCATAGATGTTTCTTCAGCGAGTTGTTATAGATACAGATGGCTGCAGGCAGGAAGGATCTGTCTGTTACAGCTGGTGAAGATTCTCAGTCATCCAGGTCATGGTCATTCCAAAAAAGTAAAAAACAAAACAACTGGTATCTTTCGAGAGAAAAAAAAAAAGAAGTCCAGTTTTGTTTTTTACTTTTTTGGTCTGTTACAGCTGATCTGGAGGAGCCTCCGACTGAAGACGCTCAGGGTTATCCATCATTTTTACACAATCATCTCTAAAAGTTCTAGCTCTTATGCCGTTCTCTAAGCAGAACGGCATAAGAATTACCCACCCAGGTAGTTAAGAGACTGTAAAAATAAGAAATTCAAACAAATGTCTATTATCACATCAGTGACCACTGTTAGCTGTCAACTTTGAGAAGTTTTGGACTCGTAGGCTTTTTTGTTGACAGTTTTGTGGCTGTTTTATACCACCTTCTGCTGCTCTTCTCTTCCAGAACCAACTCTTCTGGACAAAAGTAGCTGCAAAAAAAAAAAAAAGAAAAAAAAGGAAAGGTTTCCTACAAATAAGCATATCTGTTTTCACTCCCACCTGGCACAGACTGGAGCAGGACATTAAAAAGCTGAAGGCGGACCTGCAGGCCAGCCGGCAGGTTGAGCAGGACCTGCGCAGCCAGGTCGGCTCGCTGGGCAGCGCCGAGCGCTCCATACGCACCGAGCTGGGCCAGCTGCGGCAGGAAAACGATCTGCTGCAAAACAAGTAAGGAGCACATCTCTGGGAAGAACAAACGGTAGAAAAACCTGAAAAGGTTTTCAAATGTAGCTAATAAGATTATGTGGATTGTTTAATTGTTTTAGTTTCTAGTTTTGCTAAACTGTCAGAATTCATTTCAGATTCCAGTACCTCTTGTTTCAAGTTGCCGAATGCGTTCTGCGTTGTTTTTCCGTGCACTAGGCTTCATAACGCTGTGCAGGCAAAACAAAAGGATAAACAAACAGTTGGCCAACTGGAGAAGAGGCTCAAAGCAGAACAGGAGGCCCGAGCTGCTGCAGAGAAGCAGCTCACAGAAGAAAAGAAGAGAAAGAAATTAGAGGAGGCCACAGCTGCCAGGGCAGTAGCGCTAGCAGCAGCGTCTAGGTACGTCGTCGTCTGAGTTTTTCCTCCAGTGGCTTGTTTGGTACTGAGATTTACTCCAATTCTTCTTCTCTATTTCCAGAGGGGAGTGCACAGACACGCTGCGGCGGCGAATCACTGAATTAGAAGCAGAGGGTAAAAAATTAACAATGGACATCAAGCTGAAAGAGGAGCAGATACGAGATCTGGAAATAAAGGTTCAGGTAGGCGTGCGTTGGTGCTAAGAGATGGCAAGAAACTCCGTTTACACGTTTAACCTGTAGAATAGGATCAGCACGGGCAGCTCTGGTTTCTTGCTTTATCCAGTTTGATCTTCAGAAGTTCATCTGGATGAAAATGTTGGGTTTTAGTCAGTTTTTGTTTCGTTTTTCATGAGCTTCATTACTTTGTTTGCACCAATAGAAATAAGGTTGAGTCAAAATAGGAAATGTCCAAATTGCTACTCTTGCCACAGAGTTAGAGAACTGTGGAAAAGTTCATTGGTTTGTAATATTCTGTAAATTAAGCAGTCTGGCTTAAAGCTACTAGCCACCCTTTTCTGTGGAATATAGTAAAATGTGTATATACTAGAACATTTTATGGTCAGCTTTTGTATTTGTTTTAAATTGGTTTTTAAATTAAGGTAAAACCCACCTTTCAAAAAAAATTATAATAATTTTTGCACATGTAACATGCCTCTGGTAACATCCCATGAGGGAAGAAAACACACATCTTTGAAGATGTTAATTTCCTCCTTATTCACATGTTTTACTCAGATTCCTCCTTAAAGGGGCCTGGTCACGAACAATTACTTTACAAATCTACTTCAGTAGCTCACTCTGGTTGTGTGCAAAGGTTTCCCGATTAAGTTATTACACCCTGGTGGCTTATTATATTTAATTTCTGTGTTTGTTAGTAAACAAAGCACATTTTTGTATATTTACCACAACAAGACCACTTGACCGGAGGTAAGATATTGCGCATGCGCTCAACGAGTAAACGAGAAGATGCAATGCAGCTGAGCAAGTCAGAAAAGTCTTGCGACTGTGCGAAAAGACAGAGGTTAAGTAACCATAACCCTGTAGATCGGGTCGGTCTTCGACCACGCCGAGCTGTCACTTTGCTGCGAGCCGTTGCCGGGCGGTCCACTGGCGCGCCATCGAGTTCTCTGATCGTGCCTCGGTTCTGCCAGCAGATGGACAATGTTTATGTCTGCTGATCGGCCCGGTGAAAAGTTCTTTTCAGGCTCAAAAAGGACCAGTGCATGCTTTCAGGACGAATGCTTGCCGTGTATCGTTTCATTTGAAGATGAATAGGTTTGTTTTATGGCCATAGTACGTGACTCGGCCCCTCTAAGGGGTTCTTACTTGTATTCAGAAAGGCTGCATCAAAACGCTTGAGTCGTACTTAGTAAAACGGCACGGCTTTCAGGGAAAGCTGTCAAGAACGAAAACGTTTTGTAAAGCACACCGAGGCACACTGGAATTCCTAATCGAAGGTTTTCAAGACAAGTTGGTATAAGTACCCTATGGTTTCTTGAGGCTTCAAGATGATTTAAATCCCAAACTATGTTTTCAGTCTTGCATCAGACTGCATGCGACGCTGCTGTACTGGCAAACTAGCTGTATAAGGTGGTTCAGGCAGAAAATGGCGTATTCTCATTTTACAAGGGGCGATTGTGCACGAATACCAATCTGATAGAAACAAGCTTATAAGCTGACTCGCACCAGGTGAAGCTCTGAAGACAGTCGCTGTCATGCAGTAGTCGGCGCTTGTTTTAGCCTGACCACTCCCTGCCAGATGTGGGTCAAACTGCCTCAAACATGTAAAGTTGAACCTTTTTCAACTCAAATCCTTCAGATTCTTTGATACCTGCATCTTGTTGGACAGGTTAACTTGGCTCATCAGCCTGTTGTGATGTGTCCTTCATTACCTTGCTGTTTTGTTTTCTATTATCAGTGTACAAGTGTTTGTGAAAACGAATACTCCACTAGATGGCTTGTTTAGTATCTCTTTCCATAAAGTGTTTCTGGGTGATTGTCTGACCTTGTTTGCATAACTTGTTTGTATCTCAGGAACTTCATAAATATAAGGAAAATGAAAAGGACACAGAGGTGCTGATGTCAGCGCTGTCAGCGATGCAGGACAAGACTCAGCATCTTGAAAACAGTCTGAGCGCAGAGACCAGGATCAAACTGGACCTCTTCTCTGCACTCGGAGATGCCAAAAGACAGCTGGAGATTGCACAAGGTGCCCAAAAATGTTTGCTAATTTGCTGTCGGTATTTAAACACACATTTATTGTTGTATAATTGAACTACCAAGATAATCGGATCACAATTTTTTTTTTTATTTTTTTTTTTAGGTCAGATCCTTCAGAAGGACCAAGAAATCAAAGACCTGAAGCAGAAGATAGCAGAAGTTATGGCCGTCATGCCCAGCATCTCTTACACAGCCGACACCAGCAGCATGACCCCCGTGGCCCCCCACTACTCCTCAAAGTTCATGGACACCAGTCCCTCCGGCCTGGACCCCAACGCTTCCGTTTACCAGCCTCTCAAAAAGTGACCGTTTTTTTCTTTCTTTTCTTTTTTCCCCTGTTCCGTTCTGCCCCTCCTTTTTCCTCCATCGGCCCTCTCTCCAGTTGTCCTGCCCCTGCAGGCCCGGTCATGTCGCGGCCCAGAACTCGTTTTTTTTTTCCCTTCTTCTTCTGTTCTCTCTTTTTGCCAGGTCAGAAGGATGTTGTATTGTGTGACTGTGTTTGTTGTAGTTAAAACAAAAGACAAAAAAAAAAAAAGATACCCAAAACAACTTAAATCCCTGGAAAATTAGGACGCCTCGGTTGTTTTTATTTAAATGTCTAGTGAAACCTCACAGATTCAGGCGTGTATCTTCATCTCAAGGGTGCTGCCCCCCCCCCCCCCCCCCCTCAGAAGCAGATGACTTTTCTTTCACTTTATTATCCTCTGGTTCACATCCCCAAGTATTTGGCACTTCGTTTTTGCAACATTTGTACAACCAGAGGAGTGCATTTCCCCACATGGAACAACTCAGAACCAGACAGAATTTAGCTTTCTGCTGCTTGGTTGGCTGTTTTCTTTCACTCCGCACATTTTCTTTAAAAGAAAAGAAACACGGGAAGAACAAAGGTTGAAACAAACTGCGGGTTAAGTTGTGTGCAGGCCCCGTCTTTTACGAGATACTTGTGGTATACCTAACCTTGGTTAGGAATACCACAAGTATCTCGTATCAAGTACCAATTTTTTTAAAACCCCAGTATACATTGAGACTGCTAGTCGGCCCATGCCTGCTTGTGCGATGACTCCTCAGCGCTCTGCATGATCTCAGTGCCTCGAGGTGAGGGCTAAACGTCGGGCAAAAGCTTCTCAAACAGCTGCGAAATACTTACCAAGCGTCCGATCTTAACACGCGCTTTCGAAGAGCTGTTGTTTGCGTCAAATTAACCAGATTCATCAGTAATAAAATGTGCAAATTTAAAAGGCAGCCACCAGAGCTCGTCTGTGCCGCCCGAAACCTCCACTCTTTCAGCTCTGCATGTTGAAAACCCCACTGACGGGCGAAGCGGCATCTAAAAACGGAATTTGGAAATCAAAACTTTGAAACAAAATAATCCAACCTTCAGAGACTTTAACACCGCTTTTTCTTTAACGCGTTCAAAGAACGTGCCGCGGATACATTCGTCCAGATATCTGTCAACATCCACCTGAACACCACTTAGTGAAATCTAATGCAGGCAGAAGATTTGGTCACTTGTTCTGTTGTGAACGCTGTATTAAAGTTGAAAAAACTGTTTTGTTTTTGTGAAAGTTGCAGTGTTTGCAATCAAGGGTTTAATGCCTAATTGCCTTGCTCCCATTTCTGGTATTGTCCCCCCCCCCCCCCCCCCCTCCTCCACCGGATAAAGTAATAAGCTTATGTGGTTTCACCATCGCCTGGAACGATCATGCATCTGGTTTCGTTCAGCCACTGTAGACGGAGAAGCGTTCGCTACCTTGTTCTCCCGCTCAGATTGCTGTCGTTGGCTTCTTGACAAATGTTGTGAAAAGTGACGGTTTCAGTCAGTTGCTCCGTCAGCTGATTGGCGAGCGTAAACAGACGTTTTTGTTTTTTGTTTTCTATGCCCACAGTCACGGTTAGGTTTTTCTCCCAGGTCTGACCTTGGCTGCGCTCTCGCTCTGTGAGGTTTACAGGAAATAATAATAATTAAAAAAAAACAATTCTTCTTGCAAACTTTTTTGCTTGTTTCTGTTATTTTCTGTTTCATCCCATTTACTGAAAATCTCTTTAAAGGCTTTAAGGGAATAAATAGTAAAATGATGACTAAGTTGTATATAGCCAGGGCCTTCTATGTGTTGCCTTATGTGATATTTTACTCTTAATTAATTTTTTTGACAGTGCTGTTAAACAGTATTTGCCCCCTTATAGATTTCTTTTTTTTTGTCACACTTGAATGTTTCAGATCATCAATTAACTCAAATGATGCTCCATTAATTAAGAGGAGACGGCTAAAGAAACCAACCTTGCCCAGTGTGAAATAGCAGTGACCCTAAACCTGAAAACTGGTTGTGCCTCTTGGCAGCAGCAGCAGCAGCATTAAGCAATTAGTGTTTTTATATTAATGTGGAGGAATTGGGGCCCTCTTGTGGTGGCTGAATTGTTTGAATTCAGCCACATTGGAGGATTTCTGAGCAGGAACAGGCTGTTAAAGGTCACACCACACGGAGTTCAAGCCCTGACTTTGACTAGGCCACTCCAGAACCATGATCCATGCTTTAGTCATTGTCCTGCTGCACAACTCAAGTGCCTTTGAGCCTAAGGTCACAAACCGATGGCTACACAACGCATTATCTTTTGGGGTTTTCTACTTGTGCAGGTCCTCGGTGTAGCAAAGCTTCATGACTTTTTTCCCCCCTCTGAAATGCTGTGTAGTTTTTCATATAACACGACACATTCTATGAGATCTTTGCGTCTAATCAGTCCACAGAATACAGTCGAGATGTTTTTTGAGATGGGCCTTTGTGTTATTTTTGGCCAGCATTTGCTTCTGCCTTGGTACTCATCCATGGAAGTACTTTTTTTCTGTTATTGAACTGAATCATCAACCCTAAATGAATCAAGTGAGCTCTGCGACGCTTTAGATGTTCTACGTTCTTTTGGGACGTCCTGGATAAGGAGGGCGTGCTCTTAGAGTACTTTTGGTAGGCCGGCCATTCCTGGGAAGGGTCACACCGTATTTGTGGATGATGTCCTGAAGATTTAGAAGTGGCTCTGTAAACCTTTTGTGAGACGGACAGATATCAGTGAATCGGTTTCTTACATGTTCTTGAATTGCTTTAGATTGGAGATGATGGATTGCCAGAATTTTTGACATACTTCACGTTGTCAAGGTCGGTTTAAGGAGTCATTTGACTCTTATTGTTGGTAGTCAGGCTTGGATGTCTCCAGTCAAATTAAAATCAGCTTTTAAAAATGTTCTCAATCACAGTTAATGTATGATTTTCCATGGGATGAGTTGGATAGTTTTTCACCCCATATAGAAGTTTGATTTTATTTTTATTTTTTTTAAGGGCTCCTTTTCTCAGAGCTGCTGTGCTGGTAACCTGAAGTGCAACGTCGTATCTTACCCCTAGGGGGCAGTGTCAACCTCCGCAGTGTCAATCAAATCAGATTAACTCTGTCCACAAAGGATCTTGTTAATTAACTCTGGCGAGACCCATTATTCTCTCTTTTTTTAAGACCATAAAATCCCATTTAGCGCTGACAAAAGGAAAGCGCTGAATAAAATCTGCCTGAGCGCTACTGAGCATGTCTGTTCAAAGGACTGTAACCACAGCAGTGGGACGTCTGGTGGCTAGATGAAGGCCAGGAAGAAATCCTGAATATTTTTTTTCTTTCCCTTTTAACCTCACAGTCCTGCATTCTTTACATTTCTGTATCTGGATTGACTTGCAGAGATTTTGACCCCTAAATCTGATTTCTACTCAGATATATCCTGAATGTACTGTCCTGAACTGACACATTTTGATCTTAGTGATAAGTCCTCCAGCTCATGTTTCCTCTTTCTTCAGGATGAGGAACCTCCTCCTAACAAGGACAATGTATTTTAATGCATGAAAGAAGCTCCTTGCTCAGCATTCTGCCACATACCAGGCTTCCTGAAACACCTGATAAACCTGCGCAGCGAGAAAAAAACCAAAGGGCAGAAACTCCTCATTCCTTCCCTCTTTAACATAAATGTATTATCAACCCCATTCTCGGCAGCTTATTTATTTATATAGTACAAAGCCCAGGTCAACCACTGGTTTGCTTTTACTCATAAGGTTATCACAAACCTGCTGTAAATACATTTTAAAAACAATGATGATCTAAATTAGTTTCTTTTCGAGGCAGAATTAGCAATGTTGGTCAACCTTTTTACGTACCCCTCTCTAATTTTTACCCTCTTGGCTGTTGTTTGGTATGTCAAGGTAGAATTTTCCACACTTCAGCCGTTTCTGAGGCTGCAGCTGCCTGAAAAGCAGCCGCGCTTTACAAAAACTACTGAGCAGGAAAAAAATTGAATACTGCTGCTTTCAGGTCGGATTATCTTCGACAGGGAAGCAGGTATGGGTCACTTCATACCGAGCTTCGAACTGATTATATCATTAATGTTCCCTAATGTGTCCCCAGGGACCCTCTGAGCTTGTGTATCTGGGCTTGTCAGCATGTGAAGTCTGGTTCTGCAGGATTCTTTGCAAGCCTTTCTCCTGAGTGGTTTCTTCTAAAAGGCCAAAGATGTAAGGTGGGAGTAATACAGCATTGAGATGTAACCCGGTTTCAACTGAAATCTACAGATAATTCCCAATAAATGTGGGGTTTTAGCCTATTTAAGTTTGAAGTCAACGATTATTTACACTTAGGAGTTACTTCCATAGGAATTTCTGGTTGACCAATACTTAATTATTTTTGACCACTAAACATGTATTGTTAAATATGCTCAATACACGGTGAAATTACATTTGTTTTAATATATATTAAGCAGAAATCACCTCCTGTTCGGCAAATGCTGGCTTAAGAACAGGTTGTTTGGGTCAGATGCTACTAAGGAAAAGTAGCAACATAGTAAAGAGAGAAATGAATACTCCAATCTTTGCCCTACAGCTGAGAAAACAAAAGCTCAGAAATCTCTTATGGAAATGACCTTTTGAAAATAATATTCCAAACAATCACATTTGAAATATGTGACTTTATCGAGAATGAAAGAATATAAAGCAAACAAAATTACAAATGATCCATACCACTTGATTTAAAGTGGTTGTACCAGCATATTTTGGAGTGGCTTGGCTGGGGGTCTGAATCTAATGGACTGATTAGGGTGATGGTATGGAGGTCTTTCACTTCCACTTGAAATTGGTGCTCAATGCAAAAAGATGAATTATCAAACATGGCAGTGGAGACATACAAAAAGCTTGTCAGTCGATATAAGAACCATTCGGTTGCTGGCAAATCCTAATAAAGGCTTTTTTTCAGTGTTTACTGAGAAGGGCAGAACTGTTTTCCAAAAATAATTTACATTCCTTTTGCTAAAGGTAAATAAATTCAGATGTACATTTAAAATAATTTTCGTTTCACCTAGAATGTAACAGGGTTCAGCTATAAATACGTAACGCACGCACTGATTCACACACTGACTCGACCCAGCCCTTCTTCTCACCGCACCGGCTCAGACTCTCCTTAAATTTACAATCCACCTGCGGAGGTGAGTCAACTGAATGCGTGACGTGTCCGGATCGTTTTGTCTCGGGAGCCGCTGCGGGTGGGAGCAGCAGAACCGCTCCGAGGCTTCAGCGAACAACAGGCACGCCGCGACTACCGCCTCTGCCGCGTCCGCTACGCTACAACCGCTTGCGTAACACCACAAAGCGAGCGTAGCGCACGCACGTTATCCGGCTAATTTGCATACATAACACCGCCCAGGGGACGAGCATGATAATCCGCCGTCGAGAGAAGCCGAGCTGAGCTGAGCAGAGGGGAGAAGCAAAACTGCAGAATATTAATATTTGAAAAAAAAAGTTTGGACGTGCGAGTGGCTTTTTAAATCGAGGAGGAGAGTCGACAGAGACGGACAGGCGCTCGGTGGGCTCTTCACCCCACTTCTGGCTTGAGAAATGGACGCTTTGAAATCCGCTGGAAGGGCAATTATACGGAGCCCGAGCATTGCCAAACAGTCGTGGGGAGCAAGCAGGCATAAAAGTAAGTTGTACTCTGTTGCTCGATGCGTTACGGTGGTTTGCGTGTTAGCGTTAGCTGGCGTTGTAACCAAGCTAGGCTGTGTGTGTGTGTGTCTTTTTTTCATCTCAGCTTCACAACTTCTGTTGGCTTTAAAATGTTTTACAATGTGAAGGGGAGATGTGCGAGTTACCAGCCCGGCGGGGCAGAGATAGACTTCAGGAAGCACAGACGCGTTTGAACTTGACACTTGGTGGCAAAGCGGACTTTTTTTGCGGCTTTTCTGAATAAGTCCAGTTCTTAGGAGTCCGCGAGGCGGCTCAGACCCCGAGCGGGGGCGCGCGCGCCAGGACCCGAGTTGGACCAGAGTTGAAGGAAATCCTGCCGCTTACCCGTCGCCTCAGTTTTCGCAGCCCGGGGTGGTGTGCGGTGTTTAACGGGCTCAGCGGGGAGCTCCAGCCTCCCAGGATACACACTTAGGAGCCACACGGAAGGCGGCCGCCTTCGTGGCGAGCCTGTGCAGTCTTGTTGCTATGGAGATACGCAACGTGAAACGAAAAAGGAAAAAAAAAGAAAACGCACGAGTCTACCGGAAGCAGCGGTGGAAAATTCTTCAAATATTGGACATTTCTGACCCGTTTCTGGTCGAATTGGCAACCAGGAATGTGTTCACCAGTGTAATGTCTGACTGTGACTTTTATGCTGCTGCCGTGGGGTTTCACATGTGCGCAGATCTCACTGGTTTGTCTCCACAGAGGGGGATGCCCCCTGTCTCAATGCCCCTCTCATCTTTTAATTTGAAGACAAAAGAGCAACTGGCTGCAAGGTGTGTTACAGAGCGCAGCTGATGACTTGTTTTGGGTAGAGGACAGAGAGGGATGCACATCCAGCCTGTCCTGGAATCTCATCCCGATCTGGACTTGTGTGCCGTGGCTAAACGTTTTGACATTTAGACAGACACGGGCTATCATCCATCCATGTGCACATTAAGCTGATGTTCCTGTTTTTACATGTGATTTAAGGAGGTCTTGATCTTCCTCTTTTTTTTTCTCTTTGTTTTTTGACTGTTGCAATGTAATTACAGTTGAGCTGTGAATAAAAGACAGTCTGTCTCAGTGTCAGATAGTGTTGTAAAGAATAGGACCAAGGTGCAGACCAGAGCTGAGAAGCCACACTTTGAATAATGAGTGATTTATTAAATGGAGACAAAGGAAGGCTTACTAGATGACAGGAACCAGAAACACGGCAAGGATGAGACCAGGGCTCCACCCGAATACATCTAATAATAGCTCCTGTTCCTTGGCCTTTCACGGGGTCAACAGAAAGAAGACTATCAAGGGTAGGAAAGGAGCTTCTGACTGCTGTGGCGATTTCGGACAGCCTTTAACTCCGACACGAACGTACACGGGTGATGGGAGCCAGGTCTGGCCCTACAGCCTTCCGAAAATGAACTACAAAGTGCATGCTCTCTTCTCTCCGGCCATTTGTTAATTTCCGTGAGGTGGGCTATGCTTATGTCATGTCACGCAAAGGATTGTGGGATTCCTTATAGCTCATTAGCACCGGGTAGCGATATCGCAAGCTTCCTATACTAAATTAGCTGCGAGAGGAAGCATACATGCTCGTATGCACATATCACGGCGATCGCTAACACTCTTCTGCTTTGGCTAAACAGTCCTTACCCAACAGAGGTATTCGATTGGAGCCCAGAACAAGGTAGCATGACGGAGGACCTAACAAACTTATCGAGGAGGAGCAATTAAACACAGGTGAACTGAGAAAAGGCAGTTAAGCTGCAGGAGAAGGAGGACAATGAACTGGCAGGTGCAGGAGGATAACAGAATCTAACGGGGAGAACGGCCAGATACGACGGAAAGACCCAACTAAACTAAGAAGGAGCAGCTCTAACAGAGCTACTTAAATAATAAAGAACAGACGCTAACTAAAACCGGAATTAAATCTAACATAGGGGTGTGAACAATAATTCAATATCAATGTACAATATACTGCAATATTACTTTATTCAATAAAGGTGGTATGACATTCCCAATATATCTCAATATACATTACAGTCTATGATTACAGCATTTATCAGTGACTGACGTTTTGGGTTTCATTATGTTTTATTTATTAAAGCAAATATTTCTAAAATGTTATACTGGAGGAGTTTCATAAACATGGCGAAATAACCGTCATACGTTTGTACAGGCATCTGTTTTGGGAATTCTTGGCAGTCTTTCTGAGGCTTTTGTTTTATTTATATCGATATTGTAATTATATCGTATTGACAGAAATTAGGAAATATATCATGATGTATAAGTTTTGGCCATATCGTCCAGCCCTAATCTAACAGTTACAAGAATGCACCATTAACGTGCATACAGAGCAGAAACTAAACTAATGGCAGCAACAAGGATCTAAGGAGACATGATACTAGAAATGTAAACATAAACTACAGGATCTCAAGGGAGCTATAAGAAGTCATCAAACCCCTGGGGATCCTGACACTCAGCTTACTGTGTCATGCTCCAAAGTGGACATTGTCTTTTTGCATGCAACCCAGTTCTAGTTTACCTTGTATTTCCATGCCCTTTGCCGGGGGTTGCACTATTTTTGACATGCAGCAGTTCTAAGTTTAGGTCAGAAGCAGATTTTTGCTCATGGAAACTAGTTCTGTGGCTTCAATGAAGCTGTTCACTTTTTTGACATATTTATTTCCCCTTATTCACCCTGCGTAAGCATGCTGCTGCCTCTGATAAGTTCCTGAATGTTAGCCTTGCTTAATAACATGGTCATTATCATTTTTCTCACTATTTAAAGTAGGGGTGGTGGTTTGTTTTCCATCTGGCGCTTCCTTTGGATCTGCTTCCTGTTTGTTTTTGACTGTCTGCTGAGCAGACTGAGAAAAATGTCCCGTTTTTGATTCTGTTTGTTTCTTTTAAGTGGTGGTGGTGGTGAGGTTGTATCATCAGCACTATTTTAGAGCATTGGAGGTATGTTTTAGTTACCAGAAAGAAAATTGTGGTAAGCAGAAATTTCTTGTCCGTGTCGAAGAGAAACGGCTTTCAGACTTTTTCCCAGTCATGTAAGTGGTATTTTTGGTGTTGTCAACACTGAAGCAGCAGCTTCTCTGAACGCCTTCGTGGTCTAACCGTGTGGATGGATGAACTGGAATGTGTACAGTGTGGGTGATGCTGCCTCCAGAGATCAAAGTTGGGACTAATCTGAATTTTTTACAGTTTTCACATGGTGTCACAGCAGTGGAATCAGCTGGTTTGGCGTTAAATGATACATTGGGAATAAAAATAAAATATTTCTATAATGGCTTTCCTCTCACTACTATTCCAAAATGTGTCGAGTGTAAGATTAATCGTTGTCCCCAGATTGTCCCACCTGAGCTGTGGATCTCGACACCTCCTCCAGAGTTATCTTGGGCTTTTTGGCTGCATAAATTAAGAAAGCTTTATTTCTGCTTCATGTTTATTTTACACTAGAACTGACTGGTTCTTTTTATGTCAGTTTCCCCTACCTGTTCGGCCCTGCAGAATGGGTGGACTGTCCTGTGTCCCCTGTACAAAGTCAGCGAATGAAAGGGGAGGGGGGCTGCCATGCTGTAACGGAGATTGCTTCCCGCAGGATTCCTTTATGGTGTAGTAAAACCGCTACTGATTTACAGCACCGTTGGTTACTATGGATGAGTGTGCCGCCTCTGTGTGTGGGTCTGACAGTGGTGTCATGTGGAGACGGGGCTGCACAATCCTGCTTTGTCACAGTTTTTCCTGAAGGGCAGCTTTAATCCTGTGAGGGGAAAATAGATGTTTAGCGTCGCCTGGTTCTGGCTGACACAGCTGCCAAAACATCACACTCCGAAATGTCATAATAGTTATTTTAGAGCATTTATAATGAGCGTTGGGATACCCGGTTGCAGCATAATGATTATGTGAGGCAAGCAGCAGCCGATCTCTGTGTCATGTTGAATGTGGCTCTTGGAGCCTCGGGGGATTGTTTTTCTTTTAGATATATAATCCAAAAGTAAGAAACACCCTTTAAAAAAGTTAGTAATAATAAGAGCGTCTTTGATGGGCTCCACTTTTACACATCCGTTCTTCTTCCAGTAAACTTGGCAGGAAGCAGACTGGTTCACTAGTTCTCTTTCATGGTGGGGAATAATTGATGTAATCTTCTTTAGCCATATGTCGAGGCATATGCTCATGGAGTTGATCAGCTTCAGTGTCAGAAGATCTTGGTGAGTAGAGGAAAAGAGAATTAAAACAGGAGAGGAAGCTTACTACTGCTACTAATAACATTGCGAATGCAAATTGATGTCAGCCTGGAAGTGGTCATGGTGTAGTGGATTCATTGTTTTACACATTTCTGCATACTTCTGTGTAATCTGTTCAAAGCAAAGGCCTTAAACTGTATATTTCCTTTTTTTTTTGGTACGTTTTGCATCATTAGAACATGTTGATGTACCTTAATTGGCTGTGATAGATCTTAAGGGTGTTTTTTTTAACAAACTAGAACTAAAATGAGGTTGTTACTATCAAGGTAGCATGGGTTCCTCTTCACAGAGGAGAAATATTTAGGTGAAACCCTCGCTATAAGCGGTCTGCAGGTCGGAGGAAATCCCTCAGGTTACATGGACTTACCTTGTATTCGATGCTCATCGGAATCAGAAATTATTAATTTTGATATTTATTTCCTTTTTCTTAATCAGTGTTTTTTGGCTGGCAGAAGTTGAAGGGTGTCCCTCTAAAGATGCTGACAAGCATGTATGAGCAGATTAGTAGATGAAACATATGGCAGATCTGTGGTCTGTCAACTGGTTAATCTTATCATTCCCTGCAAACAGAGATTAGATGTTTCTAAAAACTTCTACCATAAAATCAATTATTCCATCATGAGCTGTAATTTTGCCTTACAGCTATCCCCCCATTTATTTAAATCCTGGGTAAAGATGTAGAAATGCAACACGCCTTAAAATAAATTCATCTTTTATTGCAGTACCACCATCTAATTTAGTAAAATAAGATATTAAATTCCTTTACCGTCCCACAATTCCCAGGGCCTTTGGAAGGGGCACTGGCCCCCAGCATCAGATCCATCATTAAACTTAATAGTGGGCCTGAGTGCCATCATATAGATTTTATTTTTGTTTTACACCACATCCATCTGAAATATTTGTTTGATAGAAAACTCATAGTTGATGTTAATGTGTTATTGATGAACTACAGTAAAACCCTGCTTTTGCAGTTTATAAATGCTTAATGCTAACCCATCTGCCATCATTAAAGGCAGTGTCGGCAAATTTTTCCTGGAAGTTTCCCCAAGTCCCTTTTTGAATAACTTTGCATGCGCAAGACTGTCTTACCTGCTCTTCTGCTCTTCAGGGGGTTCACTGAAAAAAATCTCCCAAATCCACTCTGGTTTCATTTCTTTCTACTGAGGCCTTCCTCTTCTTCTCATAAACATGAACTCGGGTTGCTTCTTGCGACTCTCAGCCATGTTCAAAGTATACAGTGAGAGCAGCGGAGCTACAATGAAGCTAATCGCTAGGCTAACTGCTAAGCTAACCAAATAAATAAACACTAGAAGTGCAAATGTACAGCCAGCAAGAAGAAACTAACAAGGAACGTGCACACACAGGCGTTACATGAGCGCGTCAGAGTGATTGGCAGGTGGGACAACCAATAAATAAGGGGATTCCCCTGGAACTTGAGGGACAGAGGGGGTGAGAGCAGAACCAAAACTGACCAATCCCTGCGCTTTGGACCGAATGGCAGGGATTGGTCAAGAGTTTTTACAGGCCTGCAGCTCCCACAGAGATCTTTTTTTTTATTTTTTATTTTTTAAGAAAAACCTCCTTTTCTGAATGTATTGACTACTGTCAGGATGGAAGGACCATTTAATTCAGTATAACAAAAAGTGTTTCCAAACAGGATTACCAACAATAGCTTTGACTGCCATCAGAAAGGTATTTCTTATATTTCAGTTCTTCTACAAAGAGCCTTGGTATATTTTTGAAACTTGGCAGAACCATTGTGACACATCACAGCAGACGTATCATCTCTGCAGCAGCTCCCTGTTGTTAAAGGGTTGGATTTTAGACCTTGTTGATGGCCCACAAAGCACTGAAGTGTCTCTGGTCTGAGTGCATTTCAGAGTTGCTGGTCAGTCTGAACCATATAGAGTGCTCAGGCCTCTTCACTCTGTTTACAGGACCAGGATTAAACAAGGAAGGCAGGATTTAGTTTATCACCTCTGGAACCAACAGTCTGAAAACCTGAGATTACCAGAAACTGTTTGTTCTTTTAAAGCAGGTCTGAAAAGATTACCGATACAGGCCAAAGCAAGCTTTACCTTTTCTCTTGTCTCTGTTTTTTACTTTCTTGGATTTCGTTTTTTGCCATATTCACATTTCTTTAATGTAATTATGTCTCATATTTTTATGCTTTTATGTGGGATGCACGATATATTGGCATTCACATCGGTATTGGACGATGTTAGTCATTTTTTATCATATCGGTATTGGTCTGATAAGTAAAACTGGGCCGATATCAACAACCGATATTTATTTCCATCTAGTTGCCCTTTGTCCCTGTATTTCAAGAAGGGGAAGCGAGGTGGTTGGTCATGAGGTTTTGGTTCGATCACGTGACAGTGACAGTGATGCGTCGCAGTCATGATTGTGCGGTTTTTAAATGAAGCAGAGATGCAATGTCAGCAGTGTGGTTCTTTTTCACGGTGTCGAAAGAAGACGTGCGAAAAGCAGCTTGTAAGTATAGACTATAACCCACATCCACAAATTCAGTTGGCATAGTATTCAGTTGGTACAAAATTTGACGAACACAGAAACGTATTGGTTATCGGACATAACCTTAATCTTAATATCGGATATCTCAATCAGCTCAGATTTCCATATCGGTGCATCCCTACTTTTATGTAACACTTCCTTGATTTTTCTCTTGTATCAGTTTTTTTCTATCTGTTCCTTTGTTTTCATGTAAAGCCTTTTGAATTGCCCTGTGTGTTAATTATGCCTTCATCTGTTTGTCTTTTAATCCCACATCGTTCTTCTCTCCATCCCTGCATGCGTTCGCCCGTCTGTCCTTCCACTCGTTTGACTTAGTTCTTGTTGTATCTCCTTCCTTCCATCTGTCCTTCCATCCCTTCACACGTTTATCCAGTAGCTCTTCCATCCGTTGGTCCATCCTTCCATCCGCAAAAGATTTTAAAGGTTCCAAAAAATGTGGCATGAGTGAAACTTGATTTTTTTCTGGAAAAGTATATATTTTAACCTTTTTAAAGGGGGGGACATTCTAGCCTTGGGTGCCAGAACGGTATTTTAAAGCTTTAACGATGTTTGTCTGAGTCCCAGAGCACCATAGGTGGCTTCATATATATACTTCATCAATAGCTAGAGGTGTATTGCTACGTCAGAAGAGCTGAGAGGAGTTGCTGCTGGAATCAGTGCTTAGGTATTTAGCTTAAACATATTACAATGACAAATAATGCCAGTTGGCTAGTAGAGGGAATTGATGTCATTAGACTGGTGGTTGCAGCTCTGCCCGCGGCCTATTGATTATTGACGCATCGTGGCTGTCCTGCTCTGGTCGATGCTGAATGACTGTAATTATCACTTCATTTTCCACCAGTTCTTCCTGCTTCTCAGCGATCACATTGAAAAGCCCGGGTCAGTTCATATTTGCTTATAACCGTATAATCCGTATCCTGCCCTTGTTTAGAGAATGCATTCTCGTTTTGTGCTTCAGCCGAGTTGTTCGAATCCATCACCTCCTGTTCGGCAAGCCTGCCAGCAGAGCGTGTTGAGGATCAGTTTCATAACCCAGATTCTTGTTGAGAGCACATTCTGAACTCAGCTGGTCATGAGCCCTAATCCGCCGACTGCTATGACCACTCATTTTTCCCCTCTCCCTCGACTCACTTTCCTCCTTTGAGTGGATTTAGCCGATACTGAAAGACGCATATCTCCGTGTTAGGGGCATAAGACTCTTATCCTCTGCAAATCCCTTCCCTCAACCCTCTAAAATTAATTTGAAGGGTCTTTAAATTAAATCTGAATGACTGCAACACATCCTCCTCATCTTTTAATCTAATGTTGATATTTAGGTAAAGATGGATTTTCTGTTGTAATGAAGGAGTAGAAGAAAGGACCAAGCTGGCCTTCTGTAGGGCACAGTGAGGAACTTTGTCCTTGTACTTCCAAGGATAAGTCAAACATTTCCCCCAGAATCTAAGGTTAGGAGTTATGGATCGAGGTTTTCACCAGGCTGCGAGGAGAACACCTTTTCACACGATGACAACTTTTTCTCTTCATATGCACAACATCTTACTTTCTTTTAAAGTTTTGGGCTCTCTTGGATTCTTTTTGGTGGCGAAGCGATGTGGATATCTCTCCCATCAGGCCTAAGGCGTGTCTTTGTGCCTCCCTTCGGGCTTCTTCTCTCATCTGAGACGACGGTTTCTAAATTAGCTCCAAGTTCGCCGATTGGAACCTAATAATGCTTAAACAGAGTTTTTTTTTTTCTTGTTGGTACAAGTTTATATCACCTCAAGCATTGAAGTTTGAGACCCAAAAAAAGGCTAAAATAGGAACGGAAATGAAGTTCCATAAGAAAAAATAACTAATATATTCAGCACTCAGACACTTTTCTCGTTTGCCGCGATTGTTTGATTGTATCTTGGAGTCGGAGATTTTGTATGTCTGTCTACGAGAGCATCTGAAGAAAATCCCAAATAAGAAAATAGAGTTCAGGTAAAATAGTTTCTTATTGCATGGGCCCAGCTTTTAAGAATAGTCCATAAATTGTCGGTAGGGCAGAGATTTGGGCTTTGGATTGATGTCAGCTTGCGATCGTTTTCCTGTTGGAATAACAAACTGTTTCCAATATTTATGTGAAAAATTAGGAGATTGCTCTTAAAATTTTTTTTAATCCACTTTCATCCATCACCATTGTGAGGAATGAAATAGCCCCAAAGCATGAAGCTGCCACAACCATGCTTGACCAATGGTGCAGTGTTTTTAGGTTCTAGTTCGTCCTGGTAATCCTACGCCTGTTCATCCAAGGGCTCCCATTTGGGTCTCCTTCCAGACCTCGCAGCGGCGACACATCTGAATAACTTGGAGGTGTCAAACAAACTGGATAACATGAGTTTTTTTTTTTTCTTTGCCCAAACCAGCTGTGTCAACAAGCGGTTTTGATCTGTGATGGAAAAGGCGGATGTGTTTTATTCTTCTGGGCAATAAATGAATAAAGTCCGAGCTTGTGAGCGAGCCACACCTTTTAATATTGTAACACGTTTGTTTATTAAAAATATTCATCCTCCTCTGAATCAGTTTAACAAGCATAAAAAATATTCACAAAATACTAATTCTTGTGCAATTTATTCTTGTTCGTTTTCTTCTAAAGTTAAAAAATATCTATATTAAAAATAGCTGGAAATGAATTTTAACTGGACCCAAAGTGGAAGCCGGTTATTCCTGCTGGGAACGGAGAATCATCAACGGTTCTTGAGCCAAGACTTAGACCATTTCCACCTTTTCATTGCTGCTTTCTGGTCATCTTTCTGGTTATTAGTTTCCACTTCTTGTTCTCTTCCCCTCTGTTAAAAGCAAAATGTCAGAGATAAAATAGATGCCATAAATATTAAAAACAATCTTCTGCTCAAGTGCAAAAGAAAGTAAAAAAAAAAGTAAAAGTAGAGTGATTCAGAGCAACGTGATGGCCTGTCGGTCTTTTTACTTATGTTAACAGCAAGAAAAGGAAAAAAAGAGCACAGCCATGCTAATATTGGCTTTTAGGATTGCTGTAGATAGCAGGCTGCCTCATCATTTGTTTAGGTTGACATTGACAGACTCCCAGCTCGAAGAGCAGTGAGTAATGCTACCTTTGCCCACAGTTAAACAGCAATCCTCTGTGGGGAACCATGTAAAGAGCAGCCAGAAAACACAAGCTTTTCCCAGTTTCCCAGGGTGACGCACGTCTCCAAACCAAGCAAAAACTCAGACCCTGTTTTTGTCCAGATTAGTATGCTTGTTCATTTTCTTGGGCCCCAGACAGGGAGCTCCCCCCCCCCCCCCAACAGCAAACCTGAAATGTTAATTTTCCATTGTGTTTAAAAGAAAATATGCAAGTTGGCTGTAGTAAGTCCAGCAAAACCAGAACAAAAATGGGTCATTGACAGTTTGAAACCCAGTGGGTACAGATGAATTTAGTGAAATCTGTCCTATCACACTGCATTGGCTTGAGCAGGGGTCACCAACACGGTGCCCGCAGGCATCAGGTAGCCCTCAAGGACCGCATGTGGTGCCCACGAGCCTGTTGTAAAAATAGCACAAATTTTTATTTTATTTCATTGCTTTAATCATGCTTGCATCTATATACATTTAAAAATGACAAATCTAAAAGAAAGCATTAAAAATACGTTTAATTTTCATAAGGTTAAGGAGAACTCTGGCACTTCTAGTTTAAAGGTCAGTACTGGTAGCCCTTTGTATGACACAGTACCAGTGAAGTAGCTCTCAGTTTTAAAAAGGTTGGTGACCCCTGGGGTAGACTGTTCTCAGAGCTCGAAGACTCTTTTCAGATCTGGATAAGCCATCTATAAGTGCTGTGTTGTGCAAAAGTTTTTGGTCTTTTCTTTGTCTTTAGCCTGCCTTTTCATTGAATGCATCAACATTGAAAATTCCCACGTTATTCATTCTGCAAATGCATCCTCTTCAAAGCACATGTTCCTTGATGCACTTTTGTTCCGAATAAATAGAAATCTCATAATATCTTTGTTTTCTGTAGCTTTCAAAACCATTACCTCTTTCAGCAAAACCTATTTGAACTTTAATTGTCATTGTATATTTATAGCTAATTGGAAAATTAAAACAAAGTTGAAAAACTAGAGCTAAAATTAACAGCAGTTCATTATTTTTCTAGTCTCCCTTTATCAGAAACAGAGGCGATGTCACATGGTGTGAGAGCGACGTCACTGTTGAAAACGGTTTACTTATTATTTTAAAGCAAACAGCAGTCTCTGTGTATATTCCTAGTAAAACATGGCAACCTTACATCTTTGCACGCTCTCTGACTTAATTTTTGAATAGAAAACTTGCTAACTGTAAGTTTTCTTCCTGCAGTAGCAGCTTCCATACCAAAGGGTGTTAGCAGTGCGACCTGGTAGCATGACAGAAATGTGTGTTACTGTTGGGAAAGGATGAGATTTCTGATTGGCCGTCCATCCATCCATCATCTTCCACTTCCACTTCCACGACCCGAACCATCCGGGTTCGGGTCGTGGGGGTAGCAGCTTCAGTAGCGAAGCCCAGACGTCCCTCTCCCCAGCCACTTGGGCCAGCTCCTCCGGGGGAACCCCAGGCCAGCTGAGAAACAGTCCCTCCAGCGTCTCCTCCTGGTGGGACGTGCCTGGAACACCTCACCAGGGAGGCGTCCAGGAGGCATCCTAACCAGATACACGAGCCACCTCAACTGGCTCCTCTCGACGTGGAGAAGCAGCGGCTCTAATCTGAGTCCTCCCCAGATGACCAAGCCTCTCACCCTATCTCTTCGTCCGCTTGTGTCCACGATCTCGTTCTTTCGGTCACGACCCAAATCTCGTGACCATAGATGAGGGTAGGAACGTAGATGGACCGGTAAATCGAGAGCTTCGCCTTTTGGCTCAGCTCTCTCTTCACCACAACGGATCGGTACAGCGGCCGCTTCACAGCAGACACCGCACCAATCCTTCTGTCGATCTCCCGCTCCATCTTTCCCTCATTTGTGAACAAGACCCAAAGATACTTAAACTCCTCCACTAGGGGCAGCACATCCTCCCCGACCCAGAGAAGGCACTCTACCCTTTTGATTGGGCGGTCGGTCACATGTAATCTTTTTACTCAGTGCATCTCCAGTATCATGCAGCCCTTGCTGGTCATGTTCTTTTGCTACTTTGACTCCACTTTCTTTTAGGTTTTTTTTGTCTAGCCCAAAGAGATCTAAATGATTAATTTATGACTAGCCATCCGCTGTTGAGACAGAACGTCTTTGCACTGCTGCTGATCTTCACATGTTCTTTTACAACATTGACTCATAATTATTGTTAAGTCGGGCTGGGGTTGACTCAGTCGAACTAAAAGTCCGCAGCTCTATTCTGGCGTGTCCGGGTTTTGTTTTGCGCGTCGAGGAACGTCAAACGGTTAAGACGAGGGCTGTTTTTAATCCCTCCTTGTCCTTTGGTTTGTTCTCAGTTTGGGAATCATGTCTTCAAACAGAGGCAGGTCCATTTTCTGGTACGCAAACAGCTCTGGACGTTTAGTGGAAAATATTACTATGATGAAAGCATGGATGTGTCAGAGAGGCACTGATTTATGGTTGTATTTTTAAATGCCTTTATCACTGCACGCTGCCTCTCCTCCAGTCCCAGAGCGCTAACAGCATGATGGAGCGTTTACGACATAGCAGAGAGCTCCTGCTGTTTCCACAGTAATTAAACTGTTGCGTCTCCTCAACCGTCTCTTACATTAGTGGTACTTAGGGTGTGTGTGTGTACGTGCGTTGAGTGCTGGGCAGTTTTGGTTAATTTTGGCTGTATTTTACATCTTATCTACTCTGTTTTTCATAAATCTTTCACAGCCTGTTTGTCTTTTTTTCCCCCCAACTTGTCCGGTCTTACTAAGCATATTCTTCTCTCATTACTGTCACAGTGTGTTGACAAGAAAAGCCAAGTGTGGTCCCTTCTCTACCTTTCTTTATCAAACCTACTGCTTAATTTCATCTTCTCTATTTTTAGTTTTGACCCAAACATCCACCCAAACTACCGTCTCGCAGCCCTGTCTTCTCTCTAATTCTGCACAGTCTCTTCTCTGAGATCCTTTTGATTATGAATCCCAAGACCTCTGTGCTGTCTCGCCTCTCTGAATCTTTTGTTGCATCAAAAGAGCCTCATTCTCTCTGTAGTTTTCTTCTCATTAAACTTTAATGGAAAGTCTCATCGTAAGTGTAGCCTGAAACGATGGGATATTAAAAAGAAAGGAAACAATTACCTCCAAGCAGAACATCTTCATCCGCGTAGCCGTGTAACTAACGGACGATGGAGGTGGTTTCTGATTGGCTGCTGCCACTCAGAGCTCTGTGTCAACAGGCTGGTCTCCAAAGACTACTCTATGGATGGATTTCAGTAGTTCATCAAATGTCATGAAAGTTAAATTCAGTTATCCAATTAAAAAGTAATCCTTATATTTCTTATAGATTTATTGTTGATCTATTTTCATAGAATAGAAATACCTTTATTATCACACAATGGGGAAATTCGGGCGTGACAGTGGAAACACATTAAGGTTCAATTCTAAGGCAGAAGATAATTAATGTGAAAATATTACACATTTATTACGGTATTTGATAATATGACCTGTTCAGATGAAAATGCATGTAATATGTAAAAAAAAGAGTCAGTGTTCAAGGTAAATAGAGGAAAGACAGCAGCCGATTTACAGAACAAGGTCAGAAAACTGTGCAACGTGCTCGATAAAACAAGCAAAGACCTCAGAGAGCAAATGGACGTTAGCATCCTATTGAGGACACGGCCTACTGCTGCCATCCTTGTGTAATCACCTAGCTGTAATCATCAAAACGGACAGAAATCCACATTTAAAACATGTGCCTGTCTGTGTGTATTACATTTGAGTTTCACTTTATAAACTGAATTGTGGGGGGAAAAAAAATATTAAAATGATGGAACAGCATGGAAGTAAAAATGGGATAAAATAGCTTTTTTTGTTTGTGTTTAGGGAACTTTGGCATGTAAAAGTTTTTAAAATTGAAACAATGTGAAATACCGCAAGTTTTAGGAACTTAAATTATGCTAAACACGTTTCGTAACATGCATCATGAAGCACCATCAGAGGCGGCTTTTCTTCCAAGAAATTGTTTCACTGTAATGACAGTGAAATTTAATCCTTTTCAGAGTTACCAAACGTCTTTTTGCTATGCAGTTCTTTTTATGTGACAGCATCGTTAGTTCAGTCTGACTTTAGCTCTAGATATCTCAGCTTGCCATGCTTTGGTCTTCTTATCTTGTTCCACTCATCGTTTCCTGTTTCAGGAACGTTTCTTGGTGGGTTGGTGGGTTTAGATCTGTGGTGATCTTCACGGCTGGCTGCTTTTTTTATACTTTCTTTACTCACGGAAACTAAAACATTGCATGATTATTGACTGCTTTAAATTGTAAAAAAAAAAAAAAAAAAAAAGTTCTTAAAGCTGTTACTGTTATTCAAATGGGTATTTTTAATGTTTATTGAAATTCATGATATTTGATAAAGTTCCCTGTGAAAGAAAACAGTATTTCACTGATTGGCTGTAAGTCCAGCAGTTCTTTCAGCTCTGTGAAGACGGCTTGTGCTGTTTTTATTTTACCTCTATAAAGCCTTGGTTTCCAAAGTTCAGCCCCAAATGTTGTCATTCTCCTGGGAAATTTAGATTTTGTTTGGTGAAAGCAACGTTTTGCAAGTTTAGAGATGATCTGCAAAAAAATTAATAAAGTGGTCCGCTAGTAAAGGTATATATTTCTACTCCATCCGTCCATCCTGACTCTGCATTTGTCCTTCCAAGTTAAAAGAAACATATTAAGTATGCAAATGTTCTGGAAAAATGCTTTGTTGGCAAGGAAATTCATCAACAACTTGGTGCAATACTGCCTTGTGGCCAGGATGACTTTTTTTATTACAATCAGATGCCCGTTAAGAGACCTTCTACTTATGAAAAGAAGTTTATAAACTTCTCGAATATTTACTTTCATCAATTGTGGCTTGATGGGAAGTGTAGTTTATTTACGGAAATCCACCAACAACTAATCAGTTGCATTTCTTTTCTGTAGTAGTCGTTAAGTTGCCCAAATCTAATCCTGTTAGATGTCTCGTTGAGAAGAGTTTTACTTGAGTTTTAATTTGAGATTAGTACGTGCTGACAGTTGTACAGTCCCTGATGATTTAAGATAACATAAGAATCCCTCTATTGTCCCGCAGTGGGGAAATTCGGGTGTGACGGCGGCAAACACACAGTCAATTACACACAAAGACAGTTACACTCTAAGGAAACACCAAAAGTAGAAGATAAAAAGTAAAAAAAAAAATAGGATGTTTGGGCACAACTTTGCCTCCTCACACTGCTCCGGCTTGCTCCCCCCCCCACAGAGACACTGTGATTTTGAATGATGTTGACCAGCGACGTGCCGGCACCGTCCTTTGCTTATACTCGCCTATTTCTAGCTTGTTTCCCTCACCAAGCAGCAACGATCCGTCACCTGTTCTCTCTCGGGTTTATTTCCTCTCTCCGTCACCCAAACAAGCAGCTCGCGGTGACGAACCAACGCTGCAGGCCGGCCGTGGAGCCTTAGAAGTTTGCTCCGATCGTCACCGTAGCTGCAGAGAGGTGCTGCTGCGGGGCCCGTTGGTGACACGGGGAGGGTGAGAGAGCATGTGGGTCTGTGGGGTGGGCGAATGCAAATGTGACCAGTATGAAAATGGATTAATGCTGCGCACAGTGCTCTGGGTATGCAGATCAGGATAAAAATAGCTGGTGTCCATGAGTTGAACTGGCTTCATGTTGGTTTTTAAAGAACGCGCTCAGATTCAGCACATCTACTTTCATATCAGCGTTTTATTCAGAACAGCTGATTCTTTTTTTTTTTTTTTTATCATCATTTCTGCAGTCAGGGTGAACTGCTGGTCATTGCTGGAGCCGCACCTTCTTTAAGTGCCACTGCAGACGGGAGCTTCTCGGATCTCTTGCCGCACCAGCAGAAGCTCCTCCAACCGTGCGTATTTTAGCCGTCGCTACGTCTCGAGTCGCACCGCGGTTCTCAGAGCACGTCTGCCCGGTGAAATCCCCAGGGGCTCCGCAGGCCGACAGCAGCAGCGCTTCTTCCCGTCAGTGCTGCAAACGTTCAGGTCACTCCGGGTTCATTGTCCGTTTCTGCAAACACTGAAGGTTAAACACGTCCCTGAACTGTTGAGCCACTTCGTATTTGTCTGAATGCCTTGAGTGGCTCGTCCGTATCTTAGACTTTTCTCGCCCTCTGTGTAACCCAACTTAAGCCGTCGCAGCCTGCCATTCTTTGCCACAGGTTCGATTACAGAGTCAGTAAATGTAGATGCGGGATCAGTGGAGGAAAACCAGCACAAGGCACCGCCTGCAGTGGCTCTTCTCCGTTAGACTCATTACTTAATTATAGGTTTGGTTTAAGCTCCATTTGGACCATTTTAAACCTTGTTACCCGCACACAGTTGGCTTGCTCTGGCTTCAAAGGAGAGATGTATTATAGGTTTGACTCTGCTGCCACAAAAATAATGATTGATGCACTCTAAATAATATGGTATCTAAAGCTGAGTGACTGCATTCACACTGAAAAAGTAATGCATTAGGAGAGCTTTTAAAATACTGAACAAGTAATGATTCTACATGAATATTCACAAGTAGGGCATGTTACAAAATGGATTTTATATTCTTAGTTGGTAGACTGTTTTTGAATGAAGTGGATATTTGATACAACCTACTTTCATGCATTCAGATGATGAAAAACCTTTTGTCTCGATTAGTACCGAGAAAATGGATGCGGTTGACATTAAATAGGCTCCTTTTTGGCAGAGAATAAAGCTGTGGGTTTAATGAGACAAAAATCAAAACACTCAAGCTTAAATCAGAGGACGTTTTGTTGATCATTGTTGAAAAAAGATTTATAAAATTACCCTGATTGACATATTTAGGCCCTGTCTGTTTTGTTTGAACAGATTTTTTTTCCCCTCAACGTAAAAAAAACAACCCTACTTCCGTTAACTTCCTTTGCTGAAATTTAATGGCAATCGAGCAAGTACAGAGTAAAAGATTAGGAAGGACAGATTTCTTTCTATTTGACTTAAACCTCAAAGTATTTGCTAAACATCGTAGACCATTAAGAAACCGTTGCTGACATGAACATAAATATGTGCCTTTGGTGCTCAAAAAGGGCTCCAAGTGATCAAAGTTGTTGCTTGTTTTTTTTGTTTTACTAGCAGAATACTAAATGCATCGACTTGTGGAGAAAATAAAAAGGTTAATTCAGTGTTGGATAAAGACCTACTGCTGGTGCGTTATTACACACAGATCACCTTGAAGATACCGAGTTGCACGAAGGCCAAACAGGCGGGCGGATGGTGGTGTCGGAGCCTTTAAATGGACCTCACGAAGAGACAAATGGATTCCCTCTGCCGCTCACTCAATGGCACAGTCTCCCAAGGAGTCTATAAAGGTTTTATAAGCGTCAAAGAGCAAAGTGTTTCTAGCTTCTACTGTTTCTAGTTTTTATTTCAGCTCGATTTGGCGGTCGAGTGTTGAAGTGGTTTTTAATTTCACACAAACCAAGGGAGGGACCAGGGCGCTTTTAACGCGATCGAGCAGACACGCTTAATCGCGTGTCTGCTGTCTGCTTGACAGCAGCTGACGTGGTGAGTCGCCTCGGAGCGTCTTTTATCAAGGATCTCTCTTCGCACTAGTTGCCTTTAGAAGTTGTAGACTTTAAATGTACTGAAGCAGAGAGCCTCAAAGAGACGGTTTGTGACTGTTTAAAAGAGCCAAGTGCTGCTTATAAGGATGTTTACTTACTAAGTATTTTACAGGGAAGGATTTGAGGTGAGTGGTGATTTAAAGGGGTGTGTGTGTGTGTGTGTGTGTGTGCATGAGAAGGTTGGAGGGAGTTTATTGCCCCAATGTTTGAAAACTGTAAGGAAACACTTTGATTTTAAAAGTTTCTTTGAAAAAAAAAAAAACACTAAATTTTAACGTCTCAAATGTTTAATAGAACAAGAAAGGGTGAAGGAGTCAGAATGATCCAGATCTCTTTAAGACATTCCAGCCTATTTATTTTCTCTAAATTAAACCAAGCTCATATCTGGATCCTCTGGACATTTTCCGATAAAAGCAGCCGTTAAAAGTTTCCCTAACTTTGGAGATTGGAGATCTTATTTGAGGTTTTTTTCAGCCTGCTGACATTTTCAGATCGGCTTTATTCCGCCCTGGCCTTAATTTCACAAATCCCTGGATTACTTTAAGAAGCACGGGTTCTTCCAAAAGATATAATCTTGCTTCATCTTTAGATGATAGTGCTGGCCAGTCCAAAAAAAAAAAAAAAAAAACCTGCAGGTCTGTCAAGGGTAAAGTATGATTTTTATTATTTCCATATCCATCAAACCATTTGAAGGCAAAAGAAACACTTTGCTCTGAACTGCAGATGCACCTTAGTGTTAACAGAGCTGGAGTCCTGTATATAAGGACCCTGGATGTGTATTTAACTTTCTTAACTGATAAAGGTCATTTCAGTCGTCCAGTTCTAGTTCTATTCATTTAAAGTAACTTTGAAAACCAAGATTTGTTGAGTTTATTAACCTGTTCATGTTTGCAACCCAATGTGTTTTCCAAGTAATTGGTTGTTCTTGATATATTTGTTCACATATAACATTTTGGAAGGGTTTGAATAAGATAAGTGCCGATTTTAAGATTTCCCTGGTAGAAAATGATTTCCTTTTATTTATTTATTTTTTTGTCCTACCAATTATGATTTTAACCAATTCTGTTTTTCTTTTCTCTAATGGATATAAACCTTAAGAGAAAAAATAAGCTGCAGGTTCTTGATAAAGGCAGTGGGAAATTATATCTGACTGTAAGTGAAGCAATTTTAAAAATTATTCCCATTTATGCTTCAAATAATATGTCCCTGATCTTTTATGTGTACCTTACTGACCTTAAACATGTGCATGAAGGAATATTCTGCTGGCCGATGCATATATAGGCCAAAAAAGTGGGAGTTTTTCTTTCTGATGCATTTAATGAACCGGAAATAAATCCGATTTTCTTCAGCTGACAAAGCGAAAATTGTCAGATTGACTACTTTCAGAGCTGTTTATTTGGATGTGATCTGAAAGGAGATTTCAGTCTTCCTTATGTTCTAACCTGCTGGGTTGTTTGCATTCAGATGTGTCACAGCTGTGTGTGTGTGTCGTCCTGCAGAGCTTCCGGAGAACTGGACGGACACGAGGGAGACGCTGGTGGAGGGCATGGTGTTTCACCTCAAATACCTGGGGGTGACGATGGTGGAGCAGCCAAAGGGCGAGGAGCTGTCTGCGGCCGCCGTCAAGAGGATAGTGTCCACGGTGAAAGACCACAAACGCACGCATCCACACAGACGGAATCAGCCTAATTCACCCGATCCTCCTCTTATTAGTCTTCTATAGAAATACGTTCTCTGCAGAAAATGAGTTTCTGTCAAGCATTTCTAATATTTTCTGCACATCATCACCTCTGCCACTCCTAATGATCATGACCTGACTGGCACCTCAGTGAAATGTGCTCATACTGAACCCCCCCCAAACCAAACCTTTCGCTCCAGTTGACATTTTTGAAGAGGACACAATTAGTGTGGCCACTGCTTCTTGGACTGGGGCCCAGGTAGAACAGGATAATGTTATTGGATCTGACAGCTCAGTGAATAATGGAGTTGGTGACGGCACGGTGGTGGGACTGATGTATGACGAGGGAAATAATAAAGGCTCTGAATCCGCCTAATCTGCTGGTGTGCCTTCTAAAGCAGATTACAGATGAACTGATGAATGGTGAATAGTAGGACTTGTGCAGTGGGTTGGGTAATTGCTGCAGTTAATTTAGCATATTTATGAAAAGCCTGTTTTATTGCAGAAGGTTAATCTCACACTGAGCATTTTGTAAAATGCAACCTTTGCGTTAAGTACAGCTACTTTCTGGTGGGGAAAAGGTCTCAAGGTAGAACTAATCACCATTGCCATGCTCCTACACTCAAAAATTGTGCAGCCCCTCTTTAGTGAACAGGAGGGCTCTTCTGGAAGATCTCACAAGGTTGGGTCATGGGGGGGGGGGGTATTAATTTTTACACAATCTTTGTAGATCGCCCAGAGTTTTGGGTGGAGGAGAAATGTCTCTCGTCTTCTCGGCTCCTTCTGCGTTGACTCCGTTTTCCATTTTCTGTCCGATTCCACCACACATCTGTGTAAAGTGTGGGGTTATTTAAACAATAATACATGATTCTGTCAAATTTAACAGGCTTTGCAGGGAGAAAGACCTAAAGCTTTCCAGTACCTCTACCGTACCCAACAGGTTTATATCTGTGATGGGAGGAGAGAAAAGGTGTTTTCCTGGCAGGGACAACTGGTTGGACTCTAGATAGCACCTAAAGGTCGATCATGGGAGCGAGACAAACTCTCTTTTCCTCATCCAGCCTCGTTCGTCGTTGTTTTAAACACTTATATTATTGTCTCAGCTGTAGCTATGGGTAAGCTCTGACCAGTAGTCATGTCTTAATTTATACTGTAGGTCTCCCTCTCTTGCATGTTTCCCCCTCTTTCCCATTTTGAAGAGTTGCCAGGAGAAATGGACGTCTGTGTCATGTTACAACAACACAACAGAAAGCCATGAGCTGTCATGAGCTACGGTCTTAACACATCATAAATAAAAAAAGCTTCAGTGACTTTATTTAACAGGAATTTTTTAGGGGAACCCCCCGTCGCCACGAATAAATGTCAGATTTTTATGTCAGATTTTCTGTTTACTTGCCAGATTTTCCTTCCTGCAATTGTTGTTTGGTCTTGCATATCTCTTAAATGTCCTGACGACGAGCGTAATGAAAGGCTGGATGAAACATGACAGTTTTAGTACACCTCTATCATCTCCCTGGTGGCTTTGGATTGGCTAATTACGTCACCAATTAGCTCCCCAGGTTGTAATTTAGAGATGCAGATTTCTTTTTTCTCTCTCTCACACAACCTCTCTATTGTCTCTGCTGTGACCTCCACCCTGTCCCTCTCTCCTCGCTCTCTTGTTTCCAGGCCAAAGCCAGCGGGAAAAAGCTCCAGAAAGTCACGTTAACGGTCTCGCCTCGCGGGATCATCCTTTACGACAGTGCCTCAAACCAGCTGATAGAAAATATCTCCATATACAGGTCAGTCATCCTGTCAAAGCGGGCTCGACCCGATCACCCTGAACTAAAGCAAAGTTCTGGTTCCCGTCTGGGTCTCATCAATCACTCTGTGGATGTGTGGTATATCTGTGTGAGGGAGGACGAGGAGTTGCCCTCGCAGCCGTTTTTTCTCATCAATCTTAATTCCCCTGGGTGCGCTGCAGCAGCTGGAAGTCTGGGCTTTCAAACCCCAGGTGTCACAGAGGGACACATCTGTCTTTTCTTGTTAAAACCGCACCTGCCTCAGCCTGCGAGCTTGGTTCATGAACTGATGAGCCCAGTTTGAATCCCTTTTCACTTAAATCCACTTTTATGGGTCTGCCTATCAAGAAGAGACGGGGCTTTTCCATCATCTTTCCAGGGATGACTGCACTCATGGTAAAAGTTTTAGCTTTCTGAAGTTGTTTACTCGCTATACTTCTTTCCTTTCTCAGCCTACTTGGATTGGGTCAAATCCACACCGAACGTGTTAGAACAAAGTTAACTTTATCTAACATAAACCATCAATGGAAACTCTTTCCGCTGTTTTGGCTTACACAAAGGTTATTAGAAAAAGGGAAGATAAAGAGTGTGAAACTAGTCAGAAAATGGTCAGTTGGAGTGTTTCAGTGACCTGAAGTTAAGAAGAGGTTCAGAATACTCGAAAATGAAAAGGCTTCATTTGTGGAAATAAAAGAAACCCAACTATAATGTGACTCTCATGTATATAAATTAGCTGAGGTGTGTCACATGACTTCAGAACGTAGTTGCCTGTATTTATTGGTTATCTTCCTGCCTGTCTGTCAAGTTAGTTGTACAAATATAGAGAAGTACTTGGAAATTAACAATTAAAAAATACGTTTCTGATCAGCGAGCGCCCGCCTCCTAAGCCTGCAAGGTCAACCACTGGTCATCTATTTTTAATATCAGCGAGCTGTTTGAAACAAAGTGTGAGGAAGCACAGAGATGTAGGTAGCTGCTGAAAACTAACACGGCAAAGCATTTTGTTCTGGTTATTCAGGCTGAGAGAGGGCAAGACGTTTTGCATATAACAGGAAGGACTTTCTGGTCTGGATTGGTGGGGAATACACCCTGGCAGTGCTGTATGAGTGATGCTAAGCTGCTTCCACTGATGAAGCCCCCACTGTTTCAACCTCTGAGTCTGCAAATCTATGTGCTCAATCTCCAATTGCGGCCAATGGCTTTATGAGCTTCAGCACCTTATGTTGTTTCCGAAGTACCAAATTCTTCTTGTTTGCTCAGAAATGCGGCCCTTTTTAAATGCAATTCAAAGCAGATTGTGTAAGGGGGAGTCCAGCGGTGACTTCATGATGTGGCAGAAACTTAAAGCAGCTGCTCAGAGTTAAATGCAGCTTTACTCCTTGCACATCTGCTCAGGAAAAAAACAAAATCGTTTCCTGGACTTCAGGTCTCCCTAGCGCCCTCTCGCTCGAATATTTGCTGTAAATCTCGGTTGTTCAGACCACACCTCAGATTCTTCTCTTTGCGTCAATGTTTTTGTGCATCAGTTAACATAATCCAGGCCGATGGACGGCGAAGACGATGCTCGGAGCTTCAAGAAGGGCAAAGAGAGGACAGATGGCAGAAATTCATTAAAGTCTTCATCGTTTTGCTGGGCCTCCCCACCCAGTCAGTGTGCTCATGGCTTTGGTATTAAGTAATGACATCATGCTGAAATGATGGAGAAAAGCTATTTGGAGGCCATTATTGCCTGATTTAAAGGCTCACTCTGCACCTGAGACTGGCAAGCAGGACTGATTACCCACACATGACACAGGAATGGCACCTCAGGATGCCCTTCTGCCTCCCTACAAACACACCTTCACTTCTGTGCGCCTGAGACCACCTGTACTGTCTCTGTCATTGTATTAAAGTGTTTGCATATGTCTTCCTGTCTGTTCCAGAATATCATATTGCACTGCAGACAAGATGCACGACAAGGTGTTTGCCTACATCGTCCAGAGCCAGCACAACGAGACTCTGGAGTGTCACGCCTTCCTCTGCTCAAAGAGAAAAATGGCGAGTAACTAAGTCTGTGCTTTAACTACACCCTGTTTCATCCAGCATGAAGCAGCGCACCTCGGTAAATTAGAAGCATAGAAAAAGTTTCTTTATTTCAGTAATTCAATGTTCAGTAGAAGGAAACTCATATTATGCAGTCATTACACACTGAGTGATGCATATCAGGTGCTTAATGCTGTGAAGTTTATTGACAACATCTAATGGAAAACCCCAAATTCACTTTCTCAGAAAATTTGAATTCTGCATAAAACCAATAAAAAAAAGTTTTTAAAATGTTGGGCTAAAATATAAAAATGAAACACCTTGTTTTATGTGCAACACCTGTTTTAAGAAGATCTGTAATTTAACAATAACTGAACTAATTAAAACAAAAACGGTGAACAATACAGAGCAGTTTTAGCAGCAGTAAAACATATTAGCACCAATACCCTCTTGTATAACAGCAGAGACACTTGAATTAAAAGCGCTAAAACGAGAATGGAGAACGAATGATTTAAAAACAGTTTGTAACAGGATAAAACAGCAGTAGGTAGTGGATGGAGCAGGATTGGGCAATTCTTGGTAGCTCCCCAGATCAACACCGACTCTGCCTCTCCATCTTTCCTCGAGACTTTTTAACTGTGGTTCCCTAAAGAAATGCAAAATGTACTTTCATTTGAATAAAGGACTTTAACCACTGAGCGACAGCCCAGCCCGTTTCCCCTTTAGCCCAGATAATCCACAGCTGACATTTTCTCACTTCAAGACTGGTTTAACTCGAGGAATGTGGCCCATGTCCTGGACACGCCTGCGTGGGGTGGCTCTTTAAGGGTGGACTCCAGCTGCACTCCACACCTTGTAAATCTCCCCAATATCCTTCAATGGTCTTTTCTTCCCAATCCTCTGAGGGATGAGATTATGCCTTCTGGCATAATTGTTCTGCTGCACTTTTTCCTTTGGATCAACTTTCCATTAAAATGCATGGATACAGCTTTCTGTCTACCACCAGCTTCTTTATCAATGGCATTTTGGGCTCTTACCCTCCCTGTGGACGTAGTCAGAGACTTTCTGATGAGCAACTGTCAAGTCACCTGTGCTCCCTATGATTGTGACGGTATTAACATAACATTTCTCTATTAAAAACTACCTTTTTTATTAAATATTCAAACTTGTTGAGAAACTCTGTGTCAAGATCATCAAAATGAACAGAAATCAAAACGTGAAATGCATCACTCTCTGTGTAATAAATGTGTGTAGTATAGGGTTCATTTTTTAATTAAATCACTGAAAGGACCTTTTCAGTGAAGTTTTACCCTGACTAGATGCCACCTGTATTCTGCATCTTTGGAACATCTGTCTGTAAAGCCATAGTGTGATGGTCTTCTTACTGTCGACAGTGAAACCTTGTTCCTGAAATTAACCAAACTACCCTTCGAGGCCTCGATGGGTGTGAGCTTTGTGAAATGTTAATCTGTTGTGCATGGAGACAGGAAATGATGTGGACAGAGTCGTAAATATGTTTCTAGCTGCGCTGCCAGCATAGAGAATACCCAGAGCTCTTTCGCTGCTACATACTCATACTTTAATTTCTATTCATGTGAAAAACAAATAAATGTGAAGCAATAAGAAGGAAAGAAGGTGGTTGAGGAGGCTGTGATTATTTTTTTCCCCCCCCTCTTGGCATTCTCACGTCCCTGGAGGTTTTCTGAATGACGGAGCCGCTCCCTCTTCTTCCTTCCTCTCAGTAATTTAGTCGTGGCCGAGCGGCCGCGTATCCTCCCAGTTTCATAAACAACTGGTCATGGAACCCACTGGTTTCTCTTCCCTCTCTTGAAGTATCTTAGATTTGTGGTCACTTCCCGTTTGTGTCGGAACGACGGCTCCTGTGTTCCTGCCGATGAGATGCCCGCGTGTGTGACTCCTACCTGACTGACGTCTCTCTCCCCTAACAGGCCCAGGCCGTAACCCTGACGGTGGCTCAGGCTTTCCGGGTGGCGTTCGAGTTCTGGCAAGCCGCCAAGGAAGGTAGGCACCACAGACGGGTGAAAGCTCTCCATTACTCCGCACATCATCCTTCATCTTCCTTCTTTATCCCCGAGGTTGCCATGTCAACACAGAAACGTACATTTTCCCCATTTCTCCCCGATTGCGACCTCGACACCTTGGTGAAGGGTTCATGTGAGATACTGACAAACAGTGAGGCTGGTTTTCACTCACTCACAGAGAAAATGCTTCATTGCGTTAATCAAACCATCAGCCAGAGTACAGAGAGACCTGCCTTCAGCTGAGCGACGGCTAGCTGAAGCAACCACCTCGGAAAGCCTGGACGGCTCTGGGGGGAAAGAAGGAAAAGACATGGTTCACGCTTCCTTTTTAAAACATTTTCTATGAAAATAAAAAGCTACTAACTCTGAATTCAGAGTAGCTGGAATACTAAATTATATTCGGCACTAGTGGTGGATTCCTGCGCTGCTCCAGGGTTTCACAACCATGTTAAACAGGTCCACCTTCTTTCACTGCCAAGGTTTTATCTATTGGGACATAATATTTATGACCTGACCTTTACCAGGTTCTAACACAGATTCCTAGTCATTTATCCAATTAAAATAAACTGAAAATGAAAAAAATTAAACTGTATGTGGGGGGGGGGGGGAACAAAAATAACCCCCATGATTCAACAGCTTGGAGAAGCTTCTGCAGCAGCGATAATTATCTGTCTGTTAGTTGCTTTCCGTATGGCTTTATCTGCGTCTCACATGGGATGTGGAGCAATCTTTCTGCGCCGCGTTGCTTCAGTTCATGGAGCTTTGCAGGTGTTCATATGAGCACCGCTTTCTCAAGAGCCCCGCCACAGCATTTCGTTGAGGCTGCAGTCTGGCGTTTGGCTGATTACGACACCCTGTTCGGGTTTTAAGCCGTCCTGTTCTAGTTCTGCTGTTGTTTGTTGTCATTGTCTTGTTGGTGAGCCAGTTTTAGGCAAGCTTCACCTTGTGGACCCATTTCAGTAAACTTTGGGATACAGATCACAGCAATGTTCCCTAGTCCTGAGGCTGTAAAGAAAAAAGCCCAAATAATTACTCCTCCACCACCTTGCTTAATACTTGGTATGAAGCATTTGGGCTTAAATGCTGGTTTTGGTATCCTTAAAGCATGGCGGTGTTCATTAAGCCGGGCGTACACTGTACGAGTTTTTCAGTCGTGGTACTTATATACATCTCAAACTGTGCGACGGAACCGCGGGTTTTAAAAAGTTCACCGCTCACGATCTGTGCGGCGCGGCGCTTGGACGCGACCGGACTGCTCACACTGTACGTCGTGCCCCCTCTGGGACCGCTCGCTGTGATGGCAGAGGCAGGCGAGCGACGGTAGGTGACAGGGACCCAGAGCAGGGGTTCGAGCCCAGCTCTGGCGAGGCCCGCAGGAGGCACCGGGCGTCGGGGGAACGGAGGGGAGAGAGGAGGGACGAGACGCACCGGCAGCCGCTCGGCACGGCAGGTCGCCCAGCCCGTACCCCCCCGCGAGCGGAGGAGTGCCGAAACAGGCGGCCAGAGCGGACCGCGGAGGAGTGCCGAAACAGGCGGCCAGAGCGGACCGCGGAGGAGTGCCGAAACAGGCGGCCAGCGCGGACCGCGGAGGAGTGCCGAAACAGGCGGCCAGCGCGGACCGCGGAGGAGTGCCGAAACAGGCGGCCAGCGCGTTGCCGCCCTCCCCAACGCCCCCGCGAGCGGGCCGGACGGAGGTCGCTTCAGGGACGCCCGCTCCCCTCCCTCCGCTGGTGGGGACGGAGAGGAGGGGAGGGCGCCCCCTCGTAGCTCTGCTTGAACAGCAGGATGCGCTCACGAAAACCTCACGACAGCCGACTGAATTTCAAACATGTTTGATTTTCACCGATCGTCCGATTCCTGATCGGGAGGTAGTCGTGAGAAGCCAGTCCCCCCTCCTCCCCCCCTCTACGATCAAGCTGAAATTCACCCCGATTCAAAAATGCCCGCACGACTGAAGAATCGGCCCGAAAAGGGGAAAAACTCGTACAGTGTACGCCCGGCTTTAGGCTGAGACATCTCTACTTTGGTTACAAAGAATATTGTTTTTATTTCAGGTAATAGTTTAGTTTTTTTCTGGACAACATACTGATCAACCAAACATGTTTTGCTTAAGCTAGTTTAAGATTTCAGCCTTCACATGAGCAATGCAATACAAAACAACGGAGCCAATCATTCATAAAAACAAAGCTGCTCGTCCTTTACAAACTTCTTCAGATTGGATCTAGAGATGTCAGTGAGGGATCATTTTTAATCCTGGCAGTAATCATCGGGTCTCCTCACACTCTTCATCCCAGAAAAGTCCTACCTAATCTCCACCTATATCTGCTGTATGCCGCACAAGTTACTCAACCAATACTTCCAAGAGGAACCAAAAGGTTACGAGTACCAGATGATCCGTAACATCTTCCAGAAGTCTTGTGACTGATTCAGATCCAACTTGGCTCCAATTTAAGTCATTTTGTTAGATTTTTGGAGAGAAGAGGCTTTTTTTCCTTTCAGCCATGCTGGTTTGCTTCTCGTCTAGAGAGCAGATTGAGCATTTATGGTCTGCAGGAACGTTCACCGATTTTTATCTGTCTTCAGAATGATTCACTTTGAAATGATGTTGTAAACACACTGATTGATGAACATCAAACATCACTTTTCTAAGGTTTGCTGGTGTCTTTTTCTCTTTTTCTTTCATGTAAAGCTTTTCTGCTTTGTCGTCTTTGATTCAGGGGATTTTTATGTCCTGCTGTGTCAGAGCCTACGACTGAAAGAGGGCATCTTTTGTTCTTTTATTTTTATCTGTGTATTAATTGTCTATCAGACGGTCAGAATCTGATTTATCTGGACTTTTGAACCATTTTGAAAACATTCACAGTTTCAGGTTCACGTCTGAAAACCCAAAAACTGGCAAATCTGGACATTTCAATCAGGGAAGTTGTGATGTTTTAGGATGTGAGGGAATTAAGTGCAGCCTGAGGCAGATGAGTGGGAACGTGGATTTTCTCTCCACTGCGTCCTTAAACACACACTTCTTCCTCCTTATTATTCATTCATGTGTGTGTTTTATGTCATCCTGGCTCGCACTTTGATATTTCTGAGCATTTTAACATTCCACTTAACATAACTAAATGTGCGCGTGTGTCTTTGAAGGCAGTCAGAGCAGCTGTGTGAGGAGGGTGGCTAACACAAGCAGCTCAGTCCCTTTTTAAAGCTCAGCAGAGCATGTGTGTGTAATTTACTGCATGTATGGCTCCCATGTAAATGAGCAGTTCTTGCCACATAATATTAGTTTCTGCATCGCCACTCCTACCCGCCCCCCCCCCCCCCCCCCCGCCACCCATCTCATTTTTTTAACGTGAGTTGCCTTGTTGGGGGTCTTTAGAATTCAGTGATTATCCATTCGCTGCCCGCTTTGTTTTGCACCTGCCGCCTCATCGTGGAGTCGCTCTCGTTTCTCTCGTCGGTCCTTACTCTGAGGACTGAAGAGAGAAAGAGGGGGAGCAACAGAGGAGGGCGTGGGGGCAAGAAAGCATGAAAGGGCGGCGCGCGGAGGGCTGTTGAGAGAAGGGGAAATGATTGTGCGCTTGTGTCAGTGGAAGCTCAGCCCCATGACACATTCAATGTCTGTCATGGATGCCGTCTCACACGAAGGCTTATTTATGCAGTCCTTCAGAGACGCATGTCTGCACCGATCAAAATGCAACATTTCTACCGGTTTTTCCTTCTGTTGCGTTGGTTTTGGATTTGAACTTTGCTTTAGTGAGGGGTTATTTATTTTTGATGCTTTTATACCAGGGCCAAGGATTCTTCACCTCACACCTTTCTTTATTTTCCTCCTCTCTGGTAGAATATTGGGGGGAAAAAAGAGAATTTGATGCAACCTTCTAACCATTTCACTCTCACTCTCTTCGTCTGCTAACTTTATCCCTCTCCTCATCCTTGAGACTTCAGGAGAGGCAAAATCAAATTTATTTCTAAACAAAGTTTCTTCTGAAACTGACTCCCAAAGCAATCTTCTGAGTCTGGACCCCTCAGGATTAAGGCAGGCAGGAAGACGAGATCCACCGTCTGGTTTTCTTGTTTCTTGGAAGGACTCTTCCTGCACCACCCACTGTGGTTCTCCTCAGTACAACACACATGCCTGGCCCACATTCCTCTGTATATTACGTCTCCCAACTTGTTTTCTAAAGCTTTGCTCATAGAATATTCGCTGTAAACCTCACCACAGCAGGCTGGGAGCTGGGAAATATGTTTACATCGGCTTCATGTTTAGGAGGAGCAGGAGTCGGCTTCAAGGCGCCTGGGGAAGCTTTTTTGTTGCTCTCTCTCATCGCTAAGCTACCAGGACTCATGGGAAATTGGGATTTTTAAAAATAGATGATGGGTGGTGATGAAATTAAAAAAATGATGTGCGTGCTGTAGCTCTGCAGGACCCTTACTTACAGTAGGCCAGACATCAAGCCCTTCAAGGTAGGGTTGGAGCTCCAGACTTATATCAGGGTTTGGTACCACTTTCTTGGTCACGGTTTTGTACGGATATAAAACATTTTATAAACACTTTTTTTTTTTCAGCTGAACACCCTTGCACACCATGTAGCAGAAACATAAACCATCCGTGTTAGTGAGGTGGCACTGAGATTGCAAGCTATGAACTTTGAGCAGCATTTCTAAACTGGTAAAATAAAAACATTTAAAAAGTTTTCATCAAGCTTGAAGTGAGCAGTACCATGAGGACCATATTTATAAAAAAAAAAAAAAAAAAAAAAAATCATTAGGTCAAAAACTGACAGTCATGTCTGTTCTTCTTAAACATTGGTTTAATTTAATCTGACCTTGATGGGATGTAAAAGGAAAATCTGTGGAGAACGGTGTAACTTAAAAAGGCTAGAAAATGGGAAACGCCTCCCTGGGAAACTGTTTGACTACTAATCAAACAGTCTCTTAAGAATAATGATGAATCGGGGCCATTTGGTGCCATTAATTAGACTCTGAGGCGTTGCACAGCAGTTATTGTAACCTGCAGATTAGTAGTTAAAAATACCCGTGATTCAAGGATGTAGAATAAATACATACATTGCTTGTCGCATACGTTCTATTATATGACCATTGGGATTTCCATATTCTTAAAGCTGCACCCTGCCAAATTAAAGGCAAGCCATTGGATGTCCAGACACCAGTTTGTCATTATTACCAAGAATCTGTGTATCAGCTGGGTGCAGAAGTTTATATACCTTAAATTACTAATTTTGTGTTGTGGCACTCAACAAAGAGCAACACAAACACATCCGGATGAGAGCAGTGATCATGTGTCAGGAATGCTCTGTTCACACAGGACTGATGACTGTACCGTGATGGTTTGGGATAAATACCCTTAGTCCTATTTACTTGCAGTTTGCAGGATCTCACGATGAAACACAGTCTTGTGTTTTGTTTGCAAAATGTTGATCTGCTTTACTAAAATGGTAGGAGGAATCATAAGTTAATTAAATCAAAGATGACTAAATTCTGTGTCCAGTGTGAGTAAATGGCCTTATGATGATTTTTGTTTTTAAACCCGTCCACACAAGAAAAATACATAATCTAAAAGAAGTAAAAAAGCTAACCAGACTACACTGTTGAGGGAATTTTTGTAGCTATCATGGTGTATTTTGTTAACATAGGCATTAGAAGACAACTTAAAGGATGTGCCACCTTTTATTTTATCCTGGGGATAATTAGTAATCCGTTCTCTCTTTAAATACTTCCACTCAGCCATGTTTTTATGATCAATTATTAATAGTTCTTCAGGCATTTTAGGGTATTTAATGTTTTTCTTTGGACTTATGGCTATCTTTCGCTATCATTTTCTCTCTAGTACAAGAGCAATTCTCCTTCTGTCCTGCTCTTTTTCCACTTTCCTAAATTTAAACACAGATTGGACAGCACTATGTCCTGTTAAGCTAAAAAGACAAAACATGTAAAAGGAAAATAGAGAAATTAAAGCTGCTGGTGCACAGTTTCCTATCCCACCATGTATGATGGCGTGTTGAAAAATGTGTCTTACATGGGTTTTAACAAGAGGATATGAAGGAGATGTATTTGGGGAAGATCAGGTTTTCTCACATCTCTGAAGTTTTTCTGTTGCTTTTGATGTATTTCTGTTTTTAGTATTGCACATATATTTGGATTAGGGGTGTGGATTTACAGTTTCCTGCATTCAGGACGAAGTTTGTGACTTTAGCCTTTGTTGTATATACAGATCAGTTGAGCTTTTAGAAAATAAAGTTCAGTTTAGAATAGATTTTCCCCTAAGTGGTCATATAAGTATTAGTCAAATCAATCAAAAAGTAGGTAATGGTGTCAGTTTCGCTCTCGGTTTAGGCATCCGGGATGCTGAGGTTTGTAAATCTTTGAGTGCAGAAAGTTTGTGCACAAAGTGTAACATGAGTGACTTTATTATTGAGTGATTGCTGCAGTATTGCTGCACTTGCTTCAGTCATAGACTACTTGCTCACATCTGCGGTATACATTGCGTGTGACTGCCACCTTTTTCACACGTCCACAAAAAACCCTACGCACTTGCATACCCAACATAAAACTATATTAGTCTGGACTCACATAAACGTTTCACCTTTACTTCTTTAAATAGAGAAATCTAGAAGAGCTGGTGCCATATTGTTTCCCCTGCCAGACTGTGGGAGGAAAAACAATGCATGATCTGTCATGAAGTCAGCGCGGTGGAGTGTTGTGCAAATGCATTGTCCAGCTTTGTCCTATGAATAGTGCTTTGTCCTCTGAAGGACAAGTCTCGACCTTTGCTGATCTATCGGTGCCATTCAGACCAGCCATTCTGTCAAAGGCTGATAAATATAGACTCTGAACTGCTTCGCACGGGGAGGTGTTACAGTAGCGGCGCAGTACAGGAAGTCTAGTGAAGGGTGGCTTGCACTTTCTTGAAAACTGTCTCCCTGTCCCTGTGACCCAGATGTACTGATGCTCTGTGTATGTGCAGCAGAACCTTCTGCTGATTTGTTTACGCCACTTACTGCCCAGTGTGAAAGTATTCAGACCCCTAAAGCTTTTTCTCATTTTCGCACATTACTACCACAGTGTATTTATGGAGGGGGGCTAGGGCAGGAAAGGCTGCAGGTTCCCTGGTTTGAGTCCCGCTGACTGCCATTCGGGGTCCCTGAGCAACCCTCAGCTCCAGAACGTTGCTGGAGGCCGAACAGTGGCAGCCCACTGCTTCCTAGAAAGGGGATGGGTTAAATGCACGACACGAGTTTCACTGGAAAGCATGTTGCAATGACAAATTAATGAGGATGTCTTTTATTGGGATTTATGCAATATACCAACACAAAGTGGAGGAACAATGTTGCCGGGTTTTCCAAATTGTTTTCGAAATAACTTTCTGTAAAGTGTGGCCTGCATGTCAAAATATGATAAAGATCAGAGTATGTATACTTTGTTGCAAGGCACTCTGTTATTGTTGTTTTCAGCTGCTAGGAAAATAACAATACAGTGTGCAGCAAGCAAGTTCACCGTTGCACTGACTACTTCCTCTTTGCGTGAAATTGTCGTTGACAGAGAAGGAGAAAAGAGTAAAGTCGGGTTCAGACGTCGAAGGAGCCAGCAACTCTCAGTCGGACAGCTCGACCAGTCTGGGCAGCCTGAAGGGAGGAGGTGAGTCCCGTCGCCCGTCATCACATCTTTCTCACCCTCACCGTCACAGCAATCATATCCTCAGGGGCGAGGAAGAGTGTTCGGCCACTTGTTAAAAGCCTGACCTACATCGGAGCAGCAGGTCAGCTGGATTCTCACACTAAAACGTCATTAATCTGAACAGGAAGTGACAGTTTAAGGTGCTCATGTTTGATGATAATCGTCTCTTTAATTTGGAGGCATTAAAGCCCCTCGGCCGTGTTGTGATCCACTGGAATAAATCCAGCCTCAGTAAATCCCATGCCGGTCTGCGATAACGGCTATTATAATTATAATGCAGTGGAGCCCAGTTTATTTAAAAGGACGAATAACCCTGTGTTTGATCCGAATTAGTAAGATGATACGCTCATAACATGCTGACATCTACACATCCAGATAAAACGACGGCGTTTTTATTCCTCTAAATTACCTCCCGAGCAGAGTACGTTCACAGAGAACCGTGTTAGTGGTAACGCCTGAATTTTGTGAAAATCTGAAAACATCCACTCTGTAGCTCTGTAGCTTCATCCTCTGCTCAGCCAGCTGGGCTGCAGCCAGAGAGGGATCTCTTTTCTAAATCCACCCTGACACCACATGTGGCCCTGAACGTGAAATGTTTCGCGACATTTTTGGGGATGATCCCCTGAGAAGCAAGTCTCGGACTAATTTTTTTTTATTTATTTTTTTTGGAAACGCAGAGGCTCTTTGTCAACACATTTGGACTTGTTGGGTCATTGAGCTGCCAGAGGAATGGAATTTCCTCAAGGCAAATTGGCATAATTGTAAAGTGGGAGGAAGCTTTTGAGCGCTTTCTGGATAAAAAGGCAAAGCAAACCTCTGAAATAGAGGTTGGAGAGTGCAGAGCTTTTTTTATCAGAAGGTTTGCACAACCTCCACTGTGGCTGATCAAATAGCACGTCACGGATCAGGGGCGTTGCTGAAAGGTGACTCAGCTTTATTGGTGTGACATGATATCTTCAGCTCTCGCTCAGAACCACTTCTCTTACTGTGACTCTAAATTATGGCACATCCTGTGTTCGCCTAAGCGCTGGGGGATTTCTCCTGCTGGACTATCATCTTCCTCACTAAATATTTGCCTCTACACAAAGCTGAAAGTCGAGCTACAAATAACATTTGCGTTGCGTATCAGTATAGTGTTTTTCCTTTTTAATAAAATTGTTTTGTATCGAAGTTGAAAAATAGGTTTGTTTTCCCAGATACTAAAGAAACGTCCTTAAATATCCTTTAAATGTGACAACCATGAAACGCTCCCGAGCAGCTGTTTGTCTAAGACTGAACTACACATACTTTTTCTATCATTTGCCAGTTTTCTGCTTGATTTTCGGCATCTGAAACAATTAGATTCCCAAAGAATGTCTTCCAAGGCGATTTACGAGGCAAACTGGTCCAATCCACGTCCAGTTAAATCCAACGATGAAGCCTAGCCAGTCACATCCAGTTATCGTCCTTGGATCAACTCATTATGCTGTAAAAGAAAAGAAAAACAACTTTTGGTGACAGTGAAGAGAAACCACTGCCTTTGAACTGATGGAAACCTTGAATAGACCCAGGTTTAGTGGACATGTTTCCTACTCCGGGCCCAATGGACCAGCAGACCAGACTTAATAGCAGTAATAGCTCTGTAATTGGCACAATCCAGGAAAAAATAGCTACAAGCAGACAAACTAGACATGGGGTACTTTCTATAAGAAAAAAGCCATGTTATTTCTGCAATGTACATAACACCCAGGACTGTAACCTTACCTCTTAATGTTTATGCTGTATATATTTTTGATATTTTGATATTTCTGCACTGTTTAGAGTTTTAATCTAGTTGTACATGTGTATAATGACAATAAAAGGCATTCTGGTTCAAATTTTTCTTTCTTTTACCCTGAGAGGAATTGGCTCCTCTCTTTATATTCGTTTGACAAGTTATAGGCAGATCCCAGAGCTCATTTGTAAAAATGGCTTAGTTTATATCAGGTCAACAGTGCAGCAGATTGCTCCTCTTCCCAGATCTTTTCTCTGAAGTTCTGATTACCACCAACCCTGAAGAGATGATGCATGCTACCTGCTATCTGCACGCTGCTCATAATATTGAATTAATTGTTTATTTTCTCAACTTGAAAAGAATTTGCATGAGTTTTCCTTCTGACTACATGCAACAGGGCCAGTTAAAATGTTTTTTTTTTCAAGCTGCTCTTTAGAACTGCTAGTATTTTAGTAATTTAAACAGAAATGTTGTATTTCTTTACTAGAGTCATTTTGTGTTAAAATCACTCTACTCTCATGTTATTTACTTGATTAAAGATATAGCTGCACATTTCTGCTGATGCAAGCTGTTAGAATTGATTAGAGTTGATTTGTACAGTCTTGCAGTGAAAAGTGTCAGTGCGGTCTCTGAAATTGTTAGATTTTTCTCCGACTGCAAACGCCCACCTACCCGATGTTGTTTCAGCACCTCTTGCCAGTGAAAAAGGCATTTTTTCCTGAAGGCACACCAATTTGACTGCAGGATTAACTAACCAGGCTTCCTATTGATTATTGAAGTATGGAAAAGTGTGTTTTTACTGGTTTATGATTATTTTTGTGTTTTTTTTGTTTTTTAAGAAAAAAATATTGTTTACATTTACAGCATTTTTTGTCATTCTATTATCTGAAGGATACAAATTGGAATTTCTTATAAATTGCTTTTTTTCTGTAATTGTAATTCAAGTGCTTATTTACTGTCTTCATCAATATGCATTTTTAATTGACCGACCACATCAGAACTTGAGTTTTTCCCCCATCTAATTTGCTTTGAATTTTGAGTCAAATGCACACTCATACAAAAATCCAAAAAGAATAATTTCAAGTCTTTTTGCCAGTTTTTAAAGTACCTTTCGTTCTTCAACTTGGTCCAAAATAATTGAGTTTGAGGAAACACAATAAATATATCCCAGATCTCAAGCTTCATCCCAAAGAACCTGCATTTAATATAGAATATTCTGGTCTAGATTTGACAAATTCTAACCTTATTTGAATTGAAGCTGATCCAAGTTGCTCCAGATAGCAAAAAGAAAAGCTGTGAAATAATCATGAAGCCAAACAGCATTGTGTTATTTGCTTATCGTGTAAAACCCAACCTGGTGAAAAGCTTTTCCAGAATTTCTATCCAGAGTGTTGCAAAAGCAAAAGTCTAGAAACTTGAGTCTGGAACAGCATGAAATTTGTCAATGGAAAATTTGTAGGAAGTTAACATCTTGACTAAGGAACTGCTGCAACACATCGCTAAGCATGACTTGGCTGGTTGCAGTGAACATAATTTGTGCATTACTGAGCAACTTCAACTTACATTATATAACAATCTAAAAGCGTGAAATGATGCTGCAAAGTTAAACATGCCTCAGTTACTATGATGTCCTGCAGCAGCAGGTGTCTTTGCTGAGGATTAGCAGGTGCTGCGGCTGGGCCGATTGCCTTTCATATTGGATTGGGTTGGTGTAGATATTAAAAAAAAAAAAAAAGCCCAGACCTATGCAACAGCACTGGAGCAAGAATAGTGTTGATACCCATTAATCATCGGGTACGCTATTAAAAACCAATCCCACTGCAGACCAGAGACGTCATGGAAGTTTGACATGAAAGTCAGAAGGGGACTTTCTGCAGCCCACAATCCACAGATGGTTGGGTTAATGAGTTTGTTGCATTGCTGGTTGAATTAATGGGTTTGTTGGATTGCTGGTTGAATTAATGAGTTTGTTACATTGCTGGTTGAATTAATGGGTTTGTTGCATTGCTGGTTGAATGATTCTTTACCTGCCTGCCGCTGATATCTGCTCTTTGGAGCTGTCCCATAACTCAGGTCCTGATTGTACGGAGTAAACGGATCTTGTTTCTGTGTTCGCAGATGTAGCCACAGGGACTCTCCTGGAGTTCGCAGAAGGAGCCAAAGCAATGCAGGCCCACTCAGGAACAAAGCAGACTGAATCGGATCCCTTCACGGTGCATAATCACGCGGCGGAAAACAACAATACCGTTTGGGTAAGACAAAAGTGGTGTGGGCCAGCACGCTCGGCTGCTCAGGCTCGATAAGACTGGGAGAGAAGAATGCCACGTGGAAATACTGATTAAATGCTACCAAGTAATGTACTGTACTTGTTCTATTGGGGGGTGACCATAGTTGTGCTGCAGCCACGTTGAGGTGGACAATAGCCTATTGAACAGAAGCAGCCTTATCTAATGCATATATGGCAGAAGAGGGAGCAGAGCTTTTGATAGCAGGGAGAGAAGACAAATCCTGGCCTTATGGATGTTTTCACAGGAAGACCTTTTGTTCCTCTAACATCTGTGTGTGTTTTGTCTGGCAGGAGCTGGAGGACGGTCTGGACGAGGCGTTTTCAAGGTGAGGAGAGCTGTGAATTTTTTGGGGCTTATTTTTTTTTTAACTAAAAGTGTGGACTAAACAACCACAAAGACTTCTATTCGGGGAGTGGCAGTATTCAGTTCGGGCTAGCCTGATAAAATAGTAAAGCGCAGACTCTCCCTGAGCTCAGTTCAACTCCTGCAGTCAGGAGAGGCTCATTTTATGGGCTCTGGTGTAGCTGATGTCTGACCTCAGTCATGCTGCTTTTGTAGGCCCTGTTTAAAGGCCGCACAGTGATTTTATGTTGAACTGACAAACTCTCCTTCTATGTTTGGGAAAAATAATCCTAAAGTAGCTGCAGCTAAATATTTTTAAGTGTTATTGTTATAGAATAACAGAAGCTGGAAAGATTCAGTGCTAATATTAAGACAATTTGATGGAAAACCCAGAGTTTACTGTAGTTAACTCTTCAGTTTAGTCTGTCTCTAATGAGCACTGTAAGATGAGCTTTACTGGATTGTTTGTTTTTAATATTAGTGCTTTTATTTCTTCTTGTCCTGCTAAAGACAATTAGATCCTCAGTATTTGTAATCAGACTCTGAGAGGCCCGTTATCAGATGATTATTTATCTCCACACACTGTAATTACATGTTGACGCCGTTAGTCTCCAGCTCTTTGATTAATGAAGATGCTCACAGGCTAAGCAGCGATGGAGCTGCACATTAGGCCGGCTTGCTGGACTCTGATTGTATTTGTTGATGTTGAGCTCAAATGGGGATGAGTATTTGATTTCTTTCTGTCTTAACATAGCAGAGATTATTTAGGGGGCAACATTCTGCATCAGGTTCAGAGTTTAAATACTTCCCTCCAAATCCCTTCAGATAAGATCTTGCTGCATTTTGAGTCTTTGCTGCCACCTGCTGGTGGAATCTGCAAGTGAACTTGGCAGATAAAATAAAATTAATGAAGGGCTTCACAAAAGTATAGGCCTTAAACTTCCTCACTGTTTCACATTAAAACCGCAATTATCGCTGTATTTTAATCTCATTTTTAATGACAACAACACAAAGTAGAACATAGCTGTGAAGTGAAAGGAAATTTAACCAAAAAAAACTAACATTGCCACAAGAGTCCCATTTGTGTTTAGGTCTGCCCTTTGACTGGGATTATTCTAACACAGAGAGATGTTTGGATGTGAACCGTACCGCTGTAGGTCTGGCTGTGCTTGCAGGTCTGTTGTCCTGCTGGAAGGTGACGCTCCACCCTGGACTCATGTCTACAGCACCCTCTAACAGGTTTTCCTTCAGGTGTTTAGTTTGAGCCACCTCTCCATGAACTCTGACCAGGTCCTCTGTGTCTGCTGAAGAAAAAGCGTCCCCCACAAAAAGACGCCGTCGCCCTCTGCTTCGCCATACTTTGCATTTTGCTTGTTGGCCAAAAAGTTTAATTTTTGTCTCATCAGACAAGAGCAACTTCTACTCCATGTCTGCTGTGCCTCATGGAAAACTGCTAACCACACTTCTCGTGGTTTTCTTTTAACAATGGCGTCCATCCCTGCCATTTCTGCCTGAAGCCCCTGTTTGTGGATTCACAAAGAACGATTCTTTTTAGACAGACTCTCACACCCAAGCTGTGGGTTTTTGAAGCTCCTCCCAAGTTATTGTAGTCCTCTTGGCTGCATCTGTGATAAATGCTCTGCTTTTGAGGTGGACGGCCACAGTTTTGGTAGGTTTCCTGCTGTGCTGTGCTCTTCCCATTTTCAGATGGTAGGTTGAAGCTCTGGTTGTTGTCCTATTTAAATTTATAACAATAAAACCAAACTGCATCCACAACAAAAATGCAGCCTTTTTTATAACTTAATAAAAATGCGGTTCAGAGGAGCTGTAAGCTGAATTGTTGCCTGACTTGTGATGTTTCCTTTGCACCCCTTCAGCCGCAGTCTGGATAGCTTTGAATCCTACTCAGGTAACGATAATCGTGAATCATCCCCTCCTCATGAACCCACCGCTCAAGCCTGCTCATCTGTGTTCAGCCACAACATTGTCTGCGTGTAGTTTTGTTACTCGTTAATTAGTTTACACCCTTAACATAGTCAACTCGGACCTAAAGAACGTTCAGTCACTGTAGCCACGTCTTCATCACCAATGTTTTTCTGCCATCACATCAATCACTGTTGCACCTTTGACATGTGGTGTGTTCACATGATGAAATGAGCATTTTATGTGTCACAGTATAGAATTAACTCTGCTGTGATTGGTTTGTTTAGGAAACAATTTGCGCCTTTCACTGTGAATCGAGCATCCGAAGCAGAACGGCCATTTTTAGAATACGGTGCAAAAGTCTTGAGTCATTCTTTCTTTCTTTATGTTTGTCTTCCAAGCAGCAAAACCTTCTTGTAATTTTTTTTAATTGCTTCACATCTGTAGTTCTCCAAACTCTCTGAACGTGCTTTTTGGAACTACGTAAAAGTGCTAAATTAGTTTTTGTGTTGGAGTTACTGTTGCTTAACGTTTAGGGTTGAGTCCATGAAGACAGCAATGTTTCTGGCTTTCTCTACAGTTTTAAATCTTTTTAAGTCTAGCTGAGTGTTGGTCTCTAAACTGGATTAAAAACAATGTCATCTGTTTTTTGAGGATAAGCCCAAGCGCTGTTTGACATGGAGAGCTGCACTTACTCATGTTGCTTGCTACACTTTGTTCCCTATCCCCTGACCAAAATGTAGACACCTTAATTTTTTTAAATTAAAAAAAGGCTTTCCACAACCATTTTTATCCAAACGGCATCCTTTTTATCTTTTGATTTGCAATCTAATAACTACAATAATAATCAAACCCACTTTGATTTGGGGTTTGAGTTCAAAACTTGGAACATTCAGTTTAAAACTAATAAAGGGGTATTTCACTGCTTTGTTGGCAGCCAGACACTTACTGAACACGTTTTGTTTTAACTGGACTTGTGGTTCTTAAACTGAGTCTGATTTAGAGGTCAAAGGTTTGTCGTTTTTTGGTAATTTTTATTTTTAAACGTTTACAAACAGAGCAAAATTGCAAATATCATGAACGGGAATCTGGAGTAAAATAATTCAGTTCAGGTCTGACAAGTTTAAGTTTTACCGGTTTTTATATGGAGCTAATTTAAATAGGTTTAGATGCCCTTTACTATTCTGCGTAATCATAAACCAACCTCAGCATCTCATTATTGTGTGATTAGAGGGACATGTAGATTATAAAACCCAACGATGTGTTTAGCTATTCTGTAAGTTGGTAATACTGTAAGAGGAGCATGTAGATGCTGAATTCAAGAGGCACAAGAATGGAACCCTGAGGAACTCCAGCACTGAGTGGTCTTTGTTTGTTTAAATTTATATTTCTCAAATGACACAAAATAGTAGTCCCAATATAATTTTTCACATTTGAATTCATTTAAAATGGTACCTGACAGTTCCCCCGACTATAAGGTGCCATCAATCAGTTTCATGATCAACAGTATCAGATGCAGCGCACAGATCAAGTAATATCAACACACAGGTTTTTGATGTGTCACTGTTAAGGCTCCTATTATTTTTATACAAGAAGGTGTAGCTTATTGGAAGCCATATAGAAAGAGATAAGGATGATAAAAAAAATTGCACTGTATTTTTCATCAACACCTTAACTAAACACTGTATCTGCCATTTTACATGAACTTTAAGCCAAGTTTTAAAAAAGATGTGTCTTGTTTTGTTTTTGCAGACTCGCTGAGTCTCGCACTAACCCCCAGGTCCTGGACATTGGGGTAAACCCTCAGGACTTGAACAACGAAGAGTGCCTCTCCTCGGGCAAATGGGACCAAGACGAGACAGACTCACCTGCACAAAAAGAGACGTTTGAGTTCTAACGGGAAGCCTTTGCCAAGAAGAAGAACAAAGAGGAGGGCAAATGGTGGTAAAACGGCTACAGATGCTGATGTGAGACCAGCAAAGGTTCCCACCTTCTCCCTGGTGCCACGTCCTCTGAACGTCTCTGTCTAAGGATCTCTGACGCGTCTGAATCCACACGAGCAGAGAAGGAAAACACGAGCTGACTGCTCGCTCAACAGGCCAAAGCAATACAAACCATTCAACCCATTTTTATTTTAACGAAAAAAACATGCAGCGCATTCATGTTTTGTTCCAGTCAGTCTGGTCTTGTGTTTTTTGTTTACCTATTCACCTTCACTGTGTACTGTGATACAGAACGCTTGTCAGAGGTATTGCGAGGTCAACAAGTGGGTTACAGATCAGATGCTAACTCACCCGTTCCCCACTGGGTTCAGCAGCAAGTTACTACCTATATGTGTGTCACAACTCCAGCGTTTTGTTGGTCAACAAAAGCTTTAAAATATGTGTCAGAACAAAGTGACAATCCTATTTTTTACTATTGCAAAAACTATTTTTGCACTCGGCGGTTCTTCATCGGCAAAAGCACAGGATTCATGTCGGACAATTAAGTGTCAAGCATTGATTTCATTTATGCTTTCACACTAATCCCTTTTCCTCCTGAACTTGGAAAAAAAAAGATTTAACAGCTCCGAATTGCCAAGCTAAAGTTGTGGTGATGATTGATCATAATAATTGATCACAATTCTCACTCAGGCTCGAGGCTCTGTCAAGAAAAGGAGCTAGCTACCAGTTTCTTTACCTGATATGGTCTCATTTGTTCATTTAAACTCTTCGATTCAGACTTGTTAAACAGACATCTGTCGATATATGTTACAGTGACATTCAAAGTTTACCGTTTTTCATTTTCCACCAACAAGGACTCTTCCCAGTGTTATTTTTGGTGTTTGTTTTTGCATTAATTTAAATTACATACATTTTAATAAAAATGTTATAATCTTTCAGTGTGTTTTTTTTTCTTATTTTAGAAAACAAACAACATTTTAAAGAATCAAAACAGAACAAAATGTAATATAACAAGAGGTAGTTTGTCCACGGTGTATGCATTTATAATCTTAATGTGTCAATTATTTTGAATTTAGCATTTTGGCAAGATGGATAAAGCTGATGAGATCCGCAGCTCAGGTGGGAGAATCTACTGACGAGAATCTGTTGCATGGCCTATATGCGACTCACAAGGTGTGGAGAAGTAACCCTCTACGTCACCCTGAATATGCAACATCACCTCCATGAAATGGTTGGTGCATCAGGCTCTCTTGAGGTCGCACCACAGTATTTCAGCCAGGTTTAAGTGTGGATTTTGACTGGACCATTGCAGTATATTGATTATTTTTCTTATCCGTCACTATTTTGTAGTATTGTAGGGCTGTTGATCCTGTTGATGATCCAAGCTTCACCTGTCAGACAGCCTCACTCCAGCATACTTAAAGGAGTTATTGGTTGATTCAATAACTGGAAGGTTATGTCTGTAGATATAGGTTCTCCGCTACCATGCTCTGCAGTTTGACATTTATAAGTGTTTAGTTTCAGTGGATTATGGCTGAACATATTTACTTTGGTCCCATCCGTCTAAAGGACGTTCTTCCAGTAGTGCTGCGGTTCAGTCTATGCAAACATACTATAACTCATGCTACTATGTTCTGTTACACAGAGAATGGTTTAAGTTGACAGCCTTTCCAAACAAATCATGCTTGTTCAAAGTTTTTGCTAATTGCCGAGTTGTGACTTGTCCCACTGACGCGCTAACTGAGGCCTGCGGAGCCGGAGGCGAAGCTTCTGTGTGATCTGTCATTTCTCTGAGCACAGCACGCTCTGACCTGGAGCTGAATTTACAGGAATGTCCACCCTTCGGGAGCGCAGCTGTCCTTAATGTCCGCATTGTAAAATGCACCTAAGATGTATCCTTGTTTTGAGTTGATTTTTCCCCATGAGGTGGTGCAGCAGTTTAATACTTTTGTCTGTAGTCTGTAGTATATAATAGGTAAATATACATGATGTTCAAGCTGTGCCTGCAATAAATTACTACAAAGGCAGTCAACAGCTCCATGTGCTGGGGCTGCACAATATGCCTGTTTTGCACAATACCCTGAATGGTTTTGTTGTTTCTTAGTTTAAAAATGTCTGCTTCAAGCTCTAGCTAAAAACACCCATAGATTGCATTTAAATCATCCGAATATGTTTTAAAAGTTTAAATGTATGCAGCTTGCGTGGTCATTTCTGGAGGATCAGTCATAGAACTTGATCTCTTGTTAGGCATATGATCGTGGCCTTATTATAATTTATTAGATTACCGCATCATAATGTTTATGCATAATCCACACAGTCTGATTTGAATCCCCCTATATGCTATGTGGCTGATCAAACACTAGGTGGCAGCCTTGTTGCAGAAGTCGCACAGACGTACACAAGTTCACTTGGTATAACTGCTCGATACTTTAAATATATGTAAAATAGTTATGAAATACTAATAAGATCCCTGATCATTTACATGAACTATAAAAGTTTTGAAATGTTATAATTCTTTCAGTTATTTGCTGAACTGTGCACGTGCTTTGTAGGCTATATTACTCATCGGTCACATGACTAAGGCAGCCTCACCTTTTCCTGTTGATTGAAATTTTGCATCAGCGCAGAAATAAAATCCCTTTAAGAAGGTGCCCCCTTTTATTACAAAATAAAAGTAAAAATATAATTTCCAAGACACGGGAAAAAAGTGTTATTCCAAGTGTTAGCGTGTAGCTTTATGGATTCAAACTCACTAGCCCTATTACAATTTTGGATTAGATATCTGAACCTTAAAACGTTTAATTTTGAGTTTTTTTTCTCCATGTTAAAACAAACAGGCTTTTATTATGGAAATCAAATTTCGGGTTCAGGAATAAAGGAAAAGGCGTGTGCATCGGCGGAGCCATATCTGCAGAACAGCGTGCTGTGGTCGAAATGGCGGGAGTATCGAGAGGAACAGCGCTCTTTTTTTGTACGTACTGTGCTTTTCAGCTTAGTTTTCAGCTTTAGTTTTTAAACTTTTAGGGTACTTGATGATGAAAAAATATGTTAATAGTTCACAGATTGTTTGTTGAAACGTCTTTTGTGTGTAATCTGCTCCTGAATGATCGGGTGAGACTGAGAAACCATTAACCGGGTGACTGTGCAGAAGTTGGTGGACAGTGTTGGGCAGTGGCACCTCCAGAAACATTTCATAGGGGTGGCCAGATAGGGCAATTTAAACGCTTGGGGTGACACACTGAAAGTAAAAGCCATAATTTCAGGATTTTATTCTACTGTTGTAGTAAACCTGCCTGTAGTAAACTATCAGAAACTGTCGCGCTACCCGCTGCGCCACCAGCTCTCTGTTGATTTTGAATGTTACTAATGATCTAATATGCATAGACCAATAACAGTACAGTTAACATTTTGAGTTGAACAACAATTCCTTTTTATTGTGCAATTATATTAGGAATAACATGTACATGTATTCATTTATTGAAAAACAAAAACAATTACTAGGGGAAAGATGCTGGCAGACACAAATAAAAGTGATAGAAGGTCAAGAAGAGCAGCTGCCTTGCTGGCTGTGCATAATCGGATTAAATGCTAAATTGATGCTACTACAATTTACACTGGCCAGTGAGGTGGCCATGGCCACCCCCTGGTGGCGCCACTGGTGTTGGGAACCCAAGGGACGCGGTTTCATCTTGTCTTGTGTATTTAAGGATGAAAGTTTGATGTCTTACCTTTGAATTAATAACTTAGTTTTATGTGTGAGGCAAAATTAGAATGAGCAGACATATAAAAGTCTCACACATGGTCCTAACAATAGTCCTTGATAAACAAAAGCTTTATTTGACGTTTTGTATTTACAATGCCATTATTCTTGACATGTTTTCTGTTTTCCAACTCGATATGAAATCAATCATTTCCAGTCTTCGCTCTCCTAATGCCCGGTGCTGTTGGAGACCTCCACTGCATAGCCACCAGAAATGGAAGCCGGATGCTCTACAGGGTATTGAACCCACCTCCTCCCTCAGAGCTCAAGGGGCACCAGTGTGACAACGGGTGGAATAAAGGAAATGTAAGTTTTTACCCAGAAACATTTACCTTCTTGGAGAGATCCTCACAAGTCATGAACCAAAGCCAAACTCAAGACTCAAGTCTTTCCACCCAAGTCAAAATCTAGTCTTCAGTCTCTAATGACTGGACTAAATATTTTGTCATTAAATGGATGCAATCTAGTCAGCCTATAGACTTCATCACCGTAGTTAGGGTGCAGTTTTTCATTAGGGCTATTTTAGCTCATAAACATTCGACATTTACTGTATGATCAGAATTCAGAGTCAACTGAGGCTTACGAATTGTCTTATTTTTACTTCTGATCACATGAAATCTGGTGATTGTGGATGAGACTTGAGTCTCAGTCAAGTAGAATTACAATTTAAAAAATAATTTCAGTAATTCTACGAAAACCGTATAGCTCATATATTACAAGTGTTTAATTATATTCATTTTGATTACAATGCCTTTCGGGTAATGAAAATCAAAATTCAGTTCGCTGCAGAAATAAGAATGTTAGAGCCATAATTAAGGATTTATTAATACAGCGATAGGAAGGTCCTTTAGTTTCCCTTTTTGAGTTGAACTACTGAAATCACTTTTCAGTGCTACACCAGTACATGCGGCTTAGTCGGTTGTTGTCCGGAAGTACTGAGCAGTTTGTAAATATAGAAAAGGTTGTCCGGCATTTAATTTTGACCTTAACTTTGATTTTGGTTCAGTAGGATGAACCAAAATCAAAAATTTTCTGTTTGTTCTCTGGTTTCAGACCGTGCTTGCTTCCAGCTTCAACAGCAACAAAAGTACACTGGTGCTAAGACACAGCAGCGACTCTCTGGAGGTGTCCGAATGCCTCACCGATGTCTCTTGGACCCAGGATTGCTGGTCAAAGGTACTACATTTCTGACATGCTGGCAATAAAATTTCAGCACATTTAAACTGTAAAGCGGAAATGTCCACCTCGAACTCCAGGTAACACAGTAATGTCTGTTGTTTGTTTCTCTCAGACGGCAGGACAGACAACTTATGCAGCAAACTGCAGCAGTAAGTAACCCCCCTCCCCCCCCATCTAAGATATTGTGTTACAATATTTATTTTTTTCCTTGAATAATTCAAAATTTCATTCAATACATTTTAGTTTTCCTTAAAAATTTGTCCTTTTTCAGCAACATGTCCTGACATGCTTCGTGGAACAAGCCCTACCTCTACAGATGAAGGTGAATTTATTTCTCAGCATATGGTCTTTGATATTAGAAAGTTTTAGATTAACACAATAGAATGAAAAAACAGAGATGGCATTACATAATTATGTAATGCCATCTGTTGATAGATGGACGGTCAAACACCTGGATTGGACCTACTTTTGGAATCCTGGGACTAATTGGACTGGTAGGACTGCTCACGTTCCTGGTCTGTAAATTTAAAGAAACGATGTCCAGGTATGCTTCAGCCCCCCCCCCCCCCCAAAAAAAACAACAAAAAACAAAAAAACAAATCAAGTATCACACTGATTCTGACAACACTGAGTCGTTGCTTTGTTTGGTTTGACAGGATGCTTCGCTGCTGCCTTAGTGGACATCTGTACAATGCTGGGAGAAGAGGGAATGATGACCTAGTGTGACCCAGAGAAATTTTCACTATAGACAGCAGGATTTCTGTTCATACAGAGTATTCCAGATTTCCTTGGAAACTATTTTCCACTAGATTTGTCTTCTACATTAATACTACAGACTTAGACTTAGACTTAGACTTTCTTTATTGTCATTTTGTATACACAGAGTGCATACAGAACGAAATTTCGTTTTCACACAGCTCAGAAAGATTGCAGTAACTCTACAGGATACCTTGCGGTGAATTACAGTACAGGATAAAGTGCAGTGATAAATCGCAGTCACTTACAGTTTCAATTGACTTCCGGATAAAGTGCAGCAGTGAACAGTAGGCAGTTGAAATGTAAACAATGTAAAACAAATGTAAACAAATATGCAGTAAGGTGCAGCAGTGATTTAAAAGTAGACAGTTGCATTGTACACAGTTTTGCAGTACGTTTCCCGGTAAGGTGCAGCAGCACCGATGATCATATTACCTTAAGAAAGTAATTGGACTGAAAACTGAAATAGTTGTCAACACTCCTTACTTCCAACCTAAAGTACTGTCTGTCACTAACTACTGCCATCTGCATACCACTGCTTAGAAAACATGCTTTCGTGTATATTTATGCTTTTTTTATTACCAGAAGTGGTTGTGCTGTAATATCTGTATGAATTTGATGTTTTAATTCACACTAACTCTTTTAGCCTGCAAACTGCGTTGCATACAGAACACTATTGATGTTTTTAATCTAGTGAGCTTCTCAGCCTTACTAATAATAACCCCTCCTATTGATGAGATGTGAGCAATTGGTGCACAGATTCTTGTTTTTGAGGCTGTGGAAGCTTCTTTGCTGCACCTGTGTGTGCTCTGAGAGCCGTTAGCTCTACTGTAGCCTCTCCAGGCCTCCTCTGAAACCCCTTCCTGGTCGGATTGAGATCAAAGCTGTGGAAGCTTGGAAGCCGGTGATGCAGCATTATGACCTGTTATTGAATTATATATGGTGTATATAACCCATACGTGACAAATAGATATACTGATATTATAATACTAATAAGATAAGAACATTAATTATGAGGGATGGGCAAGATGTCAAGAATTAAAAAAATATAGAGTTTTTTAAAGAGATATATAAGATGAGACTATATTGTTTGTATCAAGATGATCTATTTGGTGTTATTATTATACTTTTATGTATTCCAGTAGGTTATTTTGGTCCATATCGCCCAGCCCTATTATATAGTACAAACTATTATACATACAGAGGGTTATATGCTGTAACTGAGCTGCACTGTTTGAATTCATTCCAGCATAATGAGATCATGTCCACTTACTTTTTATCACTGTATGACCTATCATGAGCTGCTGTTTACTCTTTTATTTCGATCTTATTAATAAATCATATCATTAGACATAATGTCTCTGCTTTTTTTTAGCCAGTGTACAATTCAGGTCAGAAGCTTGATTCACTCATCGTGGACATTAATGTCAATAATTATTTGCTTTTGTGTTGATTTTGGTGGAATGGTTACATAAGCAAAAAAAGAAAGAAAGTGTTTAAAATAAAAACCGGCTGAACATGTTAACATTTATTACTGCTTTTCCCTAAATTACACATGATCAACTTCACAATCATACTCAATACATTACAATATGCATTCCGATGAGGCTCGGCTTTACCCCACTCAAATTGATCTATATACTGTGTTTCACTTAATGAATTGAGCTACTGAAATAAATTAACTTTTCAATAATCTAATTTGTTGAAAATGACTACAAACAGGCCCAGGAATATGCATATACTCTCACTAATATTTAGTTCACTTTCAGCAAGTCGTACCTTGAAGTGCACTTCTTTTTATAGCCACAACAAGCTCCGGGTATCATTCTGGCAGGATTTGGACTCATGGCACAGACTTAGTTTTAACGCTTAGCCCACAAATCTTAAATAGAGTTGATGTTGGGGGTTTGGGAAGGGAATTCCAGAAACATTCAAATCAGCCTGCTTTAACAATTCCTATACCAGTTTTTTAAAGGAATACTACGCTGTTAGGACAGGGTTTATTTTTTATTATGTCCTCCACTTTCTGCAAATGCATCAGTACAACTGGCAGCAGGACAAACCCACAGCATGATGCACCTACCACCTTGTTGACACTTGGTTCAGTGTTCTTGGGTCTGAAAGCACTAAAGCTTCAAGCATACTTCCTGTTGTTGTGGCCAGATTGCTCATACTTTGTGTGACAGTAAAACTTTCAGCATTTCACATATCCACTTGGATAGCAAAAAAAGTCAGATGTAAATTTTGACGAAGGGACTCTCTTGTGGATTGTTCGGGAGTGTTTCAGTTCAGGCTGTAAGACAGATTCTGTGGAGGCAGCTTCCAGTTCATGAGACACTTGAGGTCTGGTGGTTCTTGGACTGTCACTGAACACTGGAACATATTGCTGTTCATCTGTGGGGGAACGTTTGGGTCAGATGATGGAAACCAAACCAACAAACTCAAATTACCTCTTCTAGTACTACCAAAAAGGGGGAAATATCCTGCTAGAACCACACTTGAAGCTTGTGTTGATCTCGAAACAAAAGAACGTGGTTAAGGTTCTAGTTGCAAAGGTACTATGGAACATTAAACATTAGAGCGGTACATGAACACTGATCATGGAAAGTGAATAACACAATTTCCTCATCATGGACCTTGTTAGTCAGTGAGATATTCAGGAGCAAATGATAACTTTGTTCTCCAAGGTGATGTTATAGAAGCTGGAAAAATAGGCATGCGTGAGAGTTTGTGAGTTTGATAGCTTTACAACTATGTCAGAGCATCTCCAAAACAGGAGCTGCCGAGGGGGTTTCCTTGTCTGCAGTGGACATAATATATCAAAAGTGGTCAAAGGAAAGAACCAAGGTGCATCAGGACCGTGGCCATGAGTTTCATGGATGAGTGAATGCTGGTCCGATACAACAAGACATGATAATGTCCCTGATATTACCATACCACCTTTATTTATAAAGCACTTTATGACAACAAAGTTCAACAAAGTGCTGTGCATATACAACTGAAAATAACAGTAAAGTTAAAATAGACAAGTAAAACACAGACAAGCTAAAATAGACATATAAGATAGTTAAAAACTGTTAAAATAGTTAGAATCTATAAAAAATAACAAATATTGTTCAAAATGTAATGCTGGTTCTGATAGAGAGGGGACACAATACACAGCGCATATGGGCGATCGATGGGTCAGGTCTGTTCGGGTAAGGGAGACCAGCACAAGGTAGTAGACCACAGTGTCATGCCACTTTGGTAAATTAGTATTTTTGAGCCTACATGCGTGTTTCTGAATCCATGAGGATTTTAGAATTCCTGAAATAAATCTATCCATGGGTTTTTAAAATGTATTAATAATGTTTGATGTGTAATTATTACGCCCTGAAAAAACAACACTTAAAACATAAAAAAAAAACAAATGGATGATGTTCATCATGAAGGTTAAGTGTATTTAAACAGTTTGTAAAACATTCTCTACTAGAAGAGAAAAGATTGCCTAATGTAACAAAAGCAAAGTATGAATGGCACACGGGCAGGGCTTATTGACAGGTGAGTTGTGTTTAGCCAATGAAAGGTTGGTGGTGTGAGGGATTTTCCAGGCCTATTGTTTACCTGCATAATTGAGTTGTTGCATCACGTCACTCTCACCGGTAGCAACTATCTCAGAAAGGCTTCTGAAAAGTTGTTCTTCACATACCAACCAATCCAGTTCAAGGTCACTGTGTCGAGTATGAAGTTCAATAACAGACGTAATGAAAGTTGTCTGGCTGTTTTTTTCTGGCTGTATTTATTTAATGTTATCTATATCAGGGGTTTTCAAATTCGTTGAAGGTGAGCCTCCCCTAGGAATAGGTAAAGATAACCACGCCCCCCCCCCCCCCCCCCCCCAACCACAAACCTACCCCACACAAGTCCCTGCAGTAAATGCATCTTTCTTTCGTGTTCCTGGAATGCTGTGTTTCAAAAACAACTGATAGCCCAACACATGTTTTTTATTGTATTTCTTTTAACAAAGTACATTCATTAAAAAAAAAGGCCTATTAATAAAATATCCATCCAAATATTTCCATCTTACAGGCTACTTTTGCTGAAACATCACGGACAGAGGGCCTACTTTTAAAATTGAACTGTCATTAGAGCAAATTCATAAACTATTGTTTTCAACAGCAGACAAACTGAACTAAACAGACGCCAATGATAAACTGAACTCACGTCAACAGGAGACGTCAACTGAAATAATAATAATAAAAAAGATAACCTGAATTTAACAGACGTCAACATATTACATATTCCAATTTACATATTTAGGCTAATTATACACAATTCAAACCTATTGCTATTTTAACAACCAAGCATTTTATTAGATATTATTTCTTATCTGATGTATTTCTGATGTTTGGCACTTTGTTTTACCTTTTGTTAAAGTGCTCTTTAAATAATGATGACAATGATAATGATTATTATCAGAATAAACTTTTGCATCACCTCCCAGAAGCTGGAAAGAAAAGAGACAGCTGGTGTTAAGCGTTCAATGAGCAGGTCCAGCGCGCGAGGTGAGCAGGCCCAGCGCGCGAGCAAAGTCGCGTGCGCGTGCAGAGATGGAACTGAGCGCGAGGACAGAGCGTGAGCTGCGTGAAGCTGACACCCCACCCACAGAAAAAACTCATTTAAATAGACGGAATGGTTAGTGCTTCGTTTGTGCAGGTTTGTGTCGTTAAAATTAGCGTTTGTGCTGTTTTGGTTTTGAAGATATTAAAGAATATTTGTTAAGTTCATCTAGAGTTCACCATCCCCCCCATTTTACTTCGAATCTGACCTAACCGGGCTACTTTTTTAGTGCTTCGTTTGTGCAGGGTTGTGCGGTTAAAATTATCGTTTGTGCTGCTTTGGTTTCGGAGATATTATGAATTTTAATTTCAGCCAATGACGTCATCCCAGCCCGCCGCTTCAAAATAAAGCGCTACGGTAAATCATATGTTATTGCCAACGAAAAAAAAACGTAAGTCTTTTTAATATATTTCTACTGATAAATCAGTAACATTACTATGAAGTTGTGTCATTTACCGAGCCCCCCCCCCCCTACAGCATTCTTATTAAATTATTTATATATTCCTGCTTATTGGCAAAGATCTCTTGGGAAACATGTTTTTGTTTATTTTTTTAGTTTCCACTGTTATAATATGCTTATTTTATATAGTGGCTTGGTTGACACATGGAAAGAAAAGTGATTATTCGACAACAGCAAGCCATGAAGTCGACACATGAAGGCAGTTTCACCACGAGTCCCATCTCATGGATCTCAGCTTCCTGACTGAGGGGAGAGGCTGGAACAGGAGGGATGGTGTCCTTAATGATGTTCTTCATTTGTGTAAGAAGATGTGGTCAGATCTACCGTTTGGTCTCAACACTTTTCTCAAGAAAGCAGTTATTAATTTCATATTTTTCTTATATCATGCAAGTTGTTTTAGCCGCTATTGTAAAATGTGTGTGTTATATTGTTTTGTACTTTATTCCTAAATAAATATTACGATTTATTTTGTCTCATTTAAAGTTCATTTTTCCTAATCAGAAGTGTTTATATTCTTCTTTGAGAGTATATTGTTTGTAACATTTTCAAACAGTAACTTGGTTATAGTTGATCTTAGAAGTCATAGTTCATTACTCCTCTGAATTAATTAGAATAGAAAACCTTTATTGCTCTACAATAGGGAGATTTGGGGGTGTCTGCGCCAAACAATAAGGCAAAAGTATACAGGCTTATATAACGCAGAAAACATACCCAAACTAAAATCAATAACAAAAAACTGCAAAAAATAAAATAAATCACACTGGTCAGCCTATAAAGTATAACAAAACTGTAAGGAACGATCTCCTAAAACATTCCTTTGTCCACCTAATCTAAACCTTTAATTAGGCTGAAGGACCACTCCAGTTTTTACTAGCTTTATGCATAAACTGGGAAATATTGTTCAACTATGAATATATTGACTGTGTTATCAGCTGAAAGTATAAAGCATATAGATGGAATTAGAAATGCCTAAAAATATAGACCAATTTGTTTTGTTTTGTATTGAGCTCAGCACAAAATATTAAAAACTTAACGCTCCGCAAAAACTATTGGGCTGCAAATCTTAATGAAAACTTGATTTTTTTATTCCAAGGTTGTTGTTGCGCAAACAAAGCACTGAAAAAGTACAAACACTGTGGTTTGTTTTGGATCCAGCTCAGCACCAGCAAAGAAATAAAAACGTAGCACTTTATTTTGAAGCTGCGGGCTACGATGACGTCATCGGCTGAAATTAAAATTCATAATATCTCCAAAACCAAAGTAGCACAAACGCTAATTTTAACGGCACAAACATGCACAAACACAGCACTAAAGAAGTTGACCACTCTGGTTTGCTTTGGCTCCAGCTCAGCACCAGCAAAGAAATAACAATGTAGCGTTTTATTTTGCAGCGGCGGCCTGTGGTGACGTCACCGGCCGAAATTCAAACTTATATTATCTGCGAAACCAAAGCAGCATAAATGCTAATTTTAACGGCACAAACCTGCACAAACGAAGCACTAAAAAAGTTGACCAGTTTGGTTGGATTCAAAGCAAAATGGGGGGGAGATGGTGATGCATGCTCCGGCGGAGCAAAAATCGGGCATCCTCGGACGGAGCTCTGGAAGTTTGCTTACTTTCAATACAAATTCGAAATAATTTATTAAGTTAGACAATAATTGAATTCAATAAATTGGTCCCATGAGCCCCTAAAGGGGTGACGTTTTCAGTCAGTTGATTTATCTGGAAAACGGGTTAGAATTCATCGGATTCAGAGTGTCTGAAAACATAAAGTACATTTTCCTGAATTGACTTGTATTGTGTCTGACTGCTCCTTGGTCTGACCTAAGATGGCCGCTCTGTCGGCACGCCTCCCACCCGACAACGCGGCGTCTACGTATACATGTCTGTGCGCAGAAGGACCGCCCAGTCGGAACGCCCACACAGCTCTGCAGTTACTCCTTACTGAAATTCATCGCTAAAGCGGACATGCACGTGAGAGCAGCTGGGGAATAACTACAGTCAAACTAGAAAGCAAGATGAAGCTGTGGATGAAAGCTGCGTTATTCATATGCGGTAATATTTGGCAAAATGATTTATTTTTAAGCTTTTAGAAACGCGGCAAACAAGTTGTACTGGCACAGACTTAAAGGTTGTTTTAATCGTGAAGATTTATCAGGTGAGACGGAAGGTAAATAGAGATGTGACTTACTACCGAGATGTGATACTGTTTACTCGTGAACCTGTGTTACACAGTAAGTGTAGTATTCCTAATTGCCTCATTCGAACCACTATAGTTTGCATAATCTCTTTTGTGCCCAAAATAGAAACCCAACTAGGCTGGAAAAACATTTAGATCTCGTAGTTTGCATTTTATTGACATGCGTTGTGTGTCATACATTTTAATCCCAGCATTCCTCTTCCTGCCCTGCAATGCTGTCGATCTGAGATGTACCGTCATGAGCAATGGCACCGGGATGGTTCACACTATCTTGTTAGAGTCTTTTGCCTCAGACTTCCAGTCAACCGGGTGTGATTTTTCATGGAGCAACGAAACTGTGAGTTAACCCCACCACCACCACCACCACCTTTTTTTTTTTTCACTTACTTTTGTTTTCCTTATTTCATTTTTTAAGCAACAGTAGTTTACCCTTTCCAGCGTTGAAAGCTCAATCAAAGGCGTCATGCTTATTGTTTCTATTAAAACGTCCACTTCGTTTAAAGGCAGCCCTGACGCGGAAACGTGCGTCGCTGCTTAGCGGCTGCATGCGTCTCGGTTCCAACGCGGAGGTTTTGACGCTTTACTTTTGTGACAACGTGAGAAACGATGTCGTCACTTCGTCGTTCATTGGCCGAAATTGACACGTTTATTGTTGTTACGTGGTGTCGCGTGTGGTTAATTTCAACAAACCGGGAACACTTGCCTAAAAAGCATGTCTGCGTTAACACTGTCCGCCCAAGCGACATGATCGACATATCAGCCGCACAAGTTGAGCTATGTCTGCCAGACCCGCGTACACACTTTACGTTTTATCAGCCATGTCACACTATGACTGATCAATTTACCTGTCATACAACCTTTTCCTGCCTGCTGCACATATTGGACATGTTACAGTTTTTAATACAATTTCTTTCATCAGCGATGAAAATTGTTGAAAATGGGGCTAGAATAAGGCAGAAGCATTGTCCAAAAAAACAAACAAAAAAACAACCTTGGTCCTAACACAAGCTAAGCCAATGTGCTGGGAAGTATTTATGGCGAGCTGTATAGAGGAAGCCTCGTGACACATCCCGCAGCATCCCTGGTGCTCAGCAACTGTGCCATCAAGTGGCCAATAAATTTAAAACGCGGTATGACGTTGGTGTGTGGTGTAAAGCTTTACATTGAATTAATAAATAAATGTTGTTTGTGATGCCAATGAATAAATTCTGAATATGGTATAAACATTTCTTATATCTTAATATTTCTTTTATGATAAAATGGCTGGTTAAAAAGGGAATGTAGAAACGAATGGGGGGGGGGATTTTGATGTGAAAGGGTTCCTGGTGTTACTTTGTAACTGTTGCTTATGTTACTGAAGACACCATTTTATTGATTTTATTTTGAAAGAACTTTTCTAATGTGCTGGGCTTCATGCGGTTTCTCTTCTTGGAGAGGATTTCTGCCTGCTTATAGAAAATGCCCCTCCATAGGGCACACAAGAAGCAAGGATAGACCGAAAGGCAAGAGCAAGTGTACACAAGTTGGGGGGGGGGGGGGGGGGAATCTTTTTTTTGTTCCCAATACTCTGGGGGATTCCCTAGTCCTCTAATGTTTGGTTCATTCAGTTATGTTTGGACAGCACTGTTGACATTGAGCAATAACGCCATACTACTGTGGTAGACTGAGCTCAGTGGGCAGGCCTGCCAAAGCTGCTTCTACAGGTTCACTCAGGTCATAAACACATGTTGGAGCATTAGGCATGTGCTGTTCCAACGTCTATCCACCTCTTCAATTAGCTTCGGTGCCGGCCAGCCCATTGCCTGCAGAACCTCTGTCAGTCTCACCAATAAAGTTTGCTGACAAAAAAATATTGATTTAAGGGTCACTAAAAGAAAATTGCTTCCTTTGGTGTATTTTAATGAAATAAAACAATTAACCTTTGCGGTGGTACTGCTCTGGAAATGGCCCTATGACTTCCAACATTTTGTCCAAATGTCAAACAGCTAGGGGTTGTTTTCAATAGCTTTTTTAATGATAAAATTTAAATTATGTGCAATTTATGTGATGCAAATTAAGCTCTTTGGCACAAGTGCCCATGTTTGCTGTCGGAGGCCTCTGACTCACTACTACCACTACTTATGTAGTGGTAGTACGCGCTTCACACACAAAAGAAATCTGCCTGGATTACTCGACACGCCTTCGAAGCATCAACACATCATTACCAGAAAAAATTATGCAGGCTTTACCAAGTATTTTTTTTTTTTTTTTTTGTGCAGCAATATATTTTAATATATTTTAAAACTGAAATTTGTCAAACCTTTTTCAAATTTCAAAAGAGTAAAATAAAATTTGTGTGAATAATGAAACATGAAACATATACTTGAAAAGAGGTTTAACATCCAAATACTACCAAAAAAGTATGTATCTGTGGCTAGTTTAGGAAGGTGGTTCACTGGGCAGGAACCCCGCTATTCCCCCTGAAAAGCTCATGCACCATGCAAATCAAAACCAGAATCTGCCCGTAAAGCGCATAATTTATTTATTTATTTATTTATTTACTTTCTTTTCTCAGGTATCACATTATACATGTCAGTTTAAATAATAATACATATGTGATTTAGCAATGGTATCAAGGTGTTACTCTATTGTATCTGTTGCTTTATGTCCGTTGGTTGTGCTTTTCTTTTTACATCTCTCTTTCCAGGTGATGAAGCAGACGAAAGACGTTTTATCATTCTTTCCCTTTTATCTTTTCTTTCTTTCACCTCTTCTTTTTTTTTTTCTTCTTGTTCTCCCTTTACTTGCCTACTTTCCCATTGTAGTGTCCACATAATTTGAAATTCTCCCCGCAGGAATCACAATAAAACAATTTACATGCATAAATTAAGCGGAGCACTATGCGAAAGCTGATTGCTCCACTTGTGAAAGCATAATCTGTCGAGCTCTATTTGGCATTAAGACAACAATTCTTATTGCCACATTGCTAGACAGGACACTGGGGAAAAAAAAAAAACAGAATCTGAAAATGTTCTTTGTCAAAAAATGGCAACGGTTTTATTGCAAATCAACAGCCTTTACAACTACATTGTTGGCATGAAGTACATATGTTTTATAAATCATATTTATATTAAATAGTAGCTACTACCTATGAAATCTATGGTAAAAATACCCTAAAGTTAACTGATGCTTTTAGCATTTGAAGTCTCCAAAGTGGGTGGCATTTTCTTTGTGAGTCCATCTTGGACAGAGGTCACACTGGTTCTATGAAGTGGAAAGAAACAAAAAATAGTAATAAAGTCATCTGTATAATGCATTGGAAGTATAACGCAATGAATGCTCCTCTGATTTAATAGCCTGCAACATTTTCCTTTGCTGTGCAAATGAATCCAACCTGTACAGGCCAAATCTCCACTGGACAAAGATTCTCTAAAATACAGATTGAGTTTGGTGAAACCTTTAATTAAATCTTTACTGTATTCTATTCCTTTGAGTGTGGAGATGAGGGGCCCGCCCAGGGTCTCATTTATTGCAGAACCGCCACTGCTGACTGGTTTACATGAGCAGGATATTATATCCAAATCACAACAGACCTCTGTAAGTAATCTTTTTCTATTTGTACTTTGATTTCAGATTGTACTCGCAACCAACGCGGGTAAACACGGCACTGTGACGACAAACAGCTTCAACGTTCTGGGGACATCTGGCTGCCACGCCTATATTTTGTGGACAGGACAGTGTTATTCAGAGGTATTAGATTTTTTAACAGATAGAAAAAATATTACATATACAAACTGCTCGTTGAAATCTACTAACCTTTTTTTTAACTCAGAAAAACACACAAAAGGTTTGCGGTTGTGAATGAGTTGTTTGAATATATAATATTTTTCCAGCCTGATGTTCTTTTTAAAGAAATGTGTTGATTGTGAATTAACTGGCAAAAAATAAACTCTCTTGTTAATTTTCCCCAGATAACGGGACTGATAGACTACACGGCTAACTGCAACAGTAAGTATTGTTTTTGACAATTGTTTCCTCAAAACCTCTTAAAGGTGGATTTTTATTTTATACACAGGTTGTTTCTCCATCTGTTATTTTTTTCCTTGCTTTATCTTCAAATAAAGCCATTTTTTGTTTATGCAGTGTTTTTATATGACCCTATCTTTTTTTTCAGCGACATGCAGCGACAAGAACATGTTTCAAGGAGACGGGCTTAACCTTAAAGGTGAGCTTGAAGTACGAGGTTCAGTTTACTTGAAAAATAATCCATATCATTAATGGGTCTCATTTACGTGTGTAAGGTAACATCAAATAATAAGTGTTAAAAAGTTCCTTTGTTTATTATACACTTCTCAAAAAAACTTAAAGGGACACTTTGTGTAGGAGCCAAGTTTTAGTTCATGTGTACTGTCTATAAATAATTGCAATCTGTGTGTTTAGTTTAAGACTAATTTTAATTTTAATAAATGAGTAATAATAACGCAATTTCATGTGAATTTTAAATTTTTTGAACAGTGCATTTTAAGCTTTCTAACTATGTTTGTATTATGTAATGACGTCTGTTGATAGAGGGAAAGCCGACCCCCTGGACTGAAGTGGTCATTGCATCCTTGGTACTGCTGGGACTGCTTGGACTGATTTTGCTGTTCTACAAATGCAAAGAAAAGATTTGCAGGTTTGACTTTTGTGCTCCACAACATTCACATAAAGGGCAATTTACCCAGCATTTGACTATGCTAAAACAATGTCTCATTTTTGTTGACAGGGTGGTGAGCCCTGTGAGAAGTCTGTACGCGCGTGTGCCAAAGAAAAATGCTCCAGGACAACCTGATGTGGTGGTGGAGGTTGAATAGAAGGCAGATGTACTTATCAAAAAGCATTTAAGAATGTACTGCTTTTACCTGTTGCACTTGTTACTTGTTGTTTTCTGCTAAAGACCGCATCTGAGCTCAACAGTGCTGCCTGTAATTAACAGTAGCAGCCTGTCAGCTGGAATACAACCGATTCATTTAATCAAATTCAAGGTCCATGTAAACCACTGCCTGCTACCTGCCACTGCCATCTGCATAGCATTGCTGCTACATAAGATAACACACTTTATGTGTGTTGTTGCTTTTCTGTTACATGAAGTGGTGCTCTTGTGATTGAATGTCATGTACATGTCTTTTTTCATTTATGTCTAAGGTGAATGTGATGTTTTTAGTGAATTAATTAATTTCAGTTTCGTTTATATAGCGCCCATTCATGATACATATCTCAAGGCACTTTCCAAAGTCAATTTCAATCAGATTATACAGACTGGTCAAAAAGTTTCCTATGTAAGGAAACCCAGCTGATTGCATCAAGTCTTGACAAGCAGCATTAACTCCTCCAGAAAGAGCTTAGAGCCACAGAGACAGTCGTCTGCATTGTCCATGGCTTTGCAGCAATCCCTCATACTGAGCATGCTTGAAGCGACAGTGGAGAGGAAAACTCCCCTTTAACGGGAAGGAAAAACCTCCAGCAGAACCAGGCTCAGTGTGAACGGTCATCTGCCTCGACCAACTGGGGGTTAGAGAAGACAGAGCAGAGACACAAAAAGCACAGAAGCACACATTGATCCAGGAATCTTTTCTACGTTATATGGTAATAGCAGGAGATACGTCTTTCCTGTCTAACAGAACGCCAGACCAGGTGTACCTACTATGAAGAGAAAAAGAGAGAGAACAAAAAGAAATAACAAAAAACAATGCAAATTGGAGAACTCAGCAGAGTGAGAGAAATAGACCCTGATGTCCTCCAGCAGCCTAAACCTATAGCAGCATAACTACAGAGATGGTTAACTCTAACTAGAAGCTTTGTCAATTCCAAATCCAATGTTGTTATAAATTTAAAAGACAATGATGCCTCTTTTACCTCAACTTACTAATTCAGGTAGACCTCAAACACCTTTAATGTTTCAAATTTAATTAGTCTCTGAGCCTTGATAATAAACCCCTACTGCCAATGAGCTGTGGCAAAGTGGTGCACAGATGGAATCGAGGCTGTGGAAGCTTCTTTGCTGCACCAGTGTGTGCACTCTGGGAGCCATTAGCTGTGTTGTAGCCTCCCAAGGCTCCTCTGAGATAAGTCTCAGTTTCTAAGTTTCTCTCCAATTTAAAAGACAAAAGGTGCCCAGCTTGTCCCTTTTCTGTTTTCAAATTAGATATTCACCTACAGATACCAGATATGCACACAAAACATTAGCAGCATTTTATACCTAATTAGCTTCTCAGCCTTTTTAAAAAGCCTCCTGCCGATGAGATATGACGTACTTGTGCACAGATTAATTGTTTTTGAGGCAGTGCAAGCTTCTTTGCTGCACCAGTGTGTGCACTCTGGGAGCAAGTTAGCTGTGTTGTAGCCTCCCCAGGCCCCTCTGAGATAAGTCTTGAAGCTGTGGAAGCTTGGAACCAGTAATGCAGCACCAGGGAGTGCTCTGTTGGCATTCTGCAGCATTATCGTCTATGTTTTTAAATAAAATATTGTGTATATTATCTATACACATAAAACAGATATTATTGATAGGTTGTAATATAACGCTATAAGATATGAGCATTAATTATGTTTATATTGTATGAACTATTATATATACAGAGGGTTTGGTGGATGGGTTGTAACTGTATTGTACTGTTTGGATTAATTTACGTGTAAAAATATGTTGTCCACTCGCTTTTTATACGTCTTATCACTGTATCACCGTTCATAAGCTGCACTGTTTACTATTACAATATTTGTATCTGCCTAATAAATCATAGCAGTTCTCCTCATAAACAGTCGGTGACCTGTTTTTGCCAATGTCTGCTTGCTGTGACCAATTTTTATGCACTCACCAAAGGCATAAATACTATCATTTTGTTTATTTTTCTTTATTGGACATGAAGGATTCTAAAATAAATCCAGGGAATTTCAAAGACAAAAACTGAACGCACAAGTTTTCATTTATTGTGGGTTTTTATCAGAAGAATACAAGGTCACAATTACACATGCAGGTTCAAATATACACCAAGCTCTACTAATATTTGGCTAAATATCCCTTGGGCCAGGCTTTTTCGTAGCTATCAACCTTCTCCTGACCCGCTCTTCTTAGTAGAACTAGTTCATTTACACCTACATGTCTCTCAGCAAGCGTTTACAGTTTTGATATTGAGTTAGGAATGAAAAAAAAAGTTTGGGAAAAGTTGTGCATTGTCTAATTCAACCTCTCAGATAAACAGTTAAATTCTAAAAAGTAAAGCTGGTATGACACCCTTACTCGTGTTGTGGGTATGTACACTTGTTGCAGTTCACCTCCTGGAAGACAAAGGATGCCTAAATATAGCTACTGTAAATCTGAGTGGCAAGAAGGGCGGGTTGTAATATCTGATGATTTTTCTTCAGCCAATGATCTTTAGAAAGGTTGGTGGTGTGAGAGCTGATGTAAGTCTTCCTGTAAAGGGGAACTCAGAGAAGCGTTGTTTACATACATGTATGAATAACTGTACCACACCAGTCTCACTGGAATAGTCTAATCTTTAATCAAGGTTGAAACGCTTTTTACAAAGTGATTATGTAAATGAAGACGTTTGGCCACTTCAGGCCGGTGTCATGGGCGAAGTTAAAAATAAATGCAAGGAGGGAAGCTGCCCAGCTGCTTTCTATTTCTCGGTCTATACAGTGTGTATTGGCATGTGGTGTGATCCGTTCGCAGCTAATCAAAGAAGAGCCATCGAAGCTCCGTCAGAGCTCAGGTTACTGTGGATCACATGCTCACCTTCACAGAGTGTGCAGCACGCCTCAAAGCGAAGAGGGCTGGCACATGTAGGAAGTCAAGCCTGAACAGATTTTTTTTCTTTAGCAACATTGTTGCTGTGTGTGTGTGTGTGTGTGTGTGTGTGTGTGTCAAAGAAGACATGAAGGTATTTGGTGTGAGAGAGGAGGCAGAAGACAGGGTGAGATGGGACAGATGGCTGGCTGTGGCAACAACTAAAAAGGAAAAGCTGATAGATCAACAGATTTAAAGGCTTAAAAACAACATTCTTTGTGTTATAAATCTATGTAATGTGTTTTGTATAGCGAATTGTGTTACTGAAATGAAATTTTCAATAATATTCTAATTTATTGAATATGGCTGCATATAAAACCACCAAGTATGCATTATGTTCAGTCCTCTTGGAGGATGAAGACAAAGTATCCCCAAGCCCGTACAGTTGGAATTTGAAAAAAACAAACAAAAGAAAAAAGCAGTGCATGCATGAACAAATATAACTCCATGTTAATGCTAGTGTTAAAGAAAAATAATCGGAACTTATTGCAAAACTATGTTTCAGTCAACTAAGCGAGATCAAAGGATATTATCTCCTTGTTCAATTACGGTAATAAAATTCTTACTTGAACTCTTGGAAATAAGAAATTCTGTGAAAAGTTGTGGTTGCACATATTTTTCCAAGGGTTGTCTAGCCATAGCGTAGCCTGGAGAAGTTACTTTAATAAGTCATGTTACGCATTAAATGCACGCCAGGAGCGCTATGGCTGTATGTCATATCCATGTCATGTTCCATGTTCTCTTAAGTTATCTAGTTATTAGTCTACTGTGTACGGTACAGAAACATCATATCAAATTGAAAGCAGCTGTGCTGACTAACTCTTTCCTTGATTTTTTTTGTTTGTGTGTGTCACGTGTCTAGCTTTCTCTTTATGTGTTGCGGCTTGTTAGTTTTTCTCTGGAAACAAAGGGTTACCTGAGGTAACAGTTACAGATCTTTGTGGTTATATGGGTGTGTTATCTGTAGTCTGATGACCTTGTTCCACCTAATTACGATAAGGTATGTTGGAGGTGTGAGAAACTGGCCACAATTCAGCTCTTTTTTTTTTTTACCCCTTCCAAACATCGTCTAAAACTGAACGTGCAAGTAGCCTGCTAGGTATTCAAAGAATGATGGAACAACACACACCCAACCAGGGAACCTATTTTCTAAAGAAAATGTAAGGAATTATACTACAACTGAGTTGTAAAATCCCTTTTTAAATCATCTTATCTGGCAGAAAGCTCAATCTAAACAATCAACGTTACAGTTCAAATGCAGACATGTAAATTAACCAGCTGCTCTACTTCAGGGTTGATGTGTAAGAAATGAAAGTGATGTCATGTTGTTGTTACAATCTTGCCATAAGTCTTTTCAAGTGATGTAACACTGTGGGGTGATCAGTGTCAACCAATGAGAAAGAACAGGAAGCTTTGTCTCTCCTAAATCTCTTGTCTTTCTTTGCAATGAAAAAAAAACTAAAGCAGTCTAATCAGAGAAACCACACAATCTGATTCAAAATGTCCATCTCAATAATCCAGGCAGGTAAAAGAAAATTGAGTAGGTTCCATTTTTTTTTCAATCAAACAGTTTGAGGTTTTAAGATGTAAAACTGTAGAGGAAAAAAATAAAAGTCCAGGAGGGCGGGGTGGGGGGTGGGGAGGCGGTCCAGGCTGTTTGTTTGCATGAACTCTGTGAGGAAAGTCGAGTAATTTGCTGGACCTATAAAAGAAAAACAATGCAACATAACCTTGACGTTGATACTAAACCAGTTCAATCAGAGATGGTCATTTATTGGGTAGCGGTGTGAATGTTATTTGAAATAAATTATTTAAATGAATAATAATAATGATGAACATGCATGTACCGAATTCAACATGATCAATAAATGTTAGGTTTTGTGCTAATTCAGATTTAGTTGCTCTGAGTGCTGTTAACACCAATTTTTGACTCACAATAACCTCAAGATCTGGATTATTATATTTATCGGTATTGATATATTTAATCCTGTCAGGTGGTGCGCCCCAACAAACCAGGCTGTAACAGGACTCCTCATCCCATGAATGGCCATTACTGATTTTTAAACCATTTTTCGAGTATTCAAGATTACATTGGACCATGTGTTCACAGTCAGCATTGCTCCCTTCTCACAAGAATCCTCAAGAGAAGACCTTTTTAAAGTTCTGCTAATCTTCTTTTCACAAGCAAAACCCCTTATTAGTTAAAGGTAGATACTGATAGTACAACATTAAGATATCACCTCCACACATTTACTTAGATGTGGAGAATGTGAAAAGTGAGACCTGCTCTTTGTAGTTGTGTATCTAAATCAGGGGTTTTCCTGCTCATCAGGAAATTTCTTGACTGTTGCGTCATTCAAAAAACTTACTGCAAAGCTATGTTTGTGTCAACTATGCAAGATCTAAGGATATTGTCTTCTTGGTCAATTATGGTCATAAAATTCTTACTTGAACTCTTGGAAATAAGAAATTCTTTGAAAAGTTTGGTTGTTTTTCCAAGGGTTGTCTAGCCATAGCGTGGCCTGGAGAGGTTACCTTTAATAAGTCATGTTACACATTAAATGCACGCCAGGAGCACTATGGCTGTATGTCATATCTATGTCATACTCCTAAGATGTCTAGTTATTAGTCTACTGTGTAGTATGTCACAGAAACATATCAAAGTGAAAGCAGCTGTGCTGACTAACTCTTTCCTTGATTTTTTTTGTTTGTGTGTGTCACGTGTCTAGCTTTCTCTTTATGTGTTCTGCTTGCAGCTTGTTAGTTTTTCTCTGGAAACAAAGGGTCACCTGAGGTAACAGTTGCAGATCTTTGTGGTTATATGGGTGTGTTATCTGTAGTCTGATGACATGTTCCACCCAATTAGGATAAGGTATGTTGGAGGTGTGAGAAACTGGCCACAATTCAGCTCTTTTTTTTTTTTACCCCTTCCAAACATCGTCTAAAACTGAACGTGCAAGTAGCCTGCTAGGTATTCAAAGAATGATGGAACAACACACACCCAACCAGGGAACCTATTTTCTAAAGAAAATGTAAGGAATTATACTACAACTGAGTTGTAAAATCCCTTTTTAAATCATCTTATCTGGCAGAAAGCTCAATCTAAACAATCAACGTTACAGTTCAAATGCAGACATGTAAATTAACCAGCTGCTCTACTTCAGGGTTGATGTGTAATAGAAATGAAAGTGATGTCATGTAAGATAAGATAAGCTTTATTGATCTCACAGTGGAGAAATTCACTTGTCCCATCGGCTCAATAGTCAAAAGTCAGAAGAAGGTGTCAAAGTAGGTAAGTAGAATCAGTTAGATACAGTTATACAGCTATATATAATATACAATTCTGTACACTTCTGTTGTTGTTACAATCTTGCCGTAAGTCTTTTCAAGTGATGTAACACTGTGGGGTGATCAGTGTCCACCAATGAGAAAGAACAGGAAGCTTTGTCTCTCCTAAATCTCTTGTCTTCCTTTGCAATGAAAAAAAAAACTATAGCAGTCTAATCAGAGAAACCACACAATCTGATTCAAAATGTCCATCTCAATAATCCAGGTAGGTAAAAGAAAATTGAGGAGGTCCGATTTTTATTTTATTTTTATAATCACACAGTTTGAGGTTTTAAGATGTAAAACTGTAGATGAAAAAAATAAAAGTCCAGGAGGGCGGGGGTGGGGGGTGGGGAGGCAGTGCAGGCTGTTTGTTTGCATGAACTCTGTGAGGAAACTCGAGTAATTTGCTGGACCTATAAAAGAAAAGCAATGCAACACAACCTGGGCATTGATACTAAACCAGTTCAATCAGAGATGGGCATTTATTGGGTAGCGGTGTGAGTGTTATTTTAAATAAATTATTTAAATTAATAATAATGATGAACATGCATGTACCAAATTCAACATGACATATAAGTGTAAAAGGTTTTGTGCTAACTCAGATTTAGTGGCTCTGAGTGCTGCTAACACCAGTTTTTGACTCACAATAACCTCAAACTCTGGATTATTATATTTATCGGTATTGGTATATTTAATCCTGTCGGGTGGTGCACCACAACAAGCCAGGCTGTAACAGGCCATTACTGATTTTTAAACCATTTTTTGAGTATTCAAGATTACATTGGACCATGTGTCCTCAAGAGAAGACCCTTTTAAAGTGCTAATCTTCTTTTCACAAGCAAAACCCCTTAGTTAATGGTAGATACTGATAGTACAACATTAAGATATCACCTCCACACATTTACTTAGATGTGGAGAATGTGAAATGTGAGACCTGCTCTTTGTAGTTGTGTATCTAAATCAGGGGTTTTCCTGCTCTTCAGGAAATCCCTTGACTGTTGCGTCATTCACAAACTTTTGGGATGTAAATAAGAGGAAATTTTGCTTTCACTGTAAACAAGAACAGCCAAAAAGACAAGTTAAGTATCTGCAATCAGCATTGGTTCATTAGAAGCTTCTCAAAAGAAGAGTGAAGGGGAGAAAGCAACAAGTGAAGCTTTTCATTTACCTCTAAAGTGGGAAATTGGATCTGGAAATAATTAAATTAAACTTTAACTGCTCCACAAGTTGAATTTACTACTTCATCTGCAAAGTGACCAAACAAACTGCTGTTAAAATAGGCTGATAACAGTACAATTCTCTGGACTTTGTGTTTTTATACCCGTAGCAACATGTTTTGCCAAAGGGAGAATTGCTGTACATGAGACACATGCTCAATCATCAAGATTTGAAGTACTTGTAATTTTGCAGCTCCCACAGATTTTTTAATGCAATGTGAGCCATATTGGATTATGAAATTGGAAATGGTGAGAAACCTCTTGCTTTTCCAACTTGAGGGGCCCTGAATATACGGTTTTCCGTGGCTGAAACCTGGAATGTCCAATTTGTGAGTGACAACGGGACTCATAAATATTTGCATCCTTCAACCTGCCATGCAGTGTCACTTTAATAGAGTCCAAGTCCTGTTGTACAGCTGCCTCCCAGTAGAACCAGACTTTTAAGTTGGAAAAATACTGCTCTCCATTGTTGACATGTAACGCATTAGAAACATTTTTTTTCCCATTTTTGTTTTCAGGTTGTGTTCTCCACCTGAACAAGGCTGAGATGCTCACCTGCACTGTCAGCTGAACTGGTGACATGAAGATGTTCGCCGTCTCTGATGAGTCTCGTGCGCCGGATGTAAACATGGGTGACTGCGATTTTGTTTGGATTAATGGAAATTAGTAAATTATGGCCAATGATATTTCAACAGTTGACCTTCCTGTTCACATGACCTAATTTTAGTCCTATATTTTAAACTTGTTACAGTTTAAAATAAGTTCAAGTGCTTGTACTTGCAGCTGAGTGGGAACATATTTTACTGCGAAAGTGAAGACATTGGTGTAAAGACCTTTTTTTGGTCTTCATGTTTTGGGGGCTGATTTGGGTTTAAGTTAGTTATGTACTGGTAATGGTTAGGTTTAGGGTCAGGGTCGGGTTAAACCACAGAAAGGGTTGAAAATATGTCAATGGAAGTCAAGGCAAGGTACTCAGAAAACACAAAAAACCCAGATGTGCGTGTGTTACTTCTTCTACTTGCAGCTGAGCAAGAACATTTTTTTTTCTCATTTTACTAGTAAAGTGAGGACTTTGATATAAAGTGAGGACCTTGCACATCCAACCAGGGCATCTCTTTTCTAAAGAAGGTTTAATGAATAGGGGGTTTTCACTGACGTCACTGGCCAACTTCCGGTCCGCCATATTGGGTGGCACACTTCCTTATCTCTAGTTGTCGTACACGTATTATATCGCGAATGGATAAGTACGCCAGCACGCTAGAGCGACCAGATAAGGACGTATATCTGAGGAAATGTTCCGTGATCGACCATATGGACCCCTATGCCCTCCACGGTGCCTTGTTTAGCCGTAATCCAGATGATTGGCCAAATGTAGAGCACGGCGACATAGTGCATTACCTGGTATTCGGTGAAAACCCTCTGCACACTCTTGAGGAAATGAGAGCTTACAAGGGTCTAGAGGCTCACAACCAGTTCACATCTGGTTGGGTACGAGATGTCGAAGTTATGTACATCAAGGAAATCGCCATCATACGTGGACGGGTGAGTTTTAATAAGATGGTAAAAATGTAAACAATCCGACGCAAATGCGACGCATGCTTCTGCGGTGGCTGACGGCCGGCGGTGCGCGAAGGCGCTTGGCTGCAGGGCTGATCGACGCGCTCGCGGCTTTAATTATTTAAGCAGAACAATGACCAGTGCAAAATTAAGTTGTATTTACCGTATTTAGGCCGGTAGGCGCCGGTAGGAGCTGCAGATCATAAAGCCAGCAAACATTGGGAACACAGTAACTCGTTCAAAGGTAAGCTGTGCTCAGACGGGCTCTGGCACATGCTAACCGTTAGTGCTAACAACCACTCACGCATGTAATGTACTTTTAACTAGCTGCTATGTGTTTCAAAGGTTTAGAACACACTCTCATTGACATCGGGATACTGTGGAAAGTTATGTTCGGTCGTCTTACAGCCGCGATCCAAGCGAGCCGACGACTCTTCGTTATCTCTGACACTTGTTCTCCGTGGTTGCGCCTCCAGGCAGGAAAGCGGTGGAAAATTAACCCGTTTCTATGTTTTTCCCATGGCGATCATGTGTTGCGCTGTTACAGCCCACAATACAGCAACGGTTTACCATGGTTGAAATCAAGTTAAGGTGAAATTAATCAAATTAAAACACGGCCGAGAGGGAGTACAGTACGCGGTAGTCATAGGCAGTAGAGGCGGCGGAGGCAGTCAACATGGCAGCCGCGGAAAGTAATACGTCATGACGCCCAAGCCCTATTATTAATATATTCTTACATGTTTTAAATACTTAACAGTTAATTACCTGTGACAAAGTGAGCACCACAGACTCTGGCGTATTCCATCTTAACACCGTCCAAATCGGACGTGGATATCCGTGTCAGCCATAGGTGACGTTGTTGTTCAGACAGCTGTTTTGTTTTTTCACACTGATTCACTATTACGGCTGGTAGGCGATAGAAAGAGCGTTGATCTCCACGTCCACGGGCCGTGCAACCAACCATTAAACACGTTTTCCCCATTGTTCACTTCCAATACTGCCTAAGGCGTCATACAATGCAGGTCAACGGTGCGAAACGACTGACACCCAATATGGCGGACGCGCTGAGTAGTCACGTGAGCGTGACATCACCTGAAAACACCCTATTGGGCTAAGCAGTGGGTAGCACTGTTGTCATGCACCAAGAAGGTCCTGGGTTCAAGTCCTACCCTTGCCCTGGGTCTTTCTGCATGGAGTTTGCTTGTTCTCTCTGGGTCCTCCGGCTTCCTTCCACAGTCCAAAAACATAACTGTTAGGTTCATTGGCTTCTCTAAATTGTCCTTAGGTGTGAGTGTGTGTGTGAATGGTTGTTTGTCCTGTTTGTCTCTGTGTTGCCCTGCGATAGACTGGTGACCTGTCCAGGGTGAACCCCGCCTCTCGCCCATTGACAGCTGGAGATACGCACCAGCACCCCTCACGATCCCAATAGGGATAGGCGTGTTAGAAAATGGATGGATGGTTTAATGAATTTTACTATGGCTGAGATGGTTTAAAAAGTAACGTTTTTAATCATCAGAACACTCAGTCTAAACAAAAAGGGTCACAATTCGATTGCAGACATGTAAATAAACAGATTCAGAGTTAATGTGTCATAGAAATGAAACGACGCCAGGTGGTTTTTACATTCCTGCCATACCATGTGAGTTCAAGTGATGTAATGCATCTGTGGGGTGATCATATCAACCAATGAGAAAGAAAGGAAGTGTTATGCAGATTGATCTGAAATCTATTGTGTTTCTTTGCAATGAAAAACTGAGCATTCATTTCAGAAAAGCCACACAATTTGATTCGAAAATGCAACGCTGCCTATCAATAACCTAGGCTTTTTACTTTGTACCTTTGAGCCACGCTCTAGTCTAGATGATAGTAAACGCTTTCTCTCACATGAGGAGGTGTGCCTGGGGGAAGGAGGAAGGAGTGTGCCAGGGAGGGGAGGGGAGCAGAAAGCGTGCAGTTTGTCTGCACACACTCGAAGAAAGGCTGTTGTAGCAGGAGCACGGAGGAAACTCGAGTAGCTTAATTTGTAAATTATCGATCTCACCACGCTGAAGATCCGACACCTAAACTCATTTTGCTATTTATGCTAAACCAATGCGGTCAGAGATGGGCATCATCTGGGCGGCGGTGGTCGCTGTGTGTGAGTATTTTAAATTGTTTATTGAAACGAATATTAATAATGACAACGACTACGCATGTACCGGCAAGCAAGTCGACGCGTGATAAATACGTTTAGTGTCAAAGAGTTTTGTGCAAATTCGCAGATAGAGGCGCTTAGTGGTGACGCTATTTTGTTTTTGGTCTCACCAAGCTCTGCTTTCAGGTGGTGCGGTTTCCTTGTCCTGTGAATTAATTCACAGGACAATAATTAGATAATAATTATTATCTGATTTTTAAAGCGTTTGTCGAGTATTCGATATTAGATCGGACCATGCGGTGTTAGTCCAGTTTAATAACAAACGCCAGATATCACGTGAAGCCCAAGCGATGACATCAGGGGGATTTCTGCACGCGGGGTTTTTACGTTTAAAGTTCTCTTAATTATTTTCCTTTTTTTGCACGAGCAAGCCCCCTTAACTGTTAAAGCATTTAAAACATTAAGGTATAAACTCCGCGCAATTTTTGCTTACATTTGGTTGAGCTTTTTCCGGGTGTGTCGGTATGACGTAAATCGGCGTTTCTCACTGAGCTGTATAATATAGCTCAGTGGTGTTTCTCGTGATCTGAGGGGACTTCCTAACTATTGCATCATTCACAAGCTGGGCCCTCAGTCAGCAGTTTTCTTGTTGTGTTGAATGCATCTTAAACTGTGCAACATGTGCGTTGACTGCCTGTAATGTACTCAGAGGCATTTTGCTCTCTCCTATTTGGGAGGTAAATAAGAGCAAATTTGATTTAAGTAAAAAACAACAACAGCCATTAATTTCTTTGCAATCAGCATGGCTTCATTAGAAGCTTCTCAAAAGAAGAGTGCAGGGGAGAACGCAACAAGTGGAAACCTCTTGCTTTCCAACTATTCAGCACCTTACTTTTACTTTTTCTTGTGGCTGAAACCTGCAACTTTCAATTTGTGAGGGAAAGTGGAACTCATAATTATTTGTATCCTTCAACCTGCCATGCAGTGTCAATTTACTTGAGTCCAAGTCCTGTTGTACTGCTGCCTTCCAGTAGAACCAGACTGCTATAATGGAGAAACACTGCTCTCCATTGCTGACATGTCACATGCTCTAAACATATTTTTATTTTATTTTCAGGTTATGTTCTCCACCTGAGCAAGGCCGAGATGTTAAAATGCACTGTCAGCCAAAATGGTGACATCAGGACATTCACCATCCTTGATGGGTCTCGTGCGCCTGATGTAAATCCCAGTGACTGCGATTTTGTTTGGAATAATGGAAGTGTGAGTTACGACAAATGGTTATTGGAAAAGAATTGCAAAACTAACGTTCAATGTGATCGTCTAATATTTTCTCCTTGCATGTTGATTATAGAACATCCCAATTGCTGACAACCTGAGTCATATTCCACCAGTGATGGAGAGCAGCCTCAACTCCCTGACCACCTCGCAATGTGTAGAGGGCATTATTAGCAAACAGCACTGTCGTTCAACGGTAATCAGCCTTAAATCATATTAAAACACTGATGCACACATTTGTGTAAGAACTACATTTTACATTCAGATAATGTATGAGTTTTTTTTAAATAACATTTATCTTTGTGGTGTATTTTTCTCAGGTGACTGGATTGTTGATTGAATACATAGCTAACTGCACAGGTGAGCATCACTTGCTGTCTGGATTTTTTTTTTTTACTTTTATTAAAAGATAAGATAATTTTTATGAATTCCTTGTTTTCACAGTGACCTGCACTAGCGAGAACTTGAAGGAACAAGAGGAAGAAGGTCAAGGTAAACATATAGTGAAACTGACTACTGCTAACCCATGTACCATATAATATACAGTATATGGATCAATGCAGAGACAATAAGGACAATGTTTCTTTGGACCTATAAATTCTACAGAGCCAAGAGAAAGGATCTGCAATTTGGCTGATTTCTTTTCCTTTTTCTTTAGTGGCTAGATTAATGAAGTCATGTTGCATAATTTTTGTTCAACTTCTTGTATGGGTCAGCGTTCAACTCAACTGTCGAAGCTTCTCTTTATCCATAATGACTGTACATTTTCAGTTAATATATAGGATGTTGTAGACGTGTCAGGCCAAGAACAAATTTGTTCTCATGCTTTGGATTATGCTTATCTTTAATATGCCATCTGTTGGTAGGTGGACCGTCAATATTCTGGATTGTAGTTGGAGTTGCAGCTGTTGCTGTTGTTGTGCTGGCAGGACTCTTTCTGTGCTACAAGTTCAGAGACAATATTTGGCAGTATGTATTGTTTTTTTTCTTCATTGTTTCATCTCATGGAACAACATTAAACTGAAGCAAAGCTCTATTTTCATTGTCAGGACAAGAGGCTGCAGCCAGTGTGGAGGCCGTTACACAAACGTGAAATTGGAGAGCATCCAGCCAAAGCTACCTGAGGTCTAGAAGGGCAATGGGCACAAAACAAAAATATTTTAAAGGAATGTCCATCTGCTATATTAATCATGCATTTTGTTTATAGCTTTTAAATTGTATTTGTGGCTGTAGAAGGGATTAATACTCGTAAATAATTACATAGCATCACCTTCCCAGAATAATGGCCTATGTCATTTATTTTTTTTACCGAAAAGTATATTTTGTCTAAATCAACTTAATAACTCATTGCCGTATTTTTTTGGGTGTTTTCTGAAAAACAAGAAAAAAATGATAAGCCATTATTTTAAGAAGGTGACGATTTATTTTAACGATACCCTTATAGTGACATGTTTTGGTGTGTTCTTATGTGGTCTGCATGCAGGAAATCAAATTCTTCCAGTGTAGTTCGCCGCCATTTGGCATTTTAAACTCCCTTGTAATCATGCCTTTGTTCATGTCCAAGTTGATAATGAATCTCAGCCTTGATGATTTGTGTGGGTGTGCAGGAGAAACTTTGTTGAGGCTGTGGAAGCCTCTTTGCTGCACCAGAGCGTGCACTTTGAGACCCATTAGCAGAGAACCCCCCTCTCCACAAATACCCATACACACCGCTGTGGAAGCTAGAATATTTATATTTATATACCTAATAATTCTATCTACATACCTGAATCTGGCATAATGTTATGCCTAATCAGAATATATTATAAATATATTATAAAGTCAATATTGATATATGTTAACATAAATATAATAAAATATTACCATTAATATGAAGTATATAGTATAAACTATTATAAATACAGGGGGTTTGATGAATAAGCTTAAATTGTACAGTAGCATTTAGATTTAGTTATTTCTTTATTGATGTATGTACTTTAATTCTAACATCATTAGTAGCGCTTTTTGCCTTTTCTAATCATGCTTGTATTTTCTCTGTATCTGTGCCTGTACTTTATAAACTATATACAATAAAAATTTGCTTGGGGGAAAAAAAGGTGTCACAGTGTAAGATCTGTGTAAGTGCTTGGGCTGGGCTTAAATGTGGGATGATCATTTTCAGCCTGTTTATTGTTAAAAAGATCCCCATTAGCTGTCACCAAAAGTGGGACGAGCTAGTCTTCCTGGGGTCCACAAGACAAAACAAAAATCACTTAATCAAACATTGTAGACATTGTTGTAGATAACATCAAAAATCCTTCAAAATAAGTTATTACATTCATATCTATTACATCAATTCTCACTTTCATACAGTAAATATCTTCATTCACCACTCACAAATTTAAATAGTGCATTCTCAAGTAATAATTAAAAGATACTTTACTATTCAGTTCACGTATATTCAGTGGGCAATTATTCCAGAAGCTGATGGCACGATAAATAACTTCTCTTTAAGGCATTTGATTTTGGACATGGTAACATCATCTGACCACCATTAGCTGACCTTGTGACATAAGAATAAACCTGATCACATCTGACAATTTGCTTATATAAGAAAACAGGTTGAAAAGAATAGACAGTGTTTCTAAAAAAAAATTGCTGTATTGCAAGTCAGTCTGGACATGAAAGTCGACTGTGCATACTGATGGTGTTTGTTCTTATGGAACAATTTAAAACCAACCTGGCAGCTCTTAGCAGTTTGTAATTTTCTTAGTTGACCTTTAGATGTGGAGGACCACACAGGTGCACAATAATCCAGCTGACATAAAATTAACGATTTAGCCACCTGTCCCACAATATTTGGAGGGAAATAAGAGAGACATTTTATCACCATTGAGATACCAAAACCCGTCTTTCTCACTATGGTATCAATATGTTCTGCCCATGACAACTGATTATCAATTGTTATGCCCAATAATTTTACTTTATCTACCTGTTCTATAGGTTCCCCAGACAAGTTCAAACTCATCTTTGGTGTATATGACAGTTTATGACTTGATCCCAAAATAATTGATTTGGTTTTAGAGATATTCAGCACCATCTTATTTTGTTTTATCCAATCAAAAACCATATTTAACTCAGCTGACAAAACATTGTCCAGTTCACTGACAGTTTTTGCAGCATAATACATTGTGGAATCATCAGCATACATTTGTACAGTTGCTTTACACAAAACAGATGGTAAATCATTTGTGAAGATACCATATAAGAGTGGTCCCAGACAGCTCCCTTGCGGGACCCCACAATCCAAGACCTTGGAGTGAGTAATAAACCCGTTGCGTCCTACTTGTGAGATAACTCTTCATAAATTTGATGGTGGTTGGATTAAATCCATAACATTCTAATTTACTGATGAGTAGATTATGATCTATGACATCAAATGCCGCACTGAAATCAAGTAATACTGCACCAGTCATTTTAGAATTATCCATTTCTTTAAGCCAATCATCCGTCATTGCTGTAAGGGCGGAACAAGTTGAATGGTTATGTCTGTAAGCATGTTGAAAATCTGTACTCAAACCATTACAGTTAAAGTATTCTTGTTTTTGTGAATGGACTATTCTCTCCATCAGTTTACTAAGAACTGGGAGAATAGTGATAGGTCTGCTGTTCTTGCCAGTGAGTGCTTGTCTGCCATCTTTGGGTAAGGGAATAATTTTACCTTCTTTCCAGATAGTGGGGAAAACACCTTTCATTAAGCATGCATTTAATATATGACATATCGGACCGTAAACATAGTCAGCTGCCAGACTAAGTACTTTACTGTCCAGCATGTCAGTACCCACTGAGCCGTGGTCAGGGAGGGACTTCAACAACTTCCTTACTTCTCCTTTATCCACAGTATTAAACTGAAAAGTGCAACACTTGTCTAACATCACATTATTTTTTATAAGTTATAGATAATCACAGTCAGTATCACCCATATTCTGCCTTAGTCCATTGACCTTATTTAAAAAAAAGTCATTAAAATAATTTGCTATATCCAATGGTTTGGTCAGAAATATGCCGTCTGATTCAACAAAAGAAGCCCCGCCAGTTGTTTTTCTACCCATTATTTCGTTAAGGGTTTTCCAGAGCTCTTTACCATCTTGTTTTACAGCAGTTATTCTTTGCATATAATATTCTTTTTTCATTGATCTATTCAGTTTTGTAACCTGGTTTCTCAATTTACAGTACTTAAATTTATTGTCCAGTAATCCAGATATTACTAATCTAGATTTGGCCTCATCTCTTTGCTTCAGGAGACTTTTTAGAGTCTCATTCAACCATGGAGCTGGTCTCACTTTTACAATACACTTTCTCATAGGGGCATGTTTATCAGCAATCTTCATAAATCTTTCCATAAAGATATTTAAGGAGGCCTCAGGCTCGTCAGCAACATACACATCAGTCCAGTCAACATCACCAACATCAGCCAAAAAACTTTCAGGAATTAATTTCTTAAAAATCCTTTTATGTATGATATTGATCTTACATTTAGGGATTTTTGTTTTTCTGGTAATTGCTATAATATTATGGTCGCTAAAACCCACAGAACGAGGAACTGGTTTAGTACAGCCTTCAGGAATATTTGTGTAAATATGGTCAATACAAGTGGCAGAAGTATGGCCAGCACTGTTGGAGAAAATTCTGGTTGGTTGAGAGATCATCTGAAACAGGTTACAAGCATTAATTAATGATACCATCTTTTGTTTCATTGGACATTGATTCGCAAACCAGTCTATGTTCATATCCCCAAGAAAAAAAATATCACAATTCACATCCGCAACTCTGTCAATTAACAAACAAACATCATTGAGGTATTGCATATCAGACCCAGGAGGTCTATAGCAGCATCCAATCAGCATTGGCTTAAGGTGAGGAAGATGCACTTTGACCCCTACAGATTCTAATCTATCTGAGATAAACTCGGAGCACAGTTTTGCTGGAAAATTATTTCTAATATATAATACTATGCCACCCCCATGCTTATCCCTATCCTTTCTAAAAATATTGCAGCCATCTATGGAAATCTCCGTGTCAAGAACAGTAGCATCCAGGTGGGTTTCCGATATGGCCAAGATATGAATGGTGTTTCCTTTAATCAGATAATTAAGTTCATGTAACTTATTTCTGATGCTGCAAACATTCAAATGGGCCATAACAAGACCCTTTGAGACAGGAAGGAGATGATTTTCATCATTGAGCCTACTGTCCATCAAAGAATAAATAATTAAAAAAATGATAAAAACTTGAGAAAAGGAAATGTAGTTCAGTTCAGTCTGTATGAGCACAAGGTTCAGGAAGCCAGAGAACTAGTCTCTAGCTCCAGCTCCTGGCTGTTGGGGATGAACAATAAGCTTGTCTTGTCGGATGTAGGCGATGTCCCCTCTTTCTCTAGCAGCTTTCATGGCTGGAATGAGTTCCCTACGCTTTTGCCTGACAGCTTCGGTGTAGTCCTCATTCACATAAATGTTGGTGCCTTTCAGCTTCTTAGCCTTTCCCAGTGCAGCCATTTTATCTTTGTATCTGAGGAATTTGATCATAACAGGCCTAGGTCTCTTTCCAGAATGTCCAGTTAGATTCCCAGTTCTATGTACACGATCAATCATCATCTGACTACTGTCCAGGTGAAGCTTCTCATTGATCAAACACATGACTTTGTCTTCAGTGTCCTTCCAGCTTTCATTCTGGACCTCAAGAATGCCATCCACAACAAGGTTATTCCTTCTAGTTTGACTGTTCAAGTAGTTTGCTTTCTCAGTCATCTCAGCCAGTTTCCCCTGCATTGCTTTAGTTTCAGCACAAGCAGTTCTTCTCTCCGATTCAGTTTTCTCATTTTTCTCCGTTAGATCATCAATGTCCTTCTGGGAGAATTGCAGGCTGCTTCTCAGTTCCTGTGTCTCCCTGGTCAATTTGTCAATTCGAGTGTTCACATTGTTCACAAGTAATTCCACAACAGTTTTGAAATTGCTTTCTTGCTGCTGCAGAAGTTGATCAACAGATCCCTTTGTTGACCCATTAGCTCTCGTACCTGTGAGAGCGACATCAACTCCTCTCCATTACTTTGGTTGCTGCTCTGGTCCTTCTTAGGTGGCATGATGTGCTGAGATCCTCTGCAAGAAAATCCCCAGGCTTCAGCAGGTGAAGCAGGCCGAAGCAGGCCGAGAGGGTGAGGAAGGCAGGGTGACATCAGTCCTGACAAGAGATGCATTTTTTCTTTAATGCTGAGCACATCAGCCTGTAACATGACACCCAGAGTTCAACTGTTCGCCTGCTGAACATTTTTGGTTTACATGACAGCATAATTTAATTACCAAAGTAAACCGGGAGCTCCAGTTAAGGATCATAAATCAAGATAATAACGGAAACTGATTCAGCTACAACCCGCTGTTTATACTGGACTCAGCTATGTGGGGAGTGACCAGTTTGTATCAAAGAGAAGCTACAAACAAAACATGTTGGTTATTACGGGTTATTACGGGTCATTGCTCCAGCGGACAATTTCAAGCTGTAAAAGAAAACTGTTGTTGTTTTGATTGTACAACTGTTGCCATAGCAATGTTTTTTTTGTTTGTTTTTTTTACCTCAGTATTCACAGGAAGACAGAGGTCCACATTTCTTGTAAATGAAGCTATTTACTGTAAGTCATGTGAGTTACAGTCTGAGTGGTGGTGCTCTGTTCAGGAAGTACAACAGGAGGTGTGCCCTACGGTGACCTGCGAAAGGGTTCACCCCCTTGGCATTTTTCATGTTTTGTTGCCTCACAACCTGCTGTTAAAGTGGGTTGTTTAAGAGTTGGCACCGTTTTATTAACAGAACAGAACATGCCCACAACTTTGAAGAATTTTTTTTTTCTCGTGAAGCAAGCAACAAATAGGACAACATAACAGAAAACTTCAGTATGCACAACAATTCACCCCACATGAAGTCAGTACTTTGTAGAGCCACAGTTTGTTGCAGTTCCAGCTGCAACTGGCTTTTGCTCAGTCTCTGAGCTCGCTCCATCTTGCCACTTGGATTTTTGCTCATTCCTTGAAGTAAAACTGCTTAAGCTCCTTCAGGTTGGATGGTTTTTGCTTGTAAACAGCGATCTTCCAATTGGACTGAAGTCTGAATTTTGACTAGGCCATTCAAACATGTTCAAATGTGTCCTATTGAAGCACTCGGGTGTTACTTCAGCAGTATGCTGTGGGCCATTGTCCTGCTGGAAGATTAACATTCGTCCCAGTCTCAGATAAAAGGCGGACTCTCATGAGGCTGTTGCACACACAAACACAAACATAATGTAGCTACAGGTGTTTATCATTACATAACTTTTACATTACTCATAGTTCAGGCAGGTGACTTACAGGAAATGATAGTATTTCCTATTAGCTGTGATTCAATCTTGTTTATACTCCGCTATGTTTGGCCCTTACACGCTGCGCTTGTATTTCAGGAAAGCCTGGGTGAGAGATCTACTTTGACTTTAGATATCTCATCCGTAGATCTTTCTGACTATAAAATGAATCAAATCGAATTGAATGTCTTTATTTGTCCCCTGTGGGTGAGATTTCATTTCAGTACAAAAGGGGAGTGGTGGCCTAGTGGTTAGTGTTGTGCTAGGGTCCCGTAGGTTCTGAGTTCAACTCCCACAGACTGCCACTCTGGGTCCCTGAACAACACCCTTAATCCCAGACTGCTCCATGGGTGTTGCACAGTGGCAACCCGCTGCTCCCCAAGGGGGTGGGTTAAATGCAGGAGTGAATCTCTCTATTGTGAGATCAATAAAGTTGAAATTATTCTTATTACAACCCATCAAGAGAAAGACGTAAATGGGACCTAAATGGGCTGTAATCCCATTGTCATCAGCACAAGAAAGGACCAAAAACTGAGATTGAAGGGTTGTGTGTCTAACTAGGTAGTCAAGAGTACAGGAACTCCATGGTGCACTGTACACTCACCATTCCTCTTCACTTTTTACACCTCAGACTTCCAATAAAAGACTCCTGTCATCTGCATCTGCAATTACTCAGATAACTCTACAGTCATTTGATGCATCAGCGATGGAAAGGAAGCTTAGTAGAGAGAGCTGGTGGACAGCTTTGTGGCATGGTGTGGAAACAATCAACTCATTTTGAAAGCGGGTAAACCAAAGGAGACAATTGTAGATTTCAGGAGAAACAAGAATAGGTCCAACACTATAACCATACTGGGAGAAGAAGTGGAGGTGGTGGAGGAGTATAAATACCTCGGTATTCACCTAGACAACAAACTGGACTGGAGACACAATAGTAAAATATAGTGAAGCTGTTGCTTCATGCTTGCTCAGTATGAGGGATTGCTGCAATGCCATGGACAATGCAGACGACTCTCCCTGTGGCTCTATGCTTCTCCAGGAGTGAATGCTGCTTGTCGGGACTTTGATGCAATCAACTGGTTCCCTTATATAGGAAATTTTTGACCAATCTGTATAATATAATTGAATTTGATTTTGCAAAGTGCCTTGAGATGACATGTTTCATGAATTGGCGCTATATGAATAAAATTTAATTGAATTGAATTAAAGCTGTCTACAAGAAGGGACAGAGCAGACTGTACTTCCTGAGGAAGTTTAGATCCTTCAGGGTTTGCAGCAAGATGCTGTAGATCTTCTTTAAGTCTGTTGTGAAGAGTGTGATCTCCTCTGTCATCATCTGTTGGGGTGGCAACTGTCTTAAATAAGCTCAACAAGCTTGTAAAGAAGGCCGGTTCTGTTCTGGGGACCCTTCTAGAACCTCTGGTGATGACTTTGCAAAGAAGGATTCTTCATAAAATTAAACACATTATGTATAACCTTAAGCATCCTCTTCATCAGACTGTTGTACAACAACATGGTGTCTTCTGTCAGAGGCTTTTCCATATCTGCTGTAAGACAGAAAGAGGTTAAACTAGGTACCGGTACAGACCAGTTCATTGTTATTGTTTTGATGCGGGTTTTTCGCGCATGCGCGCCGGACCGGTAGGCAAAAGACGAACACAATGGCAACGCAAACAGAGAAACTGACGAGTTCTCCACGTATTTTTCTTCTTTAGATAACGTACTACAAGATCGTTTTAAGAGTAAGTTGATGGTTGATGGTATCAGATTGCCAGATCCACACAGCAAAAGCCTGAAGGGACGGAGCGAGTCTGTGAAATGCTGGCCAGGGGTTTCGTACCGCGACACAGCTGCTTTATAAACACGCAGGCCAGTACGGACAAGAGAGCACGAAAGCCCCTGAAACCACTGGACGGCTACAATTATTTTATATCAGGAAAAAGGCTCCAGCAACGCCCGCGACGCCATGAGGGATTAAGAGGTCAGAAAATGGATGGATGGATGTTCAGACATGTTTGTGCAACAGCACAAAGCGGCGTCGGACACAGACCGCGTCTCAGCAGAGGCCCGGTAGGTTAAAAAAAAATTTTTTTCACTACGGATTATTTAGGTGTTTTTGTCTTGTTAAAATGGGTGGCGGTGTCGGCGACATTGCAGCGTAAACACAGAAGTACTAGCAGCAGCAGCTTACTGCTGCTACTGCTGCTAGCAGCAGCAACTTACTGCTAGCAGCAGTAAGTTGCTGCTGCTAGCAGTAAGTTGCTGCTGCTAGCAGCAGTAGCAACTTACTGCTGCTAGCAGCAGTAAGTTGCTACTGCTGCTAGCAGCAGCTTACTTACTGCTAGCAGCAGTAAGTAAGCTACTGCTGCTAGCAGCAGCTTACTTACTGCTAGCAGCAGTAAGTAAGCAGCAGTAAGTAAGCTGCTGCTAGCAGCTTACTTACTTACTGCAGTAAGTAAGCAGCAGTAAGTAAGCTGTAGCCGCTGCTGCGTAAACACTACTCGGGCCGGAGAAGCCGCTGCTGCTGCTGCTGCTTCAGACAATGGCTGCTGCTGCTGTAGCAGCCGCTTCTGCGGCCCGTGTAGCGATCATCACCTCCCCTCCGCCGCTATTTAAGCAGAACAATGACTAGAGCAGAATAAAGTTGTATTTACCGGAGATGAAGTGTAGACTGCAAATTCTGTCGTAGTATGATCGCTCCCCCAGTCCATCTGCCTGCGCTCTTTTCATTGAAAATATCCAATTCTTTCTGCGTCCTTCCTCCTTCGGTAAACGACAGAAACGTACATCCAACGATTTGGAATGCCTCTGTGTGCAACCGGGAGCACAACAAGTCGTAGGCATTGCTTAGATTACAAAAATAAACGAACTAAAAGTACGCTCTAAATCACCCGTTTTGTCATGTTGTAGACGAGAGCAGCTCTGTTTTTGCCTACCAGCGGGACCCGGAAGTAGCGCGGACGTCACGCGTTACGTCACGCGTGAACTACCTTACTGAAGATCCTTCCTGCCTGCAGCCATCACTGTCTACAACAACTCGTTGAAGAAACCCCTGTAACTTGAGTTTCACCAGCATTCAATTTCCCTTTAGGATTAATAAAGTATTTTTTAATTGAATTGAATAGTTGTTACATCTACTTTTCATGAGACTCTAACTCTAATGGATCTTTGGTAGTGGAAATTAATAAACACCTGATGAGTTCTGAATATTTACATTTAGTGAGACCAATCCTGTCATCTAGTGGTAAGTGACCATCATTGCAGCCATAATAAAGCTGGAATGTGTAGTTTTTCCAAAATACAGCTCTCACACGGTAATGTGACTGAAACAGGGTTTTGTGGCGGCATGAGCTTGATAACAGCAAAGAAGAACACAGCCAGCCTAATATTATACAGGGGGAGGGGGGGGGGGTTATCGCAAACCACCAACCCATTCACATCAGCGTCATCTTATCCTTGACAGAACATTTGTGCATTTTACATCTGACATTATCATGCTGTCTGGGAAGACAGCTTGATAAAACACTGGCTTACTGGACAACCAAAATCAATTGTTATCATCAGTCACTTCATGCACAGCCATTGGCATTGGATATTTTTTTCTAACATGTTTCAAAATGTGAGAATATTTTTTTTTGTTTTTAAAGTTAATACTGCAAAACAATCAAACTGAATGCTTTTTTTCTCTTTTAGATAATGCTGACTCCATACTGGTATGTCCATGGATGAACCAGACCTCTATGAATACTCATGCTCTTAAGGGCCTCCTGATAGTATGAAGGCCCTAAACAGTTGTTTTGTTTGCCTTTAATTAGTTTAAAAACTGCAACACTTCTGAAAACCTGGATTAGATTATTCAGCACTGATAGGATACTCGTTTGAAACCAGTTTGTGATTTGAGAAGCTTTTATGTGATTTGTGACACTCGAACAAATGCCGATTTTAGTCTCTTTTTATGCATCTGAACCACATTAGAACTGCTCCGACTATAAACCCCAATACTTAAACAATTTTTAGCATTTTCTGATCATGTTCAGTCTTGTTATTAGAAAAAGCAAAAATAAAAATAAGTAAATAATATATAAATAAAATAAAATAAAATATGGCACGAGGTTTAACCTAGGGCTGAACCATACAACATATCGATGAAAAAGAAATATTACCGATCGACATCGATAATTATCAACAAATTCAATACATATATTTTAAGCTAAGCTGTTGCTTAGCTACCTATTTTTAGATACAGAACACACAAACACTGAATTCAAACTCAACCCTTTATTCGACCAATTTTGTACCAAAACTACAAGTTTTATTTAGAAAAGAGAACACGTGTTCGCTGAACTCTTTCAAGGGGGCGGTGCTTGGTGACGGAGCGTTCCTGGGTCTGCGTTTGTCATTGGTTGGGAGGACGTAACGCCTGTAATATTAACCTATATACGGCTAGAATACAAAAGGAAGAGAAACTGTTATTCTATTGAACTTCAATATATATATATATATATATATATATATATATATATATATATATATATATATATATATATATATATATATATGTTATTTTTAAATAATCGTCCAGCCCAAGTTTAATCTCTGACCTCGGCGTGCTCGTTCGCATGTGAACACCTGTGCTCGTGTCCGAGCGCTGACCAGAACGAGCTGAGCAGAGGGAGCGGAGGGTGGCGCCTTCGCCTGGTTTTCCAAAAAAGTAAGAACAAACAAAAAGGTGCGTTTATTTCACATCAGGGCTGTAATATTTAAGGGTTTTACGTTACAAATGTAGTTGCAACGTCAGTTTACAGTTAAGTATTTTTTTAAACATTTTTTTAAGATGACGGTAACGGAAGTTAGCTGCCGTGGATGAAGCGATGCTAAAGCTAGCATGAAACAACCGCAAAGCAGGATTTCAGGTTACAGGGATAAATAGAGTTAGCTTACTGTGGCTTTTAACTGCGCGGGATAAAATGTAGGTAGATGGGCTTTGTACACTTACAGATTTAGAAAATAAAATGCAAAGTGTTTTTTATTCTGAATTGTGTATTTGTTTAAGCTAACGTTAGTAAAATAAACAAAAATACTGTCTCGTTTCACGGAAGGAGGTCTTTAACCTAAATATAGAGGCTGCAAAAGATAACTTCGTTTTTTAAAACAAATGCGCCCGCTGTAATGTTTATGATTAGTAGAATTTTTACCAGTTCGTGTTTTGTTTCAAATCTGCTGGGATACGGACCTAAACTATGACAATAAATTAAGCTTTCTTTTTCAGTTAAATCATTTTAGATTTTGAATATTTTTCTGTTTGTTTTAGAAAGAGCTTGTAAAATACTTTCCAAAAAGCAATAAAATAAGAAACTTTGAATTTAAATTCAAGCGAAGGATGTGGTTAAATAGAATTGGGACTCAATAGTATTGAAACAAGCACATCATAAATAAAAAATTGTGGCAATATTGCATTTAAAGCTTTATCAAGTGTGCAAGGCTTTGATCGAAATGTAAAACACGTTACAAACGCAGCTTATACATTTGTTTTTACCACAATAGTGAGGCTGCATCAGCAGATCAGACTTGTGGCTCTAAAAATGTATAATTAAACAAAAGCTCTCAGCCTTTTCTTTATTCTTTGTTCCTAAATGCCACACCTTGTTCTAATATTCCAGTCTCTTTTAATAGATCTATAACATTTGAAGGTGTTTTAAAATTCTGTTTTCTCCATTTGTACAAATTTTCATCCCAGTTCTTGTACCCGAACGTCTCGTGGGGGTGTGGGGGGTCGGCCGCTGCAGCGTATGGTTCCTGCTCAGGTGTTGCAGCATCAAGGTTGAGCTTTTATAGAATACTGATTCAGTTTTGTGCTGCACACCCTGTGCTTTGTTTTATTTTCTGCCAAGTGATCCCACACTTTTGACCCATATTTGTTTTCTCTGCTCCTTTTTTGCTCCTTGCTGTCTCCCTCCATAGCTGATAACCACACTTGGAGTCAACGTATCAGCAGCGTAGGCCATCATTGGTGAAAGCGAGAGCGTTGTGCAACACAAATAAGTACTTGAGTTACTCGACTCATTTGATGAATCTTGTCAACCCTAGTGGAGAACATTAGGAGTGTAAACGGTGCCATCCCTCATTTTAATATTTCAGTACATCAAAGTAATTAGTTTTGTCTGTTTGTTTACCTGCTTATTTCAGTGTAGGAGCTCCTGATGCTTTTTCATATCGATCAAAATGGTTTTGTTAAGTTTTATTTAAAAGCATAACTGCAACATGTCAGGAGCTATATAGTCACGGATTATTAGACAACCTCCAGTCGTCAACAACAGGGGTTTTGCAATCAAGTACTAACTCCTGTGTGTATCATGTGATAAAACATTATCTCATTATTATCAAGAAAACCATGAAAATGGTTATCGACTCTTAAATTAAACTCTTATGAGCTATTTGTGTTATCAATTATATTTGTCCAAACAACTTTTAGTTGTACAGGACATTAAAACGAACAAGAAATTTAAGAAAACGAGGGTGCTCTAATATTTTTTTCCATCAATATACACTCTTTTATTGCCAACAGTTTAAATGGCCCGGCGAGCCTGACTTGCTTACCATCATTTTACTTCCAAGCATCACATTATATGAAAACGACTAATCCTCTTTTTCTGGTGTTTAACCCGGAATGACAATATCCAAATCGAGAGGAAATCAGGGTGCTTTTTTTTGTTGTGTGGACTGATGCTTCTCATTTAAACAAATCTGACAAATGCCCACTTAAGGTACTCTCAGCAGAAGCCTTTCTCATCCGAGATCCATCGTGTCCCTTGACTTGTCTCATTTTACAGTTGGCTGCACACACAGAAGGGTTTTATTTCATTGAACTTGCATTCGGTTTTAATAAAAACTAGATTGAATCTTGTCGTCTGTCCTCATACGTTCGGAAAGGCGTGTTTGTAGATTTTGATGTTATCAATCTATGAAGTTTACATTTAGGAAAAATTGGCAAACAAGATGGTTAAATAGAGAAAGCGGTTGTGTTGACTGTACTTACTGCAGGCCCAGTGGCATACCTTTACTTTCCTAATTCATTTGACAATAGCATGTTTTTTGTAAGATGTTGAAGAAAACTGTGAAAAATAACACAATTTTATTTGTTTTTCTTTCCTTAACAGACATGGGTGACAAATCAGATTCAACCACAATAGTGAGTCGGCTTAATCCACCAAAAACGGAGCACCTGAAGCCTCTCTCTGTCTTCTCCCAGATGGTGATGTGTGACCAAATGGGCAGTCCACAAAAAGAGCCTCCTACCCCTTTTATAAACTTCAAAATTAAAATAGTTAATGATGGTGGTAGAAAAAGGAAACTGGTTGAGTACGACATGGACAAGGACAACAGCACACCGTGTAAAACACGTGCTTCCAACGCTCTGTCCCCAGATCTTGGTTTCTTTACAGATTCCTCTGGCTCTCTTACTGGGAACTATTCCCTGTCCCCTTTTGCAGCCCCTTACCCTGTTCTGAATGAAGAGATTCAAGCACTAAAGAGTGACATTAAAGAAACTTTGAGCTCTCGGCTGGACATGAAGCATGTTCAATGCAGGTGCTCCAAAGATAAGGTGAAGACCGTCAGAAACAGCCCACCTGTCTTTGACCACGACGTTGATGACATCTTATGCATCAATCTACAGAAGCAGGATGTGCAGGAACCGACGGATGAGGAAAAACCCGATGCTGGGGTTGCTGAGGATGACAAAGGGTACGCTTCCTTGTTTTACCTCCAGGATAACGAGGAGTGCAAGACAGAGAGTCCTCCAGCACAACAGAGGCACAAACGAGCTTCAGCATGTGGTCAGCACTTCTCATTTTTGACCAAAGATGACAGCAAGGCTCTGAGCGGACCGCTGCTGGGCCCCGTGAAAAGTGATGGAGATTTTTTAGGGGGAGAAGATGAGGTTTTTAATATTGGGCAGCCGTTATTTGAGTCCTCCATATGTCAGTCAGCCGCTTCAGTTGAACAGAAGAGTTCGACGTCAGAAGACCCTAAAGAGCCTCTTCACGTCTCTCAGACCTACAACTCTGGGGACTTCACTGTGGACACTTTATATGAAAGCACGTTGCCCTTAGAGGTCAAGGTGAGTTGCCTGAGCTTCTGAGTTTTTTTTTCTGTTTTGTAGTGTTTACACAAATGATCTGTGCTCTTCTTTAAGGTGAAATCAAAAGTGATGGTTCCAAATCAGCCTGAGAGCAGGCCAGCATCCTCTATCCAACCAGAAGAGGGAGCCAGCTCTGCATGCCTTAACATAGACCAGGCAGCACAGGGCTTGAGAGTCCACAGGTACGGTAATAGCTAGATTTGCCTCTAGATGGAGCTGTGTGACCGCGTTCATGCTCACGTCTGTCTTTGTTTATTAGACCCGAAATCTTTGACACCAGTATGGAATGGGAACGTCAGAAAAGACAGTACATATTGTCTGTCAGAAGTCACATGAATGAGAACCCAGGTGAAGACCGAGGTAGGAAACTTGATTGTAGATAAGAAGAAATGCCTTTTCAGCCAATGAAGTCACCTCATGTCCACTTTGTGTGTGTTAGACTTAGACAACTTTATTTGTCATTATGTATGCACAGAGTGCGTACAGAACGAAATTCCGTTGCATACAGCTTGAAAATTACAGTAAGTTACAGGATAAGGTGCAGCAGTGATTTAACAGTAAAACAATTGAAATGTAAACAGTGCAGGAGAAAGAGACAGTGTGCGATCACAGTTTACAGGTGAGTATTTCTAGAAGCCATTTGTATGTGCAGAAATGATTGTGCAAAGGGAATTTGTGCAAGAATGCATTTTAGGAACTGAGAGTTCGGCAGCATTTGTGATGCTAGATAAGGATGCAAATGTGCAAATATGCGAATGTGGTACAGAGTCCGGTTTATAGCTTCAGCAGTTCAACAGTCTGATGGCAACAGGGAAAAAGCTTTTGCAGAACCTGGTGGACCTGCAGCGGATGCTGCGGAACCTCTTCCCAGAAGGTAGCAGGGAGAACAGATCTCCTGCTTTAACAATGTTCAACTTTGGCTCAATGTATCTCGTGTTCACAGTCGCAGGGGAGATTATGGTGATGGTTTCTTTTCTTGTTCTTTAGTTTTTTCATTAAAAAAATTTAAACATATTTGCCTTACGGTGTGTTTCCACACAGGGTTCCCGTGGGTCCTTAAAAAGTCTTAAATTAAAATCCGGGAAATTAAGGTCTTAAATTGTCTTAAATTTACCGTAAAGTTGCTGTAGGTATTAAATTTTCAACCGGTCTGCTTAATGCCGGGGTTAAAGTTCTCCGTCGCTGCGACGGATTTCCGTCATTTGGAAAATTAGAGCAAAAGGTTCCGCCTAGACTTTTTCAAAAAGAAACTGCTCTAAGGGTCCGTGTGGACCTCTAAACCAATGAAATCTGGCAGAGCCGGGACATTAGCCAACCAGTAAGAGAGTAGGGCGGGTCTTTGGAAAGCGGAGGTCTGCCACTGAGGTTTATCGGTGTTCAATCATTTTCATTTTTTTAGAAGAGCGTACCAAAATGGCCACAGATGCATGAATGAAAGTAGCGCTGGTTGAAGGTTTTCTTTGGATTTATGAACTATCAACTCAGAAAGTTCAGTGGAATGAACATCTGACAACAACTTCCCTCGGTAAGCGTGCAGTTAATTAATGAGTTGCTTTCACCTGTGGCCACGTCACCTGTCAGCGTTTATTCCCTCGCTTCCAGTAATTTAACTGATAAACGCAGCGACTAACCAGGGATTTCCTCATGATTCGCTGTTATGTTTTGTTGAAAATTCAAAGAAAAGTAACGCGCTAGCTCAGCTAATTTAGCATGACGCGTTTTTTTTTTTCAAGAAGGGTCGGCATGTGAAACAGTGCTCCGCATTTCACAGGGTCCGATTCGGAAAAATAAAATAAAAAAATAAATTGTAGGCAGGAGTTGGTGGACCTAGACCATGAAATTGAGAAGAGAGCAGCAGAGCTGCGCCACATGTCTTGAGGTGAATTTGGGATGTTACGAAACAGGGTTTCTCTCATTAAAAGTCATGTAATAACATTTGTGTTTTCTAACAGTTATGTAGATTATTTGTCAACATTTTGGCTTTTGAAAGGCTGTTTTGAGGACATTAGTGAGTGAGCTTATTTTCAGTATTCTATATGGTTCCTTCATACAAAGCATTGTGTTGTTTAGTGTAATCTAATTTATGTTACGTTGGCTCTGTTGTACATCACAAAGGACCCAAATAAAATAAAAAGGTCTAAAAGAAAAGTATTTTTACTTTTTTTACTTACCGAGTTTACACATTGCACACAATTGATACCAAATGGAAAAGTTTTGATTTCCATTGTAGGAGGAAATAAATTGAGTAGCCTATTCCAAAGAAATTATGAAATTTTTGGGTCTTAAATTATATTTGTTGAGTTCTGAAAAAGGTCTTAAAAAGCATTAAATTTTACTTTTAAAATGGTCCACAGCAGGACCATATTCATGTTTTATTGGGCTAAAGATGCTTTTATCGTCATCATTCCCACTCCAGAAACTAAATTAGATCATCAGGGTGTAAAATAGAGTTGGTTGGCATGAATATAAAATTCTATTACAGTATTTTGTTATATTCGTTAGAATAATGATAAAAGTGAAGTTAAAAAGAATTTAAAAAACCTGTTAGTCTTTTTTTTGGCTATAGATTATGTGTCTGTGGATGCCTGATACTGCAGTAAAACCCCCAAACACACAAACATTCATGTTTAAAACAAAACATTAAAGTACTTACTGATTATTAAATTGGCTACTTCATGACACAAGTTACATTAAGTGCTATTGTTTTGCTGAACAGCGCACAATATTTGCACTTGATCACATTTTTTAAAGATATGTATTGCTGCACAGTGGATCAGTGGGTAGCACTGTTGCCTTGCAGCAAGAAGGTTCAGGGTTCAAATCCAACCCTGGGTCTTTCTGCATGGAGTTTGCATGTTCTCCCTGTGCATGCGTGGGTTCTCTCCGGGTACTCCGGCTTCCTTCCACGGTCCAAAAACATGACTGTCAGGTTAATTGGTCTCTCTAAATTCTCCTTAGGCGTGAATGGTTGTTTGTCCTGTCTGTCTCTGTGTTGCCCTGCGACAGACTGGCGACCTGTCCAGGGTGTACCCCGCCTCTCGCCCGGTGAACGCTGGAGATAGGCACCAGCAACCCCCGCGACCCCATGAGGGATTAAGCGGGTCAGAAAATGGATGGATGGATGGATGTATTGCTGTCTTTATGGAACCAGCATTGGGGGGAAAAATCATAAAGGTAATAATACCAAAAATAATTTCTGTCTTTTGTGTTAAAAAGCATCATCCTGTAGAGTTTATCATCGTCACACTAAATCAAATTTCTTGTGACTATAATAAAGGTTTGTGGTAGCGGTAAATGGTGCGATAATTTCCCTACAGTAGTTTAAATCTCCCCCACATAACGGCTCTGGTAGGGAAGAAGTACATTTTGGATGAAGCCTGGTCTAAGAGTGGAGTTACTGTTATGTTTTGAGAGAGTGGCGAGCACTCCTTACTAGCTGAATATTCTCTGTAATTTGTTTTTGGTAATCTGTAACATTAGACTTCTCTGCTGTTCATATTGAGTTATACAGCAGGAGGAGTTGAGATCAGGGTGGCCGTCATCAGGGTTGTTACTATGATCCTGATTCGTTGGTCAGCAAATAAAGACGCTTCCCACCACTTCAAGCTTTGCTGGAGTCTCTTCACTCCACCAGATCCTTGACCTTCTCTATGCACCTTGGGAGTTGGTTAAGTTGTGCCAGAAACTTCAGTGTCCGTATTCACAAAGATCCTCAGAGTCCTCTGAGAGAGCTCCTCTTAGCGTAAAAATTCCTGCCTAGGACTCTTAGCTTAAGAGCGATTCAGATGGTTGCTTAGAGCGACTCTGAGTAAGGAGATGACAGAAATGTTATCTTGGTGAGGAGGTGTGGTTGACCCCCGTTGCTAGGTGTGATGCTATCTTTTAACAGCTGTGATTGGTTGATAGTACAAGAAAAAAAAACAACACAAATGTGCTCCTAGTGATCAAAGGAGAGAAATTAACCAATGAGACTGGATTAAGAAAGGTCATGATGATGAAATCTTTCAAAACATTGTCACACAGCATCAAAATGTTTGAATGTACCGTACTTACACGCTGATTATTATTTTGATTTGCTTATTTGTTTTGACTCGCCAGTCATTTTACTGCTTTATCTATTTGGTATTGATATGCATTCACCTGTCAGCATTCTACTGGGATTGGTCCTTGGATCGCTGCGCAAATACAGACTCTGAAGCGTATTGCCTTAGATCAACGCACGTTTTTCTCTGCGTGTCTTGGTGCTTTTTACGCACCAGTGAGAAGCGCTCCTTGCAGCAATTAAAAGAGAGGAGATCGCATCACACAAGCCATCTTCTAGATGACCATTTAGTCTACGGACATCAACATGTACAATACAGAAAATACTTTCTCGCCTCTTTTTGTATTTCTTTATTTATCCTCAATAAAATTACGTTACTGGAGCCGTGCGTTTAACCTGTCGGGCCACTGAAACTAATCTCCCTCTATGGGGATGATAAAGTTTATATTATCTACATATTAATAGTTGTATGATTGTAACAGAAGTTTATGTTTTCAATTGCTCCACTGTTTAGGTGGTGAATCAGCCAGTTGTGTCTGTTTCCACCATCTTCCCTGCTTGAGACACTCTCAGGCTCACTAAAAGTCCTCCTCACTACTCCCAACAATTTTCCACTTTGAGCTCTCTCAAGGCCTAAGATGCTTTGTGAGTAACTTTTATCTTAACGAAGTAAAATTCTTAGAAAAATCTTAGAATTCGGGAAATTCTAAGATTTTTCCCAAATTACGTCACTAAAGGAGGAAATACACCAGACGTGTTCCAGCGCCTAAGCGCAGCAAAGCAGCATATGTGCGTCCTACGCTTAGGTTAGCTTATCATTTTAATCAGTCAATAAAGTTAAAACTTAATTTAGATTGGAGTTCTAATTTCCCTGTTTGCCAGGGAATAAGCAGAAAAACAACATCCTGTGTCACTTCTGAAAGTATCTGAAGATAATCGCGGAGTCTCATTTCGGCCACAAGGTTGTAGAAGTCACCTTGTTGACGCTGCTGATTGATGGGATGCACCCATTTTTACTGAACTTTGTGTTTCCTCTCGCAACACTTCGTCACCTAGGAGAAGGAAAGCCAAGGTGCGTCTCCTGCTTGGTGCTCTTTCCATGTGGCAGAAGTTCCTCTTTGTGCAGAAACACGCAGCTGTGGAGCGTACTTTGCAGCGTCTGGTGTAAATGACGCTTTTAAAAACATGCCCTGAAGTAAGCCGCGCCGCTTACATTATGCTCCCGGTGTATTTCCTGATTTAGAGTTACTTTTAGTCTCAGGATCCTTTGTGAATATGGGCACTGGGTCTTAGCAGCTGTTTTTGCCTTGAATCTGCAACCTTTTTGCCCTTTTTTGCCCCAGTTTCCTACATAACCATAGAATCATGAAAGATGACCCCCAACTTAGTAAAACACGTGTTTTGGATGTTCTGTTTTTTTCAGACCTCCACTTTGTTAGAAGTTTCATGCTTTCTCCATTTGTGGGAAATCAAAGCCCTAAGAATGGTTTTGTTTTTCTTTCCAGGCTGATAGATGTACATGACTTTGTTTCTCCTCTGTTTGTGAAGTTCTTTACATCGGGGAGGATTCTTCTTTACTGTCAGACTTATAATAAAGGAATTAGTAATCAGGCCTGAATTTAGTTAGTTAAAAGGAACTGAACTTTCCAAAAACGTTGCCCAATCACAGGTAATTCATGATAATGGGGGACTGGTTGCACTTTCACATAAAGACAGGCTGGTTTGAAAATTTGTTTTCCCCGGGTTAATAAATTAAATTATCATCTCACTGTATTTTGTACTTTCTCTGGTTGTCTTTGTCTGAAATAAAAACGTTGTCGATGATCTGAAACGTTTGTGGCAAAGGAAAAACGGCAGACATCTAAGAGGAATAATGCTTATTTACCAGCGCTGTAAATCCTGATCTACAAAATGCATTTCTGTTGTGAAGGACCCATGACCGAGCTTCTGGACTTGATGACGCATGTCGCCGGCCAGGGGGGCTCTAACGGCTGCGAGTGGCTGCACCCCTCGGACCTCACGTGCAGGTATGCGTGTCGTTTTTATCAGACTTCTCTGTAATGTACAGGAATGCACTTGAGCAATTTATGTTTGGAAGATTTGCAAAATTATTAGAAAAGCGTTGAAGATGGTTCCCACTGCCACTCGGATTGGGTCTTATAATAAAGGCTGTTGGTCTCGACAGTGATCCTTGTCGACTGCAAAAGAATCAGTGAGGAGATAGGGTATTTAAATTAAGTTTTATACATGAGCTTTTAAAATCCTGGATGCCTGGTTTGGCTTAGAGGCATGAATGACAAAATGAAGACCCAGATTGGCTGATTTGTAGGTGCTGCCTTGCCCACCATGACGTTTTAACATCTACTGTGTTGCCCAGAAGAACTGGTCCCCAAATGCAGTATTTCAATGGCGTTCTGTACATTTTCTCAGTTAAAGAGATACTTGGACGTGTGCTGTTTTTCAGAAATTACCAAAAACGGTTTGGAAACCAGGCACCCACCATGACCCTCAGCGAATGGCAGGCCCAGAATCAAACCCACTACAGGCGCTTTTCCAAGGTCCCCAAAATTTTCAAAAGAAGTCTGTTTCCTTGAATGTGCACGTGGGAAATAATCAGGTTGTATTTGCCTGACTCTTTATAAAACTGTTTTGTAATATTAACATAATATATCTATGCTTGTACTGTTCTTTCTTACTTCTTGGATTTGTTGCATGTAATGTTTGTTGCTTATCTTGACTTTAAATGTTGCCTTTTTGTTTTGGTTTTCTTACAACTTAGCATGCACTTTTTTATATAGTTAATGCATGTTTTAAGAGATTTTGAGGTTATTGATGCTAAACACTCATGTTTCTAGTGAATGGACGTCACGTGTTTTAACAGATGTGAAACAACCGGTTTGATTTACCTGATCGGTGCAGTCAGGGATTTGTTCAGAAGGGAGACCAGTAATGATGTGTGGCCCTCTCCGTTCATGTAGCAGCTCCTGCCTTGTGTGATTGTCAGCTCTGTTCTCAGTTCTCCTACAACCCTACCCGAGCGCCCTGCAAGTGGATGCTGACGGATTTGACACGTGAAACCTATCAGTCTGGCTCTCCTGCAGGGAATAATCCATTCTGTTTAAGTCGAGACGTGTGCAGCTATTTACAGTACAGCAGTATATCTTCTTCCCTGCTCATGAGCCGGATCACTGCAGCTAAAGAGCTAGAGTTGGTCTGGCATGCCACGCGGTTATGCAGCCGCGTTTGCTTATGCAAGAACAGAGGAAAAAAATGTATATATAATGCTAAGAATTGGGATAGTTTGAAGCTCACAGTTATGTTGTAATGTTAAGAGATGTTTGTTTTCATGTTTCAAGTTGCTGACTTTTCTGTAAAGGGATTGGCCAGAAATCAGGTGGCTGGGTGTTCAGTTTTTGGATCATTTTTGCCAGGTATTGGACAAGTTTCTCCTTTCAGAAGAAATCCTGAACGTTGTTGTTTGGTTTAAGGAAGAACGTCTGACAGCAGGGTCAAAGTTTTATCTTCTGTGTTTTTGTAGACCTGTTTTCCTAAAAACATTTCACAGCCTTGACTCCCGTACCACCCCGGTGAGAGACCATGAAAACATTTTTGATTGGAAAATATTTGAATTTTATTTCATTTAAGCATTTACAAGTAAGCATACACCTTGTCTTCTTAACTGAAGTGTAAAGATTGTGCATAATAGTTCAACCATGCTAGCCCTCATCACTGTTATACAACATGATTATAAATATGATAGCACTAATAAAGCAGTACGTTTTTTTCTAAAACATGCTTCTGATGCTCATTCCTGTGTTTTAAAAAAACAAAAAACAAACAAAAACAACATAACATGAAGCCTGTGGGACAAAATCCGTATTCTACATACAGTCCATTTTACATACAGTTTATCAAATGCCTCGCTAAAGCAATATCCTCTGTTGATAAAAGTCGTTTGACCCCCAAAGGGCTTAGCTGGAATGTTGTTTTCTTACAGTCGTCATCATTTGTCGAGTGATAGAGCAACAAAAATGAGGGAGAAATGGTTTTAACCAGAATCATTGAGCTATGTTGGCTTGACCTCTTCACAGTCCGCTTAAACCCAGAAGATCTTGTGTTCTCTTCACTGGGGCCAGCTTTATATGGTCCACGACTTCATCAAATGAAAACAAAGCGATAAAACAGTTTATCAATTTACCTTGAGGCAACTGGAAACAAAGACACGTTTTATGGCCTTAAATCAGCCAGGTTAGTAAGATCAGTAGATCAAGGCTGACATCCAATTTTAGTAGTGTCGGTTCACAAGCATTACGGGTGTATTATAGTGTCATCAGGTTTCTAGCAGGCATGCTAACAATGGGGGAGCATTATCATTGGGAAGGAAAAAGGCCTAAATGAGACTTATTTTTACAAACCTGTAGACCTTCTGGCAGTCAGGGTGTTTACGTCTCAGCAAGTTTCCAACTCAGTCTGGAAAAGTGTGCAATTAAGTATCATCCAACTCTGTAATAATGATAATATGGACTTCCAAGCGTTATTCCCTATCCTGTCATCTAGAAAAGTTCAATCTATAGCTTTGTCTATTCAAACATCATTCAACCCATCCCTCCATTATCCATCCATTTGGTTTTAAACTTAAACCCTCATCCCTGTAGAAATATCTGCCATAAACTCGTCTTGAATGTTTGTATTTGTACTTTAAAATTGGGATAAAAGTGCCGGGAATACTGGAAATGTGAGTCTGGATGTATTTCTAGTCACGGGGGGGAACCAAACATGTACGGTAGTATGACAAAGGATCTTTATATCCAGATTCACCAATCTGTCTGTTTTGAGAGGCACCCTACTGTAGGGGCAGGGTGCCGCCATTTTTACAATCACTGCTAAAGTTCACACCGGTAGTTTTGAATATTCTCAGTATAGTAGGCGGAGACCGAGAGGTAAATAAACCTAAATATATACATTTAGGTCTGAGCGGTATGGCTTAAATAAAATCTCCGATTTTACTATAACAAATCTGATTAATCGACCCCCCCCCACCACTCCCCTTTTGCTTCATAAAAACTGCAGAAATTATTTAAAAAAAACTTTTTTACTTCAATCATCTTGTCTGTGAGTTGACCTGAATTCAAGGTGCAACTAAAATACAAGCTGTGAAACATGCTTGTAAAACAAGATGGCGGGCCTTGCCATTGTAAACAATAAAAAACACAAAATGCTTGCTGCTAGTGGTGCAATGAGCTAGTGTTGAGTATACTTCTAAAAAAAGATTAAGAGGCTCCAAAATGACTTAGAAAAATAAGTAAATAAACAAATTCCCCTTTCAGTTCTGATAGAGTGCAAAATTTTATGGAAGCCCAAAAGGAGTTTACTGCTAAAATTTTCCTTTAAAAAAAATCAAATTTTTCCCAATATGTAATTTCATTAATTGCACATTTGAATTGATTGATAAAATTGATTTATCACCTAGCTCTACATAAACCTAATTTAATACCTGCCGTTTATCCTCTTCCCTGAGATCTAACCCTAACAGTGGTGGATGAGAAACCTAATCCTAAAGTCGGTGGATTTAATACGACTTCATTAACTTCCTGTTGGGACCAACTTCTGGCCATTTTGCGTGCGTCTTTATTCTTTTGTTATGTCATGAGCAACATGAATCACAATCAGTAGATCGCACGAACCAAAACAATCCACATTTCGGGAGCAACTTGTGCCAATTTTTTTAGACTTCCTGAGTGAACTTCTGGCGTTGATTGTAAAAATGTCCTGTCACTGCAGAAGGGTACTTTTCTGTTGCCCCCCCCCCATTACCAAAGTGTGGAAACCCTGTTTCTAAGTGGAGCCTTGATTCATCTTTGCCCAAATAGCTGTTTTTATAGTAAATAATGTAGCCACCTCCTGATTTAATGTGTCATGCTTGGTTAAATCACTCATCATATTAGAGATGTGCTGTTGGGAATTCATCTCCATGTAAAATTCAGTGTCTGTCATTAAAATACTGCTTAAATGCAGTGGGTGCTGTTTGTGAAGGAACAGTTAATATATTGATAAATATATAGAAGTACATGGGTTAAACATGAATAATATTGGTAGGGAAAATTAAATTATGCGTTCATGTATATACATTTTTAAGGATGTTTGCCTTGCAAGTGAAAATTAGGATGGTGTGACACTTAAAGATCCATTTCTCAAAAAAAGTCCAGCTTGTAACGCAACGTAAAGCTGGATAAGAAGTTCAAAAAAGGGCATTTCTGAGAACAGCTGTCAAATTCAGTAAATTAAACTAAATGGAGTCTTTGTGGTGACCCGGGTTTGAAGCCCTGTTATGTTATGAAGGGCATCGGGCGTAAAAAGTCTGCCTTATTCCCTTGAATGAGGGAGCAACCAAAAGGACTTATACAGAGTATTTACAGTGACAACAAAGGATTAAGAAATGCTCTTTAAAGTTGACCGCACTTAAATGTGCTATTAAAAAATACGTTCTTTCTAACTACTAGTGGTATATTGGTCTCTGTGGTTAAATAATGCTGTTAAAAAGTTTAAAGTAAACATCTGCGTATCTTCTTCAGTGTAAATGATGTGTACTGGCTTTAACCTTGAGTCGTGTTACGTTTGCTGTGAAGTGCTGATCTCGCTGGCGCGCACGGAGCAATTGGGCAAACGCTAAACGAGCGTTAATTAGCTGGAAGGGCCCCAAACGCCCGACTTAAAGCTCACAGTCCTGACTCTGACATCAGTCTCTGCTCGCTGGAGGAGCACGGTCTTGAACCTTTCCTGCTTTTCATTAGGAGCTGTGGCAAAGAAGCGAGAGCGAGAGCTGGATAATGGCGATAAAAGCCTGCCATTAAATTAGTCATCGTTCTGTCCACTCCACTCAACTGTAACCTTCACTGATCTCCGTTTACTGCCTCCCCTTTTTCCTTGTACTCCAGAATGAAGGAGTATTGGCGCATTTATTTATTTATTCCCCCCCCCCCCCCCCCCAAATGTTGTGGGCTGTTTACGGTCCCTGTTACATAATTCAGATTTCTGAATGGCAGAGCCTTTTCTTTTTCATTGCTTCCTCCTACCAACTCCTCTTATTGAATATGAACGGCATAATGACACAAGAGAAATGCATAAGAATGTTTTTTGTTTTAAAGGCTTTTCATAAAACAGGACAGTTTTGACTAAAATGTTATGTCCTAGTTTCCCCGCTGTTGGAAACACGTACCTCACATTAGCCTTATTCCCCCAAGGCTCTCTAGACTGACTGTACTGAATAAATAAGACATTTAAAATGTATTTACATATCAGATACCTGCCATTTCCACCAACCCACATCTTGTAACGTTTTCCCTTTGCTTTGCACAAACATTTAAATACTGGGTGAAAGGTAAATATAATGCCACAGAAGTGAGATTACAGAGCCATACATCTTATACGCCATGGGATACAATTATTGTTAAGGCAGTACTACTGAGTTTAAATCAGCCCTCAAATAAATCATTTATGAGCTTACGACAATACTTATCCTCATTAACGTGGAATTTCAACACATGTCCATTCTAATAATTGAAAAAGATTGAAAGAAGCCCTTCTGGCTCGACATCTGGTCAGGATGCCGTAAAGAAGTCTCAGGATTCCCCAGTTGGGCCCGTTTAAAAAATATTGTTTTCCATGCTTGCCGAGGGAAATAATTTTTTCCAACAGTGCTGAAAAGGCTTTTTTTTTTAAATTTGATTTTGAGAATCACTTAAAAATGATGCCCAGGGTTTATTCCAGCATACCGAACATCCAGTTTGTTCATCTATTACATGCCGACAGTCCTTTTCTTCCAGAGGATCTGGACTCCCTTTCTTTCCTCTGAGGGGCTGTTATTGCTGATTGAAGGGATTTCGTCTCCTCAGACATCCGTAGAGTCCAGCCCCATTTATAGTTAATTAATTAGATGAATGAACTCCATAATGGGAGTTCTTCTGCTCCTCACGAGAATGACGCAAAATCCATCACACTCAGAAAGAAAGACACCAGGAGGTTATAAAGGGCTCGTTCAGGGAGAGGAATGTTACATTTTAGAAGTCTGTAATAAAAAAGATGAGGGGAATTACAGGCCAGACCTAAAAGAACTATGCTGTAAATATGAGTTAATCATTGTGAGTGATTTAGCCGACTGATTCCTCTAAAGCTGCTCTGGTGTCATGACAGCCTGTGCTGGAAATGGCTCCTTTGTTACCCAGGTTGGGTCTGGACTCCCTGAGGGGGGAATACAAACCTACCAGAACAGCAAAGAGTCTCTGCACTAGGAGGTTTACTGAAAAGGCCGAGACAGATTCCAAAACATCAAATGTACCGGTTAAGCCCATGAAGAAAATAAGGGTTTAAAGAAGCTTACAGGACCATCCAGAAAAGTTAAATGAAAAACTTTCCTGGTAACGGTTTCTGGCTCTGTTTGATCAGCTTTGGTCCCCGGGGTTGGTTCTTCTGCAGTCTCTCCACAACCCTAATAACCGTCACCACGTCGCACCGTGACTGAGCGTGGACCTGCCGCTGAACTCTTCCTGCAGTCTCTGCTCTCACAGAACCCGAGGCTGAGCTCAGCCTCATTCCTCCACTTCTTCTGGAGTCCATGCAGCTTCCCCTCCGCACCACAACCGGTGCTGAAGAAGAAAAGGCGGTGCCAAGACGCCCAGAGTCCCTCGGTCCCAGCGTCATCCTGACAACAGGTAGACTTAAATGGGCCTCATTGTTTAGATGAAGTCTTTTGAGCAAGGAGAAGACTTATTGGCAGTCACACCTCAATGATGTTGACAGATGGCAACCTATTGTTGTCGTTCTTGGGGAACTGTTGAAGGAAAGAAGACATGTGAAGCCTCGTAAAAAAAGAAATCACACTCAACTTTAATGACCATGAGAATGCCTGCTTGGATCAGTAGTTGTCTGCACGGATGAGTATGACATGGGGCTTTGTGATGTTCGAAGAACAGACTGGACCGTGCAAAAGTTTAATAGTATGACAATATGTGTATGCTTTGTTTCAAAGGAGGCACTTTCTTGTAATCTTTTGTGAACAAGATACCTGAGATCTGATTTTGTTATGTAATTTTTCTGAAGTACCTTAAGTTGGTGGCCTGAATCTTTAAAATATGTTTTTAATGAACTTGAAGTGTTATGCTCAGAGTCTTGTCTAAATATCTTCCAGCAGGCCAAATCATATTTTGCTAATTTAGAAATTATATACATTTTGGAAATAATTAATTTGTTGGAATATTGTGTTAAGTTCCCATGCGAAATTGCATAAAAAATATTATATTCACTGCAGTATTTGAAGCCTTGAATGTGGGAACAGTCATAGTCAGAAGATTTTTCTTATTAACTTGCCTGATGTTGAATCTCACATTTATGCTGATGATGTGGTTATTTATTGTTCATCTTCACTTTTACAATAATTTAGATGCCTTTCAATCCCGTCTGGCTGGGTTTAAGCTCGTTTTGAATGCAGAAAAATCCAAAGTTATGCTATTTTCAAATGGTAAGTAGCTCCCACCTCTCATTCCCTTCCTATTAACTGTTCACGGGGGTTGAAATCAAAGTTTTCCGGGGTTCTACAAATAGTACTTAGGTATTCTGATTGATAAGAATCTTATCCTTTAAAACTCACACTGACAATCTGGTTTCTAAGCAAAAACTTAAATTGGGATTTTTTTGTAGAAACAAAAAGTGTTTCGCACCCCAAGACAAAATGCACCTGATTTCTTCAGCTATTCTCCCCCTGATGGATTATAGAGATCTGCTATTCATGAACGCCTCAGCCCAGCATTTGAAAAAAAATTGGATGCTGTGTATCATTGTGCCCTGCGTTTCAGGACTAACCGTAGCTATCAAACACATCACTGCACTTTGTGTGCTACAGCAAAAAGTCCGTCTTTGACTAATCACAGACTCTCACTGGCAAGTTTTCATCTATAAATGTATTCTTGGCCGTCTTCCTATAATATTTATGCTCACTACTATCTAGAACTGTTGCCCATTATGGTCTTCGCTCTCAACGCATTGATGCAAGTCCCAAAGGTCCGAACTTAAATGGCTGAAAAGGCTTTTAAATTTTCTGCCCTTGCTACCTGGAATGACACACAAAAGGATTTAAAGTTATCATCTCTCGTTACCTCGGGGCAATTCAAATCCTTTTTAAAGGACAGAGACACCAGATCATTTGGCTTCTGCAACTGCCCTAATGTTTAATTATGTGATACCTCTTGGTTATGTGTTTTATGCATCTGGTTTTGTATTTTGGAGGTGTTGTACGTGTTATGCTGCCGTCTTGGCCAGGTCACTCTCGAAAAAGAGGATTTAATCTCAATGAGTTATTAACCTGATTAAATACGGGATACATACATACATACATTATTGGCTGTGAAGCATGACATGGCTCGCTTTTGATTGGTTGATCAGTACATCGTGACAAATCCTTTCCTGGGATTTGTCTGCGTCTGAAGCACCTGAGTTGTTGGACTCAGTCAAGATAAACCGACCAGAACCAAAACCAGTAAGAAGCTGAATTAGAACCAGGACTAATCACCCTGTTCAGACTTGACTGTGTTAAATATTTTTTGTTTTCACCACAGATGTTTCTACATTCATCTTATTTTTATTTTTTTTATTTTATTTTAGTATGATCTGATTCTGAATCCAAAGTAGCGGCCGGCTGGGAAAGATTAACAGCCCACAAGTCACTCAATTTAGTTAATATTTGGAATATTTCTTGTTTTCATTCAGAAAAAAACCCGTCCTCTCTTAAAGAAAGGTTAGTGTTGGTATTTGTGTTTATTTTACTTAAATCATTATTCAATTGACTGTAATCTGATAAGTAAAATAAACCCTAGACTTTAATGGTTACTAGTCTCTGATGGTTTTGCTTATAATTATTAACTGAAGTGTAATTATTTCTTATTTGTATTCAATAAATCTCAACCTGTGAAATATACAGTATTTCCCTGCTTTATAAATTTGGATTAAAAGTTGCTCAACGGGGAGGAAAGAATCCCCCAGACACATTATTATTTTTATGTTTTTTTTTTTTAGGTAAATCATAAAACTTACTCATTTATATGGCTATATTCAAACTAATGATCCAAGTAAAATTTTTAAAGTCCTATCGATTGACAGATCCTCAAACAATCTAAGATTTCAACGTTTTTCGGCACTAAAAGGTTACAAGAAAGCCGGACTCTTTAGAAATGAAGTATGACTCAAAACCTTGTTGCAGTATCAGAAATCATGACTGAATCACGAGAAATCAGTCCTGTTGATGCAGGAAGCAGCGGTCATGCACACAATGCCGCCATGTTTGAGCAGCGTTTTTTTCTGGCAAGGCCGTGAAGCTGGCGCTCAGATGATGCTAAGTGAAAGCTAATGAAGTGTCGGTGGGAAAAGTCTAAAAGTGGCCGGGACCATTCACCTGGCCAGCGTCGCTGAGAGGGGAGGCACCCGGGGAGAGGAGAAGGAGCAGAGGGGTGGGTTATACCTTACTGCGCAGCAGCCCCCCCGTCGGGTGTTCAGGAGTGCTGCACTCCGAGGAGTTTTTGGCTTTGTCCTTGTTGTTGTTGGGCTCGTTGTCTTTGATTATGTCATACTGACGACAGAAGAGGGCAATCACACCTAGAGGGAGAAATCAATAGAGCTTTCATTATTCGCCGCTGCAAAGCAATGATGTCTGATTTGGGTATGTTAAACAAAGCCCGTTCTCACCTGCCCACATGATGAGTACTACCACAATGATGATGAGCTCTCCTGCCCTCAGCTGGCTCGACTGACCCACCTCCTCCATGGTCACTTCGTCTGAAAAGGTCAAGACGGAAAAGGTCATTGGCTATAAAAGAAATCTGTTTGCTACAGTAATGAACAGTGATTTCTCATTAATCATTTTAATAACACAGATTTGCTTTGGGTACGCTATTCATCAAAAGAGCTAAGGTCACTTCATTAAAGCCCAGAATAAAAGTAACCCTCAACCTTGTTTTATTGTTGACATGTTCATTAATGTTCCCCTCACTACAACAGATTTTCTTGAGATTAGGTAATTTCTCTTATACACCATGACCCTCTACAAGTGCCTGTTGGTTTTCATTACCGATCGGCAGCAAGTGCAATGGCCTCTATAAAGAGAAGCTGTCTTGGTTGCTAGTTGGTCAGAAGTCTTCGTATGTGTGGTAACAAAACAACATAGAGGAAAGACTTCATTAATGATCTTAGAGAAGCAGTGTGTGTGTTACAATGGCATTTTAAAACAAATTACGGTCCATAATCCCACAGTGTGAGATATTATTCACAAGTTGAAACATTTACAGCAGTTCGCAAGGTCACATTGTTCTGTGCATTGAAAAATCGTAAAGAATAAAGCCTCAAAGCATCGCTGGTTCTAAAGGCCTCAGTTATTATGTGAATGTTAAATTTATGAAAAGGCAATTAGAAAATGACTGAATAAGTTATTTGGCTTATCTGGAAGACAAAACCTGTTTCTCTAAAAAAGATTGCGTTATTACTGTAACATGTCTGAATGAACAACTGGTTGATAAGGTTTGGCAATGCTTGTAGGAAACGAAACACAACACCTTATACAAGCTGTCAAGCACGATGGAGGAGAGGTGGTGAAATGGGCTTGTTTTTGAGCCACACGATCTGGACTCTTTGCTGTCATTGAGTCAATGACTCACATTTGGTTGTTTTACAACATCTTTGACAACTTTGATAACTGAAACTTGGCCTGAACTAGAGATGTAATTAAAAACATTATTTCCGTTTTTCAATTCACCAGGAAAAACAGATGTAGATTAATTACTGACACACTGATGTTTTCAAGCCTTTCTATTAATTACGACAATTTTCTGCTAAGACCTAATGGAAAACATAAAATTTAAGATTTATATCAGACAAAAAAAACATTTTTAATACAGAAACATGGGCTTAATAAGTGTGTTTGATACCTGCTTAAATGGTATTATTTTTAAAAACATACTTTTATTCTGACAAACCAGGTTCATCGACCACCTATTGTAATTTACTGATTGTAACCACAAGTAATACAGCAGGGCAATGATCCCAAACATAGCAGTAGATCTATAACAGGATTACTGAACAAGAAAAGAAGTGAATCTTCAAGTCCAACCAATAAATGATTAAAATGCTATATTGGGACCAACAGAACGTTGCGTTGAAAAAAAAAGTCTCCAAACATAAACGAAGTGAAGCAACACTTTAATGATGAGTCAAGCAAAATTCCTCCATAACAATTTGAGAGACCGATAAAGTCGAAGCACAGAGTTTTTGCTTCCTTATGTGGTTTTAGGTGCTATTGAATCATTATGCAAACTTGTTTTTTCCCACACAGCTTCCATTTTGGCTTTATGTTTCTTTAAAATAAATTAAATACTTAGAGTGGAGGGAATCTGTTGTGGTTTTGTAGAATGTTTAAACCTGGTAATTTTATTATTTCTTAAAAGCGTATTAGGCCTACCTGCTGCTTTTGACAATGACTATACAGTAGTTGCTAAAATATGCTTTCTGCAGGTTTTCAAAACATTCACTATTTTGTGATTTTAAATAGTGTTAAACATCAGTCTTTATTTTTTCCTCATGAGTAATAAACTAATAGAGTAATGGGGGAAGGTTCAGAATAATTATGGATGTTGGTGAATTTCTCTAATAGAGATATTGTGTGTTGTATAAAAAAACATGGCAGAATGAATTTCTATATCTTGGTTTAAAATGATGTGAGAACATGTAATTACTTTTGAAGTAATTTGAGAGTGTAAACATAGACGGCTGTTATCTGTCAGTGCAAGAGAAAGCAGGAATGTGTAAACGTGTTTTATGTTGAGAACTGGTCTTGACAACATATGGTTGTATTGGGGAAAATATGACAAAGACTTTCTAAAACTGTTGATTGTATTCAAATCCAGGAAATTAAATGTCTTTTTTTAAAGACCCCCTGAGAATATTGTGAGTAATACTCGCGGATATCATAAAATAATTGCGCATAATGTTTAAATAACTCAAGCCCCAATATTATGATTTTAATTGTAATTATCCTGATTTAGATAATCACAAAGAAAAAAAAGTATAAATTAAACAAGAAAAAAACCAATAAAGTGAAAGAAAGACGAAACATCTTTCCATTTTTTTTTTTTTTTTTAATTTAATGGCAACTACATTTTCTTGTATCAATATTTGGACCAGTTTTAAGTTCTTTATTGCAATGTCTAAGATGATTGCATCATTTTAATTTATTTATTATCTTTAGGTACTTCCAAAACCTTAGTTCACATTACTCAAAAAATATATGTGGAGGAGCTTTATAATGTAAATAGACTAAAATATAAGAATTATGTTCTTCAGAGCTCTATAATGTAAATAAACTAAAATACAAAAATTAGATTCTTCAGCCTAATAACGTAGAGAAGTTATAGCTATTTCCACTGAGCCTGCCAGCTCCTCATAAACTATTGTGTTTTTTTTTTGTCTTCAAGCTTCTGTTCTCTGCAGGGATTTTTCCAAGAGTTTTCTCTGCAGCTTCAAAAAGTGTCACTGCACACTGTTGTAGAGCCGCTGCCGGCTTTACTGAACTGCAATACTGTCATTTTATCCAGTTGGGGTTTCTTTGACAGACTTTTTCCAGGCGGCTGCTGTTCAAGGCCCGTATTCTTACTCAAGAGGGCTTTTGAACACCTTTGCAAAATACGTTGAGCAAATTTCTGATATTTGAATGAAGATCTTATAGCTGTCCTTTTCTATAGACGTTTCTTCAATTAATGGATTCTCTTCTGGTTTTTACATTCAGTAAATCATCTCCTGTTTCCAGCTTTAATAGCAGCGGACTGCTGCAAAGGGGCAGGCTTAAAACAATCAGGATTTTCAACCAAAGCGTTACGCCCACTCAGATTTAGTGACAAAAAAGACTATTGCAATAAGACGCCTAGAGATACAAGTACCTGAAGTTTACTGCAACACAGAGAGCTTTCCATCCCTTCACACGACAGCAGCGGGTGACATTTGGAGGGCCCAGCGTGCAGGCTCCCCACGCTCCACTGGCTTTTAGCAACAAGAATTCTGCCAATCGATTGGTCTCTGCTTCGTTCTATTAAGAAAATCAAAGCACAACAGCCCAGGGCACCTGATGCTTTCTGCTAGCCTGCCGTACAAGGCTGACTGGTCACCTGGAACACTTCACCATTTGCTGCTCGTTTTTTTTTTTTTTTAATCAAACCTGATTGGCAGTACATATCTATTTAAAGAATTAGCTGAACATTTTTGGAATAAAGTATTTGATTATTAGATTATTTTCCTTTATTAGGATCTTACCAAATAAAACCAGTTAATATGTGAAAGTGAAGCAAAGTAGTTGCATTTGCAGCAAATAACAGTGTCTGTATTTGAACTTAAGATGCATTTTTAATTATGTTTTCACTTGGACCTGCTTGCCATGTATCCGGCCGCTTTAGATCAGTTTTAAGTTTGTGAAAACTCCACAAAGAGTTTGTCTAAATGATTGAAAAATACCTTTTCTGAAAGGGATTTTAAAAACATAACCTTTTAAGAGTGATCGTACACACTTCTGCTTAACAGCCCTCTTCATCAAAATATTATTGGCAAAGCAATTCAAGATCAAACCACGCCCATTAATGTTTACCGCATTCATTTGTTTTTATTGCTGTTTATTACTTTTTTGTAGTATTTGTAGTACAGTGCCTCGCAAAAGTACTCATGCCAAATTAACTTTTGCACATTTTGTCACATTAATGGGAGAAACATCCATCCATCCATTTTCTAACACGTTTATCCCTCATGGGGTCACGAGGGGTGCTGGTGCCTATCTCCAGGTGTCAATGGGTACACCCTGGACAGGTCGCCAGTCCATCGCAGAGCAACACAGAGACAAACAGGACAAACAACCATTCACGCACACACTCACACCTAAGGAGAATTTAGAGAGGCCAATTAACCTAAAAGTCATGTTTTTGGACTGTGGGAGGAAGCCGGAGAGAACCCACGCATGCACAGGCATGCATGTTTGCATGTTATCCAGGGTAGGACTTGAACCCAGGACCTTCTTGCTGCAAGGCAACAGCACTACCCACTGTGCAGCCCTGGAGAAACATTATACCAAAAAAAATTTAAATAAAAATCTAAAGTGTGGCCTGCATTGGTACTGAGCCCCATTTACTCTGATACCTCAAAATAAAATCCTGTGTCATTACCTTCAGATGACAACAAATTAAGAGTCCACCAGTGTGTAATTTAATCCTTGTAAAAATACTGCTTTTATGTGAAAGTTTGTTAGAGGGAAAGCCAGAACACGAATCAGGAAAGTCGGCAAGAGACCCATGGTAACTATAGAGCAGGGGTCACCAACAAGGGGCCCACGGGCACCTGGTAGCCCCCAAGGACCACATGTGGTGCCTTCAAGCCCGTTCTAAAACTAGCACAACCCTCGAGTGAGCTGCTTCTAAAAGGTTCTTTTAGTCTGTTGCTCTGCATTTGTAATCACACTTACATTTATATAGATTTAAAAATGAGAATATCTAAGAAAATAAGCATTGCACATATGTTTATTTTTGAGCACTGACTCTTCTTCTTGTTCAAAGGTCAGTACTGGTAGCCCTTTGTGTGACACAGTACCGATGAAGTAGCTCTCAGTTTCAAAAAGGTTGGGGACCCCTGCTCTAGAGGATCTACACAGATGCTCAGGTGGAAAAATCAGCTGACATGATCACTATTGGTTATGTATTTGACATCTGGCCTTTAAGGAAATGTGTCAAGAAGAAAGCCATTGCTGAATAACATTTGATTGCAGTTTGCCACAAGCCATGGACACACAGAAGATGAACAGAGATAAGAGCAATCATGGAAGAAAACAGGTTAGATTGAAAGAGACAGGGGTCACCTTCCAGCATGACGACAGCAATTAACATACAGCCAGAGCTACAACGGATGAGTTCAGACCAAATGTGTTAGCATGGCTCAGTCAATCTGTGGCAGAACTTGAAAATAATTTTTTACAGATGCCCTCCATTCATAACTTAAACTTTATAAATGTACAAAAACTGACAGTTTTTAGTTGTGCAGAGCAGGTAGATGTGCAGCCTGTCAGTCACATAAAATCCTAATCTAATGAAATACATGGAAGTCTGGGGTTGTAATGAGCCATTAGAAAACATTCAAAAACATTTGCAAAAATGGTTTAGCTTTGCTCAATGAACCAATAAATGTCCGACAATTGGTAAATTCTATGTTGTTGTTGAAAGAAAGAAATTGTTTGTCCAACTGAATTTAAGCTTAAATTCCTGAGTGGATTCTGTTTTTTGCACTCTGGCAATTTAGCTAATTTGTCTAAAATGCAGATGAGATAAGAGATGCTTAACGGGGAAACATCTAAATAAAACATTTACTTAAGCCAAGTCTTCGAGCCTTAACGTAATGATGGAAGTCCTTTGTGACAGAAGAAAACCCTGCTCCATCGCGTTTTTTTATTGCAGGACCACAGAGAGATGTGTCCCATTTATTAGATCCAGGGAGACGGATCAGTCTTGTTCACAGGCTGTGCGTTTTTCAACATTCATGCATCTGGTTTGAGTAATATTCCCGGTGGCAGAATTTAATTGTCATGATTTGTTATTCCCCCTTTATTTACACCTTTCCCCCTGCTCCCATCTCTATCAGTCACATCCTGTTCCCCTGTCTGTCTTTCTCTTAACTCATCGTCACATCTTTCTGCATTGAATACACGTTATGCAGGGTTCTTTTCGCCTCAGTTTTCTTTCCTTTTGATCTCTTGTATCTTAAACCTGCGATGAAAGATGAAATGAGAAAAGACGGGGAGTAATCTGGCATTTCAGGCTCATCCTTTGCTTCTTGTTCTCAGATCAGTGTCATATGGGAGAACAGGAAGACTGAGCAGCTGAAAGAGCTCAGTGAAAACCTCTTTTATTCTCAGTATGTCTGCCCAGCACGTCGAGACAACAGCTGCACTGAGATCTGCTCCCATTCTATAGACTACACAATAATCTGCTGACCAACTGCACTTGGAGCTTCACAGATTTACAACACTAGTTATGCGTTTACTCATAGTATTTATCATGTCTCTGAGTGAGCTGCACAAATGAACTTTTGTACATAAACAAGAAACAATATAAGGTGATTCTAAGACATTAGTTTGAGAGTGGCTATAAAGCCTACCTTCTCCTTGGGAAAATGGCAAGTTTTTGTAATTTAAAACAATATAGTATAAATTAATTCAGATGTTTTCACACTTTTAATGTGGTATATCCTGTATTTTTCAACTAAAAACAATTGTTATAGAAGGAAATTTAAGAACATTAAAAGCTACCAATAGCCTGGCTGGATTAGTGTGCGTGACCTGATATGGTTTGGAGGATGTTTTGATTAACTTATAGACATCCTGATGAACTTGAGCTGTGCTAGAATGTTATTGACATTTGCTCATTTGCATCCTGTAGATAACCCCACATTTTGCAGAAAGGTTACAATAGATTAAACTAATCTCATTGTACAAAGGTATCGGCGAGGAGAAGCGCACACAAAAATCCCCTGTATTGTATTAAAACGACACAATAGATAATTAGAGATTATATCGGACAACAGCGACTTTATTAAAATGGGATATTTCTTCTCAACTGGTGAAAAGGTGAGACTGGAACTGTTCATGGGGGCCGTCAAGAGATGGAAAGCAACACTGAAGGAGCTGCAGTTCTCCGTGCTCTACCTAAATCTGGTCTAAGGACAAGGCCTGAAATACAGAAGCCCATTCTTCCAAATAAAACCTCCAAAGTTGTCTAAAGTCTTTCAAACCTTGTGGAACAATGTGTTATTTCCTGATGAAACTACACTTGAAGTTTTGGACTGAAATCCAAAAAGTATGTCTGGGAAAAACAAAACAGCAAAGAAAATCATCAAAGGAACACAATACCCAAAGCGAAACATGGTGGAGGCAGCATCATGACCTGGGGTACTTTTCATGTGATCGAACTAGACTTTCTGTAAAGATGGATGAAGTTATGAGCAGTTCTGAATAACAGCCGTTTTGACCCCAAACCCTCAGGTGTCTTGCTAGAAAACTGACGAGGAAAATACTTTTTTTATTTTCCGGCGTCACAGTGAGCCAAACATTGATGAAAAATAAACAAAATAATGGATTCATGAGAGGTTTGCAATAACCGAGTCAAAAGTTCACGGCTAAATCTTACAGAACATCCATGGAGTTACCTAAAGAGGGCTGCGGACAAGACATGTCTTCACAATCTGAGAGATTTAGGGAGTCTTTACAAGGCGGAGTGGGCAAATATCCACATGTGGGATACTGATGGACTGAATTTGGAAAAATCACTTGTTTAAGGGTTTGCACACTTAGCCAACCAGCTTATAGCATCTTATTTATCTTTTAATCTTTTGCCTCCAACAGATGTGTTAGTGTTTAGTTAAATTATACAGAATAAACATCACATTAAAGGTACAAAAAGATTGGCCATTATGGTCCTCATTTTTTATTTCACCAAAATCTGGCATTTCGACCGAGGCGTGCAGACATCTTCTACCTACAGTAAATATAACTTCAGCATTTCTTTTATCTGCCTTTTTTTTTTTTTTTCATCGGTACTTCAATTTTCCTTTCCATTCGCATTTGTGCTGGAAAAGTGCCGCACAAAAGAGTTGAATCGATGTCTCAGTCATTTCTAAAATGAACATGGCTCTGAATGCTACTGTAGCAAGAATTTTTAGTAAATTGAATTACAAGATGTTTACTCAAAGAAAACCTGCTCATCTGCCACAACAAAACGCTCCACAGTTCCAAGCCAGTTGAGTTAATTAAACAGACATCCTTGAGAAAGCTCTGCAAACGAGAGAGAGAATGACTGGTACTGAGCCAAACCATGAAGAGGTAGTCTCTGTCGAGGCTCAGCCCTCGATGGTGGGAAAAGCAGCGGTGGTGGAAATCTTTTTAACTTCCCATTGTGCATTGTAGTTCGCTTTTTGGGCCACATATATCATTACTAGCTTGTTTTAAAATGCAGAAATGTTTAATATGGAAAGACACAAATCAGCTGTGTGAATGTTTAACTTAATCCTGAATTCAGGGTTTTTAGCTTTAGCTTTCAGTTAGTGGAAATACATCTTTCTTTCTTTTCTGTCGCAGTAATTTATTGTACTGCAAAAGGATTTGGTAATAGTTCAAACTTTTAACCGGATGAACACACAGTCTCCAGTCAACAAATACAGTTTCAGTTGCTGAATTTTTATGTGCAGGCAGATTAGTTACTAAATTACTCATGTCAATTATTACATGGGAATTATATGATTTACTGGAATAAGGCTGTAATATTTTGTGAAAACAAACCAAAAATACTATGACCAAATCTGTTTAACAATGAGTCCCAAACCGTGTTTATAAGATTTAATTTACCAATTATCTTGACCAGGGCTCCCTAGAGGAAGAGATGGAGTATCTCGGAGAACTTCAAAAGATACTTCAATGTTATTATTTACTATGAATTAACATTCCTAATATTCTTAAAACTATAATATATTATTTTTCAAACCGAGTAACAACTTGTCCAGTTGTGCGCATATGTGGAGTCTGTTTTGTGTGTTTGTTAGATGGAACAATAGCTTATGCTGGGCTTGTTTATTTTTAGCAGCTGCAGTTTTTCACAGCCATTTTGAGTTGCTGGTATTGCAGATAAGTTTTGTCTTCATTGTTTTAGACAATGACTTTCTTCTATATCCAAATATTTCAGCTAAGGTCATTGTCTTGTGGTATGTTTTCATGGTAGAAACATTACAATACATTTGACCCCATCACAAATAAGTGCCAAGCTTGATTATGAAGCATTTGATTTACCTCGAAATTAGAACATTAATCTATAAATGACCTTGATCTTAGGTTCCCTCTAGTTGTGGGAAAACCAGCAGCAGTTTCTATATGTTTTGGTAAGTGACTAGGCTTACCACAATTAGCAAAATAAGCAAAAATGTTCTCTCTATTACAAAAATAAGTAATTAAATAAAATTAAGGAACTTAATGACTGTTGCATGTTGTATAGCAATTTATGTTGTGCCTTTTTAGTAAAATAAACATTATAAATGCAATTAAACAGTTCATTACTTCCAAAGGGTTCTATGTTTGGGACAGATTTCCAACTTCAAGGTTCTGTTTGAAGTCACAGAGCCTGTCTGGTCTGTTTCTCCAGTTTCATCTAAGAATTTATGGTTTACCATTAGTCTGCTGGAAACCTCTTTGAAAATTCTCTTCATCGTTTGCTCTTAGTTAGAAAACACAGCTCAACAAATGACGAGTGTTTGCTGTCCGCATCCAATAGCATAAAAAAACATAACAGTGCAGGAAATGGCAAAAGAAAAAAGAAAAAAATGGCACTGGTCTTTTCTAAAGCCTCCACCAAATGCTAAATACAATGTTTTAGATGCATTTTAAACTCTTTTACAGAAGGGCTGTCTTGTGCTACGATGGAATAGTCATTCCAAAATGTAGCTGCTCTGTGTTGAACTGAGACCTGATCTCTGCTGGGAGATGGAGCGATGAACTGTGACATGTTGAATAAGAATTAATCTGCAAATTTGACTTGAAATAAGTGATGAAATGTATGGGTATATTTCCTTGACTTTCATAAATCTTGTAAACAAAATTACAAAAATGGGAAATCTAAATGTTATAGATAGTAAGAATCTGTAGCTCATGAACTAGAGGAGCAAAAGGACACCAATGATCTGATAGAGTTATAATTCTAACCCAGCATTTGTTGGAAAGCTATTTCCCCAAACTATATTACAATAAGATAAATATAGGTATATAAAGAGTAACCAGTCTACAGTGATGTAGTGAGTATCTCTCTTTATTATGCTGATAGATTTAAGTATTTTTCTACAAACCCAATCAGTACTTTCTTTCCATCTTAAGGTCTTTTTTGACAAGCTGCAGTACGTTACTTTTGCATCAATGTATTTTTTTTTTTAACATATTTGCTAAGACTGTTACTATGTCATGACAGTAAAATATGAGACAGATAATCTGTGAAAAAAAATCAAGTTCCTCTGGCTCCTCCCAGTGGCCCTACTGCTGTTTGCTGAAATGAACCACTCCCGGAAAGAAACAACCAATCACATCCCGCACCTCTCACATCCCCTCCCCCGTACAACGCTACCAGCATTCAAGCTCAAGATTGCTGGTGGGCTGCAGCTGTGTGGAGAAATGGCAGTGAAACAACCTGCTTTACAGGAAATCTGCCAGTTTCTTGAGTGGCACCTGCTCAGGAAACAAACACTGGAGCAGCACGGCTGGCTCCGCTGTGGGGGAGCAGCTGCGGAGGGAGGGCTTCAGCACAGCAAAGAGCAAGGGGGAGAGACCAGGAAGGTGTGCTTGTTAAAATTTTTAGTTTAAGTCCACAGTTTTCTCAAAACTCCCTACTGCAGCTTTAATTTGTACATCTCAAATGGGAGCATTAAAGGAGAACAGTTTAATACCTGGAAGAAAATTAAATGGTGAAGCTTAGAGGGGCCTTTGAGGCTTTGTCAGACTTTCTTTTATAGGGCCTGTTTGGGGAAGATTTTAGCTTGATATGGACAAAACAGATATTTTGCTAGAAGAGTTGGTCAATATGATTGAAATAAATCTGGTTCTCGATGGCTTTTAGTCTAAGGTTTGGATTCAGCTCTTAAACTGGATCATTCTGGATTGGTTTGCTTGTTATTTACTACTAGGAATTTTCTCTACATTACTCTGTAGGTTGGTGTTCCACAGGGTTTTGTTCTTTGCCTCATCTTATTTGTGCTTTATTTATCTTTTAAAGTACTTCAAGGATATATTTTAACACTGCTATGCAAATAATCATTCTTTATCATGTTTAAATGTATAATTATATTGTTTTCTCAAATGCTTCTCACTTACCCACTACCTATTTATCTTGCATCAATGAAGACAATTTTTCTGATCTTTATCAGAAAGAGCTCTGGGCCTCCAAAAAGATGTTTTTCTGTATTGAGCGTTTTTCCTGGTATCTGAATCCAGTTTGATATTTTAATATCATGAGAACTCAAGGGCTCTTTGACTTTATATATTTTTATTTTAATATGTAAAATGTAAAAATTATTATATTGTGATGTTTTAAACCCGTTTCTTCTACTGCCGGTTCATTAGAAGTTAAAACATTTAAGTATATATTTTTTCTTGTCACACCATTTAAAAATTAAACACCAGCCATCTTAAAAATATTTTTTGTATGTATTAAACTACATTTCTCTTCATTTATGTGCACTATTCAGTGTTTTTGGATTAGCGGAAATGGGAACATGTGTTTACACAACACAGGAACAGATCCAATTCAAAAGTGTTTATTTGCGTTCTGTGCAGTGATTGATTGCTCAAAATTTTTCCCTGCTGCACGGATAACACAACGTATTCTATGTTAATTGGGTCTCAGTGGTCGCCGGCACGTCTCTTCAGTGTTAAGCACTGATTGTTTTAATGTTCTACATGTTTTCTGGCAGCCCACTTACTGCCACAGCAGAAGTTCAGACTCCCTCTGGCTCCAAACACTGTGGAGCATCGTGGCAGCTCATATGAGAGATGAGTGTAAATGAGAGGGGGGATAGATGGAGCAGTGCCTCAGCCAAAAGCACATCGATTCTCCACCCCTTACAGCTTCCTTAGTACCTCCTCTTTCTGTCTGATAAATGCCTTTCCTTATTTTAGTTTACAGTGGCGCTGTGCAGGGTGCATACTGAGTGGGGCTTGCAGAAAAACATCAATAAACAGTGAAGTGTGCTTCCCCTGTTGGGCGTTTTGCTCCTTAGCTGAAGTCAGTAGGGGAGAGATGGAGCAGTCTGTTGTGAAATTTCATTTCATGCTTTGTGTGTCTATTGATTTCTGTTTGATTTTAGGCAAAACCTGTCATTGCATTGTCCAAAGGCCAAGGCCTTTTTGTACTTATGTCCTAAAAAAGGACCAGACGGGATTTCCACGATTCTTCTATGTGTGGATGACCAGACAAGTGAGTGTATTTGCGTGTGGCTGTTTACTCTTAGAGGCCTGGGTCTCGGCCTCCTTTGGGGTTCGGAAGCGCAGTGGTTCGCTCAGCGGGCTCGTTCCGGACATGCTGATGGACTGGACATGCACAATGTAGTCTGTCTCCTCCTCCAAGTCCCATAATGCGCAGGAGCGTGTGGTGGTGTTGACTTCCTGGATGAACCGCAGCATACGCACATCTTTCTTCTGTCGGAGGAGGAAACAAAATGGGTTGGTTTGTTAGACAAAGACACAAATGCACATGAAATTAGCTTTTTAAAGGTAGAAGGATGCAAGAACAGGCTGCAAGAACCACTGCTGAGTGCCAGGTGGGCTTTTGTGTGGCTTTGACTGGATCATCTCATGTTTGTATCTTGGCAGAGGCAGAGATGTCACCTCGTTTGCAATAAACTGGGAGAAAAAAAGATCTCTGCCACTTATTAAAGTGGCACCACCAAGATTTTCAGACTGCATCAACAAAACCTATACAGATGTGGACAATTTGTTGACATCTGTGGTTTGTTAAAAAAAACTTAACTTAGTTTCAGTTTCAAATGCAGTAGTATACCCTCACAATAAAAAAAACAAGTCTAGCCTTTAATATGAAAACATGCATTCAGTGGTGTAAAAAAAAAAATCTAATACTAAAATAAAACATTTTGATATTATGACTGCTGCCACAACTGTTGTCAGCCCTAATGATCATTTTAAAATAAGTTTAACTGAAGCATTTGTTACACACACACACGCACGCACGCACGCACGCACGCACGCGCACACACACACACACACACACACACACACACACACACACACACACACACACACACACACACACGGGGAGTCTAAATAAATACAACTGTATGCCACACTTTTTCAGATTTTTCTACATGTGAAAGAGTTTTTGAAAACATAATTTTCCATCCGCCTCACAATTTTGCTCTACTTTGTTTTGCATGATTAAATCCCTCAATAAGACATTGAAGTTTAAGGTTTGATCACATAAAGACAAAAGGCTTATGTTCCTCCTTCTTGAAAAAAGTGAAACTGTTTGTGAATAAAGTTGTTACCACTACATGTGAAGCTGAGTAACATTATTCTTGTTTTACAGGATTTATGACTGAGAATGAAAAAGCCACAGTCGACTTTTTTGTCTGGTAAACCTTGTGTTGATTTATCCATATATTTTTGTTTATTATCCTGCTGTCCAAATAATGACCCATTTCCATTTTTATTTAAAATCTCCTCGCATTAGAGTTCGCGTGGACTATAAAACGATCCCCACAGCATTCCAGATCGTCCACCATAGTTCACCGCTATGAGCCACGATCCTTGGTTTTAAACCAACATGAAGTATTATTTCAGGCTGACGAATGGTTCAGTCTTACTCACATTTGAGTTCCAGTTAAAGTCCCTGTAGAATTAAGCAAACTCCATCTTGTTTTTTTTTGTACCTGTTCTACTAAGGTGAGTTAGATTAGTTAGAGAACTTTAGTGATGAAACAGCAGGAAGACCAACGAACACAACAGACGGATCAGTGATAAAGTTGTGCAAAAGTTTAAAGCAGGAAATGACTACAAAACAATATCTCAAGCTTTTAGCATCTCACAAAGCGCTGTTCAATATATCAATCCATTGCTGACACTCACTTATCTGTGGAGGGAGGGACTGGTGATCCAGCAGTCATTGGGGCGAGACGTGGGACATGTTGCCAGTCCATCCCAGTTTAACGCATCATTTGAAAATTGAAAGGCTGAGACATGGGTCCACGTGAGGAGATAAGAGCGTTAGTCAGAGAACCAGCCAAGAGGCCGGCGGTAACTCCAAGGGAACAGCTGAGCTCCACAGCTCCTGTACAAGACTCTGTAGACGGAAGTACTGCAACTCATCCACGTGACAAATCTGGCCTTTATGGATGAGGGGCAGGAAGAGACACACTTGCAGTTTGCAGCAAGCCACGCAGAGAACAGGGTGGAATAAGATGAAATAAGGTGCTCTGCTCAGATGAGACCAAAATAAGATTTTCAGCCAACATGCAAAATGCACATCATGTTAAACAAACATCAACAGCATGGTGGAATATGGTAGTGGCAGCATCATGTGATGATGTAATGTAATGCTCTCAGATGCTTTCCATTCAATCTCACTTAACTTGAGCTGTTTTTCAAAGATGAATAGGCAATAATCGTCATCTCTGGATGCACAAAGCTGCTATAGTCCAAAGATGTGCTGCTTTTATCCCAACGAAAGATGGTTCTGGAAACCACTGACTCACAGGAGCTGAAAATAAATGCACACCACGCTGCCCAGAACCCAATGTTTTATTTTCCTTCCACTTCACAATATGCACCAGTTTGTGTGAGTTTATTGCATACAATCCCAATAAAATACATCAAAACTTGTGTCTGCACGGCAGCAAAATGTGCAATGATCTTTGGAAAGCGCTGTCGATCTGCGCGGACACCCAGCTCAAATATTCACTCGAACAACCATCTGGCTGCAGCCTCATATTTAATAGAGCAAGAGAACAACACCACAGCACCTTTTCATTTCTAATTCTATGAATAATTGATGGCATAATTCCTCAAAGTCTTCAGCTGTTCTGTACAAGAACAGGCAAGCGTTTTAGTGAAAACAACGTCAATGCACAAATAATAAACATTATTGCTTTGACTGATGACGCCCTGACAGAGGCTCTCTTTTATATATTCTGGCGGTTATTCTATGTTTTTTTTTTTTTTTTTAAATGTGAGGTGAATACATGTCAAAAAGGAAGTTAAAGAACATGAGTTCAATCTTATGCTGGTTTGGACAAACGATACACATCAGCATCTTTCTAAAATACCAATTTTCTTCACTTTGTTGTGGTTTTGTCCGGTGTTGTCGTGTGCTACACGTTCTTTTACTCACCTGCTGTGTGATGGCAAAGCCAATGACTGGGTCTCCCTCGGGGATGTCCCATGACACCACAGCAGAGTTAGCTTTCACCTCTTTGATGGTCACATTGACGGGTGGCGACAGGCTATCTGCAAACAATGAGACGGGAAGAAAAAGCCTTTTGTTCACTCTGTAATATGAAGCAAAAGCTCTGTGTCTGTGGTTTGCTGTAATGTCCACCAGCGTGGCGGGATGCCGAGCTCAGTGGTGTGAATAAATGGCTCAGAAGAATCCATTATGTGAGTTTGGGATTCATGGTGGGGAGTAGAAGCAGGAAAAACAAATCCTCAGAGACTTAGCTATGGCAGGGATGATTCAATATGATCAATGTTGTGTAGATATATATATTATAGCACTAAGCTTAGATTTGAAAGGTTTTAGCAGCAGGTTTACACTAGAATTTAAATATTTCAGTAACCAGTGGATAAAATATTTTGTGTGCCCACCCACAGCAAAGATGATCATATTCACAATGATTACACAAGAGCTGCCATAAATGACACCAAATGTTTGGTGACTTTGTTTTGGCACTGAGATAGCTTGAGCTCAGGATGACCTGATTAGAATATTTTAGCAAAGTGTAACATTGAACAGGTTATAGAGATGCACAAATTTAGCTTTTTTCTCTTCATTGACAGGTCAGATACTGTTTGCTTATATTCTGTTCTTTAAATGCATCAAACTAAAAACTTCCATCATGTTTGGTCTATGAAACCATCAACACACAGCTTTTTTAATTAATACACTTTGATTGACCAAAGAAATGTATAATAAAGATTTGGCTCCTATACTTTTGTAGATAATTAGAGGGAAAAAGTGTTCTTTTGTTTTCTGCTAGATTTAAAACTACCTCTATCAAGAACCTGGAGCGTTTTTAGTTTTTTTCTTTGCTGTAATCCTTTTGGCAAACACAGCTTTTGTAATGTGTCAAGACCCGTTGTGCACACATGAAAATACTTTGTTATTGAAAACATATCTCTTTTGGCTGGACAAGTCTGGGTGTGATTGTCTGTTTTGATTTTGTTACAGTGACAGATGTACACAAAGGACACTGGTCTTGAACATTTTTGAAAAGCAAAGTAAAGAAACATGTCAAAAAGTCCAAAAATGTATAGTCCAAAATCCAACAACAAAAACATCACAAAACAGCAAAAAACGAAGTAATTAATAATATGAAAAAGGGGAATGTGCTGAAAACTGACTGTATGTCAGGCTAAATGTTGTATGAGTATGTTTTAGAAAGCTGAAATCTGAGGCCACCTCCTCTGTTCAAAAATGTTTCTTTCTCTTTTGATGTAAATGGATCCCTTCATTTTTCAAACCTGTTATCTTGTCTGTCCAAAATGCTCAAAAGAGTGTCCCTTATCCTTGAGGTGTGGGTGCACAGCTGAGTCCTGTCCAGAGGTGTTGGCCCTCCTGTGTTTAGCCATCTGTCATTACATTGCAGCGCTTAAAATTATAGTTGGTAATCCTGATCAGAAACACTTTTTATTAGACTGGGTAAAATCGTCCTTCCACCCTGAATGTAGTCAATACATTATGTATTCACAAAAAGGAGGTTAAAAACAATCTCTGTGGAAGCTGCAGGCCTGTAAAAACTCAAACTCTTTGCACCGAAGAGCCGTGATTTGTCATAGTTCTGCTCCTGCTCTCACCCCCCTCTGTTCCTCAAGTTCCGGGGGAATCGCCTTATCTATGTTATAAAACCAGTGTTTAATATGTTTAAGTTTATTTAAGTGTGCTTCTGCAGATTTGGTTACTATCTTGACATAATTGTCAATATTTAAAACCATCAAATGAAAGTGGTTCATGTCTTTTTTGACCGTGTTTTTTCCAGATGTGGTTTAGAAAAAATTCTTTTGGGAGTTGGTTTAATTTCTAAACTCTTTTGTCTTCATTTGTAAATAATACATTTTTGAAATCCTTAAAAGATCTTTCTGAACCATTTCGTACATTCAGCCAAGATAACAAAACGATCATTCATTTCATTCTTTTGTTTATCCAAACTGTGTTTTGATTGCACGCCTCATAGTTTGGCAAGTCCTCATTAAATTTACCATTTTCCGTCTCTATGAAAGTATTTGCAATGAAATGCTCCAACACGAACCCCCATGAAGAGAAACTAATGACTTCTGACTGATTATCAGAATACCTCCAACTACAAAACAAATGAGTGTGTCTCTGCATAGTGTTTTTAACTTGGTGTCAAGTTTCACACACACCTCCGTTTTAATTAGGGTCACACTCTTCGAGAGCTGTGAATAATAATTTGCCTCCATTAAGTAATTAGCTGTGAGAATATGTGTTACTCTGGGTGCTCTTCGGCGGCCTCAGCTGCTGGGGACTCAGACTCTGTAATTATGAAGCTCAAGGCTACACGCATCTGATGGTAACTGAGTGTAGATCCCATTATTAAAGGACCTGCAGCTAAGGGAAGGAACAAGGTATCTGTTATAAAACTGGGCGCCATTAATGAACTTTTAGACTTTTAAAACATGCGACAAAAACAATGACTGAAAGTCCAAATCAGCGTGGGCCTTTTTACATTAAGCCTTGCATCTCTATGTAGCGTTGGCAGGCCTCTGTTCTTGTGAAACACGGGGTCCTTCCTTTTAAGCCTTGATTGATATTTGTTTTGTGGCGCTGAAAGGTGAATAAAGACGAGGACTTTTAAGCGAGGCCTCTCCAAGGCCTTTGACGGGTCATAAATCTTTCTCAACCGATCAAACGAAATCAATGAGTCGTTGAATAGGTTAACGCTCACTTGCCCTCAGAGCCGCACCACCCCTCACAGTTGGTAATTACAGGACAATGGGCTGTTCCAGCACTTGTGGACATACTGTACATTCAGAAACAGGGAGCTCAATCCAAAGCAGGCTTTGCATTTCTTTTGTTTCGTGCTTCTCCTCTGCTTGATGCCCGTGGCTGACGTTTTGATGAATGACCCGACTAACGGCAGATGACAGGATGGAGACTCGCTGCATCTCTTCATCAGTAAAAGGGGGGTGACTTGGATGTTTGTCGTGGATTTGCTTTTGTTTACTGTCTGCTTTTTACTTGGTTAGCGTGGAGGACTGGCGTCTAGGGCTCTGAAGCCAAATGAAACTGTTGGAATCACAAATGAAGCTTATCGTCCGACTGTTGGTACTCACTTTATTCTCTGTCCTCCTTCCTGGAACATATTTGTTTCTGTGTCCATGACACCATTACTTAGCTTACGCACACTGAGCTGCTGTTTAAAAAATAATAAAGTCATGTTTTTCTGCACACTGTGGGAACTGAACTATTTATGTAGCCTATATTTTAATCTCACCTATCTATTCACGTTACAATCCTCATCTTTAAGCATTTAGGAAACGTGTTACGCTTCAGACACGCCTAAAGTGTCTAAGATGCAGTTTCTCAACCTTAGTTCTCATGGTTTAGATGTCCCCCCCCCACTGTGCTACAGCTACCTATGAATATTGTTGAGTAACAGGCTTATATGCTGGGGCGCTTTAGCCATTTTAATCAGCTGTCCTTTAAAAAAAAAAAACCTTTATCACAGACAGATTTTGAAACAATGATCAGTCCTTCTTCTGAGTCAGTCAGACAAGTCTTGTTTTTGATGGATTCAAAAGCTCGGTCCACGTCTCCCGAACTTAGCTCCTCAAAAGAATACGCTTCCAGCTGGGGAGTTATCACAAGGGACCGATGGATCAATCAGAAAGACACTTGGGGTAATGTGAGAGCTGTGTCACCTTATACAGCTGCAAATTAATAGATTATTTAAATATTAGTAAAACATCTCCTTAAGATGTCAGACAGATGCCTATTTGCTTAGAAGATAATTCTGTCATTTTATATAAACTTGGTTCCCCCCAAAGACATTTTTTTAAGAAGGAAAAGTTGTCTCCCATTAAAACATGTACTGTAAATTTGGTTAACAAGTGAAAGGTAATGAGCCATCTCCATGAAGATGTCCCATTATGTGGCTTAACCATCTCCAGGTTTGATTAAACAAGCTAAGTCTTACTTTCAAAATATTTGTTTAGGCTCCAGGACTGGTGGCTAAAAGAAGTAAAATCCTCAATGTATTTTATAAGCTAACCTGAAGCTGACCTGAAATAACTATTAAAAAGATGTTAATGGATGTCCAGAGTGTGCAGTGTTAGGGCAGGGACACAGACAAACAACGTAAACTTTGAAAAATCTCTGCCCTGATGTAACTGGGTTGTTCACATATTAGGCATTTTACTTGAAGTACATTCTTAAATGACAGATAGCACCAATGTGAAGAGAAACATTTTGAATCTTGCATAACTTACACAACCCTGAACATAAATAGACAAATGTAACATGGCATATGTTGCCAACAGAAAGAGAAAAATGGGTGACAATCTTGAAATACTGATCCGTCTTTGTCTTTGTTCTTGAGTGGGGTCCTGGCTGACAGCGTATGCGATTAGCCGTGTTGCCTAATTGATAAAAAATAACTCCTGCGGCCCTCAGCTCTACTTTTTATGTAACATGGAAGATACTCCTGGACCAAGGCCGCTGTGTTTATTTTGCATTTTTAATGTTTTTGTGTGTCTGCTATGTCTTTTCAAACCCTAACCAGGTTCTGCTGAAAGTTTCTTCCAGTTAAAGGGGAATCTTCCTTTCTACTGTTGCCAAATGCTTCCTCAACAGGAGGGATTACTGCAGGTTTAACAAAAGCACAGAATTGACTGTCCACCGTCAAGGCTGCGACATAATCGACGAGAAGCGAGAAATTCGTTCTCGCCTCCCCCGACAGAAGTCGTCATTTTGTTCTCGCAGCACTGCTCTGGTTGTTCTTGCTGCTCGTTCTCAACACAACCGTCTGGGCAGAAAGCTTTTCTCGCAGGGTGTCCGACTACTGTTCAGTGATTGGTCAGGATTTGGATGGGCGTGTTTGAGTTGGAAAGGCGCAAATGTCTCACACATCTGTCGAACTACACACTGTCGTTGTCGTTGCCCTGTTCAATTATCCAAGAGGCGGATTGCCTGTGGGTGAGGAGGTTTTACAAGGGACTGATCTACAAATCAGAAGCGGACTTTTGGTAAGGCGATTGTAAACAGCCAACAATAAATGGATTCTATTATTTTGTTTAAAGCTACTTATGATTTATTCACCTGTACTTGTTGGTTGGCTGCTGGTTTTAAAGTGCTTTATAATTGAATAAACAAATGACTGAATGAATAGACTCCTTTTGATTTCCGAAAGACCCTCCAAACTCCACAAACATCAACAATATTTCCTTTTAACCATATCAACTATCTCCAGATTGCACCATTAAACCATTTCAAACATGTAATTTATCCCTTCAATAAGTAGGGGTTTGCATTCAAAATTTGGTAAATTAACATTCAATATTGAAATTTAAAGTTGTGCTTTTTATTATTTTAGAGCTTTCCACATTTATAAATTAAACAATAGACTTTAAGTATTAGTCAAATCTTTTGTTTGTCTTGTCTTAGAGGGCCTTTTTTCAGATTTGTGAGCTGCTTTTACATAACAATCAGCACAATAACAATGTCCAAGGTTTATAAAACTAATTTAAAAAATTTTATCTGGCTCACGATGTGGATCAAAGTTTGCTTAGACTGAATCCAACGTCCAAAAAGCTCCTTTGAAGAAAGAAAAGAGCTGCTCTCAGTGGAAGATTAAAAATGAGGGGGGTGTCTTTGCACTACTCTAAAATGCAGATGCTTAATAGTACAGACTAGAGTTCAAGAAGAATGTATTAAAAGGAATAAATAAAAGAAATGTTTGCAACAAAAATACCAATTTATCAATAAATATCTGTTCTGCTATGAATCAAATCCTGATGATTAAACAACCAGACCAGTGCTCACATTGAATCATGAGCCTGAATATATCTTCGCTATTTTAAACCATGTCGGTTTTTGTAAAACATCAAATCCACTCTTCAAATAGAGCAATCACATGTATGCTCATGGTGAGGCTATTTCTCTTTAGATTTTGAATCAGAAATTCCTGCCGTACTGGAGAAGACCGTATAACTATAATGTCAGATTATCTGTCCCTCTCTCAGTGTGTAGTTCTTTTGTGATTTCACTCCAATGTCTGTGGTTCTGAGTGCCTGCGTTTTTTTTAAGATAAATTACAAAGAGTTTACAGTTTTACAGTTATCCTTCAAAAAAAAAAAACAGGCATTGATTTAAAAACGTTATATTAAATCAAAGAAGTATATCCACAGAAGCCACGGACGGCGAGCATCAGCTGAAAATGTCCTTTCATTGAATTTTTAAACCCGTTCTCCGAGTGTCCTCAATGTTCCAGAGCTTCTGGTAACTTTTTCGTTTGTCATTGGCGATCTCCTCTTCACATGCGTTTCTCTTTGGGGACAGAGAGTGAGGATGCCAGGTCGTGACCGTGTTCCTTAAATATCCACATGACACAGGAGTCGGCCCTAATGAAACACCAGACAGATGTCTTCATAAACTCTCAGCGGCACGCAGCCCGCTTCGTTCCGAGAGAAGCCGGGGTGACTTTGAGCCATGACGGATTCCTCTGCGGCATGTGCGTCTTTGTTATCCTGATGATGATCGGAGTGACAGCTAATTGTCAGTCCCACGCTGAGCAGTGTCGACGATGACAGCTCCTTAATGCTCCCCAATGTTTAAAAGCTCCCCGAGACGTTTGAACATGTTAAAGTGTGGACGGTTCATAGGGGGACGAGCGCATGCTGAGAGGTCCATCAATGTTTTATGATTGCTCTCCTCGTTTCTCTATAGACCTCGGCTGGACGGAGTTTGACTTGTTACCAAGTGTGCCGACACCGAAGCAGGGCTGAGTTGAAGGAAGATACGGCAGGTAGCCTGAGAATATGTAATGTGGAGCGTGTACTGTTGGGTGCTGTAAAGATCAAATGATTTTCCTTTTCATGCTCCCAGCTGCATAGCTCTACTTTCCCGAGCGGTCTCCGTGGAGCTATTTCTCCTGCTTCCAATGGTTTTGTGCACGCCCATTTAAACATGGCACAAACATGTAGTCAGCACAGTTACTGGAGATTTATTCTCAATAACAAGGAGGCCTCGAAGCTCACTGTGACATCTTTACACAGTGCAGACACTTCAGTCAGGATAAAATCCGCAGCCAGTTGTCCTCTCTTTGTAATCTGATCTATTATGTTTTCGTTTCAAATCTCCTGCACATACACAAACAAACCACGACTCAGTGGTGCAACTAGGAGGCGTCGTTTTCTGAACTGACAAGTTAGCCGGAAACTGGAGGTTGTATCGGCAGAAATGTGAAATGCTTCAACTAAATATTAACATATTTATTCAATTCAATTCAGTTTAGCTTATTCAAATTGTAACAATTGTTAGGGGTTTCAGGAAAGTGCAACATCTATGCAGAGACACGTTGAGGGAGGAGTACTTTCTATTGGAAAAAAAAACAAAACAGATAAGAACAAGAAGTTATTGACAGCAGCAGTGCCTTCTGTGTGTCCATCCAGCAGAGAGATGCCGCTAAACACAAAACCTCTGGGCCATATCTACCATCGATAGAAAGAAGCATTATTATAGCACTATAGCAGCAATAACTGCAAAATAATGCAGAAATGGATTGTGGCCGCAGAAACCAGCAGATGGATGAAAAGCAGCCAGTAGACACAAATTAACATAATAGAAATGTGGGTGATTTCCTAAAAAGCCATGAGTTCTCTGTCATTGATTTAGAATGAGGTGGAGTATGACTTTATTGTAAGAATTAAAAGCATAACAAAGGTCTATTCAAATACATTAAGGTGTAAACAGATGAACAATGTGACAAGCAAATCCTCAATGTGTTCACTTAAACTGATGCAACTAGATTTAACTAGATTTAAATTGACCAAAAAGTTTCAAAAAGGACCAGAATGTACTAAAATATATAAGATATCTCAAAAAGCAACACATCGTTTAAATAAATGAAATAAAATAAAAAAAAACTGTAGAAAGCTCTGACAGGTTAGTGACATCTCAATCTGGAAAGGATTACTAAACCATTTCTATGACTTCGGGACTCCAGCGAATTGAAGTAAGAGCCTTAATCCACAGCTACAGAAAACATGCCGCAGTGGTGAAACCGAAGGTATTAAAAGAGCTCATTGATGATTCAACCAGGAGGTCACAAAACAAACCAGAACAACATCTAAAGCTCTGCAGACTTTAATGCCTCACTTCAGGTCAGAGTTCAAGATGTGACCTTAAGAAAGAGACTAAAACCCGTGCTGACCAAAAGGAACACAAAAGCCCATCTCGCATTTACCAAAAAACATCTTGATGATCCCCAAAACTTTTGGGAAAATATTCTATGGATTGATGAGACAACTTTTTGAAAGATTCGTATCTTGTTATATCTGGTGTAAAACTAACACAGCATTTCGGAAACTGCATCATACTGGCAGTCAAACATGGTGGTTGTATTATGATGGTCTGGGGCCGCTTAGCTTGCTTGAGACTTGGACTTCTTTCCATCATTGATGGAATCATTAATTTTGTTCTCCAGCAGAAAATCCTGCAGGAGAACATCCAATCATCAGTACAGGAAGTTCTGGAATGGCCTGGTCAGCGTCTGGATTTAACATATTTTTTGGACAATAAGTCACACTTTTTTCATAGTTTGGCCTATCCTGCGACTTATAGTCAGGTGTGACTTATATATCAATTTTAAATGGTAAATCATACTGACCAACATGAACCAAGTAGTACACATTACCATCTATAGCCACATGAGGGCGCTCTAGGCTTGTTAAAACTATATCCTGCTCCTGTACCACTTAAAAAACGTATTGATACATTAACTTACAGACAACAAAGACTGAATACATGTTTGTATGTTATTTAGTTGTGTCAGTCTGCATTCACGCAGCAGATCGTTGCGTGGTGCAGCTTGAAAGGAGAACCCAGACCGAGAGAGAACCCTGTTACTGGGCTGTCCTTGAAGCTAATAACAGCTAGCGCTAGCTTACAGGCCCATTGCCCGGGCGGTTTACAACTTCGCTGATGCACATGAGCTTTATGTTGCTCTCAAACATCCGTCTCATACTGTTAGCTTAGCACGTAGCACCGCTATGCTCACTGTCTAATTTCAGCGTAATTTTGACAACTTTTTGCGTAATGGCCCGTTTTGTTGAAATACACTGACGAGGACTTTCCAGGTTGGTGACTTGTTATGCTAATGTACCCCCATTCTACCTCCCAGGTGTGTTTCAAATTATTCAGCCGGTTGTGGATGCAGCTGTGTATATGAATAAGGTGTTTTACAAGATTAAATGTCAGTTTTTAGTCTTGGATTGGGTGAAATTAATTTCTAAATAAATGCGACTTTTAGTCTGGTACGAGTTATATATGTTTTTTTCCTCTTTACGACGCAGTTTTTGACCGATGCGATTTTAATTGCCTTTCATTTTCAAAAACACTCCAATGTGACTGAGTTAAAAAGAATTCTCCAAATGATTGTGGCCCATATTCTCTGAGGGGTAATGTAAAAACAAATCATTGCCAGGCATCGCAAACTCGATGTTGATGTCATCTTTTGCTGCTAAGAGTGGCACACTTTATCAGATTTAGGGAGAAATTACTTTTCCACACAGAGCCAGATTGGTTTAGATAGCCAAAATGTAACATTTTGATGATCTGAAACCTTTAAGAGTGAGTGTGTAAAAATCTTTAAGGGGGCAAACAATTTTTCACAGCACAGTGTGTAAGAAGATGTAATGAAAATGACATATATGTACTGTATCTGCTAAAATCCTTCCAACACTTGAGAGCAAACTCTGCGAATGTAACCTGTTTAACTAAACATCCCCCTGCTATGACCCAGCTGAATTGAAACCCCAAGCGTGCAGGGTGGTGTTCCTGCTCCCATCCAGCCCCATGGCGAGACGTTGATTTGTACCACCTTATTACAGCTCTGCAGTTATTAGAAATGCCTCTCTCTTAGATTCAGGGCCCTCGGCTGGTTCTGCTCCCCGGATTGTTAATGAGCTGGTCTCTGGGCTTGTGAGTTAAGGTGAAAACTGCCTGTTAGCTCTGTCATTTTCCAGCTCTGTCTGGCCTTTCAGATTCGGGCCTCAGGTGTTAAGAATCACTCCGCATCATGTTGTGCTGCTAATTTTGGTGACATCCATCTCTATAAACTGTGTCATGGCGAGTAAGCAATCACCCTGCGGAAGCTGATAAAACCTGCATATGGGGTAAAATATCGAAGCAGTGTTAATTTGTTGCAACACATACATAGTGAGATGAAATGAAACTTATAAAGAGCACTTTAGCCTGCAGGGTAAATAGCAACTATACATTAAACCATAATGATGAAAATCTTATAGCAAAACTAACTGTATTATTGTGGGTTTTCCTCTGGCTCTTAGCTTGTTGCATTTTTTTTACAATCATATTAATTGAATATGACTGTACACCCCAAATGTTTATCTGTTTTTTCAATGTTATTAAACAAAAAACAAACAAAAAAATGCTTAAAAATACAAGCTGTTGGTTGATGCCTGTGTAGACTGAAATCCAATTTTTCTGTATTTGTGCTGCCGATTACCGGTTGCAGCCTGTCACCAGAAAACTGTCCATGCCAACTTCTTGCCGGTTGATTGTTGCATTTCTACTGTAGTGGTCCAACCTTTCCACTTCAAAACCTCTTCAGATGGATTAGCTTTCTCCTTTTAAATAAAGAGACTCTTTGTTTTTGCAGAGCTGCAGCGTTCCTACAGCGTTACCGTTGCACAGCCTGCTGCCATTTTCCAGAGAGCGTCCCCAAGTTGAGACAGTCTTTTATCTGCCTAGCAACAGAGTAGAATTAATTCTAATTGGCTAAAACTTGCTTCTTTTAAAGAATACTGGAAATCCTTATACCAACCAATGGGTATGTTCATGTCTTTAGAAAATAATGAACTATAGATATTTCAGAAATACATTTTTAAATTTAAAGGGTCTACTAGAGACAACCCTGATGGTTTACTTCTGAATCCAATATGCCGTAAGTGGTTAGCCATCTTAAAACTGTACAACGAGATACCAAACCTAATACCTTTAGGAAGAGTATATTAGATATTACGTTTATGTAGTTAATAAAATACTTTTAACTGAGAAATCAACTTCCTTACAAGCTTTTTTAATAATATTTGTTATGATGCGTCAACTTAACCTCATAATAGTCATTGCATGATTTGCAAAGATGCTGAGTGAGCTGGAGGCGGTTTGGACTTTATCAGGAAGCAGAACCATCTGGTAACTAATTAAGAGGTGCTAGCTAACACGTGTATAATCACGCTGCAATGCTTTGTCGTGTTTTATAACTTGTCGACCATAATGTGTTCTTTATTGAGTGCGGACAGCTGTTTCACAGCCATGCTGCTTATTGGCGCTGTTTAAAGTATTAAAGCCCAAAGGAAGTCCCCTTATGGACACCCCTTTTTCTTTGTTCTTTATCATTTGTTTCAGTCTCCTGCCAGATCTTTAGGATCTACAGCTGCCAGGAGAAATCACCGTCCTGTATTTACTGTATTAAATAATTTTCCAACCCCCCCCCCCCCCCCCTCCCCGGCAGACACCTGCGCTGTCTGTTTTTTGTCTCTCCACCTTCTCAGCCACGTCCGTCTCTCTTCTCGCTGTATTTCTGTGCCGTGCGTTGGCTCTTTTGGCAGCTCCTCCATCGTTCTCTGCTTGCAACGGACACTTCAATGGAAATCTGGCAACAGTGAGGATGTGGTGGGTGAAAAGGGGAGATGGTGACTGACTCATATACTATTCTGCTATTGATTAATCTCATTCTTCAGCTGCTTTACAGTGTAGGTTGGCGAGTGGCTGTAAAAAGAAGTGTCTTACGTTTGAACATAGGATGTATTTACAGTCACGTCACTTCTTATTCCACAACCATGTTTATATTTTGTTTAGGCTGTATTGTATTTTTTCTGTATGCATTCTCTGTGGTCTGCTCTGATTCTGTACACAGCAACCTAGCTTTGTCGAATAATCACACCTACATTTTTTTTTCTGTCCCTCTGTAGAGGAATGAGTTATTTACTCGTGGGAAATGAATTTTCCAACCCTGCCGGCCAAAAGCGCACTGAGGTGGAAAGGCTGCGGTTGCAAAACATTATATTTCTACTTGATGAAACGTACACACACACACACACACACACACACACACACACACACACACACACACACACACACACACGCACACACACACGCACACGCACACACACACACACACACACACACACACACACACACACACACACACACACACACACACACACACACACACACACACTAGCATTTATCTAATTAAATGTCAAAAAGCTGAGTATGAAAATCAATGCGGCATTGTGTACGAAGAGAATGCAAGCCAGCTAATTCAAAAAGGCAAAGGAGTGCCATGAGGCTGATTATTTGACAACCCCACAGCTAATGAAATCTATTCTCAAATTAGGAACAAGCCCCCCACCCTCTTTTCTCTTCGACCCTCAGGCAGGCCACTGATATGAGGTGGAGTTTATAGCTCTAAGGGAGCTCACAGCTTGATATAAGGTTGTGAATGTGATATTAGCCATTTGTAATAATAGAAAAACAGTAAGAAATTTAAACATTCCAGCAGCTTGAGTGCCGGAAAAAACTGATAAAAGGCAAGCGCCTGTTTGTTAAAGGTTGCTAAATGGTCAAAAATTAATAAAGACAAGGACAGTAATTTGTTAAAAAACAAAAGTTTTCCATAATTTAATTGATAGAAAAAAACTTTGGTGAAAGAAATAACTGAAATATTCCATTATACATACACAGAAAATAACTGGTAAAGAAGACCAAAAGCAAAAAAGCAAAACAAAGCATCTGGGGTGCCTAAAAACAGATCAATACTGCAAACTAATCGATCAACTTTCTTCTTTCTATGTTTTATTTGGCCAATCTCTAGGCTCATATAAAAAAGTAAATATTTTTGAAATTATAGACAATCCATCATTGTATTTTGACACATTTTATTCTGTAAAGAAAATAGTTTTGGTTCTTTTCATTGTTTTTTATTATTTACTAAGTTTGTCTAACTTAGCATGAAATCCTGTAAGATGTATTTTGTGAGCTACTGAAGAAATCAGAATTTTTTTTCACAGTGTCACTTTCAACCCTCCCTTCCTATAGCTTCCGCCTCTCTGTGGATTTCCTTCCACACCCACGGACGTCGGGAGCACAGCTGTGATAGAAACGCATTCAGGACCAGTTTCACAGGCAGGTGGAGAGGGAGAACTTGACTGAAACGTATCAGTGCTTTGATGCCATTCCTCGCCCCTCGTTTTTATTAACTTTACTGCCATCTGAGGCTACCTGGCTTGTGGTTTTGTCATAATGAACTAAGGCGGGGTACTTCCTCAATAAGAAAATGAATAAGCCTTTATCAGTAATATCAGTTGGTGCAGAGTAGCTTTCAGTTATGGAAATTGGCAATAATTAGTTTTTTTTGCCGCAGCTCAAACTGGAAACAAAAATTTATATTTTTTTAAACCCACTCAATGTCCATGTTCTATTTATCTGTCAGTGTTCTTTAACAGTACATATTAGAGTTCAAGCTTGTCCTCGCATAAAAAAGACTTAATCAAATATTATCATATCATTGGTTGCCATTATATTAAAACTGAAGGCCTTTTATGTCCTTGCCGATGCTTTGCTACAGACACAAGAAGAATGGAGTGAAAGCAACCTAGAGATGTAGTTGTTCTTTAGACTTTATTTTGTTGCAAGGGATATTTTTTAAATGGATGACATGAGTGCAACAACCTTTAGCCAGATGTCTGCCCTTTTCAGCATGGTGTGGTTTGCCTGTTGAACTTGTTAAAGTATTGTATCTGAGAGTTAATTATCCTCTGCAGCACAGCCAAAATATGACATGAAACTTTATGCCTGAAGCAGTTGGATGAGAGTCTACTTTGATTAAAAGTCAATATAGCTGATTAACTGAGACAAAACTTCAATCGAGCCTTCACAATAAAAGCCTTAAGGAACATAAGATGTGATCTAAGCTTCAAATTATATTAAAAATAATTTAAACAGCTTGCAGTCTCCTTTCTGCCCATAAAGTCCCAGCAGCCTGAATGCTGGGTGTATTGGGTGTTCGGGGTGCAGACTGGGATTTGTCCATGACATCATTTAATAAAGGACAACTGTCAAATATGTTAAACGCTGCTTGTAAAACCACTCGAAATGATTTCAGCGCTGGCAGCTCCATCAATGATGCACCACAGACAGAAATTAGGCTGTTATGAATTTGTTAATTAAATATTTGATCAGTTGCAGGAGTTCTTGTAAACATTTCAAACAGCAAATGCTCCAGTGAGACACGGTGCCTCATTCTCAAGGCAGAACTTTATAGTTAACGACATACTTTACAATGTAAGACATTATGTGTGTGTTGGTGTTACAATCGATGTATCACTGAATTAAAAGATGAAACCTACTACTACAACTACGATTACAACTAATTCTCAGAATAATAATGATAATGAAAATAGTGATGTTAGTATTGCTCCTTTAAAATCCTTAAATGTGGAATTATTGATATCTGTGACAATTTTGCTTTTATTTTCTTACATGTCTTGTCTGGCAGTGTAGCACTAAGACTTGCTTTCTTAGTGCTACACTGCCAGACAAGACAGAGAGTCCAACAGATTTACTTTCACAAGTGGAGCATTACTGCTTTCGCAGTAAGTGCTCTGCTTGATATGTATGCAAAAAACTATATCATTATGGATATTATTTTAGGATTATTTCAAATCCAATGGACACAGAAACGGAAATGTAAAAGAGAAAGAAAGGAAGAGAAAAAAAATGAGGCAAAACGTTAAAAGGGAGAAAAGGTGACAAATATAGACCAGAGGAAAAAGAGAGATGCAAGATAACATCCTTGGAGTCTGCTTCTACACTTGCAGAAAATATATAAAAAGAACAGCAAAACCAACCAAAAAAGCATCACAGGTACAAACAACCAACACCTTTGATACCATCACTGAAGTATTGTATATATTAGGGCTGGACAATAATTCAATAACAATACATGTCGATTGATAGACGTGTGGTTCAATAGAAAAAAAGGGGGTCAGTAAAAAGTTCAACAGAAGAACAGTTTTCCTTCCTTTTGCATTCTAGCCTATAATGTAGGTCAATACTACAGTCACTACATCTTCCCATTCAATTACAAACTCAGACCCCGGAACACACCCACACCAAGCTTCAGAGAGTTCAGAGTGCACGTGTTATTTTTTTAAGACTTACAGTTTAAAGTAAAAAGTTGGTTTAATAAAGGGTGGTGCTTGATTTTTAAAGAATCAAAAGATTCAAAGAGTCTTTATGGTCACTACGTGTTACCGTGGCGAAATTTCTCTTTTGCCAGTCTGGTTCAGAGTACACTTAATGAAGGTAATCAGACAAACAAACAGGCAATGAACAAGGGTTACAGTGTTTTTTTCCCTTTCAGCTTTCAAGAGAAATTAAAAAATAAAAGAAAGATTCAAAAGTCGTATGACCTAGTTGTCCTTTCTTCGTCATAGATAACAGATAATGAGGTAATAAGGTGCTTATTGTGCAATGATGATTTGAGGTTTCATTTACAGAAATGTGCATTTAGATATTCTGAGATGATAGTGTGCAAATAGGCAGTAACATTAAGGTGAGTTTAACATATGACGGGCTGGTAACAGTGGGGTGATTTTTAAGGTGTTGGACTGCAGTCTCCCATCAGGGGGATGCCCTCACAGCTCTTGGGAAGAAGCTGTTCCTAAGTTTATTTGTTTTGGCTTTGAGGCTTCTGATGCGTTTACCTGATGGGAGAGGGGCAAATAGCGCATTGCCTGGGTAGGAGGGATCAGTGCAGATACGTCTGGTCCTTCTTTGTACTCGTTCTGCATAAATTGAGTCTAGATCCTGCAGACGGCCTCCCACAATCCCCTGCACTGTTCTCACCACCCGTGGTAGGTCCTTCCTCTACTGGACTGTGAAGCTCCCATACCACACAGTTATGCTGATACGTAACACACACTCTATGGTACCGCTGTAGAAATTCTTTAGCAGTTTAGTGGAAAGTCCAGACCTTCTCAGTTTCCTAAGGAAGAAGAGCCGTTGTTGGGCCTTCTTCACCAGGTGGGAGGTGTTCGCAGTGCAGGAGAGGTCGGAGGAGATGTGAATGCCTAGGAACCTAATGCTGTCCATTCCCTCCACCACCTCCCCCTGTATGTAAAGAGGAGCGTGTTCAGTCCTCCTGGACCTTCTGTAGTCTATCATTACCTCCTTGGTCTTACTGGTGTTCAGGATCAGGTGTTCCTGGACCACCACTGTGTGAGATTGCTGACCTCATCATTGTGGGACTCATCATTGTTAGAGATGAGACCCACTACAGTGGTGTTGTCCTGAGATGTCCCAGGAGCAGACCCCCCGAGCCACAAGCTGGGAATAGGGCTGAGCGCCGGTCCAACCTGGGCAAACCTGGTACATACCCCAGCCCCAACTCTAACCTTATCTATCCGGAGACGGGGCCAACATAATCTGAATGAGCCAGCCAACCAGAGCACACCCGATGAACCCGTAGGTGCCTAGACCAAGCGGTCATGCATCCCCCACCATGGCATATAGGCCCCCCCACCGAGGATGCACTCCGCCCATCCCACCCCTCCATGCCAGAACCACATCATATTCCTGGGGAGAGCAGAAGTGCCACCCCCAGCCTCAGCTGACCCACAAAACACAAGGCCCAGCCCAAACCTGGCTAGATGGCCTGCTCCTCCTCCAGGCCCCAAACTTTAGATGGCAATCGGAGAACAAGGGTGTGAAAAGGCCCCAAGCCTGCGACAAATTTGCTAAAAAAAAAGTATGATCTCCATACTGTGTCATGTGTATAGAAAAGACGCTAGTGGACCTAGCAGCTATTTAATTAATATTCTTTACATTTTTTTTTCCATCTTTTTACCGATCTTCTAAATGTGAATCAGAAGAGTGAACAGAACCCAGGCAAGTACTCAGAGGATAAAACTATACCTGGCCTTATTTTTTATCAGACACAACTTCTAATCCAGAGAAAGTTTTGTTAGGGGAAAGGATAAACAGTGAGTATGCCTGTGGGATGGTGACCGTGAAGCAGGCAACCCCCTAAGGGACCCACCTGTGTTGCAGACTGCTCAAATGTGAAACACACCATCTGGGCCACCACACATTGTCCCAAACAAAAGCTTCTTATAATGGAGAAGGAATCACACAGTCTTATGTTTAAGATGCTATTTTAAGCAGTAGAGTCTGACTTTTCTTGTAGATCCAAACTTGTTTAAAACCACAAGTGGTGCCTGATAGGCTCAAAGATATGTTAGCCTACAAAACAGTATTTTTTTTACTCTCAAACAACCACAGAGAACGCTGCTGTTGCAGTTGAAACAAGAAACCCAGGGACACAAACACAGAGAACTCCGCGGCATGAAGAAAACCAACCCACTATTAAAAACAAAAACTAAAAACTGGAAATAATCAAAGAAAATTAATGGCAAGGATAATCGACTGCTTAAAATGACAAGACCACTACGATCAGGCAACTCTCTGAAGCCACTGAAAAAGACAGTAAAGTAACTAAGGCAGGGCTCTTCAAGCCTGGTCCTCATGAACCAGCATTATGCATGTTTTAGATGTATCTCTGCACCACCACACCTGAATTAAATGATTGCATGACGTCACCAGCCACCAAGGGCTGCAGAGGCCGATTAGTCCCCCATGTATTTAGGTCTGGCGTGTGGATTCAGGGAAACACCGAAAACATGCAGGACCGTAGGTCCTGAGGACCACAGTTATAGACCCTTGAACTGTCAGATGAAATGCTGTGCTTGTTGCAACAATCACAGCATTTCATCTCACAGCTATCCAAAATTCATGATAAACCATCAATGCCAGATTTGCAAACCTAAGGCCTCTCCACACTTTTTAGTATCCCAGGTGCACAACCGTAGAAAGACACATAAGTCAGGTTTCCTGTTAGTCTGGCCATCTGAGATGGTTGTGGAAGAAGGTTGTTCCTGCGTGAAGAAACCAGTTTGTATCGATTTGTCCATATTTAAGTGGAATATCCAAGACTTTTAAAGAGTTCTGGATGCCGCACACTACAACTTTCTTAGAGAAACTGGTCCACAGCATCACCAATCCTCCACCGTACTTAACAGTGGGCAAAAGTCATGTTTGTACATGATGATGCTTTCACACCAGACCCACTTTTCAGACTTACAGGACCAAAGTGGACTACTCCACTTAAAATCAATGTAAAGTTTAGGAAATTCTACACACTGTGGAGAAAATAATTACCAACAAGTATTTACTTCAAGGGTGCCTTACTAATAACAGGTGGTCTACAATGAAAATAATCAGTGCTTAACATTATGCAACATTTTTTCTGCTTTTTATACTTTTAATTTACTTATTTTGTTATAAACAAATAACACATAAGTAGAGCTACTTGGTCTACTGACCAGGGTCAGGTAGACTATGTGTAGGTTTTGGTTTGTCATGAATCCTTTGTTTTGTGTATAAATATCATGTCACAGATGGTGAAATTAATCACCGTCCCCTGTTCAAAGATCCGTGGGAAAAACATTTACATTCTTGTTATGAAAGCCTTCCAACCGATAACTCAGACCCTCCTACACCTGGGATACTTGACAGACGACAGCCTGCGTCAGAGGGCCGCCGCCACGTCAGTCTGCTGGCATGAAATGACGGCGCCAATCTCTCCCGACACATTGAGCAAACGACATCGTCAAAGAGAGGCTGACATTAAAATCAATTTCTGATGTAAAGAGATGCCAATCTAATCGATTCTCTTTTTGTGTTTGAACCTCCTGCTGTCCTAATCCTTGTGTTACTTCAAGATCTTAAAGCTTTTGCAAGTTTGAGACCTCACTATTAACCACAAGGCCATTGCTCTTTTCATCTGCTGCTTGCTAAGCCAGAAGCTCTCAGAGAGCTCAAAGGGGCTTTATAAGGCGAAGAAGAGAGCTAAACAGCACCAAAGAGAAGGACAGCAGCAGATTGATACAAACACTTAGCTTTACTTAGGTTTTTTTTTTTTACTTCCTACAGTTCAGCTTGTCAGGTAATGATTAAAACATGATGAACAATGAATGAGAGAAAAGGATTTTTGAAGTCAAATATGCTCTATAAATTACAGCTTCCTTCTTGTGTTTAAACGCTTTATTATTCCCACTTTTAGTCTTGAAAGCCTAAACGTTTGATACAGCTGTGGATCAAAGTTAGCTCCAACCAAGGTGAAGATTAGCAAAATTTGCATGTTGTGAAGCTAGGTAAAACAAAACTTTGCTAAATAAATTGCCACTTTTCTGTCAAAAATTGCTAAATACAAAACATAACTGCGCGAAACCTTTGAGTCTTCCCTCTTTTGTATATTTAAATCTTGCTCCCAACTCCTTGAAGTAATCTTGAGTGATAGTTCCCCTGATTTTCTATAGATCTTTCTTAATTTTTCTTTGGTTTACTTTAAATTTTGGATGGTTTTCCTTACATTTGCTATACAGCAAATATATTATTTGTGGTTTGGTTTCTTCTATCATGAAATAATCTAAGGACTTTCTACTTTACTGTAATAAACTTCTAACAAAGGGATAGGTAATTTCAACTAATCAGAGAGGAGACCAAAGAAAAGATGAGTCATTATGCATATCACCGATAATATTCTCACCTCAAAGCTTCCACTCTCACAAAACTTGCTTCAAATTTAAAGTATTTAAAAGATTCAGCTTTGAGGGGAATTGCGTTTTTACAGATGATGATGGACTCTTTTCTTTCAGTCAAACAGCAATCACTCACCAAAAATGGAGCATGTGACTACATGGCCAAGCAGAGATGAGAGCATCTGAGCATGTGGTTTAATTTCATTCTTTAAGCGAACAATGCAGCATGGCCTGTCGGCCCCACATGCTTGAAGGCATAAAGTAATAGCTGTGTGTGGTGTTTTCTGAGATAAAATCTCGAGTTCAGCCACTTTTATGCATTTTTCTGACAGCACATCTTCTCATAAGAATTCATGAAAAATCACCTGGTTTATGATCAGTTACTGTGAGAGAAGATGGGTTATCACTCGTTTTTGACGCTGGATGTGCTATTGCTTGACACGTCGTCTACTGTTCACACAGAATTTCTTTTTGGGCTTCTCTGCTTCTTTCTCAGGGTGGCATCACAAAATGTGACCTCTGATAAGCAGCTACTGCTACGTTTTTGTAAAGACAGAACCGCATAACGCAGCTCCAACACTGGAATCAGAGTTACATTTCTTTATTACATATTTTACTTTCTTTCCCCCCCAAACTCTGAACTATTACAATGATATTGAAAGGTTTGTTTCAGTAACTAATTTCACTAAGTGAAACAAGATGGCGCCATGAATGGCAGCCTCGGGCCTTCGCTCCCGTGCTTTGTGTGTTTTTGTGCTCTGCACCAATATTCACCATTCACTTTCAATAGAGAGGAACTCCTAAACATCACAGTCCTCTATTGTTATTTTAGTCTCCATTTTTCATCAACCCCAACTTCACGGGTTCTTGGTTGGTGGTACTCTATGGATACTACTAGTGAACTACCAGGTGAGGAAAACAGGCTCCCATGCTTCTGTAAGGGGGGACTCAGCACACCTCTTTAAAACTCACATTTCCATGGATTTGCTGCCATCTGCCTCACTGAAACCTGGCTCGGTGAGCACACCCTAGACAGCGCACTTCTGATGCAGAGTTTCCGGCTATTGGAGCTCTCGGAGAAAAAGAGAGCAGCTGCAATCTGCTTTTACATCAACACAGGTTAGTGTGCCAGTGTCAAAGTGTTACATAAGACAAGCAGCCCTCACGTGGAGTAGGTTTTTATAGACTGTAAACCCTTAAATTCACCCCTAGAGTTCCCCTGGTTTTTCCAGGCCGGTGTTTACATCCCACCACAAGCCTGCATGCCAGAGGCAGAAATGCAACTTCCTGACCTACAGTGGTGGACACAGCTGTGCTAATCCACAAACAGATAATTACAGAGCTAACTTTCTGTTCAGCGCGTTATCGTTTTTGTTAAGTTCAGAAAGTGTTTGCGGCTCAGTTAGCATACACTATATTGGGCTTTGATACCTGTAAGCATGACAACATTCACAAGATATTCATCTATCTATTTACATCAATGTTCTGCCCCCAGTAGCAGTCACAGCTCCACAAAAAAACATTGTCAGTAGCTGTACTGTTTTCTTCCTACCTTTCTTCTTCTTGTTATGATGTGGGCTTTATTTTGTCGGCTTCCATTGCTCAAAAACACAGCGTGCACAACAGTGTACTGCTGTGCGATTGTCTTCTTCTGTTATATGTGGATGCAGATTGCTTTGGGCTCTTGAACTGTTCAGACAGAAGTCTGATGGCGGTCACATTGAATTAGTAGTCTAACCGAGCTTTCTGGGTTTGTTACCAGCACCGCATGAGGTGAAAGTGCTGGACTTTTGGGTCACAATATCTCCTCCTTATATTGGAGAGCTGACATTGACCGATTGGCCCCCCATCCTTACTTAGATCTTCAAGTCCCTGGAACTGTGCAAGGTTCCCTCATGCTTCAAATGCTTCACTATTGTGCTGGTCCCCCAAAACCCAGCATCACGGGGTTAAATGGCTTTAGGCCTGTTGCCCAGATGTCTGTGATCATGAAATCCTTTGTGCGACTGGTGTTGAAGCATTTGGAAGGAGATAGTAAGCCCCCAGCTGGATGCTTTGCAGTTTGCTTACTGGGCTAACAGGTCAGCAGATGAAGCAGTCAATCTCGGACTTCTCTTCATCCCGCACCACCCCGACAGCCCGCGAACGTATGACAGGATTCTGTTTGTGGCCTTCAACCCCATCAACCCAGACCTCCTCCAACAGAAGCTCACTCAGCCCAAAGTGGATCACCAGCTTCCTGACAGAGCAGGTGCAACAGGTGAGAGTGGGGTCTATCCTTCTTTGGTCATCTTCTACCTTGCCATCATTCAGTCTGTGTTGTGCACTTCCACCACTCTGTGGTTTGGCTCAGCCACAAAACAGGTCAGGTCCCAACTACAACAAACAATTAGGCCTCAGAGAGGATCATCAGGGGTGACTTTCTCTCCATTCATCACCTGTACAGTACAGGTCTAGAGTCAGAAATGGTGCAGCTAACATCTCAGCAGACCCCACACATCCTGCACACAAACTGCTTAGACTTTTGCCTTCAGGTTGGTGCTACAGACTGCTATTTACGAAAAAGCAGCTTCTTCCCCCAGGCTGTCAGTCTGATGAGCACTTAACAATCAGAGTACCCAGATCGATAGCATGCTTATTTACAACAACGGAACCTGTTTCCCTCTCTTGTTGAAACTTTATAGATTCCTATTTACAAGAAAAATATTTCTTTTTACCTTTTTGTATATTATTCGAAACTGTTTTCATTCAAAGCAAAGTGGAAACAGTCATATTCCTTGTTGTCTGAAGCAACTTGGTGATTAAACCTGATTCTGAAACATTATATAGATTAATTACACGCAGACTAATGTTTTCAAGTTTTTTTTCTGTTAGTTTATGATGATTCTCTGCTTACAGCTAATGAAAACATTAAGATTATAATATTACATCAGACCAATAAAAAACATCTTTGATACAGAAATATGGGTTTAATGAAAAGCATGATTAATAGCTGCTTATAGGTTATTTACAAAAGGTACTTTTAATCAGACAACCATGCCTCATTAGAATGCATATTCTAACTTATTAAATATGACTGTACGACCTCATCAGGAAATAATATGAAAGGGTATTATGTGCATTTTAAACAGAAACGTTGCATTGTTTTCCTGGGACTGACCTACTTTTTATGACTCAATTTAAATAGAAACATGAAAGATGTAACAGGGGTGGGGATTTTTATGGGGCCACAGGGAGTACCCACTAATTCCTTCCCACTCCACTGTTTTACCTCATCATCTTGGCCTGCTTTTCTGGTTGCCAGCGTCCAATAAGGCGTGAGACAAAAACAAACAAATATCATCAGGAAGGACAGCCTCTTAATTTGTCCAGTAATTTTGTAAAATTATTTTCTAAAAATAAACCTCACGTCACCTGATGCAGCTCTAAAGCTATAGTTGTTTTTATTCCCTGTTTTTATTCTAAATGTTAATATCGGTGTACACGAAATAGGTGAATTTAGCAAATGAAATCAGTCTTTGGGCCTGAAAACACTGTAAGTGATTTTTTTATAGAGATAATTTTTTTCTTCTTTCTACATACACTAAAATTAGTATGCGTTTAAACAATTTTGGTAAGCCTAGAGGATGTCCTGTGAAAGAGAGCTAAACATACTCATACTAATTTTAAATCACCTCTCAGACACACTGGTGCTTTGGGTAACATAATGGGAACTTAAAAGGCATCAAGCGAGATATCAGGAAAAGAATTGTGGACCTCCACAAGTCTGAGTTTCCACTGGGTCAAACTTCCAGATGCCTGATGGTGTCATATTCATCTGTTCAAACAATTATAGACATAGAAAAGCACCATGGGAATGTTCAGCCATCACACCAGTTACCAGGGGGAGGGGATGGGGCAGAAGAAGAAGCTGACTCAGGGAGCCATTTTTTTCCAGGATCCTTTGGATATTGGCCAATTTTTGATGACTGACTGATCAGTGATCAGTAGGTTAAACAAGATTTTTTTTTCATGCTCATTAAATGCATCAAAAGCTCATATTTTTAGGTAAATGAATCAACAGACTGTTTTCTTTGATGCATTTTTTGTTGAGTTTGAAAGAAAACATATTCAGGTTAGCAAACTAATAACATATATGGGGATGCTCCTACAATCCCTTCATTATCTACCTGAACATCCAGGAGCTTTTCTCTTTTTTTTGGAGGGGGGGTGATTTTTGTCACATCTTCAAAACTATGGTTTACTTAATTTGATCTTCTGTCTGTTCTTCTCACTTTCTGCTTTTTCTCTCACTTGGTCCGGACATATTTGTTGTCAACCTTTCGCCTGTCGTTTGTTTCTCATCGTCACATCATATTTATACATCAGTCAAGCAGAAACTCATAGATGTCTAGGTGGAAGATAAACAAATCAGTTCTGGTGTGAGTGTAAGGCTATGCTGTTGCAATAAAATACAATTTCTAACGCTTTTTACCCTCTTATTTTTACCAAAGGTTCCAGTATATCTTTAAAACATCCCCAACGCAAATAAAATCCAGTATTTCTAAATAATATGCAGCTAAAATATAACAATTGCAAGTTAAATGCAATTCACTTTCCCTGTTATAAAATGGTGTCAAAAAGTAGTTTCTCTTTGTGGCAGCTGGACATAACCCAAGGAGGACAGGAGGGTGTGATACAATCAAATTATTTGTCTGAATAAACTGTGTATGTCTGTGTGTATCAGTGAGCTGTCGCCTGGTGTTCCATCATCAGCAGTGAGGCTGCGGAAGTGGGAGGATGATGAGCAAACCAGAGGAGCATGTTGATGGCAGGAATGAAGAGTGGCTCTCCATCTCTGTGAGTGCTCCAGACTGGTAGTTTGGGCTTTTAAAAAGGATGTTTTATGGATGCATGTTGGACAAACCAGCACTCACAGTGAAACGGCATGCATCAGTGGTGATTCTGTGCAGCAGAGAGTCCCATAATGTGGTTCTAATAATCTGGAGTCATACATGAAGCAAAAATATCTCATATATAATTTTTGGGATCAGTGATCAGTAGGTTGGATACTGAAAATCAGTTGTTGTTTTTTCTATTCATCACCTGCCACAAAACTGAGAGCTTCCACCGCTGCCTGTCTGGAAATCACATCAACCAACAGCATGCTTTTTGACACGCCTTTTTCTTCTTCTATGCCCTTCTTTCCCTGCAGGGTTATTGCCTGTGGGCAAGAAGTGGGGTACAACCTTGACAGGCTGCCAGTCTGTCAGAGGCCAACACCAGGAGAATTTAGAGAGACCAGTTGATGTAACATTCACAGTTTTGAACTGGTTGAAGCCATAGCACCCAGAGGGAACCATGAGCCAAAATAACATTCAAACACCCTGCAGAAAAGCCCCAGCTAGGATTCAAACCAGGACCTTCTTTCTTAAAGGCAGCAGTGCTAACAACTGAGCCAGATCGAACCACCTGACAGGGACAGATGTAAATTGACCATCTGGTTATTCTTTCACTTTCTGTTGGATTTGAAAACCACCACCTTATTCAAAGGCCCTGAAACACATTTTATTCTTTTTCAGAGTCGACTGAAATAAATAAAAAAATTAACCTACAAAATGTTTTCTCTCTTTTATGTCGTGTAGTTGAAATATCCCCCAACCCAACCCAACCCCCTATTGTAGTGTTACCTGCAGTGCGTTGCTTTCTCCTTTATGTATTTCTTTGTTACATGTACCCATTTTGAAACAAAATAACACAATTTTTTTGTCTTTTATTTATTATAGTCAGTTGAATAAAAAAAGTTTTTTGTTCACATTTTTTCATGTTTCACATAGCTTGAGCCTGAATTATAGATCAGACTTTAAACAAGCTTGGTAACTGTTATTGGACAGCATCTTTACTAATAATGACAAGATCTCAAGAAAAAATTCTTCACAATTGTAGTTTTTCACAATTGTACTCAACTAACGCCACCTGAGCCCGAGTTGTCTGAGAGATTTATGATGTCTGCGTTGGTGCCTTTTGTATTTTATGGGCTTCACAGGACACTTTTATCCTCCTTCACACACACAGGGGCAGCGGCAGCAGCAGTGTGTCACAGGTCAGCTCCGCTTCCACATCATTCCACATGTTCAGGAGTGTTTCTGTGAAGCAGCTTCATGCAACCCTTTGTTTCTCTGACCAGCTGCAGCATGTTGAAAACAGCCTCTCCACGTTTACCCACAATAATAAGCCACTGCAACACAACACAGACACCAGCTCCAGCATCACCCCGCATGCCGATGGACCCCCCTCCCTCCCCCCCCGTCATGAATGCTGCGTTCAATTTCGCTGTAAATTATCCCTGCCGCTCCGACTCGCCTGTAAAAAATCGCTCCCAAGCCACAAACTTACCCGCTGTGACTCGAGAGACGCCGAGGCAACCGCTGAGGACGAGCAGGAAAAATCTCTCCATGATCTCTCAAGCGCTCGGATGACGTGCGGTCCCATTTATTTACTCGGGCTGTGTTGCGCTGCTCGGCATCCGCGTCAGTTCACGCGTTTAGTCTGGACTGACGAGGAGGGTGGGGTGGGGGGTGGGTGGGTGTGCGGCGGGGAAAACACGCCGACCCTTCAGCACCGTGGACAGCACCTCACGGCTCGTTCAGCAGCCGCGATTGTCTGCAGAGCTGCAGCCAGCATCATCATCTTCATCATCATGGACTGCGCCGTTCACATGCGTCCAAATGTGCACCAGTCAGATCCCTCCTACTGCTCGCCAGGGCTCGGCTGCAGCTGCACACTAAAACGCGCTGCCTTCGTGTGTACCCACCGACAGAGAGAGAGGGAGAGGGAGAAAGGGAGAGAGAGCCACGCGCAATACTTTAAAACGTTCAATGAAAAAAACAAAACAGTTTATTTTTTGTAATTATGCGGAGGAAATGTAAACTCCATTCTTTTCCAATCGTGCGTGTTTAAAATTGCAGCCAAAAGTTGCCGCCAAACACCGAGCCTGACCTCCAGAAGCAACACAACCGTGTGGGATTAGCAGCTGATCAAGTGCAAACTTGTCACCAGAAGCCCTCTCACGGACGCCCCTGCTTCACTTTGCCCACTTGGTGAGCCAGAGCTCCAAATTATCGCTACCCACTCGCCTAATAAATATGCGCACACTATCCCACGCAAACAGTCGCCTCTGTGGGAACGCGTTTCTCCACTTCATAGGAAAACACGTGTCTCTTGACTTCACCACTGAGCCGACACCCGCCTCTCCTCTCCTCCTCAGGTTTGTTTGTTGAGCGCCTGGAGCGCACGGTGAAGCGGGCGCTGAGGTGGCTAAAGTCTGCGTTACAGTACCTGACAGGTTCCCCGCAGCCCGCTCCAGGACTCGAAGCTCCTCGGGATGTTTGCGTGTTTGTTTCTGCCTGTGTGCGTGTCCCGAGTCAGGAGACAGCCCTCTGTCCTCTAGCCGTGTCCCCAAGAAGTGCTGACTTGCTCTTGCCCTGCTGTGCGCCTGGATCCGCAGCCCGCTGCCTCTGACGTGTTACAGGGGAACAAAACAGGTGGTGTTATTGTTCTGTTTAACATGCTTCAGCCTCCTCTCCCTTCGCCCATATTTTTTGGGCGCAAGAAAGGAGAATGTGAGATTGCACGTCTCACATTGCAAAACTGTCTGTCTTGCAAAACTATTGATACCTATGGAACCTTAACGCATCTTGTCATTTAACAATGACTTCGATGTATTTCAATGCAATTTTGCCATTGAGGTATGGCATGCTTTTGTATTCAGTCCCGCTCTGCTCTGATCCCCCTGAATATAACCAATCAATTGCTTTCAAAAGTTGCCCACTTGGTCAGCGGAGTCCACTCCTTTGTACGTTTTTATCAGCGTACATTCAGCTGTTCTCTGAAGGTCTTCGAGTTTGTTAGAGAAGATTCGTGAACCAACAGCATCGTGACAACGAAGGCAAATATCAGACAGGTCAGGGAGGAAGGTGGTGGTGGCGAGGTTTATAGCTGGGTTAGGCTTATAAAATAATTGAGACTAGGTTTAGAGGCTTTCAGGAGGAGTGAATGCTGCAAGTCAATGCAATCTGCTGGGTTTCCTTAGAAACCTTTTCAACCAATCTGTCTGTATGGTTGACTTTGTAAAGTGCCTTGAGATAACATAGGTTGTGAAGTGGCGCTTTATAACTAAAATTAATTAAAACTGAATTGTTTAATTAAACAGGTATTAAACATACTTTTCATTAAATCCACATTTCTGTATTAAAATCCTTATTTGTTGGTGTGACATGGTACTCTAATCTTAAATGGTGTGTGTATCAATAGCTGTAAGCGGAAAATCTTCATAATTAACAGAAATAGGGGCTTGGAAACATCGGTCGGTGTTTAATTATTCTACAAATGTGTTTCCGTACATGAATTGAGTTACTAAAATAATCAATCTTTTTAATAATATTTAGATTTATTGATTATGACTGTATGTACAACTGGCCAAATATATTATCAATATGCTCAGAGTGAATGCGTCATGCAAAATATTGCATCCATGCAATCCTTTGCGATTGCAGGAGTGCACAAAATGATATTGTGATTTGCTTGTGTAGCTCTAATTTAAAGAACTTTTTGTCAATAATTCTTTAGGTTTTCTGAATGTCTTCCAAAGGTTTTATTTGGGCTTAATCTGCTTCTTCACATATTTTATAAATGCCAGTTTATAGTCCCTTTATTTACATTAGTGTTAAAATTCCCTAATGTACTCTCTGTGTGGCAAAGTTAAATCTGCTCTTTTTTTGTGGCATTTGCTGTCTGTCGTCAAAATCGTCTGTTAGATAAATTGAAACGAAGCTCCTTGATATTATCTCCTGACTGAATATTACAGAAACCGAGCTGCAGCATGGAGGAACACACAGCTTACTCTGATGTCCTGATTAAATTTAAAGCTCACACACACAAGGACTAAAATGTCATCCGTTTCTTTACTTTGGGAAGGTGAGACTATCAGAGATCTCTCCGAGTCCTGGGCCAACAGAATGTTAATGGCCTTTAAATTCAGCACTCAGCAAACACGTAAAGGACTCAACCCAAGTGGGTAATTTGCTTCTGGAAATTGGCCTCTCTGATACTTTACGTTCTTCACCGTTAAATGCAGATGAAGCAGAAAGTCAGCTGTAAATCGTACGTCTTTGTGGACATTCTGCTTCATGTTTGCTCCTGTGAGCTTCTCCTTAGCGACAGGAGGCATTGTTTATCTCTGTTTATTCTCTAAGGGAGAGGAATTTGTTCGCTGTCCTTATAAAAGTGGGAGCAGGAGGCCATGAAGTGGAACGTCGTTGTAAAGATCCAGAGTTCACTCTTGTCTTGCAGCGCTTTGAAACATTGCTTTTTTTTTATGCTGATGCTCCCTGCGGGCACAAGAACAAGTCACTGTCCAAACATCTTAGTCTTTGATGGTCAAAAAATATCAGAAGGTGGTTTGAAGATGAATTTTCTCACACCAAGATTTCCATTTTCAAACATTCAGCACGTAATTTGGCTTGAGCAACATTTCTATTTCCTCTAGAATATAATTACCTATAAACATGCTGTTAAAGTTAATTTTAGGTATTTTATGTAAATAGGTGGACAGCAGAAAATGTAAATTCTTGCCTCTAATGTTAATTACATTGATAAAGAACAAGAAGTGACTGAAAGGCCCGCATGCTCCCAAAGGGGTTGATGTATTTATAGTCACATGCAGTGTTAGTTCTTTCAGTTTTTTTTCTGTTTTGTGCGTCGGACAAAGATTTTCAGTTCGGTCTCTTCTGACCGGACCACCTTCTTCCAAATGTCGTTTGCCATGTTCCCTGCAAGCCTTGTGGCAATTTGTAGGCTTGGTTTATAGGAGTTTCTTTTGGGTGAGGGTTTTATTTTTGACACTCTTTACTTTCAGTCAGTTAGGTTTTAAAGACTCTCACCCGAGCAATGCATCTCTATAGCTCCCCCAGAGTTAAATTGCGCTCCTTGCCAGGCATAATAGTTTAAGTGGATGCCGATGTGTTGAGTTTAAAGTTGAGCCATATTCTCTCAATTAACAGATAATGGACTGAAGAGAGCTGCGTGAGATGTTCAAAGATTGGGATAAGCATGTTTTAAACTGTTCTGCAACTTTCTGCTCAACCTGTCTGGTGTTTGTGTTGTTCTTCACTATAAGTCTCTAACAAACGTCTGAGGGTTTCACGAGACAACTGCACTGGTATGGACTTTAAATTAGACACAACTGGACTCTACTTACTAATTAACTACTGACCAATAGTTTGTAATGGATTTTTGCTTAGGAGCGTCATCCCGAAGAGGGCTAAAAACCAACACAAAAAATATTTTTGCTTTCATTTTAAAGATATGAACTGTTTTCTGTTGGTTTATCATACAATACAAATAAAGATAGTTGAAAGTTAGTCATTGTAATGTGACAAAATGCGAAAAAGGATCAAATGTTTTGAATACTTTAAAAAGGCAATATCCTTCATTGATTTAAAGATATTTATAATCATTCGGTTTGATTAAAAAACAGATTTTAGAGTCCTTGGAGTTACAGATATAGTTGGACTAATAGAAGGATACCCCAAAAACTTAATGCTGGGAATAAAAGCACATTTATTCTTTTATTGGTCAGCAGGTAATCTTAATTCTGAGCATTGATTATAGGAAATGTATTCATTCTTTAGCTGTAAGATATAAAATCCTGGGCCTATTACAAGCTTGGAGCATCATCCCAGGGCCGTCAGGGGCAATTCATAAAACTTCCAATGTATTTCATTTAAAATTGCTGAGGTACCCGGTGGTAATCAATTTGACTCACAAAGTTGGAGCTAAATCTGACCAAGCATTATAAGCAGAGTGGATCCCCCCCCAAAAAAGAAAAAAACAGTTAGTAAAATACCCAACTTGAATTGCCATTTCTCAGCAAGTAGGACACTTCGCCGTGAATATTTTACACGCATCAATATGTCCCGACTTGACACTGGAGCTTACGGCGACTTTTCTGCCTTTCAGAATGATTTTGGATTATGAGCTCTGGCAGGTCGCTCAGAGGTGGCGACCCAGACCAGGATGCAGAGAGGGCAGGATGCCGGCTTTTGTTCCTGTCACAGCCTGATAAGATTGGGACTCCAGCCCAGAGAGTGGAGATTCAATAAATGCAGAGCTGGGGGTGCTGGGCAGAGAAAAATTACAATTCATTCAGAAAGTTTTGAAAAGCTTCTCCGACTTTTCTGCTTCTCTTTAGTCTCAGTTTGAAAAGTTTGATTGGCACTCAGTGTTGACACATTAAGAAGCTGCAGTCCATTAATTCTGCTGACACGTTGAGCAGCTGTAGCTGCAGATGATTGAGTTCTTGTTCATAATCCCATTACAGCGCAGCAGATTCAGAGTTCATTTGCAGCTTTGTATGAAGACATGCCTCCATCTGAAAATGGGACAAATCAGACTGGCAGTAGCTCGCCGACTCAAAGCTTCTCATGGCAGCACATCAAAGAATAAAGTTTTAAACGGGGAAATAAAAAATCAAATATTAAACAAATTCTAACTGTCACAAAAAGATCAGGCTGGTTTTAGAAAAAAAAAAAAAACAGAGATCACTCTCCTGAGTCTGTCTATTAATATTCAAGCGTCAGCATGTTTGTGATATTCAGGAGATGTTTTATGACAAATAATCAAACAGTTGGGCTGCATTTGTTCAAACGGTCATATTATAATTGCCCAGCTCTAATCTCATGATGAGAGCAACAAGGCAAGGCTTTTCAAGCTTTAGTGTCAAGCATCTGCTGCAATGAAGTAAAACTAGATTAAATTATATTCATTTTCATAAATTAATCGGTCTCATATCTTATCAAACTCAATCTTTAGAGGGGATGCTTTCCTTTTCCAGAGAACTACATACATTACACTAAACGAAGCACAAAGACATTTCTGTATAGAGAGTTTAGAATCTATTAAAACCAGCATGAAATATGACACTTCAGTGAGTCAGCCGATAACCAATGAAATTAAACAAACAAACAAAAAACACTGCCAGACAAAATCAAAACTACATCAATTTTAACCTACATACTACTGATTAAAGAAAAAAAAACATGCAAACTATCTGGAGCTTCCTGGCGTTATGGCCTAATTCTGAATTCAAATACCTGCCTCTGATTTAAGAGGATAAAATTAGGACAGGGGAATGAAGTCAGTGTTCAGGGGCACCTTTTTGACCGGGAAACTTCCCCAGTACCCGACAGCAACCAGAGTACAAAGAATAGAGCGTCTCACTCAAGGTCAGACTCATTGCTCTTTCACATCTGACAGAACCAAATTGGGTCTCTATGGATGAAAATATCCCAAACTTGTCTCTCACCTTGGATGATGGCTGATCTCTCTTTGTTGTTTTTGGACAATCCTTTCTCCGATGGACGTGTGGTTGCTCCAATGATTAAAGCTGGAGGTGCTATTTATTCTGAGGCAGGGTGTAGACGTCCCAGATCTGGATCATAACTGGATTCCTAATACACTAACTTCACACAAAATACACAACAAACAACTAATCCTGAATATAGCAGATGGAAAACGAAGATGTAAATCTTGTACAAATAAACTGTTCATTTACACCCCTGATGATTTGTATCTCATTAATTTGTTTCCACTCTGCTGTCGGCTCCTGGAGGAACCACCACATCGGTCAGGTTTTCAGGATTAGACCGAGGCGGGCTCGGTTCGACTTAGAAAAGATCACGATCGCATGTAATCCTCACTTTCAGTGTGATCTGGAGATTTGGGTGTCTGAGTCAACTGTTTTGCAGTGAGGCATTGTGAATCATCAAGAGATATTGTGGCCAGAAAGGAGTGCATGTCAGCTGCGGCAACATTTGTCAAACGTGGCAAAGCAGCAGCAAGATGGATGGCAGAAAGAAACACCGCCTCACGTCCAGACTCCTCTTCCACCTGCACCCATGTACTTCATCTTTCTTTATTTTTATTTTAGCTAAAACCCCTTCAGCATGCGCATCATGTCCAAACAACTGGTCTGAATCTGTTTAATCCTTTTTTGCGAGTTTGGTTTTTCTATCTTAGCCATTGTTTCCTGCTGCATGAGCACCAAATTCAAGGACCGACTCCTGACGTTCTGCCTAATGAATTCTAACTCCTGACAGCTTCGTTTGTGATGAGATAATCAATGTTATTCACTTCGCCTGTCAGTGGTTTTAACTGTGCTGCTGACTGGCAGACGGGCATTTGTCAATTAGCTGAATTCTGTCAGAGAATATCTCCCAGACAATGTAATTATTAGACTCTCATTCTCACTGGTCCCAGCATTCATGCACTGAGGTTTTAAAGTATATGAACACATCTGTGAGCTTTCCTGCCAGCCGATAAAGGGTGAAGGTCAGAGGACTGGAAATAAATATAAGAAGTCAAGGCATGTTATAAATGGACCAAATCTATCTCACTGTGAAAAAAAACATATAAGTCAGGTTAGGCGTAGACAGAAATCTTCTTTGGTCTCCTCCTGCTCAGCTTGTTGTTTTATTTAACCACGTCTGAGGAATTAAAAACTCATTAAACTGGGTCTCAACTCCTGACCCTTAGACTGGCTTATTTCCCTGCCTATGTTGGGCTTTTTCCTCTCTTATCCTTCTAAAATTGCGCCAATGCTTCATCTACTCATTCCCAGCCTATCATCCCCCTTTTAGTTCAGCGATCTCTTTGAAAATGAGTTTCCGATATCATCTCGCAGTCTTTTTAGATATTCCTATTTGATATTTGAGACTTAGGGTCAGGGCCTTTCTGTCTGGAAAAATAAAGACTATCATGAAGCAAATGGAAGAAGAGAAAGCAGGATTCACAGCTTTCGCACTTTGACTAACACTCTGAGTGGCCATTTACTGTTGAAATGAGCGACTGGGGTCCAACATCACTGATTTAACTTTCAGAGATCGTTACAGTGCAGTGAGAGATTTTTTTTTCCCCCTCTGGGTGAACACGGTTTAATTGGAAGCATTTTGTAACTCACTTCTTCCTTTAAAGAAGTCTAATTTGAATAAAGTTGTCTGACTTAGCTGCTTCACCTATTCATCACCGAATGCATTCCTTATTCAAATGAGGAAGAGCTAATGTCCATTGGTGAAAATAATTTACCATGGTTCCCTTTGTTGTCTGTTTTGTGAAGATGTCAGCTGCACTAAAAATGTTTTATTGCTCATATTACACAATCAGATGGTTCTGCAGCAATCAGGAATAGAACTCAGTTGCACACTTCGATTGTAAATATGTATGCTCAATTTTATTCCCACTCTAAAGGCAGACCAACACAACTGTTTTTCCTCCAGGTTCCCTAAAAGGTCCTTGTCGGACCATGAAATGAATGTGGACAAAATGAAAAGCAAGCCTAAGTCAGTGTATTTTTATACGTCTCCCTTGGGAGAAACTTGCTGTGGACAGAGGGTTGCTTTGGACATTGCACTCATCTGTAACTTTACACAATTAAACTAAGAAATAATAGCATTCTTTACCAAAATCAGTAATTCATAAAAACCCCACTATTCAATAAAGATACTTCATTAAAAACAGTTGGATGAAAATGGTATGTTGAAAACGGTAAAAACAGTGCAAGTTTAGAGTAGTTGTGGTAAAAGAGCATATGATTGGGTAAGTTGTATAAAGTTTGGTTTGAATGTCAATATCCTTCATATAAATCTAAATTTTGTGGTAATTTAGAACCAATGAGACAGTTTACCATAATTCATGGCTACCTGTTGACTATTCTTAATGCGATAAGCTCTTAATGTGGACCTTTTGTTCAAACTAGTTTACATTTTCATTGCATGGTTGAAATTTTGAATGAGAAACCAATTTTATGTCTTGGGTGATGAATGTTGATATTTTTGGTTTTCCTCAGTCTAAAGATATGTTATGGTTTATAGTTTTAATTGGCTGTCTATGGTGACGTTTCTGTCAATTTATCCCCGTCAGCTTCTGATTGGTTAACCAGCCCCTTGCTTGTGACATCTCCTTCTCCAGAAACCTGGGCTCCCAGTGTGATGCTGAGTCCAGAGACTCTGACAGAACCTCATGAGCCCTGGAAAAGCCTTCCCGTTTTTCAGATAAAGGTGAGATAAATGTTTTTTTTTTGAGCATTGTACTCTTTGCTGCGCTGGTCTAGATTTATGTAAAGGTCCTACAAGACTTCTGTTTTTCCTCCAAGTCATGGTCAAGTGCAAAGAATCTTTCTTCATGTATTTATTACATTTGTATCCATCTTTTGTTTTGTTGGTGATCAAAAATTATGACCCACAAAAACATAAAACGGCCTGGATCAAAACTGTAAGCCGGCCAGCTGTAGAGTTTGCCGTTATTGGAGGTCGAACTCTTTTTGTTGCAACTTTCCAGACAGTGATGCTGAAAGAACTTGAGACTGGTGAAGCCCAAGTCGGGTACGTGGGAAAATTGACAGCCCGCTTCACCCATAAAGCCACGCTTCTCACTTCTATCACTGCCGGACAGCCATCAGGTCTGAACATTGGTTCCATCCGGTTTTTTGTTCTTGTCTTAGATTAACATAGATATTAGAGTTAAAAACAGGCGGTAAAATTATTTTGTTTAGGCTCCTGAAGGTTGATCAAACCTGTCATAAATGTTAAGTTATAACAATATTTTGAATGTTCAATTCTCTGGTAATAAAACTTATAAGCTTTAGTTGTAGCTTTTGGGTACAATTAAAATTGTTGTTTTTATTTGTTAGATGTTTCTTTGTGTGTTTCCTTATCCCATTTAGTTACTGGTTAATGAGAAATGAATTGCTGATTACACTGTTTATTATCCCCAAATGATTCTCATTAGAGTTTTGATTGAAGTGTAATTATCTTTGATTAGCTTTAAACACACCCTAATATACAGCTATCTCCATATCCTCCTTTAAATAAGTAATAAAGATGGCTTAGGGGGAAAGCTGAAGAATTAATTCCAAAAACTGATTGTGAGACTGATTGATTTGTGGACATTTGTATGATTCAATGTAGTTTACTCAAGGTTGGAATAGTCCCAGTGGGATCACAAAAACTGCTGATTATCTCATACACAAACAAACAAACAAACAAAAAAGACATTTACTAACCCCCCCCCCCCCCAAAGACTTCATCAAAGCCACTTCTGGATCCACCTTTTCAGAGAGCTGTTGGTGTGCACAGCTCAACTGAGATGAAACAACTAGGATTGATTGAGAAAACCCCGCTAAGCTGCTTCTGCATCTGCTTTTTGCCCCTTTGACTCCTGATTTCCAAATCCACTGAAGATCCAGCTCTCCAAGAAAACACTTCTGTGGACAGAGGAAAGAGGGAAGAAGAGTAGAAGAATCGGTTTAATAAATATTCATAGAATAGCAGCAGGATGGTCAAGGTGTTCTTGTTTACCTCTAAGAGATGCGAGGCTGTTTTGTTATTTTATGTCGAGATGAACACGTTCACTTTACTCATGTCTTAGGGACTCGTGGCTGCAGAGAGGTCACCGTGTCCTGCTTGGCACTGATGGTGCTGTCACAGCTACTGTTGTCACTGATGCTCCCACTGAGACGACGTCACACAGTGACCGGCTTCAAAAACGTTTTTCATGAATAAAATACAGTTATGTACAGTACTGTGCAAAAGTCTAGTCATTTTCTTTAGGTGCTTTTCAGACAATCAACCACAAGGAGTTGAGGCGGGGGACATTGGCAGGATTGGGCGTTTGAGGTCACAGCAGTTTGAATTGATTTTAGCTGAAGGCAAAGTGCATAACTGAGTGGAAGGAAATGTAGCAAGTTTTGTAAAAGTCTGAAAAGTGTGGCATGGACATGTATTCAACCCTAACTACAACACAACCAGCCTTCAGAAGTCACTTAATTTGTCCTGTCTACAATTTAATCTACTTTAAAATCAAGCTGTTCTGTAAAGGAACTAGAGGTTAATTAGTAAACATACGGCTTACTGAAAAACAATAAACCCAGCAGACAGGTCAGGGATAAAGTTATAGAGAATTTGAGGATGGGTTAGGCTATAAAACAACACCCCAAATATGAAAATGTCATGTTGCAGAGTTCAGTCCATCAACTGAAAATAGGAAGAATGTGGCACAACTAGAAATCGACAGGGCATGGCCGTCCACATTGTCTGACAGAATGGACAAGAATAGCATTGATCAGAGAAGCAGCCAATAGACCCATGGTAACTCTGGAGGAGCTGCAGGGATTCACAGCTCAGGTTTAAAGATATACCAGATTTTTCCTGTTTGTATGTTTCTGACAGTTGCATGTTTCAAATCATCAAACAGATTTTTAAATCAGAAAAAGGAAACCTGAGTGAATAGAAAATGGAGTCTAGAAGAAAAAGAAAAGCTTTCCACAAATACCAGTGAATAATTTACCAAATCAAATACACTGTATAAGCATAATTTTGCTCACTTTGGGCACAAAAACCTTTTGGTTGTTGATGTTTTTATTCACTAAACCATTGAGACTTCTGCAGGCTGCAATCTTTTTTCAACCACATTCTCTCTTGGGTAGCTATGCATTACACCCAGCTGGTCCAGTTTGGTTTCTTAAATGTGGTATAAAAAAAATAAATACTGTCAAAACTTTAACCACAACAGCCGTTCTTACTTGGAATGCCAAAACATTTCTAGATGAAAGAATTTTCAGATGTGAGAAGTTACTTCCCTGTTTTTAGTGAACCGATAGCAATGTTGTCAACTCAGAAATTGTTTTATTCCATTAATTGTCAATTGTTATGCCTTCAATGGAGCATTATTGATGATTATAGGAATATATGTTCAGAGGAAGATATGTGACCTTTTAAATTGTGTGTGGCCAAAATGTGGTGGGACATGACTGCCTTTTTGGGATATAACTAACAGTAACTCATTGATGCTGTTACTGCAGTACAAGTTACGCCTGAAACTGAGGCCTACAATCAGAAACAGACTGCGCACGTTAACTTACCCATATGTGAACACTTGTTAGCAATGTAATAAATATTTAATGTAATGTCCAAATTTTTTCATGACAGTATGTGGATTAACACATATCAACCTACTTATAAACTGTTAATGAGCAACACTTTAGTAATATTTCTAATAATAATACTATTACTACTACTACTAGTAATAATAATAATACTCTTTATTGTCACTGCAACATACATTACAATAAAAATTGTCCTTTGCATTTAACCCATTCCTTAGGGAGCAATGGGCTGCCACTGTGTGGCACCTGGGGAACATTGTGTGGCCAGAACCCTGAGTGGCAGTGTAATGAATGATTAGACTGAACCCGATATTCACCCAGACACGGAATTAACGCTCAAAAGGTTTATTAACACAGGGGGAGGCAAAACAGAAAACAGAGCTATGAACGGAGCAATCCAAGGGGGAAAAGAAATGACAAATGGAACCTAGACCAAGCGAAGGTTAAAGGAGGGGCGGCAGAGCTCCAGCAACAGTCCAGGCAGGTCCAGCGAACAAACAGACAGTCCAATCCAAAGGTAACTGGCCGGATCCCAGAAGCCCAGAAAGAGTTCCTCAGACCCAGTACTCACGGGTCGGACAGGCTCAGAGTCCAAAGCCAAATTAATGCGGCTTCAGGCAGGCAGACAGAGTCGAAGAGGGCTCGGCAGGCTCTGAGGCAAAAAACAGGCTCATAAACAAAGGTGCTGGAGGACTCTTACCGGCAAGGTGAGTAGAGACGTTCTGGCACTGGAGGCTGACTTGAACAGAGCTTTTATGCAGGTGGAGACAGGTGAAGCCAGTAGAGGTTGATTGCAAGTAGTGTGGAGAGTGACCAGGTGTGTTGAGTAATAATCAGATCAGCTCCAGTGCCAGGAACGTTACAGGCAGTCTGTGGAAGTCAATCCCAAAACCTCCAGGACGCAAGTGCAATGCTCAAACGACCAGGCCACCACTTAGGGCAGTAAGGGGAACAGATTATGACTAAAGTTAATTGTTATCTGGGCACTATCAGCACTTCAGTCAGCATGAATTTAAGACTTGACCCAAGTATTAGCTTAATTAGAGATATATTAAATGATTTCTCAGATCTATATACATCGTATTTTTACTTTTCCTTCATGAGGCCTGTATTGACAAGATATTATTAAACTCAAATTTGACTTGAAGTTTCATCCTCCTTATTTACTAGCAACGTGCAATAATTAGTGGACTATTTTGAGAAACTCTTAATTAATGGTCTGTTCCTTGTAGGATTGTGTTCTTTGCAAATGTGCTTAATAATGAGTAATTAAGAGTTATTATACCACTAATATGTATGTTGTTATGCAGTTAGTTAATAGTTGTTTTGTGTACAATAATGTAAGGTGCTGCTGTTTCTGATGTATTGAAGTTGATTTGCAACAGAACACTCTGTCAGTCTGCTTGCAGAGGTCACAGCCAAGTTTTTCAACCTTTCCATGCATTTCCCAGACCCTCCTTTTGCTTGAGCCTTCCCCTCTATTTAATTAAGTAATCCGTTTGATCAAATCTTTGTAAAAATGACCAGGGTCTTAATTAATAAAGTGTAAGATTTCTTTAAAGCTCACTCCAGCCCAGCAGATGTCCGCATGTACACCTACTCCCACGCAACAAGTCCACCTATAAGCATCTGAAGATTAGCAAAATAGATGTCAGGGCTTCACACAGAGGGAATAAAAGCAAATTATAGCAACAGGAGGATCGCTGTGAGCTCTCTGTGTTGCAACGTTACGCAGTCATGCTGAGCTTGCGGGGGTGGAATCAGTGGATGAAGGAATGCAATTACTGACACAACACTGATCTCATGTGCCTTCTTAAATTGCACGTTGGTTTCCGTGTTCATGTGGTTTCACCATCAAAAGTCATGTTTTGTCTTCCTGTTGAGTATGTCTATAGCCCATTGAACTCACTAGTGTTTGTGTATTGTTAGAAACTACATGGATGTTGTTGCAGATGTGCTTCGATAGGCACCATTTTCACTTCGCTCCATTATCTTTTCTATTTTAAACTTGAAGACAATGAGGTAGCTTTTCATTACAATTCTTTTTGAATGCACTGAATGTTGCCCCACTCTGTGCCTACTTGACATTCACTGAAGCAGGCCTGTACAAATAAGACCTCAGGATCATGTTGAGTCTTGGCATGAACATTTTCAGAATAAAGATGTCGTAAATTAACTTTGTCTGCTTTGGGACACAACGTTAAAATGTATTTCACGGACTAGCCAAGAGTTGGGAACAGTAGGCCTTGTGGAAAACTCACAAAGGTATTTGCACATGCCAAATATGTGCAAACCTGCTTTTCCATATAATTCTAAGATGGCTTACATTTCTCTACTCTCGAGCAATTTCCCTGCATTTATATGTAGTGTTGTGCATACATACAGCGTCAGATCCACTCCTGTTGACGTGTGTCTTTTAAATGTATTCGTAACGTGTATTTTTTCCCATTTTGTCATGGTAGAAACAAAACTTGTTCAGTGAATCCTGGTTCACTGCAGATCCAAGTTAGAGAAGCAAAGTTCATCTTAAATAACCTGGAATGAGGTTAAATTAGCTTATCTAATTTAGAACAGCATTTGATATGTGTGTCCACCCATTCACAATGCAAGTCTTAGTTATATAAAACAATATTCGAGGAAATAACATTTAAAGGATTTGCTAAGTAGAAATCAATAGCCTTTAAGACACTTGATTTTTCTTAATGTGATTATTTCTCCAGGAAATTATTAAGGCTTGAATTGGTAACTTATGATTAAACCACCAAGCTAAAAACAATCCACCGGAAATGCCGTGTCTGGGCACTTCATGTGGGCAATGTTTACATTAGCTTGAGCTTAAACCTAACGATACACAAACACCATTAAATCGACATTAGTCTTCCCTATTACTGATGTTCTAACGCTCGTAGCACTATTAAACGGCAGCGGAGCGAAACAAAAACAAGCATTATTCTTAAAACTAACCATAGTTGCGTTTACTAGGGCCGTAGCTGTAAGTTACCCGGAAGCTAGTAGCGGCTAATGCTAGCAGATATTCAGTGCTAATTTAAAAGACTTTTATCCTCTATTTGGTTGGGATGAGTGGACCGAACAACACAAACATTAATATCCCATCGTGTAGAAAACCCTTCTGGAAATAAAGTTTTTTTTATAACCATAAAAACACAAAACTCGAAAACTCGAACCACATCAGCAAAGCTTTGTTTCCAGAATGCTAGTGGGGCTAGCCTGTTAGCTCCAGGTGTTTTTACCTCGGTCAAGCTTTAAAACACAGTGGAACCACATTAAAAATAAATCATTCTAAACTTTCCCTGTTCATTCTTTGCCAAACCTCTGCCGTTATCTGTGGTTGTGGCGATGGGGCATCAGGTTGGAGTGTATAACTCCAAGGTAAAGCTGGTTATCCTCCTTTACTGCCATGTTTATTTCAGACCACCTGTGGGCTTGGCAGCTCTTGCTTTTGTCACAATTGTGTGTCCCCCTCTTAAACCATAATATTGCAACAGGTTTGGTCCTGAATGGTTGAGGTGGGAGCAGGACATGAACGCACAAATACCGCAAGAATTCAGCTTACAGGCAAGGTTAGTCGTGATGCTGAGAATCTATTTGCCACTCATGCTAAGGAAACGTGTCCCTTTCTTCTTCTGAACAAACACTTTTGCTAAGCTTGTCATATTTTCATAAATAGTTGGCGGAGTTTTTCTCCTTTGTGTGGCACTACTCTGTTGTATGGGCGAACCCCAGAGCCTCCATTTCCCCACTAATTAGTTTAGAAACATAACTGTTTTTGTAATGGATTTTTGTTCAACCATTTTTCAGTCAGAGTATTTACCTCGTCCTCACTCCATATCTCACTGCAATCCATCTCTGCTGACATTTGTTATGATTGTGTTTACCCATAATGCCCTACACTGAAGTCATTGTGCTGCAATTTGTTCACTTGAGGCATACTCAGATCCCTCCCCCCAAGTGAAACTGACTTTGCAAGCAAACGAGCTACACTTTTATTCAGTAGTGCTTGTATAAATGTCTCTGAAGGCTTAAATAGCCTTGATTTAAACCATTACATTGTAGCTCTGGGAGAACATTTAGGGTTGATGATCTGCTGGAAGGTTAACCTCTCCTCCAGTCTCAAGTCTTTTTCAACCTATAACAGGTTTTATTCCACAATAATAATAATAATAATAATAAAAAGATCGGAGCAATATCCTTATCCCATGCTGCTGCTGCTGCTACCATGTTTCATTGTGGGATTAACCAGGGTGATATGGCGTGTTAGTTTCCTGTTCCAACTGATGTCCACATGTTTGCTGTTTGCCTACATGGCTTCTGGGAAACACGATTTCCAATGACTTTTATTTTAACAATGGCTTTATTCTTGCCACTTTTCCATGAACTAGCTCTGTGAAGCACATCACTAAGTATTGGCCTGCCAAAAGATCCTTTTACCTGGATTTCTGTAGCTTTCTGTTGCAATGTGCCTCTTGGCTTTCTGTTGCTGTTGGTTTCTTTGCCTGGCCTGTCAGATTAGATGGGCAGCCAAGTCTGGTAGGTTTTTAGTTGTGCCATAGTCTTTCCAATTTCAGAAAATGTTTTGAACAACCAATAGTGAGATGTTTAAACCTTGCCATATTTCTCAGTAACCTAACCCTGTCTCCACAACTTTATCCATGACCTGCCTGCTGTGTTTCTTGGTCTTCATGATGCTGTTTATTCATTAATGTTCTCTAACAAACCTCTGAGGCCTTCACAGAACAGCTGCACTTGGAATGAGATTAAATTACATTCAGGTTTAATCTATATATCCATTATCTTACTAATGAAGGCAACTAGTTGCACTGGATTTTATTTAGGAGCAAATGAGGGAATTGCTCCTGGCATGGAGAAAAAGCTATTTGCTGCTCTGCTTGTTTGTAAAAGACAGAAAAAGGATGTAAAAAAAATTATGACAATTATCTAAATATCTAAGACCAGTATCAAAAATAATCACTGTCTGCTAAAAACTGGTGGTACTTTTGACACAAGAAAAACAAAAACAAAAGAATAAAGGGTTGCTGAACTCATTTGTATTCCACACTTTACAGACTTTAGTTATGAAAAAGTATTTAATAACTTGTATCCATTTTCCTTCCCTTCACACCTATGCTTTACTTTGAGCTGGTCAGCAACAACAAATCCCAATTAAATATATTGAAGTTTGGTTTGTAATGTTACTAAATGTGAAAAAGGTTGTTGGAAATGAGAAATCACAGGGCTGAATGTTAGATTTCTCTATCACATATAAATGTAATCAGTGATGCTGATGTTGTTACAGCTGTCTCTGTGAAAGAGTCCCTTTCATGTTGGCTAAACTAATCGCTTTTTGGACAGACATCAAGAAAAAAAACTTGACTTGTGCCAATGTCATTACCATTGTGATGATGAGCTTGAAATCGTCGGGACAGCTGATCTGAGGCGCCGTGTTTAAATCGTGTGAAGCTTGTGTCTGGTGACGTATCATGGACGGCTTCCTCACAAGGGACTGAACACGATTTGTCTTGTGAAGTCAGCTCTTGTGTCTGTCAGCCTTTTTCTTTCCCTCCCTCCCTCCCTCCCTTGCTCTGCTGCTTTTGCTTGCACTGCCCGGTCTGCACGTATCTTGAATGTGTTTGTATATTGAGGAGAGGAAAGTGCTTGTATTCAGGGAAGAGCTGCAGTGGCATTTCAACTCCACGACCAGCGGGTCACTTTCACACACCTACACCATTTAACATTCTTCTGTTCGTCCGACCAAGAATCTGTGTCGGGCGCAACTGTTGTGGATTGCTGGCAATAGATGCCTGAACTTTGAATGTGAAACAGCTTTAGTAACATAATATTTCAGAAATAAATACACCATTATTGTATTTCAGGAACAGTGCTGTTTTATGCTTTAAAACGTGCACTGTCAACGTTTTGTTGAGTATTGGCAAAAGTATTAATACATCTTGAATTACAGGTGCATTCTTTACACTGTCCCATTGCAACTACAAACAAAGTTTATTGAGATATTTTGTGATATACAAACACCACATGGAGCAAAACTGTAAGATAGAAGGAAAAGGATTCATGGTTTTAAAACATTTACCCTTTGAGCAAATTCAGCCTTGGTCAGATTAGAGGTTTTTTTCTGTTAGCCACAACCTTCAAGTGACAGATTTGCCAAAGATTTTCAATTTGATTCAGAACTCAACTTTGACTGGGGCATTTCACCACATAAATATACTTTGATTAAACCCTGCCACTGTAGACCTGGCTGCATCTTTATTGTGCTGAAGGTTGAACAACTGGCCTAGCCTTAAGTCTTTCGCAGTCCCCAACTCCTTCTCTTCCAGGTTTGCCAAGTATTTAGGTCCAATCATCTTCCCGGCAACTTTCTCCCCTTTCCCTGCTAAAGAAACACCTCACTGCAGCGTGATGCTGCCAAAGCCATCTTTCAACATGGGGATGGTGTGTTCAGGGTGATGTGTAATGTTAATTTTCCATCACACAAGTTGCTTTGCATGTAGGTTAAAAATATCAATGGCTAACTGTAACAGCCTTCGTTTTAGCTGTGTCCTCCTCAAAGCTTCTGTCAAACTTCTTGCCAATCCTTCATAGACGTCATATTTGTTCTGTCATTTTTAAACAGTGAGGCATAACATTTTTTAGAAAAAGAAAAAAGAAAAAAGAAATTTACATTTTGCCTTTGAGATGATAAACCTTTGTAAATATATTCCCGTAGGATATTTTTAGGTTCACCAACCTCCTTTCAAAGGGTAACTCACCCCCAAATCAACTTTTTTCGCTAATAAATTGTTAAGATTGTTGTTTTATAGTGCTGTCTACATATCCTGGTGATTATTTTGACAATTTATTGCATATTTGTTTAAATCCTGCTTTTGGGTCAAAAACCATGAGTGTGGCACCCCCATAGGGTTAAACAGTGGTCTTGCCCCCTGCACGTTTTCTGGTTCATTGGGACCCGCCTCCTCTCGGTATGTCTTAAAAGTATGAGATTGGGCAGAGTAAGGCTCTGGTAAGGGGGTGAGTTACACTTTAGGAACCACTTGCTACCCAATTATTAATCTGTCAAAATTAATGGATCACTCAGCAAAAATAATTATTAATCTTACATTTTTTAACAAGTTTTTGCCATTTAAAATGAGCAATAAATGCTAATGTTTTTGAACTTCAAAACACTTGTTTTATTAAGAGTATCTCTTTTTAGATCAATTGAAAACATAATCAAATAGATCAACTGATTAGTAAAATAAACCATTTGCATAAATTAATACACACACATATCACACACAACAGCTTCAGGGCAAGGCAGAGGGAGAACAAATTTCCAGTCGTGTATCCAAACCAGAGGCAGAGGCATGCAGAGCTAACACAGCTGCGAGCGAAAGGGCTTAGCCAGCAAACAAATCAGGAGGTCCATGTCCAGAACTCAGAGGCCAACTGGAGAGTCTGACAGGGGCAAGGCAAACAGGTAAATCCACAACACGAAGCAAGGTCACTTACAGGCAGGCAAGCAAGGAACGCTAGGTGATCTACTTACACAATGGCTTTCAAGAATCAGGTGCACACTGATCAATCAATCAGAGTAGTGCAGGTGATGCTGCTCCCACCAATTAGTGGCGCGAAGCAGAACAGGCAGCTGGACCAAGGCCAACAGAGCATGAAGCACATGGTTGCAAAGCAGAAGCATATATATAGTTTGCAGAGAGCAGTTAGCTCAGATGTGAGAACCATTTTGCTGAAAATCACTATTTAAAAACTTGTTTGGTCAGCAGAAACAGTTGCTTAAGTTTTACTGTTGATTAACAGGAAAGATTTCAGAACCAAGATTATTTAGTGACTGTGTCAGATGTTGACAGATTTGCCTCTTTGCAACATCTTTACTAAAACCTTATTGGGATTCAATAGTAAACACCTATAATTCATGCTTCACAGTAGAGTCAAATACATAAACAGTGTCCTCCACATCTTTGTTAACCCTAATCATTGTCTCTTTGTGTCTCCCTTGTTTTCGTTTCCCCCTTATTGTCTCTGTGTCATGCTGATTATTCCTGTTGGACATTATTCAGGCTGACAAAAACCTGCCTGCTGCACGCTGATACAGCCCCACAGCGCCGCTCCAACCTCTCCTCTCTGATCTGATGCCACACAAACCCACACAGTAAATTCTCTATATATTTAGTGAACCATGAGGTGTGTATTCAGAAACTCTGCCAAGCCAGGAAGAATAGAAGGAACAACTAAATGATATTCTTTGTCTGGGCCCAAGAACAAAAAAAGAAAAAAAAGAAAAGTATTTTTGCCCAAAAAATATGGTCAATTTTGCCTGGCCATAATGACATGCATTTAGAAAATGACGAAGATGAGAGTGATGGATGTACACAGGCGGCAGGCGACAGTGAAAAATTGGAGGATATCAACTGGTCTCATGGTGACACATAACTGATGAGGATGTCTGCAAAGAAAAAGAACGGAAAAAAGATGCATTAAGGGATAAACCTCAGCGGCCTCAGTAGAAGTTAGTCCCATAAGCAGTCTGCTGAATGCCATTGTCTCACTTAAGTAGCCATGAGCTAAATCTGCAGTTGCACATTTAGAAAAGATTTATGTGAATATATAGAACTGGAGTGACCTTATCTTAGCCCACAAGGTTACAGTCAACATCATATTGAAATGTCCGGTGTCAGGCTGGACGTCATACACTGTACATCATATTTTGAAAAAGAAGGAGTGAATAGTAAGGTTCTTTATCTTAACCAAAAAAACCTTTTATTGTAAGTATTTGAATAGTAAATCAGCTGAATATTATTTTCTGAGAAATGTAAGTTGAAACAAAGATGCCAAGCTGTTATAAAGACTGTAGGTAAATGCTTATTTACTCTAACAATATGGTAGCATAACTTAGAGTTGCAAAGGGAGATAAGTGCAAAATGTAAATGTTTGAACTTTACTACATTTGATAAAATCACAAACACAGCACAAACAACAATTCACACCTTGTGTCAGGAAGGGTGGTAGATAGATAATGGTTTGGTTCCGCATTGCAGCCCTTCTTGCAAGCATTGAGTAGATAACAAACTCCTCTGTGCACCAACGGATTCCAGAGTCAAATGTGAGGCCATCTGTGTGACAGCAAAAGCTTGGCCCAAACTGGGTCATCAACAGGACAGGATAAAAAAACGTCTGAAACTAAACCTAAATTAAGTGATGAGCACATGAAGATGACTACTGGTTTATTGTTGGGAAAGATGGTTTTAAAAGCCAATACGATTCCACTTTCTGTCAACTGAATAATGCTGTCCCTAATGTTTGTTTGATTTCCTTCATACAAGATTACATCAAACTGACTTAAACACATAAGGTTTTCTAAAAGGTAACACTAAAACAACATTGTTGCATTTCCGTTGTCTTATATTGAAGGTAAAAAAGGGCTTTCTTTTCTATTGACACTACAAAATAGGAAATAAGTACCACCCAAAAGTCAATACACTGCTATGTGAGATTACCATTCAAAATGCATTTATCTGTTTATGCATAATTATAGTCCTACCATTTTAGAGCTCAAAAACAAAATGCAACACAGAAAGCTCTTATAACAGCTGAAAATAAGCTACAGTGAAAAACAGCTGCTGCATCACATTAGGACCTTCAACACGTGTCATTCCTCTCAGGCCGATCTTAATGATGCACGCGGAGCTGTTCAGGTCCAGCAGCAGCTGTTGTGTAGCCACCTGCTCTTTACAGAAAACCGCCACAAGAGCTCCAGCAGAAAATACTAAACTTTAGCTGACATTTTTTTCAGCACTGCAACAGATTGCAGATCATTATTAAATCCATTACACTGGCCTGATTTTGGCATGGCAGCTTCAATATTTCAATATGATTTTAGCCCTAGCATAATTAAATTGAAAAGTATTCAAACTCCGTAAACCTTTCCATATTTTGTTAACTGTAAAATTAAAATGTTTACACTATTTATTTATATGTTAGACTGACAAAAAGTAGCACATACTTGTAAAATAGAAGGAAATCATACTGTATAATAAAAAAAAAACCTGCTCTCTCACCCACCCCTCATACTCCTGAGCAGGGCTGGTAGCTCTCTATTTCTCAAACTCAGGTCCTGGGAGCTTGAGGGTTCTTCTAAGGATCTTAGCTGTTCCTAAGATTGTGCTCTTCTGGACTGAGATGTCTGATGTTTCTCCAGGTATCTGTTGGAGCCACTTCTCCAGAGTGGGGGTTACTGCCCCAAATGCTCCGATGACCACAGGCACTACTGTTGTCTTCACCTTCCAGGCTCTTTCTAGTTCTCCCCTTAGCTCTTGGTATTACTCCAGCTTCTTTTGCACTTTTTTCCTGATGTTTACATCACAAAGGCTGTCCTATGCTGCTTTTCAATGATCACAATGTCCGGCTGGTTGGCCATTACCATTTTGCCTGTTTGTATCTGGAAGTCAGAAAGGATCAGCTCTATCATTCTCCACCAGCTTGGGAGGTGACTCCCATTTTGACCTGGAGGTCCACACCTCACCACTAGTTTGCTTCTCTTTAAATTACTTTGCAGTCAATACTTCAAATACATTTTCTCATCCATTATGTTTTCTGGAGATAGGCACCAGTAACCCCCGCGACCCCATGAGGGACTAAGCGGGTTAGAAAATGGATGGATGGATTATGTTTTCTTTGTTTACCAGATTAGTTTATTTTTTCCATCACACCTTACAATGTTTATATGGAGTGCACACATATCAACACTGCAAGGTCAAAATTATCATACAATTTTGTATTAATACTTCTTTCTTTGTTTGAGTTACCTGGGTCTTTGGCTTCTTTTGGAAAAAGGCGTGGCCAAGGTCTCAAGAACCTGATGTACAACTGACAACCTTATTGGACTGAACCATGTGCATCATTGCTGGAGGGGTGTTTGTGGTTTATTTAATTGTTTTGCATTAGTTTTTAATGTTATTATGTGTCATGTGGTTTAGCTAAACAAGTATTTAAGTCCCCTAAAGGTGTGAGTTCAACAGGTCAGTTTGTCTCATATTTGTTCAAAGTTTGGCTAGTTATGGGTTTCTGTCTAGTTTATTAAGTTGGTCTCTTTTATTGGCCTGCTTGTTTATATTTTGGATTTGTCAATCATTTTTCAGATTTTTGGAGTAAATAAAAAACCCATCTGTTGAACTATTTAGTGTGACAAAATGTGAAGGGGTGAGGTGCTGATGTAGACATTAGATATTTCTGTCCTGTTGGTGCAGATGTAATTGGATAAACTGAAAGCAGTTTTAGTAAGTTCAAACAAACAGAATCTGTCTTTTATGGATCAGAAACAACATTCAGTGTGGGTATGACGTTCATCAAGCTGCTGATCAAACTCTCCCTCATCCCACTGAGGTGGACTAAAAGGCTTGCTGCTGAAGCAGCACGCTGCTCGCTGTCACCAGTAGGATATACTGTGGTCCCTCTCTGACTGCTGTGTGAATGATGGGAGACACAACTGCAGAGTGGACTTTGGCAGCTGAATGAGGTTAGCTCTGAGCGACCTCCATTTGCTGAGAGAGTGCAGAGAGGAGCTCTAATGTAAGAGAAGCAACTGCGGGCAACATCTCCCGGTCCCTTTCGACTGACGGAAAAAAAGAAAAACAGGGCATGACTTCAGATGCCTCCCGCATCGTTGTTGACCTTAGAGCGTCAGACAGCTGAACATCAAGAGTGCGATGGTGTTACGACTGAGGGACTCTGAGTTTAATGAGGCTGTCTGTGAAAACAAAGAGCTAATTTTTTGACGTGTCGTGGTCCTGTCTTCTGGCAGTGACATCAAATCTTTAATTGCAAATAAAATAGCTCTCTTTTCCAGAAATAAAGAAAGAACAGCCTTCAGCATCAATATGTGAACATGTCTCAGTATGAAACTGGATCTTTAAGGGTCTCTAATTTTTTTCAGCTGTCTGTAAATCAACAATCGCACAGTGGACCAACAGTAGCACAGGTTTCACATGGATTATATGTAATGGAGGACCTTAATAATAGAATAGCAGGAAAAGAAAAATTAGGTATTTATTAAAATAAATTAAAATATCTTAAGTCAAACCTATAAGGACTCTTAGTGTAAATCAAACGCTTAAGGAAGGTAGCAAAAAACTAAAACTGACAAATGGTGAGCACAAATTTTAAACAAAGTTACTGAGAAAGCTGCAGTAAACAGTAGACGACTGATTATCCAAGTTCTAGTCCTACATTACTAGTATGTATGGAATAACAATAATAATTTGACTGACATACATGAAAAACAAGAAACACTTTTTATATTTTTGCATTTTTACAGCTCGGACAAATTAAACTGTTTGTCTTTTTTAAGACGTGTTTTCAAAATGCTGAATAAAGGAATCTTAAATTGCAATGATTAAGAGTTAATGACGGATTCAAACATGTGCATTTCATGCTCTGAACATGCAAATGACACAGCAAACATTGCATAAAAGTATAGGATGTTGGCCAACGGAAAATAAAAAATGCTTACTCTCAGCCGTAATTGGACTTGTTAGGTGGGGGCTGGTCTCTAAACACTCACTATTTATCCTCCCAGAAAAGTTAATAAGTATAAAAAATTAAGCATATCAGTTATACCAACAGCAATTTCCTTATCCTGTCATTGCAGCTGGTGGGATTTTCTGAATGGCCACTTTTGTTTTTAGTACACCAATCCTCATAATGAAAGACACGGTTTATTTATTTTGGAGAAAAAACACAACAGGAAAACCTTTGTACATAAATGAAGACAGCTTATCGACTGCACTCTGGAGTTTTTGCCTGTGTTGGGTCATCTGTGTTCCCAACTGACCTGCCAGTTGTCGTGCTGCCATCTGCTTCAACCCATCTAATGATGCTTTATTCTTCTCTGGCATCCTGAGAGACAGCTCTTCCCTACTGGCCTAATCAGCCGTCAGACGCTTCAGCCCCTACGGCAGCATCTGTTTCGAACTGGGCCCAGATTGGTCATTTCATAAACACTCAGCCTAATGAAGGAAAGAGCAGGCCGTTTGCACTAGGAGCTCCCTTTCTGAAAAACATTCATCTTCAGCTCTAAATCTGGCTCACTCAGAGGGCAGCCTGCACGGTCAAGGTGGATTCGATCCTTTTAACATTCAGTTCTGAGACAAATGCACCAGTGCTGAATTATTTCTCCCCTTAAGAAAGTGCTGCTCAACCTTTAACAGTTCATTAAACCTGGTTTTTACTGTCTGCTTGCTTTGTGTGTCCAGTCTGTCATTCCAGATGACTTGGGTTATATTTAGGACAGTAATACACATATAAATGTTCAATCATTCATAATATCTTCTCCTGCGAGAGCTGACTCTAATTGGCTGTTGTTTATTTTGTTTTCTTTGTTCATGGTTTATTTCAATCTGAAAAACTCACAGAGAAAGAAATGGCAATTAGAAGGATTTTATTGATACAATATTTTAAGTCTTTGGCGCTCAGACCTCGGCAGGAACATTAATGCTGAATTATACTTTAATATGCATAAGTAGATGTATGAGAACAGGGATGTTCCCCCCAGGTCTGAAACTGGTGGTGGAGTGGAGATAGAAGAAGTTTGTTCAGTCCATATGGTGATCTGTATAAGATAGATGTCCAACTTGATAAACACAGGTTTGCATGAACTGTCCATGATGAGCAAGCTTGAAGCGACTGTGGAGAGGAAAAACTCCCCTTTGGGAAGAAACCTCTGGCAGAACCGGGCCCAACATGGTGGTCTTCTGCCGGACCAATAACAGGCGATAGGGAGTGATGAAGACTGAAGGGAGAAAACACTCTGATGGGTTGAGGATGGAGGAACGTCTTGGAAGTTAGATGAACTCAGCTATGATGGTGGAGAAGGGGTTGGGGGTGGGTTGAATCGGACATCTGATTCGAAATCCGACATGCAATCCGTTTGCGCTTGCTGGTTAGCAGGCTGAGACGTGGATTTGAAGTTGCTTTTAAGATGAGCGCGGGATGCTGATTGGCTTCATGGAGGTGCGGTTCGTAGCTGATTGGCTCACATCAGAGGCGGATTGGACTCTGATTGAATGGAGGCAGGCGATGAGTTTCTTCGATTGAACTTGCGCTTCAGCTTCATATTAAATTGTATCTTGCCCACTTCTCCCCATCGATGAGATAATTTTAAAAACAAGGCTTTACTCATTGCCATAGTATCAATGCTTACAGTTAGCTTCACCTGTGTCAAACAAACAATGATTACCTTTTATACATTTTCTGGGATGCTTTGAGTTGGAAAATCTTGTGAGAAAAAGGCACTTCCTTCAGCTCACTTATTAGGTCTTCTCTCAGCTACTATGGCCATTACTGGCATAGTACTGCTTTATAGTTTTAATTACTGAAGGTCTGGATGCCACCCCTTCCTGACCCACACAGTCTGTGCATTTATTCCCAAATCCACTGTTACTCTTTGGGATATACTGTATTTTATTAGTTTTTCTCATTTGGGATTCTTCTGCTTTGTTACGATGCTGTTTTGGGTTAATATGAGCAGATTTATGCACATTTTATATTCAATTGTTTAAATATTTTTTTACAAGTTATTTGATGTTTTGAGAAATGAAGAAGAAGAAATCTGGAACTCCATGTGTCTCATTCAACCGGTGCTCGGGACAGTCACTGGTTGAATAAATCTGTGCAGATTTTGTGCACAACACTTATGTAATGAGAGCTTGTAGGGGTGAGCCTATTTATGAGAGGCACTACCTCATGTTGGCCCACATTTGTCACAAACTGCAGAAGATTTGCACATAAAAATGATTCTAAGACATGTTCCACATCTGATTTATGAACCTGTGTGTATACTGGCCAATCCCAACAAACGAAAAAAACCTGCTTCTGATAAATGGCTCGGCTGGAAACCATCTTAAATTAACAACCATGGGCATTTTTATTCATAGTCACTGGTGGAAGAGGTCCTGTCTCTGTCTGACAGTCTTCAGACCCATATTAATTCATCACTGCAGAGGATCAAATTACTTCATACTGAACTGCAAAGGCCAAAATGAGGTCACACCATGTCTGGGACATTTCTCCAGCTGATCCATAGCAATCTCATCTCCATTTCTGCAACCTGATTCAAGGCCCCACAGCGGCCTCTGTCTGACTTTGCACCTCCCAAAACTCTCTGGTTCTATATTTTGGCATAACTTGGTAGTTACATGGCTTGTAAGACAAAATTGATAGAGAAAAAACCCTGGCTTCCTGTGTGCAATAACACACCATAGATCTTTTTAAATCTGCTTCCAAGGTGGTTATGATTTTGTGGTAGGACTATTGAATGTTCTGTGGACACGGTCAGTAAGTAATAACACACCCAGTTGAGAGTCCAAGAGCCATTTTCCTCAGAAATCATGATCTCAGTCACAGCTTTCTAAAAATATTTAGTCCTGCTGACCATAATGCTTGACTTGTATAGACTCGTAGAGTTCCAACACAGTTTGATTTCCTCTGCTGCACTTTAAGCCTATACTGACATAAAGTCGGGTACAGCTGTACATTATCTTTTAACATGATGCCAGGGTGCGAAGCCATCAGCAATATCCTTAAAGAAGCAATAAAAACTGCCCATCAATCCGGTTATAAGGCCTTTAGAGTGGAGTCCTGCTTGAGACTACTTTTTTAATCCCACTCCCACTTAATTTCTGAACATAAGCACCCGCACCCACTACTTTAATCAGTGCACTGTACAGTTCAATAAATGTAAATCTGCTAAATGTTTTATCGCAGCCCAAGAAGAGCATAAAAAATAAAACATTTTCAACAAAAGTCTCTCTCCACTTTGAATCACAAATTGTCATGTGAACTCAGGCCAAAAATATCATATCTGCATTGTAAAAAAGCTCATTTGGGAATTTTCCATTCCCGATGAATGATTTTGGGACAGGGTGGTCCGACAATCGGGTGCTGAGGTATTCTGTTAATTTTCTATCAATTGACTTGAAGCCTGAAGCGAAGGAGGATTATTCTTCCCACTCTCCAAACAGATCAAGACTTTTTTTTTTTTTTTTTCCTCTGGCTGGAGGCGGGATCCTCATCCCAGTGGAGGCCTCAACTTGACAGCACATTTATTGTAAATTGGCGCTGTATGAATAAACTGAAGTGAATGCAGAATCTACATGGAGCATCAAGCATCTGCGCCAGTAATTGAAACCCATTGCAACCTTTGCCTACCCAACATGCCTGTGTCTACTGCTGCTGGTAAATGATGCAAAGCTGCACTTACAAGTTTATGGAGAAAAGAAGCCTGGGGTTGCTTTAAGTGCCTTGTTTTGAGATGTTGAATCAGTGTTGTGTGCAACTGTGGAAATCTGACTTCATAACAGAAACACTGTAGCATTGCCTTTAGAGACTTTGTTTCTTTTTCTCTCATTTCTGTCATTTTTATTTTTCCCTCTCCATCAGACCTTTTGAAATGAAGCTGCATATAATATATGTTGTGCAACAGTAACACACCGATAACTTTTTTTCGTAACTGAGTTACTTACTTCAGCGCCTCGCCATGTTGTCTCTCTAATTCAGCTCCATGCAGATAATTCTGTTTTTATATCGACAGATGCTTGAGAGAGCAGAGTCTGGTCAGAGCAGGCAAAGTTGCTGATTTATGGCTGCAGGGGAGTTTGTGTTCCTGATCATCTATAGGCTGCAGAACTTTCCAGCAGCTCATGACGCTGTGTTTTCAAGCAAACCTGATTTATTCGGTTATTCTCGTGAAGTAAGCCCCTGCGACAATGGTGGTAAATTTCCATTTAGAGGAGTTTTATTGAGGCTGGAGAAATGATAAAGCAAATGATTTATGATTCTGCTCAATCTAATCCTCTTCCAGGATGGGTGGGACGTACGAGGGGGGCAACATTCCTCTCTGAAGCAATGAAGAGTCCAGTTCGGCAAATTGCAGATGGTGTATGGAGATGAGAGCGGTATGTGACACAAATAGATACAGGTTTTGTGTGCTTGCTGAATATTAACACTTTAACACGACAGATCGCAATCTTCCCCATCTGATCCTTCTGCCAGCTGCACCAGCTTCACCCACAGTGAATGTTATCAATCTGACAAACCCCCGCCGTCCCCGTTAGATCCCATCTATCAGTGTGAGAGTGTGACTCCAAGCATGAAGGTTAGAATCAACTTGAAGCAAAATAGGCCTCCTTTTCCCCAAGACTTGCCATGTCAGTGCAGCATCTGCCAATGTCTTCTGGCTGCTCTCATTAACAGAGGGGCTGGTACAGGACTCCTTCCATCTGGTGGCCTCAAGTAGAACCCGCTGTTCTCCTCTCAAAAGAACGGCGAGCTCAAGTTAATCAGTTTACTGCAGATCTTGGAGCTACACATACAAGGAAAGTGCTGTGCAGCAGTTTAAAACTATCTTCAATCGCTCCGCGTGATGCCATCAATAGACTTCCTTTAAAATATACTTCATAAACAGATCTGCAGGACTTCTGAATTTTTTGTCTTTTACCAATTTTCGGTCCACTCCTCACACCTGATCATGGTAACATGTGTCATAAAAAACAGGAAGGTACTATGTAGTTAATGTACTGAATCGTATTTAAATGTCTTTAAATAACACACACAGAAAAAAAATAGTTAACCAAAGACTCGAAAACATCACAGAAGAGATTTATCATCCTTGTGGTACTTCTGCAAATCTCTAAGTGTAGACTTTGACCTGGATTTGAGCCGAGTAGAAATCCAATCTCAACGCAATCCATGCTTTTTTTTTTTTTTTGGACTCACTCTATTAAGCTACAAACATAGACGTCCATATTGCAAACACAGACATAAAACCTGACCACAGAGAAAATAAAATTAGGCTCTCTTTTTCAAACTATCCCCTGACCGGTAACCACAAAAAATGTCCTTGTTCAACCGGGCAGTGAGATATCCCATAATATAAATGTCCTTTAATCTTTTGATCCATTGGGTTCCTTTGATGGTGTGGCTTGTTTCCATAAGATGGTTATCATTTTTTTCTGGCAACCAGCAGCAGGACTTTTATTATGCAGAATTTATCATCAGAAAGGCTTGGCAGATCCATGGTTATGCATCCCAGTAGATAATATCCAGGACACACGGGCAGGTCCACTCCCAAAATCACATATATTTCCTTTTTAATATCCATCCAGAACTGCTGTAAGTACTGACGGTCCCAGAAGATATGAGCTTTATTTCCAATGTTCCCACAAGCTCTCCAACATAATGGTGAGCATGAGGGAAAGAAGCCAGACAGCACGATTGCAGTCCTAAGGAATCTAACTCTCACTTTCCAATCAAATTCCCTATATGTTATAACCAGATATGAAAGTGCAATCCTACTACATTTCAACGATGATGATATTGTACGTATTTGTAAAGTTTTATATATATTTTAGGTATATAGTGTTTGGAATGTGGTTCTTTTTAAATAAGTAAATATAATATTGTTCCACTACTGTAGGAGGTCTCCTATCCATTTCCCACTCATTTTTAGTATTAAGTACTGTCTTATTTGAAAAATAACAGAGCAAGTCTTGGGTAAGCTGTAAGTCTGCTGTAACTGTGAAAAGAATATTCTCTTCACCTCATTTTTTGCGCACAGTCAGCAGAGACTCAACCAACAGATGTAGGGTGAGGCCTGAGCACAGTGCAGCACGTTCCTACGACACCAATCATTAATAATTGTAATTTTCAAACCAAAGAGTTTATGAAGTAGACCAAATCTTATTATGAGTTTCCTGCACACATGATTGTATGGAAGTACAATAAAATTCTCCTGAATCATTAATGTGTCATACACAAATGTGACTTTGTCTTGCGTGGTCTATTTTTAAAAGTCATGTCTATTTTCATCTAACCTGACCTTAGCCAAATGAATTTCGCTCCGCCTAGCTCCACTCATCCATCTGGAACTGATCCATAGGAATGGCGTTTCAGAAGGCTGGGCCTTATCAAAAATCCTTGCATATGATTGGATAAGCCACTTGTCTGTCATCTTTATCGACGTGCTATTTCAACCACTCACACCGAAGCTAACCCGTGACGCTGATGAGAGCGACGCAGGAAAAAACAAAACAGTGTGAGTGAAGCTAGGCGGAGCTAAGCGGAACGAAATTCATCTGGCTCGTCAGGTTAGTTCTCTGATGTTCTTTTAATGAAACCATATTAGGTAGATTGGACAACACGGAAGAAATAGCAGCATCAATGTTAACGCTTGCTTCCTCGATGCGAGCCGCCATTGTTGTCTGAATCAAAACAGTCTCACGGTCGCTTCTCCACTACGTCACATCTATGAAACTCCAGCCCTGCGTCCTGATTGGCTGGACGATAAAATTGGTTGAAGAAATCACTCTCTATGGGAGAGGTCCCAGATGGATGTGAGTGAAGCTAGGCGGAACTAAGCGGAACGAAATTCATCTGGCTCGTCAGGTTAATTTTCATCTGCATGAGTCAAAAAATAGTATGATAGTTCACACACAATACTTGTTCATTCAATTATTATGCTTTGAATCTAAGCCTTATTCATCCTTTACAATGAGGTGTGAAATGGAGAGTGACGATAGCTGCAGCAGCTCCTTGTCTGTGTCATGTGACCTCTCTTCATGCAGCGCTCGGTTACACACAAGCACCTCCCAGATTGGAGAGGGAAGCTATCAAAGTGTAACTACAACACTTGACATTAACTTTCAGATGCTAAAAAAATGCAACAGTTCTATAAGCGTTGTGCACACAAACAGGTTAAAAGCCAATTTATGAATGAGTCAAATCAAAACCAAAAGCAAACACGTCAACCTTGGCTTAGCACTAAAGCAAATAACCCAATAAGAAAACATTGTCCGCTAGAGAAAGACACAAGCTTATGGAACACTGTGGCTGTATGTGTCGAGCCAGAAACAAATGATAAATCTGGACATGTTTTACGTGACGTGGCGTCCGAATCCTGTACCTGCTTTCTTAAACTGCAGGCTTTGGAACCTATTACTATTGAATTATAGAGTCCTTTTTTCTGGCACTTTACAGGGTAGCACATTGCTAATAGTACTATAGCTTAAACGTATGGTTTTTCACATGCCTTGTTGCACGAGTGGCTAATTGGGCTTTTCTCTTTCTCTAATTTCCAATCCGTCGCCCATTCTCCTATGTAAAATGCTGCTGCGTGACAAATTCAAAGAAAAAGAAGAAAACAGACAAATGCCTTCAGAAAATTTAACAAATAAGTGTTTCACATTGTATTCAATGATTGTTTTGAATATAAAATAGGTTGAGTTTTACTCCTTAGCCTGCATGGCTGCCTTCCTTTATTCAGGAACAATATTCCATGACATATTCATTATGTCTTCTGCTGTTAAATCTATGTTGGCTTTAGGTCTGAGTATTATTAAGTAAAAAATTAATTGTTTTTTTCCCCCAGGTTTTAGCTTTAAATACTGGTGATGACTTTCAAATATTGTAGGTATTGTGGACAACTAGTAGCAACAGTGTAATATGTTAAGTGGAAAGCAATGTGTCAACACGACAAAAGCAGCTTTTAGTGAGCCAGAAGCGTCTGTCAAGAAACAAAAACTACCCAAGAGTCCCATTTAGCGGGAACACTGTAAATGAGTAACCACGTTTGTTTGTTAATGCTGCTTCCATTTTGGCAGCATCTTCCCCAAATGATTAGAGAAAATGGAGAATGAGCAACCTCCTAATTTCTGCAGGTGCTATTTTTTTATTATACACAGATTTTTGTTATTATAATGTGGTGAAACACTGGGAGAGAAGTAAAACATGCAATTTTAGCATGATTGTTCCCAGTGAAAGCTGAGCCTCTAACCCAGGGCAACCCTATGGCAATTTGTGACAACAAGCTTGCTTCCTAAAGTGTTTCTCGCTTGAAAAATGAAAAAGAGGATTTTTTTATTTAAGTTGCTCAATAGAATGAGTCGTTTTCAGCTACCACAGAAAGGCTGGGTGCCTTATTTAATCATCAGATTTTTTGTTATGTTACATAAATCTTCTGCAGGGAGGATAAATGAAATATTTTTCCCCTGCTTACTTTTTTAAATCATTACCATGAACATTATCAGTTTGGGGCTATTTGTTATTAATTTAAGCCTTTTTTTGCATGGTTGAACGATAATACAACAAAAACTTGAACAAGGTAGAAAAAATTTTGGTTCATAGTTTGAATCTATTGTTGAGTTTCTCACACAGACTATATTATATACATATATACCCCCACCAAAATGTATTCAAATAGCCTTTAGCAAGTTACATTTAGAGCATATGAAATTGGAACAATTGTGCTGCTGCTGGGTCGCGCTTTCAACGTGTTAGCTATTGATTTGAAGTGAAATGAAGAACATGGAGGTAGTTTTTATTCTTGGATTATTCCGTCCACTTTGTGTACGGTTCTAGCAGCTTTATCAGACCCCCCGGATTGATATGACGTAGATACAGTCTTCTTGGGTTCCAAGGTTGTTGACCTCTCATCTGACCACGAAACCCTTTTTTTCCTGGAGACACCGGGCTTGTCCACAGCTGCAAATTTCAGTCAGGCTTGAAGGTGTGGATTTCCTTCTTCTTCTGTTGATGTTAAACCCGTGTCATTGCCGAGTCATGCCGACAGATAATGTTCCAGCTTAACCCCCTGATGGTACCCAGGTCCTTCTTGAACATCCCAACCAGTTTCTTTGTTTTAAAGGCTAGACTTGGATTTAGATTTTCATGACCCAAACACCTCTGTGTTTTAAACCCTGATCTTAACCTCCCTTAAAATTTGTGGGCTAGGCTTAAAAGTCGAATTTGTGGCAGAAAACCGACCAATTTAAATGAACAATCGTGTCCGAAGCAGTGGTCAAATATTCATTAGAGAGAATCCACGGCAAGTTAAAAATTGGGCAGCAAATTCTTGCTTTTAAATATGTCTTATTTTTCTGTTTTTTAATTGTTCCAAAGGGAAGAACAACTCAAATGTATTATTTAAAACCTCAAAATGTCATAGTCTCAACTTATGACGACTGTATGTAAACTTCTGACTAGTAGTACAAGCACATCTGCAAGGTTTTAAGTATTTGGTGGCTTAAGTATGGATGGCAGAGTGTGGGGGAGGCAGCGCCTCCGGGTTACTGGGGTGGGCTCTGGTTGGCTGACCCGTAGGGGGGTTGGGGGCAGAGTATGGACCGGATAGGTCTGGTTTTGGGGACTGTTGGGTGTGGATGGTCCCCTCCCATCCTGGTGATGGGGCTCACCTCCCAGGTCTGGGGGCTGGATACCGCTCTGCGGTGCCGGTACCTGGAACTGGGAGTATAGGATGTGTGTGAGTCTTTTTTGTGTGTGGGTAAGAGTGTATGCATGTGGGGGTACTAGGGTGGGAACGTGTGAATGTGACTGTCTACCAGGTTTTACGTTTGTCTTTTCTTCATGTTGGGTTTTAGATTGCCCCCTCTCCTGCGACATCTCAGGTTTCCACTAAATGTGGAGCCCATCCCCCTGTCATGCTCCCCTCCGTTGGCTGGCGCCTTGACCCACTGGTGTGTTGGTGCCCCTGGGCCTAGGGTCTCTGGACCCATGGCTGGATCTGCTCCAGCATAGCTGGCTGCCAGTGGAGCCCACAGGCTCATCCCCGCTGCTCCTGGGGGCTTCTGCACTGTGGCTGTTGGGAGGTTTCCCGGGGCTTCTCTCTACTCGTCCCTGGGATGAGGGAGGCAGTTTTCCCTGAGTTGGTCCCTCTTGGGCACCTTTGCTCTGGGAGACCTTTCGGGCATCTGATGTTTTGGTTTCCCTGTTGTCTCTAGGGGATGGGTCTTTGGCTCCTCACAACCACTACTGAGCATTTTTCTTATGGATAAACCTTACATACACAAGTTCACTCTCACAAACACCTACTGGTGCTTTGATTCAGGTGCATACAGATCCACTTCTATACAGAAAGCCCCAAACATTAGCTTTAGTTGTCACTTTATACATTTCATATTAATTAATACTGTATATTCGTCAGTGATGGTATCAAGGCATTCGTTGTTTGTACCTGTAATACTTTATCGGCTGGTTTTGCTGTTTTTTTTATACATCTTTTAGCAGGTGTAGAAGCAGACTCAGAGGATGTTGTCTTTTTCTCTCCTTTTCCTCTCCTCTATTATTGTCACCTTTTCTCCCTTTTAGCATTTTGTCTCATCTTTTTCTCTTCCTTTTTTTCTCTTCTACCTTCCCATTTTTGTGTCCACTGAACGCGAAATAGTCCCAGAATAAAGTCTAATAAAGCTTTTTGCATATATATAACATGTGGAGTGCTATGGAGAAAGCAGTAATGCTTCACTTGTGAAAGTAAATCTGTTGGGCTCTCTTTGGCATTAAGACAGCAATTCCTAATGGTACACAGCCAGACAGGACACATAAAAAAGTATTTGGTTGACGATTTTAGATATCAAACGTTCAAATGATCATAAAGCATCTAATCGGTGCCTGAAAAATATTAGTAAGCCTTTAGAAATAAGAAGAGTTTTACTGATACATCATTCAGTGTTTAATTGCGAAGTGTATTTACGGTTCAGGCACAGCAGTTTTATATAAACTACATTAAAGTCAAGAAGCACAGGGCTGAGCATGTGCCAGTGTGCAGCGTTCCTGTTCATGTGACACAAAAGGGGGATTACCACCTTTTCTGCTCGTTGAAGGGATTACATGAAGGAGGCGTCACCAACTATTTCCGTCTCTGCTGCAGATGAGACTTTTCCGCACACTTAAAACGATTTATGGTATGGTAAAGCCTGGAACATAACAAGAGGGGAAGAGTTGAAGGCATGCTAGGGAGTGAATAGGGAATGAGATGGAAGTGGGAAAAGAGGTTGGATTTAGTGATGGCTGCCTTTAAGGGGAGAAAGGATGAGCTCTGGACAATGGAACGTTTGAATCATTTAGGATAAAGTTACAAAAGCAATCTTCCATCTAGAATAAAAACATTTTATTGAAAAATCATTGAAATGTGGCTGAATTACTTTCACACCAACAAAATAAGGCAGTAAAAACGTTCTTGGCGATTAACTTGGCAGTAAGTCGTCCAGCATTAGACTTTTTTTTTGCTTCCAAAGGCGTTTTTTCAGTGGGCCAAATTTAGACAGGGTTCAGTTTTTGTGTCAGATGCAGTGCCGTGCAGATTACCTGTTGCTGTTTTACATTTCATCTTTATACAAGCGCAGACGTTAATGTCTTCTAACTTTATATGATAGACAAAGCAATGCAGGCTGGTGAAGTGGAAGAAAAATAGATACATGGATTGACAGTGAGATTTGTTTTTTTACAAGAAATCTGGAAAGTATGGTCATTTGTATTCAGACCCCTTTACTTTGGTGCACATAGATTGTGTGCAACGAACTGTAAATGTAGCGAAACTATTCATAGCCCTTGTCATTTTTCCCATTTTATCACATTATTTCATGCAATCAACCATAGTTGCATATAAATATGATGTGGGAGAAAAATAATGAATGTTTTTTTTAACTTTACAGATTTAAAGTCTGTCTGTCTGTGTGGTGTGGAGGCTGCAGCGCCTCCGACTGGAAGATCGTGAGGAGGTTGGTGAGGACAGAAGAGAGGATCATCGGGGCCCCTCTCCCCTCCATTAAGGACATTTCATCTCAGCGCTGCGTGTCCTGAGTCCGTAACAACATCAGTGACCCCTCACACCCCCACCATGCACTGTTCTCCCTGCTGCCCTCTGGGAAGAGGCTTCGGAGCATCCGCTGCAGGTCCACCAGGTTCTGCAGCAGCTTTCCCCCCGTTGCCATCAGACTGTTGAACTCTGAACTGGACTCTGCATCACGCATGCACAGAACTGAATTTTATGGCCACTTCACATCATTATTTTGCACTGCCAACGTTGCTGAACTTTTATAATCAATTTAAATTTAAAAGTACACAACTGAACAATTGCTGCATTTTTGCACTATTATTATCTTGCTCTGCCAAAATTGGACTTTTCTAATTAATGCCTTTTTGCACCACTGTTTTTGCACTATAAACATGGTGGAACATTCTTCTGCACACTTTTTTAAAAACTGCACTGTACATTATTATCACTGCTGCACTTTATATTGTAATGTTATTTTATTTCAACTGCAATCTCAATACATTGTTGAAATCTGTAGGCAACGAAATTTCATTTCGTATGCACTCTGTACTACAAAATGACAATAAAGTTTGTCTAAGTTAAATCTAATATGTTCCCTGTATTTGTATTCAGTGTCCTTTACTCTGATAACTGCCTTTACAAGTCACCTAACTAGTAAACAGAGTTCACCTGTGTCTAATCTAATCACAGTGTAATTGTATGCCTGTGCAATTGCGGCTCTTCTGTGATGACCGCAGAGGTTTGGTTAAAGAACACTGCTGAAAAAACATAATCATGAAGACCAAGTAATGCATCACTAATCCTAACCCTCTATGGAAGAGTAGATGAAAGCTGTTGCTAAATGAAAGTCAAGCGACAACAGAGCTACAACAGAATAGTTTAGATCACAACAGATCCAAGGGTTGAACTGGACTATTCCATTCCCCCAGCGGTCCAGCATGGATAAGCAGGTATAGAAAAAGAATGGATGGATGGATGGACTGGTCCAACCAGGGTCCTGACATAAATCTAATGGATAATCTGCAGCAAGACTTATAAATAGATGTTTAAAGACACACTATCCATTCTCACTGAACCAAAGATATGCCGCCATGAAAGAACGGCAACAAATGGTAGAGACATACCAGAAAAGGCTTCCAGGCAGCTGTAATTGCAGTGAACAGCAGTTAAATTCAAATGAACATCACTTTTCAGACCAGCTTTTTTAAATTTGAAATTAATATACAAACCTTTCTCTTAGTTCACCATCATGTACAACTCTGTGTTGGTCTGTCACATAGAATCCCAATAAAATACACAGAACTTTGTGGCTTTAACGTGACAAATAGTGGACCTCCAAGCAAGCGTACCCCAGGTGAAGGGTTTCAGATGACATGGGGATCCTTGTCATTGATAGACAAGTCACTCCAAAGGGCCACCAGACCAGATGCTGACGTGATGGGTGGTAATTTATTGGGTCCACACGTTAGCGAATGTATTGATTGGGAGAAAAAAAATGGTTCCACTTGTGCGTCTAGATTGACTTTGCCTACAAATCAAATGCCACCCACAGCAGCTGCCGTTATGTGCATCATCTGAATAAACACCCGCCGCCACGGTTAAGTGAATGAGTGAGTGTAAATGTTTGCTTTCCACTTACTCTAAGGGTTTTACCTAAGTTATGTCTGTCCTTCTTCTACTCCTGTGGCCACAGCTCCTTGCTGAAATGCCCGATGATGCATCGGCAATTAGAAAAGAGCAGATTTGATGATTTCATAAGACCTGCAGCTCTGCCCAGCTTTAACTGCAGTCCAGTGGATGTTTGTGATCTGGAGACTTGACGGTTGGCCGCAGCATGACGGGGAAATGGTGCTGATGGAAGTCAAACACAGAGGGGCAAAGCATAACTCAAAATTAATTTGCATTTCTTCACAGATCAATAAAATAAATGGAGGTGGTGGCACTTTGAAATTTGGCCCGCCTCGGCAGGATATTGGATTTTGAAGTAAGAGCTTTTTGCTTTTGGACAGTGGGTTTTCTGAATTAATAGAAGTTAATAGCAACAGAATCTTTTTTAATGTGGGGCTCATTTTTTGTTCAAATCGAATAGATGAATGGGATTGTTCTTAAAAAGACAAAAACCAGAATACATCTACTTTTATGCCATTTCTTTTAATGTGATGTGATGCAAAACACACTAGTTTGATTTTAAAGAGAAAAGCTGGAGCCACTTTTTTTTTGGACAAATTCCTTTTACTTTGGATTAAACACTCCAAAAGGCAAAACTAAAGCAGTGAAATCAATGTGTAATGTTGAAAACAATCAGCTGGAGGGACATTCACAGCTAACTAAGTTTACAAGAGCAGAGAACATTTTGGATTATAAAAAGGAGCATCTTGGACAAGCTCATGTTTTTCCGTCGTAGAGATTCGGTCACCTGACAAACATCACCTGCTTAACAGCTGAGACTATTATTCACTGGAGTTTGTAACATGACATATGAAATAAAGTGTTCAAAATAAACACCACATAACAAGCTGCTTGTAGATTTAAAAAAGGCATGTTTAATATGCTTAAAATGTTTCTTCAAGGCATTAAGCTGGTGTGTAATTTTGGTCCCTCTCATGGTTTTAAACATAATTTAATCAGCCGTAGCTGTGATCACTGGTGTAATTATTTGAACCAGTGAAGCAGCGCATCAGCTGGATGACATGAAGTATGTTGGTGGTTTAAGAAGGGAGCGGGACTGCTTGTGAGTGAAGGACTTTTACAGTTTTATCAAGTTGGTAAGGTTTAAGACCATGTGGATATTTAAATGACTTTCATTTCTAATTCTATGCATTTTTTGTATGATCTTGTTATTGCTGTGATTGTAACAATCCTGCTTGTTGAGTTGAAACATATGGAAACTAAACTATTCTAGAAGGAGTTCTTTTCAAACACCTGTACAGGTGTGCCCATTTCATCCACAAGCTCTGCAATTGCACTGAGAAAGCAAAAAGATGTAACGTGATGTTACTTCTTCTATTTGTTCGATTTTTACCTGCAGCAGTCATAACAACTTGTCATTATAGATAAAATGTAGGAGAAAAATTTGTGCTGCATTTTTATGAGTCCAACATCCTCATTGACAAACCAATTTTGAAAAACGGTCGCTTGAAAAATCTGCAACATCTTTACAAGGGACATAATATTTTAGTGCTTAGTTCAAGGCAATGTTAACTAAAACTCATGAAAAAAGTTTGGAAACATTTTAATAATTTTTCAGCATTACGAAAACCAGTCTGTATTTAATATAATTGGAAACACGGATAATGTCCCTTTACTCTTTGTGGGAAAAGGCTACATAGCTCTCCAGATGAATACACCAAAATTCTCAACAATGGTCTGCTGTTAGTTTTCAGTCTGGGTTTGAGCTTCAAATGCTGCACATGTGTGACATTAACTTTTTTGGAAAACTATAAATTTAATACTTTCGCAGTGCAACTCAGTCCAAAGACATCCAATTGGTCTCTATTTGGGAGTATGGGCTCAGTAAATAAATAAAAAAACTTCTAGAATAAACTTTGTGATCTTTATGCAGTAAGGAGTTGCATAATTTATCCTTGAAGGCAGGAGCCCAGACAGTGCTATGAGTTTTCTCAGTGAGTAAGCAGGTTCAAGCAGATTAATACACACATAGACATCAGATTTTTCTGTTACCTGTTATTAAAGTTTGCTGCACTCTTTATTTTCATACTCAATTTTAAACTGAAGCTAAGTGTATAATCAATCAAACATTACAGGTTACACCAATTTATTTTCTGCAGCCCCTTTCTGTTTGCCTAAGGATATTTAATATCAATTTTAACAATACAAAACAAAAAAAAAATAAAGTGAAATAAATAAACATAGCATAAATTTGGACAACTCTTTGTCCTAGTTTGGACAAGTCCTACCTTAAATGACTTAGTAATTTGCACACAGACATTTCAGGTGCACATAATTAAAGCATCATAACTCTGCATTTAGAGTGTGATCCTGACTATTGAAGGGAGAGTGAAAACCATGTTAAGTTTGAAAATGCTTCCTGGTCGCCTCCGAAGATTGTTGCAGCTTATGAGTCTAGTAAGAGACATTAGGAGACCTAAAAACAAGTTGCAATGATCTATTCCCCAGTCACGAAAGTAGTCTACAAGTTCAGGACATGCAAAACAACATGTCCAGGTCTGTCTGTTTTGTTCAACAAGGCCAAACTACAGTTTGTAGCAGTGACAAAGACCAGCACTTTTGTGTCATGGTTTTCAATTGTTTTGCCCACATGCGGATACGAGCGGGAGGCCAGGCACAAGTTTTAAGATGTTTTATTGAAGGAATCAACTGCTGGGATACAACGACGAGACGCCGAAGGAGAGGTCTGAGCGTCGAGCGGGAGGTACTGTGGGAAAAGAAAAGAAAATGACTACGATTGAACGAACCAAGGAAATACAAGAACCTGCGCAGCTTACCACTCAGCTGGGCGGACCTGACCGGGAGGAAGTAGCGGCAAGAGGACCCTGTGATCCTACCCCTATTGGTGTAGTGGCTAGTGGCTGGAGGGCAGCAGGTGGAACTGGCGAGGGACCCAGAGCGAGCTTCGGCTGAGCGGGGTGACAGATGGATTAACTTGAATGACGGGAGGAACCAGCAGCATCCGGGAGGGGTACCACAAGCCCGGCTGGGTAATATCCAGGGAGCAAGGGGGGAATCGCCAGAGCAGAATCTGAGCCTTGTGATGCTGCGGGTGTGATTCTCCGGACAGAGCGTCAAGAGGTAAGTGCGTCCACGCACAAAACTGTGACAAGAGAGAAGATCCAAAATTAGTCAAAAATCGAGAGGCAAAGCTTACACGCTAGTGTTTCAGAGCTAGTTGGAGGCCACGTCATACCACGACTGGTTTAACATTCTGGCGTCTTCCATCTGTCGGTGCTCTGCTTAAGAAGCCGCTCCAAATGAGTCGCAGGTGTGGGCCACGCCCCTCGCCAGCTAGAACCACCTGCGGAGCAGAATAGGGCACAGATACACAGGGAACCCTGACACTACCTCCCCCTCAACGGCCGCCTCCTGGCGGCGCAGACGAGGAGGTGCTAGGTTGCGCCGACCAGAACCTGCTTAGCAGGTCCTTATCTGTTATAGCAGAACCGGAAACCCAGGATCGTTCCCCAGGGCTGCGACCCTCCCAGTCGACAAGGTACTGGTGGCCCTTACCTCGACGACGGGCGTCCACAACCCTGAGAACGCGGGGCCTCCGATCATCCGGGGAGGGTGGAGGGGGTTCGGCAGGAGGGTACAGGTCGCTGTCCAAGACCGGTTTTATTTGGGAGACATGGAAGGTGGGATGCACACGGGAGTGAGGAGGCAGACGCAGACGGACGGAGGAGGGGTTGATGATGGACTCTATAGTATAGGGGCCGGTGAACCGGGGAGCGAGTTTCTTAGCGGATGAGTCTGACAAGACGTCCCTGGAAGACAGCCAGACCCTCTGACCGGGGTGATAAGGCGGGGCTGGTCTGCGGCGTTTGTCGGCGAATCTCTTGCTCTGCTCTGCGGTGCGTGAAAGTGCAGAGATGGTGGCTTTCCAGATATCTTGACAGCGGGCGATGTATTCGTTAACAGAAGCGAAGGGGATTTGGAGTTCATCAGAGGGCAGAAGTGGAGGTTGATAACCTAGGGCTATTTCAAAAGGTGAACGTCCGGTGGATGACGAGAGGTGAGAATTGAGGGCGTACTCAACCCATGGTAAAAATTTGTTCCAGTCTGTTGGGGATGACGAGGTGAGGCAGCGGAGGGTGGTTTCTAGTTGCTGGTTCATGCGTTCGGTTTGACCGTTTGTCTGTGGGTGGTATCCAGAAGTGAGGGTGTAACGTGCACCGAGAGCTGAGCAAAAGTGCCGCCAGACCTGGGAGACAAACTGAGGCCCTCGGTCAGAAAGGATCTCTGTGGGGATCCCATGGAGTCCAAACACGTGTTTAATGAGGAGTTGGGCTGTTTGGAGAGCATTAGGTAGTTTTCGGATCGGAATGAGGTGGCAGGACTTGGAGAAGCGATCTACTACTGTAAGGATGGTAGACATACCTTGGGATGTGGGAAGACCGGTAACAAAGTCCAAGGCTATATGGGACCAGGGACGCTTGGGGATTGGAAGTGGATGTAATAGACCGGAAGGTGGTTGGGTCGAAGGTTTGTTCTGGGCGCAAACCGGACAGGCTAGGACGTATTCTCGGACATCCTTGGTCCAGGATGGCCACCAAAAACGCCGGGAAACCTGGGACTGGGTCCTATATATGCCAGGGTGTGCGGAAAACTTGGAATCGTGGCTCCAGCGTAGGACATCGGGACGGACAGATCGGGGTACGTACTTAAGACCCGCGGGTCCAGTACCTGGGTCTGGATCGAGCTTTAGGGCTTGGTTGATTCGATCCTCCAGGTCCCAATGTAAGGCCCCAATGGTGCATGAGGGGGGGAGGATCGGTGCTGGTTCTCTCTCCTGTTCTGGAGGGGCAAATTGGCGAGAGAGAGCGTCTGGTTTCACGTTTCTGGATCCGGGTCTGTAGGTTATAGTGAGGTTGAATCTAGAGAAAAATAAGGACCAGCAGGCTTGTCGGGGATTAAGGCGTCGGGCTGACTGCAGGTATGAAAGGTTTTTGTGGTCTGTCCAGACGATTACGGGCTGCTCGGATCCCTCTAACCAGTGACGCCACTCCTCCAACGCTAACTTAATGGCCAGCAGTTCTCGGTCGCCGACGTCGTAATTTCGCTCGGCTGGGGATAACCGGCGAGAAAAGAAGGCGCAAGGGTGGTTCTTGTTATCAACCTTGGATTGTTGAGATAAGACCGCGCCAACCCCGGTGTCGGACGCGTCGATCTCGAGGATGAACTGTTTAGAAGGATCGGGGTGAATAAGAATGGGGGCCTGAGAAAACAGGGTCTTGAGATCAACGAAAGCGGCCTCAGCTTTAGGGCTCCAGGCGTAAGGGACCTTGGTAGAGGTTAACGCGTGCAAGGGCGAGGCAATCTGGCTATAATTTCTAATGAAACGCCGGTAAAAATTGGCGAAACCCAAGAACCGCTGGAGTTGTTTACGGGACTCTGGGGTTGGCCACTCTACGACCGCCTTGATCTTTTCAGGGTCTGATCTGACTCGTCCGCCTTCTAAAATCAAACCGAGGAAGGAAACAGAAGTTTGATGAAACTCGCATTTCTCCGCTTTAACGAATAAGCGGTTCTCTAAGAGACGTTGCAGGACTAAGCGGACATGCTGTTTGTGCTGCTCAAGATCGCTTGAATAAATCAAAATGTCGTCCAAATAGACGAAAACAAAGACGTTTAGAAAGTCGCGAAGGACATCGTTTACTAAGGCTTGAAACACAGCCGGGGCATTACACAAACCAAAAGGCATTACTAGATACTCAAAGTGACCTAACGGGGTCTTAAAGGCTGTTTTCCACTCGTCTCCTTGCCTAATACGAACTAAATGGTAAGCATTGCGCAGGTCGAGTTTGGTGAAGATGACCGCGTCCTGGACTGGTTCAAGCGCAGAAGATAACAGAGGAAGTGGATACTTGTTTTTAATGGTTATTTGGTTTAGTCCCCGGTAATCAATGCAAGGTCGGAGGGACCCATCCTTTTTTCCCACAAAAAAGAAGCCAGCCCCCAAAGGTGAGGACGACGGGCGGATTAATCCGGCCGAAAGGGACTCACTTATATAGCGCTCGAGCGCTTGACGCTCAGACCTCGAGATGTTGTAAAGGCGACTGACTGGTAGAGGGGCCCCGGGCAGCAAGTCGATGGCGCAGTCATAAGGACGGTGCGGGGGTAGAGAGCTAGCCCGACTCTTGCTAAATACTTCTCGCAGATCGTGGTAACAACCCGGGACGCGAGAAAGATCAATAACATCCACAGGACCCGAGATGGAACTCGGGGCATGGGAAACCGGGAGCGCAGACTGCAGGCACCGAGTGTGGCAGGCAGGAGACCACGACTCGAGCCGTGATTCAGCCCAATTTAATTGCGGGTTGTGAACGGCTAACCAGGCTAAACCCAAAACTACTGGCGAACGCCTTACGGGAAAAACAAAGAACGAGAGCTGTTCCCGATGATTGCCTGATACTATCACTTCCAGAGGCTCAGTCCGGCGGGTGATCAAAGTCAGTTTTAGCCCATCTAAGGAGGAAACCTGGAGTGGCTCCGATAATGGTTTAGTGGATAAACGGAGCTGTTCGACCATCTCTTGGTCGATTAAATTAAAATCGGAGCCGGAATCTACGAGAGCAGACACGCTAATACTATCCTGATTAAAGACCAGTGTAACTGGTAAACAAAAACGCGAGGACGGCTGGCTGTCACTCATCTTGGGGGTGGGAATCGAACACCGGTCCGCCGTCCTTCCCGCTACTGACGGCGGACCCGGTCTTTTGGCCGCACCGGGCATTCCCTGACAAAATGACCCTCGCCTCCGCAGTAGAGGCACAGGTTATTGGAGAAGCGCTGCTGGCGCTCGTCGCTAGTCAGACTGACCCGTCCCAACTGCATGGGCTCAGGTGGAGGCGTAACCTCCCGTCGTTGAGAACCGTTCACATGTGCCGGAGGTCCAAAAGACCGTAACGGCCTGTCCGAACGAGCCCGGTTTCGACTACGCAACCGGGAGTCGAGACGAATAGCTAAATTCACCAGCTCCTCGAACGTGCTGGGTTCCTTAACCCGGGCCAATTCATCTTTTAGACCCTCATCCAGAGCCTGAAAGAATGCTGCCTTTAAGGGCTTCCCTCCCAACCTGCTGCTGCGGCCACGGTACGAAACTCGACGGAGAAGTCTGACACACGTCGACCACGCTGTTTTAAACCGAGAAGGACTCGAGACTGCTGATCGGTGTCTAACTCTGCCGAAAACACCGTCTTAAACTCTGTAATAAAGTCCTGAAAAGAGCAGCCAAACGAGTCACAGTCAGGGAAACGGGCTTCTGCCCATCTGAGGGCTTTGCCCGTTAAGAGTCGTAATATATAGGAGATCTTAACTTGATCTGAAGCAAATGTGTGGGGAGAACGATTAAAAACCAGTTTACACTGGAATAAAAATCCTCCGCAATCCCCGCTGTCACCGGAAAATTTCTCCGGACACGGTGACGCGTCTCCGGGAGGCGGGGCCCAACTGCTGTCCTCCGCGCTTTGCGCTGCAGGAGGCGGGGTGTCAGGAGCTTGAGTGACAGGCTGGGTTGCCGCGGCAAGCGAGGCAGTGAGCTGGCTAAGCTGGGCGGTGAGTACCTGGAGTTGTTCCTGCGTTGAATTTACTGCTAAACCCAGTGACTGCAGCTATTCCTGTTGCGCGGCCAGCTGCCGCCCGAACGTATCCGCTGGACTTTGCTGGCCAGAATGTTCTTCTGTCATGGTTTTCAATTGTTTTGCCCACATGCGGATACGAGCGGGAGGCCAGGCACAAGTTTTAAGATGTTTTATTGAAGGAATCAACTGCTGGGATACAACGACGAGACGCCGAAGGAGAGGTCTGAGCGTCGAGCGGGAGGTACTGTGGGAAAAGAAAAGAAAATGACTACGATTGAACGAACCAAGGAAATACAAGAACCTGCGCAGCTTACCACTCAGCTGGGCGGACCTGACCGGGAGGAAGTAGCGGCAAGAGGACCCTGTGATCCTACCCCTATTGGTGTAGTGGCTAGTGGCTGGAGGGCAGCAGGTGGAACTGGCGAGGGACCCAGAGCGAGCTTCGGCTGAGCGGGGTGACAGATGGATTAACTTGAATGACGGGAGGAACCAGCAGCATCCGGGAGGGGTACCACAAGCCCGGCTGGGTAATATCCAGGGAGCAAGGGGGGAATCGCCAGAGCAGAATCTGAGCCTTGTGATGCTGCGGGTGTGATTCTCCGGACAGAGCGTCAAGAGGTAAGTGCGTCCACGCACAAAACTGTGACAAGAGAAAAGATCCAAAATTAGTCAAAAATCGAGAGGCAAAGCTTACACGCTAGTGTTTCAGAGCTAGTTGGAGGCCACGTCATACCACGACTGGTTTAACATTCTGGCGTCTTCCATCTGTCGGTGCTCTGCTTAAGAAGCCGCTCCAAATGAGTCGCAGGTGTGGGCCACGCCCCTCGCCAGCTAGAACCACCTGCGGAGCAGAATAGGGCACAGATACACAGGGAACCCTGACCGTCCGTCCGTCCGTTGTCTTCCGCTTATCCGGGGTCGGGTCGCGGGGGTAGCAGCTTCAGTAGGGAGGCCCAGACGTCCCTCTCCCCAGCCACTTGGGCCAGCTCCTCAGGAGGAATCCCAAGGCGTTCCCAGGCCAGCCGGGAGACATAGTCTCTCCAGCGTGTCCTGGGTCTTCCCCTGGGTCTCCTCCCGGTGGGACGTGCCCGGAACACCTCTCCAGGGAGGCGTCCAGGAGGCATCCTGACCAGATGCCCGAGCCACCTCAACTGGCTCCTCTCGACGTGGAGGAGCAGCGGCTCTACTCTGAGTCCTCCCCGGATGACTGAGCTCCTCACCCTATCTCTAAGGGAGAGCCCAGACACACTACGGAGAAAACTCATTTCAGCCGCTTGTATCCGGGATCTCGTTCTTTCGGTCACGACCCAAAGCTCGTGACCATAGATGAGGGTAGGAACGTAGATCGACCGGTAAATCGAGAGCTTCGCCTTTTGGCTCAGCTCTCTCTTCACCACAACGGATCGGTACAGCGCCCGCTTCACAGCAGACGCTGCACCAATCCGCCTGTCGATCTCCCGCTCCATCTTCCCCTCATTCGTGAACAAGACCCCAAGATACTTGAACTCCTCCACTAGGGGCAGGACATCCTCCCCAACCCGGAGAAGGCACTCTACCCTTTTCCGGTTCAAGACCATGGTCTCGGATTTGGAGGCACTGATTTTCATCCCGGCCGCTTCGCACTCGGCTGCGAACCGCTCCAGTGAGAGCTGTAGATCACGCCCTGATGAAGCCAATAGGACCACGTCATCTGCGAATAGCAGAGACGCAATCCTAAGGCCACCAAAGCGGATCCCCTCAACACCTTGGCTGCGCCTAGAAATTCTGTCCATAAAAGTTATGAACAGAATCGGTGACAAAAGGCAGCCTTGGCGGAGTCCAACTCTCACCGGAAACGAGTCCGACTTACTGCCGGCAATGCGGACCAGACTCTGACACCGGTCGTACAGAGACCTGACAGCCCTTATTAAAGGGTCCGGTACTCCATACTCCCGGAGTACCCCCCACAGGATCCCCCGGGGGACACGGTCGAATGCCTTCTCCAGATCCACAAAGCACATGTAGACTGGTTGGGCAAACTCCCATGCCCCCTCAAGAATCCTGCTGAGGGTGTAGAGCTGGTCCAGTGTTCCACGGCCAGGACGAAAACCACACTGCTCTTCCTGAATCCGAGATTCGACTATCCGACGGACCCTCCTTTCCAGAACCCCTGAATAGACCTTACCAGGGAGGCTTAAGAGTGTGATCCCTCTGTAATTGGAACACACCCTCCGGTCCCCCTTTTTAAATAGGGGGACCACCACCCCAGTCTGCCAATCCAGGGGAACTGCCCCCGATGTCCACGCAATGCTGCAGAGCCGCGTTAACCAACACAGCCCCACAACATCCAGAGCCTTAAGGTACTCAGGGCGAATCTCATCCACCCCCGGAGCCTTGCCACCGAGGAGCTTTTTAACAACCTCGGCAACCTCAGCACCAGAGATGGGAGAACCCGACCCAGAGTCCTCAGGCTCTGCTTCCTCAATGGAAGACGTGTTGGTGGGATTAAGGAGGTCTTCGAAGTATTCCGCCCACCGACGCACGACGTCCCGAGTCGAGGTCAGCAGCACACCACCCCCACTGTAAACAGTGTTGGTACTGCACTGCTTCCCCCTCCTGAGACGCCGGATGGTGGACCAGAATCGCTTCGAAGCCGTACGGAAGTCTTTCTCCATGGCCTCTCCGAACTCTTCCCACGCCCGAGTTTTTGCCTCGGCGACCAGCCGAGCCGCCTGCCGCTTCGACTGCCGGTACACATCAGCTGCTTCCGGAGTCCCACAGGCCAAAAAAGCCCGGTAGGACTCCTTCTTCAGCTTGACGGCTTCCCTCACCGCTGGTGTCCACCAGCGGGTTCGAGGGTTGCCGCCACGACATGCACCGACAACCTTGCGGCCACAGCTCCGACTAGCCGCCTCAGCAATAGAGGCGTGGAACATGGTCCATTCAGACTCAATGTCCCCCGCCTCCCTCGGGACGTGTTTAAAGTTCTCCCGGAGGTGGGAGTTAAAGCTCCGCCTCACAGGGGACTCCGCCAGACGTTCCCAGCAAACCCTCACAGTACGTTTGGGCCTGCCCGGTCGGACCGGCTTCCTCCCCCGCCATCGGAGCCAACTCACCACCAGGTAGTGGTCGGTGGAGAGCTCCGCCCCTCTCTTCACCCGAGTGTCCAAGACATGCGGCCGCAGGTCAGATGAAACGACAACAAAGTCGATCATTGAACTGCGACCTAGGGTGTCCTGGTGCCAAGAGCACATATGGACACCCTTATGCTTGAACATGGTGTTTGTGATGGACAATCCATGACGAGCACAGAAGTCCAACAACAAAACACCACTCGAGTTCAGATCAGGTGGGCCATTCCTCCCAACCACGCCCCTCCAGGTCCCACTGTCATTGCCCACGTGAGCGTTGAAGTCCCCCAGCAAAACGAGGGAGTCCCCAGGAGGGGCACTCTCCAGTACCCCTTCCAAGGACTCCAAAAAGGGTGGGTAATCTGAACTGCTGCTTGGCGCATAAGCGCAAACAACAGTCAGAACCCGTCCCCCCACACGGATGCGGAGGGAGGCCACCCTCTCGTTCACCGGGGAAAACCCCAACGTGCAGGCACCGAGATGGGGGGCAACAAGTATGCCAACCCCAGCTCGGCGCCTCTCACCATGGGCAACTCCAGAGTGGAAGAATGTCCAGCCCCTCTCAAGGAGACTGGTTCCGGAGCCAGAGCGGTGCGTCGAGGTGAGTCCGACTATCTCTAGTCGGAACCTCTCAACCTCGCGCACAAGCTCAGGCTCCTTCCCCACCAGAGAGGTGACATTCCACGTCCCAAGAGCCAGCTTCTGCAGCCGAGGATCGGAACGCCAAGGTCCCCGCCCTCCACTGCTACCCGTTACACATTGCACCCGACCCCTTTGGCCCCTCCGACAGGTGGTGAGCCCATCGGAAGGGGGACCCATGTCGCCTCTTCGGGCTGAGCCCGGCCGGGCTCCATGGGCAAAAGCCCGGCCACCAGACGCTCGCCAACGTGCCCCACCTCCAGGCCTGGCTCCAGAGTGGGGCCCCGGTGACCCGCGTCCGGGCGAGGGAACACGAGGTCCAACAATCGTACTCATCATAAGGGGAGTTTTGGGCTGCGCTTTGTCTGGTCCCTCACCTAGGACCTGTCTGCCTTGGGTGACCCTACTAGGGGCTTAAAGCCCCTGACAGCATAGCTCCTAGGATCACTGGGACACTCAAACCCCTCCACCACGGTAAGGTGGCAGCCCAGGGAGGGGCTGCCACCTTACCCTGACATTTTGGAATAATGTTCTCTGGACAGATGAGTCTAAAATTGAATTATTTTTATACCAGAACAGAAGACATGTTTGGTGCAAACCAAATACGAACATTTTGAATTGAGAAAGCTTTCTGGATGGGAAGCGAAGCGTCTTCAAACTTCGGAAAAAAGTCCAGTTGTTTTGTTTTTTTAACTTTTTTGGAATGACCAAATACGGAATTCCAAGAAAGGAACCTCATACAAAATGTGAAGCATAGAGGTCATGGTTTGGGCATATTTTGCAGGGGCAGGAATTGGCCATCACACCAGCACAGAATCCATCATTGAGTCTACCATTTATCACAGGGCGCTTGGGACCATCAGTGAAAAAATTAGGCTGAAGCAGTACTGGACAATGCAACATGAGAATAACCCAAAACACATCAGTAAATCCAGCAAAGACTAGTTTAGAATTACAGCAAAAAATGGAAAGTCCTGTGCAGAGTCATCGAGATGCTATCAGGTGTCCTGTACAGAATTGACGTTCAGGAAAACCCTCAAACATTTCCCGGCTGAAAGTAAGAGGGGGAAACTTTCCTCAGACCGATGTCAAAGACAAGTAGATGTCTGCAAGAAGCGCCTCAATGAAGTTATTCCACCCAAAGTGGGTCACACTAGCTATTATGTGGTTTTCACGGCTTTTCCTAACCCAGGAAATGCATTTTTGATTGTTTAATGAGTAAAGAGAAGTTCATTTTTGTTGTTTACCTGTATATAATCCACTTTCAGTTCTAGAAAAAAATATTAGACATTTTTATGTGAACTTCTTTTACTGAATATTCAATGCAGAGTTATTCAAAGCATTGTAAATGTTTCCTGTGACAGCAGAACTCATCTAACTTTGTTTTCTAAACATTGTAGAGGTTATTACAGCTGAAGTAAAAGTACAGATGCTGCCTTTAATTCATGCAAGCGAGTCATGTGGCATGCTGACAGAGAATCAGGATTTTGTCAAAGACAAACACAAACCTCAAATTGCTTTTGAATTGCACACATTTAAAATTTTACTTTCAATGATCCATTTCCAATTGAAATTTTAGTTGGGTCAAATGTTTCCCTGCATTAAGTTGTCTATTTCTGAGTGATGCTGTGATTAATGCCATGCTCTGTACTTTTTCATGAAATCAGTTCATCAAAAAGAACCGGACAAAACAGGACTTCTCTTTCAGAAGGGAAGTGAGGGTCAAAATATGCATAGTTTGAGCTAATATCCCTAGCCTTTGTATAAGAACTGCACGTTAATTTTATCAAGATAGATTGGGTACCATAATAAACTGACATTCATCAAATGTGTTACCACCGATCATTTAAATCTGAGATATTGTGAACCTCACAGTAAAAAGAGTTGCAATTTTATCAATAGTTTGGCCCTTTCCTAGTGGTCGATCATGACATGGTTAGTATCGATGGATTCCTTGTAATCTCTGGATTGTGGGGATGACACTGCCTGTTTAACTGAGTGCAAGAAACTTCAGAAACTGTGAGGTTAAAGCAAAGGATACAAATTTGAATTTTCCAGAGGTAAAATGTGGTTACATAAAAAGACATGTTCAGGCTATCATGAATGATGAATGATGCAGAGTCTAATTAGACCTACTGACCTATAGATTTAATTCCTTATAATAAGAATTTAATTTTTTAAAGGGCTGTCTTGTGAAGATTTTTCTATTCAGTGCAAAAAGGAGAATAAAATGTTTTTGGGGTGCCATGCATCAGTGAGATAACCAGTTTACATGGAATTATAAGATACAGAGAATAATGTTTATAATGTAACATGAGATACAACACAAAATATCAGTCATGCATTTTTGCTATAGCCTTACAAATGGTTAATTGAATTGCAAATATATACTTACTGTTTCAGTACCACTATAACACTATCAGCATTGGGCCAAGTTTGATAATGGACCACTTGGACAGACTGAACGGACTAGCTACTCTTTCTACGTAAAGCCAATTCACAAAAATCAGGATTTCAAAGACCTGATCAGTAAAACTGCAAAAACAAAAACCCACCATTGGGCATTTATTGGAAAATATACAGTACTTTATTTAACATTTTGTTTTGCAACACATTTTATTCAAACACATTCTAGCAATAGCTGATGATCTTTTTCTGCAAATGAAAATGAAATGTGAGCTAAGTCTGGCGGGTTGATTTTTGTTATCCTGGCATGTTTCTTAATACAGAGGATTATGTGGGATAATATTAATTCTGCTTTCTCATAACAGGGGGAAAATATGTGTACCGTAACTGATCTTGATGCCGGGTGCATCTTGCCAAGACTGTTCATTCATGTATAATACGATCTTAAAGAGAATGTTTGTAGATTATATCCACTTTACATTCTGTAGTTTTAGTTCATGGGCAGCAAGTGGGCATTGATTAATATTATACCTACCAGTGTTGGCTAAAAGCCTCTGCAACCCTCAGGTTTAGCCAACACTTAAGCATGCAATGTACCAAGAGAGCTAGTCCCTGGACCATATCCTCAGTGGCTTTCCAAAGCCTTTGGGGGTGGCAGATACTGCTGGCACCACAAACAGCACATTACTGACAGGTTTGGGACTAAGTTCTGAGCACTAATGTCTTTTCAAGTAGCTGATGTCTGCTCCCAGATGCTACAACCTCACAAACCTCTGACAGTAGATGGAATATCTCCATAATTTGATTAATTAACAATATCACCCAACCAAAACCACACAAAGACGCTTTGGTTGCTAAACGTTGCTGGCAGAACTCTGACCCTTACTATTTTTTTTTCTTTAAACACTCCTCCAGCCAAGAGAAACAGCTTTTAATATTAAATTTTAAACACTGATGAAATGTCATCTAAAAATACTTGAACACTTGAGTACAAGAGGCACTTCAAGTGAAGAGAGTTCAACAAAGTACTTTGTTAAACCCAATCAAACAAAATCCACATTGACAGAAAAAATGGAGTGAGGTAAATGTTGTTGCTCTTTCACCACAGGATGCAAGTCAGCTCTGATTACCATCATGAGCCGCCCCTTCATTTTCTCGAGCCATCCTTTCACCCCTCCTTTAATCGCTTCCAGCATCAGTACAGGAATGCTAATGGTAACCTATGAGAGAAGGACTCGGAGCACAAAATAATAAAAACCCTCCCACGCTTTCTGGGACAACAGCGGAGCGTCACCGCCGACATTACTCCCACGAAATTGGGCTCCTAATTACACGAGCAGCACTAAAGGTGATTTAGCAACAATATAAAACTTATGGCGAGGAGGAAGCAATTCTGTTGATGAGTTCATCATCCTGGTCATTAACCGCCAAGGCGAAGCTATCAAAACTGTTCTTTTATTCTACAAACCCTCTGAGCGCGAATATGAAGCTGTGTATCATCTTTGGACATTTATCTAAAAAAAACATAATACCCCTCACTGTGTTGCTGCCCTTTCTGTGGGAGTCAGTCACAGATGCTTTGATGCTAAAATTTAAACCAATCGATATGAGCAGAGGAACTCAAGATACAAGGGGAAAAAAACAGAAAACAAAAGAATAAATTAGTTCTTTTTCCTCCGGCTTTTTATTGATCAGGTCTGTTCGGGGCTTTAAAGTCAAGATGCTTCAGAACGAAAGAGGAAGTCTGGAACAGAGGCCGATTTTAAGAACAGACTCCAGCATGGAGGACATTTAAATAAGATCCACCATATAAGCGAAAATGGGAAAAATAAATCCTCTCCGTGTTTCATTTCTTGTTCTGGGCCGAGTTATTAATGTCCGTGCTTTAATTACTTTGCGGAGCATGGCGAGTCAATGCTTTTATCCACAGAAGGACTCAAGCTCACCCTCTTTTTCTTTTTTGAGAAGAGCACTAGTGTATAATTAATAGACGGGGCAAAACCCATGAATAGCAATGCGGCAGATATGTCATTTTTTAAACGTCCTTCTCTCTGCTTCCTCCTTCATCTTTCTTTAGGGACCACTTACTCCGCTTGACGGCTGCTGAAATTCATTTGTAGACTGGCTGTTAGAAAGATGGACGTGAGTTTAATCACTGAATTTGTGTTTAAGAGGGCAGCCCAGATGTTGAGACATTGCCTGATTACAGTCTTTTCTTAGCTAATCCTTTAAAACAATAGACTGACAACCTTTAGGTTTGGTTTTTAGGTTTAGAGTGCACACACATGTAAGAGTTTACCTTTTGACTCTCTTTTTTTTTTTAATCCCTTTGAATGATTTTCCTTGACTTCAGACCCAGTCAGGGCTTGACAGGTAATCAGGCATAGTGGATCAAAGCATTTTTTTTTACTTTAACCAACTGCCCCATAAACGTCTCACATTCTATCATTTTCTGATCTTGGGCTGGCCCAATCACATTTGTTAACCTGCCATCCCGCCACATCATTGCATGCTTTCTTCAGCTCAGCGCCCACTCTTAGAGTAACTAAGAGAAACTGTAGTTTCTCTTAGTTGCATCTCATAGCCACAGCAAAACACCTGATTTATACTCTGAGTTTTGGTCACTGAGAACAGCGATGCACGCTTTGTTTTGGATGCTTCAGCCGGTTGCACTCATCCCCATTTTTTGCAACAGGGAGTTCAGTAAGGTAGAGTATGGAAGCCCATCCGTTTTACAACCATAAAGGCAAACATCACAATATAAACACATAAATGCTTATGAGGCCAGACATTGTAGTGTGAGGGCTTGGGTTAGGAATGCATTTTCTGCATTTCCTCTTCTTCTATAATAATACTCAACATCTTCATTTGTCATTGCAGCTTTGCATGTTCCAAGGAAATATGTCCTCTGCATTTAACCTGTTCCTCAGGGAGCAGTGGACTGCTGTGCAGCACATGTGGAGCATTTTGGGTCAGGGACCCAGATCGGCAGTCTGTGGGATTTAGACCCATGGACTAGCATCCTCCACCCCTTGCAAAAATATTAGACAGATTATACACTATAGAAGATTACTGATTCTTGACTATTTCTCTGAGAAAAAATTCTTCTTAAAGAGCTGTTCTTGAGTTTAGAGAAGTAGCTTTATATTCATGAGTTGCACTGTCTGCTCACAAACATTAGTCATGTTCAAATGTGACGCACAATTAGTCTTTGAAGGTATAATGGACAGTCTTTTTTCAGCTTCGAGTTCATCTATTGGTTGTCCCACATAACAATCGTGTGATATGCTCACCTAACACCAATGTGCGTTCTCGTTCCTTGACAGTTTCCTCTTGCCGCGCACACGCACTTCCAGTCTTTATGTATCCGGTGAGCTTTGGTTTCAGCCGTTGATTGTAGCTCCGCTGCTCTCACTATATACTTTGGAAATGACTGAGAGTCGCAAGAAAAAAACTGGCTTACAAGTTTTTGAGAAGAACAAAAAGGTCTCTAAAGAAAGAAATAAGACAGGAGTGTGTTTGGGAGATTCTTTCCAGCAATTCCCCCTGAGGAGAGGAAAAACAGGCAGGATTGTAAGCACACTGCACGCACATTATTCCAAAAGTTCTTATCCTCATTTCCATAAAAGTCGTCCACTAGACCTTTAAGAAACAAATCAAAATTGTTTTTTTACTACTACCCTTTTTAATATTTTTAATTAAAATTTGAACATATGCTGGATTTTTTAGTTGAATTCAAGGAAGTATGAATACCTGCTAAAAACCCCCCTCAAGTCCAATCATCGTGGCAGAGATTGGAACCAACTAAGACTGGGAAGGTAGGAAATAAAAATGACAGGAAAATGGGCCACAGGTCCCGGGGAGCGAGAATGAATCAGTCAGATGGTCTATCAACTTGTGTGTGCAGAATTACACCGTGCTCCTTTTACTCCGCACCCTCACCGAAATCCGCACCCATGTATTTATAGATGTGTGTCCGTTCAGATGAAGCAGACGCCTGTCAGGTGAATTCTCGGCTATTTGAACAGAACAGATGGCCGTCATTAACAGGACAGGGTCCAAATCATTCAGACTTAAACCGGTACAGGCTGTGACAGCTTTGCCCATCGCATTACAGCACAGCAGCAAACCATGTACTCATCACAATTCCCCGATCGATGAAGCGTTCATTCGGTGCTCCAACTGACAAATCGACTCCGCAGCCTCCGGCTCGCCTGCTCCTTCCTTCCTGGTTTTGGCTTGAGATGAAAATGGAAAAGATTTAGCCTCTCTTTGCATGTAAACCCACCCCTGTTTCCATAGCTTTGGGGTATTCAGTCTTTTGGATCGAACCTAGCAGTGCTTTGTTCAACCTAAGCATAGACAATGTGATTGCTGACTTCTTTAGGAGGACGTGGAGCAAAATAATACCATTAACTGTTTGGCTCCACTTGAGTGGAGAGGCCGACATTTACTTCCTCGGCATTGGGTTTTGCTTCCTCCTGTGAAAAGATGCTTATTTCTGCCTTTGTACACATGCACAGCAGGGGTGGCTGATAACAATGTTCCAATGAAAGTGAAGCTGACACGGTTGATATTTAAAGCAACACGACCGTGGCTCCTGCTCGCCTGCAAACTGCAGTGTGGTCCACTACAGTAGGGCAGGAAAATTTACCCTAAATGAAGCTATATGTTGGGGATCAAGTACCAGACAGCTACTCTAATTTATTACCAAATTGGCCCAATTAGCGGTAACCTCAGGCCATCATCCACATCCGCTCAGTGAATTACATGCACATTTGTCTGCGAAGGTGTGCTCACACTGCTATGACTAATCAGGAACCTCCGAGAACCTCTTTCACTATATGAGGAACCAATTGTCCTCTCTGTCATGTTCTGTCAGTTTAATTCCCCTGAGTGTTATTATGAAGGCGTTAATGGGCAAATGATCTTTTGGCTGCGTGGTGTACCCGTGCATCATTTAAACTGATGGATGTAGAGCCGCTAAAAGGAGCAGGCTGGAGATACTAAATGCTTCAAGTAATAAAAAAGGGAAGGTCCTCCATCTGTGGCTAGAAACATCTTCATCTCTTTATTTTATGAATAGCAGCTTCCATCTTTCTGATAGTTCGTAGATAATTATGTTATTGACAGAGAGGTTTGGCCCCAATGACAAGACACCATTAAATGTACAGCTGACAGGATGCTTAGTGACAGAGCTGTCAGCTGAGAGATATGTAGCCACAACTCGTGAGAAAGAAATACTTTAAAACAGGTTTTGGTGGTTCATCTCTATTTATTATGAAACCTTCTTGTCAAAAATATCATCAACAAAAGTTATTTAGATACATTTAAACTAAAGTAGAACAACTCCCAATTATTTGAATTGTATAGTTTTTAAAAACATTTTTAGACAGACACATACTTAAATCCTGTTCAAACAAGTCTAAAATTCTGACTAGTTCACACTTTCTGACTTTTACACATCAGAGATGAAAAAATACTCAATTATTTATTACCAAAAAAAAAAAAACATGACCGCATAGTGAGAAACTGAAATACCAAGAATCAGTCAGTTTGACTCTATTCAGTTTATTTGCTGCAAGTTAACAACAAATATCATGGAACTTTGCAAGAAAAACAGCTCAAATTCCTATCCGGTTGTATAGAATCATAGTTGGTCCTTTATATTAATCCTCTTAACGATCACACGGTCACAGGAGGTTGGTGTCCATCACCAGCTGTCATTGTGCACCATGAATGGGTTGCCAATCTATCACAGGGAAACACAGAGACACATGGGACAGTTCATGCATAAAATTCCAAACTAAGGGCAATTTAGAGAGGCTAATTTACCTAACATTAATGTTTTAGAGTGAGGAAAGAAGCTGTAGTACCTGAAGAAACCCACACATGAAAGGAGAAAACATCCAAACTGCACATAGGAGATGCTGAGGTTGGGAATAAATCCCACCTTGAAGGTGCCCCTGGCAAGGATTAAAACCCAGGACCCTCGTGCTGCAAGGCAAACGCACTAACAACCATACCACAGTTCAGCCATTTAAAACAAATACAGACCAATTCAATGCCAATTATAAGAAAATACATCAAATTCAGCTGATAAATTGTCATCCATCCATCCATCCATTTTCTGACCCGCTTAATCCCTCATTGTCAGTTGATTTAAAATTATGTCCCTAAGGAAGCTCATCTGATTACATCCAGTCATCCTAAACAAACCACTTCTTTTCAGTTATTGCAGTATTACGTGTTGGAATCCTCCTTCACAAAAAGAGATGTTAGGATTTGATTGGATCCCCTGGATTGGCAGACTGGGGTGGTGGTCCCCCTATTTAAAAAGGGGGACCGGAGGGTGTGTTCCAACTACAGAGGAATCACACTCTTAAGCCTCCCTGGTAAGGTCTATTCAGGGGTTCTGGAAAGGAGGGTCCGTCGGATAGTTGAATCTCGGATTCAGGAAGAGCAGTGTGGTTTTCGTCCTGGCCGTGGAACACTGGATCAGCTCTACACCCTCAGCAGGATTCATGTGCTTTGTGGATCTGGAGAAGGCATTCGACCGTGTCCCCCGAGGGATCCTGTGGAGGGTACTCCGGGAGTATGGAGTACCGGACCCTTTAATAAGGGCTGTCAGGTCTCTGTACGACCGGTGTCAGAGCTTGGTCCGCATTGCCGGCAGTAAGTCAGACTCGTTTCCGGTGAGAGTTGGACTCCGCCAAGGTTGCCCTTTGTCACCGATTCTGTTCATAACTTTTATGGACAGAATTTCTAGGCGCAGCCAAGGTGTTGAGGGGATCCGTTTTGGTGGCCTTAGGATTGCGTCTCTGCTATTCGCGGATGACGTGGTCCTATTGGCTTCATCAGGGCGTGATCTACAACTCTCACTGGAGCGGTTCGCAGCCGAGTGCGAAGCGGCCGGGATGAAAATCAGTGCCTCCAAATCCGAGACCATGGTCTTGAACCGGAAAAGGGTAGAGTGCCTTCTTCGGGTTGGGGAGGATGTGCTGCCCCTAGTGGAGGAGTTCAAGTATTTTGGGGTCTTGTTCACGAATGAGGAGAAGATGGAGCGGGAGATCGACAGGCGGATTGGTGCAGCGTCTGCTGTGAAGCGGGCGCTGTACCGATCCGTTGTGGTGAAGAGAGAGCTGAGCCAAAAGGCGAGGCTCTCGATTTACCGGTCGATCTACGTTCCTACCCTCATCTATGGTCACGAGCTTTGGGTCGTGACCGAAAGAACGAGATCCCGGATACAAGCGGCTGAAATGAGTTTTCTCCATAGTGTGTCTGGGCTCTCCCTTAGAGATAGGGTGAGGAGCTCAGTCATCCGGGGAGGACTCAGAGTAGAGCTGCTGCTCCTCCACATCGAGAGGAGCCAGTTGAGGTGGCTCGGGCATCTGGTTAGGATGCCTCCTGGACGCCTCCCTGGTGAGGTGTTCCGGGCATGTCCCACCGGGAGGAGGCCCAGGGGAAGACCCAGGACACGCTGGAGGGACTATGTCTCCCGGCTGGCCTGGGAACGCCTTGGGATTCCTCCGGAGGAGCTGGGGAGAGTGACGTCAGGGCCTCCCTACTGAAGCTGCTGCCCCCGCGACCTGACCCCGGATAAGCGGAAGAAGACGGACGGATTTGATTGATGAGTGGACATCAGGAAGCTTTGACAGTGAGTGATTTCTTTCAACCATGAAGTATTTTTTTTTTCAATTTTTAGAGTTTACCAAACCCACTGTGATCACCGTATTACACAATAACTCACACAAGGCACAAACTATTGCTATATGTGGGGATTCTTGTCACTTTTAAGCAGTGCAATGTACATACACAAATAAAAGTGGTTGTAGGTCATTGTTAGTTTTTTTGTTTTGTTTTGTTTTTGGAGCTATTTCATGGGTTAAAAAAAGTAGCTCTGCACCGACAGTCATTTCTTCATTCTCCTTTTTAATTCTGTATCTGTTAAGCTTCACGTTTAAGCTTAAAAAGAGTTTGTATCCAAAATAACTTTGATGAATTTTAAGGGTCAGGGTTAGAGAACATGTAGTTTGAGTAAATGAATGAATATTTGATGACACTGAAACAGCACCAGTCCTTGTAAGAGTTCCTCTAACAGACCACTCTGTGACACGCTGACATGTTTATTTGCATGTAAAGCTGATCAATGATGGGATTTATTACCAGGTGTGAATGTGATGTTCTTCAATTTTTATCCTGATCAGCTGAGATACAAGTTGATACTAGGGCTGAATGAGGTCTTAGTTCTGTGATAGACATAACCATGACCCCCCAGCCCCCAACATTTTGTCTTTCACGTCTCAAATATTGTTCCAGAGGGAAGATGGGGTGTGGATGCTTCCAGACCAAGCAGCTGGCATTGAGGAACCAATGTGGGGAAGAATCTAACCCACTAGCAGTAAAGTGGTGACCATGCATATAATGTGCCTCGAACATTTAACCTATTCTGTCAGATTAGCTTTGTGGGTTGAAAATTTAGATACTAGCTTTCACATTAGAGAGGTCTGGTTTTGTAATTGTGTATTTATCTAATTTATTTACTCTTTGCTAGGCTTCTATCTGCAGCTTCTTCTTACAGGTCACTTGTAGTAATTGATGCTGAAGCTCAAGTTCCTGTTCCCGCTGGTCAGACTCATTCATTATCGCCTTTTATTTCAGTATTCATAACCTGGGTCTTCCCGTATGGTAGTTTGTCAGTTGTGGTGCAACCTCTAAGCCAGGGATCACCAACATGGTGCCCCCTGGCACCAAGTAGCCCCCAAGGACCACATGTGGCGGCAACGAGCCTGATATAAAAAAAAAGCACAACCCACCACTGAGCTGCATCTAAAACTTAATTTTATTCTGATAGTCTTCCTGTTTATTCACACCTGCATTTATATAGATTTAAAAACAATATCTATAATAAAGCAAGAAAAATGTGTTTATTTTACAAAAGGTTAAGATGAACTCTGACTCTTCTAGTTCAGATGTCAGTACTGGTAGCCCTTCGTAAGACAAGCTCTCAGTTTCAAAAAGGTTGGTGACCCCTGATCTAAACAATACAGATAGCGTCTTTGCTCATTAAAAGGAATTATATGTGATACTGTAAACACGTTTATGTGTTCAATCTGGTGTCTATGTGTCTTGGATGTAAGCATTAGATGCTTTAATGTAGAGTCCCTGTTTGGAAGAGCTTGGCCTCTAAACATGAGTTTGATGAAAACTTTGTGACAATATTGCATTTACTAATTTTTGGAAGTATGATCCAACTACGTGTAAGTGACAAGGCTGTTACAGTTTCACCAGCAGATGTCACTAGTGAGTGATAAATGAAGCATAGAATAAAGAACCTTTTTCCAAAGCAAAGTGTTGGAAAGCTTCATTGCTTCATGAGGCTTCATTTGCCCATCACTATCTCAAAGGTTCTTTAATGGGTCAAACACCAAAAAATCCAGTAGAAACAGAGGAATCAAAAACAGATGCAGAGACAGGTCCAAATTGAAGCTGGATCAAAAACACTAGAAAGCTTAAGTCTAAGGGCAAAAGGCTGAAACCTTTCACTCTAAGAACAAAGACGAACTGGCAAAGGGAAGCTGCATCAGTGAGAACTAAATAGGCCAACAAACAAAGAAGAAGCACAAACTCCAGGTGAATGGCATTAGGCTGTGGCAGATCCTAATTGCAGGGAGGAATTTAGGAAGTGAAGCTGCCTAAAACGAGACAGGAAATGAGGACAAAATAAAACAGGAAGTGAAAACTCTAGGGTCACCTGTGGAGTACCACAGGGTTCAGTCCTTGGACCAATTCTCTTTACTATATATATGCTTCCGATCGGCAAAATTATCAGACAGCATGGGATTAATTTCCACTGTTATGCTGATGACACTCAGCTATATCTATCCATAAATCCCGATGAATCCAATCAATTACTTCGACTGCAGTCATGTCTTGATGACATCAAAGGCTGGATGACTTTAAATTTCCTGCATCTAAATTCTGACAAGACAGAAGTTGTAATCTTTGGGCCAGAGTCCTCAAAAAATAAACTTCTTAACCAATCACTTAATCTGGATGACATTAACTTGGCCTCTGGTAATAAAGTAAAAAACCTTGGTGTTATTTTTGACCAAGACATGTCATTTAAATCCCATATTAAACAGGTTTCCAGAGTTTCCTTTTTTCACCTCCGGAATATCGCCAAAATTAGAAACATTCTGTCCAGGAGTGATGCTGAAAAACTAGTCCATGCATTTGTTACTTCAAGGCTGGACTATTGTAATTCTTTACTATCAGGAAGTCCACAAAATGCAATTCAAAGTCTTCAGCTGATCCAAAATGCTGCAGCAAGAGTTCTGATGAAAATCAACAAGAGGGATCATATTTCTCCAATTTTAGCTTCCCTTCATTGGCTTCCTGTTAAATCAAGAATAGAATTTAAAATTCTTCTTCTAACGTATAAAGCCCTTAATAATCAAGCTCCATCATATATCAGAGCTCTGATTACTCCGTATGTTCCTAACAGAGCACTTCGCTCTCAGACTGCAGGTCTGCTGGTGGTTCCTAGAGTCTCTAAAAGTAGAATGGGAGGCAGATCCTTTAGCTATCAGGCTCCTCTCCTGTGGAACAAACTCCCAGTTTTGGTCTGTGAAGCAGACACCCTGTCTACTTTTAAGACTAATCTTAAAACCTTCCTTTTTGACAAAGCTTATAACTAGAGTGGCTCATGTTACTCTGAGCTACCTTTATAGTTTTGCTGCTATAGGCTTAGGCTACTGGAGGACATCAGGGCCTACTTTTCTCACTCTACTGATTTCTACTGTTCTCCAGTCTACTGTTCTCCAGATTTGCATTGCATTACATTGAAATGACTGTTGTAATTTCAGCTTTTAACTTTTTGTTCTCTCTCTTTTTTCTTCATAGTAGGTACACCTGGTCTGACGTTCTGTTGACTGTGAAATCATCCAGGGAGGACAGATCACCGACTATTACCATCTAATGTAGAACAGATTACTAGATCAATGTGTGCTTCTGTGCTTTTTTGTCTCTCTTGTTGTGTCTCTGCTCTGTCTTCTGTAACCCCAGTCGGTCGAGGCAGATGACCGTTCATACTGAGCCCGGTTCTGCCGGAGGTTTTTTTTTCCCGTTAATGGGTGGTTTTTCTTCCCACTGTCGCTTCATGCTTGCTCAGTATGAGGGATTGCAGCAAAGCCATGTACAATACAGACGACTCTCCCTGTGGCTCTACGGTTCCCCAGGAGTGAATGCTGCTTGTCGGGACTTTGATGCAATCAACTGGTTTCCTTATATAGGACATTTTGACCAATCTGTATAATCTGACCCAATCTGTATAATATGATTGAACTTGATTTTGTAAAGTGCCTTGAGATGACATGTTTCATGATTTGGCGCTATATAAATAAAATTGAATTGAATTGAATTGAATTGAAAAGAATATGCAACACAAGTGACTTCTATCTAATCAGGACTGCACCTCACAGTCTGGACTTTTTTACTTGATTGAGAGATAAAAACAGCATGTGTGAATCATGGATAAAAGTTATGATCTGAAGGGGACATTTCAGAGAAATACTAAACATTTTTTAGTAACTTTCCATAGAATGGGCCAATAAGACTCACAGTGGATTCTGCTGTTCATATCAAAAGGACGCAGTTAAACTAATTGTATAAACAAAATATTTTCAATGACAATCTACTAAATTTTTGGCTTCCCAACCTGTTTCTTTTAATAAAAAAAGGAAATATTCAGAAATATTGAAAATTGTATGGATAGTATTGGTCATCCCTACAAGTTACTTTTATCAACTGCTGCTTGTTTTCATTTTCCAAAAAAGCGTCTGGCCTCTCCCGGTGTTGTATTTGTAGTTTTGCACATCTGGTTCTTCCTGTAGACCATGTCTGACCCCAAAGCTGTAAAGCAGCTCAGATTTGGTAAATCAAATGAAGTTAGTAGTTTTATTTTGCCACAAAAATCAAGACCAAGCATTTGCACATCCCATTGTTTAATTTTTGAAATATTGTGTGCTATGCAAGATATAAGAGATGCAAGACAACATTATTTTTCAGGTATCTATTTAATGCATCACATTTCCTACAAACACATTATAGTAATGAATCTACAGGGATATATTCAACATAACACATTATAGTAATTTCAATCTTCACTTTTTGGATTATTAAAGTAATCTTAATATTTATTAATATAAATTAATATTTTCTGCATGTATTAGGTTTTGATTGTATTATGGTGTTCAAAACAGATTTTGAAAAGAAAGGAAGAATCAGTGTTTCACTAAGACCTCAAATAATTTTTAAAGAGAAAAGGTGCCTTTTAAAACCTTGTTTCAAATCCATTCTGTTACTATTAAAAATTATAATAAATATGACAGCACTGATGAAAAGTTATTATCTGCTCTGATTTTGTGTAGCATGTATTTAAATGTTTTGATTCAACAAGATGCACTGTTGTAACTCAAGACTTGAATAACCTGGGTGGTTTAGGGGTCATGATTGTATGTGTGGCAGCTGACCGTTGTTGAAGTTATTGGGTCAGAGTGGCCTTCATGGACTGACACTACAGATGGCTCATTAGGCTGAACCTTAATAAGACTGACACACACACACACACACACACACACACACACACGCACACACACACACACACACACACACACACACACACACACACACACACACACACACACACACACACACCATTTCAGTCTCATTTAAAATTAATTCTGAAAAAATCTCTCATACTATCATAATTAACTCTAATGTATAAAGGCTTACACATTTTCTCAGTATTACAACCAACTTTTTTGAAAACGTATGTAATACCAAAAAATGAAAAAATGATCAAATTTTCAAGCATTGATTTCATACTTGAAAACAAATTCCTTCACAAATGTCTGAAGGAAAGCTTAAAGAACATTGTTTTCAAAAAATGATTCTGAAAGGGAATCATATTTTTATCTGAGGGAAAACATCATATTATTATTTATGATAATACTGACATTAAATTTAAAGAAACCAATGTAGCTACCTGTGTAGCTTTGTATCAAAGTCAGACAGGATGTTGTGAAAAAAAAACCCTGCATGTTATCCAAAAACCATTTGAAATCACCTGCCAGTTGGAGATGTGTTTGTTGGAGTTCCATTCAGAAGAACTTTTAGATGCAGCAAAAAGCTGCTCTGAGGTTGGATGTTCAAAGTTCTGGCACCCAGGGTGATCCAAGCCTTTCAAACCAGCAGGCAAGGAAGGAAGAAACACATGAAAAATGGAAAAGGCAACTGGCCTCGATACTAAAACCAAAGAGGATGAACACACCTGGCCTCAATTATAAAGTCCACTTTATCTGCCAAGTTTGTGGATACAGCCAGGGAACTTTGGATTCCAACATACACATTGTGTAACAAACAGGCAGACAGTAAACTACAAGCAGGACTGCAAACATTATTCAGGGAAAAAGAACAGTATGTATAAGTATGTCTGTATGTCTGTATGTATGTAAGTATGTATGTATGTATGTATGTATGTATGTATGTATGTATGTATGTATGTATGTATGTATGTATGTATGTATGTATGTATGTATGTATGTATGTATGTATGTATGTATGTATGTATGTATGTATGTATGTATCTATCTATCTATCTATCTATCTATCTATCTATCTATCTATCTATCTATCTATCTATCTATTTAGATATAGATATAGATATAGATATAGATATAGATATATGTTTCTTTTTTCAGATAAGCTGGCTACCCTGAATGCTGGCCCTGGACCTGTACAGGTCATAGATGGATGGAAGGTCAGTCCTGACAATCCTCTCTGCAGCTCTAAATGTTTGCTGCAGTTTGGACCTGATTAGTTTTGTGGATGAGCAGAACATCACAGAGATAGATGATCACAAGACAGACTGAATGATGGCTGTGTAGAAGATGATCAGTAGCTCCTGAGTAAGGTTGTACTTCTTGAGCTGGGCCTTCATGTGGATGGTGTCATGTGTGAGAACCATCTCAGGTCCTGAGAGATGGTGGTTCCTAAGAAGATTAAGCCTGTTCTCACCAGCTCTTGATGCCATCCAGCCAAAACCCCTCCACCAGCCTAAGTCATAAATGGTCAACTGCTTACTCTGTCCCATGCATTGGGGACCCTTAGCACCATGGTCGTGGCTATGGGCTTCTTATCATATTCACAGAACTGTGTGCAGGTTGGCTGTGATGTGTGTCTGTCTCTTACCTCTTCCATGCAGGGTGTGACTGACAGAAGCAGGTCTGCTACTGCAGCTTGCCAGGATTAATCAGGAGGAGCTTGAAGAGCAGCAGAAATTCTGTGGGAGATACCAGAGCATTCACTCTGACAGTGAGGTGATCAGGCCTGCTCTCTGCTCTTGACAAAGAATCTTTAGTTCATATTCTAACCTTAGCCTTGTCCTTCCACTTTCAGGATCCCTTCCATATGCTTTCCAAGATAGCCTGTTCCTGTGCATAGCTTCCTGCCCTCCAGGACTCCTGAAAAAGTCCTCCTGTGATCTCCATAGTAAGTCTTTGCTCTGCTCCTTTGATCCTCCTCCTAAGCTGTCGGCACCATGGTGCTGAGATTGTGCTAAGCTGTCGGTCAACCGGTCCCACCTGTCGTCCACTCTCCAAACACTGACTGCTCCATGTTCCACCTCCGCTTGCAACAGAATAAACAAAGTACTAATCCCCATATCATCATCATCATCATCATCATCATCATCATCATCATCATCATCATCATCATCATCATCATCATCATCATCATCATCATCGTCATCATCATCACCACCACCATCCTCCGCTTCAGTGTGTCTGTAATTGTTGCTCTCTCAGGGGTCGGACTTCAAGCGAACACGACACTGTGCCTGTCTAGTTTTTACAATAATTTCTGAATTAAATGCTTTTATGTGTGTAAGCTAATACTTTAAGTAAAACAATAGAATAAACACAAGCAAACACATTTTCACATTGTGTGTGTGTGTTTGCGTGTGTGTCTTGCTGAAGTTTATTGCGCGCTAGTTCCGGTTGCATGGCTGCTATTTGACAGTTATTTATGTGCCAGTGTGTGTTTGCCTGTTTATGGACTGTCTGTGTGTAAAACTCTTGCCTGTAACAGTCAAGGTTGACAGAATCTTTGCTTGAAAATGTGTTGCTCATTAAACTGGCTCAACCTGTAAGGAGCAAACAAGGCCATCCTGCTTCATTACCTCTGTTACAACAACCATAAATAAACATGTAACACACATCGCCGCACCCATACCGAATGACAGAGGAATGTGTCATCATTCTGAAAAGTGTTCAATGCCCTCAATTAATAATAATAATAATAATAATAATCAACTTTATTTCTATAGCACCTTCCATCAAAGCCTAGCATTAACCAAAGGGCTTTACAAAATAAAATAGCACAAAAGAACAGTGCGTAGTAGGATTTCAAGCAGTAAACCAACACAAGGTAGCTCCTAATTGGGAAGTGGAAGAATATCGATACATGGTTTTCAAAAAACTGTCAGATACATGAAAAGGAAAGGTGTGGCATGAATGTTTGTTCAGGACCCTTTATTCTCATGTGCACCATGTATCACTTTCCTTCCACTTAACAATTATCCTCTACTTTGTGTCAGTCACATAAAATTTCATCAGACACATTAAAGAGGGTAGTTGAAACAGGAATAAGACTGGAATAGTTTTATGGGTGTAAATACTTTTGCAAAGAACTGTGGTCTTGAGATTGTCCTAAGCTTTCAGAAGTGTCACCACATCTAACATGTGGGTCTTCCTCACAGACCTGAGAAAGAATTTGTTTGGTTTTGTATTAAAAAGTAATTCAGAAGGCAGATAAAATGTGTTTTTTATAATCCATCTGTTGTTCAGGAAAGCTGTCTGGCAGCAGAGGAAACAACAACTTGTGTTTTCAGCCCTTTTATGATATGCTTAAAGGAGCAATAAACAATATTTCATCCCTGGGTGGTGCTTGAGCACTGTCTGTAGACCAAAGCAAGCCACACCTCTCTGCTCCAAGCAGCAACACAGACCCTACTTTCCCTTCTCATGCATCATCTGCTATGCTCATATTTGTAAAGGCCCAAAACACAGCAAAACAGCATCACAGAGAGCTGCGGTGACGTCCTACCATAGTCCCTCTGAAATATTACCTTTAGTTTTTCACAACATATTTTTCAGTTCTTTCTGTCTAAAATATTGAAATTTTGCTTTTTGCTCCTTTAACATTTAATCACTGCAATTCAACTGCCATAATCTCAATTTCTCTGAGATAATGAATAATCTTGTCTCTGCTTGTCTCTAGACCTCTATTGTATCTGGGAAAGATCAAAGAAGCACATCAGATATTTAAAGAGATTTCTTTCCTCCCACAGCTCACAAAGTGGCTCCTGAACATTTCCTTTAAGACATCTACATGATTATCTTGTAGACTGTAGACTAATGCTTACTGGAAACAAACACTAAAAAAGTTTACAACTGGCTGCAAAGAAAAAAAAGAGAAAATGTAATAAAATACAATTTATGAAGTAAAACATGATTTCAAACTGCCTGCACACACAAAGGGAGATACTCTGGACGACAAAAAGTGCAACAAAAGATCGATATATCATAAAATGTATAGAGTACAATCTAATATTAAATAGACAAATGTAATGATTCGGTCTGTTCCTGTCTGTTCCTGTGATATCCCTGCCGCAGTCTCATGACGTTACTCTCTCCCTGTTCCCTCTCTGCTCAGGTAATCAAGATCTGAGCAGTTACACCTGTGGCAGCTTCAATTAAGTGGAGTCGCTACACCTGGGAAGTGCACTATATATTTCAGCCTCTCCCAGCGTGTAACTGCCAGATTCTTGAAAGCCATTGTGTGAGTAAACAATCCAGCATTCCTTGATTGCTCAAGATCAATACCTTGATTGCCTGCCTGGTATTGATTGGTCTAGTTCCAGGGAATTCTCCTGCCTGTCTTACCCCTGTTGGCTTTTCCTGTTGGCTTCTGTGTCTTGACCATGATAACTGCTTCTCGACCACGTCTGCCTGTCTCTGCCCCTGTTTGGATACCTCTGCCTGTTGTGTGCCGATCATTACCGACTCAAGCCTGGACTTTGGATTCTCCCCCTGCCTCTGGCCCTTTGGAAACCTTAGCCTTTTTAACTGAGTAATAGTGTTTGACCCAAGCCTGGACTATTGATTCCCCTTCTGTCTTTGCCCTGCTCTCATATTACCAGAAGTGGATCAGTAAGTCAGTGATTCGGATCACCCAGGCGAAGCCCATGGATCCACGGATCAGAACCAGTACAACCTCCTGGCTACTCAAAAGGTTAGTGGCTTTTATTCAATGCTCACATCTTCACACCGAGTTGTTCCCAGCCACTAACCTTGTTCTGCTCCCCACAGTGGTTCCTGAGTGTGCTCCAGTCAGTTCCTGTTTCCGCTACACCAGTTTACACAATAAACCTTTTAAACATTATTCTGTGTCGGCTGAGTTATTGGGTCTCCAGATTCTGAGTTGTTACAGATGAAAGAAATCTTTTATCTTTACTGAATATATTGTCTGTGGTCTAATTCACTCTGAAAAATAGAGGCAAAGTATAACATACATAGTAGGAATTTGTTTTTACTTAGAGCCATTTTGAAGAACACAAGTTAGAAAATGCATGTTTGTGATCTTATTCAAATCCATCCATCCATTTTCCGACACGCTTATCCCTGTTGGGGTCGCGAGGGGTGCTTGTGCCTATTTCCAGCTGTCAATGGGCGAGAGGCGGGGTATACCCATCGCCAGTCTATCTTATTCAAATCATCTTTTTATTCAATGAAAATATGACATATAACAAATATTATACCTTTTTAGATAATCCTTTCGTTCCATGATCTACACAAGCTCTTCTCGCATAACAACCAACTGAAAGGTCCGAACAGAATGAAGTCAAAACACTAATAACACTCCCTGATCTGCCTCAGGAGGTAGTCACAAACCTCTGACCAGTATGAACTGTCAGGGGTGACATGGGGTTGGGAAACAAGTGTGATGCAGCGATATGATACAAAGTGAAGACAGGTGTAGAAGCAGTGATCCACATAAACCTCTACAGTCTGTCTGATCTATAATAAATATATTGTTGAGCAGAATCTGGTGCAGATAACATTCTGAGGAGGGTGCATAACAACATCAGTGAGGATCACCACATAGTGCTCAGCCATTTCCACTCATCTTAAACATCGCTCAGGTCAGGTGAATGCTGCGAGTTGTAAGCCTCATCTGTTGAGCTCCACAATCTCGACTGCAAAGGACTGATTTGTAAACTGCGAAAGGACAAAATTATCTGCTAAATCAACTTGTCCTCTTTGACCCTTTTTGACCAAAGGCTATTCTTAGTTGTCAAAGTTTACCTTTGCAGAGTATCATTTAATCAGTTATTTCTGAGAGGCCAGACTGTTGAAACCCACTTTTCCAAGTCCAGAGAGTCTACATATGCTACATAGGCATTAATCCCAATCAAGCTTTAATAGAGTGGATGAGATTGTTCATTATGAAAGGCTACTCCAAGTGCTTAGAAACTCAAATGTGTAAAAGAGGAACAGAAAAAATAAACCTTAAGATTTGGAGTTTGGATATTTTCTCACAATTGGCACTTCTGTGTCTTTTCCTTTAGGAGAACGAGTTTATCCCAAATTCAGAGACGGTTCTATAGTTTTATCCGATACTTACAGAAAGTCCTTTTTTGTGTCCAAATGAGGACCTACAGTGACTCAAAGAGGGGTTAACTGGTTTTATCCTTGAAACCTCAACACTTTAATACCGGCCTTTTAATGCATACTCTGAAAGGAACCAGAAAGTCCACAACACCTACGTTTCAAAGTGAAGGATGCTCACTGGAGAAAAACTCTCAGAAAAAAGTTTTTTATTTTCTTTTAATAAAGAAACAAAACAAATTTATTTTAAAACAATAACTAAAGACAGGTTTCTTTTTTCATAAGCGCCTCAACTTTTCCCTAACAGCAGCATTGCAGTGGAAACTTCAGAGGTTTATTAGACAACATCAGTGAACAAACAGCATCATGAAGATCAAGGAATGCAGCAGACAGGTCAAGGATAGTCATGGAGAATTTTGAAGCAGGGTTAGGCTATAAAACCATATCCATGGTACACTGTTAAATCTCTCATTCCAAAATGGAAAGAGTGTAAAAGAAATTGCAAAACCTACTGGGACATGGCAAAGAGAGCATTGATCAGAGAATTGGGTAATTCCAGTGGAGCCGCAGATCCATAGCTTCAGTGGGCAAATCTGTGGACAGGGAGCATTACAACCTCAAAGTCCAATGTATTCATTGAAAAGACCAACACAAAGTAGCAAATAATTGTGAAGTGGAAATAAAATCATTTTTGTTTTTACAAACAAACCTAGAAATTAAGGTTTGAATTTAAATTAAGCCCCCTTTACTCTGATGCCCCTCATCATGACCAGCGCAGCAAACAGCCTTTTATTCATCTACTTAGTAAATAGAGTCCTCTTTTCTTCTTTAATTCTTTTCCTGGATTTTTATGGCACTAGTAGCTAATTTCTTCTTACAAAGTAGGTTGACAGGAAATGGGGTTTGAGAGAGGGGGGAAGACATGTGGTAAATGCACTCAGACCAGAATCGAACCCGGGCCTCCATATATGGTCATGCTAACTACCCCTGCAGCATCGGAGCATGCCCAATAGAGTCCTTTAGTATAAATGCAGCTGTTCTGTGAATGCTTTAGGTGAAGGTTTGGGAACATTAGTGAACAGAAAGCATCACGAAAACCACAGAGCTCTCTTAAAATGGAAAAGATACAGCACAAGTGCAAACCTATCAAAACATGGCTTTTCACCTAAAATGACAAGCTGGATAAGAAGAGGGCTTATCAAGGAAGCAGCCAAGTGGGCCATTATAAATCTGTTGAAGCAGCAAAGATCTATAGCTCAACAGGAAGAATCTGTTGAATGTTCAAATATTGGTTTTGCACCCTGTAAAATCTGGCCTTTAACGAGGGGTATCAACAAGAAAGCTATGTTTGAAGGAAAGAGGACCACACAAAGTCATTTGGAGCGTTCGCACAATCTATGTAGGGTACAAAGCAAACATGTAGAAGAAGGTGCTCTGACCACAGTCATTATTCTGAGTTGTTTGTTTTTTATTTCCTTATGGCTCAACTTTCTCTGTTCTTTATTGTTTAGAATTTCCCTTTTCAGATTATCTTCTAGCTTCCTAGTTTCTCTGTTGTCCTTATTCTTGAAGTTATTTCTGTTTAGTACCTGTCACACTTTGTTGTGATCTGTTAGATTTGTCTCATTATCGCTGTCACACTCTTATATTTTGTTTAGACTCAGCCACTGCCTGTCAGGACTCAGCCAGCAGGACCGAGTAGCTTGCTGCCGGTTCTGCTGCACTTGTTTCTTTCCACAGGTGTTCGGTGTTGACCAAGGGGGCGGAGCCCACACACCTGCGGATGGTTGAGCAGCACCAGACAGCTCCATTTAAACAGCTCACAGACAGCAGGAAGATGCCAGAGTGTTACCGTCGTGGTATGCAACCAAGCCGTAGCCTCCAGCTCTGCAAACCCTCGGTGAAAACATTAAGATTGTCTTACCTTGTGTCTCCCAGGTTCCTCTGCGTGTTTCGAAGTCCTCCTCCCGTGTCTGACTCCTCAAGGACGTTCACTCGTGCTGGCTCCTGTTCCTGGTTCTCCACCGAGTTCCTCTCAAGTCAGTTCCTCATCCTCGGACCCCCACCTTCTTCAGACATCTACTGGTCTCTCCTGCTGTTCTGGACCCTGGATATCTTGGTGCTGCTCGGACCCACCTCTGCCTCCGCTCTCTGGTCTCCCCGACACCTGTGGCTCCACCTAACAAGCGCTGAGCCTCACTGCCTCCTCCCCGGTTTGGTTTCCCTGCTAAGTGGTAAGCTTACGTCCAGCAGCACTCTCCCCTCGCTCCCCTTCTGTAGCTAATCCATCTCTCCTTCCCCTAGATTGATCCGGTTCCCCGTCCTCCTGGTTCTCGTTCCGATCCAGTTCGGCGTAGTCCAGCCATCCCAGTTACCTTACTAATAAAACCTTTTTCTATATCTACCTGTTTGTCGAGTGTATTCTGCATGTGGGCGAAACATCTCAAGCCGAACACGACAGAAGAACACTCTGGCCAAACAAATCCCACAGATACACTCGGGCAAACATTAACAGCACAACAGGATCAGATTCGGGGGTTAGAAGCCGCGGTAGTGGGCTTACAAGGCCAGCTACAGGGTTTAGCCACCCAGCTAAATCAGTTCGTGGGTTTAGTTAGTACTAACTTTCAACCAGCCCCTTCCGCGTCCTCCAGCTCCTCCCCTGAACCGACGTCAGCAGTTACGTCCCCGCCTGTAAGTGAGTCTTCCTCGCCGTCCCCGGAGAAGTACTCTGGAGAGGCTGGAGAATGTGGCGGTTTTCTTTTTCAATGTTCCCTTGTGTTTAATCGATCCCCTCGTACATTTTCACATGACTATGCTAAGATATCATTTATCTTACGGCTTTTAACGGGCCGAGCACTGAGGTGGGCTGAGTCCCGTTTTCCGGACTGTCAGCAGTTCGGTTGCACTTTCAACAACTTTATTACGGAGTTTAAAACAGTTTTTGCTGCTGAGTCAGATGAGGCTCAGGATTCCCAACGACTACTTACCTTACGTCAGCGGGGCAGACGGGTAGCGGACTACGCCATTGAGTTCCGTACAGTGGCGGCGGCTGCTGGCTGGGAACAGCGAGCACTTACGTCCGTTTTTCTCCAGTCCTTAGATGAGTCCCTTAAGGACGAACTCGCGCGTGTTGAACGACCCGACACTTTTAATGATTTCATCGCTCTGGCGGTCAGATTGGACAACCGTTTACGGGCGCGCAGTAAGAGCCGCCTCGAGCGACCGCCAGTTTTTCGACCGGCTCTTAGCGAGCGAACCCCCACCAGATCCGCTGTAGCGCCTCCCTCTCCACCAGAGTCTATGCAGTTGGGCCGCGTTCGACTTACGCCCGACGAAAGGCAACAACGTATGAGCTCTAGGCTCTGCCTGTATTGTGCTTCCCCTGCTCATTTCATTAAAGATTGCCCCGATCGGCCAAAAGAACAGGTCCGTCGGTTGTAGAGGAGAGACCAACGGACCCACACCAGTTATCTCCTCCACGCCTTTGTTTGCCTGCCGTGGTCGTTTCTGGCCGAGATACGTTTAAGATGTCAGCTTTAATTGATTCAGGTTGTGACTTCAACCTAGTAGATAGAGCATTCGTTCAACAGGCCGGAATCGAAACGGTTGCCCTTAGCTCACCCCTCCAGGTTTCTGCCCTGGATGGGGGAGATCTTCCGAGGATCACTCACAAGACAGTTCCAGTAGAACTCGTAGTTTCTGGTAATCACCATGAACGGGTTTCTTTCCTCATTTTTCCGGTTAAGCAGGCACCCGTGGTTCTAGGTTTCCCGTGGCTTCAACATCATAACCCGCAGATCAATTGGGCCGGCCGTAGGGTAGAGACCTGGTCAACTAATTGTCACGCCAATTGTTTACAGTCGGCTGTTCCGTCACCTCAGTCCCCCGTTCTGCCCTGCGCCCAGGTAGACCCCGATGTTTTGAAGTTAGTGCCGAGACAATATCACGACCTGGGGCAGGTTTTTAGTAAGGAGCAGGCTAGTTCTCTTCCCCCGCACCGCCCGTATGACTGTGCTATTGACTTCCTGCCCGGTGCCCCGTTGCCATCCAGCCGCCTGTATAACATTTCCCAGAGCGAACGCCTTGCTTTAGAGAAGTATGTTAAGGAGTCCCTAGCCGCAGGTCTTATACGCACCTCGTCTTCTCCGCTAGGGGCAGGGTTTTTCTTTGTGGGCAAAAAGGATGGTTCCCTTCGGCCCTGCATAGACTACCGTGGCTTAAACGCCATCACTGTTAAGAATAAGTACCCTCTCCCGCTCCTCTCCTCTGCATTAGAACCAGTTCAATCAGCCACCGTCTTTACTAAGCTGGACTTACGTAATGCTTACCACTTAGTGCGGATCCGCCGGGGAGATGAGTGGAAGACAGCATTCAAGACACCACTTGGACATTTTGAGTACCAGGTCATGCCATTCGGCCTGTGCAATGCTCCTGCAGTTTTCCAGGCCCTGGTTAACGATGTTCTGAGAGATTTCCTTAATGTTTTTGTTTTTGTCTATTTGGATGACATTTTGATTTACTCCCGTGACCCATCAGAACATCACAAGCACGTCCGACAAGTCCTCCAACGTCTCCTCGAAAACAGACTCTTCGTCAAAGCCGAGAAATGTGAGTTCCATAAATCCTCCGTCACCTTCCTTGGACTCATCCTGGAGGGGGGCCAAGTGCGATCTGACCCCGAGAAGATCCGCGCAGTTCTCGAGTGGCCCAAACCCGGATCCAGAAGAGACCTCCAGCGCTTCCTGGGCTTCGCCAATTTTTATAGAAGATTTTTTCGTGGGTACAGTCAGATCGCCGCCCCTCTTCACGCACTCACTTCCACCAAAATCCCTTTCATCTGGACTCCTGACGCGGACTTAGCCTTCGTCAGTCTCAAGAACCAGTTCTCCCAAGCACCCATCCTCATCTACCCTGACCCTTCCAAGCAGTACATTGTCGAGATCGACGCCTCCGACACAGGTGTGGGAGCCGTCCTATCGCAGGTGTCCACGGCAGACCAGAAGCTCCATCCGTGTGCCTACTTCTCCAGGCGTTTGTCCCCGGCGGAGAGAAATTACGACGTCGGGGACAGAGAGCTATTGGCCATCAAGCTCGCCCTGGAGGAGTGGCGACATTGGTTGGAGGGTTCCGAGCAGCCGGTCCTCATCTGGACGGACCATAAGAACCTGGAATACATCCAAACTGCCAGAAGATTAAATCCCCGTCAAGCCCGCTGGTCTCTGTTTTTCTCCCGTTTCAATCTCACCATCTCCTATCGCCCTGGGTCCAAGAACGTCAAGCCGGACGCCCTGTCCCGTCTGTACACCTCCCCCGACTCCGAGAAGGAACCAGCAGCCATCATACCCCCCTCCTGTGTGCTTGGAGCTCTACAGTGGGAGGTCCAGGATCTCATCACCCGTGCCCTGCCTACAGACCCAGACCCCGGAACCGGTCCACCGAATCGTACCTACGTACCTCTCTCAGTAAGATCTCAAGTTATTCAATGGGCTCACTCAGAGAAGTTCTCTGCTCATCCCGGAATCCATCGCACTCAGACTCTCATCGCCCGAAGTTTTTGGTGGCCCACTTTGTTCCAGGACGTTAAGCAGTTTGTTCTCTCCTGTCCCATATGCGCACAAAATAAGCCATCTAACAGACCTCCCGCCGGCCTCCTTCAGCCCTTACCAGTTCCCGAACGTCCCTGGTCCCACATTGCACTAGATTTTGTTACCGGACTCCCCTCCTCCCAAGGCATGTCAGTCATTCTCACTGTGGTCGACCGATTCTCCAAGGCCTGTCATCTCATTTCACTCCGCAAGCTCCCCTCCGCTCTCCTTACGGCCCAGCTCCTGGTTAAACATGTTTTTCGACTTCACGGAATTCCTCGGGAGATCCTGTCTGACCGTGGTCCCCAGTTTACATCTCGGGTATGGAAGGAGTTTGCCGCGGCCCTTGGGGCCCGGTATACTCTGACCTCAGGTTACCACCCTCAGACCAACGGTCAGACAGAGAGGATGAACCAGGAGCTGGAGACCGCCCTCCGTTGCCTCACATCCAAGAACCCCACTGAATGGAATAAATATCTCCCCTGGATTGAGTATGCTCACAACAGTCACGTTTCCTCTGCCACTGGTCACTCACCCTTCGAGATCTCCCTAGGATACCAACCACCACTCCTTCCCGAGAACAATCACCAAATCACCATTCCATCTGTGCAAGACCACATCACCCGTTGCCGTCAGATCTGGACCCAGGCAAACCAAGCCCTTCATGAAACCGCTGAGCAGAATCGTCGGTTCGCTGACCAGAGGCGGATTCCAGCCCCCACCTACCACCCGGGTCAGCAAGTCTGGTTGTCCACCCGAGACCTCCCCTCCCGAGCAGCCGCACGAAAATTATCTCCCCGATTCACCGGTCCATATGAAATCACCTCAGTCATCAGTCCCACCACTGTTCGTCTTCGTCTCCCGTCCCACTCCCGTGTACACCCAACCTTCCATGTCTCACAGATCAAGCCCGTTGTGTCAAGTCCCTTGTGCCCTCCGGCCGAACCCCCTCCACCCACCCAGGACCATCAGGGACGTGTGATCCAAAGGATCGTGGCCTCCCGTCCACGAGGTAGAGGTGTCCAATACCTCGTGGATTGGGTTGGTCGCGGTCCGGAGGATCGGTCCTGGCTCCCTGGCTCCTCCATCCCGGACCAATCACTGATCGACGCCTTCATCGCCTCTCGTCCTTCTACTTCCTCTTCTGGGTCGCCGGGTGGCGACCCTTGAGGGGGGGGTGGTGTCAGGACTCAGCCAGCAGGACCGAGTAGCTTGCTGCCGGTTCTGCTGCACTTGTTTCTTTCCACAGGTGTTCGGTGTTGACCAAGGGGGCGGAGCCCACACACCTGCGGATGGTTGAGCAGCACCAGACAGCTCCATTTAAACAGCTCACAGACAGCAGGAAGATGCCAGAGTGTTACCGTCGTGGTATGCAACCAAGCCGTAGCCTCCAGCTCTGCAAACCCTCGGTGAAAACATTAAGATTGTCTTACCTTGTGTCTCCCAGGTTCCTCTGCGTGTTTCGAAGTCCTCCTCCCGTGTCTGACTCCTCAAGGACGTTCACTCGTGCTGGCTCCTGTTCCTGGTTCTCCACCGAGTTCCTCTCAAGTCAGTTCCTCATCCTCGGACCCCCACCTTCTTCAGACATCTACTGGTGTCTCCTGCTGTTCTGGACCCTGGATATCTTGGTGCTGCTCGGACCCACCTCTGCCTCCGCTCTCTGGTCTCCCCGACACCTGTGGCTCCACCTAACAAGCGCTGAGCCTCACTGCCTCCTCCCCGGTTTGGTTTCCCTGCTAAGTGGTAAGCTTACGTCCAGCAGCACTCTCCCCTCGCTCCCCTTCTGTAGCTAATCCATCTCTCCTTCCCCTAGATTGATCCGGTTCCCCGTCCTCCTGGTTCTCGTTCCGATCCAGTTCGGCGTAGTCCAGCCATCCCAGTTACCTTACTAATAAAACCTTTTTCTATATCTACCTGTTTGTCGAGCGTATTCTGCATGTGGGCGAAACATCTCAAGCCGAACACGACACTGCCACCTTAATCAATGTCATTCAATCCACCTGTTTATACCAATCGGTTTCCTTGTTTTGCCAAGTCAAATATATACTGGTCAGTTTAATTCACTCCTCGCACATGAATACTGTTGCCATGTCACGGCTGCTGGGTTCACAGTAGTTTGTTTCGTGCCAAACCTCTTCTCGCCTGCCTTTTTCTGTAAGTGTTTACCTTATTAAACCTATTTTCAAGTCAGCGCGCTGCCTCTGCCTGCCTGTCTGCACTTAGGTCCCACTCCATGAAACACACCTTGACAACCATATGAGACCGAAGTTAAACCTTTTGGCCTGCATGCAAACAGAATGTGTGAACAAATAAATTACCACTGCGAATCCCCCTGGAAAATACAGTCCACATATTAAAACTCGGGTGGTGGTAGCCAGGCATGTGCACAGACATTTTTGGAGGCAGGTGCTCCAAAAATCGAGGAGGGAGGTGTTTGCGAGGGCTGTGGATCAGGCAGGTGCAGTTCTCACAAGAACTCAAATAATTGCCCTTTAGATATCAAAATACTTTTTGGGGTAATATTTATTTTTAACTGTTGATGAATAAAGAAATAAATTGTGTTCTAGTAGAAAGGGCACTTTTCTCATCTTGTGCAAGAGGGTAATTGCTTATATGCATCACTGGGGGTCTATCTGTGCACATGCCTGGAGGCAGCATCATGCTGTGGGGATGCTGCAGCATAAATAGAGCTAAATATAAGTAAATCCTGGAATGACACTAGCTGGAGACTGCAAAAAGACATATGACCGGATTACAGGTTCACCTTCCAGTAGGAAAAAAGCCCTAGACATATGTTTAAAGCTATAATTGAAGATATCAGATCAAAACATATTCATGTGTTAGAATATCCTAGTCAAACTCAGAACTTTAACCTGTTAACCTAATCTCACTTGATGAAGTGTTTACATCTAGTTTATATACAAAGACAATCCTTTACATTTACACCCCCAAATGCATGATTCTCCTCTATGCTTCTTTCACTTTAAATGTGTTAAAGTCTGCAGTGGGAAACATTAAAGTTAATCTTAGCAGCTACTGAAGTTTAAACAGTGTTCATCCTTCCCCTCTCACAGACATCCCTGGAAATTGACTCAAGGTCTGTGAAATCGAGGAGGTGGTTAAGAGAAAACACACTGATTCCATCTTAAAGCTGCGGTTGTTTGGGCTGCGGCTAATGTGCCCGAGTGCTGGGAGAGGGACTCCGGAGATGCTTGGTTACTGAGTGTAATGAAAGCTTCATTTTCTCTGCTTCTGGATCCAGCTCAGCACATCCATCACCAGGAGCTCCATCAAAGTGAGACAGTGGGGCAAAAGTGAGCCCCCCCCCCTCGCCACTGCTTTCCCATCTCTGACAATAAAAGAACTAATAATAGGACATTGCTGGACATTATCACAGAGGGAGAAAAATGTACCAGGATGACTTGATGGAGCAACCAACTTCACGCCCAGAGATCAGGTGTGATCTAATGAGGTGGGTGAACTGTCAGGATCCAAACATCCATCTGTCACTCCTGGAAATCATCCCATTCTCCCAGAATCCAGTCAGACCTTTTCAAATCATATTTACACATTTTAGCATTTTACTGTGTGTCTCTTCGTGAGTGACAGTAGTATCCTAATAAGAGTTATCTCTTGTGAATAAAAAAAAAGGAAGGTGTAGATGGTGAAAGAAGCTACAGAGGCTTCAGGGAACTTGGCAGGGACTCCACTGCAGCACTAATGAACCCTGACTTACCTGACCTCTCAGGGCTCCTGAGAGTGTTAACAGACACAGACACACTGCAGCCAATTATACTTGACCCAAGACAAGGAGAAAATTACCAGGTGTATCTGTCACGAGGAGGGATGAGCTTTTAATGAGTCGGTGGCTAAATAAAGAAAAGGACAGAATTTTATTATCACCTTTCACTCAATGAAAAACAGTTTAGCAGCTTTCATGTGGCAGTGGGAATGTTGCACACTTTAAAAAAAAAAAAAGAGTACAGGAAATAACACACAACACAAATTTTTACTGCATTCTGTCCACAAGGTGTCTTTGAGTGATAGGGGTGATTGACGGAATATAAACTGTTTTTTGAATTTGTTGAATTTTTCCAGACAGAAATGGACAGAACAGAATATGTCTGGGGTGAGTGGAGACTGTTGCATCGGCGCTGTCTTTCCTCTGGAGTCTGGAAATGTAAATGTCTGTCAGAAAGGATAGCTGTGATCCAACGATGCGGTCGGCTGCCCTCACCACCTACTGGAAGTTCGTCCTGTTCTCCTGTCAGCAGCTGGAGAACCACGTAGCACAACCATACACCATGCTGCTCTCTATCGCTGACTTGTAGACGTTCATGAGGTGCTGGTGAGATAGGTGAGTGCACTTTAACTTCCTGAGGAAATAAAGTGGAAGCCCAGGAACTTGCAGTTATTAGCTCTCTCATCCTCCGCGCTGTGTATCAACGGGGAAGTGTGTATGGTGCGGTTAGATTTCCCGAAGTCCCCAGTTGCTTCTTTTGCATTCGAAATGTTGAGGTCCAGGTTATTTTTCCAACATAGTCTCAAGTGCTGACCCTCCTCTCTGTATGCTGACCTGTTCTTATCAGAAATGAGACCTACCACAGTGGTGTCATGGGCAAACTCGACTATGGTGTTGGTGGAGCAGATGGGGGAACAGTCATGAGTGAATACTAAATGAAGAATGGGACTGGGAACGCAAACCTGGGGAAGTCTCTGAGTTCAGGATGAGGGTTGATGACGTGTGCTTGTCCATCCAGGCGGTCTGTGGTTTGTTCCTGAGGAAATCCAGAATCCACCCACACAGTGAAATGCTCAGGCTCAGGTCAGTCAGTTTACTAACCAGTTTATGGGAAACAGAGGCTGAACTGAAGTCAACAAACAGCATCCTGACATAGGTGTACTACTTTATGTGTGAAGGGCTTCATTGAACAGGACGTCCTTCAGACAGATTTTTGATTGAATGATTAGGAGAATGTGTAATTTAGCACATCAAGGGTGCATATTCATGATGTCTAAATACCTTTAATTTTGATGCAGCATCAAATTTACACAAATTTTGAAAAAAGAGAAGAGGGAGGAATGGTACCTTTTCCAAAATTTTAGTCCCTTGCAAATCAAATTCAAAGGGGACATATCATACAAAATCCACTTTTTAGCCCTTAAATTTGGAGTCTCCAGGGCTGCAGATAATTCAAATTTAATCTGTCCCAGTGCTGCATAGATATCCTTTTATTTTTTGGGTCATATTTTTCAAGCTGTTTTTACACTATTACATAATATATAACAATATTTGCAGTGGAAGTAATAAACAAGGTCATGGTCTTCAGCTTACCAATTTCGTAAATGCACATTTTTATTTCTCTGAGTGATTTTGTAGTTCAAGTTCAAGGATGTTGTAGCTACAAGTGGATAGGTGTGCGGTTGTGCATAATACAAAAAATGACTGAATGAGGCGACATGGAACACTCTGCGACCCGGAAGGGGGCGGGGTGTGAAGGGCCTCCTTCAGATTTAAAGAGACCGCACCAAAATGAGTTGCTCTCAGTCGTACCTCAGAACAGGGGTAAAAAGGAGGAATATGAGGGGAAATTAAGGAGGAATTCAGATGAAAGCTTTGCCGTTCCACTTTATATAGACCACAACTGAATGAATTCAATGTGAAAAGTAAGAACTGAAAGGCATGATATGTCCTCTTTAAAAGTGTGTCCCAATTGGTTAAAAGGATGTCCTGCAAACTATTATTTCCATTATCATTAGGATAATAGGTGATCTGCTAAAAAGAGCTTAGATCTTTCAAAATCTGTTGCATAATGTTGTCAGAAGTTCCAGGGAGTTTGAAGATATTTCACTGTGCAAAGGGCAAAGATAGAAACTACTACATGAATGTCAAGCTATCAGGCAGCATGACAGGAGAAACTGTCATGAAAAGTGGGCCACCGGGGAAACTTTGGAAAACTGCCAACTTCCAATATAATCCAGTGCTGCATGAGGAAACGTATCCTGAAATTGAATTACACAAAGAGAAAGTTATGCATTGTATAGGAGCAGAAAAAGTGCTGAGCTCTGCAGGTATGAGCTCATTTCTGATAAAGGTCAAAGTAAGTTTTTTTTTTTCCTGCAGACCTGTAGAAGCATTTAGACATTTTAAATCAAGTCAATTTAGTGCTATGGTTATTAAGGACAGTTTTCTAACAAGTATTAATGTAATCAACATTATCTTTGTTTTTAGTCTTTTAGTGAGGCTGTGATTGCTCTCTGTATTTTGTTACCCTTATGGATTTATGTTTAAGTTCTGCTTAGGATCTTTCTTTTATGTCATTTATTGCCATAGCTCACTGATGTCCTCACCTGTTTTGTTTTTAGCTCCTTATTTCACCTCCTGTTCCCCATTCCTAATAAATACAGTTTGCGTTTACCCATCACACCTTCCAGCATAAGCTCTACTTTTCTTAGAGAAGAGAGAAGCCCGCGTTACTTAACAGTAGGTGGGAGATGGATCTCCACGCATTCAGATATTCTGGATTGTTGCCAAAAAACTCAGTTTTTCCTCTCATCTGAACCATTCCATCAGTCCTGGTTAAAGTCCCTGAGTTTAGCAAATGTCACTCACTTAACTCTGGGCAGAACAACCTGCTGTCATATAGATATCATCTTATGGTTATTATGAGACTTGGGGACTACAAGGGGCGAGCCTTTGGTGCAGTTCTCTACTGTAAATTGCTTTGAGAATCAATAACTAAGGGTCCTCAAATAAGAAAAATTGGTTCTGTTGTCACTTAATATTTATAACCCAGTAGTAAAGTCATATATAACAAAGGTTACCGGACAGTCTGATCATCTTAAAAGGAAAGTGTAAATACTGAATAAAATACTAATGACATATTAGGTTGGATTTAATTTTTGCAAATTAGGGGTGTTTAAAAATACTTTACTGAATTATTTTTCTTAAAGCCCCAGTGTGTAAGATTTTCACACTGGTGCACCACCTAGTGGTGCACTAAATGAATTACAAACGACCTCGCCGTTGAGTGCGTAATAACTACTATGGAATTTGGGGAGTATCATAATTGTGACAATGTACACATGTCCTCCATATATTAGCTACTGCTAATAGCTAGTAGCTACGGTGATCGTGTGAAATGGTTTTTGGCATTGTTGCTACGTCTGCTTGTTTTTTTTCTAAAGTTGCTTTTAGTCGCTTATTTGGTCTCTAAAAAGCAACTATAAACACCAGTAAAGAGACCAGATCTTGCTGCACACTACAGACAGTGAAACGGCCGGCTGATGTCCCTCCGCCCATCCGCGTACACATACTCCCCGAGAGGGAGAGAAGACAAACAAGCTAGAAGCCAGTGCTGGGAGGACAGAGTAGTTGCTGCACTACAGAGGAAGCGGACCCAGAATTCAGCCAGACCAGCAGAGGTTCAGATCAGGTTCTTTATTAACAAAAATCAAAGACTGGGGCAAAAACCAAAAAGACCTCACAACCAAAAGACGGGACAAAAATAAACAGACTAGCTGGACAGGCAGGGCAAGAACAGACAGAAACAGCATGGCTCAGATCACTGGAGACAAGGGGTCAAAAATCCAAAAGCAAACCAATAAACAGCAACTTGCAGGAGGAGACTCACCCATACTCAAACAGACGACCTGGCACTGATGTCTGGTCTCAACAGTTTATATGGAGGTGGAAGCAGGTGAAACCGGTAAGAGGTGATTGCAGCAGGGGTGGAGTTAGGCAGGTGTGCAGAATAAGTAATTAGACCAGACATCAGTGCTGAGGCTCAAAAAAAGAACAGATAAAAAAAAAACAAACCTAAACTAAAAAGCTGATGAAGACATAACAGGATATCCATAAATAAAACCCCAGACCAAAACACTCAAAGTAACCAGAGAAACTAAAGCAGGAGAGTAAAATAATTCAAAAATAAAACCAGAACAGAAGCCAGAATATTACAACACTGTCCTGTTTCTTGCATAACGGCAAAATAAACTTTGCTGTTATATTGAATTAACTTACCTGTCCAGCAGACAGCCTGCAACCTCTGCATCCGTTTTGAATCCCTGCTTTCTCATGAATGATCTCCACCTGGTAATAATAGCTTTGCCAATATAGACTTGCATTTTCTCCCAGTTTTTATTTTCTTGGTAACTTTTTCTTCCCGCTCGCTGGGCAAATAGTATTTATAGTCCTCCATTTCAACATAAAACAGCAAAAATAATTAGCTATGGTCCTCTTTTCTTGTTTTATAATCTTTCTCCACTGACAGCATGTCCTCATATAGAAGACAGATAGGGAAACGCATATGGCTGACAAGTTTGTCTCCTTTCAGCAGCTGAAATCACAAATTGCGAGGCAACATTGCGCCTCCCAGTGGGTGTACCACTATTTATAAACTACTAGTTATGAGAAGGCTTTCATTTTTGACATCATTAGACTTTGCCAGAATATGTATTTATAAAAGCAATACTTCAGTTTTGCTAATTAAAAGCCAAATTAGTTACACACTGCCCCTTTAAGGTATGATGTGTTCCCCACTAAATAAATGTACTGAGAATAAAGACATGTTTTTTTTTAAAGTTAGAGTCCAAATGTACAAAATAAAAAGCTGAAGGCATGGTATTGATCCATGACAAACATCTTGATAAGAGACAGAGTGAGAGAAGAACAGAGCAAGAATAAAATCAGAGTTGTGTGTTTGAAACCCAAAACTTGATCAAATCAAAGCATCAGGATTCTGACAAGTGTCAAGACTTGAGAAATATCTACAGGGTTACAACTTCTGTGAGCCACAATTTAGATAAAAAAAAATCCTTCTTCTGTCTGAGGGCCTTCAGTTCCTATAGCAGAAATGACTGAATAATGAAGAAGTGTATACTAAAATGTCAAAATCTTTCTTGGCTTCATGATTTTATCACTTTTTACTGTAAGTCATTGTGTTATATTTTTGTCAAGTTTGCACAATACAATTTGTTAAGCTTTAAGTCTCCACGAATCTGATAAACAGTCAATTAAAAGAATACAGTACACCACCTCTCGTGAAAATTTGCCTACATTAAAAAAACAAAGCTGAAACCTCCTCTGAACACCACAATAAAAAAATATTTTCTGAATTCTCTGCAGAGCCCTACAGTGTTTACAAAGATACTATCTGCTGAAAAAATAAAACTGCAGCATGTACAGCAGCTCTGTTGCATATGAGGGGGTCTGAAATAAACTGATCACGGTGTCATGTCAGAGGACATACATAATAGATAAGGGTTTGCTCTGCTCAGTATGCTGCTGTGTGGAAACTGCAGCTGTTCCGAAGAAAATAAACACTTTAGATTCAGATTGAGAAAGCTAGAAAGCAGCTTTGAAAAACACATTGCAGAAACCGTAATGCTGTGATAATGGAGACAGGGTGTAGTGTGGAAATGAGAATGACCCATATTTACCTCCATCAGACAGTTTTATTGTGACTTGCAGCTGTGTGCACACAGATATAACAACCGATAGACAATCACAGAGAAAACCCACTGACCCACTGGTTTATATTTCGTTGTTTGTAAGTATTCCTAATGTTCCTGATCTAACTCAAAATCTTTCACAAGGACACAATGTTTGCAACTAAACTAAAGATACAAAAAATGTGAAAAGTGTGTCAAGTATTTTTCCTCCTCTGAGGATTTTGAACCTCATGTCTTTGTGGGTGGAGGTATTACAATCTCCTTTACCTCCTCCTCTGCACTCCCAGGGGATCCTGTCACTCCCACCGTCTCCCATCGATACCGAAACTCTTCTTCTCATCACGCTGGAGACCCAGCAAGCAGTTTGCTCCAGGCAGGCAGTGGTCCAGTGAAAGACTTGCACAGTGACATGCTGTTATCCAGCAGAGTGCCTCAGAAGTTCTTGCACAGCCAGAACTGAAAGACTCAATGGTTACATTTTTTTTTAGGTCAAGATAAACCTTGTTATAACTTCAGGTCACTGAGGAATTCAGAGTTTGCACTTTCAAAAACCTCACTCAAATGTTTCTGATAAGTTTGATTAAAAAAATAATTGATTAGTCCTTTTTTTCAGGTTGTTCTTGAAATTCGCAAGCATCAATCTTTTGCTGCAACTCAAATAAATGAAGAAAAATCTACGTTTTCCCTGAGTTGAAGTCTCTTCTTAAAGATTTATTTTGAATTTTATGCCTTGTTTACCAGAACAAAAATTCATGGTTTTTCCTCCTTGAAGGCTTTCACAATTTATTTAATAAACCAGAACTCTGAATTATATTATTTCTGTTTTGATTGATCTGTCTAGTGTCTCCTCTCCTCCTCCTACTCCTCTGCCTCCAAATTCATAAATTTTCACACAATGGTCCTGCTGTTGAAATTTGATTTAATATATGAAACATAAACCAACAGTAATGAGTGGGTTTCAATGCCTGCCTGAATAAATTGTAACATAATGAAGGTTCAATGAAGGCCCTGGAAAGACAACAACATCTGTCTTTAAAAGCTCACAAATTCTGCCTTTTCAGCTCCCCGCCAACATTTCACAAGGAACCCTGACAAATACAACTTAATGCAACTCCTTCCTTTGTGAGAGCTCTTCCCATAAGATTTGTTTCTCTTATTATTACTGCCTTCATACAAGAGACGTGCATGAAATTGTGCCTTAATATAAAAAGGTATGTGTTTGCAGTCCTTTAATCTTGTGAAAACAGGAGCACAATCAGTAACTGAGAGCATTTTACGTTCTAAAATCTTCAGCGGTCAATGGCAGATATGCGGGGTACATGACGTGATTGAATTTGACTTTGTAAAGTGGCTTGAGACGACATGTGCTGTGAATTGGTACTATATAAATAACATTGAATTGAACTGAATTGAATTGAATTACACCCAGGACAGGTCATCAGTGCATCACAGGGCATGCATAATACAGCCACTTGAAAAATATTTTTCCTGGGATTTTTGTGTAATTTTACTGTTGCTTAATTAGTACAGAAGGAAATCAGTTAATTTCTCAGAATTTCTGTGAATGTACTCTGTACCCTTGCAAGAGAGATTTTTAATCTCAATGGGTATTACCTGGTTAAATAAAGGATGAACTCTGTAAGATTCAGGATAGTTCCCAGGAATAGTCACTAATGTAGTTATGTTCCTGGAAAGATCATTTTAAATTTATAAAAAGTTATCTGCAAATTGGAGGGACTGTCACAAAGTCCAGGTGTTTGTGTTTTGACTTTCTTTTGTCATTTTGAGTAGTTCTTTGTTAGGTTTCCTGGATCATGCTTTCTTTAGTTATTTTCTGATGCTACTTATCCCTAGATATTTCTTTTAATTTTAGTTCCTCCTTTGTGGATTAGTTAGTGGAGTTTTTCTTAGTTCATTCTAAGTCCATTTTGTTAGATTTCCTGTGTTTCCCTTCAGTTTGTTTGCTTCTCATTTCCTCCTGATCACTTCCACCTGTGCTGTCATGTTTCTTCTCCCCTCCTCCCCCCTGCATATAAGCTACTCGGCTGTCATTTCCCTTTGCTAGTTTCTGGGCGTTAATCTTCCTTTGTTTAAGCTCCCTGTCACTCAGTTTGATTTCCTGTTCTCTGAAGCTCTGTTGTTCCTCCTCATTTTCCCTTTTTTGCCTGCTGTATATTTGTTTTCAGTCATTATTAAAATCCTTTTTTCCCCCCATTCTGTGGTGTTTGAGGTCCTGTCTGTGTTTTGGACCAACTAACTAGTAATGTGAACAACTATTAGTGTGTGCAAGTTTCAAGAACAATACTGATGGATTTAATTAAAATCCAAATTAAGTTGAGTGAAAGTACCTTGTAGGTTTTGGAAAAGTGAAAGTATCCCTAAATATATATGAAGTCAGAGAAAATACTTTGAAGTTCTAATACACATTGTATTATGTATTATGTATTATGTAAACATTCAAAGGTTCTAGCGGTTATTTCTAATGCTTCTGCATGTCTCTATTGGGATCTGAGATCAACCCAAAAGCTCATTATCAGCTACAGGGACTCTGATGCTGGGGTCAGTTTGTTCCATGAGGTGAAGATTCTTGTGTTGGTTTGTGTTTCCAACACCTTCATGTTCTTCATACCTCCTCACACATATCATTCATCAGCTAACCAGCGCACCTGTCACTGATCCAGAACTCCCTCAGTTTTACTCCATGGGTTTCTCACTTCTGTCAGATGCTTCTTTTCGTTTTCTGACACAATCCTGTGTGTTTCCTGCGTCTTCCAAGTCTTCTACTGCTCTGTTTCAGAGGTTATTTAGGTTGTTTATTGTAGTCTTTTTTTTCGCCTTCAGGTTTTCAGTACTCTTCCCTTAAGCCTGTGTTTAGCTTCTTCAAGAATATTATGTCACGGTCCTTCTTGTCAGAAGAAATATATTAAAGGAAAAAGTATTGAAAACAAACTGTTTGTCATTAACTTCTTTCTTAATCCATCACAAGTCAACCCGACTTTAACTTCAAACATAAAAGAGTTACAAAGGCCTTAATTGGAGAGTAAAGAAAAATGACAGAACAAATAATTTTCTCATCTCTTTCGCAATAAATGTTTCCCCTTGTGTAAAATAATAAAAATTCAGTATATTACATCCTCCCTGTTATATTTCAGTGACTACATAACGCACAGTCATAGCAAAACCGATCAACTTAACGAGCTCATAAAAATGGGAGCTACCATGTGCTTGGCTTGTGGTGAAGACATGAGGGGGATTTTATTCGAGGGATTTGGGGAATAAAGCTGAAAGGAAACATAATGTGACAATACCAAAAACTATTGCAGGCAACTGAAATTAGCCCACTGGTCGAAAATCCACCTTTTCAGTCTAAAATAGTGACTTCTGTCATCACAGCGTGTAATAGAGGGCATAAATGCAGACTTACATGCAGGAAGCAGGGAGGTAAAGAACAAAAGGTCAATTTAAATGTCTAACTAAAAATAACAAATTAAACATGCTGTATGGCAGAAGGATCAAAGTCCAACACGTTAATTAATGAAAATTACAATTCAGAGTGAGACAAAGTAGAAACTGGGAAGCAGAGTGGATGTAAATGTGAGAAAATCTGGCTCTGAAAAAAGGAAATATACGGATTAAAAAATGAGTTGTTGACCCTCCGTTAAACATAGATGTGCTGTAATCCATCAACAAGCAAGAAACAAGCCTTTCAAAACACGAATACGTGAAGCACTGACAAGTTTAAAATGTCATTCAAGAAAATAAACAGGAACCTGGAGATCAGAAAACATGACATCCCTAGCCACCAATTAGCTCAAAATATTTATGTTCAGCTTTAAATCTGCATTTAAGAAAATCGGAAAGAATCAAGGACATTATGACTATTGTAAAAGCTTCAAGTTTATCGTGGTCTACAAAAGAAGATGGATGGATGGATGGATGGATGGATGGATGGATGGATGGATGGATGGATGGATGGATGGATGGATGGATGGATGGAGCTTTTCACTTGTTGCAAAAACCGCAAACCTCAGTGCAGGACTGGGTGATATGGCCTAAAATAAATATCACAATAAATTGAGCAGTTCACCACAGTAACGATAAATGGACAAAAATACAACCATCTAAAAACGATTTCATAAATACTAAAAACTGCATGTTTTCTCATATACAGCAGAACAAAATTACCCATCTATGAGGGTAATTCACCCCTCTGCATTGACTTTGATTCTCAGAACAGATCTCTAACTTTGTTGTATAGTCGATATTTTCTTGAAACTGGATCCTCAACCTCTCTTTCCTCCATGTCACGTTACACTGTAAGAACACCGGTCCTCAGGGACGCCCTGTGGCGTTCCTGCACAGCTGGGTGTTTCAGGAGATCCAGAGAGATACTTGATATCAACACTTTGCCTCTCCATCGCTTGCAAGCATTCTCTATTCATTCTGGTCTCTATCTATCATTTAACATAATTAACAGTAATTATCCAAGCTGCAATCAAAGGTCTGATTGTTGCGTAAATCGTCATCGTGCTGCGAGGGATGTTAGTGCAGTCTGCCAGATGCTGATGTATTATTTTGCCAGTGAGAGCACACCAGGTTTGTTCACTGTGGAGGAGGCTGTGAGAGAGAGCCACAGTGCCTCCTGTCTGCAACTAGGCACAAATGGCAGCCAGTTTAAAGCCACAGTGTCTTTATGGCACCTCAAAAGCCTTAAACAGATCTGCATGTTCACTTGACATGCACGTTTGCAATTTTTATTACTACTAGAAAGTGTCTCCCTGAGCGGTCAAGCCCTAGCCTGTGTCCTCTGAGGTCAATGAAACGGCACACAGAGTTATCTTGCCTGTAAACACACCATAAAATAGATGGCCCCAAGGTGGAGAGAGGTTTCTGCAAAGTCACAATGACATTGCTGAGTCCTGATTCAGCGACAAGATTGTACACAGATGAATATTCCAACGCAGCGGAGGAATATCATTAATCAGGAAGTTACCTTTTCTGTCAGGATGTGGTGCGATCGTCCGTCAGACAGATGCTGTCTGGGGTCAAGGTGAGATGACTGATAACAGACAAAAAACATGCCACCACTTCTCCGGGTTTAAACCCATCTTTGTCGTTGTTTGGTGTCATTTCAAGGATTTCTCACTGCATTGGCTCCAAAGGTTCAGCTCAGACACACTATGGGTCATAAAACACTAACTGTGTCAAAAATTTAAATAGACTCTTTATTGGAAGAGTCAATTTCTATTGATGTGTTTGAACTGGAATGAAATGATGATATAAAATGTCGCTTTCAATCCCTTTTAAAAACAAGAATTTGGGACATTTTAAGCCTATGAACACTGCATCAAATATCAAGTGGTAGTGGTAGCATCATGCAGTGGTCTGCAAGTGGTATGGTTTCATTGGACGAAGTGTGTGGAACAATAGGGATCAAACCTATTTACTTCATCTTAAATCAAGAGCTAGTTGGTTAAAATTAGGAAAGCATCATCTGGGGTTCAAGCAGGACTTTGACCACAATGCCATCAAAACAGGCCTTAAAATGCTGAAAACATTGATGTTTTGAAAAGGTGCTTGTCTCATCCCTTATTATTTTTATTCAATATTTGAAGTATCCTTAAAATCCAGTTCCACACTGGGAAACTGATCTATTTGAGTGAAGAATTATTAGACGCAAGTTCTCCTTCCTACTCATTTCACACACTTTTTGCAACGTACCAATATGGAAACAACACAGACCCACAGCCTGATGCTACCACTTCCATACTCGACATTTGGGAATCATTTAGGGACATTTGGTTTGGCGGTTTGGATTAATTTCCGGTGCGTCTGGAACATAGATGCGCTGGAAAATCGAAGGCTTCACTCTTTCTACACTACAACAGACCCTATTCTATCAATCTTCTACTCCATGCTACCGTTACTTGCCACAATACTTAAATTGTTCCGCAGTAGGGCAAAGTCTGACCTCTAACCTGAAGGGAGTAGTCTAATATTGCATCAAAAACATTTCCCCAATAACTTTACAGACCTTTGCTTTTTTATTTTATTTATTTATTTAGAAAATAAGTATGCATTTTTTTCCAAAAAGACTGCATGCAGGGTTTGTTATAAACTTAACACGACACCCCCTAAAGCTGTTACGCTGTTCCTTTTCATCATGTTGAGCCTCACAGGTTGAACCGGTATTAGCACTGAATTACTTTTCAGACATTAAAAGGAAGAGGAGGGTTGTTAGCTTCCTCTGTCAGTGGGAATTACTGCTGATTTTTCCCTTAAAGCCATGGCACCTCAGATTGGAGATTTATAGCAAACTGGAAGGTGATCATATAACATTTTACCTCTGAAATATATCCATAATCCGTTTCCACTCTCAAGAGAAGCAATAAGACATTTTTTTCTCAGACATATGCCGTTGATAATGGCAACATTAGGGCTGGGGTCGAGGCAAATTAAAGGCTTTGAATTATCTGAGGGGAATTTAGATTTCTGCATGTTTTTTCTTGAGGATAACATGGACTGTTTTTTCCCTCACACATCTCACAACAAAAGCGATATAACGTTTCCAAATGCACAAACATTCTCACTGCAAGGAAAGAACAAACAACCTCAGGGAGTGTCAGGTTGTTTGTGTGGAGCTTCCTTCCAGCTTACTTTAATCAGAAATGCAAGTGAAAACCTGCCTTAGGCCTGTTAGAGCACAGACAGGGGACCTCTGATTGCCAGCATTTATCAGTTTTTCTCTAGCATACAGTTTGTGTACAGAAAGAAGCCAAGAGGGAAGGTCACACGTCAGCGAGGTCCACAGCTTGCTCCTGCTGCCGGTATGACTTGTAAGTGCTACTGATTTGTAATTTCCATGTGACCGCAGGTTCTCCCAGTGGAGCGGACTCTTGCTGCATGGGCTCGCTCTCTGCATTAACTCTCATGAATGATGGAGGAGACACGTGGCGGCCACGTTCCGAGCCACTTCTTCAAGCATTCGGATGCTTAAAGCCGCACATGTTGGCTGTATGAACATAAAAAGATGTGGGCTCGGGTAAGAAAAGAAATGCAAAATCACAAAACAACCTCTTCCTTGTCAAATTTTCAATTAAATACATAATCCTGTGACTCAGTTGAGAGATGACAAGATGTAATAACAACTTTCAACGAAACCTGCCAGGGCACCTGCTAGGATGTGAAAGTAAAGTGCTATGGCCTTTTTGTAACTAAATGAGATCATTTAACTTCAGATGTACTTTGAAATAACTGCTTTCTATCTCACACCTATGCATATTCCGCAAAGTCAAACTCAGTCAGGTTGAAGCATTTAGGCCATCCTGACGATGATGATTATCTTCTGCGCTCTTATGTAACTGTGTGTCTGCCTCTCATTTTGACATCCAAATGCTCCTCATCAGCTGTCTTCACTGCATTATTCATGAAGCGAGTGGGAATGAGTGACTCGAACACACCCCATCTATCTGTGATGAGCGGGGGAAGGCTTACCTTGCATTTTTTTTTATTTTTTTTTTGCTTAATAAGAGAAACTGTACCCAGTAAAGCTGATTTAAAACATGAATTCTCTGTAAAAAACAACTATCTGCCAGTTTCATGCACCTGCAATTAAGCTAAAGAAGCAATGTATGCATATATGTATTTGAGTGGTCAACAATCTGATATTATTGACAGAATAAATCCCATATTGCTATATAGGGTGCTGCTTCACAAAACTGGATACTACATATACTGTACAAATGGTTCCTGCCTCCTTTCTCAAAACTGACTAAAAAAAGATGATGAGTTGTTTAGGTTGGGGACACTAGAGGGCGTATTAATTCCTCTGAAACAGGGATGGGTACCGTAATTACTTTTCCCAAAGGGGCCATATGAAAAGATTGAATGATGTTAGATTTCTGTCTGCCCATCCATCCATCCATCCATCCATCCATCCATCCATCCATCCATCCATCCATCCATCCATCCATCCATCCATCCATCCATCCATCCAATTTGCTTGCAATATTTAATCATCATAACTTGATGTAAAATAGCAGCATCAACTTACATTGACAAAACGACAGTAAGGCAAACATGTCAAACGGTGCATCAAGAGTGGAGCACAAAAGTGTTGCACTGTTTAACATTTATATAACATATTTAGGAAATGTGCATTTGCAGCATTTATTAAATTGCATCATTACTTTATTAAGTAGTTTTCAAAGACCAACATCACATTAACTACATGCAAAAAAGCTATAACGTGACCTATTGTTTTGCTTGATTCACCTCAATTCTCCTGGTGTTCAGTCAGAGAAATCTAGCCTGTTTTGAATGTCTGAGGTGGGAATGCGCAGGAACACGACTGATCATCACTGGGAGAGGATCTGGATCAGGATTTACTAAAGTGCTGACAGAATTTATTAAAATTCCTCACTGAGAGTGATTGTTCACAGATCCTCTGAACATGCCTCCTCAAGTGTGGAAAGACTTCACCTTTTAGTGAGAAATAAAACGCTGACAATAATACTGTCTTAAAATGCCCTGACAGTAGGATATAAGACTGCAGATCGATGAGTTCAAGTTATCCACACTAGTAAACATTGTTTGCTCTGAAGTCTTCAAATCTCCTGGACAACTCGCCATGTAGTGCCCCTAACATGGATGAGTACTTGTGGAGGTAATTGACTGTCAGTGTTACTTTCTGCATTACTGATACGTGAGAATGTTGTCCTCTAACAATAGTAATAGTGAAACACAGTAATGAGTTTTATTAAATAAATTACACTATTGGACCTATAGGTTCATCTATAGGAGCACAGTGGTGTGTTTAAATGAGACATAGCGACAGGTATGTGAATTTGAAGAAAAATCTAGCTTTAGTGAACCAAACCACAGACATAACAACCACGGTTGTGTAGTATTAATAACATTTATTTAACAGGAAATCTCCGACACAATAAATGCATAAAAACTACCAGGTTACACTGGATGCACCCTGGTAAATTGTTATTGCAGTGTGTTATTAAAACACTTTTTGTAAATTGCAAAACGAACACTTCTCAAAAGACAGTATAAAAACATTAGACTCACCCAACTTTCTCAGTAAAGTTATTTCATATGTAAAAGTTTTTAAACAACTCAGACCAATACGATTATTCAACAGAATGAAAAACTAACTGAAATTTATTGGATATGCTCACCAAACAGTACAACAAGCTCAATGTATGTGGTTTCTCTGTCAGATCACATGGAGCTCTCAATAATGTAACAAGGAATGTTTTTACTCTTTAATCACAGAAATATGTTTTAAGTTAAATCACATTATTTGTATTGCATTTTCAATCAGGAAATCAATAGCAAATAAGAGCTAAGGAGCGCTAGAAATTTAGCTCCAAGCTGTGCTCTTTAAAGTGGGCAGAACAGCTGCATCACTTGTCTGTTGACTCATTGCAACTATTTTCACCTCAAAAAACAGCTGAAAAAATGTGAAGTTATCTGCAGATTATGTCTACTCTCTTCTCAAAACTTCGCAGTCTCTGGTGAACCTCAGGAAGAATTACTTTTTGAATGTTTGATAAAGAAGGGTATTTATAATCAGATATATGAATTGTGGTTTTTAAATCTCCATTTAGAAATCGGATGTGAAAATACTTATTCAAATTGTAGTATTTAATAATGGATTAATAAATACAATTTACAATTCCTCTTTAATAATTCTATTTAAATCTGTGTAGAACTGGCTGTATGGTTGGGGACACAGTTGTAAATCACTTAATGTACGCTGACGACTTAGTGGTTTTTAGTCCAAGTTCAGCTGGTCCTCAGAAGCTGCTTAATATATGCTCGGTATACCTTGAACTGCACAATGTTAAATTCAATCCATCAAAAAGTGATATTCTAATATGTCGCACTAAAGAAGATAAATATAGGGTTTTCCCTAATTCTAAGTTGTCTGGGATCTTACTGAACATCTCAAATGAAGTAAAATATCTTGATCATGTGCTGACAGACCGTCTATCACATGATCAGGACATTTACCGTCAGGTTCGAATGTTATATACCGAGCTGACATCCTAGCTCGGAAATTAGGATATCGTTCTGATGAAATTAAGCTGCACTTGTTTAGATCATATGGTACCTTACTCTACACGGCACACCTATGGTGCAATCATAATAAAGCCAGTCTTCAGAGACTGAAGGTGGCTTATAATGATACATTAAGACTTTTGTTAATCGCTAATGTCAGCTCTTTGATGGGTTTTAAAGAATCTTATCTATAAATATATTTGCCGACTAAAGTCCAATAACAGAATTATCCTCCTGTTGACTAACATTACATATAGTGCAGTGAGATATACATCTGTATATTGGAAACTTTGGTATGACTGCCTCTTAAAAGATTAGGAGTCTTTTTATGTATATTATTTTATGTACTTTTATTCTCCTTTATCTATCTATCTAAATTTAAAATGTGCAATTCCAAAAAAAAAAGAAGAAACATTAAAATTGGATGTCTAATTGTATGATTCAAATGTTAAATTTGAAATTGATGTATTTATTTTTCAGTGACCCTCCTGATCCTTCAAAGCAATCAGGGGGAGTGAGCTAGTTTAAAGAGATGGGTTTTGAGTTTGGATTTGAAATGTGGCAGCGAGTCTCTGCTATGGAGCTAATGAGCAGAGCAACTGAATGCTATCCTCCCCATGGTAATATTTAGTGGGGGGCGCAGTGAGATGAAAAGAGGAAGAAGAACTGAGGGAACAGGAATAAGTCGAGAGTTTAGTTTTTATTTGGATTCATGTCTGGACTTTGACTGGGCCATTCTAACACATTATCTTCCTTTGAGCCTTCCATTGCCTCTCTGGCTGAATGTGCAGGGATGTTGTCCTGCTGGAAGACAAACCCCCTGCGGACAGCTTTGCCCTTTAGTAATCTGCCTTCTAACGATCTTACAAAGCTTTCTTGTCTTGTCATCTTCCATCTCTACAGAGTACAAGGAGTCATATCCAGTCCAGCTGTTCATAGGGCATGGACCACACTATAATCTTTGTGGTCAGACTATTGTGGAGCAAAACTGCCAAGGAGAACACCAAAAAGAGCAAAGCGACACAATGTACAAAAAGAGAGACATATTCCTCCCAAACAGAATTCACAGCAGCTCTGTTCCCCCCCCAGCAATAAAACCATTGTCCAATAAATCTGCCAGTTTCTTTAGTATATTTAAAAGGTGGATAAAATATTTTCCTAGAATTTATTCAGCTTTTTCTTCAAACCATCATGGTAAAAAAGCGATAAATGTATCAACAGACGATCAAATACTGTGTATTTGAATAGAAATCTAATTGGTCATTGTGATGGTCTTTACCAGTAATTCAGAGCAGTAATACATTACAGGTGTTTCTACCATGTAGGTAGTGGAGGTCTTAATGACTTATATTTTCAGATAAAATGATCAGATGATGGAAATTGTACAGTGAAGCAGACTCATATTTTTTCAAACCTAATAAAGAAAAGGCACAAAATGTGGATTGCAATGACTGGTTTGGAGATTTTACAAAAATAATTATCTAATTTGGAGCTAGCAGGTGTTCTCCTTGGCATCAGTACAGAGGAAATATTGTTCAGCCACAGTTTACCTGATAAACTATTGAAAGCCTGTCTGAACATCAGTTCACATTTCAAGGTAACAACACAAGATTAAAGTTAACGTTTTATTCAACCATTTATCCAGTTGGTAAAGGTTAGCCTTTACCATTCATTGCTTTGTTCAACCTGTTTGAGAAAAACTGGGGAAAAACCCCTCGTTAATTTAAATATTAATGTTTCTATTTGGATCATATGTTTCTTTGTTCAGTGGTGGGAAGGTTCATTTTTCAGTTAATCTGATTGCAGTGGAGGATGAAGTAACTCCGAGGTTCAGACCATGTTAGGAAGGTCTGCAATCCTGCAAGATTCTTCCTCACTTATTATAAACGCTCCATGTAAATGAATAAAAATATCAAAATATGTAAGTATTTATGTTTTAGAGGACTTTTCAGATATTGCTCACATCAAAAAGATAAATGCAAAGAGTTAGAGAATTTTAAAATTTAAAATAATTTTGTAATTAATATTATCTTCAAATTGAATAACCCATTTTGTCATGAATTAATTTTGTTATTGTGGAAAATGATGTGTCCACCAATAAATACAGCGATAGGGTACCTTGTAACATGAAACAAAAGTGGCATCAATCTTTTGGTATTTTGGGAATTTGGCTAAAACTTCCTAACCTGACAACAGCCAGCTGTATGTTGCTCCGCCTAGCTCCACTCACATACATCTGGGACACCGCCGGTAGCAAGTGATTTCTCCAACCAAATTTATGGTCTGGCCAATCAGGGCGCAGGGCTGGAGTTTCATAGATGTGACGTAGTGGAGACGCGACCATGACGTGAGACTGTTTTGATAGCAATGGCGGCTAGACGATGCTGCTATTTCTTCCGTGTTGTCCAATCTACCTAATATTGTTTCATTAAAAGAACATCAGAGAACGCATCTGAAGGCTTTTGTTGGTGGACACGATGTTTTCGCCCTTCTCTCGACCGGATTTGGCAAGTTTTGTTTTCCGGGACCAGCGGACGTGCCGACGCGGAAGCGCCCCGGAGCGGTTAGCGGTTAGCGCTAACTATGTTAGGAGGCCTTTAGTCCTCAACGTGGTCGGCCCGGAATCGACTCCGACCCGCGGCGCTTTGCCGCCTGTCTTCCCCCCTCTTCCTGTCAGCTCACTGTCAATAAAACGCGTGCCACTAGAGCCGCAAACACATTATTATTATTATTATTTTTTTTTCCTGCGTCGCTATCATCAGCGTCACGGGTTAGCTTCGATGTGAGTGGTTGAAATAGCACGTCAATAAAGATGACAGACAAGTGGCTTATCCAATCATATGCAAGAATTTTTGATAAGGCCCAGCCTTCTGTAAAGGCAATCCCTATGGCGGTGTCCCAGATGTATGTGAGTGGAGCTAGGCGGAACGACATGCAGCTGGCTGTTGTCAGGTTAAAAACTTCCTTGCCTCCACTGTAAATCGCACCATCCCTCCATCCCAGTCCAGAGCTACTCTGTAGAGCCTTGCTGGCAAAAGCAATTTCAATGTTACACAAAAGTCATGCATTATCTCAGAATGTGTTCTTCACCTTTGTTGATCTCACCCCTCTCCCTCCATGTGTGTGTGTGACTTTAGTCTAGTCCCACTCAAAGCCCCGTATATTTACTTAAAGGACAAAAGTCCGCGCCCCAGAATCGCGCTGACCTCCATGACAGTGATCTAGCTCCAGGTCTGCTCCACATGGGGCTCTCAGGGGCCCACGTCTCAAAGGTCACATCATCAAAGGCATCCCAGGTCAGGGGGCCAAGGAGAACCTGCTTCAACCCTCCCATGCCCTTTGCATTATAATATAGAAACACTCACTCACTTTACTCCTTACTTTCCCTACGATATGCAAATACCACTGGAAACCTCAAGAACTTGAAGGGTCTTTTTTTTTTTCCCTCTCCCAGTGTCCTGTGTAGCAATGTGGCAATAAGAATTGTTGTCTTAATGCCAGATAGAGCTCGACAGATTTTACTTTCACAAGTGGAGCAGTCAGCTTTCGCCATAATGCTCCGCTTGATTCATGCATGTAAATAGTTTTTATTGTGATTCATGCGGAGAGTATTTCAAATTATGTGGACACTACAATGGGAAAGTAGGAGAGTAAAGGAAAAACAAGAAGAGAAAAAAAGAAAGAGGAGATAAAAGGGAGAGAATGATAAAACGTCTTCAGTCTGCTTCACCTGCAAAGAGAGATGTAAAAAGAACAGCACAACCAACGGACATAGTATAACAGATACAATAAAGTAACACCTTGATACCATTGCTAAATTATATGTATTATTATTTAATCTGACATGTATAATGTGATAGCTGAGAAAAAAAAAGTAAATAAATAAATTATGGGCTTTCTGTATAGAAGGGAACACTGAGTACCTGGAACCCAGCACCTGTGGGTGTTTGTGAGAGTGCACTTGTGTATGTAAAATTTATCCAAAAGAAAAAACAAAAAACACTTGAAGGGTCGCTGCCATTGTTGCTTTTGATTTAAATTGTGACCTTACATTTTTACACTTCTTAACCTTGAAGACGGTTTTGTTTGGACAGTTGTTTTGACGAGTTGCCTTTCTTGCCATAAACTGTACGCCGCATTTCAAATCCTTCAATGAGAAAAATACAAATTAGAAAACACATGTGCATCCAGTGACTCTGAGTCAATACGTTTTAGATCCACCTCTCACAGCACTTACAGCGGCAAGTATTTTGTGGTATGTTTGTATGTGTGTTAAGCTTAACCGAAATGTTGGTGTTAATCAGAAAATATCTATGTTAAACTGGATTAACAGCATCTGTGGGCAGCGCTTTTCAAATCTTACCATAGATTCTCAGCTGGATTTAGGTAGGACTTTGACTGGCACTCGACGGTTCTGCAGCTTTTAGACGTGTCTCTCTCAACACACCTGACTCCAATATGAGCTCATTAGCAAATATCTGCAGAGCTCGACTGCATCCTAGTGAGGCAGTGTAGCCATTTGAGTTAGGTGTGTAGAGGAATGGACACACCTAAGTACAGGACACCAGACCTCAGGGATTTGTTTTTGAGACCACTGATCTAAATCCATTGTAGCCCTGCCTGTGTATTTACAGTCACTGTCCAACTGTATTATACACTTCTCTCCTCCAGTCTCAAATGTTGTGCTGCCTCTGAAGTGCAGTCCCTAGAAGTGGCATTGGGTGTATGGCAAAAACTATGCCCCCTTTTACTTTTTATTAAACATGTCACACCAGTGGTCACGATGTTGGGAGATTTTATGTAAACCTGTTCTTTTCAGAGGTTTTGGCAATTGTCGCCAAGTAGTTTGTGTTGTGCTGCATTTCAGTAAGTTGTGCCCAAAGGCATCTTTTACCATGTGCCGTTTGACGCATTGCCCTTCAGCGCCCCGAATGTATGAGTTCTCCTAAACAGGTTTTCATTGCAAGATTTTCCTGTACCTAGCTACATCCATCTTATTAAATACAACCAGGTGTGGCTGGTGTGGAAAAGCCTCCCCATAGCATGTTGCTGCCACCACCATGTGTTGAATTGTGATAGTATTTTTAGGTTGATGCATAGTATAAATTTTCTAGTACACAGAGAATCTTGCTTGTAGGTCAAAAAGTTGAATTTTGTTCACCTCTGACCAGAGCACTTGTTATTCTCCTCTTCCTGATGGGTAGAGCCAAAATCTAAACAGGACTTCTTTTGGCTTTCTTTAAACAACCACTTTCGACTTATCTGACTTCCATGAAGGCAACATTTTTGGAGCGAGTTTATAGTTTATAGATTCTTTCACCTATTCTTTGGATCTCTGCAGCTCCTCCAAAGAAAACAGTCCTCTTGAATTGTCAGTTTAGCCTTGGAGGTCAAAGAAAAGCATCATTTATACTGACATTAATTAGTCAGTTGAATGACTACTTGAGACACTGGATCGCACTGAGTTTTAATTGGGGACGTTAGTGATCAGAATTAGCTTTATTGGCCAGGATTGCGTGGACACACGTGGACTTTTACGTCAGTTTCACATGCTCACACCATACAAATGTTAAGTATAAGGGGAGTGGATTAAAATACACACCACACACTATAATAGTGTGAGGTTTGTGACAGTGACATTATAAAATGTATCCATCTAGAGATCCAACTAAGTCCTCGCTGTGGGTGACTTTTAAAAATTGGAGGAAATGGGTAAAACTTTCCTAGAAGGACTAAAGCTTCTACCAACCATATTAACCTATAAAGATGTCAAAGCATCCCGAATCCCATCACCTCTCAGCCATTTCCAAAAGGCTGATGAATGCCGATGCAGAGTGAAACACATTATGCAACACAGCTACAGACTCGCCATTTAGAGTTAATGGGATTATATTTCAGTCTGGGGTGCTCTGACATGTCAATAAATGGGGTTTTGCTAAAGGGGGTAACTTCTTTCTGCCACCAAGATCTTCCAGGCCACAAAGCTTGTGGGCTGTGTTTTAAATTGAGGGATCTCCACTTGCTTACTCATTTCTCCATTGAATTGTGCCAATTTAAAAGTTTTGGAAGGAAGTAAGGCACTTTAAAATCAGAAAACTCAGTGAACGTTTTTACACATATTTGATGAAGATTTTGTGTTTTATCAGGAGTTTACTTTTCAGAATCTAAGTGTTTGCTTTAGAGATAGACTTGTCTGAAAGGAGGAGCGATGGAGGGCAAGGGTCACAATCTTACACGAGTCTCCTTTTACTCTGCAATCCAATAAATTTGTGAAAGGATGTAAAGGGAAAGAGGTCACTGAGCAGCACAAATGTAAGTAAAGGAGAGAGGAAATCTAATCGGCTTGGAGATGCTAATTTTATGGAGCACCAATTAAGGAGATTTTTTTATGACGCTTTTTTTGGAGAAGACAAAACAGCAGAGCGAGGGGGGAACATTAGATTGAATGGTTCTCTACCCCCAGTCCCCCCAACCTTTCCTCTGCAGGATTGAAACCAGTCTCTAATGGGATGGCACCCACTTTACGCCTGCCCTCGCCCACATTGAAGAAAGGAGGCAGAGTCTGTTTGTTGTTCTGGATGGTCGTGCGTCCCGTTTATCACTGTCACTTCACTAAAAAAGGAAGACCAAGGGGGTGGTGCAGAGTGGGTTGCTGGGGAGTTTAGCCGTACAATCTGTCCTGCTTTTGGTTTTACGACCAAGGGGGCCCCACGTGGCGAGACCCCCACCCTGCACTAATACATCTCCATATCTGCCTTTCGGGCATCGGCGGCCTTTGTATTGGCTCACTCCGCCTGCCAAGATATGTGTCTGCACTGCTAACTGGGGCCCGGGTGTAGTACCTAACTAGACAATGACGAGAGATCCAAGACTGCCAATATTTAACCAGGGAGCAACCCACTCACGGCCCTGCATGGCCGCATAGCCCCCGGTGCCTTTGTGGACTCTGAGTTAATCTTTCAAAGATCCAATCCTTGCCCACTGTCCCCTAAATATACTGCCCCTCAGTCTCTTGAGCAGTACTTTTATGGGACCTTTTGTCACTCCTTGTGCTGTTTAGTCTGTCTGCACGGCACTCCATAACTCCGTGATCCTTAAATCCTTTTAGGAATGAACCTTTCATTAGAGTGGAAGTGAAGTAGATCAATGCCTGCGCTTTGTAAACAGGAATGAAATCTGCAATTGATGATGCTGAAATTCAAAACTGCACCGAGAAGTTTTGAAACCCAATAGTTATTTTTTATCTCACTTCCAGTTCTTGTTTGTTTTCTCTAATTTTCTTTCCGTCTTTTATATACATCTGGAAACACTGCTCTTTAATTGGCCCTTCCTTTTATCGAGTATTTATGGACCCTTGTAAATGAGTCTTGATATTTAATGCTGCCCTCGGCAGTGCACGGCTGTTTTTACAAAGCCCGACACTCATTGAGACAAGAAAACTGAGACAAAGCAATTATATTAAAACCAAAGGTTCTATAAACCCAAACTGAGCCCTGCTGCATGTAAGATACCACGCAGTCGCTTGACTAACACCTGCTCTGGCAGTTGAGTTACATATTTAGATTTCTTTATTTGAGTATGAAGAAATCTCAGTGTTTCATTTCCTTTTAGAGAAACTTTGCAGTTAACGCACCATACAAACGTCACGAGTCATCTTGTGTTTTCCTTGGACTTTGGATTATTTCATAATTCATTTTTAGGCTATTTCCACAGCATTTTCAGAAAAGAATTACGTTCTATTAGTGAAGCCTCCTATAGCTGACCTATGGAAAACTATTCTGGCTTTTACAGTCCTTTAGTTTGTTTGATCAGTTATGTGATAAATCCAATGTGAGTGCCACGTAATTGTGAGGTGGAAGGCAAAAGATAATTCTTTTTTGCAAACTAAAATCTGTCAAATGTGTGCCTTTTATTAATAACCACCACCACCAGAGTAAATGATTATCATCCTTATCTGCAGTTAAAGCTTCTTTTAAAGGTATGTCTCCAGCTTTAAACATCTAGGGAGTGAAATTTATGTCTATTCATCTTTATAAACATAGTTCAAGGTCATACAGATTGAATGTTGTGTGTTTGTTAACATCAGTGTTCAAGTCTTGCCACAGATTCTGGATTTAAGTCTGGCCTTTGACTAGGCGACTCGAACACATGGATATGCTGTGATATAAACCATTCAATTGCAGCTGCATGTTAAGAGTTATTGCCCTGCTAGAAGGTCTGTGATTGTCCTTCCCATCAACACTGACCAGCTTCACTGTCTGTGCTGAGGACAGCATGTCCACTGTTATATGTTTTCAGTTGCTCTCTACCAAATCCTCATAGCTGGAGTGGCCCCATATTTGCTTCTGGCAATAAAATATCTATATTGTTCTGTCTTTTAAGTTTAAAGTTACTGAGAGTCATAGAGTATAGAGAAAAATATGTTCCTTCATGCCAATATGTTGGTGCTAGAAAACGTTAAGGGGCTTAGAATAAATATCACTATAACAGAGAAGATAAAAAGACGATCATGCAAACTCACAAAAGGCTAATTTTCAATTGAAAATTTGTTTGCGTTCTGTGAAATATGAATGTTTCACTGATATTATTGACTGAGCACATTATTTTCAGTGTCCTTTGGACTTTGACTTTAGTTCTCTCAGAGTTCAGTGTTTAGTGATTTTGTTTAGTTGTTGGTCTATTGGTCCATATGTTTCCCTGTGTCTGAGCAGATCAGGTATTTTGGGCAGTGTTCTCCATGTAGGAAATTCTAGTTATTCTCTCTCAGTTCATGCTCTCCCTCAGCTGCAGCACATTTAGACAATCACACACCTTTCTGAATCCTACTGCTGTTTCTCATCATAGTTCTTGTTATGCCCTTGCTGCCATTCCCTGTCTCCTGTTCCTTGTAGTTTCTCACTCTATCTTCCTTGCAGTTTATCCAGATGCTTTTAGACACTGAAATCAACTTCATCGTGTTCCTGCCTCCCTTTTGCATCTAGGTTCTACTAATCTACAAAGTTTGAAAATTATATTTGCACTGGTGTCACATTTATCCAGAAATGATGCTAATATGCTAACTGTGCACAGACTTAAATTCTTATGTTTCTCTACTATTGATGAACATCTGGATGTTTGGTATGAATTTTGAAAATACTAAAAAAAATGCAACCAAAACAATTAAAATATTTTGTATTTTCTTTTTCTCTGCATTCTCCTTAAAATAAATTACTATATTTTTTTCTGAAATGTGCAAATATGGAAATTAGCCTGCTGGGGGAGGTATATCTAGGTGAGACCTGCTGATGTAAAAACAATTAATGTATTCACGCTTATGATTGCATAGCACTTCTCATTAATGTGCTACCCAGAATTCACGGCACTTTAATTCTTCTCCTAATGAGGAAATAAATAGTAGGGCTAATGATGGGTTGTAATCATAAAGTGGGGCTGCAGACCGTATAGCTCTGAAATGAGCGGCAAATTACTTTGCCGAGAGCCGCAGAAGACAACACTATAATTACAAAAGAGAGGTGAACATTTAAAAGCTATCGTATCATCCTCCAGCATCATTAAATGTACAAAACAAAGGATAACTCATACAGACAAAATCTATTTGCATGCAGTCTTCTCGTTATCTTTAACGTCAATTTAGAATTGTTGCAAATGATCCGTGTTTATACACATGCAGATTTGAAATCTGTTCCTATTACAGCTTTTTGCGTTTTGTGTAATTAGCAGTCCAATTACAGTCAACTTTTTATTAAACACAATTACTTGTGCAGATCAACATAAGCAATATGCATATTTTGGATTATTCTTCGTCTAGACTTTTCAGATTCTCTCTGACATGCTAAAGATTCACTTCTCAACTTAATTGTGACTGAGGGAGCTTCTTTTATTTCTTGTGCTTGGAGTCCCTCACAATTTGTTGGCCTCTTTCTAATCACCAGCTTTTTGAGAACTGACCACAGGTTCTGCGTTGGGGTTGACACCTAAGCGCTTTGGGTTTCTCGTGGAAGGAATATTCTATGTTCAGAAGAAAAGGAAAGGTGGAAGGGCTTAAAAGAGCAACAAGAAAGGGATGTCAACGTGATAGTAGATGACAGGATCTTCAAAAGAATAAAATAGAATAGATTAATCCTTTACTGTACCACAGTGGGGAAATTCAGGTACACCAGCAGCGAGTAAATGAAAAAGTCCACAACAGAATGTGATCAATCTTATTTAGTGACTCGTAAAACACAAGAGTTGTAGCAGAAAAGCTCATTGGTCCGGAGCCTGACTCCTGGCAAATAAAAAAACAAATTAGACCCCAGTGAAGTTGCTTTCAAAGTTCTTTTAGGTTTTTTTTTATCTGTGATCTATTCATTTATATTATTGAAAGAACGTTTTTTTGTGGCTTGTGTCTGCAATTTTACATAAGCACAAACCACAAACCAAAACATCCAGTTTGATATCATCAGTTTGAAATCAAGTTTAATGTGTCAGCTTAAGTCACTGTGGTGTAAGACGTGCATACATTACAGTTCTATTTTTCATTTAATCCTTATTTTAGATTTAGTTTCTTCTTTTACAGTCTCCGCAAAACTTGAAAGTCAATTATACATGTAAAGCTGGGATTACGAGTTACTTTTTTATCAAATGATTTGCTCATATAATTTCCAAGTTTAGATGTTTAAACATATTTACCTCAAAACAGCTCGGTATGATGACTTCATTTAAAGCTGTGAGGGAGCTACTTCGCAACACACCACACCCAAAAAAATCTGTTTCTCTCAGCTGTTTGTGTCCGCATGTTGCCAGAAGCAGGAATGTACTCTTCTGCCTCACTACTTCAGCCTGATGGCCACATCTGAACAACAGAGACTTAATTAAAAACTTCAATTAATCTTGTATGGAAAGTTAGAAGCAGACGTACCAACAGTTCAGCTAAATAAAAAGTGTTCTTTTGGCTCTACGGTAACATTTGTTTTCAAACCTTTGGGAAGCATCCTCAGTGCCTAATAACTGCATGGAAATATCTTCTGCAGCATCCCTATTGGGACCACTGTGTAAAAAGCCTTGAAATTACCTGATGTTTTATTGAAGTTGCAATAAAAATACAACCTTTATTGAGACTTAAATATATTCAACAGAGAACAAAAATCCCACATGGAAACAATAACTGTTTTCATAAAATTTCACTGATTCCATACATATTCACAACAATTTATTTAAAGCACATTTCATTTGTCCATGACTTTCTTTAAAACACTGATTAGAGGAGCTTCTAATTACTAATCCATTATGTCTTGGTTCTCTGGGTTATAAATCTGATGCTAGACCAATTTCTATCAATCACTATTCAAGATGGGAAATGTGGATATGAAATTCAAATATTACCCAAATCATTTTCCCATGTGGGACAATAAAGGCATTTCTATTCTATTCTAAAACAAGTAAGATGTATGTTGATCTTCAAAGGTCATGAAGATGATACAAGAAAATCACTAATGATTTAAACTTCCTAATGTCAACACAGCAATAATAAGAGGAAAAACACCCTGGATAAAAACTCAAGTTTATGCTGCCAGCACACATGATGAGGATGATAGTAAGAAAGCAAAAAGAAAAAAATCTTACTGGCCATGAAATACAACAGAATCACCCAATCATCACAAGTGTAAATTAATGGGTTTGCTTAGAGCTACCGGGACTTTGACTGGGACCTGGAGCCCTGTTTTGATGAGACCATCCAATCCAAAGATTTGTCCAAAAATCTCAACTATAGTTGAGCTTTTGACAACAAACATTCCAGAAAGGTCTGGTGTGATCGGATGATATTGCTAAAACCTAGCTTATACCTACTGTTAAGTAAGGTAGAGGATCTGATTTTAACTACAACTCAGCTTATCTCTACCAGGAAACAAAAAAATGGGTCATTACTGAGTCTTTCCACAGGACAATAATCCGAAATATATAGCCAAGTCTGTACAGAAATAGGAACAGTTCCATGGGAATAGTAAGTGCTTTCCCACTGGCTAAAGGGAGTGTAGCAGAGGTGCTAATAAACGTGGCATGACAAAATAATAGGAGACCTTTAATCTGTGAGAGAATTTCTGCATTACAAAAGTCAAAATGAGATATTAAATCAATTTTTTTATTTTAAAAAACCTTCTTATTTAGATCAACTGATCCAGATAATACAACTTTTGGAATTTTCCTCCCTTTAAAAGTGCGGTTAACAAATCTTAATGTGTGGTCTGCGATCCCATTTTGATTAAAAATAGAAAAACTGGACCGGTGAAGTTTAAATTGCTTTACTGGCTCTAACTGGACTGGTTCTATTAAGCATTTGTGCAGTTTTTCTGAAGTCATGTTGATTTAGGAGCCATCTGAGCTGTAATAACAGCCATATCAGAACATCAAGCTAACAGCCCAGGAAGTCAATTGTGTCTTACTAACTACTCTGATGCCCTCAACAGACAAAAACTAACAACACAGCATGCTTTACTCAATGAGCCTGCAGAGGCTGTATACCAACCGAACACATGTGGGCGCACACAGAAACCATTGATCAGCCCGTCAATCACTGGTCAATGAGGATGGCCAGTGGCCACCAACGCTTGCATCATTGTGCCTGGTGACCCTGAGGTCAGCGGTAAGTAGTTAAGAGTTGAGCCCCCTTACAAAAGGACTGCATCATGTATTTTCCACATACAGTGCTGCCGGCGGCACCGTTATGAATGGACACATGGCAGGCCTGCCCACAGATGGGACGTGAAAGTGTGTTTGTGTCTGGTGGGGGCTGTTGCTGTGGAGAAGGAGCACAAGCCGAGGTAACAGACTGAGACAATGGCGCTGATGAAAGGCAGGTTTCGTGCCTCGGCTTCTAGGAGGGAGATTATTGGGGAGAGAAGTTCCCCATCAAAATGGATAGCACAGAGAATGGGGGGGAGAAAGGGGACCTGTAGTAGGCTGCAGAACGCTGACACAAAGCCTCCCCCATGCACCCAGGAGCTGCCAACTGTTCAAATGTGACCAACACAATACCAAACAGATACACTGAGCTGCCATGCTGCCATGTAGGTATTTGGTTTTTGTCTGAAAGTACTTTTGCAGATGAATGTCTTATTTCACAATAACTTGTACTCAGAAACACTTTTGCTGAATACTTTATTGAACTAAATCAGCTTTTCTTTGATAATGGTTAGGATAAGTCGATTAAATAAAACAAATGTTTACACCCCTTGCCATAAAAAAAACTAACGAAAAAAACATTTCTTTAAAAATAAATCCACCTTCATAATCATATTTTTTAAAGACATTTTTTTCATTCAATGTGTTCTTATGCCAATTCTGGGGAAAGCCAATTTGCAGTTTATGGGGTTGTTATGCTATAAACAAAAGTATTTTCCCCATTTACTCCAGACTACTTTTCTCTTTGGTTTTTTGGTCACATTCAAATGTTTTTATATCAGACAAATATAATCAGAGTAAACAAAAAAATTGAAATTCAAAAATACATCATTGTTCCCAAAGCGAAATTAAATGCAATTAAAAGCAGTTCATCAATGATTTAATTTACTAGGGCAAAAATAAATATCTAGACTAGTCTAGCCAGACATAAAGAGTCAAGAAATCACTAAAATAGAACGTATTTAAAGACATTGAAAAGGATAAAAGATGTCAAAAAGCAGCACTTTGTCCTCTGATCTGATTCAGGAACAGATGAGGAAAAAATAGTAATACTAACTATTAGTAACATCTAGCAATCTGGAAAGGGTATAAATACATTTCAATGTGTTGGGACTCTGGTGACCTACAGTTAAACGAGTTTTTCCACAAATGGAACAATGAAAAAATAAACATGGAACAGCCAGGAACCTCCCCAGGACTGGCCTGCCTACCAAATCTACTTTTAGAGTGCACCAATGACTCATCCAGGAGGTCACAAAAGAACCCAGAACATCATTTAAAGCACTACCAGCTTCACTTGCCTCGGTTAAAGTTGGTTTTCAAGATTTACACGAAAGAGATGGGCAAAACTCCGTCCATGTGAGAGCTCCGAATCCAGAATCCCTGCTGAACTGAGACATGTTTGCCAAAAAAAATAATAAAAAATCTTAATAATCCCTATTCCCTAAGACTGTTGGGGAATATATTCTGTGATCTGACAGGATAAAGTGGAATTTTTTGAACAGATTCTGTCCTGTTCCATCTAACAAAAAACTAAGTACTTCAGGGAAAAAAACAAACATTATCCTAATCTTCAAACATGGTGGTGGTAGATGTGACATGATAATTGCCCCGTGTAGCAAATGCTTGACGGTTAGCTGTTGCTACCAAGTTTGGTAGAACTAGTAGTCAGGTTTGCAGGGCAGTTACTTTTTAACATAGAGACAGTTTGGTTTGGATATCTTTATCTATTATAAAATAAAACATTTAAAAAATGCTTTTTTTATCTACTCTGGTCATCTTTGTCTGATATTATATCCATTTAATGATCTGAAACATTTAACCGAGACAAATAAGAAAAAGATAAAAAAAAACTGTGAGAGGGCAACTTCTTTCTCACAACACTGTAAAATATAGATTTTTTTTACATGCTCTTCTACAATAAAGGTTTTCTTTACCTCTTAAACATCAATGTTAAAGACGTACATTATTGTGAAGATTTGGCAAAAGACTTGAGAAAAATATTTAGTTATGCATTTGCACACACAAGGAATTTGACTTTGGTTCCACTTTGTTCTCATTAAAGAATTTTGAATATAGATGCATAAAAAATATGGTTTAGAAATAAAAGGTATTGTTACCATAGTATGTATATACAGTATAAAAAGGTTTTACAAAAGAGGAAGACAAGGTTTAAGTAAGCACACCATATGGTCAAAACTATTCATACCCCCATCCAAATTATTGTTCCAACCAATTCCACTGCCACATGTTTACAAAACCAAACATCCAGGCATGGGTGCTGCTTCTACAAACATTTGGGAAAGAAGGAGCACTCTCAGGGGCTCGCTGAACAGTATCCTGATGCCATGATAGGATGCCACTTTGCAATTCAGTGATGAAATTTCCTCTCTGCCACATATTTTGTCTTTGACATAGAAGTGGTCACAAACTTTCTCCAGGTTCAATAACTGCAGACCTCCAGATGTCATGTGGGCTTCAGATTAGCTCAAGAACTGTGCCTAGAGAGGAGTATTCATGGAAGGGGTTTCCATGGTGGAGCACCAGCATCCAGTTCTTACATTAAGAAGTGCAATGAAAGAGTGCATAATGAATTGGTTCAAAGCACACTACCATTAAACTCTGGAGCAGTGGAGAGGTGTTCCATGGAGTAACAAATCATGCCCCTTTTGCTGGAAAACTAGTGGACGAGTCTGGGCATTCACTAGTGGGCAGATACCTGGATATCAGCGCTTGTCTGACTACTACTACAAGTTTAAAGTTTGGCACGGAGGGGATCATGGCTGTCCTGGAGTTCCGCTCAACCTCTTTGTTCCAGTGAAAAGATCTCCTGATGCTTTAGCAAATCAAGAGGTTTTGGACAAGTTTGTGGAAACATTTTGTAGTTGACCTCTTTGTGTTCCAACATGACTGCTCATCAGGACACAGAGCAAGGTCCATAAACCATCATCCACGTGGTCGAGCGAGTTTGGTAGTAGAACATGATCGCCCTGCAGAAAGTCCCGAGTTTTGGCAGAGACAGCAGGTTTTTACCAGGCAAATGTGCTTCTGAAAGAAGAGATGAAACTGTTATAGATGCTTAAAATCAAATCCAGATTGACTTTCTCACCAATCTTCTACTCACACTTCATTTTGTTGCCTACTTTCAGTTTCATCTAATTCAGATTAGATTTATCAGTTTTGTTTTCCTTGGTTAGGTCTTATTGTATGGTTGCTGTATGGTTTTGTTTTTTCTTGTACTTACCTTTTGCGTATGGCAAGCAAGGTAAAGTGTACCACTCTGTTACTGGTACAGTTGCTTAAGATAGTAGGTATCACAGCAAAGCCGTTTTTTAGCCAAGCATACACCACCTGTCAAAGGTTTGGACTCACCTCTGTCAATCAATGGCTTTTCCTTACTTTTATGACTTTCTACATTGCAGATATATAGTGAAGACATTACAAAACTATGAGTCAGCAGTATATAAAATCATGTATCAAACACAAAAATGTGAAATAACTTAAAACAGCTTGTATATTTTAGTTTTTCTAAATACCAACCAAACTAACCTCATAAAGCTCTCGGTGAGATTTATGAGGGTAGTCACCTGAAATGGTTTTCCAACTGTCTTGAAGGAGTTCTCAGAGGTAGTAAAAAAAATAAAGACAAATTACTGAATAAGAAGGTTAGTCCAAACTTTGGACTGTTGTGCTTTTTAAGTAACTCTTTTTGCACTTCTGTTTCGATAATCATCCTCCATCCAGGTGACCATCATCTGCAAGTTGCTATCGCTCGCTCTTCCACTAACCTGAAGGCCAACATCTGGATACGGTCCCCGCACCTCCTGCTCAGCAACATGTTTGGCTCTGTCCCCTTTCACGCTTTCTCTCCCCCCTTTAGGCTGTCTGTCCTCCCTCAGTGTTTCCCCCTGGGGTAATTGCGGGGTAATTTATGAAGTTCTAGCAGCATGGAGCAGGCCAGTGTATGAGGCAGCCTGCTGACCAAGCCCCATTCAGCTCCTGGACTCCTTTCATTCCCCTGCGCCTGGACGCCTCCTCCTGACTACCCTCGCCCCGCAGCCTTCCACAGCATGCAATCCTCCACGGCCCCTTAAAGATGAAGGCGAAAGTTATTGGAGTCTTTACTGACTCATAAACATCCTAGGGGATTTTCATACTGCCTTTGTCTCCTTTTGTTGTGCGTAAGATAATGCAATTGTTTCAGGCAGTGTAAATGAATAAATCACAGAGCAGTTTGCGATAACAAAAGGCTGCACTCCCTGTTCTCATAAACACTTTTCGGCCTGTTCAGATGGTTGGGGAAACAATTTTATACCTTTTCCCCCCGCTACATCTACAGATAAGAGCAGCTAAATTCCATTTAAAGTAGGTTGCAAAATTGGATTGCACTGGATTTTATTCAGGTGTATCAGAATAAAGGTAAATTAAAATGTGCCACTTCACAATTATGTGCTATTCTTTGCTGGCCAGTTACACACAATCCCAATAAAACATTTTGCGGTTGTAATGTGATGTGGTGAAGGAAATTTCAAGGAATATACAAACCTTTGCAATGGGCTGTACATAACCTCATGCAAGAGCCATAATACACGAACCACACTGAGGAAACTGTAAACAAACATCTCCTGTTGTTTATTCTCTGCAGGATCTTCTGCCAGCCACATGTCCAGATTAAAGCCTGGTGGGTGTAGGGAAGATCAAGCCACTGATCCCGTTAAACAATGACCTGCAGAGAGCAAAAGAGGCCTTATGCTGAACAGCACCGGTTTGCTCTTCAGCTCAGCGCTTTATTGAGCTATGATGGGCCCTAATCTCGACTGATCCTCTGTCACTACAAACATATGCCCGTGATAATGCTCTCATTTTATGGTCACCTGAGCACTTTCATTGGAGTGCACCCCACGAGGCGTCAGAAAGCGGGTCTGTAAAGCCGGATAGGGAGGGGGGGTGGGTGTCTTAGAGCTCAGAACTGGATGAAGGGTCCTGAAAGGTGGTATCTAGAGAAGAAAGTCAAACACTCTGATTGAGGGTTAAAAACTGAAGGATTATATCGAAACATGGATGGTGGCTACGCTTTCATTTGTAAAATGCAAAGCTCGGGGGTCCTTCTGTCTCTCTGTGTGGGCCGTTGCCTATGCAAACACATGAATGAGAATAAGAATGACTTGGAGAATGGGATTTATTTGGCTCATGCATATAAAAATGGAGTAATAGAAGGACTGCTGATTCACTCCATTGATCAGCTAGGGTCCACATGTTTTCCTATTCTTGGTCTCTTTGACACCAAGATACTTCTTCTGTAAGATTTTATTTTTCAAACAGTTATCTCCAAATATTTAGCTTTTTTTATCACATATCAAAATCATTTATTTACTTCTGAATTTTTTGCACTGAACCCTTAAAAGACTAAAATATTTTGGCTAACATCTCTAATTAGGATCTAACTCAATTAACGGATCAGAATCCAGCAGCTATGCTGGCTCGGGGCCTAACGATGGAAAAATCCATATGCTTCAAATAAATGGCTTATGTTAGCTCTCAAGGTTCCCCTTATTATCATATCGCTTAATACTGGCTGATCCAAAGCCCCTGATGGAGCAGTGATTGATTCACGCTTGAGACGCTCTTTTATGTCCGTGAGTGGAATCAGTTTGGGAGGATTTCTTGCTTTGAGGTTGCACACGAAGCAACATGCAAAACATTGAGATTCATCTGGCATGTAAAAATGGGCAAATAAGGGGAGAAATTATCGTTGTCTGCATCCATTCTTCTCGGGAGATGATGGTGTAGCTTCCAAACGTGGGTTCATCTGCACTTACCTGAGTGGCTGTGAGGAGCAAAATATGATCAGCACAAACTGCATGATTGTTTTCTTTACCTGTCTTTATGGTGAAAAGGTTATACAATATCATCCGAGCATGAAAATACTTTTACCAGTTCAAATATTTGATCATTAAATGAGGAGGGAGTTGTTCTTTTTAATCCGCTTGATAAAGATTAACCTCATATCAAAAACATTAACATGTATTCTGTTGATGGTCTTGTAATAACTTTGATTTGCATTTATGTGGATACAAAGAAGGAAGATTATATGCAAATAAGAATCAAGAATCTTTTATTGTCACCACATTTTACCATGGTGAACTCACCTCTGAGGCAGACACCGGTTTGGGATGTACACAAATAACATGACGCACATACCACAACAGACTTAGTATTTACAGTTTTCTTTTTTCACACATTAGAGCATAAAAGTTTGTATTAGATATATGCAAACCAGTTGTGGCAACATTTTTCTAAAATCTTTACCACTTGCTTTTGCTACTGATGTTTCAAGCACACAGGAGAGTCTTACAGCTTTTGAGTTAATAATATAATATTCAACAGGATAACAATGTTATGTACTGTTGGGAGATTTCGTAGTTATGATAATGTTGAGTAAAAATACCAGAGTTTCATAGTTCTGCAGTATTGTCACTAAACTTTAGAACAACACCTAACTGCTTTGTCTTGAAACAGAAAAGAAAATATTAATTATCCCACTACTAAAATAACATAACGAATCAATTATCATAGTTGTATTCTATCACATTTTATTGTTGTTTTCATTTAGATACCCCAGACTTAATGAAAAAGCTTTAAATAAAAACCTGTTGTGTTTATCCATAGTTTACCAATCAACATAGCAGGACACACCCAAGACAGGTTAGACGCAGAGGAAGACATAGAGACACACAGGACAAATGACCATGCATGCGCACACTTACACTTATTCCTAAGGGCAATTTAGAGAGACCAATTAGCAGTCATGCACCATGAGAACCATGGTGCATGCATGGTTCTTGCATGGAGAACATGTGAATGCCATGCAGAATGGCCCCAGGGCAGGATTTAAATCCAGGACCTTCTTGCTGCGAAGCTACAGATTCAATAACTGTGCCAAAATACAACGGCACAGTTATTGAATCTGGAAACTTTTAGGTTTTGAGACAAGACCAAGAGACAGAAATATGGTCAATCAGTGGATTTTCAAGCACCACTTTGAGTTAGCTTCAGATATGCTTTAATTCCCCCTCCTTCAAAACATAAAACCCCTGTTAAAGCATGGTATAGATAACACATAGCTTTCAGTTTTCCTATTTTGTCCTTTTGCATTTGAAAGCCTCCAAATATGTCATGAGATTGTTTTGAAAAGGGGAGCCGGACAAAGCCACAAAAACACAACTATCCAAATCTCAGCTTTAAACAGTTAAATTGTTTCTTTTGAAGGATCTGAATGAAAGCTGTGTGGTCGCTGCTCCCTGCAGGAAGCTTTGCAATAGAATCTCTCTTACTGCTCTGGAGACTGCAGCTCCTGTTCTCCTGCCACGATTGCATGTACTCACTGGAGGATTCGTTTGGTCCTGCAGGAAGAAAATCATCTCTTCATTCAAAGATGTTTGTCCCAAAACAACAGAAAATACAATCTGTATATGAATTTGTATCCCAAAAGACATTTTTGGTGTGTGTCAAACTTTTAAAGCTGAAAATTTGAAGTTTTTATGGAAGTATTCATTGTGTGAACTGAAATAGGCTTGAAATTTAAGAATTAGAAACCATACAGTTGAATTTTCAGGAGAAAGTGTTTTTTCCTGTTGCTAAGTGTCTTCTTAACTAGCTTTACTCAAATGAAGGACCCCCTTCCAGTGATGGGATTTCACAGACTGTTTGGAGAGCTGAGTCAAATTTATTTGACCTTCTTTGTCTTAACTCCGAGGTGAATTGTACCTAGTCTCCCATTAACGCTTCTCTTTACATGTTTAAGCTACCTCATACGGTGCCTCATACCTTTCTCCAAAGTGTCTCATAGAAACCATATGTAAATAAGGCCTGGGAGGCATCATCTATCTGGTGCAATGGGGGACGGCAATAAAAATGGTGGCCTGTTGAACTCGGAGGTCACTACTTTCACTTTCTTTTCAGTCAAAATACAAAACTGAAGAAAAATCAATTCTATTTTTGATTCATCTTTATTTTTAGTACTAACCATCCATATCTTTTGCACGCCCGTGGATGATTCCTGTGAGTAGCCTATAGCTCAAAAAAGTATGTGAACAAATTCCCGACTTGGTTAATGTGTAAGGGACTCATTAGATTGGAGGGAGTTATAAACGGGGTGTGGGAAGGTGAAGTGGGGGCTGCAAGAAGGAGGTGTGAAAGGGGGGTGAAAGTGTGTCCCTTCTGCAATTGGCTATGGCCCTAAGTGTCTCATTATGCAGCTTATTGTTCCTTTGTTATGTCCGCAATATAAAAACACGCCAGCAGGCCCACGGCGTGACAGATTTCAAGCACTTTCACTCCTGTGGACGGACTGTGTAGCAAGAACTCTGTGACTCTTTTAAAGTTAAGGGTTTTGGACGATTTAAAAAACCTGAAATGGATTCAGATGCCAGCTCCACGTGTAGCCGATCCTCGTCTCCAGACCTGGTGGTGGATGACTCTGCCGGGAGCTTCTTCTCCAACAATATGTTTCAGAAATACTGCCAGGAGAACAGAAGTGGCAGTGAGGCGGACCAAGGCAGGACGGACCGCTGCGGTGGAGGTGGGAAGACCAAGAGCCGTTCTGAGCTCAGCAAGGAGGAGATGCAGGACTTGAGGCTCAAAGTCAACAGCCGGGAGAGGAAGAGGATGCACGACCTGAACCAGGCAATGGATGGCCTGAGGGAGGTGATGCCCTACGCTCATGGACCTTCTGTTCGCAAACTATCCAAAATCTCCACCTTGCTTCTAGCTCGAAACTACATCCTCATGCTGTCCAGCTCTTTAGAAGAGATGAAAAAGCTGGTCGGGGACGTTTATGGAGGTGGTGCTGCTGCCCAGAGCCGCTCCACTGCCCACCCAACTATCAACCCTGCAACCGCGTCTGTTCACCTGCCTCTGCATCCTCTGGCCCAGTCCCTTCACTCTCTGGTGGGCAGCACGCCCGCAGCTCTGCAGCATCACTCCTCTCCTCCCTCTTCAGCTCCAGCTCCTCATTCTCCACCGTTAGCTAGCTTCCTGGGTTTTCACGCTCCGGTGCAGGGCCTTCTTAAGGACCCGCTACACCTTGGTGGCTCCTACAGGCACTTCCCCGGCATGCCATGCCCATGCACGCTCTGCCAGCCTCTGCCGACTGCCACCTCCACGTTGCACAGTTTGTCTATGAACAAATGATGGGGGACTCACAACAAACTGACTGATGCCAACCATGTACATACTGTACATACAAACAGCTGCTATTTTAAGAAAAAAACAAATATTTTGTGCTTTGTTGATGAAGAAACATTTGGGCGTTTGGTGGAGAAACAAAATCTGTAACTTATCCAATGTTTGTTGTAAGGAAAGCTTGTAAAAATTTGGAACATATGTGTTCAGGATTTCTATTTTCCTAAATTAAAAAAATAATTTGAAACTAACACTTGTTTCCCTCATTTTTATTATTAATTGTATCACTTTATCCTGATTCATGTTGAACAGTTAGTACAACACGTAATGGTTATCCTGCTAAAATAAAAATCCCAGAGCAGAACTTGCAGGCACATGACTTTTGGGACTTTGCAATGCAACACAACAGCCTCTGATTTTATTAATAAAAACTGGTAAAAGTGGGTCATTTGTTGCTAACCAGTTTTGGACACACTGACCTCTGAAGAGCTAAAGAGGGACAGGAGGGTGAGACAATACAGCGGCACAGAAGCTGAATGTGGGACCATCAATCTTCACCTCAACAGGGTGTTGGAGATGAAAGAGCGACACAGGCGCCACAAAGGCGCGTCACTTTTGTCAGACACAGGCGAGGGACACAACGATGTCCTCAGCTGCAGGCCAGCCATTTGTCACTGTCTCGTATGATTATGGTTATGGGCATACAAAAAGATTAAATTAAAGGAAAAGTCATAATGCAGTTTCAGGACCATTTCCACATATCATCCAGAATCTGCTGTCAGTTTTTGCTGTGTAGGTCATAAAAGTCAAAATTCAGCTGATCCTTTAGAAAAATGACTCAAATAAATCACAAACATGGCTGTTATGCAAACAACACCCTCGGAGAGCCATGAACATGATTTAGGCAAACAAGTCAGCAATGGCTGGCCTTCACTTAGCAACAAATCAAGCGTGTAAAATACATGCTTATCCTCCCACGGCTGACAGATGAGCTGGAGATCAGGGAGAATGAAGAGATGTAAGTCATTCTCACCCACCTCCTCCTCATCACAGAGCTGAAGAGGGTGTGAACAATGGCCATGCGTGGGACACAAAGACAGGGGGAGTCAAAGCTCTCGTGCCTGGGACATAGACCCCCCTCCATTCAATCACATTTCATCATGGTAACAAGCGCTGTCGGGCCAAAAGGCCTGACACTCTCGCTCGCCACAAAGGCGGTTAGCTCAAATATATGAGGCTATTGACACTGTAAAGAGCGCCTGTCAGCGCCGGGGGTTTGTCAGCTGTGGGATGTCTCAGTGGGGGGAGGCAGCTGCCAGCCAAACCAAGCGGTATAGCTTCTGTCATGGGGACCGGCACTGCGCCGTCACCTGGTCCCTGGTCCCATGACACAGAGGCCCCCGGACCTCCCCCTCTTTACTGGGGCACAGGTGGGAATGGGAAGCCGAACACATTGAGTAGATTAGTGGGGATCGGCCTCCCTTTGCTGGAGGTAGATAATTAGAGACACTGACTTGTGCAAAGCTGGTGTTTTCTGATTGGCACCAGATGGTGTTAACCCACAATATGGCATCAGTGGTCTGGAAAGTGCATGCGTGTGTGTTTGTGTGTGTGTGTATAGGTGGGTGGGTGTGATGACTGTGATGTGTAACTGATATGCTTCTTAAATCATGCAATATGGGCATGTCCTCTGTGTACCATTATGATCAGCCTCTGTTGTCATCCCTCTGGTCCTGAGCAAATGCTATCCAGCAGAGGAAGCTTTATTTAGATTGAGAAAGTTAACATGCAAGTAAGTCCTCAAAATCAAATATTTTCAGCAATCATAAAAGTAGTTTAATGGTGTGAGAATCAGCTGCTACATCTTAATTTATTATTTAGTAGACAGTACATCTGATTTCCTTGGACAGTAGAGATTTTAGTAGCATTATGATGATACAGATGTAAAACTAGTTTTAAATAATTGTCTTAAAAAATGTAACCTAAAAGTTTCAAATTTAGGATTGTTAAAAAATATAAAACAGAAAAATGTTTTCTGACATAACTTAACTTTAATCCTCACTGTTTGACCACTTTGAACAAAATTTCATATTCTAAGAAAAACTTTTTTTTTTTTTTTTTGTAAAACACTCCAAATAAGGTATCTTAATAATGTCAAAATATATGCCAGTAAGGAAGCTCTGATGATTTCAGAGCAAATGTTCGGAAAGGTATTTTGGAAATGTAGTTTGTTGATGTAAAAACAACAGTCAGTTTTAACAATAACTTAAAAAAATCTTTATCCACAGACATTTACATACACTGGTAATAAAAGCCACAACATATTTTTTTCCTTTTATAGGTCATTTAGGATTTCCAACATTACTTCTATTTGTAAATCAGCAGAAAAATAAGATATGTTTTAGAGAAATTATTTTTGGACTTTCAAACTCATAAGTTTATATGCATGTCCAAACTAAATGGTAGAATTACCTTTTAAACTAGAATTGGGTGCATTCTTTCCAAGGCCTAACTTGACAAGCCATGTTGATAATGTGTTGCACTCTCCGTTCTGCACATTATCAATCTGGTCCTGCTCCCATTGAATCTGTTCAGGAAAAGAGGGATATTCAGCAGAACTTTCCGAACTGATCGGGCGAAGAGACACCTACTGCCTGCCTACCAAAGTTTTTGTTTTGTTTTTTGCCAATCACGGTATCAAATTAAAATAGTTTAAGCAGCAGGCGCCATGAGAAACCAAAGCAATTTATGCTGGTCAAGGCACTTCTTGCTGCTCTTCTTTCAAAGAAAAAATTGTGAATTCTGACAAGACAGATGTGATGGCAGCAACTACGCGTGTCCTCCTGCGCTGCTGTGTTTATTTTGGCTCCGCTGTGGGCTGGGCAGCTCTTGCTTTCGTCACACCCGTAAGTCCTGTCTTAAATCATAACACTGCAATATGATTGGCCCAACCAGTTTTTGGTTCAGGCCGAGCAGTTTAGATGGGAGCGGGACATGATGGATTCTCGTGTGTTTGTGAACGCACAAATACTGCGAGAATTCAGCCCGTAGGCAAGGTTATTGTAGGCCCCCTTAGTCACACAGATTCAGCTCCCAGATTTCACATGCGACTGAGATCAGGACTTGATGGACAACCATTAACTTGCTGGCCCTTAAGCCACTGGGTAACCATGGTGGTATGTTTTGGGTGATTGTTCATTTTAGAAGACCCATTTGTATCCAAGTTTTAATTTCCTGCCTGTTATCTTAAGACATTGTTTCAATATTTCCATATAATGTTCCTTGTCATGATGCCACCTAATCCTTGCAGTGTACCCAGTTCTTAACCTTGCCTGCAAGCCGAATTCTTGTGGCATTTGTGTGTTCATAAACACACGAGAATCCATCTTGTACCGCTCCGGCTTCAACCATTTGTGTCTGAACCAAAAACAGTTTGAGCCAATCATGTTGCACTATTGTAGTTTAAAGTGGAACATACTGATGCGACGAAACCAAAAGCTGACGATCCCACAGCCAAACCAACATAAACATGGCTTTTCATGGAGGAGCTGCTGCTAATTTGTTTTGTAAGACTCCACAATTTCATCTTTGAAAGAAGAACAGTAAGAAGTGTCTTGACTAGTTTACCTTCTTTTCGTTTCTCATGACATTTGCTGCTTACGTTTTAATTTGAAACCGTCATTGGCGAAAACCAACCTTTGGTAGGCAGGCACTAGGTTTTATTTCATCCAATCAGCTCAGAGAGTTCTGCTGACTGGCCCTCCTTTCCCCAAACCAATTTGATGGGAACAGTCTCAAATTTATTATGTGCAGAACGTAGAGAGCTACACATTATCAATATGGCTGGCTGGGTTACCCAGGACTCACTTTAGCATATAATTATTTAAATTGAAGCACCTTCAGGCCCCTGGAAATTGTACCCAAAAAATCGACCAGTTGCTGGTGGCTAAACAGTAGCGAGAGCTTAAATAAACCCTCATTGGAATACCATCTCTGATTGCACATTAATCTTGAAACAGATGATGATACTGGGTGCTACTCCTGTTAGCTAATAACTGGAAACTGAGGCTACACACAGGATAACCAAAACTGGAAAATAACAGATTGAGAAAACAAAGGTGGGTCTGTTGAGCCTTGTATCAGTGGTTTAGGCTGCTGATCTTGGTGTATTGATGTGTCGGATAGTTTCATGGCACAATTTTGGGTCCATCTGTACCAACCTAGCAACAGTGTACCCATCTTCTTCTACTTACATTCAGCTCAACAATGTACCACTTCCATCCATCTATTTTCCGACACACTTATCCTTGCTGGGGTCGCGAGGGTTGCTGGTGCCTATCTCCAGCTGTCAGTGGGCGAGAGGCGGGGTACACCATGGACAGCTCGCCAGTCTATCCAAGGGCAACACAGAGACATGTAGCAATTCACAAAGCTTACATGATCTCAAACTGGTTTCTTGAATGTAACAAGGATTTTGCTGTACTCTAAAGGCCTCCACAGTCTCCACAGTTACCCTGCTCCAACAGAACTTGCTTGGAAGGTGGCGGAAGGGGAGAGCCTCACGGATATCAGCTGACATATCTGCCATAACTGTGCAATGCTATCATGTCAATCTCAACCAAAATCTCTGATTATTGTTATACATTTACATACTTGCTACACCTCAAACTTGGGAGTTCAAATGAATAAATTATTTAAATGCATTTGATTACCTAAGCTGCAATCCATCAATTAAGTGCTCCCAAAGAAATGCCTTTAACAATCCAAGAATGCTGCGATATAGTATTACACATTCCCCTTTTTGTTAATGTCCATGCCCATGTGGACAGATGGATAAGTTAACTGCTCCAGATTCTGATCAATAGCGGGCTGCTTATCCCAACTTGGCTCAGGCCGACCTGCGCTGACAGAGTTAATTAGGGAGCTGAAAGGCCCAATTAAGGGGACTGAGGGGCCGGACAGGGGGAGACATATTGGAGGACATACGCACACATTGTGCAGCGTCTGGAGAAAGGGGAACTTCAATTAAGGGAGGACACACTTCCAGAGGCTTGTTGCTTGTTCTTATTCATTTTATGCTCAGTAAAAACACCCCCTACCACCCCTTTTTTCCTACACAGAATACTGATGAGGGGAACAGCACAGCTGCTCGGGGTCAACACACATATCCAATAGGGTGAACACATTTGCTCACATATGCACAGAGAGAAGAAGACTGATGACAGGGCTTAGGCTGGAATTGCTAAACGCTGATTAGTTTACATAATGGCAGAGAAAAGAAAGCTCTGGTCTCGGTACATTTGGCTTATTGCTTAAATTGGGTTTAATTGAAAGGAATCTATTTGAATGTGCTCAAAGTGTTGTAATCCCCTTACTAAATGTTTACTCTGAATATTATTCTCTTTTTTATCCATGAAAATTCTGTTCCTTTGCTCACATTGCCTTGCAAAAGTATTCATAATCCTTGAACTTTTTCACATTTTTATCACATTGCAACCACAAACCGTAGTGTTTTTTTTGGGGGGGATTTTATGTCATAGAAGGCAAGAAATTATACAAGGTTTACAAATAAACATATGAAAGGTTTAAGAGGGTATTTGTATTCATTTTAAATGGGTGAATACTTTGTAACAACACTTTTTTGCTGCAAGTCTTCTGGGTTATATATCTATAGCTTTCCACAGCTAGAATCAGATTTTTTTTCTTGTCCTTCTTTGCTAAATAAATTAAGGGTTGGTCAATTTAGGTTGAGAGCATCTGTGAAAAGCAATTTTGAGCTCTTACCACAGATTCTCAATTGGATTTAGGTCTCAATTTATTAACTGAGCTATTTCAAACAGAGTATAAAGCATCTGGAAGTTTCTGATAGCTTTTCTTCCCTGTGTGCAATTAAATCCATCGTCTCTCTCCTTGCATTTAAATGCAGGCATAAAGGTAAATTCGGAAAGTTTTCTTACCGAGAGAATAGCTGATGTCCATGAAATGATATTTGAATTATTTTACTAATATTATTTAATTTTAAATAATTGCAATTGTTTAAGCTGATGCTGATTTCATTAGGGACGATAATTTATCTGAAATTTCCTATGCTGTTCTAGGTGTATGAGGAATTAAGTGATGCTTTCTTATTTGAGTAATCTTGGCACCTGAAAAATCAAGATTTTGCGTAATATTAAACCCTCATTTGAAAGACATCTTGAGTGTGTGCTTTAAGTTTGTACTATTAATAGAAAATAAGACATCATAAATAGTCCTTTATGTTTATATATCAGGTCTTTTGCAAATTTATACAAATGAAAGGAAAGTGCCTGCTTTCATATGTAAACATTGCATCCAGAATGTGAGAATGTGACAGTCATGGTATAATTTAAGGAACATTTTAATATTGATATACATTTGTCATGTATTTTATTGTTTCTAAAGAGAAAACCTGTCCAAAATGTTCATAAAAATTTACTTTGCTGTCTATGTTGTTTGGTAAAAATTGTGCTTACAGTCGAATGGTATAAGACAGAATTTATTGAAAATGCAACAGGAAAACTGCATTTCTAAACATAAATGATTCAGTGAAGAATACAGATGACAAAAAGTGAAAATTTCTCTAACATTGTATCTATCTTATAGTTTCATTTCAGAAGTTAGTTTATATTTATATTTATATCTATATCTATATCTATATCTATATCTATATCTATATCTATATCTATATATATATAATGAACTATATATACAACTATATACAATTATATAGTTCACGTTTTGTAGTAGAAATAGGCTAAATAGTCTAACAATTACCGTAAATTTCAAACAACATAACAGTTTTATGACAAATCAAAGCATTTAAATAAACGGCATGGTCTTTTGTTGATTTTGAAATACGCGATATAAAGTAAAATGAAAAATATTAAATACGTCATCGTGTTATGTCGGCGTTTTGCGTTGCAGGACAGATTGGTTCTCTGCAGCCACCGTAGCCAGCAATTTCTTTTTTTTTTCTTTTTTTTTCTAACACTAAAATACGTTTTAAAACACTTTAAAAATTGATTTTATCTGTTCTCATGCAGAAATAATGACACATATATATGTATCTGGATAATAAAACACGTCCGAAATCACGACGTGCAAAACATTAGAAATCTACGGATCGGGGTCGGAGTTCACCAAATACTGATGATGTCATCGTCTGAAGATGGCTGAAGGGTGAGAGAGAAGTCGCAAAATACACTTTATTTTTCGTTTTACTTCCTCTGATAGCGATGGAATATTACAGTCGATGTGTTTATTGATGACTTATGTGTCTAATGGTTGTTCATGTGAGAGGTTTGCGGTTGCTGTGGTGATCTTTAGCTTTTGAAACGAGTTCAGGAAGTAGATTTGTTTACCAAAACATAGCAGTGATAGCTTTAGCTTGTGCACGTTAGCTTTCTAATAAAACTGTTTAAGTCCCCGTGTCAAAGCTCCTAGACTGCACACATTCGTAGTTGTTTCGCCAATTATTCATACTCGGCCGTTCAAATTGTAATAAACACCCTTCGTCGACGTTTAATCTCATAATTGCCCTAACAGCTGACGCTAGCGTTGACGTTATCTCGATCGGCAGTGTATGACTAACAGAAACATGGAGAAAAGCTGTACCTAGACCGTGCAAACACTAACAAGCTGTTTATGTTCACATCTGATATGCTTTGATGTATGTTTTCTACAGAGAAGGCTGGTGGGGAGGCTGGTTTCAGCAGAGCTTCCAGGCAGTGAAAGACAAGGTAATCGGTTATCTAAATTAACCCTCTTAAAATAAATTATTGTTCTGTCTTTATCTAAAGCGTTCTCTTTAGCCTTTCCAGCTATGTGCTGTATTTAATTGTGCTGTCATTTTGCTCCGCTTTGGGGATATTTTAGATTACAATAAAAGTAGTAATTGTATGCCAAAATTATTGGTTTAACTTTAAAGTGCTATTTTTAATTTACGTGTACTAATTAGGTAAAATGATAGGAGATTCTGGGATAATGTCTTTTAATTCTAGTTAAACATGTTGAACGCTGTGACCTAACACCGGCTATTCATCCATTAAAGGATTTTACTGAATCTTCTGCCAATGTCTCTGACACTTATTTTAGAAATACATTTTGATTAAACAAGTTAAACACATTTGAAAACAGCTTTAATCTAGTTCTGGGTTCTTCATCCTGCAGCTCTAATGCCACATGTGGCTCTCTTTAGCCTTGACCAAAAGTTTTTGTAAATGAGCAGTAATTTATACATAACAGTAAGGAATGGTTCTTTTAGCAGTTCTTCTATCTATCAAGGCAAGGCAAGGCAAATTTATTTGTATAGCACATTTAGTACAGAGACAATGCAAAGTGCTTTACATGATTAAAATAAGGGAAGAAACAGAATAAAAGCAAGTAGGAATAAAATGTAGAAACAAAGTAGAACATGGAAAAATAGAAACTAAATGCAAACATTAAAAACAGTTGGAAATACAAAGTAAACTAATTATATTTCAGTAATACAGTTCAATTAGAACAGTCGAAGGCAATCTTAAACACATGTGTTTTTAATCTTGATTTAAAGGAACTCAGGCTTTCAGCACTTTTACAGTTTTCTGGAAGTTTGTTCCAGATCAGTGGAGCATAGGAACTAAATGCTGCTTCTCCTTGTTTAGTTCTGGTTCTAAGTATGTGGAGTAGGCTGGAGCCAGAAGACCTTAGTGGTTTGGGGGGTTGATATACTGATAACAAGTCTGTGATGTATTTAGGTGCTAAGCCATTCAGGGATTTATAGACTAAGTATTTTATAGTCTATTCTCTGAGATACAGGGAGCCAGTGTAAGGACTTTAGAACTGGGGTTATGTGCTCTACTTTCTTAGTCTTAGTGAGGACGCGGGCAGCAGCGTTCTGGATCAGCTGCAGCTGTCTGATCCACTTTTTAGGCAGACCTGTAAAGACACCATTTCGGTAATCAATTCGACTAAAAACAAACGCATGGATTAGTTTTTCCAGATCCCGCTGAGACATCAGTCCTTTAATTCTGGAAATGTTCTTCAGGTGATGGAAGGCCGATCTTGTAATTGTCTTTAGATGCTTTTGGAGGTTCAGGTCTGAGTCCATCACTACCCTCAGGATATATGGCACAAGTTTAATATGCCTTTCTCTACTCAAAAGTGTGTTCTTCCTTTATGTTTTTCTTTGTTTTTAACTCAAAACTGTGCATTTAATTTTAGAATGAAACAAAAACAGCATATAGTAGAGTACCTACGATAAAAAAAAAGACTTAAGATTATTATTTTGTAAGAATAAAGCAGATTTTGTAGCTCCTGTCTAATTTCATTTGGTCGGAGTCTGGGCAAACTTGGCTCTTTGGATTGTAAAGTTAGCTGATTCCTGGTTTAGATGGTCAAAATGTAGCAGTGCACTCAGTTTGAGAGGCTCTTGAACTAGGTGTGTTTTTAATTAATTGAGTAACAGTATTATGAAAATCATGAACACAAAATGTTGCAAGGGCTAAAGTATTCTAATATATTAATGTGAACTTTATTTATGAACTTTGCAACAAGCAAGTCTCTCAGCAAGAAAAAAATAACTGATAGTAGTTAAAAACGGAAAAAAAAAGAAGACATGAGACAAATGTTTAATTAGTTTAAAAATAAAGTTAAAGTAAAGTTAAACTAGAAATAGTTAAGATATCAATCTCCATTTAATTCGAAAGCCAAAGATCAGAGATGGATCCTGGAAAGCACCCTATATTTTTCAAGATTATGAGCAGCTCTATGGATCGGTAAATAATTCCACAATTCTGGGGCTGCAATAGAGAAGGCATGCTCTCCTCTACTTTTCTGTTTTTACCTTGCAGCATCTAAGAGCAACTGGATTAATACAGTTTATTTTTCCAAGATGGGTCACTGAAGGAAAATCAATCAGAACTAAGTTTCGAAGGTTTGCCAAAGCAACAGGCTTCTTTCTAGATGGATGCCACATGTTGCTGAGAGCAGAAAAGTTCAGTTCTATTAATATCCTGAAGGAAAATTTTATTGGCAGCAGACTTGATAAATACAGAAAGGCACAATTGCAAATTTCAGGCTTCTACTTTTCTGATTCCAATCAGAAAATCTTGTTTTAAAGGAGCTTGGAAAATATAAACAGACTAAGTTTCTTTTAAAATGTATGGTTCCTAAAGGGGTGGTACTGGGTACGTTACATTGTTTGATGTATTTCCCCCAAGTGTTTGTTCAGCACCAAACATAATTGTGTACCAATATGTCTGGATATTTTCATTGTTTTGATAAAACTAAAGAGAAAGCGTAAATTACTATCAACACTTTTGCAAAATCTTAATGTACTGTAATTTCTGAATCTCAATGCTAAAATGTAAATATGATCATATTTGAAATTAGCGTCCTGTGTCGTTATATACCTTGCAGTTATACTGACTGCAACGGTTCAGGCTGTGAGATGTGTAAATTGATGCAAATACGCAACAGAAAACCCACCTGAACACAACTGAGGTGGAAACAATCATTTGGAACCAGATTAGTGAAAACTGGTGACTACAGTGACAGTAGTGAAACGCTGCGTGTGGGACATTTTTATTCATCTTTTTTTATTTTATTTTATTCTCAGTGTTGGATTTCATAGAGGAGGTGTTGGCCTAGTGGTTAGAGCAGTGCGCTTGTGCTCTGAGAAGGATGCAAGTACCCGGTTCAATCCCCACAGCCTGCACTCTGGGTTCCTGAGCAAGACACTTAACCCCTGATTGCTCCCCAGGCGCCGCACAGTGGCAGCCCACTGCTCCCCAAGGGGATGGGTTAAGATGCAGAAGTGAATTTCTCCATTGTGAGATCAATAAAGTTCAGTTACTTTTATTATTTATATAACCAATAAATATGAAAACTAATTAGTGATTGCTCATTACATTTGGAAAGCCATAAAAAAATCTGCTACATTTCACAAAATAAAATTTTTGTTCTAAATGCTTGGAGGTGGGGGGGGGGGGGGGGGGTGTGTTGGTATGAACTTATATGGTGAAATTTGACATCTGCCTCCTGATCCCGGTTTCTCTTTCTGAGCATCTTTGAGCCCTTATAGTGGTTTACATATTTATCTTTAAAACTTAGAGGTTTTGATGTCGACTTTTAGTTGTCCTTATCTTGTCACGACTTCCAGTTTAAGCCCGAAATATTTCCTAACACTTAGGAAGACCTTTTTTTTTAAGACCTTTTTTCCCCTGATGTGTTTTTAGTTCTTCTCCCGCATCAGTATGAGTTCACTACTTGCCCGAACTCTGTCCTCGTGTTTTCTTAATAATAGTTGGTCACTTTGTTTTCAAAGTCATGGCGTTACTGTAATTAATAATGACAATGGCGTTATCTGGCCTTTGATTTTCTTCATCTGACTCTCTTCCCTGCAGTCATCTGAGGCCTTAGAATTCATAAAGCGAGACCTGACTGAGTTCTCTACTGTAGTTCAGCATGACACGGCCTGCTCGATTGTGGCTACAGCCAATGCTGTCAAAAACAAGCTCGCTGTAAGTCTCAGTCTTCGACTTCGCCATTGTCATAAAAAAAAGTGTTTAGATGAAGATGGACTATGTTTCTACCCTCCAATGTTTCTTTCCAGGTGGAAGGGTCTTCTGAGACGACAGAAAAGGTGAAGAAGGGCCTGTCTAGCTTCTTGGGGGTAATAACGGACACTCTTGCGCCACCTCCTGATAAAACCATTGATTGCGATGTGATCACATTGGTGGCAACGGCAGCAGGAACCACAGAGGTCTACGACAGTTCTAAGGTCAGTGTTGAATAGTTGGAACAGATGTTTAGGAAAAAGTAGTAAAACAAGTGACTCAAAATGAGATTATTATCTAATCTTTATAAGATGCTCTTTTCATCAGTCAAAGCTATGCAAACCTATCAAAGGGCTTCATATAGTACCACTTTAAGATGTTTTTAAAGCTTCAAAAAAAAGACCTGTGAAGTAAAAGTGCAGTGCCTTGCAAAGCAACTTTTTCATGTTTTTTGTCTCACATGACAGAGCATTAAAAGCAGAGCGTTAGACAGAAAAGCAGCCGTGAGGCAAATTGCAATTTGTATGAGATCCACTGCCCAGGGGGAGGAATTTGTGGATGAGACAACTTAGTTGTGCATTCCACAAATGGTGTGTTTATGGAAAATTGGCAAGAAGAGAGCCACTGCTGAAAGAAAGCTATAAGAATTTCAGTTTAAAGTTCGCCACAAACAATGCATGGGACATGGCAGACACGGTTAAGAAGGGGCTCTGGTTAGATAAATCCAAAGTAAAATTTTTGCCCTACATTGGAAAACCCTTCGTTTGGCTGAAAACCCCTCATCACCCTGAACACATCGTCTTCACAGTGAAACATGGCAGTGGCAGCACCAAACTGAAGGGATGGATTTCTTCAACAGGGACAGGGAAGCTGTTCAGTGTTGATTAAAGGTAGATGGAGGTCAATAAGGGACAACCCTGGATAAAATCCTGTTAGAGGGTGCCATAGAGTTGAGACGGGGCAATGGTTCACTTTAAAGTAAGACTTTATACCAGATGTGTCAAATTAATTTCTATAATGGGCCACGTTGGCATCATGAAATCATTAAAAAGGCCTGTTGCACTTGTGTAGATGATACTCTTGATTTCATAATTTCATTTCAGTTCACATAGAAATATTAAAAAAAATCACAGTAACATAAAAGTAGCACCCTTAGGAACAGTTTATACAGTTTATCTGCAAAAAAGTTGGTATTGGGTTGAGTTACACTTTAAACTCATCATTCTGCATCAATTTTTCTGACATTTCTGTTTTTTTTATGTTTTGTGGGAAAACTGACATCTAGTGGCAGGATGCTGTTACTATACAGTTTTTAAAAATCAACATTCGTTACAGGAGGCACAGTTTTAGCCACTTTACACAATTTAAGAGGATATAAGCCTCTACTTTATGACATGATTTGCCTTTTCTGGCTCTTTAGACCCAGATAAATTGCCTTGACGGGCTGGATTCGGCCCGTGGGTCTTGAGTTTGACACATGTGCTCCAAACATACAGCCAGAGCTCCGATGAAATAGTTAAGAGAAAAACCTATTTGAGTTTGAATAGCCCAAAAGTAAATCCAATAAAGAATTTGTTGAAAGACTTGAAAATTGATGTTCATGGTAGAGACATACCCCAAGACCTTAGACAAGACTTAGACACTTAGACAACTTTATTTGTCATTTTGTATGCACAGAGTGCGTACAGAACGAACCCTAACCTGTTGTAGTAATTGCACATAAAGGTGATTCTACAAATTATTGGTTCAGGAAGCGGACTTGAAGTGATAGACACCAGTGTTGAATCAGAACTTACTTGAACTCGTGTCATACTTGAGCCAAGGACTGCAGCAGGTTGCATGACTGATAGAGATCAGTGATCAAGATCCGGTGCTGTAGAACCTGCACAGGATTTCCACAACATGTGTGACTTTAAAACCTGACCCTTGATGATTAAAGGCATGTATGATCTGTGGTATCTTTTTCAGCTTGATACTTTCTCTTTTTGTGTGTTTATCCGTGAAGAAGCAGTATTTCATGAGGTTATTCCTCCACGCTCTGCGGGGGGACACAAAACATTGTGGTTTTCAATTTCAGCTGGCAGCTTGTAAGAACAACTTGTTTTAAGAGTTAGTGTGCCATTACAGTAAAGAAATAATGCCCACGAGGCTCATATTTTTTTTCCTGTTTCACTTGAAAATTTCTCTTCACTCTCTTGGCAGTATGATTTCATAGTACTCTCAAGTATATGGGTCAATAAAACCCAAACAATAAAAACGTGGAGTCTGGCATCAGCAGGTATTCCTCCGAGATCAGCTGCTAACCTGACAGCTGGCTTTTAAGGCTTTACAGAATACAACCTGCTTTTGTGCAGGTTTTATATGGAATTCCTCTGCAAGCATTCAGCAGCGTGCTTGTTCAGCATATCTCTGGTTTTAATTCTGGAGCCGCAGTTGAAAGGTAGCACATGATTTGTATGTGGGGATAAAAGCGACCCTTGTTCATTGATTTATTTTTCTTCCCACAGGCCCGTCTTTACAGTTTGCAAGCTGACCCTGCTACATACTGCAACGAGCCTGACGGTGAGATGAGAGTCCAGTGAAGCAGTTTTCATGAGGACTGAGATGTTTTCTTTAACGTGTAACTCACCCCGATGTAAAAGCATAACCCTGCCCTCGAACACATTTTGAAAAATGCCACCAAAGCGGGCAGGGCCAAGAGACCCTGTTTAGCCACCAATGGGTCTTTTAAGGATTTTCCAACTCCTTTGTCATCGAAGGTTGAGGGAGGCTTTGTTGAGCCCAGCGGGGCTGAGAGACATCAGCTCCAGGAGCTGACTCAGCGAAGTCCGGCGCCGGTGCTGCCGAGGCAGTGGAGGACAGAATGGTTGCAGTTTCTGAGTGTGAATTACGAGTCGTAGAGTCGGTACGACAGGATCGTACCCGACTTCCGCATTCGTGAAGGCTGCTAGTTCTCATACAGTCATGCTTTGACTGTTTCTAGCAGTTCTCTATTACTTATGTAACAGTTAATCATACAAGTGCTACTTTTTTTCCTCATTAGAGGGGCTGTTTCAGCGCTATTTATATGCAGAAAATACGACATAGAATGGGGATATTCTCATTGTTATTGTTTTAACAGCAGTAGCCATAGTGGCTAAACAGGCAATGAGGATTCGCCACCTATCGTTTAACATTTCATGTTCGGTTGAACAGTTGAGCACGGCTTGAAAAAGAACAAATATTTTACCAGAAAGTGTAACTTTAAAACGTATTCTGAGACTCAGGTTGGGTGTATTCGTGCGTTTAACAATGACTTTAGATCGAGCGGCCATGTTTTTTCCTACTGTCCGACAAGAGGGAAACTGGAACGCAAAAAGGTGGCGATGACGTAATCTGTGATTCGGTAGTTTCAAGTTCTGAGCCAAATGGAACGCAGCGGCAAAATGCACGGCTATGATGACGGAAGTATGTAACCAATAGGAAAATGCAATAGCCACCATTCAACTCTAAGAGGGCAGCACTAAGATGGTTTTAAGGAAAATCTGTTCATGTCAAAATATAAAAAAAAAATTGTACAGTCACATTAAAGTAGCCCAGTTTATAGAGTTTATCTGCAAAAAAAGTTTCTTTTGAGATGAGTTACACTTCAACATTTGATTTTTTTATGTGGGAAATATACTTTTCTTGTTTTTATTTCTTTCCCTTCATTCTTTGAAGAGAACTGAATTGGGTTTTTAATACATTTACATCAGATGTTATTGACGCTTCCCAAAGTTACCTCTGATATTTTACATGTTTAAATTTCAATGCTACAATATTATTGTTTAACATTTCGGGGTTTGGTGGAGCCTTACTAGATATTGGTCATTATTTTCATTACTGCAGGTCCTGCTGAGCAGTTTGACTGCTGGCTATCCAGTTTCAGTCTGGAAGAGAAGAAAGGAGAAATCTCAGAGCTTTTGGTCAACAGTCCATCTATACGAGCGCTTTACACCAAAATGGTATCGCCTGTGGTTCTCAACACTTTTAACTTGCTGAGCTCTGCTTGTCGTATTTTGAGCTAAGAAATCTGCTAAAAAGGAGTTTTTCTTTACTTTATTCCAGGTTCCAGCTGCTGTTTCCCATTCAGAATTCTGGCAGAGATATTTCTACAAGGTCTTCCAGCTGGATCAGGTAAACTGGAATGTTTTACTTGAAAATCTAGACGATGTGCAGTAAAGTCATGGTGACGAAAAACTGCAACCTCATGGCTTATTGGGGAACTATATGCGGCATTTGAGTGAGACGAGAAATTCAATAGTAAGAATTTTGACTGACACGAGACACGGTGCAGAAAGGTGTACACCAAGCTTATTAGCATTGGGACAAGAGTATATATTTTGTGATAAATGTCCTGTTCATTTTTGTACATGTGTGGAGTGCCACCTGCTGGACAGTTTTGGAATCACCTGGGTTTTGAACGCATTTAAGCATAGATAGGTTCTTAAGCTCAAGAGTTACACCATGCATATACAAAAGGGATTTTTTAAGTCCTACTTTCTCTCTTTGACAATCAGAAAATATAATCTTATCTCCAAATGGGGGATTCACAAATAAGCTGTGGCTAAACACTTGGCACACAGTGTTTTCGACCTGCAGTTCATTCAGGCGTTACACCTGTAGGCATGGGCAGGAGAATTAATGCCGGTGCATGCAAATGATAAATTAATCTCTAGCTATCTTTTTTTTTTCTTTCTTTATGCTAAATAGAAAATGCACTGATCAGTTTTTGTGAACAATTTTTAAACTCTTGACCTGCAAATTCAGATTTCGGACGGATGTCAACCCTCTTAAGAATATATATTTGCTGTAAGGTGGTATAAAAATGACATTCCTATTTTTTTTATCAAGCCTTAATTGCTTGTTTTGAGTGGTAATTTTTTATTTATTTGAGTAATTAGGATTAGCGGTTGCTGTGTAAAACCGGGTTTTACTTAAATAATAAACGTCCTGTTATGTTTAGATGCATCTGTGGAACAACACGCCTGAATCAAATTCTTCCTCTGACTTCTTTTCAAACAGCCCACGTTGAGTCTTCCTCCCTCAGTAACAGTCTCTGTTCACTTGTTACAGCTTAGGTGTGTTGCATTGACTGATCAGTAAAAGATCACATTTGTGTGTTTCCTACTGGTTGGCCAAGCTGAATACCATCTGACTCTTACCAGAAGTTTTCATGGTGCATCTATGATATGTATCAGAAAAATCTCTCCTTTTAGGGAAAAAAAAACAACATCTACCTAGTGACCAGATTTCAATAACTTTGTAGCAGTGGTTTATTTTCTGTTAAGTGCATAATCATGCAGCATCAGTATCACAATATCACTTTATTATTCCCCCTGTAGGGAAATCTAAATGGCAGCCAGGTGAAAAACGCATCCGCAGTAACTCTTAAGGCAGTAGCCAAAACATTAAAGGAAACTTAAGACTAAAAAGAAAAAACAATTATGTTTTAAGTACCTAATCTATGTTTATTCTTTCAGAGGTCATTAGTTTATCCATAGGTATTTCCTAATCTCCCCATTATCCTCCTCAAAAGTTTTTTTTTTTTAAAATTCATTCTGGATTGAAATGAAAACAGTTCACCACGTTTGATGCTTCGATTCCCTTGATCAGGAGGAGATGAATAAAATTCAATGAACTGGGAACATTTACCTCCCAAAGTATGTGGCAGGTCTTTGCTGAAGCGCTCACGCACATAGAATACAAGTTGGATCTAAACTTCTGAAATTTATTTAGCATACGATTTTAGTTTCTCTTTGCCAGTAAAGCCTCGTAAAGACAGAGTTTGACAGAACGGGAGAAACTCTATAGAGATTTTTTTAGACCATTTAAAAAAATCTTCTGGTTCCTCGGAAGCAACGCATAAAGGAACAAGGCGAGGTGTAAGACGTTGACAGTACTGTAAAATATCAGCAACAAATTAAACTGTTATATTTGGCAATAAAATGTCAGTTTTTCTGTGCCGTCTGTAGGAGGAGGCGAGGAGGGTGGCCCTGAAGCAAAGAGCAGAGCAAAGTGCCCACACAGAGACACTCGGCTGGGAGGAGGAGGAGGAGGGTATGCAAGCAACATTTTAAAACACGTCAGCTTTACTGTGAAACCTCTCACCGACTCTCCCTCTCTGTTGTTTCTGATCATATTTCAGACGATTTTATCGGCGCCGCCTCACCGTTTCCTCTTAACCTCAAGCCGCCATCTGACAGCAACCCACCCGGCGCCTCTGCAGCTCCCACAGACGCGACACTGATGAGCCCCGTCCTTTCCCCCGGCGAGGAGACAAACACCACCCTCTCAGTCAGCAGCGACAGCATCAGCCTGCCGACGCAGGTGGAGCTGCAGCCTCCGCCCGTTGCCACAGAGCTCACCAAGAAACTGAACGAAGCGACGTTGGAGGATGTTGTCGAGAAGGAAGCAGAAGAGCAGAAGCCTGGAAAGGTTGACTCACCCCCCGAGGCTCAGGCCGAACCCTCCGGTGGGACGTCGGTGCGGGGTCCCGGTTCCAAACAACCAGAGATGGCGAAAGACGACGGGCCGCAAGACCTGAGAGTGTTTGAGCTCAACTCTGACAGCGGAAAGTCAACGCCCTCCAACAACGGCAAGAAAGGTACGGTGTCATTAAACGTCAGTGTTACCAGTCACCTCGTGCTGTGAAAGTAATCGTTTGAGAAGAAGCGCCGGAATAAAACGCCTTCTTCCTCCAGGGTCCAGCACAGATGTGAGTGAGGACTGGGAGAAGGACTTTGACCTGGACATGACGGAAGAAGAAGTCCAGCTGGCTCTGTCTAAAATAGAGGGCTCTGGAGAGGTAAGTGATTCTTGTGCTCTATGCAGCTGCAATCATACGCACCATGATACACTTTTTAATATTTAATTAAATTATAACCACAAAATGTATGTATTTTATCAGGATATTTCCCTATTTATTGCAAACTAGCTCAACGTCAGGCAGATTGGATGGAGAGCGTGTATGAATGTCAATTTTCATATTGTGCCCAAAATTCTCAATTAGATATGAATATACTTTGACCTAAACCAGTGGGTGTGCAACCTGTGGTTCCAGCGCCACGTGTGGCTCTTTGGACCTTTCCACAGAGGCTAAAAATGATAAACAACCAACTGATGTTTTTTAAATACAGATGTAATAACAAATGCAGGTTTAAGCAGTTTTGTAAGTTTTTTTTTTTTGCATGGAATAATTGCATTGAATTTTCACAATTGAATGGTAGTCACATGACAATATGTTTTCTGTTAAGTATTTTTCTTCTTTATGAGGTTGGAATTTTTTTTTACGTAATTTTCCACAAATAACATTTCATAGAGTGAAAGGTATCTGTCCTCTTTTTGCAAGTGTTATGTTTTTCCCTCTTTCAGAAAGAGAGAAATAGAAATAAAATGGTGGTTTTTTAAAAATACCAACAAATATCCTATAGTGGATGTTTCTCTGTAATTAGACGTTGTCTTCTTTTCCCCAAAGGCCACCTAACTTAGTGCCTCTAAACATATTTTAGGTAGCTGGACTTAAGGCACACGTGACAATCGATTCTGAATTGAAAAGCTTGCAGACCCCTGATCTGAACCACTCCTTTTAGTTCTGGCTGTGAGGGTCTCAGTTCAGCAGCCTCTAAAGGCAGGTTCAAACACTGTGATTATTGGCCGTCTTGCTGAAAGTATTTTGGATTGAAATGGAAATTTTTGGACAGGAGCTTGAATTGGTGGGTTTCTTATCAGATTTTCCTCCAGGATTGCCCCTTATTTAGCTTCTTCCATCTTTCCATCTACTCTGACCGCCTTCCATGTTCCTGCTGAGGAGAAGCTGACCCACAGCATGATGCTGTCAGTATTCTCAGCATGGTGTGTTCAGAGAGTTAGTTTCCCACCCGTAAATGGTTTGTACAAATCTGCAGCGGAGAAATTCTTTTAACTTCGACTTCAACCTTTTCACTCTTCCGGAAAGACCACATTTGTAGAGCCCACGACTAGTAGAAGCTCTGTCAACAGATTCTCCCACCTTAGCTGTGCAACTCTGCAGCTCCTCCAGAGTTACTCTGGGCCTCTTGGCTTCTTCGCTGATTAAAGCTCTCCGTCCTTAGCCTGTTTCGGTGGCCACAACCTGGTTGGTCTGCAGTTGTGTTACGCGCTTTCTATCCTTAGATGATGATTGAACAGCTGAAGGTCTTCACTGAACAGCTGGATTTAAATTGACATTAAATACCTTCCAAATGGTTTACTTATTATGTGACTTTTCAAGGCAGTTGGTTTCTTCTGAATTTACTCAGGGTTATCAGAGTAAAGGGGTCTAAATACATATGGCTGCCACATTTTTAGAATTTTATTCCGCAATTATGTTGTTTTATCATAAATATTAAATACCTTCAAGTTTGTGTTCGTTAAGCAATCACGTGTGGAAAAGCTGAAGTACCTTTTTATAAGTCACATTTATACAATAATGAAAACATTCTGGCTGTGACCTTATAGCTTGTCATAAGGGTTATACAAAAAATACAATAAAATTCTAGTTAAAAACAGAAAACCGCTGCAATGGTAAAAATTGTGAGAAACATTTGATTCCTATACCAAACTCAAAATACATAAAAACTTAAGCAATGTAATGCTGAAAAACAGTTTAGGAGACAATAATAAACTAAGTAATAGAATAATAAGAATATTTAAATAAGGTCTTAAGAGTTTTTTTTAGGATAAAAAAAAAAGGTGCATTAAGAGTAGTTAAATATTGATATATGAGGTGGAGGCTGTTTTAGTAACTCTTTCCCTTCTTCTCTCGCCAGCTGGATGAAGACTGGGAGAACTGGGAGTGAGATCCTCACTAGCAGAAAAGTGTCTCGCTGTCAAAGCGGTTCTGGGCAGATAAACCATGCTTCTCGTGTTTTAACTCTTTTTCCACTCTGTCACCATGTCATGATTGTCAGTGGGGGATTTTCTGGCTGGTTCGGACCACGTGGTAAACCTGTTGAAAAGAGAAACAGGAAGAACCCAAGGGCAATAAGAATTGGACCGCTTCATCAGCTGTCAGATTAGTGCAGATAAACCTCTGGAGAGGGTCTCTGAGCGTCCTCTCATCTAGAACGCTTATGACACTACGGCAGGTTGCAATTCTTCTGACCTTGAAGCTAATCAGCATTCGTAGTCAGGATGTTACGTTTTGCAGCGGCAGATGAGCTGTTTTTTTTTTCTCTCTTTATGCCATTAAATGCATCTATTGTTGCGAGTCTTAAATGTTGGCCATAAACTTTAATGCTGCTTGTCACCTTTCTAAGATGAGAGAGATCATTGATTGGTGATGCATCTTGTGTCCCTGTCCTTCCTAATTTTTTTCATCTTTCTTATGCAAGTGAATCCAGGAATATTGGAGGGAAAAAAAGATATTCTGGCCTTCTTTTCATTTTGGAATCCTCCTGACTTTGGTTTAGAAGGCCTTGCAAAACGCACACAGCAGCGCAGCAACTTCATCCTAATGTTTCCCCTCCGTGTTTGCTCCCTCTCATCAACTAATTCTGTATTTAAGCCCACTACCCTTTATGTTAGTTTGTGTTACTTTCAAACATGCCACATGGGTGGTGAATTTCTTAACGAGAGGGAACTTGCTAATCACCGGGCGCATTTGATGACGGAGGATTCAAACTGATGTGATATCAGATCCTTGAGCTTGAGGGTAGCATCTCTTTTTATTCGTTTAGTTGAGAAAGGACATTTTAAGTTTCTCTGTTGGTTGGGAAAGCTCAGCAGATGGTGTGCCAAGCAGACCAAATAAAGTTCTTCACACGCTCCTGTACCGTACCTGAGAAAAGTAAGCCTAGAGGTGTAATATTTATACTGGAATAAATGCTTAATTATTGTAATTATCTGCTTTTGATTGCATGTCTGTAAAACGACATTATGCAAAACATTGTACAGATAGTTACGGTTGAGTTGTCTGTGTTTTCGTTTGTTGTTTTTAGGCTGTTATTCAAGTCTTTGTTGCATGTCTGTAATTTTCAGCTGTGTATTTCCCTCAGTTTAAGCTAATCAGATCTGTTCTGCACACATCTGTCTTAAGAGCTGTCAGGGTTTTGTTTTGTTTTTCGCAGAATTTCAGTCGATCTTTCAAATGATTATAATCATTAAAAAAAATCATGCCTAATATAATTTGTGTGGTGAATTACAGCATATTTCTGATTAGGTAGTGGTTGCTCATGCGTGAATACAAACCCCTCCTGCACCCCATCGTCATACACAACACAGAAGACTTGGTTAATGGAGGTGAGAAGTAAGAGGCTCTTCTTCTTGTTTTGACAAATGAGGTTTCCTAAAATCAAATTGTGTTTTAAAGAATCTGTAATCAGTGCTGAATAGTCCTCTACACATTATGGTTTTTATTCTTTTTGTCAAAGAGTCTTTTATGTAAAAAAATAAAATTAAAATTATGATACATTTTTGTTTTCAAAAATAGAATAAAAGGTGTATACATATCTCAAGTTATGTAGAGAATACACGATGAGTGCAGATTTATCCAGGTCATCTTTGATCTGTGGACCTATCCAGGGTGTACTCTGCCTCTCTACCAATGACCACTGAAGATGGACACCAGCCTCCCGCAGCCCTGCACGGATCAGCGGTATAGCTGATGGATGGATGTTTAATCTGTCTAAACGATTCAGATCTTGAACTGAAACTAATCTGTTGCAGTCCAGATTCTTTAAAAATTAAAATTATAATGGTGGGAATTGCATCAATATCCAGCTATATTTTCTTAAAGCACTTTGTATTGTGCACAATACATGCACTTCCTGTTGACGTGCTAAATGACTGTCCCTCCCCTGACTTCTCATGCTGCACCTGACACAGTGGTGCCCTGGGTACAGAGCCATATCAACAATCGCTACAGGTAATAAGTAAACATTTTTAGACACTTGAGAAAAGAAACCTAACATCACTCACTGCTCAGGTTTTTGCATCATTCAAGCTGGGGTCAACAATTTTAGGAAACTTTGCCTTAACTCGGGCGTGTCCAAAGTGCGGCCCGGGGGGGGGGGGCAATTTGCAGTCAGAAAATGGATGGATGGAATAATTCTGTGTGCCCCCAACCATAGGACCAGAATGGTACAAATGTGGTCCTCTCATCAAATGGTCCTGATGCAAATGGACACTTTCTGTAATTGCTTTGGATGAGATTTTAATGACAAATTTATTTCTCACTAAATGGAAAATGTTTGCTTCACCTCAGTGTCTTGCTTTTATTATCCACGTGTTTGTGCTTCCACTTTAAAATCATAGAAGGTCCACTACCATCAAGTGACTTTTTACTCAAAAACAGACTTCGCCACACCATTTATTAAACTTGGCTAAAAACGGGACAGGTTTTTGAAGACAGCTCTTGGTTTTTGTCTCTGGGAATAAATTTACAAAAATCCTTCTGGACCAACAGAATAGAAAACATTTGACCCAAAACTTTAAGACAAACATCTTAGACCCTTTTTATGAACTACCATAATTGCTTCTTTCACTACTTTTTTCTATTTAAACATTGAATGTTTAATTTATTGCTGAACAGATAAACTGGAAGGAATTCAAAGCGAAATTATTTTGCATTTCTTAATGAAAACATAAAACTTAATGGCCTCTCAGAGCATTCAACTTGGAAATTTTGGCCTCTGATGCAACAGGTTTGGACACCACGCCTTAAGTACACTAAACATACTCCACAGATTATGTGATCCACAGATTTCTTTATAACTGATCGTTAGTTGCCCTGATTTTCTGAGTTTCTTAAGAGTACAACACAGTTTTGCTGCATTGTAATCTATTTTAAAAATTCTAAGGCCTTCAAAAAGGCTGGATAAATATTGATCGTCATTTTTAATGACGCCTCACTTTTGTAAATATTATAGTAATGTTTTCTCATTAAGGTTAGAAAAAGTTTCTTTGTGCACATTGTGCGCCATTCATTATTTTACAATAGTTGATACATTTTGTAATGACAAATCCAACCACCAGCCAGCGCTGTTGCTCCATTTAGTGGTCCTCAGAGCTTGCCACTCCTTTTCTTTCAACAGCAGCATCCATCTCATCTCTCATTAGCCACGTTTCCCTCCAAAAAAACTGATATTCGAGTTTCCACATTTCTACGAAGAATCGTTTAATAAATTATCTTGACTTGCAGTCTCAAGGGGAGAATTTGTGAAATGTGTTGTGATGGTGTGTATATGGAGGCATGAGATGGGTAAAATGTAGGTCACGGTGAAGGGACACCTGTGCAGCCGGCTGCCTCTGCAACATGGATGCTGCTTCTAAAAATGGCTACTGTCTGAGTATGTCTGGCTGGGATTTTTTTTTGTTTTGTTTGCAAACCAGAATGAGTGTGACAGGTGTGTTTTCTTTCAGGGAAAGGGGGCACTTAAGACTGAGAGGAAGATCATTCAGCTTTTGCACCAGTGTTGAAATTCTTATGGGAAAAGGCTGCATTTAATGCCCCTTTCTCTGTACAGAAGCATCTCAATAAATACAATTATTGAGATTTAATTAGTTTCAGTAATTCAGTTTAAAAGGTTGTACTATTTAGGTTAATCACGCAGTGATCAATTTTCAAAAAAATTGGAAAAACTTTATAATGGTAGATTAGAAAAGTCCTGAATAAGTATGAAATACTAGACCAGATTAAGTATGGATTTAGATGAATGAGTACAACATCGTTTGCAGTTATGGAAGCAATCAATCAAGGGAAACATGCAGTTGGTGTATTTAAAGACTTTAACAAAGCATTTGACACAATAAATAATTCTATACTCATCAACAAACTACAGCTATATGGTGTTAGGGGAGATGCTCTGGACTGTATTACTTCTGAGAGGCAACAGTTTGTAAATATGGGTGAACACAGACTTCTTGTGGAGTCCCCCAGGGGTTGGTGTTGGGTCCTAAACTATTCAACATATACATAAATGACATGTTTCAAGTCTCTAATTTATTTAAATTGATTGCTGATGATACCAATATGTTTTATTCTGGAAATGATTATAGTGAAGTTATTAATACAGTAAATACTAAATTGAGTAGATAAAAAAATGGATGGACTACCAATAAGTTATTAAACATAGAGAAAACCAAATGTATAAAATTTGGTAATATAAGAATAATGATGATGTATGTATAAAATTGATAATATTACTATGTAAATGTAAAGGAAATTAAAGTTCTTGGTGTGATGATAGATGAAACCCTGTTAGAAGATCCATATTAGACACATACAAAACAAAGCAAAAACATAGCAATCATAAATAAAATGAAGCAGCTTTTAGATTACAATTCACTCCATATTCTGTATTGCTCAATATTTCTTTATCACACAACACAAATTATGTTTAAAGCTAAAAATCATTTATGGCCATTTAACATCCAATGTCATTTTAGCCTGGGAGTTATGATTTATGATGGAACACAAGCTTTAAAATGCACTTAGTGAAAACCACAAGGAAGAGTTTGTGTATGTCTGTATGTGGCATTAAACTGTGGAATAGATTTGAGTACAAACTCAGGCAATCTCCAGATATATATGTTTTTAAATCTTCATAACAGAAAATGGTCTTCAGTAAATACAAAAATGAGGGGCAGTGATGTCTATCCGCCTTTTATGACTTATTTATTTATTTTTTTAGTTGATGATGAAAAGATTAAGTTAACATTTTACTGTCACTATTAATGTTTGCTTGTGGTAGTTTGATTATTGCAAATACTATTGTCAATATTAAACTTATAAGGATGACAGTTCCATGGTATTGTGATATACACATATATAAGGATATATATATATATATATATATACTGTATATATATATATATATATATATATATATATATATATATATATATATATATATATATATACGTTTTTAATCGCCTTATGTTCAAATAAACATTTTCAATCACTCAAGAATCTATTTTATTTCCTTTAATCTTAATGATCATAAGTATGGCTTATAGTTTATGAAAATCCAGTTAAAAATAACACTAATTAAAAAAAGAAATTGGAAGCAGAAGTGTCATGTTCTCGCCAACACAATCGTGGAAAGCTCTGCTGACTTGACAGCTGTTCAGCAGACCGTCATTGACAAAATCCACCAGCAGTCTAAGCCACAAAATAGTTATTGCTAAATAAGCTAGCTGTTTACAGAATGATGTATGTAAGCAATTTGATGGAAAGTTGAGTGAAAGGAATAAAAAAAAGTAGAACATAAGAATTTCTCTTTTTAAATTTAAATAGTTGAACTACATAACTTTTCAATAATATATTTTTTTTTATATATTTGTCTGTATATTCCATTAACTGCTCAATTAACTCAGCTTATTTTGTAACATTGTGACTATAACAACATCCCTGGGTGTTATTAAATCCACTGCTATACTTTTCCAGACATTTTCTTTCCAGACATACATTGTTCATTTGTGAAAAAAGTATTAGCTTTGTACCTGCTTGAAGAGTAGCCAGGCAGGCCATATTCTCTGCTGGTTTCAGCGATTATAAAACAATTAACTGCTGAAAGTTCACTGCTTTCATCGCTTGTGCTTGATCAGCTCAATTTTAAAATCTCAAGGAATGTGTAAGGAATGTAGAATACCACATTATTAATGATAATAATAATAATAATAATGCATTTTATTTATAGGCGCCTTTCTCAACACTCAAGGTCACCTTACAGAATCAACAATAACAAAATTATTGATCCCTTAAAGTGCAATTCACCTTTATTTTGATAGCAAAAAATTATAAACTGAGGATTATTAGTAACCTGGCAAGCCAGATTGTTAAAATGTAGCATTCTTTGTTTAGTTCTACACAATATCAATCTGGTCCTGCTCCTATCGAATCTGTTCAGGGAAGGAGGTATGTCTGTTTTGTATGTCCCATAATACCGCAACGTGATTGGCCGACTCGTAATGGGTCGCATCTTAAAGGGTCTTGTGTATTTGTGAATGCAAAAATAACCTCGCACGTTCAGTTTGCAGGCAAGGTTAGAGTATTAGTGCTTTGTTTGGAATATTAGATGCGGTTTAAGAACTTTAAGCTCAGTTAAAACTGAACTTAAAGTTTCCCTTTTACATTGTTGAATGACTCAGTAAGTCAAAAAATGTTAAAATGTTAAAAACAAGGCATGTTTTGCAAATCAAAATAAAGCACGTCATATTATAAATAAATAAAACTATATTAAAACCACTGCCTTAATTAAGCATAACTACAACTTTGCACTTTGAAAAAGGAAAGAAGGGTGGAAAATTGTACATTTCTATTTTAATTAGGTTTGTTTCCATAATTGTTCCAATCTGGAACGCAGTAAAAGTGAATTCAATACTTCGTTGCAGCTTAAAATAAATAGAGTATGAGGGTCATTGCTGAGAGGAAGATGAGAGACTTCAGACCCAGCAAGTTACATAGGCTAAAGTATAGAACATGGTAGTACACAGACTGACTTTCATGCATTGATTTTGGGTCTTTAATTGCTGTAAACCGTGCAATCACCAGAGATATATCACTCTTTGGGTAATGAATCTATATAAGGCATGACTTTCACTTTATGAACTCTTCAATCAAATTTTTATTTACTGAGATGCACCAGTAAGAATCTTGTCAGTTATATTGAAAAGAGACATTTCTTCTGGCATTGTCTGACGTTAACATTCTTCTCTTTCATGCCTGCGCCTTGATGGTAATAGCTTGCACGCCTGCTGCCATAAGCGGACCCCAAATGACCAAACACCATATACGTTACATTCTTCCTCACTCTGTTCCCACTCTGAGGCCTTAGTCAGCAGAAAGGATGTAAAGGAATTTCCTGTTGTAGCCAAATGCTCCCTGCTCCTGCTGCCGACTGTGTCTATGTGTGTTTTACATTAGCACCGACTCCCATCGACATCAAGCACAGACCATTTCACAGAGGACAGGCAATAAAGAGGAGGCAGTCCAATCAGACTGTTGAGAGAAATACTTCTCTCCTGAGGATCCTCGCAGCTCCGCTTGCACCCCCCCCCCCCTCCACTCCTCACCCTCCATAACCATCCTCGTTCTTCCCACAACGAGTCCACGTACTGTTCGAAGATACAAATCGAGTAGCAGTTCCTAAATAAAATGCACGCACAATCAGAGGGAGTCAGGATGAGGTCATTGTCATCATAGCGAGCATTATTCTTGACACCCTGAAGGGAGAAACCCTGTAACCCCTTCCGCCTTTCAGCAAGCACAAAACAGCCCCTCTGAGGGAGGAGGCAAGCTATGGAATGTGTTACCAGGGTTTTCTATGGAACTGGTCCTCAAATTCAAATCCAGTCCAGACTGGCCACATGTCAGGAAATTACTTGTGTATATTTTAGGTCCTGAATTCTGTTTAAACAATTCTAATGTCATACAGGAGCTAAAATCTGAGTAAAGCAAATTCTTTTGAGGCATAAAGTGCTGATGCATCCCTGAGCATTGTGGGGGGGGAATAAAAAAAAACAACCTCTGAAGAGCTCTTGAGATGCCTCAGGATTTTTCCATGACAAACCCATCGCCTTTCCCAACGCGGAGCAGTGGGAACTGGCTACTTTGTTTGTCTGGGAAGAATGCAGGGTTTAGCCCAGGAGGGGATGGCTGGGGGGAAAAGCATGATAACTCCCACTCCCATTCAGATTTATGGTGAAGACAGAGGGGCTCCTCTGGATGTACGTCAAGGGACCGGCAGAGCGCCGCCCCCTCGTTTCCGGGCCAGCCAAAGCAAATGTTTAGCTGAACAAACCCCTGGCTATTCCTTACATCCCTGGCTCTTTGTCTTCCTGTTGTGCGTGCCTCTCTGCTCCATCGTATGGGAAAGCAGGCAGCAGTCCTCCTGTAGAGCATTTAACATGTTGACTGCATTCATATTTCAGTCTGTGCTTGGTGTCAGCATGGGTCACGAGGTTTGTTTGAAAAAAAGCTGAAGCGGTTTAATGTGAGAGGTTTGGGGAGAGGAGAAGGAAATAGTTTAAAATCTCCTGAACAGACTCCTGTGTTTTTCCAGTTGTGGCTGCCCCACAGACGAAAACTGGAAATTCAACAAACACTCATGACAAAAAATAATTTATACAAAGAAATCTGAATGTCCATTTTTTAAAAAATCCAACAAGAAATTTGTTTTATACACACCTGTTACTCAATTTTAACATTCCTCTGCTATATTTCCAGTTTTACGTTGAAGTGCATCCACATTTAGTGATATTTTATCAAAGTAAGAGATGAATAATGAATATTTGAAGCTGTCAGAATTCCTCCAAATGAGTCCAACATAAGTTTTAACGAACCTCAACTGGAACCGTTTTCAGTTTATCATCCCTTTCAATCCCTTTCAATATTCCATTTCTTTTAACTCCCACTACTTTGTTCTCCTTCCTGCTTTTTCATTACTGTCCCAATTATTCTTCTATCCATTCATTTAATCCCAGTCGTTGTAGGTTTAATTGTGAAAAACCCCAGGCATTAAAAACTTATGAGGACTTTACTGATATAAAGTTTTTATATTTTTGGACAAACTATTTTTAGCCTACATAAAGTGTTTTTAAATAAATAAATAATTCAGTAAATTACCTGCTATCTAACATGTGACTCTCTCATTAGCAAAGGTTAACGTCTGATTGGTTGATCAGCCCCTTCTGGCAACCTCTTTCCCTGGAGTCGCATGCCGCCAGGAGGTCTGATGAGCTGAGATTCATTAAGACTGAACCAGAGAACCCATTAGAAGCCGCAGAACAGTCGGGTCAGGGCTGATCAGATTATGATGCAATAAATGCATTTGTTTGCATTGCACCCTTTACTACAACCTTCTAATTTGTCTGTAATGTTCCTGCAAGATTTTTGTTGTGTTTTTCCAACACACTTTGAACTTGAGCCTTTAAATCCTGTTTGAATCCCACCTGACTCTGAATGGAGGAACCAGGAGACCACCAGTACCCTTTCAGAAAGAGTGACCTTCTGAACGAAACAGCTGTCTGTACTGAGATATTTGCATTGCCGTGCCATGATGTTGAAAACCAGCTTTCAAAGCACCCAATACTTTGTCTAAAGGTGGTTTTGGTGCCAGAGATTTTTAATTCTTCCTCCCTTTATGTCTTCACACTTGAGAAAAACACAAGTTAGAATCCAAATTTGGCCAGAAAAAAAGAAAAAGACATAAAACAAAACAAAAACATTTTCTTATTCTTCCTAGAGACCATAAACTTTTAATATTAATACATTAATAACAATTGGTTTATTGCTATTTTAAACACACAGGTCTCTAGTCATAAAACCTCTCCTTTAAGCCTGTTGTGGTAGTTGTAGTGTATAATTAATGTTGTTTCTCATTGTCTTGAGATTTGTTTGTCTTTATTTACCTTCAGCCATTCGTTGTAGATCTAAATGCAATTAATAATGAACATAATTGCTGATTATTCTGATTACTCATTCCCTCTGAATAAAAAAATGATAATTTAGTGTTGATGTAATAAAAATCTTAGTCTTAAGAGATACAAAGAAATCTCCTTCCTCAATGGAAATCTGAGGAATTTGTCCTTCCAACAGATTTTGAGTTTATGGGACTGATTGATTTATGATTGTTAATATAATTTAATATAGCTAAAATCATGCTGCACCAGTTATATAAGGTTGACTAGTTGAGCAATTAGACAACAACAAGTTGTCTAATTGCTGCTAGACAATTTGTTGATGCAAGAAACATTTGGTGACGAGGACATGTTTTGGGCCAAAGGTTAAAAAGACGAATGCCTTCTGCTGTCTAACATTGACCATGCAAGTGAAATGTGGCTTCTGTTAAATGTTATTTCTGAAAATATTTCCCGGAAAAAACTTTTAAGTTCCTTTACAATATTATTTAACTTGCATCTCCACTAATTTGAAGCAGTTTTAATTTAAGGTCATGTATTATTGCTTAGGTGAATTGGCCAAAAACAAAAGAAACAATCAAACTTGGAAACTGAACTGCACCACTGACATATAAATGAGCAATAGATATGTTTTTCTATAACATGCTATTATAGACTTTTATGTAAGGCATTTTTTAATCTTTAAGCTAGTTTGCTTTTTCAGTTGTTTATTATTTGGAGGCTTGTTCTACTTTATCCGATGCAGTAAAACACATACTTTAATATCAAAAAACACTTCACAGAGAAATAATCACCTTTGGACTAAGTATCGCTTGAAGTCTTGGAATGCTAAGAATGACCTAATAGAAAGTGGAGCATGTTTGTGTCATTGTGACATTTTCTGCCACCAAAAATATGTCTGGGAGCACGTATTCTAGACCAAAGGGTGTTTCGATACCACATCCCTTAAAATACAAATTTAAAGAGCGAAGGCTAATTGTAGGGTTTGCATGCAAGTTGTTTTTATATAAAGAAAGACAGAACAAGACAGGCTAATCCTTTTCCTAGTGACCTAGCCATGCCCAACGTCAACCACTGTGCTCAAAGTCATTTGTAGGCCTTGGATTAGCTTTAGGGGGTGGAGCAACTGGACTGTCTGCATTCAGGCCCCTGACACTGCTTCTGTGTCCACCAAAGCTGATCCTGGCACTGAGGATGCCCCCCCCCCCCCCCAAAAAAAAAAAAAAAAAAACTCCTCTTCTGCCTCTGTCCCAATCCAGGACATCTGATTGATGCTGCGCGAGTGCCATCTGCCCCTGGACAAGATTACACAGTGCACTGGGCCAAGAAATCCTCCAGATTAAATATGAAATATAGGGCAGGAATGGCTCTGTCTAGATTTAGTTGTACCATGTCGTCCTATCCATGTTCGTGCTTCTGAAAAATTGTTGTTGTTTTTTTTTGCAAAATACATGTTAGAAGTTTTCTTTAGTTGTCTGGAAATCTTCCAAAAGTCATCTTAATCTTATTCCTTTTCAGCGATATACAATACAGTTCATATTTGTTTTATTCATACCATTTAATCAGGTTAAACTGCAGGAGGTTCGGAAAGCTAATCGCTGAAAGCAGAGAATGAGCAAAAACAACAACTTAATCCAAATTGGTTTTACAGGAACTATGCCCCCCTAACACCTCCCATTTAAATTATTTGAAGTTGCACATTTCGAACTGCGGGAACAATTTAGCACCACCCACTTGTTTTGTAATCCGTGAATTTGCCAGTTGCGTTGAAGTAGTCAACTCCAGATCCCTCATTGAAGCTACAAAGGTTTTCTCTCGTCAGAAAACAATATTCTTTGACACTAATCAAGGAACATTTACAGAAATCCTAGAGCATTGAATAGCTCAGATTTTTAAAGGACTTCCCTTTCTGTTTATTTTATTACTGAATAAATAAAATTACTGAACAGTCTCTAAAGAAAATCCATTTCTCAGTAGTCTATTAAGAAAAAAAGCTGGTTTATTTAGTTTGAAATGATAGAGATCTTCCCAACCACAACTTTTACGGTCAGGGCTCTACAGCTCATCACATGACTGTGGTTAAAACCCTGAGAAAGTGTCTTTTTCTCTTTGTTTTAACCAAATTAGTTTTATTGTTATTTAAGAGTCAGTTTTTGCTGATAGCTCTTTGGCTCTGGTTACAGCTGCATCAACTCTTACCGCAAAGAAAAAAAGGCTCTGAAAGCTTTAAATATACAGCGTTTAGTTTGCCTAAAGGCATCGTTTCAATTTGCCGAAAATTAATTAGTGAGAATTCATTATCAGTTATAGTTCCCTTACCGGTAAACACAGATGTCGCATTGCCATTGTTTTTTTTTTTTTTTTTTTTTATCTGAGCAATTAAGACATTTCCCCAGGGTCGAATTGGAAAGAGGGGAGCAAAAAATAACAAAAAAACAAATTTTACAAGGTGAAACTCATAAAATATATACATTTATTACACATAGGTTGAGATACATTAAGCATTTATTTTTTGTAATTTTGATGAATATGACTTACAGGTAATGAAAATCCAAGAGCATGTGTGTCAGAAAATTAGAAAATGACATAGCATCAGTAAAAAAAGGGCATTTCACAGCAAAATGTCAGGCTAATGTTAATTTTCATGCATTCAATATGTGATTAGGCCTCCTTTTGCATGAATGATTGCATTAATGCAATGTGGCATGGAGGTGATCTGCCAGTAGTTCTGCTGTAATGGGAGCCCTGGTTGCTTTGATAGATTTCTTCATGTCATCTGCATTGCTCTAGTGTCTAATCGTCCTCCTGACAACATCCCATAGTTTCTCGCTGAGATTCAATTTGCTGGCCAATCAAGCATATTATTACCATGGTCACTGAACCAGCTTTTGGTACCTTTGGAAGTATGGGAAGGTGCCAAGTCCTGCCGGTAAATGAAATCAGCATCCCCATAAAGCATAACATTTTCTGAAAATCTAGTAGATTGTTGGCTCTTGCTGTGGACTTCAGCAGATGACATTGGGCCCCAACTTATCACTAACTGTCTTCCTTCCACTCAACTTTCTATGAATATGCTTGGATACAGTTCTCTTTGAACAACCAGCTTCCCTAGCAGTGACCTTTTGTGGCTTATCATCCTTGGGAAGGGGGTCAGTCAGCAGTCTTCCCTATTTGTTTTATTTTATTTTGTTTATTTCATTCAGATACAATACCTACTTCACAAACATGACTCATTTATACTTAATTTAGGGTCTGCTTTAGGGCAAAAAAAAATGTTTTTATTCTATTATAATTTAGGTACTTGTAAATAAATACAGATAGTGATAACTGAAATGTTACATGCTCTTGCCAGTTAACATTTTTGTGGTAATAGTGCCATTTCTTAGTTTTCCAGTTTCCATCTACGTTATTACAATAAAAAACATTGGGTTTATGATCCTGATGTAGCTTATTTATATATAATAGTTTGTTTTTGCAGTGTTTCTGTTCTTTCTTTACATTGTATTGTAATTCTCTTCCCACTACATAGATCCAACACACACTTTCTCCCTACTGTCGTCCTCCCGAGCTCATCAGGCCTGAATGCCAAGCTGTTCTCGCTGAGTGCCCATTTGTAGATTACTCACTAAGAAATCATGTGGCACGATTGAATTACCAGGGTTTACAGAGACTGCTGAGGCTTCTTAGGAATGCACTTTTTAACCGTTCAATTGCATCGGAAATATCCATGATCGTAAACAAAGACCCCTTTTTCTGTAGCCCCTGCAGCCCCAGAGGCATTTCTGTATAAAGGTGGCCTTTGGTCCAGATGAACGTCTTCACACAAAAGGAGACAGAGAACCCAGAACAAAGAACTTTCACATCCGAAAACTAAGTTATGAGTCCCAGTTGTGTTTTCTGAATCTGTTGTTTCCATCAATCCATCTATTTATTCCGTCTTTTACCTCCGCCTTAACAGTCCAGAAGTTACTGAAGGCTCATCCACTCCTCCACATGTGTTTTTTTTTTTTATAAAGGAATCCCACATAAATATTTTATTTGGAGTTTTAAGTGTTGGGTTTAACCTAGACAGACAGCAACACTGTAAAAAAAAAAAACCTGCATCTGTCCTAAGCGGGGGGATTCATACTTTTATTCTTCAAGTTAATCTCTTATGGAAAATAAAAAAAACTCTGCTGCTCAGTCTCAACATTAGGAAGGCAGATGGCGTTAGGCAGGTGTTGAGCAAATGTGTTGTTTATGTGGATAACTATAGGAGGAAAAGTATGCACTACAGGTGAGTTGTGTCATCCATTTAAGGAACAGTGTGTTTTGCAAGTTGCGATCTCTGTCTTTGGTGGTTTTTCTAAATGTGCAAATTCCACCAAAAAAACACTATAAACTCCCACATGAAACGCCAGCCTCACTGGAACACAACAGTGTGGGAATGGTTTCACTGAACACTGTTGAGTGTCTGCCTTTTGTTTCAGAAGTGTAGTAAGACACGGAGACACAGAAAAATAACGCTTATTGCCTTGGGATGGATTTAACATTACCGTATTTGGTCTCCAAAGAAGCCAGGCTTCTAAACTCGGCCACATTAGCTCACGCACCATGTAGACTCCCTATTGCTATAAAACCAATGTAACTCTATCTCAAATATTGTGCAAATAACCCAGAGATAACATTACTTAATCTAATAAAATGGTATGCAGATGCTTCACTCAACTCTAGATGCTAAATGTTTGAAACTGAAACTTGGGGCTTCACTTGCTGTCTTAATTAATCAAGCTAAGAATTGTCTGACCACTTAAAGGCACTCATAAAAGCATTGAAATGTTATTACCAGATAGTTGATACTTGAATACAGAAAAAGAAGCATTCAAAGAGACTACGGATTAATAACATACTCATTATGCAGCAGAACACTGAAAAATAGGACATGATGTAACAGCAGTTTGAGGGACATCTGTCCTGACATTTGTAGTCCAATCAGATCGACCAATTCCAGAATTCAATATTGCTTCGCAGGCATTGCAGGTGCTCATTTTGTTTGACAAAACTAACAGCAGGTGTATATAAACATACCAAAGGACGACAAGGAAAAAAAAAAACATTGAGATCATGTGATCATGCTGTGATACAACTCCCATTTAAAAAGGGGTACCATAGACAACACAGACAAGGTGACCATGGGGTTTGGTGTATTTATTTTGTAGACCACAGTCAAAATTCCCATTTGAACATTCCCTGGCCAACTTCAAATTCTAAACTCAATATGGCTTCCAGACTAAACTGTTTATCAGCAAGTCTGACAGTTTGTATTTGAACAAATAAGTGACACCATCTCTATTTTTGTACATGTTCCTTTGGTGTTTAGGGCATAAACTGGAGAGGATAAATGGGTGTCAGTTTGTATCACGTGTTAGCTGTTAGCTTGATTGCTGACCACAACAAATAGGAAATCCCGATGATTTTTTAACTTGTGGCTGGAGCTTGAAAAAGTAGAACTGAGAGGCATTTCTCAGTACAAGTTGTGATTTCCAAAGGTGAATAAAGTGCATAACGAGAACTGAAAAGGAAGATTAGTATTTTACAAAGGTTGTAGTACTTTAGGAGGTGATTTGCTGCTCTCCAAAAAAAAAAAATGAAAAAAAAAAATGCCAATGGCTTTGTGAGAGTTGACCAAGAAACCCTGCAGAAAAGCTGGTGGTATCAGCTCGTGTTAAAAGGCATAATTTTAGAGGTTCATGTTGGCAGAATACTTTGTAAGTCACAAACCCCAACCACAATCTACAGCGCGGTTACTTCAGGCATAAGAAGGGGAGTTATAGCAGAAATTATAGGCTGTTATAAAATTAATTATTCTGTCAGGTTAATCAATCACACTTGTGTTGTCTCATATTGTGATTCATTAAAAAAAAGAATATTCCTGCTTCACAATTACTGTGTTGGTTGAGTTTGTTGTTTTTATGTTCAGGGAGTATGACTACTTTTGCAAGACGATGTCTTTCTGTAAGAGGTGTTCCATTTTCACTGCAGAGTTGAACATTTTAAATAACTTCCCCCTGCGGCAAAAAGACACTGAGGTAGCAGGATTCAATTTCTGGGTAACATGAACGGTTGTGCAGTGAAAAGTGGACTGAATCAGTTTAGTCTGGATCCAAGTGGCAGACTAACCACTGGATGACTGTTCACACCTCCAAAAAGCAACAAACCTAAAAAAGGAGAGGGGGCAAAGCACGAGGGTGTATGCTTTTCAATATGTGGGTGTTGTTCCCCAGACGTTTTACTACTTGGCCATTTCCCTTTTCAGAATGACAAATGTATTTTCATAGTACTGCCATTGAAATAAATACCAAGTCTTTTAAAGGTTAATGAAACAGCCCAGCCACTCTCCCACTACCGTCGCCAGCGCTGACCTACTGCAGGCTGCCTTGGCAACACAAACTCACTTGATTTATGCTTCAGATAATTAGGAGCAAAGATGACAGAGCCCAGAGGTGTGAACACAAACACTCACACTCATTAATACAAGCGATCATAAACGCACTGCTACAAAAACTCGTTACCTAGTAGTTTTCATTCTTAGATTTAATGTCCTCTCCAGATTTGGCAAGCCAAATCATTGTCCTTCATTCTCATTCAGACTGGCAATCTGGCTGGCTTTCACTGCAGATTCACTTGCTCATGTTACACACACACATCTGCCACTCCCGACATGAGATCGTCTACGCCCCTTTTACCGGGCAGAAAGAAGTGGCGGCCCTTTGTAAGGAGGAGGTGGAGCGAGCAGGTTTTTCTACCTCTTCACTCAGATTTCTGAAGCTAGCTAATCCTGATTGGAGCCTCCCCATTACCTCAGGGTCCTACCGAGAGTGTGAAACTAATCCAGCCAAATGGGTTTCATCAAGCAAAATGGGAAGGTAATGATACCTCTGGCACTTTGGGCCTCTAACTGTCTCCTTTGCTATTTCTCTCTTTCCCTTTTCATCTCCTCCTCCTCCCATGTTTTGAGAAGTTTCAGGTTCCTGCTGGACATGGGTGGGGGCCTCTCCAAGTGTTTTGTGCAGTAATGCTTCTCTAGTTATGGTATGGCACACCCGTGCGTACGCTACAACTAATGGGTATAGGGCAAAGGAGAGCTGAAAAGTATAATCCTTCCAGCTGACAACTGTTAACCTCCCTCTGTACTCCCCAAAGAGACTTACTAAAGGGGATACCAAATAAAGTGAGTTTCAGCACTCAAACCTGCAGACATAAAAACACACTCACAGCTGACATCAACAGATAGATGATGGGGGCCACTGAGAGGCTGAGGGTCAGATTGTCTCAAATGAAAACACACACACTTTTACCTGAGGCACTTTTAATAACCACACTGCTGCATTGCATAAAACTGAAAATGTGCAACCTCAATTTTAAGATTGGTGCATTAAATTTGACCCCTTTTTTAATTTGTCTTCCTTTCACACTCTCCTGCTTTTACAGTTTGCAGCAAAAACGTGCCATTCAAATTTTATTAAAATGAAAAAGAGCCATGTTTTAAAAGCTTCAGCAGCCAAAAATATGAAGTACAAAAATATGTGTGTTATGCATTTGTATTCAATCACCTCTAAGTCCATACGTCGAGCTACCTTTCGCTGCAATTACAGGTGCAGGTCTTTTAGGGTTTGTCTTGACAAGCTTTGCACTTATAAGGACTTTTTATTCATTCTCTTTTGCAAAATAGCTCAATACCCTTATACTGGATGGAGAGAAATCGTGAAACTCAGTTTTCAAGATTTGTCATAGAGGTGGTGGATTTTTAAGTTGTGAATATGCTTCGATTCTCAACCATCCCATCGTGGTTCTGGCTGTACGGTTGTGTTCAATATTAAGGTTGAACCTCCACTCCAGTCTCAAGTCTTTTGTGGCCTCGAGCAGGTTTTCTTCCATCTTCCAATCATCTTTGAACAGCATGACTGTGCCTGCAAAGGAATAGCATCCCAAAGCATAGTGCTGCCACTACCATACGGATTGTATGTTCTGGGTGATGTGCAGTGTAAAGTTTCCTCCACACATTGCATTATGCATGTAAGTTAAAAAGCTTTGTATTAATTCGTTTTCTCGGTTTACCACAGCACCATCTTCCACATATTTGCTCTTCAGCAGATGTTGTGACAAATTATATTTCTCCTGGCTTTCTTTGAATAATGCCTTGCTTCTTGCCACTCTCATAAATGCCAGATGAATGCAGGACTAATTGCTGTCCTGTCAACAGATTCTAACTGGGGAGTTGTGGGTCTCTGCTACTCCTCCAGCATTACCACTGGCCTCCTGGCTGCTTCTCTGATTAAGGCCTCCCCTTGCCTAGCCTGTTGGATTAGGTGAGTAACCATGTCCTGGTGGGTTTGGAGTTGTGCCATACTCTTTCCATTTTCAGATGATGGATGAACAGTGCTTTGTGGGATGTTCAAAGCTTGTTATATTACAGTATATCATAACCTCACCTTTTTAAGATCTCCACAACTTTATCCTTAACCTGTGCCACATGCTCCTTGGTCTTCATGACACGGTGTGCTCAATAATGTTCGCCAACAAATCTTTGATGATTTGAAAGCTCAGCTGTCTTTATAGTGTGATTAAATAGCACAGATGGCCTGTATTTATAAAGAAACCGACATCTGAAGTAATTGGGGTTAAAAGGTGCTAAACCCAAATGTGATGCGCGCATTTAAAATTAGTATCAGTAAAATATTTTGAAAACCACGTTCCTTAAGCTTTTAAGCAAACTCAAAAAACAACTTTCAGTCCTATTTGTCATTCTGTCACCTGGTGACCCCCTCCTAGATATCCACTTCCTTAACCGCCCACTGCCAATATCAACATGTTTGAGTATACAGGCAGAATTGCTGCACACAACACCTTGCACACATTTCATGTTTTACACTACAACCACAACACTCAGAGCCAAATTAGTCTTCTCAGCAAAAAGCTAAGCCACATGGCTCCTCAAATGTTTCACATCGCCAAAGACTTGATGCTCAAAAAACAAAACAAGAAAAAAAAAAGTGTGAGGCATCAGTTCCAAAGCAGAACATCACAATAAACTTCCACACCCCAAACTCTGTCTCCTTGCCAAACCTCAGATATTTCCCTTTTGTCGACAAGACACTTTTCATTCCAGCGCTTCCTCCCCCCCCCCTTTACTGCGCCCTTCTCCCCTGTTCTCTCTCCTCACTCTAAAACTATTCGTCCCCATGTGTGCGGCGCTTCATGCATATCGAAAACTTGGATTAGGAGTTATCGCAGATGTTTTGCTGGACGACCACGCCGTGGCCGAGGCTGCTCTTTAACGCATTTTTCAGGTTGCATATGGAAGTGTTTACATTGGGAAGAAACAGAAACTGTGTTAAGGGTTGGAGCCTCTCGAGTCCACAAGATTGAATGTGGGATGGTGCGGGGGGGGGGGGGGGGGGGGGGGGGGGGTGGAATCCATTATATTCTTTTGGCTCATACAAAAATGATTGAATTATGGTAAAGGCAAACTTCCCCTCTGACCGCATCTTTAACTCACATATGTTTCTTATTACACCCCCCCCCCCCCCCCCTCCACTAATTCCTGTCCTCTTCTTCTCCACTTGGAACACTAGCCACCTGGAATGTATTCATGCATAACCAATGCGATAACAAAACTGAGAAATCAAAGTTTTATTTCACCCCAAAGCCATTTTCTCAAACGTCCCACGTCTTTTTGTTCACCCCCTCAAACATTTACAGGCCTGAGTGATAAAAAAGGGAGGCTTATCTCTTGGCCTGCTCCTTGTCCATGAATGAATAGAGCTGTCGTCGCTTTGATGTGTGGAACAACTCAGGACTCATCTCTGCTATCTGGATTTCCTCAAACACGAATTAAATCCTCAAGCCGACTGAAAAGAAGAGCCCATGCTTTCCATTAAACTGGACTTACATTGGCCAGCTGTCCACACGTTGCTGCATCTTCTCAGCCGTTTCCTCCCGGGTATCTCCATTTTCTCAATTCTAGGATTGAGCTTGATGGAATAGCGCAACTGAGCTGTTTTGTAGAACGCAAAATAATGAGTAAATTATTAGGCCTCAAAACGTTCAAATTCTGCAGATCAAGTATCAAAGTACAGGACCGTGCTTTTACAAATAATGCAGCATTACATGGTACCACAGTGCCGTCCAAATGTATTTATACCCTTGACATTTTTTCACAGACTATTTGTTATAACCACAAACTTAAATGTGTTTTATTGGGATTTCAAGTGATTGACAAGGAATTCATGTATTTTCCCAAAATATAAGCATAGAAAGGGTGGCATTATAAGTAGAGGTGGGTAGAGTAGCCAGAAATTTTACTCTAGTTAAGAGTAGCACAACTTCAACACATTTTTACTCAAGTCAAAACAAAAAGTAACCAAGAAATTACTCAAGTAAGAGTAAAAAAGTATTTGGTAAGAAGGCTACTCAAGTACTGAGTAAATATTTAGAACTGGTTTAATATTTTAAAATGATGTTATTGGTCAGGCAATAATATTAATTGATGTACAAATTCTGGTATTTTACTGACTAACATAAAAAAGTTACAAACAATAACAATTACAAAGTAACACATTCAGGCAGAAGAAACACTTTTCTAAACAATATTTTTCAACATAAAACCAAGCAGGTAATGTACATGCAGACAACAAAGCTTGTGTACAAAAAAGTTTCATCTTAATATAAACTGTAGATGTGTGTCTCTTTTTGGTTCAAACAATTTAGCCCTTTATTCAATGAAGTTACTCACAGTGCATAGAGTAGCCAAAAACTTTACCCAAGTAAGAATTGATACTTCTTCATAATGTTTACTCAAGTAAAAGTAAGAAGTACAGTGCAGTAAAACTACTCCGAGAAGTACATTTTGTTCAAAAAGTAACAAGTAAATGTAACTAGTTACTACCCACCTGTGATTATGTATTCAAATGCTTTAGCTCTGATACCCCTAAAAAAATCCTGTTCCACTAAGTACCTTCATAAACAACCTAATTAGTAGTTTAATCTCAGATTAAAGGCTGCTGTTCTGTGATGGCTTTAGTAGAGGTATACTTCCAAAAAGTTGCAGCTACAATTGAAGTTAAATTCTTGAGCTCTGCTGCCCCTACTTTGTGGTATTCAGTTACGTATCATCCCAATAAAATACACAAAAGTTTGTAGATTCAGGATGAAAAATGTGAAACAGTTAGGGGGCTTTAAATGTTTCTTTAAAGGCAGGGTCTGCAAAAGTCTTGATTTGTTTCTTGCTTCCAAGCAGATAGACATTTTTAGACCTCCAGGCAGAGCAGTTGATGAAGGCCTCTTTATTAAAGACTGCATGGACTTCTGGATCTTTGGAAGAAAATAAAGAGATCTGTGACTGTTTAAACTTCTTCTCTTTACTGTAGATTTTTCTAAGAGAACTTTACTCAACAATGTTTATAATAAGACTGCAATAGATTATCAAAGGCTCAAGCCAAACTGTCTCATACTGTTAATATATTCTCTAAGGACACTCCACACCCCAGCCCTTCCTTGGCCTGTGGCTGGGATGAGTGGGTGGGTTGACCCATGGTGAGTGTAGAAGTTGTCTCAGATGGCTTTTTTAGCTGTGAGTAATGAATGCACAGGAAAACTCCCCTCGCAGCAGATCAGCGCCACATTCACGTCCTCCAACGTCCGGCCTTTTGTACAGCTCCCTCAGCTTCTACTCTCTGAACACTGAGAGCAGATCTTACATCAGGGCCAAACGTCACACCCATCTACAACACACATGGAAAATTTGTTCAAGTTTTGGGCTGTCAAACACGGATTCTTGAGTGTTTTTGGAGCATTCTTGTAACTATTGAAGCTTATTGGGTATTGGCAGCAGCTTTGGGTCTTCACAGAAATGAACCTACCATCTTAGCACACCTTAAACCTTCTTGAAAAGAAACAATGTAGCTAAACCGCCAATACCCTATAACATAGAAAGGATTCCTGGATTAATGTGTGCTTCTGTGCTTTTTGTGTCTCTGTTCTGTCTTCTCTAACTTGAGGCAGATGACCGTTCAAACTGAGCCTGGTTCTGGTGGAAGTTTTCCATCCTGTTAAAGGGGAGTTTTTCTCTCCACTGTTGCTTCATGCATGTTAAGTATGAGGGATTGCTGCAAAGCCATCGACAATGCAAACGACTGTCCACTGGCTCTACGGTGAATGTAAATGCGTAGCCCACTGTTCTTATTTGTGAGATAAAAGTCAACACCACATATCTTTTTTCCAACCACTTTACAATTATGTACTACTTTGTGTTGGTCTATCACAGCAATCGCTTTAAGATAAACTGAACTCTGTGGTTTCTTTGTGACTCTGTAAACACATAGGAGGGTGGGTGTTGCTTTGGAAAGCAATCCTATTTGTACTGGTGTAGATAATGACTACATGCAGCCATTCAAATTTGGGCACAGATATATAGGGAAAGCGGGAAAAAAGCCTGGAAGCTTAAAGGGTTTAACATTTTCTAATAAAACAGCACCAAGAGGTCACATAAAGTCAGACACACAAAATAAAAAAAAATAAAAAATATTCAAAAGGAAACCGTAAAGCATAGTAGACGATAACAGGGTGAACATCCTTCAGGGGCAACTCTTTGAGAATTTGCGATTACATCTTCTACTTCATTCTGGCTGCCAGAGAAGAAGAAATACCATCTGGACCTTTCGCTGAGCTCCCCCCTGAGACCTGGCTCTGATGCTGACTACAAGCTGCAAATCACCTTCTAAGCATGAAACAAACTAATGTGGAAGGCGTTTGATGTTTTAAAACCAAAAACAGCTGCTAATCAGATATAGAGTCTTGTTGCTGCAATTAAATTACTCAAGTTGGAGCTGTTTGGGCCAGACTGAATTATCTAAAGATGGTGGAATTTAATGAGAGTGGTATTGAGGTGGAAAGCGGCAGAATAATATTTGGTATTTTCACTATAACTACAAATCTTTCAGGATTTTCCATCAGCACAGAGCGGTAGAAGTTTTATAACAGGACAGAAAGTAAATCCTAAAGAGCAGTCCTGACATTTCTGTCGTCTGTCTTCTGTGATATTTGCACGAAGCATAAATGGATGGAGCCGTTTCAGAGCTGTTTAAAGTCCATACCAGGATCGTGTCACCTTCTACTTTGTTACTACTTAGTGATTTATTTTCTTCAGTCCTAGGTAGAGTCAGTGATAGTGCTAAATATCTGCAGGTATCTGACAAAGACCAGCAGAGATACATCCAGCTTTGGTAATATTTTAAAAATAAATAAATGAAGACAGAAACTGTGAAGGTAGTTTCAGTTTTGGTACTCTGGTTTCCTCGAACAATAAAAATTTGACATTTATGTAAATATGTCTCGACAAATGACCCATAGGTATGAGTGTGAATGTGCATACCTTTTTTTTGTCATGTGTTTTTATGTTGCCCAGTGATGGACTTGCAAAATGTTCAGGGTGTATCCAGGTGCCTCTATCCAGCAGTCTCCCAATAACCTCTGGAGACAGGCACCAGCCCCCCACTTGTTTCTCTCTTGAAACATCAGTCTGGAGAGCTTGAAGAGCAAAGGCTGCCTCTTTGCATCTCCTCCTGATCAAAGTTAAACTTGTGCTGTCTCTTCCTGATTGTAAAAGCATGCCTTTCCATACTCTCACTTAAACAGTCAGAAGCACATCAAATTGAAGTTTAAACAGGACAAAACTTCAAAAACTGCTCTAATCATGTGGTTCTGATCTGACCCAATGACGTGTCATTTTAACCATTTTAACTGAGAATAAATATGGTGTTAATAATTTATTCCTCGCCAGAAAAAAATACACTTTTTTGCTTTTGTTATTAACAGGTCATTTTGAAATGTTTTTATTTTCAATTTTTATTGATCAGCTATTTTACATTAATTGAAGCCAGTGTTGTTAAAAATCAATATTACAATCCATTTTTACAATTTTATAAATACTTTTACAAAGGAAAATAAAGGGATTCTTAATTTTTCACATGATTTGTGTTTTAAAGACAAATGAGTCACTTGTGTTCTTTGCTGCTAAACAAGCTGAAAGGCAAAAGCCTCTTTGTGATATATGTTCCTTTCAGATCTTTAAAGGAGAGACTAATAAGTCTGTAGTTTGACTGTTCGTCTTGTCCATCTAGCCTTCAGTTTTGGTTTTCAGACTCCCTCAGTTTGACTCTCTCTGTGTACACTGCCTGAAGTCATAGCTGCTCTAAAGACATAGGTCACTGCACCTCCAGGGTGCCCAGGCAGGTTTTTGCCTGGTTTCTTTCAGGCCCTTCAACTAAAACACTGAGAAAACTTGCTGACCCTTTTGTTTTGCATGCTGCTACTTGAAAAACGTTTTACAACGGATGTCATTGAGTTTTCCTTTTGGATTTAACAAATAAATTAAAACTGCTATACAAGCACTAACACATATTGGGCTTTTCAAGAGACTGTGAGTCATCACTCTTTTCTTTTTATTTTCCTTCTAATGAGATTGGTAGGATTTCTTGTTTCCAAAATGGTGTAGATCGGTAGTTTTCCTAATTTTCCAAATAACCTTTAAACTTTTCTGTGAACTTTGACAGCACCTATCCAGTCTAATTTTCACTCAATTATCTGTCCATTATTAGAAGCCAAATTTTCATTTCAAAAGCCACTTACAACTGAGATATTTCCAGTTTCTTTGCTGGAAAATATACATATACAATCTAACAGATGGAAAATTGTAGTTTTGAATCAACAAGGCGATTCCCAAAGAGCGAGAAGCTAAAAACAGTCAAGGAGCAACCAAAGGATGATGCATTTCCAGATCCTCTGTTAGGCCTGTGTTGGATTTTCCTCCATTTGTTTGGAAAGAAGTGTTTGTCTGATTGTTTTTTTGCCTGAAATATAAGGTTTAGTCCTCCTCTTTCAATTTACCTTACTTTGACCCAATGTAGAATGTGCTGTCCTGGTTGGATGCAAGGACTGGAATGAAAATTAAATGAAAAGCAGTCAAACTCCAAATAAACATTGAAAGTTAGTAAAAACTTGGAGAACTAATCAGAACCCCCTTAAAAGATAACAATAAATTATGCCTCCTTAGAAGCAGATTTTAAAGACATTTGGGGGGATTTAAAATCAATCTCATTACAAAGGTGTAAGAATACACTCATAGTAAAAAAATAGAATATGCAATCCGATGAGGCTCGTTTGCCAGATTAAAAGTACCTTTTGAAAATATCTTCTAAGCAGGTATTAATCATACTTTTCATCAAGCCCACATTTCTGTATTAAAAATGTTTCTGCATTTAATTCATATAATGTGTTTAACTAAGTGAAACGAGTTGCAGAAATAAATGAACCTTTCACTAATATTCAAATTTATTGAATGGGTCTGTATATAAAGACCCACCTCAGCTGATTAGAATATCATCAAAAATAATAACTTATTTCAGCAGTTCAAATCAATAATTTGAAACTTGTATATAATAGTTTCATCACACAGAATGATCTGCTTACATTTATTTATTTTTTTGCTGTTGTATATGATCATGGCTTACAGCGAATAAAAAACCCAGAATTCTGTTTTTCAGAAGATTATAGTATTAAAAGAAAATGTTTTTAATACAACAAATGTTATGTTATGACCAAGTTATGGTCTACACAATCACTGGGAAGACTGCTGACCTAACAGCTGTCCAGCAGACAGACGGCCCCCTTCACAGCAATGGTGAGCCACAATAGGTTTTTGCTAAAGGTTCACAGAGCAGAGTATCTAATCATATTAATAGAAAGATGAGTCAAAGTAAATAAAAAGTGTATAAGAATAAGATGCATCCACAACAAGGATAACCACAGCATTGAGAAAATTGTAAAGCAAAGCCTATTCAAGGCTTTGGGGGAAAACATAGATTGCATTTAGATTGAGTACTTCAAGAGCCACCACACATGAACTTTGGACAGGTTTCTGCCCAATCTGACTTCTTTTGAACACATTGAGCTGAAAAATGGCTTTGGGCGGGTTGTAAAAATTTGGGCTGTTTTTCACAACATTTGATGAGTTTTTAGAAGGCATTCGTAGAAATATCAAAATATTATGCCATTGTGTGACAGAAAAATAAAAAAAACTTGTACATTGCAATAAAATCCTGTTTTCTTGTGCTCATTTTATTAGTTCATTTATTTTAAAATGTCAATAATCTGTTAAAACTGACATCATCAATGATTAATAGTCATTGGCTAATCAAGTTTCACTATGAAATAGTATTGGTCAATGTCATTGGTCAAGTCTTAAATAGGGTTAAGACTTCAACTAAAACACTTGGTTCTTGGTTGCTGTTGTGTGAAAGAAAAATGTTAGACTGATCTTTACATTGAGAGAGAGAGAGAAAAAGAAAGAGAGAAACTATTTTTATATCAAGTTAGATTTACAACTCATGTTGGGAGGCTATACATAACTTTTTGTGTTGCTATGACAACATGATTGGAAATAGGATTTTTCTATGAGGGTTATTTGGTTGCCTGATGGCACATTTTGTGGAGATACTGTATGTGCAACAACTTTTTTTTTGCTTTAGTGCTCTTGTCTGCTAATGGCATGTTCTTTATGTGTGTAATATAATACTTCTATGCTTTTAACATGAGTTCAAGAGACACTGAGATGTGGGCAGGTTTTTCCTTTTAGAGTAAGGTGGGTTTTACGTTGTGTTTGGGCTGGAAACTGATCTGAAAACCCTAGCCATGGGCTAAAATTGTCACATACTTAGTGTTATGTCACTCCTTTACCAATGTCAGCAGTATTTTACCTGGGTTGAGGATAAAAAACATTGGAATGGTAGAAAGTATTTAGCATTTGCTTTGGAAATCAAGGTCCCAGAGTCTAGATGAAGAGTGAGGAGGAACAGAATCTAGGTTTCTGGAGTTAGGGTGTAAAGCTTCCTCAGTCAAAGATTATTTGAGGGGCCATGTCATCTACTGCTGTTGGTCCCCGGTGTTTTATCAAGTCCAAAATCAGTACAGCTGTCAGCTAGGAAATTATAGAGTATTTCGTCCCTCTGCTGACAAGCTTTATGGAGATGCTGATTTCATTTTACAGCAGCACTTGGAATCTGCTTGCACTGCCAAAACAAGGTATCGTTGCCAGAAAAGTTGTCTGACCTGAACCTGAGAGAATATTTGGACTATTATCAGGAGCATGATGAAAGACACCAGACCCAACAATGCAGATGAGCTGAAGACCTCTATTAAAGCAACCTGGGCTTCCTCAGCTCCTCAGCAGCCACACTGCGTTGATGGAATAACGAATGCAAGATGAGCCCAAGCCAAGTTTTGAGTGCATATCCTGTACAGCACATGGATATAGTTACACACCAATATTTCTGTCTTAAAAATCAATAAAAATATCTTTATTGGTCTTAATTACTATTCAAATTTTCTGCTTGAAACATATCACCCTTGTTTCGAATAAATCTATTTAATACACTGGTTTCACTTATGCAATTAATGAAATAAACCTTTTTTGTGATTTTCTAATCTATTGTAATGCACCTGTATCTGTGTGCTGTATTGCAGAAAGTATTTGTCTAGTCGGAATCTGGTAAATTGCAACAAGGCTTTTTGCTGGGTTTAGTGTGACAGGGTAAGGGGCATTTAATCCTTGAGAGTTTAGAATTTATTTGGTATTCCTTGACTCTTGGTCTGGCAATTGGAGCCATTTGGCACATAGTTTGCCTTGGGTGGGCCCAACTTTGAGCCTCAGGATCCTGGATCGAATCAATTTAGAAGCCCTGCAACACGATTAGAATAAAATCTATCAACCTGCAAGGAGGGAATGAAACGTTGCATGTATATATTTATATTTATTTACTTAATTTGCATGTGTTTGCATGATCATCCTATTACACTTTGACGCTTCTGATTAACATTCATCAGTCCAGGCATCCTTATCTTCTCAAATCAATTTGGGTTGTGATTGTTTTTAGATCACAAAATTACAGAGATTTGAGGCAATGTGTGGCTGAATGTTTCACAGTTTACCCTTTTTTCTCCAAATGTAACTATTATCGTTATGGCCAAACACTTAAATTTTTGTTGAATAATTATAAAACAGACTGTAATTTGGGTTTTTATGTTGCCTTTTGAAATAATGGCCTCTTCCTCACTGAGTGGCCTTTCAGCCAATATTGTCATGTTTTGGGTGACTGGTGTTGGACCAAAATGCAGACAAGAGCTGGGAAGCAGCATGATGTGATGAAAAACGGTTTAACGAAAGAAAAGATAACACTCACAGAAAAAAAAAACTGAGCAGATACTAAACTGAGACAGAACAGGGAACAAACAGGAGTTGACCAAACGGAGGGTTGCATGACGGAGAAGCAAACAATTAGGTAGAGGAACAGGTGGTTTAAATAGAGAGGGAAGAACAGAGAAGAGAGCAGAATAGCAGGTGAAAAGAATCAATTAAAAATGAGTGACAGGTGAAAGCAATGAAGGTCAAGGAGGAAAGATGACAGGGCAGACAGGAAAGAAACTAAAATCTTTTTTTTGTTAGATTTTAGGAAACTAAAATCTAACAAAGACTACACTACAGGATAAATACCTAAATAAGACAAAACCCGAGAATAACAAAATCCAAATACCCAAGGATCATGTATAGGACTCATTTCAACGTGGATGTTCTAAAAGTCTTTTGCTGTTGTTCTGAGGTTGATAGACCTATTTTACAACAAGATTCATTTATCTATAGGAGACAGAACCAATTCTGTTTAGACTTGGAAGTAATTGAACATATGAATTTGTGCCCTTAAGGCATCTGAGAATTGTGCCAAATGATAAAACAGACGTGTGGACTTTTGATATTTCCATTATTGTACACAAGGAAGCAGTTTATTTGTGGAGCTGACTTAAAATGAAATCAAATCAAATGAAGTTTACAAAGCCATGGCATCATCACTGTCTATCTCATTATTCTCAACATGCATTATTTCATTCGTTGTTATTAGCAAATAGAAAAAAAATCCTTAATGTGACCATCCTGGTGCTGTTTCTCTAGTAACAGAGCCTTCCTGAATGTCAGGGGAGCGGGAGACGGTGCCAGGTGTCTGATTATGACTGAGCGAACAGACGATGTGTTGAGAAACAATGCAATTATCTCCTGCGTCATCTCACCAGGAGAGGAGCTGTGAGGGTGGAGTATGGATAGTGTTCGTCGTCTGTCGTGTCCCCTGCATCCATCAGTTAGATAATAGCAGGTTTTCTCTGGAGGTTGGCAGGTTTGCACCTGAATACAAATTTGAAATATATTCCGTCATTACATGTATCATCCTCCATCTTTCTTTTTCTATTACGGCACTCAACGACTTCTTTTATGCTGCCTTTAGGATCAATAGAGTCCTTTTTTTATCTCTGCAAGACATAAATCATCTCATTAAGATAACTTTTGTCGCAAATGGCATTGCCTCCAGTTTCTCTCTGTATTTCATTTGCCTCTCTAAACCACCCCTCCGGGATGCAGGTTCTGCTCTAATTCAGTTGTAGATTATGTCAAGATATCGTATCTCAAGTCACCTGTTTCAACGACTACCGGCCTGTTGCACTGACTCCCATCATGATGAAGTGCTTTGAAAGGCTGGTAAAGGAACACATCGTCTCCAGTCTCCCCCCAACACTCGACCCGTTCCAGTTTGCCTACCGACGGAACCGCTCCACTGAGGACGCCATCTCCTCTGCTCTTCACCTGAGCCTGGCACACCTGGAGGAGAAGAACACGCACGTGCGGATGCTGTTCCTGGACTTCAGTTCAGCGTTCAACACCATCATCCCACAACATCTGGTGGCAAAACTAGAGCATCTGGGCTTCAACACACCCCTACGAAACTGGCTGCTAGACTTCCTCACCAACAGACCTCAGTCAGTCCGGGTCGGACAGAACACCTCTGATGTCATCACCCTCAGCACGGGCTCCCCTCAGGGCTGCGTCCTGAGCCCCCTGCTGTTCACCCTGATGACTCATGACTGCGTCCCCAGGTTCACCACCAATCACATCGTGAAGTTTGCAGACGACACAACGGTGGTGGGCCTGATCAGAGACGACAACGACCAGGACTACAGAGAGGAGGTGGAGCAGCTGGTGGGCTGGTGCAGAGACAACAGTCTGATCCTGAACGTGGAGAAGACGAAGGAGATCATCGTCGACTTCAGGAAAAACCGGCCTCACCAGGCTCCACTGCTCATCAACAACTCAGCGGTGGAGGTGGTCAGCAGCACCAAGTTCCTGGGGGTGCACATCACGGACAACCTCACCTGGACTGTGAACACCACGTCACTGGTGAAGAGGGCACAGAAACGACTGTACTTTCTGCGGAGGATGAGGAGAGCCCGCCTGCCCCCGCCCATCCTCACGACCTTCTATAGAAGCACCATAGAGAGTATTCTGACCAGCTGTCTCTCTGTGTGGTGTGGAGGCTGCAGTGCCTCCGACTGGAAGAACGCGAGGAGAGTGGTGAGGACAGCAGAAGGGATCATCGGGGCTCCTCTTCCCTCCATAAAAGACATTTCATCGCAGCGCTGTGTGTCTCGAGCCCGTAACATCATCAGGGACCCCTCACACCCCCACCACAGACTATTCTCCCTGCTGCCCTCTGGAAAGAGGTTTCGCAGCATCCGCTGCAGGTCCACTAGGTTCTGTAAAAGCTTTTTCCCTGCTGCCATCAGACTGTTGAACTGCTGAACTGCTAAAGTACAAAAACGGACTGTGTACCACATTCGATTCGCTGATTTGCACATTTGCACACTTGCACATTGTATTAAATTGCTGCTGCACCTTAGCGGGAAACGCACTGCAAAACTGTGTACAATGCAACTGTCTACTTTTTAAATCACTGCTGCACCTTACTGCATATTTGTTTACATTTGTTTTACACTGTTTACATTTCAACTGCCTACTGTTCACTGCTGCACTTCCGGAAGCCAATTGAAACTTATCCTGTAAGTGACTGCGATTTATCACTGCACTTTATCCTGTACTGTAATTCACCGCAAGGTATCCTGTAGAGTTACTGCAATCTTTCTGAGCTGTGTGAAAACGAAATTTCGTTCTGTATGCACTCTGTGTATACAAAATGACAATAAAGAAAGTCTAAGTCTAAGTCTAAGTCTAAGCAGACGTGACTTGAGAGACGGAGCAAAGATGAAGATAAAAGCATAAGAAAGACAAAAGAGAGAAATCAAGACGAAGATGGGCAGAGATTGATGGTGGCAGAACTAGTTGTAAAGTAAGTTAAGAGATTCAGATAAAATGAAAGAGGGATGAGAAAAGGCATCGATAGATTTTTTTTTGGCCCATGGGGACAATATTGATCAAATTCCGCCCAAGTTCTTTTAGTCTACAATGTCCTTAGTTATGCCCTGCGACAGACTGGCGACCTGTCCAGGGTGTACCCCGCCTCTCGCCCAGAGAATGCTGGAGATAGGCACCAGCAACCCCCGCGACCCCATGAGGGATAAAGCGGTTCAGAAAATGGATGGATGGATGGATGTCCTTAGTTATGATATATATAATTAAATCAGATATATAATCTGATGTAATCTCAGAGTTTCACTTGGCGAGGCTTTTACCAGTCTGGTATGTTTTATCAGAAGCCAATAAAATGCACAAAACAAACAAGGAAAACAATCCACAGGCTGCTAAAAATGGTTTATTTCCATCCATCCACTCTCCTCTGCTTATCTGAGGTTAGGTTGTACAGGTACCAGGTCCAGGTGGACTGGGCGCCTGACATGGAGAAGCTGTTAGTTCTCGGCACAGCAATCCTGGGTAGGACTCCCAACCTTACAGCCTTTTCTGTATCTTTAAATGATGACAGGACTGAGTTTACTGTATATAACACCTTTATACTCATACCACATTCATCCAGTTGCACAAGCAGGCAAACATTCAACGATACGCAGTATGGTGTATCGATGGTAACTTGGGCTTAAAAATTTTACCAAACTTTACTGCTTCAAACCTTGGTCTTCTGGCTTTGCCTCAGCTCAGAGCAGCGCAGCAGGAATCAGAAATTTAAATTTAGGTAAAAAAAACAAGAAGCAAAACCTGCACCAGTAGAACCACTGGGCTACGAGTTCTGGTCATAATGACATCAAGGATGTCCCTTACAAAGCATATTGTAAATATAGGGCTTTGTGGGGACCAAAACACAAAGTAGAAGGCTTTGATGTGCTGCACCAAATCTACAAATAAATCAAGGCATACTTATCTTATTTGGTATTTACTCACAACTCTCTTTACTGTGTAACCCTCATCAAAGACATTGTTGCAACCATTTCCATTTAGATGTCACCAAATGGAGTCCACCTCTGGGTAAAGTGGCACCTGGGCCTTTGTGGGATGATTAGTCCTCTTACAATTGGAAGATGGCAAGACACTTGTTGTCAACCGATTTGTGCTTTGGTGCATGGGTGAAGGTTGTGAGGGTGACTGAGGGATTTTGGTTCTAGTGTAAAGGTACTTTGAGCTGTCAGTACTATATATATAGGCTCACTCTATTTTATTTAAGCTCAGTCCAAATGTACCTGTTCTGTTAAGACCTCAGAGGTTTGTTAGAGAACATTAGTGAAGAAAAAGCTTCACGAAGACTAAACATCACAGTTCATAGGTCAGGAATTAAGTTATGGTGATGATAAACACAAGGGTCCTTAATTTAAAATGAAAGTACAGGCAAGGAAAAAAAAATAAACAGAGAATCAAGTAACTCTGGATGAGCTTCAAAGATCTATCACTCATGTGGACACATATTTGGAAATTACTTTTATTACTCATGCAATCCACAAATCAGAATTTTAATAAAGAATAGCAGAAAGATAGGAATTGCTGAGAGACATTCTTCATAGTTTCACATAAGCATTGCATGGGGCAAAGAAACATTTTGGAAGAAGGCTGTCTTATCAGAACAAAATTTAACTTTTTATTGACATCCAAAATACCACATGTGGCAAAAAGCTAACACTTTACATCACCTGGAATGCAGCCTCCCTGTGATAAAACATGGTGGTGGCAGTATAATACCCTGGGGTTTCTTTCTTTCTGCAGAAACATAAATGCTGGTCTGTGCTGATAGGAAGATGGATACAAATAAAAGCAGTGATATGAAGATAGAAAACTTGATAGAGACAACAAAAAAACATATGACCAAAGGTGTGACAGAATGGTATTGATCAGAACTCATTTGTGTGTCCCAGTCAGTCTAGATCTGAATCCAATTGAAAGCCGGTGGCGAAACTTGAAACTTGATGTTCACAGATGGATATCACCTAACAAGATGTGAATACATGCAAGATGTGAATACTTTTGCAAAGTACTGTATAAAAACTTTCAAAACAGTTGCTGATGATAACATTTGTTGTACATTTAAAGACTGTAACTAACAACAAGAGAAGAAAAAAAAACTTACACATTAAACACAATGGGAATGACAAAGGATACATCAAAAACCTGCTGTTTAACATACAGGTGCAGATAGGTAAATGATTTAAGGGGTGTACATAAAAATAAAAACTCATATCAGAAGCAGAAAGATGCACTTTCACAGTAAGAGTCTGTATCAGCAATGAACACCATTAAGATAAGGTCTCTTGAGCTGCAGTCGGGCTGCACAAGGCTTTACAAACATCACTTTGACATGATTTCACTGTCTACCCCGACAGGCGGCACCCTCCATCTTCCACTCTCTCTTCCTTCGCTTTTCCCAAAGGGGGGATGGGGGTTAAGGAGGCACAGGGGGAGGAGGGGGCGACCCGCACCCCAGTAACAGGTTTGATTGGAAAGCATCTAGCTCCCGGCAACCAATCCCCCAGCAATACCGCACACGCTCGCACGCATGCATCCATGGGGTTTCTGTGGCAACTGTGGTGCAGGGGGTAGACAGAATGATCCGGTCTGCAGAGCAAGTCACACTCTGGTGATGGGGGAACAAGGCCTCTGGTAGGGAAAGGGGGGAGGATGCACCACTTGGTGACGGGGAGAGAAGGATGTCAGACAGAAAAGACGGCTTGATGTGGGAGTCGGAATGGTTTGAATGAAAAAGCAGTCACAAGCAATTACAGTAAAAAGCTGAGGACAGACTTACTTCTTGTTAATTTTCTTGAGATAATAGGAGGGTTTTTCGGTAAAATGAAATTAACCACGGTATATTTTCCCGATTATTCATCAGCTTCTTGCTTTCAATACAAAAGTTCCAGGATACAAAGAGCAGGTGGCTATAAAGATTATCAAAGCCACGCTATGCAGTGCTTTATCTTCCCTGACGATATGATGAAAATCAATACTGACCAATGCATTGCAGACAAACCTGGTCTTAGTCTGCTGTGGCATTCACTCCTTTTCTGTTACCTTAACAAGGAGATTGAACAAACATCGCTTGACCAATTAGTAAAATAAAAATTTCATCTGCAATGTTTATCTCTTTGTCTTGTGCCACCATTTGAAATTTGCAGTGATTTTGTCTGAAACGCTTGTCCTTCTTTTTTTTTGTTGCTGTATATTTTTTTTTTTTTTTTAGTCCAGGATCGATGAGCCGCCCGTGTAGGTTGTTCCACTTGGAACCGGCTGTCATGCAGTTTCCAAAAACCAGGCTTTTTGGAGATTACCGACTCTGAACCAGTTCTCACTGGTTACTGGAATGGGATTAACTGCTGCTGCTGCTGCCTCTGTCCCCCTGTGTGTCCATGCATTCACACACAAATATACACAAAGTCTGTGCATGTGTAGCCTGCTAAAAAAAAGAAAAAAAAGAAGAAAGTGTTAGAACAAGTGGACACGGCGCATAAAGGGACGGGTCATGTGTGTTTGCCAGTATCCTTTGTTGTCTGCTCTGATGAATGTTGGCTCAGCCCAGAGTGTTTAATATTGCTGCCATTTTGCTGCCTGGTGGTGTCTGTGGCTCCTCTCGCCTCCTCTCCCCCCTCTCTCTCTCTCTTCACCTCGTTCATGGCAGTTGTACGCAAAGCGCCGGGCTTAATTTGGTAACCATGGCAACAACGACAGACGTTTGTCAGTGGCCATGGTGACAGATGATGTGCAGGCTTGCGTGTTTTTTTGGGATGTGGTGGAATTACGATGCACGCTCTGTATCCACACCACATTCATTAAGAAACCTGCTTGGCTGTGTCTGGTAGACCTTTTCTTTTTTTTTTCTATTTCTTTTTTTTCTTCTTCTTTTTTATATTTCTAAGTACAGATGAGAGCATACATGCATGAGTTAAAATTCTCATGGTGTATGTGTGTGAGAAAACCTTATTTATGGAAATGAAAGCTTGTTTATGTGTCAGACAGCTGCAGTGTGCAACAATCAGTACCGTCTGGTCTTAAGAGACTGGAACGCTGAGGTGAGAGTTCTCAAATCAATTCATCCCTCCACTTTAAATGAATTGGATTTTTTTCTTTCTCTTCCTCCACCTCCACCGCAGACGAATTGTAATTTAAAGAGCGGTTGGTGTAAATACCGCTATTGTTGGAGGCATAATCAAACATTCATGAGGGAGAGGGATCCAGGGAGAGGCAGAGAATCTAGGTCATGGATGCGCTCGCGAGTCTCTGAGACTCTTTCAAAACCTCTCCTTTGTCCTCTGAGCAAGCTCTACTGTCCATCTCATCTTTTTTGTTCATCACAGTTTTCTTTTCCCTCATATTTATAATCTTTTACCCCCCTCGTTGCTTCTCTGTTCTTTATCCTGCAGGCACACTTCTCCTCATTTCAACACATAATAAAAAAAATGTAATAGATATATTCTATTAAATTCAACTGATCTAAAAATCACATCTGGATTAATGTAAACTGAACTGATGCATCTACACGTCTTTGAGCCAGTAGCTCAAAGTAATGGCCCTCTTGACCATCATTGATCAATGAGAAGGTCATCTTGTCAGTGCTTTTACAGCCATCTCCAAGCCAACTGAGGCGAGCTGAGCAACACATTAGCTGAGGCTGACCTTGTGAACGTGTCCACAGAGCTGGAGAGAACGAGAAGGATGGATTCCCAGTGGTCTGTCTCACATGGGGATTTAGTTTAAAACTGTGCCTTACAGAAGTATTTACGTCCATTGAACTTTCACACGTTGTTACTCGTTATATTTTCAACACAAATTAGGGCATAACTGAGAAAGGGAAAAAAATGTGGCAAACATATTTTTCCACCTTTACCCTTATACCACTAAATAAAATCCAGTGCAAGAAAAGATTAATTTCCTCTCTATGAATGTTGCTTTCATAGAAAATTGGCAAAAGAGAACCATAGGACATTCCATATGCAGTTTACTACAAGCCCAGTTGAAGATGTAGAAAACATGTGGAAGAAGGTGCTCTGGTCAGGTGAGACCAACATTAAACTATTTGGCTAAAATGCAAAACACTGGCCATGATGGTGGTGCTGGGGTAGAGCGCTCAACCCATGTAAGGAGGCCTCAGTCCTCAACACCGCTGTTCTGGGTTCAAGTCCTGGCCCGTGGACCCTTGCAACATTTTAACTTTCTCAACCCTATTTCTTGTTAGCCTACTTTCAAATAAAGGCCACTCACAGCGTTTTTTTTGTTTTCTTTTGGATATCACCTCTCCCTGGAGCTCTCCATGGTCCCTCCCTGCCTGAAACCCTCCATCAATTTGCCTGTGCCCCCAAAAACAACCATCGCCTGCCTCAATGATTACCGTCCTGTTGCTCTGACCCCAAGTCATCAAGAACTGCTTGGAGAGGGGAGGATACATCTAGGACACCATCCCCGCTGGCTTGGACAGTCTGCAGCTTTGAGCAATAACAGGGAAACAAGTCAGATTTGATGGGAAGTGGAGTAAGATACAGAAGAGCCTACAGAAGTGTAGAGATTGGGGTAGAGGTTCACCTTCCATCAGGACAACCCTAAACATGTAACCTGAGCTACAATGGAATGATTTGGGTCAAAGCATTTTTTTTTTCGAATGGCACAGTCAAAGTTCATACATAAATCCTTTTGACAATCTGTGGCAAGACTTTGCTTTACTGTAAGAAACTGCAGTAAAAGCTGGTTCCACCCAGTAAGGATTGGAGGGGGCTCAATACAAATGCATGCTGCACTTTTCATATTTCCCTTTCCTTCCTCTTTACAGTTATACACTACATTGAGGTTGAGTATCACATAAAATCTAAATAAAATACACTATAGCTTGCAGATGTCAGCGTGATAAAATGACTAAAAACTATTAAGGGTATGACTACTTTTGAAAGTTTCTTCTTGAATCTATCTGATCAAATGTTGAATTTTAATTTCACACAAATATAACTACAGAAATTGCAGAAAATTTTCTCACTGGAACACTGATAACCCATTTATTCAATCAGTCTGGCATCCAATGCAGCTGAAATAAACTACTATAATTTCATACTACAGGGCTGTCAATGAACCTTTTTGTGTAAACCCTCTACTGCAGCCCATGAATTGTGTGGGGATTAAATAAGATTCCTCAAAGATAATAAGAGCACTTCTATCTCAGAGTACTCTGGATGTGAAATTAAAGAGCGGAAAATGTGAGAATGATGACAGTGACATAAATCTGACTTAAGTCTGACTTAGTCGATAAGTAAAATCCTTGTAAAAACCTCACACAAGGTAGTACAGAATCAGCATTATTAAGAGTCATTAATTATATATTTTTGGCATGTCATTTTGGTGACTACACTGTTTTGGTTCTGCTTGACCCAACTGCTGCCTTTGACACTGTGGATTACAACACTTATAATGTTTGAATTACTTTGTGGGCATACAGAGCACAGCACTTGATTGGTTTAGATCATATCTGGCTTATTGGTCTTTCTGTGTCATTGTTTCAGACGGAATCATCCTGCGCTCCGGTCATGTGGGGTCCAGCAGGGCTCAGTTTTAAGGCCACAGATCTTTTTTTTCCACTGTACTCATTGCAAGTAGGTTTCCTACCTAGAAGGTATAGAATTGTATTCCAATTCAATGCCAAAGATTACCAGATCTTTCCGCCCTTAACAGAAGGATTGATTTTCAATCAAAGCATTATTAGATTGTTTGAAGAATGCTAAAGCTTGGCTGAACATAAATTTCTTAAATTTTAATAAAAACAAAAACAGAATTGATAGTATTTGGACCACTGTTGATTTGGGACCCCAGAAAGCATATTTTGTACCAATGGTTACACATTACACATACCCTACCTTTAAATATGGACACTTATTGCATCTGCTCAGCTGTTTTCTTGTTTCCCGCTCAACACACTGTTTATTTAATATCATTCCTGCCATATTCCATCTGACCAGGAGCCTAAATCTGTCCACCTGCCCCTCCCTTCCTCGCAGTGGTATTAAAGGGTCTGAATCTGCCAGCCAAAAAACGCCATCCAAGCCCAGCAGGCCAGCTTGCATTGAACTCCCTCCAGCTAATCCATTTGTATTTTTTCAATTACATATTGGGTTCAAGGGAGCAAGTGGACAGTAATCTGCCGGCCTCTGCCTGGAAAACCCAGCCCTCTTGTGACCCAAATATCAGGCTAAAGAGGAGCACTGGGGTTGTGGTAAAATGAAACGAAAATGGGTCATAAGTTTCCATGCCACTGAATTGAATTGCACTGAAGGGGAATAATTGTGGTCATATTTGCATGTGATAGGCTGATAATCTGATGGCAGATTAGCCGCTGCGTCGCACTAACAAGTCATTTTTGACTTGTCTAAAATATCCTACTAACAAGTCATGTTTGACTTGTTAGTGGGATATTTTAGAAGCTAAATTAACATATTCAGCCGAGCAGTGAAACCAGACATTTATATGTTAGGAGAATTATGTTTTTACTATGATACACCCTGTGTTTAAAACAAACAAAAAATAATATTTTGATTTATTCCTGAGCCTCTAAAATTAGTTGTTAAATTAACATCTATAAGTGCTGGTTCAAAGTTTATTCCTGTGAATCTCAGCGTAGCACATGCCGGACAAAAAGTTCTTACATTTAAAGAATTTACATTCTATATTACTTCTTTGAGCTTCTTCTTTGTCATTTTTTGAGTTTTACTCTCTCAGCAGCAATACATTTGGTGTCGAAGGGCAACGGTAGTGGGGGGAGTGCAATTCTGATCCCTTTATGTCACAATTGTATCATATCGTCACCATTGGGAAAATATGTTCTAATGTTAACTAGTAAATAATGCAGCTTATAAAATGAATAGGAAATCTATGTAATATCTGAACATCTGGTTGAATAACCTGAGCCAAATCAATAAAAATAAAACAACGTTGAAAATATTACCTCCGCAATTTATCACCATAGTGCAGCACACAATTGGAAAAACAAGCAGACCATACTGGTTGCTGCCGAAAGCCAAACCAAGGGAACTTGACATGTTTCATTTGAGTCTTTGGCATTGTATTGAAACATTAAAAATACTTAAATGATGCTGTAACAGCAAACAAAAGAAGAGTCTATTCTATGTTTAAACTGAAATATCCAAGTTAAAATCCATTCGAAGCCATTTAAATGTCCTAACATAGCATTACAGTAATAGTACAAAACTGTAGTATATGCTGAACAAAACCACTTTATAAGGGACACCTTTTTAATTGCATGTTAACTCACTTGGCAAATCAAAAAAGGGTTTCAAGGACTTTAAATAGGACATATCATGCAACATCCACTTTTTTTTTAGCCCTTAAATACAGTTTGTTGTATACTTGGAGTCTCTATGAGTGCAGGAAATTTGAATGTAGACTGTCCAGGAGCTGCGTAGATATCTTGATATTCTTTTTGGGTCCTTTTTTTAATTCAGTTTTCATGTTTTCTATTTTGTTTTTTGAACATTCACAGCACAGTATATGCTGCAGCACTGCTAAATATCCCCTTTGACTTTGCACGGTTGTTGGTGCCAGATTAATATTTCAAACTGTAATATAGTAGGAATTAACACACAATTATCTCTGAGGTTGAAAGAGAACGGTCTGAAATAGAGAATCTAGTCAGTGACTGACAATCGTGTGAATTGCTTGCTGATGTCATGCATCAGAGAAGAATAGGCAGACTGGTTTAATATGATAAAAAGCTAACAGCAGCTTAAATAACCCTTGTAAACAAGGTAAGTGGAACATTATCTATGAAGGTACAACATGCCAAATTTTGAAGCATATAGGCTTCGCATGTTATGATTTGGGTTTGATTATAGTTTATGTTTGTTGTTTGATTAATTACTTCACTCTCCTGCCTTAAGTTCAGTTTCTGTTTTAGGTTCTGTCTTAGTTTTTGAATAGGTTGGGTTTTATTGTGGTTTGATTTTGTTTTATGTTATTAGTTTATCCGGCCTGCTCCGACCATTTCTGTCACCAGTCTTAATTCAGTTCACCTGCCAGCATTCTTCCACCATGTCACTCCCTTTCTCCGGTCACCATCGTATCAGCTTCAGTTTACTCCCAAGCACTTCCCTGTTCCTGATTAGCTCCACCCATGCCAGTAATTAGTTTCACTCCATTCACCTGATCACTCCCTTACTTATACCTGCCTCTGCCCCCTGCAATCTGCCACATCATTGTTTTTTCTGTGCCCAGTGGTGAGTGTAGTTCAGCTTTCAATGCTCTCTGTTTGCCTGTTCTTCTGACCCTGTTTGCCTCTGGATATTTGAGTTAGCCTGTCCCCTGTTTCTGCATATGGTTTTGTCTGTGACTGCCTTTTTGTTATTTTCTGGTTATTGGATGCAGTCTTCCCATTTTTGGCTTGATGCCTGTTTTGGTTTTTGCATTTTGTTAATAAATGATCTTTTACCTTACCTCTGCCTGTCTGGTTGAATACTGGGTCCCCCTGTCTCTGGTTCGTGACATCGCAACTGGAAGATAACACCAGATACTCCCATTACAGCTAGAAATAGGAAACTGAGGCTTCAATTCGACAAGCCTGAATGGTAACAGGGTTGAAAAGTTTGTCTGGTTAAATGAGTCTCAATTGCAGCTGCGACATTCAGATAGTAGCATCCGATATTGGAGTAAACAGTGTGAAGGCATAGATCCATCCTGCCTCCAGTCAACAGTTCAGATGGCTGCTGGTGCTGAATATAGTGTGGTTGATATCTTCCTTGGTAACATTTGAGCGACAATTAAATCCATTCCATCAAAACTAGGTTTGGCGATTTAGTCCCTTTTTTGAATAACTGCACATGCGCAAGACCGTCTTACCTTACCCTTCTGCTCTTCAGAGGGTTTGTGTGAAAAAAAAATCTCCCAAATCCACTCTGGTCTTATTTCTTTCTACTGAGGCCTTCCTGTTCTTCTCATAAATGTGAATGCGGTTTGCTTCTTGTGACTCTCAGCCATGTTCAAAGTCTACGGTGAGAGCAGCGGCGCTACAATGAACGGCTAACCGCTAAGCTAACCACTAACCTAGCCGCTAAGCTAACTGGACACGTAAACACTAGAAATGCTCAGTCAGCAAGCAGAAACTATGAAGGAAACAGCACGGACACTGGCGTTAGGCTAGCGTGTCAGAAGGATTGGCTCGTGAGACAACCAATAGATAAGGTGATTCCCCCCGGAACTTGACAAATCCATGCCCTTCAGACCAAACGACAGAGATTGGTTATAGTTTTTAAAGGCCTGCAGCTCCCACAGATAACAATTTTTTTAACCTCCTTTTTGTGAATAGGTAATTTATTGACTACTTTCAGGATGGAAGGAAGATTTTACCCAGTATAACAAAAAGTGTTTCTGAAACAGATTTCCAACTATAGCTTTAAAGCCAGTCAACCAACATTTTAATGGCTACTTTCAGCAGTACAAAGGATCACATCACAAAGCTTAAATAATTTCACGCTGGTTTCTTGAACTTGACAATGGATTCCCTTACTTCAAATGGTCTCCGACATCATGGGATCTCAATACAACAGAGTGTCATTGGGATGAGGGCAAACAGGAGATTTGTATCTGGGATGTGCAACTGTGTCAAACTATTATGGCAATACTGACCAAAACCTCTGAGTTCTAACAAGTTGATGAACCAGTACCCTCAACTCAGTAGTAGCAAGATGTAACTAGTAAAGGGTAATAGAGGAAGGGTAAAAGCTATAAAAACATGGATACCACACAACACTATCGAAAATCAGCCGAGGCAACAAAAAGTTTTCTTTATCATTGACAGATTTAGACTTAGGCTCAGTAGACCTCCAGCTGAACCCATCCACTCACCCCAACATTCACTCATTACATGTATCTCTCCCTTTGACCATCCCCGTCCATTTTACACACACACATCTGCTTTCCACCACCTGATGAAGAGCTGTGCTGACAGCTTCATCAATAACTAAAGCAGGCTTTTGTCACACCTCCACTTTCAGCTGGGACATTTTTAGATTTAAGAACAGGATGCAGGAGTCATTTTTAAAGGAAAGTCTTCTGAGTGTAAATCCACACTTTATTTTTTCTAATATAGTTTCACAAAATCTTTTTCTGCTTCCTTCTCTCTGCTGAAGTCCTGTTGTTCAGATTTCAATAAATATCCCATCTCATGTTCAGCAGCATGCTAGAATGGACAGATAGAGACATAAATTAAAAACTGATTGAAAAAGTAAAGGGTGAAGATCGAGCACAAACATTAATTTTGGAGGCAGTGGAAATTAGTAATGTCCTCATGCATGAAGCTGCAGTATGGGACGTTCCAAGTGATAAACAATGGTACAATCTGTGTTTTCATGTTTGCATTCCTCTCAGTGCTGGAATGTATGTTTAACTCCTGAAAATGGATGTGAATGTTGCAGAGTTTACACAAGGCTGACTCCAGGCCACAATCAGCAGGCCCAACACATACTTCTTGTGCCTCACCCAAAACGGCACAGAATTTACCACCACATGCATCGCTGGTTCTGTATCGAGTGCGCTCCACTGAGCAGGCGAAAGTTTGTCATGTTTGGCATCATTTCAAAGTGCCCCTTTAGAAGTGACTCATGCATCAGTAATCAGTGTTCAAAGTGCGGCTCTGTGGCAGCAGTTAGTTTGACCCTTTATGCACCCCATATACTGTAACATCAGCCATCAGGGAATCAAATCTTGCCACCATACGTGCTTCTTACTAAACAGTGCTTGGCTACAAGTGGGGGTATTTGTGCCGCTCAGAGCTGAACTCTGCCATAAAGTTTAGCAGGCATCATGAACTTACAACAATTTAATAAATTATTATTTTTCATTAAACCTGCATCATCTAGCCACGCTGGATATAAAAAGTGTACAAACCCTTGCCAAAAATGCAAAAAAAACAACAAATAAGCTACATGTATCCAAAAAAACAAACAAAAAATCAATGAAAAGCTCCAATAACCTGGTTGGATAAGTACAAACCCTTTATTTTAGTTAGGCCTAGATGTTTTCTTTAGAAGACAAGGGTTACACTATTACTATTCACCTTATACATGCTTGTTCTACATTCCTCCAATTACACGACTGTCTTTCTGCTTTAATGCTGTTGATTTTTTTTACCCGTTTCCTGCCTGTTGACTTCGTACAGTGAGACCATTTTAATCCATTGTAACCTCTCTACAAACAATTTTATTGTTATATGGCATCTCAATCTGGTTAGATAAAGGTGAAAAATGTGTCACTGAAACATCCATCCATTGTCTAAACCTGCTTATCCATGCAGGGTTGCTGGGGGGCTGGTGCCTATCTCCAGCAGTCATTGGTACGCCCTGGACAGGCTATAACAGTCACTGAAGTATGGGCTCTCATTTTTGAGCGAGATCAGTTTGAAAACTGTGGTTTCTTTTAAAAAATGAGAATGAGCAAATGCCAGGAAAATCACCCGAGGACATGGGAAAGGCATTTATGATTAATCAGATGTGTATCCAAGGAGATTGAACTGGAACCTAAAGGTTGTTAAACTATTATTTTAATGGTGCGCACACTTATACAACTAGGTTATCTCCTCTTTATCTTTTTATTTTTTCGCTTTTACAGATTTTGTCATGTTTTGTATGTTAAGAGATGGACCAAAATGTAGACAGAAACTGAAAATGAGCTTGGGTGAGTTGCACAAGGACACAGAGCATGGGCAGACTAACGGAAGGATCAAGCAATAAACAATGACAAACCAAAGCTTCAATTTTGAGGGATGAGCGGAGAATGACAGAATGCAGGTGAGTGTGTCAGGGGATTCTCAGGTGTAGCTGAGGCAGCAAGAAAGTAGGGAGATTGAGTGGGAGGCTAGTTAACATGAATAGAGCTGAATTGAGACTCAAAGAAACTAATAATCCAATCCAAATGTACAATGAACAGAACACAAGAATAAACAAAGAAACTAAACACAAAGAAATTAACATAAGTGGTAAAACCCTAATGGCAAAAATAACATCTGTATATAGCAAGACTTTTGAAACATAATAATCAACAAGGAAATAATGAAAGAACAAACACACAAAACGAAAACCCTAAACAGATGTGGAATGTGACAGATTTGTTTGTTTTTCAGTTAAATATTATGGCATATCTATCACAATAAAGGTAAATAAAGTTGCCTCAGTTTTTAGCTCACAAAACCTGGCATTTTTACAGACGTTTTCCTCTGTTTCTAACTGAGCTTTCATCAATCCGCCAAAAACTCTTATAACAAGGCTTTATAGAAGCTGTCAGTCATTCAGCACAAACATACTGCCGCTCTGACATTTGCTAGAAATGATCCTGCAAAGAGCACCACAAAGCTCTGCACTAAATGAACTGGGCTATGTTCAAAATTAAGACAAACAACCCTGTTAGCTCCACAAATAAATTCAAAGGAGAAGTTGTCGTCTTTGGACCGCAGTCTTTGAAAAAGAAGCTGCTTAGTCAATCATTTAATCTGCTGGTAATTAAAATTGTTCTCCAATGATAAAATAAAAAACCTTGGTGTTATTTTTGAACAAGACATGTTAATTAAATTTTGTTAAAACAGGTTTCTAGAATTTCCTTCTTTCACCTCTGGAATATTGCCTAAACTAGAAATATCCTGTCCTAGAGTGTCACTGAAAAACTAGTAAATGCATTTGTTACTTCAAGGCCGGACTATTGTAATTCTTTACTATCCAAAATGCTCCAGAAAGAGTTTGAATTAAAATTAAAAAGAGACATTACATTTCTCCTATGTTAGCTTCTCCTCATTGACTCCCGGTTAAATCCTATATAGAATTTAAAATTCTCCTTCTCACATACAATCAAGCTCCATCAAATCTAACTGCATCATATGTTCGTAACAAAGCACTTGTGCTCTCAGACTGCAGGTCTACTGGTACAAGCGGCGTGGCCCAAGAGTCAACCACAAACCAACACCCCAGACACCCCCTCCCCACACACGCACACCCGCCCGAGCATGATCCCGGATTGAACCAGCCCTGAGAGCCACCATGAACCAGGACCCAGACAAGGAGCCGGGCCCAGAGCCATCCAAGCAACCCCCCTACCGAGGAAAGAAAAATATATTACACCCACCCCAACACCAACATTCAAACAATTCCCACTTTATATAAGACGATTTCTCTTCATAGTTGCACTGGCCTGGTGTTCTGCTTAGCCATGACCATTCTGGAGGAGGGGACCGACTGAGCTACTGCTGCCAACAACTTCATGTTCTCGTTCTATAGATGATATACATGGCTACACTGAGCCTGGTTCTGCTAAAAGTTTCTTCCTTTCTTCTCTTTCAGGAGGAGTAAATTATGCAAGTCAATAACTCAATGTAACCTGCTGGGTTTCCTTTGATAGAAAGCTTAATATGGGTTCCTCCCATGACTTGAAGAGTTTTTTATTATCATCAAATTATTCATTGGTCAGAATTAAGTGGATCAACATACAAAAATTGTCCTAAAAATCATCAGTTAATGGACAAAATATTTTTTTTAATAATATGCCAACTAAAATCTTTAACAGACACTCCAACAAAACCCCATTGACTTATTGATTTGGAGCACTTTAAAAAGATTACAAATGTTGAAATTGCAAGTCTATCATTTTTCCACAGTACGTTTCATTATAGAAACAGGTGGAGACAAAAAGTTTCTATTTTTGGTTAAACATTTTTTGCAAGGCGGTTGTTGGGGATATTCCAGTGCAATTCTTTAATGATCGCCATGAACAACTGTGTAAGTTCTAAAAGCATAATAAAAAAAACAACAACAGTGTAAATAATTCTTTTCATAAAATTTGTGTTTCACTTCATTGACCAATAAACGCTTTTAAAAACAAAATTTCATATTTTAAAATAAATATTCTGTTCTTGAAAAAAACTTACAGAATCTCTACAGGGTATTATGGACTACAGTGTATTTTGTAAAATTATTTTTTTTATGTAATAGACCAACATAAAACATTACATAATTGTGAAGTGGACGTAAAGGTATAGATAGCTCACTTACATTTTTACAAATTCATGTATGGCTTGTATTTGCATCGAGTCTAGCTGAGTCAATACTTTCTAAGATTACCTTCTGTGGCAAATACAGATGTAAATCATCACAGCTTGAGTATAGAAACTGGACAGTGAAAATTTACATATGATTTTTCTTGCAAAATACTGTAACTCTAACTCAGTCAAACTGGATGGAGAGCACATGTGGAAATCAATCATCAAGACATACCATTTCCAGTTCGATTTAAGGCTGAATATTGAGCCAATCCAGCACCTATAAATGCTTTTATCTAAGCCATTAAGCCTAGCTCCAACCAAATGTTTAGGACTGCCGTCCTTCTGGTAGGTGACCCTCCACCTTGATTAGAACTTCTCCTTTTGGTGTGTCTGCTACCTGGCTTTAAACAAACAGGACTTTCTTTCTGTCTGGCCAGATTTTTGGAGTGTAGTGCTAATAGTTACATTTAACTATTCAGAATTGCTAACACTGGATTTTATTGGCGTGAAGATGTTTTTTGGTTTAAAAAAAACTTTATACATGTATATTTTTCTTCTCTTTCGCAGTTATGCACTACCTTTGAGCTGGTCTTTCACATTCTAACAAAATACATTAGTTTGTGGTTGTAACTTGAAAAATTTGAAAGATCTCACACACTTTCACAAGGCACTGCAGAGAAGACAACATAAAAGGAGCCAAGGTCAGAGATAGAAGATGCTTAGTGGAGCTGTTAGTTCTTGAGAATGTATCTGCAGGGAACAGGTGGATGTGAGCTCTGCCTCTCATGTGGTGTCAGGGGGGTCAGAAGCTGGGCGGCTGCTTCTAATTGGGCTGTCTAAATGACAAGTGTATCCACCGCTGTCCTGGACCACGCCACATAGCACCGGGCTTAACTGAGCAAGTAATGAGCATCCAGAGACAGGAGAGTGACCTCATAGCCCCTCCCTTTTTTCTATTCATCCAATTAGATGAGCACAATGAAATGACAGTGGTAGCTTTGTTCTTTCCTCCGTGCAACTGAGCATTTCATATTGGTGTGGGTGTGGTGAGCATGACTGAACCAGCGTGGTATATGTTCAGTCAGACAGAGGCCTCACCACCTGTTCAGGAAACAGTTTTAGGGCACTAAGTGTCAAATCATGACATTAATGCTCCTAATAGACCACTGGGAACCTATGGCGGATAGGCAAAGACAGCCAAAAGTCTACTGTGGAGTGTGTGTGCCAGCTTTGTCAGCTTAATCTAATTTGTCACGCTCTTTGGACCCTCTATTACAACAGGCTGTTGCAATAAAAGTTGATTTCCTCCCACTTTGACCATTTTAAAACATCAGTGCTTAAGTCTAAGGCAAATAGGGAGCATATCCCAGTGACTATACATAGGGGTGGGACGGCAGCGAGACTTCTATACAATTGCACACACATGCACATGCAAGGAACGCTAAAGTAGCTAAGCAGGGCGCTTAGCAGAACCAACAGCAGGGAAAGGGAAAATAAACACTGGGGCCACCAGTAAATCACCTCTATCCGCAGCAGCTCAGCAGAGACTGGATGGTACTGGGAGGGAGAAACAACAGCCAGAAAGAGGGGACTGGCAGGACTATATAGGAGAAAGCGGCGAGGGCCTACACTGTGGATACATGTGATACATTAAATACTGATTATACTCTGAGGTAGAGAAGATGGAAAAGTAAGCACCGGTAAGTGAGTTGGTAAACGTTTATCTAAATACAGTACTCTGAATAAGAATTCAACCCCCTTCCAGATTTCTTCTGTAATCTTTTTTTCTTTCTTTTGCTTTCCTTTTGAGCAATTCAGTGATGGAATTGCTAGAGTGCTCTAAATTAGTTTGCTGCTGCATAACCTGAGTGCATCCAGGCTTATTCAAGTCAGAATATGAGGGCCAGACAATCTTCTTCAGGATTCGGTAGCACATAGCAGACTTCATGATACTATCAATTCTGGCAAGTCCAGGTCCTGAAACAGTAAAGTAGTTCCAGACTATATAACCATCACCACCATATTTGAACGTCAGTATGATCTACTTTTTTCTGAAGAACTCTTAGCTTCAAAGTAGAAGTAATGGGACACACACCTTCCAAAATTGTTCATTTCTGTCTCATAAATCAACGTAATATTTTCCAAAAAGCATTGGGGATCATCAAAATATTTTTGGGGAAATCTGAGATGGGCCTTTGTGTTCTGTTTGCTCAGCAGTGGTCAATAAGTGAATACGACTATAGCTGGTTTACAATTACAGGACACCCTATGACATATCCAGACATTCCAACCAAAACTCCAGTCTATTTATTAGGATATCATGATTAACTATTTCAAAAGTTGAGAAATGGTTGAACAAGGTTGTGTGTTTTCCAGAATCAGATGGCATAATGATCATCTGATTCTGGAAATCTATTTCTGTGAAATGCATTTAAAAACAATGCAATATTTCTCCAAATAGAAAATTAGTCTTCTCTAAAATGTTAGCCATGAATATAAGTTTAGATGTCGGCCTCTAATTCTCATGTTATGTTGGATCAAAATAGGGTTTCTTACACCTTGATTCCACAACAACATAAATAAAAACAGTTGGGAAAACACCCTCTTCAAGAGAGAAGCATTAAACAACCCAGGAACCAATGGATTTAAAAACCTGCTGTATGGTACACCACAGGGGTTTGAAGGGTTTGTTTTGATGTAAAGAGGAGACATATCATCTAATGTCAAAGGTTTAAATTTAGACCAGACGCAAGGAGGACAAAATGTAGGCTTTTTTGTTAACAACTGAGCTAATGTTTCCATGTTTTATTTTGTTTCTACATTTTATTCCAACTTGCTTTTATTTAGTTTTGTTCCTATGTTTAATCATGTAAAGCACTTTGCATTGTCTTTGTACTGCAATGTGCTATACAAATAAATTTGCCTTGTCTTGCCTTGCCTAAATATCATACAAGCATCTCTGTGATTCTCTTTCACCTTCGCACTCCTCCAATACCATCGTCCTGAATGGCAGGAAGTGAGACTGCTGCCCTTTGACCTGTCAGGAATGTGTTCCTCCCCTGTCCAAGCAGAAGCGAGGCTCTCTGCCCCCTGTCCTGTCACGAGCTGATAGAGTGGAGCCTGACCTGATACACTGTTCACCCATAAGCATCCTTCCAAACGTATGTGTATACACAGCCTCACTTTTATCCCCACCATCCTAGATTTATAATATTGTCAAATAACTCCCAGTCTGTCAGTTCACAAAGTGTGAGTAAGTGTCAGAGGGATGACGCCTGTGATGTGATGTGACAAGTATCCTGGAAAACTCAGGCGGGGAGCTTATCTGTGCCAATGACGCCCTGCCAGCCACACAGTAAGGTATTGCTCCACACCGCTGGATGAGCTGCCTCTGGTAATGACTGCCAATGGGCTGTATCATAGGACCATTACTCCATAGACTCAGTTGAGGCAGCATGGTAATGCTGACTAATGGAGATTAACTTTTCAGGCAGTAAATGGTACACCCCACTGATAAAGCTCAGCAGCAGGGTTGGTCCTTGTTTCCTTATGTAAACCTTTAAAATAGAAAATTAGCTGGCAGAGACCCATGAATGATATGTTGCTGAATAGAAGAGGAAGTTATTTTTTCTGGCTTCAGATTGAACATTGAATTTATTCAAAGGCATTAACATAAAGAAAATTAATTTGGGCACGTATTAATTTTATTGCAGCAGTGATATTGTCTTTCCTGCAGTAAGATCCTTGTTAATGAGCAAGGCAGAAACCAGTAATCCAAGTACAAACAGAAGCCTCTTTCCAGGTAACTACACTTGATTACCTATTGCTGCTGGACTGAAGATTTTTTAAAGGTATGTTCTTATTAGGTTTGATGAGCAGTGCTTAGTAAATGTGTTTCTCACTCTTGAACGTTTTCACATTCTTTGACATTAACCTCACAACTCTGGGTGTATCTTTCAATATGTTATGTGATAGAATAGCACAAAATAGAACGTAAGTGTGGCATAAAAGAATACGTTATTAAAATTTAGCAAAAATTTAAATTAGAGGAGAATGCATTTGTATTAGGTCCATAAAGAAAATCCAAATGCAATCAATACCTTTCAGGGTCCCCCCATGTCTTGTTAAATCTCTATAAATACAGCTATCTCATGACAACCTCACATTTTTCTTTGATTAAACCTTTTGTTTGGGAACAGCTTGGACAAAATAGCCCAACTGATTTTTGTTTTTCAGTTCAGTCCTCGAATTCAATAAAATGCTGAACTTTTTTCATACCCTACACACAATGAAAATACTCAGAAACCAATACTGTTTGTTACAAAGTCCGTTCCAGTCTGGAGAAGCACTTAATGCCCACTGTGAAGTAAGGTGGAAGTTTTATGAGACTGTGGAAGTTTCTGAACACACCAGACATGTCAGAAATACAGTTGTGGAAAGGTTTAAAGCAGATTAGGTTATAAGACAACAATCCACAGTTTTGAACATCTTGCAGAGCACTGGTAAATCCATCATCTGAAAATGGAAAGAGCATGGTACAGCTGCAAACTTACCAATACTTGGCCGTCTACCAGTCCCGAGGGGCCGGACGATGAAAGCGTTATTTGGAGAAGCTGCCGAGAGGCCCATAATAACTGTGAGCTCCAACAAGACATTTATTGTCATGTGTTCTACAAATCTTCATGCTTTTCATGTAAAATGCCATATAAAATGGAAAGTTGCACATCTCTTTGAATTCACCATCTCCACCTTGGAGGATGGCGGAGAGACCATCATGCTGTATGCTTTTCTTTTGACGGGACAGTGTAGCTGGTTAGAGTTGAAAGGGAAGTTGGACAAAGCTAAATACAGGACAAAACTAGTAAAAAACCTGTTGTTAGAAGGTGCAAAAGATGCAAGACCTGGGGTGAGTTTCACCTCCCTGCAGAACAACAGCCAGAGCTGCAATGTAATGGTTTAGATCAGTGTTAGAATAGTGGAGTAAAAGTTCATTTTATTCCCTTGATCTGCAAAGGTGGTAAAAACAAACCCCAACAGATGTGTAGCTGTAATTTCAATGAGAGTTTGGAGTCATTGGGAATGAATATAAATGCAAGCCAACCTTTCTCAGATTATTGTTTTTCTAAAACATTTCCACAGCCATGTTTCATTTCCCCTACACTTCTCGGTTATGAAAAACATTGTGTTGGTCTGTATCGTAAAATTCAGCAAAAGTACATCAAAGTTTGTGATTGTATTTTGACAAAGTGTTTAAAACCTCACTTGGTGTGTTTACTTTTGCAAGGCACTGTAGGTCAGTTTTATGAAAGCGACCACCTATTTTCCCCCCGTCCACCCTTCATTAAAACATTTCTGGCATTTTGCCTCCTGGCGCTCCTCCTGATGGCTCAGTTTCCTCTTATCACATATTAGATCCAGATGAGACCCATGCCTACTCCTCCTCCTGACCACGGCCCTGTCTCAACTTATTGCAATTCAAAACAGATGGTGGCCAACACGGGCCAAAGCCGCCTGTTTCATCTGCCGCAGTATGCGTTTGCCCGTTCGCAAAGTGTCTTCCATTAAAGGGAGTGTGAATGAAAGTGGGCGGCTGTTAGACGGAGATTAAGCTCATATACAGGGAAAATAGTCTGATGCCTTAAAACAAGGATCTGAAATGTTGTTTTTCCCTTTTATGCAGCAGGAACTGTCAGTCATGATTAGATTTACAGTTTGGCTGAGGTATGGCTGTATAAGGGTTTGGGGTTAATATGAAACAGAAGACTGAGGGGACCCCTTCTATGTAGACAAACATAATTAGAATGCAACAAACCATAGATATAGAGCAAATTGAGCTGAATGTTTGTGAAATCATTATGTATGGCTCTAGTCTGATGTCTGATCAGAAGTCACAAAAAAGGTTACAATACTGTAACAAAGTTCTGTTGATTTCAGAATCAACTTTAATCACCAGTATGTGCACACAAACAACAAATGTGTCTTTGGTTCAAATTTGCACTCCGTGAACATATACTAACTAATTAAATATTCTACTGCTATTTAATGTGATAGACTAACATAATAGTAGGATATATAAATAGTACATGCTTTTATAAAAAGCATGTACTATTTTTTTTAAAAAAATAAAAAAATAAATAACATTTTGAAAGTATAGCACTTTTTTATTTGGCCTTCCTGCATCAATGCTTTGCAGAAACATTTTTTTGTTTCAGGACTTGAATAAGTCTTAAAGGGTGTGTCTCTATCAGCTTTGTACATCTTAAGACCATTCTTCTTTGCAAAATGACTTAATTCACTCAGAGAGCATAGAGAGTGTTAGGGTCAACATCAATTCACAATCATCGGTTTAGATCCCTCCAACAAATGAATCTGCTTTGATCAAAAGCATTGCGTTGAAGCTCTGGCTGTGGGGTTGTTCTCCTGCTGAGAGGTGAGCCAGTCTTGAGTCTTTTGATGCCTCTTTTTCCTTGTATTTATAGCTCCATCCACCTTCCCAACAGGTCTGACCAGGTTATTCGTTGCCACAGCACCATGCTGGCTCACCCTTGTTTCATGGTGGTTATGGTGTGTTTAAGGTCATGTGCAGTGTTCATTTTCCAAAATAGGGTGTTTTGCATGTTGGTAGAAAAATTTTAGTTTTGTCTCATCTGACCAGAGCACCTTTTTCCTTGTCTGTTGTGTCCCGTACGTGGGTTGTGGCAAACTGCAAACTGAACCTCTCATCACATTCAATTAACTATTACTTTCATCATGGTACTTTCATGGAAGCCAGATTTGTGGGGCGTATGACTTATGGTTGCTGGGATCTCTGCAGCTCCATTGGTCTTGTAGTTGCTTCTCTGGCTCACCTGGCCTGTCAGTTTAAGTGGATGGCCTTGTCAGGGTAGGTTTGTAGTTGTGCCATTCTTGGAATATTGTAAATGGACTGAATTTTTATAGAGCTTTTCTAGTCATACTGACTACTCAAAACATTTTACAGTATAGCCTCATCCACCCAATCGCACACATTCATACACCAATACCCAGATCGGCAGGCAACTTAGGGTTAAGTGCATTGACACATTACAGGGGAAGCAACACTTAAACCCACAAGCTTACCATTGCAAGAAAACTACTCTACCCACTGAGCCACAGTCCCCGCAAAGCAAAACATAACTCTGCTTTAACTGCTTCACAACTTTATACTTGATGTGTTTTCCTTGGTCTTCATGATGTGGAGTGGTGGCTTAGTACTCAGAGTAGGGCCCTTGTGTCCTGGAGAGGCTGCAAGGTTCCTGGTTCGGCTCCCACAGACTGCCACTCTCGGTCCCTGAGAAAAACTCTTAGCCCCGGAATGCTTCCGGTGTCCTGTGCAGTGGCAGCCGACTGCTCCCTAAGGGATGGGTTAAATGCAGAGGCCAAATTTTATTGTACTTGATGTTGCAATGACTAAAGGTGATTGTAATCATGATTATGATGCTGTCTTGGTTGCCACTATGTTGGTGCTTCATTTAAATCCCAATAAAAGACATTTAACGTTTTTGGCTGTTAATATTTTGTAAGGTGCTGTAGGGTGACCAGATCTCTGCATTCTCTGCTTTATCACAACCCACGAGTTTATAAAAGGCATTATTTAACATTTCTGAAGTGTCATAAAACTGTTAAATTTTAGCCCTGTGACTGGCGACCTCTCCAGGATGTACCCCACCTCCGCACCTCTCGCCCATACCCACTGGAGATAGCCACCAGCCCCACCATGATCCAAAACCTCTATGAATCACCTTTCTTTGACCTCACGCGGTTAGAAACAGTTTCAGTTGTAGCTGCAGTTTCTTTTCTTTCAAGTAGTTTCCTTAATAATCTGTATTCATCAATATCCTTGTCATTTTATTTTATGAGTGTGCTGGTGTGCAGCTGCTCATGAGGTGAGACACTGTTGCATATTTTGATTAACAGCCAACGCAGCTCTCATTAAGGATGACTGCAGCTCTGCATTCTCTGTTTCAGAAAAGCACATGTCCAAGTCAAATGCAGGACACTGCGTCAGTTTATGGGACAGCGGGACACGAGTGAAAGATGTAGCACAGTCCCACACAAATTGGGACATCTGGTCACCCTATGCTGTATTTCCACTAGTTAAAGGAGATTGCTACAATGTTAACTTCTCCCGGCCAGTAGGTGGCGCACATGTGCTCGCCTGCTCTCGTTCCAACCTTCAATTTTATATATATATATATATATATATATATATATATATATATATATATATATATATATATATATATATATATATATATATTCTCACCGTAAAACTGTCGTATTACACAAGTCATATTACACACAGTTTTGCTTTAGGGTAGTTTCATGTTAGTATAATTTAGATTGATGATCTTTTGATTAAAGTTAGTCCTGAATGTATGTATTTCTTCTGCAATGTTGGAGTGATCCATTGTCCAGCAGTCAGCAAGCAAGAGGCAGAGTCTCCAGTCCGTCACAGAGGAACACAGTTACACACCAGACAAATAACCATACGTGCATGCAATCATACCTAAGGGACATTTTCGAGGGACCAGTTACCCTGGCATGCATGTTTTTGCATTATGGCCAAAAGGCAGAGTAAGACTACCCTTAAATAAACTTAGCATTCTACATTCCAGATACATGTGATGTCCAAAATAAACATTTAACATGGCTGCATGAAAATTATGTATTTGTTCTTTTATAAATGTATATATTGTGAGATCATTGCATTGCATAGCCTCTATTATTGAACCTGTTTCTGGATGCTTGAAATACAGTCTGATCCATACAACAAAAACAAATTCAACTCTGTCCAATCTGCATCTGGAATACAATCAAATTGAAAGTAAGATAGTTTACTAGTTTAAAATTGTTTTTAGTTATTTCAAAAGTGTAGCTTCAGCCCCATCTCTTATCTTTAAAACAACAAGGTTATCAGCAAATATTTTGAAACTTCAAAAGGATTAGTGAGGGATGACATCAAGAGTCAAATTCTAGATAGAGATGAAAGACCAGTAGGACTCCAAATCGAAGCCGGGACTGACATTCCAGGATCCTGTACCCCTCATGCTTTGTGTGGCTGCTTCCCCTTCGTCTGCAGCTGATATGTTGGGGGTCTCTCTTCTGTCTGTCTAATCTTTGTTTACACTGCAGTCTGTCCCGGTGGTTCCAGCCCCGTCATGTCACGGAGGAAGGTTTCCTCTCTGACCTTTAAGTCTCTGGTTGACTTCTGACCTTGTTCTTCCATATCTGCATTCCCACTCGTACTCTATTATGCATACACAAAGGAATGTAGTTCAGGACACAGCTGAACTCAACCTAAAGAATCAGAGAATGAGCCAGTTGAGAAGAGACAGGGCTGGGGCTTGTTTGATGCTTGTCTGGTTTTTATGGCACATTCTTCCTTCAGTTATATTGGTTTGGCATCTCTCTGTGTCTCTGTTTTTCTTTCTGTCCCTTCTCATCTACCCCCTACTTTCTCTTATTGTCTGATCTCCCTTACAGCAGTTTCTAATTAAGATTAGGCCCCAGCACGGAGGAAGGCTTAAGCATTTTTTTTAAAAATAAGTGATAAAATGTGATAAATGAATGGAAAATAATGAGATTTATTAAATAAATTGTAATGACGGCAATAAAAAGATCACGCGTCTCCATGCAGGCTTCCCGTCAGCAGGCAAGGACTTAATTAACCGAAGCCAACCAATGACTTTTCAAATCCTTCTGGGGCAATCTTTAGATTAGTCATATCACATAAAATGTTTATATGTGTATGTGGTTTGAAACTTAAGTGTTTGTGTTTTTTTGGAAACACTTCTTGAACATTTAGACTATTTCAGAAAGTCTAAATGTTCAGCCTCTATTTAACAGCTATGTTCCCCATAATAATTTTTGTCATTTATGTCCATCGTATGTTATTTTATTATTTTTTTTAATTGATAGATGGCACCGATCTGACGGTGTGACACTGGTTAAAGGCTCTGAGGTCGTTGTCAAGCAGTGACTGAGTAAGAACCATTACAGGTTGGATGTAAACATTGCTTATTGTGTCTATTTGTGTTCAGAAGCCAGAATTTTGCTGTTAAAAGTTCATAACTGGAAACTCTTGAGTCACATTTCCACCATTGAGAGTCAGAAGTCCAAACCTCAAATTCAAAAGGGATGATAGCCATAATAATCAATTGTTTATTTGTCATTCTGTCAGTTTGCATCACATTGACTCAGGGGAAGTTGATGTGATGCAGGAAAAGGAATTACACGTTTTTTAATTTTGTGGTGGTGAATTATTTCCAGGGTGTGAGAAGCTTTAACATACAAAAAAAGAAAAAAAAAGAAACAGGATACTTAAATTAAATGAGTGGAGTAAGCAATTTAGAAAAATATGTTTAAACAGACAAAGTTTAATACCCATATCCTTAACAAGTCCATAATCTGTGGATAAATCTGGCTTCATCACATTTTCTGTCATTGATGGCATATTAAAAAACTCTATCTGTCTCTGAATTTAGCAGGATGGTTTATTTACAACCTGCTGCTGAGGTTGGATGCAATAAGACACTCGTTATACATTTCTTAAGTGTTCCTGAGGATTATGGGAAAATAAAGTCCACTGATGGACCAAAAAAATCTTACCGGTACCTGCACTACAACAGAACATCTGGTGGAGTGTCTGTGAAGACACAGGTAGGTCTCCAACCCAAATTAAAGGCCCTTATTCATGCTGATTCCAGCCCAATAACTGTCAGCCAGCATCTGCATGAGAAGGGCTTGGAGAAGGAAAACTGCCCTCAAAGGACGCATCTCCACCCACACCGTAAACATGCCTGTCTGGACTTTAGAGGTAAGTTCTAAACGTGAAACAAAGAAAGGTCGGGGAAAGTTTTACTCTCGAGTGAGGAAAGGAGAGCCAACTGGTTTTAGAGGCACACTAGAGGAAGCTCCATCATGATCTGCAAGCTTTTTTCTTCAACGAAACAATGGGCTTCAGGTTATGCTGGTGCATCAAAACATTGCTGGCTATGTAGAGACGCAGGAGTAGGCATCCCTCTTGACTAAAGATAAGAGGAATGAATGTTTGAATGTACATATGTTTGGTAATATAAAGAGAATCAAAGCACAAATCTACTTTTTCAGTATTCTTGTGTTTTCTTTAAATTAACCTACCATTTCTGGAATTAGTCTTAAAATTGAATTAAAGTACATCAGGGGCTTATCTGACTTGACAGACTTTTGGTTCCCTCTCCGCTCAGACTGTTTTGATACTGTAACTCCCCAAAAAAATATCACTGATTCAACATTTGTCCCTCATTTTTCATGGGCTGTCATTAATCAAAGTCCTCTCAGAGGCCACCAAACGTCTGCCTTGAAATATGCTTTTTCTATTGCCCTCAGACAGCTTGGCCTCTGCCAGGGGACACAATCTGCAGCTGTCTCTTCCCTGCTACAAACTGGAAACTATTTTACCAAAGCTGTGAAAGCTAAAGTTTTCCCTAAGAAGGATAGCAGGAGGATCAGACTGAAACAGACAATATTTCAATATAGCAAAATACACATTTTGCCCCATCCTCAACAATCAAGGCACCCAAGATTTGCATTGCGCACTATAAATGGCTTAGGGCTGCAAAAGGGTTAGATTTTTCAAGAAAATGTTGCAGTCGCACATTGTGAACTACACTGTACACCTGCCCTCGCCTTGTTTTCTTGCTTTTCTTTAAACTTGGTCTCCTCTTCGGCCAGAATTTTCCACAGAGCTTGCTTAGCTGTAAAGGCGAATAGATCTCCTCTTGAAGAGGAAATTAATCTTTGCTTCAGCCATGTGTGATGCATATGTGTTTTATTATGTTATGTTGTGAAGATAATTAGGTGGTCGGTGAAGTGCTTTGGCTCCTCTGAGAGTGTGTGTGTGTCCACCAGTGTGTGCAGAGTCCATTGATCGTGCTCTAATCCCAGAAGCCTGTAGCAGGGGTAATGGATGATGCTGTCAGGCACTATCTGAAGCCCCCCTCCAACTCCTGCCAGCTTGACTGACAGTGCAGGGAGAGGATCATAGAGCAGACAGAAAGGGTCAGCTATATGCCATACATTCAAAAGACAGAAAATAGCATCTAAAAGCTTAGAGACAAGAGCCACCAATTTAATTCAATTGGTCTCCAAAGGGTGCTAAAGAAAGAACCTCATCTGGGAGGGGCTTTGTGAAGGATGAAGGGATCACGAGGAGAAAGATGAAGGATGAATGATTGAAATTAAAGGGCGAAGGGTGAAAAAAATAAACTGATGACAGGATGCTGGGATTTGCTTTTGAGAGTCAAAATGTGTCTTTGGTTGAGTGGTCTTTCAAATATGGATTTGCATCAAATCAAATTACCCCCACAGAGTCGAAGCTACGCACTGAAATATGCATTTTTATAAGGCAGAGGGCCATTCATGTTCGTGTTTGTCCGTTTGGATCAGAAGCTGGGAGTCGACCCTGGAAGACGCGTTGATGCAGACAGCTCGTGTTTCATAATGTTTGTCTGTCATTCCCACTGCGGCAGACCACAGAGACAGCCTCATGGTGGCCTCCGCTTCAGCATCCGCCATCTTGCATTCCACAGCAGGAAAGAATAGGGGTGTCGGAGATCAAAAGGCATTAGTGCTCTTATCCCACTCTCAAATGAGATTTCTCATGTGTCTCTGTCTTTTTCACTGCCAGAAAAAAAAGAAAGAAAAAACAAATCACAGCATGGGGTTGTGTGCCATCACAGTGGTCGGATGGTTTTAGTGGTTTATGGTCATGCAGTAAGATTACATGATTAAATCTGGCTCCAAACGCTAACAGCAATCTCCACATCTCACAGGGCTGAATTTTCACAAAACAACCTGATTGTTCTCCTTTGCAGTATTACATACCTCTAGGGTGTTACCGTACTTAACATTCTGACCATATCTAATGCCTTCATATTTTGTCTCCAAAGAAGAAGATATGTATGTACTTATGAACTTTTTGGGTCACACCAAAGAATCCATATAGCAGGGCTCTGCAAGGCTCTTTAGAAGCTGTACAGTCTATTGAAACAGAAGCTTTGCTGTACCTTGCAAAGTATTCACATCCCTTGAACTTGTGCCCATTTTGTCATGTTTGAACCCTAAATATTAAATTGGGTTTTCATGTATAGACCAGTATAAAGTGAAACACAATTGTGAAGTAGAAAAAAGCATTTATGGTTTTCTAAATTTTTTATTAATGAAAATCTAAAAAGTGTGATGATTATATGTATGATTTTCTGCGCGCCTTTACTCTGAAACCCCCAATAAAAACCCAGTGTTCACCCGTTTGTTATTTCATCATAGTATAAACACATCTGTTGTATGAATGCTTCAGGTGGGTTGATAGAGAACATTAGAAAACAACCAGCATCATGAAGACCAAGGAACAGAGCAGAGAGGTCAGGAATGATCCCACCCAGTTTAGATCAAAGCATGTCCATGTGTTAATCTGTACCAGTCAAAATTCAAGCCTACATCCAATTGAGAATATGGTGCAAGACTTGATAACGGATGTTAACAGACACTTTCCATTCATTGACTGACTTTAAGGTAATTTGTAAAGAAGACAGACGTAAAGTAAAATGAAATACAAACTGTGTCTTTCTGAAATTACAGTTTATAAATAGTAAAGAATTAGTGTAATAGTGGATAGTTTGAAAAGATGTCATAAGAAGACACAACACTTAATGAGCACCTGTCTACCCATGTTTGGATGGACTGTACTGGAATCCCATTTCCCCCCTGGGGGACATATAAAGTGATTCAATTTAGGAATTTAGTGACCTGGCATAAATAAATAAATAATCATGAATGTGAAAATCGTCAAGTGTGCTGAACTCAACATGAGTAAAAATCAAACCTTTGGGGAGCAACCAAAGTCCAAAGAAAAACTTTGAAAGACCTTATGAAACTCTGAAGAACCATTGATTCAGACCATAAAAAAAGAATAAGACAAATTACGACTCTTTATAAGCAAAGTATAAAGAACTGGGAGATGACTCAAGACTTGTGTGTTTTTTTTTAGATCTAACAGAGTCAGAGGAATCCGTTTTTGGTGTTCAGCTTTTTCTAAAATAGACTCTCATATCATCAAGGTCAGCTGCTGGAGTGCTATTCAAATGTTGCGGCCGATATAAAAGGAAATGAGAGTAGCACAACTTTCTTACAGCTCTAAAGAAAGTATTCTAAACCCATCCTGTTTTAAGAGTATTTCAAGAGAAGAGGGAAGTGATAGTAAAGCATTTCAACACAGAAGACATTTTCTGGCTTGAGTCAGTATCGCTTTAGTGGATTTCCACTAAAGTCATCCTTTTAGTGTCCGCAGTTGACCTGATCCTCTGCGGTGACTGATACTGGGGAAAAGGTGCAGGGATCAGCATAATTTTCTTCTACTGATCCGGAAAATTATCTCCAACGCAGAGATGTAATTTATTTTACATTTTTCATTAAACGTAAATTGGATGCAATACCCTTTTTTGGTAGAAGTAGCCTACATGCGAAATCTTGACTGTTGTAAAAAAAAAATGTGCAGAAATCTTGGCTATCTCTTCTTCTGTAAATTATCACTTTGAAAGTTCAACATGGAAATAATTCAAAACTACCTGTACAGTTATGTCTAAATGGGAATGTTTCAGCTAAATAAATATAAATATTTATAAAATCTATGACTGTAAAACCATCCTTTTGTATTATTGCGTAGTAAAGCTGACAGATGTTTAGAGCCCAAGTCCAAGCAATTTCCTTTACATAAGGGACATTTTAATTATTTAAAAAACAGTAAAATGTGAATGTGAGTGCAAAATGCACATTTGTCAATATCAGAATAGCTTATAGACAATAATAAATGCAAAAATCACACTGCAACACATTATGCAACTTAGATTGTTTAATTTATAAGAAACTGCTTCCCTTACCGCAGTTTGGAAACCCCAAATACCATTAGTCATGAATGCCTACTCATCAGTGACTCGTATTTGTTTTCAGCAAGACAACATGAGGTATTTTATGATTCCCAGCACTGAGGTTTCAATTTTACAGAAAAACTGCTTAAAAATGATGATTACAAGATCATTAAAGAAAAAACAAAAAAAAGAGCTGAGTCAAAAAGCAAAGCTCTTGATTTACCACTCCATCAATGTTCTGGCCTTCACCTATCACGAGGTATGGATCATCACCGAAGAAACGAGATCCTGGATACAGGCAGCTGAAATGAGCTTTATCCGGAGGGTGGCTGGGCCCATCCTTAGACATACTGTACGTTGAAAAGCTCCTTTATCCAGGGGAAGCTCAAAGTAAAGCTGCTGCTTCTCCACATCGAAAGGCGTCAGCTGAGGTGGTTTGGGCATCTGATCAGGATGCCCCCTGGGCATTTCCCTTTGGGGGATTTCCAGGGTAAATCCTCCTGGGAGGAGACTCTGGGGAAGACACAGAACCTGCTGGAGGGACTATATATCCTTTCTGGCCTAGGAATATTTTGGGATTCCCCAGATTAAGGTGAAGGATGAGGGATTTCTGGGTTTCTCTCCTAGACCAGTTGCCCCCGCGACCTGATCTTGGTAAATCGGAGGATGGATGGATGGATGATCACATGATTTATCAAATGTTTCCTACAGAGACAATTTGTGATGTGGAAATTCAACATGCTTGATATAATCAAAAACATGAGCGCATGAGTGCAAGACACCCTAAATTTAGGTCCATCGCTGTTTTACTGTTCACTGTTACTGTTTACTGAGGTTAATAGTACAAAAACACGCTCGCATTGTGTGAACTGTGATTCTGGGTTGGATTATTTTATTGGTAACACAAATATGCAGTGAATTAATCCATCATGTCAGCAACTAAAGATATTCAGGCATCTAGATGTGGTGAAGATGTTCTGCTGAAGTTCAAGCTTACCATCAGAATGGGAAAGAAATAGACTTGGAAAGCTGGCGGTTTGGTGTGATGTGACTAGATCTTTCAGAAACTGTTTTCTCAATAAAGATTTTTCTGAATTGCCTATTAACCAGAAATGCATACCAAATGTTGACAAATTACGTAATCACGACATGCCAAAAAATTAACACAAATAAGTCAAGAACTTGTTACCTGCAAAAACAAAAAATGGAATGACACAATGAATAAGCATTAATATCCTTACTGATTTTTTTTTTTTTTACTTTTAAGGAAAAAGGCTTTTTTGATAATGATTGCTTCAAAGCGTCTTCCACATTTAGAAATGTGTTTCATGCATTGCTCAGGGTTGATTTAGGCACATTCTTCCACACAAAATGACTTCAAATCTTAAGAGTGCTTAGGGCTTCTTCTGTTCACGCTGATCTTGAGTTCATTCCATTTTTTTAATAGGATTCATGTGAGGTTATGGGTCATTTTCACAGTTTTATCATCATTCTTTGAAGCAAAGTAGGAGTTTCCTTGGCCCTGTGCATTGAACACTGTTTTGCCTAAAGATTAATTCTGGTCTTATCTTCTGGGACATCCTTATTTAAAAAATATATAATTTCTTATCACGTATGTCATAGTAGGCTATGCCACTCTCTGACCTTCAATTATAAGACGTCTGTACTGTATGCTGATTAACCCCCCCCCCCCCCACCACCACAATGCTTCCACTTCCAAACCTCACCAAATCGTGTTTTAGGAGCAACTTGCAAACCATTATTCCTCCAAATAGGTTCTGTGCATTGACATCCAAAGAGCTTGAATTTTATCCCACCAGACAGCATCGTTCCAGTATTTAGTTGGCTTGTCCAAATATTCGACTAGAAACATTAAACAAATTTGACATGTTTTTTCCTTCTGCAGTGGAGTCTTGTGCAGAAACATGGCATAGAGTACATTGCAGTTTAATGGTTTATTTATTGTTTTATTGGAAGAAAATAAACACAACTGCACCTGCCAATTTAGTTTTTCTAAGCTCCCTGTAACTGATTTTCATCCAAAAAAGTCTGCTGGTTATTTTAATGACTCTTCTGTCAGAAATCTTGCAGGGGACACCTTTCCATCACCAGTTTACAGTGAGATGGCGTTCTATCCACTTCATGATTATGGTTCATTTAATGCTCACAGGAACATTAATAAGTTTCAAATACACTTCCAGACAAATGTTTGGACTCATCTTTGTCATTCAAGGCTTTTTCCTTATTTTTATGACTTTTTACATTGAAAATAAATAGTGAAGACATCAAAACTATCAAGAGTCAAAAGTATATAAAATTATGTATCATATACCAAATTTTGAAATAACTCAAAACAGCTTGTATATTTTAGCCTTTTCTAAATTCCCCCATTGTTTTGATTATTGCTTTGGTCACTCTTGGCCTTCTCTCAGTGAGCTTCATGAGTGTTGTCACCTGAAATGTCTTGAAAGAGTTCCCAGAGGTAGTACAAATAAAGACAAACCATTGAATGAGAAGGTGAGTTCAAACTTTTGACTGGTAGTGTATTTCTGTAACCTTTGAAAACGATGTTATTCAACAATAAGCTTGAAAATATCTTGAGAGAGATCTTTACTTTTAACCATCATGCTTCTTGTGTGATACCTTAGTAATGTCATAAAAGCTGTGTGCAGATCGGTGTGTCTTACTGCACAGTGTCACTATCAGGTGTGCTCCTACAGCTCATGAAGCTTAATCAGAAGGAACAGAAAGAGGAGCAGACTCCCTGAGGTAGAGACCAAATGGTTTTGCTCTAATGCATGGTAATCAGGCGTACCTTAATTCTGTGTCTGGCGTTCTTCGAAGTTCTCACACCTTAATGGTTTTTTTTCTGTTGTTCGTGCTCAGTTCCTGGCTTCCTGTTCTCTTCTTCCTCCTTCCTTGTGATTGTTAGAGAAATCCTCTCACGGCCATGGTTACCCTCCTGATACAAGTTGTCAGCCTCCAAACAATCACCATTGCTCACTCGCCTGCCTGTCCTCCCTCTGACATTCCTCTGATTCATGATCTCCAACTCTGAAAAGGAAACCAAAAAGAAAACAATAACCCAGCCACCATTCACCCTTACCTGCAAAGCTAATAACAATAATAATAATAATACATTTTATTTTGTGGTTATAAAAAGGCTTGCATAGCACTTCATCAAGTCCGACGACCCCAAAGCGCTTCATATTACACTTAGTCATTCACACCCTGACGATGGTGAGCTATGTTAGTAGCCAAAGCTGCCCTGGGGCAGACTGACAGAAGCGAGGCTGCCATACATCAGCGCCACCAGGCCCTCTGACCACGCCCACTAGGCAATTTGGGGGAAGTGTCTTCCCCAAGGATACAACAACTGTGGCGCACCCAAAACAGGTGACCACATTGGTCATATGTTTATTAGTAAATGAATATGATCTCTATGTACATATATATATATATATATATATATATATATTTACACTGTCGCTTTAAGGAATGGCACAAGCAGTTGCGTTCCGGTTGCTATGGGAACGGACCTCTGCTCGCTCTCAGATCCAATTTGGGAGAAAACATGGAAAGCTGCTGTGTCTAAATCTCCTTTCATTTCACCTGTCTTTCAGGATATTTAAATTTGTTATTACAGTCCCATATTTGGGACCTGTAACAAATTTTGGGGGCTCGAGTCCGGGATTGGCGCCACCGCTGACAGCTGTTGGAGGACGCCAGTCCAGTGATCCATGAACCTGTGGACCAGACGGTGACGTGTCATCAGAGTGAAGAGGGTCTGTCCGAATCCAGGGCGTCTGACTGCTGCCAGAGCGAGGGAGTTCGAGGACCACAGACATCTGACAACCGTCCACCATGAGCCACGAGAGAAAGAAGCTGGTGTGGTCCATCAAGAAGGGACTGTTCCATCTGTCTGTTGATGAACTGTTCCAGCTTGCAACTGACATCACGCCAACACCCGACCAGGACCCAGCTAGGTTGCACCAACATGATGACGAGAGTGGTATTGAGTATTTGTGCTCATACATGGACAGTGTAGCTTTACTGGAATTGGAGGATGAGGGCATGTCGCAGTTACTTCTGCTAAAAGACCAGGTTGACAAAATGATTAACAGCCATAGTCAGAGTGTGGGTCGTGGGGGTAGTGGAGATTCTAATGTGTCTGATATGAAGGTGGTATCTGATGTGAAAGTATCACCGGTGACATCTGAGGTTGCACGCATGAACACCCAGGGTACCAGTATACACACTGCGACAACAGATTTAGCTTCTCAGACCAAAGATCTTGAAACACAGATTAGTAAATTGTTCGCTGTGTACAATGAACTCAAGCTAAAACAGAGTAGTGCTCCACCCACCACGCACATGGTAGACAATCCACCCACTGCTCGTGACAGTAGCCAGTTTCGCACCCCACATGACACACCGCAACTGCACTCAAACACCTCACACACCACCTATAGCACAGAAAGCATGATTGCCCTTAAAGACCTTCCCCTCCTACAAAGGAAAGAGTTCAAGATACATGGTGGGCAAGTTGGCGATAACACTTCAGAGATCAGTTACAACAACATCACTAGGCAGATTGATGAAGGCCTCAGAGAAAATCACACTGAAGGTGAGATCACCCGCGCTGTGCTACGTGTCATAAAGCCTGGCAACTTCAAAGACATGCTTGCTAGTAAAGAGGACCTGACGGTAGGTGAACTTAAGAGCTTCCTTCAGTCACACCTAGGAGAGAAAAGCAGCACTGAGCTCTTCCAGGAACTCATGACGGCCAAGCAGCACGAGCATGAAACACCGCAGCAGTTCCTGTACAGGATGATGGGGCTGAAACAGAGAGTGATATTCACATCCAAGTGGGCGGGAGCAGACATCAAGTACGAGGCACTAACAGCACAGAATGTGTTCCTCCACACCATCTATCAGGGCTTAAGCGAAAAGCATGACTACGTCCGTCGTGAGTTAAAACTCCTCCTCTCCGACCCTGTAGTCACTGATGAGACAATCTTGAGGCAGGTCACTAAAACAACAAGTGAGGAGAGTGAGAGAAAGCGACGCTTGGGGCGCAGCACCCATCCAAGAACCGCTCATGCTCAAAGTACTGAAGCCAGCAGCAGGGACGAGAGTGCAGGGAAGTGTACCGCTGACCACAAGGACGAGCAGATTCATGAGTTGAGTGCTCAAGTACAGGCCCTGACCCAGGTAGTGAGCACCCTTCAGTCCAGTGCCTCAGCAGTGAAGCCAGCAACCTCCGAGCTTCAGCCACAGTGTAACTGTGGCTGCCCCAATAGGCAGAGTAGACCACTGGGGCAGAGAGACCCCGTGGCTGCCCCAGTTGTGTCGCTAATAGCCGTCCTGACTGCAACCACTGCTTCGCTTGTGGGGAAAACGGACACCGTGCTGTGGGATGCCTGAAGAGGACCAAACCGTCGGGAAATGCACCCCGGTCACGGCAAGGGGACTACCTGTGATCGGCTATAACGTTCAGTCCCATCAAGGTGCTGATATGCCAGGTCCAGCACGGGTTAATTACAGCCGTGCCATCCCCCCCCAGCCACTGACTGGTGCAAAGTCATCAGCAGAGCGAGTGGCCAAGCTTATCGGGGAGAAATGCACATTGAAATGCAATCTCAGTGGACATGCCGTGACTGTACTTCTTGACTCGGGCGCTCAGGTCAGCATCATCAGCCATGCATGGAAAGAAAAACACTTACCTCAACAACAACTGCACCCTCTCAGTGAGCTTATGGGTGATAGGGACCTTGACCTTACAGCTGCTAATGGTGAGCCAATACCATATGATGGATGGGTTGAACTTACCTTTAACTTGCCTGGAAATGAAGATCCAAGGCTCTCCATCCGAGTACCCTTTCTGGTCAGCCGTGTGAGCCTCACAAGACCCATCGTAGGCTTTAATGTGATCCAGGAGCTAATCCAAGGACGGGAGGGCGGAGTTGAAGTGGTCACTATCGTTGCTCAATTGCTGCAGAAGGCCATGCAGATTGAAGGGGATACAGCTGAGGCCATTGTGAACTTTGTGCAGACCCAGGAACACACCCAGGACCAAGCATTGGTGAGAGTTGGCCGGCGGGATTTTGTCATCCACCCTGGCCGAGCTGCTCACATCAGATGCAAGGTGCCTGTTGAGTTCATCTCACCAGTGGTGCTGTTTGAGGTCAGCCAGGAAGACCCAAGACTGGAACAGCTAGACCTGGGTGATGGCCTGGTTGAGGTCCACCACACCAGACGGCCTTTTGTTGAGATCCCTGTATTCAACCATACTCAGCACAGCATCTCACTCAACCACTTTACAATACTAGGCAGTATCCAGTCAATTGACAAGGTGGTAGAGACAGACCAGAGGCACAGCTTCGAGGTAAACAGTGTCAACTCACCTGAGCTTGTTCCTGTTGGGGAGTATGACAAAGACCGAGCAGAGCCTATGTCCCAGCTGTGGCACCCTCCTGTTGATATAAGCCATCTAACAGATGAACAACAAGCAACAGTGAGAAGAATGCTTTATGAGGAGTCCAGCGCCTTTGCACAGGATGACAATGACATTGGGTGTGTCCCAAGTCTCCAGATGAGCTTAACACTGAAAGATGACATCCCAGTGCAGCGATCCTATGCGGCTGTCCCCAAACCCCTCTACAAAGAAGTCAAGGAGTATATCCAGGACTTGCTGGCTAAGCAGTGGATCGTAAAATCAAAATCCCCTTATGCCGCTCCTGTTGTTTGTGTCCGCAAGAAGGATGGAACCTTGAGGCTTTGCATTGATTATCGACTGCTAAACCAAAAGACCGTTCCAGACAGACACCCCCTGCCCCGTATCCAAGATCTTATCGACACGCTGGGTGGGTACAGCTGGTTCTCAATCCTAGATCAAGGAAAAGCCTACCATTAAGGTTTCATTGCAGAGGGGTCACGGCACATGACTGCATTCATCACCCCATGGGGCTTGTATGAGTGGGTACGTATCCCTTTTGGCCTTTCCAATGCCCCAGCAGCATTCCAGAGGAGTATGGAGGAGATGCTCAGCTCCTTGCGGGACGAATGCTGCATCCCCTACTTAGATGATGTCCTCTGCTATGCCAAGACGTTTGGAGCTCATGTGGAGGCGCTGAGACATGTTTTGAAGGCCCTCCAGCTCCACGGTGTGAAGCTCAGACCAACAAAGTGCGAGCTTTTCAAGAAGGAAGTTCGCTATGTGGGAAGGCTGGTGTCTGCTGAGGGAGTAAGACTTGACCCCAAGGATCTGGAAGCCATCCAGGCGTTGAGGACCAAGACCCCGACCACCGTGGGAGAAGTCCGTAAGCTGCTAGGGTTCCTCAGCTATTACCGGACATATATCCAAGACTTCTCAAGAATTGCCAAGCCAATGTATGAACTCTTGCAAGTAAAACCCCCTGCCACTGGTACGTCTCCACCCAGAACAAACAAGGGAAAAGGAGCACAGCTGTCATCCAGGACTCCTGTCCAGTGGAGGGAGGAACATCAAAGGGCCTTGGACCAGCTCATCCATGTCCTCTCTAACCCACCAGTACTTGCCTATCCTGACTTTAACCTCCCTTTTGTCTTACACACAGATGCGTCAGAAAAAGGACTTGGTGCTGTGCTGTACCAACGGCAGGGAGGGAAACTCAGAGTAATCGCCTATGGGTCCAGAACACTCACGCCTGCTGAGCGCAATTACCACCTTCACTCAGGCAAGCTTGAATTTCTAGCACTGAAGTGGGCAATATGTGAAAAATTCAGGGACTACCTCTTCTATGCACCCCACTTCACTGTGTACACGGATAACAACCCATTGACATACGTGATGAGCACTGCTAAGCTGAATGCTGTTGGTCACCGTTGGGTGGGTGAGCTCGCTGACTTTAGGTTCGAAGTGAGATACCGACCGGGAAAAGCAAACGTGGATGCAGACACACTGTCAAGGTTGCCTGTGAACATCAACAGCTATGTCGACTCCTGCACAGAAGAGCTGTCAAGAGACACCATTCTGGCAATGTGGGAGGGCAGTAGGGCAGCAAAGCAACAAGACGTTGCTTATGTGGCTGTTCTGAACCTCTCACAACGCCCAGCATCTCAGCCACCAGAATTGCTCCCTGCCATAAGCCATGCCGAACTCATGAAATCTCAGCAAGATGATCCTGTGATCAGTCAAGTCATCAGACTGAAAGAGAACACCAACATACTGACGAGTGACATGAGAAGAGGAGTAAGTGGTCTGGCCAGGAAACTACTGCATGAGTGGGGGAGACTACAGCTGAAGGATGGTCTGCTGTACAGGGAAACCAGTCAGAGAAGTCAACTTGTCCTGCCATCTCAGTACCGATCCTTGGTCCTTAAACACCTCCATGACGACATGGGTCACATGGGTATGGAAAGAGTCCTGGACCTCGCTAGAGACCGGTTTTACTGGCCCTACATGAAACAGGATGTTGAAGCTTATGTGACAAGGAAGTGTCCCTGTATCAAGCAGAAGAAACCGGTCTCCCACATCAGAGCACCAATGGGGAGCATTACCACTAGCTCACCCCTAGAACTTGTGTCCATTGATTACCTGCATCTAGAACCTAGCAAGGGAGGCTTTGAGTATATCCTGGTTGTTGTAGACCACTTTACCAGATTTGCCCAAGCCTATGCCACCAGAAACAAGTCCGGGAAGGCAGCTGCAGAGAAACTTTTCGATGATTTCATTCCACGGTTCGGCTACCCATGGAAACTACATCATGACCAAGGGAGGGAATTTGAGAATGACCTTTTCAAGACCCTGCAACAGTTGAGTGGAGTGGGTCACTCAAGGACCACTCCCTACCACCCCCAAGGAAATCCTGCAGAAAGATTTAACCGCACACTGCTTCAGATGCTCAGGACCCTGGAGGAGAAGGAAAAGGAAAGATGGAGAGAACACCTACCCCAAATCCTCCACGCTTATAACTGTATCCGGCACGAGGCAACTGGATTTTCACCCTTTTACCTGATGTATGGCCGTCACCCACGTCTGCCTGTGGATATGATCTTTGGCTTGCTGTCTGAAGAAGAAGCAACCTCTCCAAGAGGCTAAGCAGAGAAATGGGCCTCTCGGATGCAGGAAGCATACAGACTCGCCTCAGAGAACAGTCAACAATCCAGCTCTCGGGGAAAGAGATACTACGACCAACATTTGAAGGGTGTTGTCCTTGAGCAGGGTGACCGCGTCTTGGTGCGGAACATGAGGGAAAGAGGGGGCCCTGGAAAGCTAAAGCCGTACTGGGAAGACACAGTTCATGTTGTGAGGGAGAGGATCGCAGATGGGCCGGTGTATAAAGTGTCTCCAGAAACAGGTGGAGGTCGAGTACGAACTTTACACCGCAACCTGCTTCACTTGGTCAACGACTTACCTGTGGATTTACCCCAGTCATCACAGAGATCACCTGTCAGAGAAGGAGGCTCACCGAGACACCTACCTGCTCTATCAACAGACCAGCCACGACAGAGAGCAAGAAACAGCTCTTCACGCCACACAGAGAGACAGAGTGAGTGGCGCCCGAGTAGTGACTCCTCCGACAATGAGGATGAGCCTCGATACTGGTTGAGGATACCATCAAGAATGGAGTCTGAGAATAACCAAACCCAGCCTCTCCAGGAAGAATTCCAGAGGACCTACAGTCCAGTAACCTCCCCTCAGAGACTCAATGTACCTGAGCAAATCCTGCCTGAAAGGGAAGACCAGTGGACTGACAGTGTACTTCCAAGGAGAGAGAGCATGCCTGTAGTAGAAAGCAGACAAAGTGAACATAGAGCACTCCAAGAGGAATACCTACCCGTCAATCCAATGCCTGCAGTAGATGGACAGGAAGATGCCATGCAGGAGAGGCCAGTAACCCCTGAAGCAGTCAGTGAACAGTCCAACAATGAACAGTCCAGCCCACTACAGATGCGGAGGTCAACACGTGAAAGGAGGCCTGCCCAGATGTTCACGTACAGCTCCTTAGGACAGCCCTCTTCCCAACCCCCAGCCAGTTGCAATACAGTAGGGGCCTATGGGACGCCGTCAATGCCACCATGGGGAGTGCATACATACCCCAGTTACTTCCAGACACCACTTCCATACCTTATTCCCATTCATAGTATACCTTATATGTGTCTGGTGTACTGATTGGCCCGCATACATACACTCACACACATGCACACACACACCTACATACTTACCTGGGACTGGCCTGCAGGGTTGAGCAACAGACAGATACACATACATACACGCACGCGCACACACACATGCTCAAACACACACATACTTACCTTTAGTCACACAGAGATTCTCACTAGTGATTCTTAGGTTTAGTTGCTGATAGTAGCAAGTGTCAGGAGCCACTTTTGAAGTTGGGGAGCGTGTGGCGCACCCAAAACAGGTGACCACATTGGTCACCTGTTTTGGGTGAGCAGGGGATCGAACCAGCAACCTGCCAGTTACAGGACGAACTAACTCCTGTGCATTGTCGCATTGTAAAAATTTCCTTTCAGAACACTCAAGGACACTGGACAGATCAAGCAGAACAATAAAGATAAAACAACAAACAGATGGGTTTTGAGTTTAGATTTGAACTGGTAGAAGGTGCCGCTATTGTGGATGTCTGGAGGGAGAGAATTTCAGAGTTCTGGAGCAGAGCGGGATAAAGCTCTGCTCTGCATGGTGCTGAGGAGGGAAGGAGGAACAGTGAAGTGAAAGGGAGAGGAGGCTCTAAGGGTGAAATAAGAAGTACAGATGTGAAGACAATCAGAAAGGTAAAAGGGAGTGAGGTTGTGGATTGGCTTGAATATGTACAGAAGGATTTTGAATTATTTTCTGAATCTAACTGGGAGCTTGTGGAGCTGCTGTGGGACTGGGGTGATGTGATGAAATGAGGGGGTAACTCTATGGATATACTCACCTGTCATTGGAACTCCATTGCCACGTCCAACAGCGAGTCTCATTTTACATCCATTTTATTCATTTATTTATTCATTCAGTCAATCATTAAATAATCAGTCAGTTTCTGACCAAATTCAGACACACCATTTTACAACATAATTCCTCATTTGCAAATAATAATAATAATCATTGTTATTGTCTGTGGTTATCTCCCTCAGTTCAGATCTGGACCTCCCCTGTAAACCAGAAAGAATCTTTCTTACTGTACTGTAGTTTTGACAAGTCTTCCAGACTTGCCTTTTGTGTCCGTGATTGTTGGCAGCACAAGCGTGTTAGCAAACATGTCAGGTAATGAGAAACCTTTTCAAAGGCCATCAGTTGTGTAAACCAGACGGTACCGATTTGTACTAAAGGGGGTAAAATTGATTTCAGTGATTTTCTTGTCTTTGTTTGACCTTAACAGCTTCTTTTCTTAATGTGTACAATACTTGTTCATTACATTACTCCACATTATTTCACAGAACGTAAAGTATGGCCTAATATATGTTTTCTTTCTATGTGTGTATTGCTCGGGTTGATACCAAAATTCGGTGGGAATTACACGCAAACAGGGCCAATAGAATCTGAGAACACTATTAAGTTAGAAAAAACATTGACATGTTCACCTAATTTTTAGCTTTTTTAAAAGATAATGCAATATTACTGTCCAATAAGATAGTGATCAACAATTGCAAAGTCTCAAAACGTCTAAGTTAATAATGTAACAGAGCTTATTTTCTTTTCCTAATTGGCAGTAAACCCAAATCAAGTAATGATGGCTTCTTGAGAAAAAAAAATAACTTTCATCTTTTCATGCTCTTAACAACCATCATAGGGAAAACAAATTACAACAAGTCTACTCAATAACCACTGTTTGTTGTTGTTACTCTGACCGTTAAACCCTCATATTCATGGGAAACTGAACATCAGTGTGTCAACAATAGCCCTTAATATTGTTTCCGTTATTTCCTGCTGTTTATTTACACTCAATCTAGTGTTGAACTTATAGTTTATGTTTAAGAGAGTTGTGATAAATCTTTCCTGAAACTATGTGGAGTTACAGATTGTTGTGTGGAATCATAGTATAGCGTTACGTGAAGTAATGACATGTGGTATTTTCCTCAACACATGCAAAACAGCTTCTTATCCTGTTTACATTCAGCTCAGAATATCTTTTCGTTCCACTTTTAAAAATAGGTTTGCAGGAAAGCTGATCATCCTCAGGGCAGAGTGCTTATGGGGAACCTAGGCTGCAAGTGTGCTTCCTTTTTCCTGGGTGATGCTGAACAGTCACTGCTGTGTTTATAGCAGAGAAACTACTCAGAGGCCACAGAGGTGTCACTGCCTGCCTCCAACATAAAAACATGTGCATAAATTAAGTAGAAACACTATTACAGAGACGTGCAGGATAAATGTTCTGTTGCATGGTAGCAGCGCATGTCGTAGTGTTTACTGCAAAGAGAAGATTTTTTTCCTCCCCGATATTAAGCAAAGAACAGATGGAAAAACTGTACTCTAAACATTTATGCATATGCAGAGCCTGCATTCACACTTTTCTGCTCACGTCTTCCGAATTTCACACGTGGGATGTCGTATGCACGAATACCCAACTAGCATCATGCCTTTTCTCATAATAACTCCATGTGAGGACACATCACTACAACACAACATTAGGAGCTGCATACAGTGAATACAAATACATTATGGGAACCCATTGGCTGTAGTGAAATAGCCATGCCCCAGGGATTAACAATTACTATTTCTGGGCTTTGAATAATAAACAACAGATATCCATGCCAATACTCTGTTCTGTTCACCAGTTCTAAGAAAAAAGAAAAAGGTAAGAAAAAGACCAAGTTGCCAGAGAGGAGTCACTTTATTTAATTGATCTTGTTAAGACAATGAGGAGACAACTATGAAAAATCACAAATCATAAAGTGTTAAGGAGAATTTAGAGAGGCCAATTAACCTAACAGTCATGTTTTTGAACTATGGGAGGAAGCCGGAGTACCCGGAGAGAACCCACGCATGCACAGGGAGAACATGCAAGATCCAGGGCAAGGGTAGGACTTGAACCCAGGACCTTCTTGCTGCATGACAACAGCGCTACCCACTGCATCACAGGAAATTAATTTGTAGCTAAACGGCAACTGAATGCATTTTTTTTCTAACTTCAGAGACGTGGCTCTTCCAGTAGCATTTAACTGGACCTAGCACTTTGTATTTCTAACATGATATCCTCTGGATTTCCATACTAGGTAGGATAATATGGAGAAAAACATTTTTAAAAAGTTATAATGAGCAATATTTAAATTTTAATTTCAAAATTAAAGACTTTTTTAAGTAAGACTGCGTTCAGTGCTGCTCAATATATTGCTCTTTCAAATGTGAATTTCTATTACGTAGAAAAACCTTAAAATAAAAACGTACATAGCACTTTCCTGCAAGCTTTATAATGGGTAACTTTACATGTCATCACTTTTTTATCAAATACTATTGTTTACATTGTTTCTATTTTCTCAGCTGATTAACAACCTTATTGCTATGAGTAAATGTGTGAATAGAGACAACTGACCGCATCCTGTGTCACTCAGTCAAATAAGCACAGGCAATATGTGTAAAAGTGTAAAAAATAAAACAAGTACAGCAAGGAATGTTCAATGTGGATCTAAGATATTATCACAACATTTTGTGGTCTTTAGTGCAATAATAAGATAAAAACCGAACAAAAATAAGTCTAAAAAAAAAATCATCATAGACATTTTGGCAATATGGCCCAGTATGCAATTAGAGCCAAAGAAAGAGCAACAGTGTTTTAAAAATAAATATTACCTACGTCTAAAAATGGTCAATTTACCAGAGCAGATGCATTTAGTACTGCAACTATGGAAACATAACTGTAAATGCAGTATCTAATGTTGCTCTTGTGGAGCCATCTGTGAAAACAAATTGTCATAAATGCAATACTGGGATTTACAAACCTTTAAATCTTTATTATTGAAAAAAAGCATGATACTTTATGATGCAATAGCTCTAAGTATAGGTGATTGAAGATACATTATTTGATGCAGAATGATTCAGTGAAAAACTAACTGTTAAGTTAAAAGCTGAAATGACTGTTGTCATTTCAGCTTTTAACTTTTTGTTCTCTCTCTTTTTTCTTCATACCTGGTCTGGCGTTCTGTTATCTGAGACATCATCCAGGGAAGACCGATCACCCGCTATTACCATCTAATGTAGAACAGATTACTGGATCAATGTGTGCTTCTGTGCTTTTTTGTCTCTCTTGTTGTGTCTCTGCTCTGTATTCTTTAACCCCCAGTCGGTCGAGGCAGATGACCGTTCATACTGAGCCCGGTTCTGCTGGAGGTTTTTCCTTCCCGGGTGTTTTTTCTTTCCGCTGTCGCTTCATGCTTGCTCAGTATGAGGGATTGCAGCAAAGCCATGGACAATGCAGACGACTCTCCCTGTGGCTCTACACTTCTCCAGGAGTGAATGCTGCTTGTCGGGACTTTGAAGCAATCAACTGGTTCCCTTATATAGGACATTTTTGACCAATCTGTATTATATGATTGATTTGACTTTGTAAAGTGCCTCGAGATGACATGTTTCATGAATTGGCGCTATATAAATAAAATTGAATTTAATTGAATTTAATTAACTGGTAGAAGTTTGATAGCGACAATGAGAATATGTGTGAACACCAAATACAATGTTGACTTCTTGCACCGGTTCTTTGTGTTCTGTCACACAATGCTTTGGCTCCAGCACCAGTAAATTGATTCTTTAGTGGCACCAACCAGGAGCTGCTCAAGAGAAAAATATTCCTTTGTCCAGGAAACCAGTCAGAATTTGATAAGCACCACGATTTTATCTCCAAAGTTAATATCATTTATTTATTTATTTTACGGGACATTCTTAGTGAGGATTTTCTGGTATAGTGCAGAATTTGTGGTTACATTGATAACAGCAAGCCATCCAGGTCCTGAATCAGCAAACCTCCCCCAGACCACCACATTATCACCCCCATGTTCTGATTGTTTGTATGTGTGATGCTCCTTTTCTGAAATGCTGTGTTAGTTTTACACCAGATATAACGGCACGCACACTTTCCAGAAAGTTCCACTTTTGTCTCTGCAGTCCACGGATACTCCAATGTATTCGGGATTGTCAAGATATTTTTTGAAAATTTAATAATTTTGGTTTGGATTGTGGGGATGAACCTCTACCATAGAAGCCATTTTTGTCCAATGCCTTTCTTACTGATGATTCACTGAACGTAACTGAGGCCGGCAGTGCTTTAGATGTTGGTCTTGGTCCTTTTGTGACACAATCTTGGTGTAATTTTGGCAACCCAGCCATCCCTTGGTAGGTCCCCCACGTTTTTGGATAATGGCTCCCTTTTAGTTTGCTAGAGTCCCAACACTTTATTAATTGAAACAGATTTCTAGAAGGAGATGGCAATGAATGTGCTTGCATCATGTAAAAATAACAAAAAACAAACCAAAACAAAAAACAATACCATAGAAATTGTTTTCACTAGAAAAAGAAGGAAATGTAGTTAGCAGCAGTGCATATCTAAGGCCTTTTATCTGTTAGAATGTTAGATTTCATTTATTAACTCTTTTTCATTCTGTTATGTTGAAGGTTTATGTTATGTATTATTGAACAAATATCCAGTCATGTAGAAAGTAAAACTGCAAGCAAATACTTAACTAAAAAAGATAACTGGTTGTAAAAAAATGCCTGAATGGTTTAAATATTAGCGTAATCAAATTGGATATCAGAGAAAGACTTGGTTTGAGTTGCCTACTTTTGTGTTGCATAGAAGAAAATAAGTGCACTTGTAACTGTGCTTCTAAAAAAAGATTGTGACTTTAACAGGCATTTCTAAGAACAAATTTCTTTAAAGGTCATGGGTGTGAACCTCTGAATAGGCCACTGATAAGCAGCCAGTGTACTTTTTATGGAATCATGCATTTTATACAAAGCTTCTTTCATCACCAGCTTACATGACTTTTGAGAACCTCAAAGCATGTGTAATAGATTTATCACTGGTTTCTGAAATGGACATTTGGATGAGAGACCAGACAACATGTCATTTATCTGCTGACCCAGCTGACCCCGGCGATGCGCTTGGCAATAGCAAAAATAATCATAAAGCATTTTACGCTGGAGGGAGATTGAACGGGATTATGACTGTGGCAAATGTACAAAGACTTGCTGATAAACATACTATTAATGGTGGCAGGCAACAATGCCACAATGTCACACACACACACGGATGTGATTTGGGTCAGCCAGCAGTGTACCATGGTTTTAATTCTGCTAATGACTAAAACCTGTCTGTGTCCTCTGCGACCTTTAACCTGGCTGGATCCTGCCAAAGGTCGCAATCTGAGGATGCAGCGATTGGCTGGCTACTTGTTTCTGCTGCTGCTTTGGCTTTGATGAAAAAAGAGATGAAAGGGAGGAGGGAAGGATAGACTGAGTGTCTTGTTTCCTCTCCAGCAGCAGAGGAAATACAGATTGAGCAGGGGTGTGGGAACACTAAAGCCAGCAGCAAGATGCTCGGCAGGGCGCCGACCGCCTCCTTGGCAGGATGCAGGCAAAGGGGATTGTGGGAAATTACACAGGATTAGGGAAGGCATCTAATGCCCTCATCCAGTGGGACATTTTCATCAAGAAACAGGGCCGCTGGAGAGGGACAAAGAGAGAAAAAACCCTCAACCTAAACTAACCTTTTTTTTCCCTGCTTCCCAGGATTAGACCGCACAGAAACCCACTTTCTCCTCCTTTGTGGTGTTTCTTTGAGAACTTTGTGTTAGACATGGGAAGAGGCAACAACATGTGGGCAGACAGTGGGTGTTAAGCAGTTTTAATTGTAACACAGTTTGTGAAACTCCAGAATAATAATTTTCTTTCCTCAAGCTGAAATAACTTCACATAGAGTTTGCAACAAAAGCTGAATCTCAAAAAGGAATCAATTTCCTAAATTAAATTGAACTAAACTCAATTTCCGAAGAACCCAAGCTGCATTTTAAAGACTATCTAAACAGTGTACAGTTATTCCATAAATTAAGGGTGCAATGCTAGAGAAAGCATAGAAAATGTTCCCTTTTTCTGTTTCCCCAAACAGGGTAAGGGTTTCATAAATGTGCCCGTTTCATTTTAGTTTTTTTTGTTTTTCTACAAAGCAACCAAAATGCTGCTGCACAAATGATTTAAAACTGGTTTCATTGCCGTTATTTTAATCAACTTTATTAGCCCAATCCTAAACAACAAATCAGGAACTTTTTCTTTTCTTGCTTTAAAAAAAGTCTAAAACAAAGATATAGGTTGTCATGCTTAAATCTCTCATCTTTATATCCAGATCCCATAATAACAGCTTGGCGAAAAACAGCCTCTAGACAGGGCGTCACAACACAGATTTCACTTTGATAAGAAATATAGAGCTGTTTTAAAATCAACAAGATTTTATGCCACATAATTTTGTTTTGTCCCCATTTAAAGTAAAGCTGGGAAAAGTTACTTTTGGATTTTTTTGTCCTCGTTACTAAGTTATAACTAATTACTGAAGATAAGGTGCTTGCTAATACCAAGTCAAAGTCTGATACTCTTTCTTAAAATTTGTGATATGTACAGCATATGCTTACAAGCAAGCAGTAGTACACTATAATTCACAAGTATTACAAAGTCTATTAGTGTGACTATGTACTGCTAACTCATTAATTTGGATAATGCTTCAGATACTGTATTAGTCCCTTACAAGGGCAGATATATATTTGACCTACAGGTCAGTTTTAATATAAAGAGATAGTTGAGATGGCAGCTATAATGTCTTGACCATGTCTTGCTTTATCATTTGCTTGGAAAATATGTCTGACTGGACAAATACAGTTTTCAATAAATTGTACAGAACGTACAGAAAAGTTAATTTCCTGTTTTATGAACTTTTGAAATTTAATGACTTGTGTTTCAGTTGTATGCTGTGCTGCTGTTTATGCTCCTCTCCAGGACAACATGAAATATCCTTGCACAGCAGAAAGCTGCAGCAGTCAATACAGTCTCTCCTTCACTGAGAACAGTGAAAAATATATTAACGGATGGTAAAGTGACAAAATTATTTCAAAAACTTAAAGCAGTTTAATGAACCACGCACAAGAAAATACACCATGTTTTTTGAGAACTAGCTTGTCATTTAAGCCCCTTAGTGGCAAATTAGTATGGTTAAAAGACCACAACTATCATGAGTATTGTTGCTGACCATGTCTTCTGATGGCTGCTTTTAGCAAGATTACGCAACATGTCCCAAAGCTCAAATAAGGTCAAGGTGGTTTCTTGAACATCACGATGTTCACGAGTGGGATACAATGGCCTCCAGACTCAGAGTTTAATTAAATAGAGACCACTTCTAATTAACAGGAGATAATGAATGGGCAGCCAACAAATATGCAGCAACTACATGATGCTGTCATGTCAATATGGGCCAAAATTTCTGAGGAATTCTTCAGACATCTTTTTAGTTGTATGTCGAAAGCATTAAAGTACATCTAAAGCCAGAAGTGGATCCAACCCAGTTTTTGCAAGGTATATTAAACAACGTGACAATTGCATTCTCAGATGTTCCACGCAGGATCCTTGATTCCAGAAAGTAGTCTTGTGTGCAGCTCTCTATAAGCATAATTTTGAGTTATGCAGAAAGGCTGTTTTTAAAGTAGAATTTTTAGATTTTAAAATCAGGCACCTTTCCTTCATTGTACTTTTACTTCCTTTAAAACTCAAACACAGTTATTAACCAGGGGCTTTGCTGGCACCGCAGCTGGATTTAGATATGCTTGCCATAATAAAACTTTTAACTCAATAGCAGCCATAAATCCTTGATGTTCTTTTGGGTATCTGCTGTATAACCATAAACGTGTTCATTATAGGATCCCATGAATGGTGTCTGAAATGTGCCACCTGTCAGTGCTTTTTCCTCAGTTGAACTGTTAGCAAGAGGGCACGGGAGTCCATAAAAGTGACAAAAAGAGTTTCGTCCCTGCAGCGTTTAAAGACAGGCTGTAAAAGTAGATGTCTTTATTGCCACTTTGCTCATCCTAATGAATCAAGGCATTTGAACACACAGAAGAGTAAGGGGAAAACCCTTTGCTTACACTTCCTACGGTTGGCAGGAGAGGGAAACAGGAAGCCTCTGTCTTTATAAGTGAAAATAAAACCCAGCTAGCCTTTTTAATATTTGGGTTGCTAGGTGACGCCTGCCCCGGCATGCATTTTCTTCTCCACTTGACAGTGTCTTCTATAGAGCTGTGCTGCATGCTGTGGGAGAGGCCAATGAGAAGCTATTCACCAAACCTTGTAGAGAGGTTTACATGCCCATTAAATCAGGCTTAAACTGTGCCAATGTAGACATGCTTGGATTTATGTAATTAGTCATGGACAGACAATTGCAAGGTCACAATGTGTTATTGTGTCCAATCTGATTAAAAATCCTTCATTTCCAGCCAGCCGGTAACTAGTAAGATGTTAGAGATAATGGATTAACAAAGCTTTGCAGAGAGATCCAACAAAGCGTTGGGTTAAACCTGTACAAAGGCGCTCCTTTTCAGGTTACACACATTATATTGTAACAAGATTTCAGAAATTTGATTCACATCTAAGGGTTAGGTTGTATTTCTTTAATATTATTTTAACATAAATGCACAGAGGGACTTTTAACCAGCAGAACATACCTAATTGTGACGGCCTTTAAAGTGTTGCTGATATCTCAGACACCTTTTGCTGCAATTACATCTGAAGTTATTTTGGAGTATGTCTCTACAAGCTGTGTACATCTAGAGACTGGAGGTCTGACCTTTTTTTTTTTGTAAAATAGCACCCACTCAAACAGATTGGATGGACAACATCTGTGAACAAGTCTTGCAACAAATTCCTATCTGGATTAAGGATCCAAAACCTTAACAGAGGCATTCTAAGATATAATTATGCTTCATTCAGTAATTTGGCTGTGGCTCTGTTAGCATGTTTATGGTCATAGTCTTGTTGGAAGGTGAACCTCAGCACTAGCATCAAGTCTTTTAAAGAAACTTATAGGTTTTCTTCCAGGATTGCCCTTTATTTAGCCATCCTCCCATAACTCTGACAGCTTTCTTGTCCCTACACTTTAAAATCACCCCACTGTTACTAGCCCATCACACGTTACAATCACCTTAATGTTACTGCCTACTTGCACACTATCATCTCAGAATATGTAAATGCACATTGTTGTAAACGAAGTCTCAAATCATCATTGTTCAATAAGCACCTTACTACCTCATTATCTATTATCTGCGAACTCTCCTGAATGCTTAAAAAAAAAAAAAAAACTGTAACCCTTTGTCATTGCCTGTTTGTTTGTCAGTTTTTGCCTTCATTATGTGTAATGTGAACCAAAGAGAAATTTCGCCACAGTAACACGCGGTGACAATAAAATACTCTTGACACTTGAATAAAACCACTCCTTTGGCACAACACTGCCACCACCATGTTTCAAGCTGGAGATGGTGATGCACATTATTAGTTTTTCACCACACATTTTGGACGTGAGCCATATTTGTTCACTAGTGTTCTCTTGACTGAACAGCTGGATCTATGACGAGATTAAATTACACACCGGTGGCTCTGATGTCTCACTGTCAAAAGCAAATGTTTGCAGTGTTTTAGTTAGCGTTGTCAGATAAAAAGGGGCGTAATACAAATGTATGCCACTCCTTGAAGATTTTTTTATTGTAAAAAATCTTTGCAAGGCAATGAATTAAACATGCTTCTTTCATATAAATCTTTTTTTTTCTGAACAATTTTGATTGTTTGTCAAAGTTAGAAAAAAGGCAGAGTTAGTAACACTGATCCAGAACAACAACAAAAGAGACCAAGACTTAGAAAGGAAGGGTTCACATTCAAATATAGTTTCATTTCTCAACCTCAACTTGTCACTGTCAGATCCTACGATAGCTGTGAATCCTCACAGTAAGTTTAATGCAATCAGCGATGAATGGCATGTAATTTACAATCCTCAACAAGAGCAAATAGTCAGAGGAATATTACTCTTAATTTTAAAGTAGAAACTGCTTGCTTTGTCAGGAAGGGTTTCTCTTTTATTATTTAAACTTATCTCAATTAACCCAGGAATCGCAGGGGGTTAAAGTGCAGTGGTTTCTTTGGGTAGATTTGTTATTACCATAAGTCATGTTTCTACTAATCTATGCAGAGCTTTCCCTGAGCCTTTTCTGTCATACGTAAGTCAGTCCCCACCTCAGGTTTGTTTGGTCAGAGCCACACAGGGCGCTGCGTGTAAAAGCAGCCATTAGATAAACAGTGTAACATGAGAAGTGTTTTGCCCTGATGGGGTCAGGTTTTAGGCAAAACCATATCAACAGTTTGAATTTTAAAGATGGAGATTCACAGCTGAAGATATGACAGCTTTTTATATTATTTTGAACTGTTGTTAACTTCAAAACTGTGGCATCACATGCAGCTTTGCATCTGTGCTGAGCAAGGGTCATGTTTGTGCATAAAAACCTCAAAACAGGAAGTGGCACACTCAGCAGTAGCTCAAAAAAGAATAACGTTCATTAGCATTTCCACCGCCTCCGTCTTCAGATCATACGATGCCTCTTTCCCTGGAAATTGTTGAATATTGAAAAAAAAAAAGAAACAATACAAAAAAAGCGCAATGGGTGGTAACCACCACTAACAGCATCATGGTAGATTTACACTTAGTGAGTGCAGTAAATCTACAGTTTGTTCGGTGAAAATCAACAGCCACAGCTGGCAGCCTGTTTGTGCTACACAGACAACAGTGTCACTCTATAAACAATGGCGCAGTATAGCACACACACACACACACACACACGCACACACACACGGATCCCACTTGTTTGCATTCCCTGTTGCATGACACAATCAAATGGAGTCAAAACCCTGCAAGCTGATTGGTCAGCAATGGCAAAACTGCTGATCAGGTCCAAAGACCACAAAGTCGCGCCAAAAGATGACATCAGCGTGTGGAGCTTAACCAGTAACAGAGAAAAGAGACGGCTGGATGAGTTTAAAGCAACATCCTATTTACAGACAGACATACACACTCACACAAAGCAAACACAACCTGTGTTGCACCTCAGTGTCTGTCTCATTAATGGATCGCATGAGTTGGAAATAAAAAAATAATTTCTCTCACATTTACTCAGTTTTTTTAAGATTTCATTTGCCCAGAACACCTCCTTCCACATGTTTGTTATGTCCTCTTGTGACAAACAGGGTTTCCTATAATTTTCTTTCAACATTTTATTCAACAACTGTTCCATAACCCCCCATAAACCAGAAGGATGTACAGTGATAAAACCACTGAGCACTCATGTGTTGTTAAAACTGAGTAAGACCGAGACACGCCTGATCCGAATCAACGTCCGACAGAAAAACGGATCGTATGAGGTCGTAGCAATTACATCTGGTTAAAGGGGCCAAGCAGACACCTAGGGGTGACAGTGATGCAGGAGCTAGGGAGTTCGACCCGAAACCGGCAGGTTGCTGGTTCAAAACTGACCGTCACAGTTGTGTTCAAAACTGACCGTCACAGTTTTCCCACGTATGTGGGAAAGGCACTTCGTCTTCTTTGCCAGTGGCAGTGGTCAGAGGACCTGGTGTTGGCAATTGTATGTGGCTACAAAATGTAGTTTACCACTGTCAACATGTGAGTGAATGTAGTGAAAAAGGACTTGATAAAGCGCCATAGAGATACAGGCCATTTACCATTTTACGGTTCTCTGCAACTGTGTCTGAGACCAAGATAGACCAGTGCCCATATTCACATAGATTCTCTCCTCTCAGAGAGCTCATATCTTAGCCTAAAAATTCCTACCTGAGAGTTTTAGCTTAAGGAAATTACAGAAATTTCTGTCTTAGTGAGGAGGTGTGGTTGACCCAGTTGCTAGGTGTGACGCTATCTGTGCTGAGCTGTGATTGGTTGACAGTACAAGAAAAAAACCCACAAATGTGCTCCTAGTGATCAAAGGAGAGAAATTAACTGATTAGACTGGATTGAGAAATGTGTGACATGATGATGAAACTTTACAAAAGTAATTGTCACAGAGCATCGAAACGTTTTAACGTACCTAATTTACATCCTCATCATTATTTTGATTTGCTTATTGTTAATTTTACTCTGTAGCCATTTTACTACTTTATCTATTTGATATTAGTGCACACTTACCTGTCAGTATTTTACTGGGATTGCCTGCTTGTATAAAGCGGTTGTATTTCGCAAAGCAACCAACATATAATGGAGAAAAAGGCTGTAAAAAACCAAACTGAACAGCAGCGCATATGTCCACACTTTGGAGAATAGAGGAGATTTGAAAGGTTAATTGGTCCCTGTATCATGGTGCAAATACACTGACTTTGAAGCGTATTACCACAGAACAATTCAACTTGAAAGTGTGTTGCCGTAGAACAATGCAACTTTTTTCTCTGCACGTCTTGGTGCTTTTATGCACCACACTGGAAAGTGAGAAGTGTTGCAGCAGTCAGAAGCGAGGAGATGGCATCACACAAGCAAACTTCTAGATGATCATTTAGGCTGCTGACAATACCATACAATACAGAATATACTTTCTCTCCTCTTTAATATATATTCTTTATAAATGTATTCACTTTTTATTCATGATTATTCAATATTGTTTCTAATATTTATTTATCCTCAATAGAAATTATGTTATAGAGCCACGCCTTTAACCAATCAGGCTGCTGAAATGGATTTATTTCCCTCTATGGGGATGATAAAGTTTATTCACTCTTTAGGTGGTGGATCAGCCAATCAGCTGTCTCTGGCTCGTTAAAAGTCCTCCTCACTACTCCCAACATTTTTTAGGCTTAGGATGCTTTCAGAATTTTATAATTTGGGAAATCTCGTCACTAAGAGCTAGTTTTTGTTTTAGGATTCTTCGTGAACACGGGCACTGGGGTTTACCTTAGTCAATTACGCAGCATTTAGACGGGAATGTCATGAGTCAGACAGGAAGAAAGACACAAAGTGGAAGTAAACACATCCACTTTAGGGAAAATACAAAATAAAATCTTTGAACCACAAAGTAAACTGTATGCAATTTCCATCCAGGTTTATCTCGGAAACACACAGCTCAATAAATAATCAATAAAACATTTCAATATACAGTGTACCTACACATGGCGGGAGCTCAGAAGTACAGAAAACAGATAAGAAAGTGAAGCAGAAATCTTCTTTGAGCTTGTTCAACTGCAGCTTTATGTTTACTGCAGCCGAAATTCGAGGTATATACTTTCACATGAATACTCAATCTCGTGAGACCAGCGGTCCCTAGAGGGACCCTCTATACAGCCAGTGTGTCAGGAAAAAAATCAGTTTGGCGCGTGTAGCTTCAGATGTGGCTTGGCCTAAAAAAAACCCTCATATTAGTCTGAACTAATATCTCCATGTATACTAGCCTATATAGTACAAGTCTGCAGATGTTGTCTCTCTCCCCTTCCCATTTAGAAGTAGCACTAATCATCAATCCAGCGCCTGGAAAAAAGCTGTTTATCAGCTCACACCCTGTTTTCAGTTCGGTGTTGTTTACCTTTTTTATTGCCACAGAAGGAGCAAGTTTCACGTCAGTGTGACATTGATGAATCACTTGACTTTGAAACTGTGGTTAACAAACTTTGACTAACTAGACTCCTGGAGAGCTTCCCATAAAAATGCCCCAGGAGCTCAACAGGAGGCCATGTCTATCCTCTTAATCATCTGGATAAAGTCTGTAACACATGTGCCTCGGTGACACTTCACAAAGATTCTAGGCTAAGTTTAAAACAAAAGTTACTGTTTTAAAAATGGGCTGGACAGCTTCTGTTTGCAGTACAAACCATAGTTATAACAAACAGAAATATTCTTCCATGCCTACTTTTAAGGTGAAATGTACATGAAATTGGAGGTGGAAATGTCTAAATAAAAGGTTTGTGATATGCTTTGGTGTAAATATAAAACAATAAAAGTGTCATAACAGCTCTCTTCTGTGATGAAAATATTGAATTGCATACTCAGTCATCTGCCACACCCTTTATAATACATCATGTTTAGACCCGTCTTACAAAAAAATGCTGAATTCATAGGCTCCATCCACACAGAGACAAGATTAGGTGCATCCAAAAAGGTATTTTCTCATTTAAACATGGATCCGGCATTTTGGGAGACCATGAACAATCATTTTTGGAACTGGTTCCCAGAGTTGAAAAAAAAACCCGTTTTGGGTTTCCATGTGGACATGTGATCAGCATCTTTACTTAAACAATGATGTTGAAACTCTATGTCTCTCTGTAACCCGCATCATAATCACAAATAACAACAAAAGTTTCTCTGCTCAGTGTTATTCGAGTTGTAATCTGTACGGAACTGCAGTGCTTTAGTCTGAATAGTTTTGCTCCATGGGCCCTCAGAACAGGCCTGTTTTGAGGAGCATCTTAGAGTAGCTTATTTTGGTGCGGTCTATTTAAATGCAAAGGAGGCCCTTTACACCCTGCCGCCCTCCAGGACGCAGAATGTTCCACTCCATCCCGTTTAGCCATTTTTGTAGTATGCTGGGGGTCGTGCAATTCCTTGTGTGGGTTAATACGGACACAAAAAGCAAACATTTTTACTTATCCACTTGTAGCTCCGGCATCCTTGAGCTTGGACTACAAAATTGCAGCAAAAAATAAAGATAGCAGATCGCAAAAATAACTAGCCAGAAGTCCATGATGTTATTTTTCAATTCTGCATCAAACAGTGTGATGCAATTGTTCAGAAAACGTGATAGAGAACAGAGAAAACTGAACTGCTTGAAAAAATATGACCCAAACAGAATATAAAGATATCTATACAGCTTGTGTACAAACTGCATTCAGATTTTCTGCATTCCCAGGGACTCCAAGTAATAAAACAAAATGTACATATTTAAGGGCTAAAAAAGTGGATTTTACATGATATGTCCCCTTTAAGGTTGGTTTTGAAGGTTGACATACAGTTGTAAAATGATATTTACATACATTGTACAAAAATAAGCACATTTTGTCAGTGTCTGTCTTTCAGTCAGACTATCCCGTTATTAAGTTAGGTTTTACCACAATTATTTGTATTTGCTTGATTTCAAAATAAATTAATAAATAAATAAGATAGGGGCAGAATTATCTCAACTTTCTTTGTCCTTCACATTCAGATGTTTTCATAAACTACAAACACTACTGAAATACCTACACCTCTGGATTTATTTTGAGGAAACACCGCAAATGAGCTGCTTCCCAGAGAGACACCCTGGTAAAATCAACATTAATCTGAAATAAAGAAAGAAACTTTTACTCCAAAATTTACAAAGAATGTCAGATGTTGGTTTGAAAACCCATTCATGGACAAGGAACTTTTGAAGACATGGCCTGTAGTCTGATGAAACAAAAATTTAAATGTCATTTTAATGTAATTCCATGTTGACCATCATTACATTTGGAGGGTAAAGGGAAGGCTTACAATCCTAAAGGTGTGTTCACATCGAACACGAACAAGATGAAAGATGCATTTCAAGCGGTTTGAATGGCAAGAGTTGGGCGAATAGAGCGAAACGAAACTGCAAATACAATTATGGTATAGTTCTATTGAGCACTGATTGATTTACTGACCAAAGAAAGATGGAGAGGCACTCTCAGTGGGGATAGCATGGCCTCCATTGTGGGACAGCAGGTCCTCATGCTGGGTTCTGGACAGACGCAAGTACCGCTGGAAGTGACTGTAATCCAGACGCAGGTCCTTGAGCAGGTGGTTGTTCTCACCGAACCGGGTGCATCTCAAATAAATCAAATAAAAATGCTTCTGAAATCTCCCAGGAATTTAAAACTTGAGCGCAAATGCGGTTTCCAAATGGACGATGAACCCAAGCGTTTAATTACAAAGTGGGTTAAGAACAAAACTAGTTACAATGTGGCTTATGGGAAACAAGGTCAGTGTTTTACAGTGGACATCACGGAGCCCTGATCTTGTTCTCATTCATGTCAACATTTGTTGGCAAAACAGAAAAGGTGTGTCTGAGCAAGGTGGTTTGCAAAGCTGACCCAGTTACACCAGTTTTGTTAGAAGGGATGGACCAACGTTACAGGAAACTACTATGAGAGGTTTGAGGAAGTATACCCAAAATGTTTGACCAATGTTATACAATTTAAAAGTATATACTAAGGGAATATATATAAACTTCTGAGTTTGAAGTAAGTAGTAAACAATTCTCTAAAAAATAATCTCTTATTCTGAGATTCTACAAAAATATGAAAAAAACAATACTCCTTATTTAAAACAGGAACAGTGATTTTAATTTAGTCTGATTTAATGTCACACAATGATAAAATAGGTTATTTGTCTTTTGGTACCATGTCTGTAAATATCTTGTTTTAACCGTATATTTTCAGACTAAGTACAATATATTTCTCAATGCACCGTTTCACTTATCTTGTCACCACACAGTGAGGAGGATGATTGAGGGAGGTACAAAAAAAAAAATCCCCAAAGATCATCTTGCAAAGATTTTTAGACATGTTTACTGATGGATGCTAATAATGGTGGAGTAATCTACATTTGATGAGCCTGAGCTCAGCTGGCAAAAAGGTGCATAAAAACAGGGGAGTAGATGTACACATAACTGTGGGTCTATTTCTCCACATTATAGTTTTTTTTAGAAGCTTAAGCCTTAAATAAAGATCTTGAGTTGGTAGGTAGGAACACCCAAATATGAAAACAGGAACAGTAATATAAAGTCATGTGTATTTTAAACACAATAATTGTTAGAATGGAAATGTTTTTAACAATACATTATTCTAACAAACTACAATGCTGCTGCTGAATTATTTATGCAGACAGTAGGGTATGGGATTTGGGACTTTAGTAAAGCCACTCTGTATTCTCTGTCTCCCTATCTTTCTACTTACCTGATAAAATGAAGGGTAATTTCTTATTAACTTTAAGATTTTACTAATAATTTTAATAAAGCCACAGGGCAAGCTGGAGTAGTCAGGGAATTTCCTGGCATCTATGGCACGAAACCAAAAATGCCTCTTTAAGGATTTCACATCCTCTTTCTGCTTTCATGTTCCTGCATTTCCTTGAAGAGTAAAACAAAACCTAAATAAGAAAAATAATTTGATTGTGTGTGACAATAATAACGACTGATGTGGGAACCACGACATGAGGAAATATGTTTAACCAACCGTCCACATAGTCATCATGTGTCACAGTTATTACATTAATATGCCTTCTGACTGGCTCTGGGCAAGAATGAGCATGAAATCTTATCAAACAGAACAATCATATCGCTCTCACATTTCCAACCCAATACCACGACAAAGCTACACAGAACAGTTTACAGCCTCATGCTGGCTGGTTTGCCTGGTGACAGAAAGCTCTGGCTGGCACAAGCGGAGCTGAGCTGAGCTGTGTGCTTTTGCTTATGTGGCAAATTAGCTATGATTCAACTTGTTTGAGGCTGGTGACTGTATTCAGGGAAGTTCTTCTGAAAGACTGTATGCCACAGGTTTGTCATAAAAAGCTTTCGAAACAAACATGAGTTGCTTAACACATCATGGAATCTTCCGAATACAGGCTGAGCCCTAGTCCCCACATACCGGATGTCTGGGAAAACTGATAAATTTTTATGCGCTTACACGTAAACAGCGTTTTACATCCCTAAAAACGATTTTCTAAAAACTCCGGCCGAGTGGAGATTTATACATACTTATGTACGTGTGTGTACGTGGCAAGACAGAGTTTTAGGGTCCGGCGCATCCCGATGCTGACGCCACATACATGCTGTTGTAAACTTGAATGCTGTCAAAGAAGTGCTGATTTCTTTTTTATGTGTCTTGTCTGGCAGTGTAGCATTAAGAATTTCTGTCTTAATGCCAAAGAGAGCCCATCAGATTTTACTTTCACAAGTGAATCATTATTGCTTTCGCCATAGTGCTCTGTTTGATTTATACATGCAAAAAGCTTTATTAGAACTATTTCACATTCAATGGACACAAAAACGGGTCGGCAGAAGAGAAGAAAAAGGAAGAGAAAAAGATGAGGCAAAATGCTAAAAGGGAGAAAAGGTGACAACAATAGAGGGGAGGAAAAGAAGAGAATAAGATAAAATCCTCGGAGTCTGCTTCTACACCTGCAGAGAGATATATATAAAAAGAACAGCAAAACGAACCGATAAAGTATTACAGGTATCAACAACCAATGCCTTGATAACATCACTGATAAATATGTAGTATTATTTAATATAAAATAAAGCATCCATCCATTATCTAACACGTCTATCGCTTGTGGGATCATGAGGGGTGTTGGTGCCTATCTCCAGCTGTCAATGGGCGGGAGGCGGGGTACACCCTGGACAGGTCGCCAGTCTTAAAATAAAACAAAATAAATAAATAATAAAAAAAATCCTTTATTGTCCCACAATGGGGAAATTTGGTTCCCTCCTGACAGACAGGAGGGAAACCTTTACCAAATGTGTGCCCTCATGTTAGCTAACAACTAAAATAAATATTAAAGAGAAATATTACAGTATTGGTGCAGAAGAAAATACAATGAAATTAATACACTTACAAATGGCTAAAATGACTTCTGCAGATATGTTTTGTTCATTTAATTATAAAAAATAAAAATAAATTCAAAAACTGATGGGGACATTTTTAATCATGTTTAACAGTATGTTCTGTGAGTTTGAAGGATCTTAAAGGAAATCTGGCCAGTACGTTTATCCATCTTTGTTTAGTTTCCAGGCCCTCACTTCCTTGAGTGGCTAAAATGGTTCTCTGTCCATTGGTTTCCCAAAACCATGACACACTTAGCTCAGATTGTCTTTCCCTCCAGTAATTGCCGCATCCATTCACAGAGCTTAATGTACAACTACGTGAAAAACCTGACCACTTTAAGGAAAATAAGCGAGAATAAGGAAAATAAACAGGCTTAGGCCAACAAATGGAAAACTTTTGCTTATGCAGAATAAGGTCAACAAAGCTTTTAGAATTGTCAGTTATCATTGTAAGAGTGCTAGATATTGTCTAAATTTGGTTAGCCTTTTTTAGCTTATTTTAATACACATTAACAATGTCACCCATTCAAATTGACATGACTGATTTTACTTAATTCATACACTGGATGGTTGGTTCTTTTTATTTTATTTTAAATAAATATCTGCAATTGGTTCTCTTGTATCCTTTCCCATTTTTTATGTAATGACCCATGAGCAAGGTTATGACTGTCAAGCTTAAAGAACTCATCTGTGTACATGGACCCAATTAAAGTAGCTTACCATATAGCTGTTTAAATGTTCATTCATATGTTGGGGAGATGAAAATTAAGCTGCTGCTGAACTAAGTCCATACAAAGAGGGTCACAAATAATTGTTAACAAGCTAACAGCTTTACAGTTGTCGTCTTTATAACTTGTAGCAAGGCATTATTCTTCATCTCCTGCATCAAAAGATGAAGGTTCTTCTCTCAAATCAAAGGACAACCCAGCCCAATTTGCTATAAACCAGCTGAGGTAAAACATTGCTCAACAATAAGCCTGGCTCTATACGAATACGAGTAAGGACTCTTCAGCCAAAGTAGAAGTGTGTCAGCAGTCGCCATGATAACTGCTGTCCGAATAGTGCAGTCAGCAAAGAAGGAGGTTGGAAAAGGAGCCTGAATGCTTCCTCTCGTTTAGCCTAGGAACCTCGCAATGTCCCTTACCGGCACTAAGACCCCTTACGGTATCCTCCAATCTTTTGCGTGACATGACATATAGTCGCAGCCCACCTCATGGAAATCAACGTAAATGTCTGGAGAGAAGAGAGCACGCCCTGTGGATTTCAGTTTCGGAAGGCTGTAGGCTTGGATTTGACTAGAATCATCCATGTGAGTTTCTGTCACGTAATCACGGCGGAGTTAAAGGCTGTCCGAAACCGAAGTCATCCGAAGCTCCTTTCCTCTCCACGAGAGTATTCTTATGGTTGACCCCGTGAAAGGTTATGGAACAGAAACTAGGAGCAGGAGCTATTATTAAGAGTATTTGGATGGAGCCCCTGTTTCACTGTCTCTGGGCTAGCCAATGGACTTGGCAGGAACAATGAGGAAAGATTCAGGTCTGTCAAATCCATGCTAGCAGTAGTATCCAAGGCTATGAAGTCTCTCATTGAAAGTTGACTCTTGAAAACAAGATCATGTGCCTAATATGGCAGTCACCATTACAAATAAAGGTTATGAGTGACATTGTGGAAGCTTTGAGGAGAAAAGGCAAGAAAATGTTTTTTTTTTTGTTTTGTTTTTTTATCACAACAGACATCAGTGCTAAGGTTGTCAGTGCACTTTGGATTTGAAAAAAATCAAATAAGTAGAAAAAAGTTAACCTGACAACAGCCAGCTGCATGTCGCTCCGCCTAGCTCCACTCACATACATCTGGGACTCCGCCATAGGAATTGCATTTACAGAAGGCTGGGCCTTATCAAAAATTCTTGCATATGATTGGATAAGCCACTTGTCTGTCATCTTTATTGACGTGCTATTTCAACCACTCACACCGAAGCTAACCCGTGACACTGATGATAGCGACGCAGGAAAAAAAAAATAAATAAATAATAATGTGTTTGCGGCTCTAGTGGCACGAGTTTTATTGACAGTGAGCTGACAGGAAGAGGGGGGAAGACAGGCGGCAAAGCGCCGCGGGTCGGAGTCGATTCCGGGCCGACCGCGTTGAGGACTAAAGGCCTCCTAACATGGTTAGCGCTAACCGCTAACCGCTCCGGGGCGCGTCCGCGTCTGCACGTCCGCTGGCCCCGGAAAACAAAACTTGCCAAATCCGGTCGGGAGAAGGGCGAAAACATCGTTTCCACCAACAAAAGCCTTCAGAGGCGTTCTCTGATGTTCTTTTAATGAAACAATATTAGGTAGATTGGACAACACGGAAGAAATAGCAGCATCAATGCTAACGCTTGCTTCCTCGACGAGCCGCCATTGCTATCAAAACAGTCTCACGTCATGGTCGCGTCTCCACTACGTCACATATATGAAACTCCGGCCCTGCGTCCTGATTGGCCAGACCATAAATTTGGTTGGAGAAATCATTCTCTATCGGCGGTGTCCCAGATGTATGTGAGTGGAGCTAGGCGGAGCGACATGCAGCTGGCTGTTGTCAGGTTAGAAAAAAGTAGCTGTCAAGTATTTTTAAACACTTTCCTACGGATATGTGAGCAACAATAAAATAAAGATTTCACTGGAGCATGCAGAATGATCATAAACCTTGACATTTCTTGTATTTGAAACAACATTCTTATCTGGATATCAGAATCAAATACTTGTACTTTCACTTGCTTTAATTAGTTTGAAAGCTTGTTTTCTATCAACTTTATTTTATATGCTTCTTAGATTTGCAGTCTACACTTCATTTCACAATGTTTTTTTTTCTTTGTTTTGTTTTTTACAAAACGAAGTCAGATTCTTCTAATATTGTAAGTGTGGGTAACAGAAACTACCAAAACTGTCAAACAGCAATTTTCATTTGCTTACTTATAATCTCTAACTCTAATAGGCTACATAAAAATAATAGTGTGCACTGAAAACAAAAGGTGGATTGAACCAATTTTTTTCACATCATATGCTAATATCAGGAGGATGGGAGAAATATGCTTTTATTATCCCTTGGTGTCATTCCTCACATGCGTTTGCTGTGACTTGCTGCGGATCAACATTGATTGCTGTTGTATTCTTGCCAGCAGCAGCTTCATTCTTCCAGAAATGAACAGGTTTCTGCACCTCTCTGGTCTTATCACATAGCTGGTTTACTGCCAAGTCCTGCTGGTGTATGATGGATGGCTTGTGTTAAACAGTACTGTGTCTGTGCTTCAGTTTTAATTGATTCCTTAAAACAATAAACCTGTCTTCTTGGATGCTAAATGTGCAGCAGAACAGTGTGGTTTGTTGTTTTTCTGGCATAGCGCATACTATATTTTACCCTCACTGATAGTAATCTTTGATAAAACTTCACATAAAAACTTTCACAAGATGTGACATTCATCAAAACCATTATTTTTTCAAAACTTGCTAAAGTTTTAGAAATTCCTCAAGCAACATACTATTAAATTATAAACTGTCTGAAACACCTGAGCTTTTTGGCACCCTCCACAATAACATTTTTTATCTGTTTGGCAATAACAAGTCTCTCACTTGATATAACTTAGCTTTTAAGATTAACTACTTGGTAGAGCTGTACTGTAAAACATTTATTAGAAGCCGCTGCAGTCATTGCTCACTTCAAATTCTTGTTATGTCATCAGAGTGATGAGTTTTTTTTCCCAGGAAAGAAGGTTTTTACTCAATACCGGTGGAAAAAAGTATTGCAGCTCTGCAGTCTGTAGCACCAGCTCTTCAGATACAAATGTTCTGCTTGTACATCAAGTCATAACTGTAAATTCTCTGCAGTCAAAACACAGATGAATGATCATGAGCTTCAGCGAGGAAGTCATCTCACTAACTCGATTATTGTTCTTACATTTTTGGCCCTCGTGTGATGTTACAAAACACTTTCCAAACAAATCTGAGGATCAAATGTCTTTTTTTCCCAGCTTAATCCTCATATTTCCAAAAAATGAGGACTTAGGCTTTTATTTACTTTAGCTGCTTAGGGTACAAGGTCTTTAAAGACTTATTTGACAGGACTTATTTGCCATATTTTCTGCTGTGCTGTGTTGACGCCTTACAGGTAATAGCTACAACAATATTTTTTTTTCACTGGCTATGTGTTTTGAAATTGGTTTACATACAGTGCATAAAAATAAACATTTTCCCCACTGTCTGATGTTAAACCTATTTTGTGTGTGAGTTAGGATTACCAAAATTATTTATATTTGCTAAATGCCAGAATATTGAGATCTTTTTGTAGGGAGAATTGTTCCACTTGTGCATCTTTCTGTTGAACTTTTCCTAAGTGATTTGGGCCAAATGTTTCCAATGTTCTTTCTCAATAGTTTGTTGAACATAAATTGTGCAACTGATTCAGGTTTGTAGACCACCTTGCTTTTTAAGAACTAGTGAAATCCTGTGGTTAAAATTAATGATTTGTTAAACTGTGATTTTAGTATATCTGTGCAGCTGTTGAAAATGTACCACCTGGGAATCTTGAGGTGTGGCGTTCTCTTCAAATCTGAGCTGATACAGCATAAATCATTGTGTCAAAAAGATGTACCTAATGCCAGAAATAGCAAATGTGTCCCTGTAGTAGGATCTGTTTGCAGACAGGTAAGCAGAGACAGCGCTGTGTCTTGAAAATAGGTTTTAAAAAGTAAAAAAAAATACAGTTAAAATCAGGCATGATAATGGACAGGTTTGGTAGAAAGAAAAACAGTTGTGGACCTGGCAGACATAGCAACAATATAATCCAGTAAGGAATAAATGAGAAATGGGAGTTTAAATACCAAGGGAGACAGGTGTGAAACATGAGCGTGATGAGAAGGCAACAGGTGGACTGAATAAGCTTTATTAAATGGTGGCTATGGCTGAGTGTGAAAGACTGAAAAAAACATGAACGTAGCTGAAAAGAGAAACAAGGACATAATCTAATCAACAACACAAGCACAAGACACCAAGTTAAAATGAACATAGGAATAAACTAGAAGGCAAAACGTAAAGAAATATATAATCATGGAAAAACATCTAACAAACAAGAGCACAGAGAAGTGAACTTATATGGGAAAACAGAAATGGAACAAAATACAACAGAACCTGTAGAACATAAAAGACAAGAGAAACACCAAAAACGTTGAATCCAAATAAAAACCCTTACGAAACACCTCAACATTGCAACATCCAGTACAGAATGTGTGATTCTGCTGAGTATTGTTCAGAGTAATTTTCAGAACCTTATCAAAAGAAACCATTAAATGAGGCCCATTAATGGTTCTGAAACTTAAATTAGAAAAAAGTGAGATGCTTCTGTGTGCTGGTATTTCATCCCTTTGCAAATCTGGGCAGTTTTGTACCAGACCTTTTAGGGTACAATCTTATAGCCTTTTTAATCACCCTCATTAAAAATGTCATGTGTTGTTTTTTTTTCTCTACTGGGCTAAATTTTGACATTTTGCCAACCATTTATAATAAAAACACACAATATTTAGAATTTGAAAAGTGAAAAATGTTTTTGACAGTTATACCTTAATAATCCTGTATAATTTATGCTTCAGCATATTTGTACACAGATTTGATTACAGATTAGAGGATTTAATTTTTTTATCTAAAATGTTTATCTCCATTACTCATGAAAATGGCCGACACAGAGAATCAGAGGTAAACGCTATGGTCACTACAGGAAAAGCATGGTAGATATGTCGAAACAAAACAGTAGAGTTAGGTTACCATAAATGGCAGAAGTGTGGGGATACAAAATCATTGTAATTGTTTAGGGGTTTGAAACGGTGGTAGGAAGGCATATGAGCAACACATGGATTTAAAAATTAGTCGATCTGACCCAGGGCTAGGCCAATTAGCCAGCTAGTCTGGTCTTTGATACATTCAAGACTTTCAGAAACTAGAAATGTAGCTCTATAAGAAGTGTATCACAATGACATGGGGAAGTGTTTGTTGTTACATTGTGAATAATTTATTAGTAGCTGGGAGAATCAACACATTACTATGTGCCAAACTGGTGCAGCACCAGTCTGTGCTTTGATATTGAGAAGCCGGCAGTGTTTTGACAGCTTTTGGCTGTGATGGAGAAGAGGGGAAAAAGGTCGAAGGGGAGTAAAATGAGTGTTAAGGGGGGAGGTAGAAGGAGTTAGGCGAGGTGTGTGTGGGTGTGGCAAGGACAAATGAATCGTCTGCTGCTCAATGTCAAACCAGGGAGGACTGCAGGGGAAGTAAAACGAGGATGGGGGAGGTTCGAAGGACAAGCTTATCAGTGTGTTTGTGATGAGAGAAGGGAGTAGGTTGCCTGTCTGAGCCACAACAGGACAGAGAAGCAATCCAAAGGGCAGGATTTCATGGAGACATTTAATGTGTGCCGCGCCTCCTGCCCCTCGAGTAGCACTGCAGAAAAGGCTCAGGGTGTATGGATATTTAATGAAACACCCCCACTCTCATCCTCCACCAAATCTGCTCACTAGCACCGAAGTCCAAAGGAGGAGGAAGAAGAAAGTAGGGCACGTCTGCAGATTTAATGAAGCAAGAAAACGCTGTATGACAAGCTTATGTTTTCTTCTGCAGCAGAGCTACTCTCCTCAAAAGACAGTCTCCATTCTGGTCTGACACGCAGCCACTGAAATGCTGTGCTATTAAGACCGTCCCATATGATTTCCTTCAATTGTGTAACATGGTGGATTTTGTGGGATACTTAACAGCGGGATGAAGGCCAGAGAAATGAGTCCCATCCACAGCATGTCAATGCAATCACGTTTGATCGTTTTTAGAATGTAATCCCATTGAGAAGGCTTACGCTGCATTAAATCGCAAACCTCCCCTTCTCATTTCCGATCTGCACTGGGTCAATTCACAATGCCCTTCTCTCCAAAACTTATTCAGCCACTGTTAACTCAAAAATTTATTTTTAGATTACTAAACAAACAAAATGATATGGTTTAAGTATATAAATAAAATAAACATTTTGGACAGAGCTTGAAGATCCTTAAATGGCTCTCTTTGATGACTGGTATTTCTGTTGATGGCTGTTTTACTTGAAGCGATTTTAGTTGTTGAAACTTTTTTCCATCTCTGTGCTACCACTAAGTACCACCCACACATGCACATGGACAAAAATGTAAAAAGCAATTTCCAAATGTTTTTAGACCGAACCAAACTTTAGCCAGACTCCTCAATTTCAATTCCCATGTGTTATAGTAAGAGCTAAACCATGGACATCTGTTTCATTTCATTCATTCAGTGGTGGACACAGTCGCAATAATACAAAAACAGATAATTCAAAAACAGATAAAGCAAATACACAGATAAAAGATAAAACAATTAACAGAATGTAGAAATCAGGAATAAAATGCTGCGGTGCTACTGAGTATTATAAGCCTTCCTGAATAAAAAAGGGGACATCAGGCAAATCCATAGTTTTAGTCCCCCTATGCCTAGGTACTGTGTCAATATCTTTATGTTCTGGGTCAGATTTTTCAATCTGTTCTGATTTATCTGTTTTCTATTACATTTCAGTATTTACTGCAGAACTGCTGAACAAGACCAGGAACTTCCAGCTAACCAGTTTCTTAGGCCATTTTTATTTATCGCCACGATTTTGTCGCCCAAGCCCAAAGATGCTGAAGCAACAAATGTAGATATGCGAAAACCTTTGGTTGTTGGGTGTTTTAACCACGACAATTCATTACACCGTCCTCCTGCATACTACAAAAATGCCCGAACAGGGTGGTGTGGAGCGCTCTGTGACCTGGAGGGGGGTGCCTCCATTGTATTTAAAGAGACCACATCACGAGTTGCTGTCAGATGCATCTCAGAACAGGGGTAAAAAGGGAGAATGTGAGGGGGGTTTCAGACCAGAGCACTGCAGTTCCACTTTATATAGCCTAGCCTACAACTGAATGACTTAAATGTGAAAAGGAAGGATTTAAAACCATGATACGTTCCCTTTAAATTTGGATTTAAAAAGCCCCAGGTTAGTGATTGAGTGAAAATCCAGAGGGAGTGTGGGTAGTGCAACTGAGAAGGCCCGGTCACCAATGTTTACATTCAGTTTTCGGAACATTAAAAAAGAACTGACATGGTGGCCTCAGGGATCTACCACACATGCAGAAACTCAATAAATCAGAAATGTAGGAAGGGGCCAGGCCATTACGAGCTTTAAAAGCAAAAAAATAAAAGTTTAACATCTATTCTGAAACAGACAGGTAGCCAGTTCTAGGGAGGCTATTATAGTTCAACAGACATGCAACGTCTGTTGAACTATAATAGCAAGACTGTCAGTGTCAATTGTAATTGAGAAATAAAACTAATGAAGTAACTCACATATTGTAAATACCTTACTTGACATCTGTCTAAGCCTGACATCAGTTAAATATAGCTGTACGCGCCCCTGCTTGCGCGCCGCCGCCTCATACGGAGCCGTCTCACCTGCCTTGTGTAAAATATAACAATCTCCGTGGTCCTCTGCCTTGTCCTCCGCTCATGCTGAGCCCACTGTTGAATTGTGCTTGTCTGACACAGTTGCCAAAGACTGCATGGCAACAACACGGCTAAAATCTGTTCCAGTCCATTGTGTCTACTTTTTCGACAGAAAGTTGTGCTGTATTGCTGACCAACCTCTTCTGTGTTTCTTAGTGCAACACCACCAGAGGCGAGGGGTTGAACAGGTTGATCATATGGTTTGGTTCGTTTGACAAAGTGCAGTGTGAAAGCAAAACCCACCAGCTGAAAAATTGTAATTTGGTCCCCAATCAAACGGGGTCTACTGGACTATCATGTGTAAAAACAACCTAGGACACCCTCTGCAAGAAGCTTTATACTAGACAGAATAGAGTGAGGTAAGTCTAGGGCTTCTGGTACCTGCCAGAACCAGACTTACACAACTGAACTCCAAAACAAAGAGGGACAAGTCATCCCTCCAGAAAACATGTAAAAACTTTGAGTTAGCCATTACTTGAAGCTCTTTATTCACTGTTCTTTAGTTAATATAAAAGCCAAATAAAGGCTGGAGCTTTGTAGGTATGTAATCTGCAGAAATCTACATGGCTCACCACTTTGTGGCTGTGTTGAAGACATTCAGAATCGCTTCCAGTTAACAGTGGAATATGTAATAATGACGAAATTTCATGACTGGACTTACTGCACTGGTGGCACCTTAACACTTGAGAGTGAGCCATTCTATTACAAATGTTTGTAAAATCAGTCTGCAAGCCTGTGTGATAGATTTTCCACACCTATAACCATGGAACTCAGTTTTTGGGATAGGTGAGTAAATAATTTCCACAATATCACATATTTGTTGTCAGTTTTGTTGTCTGTGTTTCTTTCCTCAATAAATGTGTCTCCAATTTTAGCCTTGTTTTTTTTATTATGAGTCCCTTTTCTTTCTTTGGTTTCTTTCTTTTGCACAAATTACTTAACCCTGAATGTGCATCTGTTGTCTGGCCAGAATGAAGACAACCTTCTTCTCATTCACTCAAACAGCCCAGTGTGACGCTAATCAAATCTGCTCATGAGACCTTGTTTACCTTTTGGAGCAGATTCAGCATTTTGCTGGTTTTACACACATTTATTGTATTTCTAATTGAGAACATGAGCTGTTTTGACAAGGGTGTGGTGAGTGACAACCCCAGTGAGCAGTGACATCACTAAGTTTTCCCAAGAGGCTGACAAACTTTTGAAAACATTCTTGCGGCAGACTGAAGTGTATAACATTGTGGTTTGTGGTCAGGGTGACATCGGTTTAAAAAAAGGAATAGGAAGAAATATCTGAGCTGCTTTTAATTGTTTTTCACAAAGTAATCTCACCATTTGCCTCAGTTCTTTATTTTTAAATCAGTGATTGAGCTTTAAACTACAATTGTTTAACTATAAAACGCTTTAAAGGCAAAGCAATGCCTCTGTTTTCTCTTTACAGCTGAGTGAGAAATAACTTGAAAGGTCCAACAAATCACTTGAATTTTCAAAGCCAATTTTCAACCCTGGTGAAATTAAAAAAAGAGACGGGGCCAAGAAGGAAAGATGGAAACTTTCTAGAGTGCACTTGATTGCTGTCTGATTACAGATAGTTCAGGAGGAACAGCGGGCAACGTTCTCTAAAAAAATCTATCACACCTCACTGAGTCCATTACAGATCGGCTAAAATAACACATCCGACTCTACCTCAGCACCCGTGTCAGGAAGCGGTCACAAGCCCTCACAGAAATGTGCTCACACATCCACAGAACGGTTTAAAAAGCAACTTACAGAATGCATTGACGTTACTCATTCAATGTTTACATGTTTCAACCATGTCAATATTCAGTATCATTTAACAGGCTCTTACTTTACAAGTGAATCTTAAAGGGGACCTATCGTACAAGACTCAGTTGTTTTACTTCCATTTAGGTCTCTACTGCTTTTAGAAACAGTCCAAGTGCTTTTATGGCAATAAGTAAATGTTTTGTTAGTGTCTGGAAAACCAGCTGTACAATGGCTGTTCGGTATGAACATACTTTGTCATTTAGCACAAGCTAACACTAACAATAAGCTACTGATAGTCCTGTGTCCATTTAGAAACTTACCATTCTGAGACCATTTACTGCATCCTTGCTGGTTGTGCAGGAGGCGCCACTTCTTCTGCTTCTGGGTCTGACTCAGGGTCAAACATAAGAAAGACTGCTGGCTTTATGGTCCAGAAATCAGTCATTGAAAGCCCCATGAGGAGAGTAAATCACAAAAGTTCAATGCTAAAGAAAATGACTCTTCACAGGGTTGGGTTTCTTTTTTTCTATTTATTTATCTTTGTTTTTCTAAAGGTATTGATGTAAAGTTGAGTGGAAGGGAAAAGCTTTGATTGAGATTGTGAACAACCACACGTGTCTGGAACATGGGCTACTATCAAGTATTAAGGGCACATACATGGAGATACTTCTCAATAGGCTGATATTGCTACTCTATTGACAATCCTTTTTTTAATTCATTTTAATTTTGGGAGAAGATTTAGGTTATAAGCTGTAAGCCACAATCTTTAAAATAAACAGAAAAACCTCCAAATTTATAACCCTGTCCCAAAAAGTGTATGTTTTGTACACTTAAGAAAATGTTGAGAATTGTGACTAACCTCTAAGTTCAAATTAATTTGATATCTCTCTTCAGAAGTAGACGAAGGAAAGGTAACTCAAATCGATACTGTGGTGCACTCGGATCTGCTTTAGATCAATTTATTAAAATTGGAAAAGAGAATTACCCATTTTATGATTTTATGGTGGGAACAGACTATTTTTTTATGTCTTTTATTCAGTCAAGCCCAAAACAATTTGCAAACTGGAAGTCTGTCCTTTAATAAGGAAAACATGTGAAACCCTTCATCTACACATCCCCATCCTTCAAAAAACAATCTATTTGTTTAATTAAAATAATACATGCTCAGTTTATTGTTAAGAAGGTAAAAATATTCATAATTTAGATAAAAAAGGTTTATGCCCATGAATACTTTTGACTTGAATAGTTTTGCACACATTACAAAAATTTAGGATACCACTAGTTTAAAAGAAGGACAAATAAGGGACCCCTCCGTTGCGCGTTATCCCCAAGGGGCCCCTCTAAAGTTACAGACTGTCTGTGGCTGCAGCCAACAGGTCTCACATCACTACAATAATTAAAGGCCCGCTGTAACAAGATAGCCATACCCTGACCCACATCACCATAATTTTTGATTTGGCTAGTATGCAGTCAGTCGTATCAGTATAAAGTCCTCCCTTCTTCTTATGTTTCCGTTTTCACTTTGTATGCATTTTCTCCCTTTACAAAATATAATGTGACAACCCTGCTATCTGGTTTATGACATATCCAGTGGAGGCTAATCAGAGAGCCGAGATGGTATCATCAATTAATTTGACATTGTGACAAGTCTGGCAAGATGTGTGTGTGTGTGTGTGTGTGTGTGTCTGTGTGAAAGAACCATATAAAAACAAAAGGCTCAAGGTAAAAGAGTTTACTTTGATCTTTATTTTATGGCCCATGAGTCATACCAGGTCTCCTTGTTGCTTCCTAGGGTACAGAAAAACACAAACACTGCCGTTTTAATTTGTCTGCTTACTGCTAGCTGGAATAGGTAAGGGCTTTCCCATTCAGATGCCCTTGATTTTATGTGTGTGATTAAAAATGGCCCACACAGATAGGAAATGAGCACACTGGGTAATGGTGTGGATGTATTGATTTTCTGTCTCTGTCGCTGCCTCTTTCTTTCGTCCACCTCCACTTCTTAATGAAAGAAACCTTGACTGGATCTTTGCCTGTGTAAGAAGGCTGGAGGTGCCCAGATGCCCTACTCCACAATGGGAGAAGCAGACTGTCGCTACCTGATGTAAGTCACAGCCCATGTGAGTCTTTCTGGCAGTCTACAGTCACCAATCCTTACACTCTATAGATACATTCATTTAAAAAAATAGGACACCCCATGTACAATTATTTAATACATTTTCACACATTGATATCTAATCTTATTTTGTACTTACATTTTGATTTGAATGTTTATAAAGTATTGATGAACAAATGTAAGATTAACACTAGAAATTGTTAAGCAGATTATTATAAGGACTGTTTATCAGCTAACTTTAGAGTTATATTACCATAATGTAAATCATAATTCAGATAAAAACATTACTAATTGTGTTAAGATAAATAATAAAATCGTTAGTGAACCTTTATTAATTGCAGAGGCATTTAGCAAACATCTTTCTACAATTGGGAACTTATTATCCAATCATTAGTACTCTGATTGTAACCAGGTTCTGAGAAAATGCAGCAATTCTTTGTATTCAGAACTATCACACCAATTGAGGTTCAACAGGTCACTGATGGTGTGAGCTCTGGATGCAGTGCTGGCCCAGATGGACTGAAGATCAAGTTTATTAAACTTGCGTCTCATGTTCTATCATGTCCGTTATCTGAATTGTTTAATTCATCTTTAGAAACAGGTCAAATCCCTTCATCTTGGACATAAAGTAACTCCAATCTATAAAGGATGTGACCCTACAGGCAATTATAGACCTATCTCAATTATTAATAGTGTAGCAAAAAATAATTGAAAAAGGTATTTTTAATCAAATATCTACATATCTCGATCAGCTTAACCTGTTATCTTCACACCAATCTGGATTTCAGCCAAATTATTCAACAATTACTTCTTAAATTTACTAATGACATACAATCAGCTTCTTGCAGTAATATGTCTACAGTTGCTGTATTTATTAACTTAGCAAAAGCATTTGACATTGTCGATCCCTACTTACTTTTAGACAAACTATATGATCTTGGTATCTTTACTGATTCTTTGTCATTTTTTACTCTTTTCTTTATTCTAGAAGTCAGTGTGTTTATTTCACCAGCAGCCAGTCAGATTTCAAGATAATTGAAAAAGGAGTACCACAGGGTTTATCCCTCGGTCCTTTGCTATTTTCTATTTTCATTAATGATCTTCCACAGGTCTGCTCTGACTGCCAAATTAATTTACATGCAGATGATACCAGAATCTACTCCTTCAGCTCAGACATCGCACTAATTCAATTTTCCTTTCAATCCGATTTTAACCTAGTTTAAAAGTGGTTGTCTGCATTTTTTGAACAGGACAAAATCATACACTGTGTTGTTTTGCACTCAACCAAACTCTGTACTTCTATCAAACAGGTGGCATAATAACTTTTTAGATGGAACAGCACAAAAAGTTAAATAATTTAAATATATAGGCCTTTGGCTTGACTCCCAGTTATCTTTTAAATCTCATATTGACTCTATTTGTAAGAAAATATATAGTTACCTAAAATCACTTTATCATTCTGTAGAATGTTTTTCTTTTCCAGTTTGTAAAAGAGTTGTCATGCAACTGGTGCTGCCAATTCTAGATTAAGCAGATGTTATGTATGGCAATACCACAGCAACTAATCTTTGTCCTTTCAACACTTTATATAATAGTCCCTGTAGATTTATTCTGAGGTACCCATACAGCACTCATCACAGCCTTATGTATCAGTCCTTCAACTGGTTAGCTCTCAAGGCCAGAAGAAAATTTCACTGGTGGCTATTTACTTTTAAACATATCAATTTTAATTTTCCATTGTATTTAAAACAATACCTAATCCAATTTAGATCACAATATAATCTCAGAAACACTGATCAGTTTCCATCAATCCATCCGGTTGGGTGCTGGTGCCTATCTCCAGCTGTCAATGGGCGAGAGGCGGGGTTCACCCTGGACAGGTCGCCAGTCTGTCGCAGGGCAACACAGAGACAGACAGGACAAACAACCATTCACACACACACACACACACTCATTGATCAGTTTATTTACTTAGTTTATTTACTTTTTTACACCAAGAATCTGGAAAGACATTTTACGTTGTGCGTTTCAGTTTAAAGCTCCATCAGCTTGGAATGATTTACCTCCTTCACTTAGAAGTATTACTTCTTTTAATATTTTTATGTTGTCCATATTTACTTATTATCAAACACCTTGCTCTTGCTTTCAATAAGAACAAAGACTTTATTATTCTGGATCTTTACATGGATAGGCACAAGTACTTTGTATCTGTATGCATTTCCTATTTTCTGTCTTGATGTTAAGTGTATGTACCATGCTGTTAGGAACTTATTTGTGCTTGTATTTTTTTGTGTTAAATTGTCTTGTGTTACATTTTGGTTTTTATTTATTATTTGTATTACTGTTAGTAATTATGTTTTGTAAGGACCCGCTTGAAAATAGATGTTACATCTCAAAGTGTTATCCTTGAAATAAATAAACAAAAAACTTTAGTTCTTGGAGAGCAAGTGATTTAATTGCACTAAAAACTTCCCCTTTGTTTACTCAATAAACAACACATGTTTTTTTTTTTACATTGGCTGCTTTCATTTCCTGCATTGGGTTTGCCATTTAGTTCTGAACTATGAGTCATTCAGATAAGTTTCACCATGAATGTTAAACCTGAGAGACAAAAGAGAGATTTTTAGACACGTTGTTAACTGTAGGCTTTTGTACAGACAATTTAATCTGGCTTCTTCAGTTGAATTTATATATTAAAAAAACATTACACCAACACATGTAAAGGCAGCAGAAGAAAAACTGGAACTGGAAAATTGTCTCTGCCCAATTTGTTTTATTATTCACAATTAACACTGTAAAGTGTTAGAGCTTACTAGAGTTTGTGGAGGTACATGAAAGTTAGGTCTAGATGGAGAGATGCTTCATGGTCTTCCCTGAAAATAAACCTTTATCTGAAACCTTTATCAATCATACAGTGGACTGTATGAAAATAAACAGCATGTATGGTGGCCTTTTGGTTTGTTTTGAATTTTTGTAATGCCTGGTTGTGAAAAGCATCTAACATAAATAGAATGGCTGCTGTCAGTGCTCTGGAAAAGCAGTCGACATTTAAATTAATAATCTATCAGCAATCTGCTGCTTTATCAAAGGGCTCTTCTCATGCCGTCACCCAGCTTTACTCCTTAGTATTGGAAATAAGTCTCTGACTGGCTGTTGAACCTCATTCAGGAGGAGCAGTGTGGCTGCTCTACAGGCCATGGAACAGCAGGCCAGACCTATAAACTGACTGAGTTTCTGAGGGAGTTTAGTTGTTCAGCCCTCATGTGCTTTGTAGATGTGGAGAAAGCTTACAACCAAGTCTCTGGGTGTATTTTGCAGGAGGTAAATATAGGGTACCTAAGTCATTTTACAGACTGTGCATTCCTTATATACCAAAAACAAGAGCGATGTACGCATTCATGGCACAAGTTGAGCTTGTTCTCAGTGTGGGGTGGATTTAACCAGGGATGCACCATGTCATTGATTGTGTTCGTGGTGTTTATAGACTATATCTTTTGGAGCAGTTCTGGAGACAACGGGTTTTGCTTTTTATTCCATCATCTGAAAATAGACTATGGCATATCTGCAACTCTACCAAGACCACCCAAAATGACAAGCTAGGAAGGGAGACCATTAATTAGGGACCCAGCCAAGAGGGTAACTCAAGAGGAGCTCCATAAGGCCCAAGCTCAGGTGGGAAAACAACTGATAACAATGCACTCAATAAACTGGCCTTTGTGCCAGAGTACCCTAGATAAAACTTTTGGTAAAACAACAGCATAAGAAGTCCTGTCCTGTTTGCAATTTGTCACAGTTTGTTTGCAGGAGACAAGCAAACATGTGGAAAATGTGCTCTGGGTAAAGGAGATCAAAATATATTTTTTTGGCCCACAAACAAAACACTGTCTGGTGGAAAACTAACATTGTACATCACCATGAGAACATTTGTAAAAAATTATGCAGGTGACCATATGTAGCAGCGGTGACTTTATCCGGCAGGGACAGGGAAGCTGGTGAGAGTCGACAGGAAGATAGCTGGGGCAAAATACAGGGCCGTCTGAGAAAAATAATCATATTTTCTGTCATCATTATTAAATAAGTTACTTGTTTTATCCTTATACTTATGTTTGGTAACCTTTTTGAATGTTGTTAGCTTAGTTATAGGATTATTGTCTCATACATTTTAACTAATGTTGAACTAATTGTGTTATTTGGAGATACGTTGTGTGTGTTTATTCTGTGTATGTGTGCAGTGCTTGCTGTTTGAGGACACAAGTGCACAAATTGACTCCTTCACGTCTTGTTCTATAATACCACCTCATCAGACTGGTTGTCAGAACAACACCTGACAGGGACACAGTGGTTTTGGTGGTCGTGACGTTCTTCCCCATGCTGATGTGTGTGACAAATCAGTTGGTATGAAAACAGATGAGAGGGCGGGACAGAGTAGCTGAAGTAGGTGTGATGGTACCAGAGACCCAAGGGGGTATGTGAAACAAGTGAGGTAAAGGCTCTGAGTATTTCCACAGTATGCCAAGACAAAACAAATAAGGGAACACACATGGAGATATTTGGAACTGTGAGAGGAACATTTAAAGAGAAAAATACATAACATTTTTGAAATTTAGAAAAGAAAATATTTGGAGGAAAAACAGAGTGTAGAGGGAAAAAAGAAAAGAAGTGGAAAAAGAGAGAAAAAGCCAGGGGGCTAATGGACTCGTGGTTAATCAATCCTGACTGATGGCCACTTTAGAGTGGGCCAGGCTGACAGATGGAGACCATCCCTCTGCTTTAGCTTTCCCCTGACTCTGAACTCAGCACACCAGAAACACATCAACACCCAGCCCATCAACCCTCACTCCAGCTCCCTGGAGAAAATCAGACATCACGCACACGCAGAGGCACGCTGGACCCAGCCAGAGCTTGTCAGATGAGCCAGTCCATTCGTCATGTAAGGAGAGCCACATCAGGAGTCTGTACTGTCATCCCCAACTTGGATGGGATTTAGTGAGTGCTCCATCAGTTGTAGATTGATTCTCTATAATAATTGATTGAACTAAATGAGCGCAAGTTCGATTGCACAGTGAATGCGTTACAACTTGCTCAACCTACTGTAGTTTTCTGTACTTTCTCTCAACTGGCAGAAAGGGCAGACGCTGTTCCCTTTAGTCTCTGTGACTCTTTACGTCAGTCAAGGCAAGCTGCCATTTCAAGAGGGAGACCCAGTTTCCAAATCTGTGAACAAAATCACAATGTGTAAAGCACAATTCCTGGGCAAACGGTAATTCATAAATATTTCACACCAAGTCACAGTATCTTCAGAGATTTTGTAAAACTGTTGTAGACTGTTGTAGATCTCCCTAGAAGTTGGACTTCCAAATGGAAAAGTAGGCTTCACAATAACATTTAACCCCAAAATCCAATATGGCCATCTTCTATTGAAAACTTTCTAATGGCTAGGGTAAATAAAATGCTCTTCTGATTATTAGTATCTAGAGGAACCAAACTTGCTTTCAGTAAGGCAAGTTCAGCTTTGCCATTATAAACCAAAATGTTGTAGTTAAGTTTATTAGAAGCATTTCTGGTTGCAAAATATAAAGAAAAAAGGAATGTCTGAAGGCTTTTGTGTGTTGTAGTTTACCAGTCTCTAGAGGACTGGCATTTCACCTAGCTAATTTATTAAGTAAACCTTGCTACAACTGAATTTTAGCCTTATATTGTCTTCAGAACTGCCTTAATCCTACATGGTATGGAACAAAGTGTTAAAGATTCCTCAGGAAGTTTGGTCCTTATTGATGATGATTTGTCAGAAGACAAACAAACTCCTGCACTACTGCTTTGTTTACAATTTTTGTTGTTCGGCAAAGACGGAACTTCTTCTTCTGTGTTTTTTTTTAGGGAAATATGATACCTGCACTTGTCAGAGTGGTTGTATGCTGAATAAAGCCAGGTGCATATAAATACACATTATGATCAGAATAGTTGATTGTGTGCCCATATAAGTGGTGCAATCCGATTATTTTTTGGTTTTTAATCTGAATACATTTTAATCCGATAGTGAAATTTTGTGCATGTAAACATAACTTATAATATAACCACCTTGAACCATTGACTTAAGGCAGTGGGGATTTCTGCATTCATGCACTCAAATTGCAAGCGCTGACATTTTCTTAACATCTAATGCAATACGGCTAAATACCTAAACATTCAAGAGATACAACTAACTGCTACTTAGTTGAGAAAATTAAAATATACAAAGGTGGCATTGTTGGGGCCATGTTTTTATTTCTAAGGCAATTATTTGACACTGTAAATCATAAAGTTATTGTCTTGTTCTTTTCACAAGCTAATATTAAACGATTTAATTGTTATTTTGACAGACAGAATAAAATTTGTCAAAGTAAATAATCAACTCTACTGCTGGGCATTCCACTCACTCACCAGGGTCCTACAAGGGATCTTAAATTCAACTGTTATTCAGCTTATATATTACTGAATTCCCATCAGTCTGTGATAGCGTGGATATCTATTTGTATGCAGACGATACTGTCATCTATGTACACAGTGACAAAAAAAATCCAGTGGCATCTACATGTACAAATAGCCACTTGGTTTTAGCATGCACAAAATGTTTATAAAGAGTTGCCTTGTATTTTACTAAAAGATCAGAAAATATTATTCAGCAGACTTTTTATTTATTTATTTATTTTGGAGAGAAAAATGTTTACAAACCTTGAGATTTTGTTTGATACAAAGTTATCATTTAAACCTAATGTTAAGAAGATAACTAAACCATTTCACTTTACCCTTGCTAATTTTAAATACAAGATCCTGTATGTCTAACTCTGCTACAAAAATATTCACGAATCCTATGACTTTATTTCTCACCCAACTTACTGTTTAGCAAGCTGGGGGCAGGATAACCCATCAAGCATGAAGCCTGTGGAAATACTGCACAAAGAGGCAATAAAAATCTTAGATGAACGTAGGATATCATAGATGATCTTAGATGAACATAGGATATCATAACTGCAATATTTTAAAGACAAATCATCTGTTTACTTGGGAAGATATGATCATGTTTGCAAATCTCTGTCTGGTCTTTAAAATCTTGCTTTGCCTTGCACCTCCTCGCCTTGAAGCACTTGTTACGTTACTGACAAGTTCTTCAAGGACTGCCAGAGCTACTGTGAGAGGGGACCTTGCTGTACCTTTCAGAAGGAGTACACTCAGTCAAAACTCATTTTCAGTGAAAGCCTCTCATGACTGGAAAAAAATACCAGAAAACATAAGAACATATGGGTCTTTTAAATCATTCTCTAATAACTTTAAAACATTGCTCCTGGATATTCAATTTTGCAGCCATTGATCATAGGATTCTTTAATCTGTTTTGCATTTGAATGTATGGCACTGATTTTTTGTTATTGCATTTTATAGATTGTTTATTCTTTTTAAGTATGCAATGTTTTTTTACTTTAACAGATGTAATGTGATTCTAAAATTTACCTCCTTTTGTGAGGAAGTATCTTGCCAATTTGTATGTATTGTACCTACATGTATTATTTTTCATAAGGTACCCTGGGGGACTACAGATAAAAACTAACCTTCATCGCTAATTTGGCCATGTTCTGTAAAGTGCCTTTTCCCTTCTGAAATAAACACCATCATCATCATCATTTTCTTTTTCAGACCCTTCTCGATAAACCCAAGAGACATTTGTTAGTGAAAGTATCAGCATTTCAGCAAATCTGAAATACTCAGAGCACCAATAACTGCTGTATGCCAGTTAAAAGTCCCTTAAATCCACTTTACTCCCATTCTGCTTCAGCAGGTCATCTGTATCACATACAGATGTACCTAATAAATTGAACTCAGCTGTCCCTTTTAAAAAGGATTAAACAGAATAAAGTGCAATCCAGTGACGGGCTGCTTGGGCAAGAGAAACTTTAAAGACCATAAGAGGGAGGAAAGGAGGATAGAGAAGAGGTATTCACTGAAAGATTTTCCCCAGACAGTCTCTTTCTGGAGGAATGCTGCCACTGGGTTATATTTGCAGACGAACAAGCTTCTTATGCAGCAGTGTCAACAGCTGCAAACTCCAGCTGCTACTGTGTGCATTTGCCACCCTTTTTTTCATTCTGCTCAGTAAATCAGTACAGCCTACAATCGTCTACATTGTCTGTCCTGTCCTTTACCAATCCCTTCGCAGGGGAACGGCTCTGTTTTCCTCACCCAGCTGTCCTCTCAACAGCCATTAAAGGTCAGCTAGTAAGGCGGCAATGCAGTCCTTTCCCCGGACCTCAACAGCGTTTAGATTCTTTACTTCCTGAGCCATGGAAAAGGGTCAAGCACAAGGCACAGATGGTAGAACCCGGCCAGAGCTGCAGAGAAATCCAACTATGCTGAGGGGTGGAGAGCTGAGGGGTCAAAAAGGCAGACTGAAAGATGGGGAAAAAGAAATGGATCTGTTTGGAAATAGGAGTGAAAAATGGCACAGAGGCAGGCAATTTCTTTCCGCATGCACTGGAACACATTTTATTGAGAGTTTGTCAGAGCTTGCCCTTCTTCACAGATTCATTTAAAGCAAATTCCTTTTCAAACCTGTCCACAATCTTCAGGCTGAAATTTTAGTGTGAGTTGCTCTGCAATAGTGTTTGGGACCATTGTAACTGCTCTCCTGCATGTATTCTTTAGTTGTAAATAGGTAATTTAATCATCTGACATTTATAAAGTGACTCGCAGACTCTTGATGCTGGCTGAAAATCATCTTCATAGATTTGTAATTAAAATGTGCTGTTCTGCTGATGTAAACTACCCTGGGAGGCTGATATGATCAATGAAGTATTTGGCAATTAATGTTAGCAGCTTAGGAAGCTGGTTCATAATTAAAATCCCAGGAAATAGTGTGAGGTTAGTCTTAATTTCACTGCAGACCTTTCAGGAGTTAGAGGGAATTTAAAAAATCATGGTCAAGTGTTGTTAAAGGCCATAGGTGCACTAATAAGCGCAAAAAACATACTAAAACAGAAGATAAACATTGCATGGTCCCCTTATTTCAAAAACCCTTCCAAAAAATGATTTTTGACATTATGAGACATTTTTATGTACATTTCTGGCTTTTTGATGAAGGCAACTCAAAAGTGCATAAAGCTTTCCTGAACACAAAGGAGCAAATAGTTTGGTCTCAACTTTTCCACCTGGAGATGCACTTGCAAAAGAAGGAAATGTATAGAAGCAACTATGGGAGAGAAAGAAGTTTGATGAAGACTTTAAAAACATAGTTTTTGTTTGTTTGTTTTACAGTATTTCAAGATTAAATGTCATGATTTGTCTTTGGATGAACCCGGACACAGCACGCACACACAGAACTAGTTCTTAAAGTGAGTTTTATTGAACTGGATGGAAGGTGAATGACGAGAGGAACCAGAGTCTTTTATGGACGGAGATGAAGGGTGCAGAAGTTGGCCGGCAGGAGGATCGCAGAGAGACTGACCGGGAGGAACTCTGGAGCGGAGAACTTGAGAACATGGAACTGCAGCGGGAACTTGAGAACGTGGAAACAGCCCAGGAACTTGAGAACGTGGAAACAGCTCAGGAACTTGAGAACGTGGAAACAGCTCAGGAACTTGAGAACGTGGAAACGGCTGCAGGAACTTGAGAACGTGGAAACAGCTCAGGAACTTGAGAACGTGGAAACAGCTCAGGAACTTGAGAACGTGGAAACAGCTGCAGGAACTTGAGAACGTGGAAACAGCTCAGGAACTTGAGAACGTGGAAACAGCTCAGGAACTTGAGAACGTGGAAACAGCTCAGGAACTTGAGAACGTGGAAACAGCTCAGGAACTTGAGAACGTGGAACTGCAGCAGGAACTTGAGAACGTGGAAACAGCTCAGGAACTTGAGAACGTGGAAACGGCTCAGGAACTAGAGAACGTGGAACTGCAGCAGGAACTGGAGAACGTGGAAACAGCTCAGGAACTGGAGAACATGAAACAGCTGCAGAGCTTGAGAATGTCCGATGAAGCAGAGCTGAGCAGAGTCTTAGAGAAATGACTGAACAAAAACCATGTTGAAGCAACGACTTCAGGCTGACTGCAACAAAAACTGAGCTGACACAGGATACTGGCAGAGACTGAGCAGGAGTAGACACTACGGACCGGCAACGAGAGCAGAATGAGGTGAGTCTTAAATAAGGGTGGAACCAGGTGGGAGCAGTTGGAGGTTGATTGCAGCCTGACAGGTGGAACCAATCAGGCTGCGCAGGAAAGAGAGAGAGGGAGAGAGACTCAGCATGCAGCCTACAAGCTGCATCCTGACAGTACCCCCCCCCCCCAAGGCCGGACACCGGACGGCCCAGAATCTCCATGCTGGGTGGGTGGAGGGGGCCCAGGAAGGCGGGCAAGAGTCAAAACTGAAATACTGAGGGACCAAAGAGCCAGCAAACAGAGGACCAGAGAATCTAGGGAACCAAAAGGTCAAGAACACGTAGGACCAGAGACTAGAGAACATTAGGGACCTAAGGATAGAGAACACTGGGGAATCAAAGGGCCAGAAAACACGGAGGAACCAAAAAGGGCTAGAGAACACGGGGAACCAAAAGGGCTAGAAAACACGAGGAACCAAAGGGCTAGAAAAAACGAGGAACCAAAGGGCTAGAAAACACGAGGAACCAAAGGGCTAGAAAACACGAGGAACCAAAGGGTCAGAAAACACGAGGAACCAAAGGGCCAGAAAACACGAGGACCCAAAAAGGTTAGAGAACACAGACGTGCCAGAGCACAACCAGGGCGCGGCACGTCAGTGAAAGGTACGGGCGCTACACAGCGCCAAAGGGAAGGAACGGGCGCACACAACGCCAAGGGAAGGAACGGGCGCACACAACGCCAAGGGAAGGAACGGGCGCACACAACGCCAAAGGGAAGAAACGGGCGTACACAACGCCAAAGGGAAGAAACGGGCGTACACAACGCCAAAGGGAAGAAACGGGCGCACACAACGCCAAAGGGAAGGAACGGGCGCACACAACGCCAAAGGGAAGGAACGGGCGCACACAACGCCAGAGGGAAAGAACAGGCGGACTGATCTGCTAGGGCTCAACAGCGTATGGAAACGCTGGAGCACAACTAGCGTACAGAAACGCCAAGGGGAAAGAACGGGCGTACGAAAACGCCAAGGGGAAAGAACGGGCGTACGGGAACGCCAGGGGAAAGGAACGGACGTATTGAAACCCTAGGGCTCAACAGCGTACGAAAACGCTGGAGCACTACTAGTGAAACGAAATGCCAGGTACTCGCCGGGGCGTGAGGGAAACGCCGGGGCGCAAGGGAAGAGATCGCCGGGGCATGAGGGAAACGCCGGGGCGCAAGGGAAAGATTGCCGAGGCGTGAGAAAAAACGCCAAGACGCAAGAGAAGAGATCGCCGGGACGTGAGGGAAACGCCGGGGCGCAAGGGAAGAGATCGCCGGGGCATGAGGGAAACGCCGGGGCGCAAGGGAAAGATTGCCGAGGCGTGAGAAAAAACGCCAAGACGCAAGAGAAGAGATCGCCGGGACGTGAGGGAAACGCCGGGGCGCAAGGGAAGAGATTGCCGGGGCGTGAGGTAAACGCCGAGACGCAAGAGAAGAGATCGCCGAGGCGTGAGGGAAACGCCGGGGCGCAAGGGTAGAGATCGCCGGGGCGTGAGGTAAACGCCGAGACGCAAGGGAAAGGTTGCCGGGGCGTGAGGTAAACGCCGAGACGCAAGGGAAAGGTTGCCGGGGCGTGAGGTAAACGCCGAGACGCAAGGGAAAGGTTGCCGGGGCGTGAGGTAAACGCCGAGGCGGAACGGGCGCACGACAGCGCCAAGGGGAAGGTACGGGCGTATGAAAACGCCAAGAGGAAAGGAACGGGCGCTTCACAGCGCCAGGGGAAAGACAGACGTACGGGAACATTAGAGAGGCAAGACAGGCGTACTGATACGCTAGGGCTCAACGGCGTACGGAAACGCTGGAGCACAACTAGCGTACAGAAAAGCCAGGGGAGAGGACGGGCGTATGGAAACGCCAGGGGAAAGTACAGGCGGACCATAACACCAGGGCTCAACAGCGTATGAAACGCTGGAGCACAACTGGTGTAGGGTAACGCCTGGGGAAAGAACTGGCGTATGGAAACGTCAGGGGAAACAAGAACGGTGGGCGTCCTAACACGCCAGGGAACATGAACGAAGGGCGTCCTAACACGCCAGGGAACACGAACGGAGGGCGTCCTAACACGCCAGGGAACACGAACGGAGGGCGTCCTAACACGCCAGGGAACACGAACGGAGGGCGTCCTAACACGCCAGGGCACAGGGAGTGCGCCGAGCAGCAACTGGCCGCGCACGCCGGAGGGCTCTGGCGGCGGCTTGCATGCGCTGGGCAGCGACAGGCTGGCGCTCCAGAGGGCTCAGCCGGCGACTACAAGCGCCGGAGGGCTCTGGCAGCGCCTAAACACAGAGGAAGACAAGAGGACGCCAGGGATACAAGACTAAGACAGGGACTACCAGACTAAGACAGGGACTACTAGACTAAGACAGGGGCTACAAGACTAAGACAGGGGCTACAAGACTAAGACAGGGGCTACAAGACTAAGACAGGGGCTACAAGACTAAGACAGGGGCTACAAGACTAAGACAGGACTTGAGAGGAACTGCAGGGGCTAGCCAGGGAAAACAAAACAAAACCAGAGAACTAGGAGGGGAACCGAAACCTAGAGCTAAACTATAAACAAAGCAAACAGGGGGACGAGGGCAGGTTCAGCTAAACTAATTAAAAAAAACTAGATAACTAAAGCTAGAAATAAGAACACGAGAAAAACAGGAAATCTGTGGTGAAAACTAAAATTCTGAACCAAAATTCGAAAGCCTAAGGGCAAACCTAGAACAAATAAACAGAACTGAAAAGAAATAAAACCAAAAGCAAAACAAAAACTCAAGTAAGTTAAGCAGAACTTGAACTCAAAACAAGTCGAAACTAAAAATCACTCTAAGAAATCTCAGGTACACAGGACTAAAACTAGAAAATCAAAACAAAACCAAGAATCTAGGAAGAGAACCCAAAAACCAGAGAGAAACTATAAAACAAAACCGGGAGACAAAGACAAAATACTGGTAACTAATGTAAAACTAGATCACTAACCTACAAATAACAAGTAAACACCGGGAAACTAGGGTAAAAACTAAAATTCTAAAGCTAAACCCGGAGACTAAAAGCTAACCTAGAACAGAACTGGAAAAACCAAAGCAAAATGGAAACTCAAATACTCTAAAGAAAACGAAAAACTCCTAAATAAGTCAAAAACAAAAAATCCTAGGTAAACCAAAACTAAGGTTTAAGCCTAAATAAATTAACAGAAAGCAGAAACAAATCTTCTAAATAAGTAAAGAATATACAAGAGGCAAGACTAGAACTAAAGCGGGACTTGTACACAAAAAAAACCGAAACTAAAGAACTCTAAGAAATCTAAGGGGTACTGAAAAAACTAAGGAACGTTAAGTAACTCAAAACACAAGGACCCAAAAAATAATTCAAAACAAACACTAGAAAACGCTGGGCGACAGGAAGTGACGCTAGGCTACGTCCGAGGTGGGCCGCACGGGAAGCGAACCCGGAAACACAGTCAGAGGTGGACGTAGCAACACAGCGAGCCAAACTAGACGGACCACGGGCGGGGCATCCATGAAGTCCCCGAGCAGAGGTGGAGCAGACCCTGCCAACTTCTGCACCAAGCTCTGTGCGTGCTCGGGTTCATCCTTTTGGCCGGTCCATAATTGTCATGATTTGTCTTTGGATGAACCCGGACACAGCACGCACACACAGAACTAGTTCTTAAAGTGAGTTTTATTGAACTGGATGGAAGGTGAATGACGAGAGGAACCAGAGTCTTTTATGGACGGAGATGAAGGGTGCAGAAGTTGGCCGGCAGGAGGATCGCAGAGAGACTGACCGGGAGGAACTCTGGAGCGGAGAACTTGAGAACATGGAACTGCAGCGGGAACTTGAGAACGTGGAAACAGCCCAGGAACTTGAGAACGTGGAAACAGCTCAGGAACTTGAGAACGTGGAAACGGCTGCAGGAACTTGAGAACGTGGAAACAGCTCAGGAACTTGAGAACGTGGAAACAGCTGCAGGAACTTGAGAATGTGGAACTGCAGCAAGAACTTGAGAACGTGGAAACAGCTCAGGAACTTGAGAACATGGAAACAGCTCAGGAACTTGAGAACGTGGAAACAGCTGCAGGAACTTGAGAACGTGGAACTGCAGCAGGAACTTGAGAACGTGGAAACAGCTCAGGAACTTGAGAACGTGGAAACGGCTCAGGAACTAGAGAACGTGGAACTGCAGCAGGAACTGGAGAACGTGGAAACAGCTCCGGAACTGCAGAACATGAAACAGCTGCAGAGCTTGAGAATGTCCGATGAAGCAGAGCTTAGCAGAGTCTTAGAGAAATGACTGAACAAAAACCATGTTGAAGCAACGACTTCAGGCTGACTGCAACAAAAACTGAGCTGACACAGGATACTGGCAGAGACTGAGCAGGAGTAGACACTACGGACCGGCAACGAGAGCAGAATGAGGTGAGTCTTAAATAAGGGTGGAACCAGGTGGGAGCAGTTGGAGGTTGATTGCAGCCTGACAGGTGGAACCAATCAGGCTGCGCAGGAAAGAGAGAGAGGGAGAGAGACTCAGCATGCAGCCTACAAGCTGCATCCTGACATTAAGTTTCCTAAACATATGATGGATCAACATGTTCTCCTAAAATTCTAGCTCTCCTGTACCAAGACATCCAGACAGTTTCAGGACAGGGGCACATACAGTATGTGCAACTGATACATACTGCTATTTCTGTGATGACTTGCGGGACTTTAATTTTATTCTGCAGTTTTGTTGCTCTGCATTCCTTATTCTCCTAGTGTGTCATCATCCAATTATTTTCCCTTGTAGCATTTCTGGCCATTTTTTCTCTCAGTTCCTTGAGCTGAATGAGACACATTTGATTCTTGTTCCTGCCTGTTAGGTTTTCCCTTCGTGTCTCCTCCAATTCAAGTAAACAGTTGTGGTATTTCTATAAATGTTCTGGCATCCTCTTTGCTGAATTTGGGTCCTCCAACAACTCCACAATGCATTACAATTCCATTAAGTGTTCAGGTTCTTTGTAGGGAAGATTCCCTGAAGTTGGGACACTTTGGAAAGTTAGCGGTTCTCTTGCCAAACCAGACCTGAACATTATACATGGTCATTGAGCATATAAATGCAGTGACTGCTGGTCCAGTGAGCTATCCTTTTACCCCTTTGTTGGCCTGCAGCTCATTAAATAAGTCGGGCTCATAGTGCTGTACAACATCTAGCTGCCTGAACAAGTTTCTTCAGTTTCGGAACAGTACAGAAAAAGGCAATGCGCATAGATATGACTTGTATTGCTAAAGGAAGTTAGATGACCACATTCCAAGGTTGTCCAGCGTAGAAATGAAATATGATTTATTCATGCCAACATCGTTCCCAGATTTAGCTTTAGAGTTGATAATAATGTAACTCAGCGTATTAGTTGTTTTTCTCAATAAAAAGAAGCGGGCTTTAACCTTAGCGTTTCAGCACATTTTTTAAAGGGCATCAATCATTTTTGCAATTTTTCTTTTAAAGCTGTATTCTGGCTTGTAGCATAATGGGCTCGACACATGGGGAGTAACAAACAAAAGCAACTAATGGCTTTCGTCACCGTAGTGGTGAAGACACAACACACGGGATGCAACAGCGACGGCAGCCTTTCATATCACGCTTTTGGTTTGCGTGTTTCCTATAAACTTTATTGGTTATGGAACTGGAGGGCTTTTTCTATTATAAAAGCAGTCCATTACTGACAAGGATGAAGAATCAAAAGATATTTCTGGAATTGACTGAAATCTTGCTTTTATGTCTACTCTACAAGAGAAAAAACAACAACCGGGTTCATCTTGTCACAGACAAGGAAACAGCATAGAAAATATCATAATTTTAAGGGCGTACCTCGTGGCTGATCCAGATAAATGGCTGTAGTGCCAATCGATAGTGACAAAAGCAACTTCAACTTTCTTGTGTTGCGTCGCAAGCCCCCGTGTGCACGTTCATATATAAAAGCTCAACATTTTGGCGCTCTCTAGGCTGGAGGAGGGAAGCCGATTGTCACCTTATCGCACAAGTTATATACTGTATATATATATATATATATATATATATATATATATATATATATATATATATATACGGTGACGATATAACCCATGTTCTTGTTTGACCAGTATGATGGCTAGACATTTCCATGACATATCCTTCAAGAATCTGTAAAATTTAGCCAAGGATGAACCAGACTTGTTGAGGTCTAAATTCACTCTCAGATGTTTTGCCTGATTTTGTTTGATCTTTTCATGATGTCACACAAGTGTTTGAGATGTTGCTGTTGTTAACTCAAATATGTTGAATAACCGTATTAGAAGCTTTTAAAGCAATGAAAGCATTACTTGGGCTTTCCCAAGGAGTTTTGATGCATAGAACACATAGTGCATGTAAACTTTTGAATTTAATCATAATAATAATAATAATAATAATACCGCCACAACAGGTCTAATACAAGAAACATAGTGCCAGAAAGTGGGGGAAATTGTATGGATCCATCCCAATTGCATATAATCATCTGTGTGTATAGAAATGTATTTAACAGATAGAACTTTAGATAATGATGAAGTCAATTCCTTGTAAGGGTTAAAAACTACTGATTTTACAGTGAGAACTTCCCCACTCGTTTCAGTGTAATGGCCCTGGAGGAAAATAGCAATTAATCACAAATTCATGATAGATGACATGCTGACGTTTTATCTCATTTACCTTAAGGCTGAGTGCAACGGAGATTACCTCTTCAGTCAGAGTTTAAGCAGGATCGTTTTACTCTACAACTCAATAGATTCTAAAGTAATTAATGAATTTGCGAGAGCACTATGAGACATGTGGTAGTGATTAGGGCCCGAAGAATCTGATAAGTGGAGTGCTAATGTTTGACAAACGCCCTTTTCGTCACACTCTCCATGTTGATGCGCTCAACGTCCAGTGAAAAAGGATTCGAGTCGGCAGAAGGCAGCGTGCTGAACAGGTGACAACGAAGCCTCGTCCCACCCGGCGACAACAAGCCAGGCTCAGTTTACTGTAGAAAGTCTCACAGCAGATGGTGTCCAAGGAAGTGAATTAGCTTTGAGTGGCCATGTCCACACACACACCAGATGGGGGAAGAAAAAAAGACAAAGAAAGTGGGGGAGAAAAACAATAACATAAAGGCGGAACAGCCAAGGTGAAGAGGAGGGCGGGGGTCTGGGTTAGTGGGGGCTTTGTTACTGCCTCATTAGTTTGTTTGCTTGTGTACGATTGTGCCTTTGTTTGACTGTTGCAGAACCTTGGCTGAGTTCAGGAGCCTGTCATCTGTGATTAAATGCGTCTAGTGAGTCACTTTCCATGCAGATTTAAAGCATCAAACTCTTTTTCAAGATAATGTCACATGCAGAGGCAAAGCTGGGAAAACATGCAAATTTGTGTTTTATTTTGTGGTTTAAAAGAAGGGGGTGTCACTTGCAACATATGTGAAAGAAGTTGCCTAAACTACTGAAAAAAGAAGTGAGAAAACAAAGCCTGTCTAGCCCATAAATTGGCACCCAACATGTTTCTAATTTCTCTCCTTTTGGTGCAGTTCCAGAAACTCTCTTGTCCTTTGAGGCTAGTTGGTCTGTAATGGAGCTCTGACACTTGATAGGTACACACAATATGGGTGACAAATCACTCTTTCAAAAACAGAAATTACTTGTGCAATTTGTGTTGAAGCTGGAAGGGAAAGAGCCAAGCCCTGGTCCAAGTAATCTCCCAGTGTCAGCGGTTCAAGACTGGGCCCTGGAATTTTAATAAGTTGGGGGGAAAAGGGCAACACAACTTAAATGCCACACAGATGTGGCCTATCGGTGATGCAATCTTACAAGGAAATGAGTTGTAGCGCTCTCTAGCACATTACTTTGTTGGGAGCTGCGAGTGGAAATGTCAAAATAAAGATGTGCTGATACCTGATGCTGAAAGTGTCCCGCACTCTCTCTCGTTTTTCCATCTCCTCTATCCCTGCCTCTCCACAGCCCATCTGGCTGTGATTATTAGCTGTGGCCTAATTCAGGAGCGTGTCCCTTTTCACACCAGCAGTCTGTTGTTTCGCTCATCCTTTTCTAGTTTTGTCCTTTTGTCACCTCTTGCTCGGAGTTTTATATTCTCTTTCAGTTTTAGCGTCTTCTTGCCTCAGTGCTCCTGCATCTGTCACTGGTCGAGCAGCGAGTCTGAGTGGCATTCTGCCAGTGCTGACAGCTGGCAGAGAGAAAGACGGAGAAATAAATATGTGGTGGAGGAGAAAGGGCAGAAAGAAAGGGGAGGGTGAGGAGCGAGGGGTCAATAAATATCAGTTCGAGTCAGAAATTCTAATATCAACTTCATGACGGCACGTAGCATTGCAGAAGTTATACAGGAAATCAATAACAGGGTTGGTCGGTGACAACAAAAAGCAGTCCAATATTAATAAGAAAAAATCTTGGTGGAAGGGCTCTTTTTACCTTTCAACTTTGATTCTCTTCATTTGCCTTCTTCAGAAATCCTTCTTTGTTTTTGGTCACATCGACAGCGATTTAAAGTTGCTTTCAGCCCCTTTGCCTCCTTTCCTGTTTTTTTTTTCTTCAGAAAAACCCTGTCACAATCTGACTTTCATTCTGTTTTGTTGCTATGGTGTTAAGTTCTGTATCATTGGGTTTGTTTTGTGTTTTCTCTTCTGTCTAGTGATAATTTAGCTAATATTTGAGTTTTCACATGTTTATCTTGTTCTCACCTGTTCCTTTATAGTATATATCAAGTCTCTGTCATTGCTACCTATTCCCTTTTGTGCCTCAGTTCATGTCACCCCACAAATGCAGCTCATTCAGTTAATTAGACTCAACTGTTCAGCAATATTCCCTCCTCATAGCAAATAAAGCATCTCAGACCTTGTAAACACATCTTTGTAAAAATGAATATCTTCCACGCATTGTTTTTAAAAATAATATCGTACACACGGGATAGTGTTTAGAAAGGTTTGTATCCACAACCACCCACAGATACTCCACTGAGCGTTGATCTAAGCATGCCAAACGCATAGGGGGCAGCCTACTGCAAAGCTAAAACCTATATCAGCCAATCAGAATCCTTCAAAACAACGGCAGTTGGATAGTTTGTGTCTGTATTGGAAGAGAGGGATTGTGTAAAACAGCTGACCTCCAAGCGATCTTTCTCCTTTGCAACTCAATGTATTGGAGAATCTTGGCTTGTAAAAATAAACAAGCAAAAAGTATCTGAACCAGCTGTAATGTTTATAACGTTCCCGTAATGACTCCCTGTGCTGCTCCGGCAATCAAGGTTCAATTGCTGTGAGTTGCTGCAGCTGGGAGAAGCACTATATATCCCCGGATCTCCCAGTGGTAGGGTGACCAGACATCCCCGATTTATGGGGACATTCCCCGTTTTGTATGACCTGTCCCCGGCAAAAGCTGTCCCCGGAAATGTCTCCGATTTCAGCGCATCATGATGGAGTGAAAAGGTTTAGCGCAACAAGAGGTATTTACCCGGTCCTGCCGCTGTCCGGACGCAGTAGAAGATCTGAGCCATACGCATCTTCCCCGCCCTGTCGGCGTTGCAGATCATGTAAAACAAACCAACCCCCAAACAGAGGCGTTGTCACCAGCCCCACCCCCCTCATCCAAATCAGAGATGTCCCTGGTTTTCATTAGCGGAATCTGGTCTTTGCCCAGTGGTTAACCGCCAGATTCTTGAAAGCTATTTTGTGAGTAGACCATCCAGCATTGCTTGTTTTGTCTCGTTCCTGTTTTCTCTTGCCTGCCTTGCCCCTGTCTGATTCTCCTGTTGGTTTCTGTATTTCTAGACATCAATCTCCTTCCTTGCCTCTCGACCAAGTCTGCCTTTCTCTGCCCCTGTCTGGATTCTCCTACCTATCATTAATGACCAAGCCTGGACCTTGGACTAGTCGCCGGTGTGTGTGCCTCCTATTGCCGATTCTCTCACCTGGATCCCAGATCCTCCTCTCGCCTAGTCCTTCTGGAAAAATCTGCCCCGTGGACTGTCTGCCTGTGCATGACCCCCGAACTGACTACTACTTACCTGCTAGTCTAGCCACGTTGTGATTTGGATCAGTCAGTGAGTGATCCAAATCATCCAGAGGGAGTCGCTGGCATCAATCATCAGAGCCAGTGCAACCTCCCAGCATCTGAGAAGGTTAGTGAGTTGTTCTCAGCCACTGACCCTGCTCTTCTTCCCACAGTAGCTGTTTCCATCCAATTATAATGCGAACTTTGAGTGAACTTTAAAAATATTGCAAAAAAGAAAATGCGCATCAGACGTGTTTCCATTTCCTGGTTTGTAGCAAATTAAACAGGAGACGCACAACGTAATGTCATCATACAATAACGTTGGCTATAATAAACAGGAAGTAGATGTTGCTAACTAGCACGGACCACGGCTCCGTAATGGAGCGAAGCCTTAATGAATGTGCAGAGTTTTTTTTTTGTTTTTTTTTTTTGTTTACGGATGAAACTTAGAAATGTTTGCGTCTAGTTGTCGGCGCACATGCACTTATTGTTGCTTCCAGACCTGTTTTCGAGGGTTATGGGAATATCTGAGAAGACGCTGGCAACAGAAACAGCTGATCACTCATGTGAGGTAAACACCAAAACTGATTCGGCAAATGTGTTTCCATCGTTTCTTTAGCACATTTACTGTTTTTCGGAAAAAAAACACCACCTCAAGCAAGCCTAAGTACTTTTTTTTACAAAATTTGGTGAGTTCATTTGAATTTTGCCGTTACCATCAACCCCTTGTCATGCAATATTTCAAAATGCACATTAAAAAAGTTGATTGAAATGCAACTAGTGATTGCAGTGGGAGCCCTGATCGGTTCATGTTCCAGCAACACCAGTTTATGATCAATAAACTCCTTTAAACATGCATTTACTTTGAAGTCTCGATACCGAAGTCAAGACAGGAAATGCTGAGTGGTTGCCAGAGTAACATCAGTTGGAAATGGACAATTGGAGATGCCATAGATTTTTTAGCTGTGAATTTGTCCAGTTTAACATTGAGATCATTTAGACACGTATTGTAAACATTCGATAACAGCACCAATGTAAAGATCAGTACCTCTCTGATAGCATTCGTTTTTCCACCACTGCATGACCAAGTCTATAGCAACGGGCACACATGTGACGTTAGTGGCACATTATTTGAAGCAGATTTTGATGTGCAGGACACTAAAGGTCTGATTTTATCATGACTACCAGCCTCTGTTTTGTTGTATTTTGGGCTGGCTGCTCTGATCCACTCATTAACACAATCTGCTACACCTGCTGCAGCTCTAATTACCTGAGAGTGTTTGCACCTGGGACTCTGCCTTTATGTAAGTGCCTCTCACAGCCAGCCTCTGCCAGATTGTCTTCTAGCCTTGTGAGTTGATAGCCAGCATTCTTTTCTGCATTGCCTGTTTTATTGGATTTTTCCTGTCTCACTGGATACCTCATCGGCTTTCTGATTCTGGTCACCACTTGGACTGTCTCTTTATTGTTTTTTTAGTTTTGCCTTGTCCGCCGGACTGTTCTGGAGCCTGTTCAGCCATCATCTCCTGTCAACCATCTTCTGCCTGTTCTACCTGCTATTTCCACATTTTGCTTATTTACAATAAACTTTTAAAATGCAACACCGTATTTGGTTTGAATATTGGGTTCCCTGCAGATCTCGGCATCAGTTTTACCATGTACACATGCAACACAAAAACAGCGTTTTCTCAAATCTCCATTTTGGTCGGAGTTTTCAGAAATAAACGTCTTTTGTGACCGAAGCACTTATAAATATATTTGTTTTCCAAGATATCCGGCTACATGTGGACAAGGCCTCAGTTGGCAACAGTGGTGCCGCCTACAAAAGAGGTTGAGACACGTCAGGCGAGAAAATTTTCAAAATGAGAGTATACTTGCAACATGGACTATTCCAAAACAACAATGTAAAAAAAAATCAACTTTTTACATACAAAGAAGGTTTGATTTCTTCTGATGCCGAAAAAAGATGGGTTTGTCCAGTGCTACAGCATGTCCTGTCAGTTTCACATAAAAATGTCCCATGACACACTGCTTGTTTTGGTGCCCTGCTGAAAGACAAACCACAGCTGACCCTACTGGGCTTCCAGCACTTTAGGGTGGTCTGCAGTAGAGTATCAAGTTAAACACAATTTTAACAAGCCATGCTTTGATGCTCTAATGTGTTTGCATTGGCTAATATCACAAAGACAGAGTTGGTATTAAATTTTAACAAGTGTGAGAAATAAAACCCCACTTCATACAAACTTGTGGCTCTGTGAATCGAAAGGCTCAGCATGCCAGCCCTTCAAAGGCGTCAGATTAGCAAATCGCCCACACTCCTGATGCAGCATCATCATTCTTGTGTTACTGTTTAATCCTTGGTGCAATGTAAAACTAAAAGGCTGGGTGACCCATCTTATATCTTCTGGGTGTTTACTTGGCAGCAGTGGTAAAACAACAGTGCTGTGTTTTTAATATATACATACTGATATACGAGAAACCCCAGTGGAAAAATATTCCTGTATTTTCCATGCTGGAAGCTCAGGAATCACTGGGGTCCTTCCTGTAACAACAGAGAAGAGGACTGAAGAGAGGATTTTAGAGCAGAGAAAAAACCCAAAACAAAGCAATCTGGTGATGAGGAAGGCTTGTTTCACTTTTTGACACTGTTGGATGGCAGAATGTGTTACAGTGAAAATAAATGAGCTGCTTGGAAGGAATAAAATAGATTTATTAGAAAGATAGCTGACGCTAAATAGTCCAGGCTTGGCTCTATTACTGTACATCTTCTGCAATGACTTAAACCATCGGAGAAATTAAGCTTTTACCCTGAGCAGAATACAAAATGGTTTCCTCACATTTAGGAATGAACTGGCCCCACTAAGTCTGATTAAATGGTGGGGGAGTTGGGTTGGGAGAGAGTAAAGGGGTTGGGGGAGGCAGAGGAACGGAGTAAATCTCCAATTTTCCATCTGGAGAATGTATGTCAGTGGGCTGCGCTATCTGCCTGCTCCACGTCTCACTTTCTCAGCCTGATTCGTTGCAGCGAAGTACAGTAGTGTGTTGCCAGTGAGGCCAATTTATATTCAGAGAGCACGCTCTGCACTGTTGCAAACGACACTTTGCCATTGACTGGTTAATGGATGGATTGAAGTGCTGTGTCTAGGCTGATCATACTTGCTTTATTAAAGCTGCTCTACTGGAGGAGTTATTTTCTGGACTTTAGAAATAGAAACGGAGCATGTACAAAGTTAATAACATATACCTCAAGAAACAGACTATATCACGATTTCTAGTGTTTTCCCCATGCATGAATTTCACTGAATGAGTTCAGCTTTCTTCCTGCCATCCTTGACTTGCAAACTCAGCACCAAGCCTGAACAACTGAACACAGCTCATGTTTTCACTCTGCCTCCTTCATGTAATCTTATTTTTAGAACGGTTTCTTACTTTATTCTCCTCCTTTGCAAGTAAAATGCAGCTCAGATGTCTGAACATTGTCCTGGCAAGTCTTGAGCTGAATCCATTCTAGTATAACCAAGATCCCTAGATTTAATACGTGAATTTCTGCTTAAATGTCAAAACAGGATATGATGAAAAATGTCAACTGTAAGAAAAGAGTTGTAATTTCTAACGGCCTGAAGATGCCACGTTCATCTGTTCTAACAAGTATACACAAGTATAAGCACCATGGGACTGTGCAGCCAACATGCCGCTCAGGAAGGAGAAGGATTTTGTGTCCCTGAGATGAAAGTGTTTTGGTCCGAAACGTGCATAGCAACACAAGAACAAAAGCTGAAGGCCTTGTGAAGATGCTGGCTGGAGCTGATAACAGTGTGTCATTATCCACAATGAAACGAGTACTGTACCAACATGGGCTGAAAGGCCACTCTGCCGGGAAGAAGCCATTACTCCAAGAGAAACTTAAAAGCCAGATTACAGTTTGCATATGCACACAGGGACAAGGAAGTTAATTTTTGGAGACATGTCCTGATGTCTGACGAAACTAAAATTGAACCGTTTGTCCATAATGACCATTGTTACATTTGGAAGAAGCTTTCAAGCCTGGTACCACCACCCCAACTGTAAAATACAAGGATGGCAGCATCATGTTGTGGGGTTGTTTCTCTGCATGAGGAACTGGTGCAATTCACAAAATATATGGCATCTTGAGAAAATATCATGTGGAAATTCTGAAGCAACATCTCAACATATCAGCAACAAAGCTGAAGTTTGGGCGGAAATGGGCAATGATCCAAAGAATACAGCCAAGCTGGTTACAACGTGACTTAAGGATAACAAAATCGATGTTCTGGAGTGACCATCACAAAGCCCTGATCTCAGTTCTATTAAAAATGTATGGACAGAGCTGAAAAGGTGTGTGCAAGTAAGATGGCCTACAAAATTGGCTCAGTTACACCAGTTCTGTCAGGAGGAAAGGGTCAAAGCTCCTGAAAACTTTTTTGAGAAGCTTGTGGAAGAAAATCCTAAACGTTTGATCCTAGCCATACAGTTTAAAGCCAAGTGTACCAAGCAGTAAAAAAAATGTACGCAAACTTCTGACCTTCAAGAAAGTAATAAAACAATGTTTTAAAAAAGCTATCACTCATCATTCTGGCATTTAGAAATAATGTTGGTAATCCAACAGATTTCATGTCTGACAGTGAGGAAAAAAAGCGTATGCGTCTTTTTATATAGTGTATGTAAACTTCTGGTCTCAACTGTATGCATCTCACACGTTCCATATTTTCATTCACAAAACAAACTCCAAACCTGCATTTGTTGTGCTGGGTATGTGTCCTCTTTTCAGAAGGTGCAGAACTCGTGTCAGGCGAGCTTGGCTTTGGCCGAGTGCTGTAGTCACACCTGATTATTATCAGGTAATCTACCTCAAGTTATTTAATGAGCTCTCCGACGACCCTTTGATGGTAAACCAATAATGGTGTTGAGTCATGCCAAACTAAGGTTTCCTCAAGAATCGTTGAGTTCTACTCATGTTTATTGTCTCTGTGCGCTTTACAAATCCGAGCAAATGCTCACGTGACTATATCTGCTAAAGTAATTGCCTTACCTGCCGCTCCCGTTACTAGCCTCTCACCCTCTGTAAACTCCTCTGGAACCACCATAAGCCTCCTTGATCATTACGATCAGGTCCGTTCCCCTCAACTTCTCTGCATACCCGCTCTCCAACTGACCAATCCGGAATAATACTGAATGACTGAGGGCAGAGGATGAGTGGCAGAATGCCGACAGGTCAGATCATGACACAGAACAATCTTTGCCTACAGAGACAGTAAGAAAATTCAAACCTACATTTCCCAACATCATTACCTTCAATCACTTACGTGTAGTAATCTTTGCCCTTCCTTTTCCAGATACCCCATACGTACGTACTTCTGTTAATATTGTAAATAAACACGAAAGGCTTTATTTGCTAACAAATTGAGAAAAAGGAAAGCATAAAACACCAAAATAACAACTAATACACCAGCAGGAAGTGATAATATTTCATAAAAAGTTTGTATGCAACCAGAGTGAGCTACTGACGTATAACTAAATAAAAGTCAAATAATGTGGCTATGCACCTTTAAGAGTGGAAAACCCACAAGGCCTCATGACGGAAATTACTTTGGTGATTTGGTTTTGACCATGTGACTGCAGAAGTTTCACCGCCCTCCACAGTATAACTAATGCTTTGTTGTAAGGTGAACTTCCTTAAATGCGGTGGCATAAGGAGAATTCCCTATAAAATCTGAGAATGTCATTTCAGTGCATTGAATATTGGCTTTGAAATGCATTTATGATGCCTTTTCTTTTGAACTGGGAAGTTGTTTTTTTATTATTCACAGGTAAATTTGAAATAAAGTGGCCCTCAGAAAAAGTCCAAATCCTTCCAGAGAAGACAGAATCTCAATTCTAACAATAAACCATGAAATATTGTATTGTCTTTTGAAAGTTTGATTTTGGTTCTTTTACGGTATAAATTGGTTTCACATGGTAGGCCTACTAGTTAACTTCTATCTCTGAACATGGAAATAATTTTCAATGACTAATTTGCTTAGAGAGGAAAATAATTTTCCATTTGTCTATAGTGTTTCTTAAAACTCATAGCAAAAAATCTGAAATGTTTAAATGTGCCCCTGTAAAGGCAAAGGTACCACTATGCCTTAAAGGGCTCTTAAACATGAAGGCCGCAATTAGCTGTCAGAAACTAAATCCTGGAAAGCACAACATATTTGAAACCATAGACCCTAGATCTGGCAGAAATGTGCATATTCTCTTGTACAACAAATTGTGTTTATAGACCTGGGATGTTGGCAGACCATGGGCTGTTAAAAAACACAATGTCTTTTACATGGGTTTTGGTGTCTTATTTAACCTCAGTTACAAGCAAGGTAAGGAGAACAATCAACCACCACTTATGATTGATTTTTATGACATGTTTGGGAGCTCTTATACGCCTCATAGTGTAATGATTACAAGTACGAACCCGACATTAAACCCGGACACAGAGCTACGTTTTAAAAGGTTTATTGAACGGGATGAGTTGTGGCAGGTGAGGCAGGACAGCAGAACCAGACTGACCAGGCGTCGCAGGCAGTGACAGGCCAAACCAACGATGAAGGAAGGGCCTGACCAGAACAGGCGATGTGGACCGAGGAACCACCAGAACGGGCAGAGCGAGCGGCTGGAACTCAGAGGGAAACAGGCAGACTTGTGCAGGACGCAGACACGGGTAACTTTCATCAGTGAGGGCTGAAAACACATACGAAGCAGAAGAGTCCAGCTGGCTGAGCACACAGCAACTGGTAGTGGCAACGCCCATGCGACAAGACGAGACGATCTGGCAAGGATGAGCTGAGGCGGGTATATATAGACATGAACAGGTGAGCAGACTTGGCAGTAATCAATGGCAGCAGGTGGAGCTAATTGACTGGTGACTGAGGAGTGGACTGAGGTGGTGACAGATGGCTGTTGGCTGAGGGGAGTGGAAACTAATTAGTCCAGAAAAGTCCAAAACAAAGCAAACAAAAACCTAAATCATGACACCTAGATCCACATGTTCTCTCTTTTTTAACCTGAACAGAGAGCCTCTGAAAAGTGAGAATCCAGGAAGTAACAAACACTTCAATGGTTTATTATATCAGAGTCATATAAACATTATTTTACAAACAAGCTCTTTCTACAAGAATGCTTGAGAAAAATCTAATGTACAGCGCAGTCAGAGAGGAGTCTTTCTGCCTTTATCGCATCCTACAGTAGCATGGCTTCAGAGATGGGACGCCACTCCTCATTAACTTTAATCATCCTGCAGTCTGCCTGATCGATAAGACCCTGGGATGCATTTCCAAAACAGTTAATGATTTTTAAAACTTTTTAGATCATCAGCACAATTTGGGGAAACACAATTATGCCCACAAACTCTTTAAATGGAATTATAGCCTTAATGAAGATAATGTTGAGCTCACAAAGTCTAACCCTGAGCAAAAGATCAGAGACGCTTTTATGCAAAGGGGCCACCTCTGCACGTTTTCTCAGCGTCAGCCTACATACATTTGCTTCTCTGGTTTCTGTGTGAGCGCAGCTTAAGAAGAGTGAAAAGTTGCGACTCCAGTGCCAACAGCTGCAAGGGAAGTCAGAGGGTGTTTGCGGGTTCAGCGCTTGTCAGGGGTGTGTTTGTGCACTGAATGTGTGTGAATGTGCATGGGCTCTTCCTCTGCTGCTCTGCTGGGGCTGTTCTATTTCCTGGTTGCAGGTGCTGTGATGAGATCACTTCCTGGCAGCTCCCCCCGCTGTGTTTGTATCCATGTGCTCCAGCCTTTTCCTGTCAGCAAGGAAGAGGAAAATATAGGAGACAGGATGAGCATCCCGGTCAGGAGTGGTCACTGAAGGTTAGGAGAGGTGGAGGGATGGTGTGATGACCCTGGGAATGAAGGAAAGGACCACAGACACCCAAAAAATGCATTTTGTTTACTCTTTGCTTTAGAGGAACTAGACCTACTTGTGGTCTTTTAAAGTGATCTTGTTTTTCAACACACTTTATTGATGTGTTTAAGCATTTTTTGTGGGACATTGGCCTCATGTTCACTTTTTCTCTTGCACCTGACAATGGCAGCATTTCAGACAGTGTTTAGTTGATTAGGAGCCATTGTATGAAAGATCCATAGGTCAGAGATGGTTAAAACAACTAAAATGATTATGTTCAAGGGTGTAAATTTATTATTCAAACTTTTACTTAACCAAATGAAAGACCCATTGAGATCAGCACTTTTTTCACAAGAGTGACCTGGCCAAGAAAGGCAGCAGCACATGTTATAGTGGACAGGACAGACATAAAAAACAACCTTTAAAATACATAAAGTGCGAGCAATTTGACAAATAAAATGCAGGAGTTATTGTTACAGTGACTATATGAAATTTAAAGCAGTGATAATTTAAGATTCAAAACACAGGCAAAGTTTAAAAGATTTCATAAGACATAGCAGAAAGCTTGCAGTGAAACCATCGCTGTCAGTTTCAATTCAGATTGGAGGGAATTCCAAGCAGAGGGGGCAGAAAATCTGAAAACTTTCCTTCCCCTTTCAGTTCAAACATGTGGAGCAGGGAAATACAAAACGGTATTTTATTATAAAGCATAACAGCTTTCAACTCTCCAAAGAAAAGTGCATAAATAGCAGAGGTGGAAAGTAACGAAATACATTTACTCAAGTTACTGTATTGAGTAGGTTTTTTGTGTATTTTGTATTTTTCAAGTAGTTTTTAAAATCGGTAATTTAAATTTTACTTGATTACGTTTTGAGTGAAGTATTGTATTTCGTTACATTACAAATCCCATCCGTTACTGAGTAAAAAAAAAACTTTGGAAAACCGAAAGGAAGACAAAACATTGCGCCCGGAACCACTACAGTGAGTGACGTGATCAGCATGTAGAGCTAGGCTACCAGGCGCCAAGTCTTTCTGTACTCCTCACCAGTTGGTGGCGGTAATGCACACCGGAAAGCTGTTTGCCAACCACCAATAAACTCTATAAGAAGAAGAAGTCTTTCTGTAGGAGATTGGGAACGAGATGGAGGTGGATCAGGAGAGCGACGACGGTTCAGAGAACGTTTCACTAGAAATGCTAGCTGAAACATTGAATTCTGCTGCCCAAAACGGCAAAAATCCTTGGCCACATTTGAAAGACTGCTTTTCATTTAAATTCAAGAGGGCCAACATCATCATGCAATTCCAGATGTGTCTGCCAAAGGTGACTGAACTGGCAGCATTCAATAACTCCACATCTAATCTGCGGAAGCATGTTTTGGTAAGTATTTAGTGCATTGGTACTTCAAACAAAGTTATTGTATTTTTTTTATAAATTTTTCTTTAAGTAAAAACAAAATAGGTATGGATTTACAGTATGACCCCCCTTGTCCTATTTTCACTCAATGGGAGAGATTTTCTTTGGTAATTTCTGGAGTCAAATACTTGATTGGGCCTTGATTTGCTTATTAATAACTGTTGTTTATGTTTAGAAGAAAAGAAGGATGGCCCCCACAACCAACAATTTATAGCACTTTCAATTTGATTGTTTGAAAAAGTTAAATGGGATGGTCTAAACTAAAATTGCACATTATACCTTTCTAAGGGTCTTAAATGTCATGTGTGACATGTGTTATCTTGTCATTACATGTGTATACATTTGTATAGATTTTTCTTTAATTAAAAACTAAATAGTTTTGGATTTATGACTCCTTGTCCTATTTTCAATAAATGGGAGAGATCCCCTGCCCCGTTCAACAGTTTTTTTTTAAATGTAACTAAGTAACTTTTACTTGAAATACATTTTAAATTAGCTACTTATTACTTTTACTTGAGTAATTTTTCAGATGGGTAATTTTACTTGTACTTGAGTAATATTTCATCCAAGTATTGGTACTTTTACTTGAGTATGATATTTTAGTACTTTTTCCACCTCTGATAAATAGGTAGAAACCAACACAATAAGAGCCTTTTAAACCAGAGTCCTCCAGTGTGTGTATATCGCCTTACATTCAAGGAAGGCTTGTCCACATTAGCACAGTTCACAGTGGTGGGTGAGGTGGCTACAACCAGGGATAAATCTCAGTGTAAGTAGTACTAACGAGTCAAGGACAGTAGGCAACTGGTTTAAGCACAAATACATATGTCACCATGATCAAGTACAGGCAGTAAAGTGGCTGTTATCAGAAGCTTCACAGCTCTAAGGGAGAAATTTTACTGGTCTCTGCAATAGAAACCAATCTTCACCCTTAATTTGAGATCAAATGTTTAGGTTGAACTTTAAAAGAAAGCTCTGCATCAAAAGTTATTCCCAAGTACTTGTGTTATTGACCAGCTTGAGAGTTTTACCATGGGCACTTTTAATCAAGGCTATGTTCTCAGAGGGATCCGATGAATTTTGAAAAAATAAAACATATCACATTTTTTTCAGCAAAACCAGTATCAATTGCTCCATATGGATCTGCACTGCATCAAAGGTGGACTGCAGACTATGTGGTGGAGCTTCAACAGCAGTAAATCACAGAATCATCTGCATAAAGACTGTTTTTTTTTCCAGTGTCCTGTCTAGCAATATGGCAATAGGAATTGATGTCTCAATGCCAGATAGAGCTCGACAGATTTTGCTTTTACAAGTGGAGCAAACAGCTTTCGCCATAGTGCTCCACTTGATTTATGCTTGTAAATAGCTTTATTATGATTCCTGCAAGGAGAATTTCAAATTATATGGACATGACAATGGGAGAGTAAAGGAGGAACAGAAAGTGAAAGAAAAGAAAAAAAAGAGTAGGGATGGGAAGGGATTTTATAATGTTTTGCACAGATGAAAAAAGTAGAGAGACTGTGAATAGGATCGGTCCTTAGACTAAGTCTTGAGGTACACCTTTTGTGAAAAAGGGTGACACCAACTCCAGCCATCTAAATGCCCTGTGTCCTACTTGCCAAATAATACTCAAAACCAAGAGATAGCTCATTTGGAGATGCCATTTTTTTAAATTTCTAACAGAAGAGAGTGATCCACAGCATCCAACGCCTTGGACACATTGTTTAAAATGTTTAGGGCAACAGTAGCAGTGCTGCTTCCTAAAATGTGACTGAAGAGGTTTTAGAATGTTTGATTCCCAATAGGCCTGCAATTATTCACAATTGAGGGTTTGCCTCCTTTTAGTGGAAGGACAAATATTAAAACCATTTAAAACCACCAAGACAGAGCAACAAAAGACCAAAGAAAAGCTAGTAAAGTCTGAAGAACAACTGAACAAGACAACCACACACACACACACACACATACATATATATATATATATATATATATATATATATATATATATATATATATATATATATATATATATATATATATATATATATATATATATATAAACCAGGGATGGCTGAAAACTTATGCACAGTTCTTTTTTTCCACATCGCACTTCTGATGCCTTTTCCAAGCCGTATTTTTGTAAGACATTAATACAATTGCTCTTTTAAGTATTGGGTCCAAAGGGAAATCCCATAATTTTTTTTCTGAAGTTTATCTTTATTTTGCAGCCCGTTGTTCCCATCTATGTTGGTTTCCCCTGCTACTCCAGTTTCCTCCTACAGTCCAAAGAAATGCATGTTACCTAGAATCGCAGAATGTCTCATAGTGTTACTTTAAGACTCTTTCTATGTCAGCAATAATATCTTGGACTGCTGAAGTGAACAACAGCTGACTGAAAATTACAATATGACTGGTTGATCAAAACACCTTCCAGAATTTTGGGCTTTAAACTGTAGCTATTGAGACCAGGAAGTATGAGAGCAGTGATGTTGTGACTCTTCAGAGACAAAAATAAACATTAAAAACACCCAAAGGGTTTTTCCCCAATAATTGCCAGAAATGTTTCAAAGTGTCTACAGGTAAGCCGTCAAGAAAAGAGATTTGTATTAAACTCCATTGTGAGCTTAATCATCTCATCTTTGCTGCATTTGTTGTAACTTGACCTTTTGGTACAGGAAGGCAACCATCTGCGTTTTCCATGTAATCAACCTCTCCAAGTTAAAAACAACTGTTGTTGGTGCATCCATGTCATTGAGCTTGGTAATGCAAGCTCAAACTAGAGCCCCTTTAGGTTTCGCCTAAAGAAAATAACTCCAGTCTTTTAACGTACTACATATCCTGCTGATCATCCAGATAGTTGGAAACAAGTATATTGCTGAAAGAAATATTTCATTTGAGCTTTCTCTACTTCCCACCGTTGAATAACAGATGGAGTTGCTGCTCAAACGAGCACAAAGATGATTGGTGTTTCACTTTCTTATCTTTTTTTCTGTACTCATGAGCTCCAACCATGGGTAATTTATTGAAATATTTTATTCATTATTTATTGAGCTGTGTGTTTCCGGGGCGAGCCTAAATGGGGCACACCTGACCGGAAATTGCGCACAATTTACCTTGCAGTTCAGAGATTTTATTTTGTGTTTTCCCCAAAGCTGATGTCTTTTACTTTGTCAGTGTGTCTCTGACTCATGACTTTCCCGGTCGGAACTACGAAACACAGTTGCGTTGAACTGCATGCGGCCTGACAGGCACGACACTGGCCCCATTCACTTCAACCAGATGTAATTGCTACATCTTCAAACGATCCATTTACCGTATCTGTTGTGTTTTGATTCAGGTGTGATGGAGCAGAGACATATCTAACATGTAGGACAGTGGTTCCTGAGGACCAAGGTTGAAGACCCTTGCGTAGAATACCTTCCAAATAAATAAGCTCTACCTAGAGACTGCAGTCAAGAAGTTCTTGTGTGCAATTTTAATCCTTTTTGACATTGTAGTTCTGGACATGAAGAAGATTTGTTTGAATTGCTTTGAGATAACACTGGCTGTTAAATGGTACTTTATATAAAAAACTGTATTGAATTAAAGGTGTGTGTCAAGCCTTCCCTGAATACTTTGAAATCTGCAACAAAATGCCACCGCTTCAAAGATAATTTTGAGCCTGTTTATGTTTGGCCTGTTTAATTAGGTGCCATTTTGTCACGTTGTACGCTAGCTAAAATCCAGTAACATCAAAATTAAGACCACTCTTCTTAAGCAACACTTGCAGATCCTTCTTATTTCTGACTGAAATTAGAGCTGCTCAAAAGAACATTTACCCCGTTTACACAACCCCTTTTTAACCGTGCCGAGACCAGTCCGAGCTCGGTAACCGAGATAACTATCGAGTGTAAATGGAACGCAAACTTAACTGAACCGAGCCAGACACAACCGAACTGCGCTAAATGCAGACCAGTTCCATGGGTGGGCCCAGCCCGGTTTTTCAGTAGCCCGGTTCTCAGATAACAAAAGCCCCATTTACACTACACCTAAAAACCGAGCCATGCCGAGACCAGTCCGAGCTTGGATCAGTTATCCAAGACAAGCCGACCCGTTTACACACAAAGCTTATCTCGGTTCCTTGGTTGCTCCTCGCCCCCTAGTGGCGATCCGCGGTACTACCGCTCTCTGGGATTGAAGGCGGTAGCAGCAAACAAAACAGCGCTGCGCCCGTAACATTCAGGAAGTTATGCTTGATATTGTGATATTTCGGTGTTTGCAGAGAGTCAGGGGAAGAAGGCAACCATTGGTGAATTTACTTGAGAAAGTTGGCTTTTTGGGAAGTGGATGAGAGAAACGAGCGTCTAATAAGGATTTACAGACGCAGGAAACAACGACAGACGCTGAGGTTCATTGCGCTGCTAAGCAGATTCATCTCTGGAAACCGTGTGGCATGGTAAGGAAGCTAGTATTATTATGAATGTCTGAAATTTGTCTGAATGGAGTGTGAATCGGGACGTGCAGCCAGACTGCCGGAAAACCCGCGGACAGTCAGCTGACTGTAAGGGCATGACGCGGTCTGCTCATGCGCTCTTTATCAAAAAACTGGGCCAGAAATAAAACCAGGCCGAGACCTACCCAAGAGCTGGTCTGCAGTTAGCGCGGTCCGGTTAGGTTTAGCGCGGTCTGGTTCAGTCTGCTGACCGTTTACACACAAGAGTTATCTCGGTTACCGAGCTCGGACTGGTCTCGGCTCGGTTTTTAGATGTAGTGTAAACGGGCCTATAGAGTGCATGAGCAGACCGCGTCATCTCCTTACAGCCAGCTGACATTTCAGACATTCATAAAAATACTAGCTTTCCTACCGTGACACACGGTTTCCAGTGATGATTCTGCTTAGCAGCGTGATGAACCTCAGCGTCTGTCGTTGTTTCCTGCATCTGTAAATCCTCATTAGACGTTCGTTTGTCTTATCCACTTAACAAAAGCCGACTCTGTCAAGTAAATTCACCAAAAGTTGACGTCTTCGCCTGACTCTCCGCAAACAACGAAATATAACCAAACATAACTTCCTTAATGTTACGGGCGCCGCCATTTTGATTTGCTTAATTTCCTCCTTCCATCCTAGAGAGCAGTAGTACGGCAGATCGTCACTAGGAGGCGAGGAAACCAAGGAACCGAGATAGCGTGATGTGTAAACGGTCGTCAGAACCAAGCTCGGCTTGGTTAACTGATCCAAGCTCGGTCCGAGCTCGGCATGGATCGGTTTAACAAGGGTAGTGTAAATGGGGCTATTATCTATAGCCAGCAGCATGCACCCCATTTTCCAAGCAATTAAGAGTCATGGTTTAACTCCATTATGCATAATCTCAGCATCTAGTTTTACCACAAAGGAAGAGGACATGGAAAAACAGCTGACCATTGCAATGATGAGGAAATCCAACCCTCATTGGAATGTCCATAAATGAGAGACGTGCTGCAACAACCCAGCCCACAGATAACGCAACCAGGATGACTACAGGTCAAAGGTCACATTGAGTACGTACCAAACCCCTCCGCTTTGCTTTCCGTCAGCTTCTCGAATGCTTCCCTTTATACCTTGTTGTCACACACACAAAGAATTCAGCCAGATGTTACTCACGTATGCTCCCACGTAGTCATACACGTCGTGCACACTAAATCATTCATCAGCAAACTCAACATACCGTGCAAACGACAAGTCCAGGCAGATGCGTCTCCCTGATGACATTTCCGTTATGCTCCTTGCTGTTGGTTTATCTCTTTTCACTTTAAGGACAAAAACGGTCTGTAATAAACATTTTGCAATCTCCCTTCTCTGGGCTTCGTGAAACAGATTTTAGAATAGGTATATCTTCACTAAGAGCATAGATGATATTACATCCTTTTATGATGTCTTTTGATAGCTGGTCAGACCCCTGCCCAAATAAAATAGATTAAGAGTTCCTGAATGTGCCGTGACTTTAAAAAGGCCCTCGTGGCAAGAATCCTTTTAACGTTATGATCAACGGCTCTCAGCACACTCTAAAATCAGTCCCGTCTTCTGGGTGACCTTAAGCATTAACAGTCTGAGTGTGTGTCTAAGTATGAAGGAGAGAGACTGAAAGCTGAGTGATTTCCATTTTTCCTGGATATTTCTCTCCACTTTACAGCATGCTCATCTGAGGACACTGAGGGCTCATCCGAAATCAAATTTCAGATCTCATTCCAATTGTTGCTAACTCCTAAAACCAGGAAAAAAGTTCAAGTTAAACTCAACTTTGTTATTATCTGTCAAAGTATGTTTCCTTTAATTCACACACAGAGAGCTGGTTGGGGTTTCTGATTGAACCACAAGGGTCTAACCCCTGGCAGAGCTTCCTGCCTCACTGGTGTCTCTCTGTTTCTATCTCTCTCCCTCTCTCTCTCTCTCTCTTTCTCTCTGTGTTTGTGTGTCTGTGGAGTTTCCTGTTAAAAGATGTGTGATTTCCCATGCTCACACAGCTGGGTTGTGAAGAGCTGAGGGAAAACATCTCTGACTGAAAGAATACTCAAACTAAACATCCCATGCCAAACATAGGCTTCAGTACAAATCTTTGTACATAAGCATTTATAATTCTTCAAGCCAGGTTTGGTTTTTCCCCGAACTGTTAATGGCCTGGAGGTCTTCAACACACAGAGCATTCTCACAAACTCGTGTGATGAATCTGCTCAAGAATGCCAGGAATGTAAAGAAAGACAGAAGGGAAGTGACAGGATAAGGGACAGGGGTGGTTTGGACATGTCAGGCGTCATTTTGAAGCCACAAAATGTTCTGATACAAAAATCTAAATTCCTTAGAAATTTAGTCTGATCGTGGCCACAAAGGAATTCGGCCGACCTTTCACCGTTTACTTCAGGAAAAACTGCGGATCCTTCCAGGAGGATTTAATAGGAATGTGATAAAGTATCTAAGCATTCATCTCCAGTCTCTTTGACAGACAGAAGATAGCTCAGACACTCAGAGAGCAAAGATTAGATTAACATCTTTACCAGTAGCTACCATTACACAGTGGTGGGCTGCTGACATAAAGTGGTTATCACTTTCTTCTTTTCTGAAACACACACAGCTACATTTTCCATCTAGTTTTTATAAGGTTCTAAGTGGTGTAGGAATTCCTTCAGGAGGCAGCCAGAACGGGGCCACTGTCATGAAACCCGCTCCTGTGATCTCTCCATTAGGGAATGTTAAATAGGGGGGGGGGGGGGGGGGGCGTCTGGGGAAACAGCCATCTATCCTGGGGCAAGTTAGTCCATAGAAATAGTGTTTTGGGGAAGATAATTGGATAGTTGGGATTTTTCTAAGTAGAGTTCTCTGTAATACTTATGAGTGATCAATAGCTTACCTGTAGTTCAATTCAATTCAATTCAATTTTATTTATATAGCGCCAAATCATGAAACATGTCATCTCAAGGCACTTTACAAAAGCAAGTTCAATCATATTATACAGATTGGGTCAGATTATACAGATTGGTCAAAATGTCCTATATAAGGAAACCAGTTGATTGCATCAAAGTCCCGACAAGCAGCACTCACTCCTGGGGAACCGTAGAGCCACAGGGAGAGTCGTCTGCATTGTACATGGCTTTGCAGCAATCCCTCATACTGAGCAAGCATGAAGCGACAGTGGGAAGAAAAACCACCCATTAACGGGAAAAAAAACCTCCGGCAGAACCGGGCTCAGTATGAACGGTCATCTGCCTCGACCGACTGGGGTTACAGAAGACAGAGCAGAGACACAACAAGAGAGACAAAAAAGCACAGAAGCACACATTGATCTAGTAATCTGTTCTACATTAGATGGTAATAGTCGGTGATCTGTCCTCCCTGGATGATTTCACAGTCAACAGAACGTCAGACCAGGTGTACCTACTATGAAGAAAAAAGAGAGAGAACAAAAAGTTAAAAGCTGAAATGACAACAGTCTTTTCAATGTAATGCAATGCAAATCTGGAGAACAGTAGACTGGAGAACAGTAGAAATCAGTAGAGTGAGAAAAGTAGGCCCTGATGTCCTCCAGTAGCCTAAGCCTATAGCAGCATAACTATAGAGGTAGCTCAGGGTAACATGAGCCACTCTAGTTATAAGCTTTGTCAAAAAGGAAGGTTTTAAGATTAGTCTTAAAAGTAGACAGGGTGTCTGCTTCACGGACCAAAACTGGGAGTTGGTTCCACAGGAAAGGAGCCTGATAGCTAAAGGATCTGCCTCCCATTCTACTTTTAGAGACTCTAGGAACCACCAGCAGACCTGCAGTCTGAGAGCGAAGTGCTCTGTTAGGAACATACGGAGTAATCAGAGCTCTGATATATGATGGAGCTTGATTATTAAGGGCTTTATACGTTAGAAGTTGACAACAGTGAGGACAATATCAGTATAGAGAATAGAAGGAGAAGTTATTGGTTTACCAGCATGTTTCTTCTTGAAAGTAATATTAATGTTTTGGACCGACCCTGCCAGATTTCTGATTTGAATATGTGAAGAGAGCTAAAAATTAGGGTGATGGCCCGAAGGCCTTCTAACTTTAAAGATAAAATACCAATGAAAACATGCAAAAAGCTGCTTAGCAATTGTAGGAATTGTTTGTTTCTATTGGTAATTGATAAAGGTGCATAGGGCAAGTTTAGAAGTGAAATATTATTTATTTTCTTTCCCGTGCAAGTCTTTACAATTGCTCAACATGTAAAATGAGTTATCCTCTATTTACCGCAGTTGGCTCTATAGGTTGGATAATTCAGTTCAGGGTGCTTTGGGCCTAATCCTCTGGGCGTGTGTGTAGGCGTGACGTGATGCGCATTCTCATTCTCATTCACCTGGCTACTTTGCTGAATCTCTTGCTAATGCATCTAATCGACATATTAGCAAGACAACATGAGCTCCATATTTATAGCTTTCTTACCTCAGACAGCATTACACCTCTAAACAAAAGACCTGTGGAGTCACATCCGCAGGTGCTTTTCCTTTTCTCCCATGAACGTGCACAACACTGCTGTCATTTAAATGTATCACCTTAGGGGGCAGACGAATGCAAAACTCCTGGAACTTACACTATGACTCTTTAATGAAATGTAAATAAAAAGTTTCATAGATTCTCAATTTTTGTTATCTTTTGAAAGATGCTTGCCTTATTTCCAGTCTAATTTTGTTTTACTTAAATAATTTGACATTTAAATCCCCTAAGGGTATGAATAATCCTGAGCTAATCTGTTCAGTTATACCACAAATTACTTAATACTAAGTTGTTTGCAATAAATAAAACGAAGAAAATAGCTCAACACAACTAACATTACAGGCAGTATCTTAAGATTAACCACAAAATGATATAATAATTGCTTCAAACTCACTAAACCCCATATGACAAGCATCATGAGTACTCGGTAGAGCACCAATTTGCTGTTATGACCTGCCGCAAATGTAAAACAGCCAGAAACCAACTTCTGGTAGCGTCTGGGCCAAAGACTTTTAGTTTATTTGTGGGTTCTTGGGCCTTCTTAAGTTTACATGGTGCAACTGTCTTTTCAAACCCTATAAAAGTTTAGGTCAAGGCATGAAGTGGTGGAGCCAGTAGAATTCTCCAAACACTCTTACCTTGAATGCAACATTTGTGGCTCATTTGTCTTTGTGGTGACTTTTGATTAGTTGACTCCGCCCACAGTCTACTCCTTTTTCATGATATTCATATTTTATTAGCTATACTTGTAAATCAGGAAACTGAAAAATACGGAGGCCTCTTGGTTATTTCCTCATCGATAATAAACTAAAGTTGTTATTGTAAAGTGGAGGCTCACTGGTTATGAAGGGGTTTCCTGTTTCCTCTGAGTAGGCACGTCTAGTCATACTAAATTCTGCCTAATTTCTTCTTGAGTCCTACCTCATTGACTCCACTTATCTGAGTGGTTCATCTCTTTTATCGTTGACAGCCAGCAGTTTTCTGTCAGTGTTAGGTCTATAGAGTCTTATTAGCTTGTGACTCAGCTACTGCGCAGTCAGTGTTGCACAACATCCTCCCGTCTATGCTCTAATGTGCGCTGTACTACATTCTTTAAAGGTTTATCAGCCTCAAACTCTGACCCATCTCACTGTCTCGCTCTGACAATCCGTCACACATTTGTCACCCCGACTCATCCCAAGGGAAAACGCGTAGGGGCACTTCCTCTTCCTGTTGGAGGCCGGCCAGGCATCCTGCGTACGCTCCGCCACCCTGGGGGGATGCAATCACTTCCTTTGCAACTAGTGGGGTGGCAGTGGTCGGGGAGAAAGATCCAAAAGTGCCTGAAAGGTTAAAATCAACATGCCAGTCCAGGTATTCATCCAAATGCGCAAGTGCCTTTTGTTGATCTTGAAACAGATCTTCATTATAACATGATGTTGTGATTAATGTGAAAGGCTAAGACTGGGGTTAATGAATGTGCAATGATTTCTTTATTTCAGTCATGTTGGACACTGCTGTGTAGCTTTGCGTTCAGGTACAGTTGCAAAGCTGTTGTTTGACTTCAAAGCTGTAGGGAAGCAATTTTGAAACAGAACAAGAAGGGCTGCCACACAAAGAAGCAGCAATTATGTGCCATTGTAAAAATATTTTATTATATTTAGTTGAAACTAAACATCACAAAATCCCAATAAAATACAGAATTATGGGACATTAGTCTTCATCCGTATTTAAGAACTATTCTTAGTTTAGAAGTAGTGCAAGTAAACTATTCTAAATCAAGCATAAAAACCTTCCATTTTAGCGTTGCCAAACAGAGGTGAAAACAACAAATTGAACAACATTTAAGGTTAATGACCCCTACACCATGTGAATAAGAATTAAAACCTGACTGATTGAAGTCAGGACAAAGATCTTCCCGATAACTTAAATGTTGTTTTTATTTATTTATTTTTACCTGAGTCCAGCTAGAGGACGAGCAGACACTCATTCTCCAACACCCCTGGGTGAGGTCAGTTCTGGGGAGGATTGACATCACCAAAGCATCTGGACCGGATGGTTTGCCTGGACGTTTCCGTAAGGTCCGTGCTGACCAGCTAACAGGTGCTTCATTACCCCTTATTACCCGGGTAATGAAAAGGGGTGACACTGCCACCCTTGGACTCTGTATATGCTGACTGGTTGCAGCAGAAGGTGAAGACTATCAGAGCTGATGTAAGTAAGCCAGGGCATTTATCGTTTCTCCTCCTATCATTTGGAAGGAGATACCGCACTTTACGAACACACCACACGGATGAAGAACGTCTTTTTTCCCAGAGATGTAGCTTCCATTTTGGCTTGTAATTGTTGTTTTCAGTAGCAGTGGAATTTGCTTTAATATTTAATATTAACAGCCACAGTGACAGATTTCTTCACCAGTGACATGCTGTCATCGATCAAAACATAGCAAGGCCGTGTTACACTTCAGCCACAGTACTCGACTATGGTCACGTTTAAATGATGTGCTATATTTTCAATTATACTTCTTACTTTAATGTTACCAAGCTCTGCTGGTTTTAGTTTGTAGAACAAATATGCACACAACCCCCTGTGCAAAAGCTTCCCTTGGCCACCAACTATGCAATTTTACTGTCAACAATCAAATGCACTGATAATAATCTGGCCCTAAATCTATCTTTTTACAAGCACAACTTTTCAATGTTATTTGAGAATAAAGAATTGAAAACGTTCATCTGGAGATCAAAAGTCGGTAGCTAGCCTTGTTAGCATGAATACAACATAAAGACTTCAGGGGTTTCTGCTAGTTTTTGTAAGTTAAAATACCTTTTAATACCTTTTAATACCATGTTAATTTAAAGTTAAAACTGACATGAAGACAAAAAATAACTTGTAAGTTAACTTTGTAACTTGATGACTAAGGTGTTACTTCTAAAATTAATTTGAGAAAGTTTTATTTATTACAACAATGATGGGGTTTTCATTCATTGGCATGTTACTCCAGTGCTTTCTATTGCACATAAATTGAATACCTTTGAAGACGAGCACAAATAACTCCTGACTAGCAACAGTTTCCACTGGACATACCCTTACGTATTTTTTCCCCCAGAAGATTTGACTCTAGGCATGGAGCCTTAAAGTGGTGGTCTGGTTCCTGGATGCTGATGTTTTCAGCTAGAAACCATTAAAACAGAGGTGGTAGTGGATATGTATAAAGAATACTTTAATTTTAGTGCCCTTATCGCAGAAGGCTCGGTTCAGGAGCAGAATTATTTTGTGGATTTGCATAATAGTGTGGATGTCCAGGCAACTTAATAGGAAGACAAAAATTGAGATTATTAAATTAAAACTTTTAAGATCCCTCAGAAATGATGGACTTGCATCAAGCCAGTTTGTATCTTGATAAATACAACCTCGTGTGGCCTCATGAAAAGAAGTAACACATTATTCAAGCAAAAGTACTGTGGCTTATCAAACTCCAACAATACTGGTATGTGTTTCACAGATTAGTCTACTCATGAAAAGCTTCATAAGTTAAATTTTTGTACAACACGTACAACAAATGGTCATGCAAAGAAAGAATGCAGTTTAGAGAAGTGCAGGATGATTACAACATTTAGCCAACAAGCAGCATCTGCCCTTAAAGACGGCAGAAACGCCTGGGGCATTCAAGATTACAGATATCCATTCTGTGCAAGGAATAGTCACAAACATGATACTTACTCTGACACAAACAACAAAAGGAATGTGGCCAGGCACGCACATGCCCTCTGAAAACATTGAAACTGCAAAACGTGTCAGATTGTTTGCAAAACAATGCAAGCAATGTTTGTGCCTGTGTGGATTTTGCAAGCCTGTGTAGACGGTACCTAACTCATAGCTGTCATTGCTAAGATGCCTCCACCTGGTTTGCAAAACAATATCTTTTTAAAGCAGACATGCTTTGGAGGAGAAATCCTGAAAGAAAACCAGTTAGAGGCTGCAAAAGACTACAGCTTTGGGTCAGGGGTCGCATTAATAGAATATTAGCTCTAAATTTGCTTACGGGTATTAAATATCCCAAATTGTATTTATGCTAAAGAGATTTTTCCCCCCAATGTTTCTTTGAACAACTTTGGGGAACAATCTAAATATATCATTACTAGTGTGAAAGGTGGTGATGGCAGTATTATGCAGTGGAAATGCTTCACTTCAGCAGGAACAAAGAAGCCAATCAGTGGTGATGGGAAGAGATGAATGAAGCTGGACAATCATTAAAGGAAAGGTGCTAAGAGGAAAAGACTTGAGGCTGGGGTGGAGGTTTACCTTTGTAGAACATTATCTCTGAGTTTGCTCATGGATATATATATATATATATATATATATATATATATATATATATATAAAAGATAATCCTAAACTCTAATTAAAGTTGCCTTGTCAAGCCAGTTAACCTCTTTGAAGGCTAAGATAAATAAATAAAACCAAGATAATAGTGGCAAGCACAGCACATATGAGATCATTAAGAATCCAGAGTATTGTAAAATTAGTCTTTTTTGTTTATATAATTTCTGAAACTCTCTCTCTTACATGCGTTTCAGAACAAACCTTGAAGCGATTGGGTTACTTTTGAACAAAAAGTATAACATTTTTGAAGCCTGAAGCTCTATATTTGAAGCTAGTCTCTGTTGCCTGCCTTTGTCCATGTCTTTGTTTAAGCTTTGAAGCGATTCCTTCATGATTCCTACAGTTTCCACAAGGGACAGATAGAGAAATAAATCTGGAGCTTGCTGAACACAAAACAAAACAGATTTCCACATTATGCCGTGCACTGATATAGTGTGTCTGCATTATCTGCGGTGAATCCAGTGATTACTATCAGTATCTGATATGCTTCTCTGAATTGCAGGGATCCATGTTAGAAATACATTAAATGTCTTCCGCTTATCCAATGAAGACAATGGAAATACACTAAATGTAATTATATTAGTGAATTTTAGCCTTTCTTACATGTAGTGATCTACATGTTTGGAGTTTGGTTTTCCCAGTTAGTTGTCAAACCTATCATCTGGTACCAATTGGGAATGCAAATATGGGTATACCTAACATCCATGTCTGCCAGTATCCATCTTGTTAAATGGCATATGCAGCAAAATGTCAACCACTTTTTCATATTAAACTAGTCTAATCTTGTCCTGGTTGTTAACTTTTGTCCTGAAACATTTTTTTTCAATGTTTCACAGAAATACTTTGCTGAGCAACCTAAGTACTAAAACGTTGGCTAAGAAGTTGGCATCCTTCCATCCTTGGAAGGATTTTAGTTTTTTTGTTGGAATCGTGGAAGCTAATAAGCCAGTCAGGTGTTTGCTGTATCAATCCACCTTTTCAGATGATTTGTTAGATAAACAGCAGGGATGATGTTCAAGCAACTACTAGACCTAGAAAGCCCAGGAACATACGATATTTGATCTGGCTGCACAACTGTTGCAAAATCTCAAAATTTACTCCATTGCTGTTGGTGCTAGAGCAGAAAGGCATGTTGCAGCTGATCAGCTCCAGCAACACAACTTCACATAGAAACATATTGTTAGACTGGCCAACACTACCCCTAACTTAGCTCTTTTGAAGCAGTAGACTTTTCAATGAGCTCAGAGTTATATGGTCTACTATCAATAATGAAGTTCACAAAACATCATGTGAAAAAATCCCAAACCAACCCTTTAAATCGGTTGTCAGTCCATTTGTGCCTGAAAAAGTTTGTGAGAAAAGATCAAAACCACAAAGCTGAAGGGGGAAAGCACCAAAAACAATTTAAAAAAAAAGTTAGAAGGAATGTGGATTCCCTCAGTTTCTGCAGCGCAAAAAACAAATAAACAAACAAAAAATTAACAATGGGAACTGGGTTAAAAGTTTATAGGATCTGCACCGATACCTAAAGACAATTGATGTTGGTAATGAGTGCGGTGGGACATTGCCTCCCGGGTGGCAATACTTATAAAAGATTCCCTGTAGGTTGTGACTTTCAAATGTTTGCTCTGTTTATGAGGCAGCATTCAGCCTCCCTGTGGGTCTTGGCCCACTTAAAGGCCAAACTGAGGCCAAAAGTGAACCCTGGGGGACTTTCAGAAAGGGTGGCGGTATCTGGTCTTATTAACAGGATCATATTTCCCACTAAACACACAAGGGAACAGACCACTTCCTGTGGCCATGTGGCAAGCACCAAATCCCTTAAAGACAAACCCAAACAGATGGACCAGGCAGCATTTCCTCTAAACTCAAGTCTAAATCCATATCCAACCTCCACTCCATAATTATGAACACTTCTGTTGAGCTTCATGTCCTTATATTGTCAGGTTCATTAACTTCATTCATCACTCGTGTCCACCTCTCTCTGCTTTCATCTCTGTCTGCCTCAGCAATATTTCTCTTTAAAGCTCAAGTCTCATTTTCTTTGAGCAGGCTCCAACTTCATCTCAGCTCTGCTGACAGACAGCACTCCCTCCAACGCCGCTTAGCCTAATGTCTTCTTTGCTCTCACGGAGACAGTTGTGGGACAGACGTGTCAGATCCTTGACTATGAACATCTGGAGAATGTTAATGTAATCATTGCAAATCAGATTCCTTTAACAGTCACTGGCAGGAGTTCAGAGCTCAAGGGCGAGAGAGGGGCTTGGGGGAATTGAAGCAAGAAGTGAAATGAGGACAGGGCCAGCAAGGCATTGAAATAGAAATAAGCGGCAGGCTTGTGTCACAGAGATTTGAGTAGAGTTTCTGCAACAGAGGTGTCATAGTATTTTTTTTCTTCACCCTGATAGTTTTTGTGTACAGACATCATAGGGGAAATATTTAAAACAATGAGAGAATCAAAAGTCTCATCCATGGAAATTTGCATTTGTCCAATAAATAAACAGAAGGCAGTTTTGGGTAACTAACAAGAGTGGGGAAAATCTTTAAACCTCATAAAATGTATTTTAATGTGGCTTCAAATGAGCCACACGTTCTTGTGAGACTTCCTTTCAAATTGGTCTTGATCTGAAATTATTCCAGCCTGTTGAAAGCCTCGCGAATATCTTCTTTGGACTTTGGCTATAAAGACACCGCCATCTTTAAAGGAGCGTAGTGCAAGTTGCAGAATTTTTTACAGAAGTCCCCCCCCTCTGGCAACAAGCTGAAATGACACCAGTGTTGTGCATGTCGGGAGAAGAGGAAAAGCATCTGCCCGCTGTGACTGCACAGGTCTTTTCATTAGAGGTGTAATGTCTTCTGAGATAAGAAAGTTAAGATATTGAGGTTAACCCGCTTTCTCTCATGCTTCAATGGCGGTGGAGACTCAACAAAGTAGCCAGGTGAACAAGAGCACGCAGATTACATGAAAAAGACAAAATTCTTGGATTTTTTATGAGCTCTATAGCATGTTTTATATTAGAGTAAAGGTCCTGCTAAGGAAGAACTGAGATACATGTACATCTTTCAGAATTCAAATTTTATTGCAATTAAATTCTGTACGTTTTGTGCAATGAGATTTAGCACAAGCATGTGGTACTATGCAGCCTCGCTTCTGTCAGTCTGCTCCAGGGCAGCTGTGACTACTTACATAGCTCACCACCGTCAGGGTGTGAATGTGTGTGTGTATGTGTGTTTTTGTGAATAGGTTAATGACAGATTGTACTGTGAAGCGTTTTGGGGTTGTCGGACTTGATAAAACGCTATACAAGTACGAGCCATTTAGATAGTTTGCTATAGTCCTCAGGCATGCGCTCATAAAATAAGAAATGTATAAACAGCGCTCCAGAAACAAACCAACCAAATTGGTTGAAAAACGGCACTTAAGATCTCAGATAAGCAGATCCAAAAAACACAGCCACACAAACAGCCGACATGCAGCAGGAGTAACGCTGCCCCACTCATCAATCAGTGGTGCGCTCCAATCAGCACCTGGCACTCACAGCGTGGGACCGTGGACCACCGTCTACCAGAATTGCTAAATGGTACAAAATAACTTGGTTTCTTATTATTTTGTTTACAGTTCAGCCTGGATTTTATTTTCTGCGCTGCATAGATTTGCTTTACGCGCTGAAACCAGATGCATTGTGTTATTGCATATGCATGCAGCTTCGAGGGAACCGTGGAACCGTGCATGCACCCCAAGTGATAATATCATTAGACCTGACTAAAACTCGGGGAAAATAACTCAGGAACATATATGGTTAATCCATAAATCACATTTTCTGTCTGTCGAGCAATGTTGTCTTTTGTTTGTTTTGTTTATCCAGTAAAATAAACCGTCTTATGTTTTATCTGCTTCATGACTCACAGCTTTTGAACTGCATGCTGATGTGGGATTAGTTTGTTTGCTGTATGGTTGAACGTGAGACTGGGCCATTTGTAATTGTAACCTTTGCTCTTTCAGTTCAGGACTGTTGCAGTTGCATTTCCTTTTCCCTGGGTAAAAATACACATGCACGTGCGCACACATCTACTTTGTCAGGAGGAGGGGGGGTGAATCGGATGTGCTTCCTGGTTCGGACTCTGCCCAAATCCAGATATATTGAGACGCGAGTGAGAAAATAATGACAGTGCAAAAGCAATGAGGCCATGCAGTTGAAGGACTGTCTGGTTGTCTCTCAGCCACTGACTGACCCAGATTACTACAACTGCCAAAACAGACTGTATATTCCAAACCCCAACCCCTCCACTCCTGCAGACAGAACATGGCCTGTGGGTCTACATGGTCATTTCTGTCTTACTTATACTGGGTTTATCATTGTGAAGCCTTGATACTGCACAGCAAGGAAGAAAAGCTAGCAATATCGTCCACACATGTTGCAACTGTAAGTTTCTGAAACCTGTTTCCATCGTGTAATCCAGAAACTCTGGGCAACAGTCCCGCTGGTGTGCTTAAAGAAACTCTGGGCAACAGTTCTGCAATTGGAGAGTTGCCGGTTCGATCCCCCACTCCGACCGTCTAAGTCATTGAGTCCCTGGGCAAGAGACTTCACCCGAATTGCCTGCTGGCGGTGGTCAGAATATCGTGGCGCCGATGTATGGCAGCCCCACCTCTCTCAGTCTGCCCCAGAAAAGCTGTGGCTACTAACACAGCTCACCTCTGTCATGGTGTAAATGTGTGCATAAATGGGTGAATGTCTCATTGTGGTGTAAAGCGCTTTGAGGTCGTTGGACTAGTTAAAGCGCTACAAGTACAAGCCATTTAGCATTATATATATATATATATATATATATATATATATATATATATATATATATATATATATATATATGTGTGTGTGTGTACCACGATTGTTGTCTTGAGTGAGACCTCCTACTCAAACAGCTAGACCTGGTCGGTAGTGAGGCAGACAGAAAAGGAATCAAGCCACAGGAAGGATGTGAAGAACAGGATGACGTACGAGAAGAGCACTGGATGTAAGTCCAAAACAGGTATTTACAACCCCTAACCTGAGCAAACTAACATCCAGTAGACAAAGAGAAAAGTGCAACTCTATAAAGTCATAAGCAAGGAGGGAACAATATCAAATGGCTATAAACAAAATCCAACAGTATAAGGCACATGAAGTCTGGGGGCGGAGGTTCTCCAGCTATTTCCTCCACCATATTTTTGTTTTTTTGTGTAAAAATTATTGGTATTTAGTCTTTATGAGTACCACAAAAAACAGAGGCGGTCCAGAAATTGTTCAAGCAAACCTACTTTTTGGAGGGGGTCTTTGGACAAGTCAGGTATAATTTCAATGGCAGGTTTCCTGTTAGCTTCTAAACTGCTGAGTCGGATCATTTCAGTAGAACAAGCCTGACCCATTAATGGAGGCTTAATGGGCCAAACACTGACCAGAACCAGTGATTACTGACTGGAGTTACTCTTTGGCTTGGCAGTTAGATTTGGGAAATATGTTTTCCTTAACCCCAAGCAGTGGTGGAAAAAAAAAGTATTCATTTTCAAAGCAACATGAATGGGAAAGAAGCTAAAGCAAAACGCTTTTCACAGATTTTCACAAAACAAAGGGCCACAAATTATTGCTATATTATATTATATTGAAAACTTTGTTTTTACATCTTTCTGGGCACGAGGGTGTCTTATTTTTTATTCTGAATTAAAAACCATCATACTTCATGCCTTTGGTATTTGTATTAAATGTCCTTGCCTTCAATGGACCCCTCTTAAAAAGTTCTTAGTTAGGGTTCCAAGCCCGCAGCGCAGGCGAACGGCTATGCCGTTCGTCTGCTCTGTGAGCAGAGAACCCTATTGTTTTTCTAGTGTTTTTAAATTATTTATTATTATTATTATTATTATTATTATTACGGGTAATTATTATTCTCCGCTAAAACGCGTTGGGCGGCCCATGCGGATTTGTAACGAACCTATTGAATCAGGTATCCAAGTACAGAATGTGCACCGCTACTCAAACCCAGAAATTCAGACCCCTCAACAACTAGGGGGCGCTATAACAAAGGACAATGCGTTTTGGCCTATAACCACCAAACTACTGGTCCCACACTCAAAAACTTCACATCACTTTGTTTATTGGATGATTCTGCAAAATAAAGGGAATTGGCACACCCTTCGTTTCCCAGCTAGTTTTCGCGCTACATGGCTACAAAGGTTAAACCTTTCTTGTTTAACTCCTCCTACATTTTTTATGCAATCCGCGCAAAACTCCACATATAACAGCGTAATGGACAAATAAAAAAAGTGAACGCGCCGGATTTTTGAATTTTGACTTTTTCGAAAAGTAACGCTAAAATAAGTGATTGTTAGCTAGCTAGCTCTAAATGTAATTGCTGATTATTCTAAAACCATAACAGATTTTGACATGTCCTTCATAACCCATAGTCCAAATAAGATTTTGCACATGTGACCCGCGTTTGAGGATCGTCCATCACTAGGGGGCGCTGTGATGTCAAGAAATCTACTACGCAAGAATGGCTGATCGGATTTTTACAAAACCTTCTTCATCCCCTTCCAGTCATACCCCTGAACTCAGGTATTAAATATGGTAATTATTAAAACAAGTGGGCGGGGCCTATTTCCAAAAGTGTTAAAAAACCTGGAGAATAATAAAAACAATAAAGTAAAGAATAAAAAATGCTTTAAAATCAATTTTTTGATCCCAGATTTTCAGGATGTATTCTGTGAATAAGGTGTAACAATTCTCTCACTGCATGTATTGTTTTTTTTTTGAAGTGCTACACTCTGAATTTTTAAAAGTTTGTAAAATGGAGAAATCAATGTATTTTCCACAAATATTGTTCAACCCCCCAAAATATGGCCTCTATTTGTAAAGCACATGCAGAATAAACATGGATTTCAGTTTGGTAAAAATCCAGGCGAGTTTGACCAATTTACAAGACTTTGAAAATAAATGGTACAAGACTATAAAGTTTAATATTTTATTTCTCTGAATCCATTTTTTTAATGACCATAAAAAAAATCCTGTGGTTAGATAAAGCACTCTTTGAGATCCATGAATATTTTCAGAATTTTAGAGCCAACCGTTGATTATTAACGAATTTATGAAGTTTGTGATCAGTTCACAGCTTTCATCATCCAGAGCTCTGACTGCAGAGCTTTGAACAGGGCGGCCATTTTGCCCATATTTGGGCACATCACAGGAAGTGACGTCAAAGCAGCCATCTTAGGTCAGACCAAGCTGCCATCTTAGGTCAGACCATAGAGAACACAGACATGAATACGTAGACGCCGCGTCCTCGGTTGAGAGGCGTGCCGACAGAGCGGCCATCTTAGGTCAGACCAAGCTGCAGTCAGACAGAATACAAGTCATTACAGGAAAATGTACTTTATGTTTTCAGACACTCTGAATCCGGTGAATTCTCACCCGATTTCCAGATAAATCAACTGACTGAAAACGTCACCCCTTTAGGGGCTACATGGGACCAATTGATTGAATTAAATTATTGTCTAACTTAATAAATAATTTCGATTTTGTATTGAAAGTAAGCAAACTTCCAGAGCTACGTCCCAGGAAGCCCGACTTTTACTCCGCTTATGGGTGCGCAAATAAAAGGACACTAGGAACCAGATCCTGGGGAATTACCTTCCATAAGTAAGATTTTATGATAGATCATCCTCATGCTTTACAGTTACAGTTTTCCGGCATAAACACAATATGTGCTAATGGGTACAGCGATGGAAGTAGAGAAAAGTACATTAAACACCAAAAACAAACAAAATGGTCCTAAATTACTGGATAGACATGATTTGTGGGGAGTGGGGGGGGAAGCCCGTGCTGAGGGTGATTAGGTTTTTTGTTGATTTCTTTTTGTTGATAATTGCTGTTGTCTGTAGATCGGTGTCTGTGTATATAGCTTAATATATATATATATATATATATATATATATATATATATATATATATATATATATATATATATATATATATATATATATATATATATATGCTTGTCGGGACTTTGATGCAATCAACTGGTTTCCTTATATAGGACATTTTATTCAATCTGTATAATCTGACCCAATCTGTATAATATGATTGAACTTAATTTTGTAAAGTGCCTTGAGATGACATGTTTCATGATTTGGCGCTATATAAATAAATAAATTGAATATATATATAATATTGGAAGAATTTTAGAGCAAACTGTTGATTTTTAAAGAATTTATTTATGAATTTAAAGAGAATAACATTTCCGAAATGTGCCCATGTAGGGATTTAAAATTTCCAGTAGATGGCAGTATTTGATTATATATGGATTTTTTACACACACACACACTTATATACATAAGCTTTACATTGAATGTAGCTAGTTGCGGAGCCAGAGGGGTGGCAGGGGTGGCATTTGCCACCCCCAACAGAGCCCTTGCCACCCCCTACTGCCACCCCACTGGAAATGGTAATTTTAACATATAATACTTATGAGATCGGCAAAGATTTGCCAGGAAAACTGTAATTTCCGACTGTCCCTGAAGGCAGCCCATGCAGTAGCAGCCTACATGCTGCGCACTGACACTGTTCATTGGTTAAGCTGACATGTGGTTCCTGCTTGATCCAAAACACACCCGCGGCTTTAGAGTACACCGTTGAGGAGTTTTGCAGGTATTTACAACATTTTACAGCTCAGCGGTAACCGCTGTGTTACCTTCCTAATGAGAGGCGGCACTTGTCATACATTTCTAAAAAGAAAAAAAAAATGGTTGTGCACCGCTCCGTCCGTAGTGCCTCGTTTATTATATTAGCCATGCTAGTGCTGATAGATCGTGTTTTAGACAGATTCTTTTAACATATGTTTCAGTGCACATGCTGTCCTGTAATGTTTTATTAATTTGGCCAGGATATATCTCCCAGCTCTTGCTTGAAATGTGTGTGGTAAGAATATGTGAAAAACCATTGTTAAGTTTATAATGACTGAAATGTAAATAGGCTATGTCATATGAAAGCTTTGAATTATAACCTAACTAGTTATATTAATTAATTTAATTAATCTATTTTTAATTTAGTATTATTTTAGCTAGCTATAGAAAACTAAAAACTATAGTTTAAATAATATTTAAAATAGTGTTGTCTTTGCCATACAGTCATGGAGTCTAAATACCAGGCTGCCTTATTTTGTGTAGAGCCCAAATGAAGAGAAAAGAGAATATCTCACAGTTCTTCTTAAAGAGGCAAAAACCAGGGCCAGACCAGGACCAGACAGAACCCTGCAGCAGTGACCAACCTGGAGAAGCCAGCCAGGAGACACCAGGCCCAAGTGTATCACCAGCAGGTTAGAGGCTGTGACAGAGAGTTATTAAGTAGTAAAATCCAATAAGCCTAATTGTAAAGGTTAGCATGATGCTTTTTGCATTTTTTATTGTGTCTGTTTATGAACACAATTGAAACAAGTGGGCAGGGCCTATTTGCAAAAGTGTGAGAGTAGGGAGTAGCAAGATGGCGGCCAGTCACTAGGGGAGGTCACTGGCCGCCATCTTGCTACTCCGTTCTCACACAGAACCCCATAGCATTTGGTTGCAACAACAAGCAGTTTGGCTGTGTGAAAACGTTTCACAGGTAACTTTAAAGTCAGTGGTTGTTATACTTACTATACAAATTACTTTTGTTTTGGTAACACTTTATTTGTGCCTAAGATTTACATGATACTGTCATAAACAGAGGCTGCACAGTGAAGCAGTGAGAAGTGTTGTTGCCTTCTGGGTTCAATCACCTGGGTCTTTCAAATCCTCCCGGGTCTTTCAAATCCTCCCGGGTCTTTCAAATCCTCCTGGGTCTTTCAAATCCTCTGGGTCTTTCTGCATGAAGTTTGAATGTTCTACCTGTGCATGCGTAGGTTCACTCCGGGTACGCTGGCTTACTCCCACAGTTCAAAAACATGACTGTCAGTTTAATTGTCCTTAGGTGTGAGTGTGTGCAAGAATGGTTGTTTGTCCTGTCTGTCTCTGTGTTGCCCTGTGACAGATTGCCGACCTGTCCAGGGTGTAACCCGCCTCTCGCTCAGTGAACGCTGTGTGTATATATATATATATATATATATATATATATATATATATATATATATATATATATATATACACAGAAAGCTATATACACGGTAGACTGTGCGTTAATGTAACGCAGAAGGTCTGGAGATGCTACGTTGGTGTAGCTTGTAGGACCTGAACAGGGGAGAGAGGCAGAGTCAAGTGTCACGGGGCCTCTGGGCCGTGTTAATAAGGCTGGTAGCGGATGGGAAAAAACTGTTTTTGTGTCGTGAGGTTTTGGTCCTGATGGACCGCTGCCTCCTGCCAGAAGGAAGTGTCTGAAATATTTTGTGACTGGGGTGTCACAAAATCGGCCACAATCTTCCCTGCACGCCTCAGAGTCCTAGAGGCTTACAGGTCCTGGAGAGATGGAAAATTGCAGCCAATCACCTTCTCTGCAGACCGGATGACACGCTGCAGTCTGCTCTTGTCTTTGGCGGTGGCACCAGCGTACCAGATGGTAATGGAGGAGGTGGTTTAGACACACCTTCTCCTTCAAAGAGTTTTCTTAATTTTCATAACTATGACAATTGTAGATTCACACTAAAGGCATCAAAACTATGAATTAACACATGTGGAATTATATACTTAACAAAAAAGTGTGAAACAACTGAAAATATGTCTTATATTCTAGGTTCTTCAAAGTAGCCACCTTTTGCTTTGATTACTGCTTCGTACATTCTTGGCATTCTCTTAATGAGCTTCAAGAGATAGTCACCTGAAATGGTTTTCCCTTCACAGGTGTCCCCTGTCAGGTTTAATAAGTGGGATGTCTTGCCTCTTATATGGGGTTGGGACCATCAGTTGTGTTGTGCAGAAGTCAAGTGGATACACAGCTTATAGTCCTACTGAATAAACTGTTAGAATTTGTATTATGGCAAGAAAAAAGCAGCTAAGTAAAGAAAAACAAGTGGCCATAATTACTTTAAGAACTGAAGGTCATTCAGTCCGAAAAATTGGGAAAACTTTGAAAGTGTCCCCAAGTGCAGTCGCAAAAACCATCAAGCGCTACAAAGAAACTGGCTCACACGAGGACCGCCCCAGGAAAGGAAGACCAAGAGTCACCTCTGCTGTGGAGGATAAATTCATCCTAGTCACCAGCCTCAGAAATCGCAGGTTGACAGCAGCTCAGATTAGAGACCAGGTCAATGCCACACAGAGTTCTAGCAGCAGACACATCTCTAGAACAACTGTTAGGAGACTGTGTGAATCAGGCCTTCATGGTAAAACAGCTGCTAGGAAACCACTGCTAAGGACAGGCAACAAGTAGAAGAGAATTGTTTGGGCTAAAGAACACAAGGAATGGACATTAGACCAGTGGAAATCTGTGCTTTGGTCTGATGAGTCCAAAGTTGAGATCTTTGGTTCCAACCATCGTGTCTTTGTGCGACGCAGAAAAGGTTTAACAGATGGACTCTATTCAATTCAATTCAATTGTATTTATATAGCGCCAATTCATGAAACATGTCATCTCGAGGCACTTTACAAAGTCAAAATCAATCATATTATACAGATTGGTCAAAAATTTCCTATATAAGGGAACCAGTTGATTGCTTCAAAATCCCGACAAGCAGCATTCACTCCTGGAGAAGCATAGAGCTACAGGGAGAGACGTCTGCATTGTCCATGGCTTTGCAGCAATCCCTCATACTGAGCAAGCATGAAGCGACAGTCGAAAAAAAAACCCACCCATTAGCGGGAAGGAAAAACCTCCAGCAGAACCGGGCTCAGTATGAACGGTCATCTGCCTCGACCGACTGGGGGTTAAAGAATACAGAGCAGAGACACAACAAGAGAGACAAACATGCACAGAAGCACACATTGATCCAGTAATCTGTTCTACATTAGATAGTAATAGCGGGTGATCTGTCTTCTCTGGATGATGTCACAGTTAACAGAACGTCAGATCAGGTGTACCTACTATGAAGAAAAAAGAGAGAACAAAAAGTTAAAAGCTGAAATGACAACAGTCATTTCAATGTAATGCAATGCAAAACTGCACTGCATCTACTTTTTTTAGACAAATGCAAGAAAGTAATAAATATTATGACATGCTTAATTGGAAGGGAGTGGGGAGCAGATAGATGGTGCTGCTGTAGAAGGTCGTGAGGATGGGCGGGGACAGGTGGGCTCTCCTCATCCTCCGCAGTAAGTGCAAGCGCTTCTGTTCCCTCTTCTCCAGTGACATGGTGTTCACAAACCAGCTGAGGTTGTGTGTTATGTGCACCCCGAGGAATTTATTGCTGCTGGCCACCTCCACAGCTGAGCTGTTAATGAGAAGTGGAGCATGGCGAGGCCATTTCTTCCTGAAGTCCATGATGATCTCCTTCGTTTTCTCCACGTTCAGGATCAGTCCTGGTCCTGGTCCTGGTCGTTGTTGTCTCTAATCAGGCCCACCACCGTCGTGTCGTCTGCAAACTTCACGATGTGATTGGTGGTGAACCTGGGGACACAGTCGTGTGTCATCAGGGTGAACAGCAGGGGGCTCAGGACGCAGCCCTGAGGAAAGCCCGTGCTGAGGGTGATGACATCAGTGGTTTTCTGTCCGACCCAGACCAACTGAGGTCTGTTGGTGATGAAGTCTAGTAGGCAGTTGCGAACAGGTGTGCTGAAGCCCAGATGTTCCAGTTTTGATGGTGTTGAACGCTGAACTGAAGTCCAGGAACATGCTCAAGGGGGCGGTGCGTGGGTGGGCTTGGAACCCGTTAATAACTGCTTGCAGTTCTAGTTTTTATTGAAACCCAACACAGAGAATGTCTTTGCGGAAATTTTCCCTTGTAGTGCATCAGAGACAGTTTAACCTAGAAATCTTTTATTTCTAGGTTAAACATTTTCAAAAAGTACCCTGTTTAAAAAGGGTAAATAAACTGGACAAGACCTACATTAGATGGATTGTTGGAGCACCCTGTGGCTCAGTTGGTAAATGGGTGCTCAATGTGCAGAGGCTGTAGTACTTGACGTTGTTGTCCTCGGTTCAGTTCTCAGTCTCAGGTTATTGGCTGAATGTCTTCCCCTTCTTTTTCCACCCTCTTTCCTGTCAAATTTATAAATTTCTGCCATTCTGCTTTTGTAGTTAGGTCTTCTGATCCAGCAGAGCCCTCTTCAAACCTACCATCACCATGAATATTGGAGAATATACCACCCTCAGCATGACCATTCACACGTGGCATTAAACGCTCTGAGCAAACACACATGAGTTCTTTACCTTACACACACACACACACTTGAACAAATAACTATATCACAGAGCAGACTGGTAGCTGACTAACTATGGGACATCGGTGGGTCAGAAATAGTCTAGATTGTGATGTAGAGATAATCAAACTGACTCCAGACTTATTTAAGATCCCTTTAACAGTACACAAAAAGGAGGCTACGAGGCAGAAAATAACTTTAGTGCACGATATCCGTAAACATTTAGCCAATTCTTGTGATCTCACAGTGACTACAAATCATTTCTTGCCTGTTATTTTTTTTAAAGTCCTTTGCCAACACATAAACTTTCTAACTTAATAATATACAGCAATGCATTAAAAAATAATAATAATGCAATCCGGATAAGACAAAAGAGTTGGGTTTACTCAGCTTTTTTGCACTTATTATTGGAAATGCTTTTCCAAAGCTGCATTTCCTTACACACATAGGTCTTTAAAAACATTCAAAAGAGAGTCTTTCTTAAAAAAATGTGACGGTGGAAGAGACCAGTTTTACTATGGATGAAGAACAAATTACAGGGAAAAAGATGTTGTCTCAAATATATCTCTGTTACAGTGGAGACAACATTGGCTAAGGTTTGACACTGGGCTAGTGGGGGGTGGGGGGGGGGGGTGGGATCCAACTATCACCTTTCTGCCCTTAGGCTCTCCCACAGCTGCCACCTCCATCCCAAACAATTACTGTCAAACTGCCCTGCTACATATTTCACTCTCTTTTCTCTACCCCTCACATACACACAGATTAAACACACACAGACCAAAAGCAAACCACAAGGAATTGAAAGATGTTGGCGTTTCTCAGAAACTGCTGACTTTCAAAACTGTTTTTCTCTCTGTTGACGGGGAGAGTTTTGGAAAACTTGAGTGATTCACAGAGGAGTTCTTGTGTGGCACTAGTGGTGAGCTCCATTAACACAGGATTGATGTGTGGCAACATGATGGCATGAAGCACAGAATCTACTTCTAAAGCCTGGTTATGGCAACTGTGTAAACCATGGACCAAAAAAACAAACTCTGGTTGTTTAATTCATTACATTTGATAAAATGATGCTTCTGTAGTCAATAGTGCTGTGTAAAAGTCTTGAATCACCTCTAATTTCTTTATATTTCCTTCCAAACACTAAAACTTTCTTAGAATATCCTAGGCAGACTTTTTATGTTTTTGCCTTTTCCTGCAATTTTTCACAAATTATAATCTTTACCTTATCCGTTTCATAAGAATCTGGAGTTGAGTGGCTAAATCAGGACATAAGTCTAAAGAAACAATTTTAATGAGTTAGCAACACAATGAAGTTTGCTTACAACTCAGCAGTGGAGCACGAGGATATTTACACTGCTTATTGGCTTCTGGATTAGTCTTTGATGCACAACAAATTGTGTTGATTTGTCTTTTGCTAAACATATATTTCTATTTAATCACGGCACACAGTCTGTTATATTTTTTACTGTCAAACAATTTGACCTCCACTGCTTTATTTGACATTTAAAGCAGGCCCAGTTTTAAGAACTACTAGTCCTAAGAGGGCCCCCAAAAATAGTAGAAATAGCCAAAATATGAACAGAACTTAAGTTCTGAGGTGGCAAATCAAAGACAAAGTAACTCATCTCAATTCAAATGAAAATAAAAAACATATCTTCAGAAATTCAGATTTTTACCTTTTAAATGCTGAATAAAACAGTTTGCAAAATCTATTTTTCTCCAAACCCTATTATTTTTCTTCCATGCTTATTAAGACATGGGAATGAATAGATTTAAAATCCATTACTTCTCTAGACTCCTCTATATAACTACAGTAGACAAGAAACATCCTTAAAAGCAAAGAAATGAGGGGTTTTGCACCGTGGCTGTCAGCATGGTTCTCAACAAAGGAGACTGAATACAGAGGTAGGACTTGACAAATGAGCAGAAGCCACTTGTAATCCCTAAATTACCACAGAGAAGCCTAATCAATGCAGAAGTTAGCAAAAACTCCTTGTGGTTAAACCCACAGTGCATTATGAAATAAATAGCTCAAAGCCCCCTCTAACACGCTAATGTTATTGAGTTATCCCGTAACTGGCTCAGCCAAATCCGCCTGCTGCACTTTGCTTAATGTACAACAGCTGGTAGCAGCTGGGGCCTGCGGCAGCCATGATGGATCTGATGTGATAGTGGTGTTCCCGCCCACTCTGACCTCCCAATGATTGTTTGTTCACAGTAGGCTCCGGGAAAATGGAGAACGAGGAGGAATGAGGGCTGAGTCCTTGTGGTGCAGCGATTTTCAAAGCCGGTCACTGCCACGCCTTTTTCCTAGACATAATACAATGTATAATATGTGGAGTTACTTTTGCTCTTTTTAAATTTGTAGAAACTCCGCATTTCATCACTTTCTATTTTATTGTAATTCTGTTAGATTTTCTACATTTTTTTCCCTCAGACAACTTTTTTTTTACTGTTTTTGTTTATTAACGATTTGCAGAAATTAAACTGGACTGTATGAAATATCATTATATTGGACTTATTTAGATAGTTTGAAATGAATCGGACTGGACCTGCCCAAATGTAGCTGAAGGGGTATTGAATCAGTATTTATGTTTGGTAAAGTGCCACTTTTGCTGTGAGCCGGGTTTAAACAGACTTGAACAGAGTTCCTAAGTCTTTCTGAGCCAAATAAAATCGGATGGAAAAACGAAGGCATGGATATACTTGTTTTTAGAACAGGCGTGAGGAATTCAAAGTCCAGATGATTGTTATTAAGGGCTGGATCATCATCTGAATTCAATCAGTCATCTCTCTGAGATTGACATATTTCTTTGAGGAGAAAGAAGAAAAGCAAAGAAAAAAGTAGATAGATATCCTTTTGTCTACAGTAGGGAAATTTAGGTGTACAAGAAGCAATGTGAGAAGTAAATTGAAGCATGCAGATACACAAAAAGGTACAAAATATAAAAGCAAAACTGTAAGAATAAGAGACTGTACACCAAGAGGAAATGTACAACGTAAGAAAAAATTCCGTATAAATTTAAAATGGCACACTCCGATTAAAGAAATGTGCAACTAATTAGAGTGATTTAAACAATGTACAAAATGTGCTTGTATATTTCAGCATAAGAAAACAGCAACAGATTATTCAGAAGAAATTAGAAAACGTGCAAAAACAGCAGGGATGTAATTTTTATTTTTTTTTATTTTGTTGGTAGCAGTGATGGTTCTTAAGTCAGGACCTGCGATAGTGCTCTTTTGTGCTCCTAGGATGCAGCAGTCCATCACTTAAAGAGCTCTCCAGCTCTGCAACATCTTTATTCATGGGGTGGTCTTTGTATAGAAAGTTCTTACTTTATCGTTTTACTGTGTTGCCAATAAGCCACCAAATATTGCCTTTAATTATAATTTTTCTTAAGAAAACAAGCAGGATTCTGTTTACAGACAGATGTACGATTCGAATGAGTCCGGAAAGTGTAGTACGATTTATTAAATTACTTTCCATCTTGAAGCACAACACTAACAAATCATAATGCTGCCACCATCGTACTTCACAGCTAGGACATTCTTCTGAAGTTTAGAAATCTTACTGTATTCATTAAAAATTCCCATAAAATAATTATTTTATTATTTCTCCAATTAATAAAAAAAATTAACAAATCCTAACTGACCTAACAGGGTCGTCTGATTTAATGTCTGACAGTGTGAAAAGGAGGTGTTTTTTTTCTGTTGTCAACTGGGTATATTTAGTTTCTCCAGCTGCACTAGGATCGCATGTGTGAAGTTCTTCAGGTTCAAACTGTGTCCTTCATGCATACTCCATCCCAGGAGACTTTAGCTGTCGCTGAGATTCCTCTCACTAATGCTTGTGGCATGGATTAAAACATGAGCAAGAAGAGATCAAACAAAGAAAATAAGTAGTCAGTAAAATATTTTACGTAATGTTACTGTTAAAAGATTTTTTTACTAAATTCATGTAGTCATGACTATGAGTGTCACCTTCTATATCTATCCTGCAAGAATAAGGGGGGGGGGGGGCTGGGATGCACAGCAGGTACATGGTTAATTAATGGATCTGACTCTATTTTGGGGCTCTTTTTCAGCAACATTTGCCTGAGAGGGCAAAAGATGTTCCAATCACAGATTTGGTCTGAAGCTGAAGACACGAAAACCTGCCTCATCCTTTCATCTCTATCATGACATAGAAATGTGATGTAAACACATTAAAAATGAAGCATATGTCTTCATCAAGTGATCACATTGAGTTTATATTCCTCACATCGTTACACTCAAACTGCTTTCTTCTTTTATTTTCCCACTTGCATGCCCTCTGTCAAACGCGGGTACACAAACACATACATATTTCACCGTGCTATGATCCAAGCGCCCCACTCTAACCTCCCTTCAGAATCAGAGTTACAAGAGTAAGGCATTTGTACGACAGGGTAGAAAACAGAGGAGCAGCCAGAGGGGCCAACAAGGGAAATGGAAACAAAGTATGCCTTAAAATCCAGATTTAACACCCAAAACCAGACAAAAGCCCATAGAGTAAGGTTAAAAAGGTATTTAGCCTCTTAAACATGTTTGGGTTTTGCTTGTCACACTTCCATTTAAGATGTTTGTTTATATTTTTCTGTTCCCTGTATTTGTATTTTTATTGTTTGCAAAGTGACCTTGAGTGTCTAGAAAGGCGATATTAAATAAAATGTATTATTATTATTATTAAGATCATATAAATGTTTTAATATCAGACAAAGATAACCTGAGGAAACAGTAAAAGCAGTTTTTGAATTTTCATTTCATTTGTTAAGGGACAGAAAGACAAACCAACTTGGTGGCCTTTGACTAGGCCACTCCTCTATGTTTATTTATTCATTTATTTTTGCCATTCAGAGTTGGACTTGTTTGTCGTGCTTTAGACTATTCTTCTGTTTCATAACCCAAGCGCGCTTAAGTTTACAGTCAAAAACTGATGGTCTGACATCTTTCTTGAGGATATTTTGCTAAAGAGCAGAATTCATGTTTCCGTCAATAACAGCTTATCCAGGTCTCGAAGTAGCAAAGCAGCACCAGACGGACATCCTACCATAATGTTTGACTCTCATTATCACGTTCTCTTTTTGTCTATGCTGTGTAAATTTTACGCTGGATACAATGGGGCGCACAACTGCTGAACGGTTCCAGTACAGAACATATTTCACAGAAATTCTTGTGAACCATTAAGATGTTTTGGGGGAAGATGTGAGATATGCTTTTGTGTTTCTTTTTGGTCAGCAGTGGTTTTCATCTTGGAACTCTCACATGGGTACAATATTTGCCCGGTCCCTTTGTTATTGCTGAATTATGAACACTGACCTTAACTGAGGCAAGTGAATTCTCCAGCCAACAATAGTGAGAGCCATTAGTAGTTTAGATGCTGTTGTGGGTTCTCCTGTAACTTCCTGGAGTTTTGTGTGCCACTCACGACCACCACTGTCCAGGGTTTTCTCCATTTATAGATAACGGCTCTCATTGTTGTTGCCTGGAGTTTCAAAGTGTTAAAAATGGCTTTGTAACCATTTCCAGATTGATATTTGTCAGTGACTATTTCTCATCTGTTCTTGAACTTATTTAGATGTGTTTGTTTTTGAGATCTTTAAAACGGCTTTGTGTTGTCAGGCAGTTTCCATCTGTGTGATGTCTTGGATGTGGCAAAAGTGAATCGGCACTGCCTACATGGACAGACACCCTTTCCCCCCTTAAGAAGGAAAAACATAAGTTGAAAACCTTTTGTATTGACTAAGCGTATCTTTTTCAGCTCAAACCTTTAAGTGGGTCAGCGAAAGAAAGAAAGAAAGAAAGAAAGAAAGAAAGAAAGAAAGAAAGAAAGAAAGAAAGAAAGAAAGAAAGAATCACACAGCATTTTACACATTACTTTAATAGAACAAATTAACAGATGATGCCTACTTTTGCTCTTGCAAAAGCCTGGCAGGACCTCTTGGGATGATACTTGACAAGTAATGATGTAAGCTGCTGGAAAGCGAAAGGAGGCTCAGCGAAGGAATGAGTTTTATCCCTGTAGGGAGCGCACTACTGAAGATGAGAGATGTCTTGATCTATATGAGGGTGCATCTGTTCTTGCTGGAGGAGGAAAAAACAAACGGGTGAATGAGGTTGCTAGAGAAGATACCTGGAAAGGTGCGTGCTTTCAGTGAATCTGTGGCAGCTCCCTGTCTGGTCACAGACCTCAACAGCATCACTTACACAGCCAATTTAAACACGTAACGTCGGGGCTCCGACAGCAGCGGTGCTGGCCTTCATCACAGTTGTCACATTGCCATCCGTGTAATTGGAGGAGAGGCCGGGGCCAAAGCAAAGACAAGTATCTTTCCATTATGGTGCCCTCCTCTCATACGTTACCCTCATCCGAAAGGTGCGTCTTGGCCATTGATTTCCTCCACCTGTCAAACGCTTGGTGAACAGGTGCTCGGTCTGACAGCCGCATTACTCTTCCAGGACGCTGAGCAGATATCAATAATCGGCCACGTTTCCTTCTCCTGTATTTGGAATAACGAGGCCATACATCAGGCCAAACACACACTACAGTAACGCTGATCTGCGTGAGGCTCTCAGACCTTATAAGGTGATCCTGTCTCTGGTGGGAGGAGGATAGAAAGAGATGAGTGTATAATATAGGACATATGAAGTTCCTGTTTGTGTTCAGCTCCGAATGGCTGTACATTCCCCTCATTAAGTTTTCTTTCTGCACACAGCCAAACGAGTATTAGCCCGAAAACACCCTCCTGTTAGTCTGTGACACAGCAACTTTGGGAACACTCACACATGTGACATGCTCATCGATCAAACTGAGGACAACCTTGACTTCAGGGGGTGTGTGGCTGGCGCAAGTACAGGTGTGTAGTGCGCGGTTGTGTTGACTCAGAGCAGTGCCAGACCATCTGAAGGTTTAAGTGCTTTAACGATAGCGCCGAGGCCGAGATAAAGATGCCGGTCAAAGCGCTTCGCCGCTGCTGTTGCTGCTCGTTAATTACTCAAATCATGGTAACCTTGAGGAGGCCGCCCGGGGTCACGGAGCCCATTAGGAGGAATAACCTGCATCCAGCCAGACAACTTTCCCATGATGCCTCCATAAATCTCTCTAAAAAGATCCACTGAAAGCTCTGCAGAGAGCATTCGAACAGTCGGCTATGTTTAATGGGACAAGAAGTTGGAGGGTTTTGGGAACTGTGAGAGTATATAAATTTTCTATCCCCTTTCCAACAACAGCTTCTGAGTTGGGTTACAGTTTATGTTTTACCATGAGGGTTTGATTTTATGGGGTGTTTTAAAATACGATCAAAGAAAACATTTATTGATTAGCTTCTTATGTAAATTTCTGATAGACGTGTATTCTGAGACATTTGTATGTTTATTTTTTCTATTGGCGCATTCTAAAAAGTTTTTAATGTATAATTAATGTTTTTAAATGTTTTTTTTTTAAATAGTGAATTTTATATGTGCCCTGGTTTTCATGTCTATAAATAATCAGAACAAATTTTGTGTCATTTCTTTCCAGTTTATACGTTTTGATCCTGATTTTTAAATGTTGTTGAATTAGATAATTTAATTAAAATGGATGGAATGGATGGATGGATGGATGGATGGATGGATGGATGGATGGATGGATGGATGGATGGATGGATGGATGGATGGATGGATGGATGGATGGATGGATGGATGGATGGATGGATGGATGGATGGATGGATGGATGGATATTCTCTAAAATTGTCCTTAGGTGTGAATGGTTGTTTGTCCTGTCTGTCTCTGTGTTGCCCTGCGACAGACTGGCGACCTGTCCAGGGTGTACCCCACCTCTCGCCCAGTGAACGCTGGAGATAGACACCAGCAACCCCCGCGACCCCATGAGGGATTAAGCGGTTCAGAAATGGATGGATGGATGGATGGATGGATGGATGGATGGATGGATGGATGGATGGATGGATGGATGGATGGATGGATGGATGGATGGATGGATGGATGGATGGATGGATGGATGGATGGATGGATATTCTTTTTGTTTTGTGTTCAGCATTGCATTGAAATTCTGAAGGCTCCCAGTCATATCAACCCATCACCAGTCCATATGAATTCTTAAGTAGTTTTAAAGTTTGTAAAGTTTTTGCACCTTGGTGGCACCACGGATCATGTGTCAAATATGGGGAAAGTATGGGGATTCCTTGAAACTTCGGGGATAATTTTGCCTTTAGGGCAACTCTTACACATTTAGCTGCCTGATCTCAAACTGCAACAACTTCTTTTATGTGTGCTGAAGACTATACCATCAATTCCTGATACCAAATCGCCTTGGCTGTTAAATGGTGTCTGCTTATCAGAATAACAAAGAAACCATAATAAAGAAAACAAAAAAAGACTCCTGGAGGCAACAATGACCAGTGATCAAATTGCGTCTTTGTGCATCAATTTGATCATCTCCCTGTCACTCAACCTGTGTGTACATGTTGCACATCTATATACTCAAATCCCATTCTGACATCAATAAAGAGCAGACAATCTCATCAAATGATGGGCTTTCATCTATAGATCTAAACCATTATTCTTGGTTTCAAGCAGATTATCTCTCACATAGACCTGAATGGTGCCTGATCGGCTTACATCTCGGGTATTTGAGGATGTCACACTGGAGCACCTGATCATATGGCGTGCAACCTTTTGAGAACAACTCCAGTCGATGACCTTGGCCCAAATACCACATCTGCAATTGCGTAATAACGGTGGAGGATTCTTTTGACACATACCAGGATTCTGCGTCAAAAACCCCAAGTCAGACAAATTAAGACAAAAAAAAAGAAAACGCATGCATTTGTGTGACTTTTGTTTGCAGGAAAATAGAAAGTAAATTTAAAAAATTGTTTGGTCAGCTTTTTTCATTGTTGTACTATTAAACCATTTCTATATTTTAGGCTGGTATTGTGGTATGTATACCAAGAGACATTGATAATTAAAAGGATTTCCAACGTGTTACCAAACAGGTGAAAACATTATAAAACTGTTTAAGAGTATAGTATTCACTTAAAATACTATAAGATTTTTGCTTTTTACACCACTTTGCTTTTGTATCAAACAGTTACTCTGACTGAGTGTTTTGCACAATATATTCCCAGTACATGTTTCATACAGGAAGATTATTGGTGACACATTTTCTTCTTTCTCCATTTCAGGTTAAAAATCGTCATTGCTGTCTGTGAATTACTTCTCAATACAAATGAAATGACTGGTTAAAGGTCCATAAAATAGCATTCAATATAATCACAATGCAATTTTTTAATTTGAACTGTTTTAGCATGGTACAAGTCTCCTTAAACTCTTAACTTTAGCCTCAAAGACCAACTAATCTGAACTTGTAGTGAATGGAGACACCCTAAGAAGCGGCAGGTAAGATGTTACTACACTGAAAAAGAAATCTGAACTGTCCCTTTAAAGAAACGCTTCTAACTGCACCAATCTTCCTTATCACATATCATGAAATTCATTGACAGGAATGACACCAAAAGCACATTAGAAGTTTAAGTATCAGATATCTTTTCTTAATTTCAACCCAACAACTAAACAAGAAACATGTACATATTTGCCCTGGATAATTCTTATGCTCGTCATACTTTGATGAATAATATGCACTTGTGGACTCCGTGGATGATTTGTTTGGATCAAAATTGGGCAGAATGTATTACTTTTCGCTCTGTCAACAGGAACAAAATAGTGACACACAGACAGGATTTGACAATTTTGCACTGTGAGAATCCTACAATTGACCATTAACCCTGCTAATGATGCCATAACTAAGTAGCTTCCTAGTTTTAAGTAAGTAAACCGATTTACAGTGTTTTCATGGTTCTGGACTGCATTTGATCATCTCTTGTTAAAACTAAAGTATTTAGACTGGCTAACTGTTTAGCTGCAAATAATGCCAAAATGGACACCCGATTAATCTTGATTCAAATCTCCAAAATGGAAAGACTTAAACTAGTCAAACCTGAATTAGATAACTCTACACTTGAGATTTATTAAATGTTTGTTCATTTTGTAAAATAAAAGAAGAAAAAACAACAACTGGATATTTTGACATTTTTAGACCCTATAATTAGAAAAAAATGTTTTAACTGATAAAACATGAGGTTTATAAAACCTCACTTTTCCCCTAATAATGGGACTTCTGAATAAAAAAAAATCTCACAATATCACACCACTAAACCTTATGATGCCAGTTTTGGAATAAAGGGTTTGTAAAACAGTCAGCAAATCCATGTGCAATGTTTCTTAAATTGAAGGAACAGATCTTTATAACCCCCTTTTTTCATCCTCTGGCCATTGTGGGTGCCTGTAGTCTTCTCTGTATAGTATAAGTAATAATCACTTGGTCCAAACACTTTCAAAGGTGTTTTTTTTAAATGGTTTCCCATTTATATCCAGTTCCAGCACATCACTGAGCCATGATAACCTTGTTAGTTAGCCCCAAGGGGGTAACATTTACAAAGAGCCAGTCTCCCTTTGGACACGTTAAATTGCTTTCCATTCCCTCTCCTTCTGTCTGAGCAGGTGCCTCCCATGCTATTCTTGTCATCAAGCAATATATATACACATTGTTTTGTTTTAATGTCTTTCCCTGACGCTTGTTATCTTTGTCTTTGACAGGGAGAGAATGCATGGGAAAATAAAAACAGACAGTAACCGTTAATCTTTGCCAAACCCGACTGTGCTCATTTCCCATTGAGACACAGATGTTAAAAACAGCCCCCAGTCACCATCCTCTCACTTCGCCACACCTCCCTCCCTATCTCCCTGTTTTTGACCAATCAATTCCTAATCAATCACTTGCAATCACTGTCAGGCTGCAGCCAGAGTGTTAGAGGCTAAAACTGGATCCAAGCTGGACGGAGAGTAAAGCAGGCCCAATAGGTTGGATCAATTCTGGTAAAACTATTTAAGATTTTAGTTTTAACAGATGGCTGTATGCAAAGTGTTGTAAAGTGAAACCCCTAAAAAACCTTTCCCCCCTCCATGCCACTTCGGCGCTAAAAATAGCAGTTTTTAATAATGAAGATGCAACGCATAACTTCACCGTGTGAATAATTCAGCCTTTTTTTTATGTAACCGTGTTGTGATGAACCTGAGAAGGACCAAAGAGGGAATAGGGGGTATGAGATAGAAAGGGATGGGTTATAAATAGGTCAAGCTCCAGTGATGCTCCACGACAACCCAACTGCATTGGCAGATGGATGAATTGGAAAAGTAGAGCAAATTTATAACCCAATAACAAAACCCTGCCAAAGCAGTGCAAGCTGTGCAAAATATTCAGACTGAGGGTTTTTGAATCACTTCCACTTCCACATTATGCCACACATTATCGGTTAATTATTACGCCTGCGTCTGCACATTCAGAGTTCTAGTAGAACCGTTGTGCGCTTGTGTGTTTGCAGCATAAATTGGACTAAGGAGTCAACAACTGAGAGTAAGAGGTGCATAGTCAATAAACCAAGCCCACACGCAGCACATTAAAACACAATGTCCTACCCTAGACATTTATTTGTTTCTGGCTGCAGGCTTTCTCTCTGCTCTCCAGCATCTCTGCCCTGCTTTCTGGTGTGTGTGTGTGTGTGTGTGTGTGTGTGTGTGTGTGTGTGTGTGTGTGTGTGTGTGTGTGTGTGTGTGTGTGTGTGTGTGTGTGTGTGTGTGTGTGTGTGTGTGTGTCGGTGCACTAGGGAGCCTGTTCGGTAGGAGGTGTGTGGTGCATTGTCAAAAGTCACACATAAAAGGTTTGACTTGTTGCCTTTAGATTAAAATGCACCTGCTAGTGACGATGCAGTCTAAGCTGCAGGGATAAAACTAACACCCCAAAAGCATACATTCAGGCTGAGAACACACACCGTGGACATTTAATAGATAAATACCCTGCAATGATTTGTGATGCACGACACATGAAGAGTTTCTGAGAGTATATGAGTGAGATCCAAATAATTCATTAAGGTGGATGAGGCCTTTTGTAGGGGATGCTTGTCTAGTTAGTTGGATATGGTATTAGTCTGCGACAGAGAGAACAACATGACCTGAATGACATTAAGCTCATTATGTCTAGACAGCACAAAACACCATAGAACATCTTATTTTTCCTTTCTTCCAACCCTAGATGAGATTACTGTTGTGTGAGCACCAAAAAGGGGGTGTGGGTGAGGGGGTGGGGGGGTATCCTAACATTTTTTATGTCAAAAGAGACTGACATGATGATGATATCTGATGCCTGAGTCATGTAAACAGCCCCGAGGACAACCCTAGAAGACCTCTCTTCACTCAGGCTCCCCTCCCCCCCTCTGTCTACGCCGGACCGCCTGCTGAGACACAGCAGGCCAGGCGGGTCAAGCCTTCCACAGCCCAGCCCACTCCCCATCCCCCTCTGCTACCATCCCCCATCCGATCTCTAAATCTGCATCACAATGATGATGGGGAGGAGGTGCAGGAGGCTGAGCGGTTCAAGGAGCCGATGGAAAGGGGGAAAAAAAGTGAAGGGGGCTTATAGAGAGAGTGATGATCTCACAGACTGGCCAAAAAAAACAATAAAGCACATTTGCATGTGGTTGCACGCGAGTCGCTGTAAATCTGTCTGTGTAAACAAAACAACGACGCCCTTTTCTGAGCAACTTGCCTTGCCTCACATACTTTGTTTGGTTAATCAAAAGGGAAATGAAACAGTCATGTCGTATAACCTAGTTTCCGAGCAGTGCTCAACATTAGTTTAAAAAATGCAAGCCACTGCAGAGTGTCCCAAGCACACTGGCTTTTTTTATTTATGCAGCTGGTAATTTGACTCCTTTGCTTTTCTTTTTTAAACTTGGTAGGTTAGTTTTGGGTACAAAACTGTGCCATCTCTCACAGAATGTTTCATACAGACTATGTGTCTGTTCAGCTTTGTCAACTGACAATTTAATTTTCTATATTCAGATCAAGGTTTGCTATAAGACACATCTATCATTAAGAGGCAGTTTTGTTTGATCTGAAATCCTAATAATTTCTTTTTACATACATGGGGTGTAATCCATAGTTTTTAGACAACATACAACTGAATTTAATTATATGTGACATTTGAGCATTTTTATGAACAATTATCTCCATGATTAAAGTAAATACATTGATAGTGTAGATAAACTCGCACACCATTGTTACTTATTCACAAAACGAAATGAACGTTGCCATAGGCATCTCTATGGAGAATATCATTTTGCTGCACAACACGAATGGCAGTGGAAAAAATGAATCTGAACACGAACAACTAGATAGATTGCATCTGTGTACTTTATTTTTTGTTGTTCCTTTAAGTTTACAGAATATAACGTTTGCAATGGCTGTGCATTCTTGAGCTTCTCTGCTGGTCGGACTATAAGTGCTCCAGCTCTGCAGGACGTGACGGGTTACAGAAGTCAGCAGATTCATGACCACTGAAACGGTCACAAAAGGCCCCTTGTAACCGACAACTTGTTTTCAGTTGTGGCATCCACTGCTTAACAATGCTGAGTAAGGAAGGCTTAAACTTTGCCATTCACCTCATTATTTTTCCACAGGTAACCTTTTGTCTGAAACAGTAAAACTTATTTATTCAACAAACTGCACAAACATTACAAGCAGTACCTTAGATGAGATGTGGAAATTAAACAAAGAGAAGTTTACAAAGAATAATGCAAAAAAATTACAATTAAAATACAGATGGACAAAAAAGTCAGGATTGTAAATAACAGCTAGGTTAAAATCACTAACAACATGCAACGTTGAGTAAATAAGAAAGATAAGCTAAAATAGGTTGTAATCAAAAATCTGTTGCATGTAAAAAGGACAACCTTAAGAATAAGGAAAGCAGCCCACTCCTTAAAACTGGACTCAATGGCTTAATAATCTTGGTCTTTATTAAACGCTACGTTCGGAATAAGCTCCTTACATTCTGTGTAAAACATTGGCATAATTTCTTTGTTTAGGTCTTATTCAGGTTTATTTGTAAGATGTTATTTCTGATACATCTGTTGTCAAGTGTGTGTATGGACGTTAGGAAGCAGCGATACACTGTGTGAGCGATAGAGGCAGAGAGGGAGAGCAGACTATGGTAATGATGAGTGAAATGATGGCACACTGACCCACTAAAGCTGCAGCACGGTTGCCAGTGGGGATGAGCTGGCCTACTACTGTACACCCCTGTCTGAAACACACACACATGCCTGGAATACATCCAGTGCTTCTTCTGTCTTTACTCTCCCGCTCCTTAACCCCTCAGCCTCTTCTCTTACGTGTGTCACCTCTTGTTTTTATCTCTCACTGCTTTCGTAGCTGGTCTGCATGTTATGACAACAGAAAGAAACAAAGGCACTGCTTGCACAAGCCTTGATATAAAGGTAAAGAGGCTGAAGAGAAGATCCAGTTGGGATTTGAGATTTGCAAACTGTTTAAAACCAACTCGAACAGAGCAAGACTGGAAATATATCTGCAGGGTTTCTAGGATGTTTTAAATATTAGTTATGAACTGTAGTCTCCCTTTCACTGATTTAGAGTCCAGTGATTGTATGCTACAATGGCAGCATATATCAAAGTGTGTGGCTAAAAAAAGTTAAGTCTTTAAAAAATAGAAATACAGACAGTGTAATACAGATATTCTTAATCCTTCAGTTGATCATCTACTTTATGCAAAGTTTTCTGTAAGCAACTCTTCGGGAAATTGTCTTATTGATGCAAAAATACAAATGTGTATGTTTGCCTTGATGAATAATGAGTTAGAGTTAGTGGGTGGCCCAACATATAAATAAAAAGAACATGACTTCAGGAAATGGCCAGGCACTGGACTAAAAAAAAAAAAAAGAGAGAGAGAGAGAGAGAGAGAGAGAGAGAGAGAGAGAGAGAGAGAGAGAGAGAGAGAGAGAGAAAAGACACCTAATTCTCAGAAAAAAATTTAGCAATTTCAAATAACCAGGACGATGAGTCAAACCCTTTTATTTTCTACTCGTAACTGGAATCCCAATGAAAAAAAGTGTCTCTCCGTAACACCCTCAGCCTCAGAAACGTCAGGAGAAGATGCAGTTGCTATGGTAACAATCTCTCTGTAGCATGTCTGCATGCTTGCAGCAATGTCTGGTGGGGGGAGGGGAATCGGGGGGTGGGGGGAGCAGGAAATGTCTGCCACCTTAGGAGACACGTAGAGAGAAGTGAGTGTGTGCATTTCGGTTTGGGACGACTGTTTTTCTTTTCCCTCCATTTTACTGGGCTCTCCTGTGACGTGAGTGATCGTTTTTATCAATGAGGCGAGTCTAAACACGCAGGCCATCTCATAGCTCAAGCCACAGATGTTTGAGTTTGCATCCCTTAATCATTTATACCCGCAGACTCCAAACGAAAGCCAGCGTTTTTCACTGTGTAAAACAATGACAATAAATCCTATTCTGATTTAATTTATTCATATTTTACTGAGAGCTAATGCCAGACCCTGACAGAGAGCTACGTCTGCCCCCCAGCCAAGACGTCTGCAGTGTACAACTTCATGGTCCCCTGCTGGTGAGGGCCTTTCTGCAGTCAATAAGGCAGTTGATCGAATTAATTAGCATCATAAAAGGCTTTCTTTTAAGTCCACGCATCCCTATTCATGGCATTGAAGAGGGCCCTACACCTGATTCTTCTTGCAATTAGGTGCTTGGCAATGCAAATGTTGTGCTTAGACCTAACTAGATCAGAAACATAAAAAATATTTTCCATCTCGGTGTGAAAACAGAGCAGCTTCTCAACTCCGTGACTCTAAATTTCAGATTTAATGAAGGTAGAGGCGTATTTTAAGGCTCAAATTCAGTGTCTATTTTGGAATGATTTGCAATTTTTATCAATAATTAATGCTCTTAGCAGGAGGGTGTAAATAAACTAACTGAATGGTAGGCTAATAAATCGCTAACCTGACAATCGATAGAAGAACCGCAAAACGCATCATTCAAACTCCAACTTGCTATGGAGGCACAAGACGAAACTGCTTTTATACCCCACAGTGGCAGAGCTCCTGACACATCAGTTTCTCCTTGTGACGTCACAAAAACTTTTGAACCAGTACCAAATACTGATTTGAAATTCAATACAAGACACCCGTTTTAGACACAAAAGTAAGATTTCAACAAATATGCAGTTAGTTGTCAAAATATCCATCCATCCATCCATCTTCTATCGCTTCCGGTCGGGTCGCGGGGGTAGCAGCTTCAGTAGGGAGGCCCAGACTTCCCTCTCCCCAGCCACTTGGGCCAGCTCCTCCGGGGGAATCCCAAGCCGTTCCCAGGCCAGCCGAGAGACAGTCCCTCCAGTGTGTCCTGGATCTTCCTCTGGGTCTTCTCTATGACCCAGAGGTGAGGTGTTCCGGGCATGTTATGGGACATGCCCGGAACACCTCACAAAGGAGGCGTCCAGGAGGCATCCCTAACCAGATGCCCGAGCCACCTCAACTGGCTCCTCAAATGAAGTGCTTTGAAAGGCTGGTAAAGGAACACATCGTCTCCAGTCTCCCCCCAACACTCGACCCGTTCCAGTTTGCCTACCGACGGAACCGCTCCACTGAGGACGCCATCTCCTCTGCTCTTCACCTGAGCCTGGCACACCTGGAGGAGAAGAACACGCACGTGCGGATGCTGTTCCTGGACTTCAGTTCAGCGTTCAACACCATCATCCCACAACATCTGGTGGGAAAACTGGAGCATCTGGGCTTCAACACACCCCTACGAAACTGGCTGCTAGACTTCCTCACCAACAGACCTCAGTCAGTCCGGGTCGGACAGAACACCTCTGATATCATCACCCTCAGCACGGGCTCCCCTCAGGGCTGCGTCCTGAGCCCCCAGCTGTTCACCCTGATGACACACGACTGCGTCCCCAGGTTCACCACCAATCACATCGTGAAGTTTGCAGACGACACAACGGTGGTGGGCCTGATCAGAGACGACAACGACCAGGACTACAGAGAGGAGGTGGAGCAGCTGGTGGGCTGGTGCAGAGACAACAGCCTGATCCTGAACGTGGAGAAGACGAAGGAGATCATCGTCGACTTCAGGAAAAACCGGCCTCACCATGCTCCACTGCTCATCAACAACTCAGCGGTGGAGGTGGTCAGCAGCACCAAGTTCCTGGGGGTGCACATCACGGACAACCTCACCTGGACTGTGAACACCACGTCACTGGTGAAGAGGGCACAAAAGCGACTGTATTTTCTGCGGAGGATGAGGAGAGCCCACCTGCCCCCGCCCATCCTCACGACCTTCTACAGAAGCACCATAGAGAGTATTCTGACCAGCTGTCTCTCTGTGTGGTGTGGAGGCTGCAGTGCCTCCGACTGGAAGAAGGTGAGGAGAGTGGTGAGGACAGCAGAAGGGATCATCGGGGCTCCTCTTCCCTCCATTAAAGACATTTCATCGCAGCGCTGTGTGTCTCGAGCCCGTAACATCATCAGGGACCCCTCACACCCCCACCATAGACTATTCTCCCTGCTGCCCTCTGGAAAGAGGTTCCGCAGCATCCGCTGCAGGTCCACTAGGTTCTGCAAAAGCTTTTTCCCTGCTGCCATCAGACTGTTGAACTGCTGAAGTATAAAAACGGACTGTGTATCACACTCGACTCGCTGATTTGCACATTTGCACATTTGCACATTGTATCGTATCCTGCAAAATTGCTGCTGCACCTTACCGGGAAACGTACTGCAAAACTGTGTACAATGCAACTGTCTACTTTTAAATCACTGCTGCACCTTACTGCATATTTGTTACATTTGTTTTACATTGTTTACATTTCAACTGCCTACTGTTCACTGCTGCACTTTATCCGGAAGTCAATTGAAACTTATCCTGTAAGTGACTGCGATTTATCACTGCACTTTATCCTGTACTGTAATTCACCGCAAGGTATCCTGTAGAGTTACTGCAATCTTTCTGAGCTGTGTGAAAACGAAATTTCGTTCTGTATGCACTCTGTGTATACAAAATGACAATAAAGAAAGTCTAAGTCTAAGTCTAAGTCTCGACGTAGAGGAGCAGCGGCTCTACTCTGAGTCCTCCCCGGATGACTGAGCTCCTCACCCTATCTCTAAGGGAGAGCCCAGACACACTACGGAGAAAACTCATTTCTCTTGTATCCTGGATCTCATTCTTTCAGTCATGACCCAAACTTCATGACCATAGATGAGGGTAGGAAAGTAGATCAACCGGTAAGTCGAGAGCTTTGCCTTTCGACTCAGCTCTCTCTTCACCACAACGGACCGGTACAGCACCCGCTTCACAGCAGACGCAGCACCGATCCGCCTGTCGACCTCCCACTCCATCTTTCCCTCATTCGTGAACAATGAGGGAAATACTTAACCTCTTCCACTAGGGGCAGCACATCCTCCCCAACCTGGAGAAGGCACTCTACCCTTTTCAGGCTAAGACCATGGTCTCGGATTTGGAGGCACTGATCCTCATCTCAGCTGCTTCACACTCGGCTGCGAACTGCTTCAGTGAGAGCTGTAGATCACAACCTGATGAAGCCAACAGGACCATTTCATCCGCAAAAAGCAGAGACGCAATCCTAAGGCCGCCCAATGGATTCCCTCAACACCTTGGCTGCGCCTAGAAATTCTGGCCATAAAAGTTATGAACAGATTTGGTGACAAAGGGCAACCTTGGTGGAGTCCAACTCTCACCGGAAACAAGTCCAACTTACTGCTGGCAATGCGGACCAAGCTCTGACACCGGTCATACAGGGACCTAAAAGCCCTTATTAAAGGGCCCGGTACTCCATACTACTGGAGGGACACGGTCAAATGCCTTCTCCAGATCCACAAAACACATGTAGACTGGTTGGGCAAACTCCCACACACCCTCCAGGATCCTGCTGAGGGTGTAGAGCTGATCCAGTGTTCCATGACCAGGACGAAAACCACACTGCTCTTCCTGAATCCGATGTTTGACTATCAGACGGACCCTCCTTTCCAGAACCCCGGAATAGAGCTTACCAGGGAGGCTTAAGAGAGTGGTTTCTCTGTAGTTGGAACACACCCTCCGGTCCCCCTTTTTAAATAGGGGGACCATCACCCCAGTCTGCCAATCCAGGGGAACTGCCCGTGATGTCCACACAATATTGCAGAGTCGCGTTAACCAACACCACTACATGCAGAGCCTTAAGGTACCCAGGGCGAATCTCATCCACCCCCGGGGCCTTGCCACCAGGGAGCTTTTTAACCACCTCGGTGACCTGAGCACCAGAGATGGGAGAACCTGACACGAAGTCCCCAGGCTCTGCTTCCTCAATGGAAGACGTGTTGGTGGGATTAAGGAGGTCTTCAAAGTATTGTGCCCACCGACACATGACGTCCCGAGTCAAGGTCAGCAGCACACCACCCCCACTATAGACAGTGTTGGTACTGCACTGTTTCCCCCTCCTGAGACACTGGATGGCGGACCAAAATTGCCTCGAAGTTTGGTCTCTCCAAACTCTTCCCACGCTCCAAGTTTTTGCCTCAGCGACCAGCCGAGCCACTGCCACTTGGACTGCCAGTACCTATCAGCTGCTTCCAGAGTCCCACAGGCCAAGAAAGCCCGATAGGACTCCTTCTTCAGCTTGACAGCTTCCCTCACCACTGGTGTCCACCAGCGCGTTCGAGGGTTGCCACCACGACATGCACTGACTAGCCGCCTCGACAATACAGTCCACTCAGACTGGATGTCCCCCACCTCCCTCGGAACGTGTTCAAAGTTCTCCTGGAAGTGGGAGTTAAAGCTCCGTCTCACGAGGGACTCTGCCAGACATTCCCAGCAAACCCTCACGATACGTTTGGGCCAGCCAGGTCTGACTGGCTTCCTCCCCCATGTTGTCAAAATAATCACCAGAATATGCAGACAGCACTATAAGACAACCATTAGCAAAGAGTTTATTAGCAAAAAACATAAAGTTGATTTGGGAGTGAGTTACCTATTAATGTGTTTGGATTGTGTTTTAAGGTTATGACAAACTTTTTTTCCATGAGGGTTTAAACACTGATGGCACATTAACGTTTGTGTTTTCGGGTCCACCCAATACACTGAAATGACTAAAGGTCAGTTGAAATAAGCTCCCGGATGTTTGTTTAAACATAACGCTTGTTTACATTTCGCTCAGCAATCATCCAAATAGTGCTACGAGTATTCGTATAACATTAAAAAGGAACATCAATGTTGGATGGTGGTATTTTGTGTAACTTAAGAGAAAGCCATCAAGCTAATTGCCTTACCATTAGCTATGTGACCTAGATGTTACATTATGTATATAGCCCGCTTTGTAATCCAAGGTGGGATCACTGGCAGCTTTGTGCTTGCTCGATACATTTGCAATGTGGAAACAGAGTAGAGTGGGTCTCTCTCTGTTCTCTGTGTTTGAAGCACTGCTTTTCCTCTGACTGCAGGCGGGGTTTTCAGGACGAGGTTTCTGAAGTGTGTCTATTACCCCATTTACACTACCCTTTTTTAACCGAGCCGAGACCAGTCCGAGCTCGGTCACCGAGATAACTATCGAGTGTAAATGGAACGCAAACTGAACTGAACCGAGCCAGACACAACCGGACCGCGCTAAAAAGACGTATCATCAAGTATAACTGCCTGAATGTTACGGGCGCCGCCATTTTGATTTGCTTGGTGCCGCCTTCAAACCCAGAGAGCAGTAGTACCGCAGATCGTCACTAGGAGGCGAGGAGCAACCAAGGAACCAAGATAGCGTGGTGTGTAAACCAAGCTCGGCTTGGTTAACTGATCCAAGCTCGGACCGAGCTCGGCCTGGATCGGTTTAACAAGGGTAGTGTAAATGGGGCTTATGAGACAGCACATGGGGGAAGGTTAAGGGACTCACGGCAGCACTTGCGCCTGTCTCAAGATAAGGTAGCTGCAGAACGACTGGTGCTTCCAAGTCAATAAGATCACAGAAAAAAAGTGGCTAGATTTGTCACTTTTTTGAAAAGAAGTCCCAAGAGGGGTCTGAAAAGTTGTTAAATATAGTGATAGAGTCACTAAGTTGGCAACACTGCGGATGTTGTCCCACTTCCAGCAACACCTAAACACCATCATCTCCTTAAAGCTTGCCTTCACAATCTTAAAGCTATAGTTGGAAATCCTGTTCAGAAACACTCTTTGTTATACTGGGTGAAATGGTCCTTCCATCCTGAAAGTAGTCAATACATTCAGCTGATATTCAGCGGACAATACCTGATCAACCAATGGTTATTTGATTAAACATTGAATAATTTAAAAGCATGTAATTGCACAACACCAACAGTTGAACTTGGATTTAGGAGGAACTGTGTAGGCAGTGTTTCAGATCTTTACCATCGGGAATTAGTTGCTGGTGTCATGGGAGTTTGGTTTCCGGTTCATATGGGTTTTGCGAATATGTAAAAGGCTGGTTTTAAAAGCTAACTTGTACTTTTATACATAAAACAAGAGCTGTGTCCTCATTCTTATTAAAGGAACACAACCCCTCATTTCCAGTTTTGGACAAGATCCCTAAGCGCCGTCGTTGAGAGGAAGGTTGCTGGTTTGAAAACATCAGCGTCTCATCTTTGCTTTTTCTATATGATGTGGTTCTCCTGGTGTCTTTAAACCATGAGCTTCAGTGTGCATTGGATTGGTTCATAAGCCAATTATGAAGGAATTGAGATAAACGAGAAACTTCTCTAAGTCGGAGGCCATGATTCTCGTCTGGAAAAGAAATGTACTTCTTCCTCCAGTTCAAGGTCAGTTACTGCCTCAATAGCGTACCGCGAGCGAGCTATTTTTAGAAACGTAACGTCACGATGACGTCACATCACATGGTACGCGGTAGGACAAACTTGCATAGTCCGCCGCTGTTTCGATGTAAAAGAGACGTGCGTTAGCCTAGGTTTTACTCGTTTAAACGACTGCTTTTTCCAAAATCTAAGACCATGGTTATTAAACATTGTTGCTATGGAATGTGCAACAGCGACTCGAGGTACGCTGATCGGCTGCATATGAAGGATGTTTTCTTCATTACTTTCCCGAAATTCAAGGAGTGCCAAGGAGAAAGGTCCTCTGGGACGCTTCAAAAATGCGCTACAGGGCGCTGGGTGGAACCGCTCTGACTGACGAAGAGTTGCAGCAACCAGCTGTGAAGACACGCTGCCGCTGCACCGCGGCGCTCCCGCAACACTTCCGCGATACTTCCACGTTCCACGATAAGTGCATATTTACAGATAATTTCTTGTCTCAGTGTACCTAATAGGGCTAAATAAACCACAGAGTTATCCCCTTTTAATCCTCTGGCCTCTCCACCGACTTTTTTGGCAGTGTGGGGTCCTAAAGCTCTGCAGGCCTTTGGCTCCTCTCTCTTCATCTGCTCTTCTGTGCAGCCTCACATACTGATGGCGCACAAACAGAGAAATCTCTTAAGGGAAAGATTCTGAGATGTAAACAGTTGTTTTGTAGCTACCAATTGGCAACATATACCGATTCCCGGACGGTGATTATTACAAACAAAAAAACGTCCGACGACACAATGAACGCCGCGCAGGAAAAAAAAAAACAAAGCTTACCGTTCGATCAACTCGGCCCGTTTTCCGGTCTTTTTAAGCCCTCGACACTCAAGCCATCGTTTGAGCTGAAGGTTGGTGTGTTCTTCGACTGTGCGCCTGGGACATCGTCTTGGGAAAGTTTAATAGCTGCAAAGTCGGTCATATCGCTGGTTCTGTTGCTGGTTGCTACGTGCGTTCTCTATCTGTTTGTCCTACCTAAGCGGCAAAAGGGGCGTTGCTCTTGAGACGGTAACGTCACGTGCGCGGTACGCTATTAGAGAAGTTCGCATACACTGGTATCTTGTTGACAAGCCATGGTAGGATGCAGTGGGAGATGGGTAGATGTATTGGCTCCTAAACTGCTGTAATCTAAAAGTTGCTTTAGTCGGTCTTAACCAGACAACCCAAAATAAAATCTCTCCGTTTATTAGACTGTCTATGTTCTGCTTTTATAATTTGGTCCTAAAATACTGTTTATGGCTGAAAGAACAAGATCTTGGATCAAATTAAATGATTTTCCTACACTTGGTGGCTGGACCAATCCTGCGTCTTGGATGTCTACTTTTTTAGGTTTTCTGGGCATGTCCCACTGGGAGGAGACTCCAGAATGGACCTAGAGCCTACTGCGTATACATATGTTAGCCTTGGCAAAGACACAGCAAACTGCATCCAAAATGATCCTTGGTATGTGTAGAATCATTAATTAGCATTAGTGGGATTTATATTTCATTTTGGCTGCATTACAACCAAAAGGAGTTTAAGGCAAATTCATTAAATACATTTTGTTAATCTTAACTGTCTGCTGTAACAATGAAAGGCCTCAGGTTTCTTATGGTTTCTTGCTCAGTTTGTTTTATAATAAATGTATATATTGTGAAACCTTTTATGATTGTGCTAACGGATATTGCACTGCAGTGAAGAACTGAGGTATCAGCTTTGAACTAAAGTTGCAACTCTTTGAGAGTGCCATTTAAAAGCACACAGGAAACGTCTGCACTCTTTTTTGTGATTGTATATGCATGAACTGTTTACAAACAGAGCAACCTTGGGAAATTAACATAATCATCACACTGGTGTGCCCTTGTAATCTGCTCAAGGTGACATCTTAAATGTTTTTTTTCCCTCACTGTGTCAAAAGAAACCTCAAAGAAGTGTTTCTGATTCCCTTGTTCCAGTTCTCTTTGCTCTTAACCCCCTACTTCTCTCCTACTTGGGATGCTCATCAGTTGGCTCCTTGAGACTTGGACAATGGGGGCTTTTTACTGAGGGTTTGAGAGCTCATCCTGTGTTAGAGCATGAAAAATGGGCAACGGCACAAACGGGGGCATTGAGTTGCTCAGAGGAAAGAAGGAAAAAAAGAGAGTGAAGAGGAGAAGCAGCATCATGTTGAAAATTAAAGGAATTAACGAGCATGAGAACACAGGAAGTTCGTTCCAAAATAGCTAGTTATTTCTCAAGCAATTCTGCACTTCACAGTGGGTGTGCCAAGAAAATTTGATATGGTGATAAAAAAAATGCTGTTGAGAATACATTAGATACACTAGATCGCAAAAGTACATGCAGTACTCATGCACTTTGAATTTGCATAGAAATCTCAATGTATTTACCTTTTGATTCAATATGATGGATACTTTCTTTTGTGGGGGAGTGAGAACAATATTTATGATTTTACTTATTATTTCCTAATTAAAACATGAAATGTGTGTATTTGTATCTACCCTCTTTGGCCTACCTCTCTCGAAATAATCTAATGCAACCAACTGCTTTCAGAGATCAACTTAATATGAAACACAGCCCGCCCGTCTGTATAGTTGGTTCTCCTTACAAATGCAACTGTTCTGCAACTGCCTCAGAGGTTTGTTAGAGAACTTTAGTTAACAAACAGCATTGTTGATGCTGTAATGAAGGTTAAAGCAGTTTATAAAACAGCAGGTTATAAACCAGTATCCCAACCTTTCAAAATTTCAAAGTCTATCATCCAAAAATGTAAAGTACCGTATTTTTCCAACTATAAGTCACACTTTTCTTCATAGTTTGGCTGATCCTGCGACTTATAGTCAGATGCGACTTATATACAGGACTGTCTCAGAAAATTAGAATATTGTGATAAAGTTCTTTATTTTCTGTAATGCAATTAAAAAACATGAAATGTCATACATTCTGGATTCATTACAAATCAACTGAAATATCGCAAGCCTTTTATTGTTTTAATATCGCTGATTATGGCGTATAGCTGAAGAAAACTCAAACATCCTATCTCAAAATATTAGAATATTTCCTCAGACCAAGTAAAAAAAAATTATAACAGCAAAACAAAATCAAACATTTGAAAATGTCCATTAATGCACTCAGTACTTGGTTGGGAATCCTTTTGCACAGATTACTGCATCAATGCGGCGTGGCATGGAGGCAATCAGCCTGTGGCATTGCTGAGGTGTTATGGATGCCCAGGATGCTTCAATAGCGGCCTTTAGCTCATTTGCATTGTTGGGTCTGGTGTCTTTCAGCTTCTTCTTCACAATACCCCACAAATTCTCGATGGGGTTCAGGTCAGGGGAATTCGCAGGCCAATCAAGGACAGTAATGCCATGGTCAGTACACCAGTTACTGGTGGTTTTGGCACTGTGGGCAGGTGCCAGATCTTGGTTGTGCAGCGTTTCCTGCCACATTTCCCCCTTCCAACACACTTTTTGTGAATGTGCTTTGAAACTGCACTCTGTGAACAGCCTGCTCTTTGAGAAATTTCTTTTTGTGTCTTACCCTCCTGATGGAGGGTGTCAATGATGGTCTTCTGGACAGCGGTCAGATCAGCAGTCTTCCCCATACTTGTGATTTAGTTTACTGAACCAAGCTGAGTGTTTTTCAAGGCTCAGGAAACCCTTGCAGGTGTTTCGAGTTAATTAGACGATCCAAGTGATTAGTTGAATAGCCTACTAGTATACTTTTTCACGATATTCTAATTTTCTGAGACAGTCCTGTATAAATTTTAAATGGTAAATCATACTGACCAACATGAACCAAGTAGTAAACATTACCGTCTATAAAGCCTCAAGGGGGCGCTCTAGGCTTGTGAAAACGATATGCTGCTCGTGTACCACTTAAAAATGTAACTTATAGATAACAATGACAGAACACATGTTTGTATGTTGTTGGGCTGTTTCAGTCTGGATTCGCAGAGCGTTGCATGGTGCAGTTCGAAAGGATAGCCCAGACCAAGACAGACCCTGTTATTGGGCTGTACGTGCTAGCACTAGCTTACAAGTATGTTGTCAGGGCGTTTTACAAGTTTGCTGATGCTGCACATGAGCTTTATGTTGCTCTCAAACATCCTTGTCATACTGTTAGCTTAGCACAAAGCACCGCTATGCTCATGGTCTAATTTCAGCGTAATTTTTTCAACTTTCAGCGTAACAGACCGTTACGATGAAATGCACTCACGAGAACTTTCCGGGTTGAAGTTGCTGGCTTGTTGCTGAGTCTCGATATGGCCATCGTGACCATATGAAAGGAGTTTTTTCATTCCCTTTCCTGAACCCCGAAAGAATGCTGAGAAATGCCATCGTTGGATAAGAGGGAGTAAGCGGGAGGGTTTTACAGTTCAGCTGTACCTTCATTCAGTGTTTATTTGATCACAAGGGACCTGTTTTATATGATCCAGTCATGTGGGTCTATCTAGCAACAAAAAATACATGAACAAGCAGACAGCTGTGACGGACACAAGAAGGGGGATCTTTGGTTTCAGCAGACAGACACGTGACAATCTAATAACACAAAGCAAATATTATTTTCAAATGCAAATGACCACAGAGCCATTTGCTTTCTGAGAATGGGTTATTGAGGGATCGATCGAGTTTAAACAGATGTGATTATCCATTAGCCAAACATCCTCAATCTGTTCAAACAACCTCATGCCGATGTGTTAAATCTTCAGTTTTAACCCACTAACTGAACAGTAATGTAACGACCCTCTTCTTTTTCTCTGCTAACAAAAATAAAACATCTCTATTTTCACGTGTAGATGGTTGGAAATGAGATGGAGTAGACTGGGTTGGCTCTCCCTGCTGCACGCGCACTCCCGACACAGGGACACAGATTCTGGCGGGGATAACTCGAAGCCATAGTGATTTTAGTGTATGTAAAGTATGTAATGTGGCACATTTCCAAAACAAAATATCTCTCATTATTCTAACATGTAGCAAATATAAATAATTTTGCTGAACCTAAAAGCCTAAAACAGGAACAGTGAGATAAATATATTGACTATCTTTTAATACAGTTTCTGAAAATGTGTGGTTTGTTCCGCCACAAGTATATATATATATATATGTATATATATATATATATATATATATATATATATATATATATATATATATATATATATATATCCTTTACAAGAAGTAAGTTGGAAGACAGAAAAGCCCCGTCATGATTACCGGAATTTTATCTTTCACGGATATCAAGCTCATGTATTCTTTTTATAGGTGCTCTGTCATTATTAAAAAAGGACTTAAATAGTTGCCAAAGATTGTTGCATACATTTTACCTGCCGACCACAGCAACCCTGTTTGTGAATGATACAATATGCCATGTTATTTCATTGGTCAAAGAAAAAGGGGCTGTGTGCCTGGCGAATGCTGTACAAACTGGAAAGGCAAGAGTGACATCCCTCTTCTGTGGTACACTAATATGATTTTAAATTAAAATATCTTCTCTTAGACAATTTTTAATATCTTTTTCTGTTTTTCATGGTGTGGCACAGAGACAGTAATAATTATCCTGAATTAAAGACTCTACCCAAGTCATGCAAAGTTGCATTATCATTATAGCTGTGTCTGAACAGCAAGGGCTTGGGGGCACCTCACTTTGATCCAACTAGGAATTAGTCCTTTGAAATTGGAGCATCTTAACGTACCGACCTCCTCCAGAGTCGACTCAAGAGTCCCCACATCTGAGGCTTGCAAGGAATTTCAGACCAAGTGTGAGATGGTGAGAGCGGGGCTTCGGAACAGCATCATGTGCTTCTCTTTTCTGACTCAGTTTGGGGGGAATGCGTGGAGTGCTGGTGGTGGGGGCGTCGAATTTAAAGCCCTCAGGCTTTATTCAACCACTGAATGGGCTGGAGACTGTTCTCTGGGTGGCGTTGCATGCCTCACATACCATGGCTGTGACATGCTGATGTGAGCGTGTGGTGGGAAGATGTGTGTGCTGTCAGTTTAGTGCAAGCAAGGACTAAGGGGCAAAAGATGGAGTGAGATGGATGTACAAAAAGGTGAAAGAGAAGAAAGGGGGCATTAGTAGGTCTTGCAAGAAAAAAATGCTGTATTATTTTGTGAGTTTATTTGTTGGATAATTTTAGTTCTTGATGGCCAATCTGGGATAAATAAGGCTTTGGTGAAAAGTGGAGAGGGACAAGCTTTTTAAGCTAAAAAAAAAACATGGTGTGACAGATTTGATCTCCCAGATATGGTCTCCCTAAAAATAGGCAAAAACGAAATCTACAGTGTTGCTGTTTGCCTGGCTGAGGAGACCATCTGCCAGTCTGTCTCCATGTCTGTGTTGCCAAAGAAAGGAGTCCCATCGCCATGAACAAGTCTCCACCAAGTGCTGGCTGTTATGCGACCAATATGAGTTTTCTTTTACTTCACCGAAAGAGAAAATTAAATGTAGGGGCAATGGATGGACCAAATGCCGATACAGACAATGGATGGATCCATCCATATCGGTGTTGGGTCCATCCTGGATAAGTTGCCAGTCCATCACAGATCAGAATATCGGGGAAAGGGTAATTTATTTTAGTGATTTAATTGATAAGGGGAAACTCTGAATACTAAACAACACATTATTCTTCAGAAAGGAATGAATAAATTACATATGACTAATAAAAATACTTTTTTAATACTATAATATATGGCTTTGTTCATGAACACGGTCAAGGTATCTGTGAGGCGTGGCATGGAGGTGGTCAGCTCAGGTTGCTTTGACAGGGGCCTTCAGGTCGTTCGCCTTGGCTCCAGTCAAATCCTCATTAGGACCTTGAATGTTCAAAATCTAATGCATTTATTTCTCTACAGCCCAGAGAAGAGGCTCTAGGGTTAAGGAGTGGCTTAACACAAGGAATGCAACAGTTGTAGCCCGTGTCCTGGGTCTGTCTCTGTGTGGTGGCTCCTAAACCACTGACTCCAGTTGTAGTCCAAGCCTTGTGAACTTTCCCCAAACGCTTTAACAGGCTTTGCCTCACGGTCCTTTTAACGCTACTGTTTTCCATGACACCTGTGCACATTTTTCTACCAGACTTTCTCCTTCCGTCAAACTTTCAGTTAATAGGCTTGCATACACAACTCTGTGAACATCCAGCTTCTTTAGCAGTGAGCTACAGTTGCTGATAGTGCTTATGGCGGTATTAGACATTGTTTTATTTTTTCATTGATCCTATGTAATATTCAAATTGTTTAGGATTTTTGGTTTACATTAACATTTGATATACACCCCTCTGTGTGAAATTAACCACCTTTTAAAAGGAATTACCAAAATAATTTTCATTTTGAAAGATATTCTAATTTATTGAGCCCCACCCTTATTATGAGATTATTTTCTACTACGTGTGCTCTAATGAAAATTAGGAAGCTAAAAAAGAGCAAGAGTCCCTTATAAAGTGACGCAAAGACATTTTTGTTCTTTACTCTCAGTGTTATATGAAAAATATTCCAAATGGTTCCACTTTTTTTTCTATCCATTTTTTTTTTGCGCCACAGATTCAGAAGTTGGCGAATATCTTCAGCTGCCTAAAAACAAAGTCTTGCAGGTCCTCTGGTGGAGCAGCTGTGAGCGGGCCGTCCTCTCGCCGCTGATTGGCCAGCGCTCGGCTGCCACGCCCGGAGGAGGAGACTCCGGTCGATTTTTGAGGCGCGGTTGACGTACACACGGCACTGCCAGCCTGCCATCCTTTACTTTGAGCTCAGCCACCGTGGGCTTCGCACTCTAACACACAGAGAGGGGGGTTCTTCTCGCTTCCAAAGCTTCTGAGGGGGAAAAAAAACCCAGGAGATCCGATCGGATTTGTTTCACCATCTCGGGGTCAGACCTTTTTTTTAACCCATCCCCGGAGTTGGATTCCTTTTTAAATCTCTAGAAACCTCTTCGGGTTTTTTCCTTCTTTTCCGAGTTTTCTTTTTCTTTTTTTGGTTGCGAAGGAAGACAAAACAAACAAAAAAAGACAATGGGAGCCCAGTTGTCCAAGGGTGGAGTGGAGGTGGAGGGGAAGGCCGCCGACCCAGCTGCTGCCAAAGCCAACGGCCAGGTGAGTGAAAGAGGCCCCGATGGAGGCGCGTCAGCGGGGAGCCACATGGCAACCCAACGCCCACTGGCAGCATGGGTGCCACGGGGAGGCCGCTCCGGCGCTCCGTCCCCCCCCCCCCCCTGAAACACCTGTCGCCCGACTCGCGTCTGGTGACACAAATAAAACCCAACGTAGAATGAGTCGCAGCTGGCAAACTGTCGAGCAAGTCCCGCGCGTCCCCGATTAGCGCGCACCCGGCTCAAGTCTTTGTTAATTCCGTCCGTGGGTCTGTGTGAGGGGCATGGGGGAGGCTTTACCTGCGAACAGGCTTTAAATGTCTTAGATTCTTGTGGAAATGTGCGTTTGCAGCGTGTTCTCTGTCATGGGTCAGCGGTTTTGGGGCAGATTGCGGCTTTTGGCGTCGAACAAAGGATGCGAGGCGCAACTGTGCAAAGGATGCAAATGCGCCCTGCTGTAGAGGCGCATTTTGCAGACTTGCAAACAAAGCGCGAAGAGGCGCCAGATTAGACCCCGTTTCCCCTAGAGCGGCGTACTTTAAAGCACGGCTCTACCCTGTAGTTGGTATGGTTTTAATAAAAATAAAAAAATAACTTTATTAAAAGGCAGTTGTTAAATGATTAAATTAGCACTAGATCAGTTTCTCTATATATTTTTTTAATAGTATTTTCCGGTTGTTGTGCTGTGACCCTCTCTTCTTTCTTTATATTACACTATTTCTTAAAAAATAAGGCTTTATCTGCGTTAACTGGCAGCCGTGGAGCTCTTGGTGTAGATTCAGCTCATGGATACGAGCAGCAATCGGGTTTGATGGGAATTCCTTTGTTCCCAAACTTAAGCTCCATGTTGACGTTTACTTGACGCACTGCTGCCCCCCAGTGTCCGCCCAGAGTCATGCATGCAGCAGTCAAACCCCCATCACTGACATCTCTCCTCCCTTGAACATTTAAATCTGCATATTTTCATATGCTGATTAAGAAAATCTTTTCAGCCTTTCATTTGTTTTTAATTTGAGATTTTGACTACTAAACTAATGTGTCTGAATTACCCCCTCCCCCCTTGTAGGAGAACGGCCACGTGAAGACCAACGGTGACGTTTCGGCCAAACCCGATGGCGAAGTGGCCGCTGCCGACGGGAACGGTACCGCCGAACCGGCCAAGGAGGGCGAGGCCGGAGCAGGGGATGCCATTGAGCCCGCTCCAGCCGCCGAGGGCGAGGCCTCCAAGGCGGAAGGCGAGGCTGCCAAGGATGCCAAGAAGAAGAAGAAGTTCTCGCTGAAGAACTCCTTCAAGTTCAAGGGCATCTCGCTGAAGAAGAACAAGAAGGGCAGCGAGGAAGGCAAGGAGGAGGCCACCTCTCCCACGACCGAGGACAAGCCAGAGGAGAACGGCCACGCGGCCAAGGAAGCCAAAGAGGAGACGCCGGCGGCTGAGGCCAAAGAGGACGAGGCGGCCGCTGCCCCTGCGGCCGAGGGAGAGGTCAAGGCTGCGGAGGAGGCCCCGGCAACAGAGGCCGCCCCGGCCGAGGAAGCTGCCGCCCCCACCGAGGGCACAACACCTGCAGCCTCCGAGGGCGAGGCCAATGCAGAGTGACTGCACCCGAACTGATTTTCCAAGATTAAAGTATATAAATAGATATATGAGAGACTTGTGCCACGTTCTCAAAGTTATAAACAAAACTACAAAAGAAGACGACAAAGGATATATCACGTTTGCTGATTAAACCACCAGTTCACTGCCTTTTATTAGTTCTTCGACAGACGGAAACTCACCGGGCCCTCTCATGATGAACGCGTCGGCTTGCGTCTCCCCACCCTCCCCCTCATGGTACACACAGGGACTGGCGTGCGGCGAAGGTAATGGCTTGGACGTGGAGCGAATCAGGAGTACTGACTTATTTTTCCCAGTTCATGGAAAAGGCTTTCTCTTTTTTTTCTTTTTTTTACCAGCGTGGCAGCCCTATAACATAAATTTCTTCGTTTTGGGATCTAATTTTTTTTTTACCCACTTGTTTGCAGAGCTGGAGCAGACCATGTCTCTTACTCTAAAAGACTGTTATATGGACACATAAATCTTTCAAATGATCTTATTAATTTTTAGATTTTACATTCCTATGCTTTATCCCCCCTGAATTCCAAGTATTTTGTCATGTATAGAAAAAGTGATAAACCAGGAGGGGAGATTGGAAAAGAGCTATGTCTTTGTGCATTTTGATTCTTTTTTTTTTTTTTTCTGGCTAAAACCACATTCAAGCTTCTCAAGTACTGCAGTGTTCACATTTCAGAGTTTATGATGGGGGGGGGTTGTGTACAAATGTGAGCTTTTTATCTGCAAACTGTCTCTGTAAATATGTTTTGGCCAACATTTATGGTTCTCTTTATTTTGCTATTGTTTGAAGATGTTAATGGTTTTATTGTAACTTTTAATAAGGGTAAAATAAATGTTCAATCCCCTCTGAGTTCTGCCTTGTGATTTAACCAATCTTGAACACACACACACAAAAATCTTGGTCTGATATACCACATTTCTTTAAATGGTTTCTTGCAATACGTCCTACGGCTGTATCTCCAGTGTGAGCATCTGTGGGGCGCTCTTTCAGTTCAGCGATTCAACTCGAAAAGATCAACCTGATAAGATGATGACGTTTCAGGTGTTGGGGAGGCTGCCTTGACATTTAGGTCATTTAGTAAAGAACATGGTTATGGTGTAAATGCATTTAAATGGAAAGTTGTGTGGATGAAAAGTGTGACAGAGTGGTGTACATGGATAAATGCAGGTTTTTGGGGCTAGTGAGGCGAACCAAATTCATGAATTTGGCTTCGGAAGGTGGAACCACACCTGGAGTCGGTGCTTCATACGCCACCACACATACCTTTCCAGGAACTCTCTCACATTCCTTGTGTTAAGTCGTTCCCGAACCAGAGAACACCAGAAACCTCTTGATGGGGGTAAGGAGGAAAAATTGGTGGGCACTGATGCTCAGTGGTCTAAAAGTCTTACATTCACATCAAATGTATTATCAAGAGTACAGGCTGGAGGAGAAGTGGAGAGGCACAGAATCCAAAACGAGTGAGGTTGAAGATGAAATTCCTAGTAGATTATTAAATGCTGCTGTTGGCACACCACATCCTCTTCTCTGCTGAAGCAGTCATATCTCTAGGTGTTTGCCACTATGGATTCTTGGTTTCATTGCCATGGTATCAATAAGAAGCCAGAAAAACCACCTGACCTAAGGACCACAGGTAATCTATGGAGCATTTTCAGGAGGAGGATGGGATGCACAAAATACAAGCTGATTAGAAACATGGGCCTCCTTAACCCCCAGCTACAGGGCTGATCACCTCTACCCCAGGCTGCATTAATGCAATTTATGAAAAAAAGAGTCCCAACCAAGTATAGATTGTAAAGGACACATTTCAGAAGCCTTTAAAATGTCTTTTTTTATTGATTGGGTAATATTCACATTTTCTGAAACACTGAATATTGTTTTCAGTATCTGTAACTATAATCAATCACCACACCACAAAGAGTCTCAAAACGGGCAGTAATGAATGCAGAAGAAGCCTTTCATTTATATACAACCCAACAGTACTTTTCAAACATTTCTGTAGTCGTACCCTGTGTGAAATTGATCTGTCATGTTTTTATGAAGTCGGTGCAGCACTTTGGTCCTGTGTGGTAATGAGAAGTGCTTTATAAACAAAAGCACTTTGCTGCGTAAGTGCAGCTGGATTGGAATCTGTACGAGCTTTGGTTTCTGAACGGATTTTCTGAATTAGTGGGTATCTCATCGAAATTTTCTGCCTTTGGCTCCATCTGGTGGAGAGAAATAGGTACTGCGAATTGGTTGTCATTTTGTTTTTACCCTTTACTTACATTGGTAGAGCGCTCAGTTACCCGCGACGTTCTTGATTAACCGTATACGATTATATGACAAATATATATCATAAAAATATGATTTCCAATGATCAGTGCACACTTATAAAAATTCTACAAACACATCTGTACGGCCGTCGTCGGACGAGGTGGCCGAGTGGTTAAGGCGATGGACTGCTAATCCATTGTGCTCTGCACGCGTGGGTTCGAATCCCATCCTCGTCGATCTGTTTTCCTCTTGTTTTAAATTGCTCCGGGAACGTGTCATTATGTGAAGTTGTTGGACTGTCAAGTCCTAATATGTCGTCATGGTTAAATACGTCAGTAAAACATCAGCAACTATAAAAAGGACAATTCAACCACACCTATGGCCCTTCATTGTTTCTAACCAGATATATCTTGCATGGAGATAGCATTAGTTCCTTACCGTCAAAGTGTTGGCAGCTTTCTGTGTGCATGTTTGGGTTATTTAACGTGTTCACGTCAAACAAGTAAAATAAGTAAAGAAAAGAGTGATTTTCATCCTAAAATTGAAAAGCAGATTTTCTTTTTTGTAGTAAAAATATGACAGAAAAATGGAGGAGCAAAGGGGTTTGTCCTGTAACTGGTAGGTTGCTGGCTCAAGCCCAGCTCTGACCGTTTTAGTTGTGTCCTTGGGCAAGACACTTCACCTGCTTTCCCTGCTGGCGGTGGTCAGAGGGCCCCGTGGTGCTGGTTGTATGGGATCGAGCTTCTGTCAGCCTGCCTCGGGCCAGTTGTGGCTGCAATGCAGCCTACCACTGTCAGCTTATGATTGTCCTCTGGATTTGATAAAGCACTATTCAAGTACCAACATATGGCTTAGTAGATGAATGCACAAACAACTTTGAGAAAAACTTTGTTGTATAGAAAAATCCACTTTAAAAAAAAAAAAAAACTACTAAAAAAATTCAGGATGTTAATTTGGTCCAACAACCGGTTTCACTTCTTTGGCTTTGGGGATGAATTTTAGGCACATTGATCTGAAGCCACCCAAAAACACATGGTTTCATTGCCATTGTTGTAATTATCATTAACTCAGTGAAACAGAAATTAAATCACATTCAAAAAGATGAAATTAACACATTTCTAAGTTAAATAGATTTTAAAAGTAAACATTGGAATCTGCCGTTTCTGAGTCATTGTGATGCAAGAAGCTACCATTCTACAAAGTCATTTGTGACTAAGAAGCAGGTCCAGAATTCCATTCTCCCTAAGCTGACCTGAATGGAAGCAGCAACCAACTTAGGGTATAGCTTTTTATTTTTGTTGAACATGAATGAAGAGGTCCAGCCTTCAGACAAGCTGAGCAGCGTCTACAACCAACTCCGCCTGGAGGGGATATTAACAGACGCCGTCGTCATAGCTGACAATGAGGAATTTCCAGTTCACAAGGTCATCCTCTGTAACTGCACCCCATATTTCTGGTGAGCTATAAATGACGTATAAATCTATATTTGGTTATAGTTGAGGATGTAAGCGGATAATCAGTTGTCCCAATGAGTAAACTGAAAGGTAATGTTAAAACTACTGAAACAGCAATTTCCCTCTGGGATTATTAAATTATGTCTGATTCTGATTCTGATTTTTAGCAAGTAAAGTGTTGGCTTTTAGACTAAAAGCTTGAGTTTCATGACTATCTTACGCAGCCCTAGAGGGGTCATCGCAAAATGTTTAGCATGTTGAGAGAATGTGCGCTCGTTTTACTACATTGTGCGCCCGTTTTACTAAATTGTGCTCTCGTTTAACTAAATTGTCCTCTCATTTAACTATATTGTGCACTCGTTTTACTAAATCGTACGCTCGTTTTACTAAATCGTGTGCACAATTTACTATATTGTGCTCTCGTTTTACTATAGTGTGAGCTCATTTTACTAAATTGAGATCTCATTTTAAGCATAGTAAAACGAGGGCACAATTTATTAAACGAGTGCACTATTTACTCAAACGAGCGCACGATTTACTAAAACGAGAGCACAATTTAGTGAACATGGTTATAGAACATTGTGTACACGATCTACTTAAACGTGGCCACAATATGTAAAACGTGCACTCAATATTGTCGAGGACTCAATTAAAGGAAACGTGCTCACAAATTATCACGACCTGAAAAAAAAATATCACTTAAAGTGAGCTCTCCCGGGCTCCGTACTATCTCCTGTTTCTTATAAATGTATTTCGCAACATCCCTTAAAAATGTATCAAACGTATCAGTCCCCTATACATTACCTTGTATCTACTGGCTGAAGCTATTAAACACAGCATTGAAACCCCAAGACCATTATGGTTTTAAAGTGTTAAATTACAACTTCTCTAACGGTACATGGGGTTTTCATGCAGTGTTTGGCCCCACACACTGGCAGCACATCATCTGAGTCGCAAAGGCTGATAAGGCCTCATTTGACTAAACTTGCTCCTATGGTGCTTTTATGTTAGTGGGGGGCAGCTGGCATCAGGGAGAGGGGAAGAAACAGGGGGTAGGAACACATACTACAAAGTTGTGGATTCTGGTTATGCCCCCCCTCCCCCTCCCGCTCCCGCTCCCCCCACACCCACACCCACCCCCTCTCCCCTCCCCACCCATCCACACACACACAAACACGTAGTGAAGTCTAGTGGAAGACTATTTATCAATACACCAGCCATACACACAACACTGTCCCACTGTTGTCAACCACTAGGTGGGTCTAGTATCTAAATAAACACATTTTGAATAAATTATTACATATGTGACTCCATATGACTAAAGGAATTATGAAAACATAATGTAAACATCATTATTATGGTACTTAGAGGAGAGCAAGAAATGCCCATGTACCCAATATGACAAATTAACGCTATTAAATGTATTTTTTATATTTTTTTAAATTCTCAGTATTGTATAGCCAATGCAATGGTAAGAAATGTTCTACTCAGAACATTGTTCTAGAACAGCTTTAGGTATTTTAATTTTCAAACATACTCAAAGTACACTGATGATTAGCCTACCTGCAAATATACCAAAGCAAGTCAACATTTCATATACATAGGCCAGGCAAGTTTATCTATAGATAGTGCTTTTCAGTAACAAGGCTGTACGTGAATGGAAAAACATTACAGAGGGAAATATTACATAGGAAAAGAGAAACATTACATTAACAAAGGAATAAATGGTAAATGGCTTGTACTTATCAAGTCCAACAATCCCAAAGCACTTTACACTACAATCAGTTACCCATTCACACCCTGATGGTGGTGAGCTATGTTAATGGCCACAGCTGCCCTGGGGCAGACTGACAGAGGTGAGGCTACCATACAACAGCGCCACCAGACCCTCCGAGACCACCAACAGCAGGCAATTCGGGTGAAGTGTCTTGCCTAAGGACACAACAATTGAGACAGTTGAAGTAGGGGATTGAACTGGCATCCCTCCAATTGCAGGACAAGCTCTCTAACTCCTTTGCCACTATTGCCCCAATAAGTAAGTCCCTGACTGGCTTCATCACCAACATTCAAAGCTTAGTTGTTTCTATTGATACATTAAAAAAACACGCAGAAAGCATAAGCTCATGTTACTTAATTATAATAATAATAAGAAACAAACTGGCTAACTCCTTGGGGGTTTCCGATCTAAAGTAATTTTGTCCAACTTTTCTAAAGCTGCAACTAGAACAACTTCTTTTGTTGCATTATTTCACTACAACAAGCTTCATCACCGACATTTAAAGCTTAGTTGTTTGTATTGGGCTGTAAATGTTAGTGCTATTATATATAGTGCATTTCATTTCCAATATTGTTAATTTTCTTCTGGAAATACCTTTGGAAATATTTTTCTTTTTTCTGTATTTCTATAATAATAAAAATAAGAATAACGAACCGTGTTTGAACCCTTTAAGCTATATATTTCAGTGAGTATTATGCTATTAAAATATGTTAATCAAGAAGATATTTACATATGGGCGTATACTTGCCAGCGCAGCTCCCTACATTTCTAAATGTGGTCCTAAAAATCTTTTGTTTTTAGGTGCTAGAAAGTCTTAAAATAGGGTTATGGACAATACATGTTTTGTGCGGATTCTACATCATCCAGGGCAGTCTTAAATGCTTATAGAAGGTAATTCTTCTAGATCTCTTGTCTTCATTGAAGCTCCCATCCAAAGAGCTACTTCAGTTCTGAATATGGGTTGGAAGTACACCAAACACATTCTTACCCTTGGAAAATTCATATTCAATAAAAGACTCATTCACAAGAAGTTTGTTTCTGATAGGAAATGACACAGAGCTTCTCTCAGAGATTAAAATAAACAACGTTTATCAAAACTTTCTCATGGCATCTTTTTCATTCATGTAGGGTGGTTTTAAAGGTAAACTGAATTAGACTGTTACTGTATCTGAGTTAAGATGTGCCAACACTTGTGTTAACTGAAGGAATTACAGTAAGAGAGAAGTAGGCATGCTCACCATAATCGGCTTTTTTTTTAACTTTATGTTATGAATGGAGTGAAAAATATGATTTAAATGCCGTGCTCTCTCCTCAGCGCTCTCTTCACCCGGTGGTCCAGCCCAGACCAAAAGGTTTTTCACATACCAGGAATTTCGTCTGAAATGATGAGGCTCATCCTGGACTATGCATACACCAACTCTCTCACCATCACTGAGGATAATGTGTGGGACCTTCTTGAAGCAGCAGATCAGCTGAACATACAGGAAGTTGTGCGTGTCTGCTACATGTTCCTCGAGAGTCTAATGAGGCCAGAGAACTGCATCCAAACCTGGAAGTACGCGACGGCCTACTTGCAACAGGAGCTGCGCAGCAAAGCCTTTTCCTACATCTTGAAGCACTTTGAGGAGGTTGTTCGGTGTGATGAGTTCCTGGAGCTCTCTGCAGACGAGCTCGCTGATATCATCGAAAAAGACAACCTGACTGTGAGAAAGGAAAGCGAGGTGTATGAGGCCATTTTGAGGTGGACTTATCATGCTCTGCAAGAGCGAGAGGCACACTTCCCAGCTCTCTTGGCTAAGGTGCAGTAACTAGATTTAGTTTAAATATTCACATATTCAGTATTTCTTTGGTAATATTATCCTGGCTATGCTGTGTAGCTACAGTAGGGGTTATTTTCAGGCTACTTTGCAGGATTGAATTTTTTATCAGCATCTTGAGGGATTTTCTTTAAAAGTAGAGGAAGGCATCATTACTCTAAGACTTTACAACCGCTCAAAGGCAAAGAGAAAAGAAGCATTTACATTGCATCAGATAGGCTAGGGCTGGGGATGAATGTTGGGAAGTTCCTATGTTTATCACTCTGATAATGGAAAAAAATAACTTTAATTTAGCACCTCTATGATTGTCCAGTGGAATGAGCTACATTATACAACCGGGAGTGTCAAGAAACGCATTAAATTAAAACCAGTTTAACTACTTCAAATGATATCCGCATCACTGTTAAATTGACCAAGTTTAGTTCCCATTATCTTTATTTTATATAATTTACTGCATAGTTTAAATTACACCCAGTTTTGACAGAACAGTAATAGTAACCAATTTTAAATCATATGTTATCAAAGAAGGTATACAAAACATCCTCCAAGATGGTTAATTGAAGCTCGGCTGGTATGAAACTCTTCTTGACAGATTGCTCCTTTATGTACCTGAAAAATGTAAAAAAGAAATAATCAAAACTGCAAAAGAACTCATTTTAGGGGTTAAATGAACAGCAATCCAATCCAATCTAAGTTTATTTATAATTCCCTTTCAACCAACCAGCACAGAACTAAAGTGCTTTAAAATGTAACTGTAATCAATAACATATGGACAAACTGAAAACACATAAAAACATGCAATACACCTGTAGTACCCCCATATTAAAGCAATATAAAAAATAACATAAAATTAACAAAAAAAAGATGGCTCTCTTATTTCCATGGGCAGCTCATTTCACAATCTGGGAGCTGCTTCAGCAAAACCACCGTGTTATCTAGGTTTATACTCAGTCCCAGTTACACTCACGTCCAGCGCATCAGCTGACCTGAGAGAGCAGGTGGGTGCATGGCTGCAACAGCTCAGAGATATATGATAGAGCAAGGCCATGGAGGGCTTTAAAAGCACATAGAATCATTTTAAATTGAATGTTAAAAGGAATGGGCAGCCAGCGACATGAAGCTAAACTTTGGGAAACGTGCTTAAACTTCTGAGCGGCAGTTTTTTTTGCCCCTTCTGATGGATGAAGCACCGACTCTTACACAGACTGCATTTCAGTAATCCAGCCGAGTGGTAACACTGATAAATTATACAAAAGGTCCAATTATCTTTTCCGATTAGATGCACTTCAGCCATTTGGTGCATTGAGGCACACCAAATGTGTGTTCTCCTTTAAAACACAGACCTTTATATCCAGGAGTTTTTCAGACTAAGTAACGTGTTGACAGCAACCGGACGGCACTTTGTGGGTCAGACTTTACTTAAGAAAGAATTATTTTGGCATTTTATGGTACTCTATTTAGCATTTAGTGGGATTCATGGATTCAGAGTCCATTTGAAAGACAGATTAGCACAGTGGTTCATGCACATCTGCAGAAACATATACGTTTTCCGAGTACCAGGCGTCTACAGGCGTCTCATGATGATAGCGCAAAAGGATTTGGACTTTTTCAGAAACTATGTGCTTAATTTTTACCCATAAATTGAAATATATATTTGCCCTTTTGATTATTTTTCATTCATTAAGTTTTCACACGCATACATACAAATACTTAGAGGTACAATTGGATCATCGATAAAAAATATTTCTAAAGACACGTGACAGGTATTAAACAGGCTTAATTTATTGTTTTCAATGTATCAGATACTATAGTTTTACCTGCATTACTGACAAAAAGAAACGCAGCAATATAAATTATATTTAGACATTTTGTCTTGTTCTCTCTGTGCAGGTCCGGCTGGCCCTCTTGAATATAGAGTATATCAGAGAGAACTTGCTGCCTAATCCACTGGTGAAAAAACAGTGCCAGTCTCTTCTCTCTGAAGCCATGGGAACTATCAGTCAACTTTTATTATTTCGGCCCCATTTGACCGGCGTCTGTAACCCCTTCGGTCGCCCTCGTCTGCCGAATGCCATCCTACTAGCCATCGGTGGGTGGAGTGGTGGAGATCCAACAGATGCCATTGAGGCGTATGATGTCCGCTTTGACCGCTGGACCAACGTGACGAAGAACCTCGAGCGCCCTTGTGCCTATCACGGCACCGCATTCCTCAACGGCTACGTTTACTGCATTGGTGGTTTCAACAGGGTGGAGCATTTCAACAGTGTTCGCAAATTTGACCCCGTCACCTACACCTGGCATGAAGTGGCTCCCATGTACCACCGGCGCTGCTACGTCAGCGTGACTGTGCTAAATGGTTGTATTTATGCCATGGGAGGTTATAACGGATACACACGACTCAGCACAGCAGAGTACTATAGGCCGGAGACGAACCAGTGGAAATTGATTGCTCCGATGCACGAGCAAAGAAGTGATGCAAGCTGTACCACCCTCGACAATAAGGTGGGTGTTATAAAAATAGAACCAAACTGAGTATTGTGCTGTCTTCAAAATCCTGCTGTATTAAAGGCCGGCAAAGAACAAATCAACCATCAAGTATATTTAGTTCAAACTGAATAGTTTAAACAAAAAGTGAAATTGAAACATGTTGATGATATTTGCCAAAATTTGGGTTGTCACCTTTATCGTGAGTTAGTGAAAAACAAACATGCTGATTTATGTTAAATAGCTGCTGCATCAGAATGACTTGGATGAGCTGTATGTGTTGTTTCAGATTCAAATATTTACTCAGACTGTAGTTATTACAAACGATTAAATGTGACAGATTAATATAGGGAGTTCCTCTTTTAAACTGTGAAGCAGATACCTAAAAAATCCCTTGGAGGACTTTGTCAAAGTTCAAAATGTGTAAAATTTCAAAAGCTTAAAAAAAAACGACGCTTACCTAGAATGGCCAACTTCCCATTGATTTTAGGACATACTTCCAAAAGATAGTTTTCTTTTATGGACAGTTTTACTTGTTACAAATTTCAAATGATTACATTATACCATGAATGAAGCTTAGTATTTAGCATACTTCTACTTTTATAAGGCAACATAATGGGACAGACGGACAGGTATAAACATAGCTCTCAACTCTCACGCATTGACCGTGTGACACACGCATTTCACTAACTTCACACGCTCACACGCAACACATGCCATTTCACACGCAAACATGGCATTTCTCACGCATAAAAATCACAAAGCCCATCTGGGCTGCGGACGACAAAACTCCGCCTTCTGCTGAGGTGTTTCGGCTTCTTTCACAACTTATGGCCATCAGTAATTCCTGCTGCAGTTCGTGTTAACAGAGCAGCAGGAAGAGTGATCAGAATTATGAATAATTTTAGCCTTAACCAGTGGTGAAAGTGAGCCGGTGTTATGCTCAAAAGTGCATGCCTGCCGAGATATGCATCCCCTGTCGCGGGAGCGCGCCTCGCTCTGTACAAATGAATATCGACGGAAAACTAATTAAAATACGACCAACGGAGCGACTTGTTCTTATATTAATTATATAAAAACGTTTAAATGTACTTCTAGTGTGAAAAAACTGTGTGTATTTGGCAGATTCGTTTACAAAAGTACCGGTGTTAAGAACAACATTAAATCCAAAGTTTTTATCCGAGGTACGGCTGGTTTATTTGTTGTGGTCTCTTGTCATTCACACACAACAATAAACCGTGAGAGCCGACGTGAGTTTTGAAACTGCAAAGCTTTTTCTTAAGCGGAAGATCAAACGTGCAGAAACAGCACAGCGTTCATAGACCAGTGGGATGCATTCGTGAGCGTCAGAAAGCTATGGTGCATTCAGGATTATGGGACATTTCAAACTTACAAGGAAAGAGGCATAAAACGGAATAGAACTTAACTCATAGAATAATCTATTTATCCAGAAACAGTGTGGGCTTTCTTACAATACTGAATGCTCTATAATTGTATTTCTGTTATGTTTTGATTCTGCACATCTGCTAGCTTTTTATTCTGAAAAATCTATAATATTACAGCAGCAAATTATCAAAGTTTTTCAAAAGCCTGTTTAAAAGCTCCAAATGGGGCTTCAGATCATAGAGCGACAATTGTGCTGTCATTGTTTTACAGGGCAGAATTTGCATTTGCTGACTCTTGTCCTTTAATTACAGATGGATATACAGGAATACAGTCATACAAGTGTCAACTCCTCTGAGATAGCAGGGGATGCGTTTTTTGGCAACGGGGCTGCCAAAAAACGCATCCCCCTATGTTTTTAATTTAAAAATTGTCCCACACACCTGAAATTCAGACTAGTAGTTCAGAACACATGTGTAAACACGTAGAAAATGTTACATCAACTACAGGTGTATATTTCTATGAAACAGCAGGGGATGCATTTTTTGGCAACAGGCTGGTTATAAACTGTAACAGTCTAGAAGTGCATTGAGCTGAAAAGAGGGAGACATCAGCAGCTGGATCGTGCATAAAGACGCAGCATGAACCTCTGTGTGCTTTAGTGTTGCTGCTGAGGGGAAAATGTTGACCATAAAGACTTGATGAAACTCAGCCTGATTCACCAATCAGGTTATAGATCTACAATGATAAACAAACCCATAGATTAATGTGTAACAGTGTAATAATTCGGTGAATAACTTAAAACTACTTAATTTTATTAAGTATTATTTGAACAATTGTGTGTTTTTTATGTTTTAATCCATTAACTGAACAATAAGGTATTAATACGTCTCTTTCTCTTTTTAACAAAAGTAATACATGTCTACTTCAATGTCTGGTGGGATAAAAATGAGATCGATTTGAGACTCCACCGGCTCTTCCAGGGTCCAGTTAGCTCCACCCGCAAACAAGCCCCGCCCCCACAATTAGCATAATCTCACTCTTAACTTTTGATAAAAGTTGAGAGGTCTGGGTATAAAGATAGAAAGAAATCCACTCTGGTCTTATTTCTTTCTACGGAGGTCTTCCTCTTCTTCTCATAAACATGTACACGGTTTGCTTCTTACAACTCTCAGCCATGTTCAAAGTATACAGTGAGAGCAGCGGAGCTACAACTAACGGCTAACACCGAAGCTAACCGCTAAGCTAACCCCTAAACTAACCTCTTCGATGCGAAGAGCAGGGATTGGTCAGAGCTTTCACAGGCCTGCAGCGCTCACAGAAATTGATTTTTTAACTCCCTTTTTCTGAATGCATAATGTATTTACTACTTTTAGAAAGGAAGGACCATTTTACCCGGTATAACAAAAAGTGTTTCTGAACAGGATTACCAACTATAACTTTAATATTGGTTTTTGTAATATTTGTTTGTTCTAATGCATTAATTATCCATCCATCCATCCGTCCGTCCACTTATTGTGTAGTTTCAAAATCTCAACAGAAAGATAAGTAGCTTTACACTTGTGGCAGCAATAGTTCAGTCAGAATGTGTGCACTTTACACTTTAGTGCTAGTGGTTCCTTTTAAAAGCCATTTAAAAACTGTAGGAGTGAAAGACAGCACTGATGAATTGATGTTATTGCTGTAATAAAAAGTATCATTAGACATCCAAAATACTAAACTGAGTTACTCCCCTTTCAGTTTTTTTAAAAAGTTATTGAACAAGTAAAAAGTAAATGTTAAAAATGTTAAAAGTTGAAAAAAACATAAAATTACTTCATGCTACATCCCAAATTCCAAAAAACTTCTGCTGGCAACAGTTAAACAAATCCTTTTCCCTATTTTCTTTTCAGATTTACATTTGTGGGGGATTCAATGGAAGGGACTGCCTCCAGACAGCTGAATATTACACCCCAGAGACCAATCAGTGGACAATGATCACCCCCATGAACAGCCGGCGCAGTGGAATAGGAGTCATTGCTTGTGCAGGTCATATTTTTGCAGTGAGTATAGGAAACAATGCTCAAACACAGGCTAGGTATAGGAACGTCACTTATGAGGGTGTCCATCAGTAGCTGACCACTTAGAGAGGAGTGTGCAGAGCAATGAGCTTGTTGTTATACTCAGACATTTGTTCTATTCACACATAACTACTACTTTTATTGACTAGTGGTGTTTTGGCTACAGTTAGCTTCCTAAATGATTTTGAGATCTACGAAAACTATTTACACAGCTTATTTTGTTAATTAGATGTCTTTCCTCCCAAAAACTGCAAACTGTAGTATCACCACAGTAACGACGGAAAAGTTGCATTAAACATGATCATCTGGAGCTAATGTTTGGATAGATTAATGTGTCTAAAGGTTTCGTAACTCAAAATGTATGAAACAGCACCGCTATGTCTAGGAGTGTCTGAAGTCAACAACAGAGGAGGAATTGATTTCAGCATAATGATAAAGCAACACTTCATCATCACATCATGCTATGTGCCATGCTTAATACTTTAAACGTGAATTTCAGAATCTTCAAATGTAAATCAATGAATTTGTATATTTGTATACTAAAACATTTTATTCTATTGGGTATTTTAAAGTAATTATAAACTTGCCAAATGCAATAAAAATGTAGGAAATTAATGTAGCTGTAGCTAAAATCTGAAATAGACAGAAATAATTATGATTTTTTTTTTCTTTGTGGTCTATTGCCAGGACTTTTCTGTCAGTGTCTGTTTTTCGTTGTTTCCTTCCTCATAAACAACATCCTCCATATTTATCGGTACCCCTGGTGAAGATGTGCATTAAATCAATCAGACAGACAGACAGACAGACAGACAGACAGACAGACAGACAGACAGACAGACAGACAGACAGACAGATATTTATTTATTTATTTATTGAGGGACTCACTTGTCTGAACACCTGACCCAGCACCATGTCCTCCTCTCAAACAGGTTGGTGGTTTCGACGGCAACAGGCGTCTGCGCTCTGCTGAGGCCTTCAACCCTGAGACCGATCTCTGGATGAATGTGGCCCCCATGATCACCACCCGCAGCAACTTTGGCATTGAAGTGCTTGAAAATCGGCTCTTTGTTGTTGGGGGCTTCAATGGCTTCAACACTTGCTATAACGTTGAGTGTTACGACACTACAGCAAATGAGTGGTCAGAGGTCTGCGAGATGCAGGTCTTCCGTAGCGCCTTGAGCTGCTGTGTGATATCAGGACTCCCAAACATGGTTGATTACATGGTCCCTCGTGATGCCCTGGCGCTGCTGCCTGTAGAGGAAGAGGAGGAAATGGAGTCAGAGGATTCCTCCTAAACAGTAAACTGAGGCATCCTTTCCAGCGCCATCATCCAGGCAGGCACAACTACAACATCACATGATTAATAAATCATTCATAGCATCCAGCTACCGTTGAGCAGGCCTTTTGTTTTCTTTTTTACATATACATTGGTAAAAGTATGTCTATTTTAAAAGGTCTTTAAAGTGGGCTGTAAGACTCAAGGTTGAGTTGAACACTCTGAGTCGACACTTGAGTGGTAGGCATGTTGATGTGGGCGTGCATCTATGAAGGAATAAATGGTGTTCTTGCATGCACAGGTTTTTTTTAATGGATGAGGAAGTGGGGTGCGCAGCGGGTGGTCATAATTTCTGTTGACCATGTTACATCGTGTTGTTGTGTTTGTGCAGTGAACACGATGCCTGCTTAGACCTGGGGTCCGTTCTTCGTACGTCGCTAACTCAGTTAGCAGGATTTCATTGTTGACGATTTGGCATGATCTTGGATCGTTTGGTTCTTCGAAAGACATCCTGCACTTGTTGTCATAGCAACATGTGCGCCAGCTTAAGCCTGCTCGAGAGCAGGCTTATTTCATGTAAACAAGATTAGATCACGGCTGTATAAGCGGAGGAGATAGGAAAGTCTGCCGTAGCCATGTCCATTTTTACGGCTGCAACCTGTTGCGGAAGGTGCAAGAATAATTTGCAGAGTTTTTCGAGTTAATCGCGTATTGCGCAATAGACAGGATCCTTGAGCGCAGCGCGACAGTAGAGAGATTTTCTTGGTGGCTGTTATAAACAGACAAACACATCATTTAACAGTGGCTTTTAAAAAGGAAAAAGTGGTGTTGGAGCCATAAATCTAAAATATTTAAGTTATTTGTATGATGGTTTGCTTTTTATTTTTATACTATTCAGTAAGAAGATTTGTTCGGGCCATTTTATTGTGAAGTTTAGTTTACTTTGAAAGGCTTGCTTCCTGTCCAGCCGTATATTGTATTAGAAAAAACTATGGATGGATTATCTAGCCACGGAGCAATACAGTTTTGCCGTGTAAACTGTGGATGACTTGGAAAAGGAAAATTTTCATTTTTTAAGGATAAAGATTTTTTTTTGTTAAAATTCCCAGTTTGCACATGTCCTTTACTTCCCGTGTCTAAGGAATGACACTGAAATTTGGATCTCTTGACATAACAAGTGCCCTTTTAAAATAAAGTATAATAATTAAAGGCTACCATTTTGTAGAATATTCTTGTATTTCACTTTTACTTGTCCCCATGTTCTAGTGGGTCCCGTGGAGGCTCTGACATAAAAGAACAAAGTAAATATGAGATTATTAAAATGGAAAAATTCATACTGTAGAAAGTGATAGAAACATCTACCATGGACAGTATTTACGCATTAATTTGTCTGCTGCTTTTTGCCAGCCCTCTCTCCTGTCTTTAACAGATTTTGAGGTGTTTTAATTAATGACTCAAATTCGGCATAACCTTCCATTAAAAGCTCTTGTTCTGCTTGGGAGAAAAACTGTGGGCGAAAACAAGAAACAATAGCAGCGTTGCTGATCATTGTTTCTACTATCGATACATTTCCCCTTTTAAACAAACGCATGAACGCGCAGTTGTCTCAGATAACTCAATCCAGCCATACTAATCCTAAACAACAGGTGTGTTCGAAGAACCCAATTAGCCGGATCATGATTAGCCGGATGAAATCATCTTGGATGTGTCATTTGATCTTGGATGTTTTAAGCAACGTACGAAGAACGGACCCCTGGTCAGTCTGTGTCTGTCAGTGATTAATGATCTGGATGAAAAGAACAAACGAATCATTGCTATTCCAGAGGTGTCCTGAGATTTAATTGAAGCACACGTTCTGACAGATAGATCCCCCGAGTTCAGCGCACGGTGGCCCTCAATTGTACCATTAAATTTAAGAAAAAATTAAGAAAACTGGTGATTATATCTTGAATATGGTTGTTAACTCATAACTAAAAAGAATGAATACAGAAGTTAGAAAAACAGTAAAAAAAAAAAAAATCAGTTGCTGAGCACCATGTGACAGTACCGGCAAAAGCTTAAACAGACTAACTATCATTTACAGCTGAATGGTGGTTTGAAAAAGAGAGGCCACACCATGTTATGAATTAGTTAATTGTTTTTAAAAATATCATGACTATCGTTTTACTCCATTTCAGACACATTATTATTTGGTTTGCATTCTTCTGATGCTCAAAAAGCCTAATTATTATTTTAACTTTTGATTCATGTAAACTTAATAAGAGTGAACAGAATCTGAGCTGACGCTTAATTTTTATGTCAGCTCATTCAATTTACCTTTTCTCCATTTATGTAGAAATAAGTCTAACACTGGAAAAATTAGAACTCTGGATTCCCATTTAAAGGTACTGATCAGACGATCAAGATGAAGCTTTTCACTTTGCCTCTTATGTTTTATCTTAAATATTTTTACAAAAGAATCTGATTGTTTACTAGTAATGTTCCTAAATAGGATAACACGTGAAATGAAAACCCAAAGAACTAATTTTTTTGCCCCCATTAAATATTCTTCATAAAAAAGTGAGCAAATGAAATCATTTGATTTGGTCTTTATTGGTGGTGAAGAACAGGGCTGCTTAAAATGTTATTTGTCAGTAACATCTCCATCTTTGTGCTTATAGGACGTGAAACATGTTGCAGCTCAGCTGTTTTATGTTGCAAACATTTTTGAAATCCTTTCTAAACAGCTGCAGACTTTATATTTGGTTGATGAAGTCTTGAGAAGAAACCAAACTGGTAACGTTAGAAGAGAAATTTGTTAGGATGTTCACGACCAATCCAGGAACCACCTAGAAGCCAATCACAATTGCTGGAGCATCAGAGTCACAATGAAGCAAGTTTTTAGATTATCGTACTTTAATAAATCTGAAAAATTTAAGGGAGGCAAACGTAGACAATTTATAATGGTCCACAGATTTCACCAGGACTATATGTACATATTTGAGTCCCTGTGTATATTTTTAGCCTTTGTGGTTCCACAGCAAATTAAGATTGGAGTACAAATATTTTTTTAGAAAAACATAATTGTAATTCTATGTGTAACAATTCAACTTCAGTTTGTTGTAACACTCAATATATTCAGGTAAGTTTTCCTGACCAATTGTATATTTGTTAAACCTCACCTCAGCTTATGTGTGACCACATTATTCATTTCTGATTCCTCAACTGTCATATTAAAACCAGTTGCCCAATTATATAACTGTGTGCCAGAAAAATCTATAAATAAATACAAGTGAATATAGAATGAGTCATGCAATTCATGTACAATAATACAAAGGTCCCCATTGCAGTGTATTAGTCTATCTGTTTTCATTATTACCATAGAGTGAAAATCTCAGAGATACTTTTACGGTGTTCTCGTCTGTCCATACAGATCTGCTGCATTTTATCAACTGTTTTACATCAAAACCAGGAAAAAAAGGGAAAACAAAGCAGTGAAAATTGGAAACATATTCAGAAGTTGATTTCAAGATGTGTCCTGGAAAAATTGATATGAGCCTTAATGTTCTTTTTGCTTAGCAGTGGTTTTAATCTTGAAGCTCTAACAATTCGTGCCTCCATAAGAAAGAGACTGGGCCATTATTGCTCAGTCTCTTTCTTATGGTGGAGGCATGAACACTGACCTTAACTGAGACAAGTGAGGTCTGCAGTTCTTTGGATGTTGTTGTGGGGTCTTCTGTGACCTACTGGACGAGTCATTGCTGCATTTCTGGAGTAATTTTGGTCGGCGGGCCACTCCTGGACTGTTCCATGTTTTCTCCATTTGTGGATAACGGCTCTCAATGTGGTTCCCTGTAGTCCCAAAGCTTTAAGAATGGCTTTGTAACCCTTACCGGACGGATACATTTGAATAACTTTCTTTTTTATTTTCTCCTGAATTTCTTTGGATCTTTGCATGATGTCTAGCTTTTGAGGGTCTTTGAGAACACGTCTGGCAGTAAACAAGCCAGGGTGTGGCTAGAGAAGGTGAACTCAGGTGTAATGAACTACAGTTAAAATTTAACCAGTGCAATCACTTTGTCACATCCGGCCATGTAGGTTTGGATTTATTTTCCTTCCTTAATAATGAAAAAACTTTCATTTGAAAACTGAATGCTTACTTGTTTCGTGTAATTCTTGTCTTACTCTTGTTTTGTCTAATATTTAAATTAGTTCGATGTTCTGAACAACTTAAGTGTGACAAATATGCAAAAAAACTGTGGTAACTTTTTCGTACCACTGTAACTAACATTTGGAATTGCTATGATTACTTATTTTTAATACCACAACATTAAACAACCCAGAGTTTTAGGTGATTATTGTCAGGATCCCCGAACTGTGGACCTAATTAGCTGATCAGACTCACCTGCTGGTGTTAATTCCCAGCTGTATTTAAGTTCGGCCTGTTTGTTTCCCCGTTGTCGGGTCGTCCTGTTTCTCCTCCTGTTTCGAAGCCTGTTCCCGAGCCGGTCGTGAATCCTGTTTGCGCCTGTTGAGACTCTGTTTCCGAGCATGTGTTGTATCCTTATTGCCTTGTGCATTCCGTAAATTACCTCTAGTAAAGTTTAATTTTCACCATGCGCCTGCCTCCGCCTCGTTGCTGCCTTTTCCCCCGGTTTATTGAGCAAGGGTGTGCGTCTGCACGTAGTTGCGCTGACGTCGCGGTGCCGCGAGTGCAGAAAAAATAAATAATAAATCTTCTTTTTGCTTTGACTCATTGTGAGATTATGTTCGAGTAGTTAGAGATTATATGGAAAACAGTATAAACAAATATTTTGCTTTTATACCACACAGAGCTATTGACGTCAGTTTTTTCAAATGACATCACAAACTTTTGAACCAATAGCAATATGGATTCAAAATTCAATGGAAGACAATGAAATGTCCACGCTGACAATTTTAGACACAAAAGCAGGATTTTAACAAATGGAAACTAATTTTGACTTAACGCCTACGACTAAACCACTGCCGTTTAACCAGGCGCACGCCACAACCCAAACCATTTAGCAAAATATAAACTGCTAACCTCTTGCCATTTTTCTAACAGATTGGAAAAGCCCCAAGCTAACCATACAAAAGTATTTTCAAACAATTCAACAAAAGTGCAATATTTGCAACAAATGTCCAGGTGTCCATCACTGGGAAACACATAGGACAAAAAACCATGATAACTCTCACCTAAAGGTGGCTTCACATTATGTGCCTTGTACGCTCCATCATCCTTTGCAAAATGTGCCACTTGGCAATTCAAACTACATTCATATAGGTGTCACAATCCTTAGGTGTTTGGTTATTAGTGTTTAAGTCCCTTGGATTGTGCATGTTAGTGTGTTTCACCCCCTTCTAGCCTTCCAGCGGCTTGTATTTCTGTTGATTATCTTCCTCCTGTTTCTTTTCCAGTTTGATTATTGCCCAGCATATTTAAGTTCCTGGTTTCTGTTCAGTCTTCACTGGATCCTTAGTTAATAGCCATCCTTAGTTAACCTCAGTCAACCTGTTTGTTCTTACGCCCTGTAACCATTCCTGAAGTTTTTTGATTAAAGTTACGTACCTTTTGATGGCTCTGCGTCGCCTCTGCTGCACCGTTGGTCCTCAACAACCGCAAATCATGACAGAAGGATCCAGCCAACCCGAGGACAACCAGCAGCAGACGGTGAGAAGATCTCTCTTTGAATATCTTCGTCGGGAGGCAGAGAAGAGTGCACGCAGTGAGGAGGCAAGATCGCAATTTTGGTGCTCGAGGCTGGCGATCCCTCCACCTAGAAGCGGTCGGCGGCGTCATGAAGCACCTCAACCCCAAACCAACAGAGCATGCCCCAGGGGTCCCCGTCGTGGGCGCCAGCACGCCTAGCAGGAAGCCTTCCAAGCGGACGCCTCACATAACTTCCGCGGGGGTCGACGCAGACCTGTGCAGGTCCGGCGGCAGCCCACTCCCCAGCCCTGGTATGAGCATTCAGAGGCAGATCCGACTCCTTCAGCCGAGCAGCCGGTGGCCAAGCTAGGCCACTCAGTGGTCGAAGCAGGAGCAAACCTAGGGGGCCTGAGGAGGTGCCCAGACCCCAGCAGCAACCTGTTTTGCCAGTCTCTGGGAGGTCGGTCTGATGCTTCCACCCAGTCTCCGGGAGGTCTCAAAGCACCACCCCTAGTGCCAGATCCTCGCGGCAAGGCTGCATCCACGCCAGCCCCAGTTCTCGTGGATAGGGGTGTTCTGGGTCACACGTCTCATCATACCGAGTTTGTTCTGGGCTTCCTGGCTGGGTTTCTGTGGGAGCTCCTCAATGGTCTTGAGCCGTCGCCTCCTGGGACTCTTCGTGGCCATCAAACCCCACCAGAACTGTTTGTTTTGTTTGGACTCCTTTCTGCCTCATCTGATTTTTAGAAATTGACACGTTTTGCTCCATACATCAGAAGTAGACGTTATCCATATTTATGACTGATAATGGAAGAGGGTTCTCCATCATACCACGGGGCCTAAGGTAAATACCGCATTGATAAGAATACCTTTTATTTGTGACATGACGCAGTAAGCACAGGTGTTGGAGTCTGTGCGAATTGTCATTCTTAACAACAGTCACATAAAGGTACACCTGGCTCAGCTGGTCTAGCTTTGACACGTGTCAAATCGATAATGGAATAAAACGGAGCTTGGTTTATTTCATTAATTATGGCAGCTTTCAAATGTTGAGACAGTATGTAAATAATCTCATCTTGAATTTGGTGACTTATATATTTTACTGACCCTTCTGGTCGGTTAATTAGCTCTTTAAAAACAGGGTCGTGGCGAGCTAATAACTCTATTATTGACAAAAAGTTACCAGCATTTCCCTGACCTAGAACTTCCCTGTGCTCCCTGAATGCCTGGTTGCATGAGGCCAGAGTAAGAGGGACATTCACAATGCGCTCCAGGACCTCTCTCCAAAACAAGGCTTCGTTATGCACGTTCCTCTCCATTCCAGCGTCTATTGTGCTGTTGATTTTCCACTGCTCATAGACAATTGCATGCACCAAGATGTATTTGCGTGGATTCGTGCTTCTCAACTTTGGCAGAAAGATGTTCCAGTCTCTTATTCCGTTTACTCATGCGTTATTGTAATACACGGCATTTCGGTTGGCAAAAAGCCAGCAAGGCTCATAGTAACAGCAGTCTAATTTGGGGGAATAGCACATCCGCTACAGGAAAGTTTCATCCTAGCTTTAGTGGTAGAGGTGTAATAACTTTCCAAAAAACACTGATTGTCATTATCAGTGGGAAATGGACCTTTGGGTCTGCATGGACCCATCTTGAGGATGTGTCTTTTAATGATAGCATCCTGGATGTTTTCAACAAAATTGGCTCGATCAGTCGGAAAACATTCCAGATGAGGATTTTCATCATCCCGCGCCTGCCTGTCATCTATTGCTAGATGAGACCTGCAGCTGCTTTCATTTACAGTGTCCAGCGCGGGTGAGGAGGGGGGCTGCTGGTCAGGCACCAAGTCTGGCTCTACACTGGAGCAGCTAGCAACTGCTGATTCCCTGACATCATCACCGCTATACCTCAGAGAGGGAGAAAAGGAGATATACCTGGGCTACTACAATTTACAGTCACCAACAGTCTACAACGAACTCACACATTATAAATAATGATTGTTAGTTTGGCTACATGTAATTAACTTGCCTCCCTGGCTGTGCTGGCAGGTTATGGTGGGCTGAATCGCTGCCAACAAATAAGTCAGGTTCATCTCCTGGACAGCGAACAAAATGTGTCCAGTTTTTGTAACTTGGCTTTTCCTTGCTCTCTTTTTTTCCTTTTCTTTTCGCTTTGCCGCTCCACTTTTATGCTTATATGAAGTGCTCATGTTAGCTTAGTCGTTAAAAATGCTCCACTTAGTTTACAATCCGTTGCCAAGTGACCGAAGATGACGTTGGTGGACGTCTGGTGATGATGAGTTTTACCTAAAATTAACTTGGAGAAAATATCGGCGATCCACTTGAAAATTTGCATCAAATATAAGAGTGAAAATAAAGCCAGTAATGCAGAAAAACATTTTATTCAATATTTTACACCTACTACATCACTAAAATCAGTCAGTCTTTTACAGTTTTTAGAAACCATGACTGAGTCCTTACTGTATTAGCAGTCATAAACAGTTCTCCGTGACATAATTGAATATGATGTTGCTGACTCTTACGGTGTCTTCTGCCATGTAAAGGGAGTTCCAGGGTCCTTGTGAAATTATTTAGCCTCCACTCTCCAGGCCCTCCGCGGGCCTAAAAGTACTGCCCCATCAGCCCCTGTACCTCCGCCCCTGCTCTGATACATAAAAACAATCCGAGACAGGTAAGGACAGGAAATGGAGAGTCCCGATCATCTGTTATGTAAGTAGTATATAGAACCAAGTGCGTACACCACCGGAAGGGGGTGTAACATATGACACATTAGTCAAAAATGTCATACTATATTGTGGACATGACCAAGCTGACCCATTTACCCTTAATCAGTCATTTTGTCCAATCAAGTATGTCGTCCTCTGAGTCTCCAGTGTCCGTGGGTCTGTTTGTTGCTTAAGAGGCAATATACATTTCATATGCTTAAAAAAAGACGAATAATCCACGATAAAATAAGGTTATATACACCAAGCCTCCATCCTGATATTGTTTTGATGGTCCTATTTGTGGATAAATATAGCCCCATCGCCGGGCACGATAGCAGATATAAGCAGACGTAGCACCAGCTAGCAACAGCATCGCAGAACTATCATAATGCCAGTTAAATCAAAATTAAATAATGGCAGACCGAGCCTGATCCTCTAAAATACCTCACAGTAACGGTAGTTTGGCGTGATCGAACATCAACCGTTATTAATTAAATAAAACAATCTAACAGCAACTTTAAGCGCCTTGTATCAGAACATTTACTCACATCAGTCAACTCGGCAGTCACATCTGAACAATCGCCAGGTTTAGCGTCTGGTTCAATCAACACCAACGGTCATACTGTATTCCAGCGACATTCCAGTCTTTTCCCTCTTGAAATAATATATTTTTTGTGTTTTTTCACTAGATCTTGGAACATTCTTCATTGTTTTGCCTGGAGATGCCGCTTCCTTGTTTAAACTCCTGCTGTGCATGCGCAGTAAATACTTCCATTAAATATATCATAAAAACTTGTAAGAATACAGATGTATAAATTCAAATTCAAATACTGTGACTATGGACTTTTAAAGAATTAAAAATAATCTATACCTTGTGGATCCCTTTGTGTGTGTTTAAGGTACACTTGTGTGTAAATTTCTGTCCACAGATATCTCAAGAAAAAGGCTTTTCTCCTGTGTGAATTCTCATGTGCGAGTTTATATTAGATTTTCTGGTAAATGTTTGACCACAAACCTTACACAAAAATGGTTTCTCTCCTGTGTGGATTATCATGTGACTGTTTAAGTTAGGTTTTTGTCGAAACGTTTTTCCACAGTGATCACAAGAATAGGGTTTCTGATCTGTATGGATTCTTAAATGGGTTTTTAAGGCTGTTTTTTGGAGAAATTTTTGTCCACAGAATTGACAACAGAAAGGTTTATCTCCTGTATGGATCCCTTTGTGTGTCTTTAAAGTACTCTTGTGCGTAAATTTTTGTCCACAAATATCACAACAGAAAGGCTTTTCTCCTGTGTGGATTCTCATATGTGTGTTTAAATTTGATTTTTTGGTAAATGTTTGTCCACAAAGATTACACAAGAATGGTTTCTGTCCTCTGTGTGTTGCCATGTGACTGTTTAAGTTAGGTTTGCGTCGGAACATTTTTCCACAATCATCACACGAGTATGGCTTCTGTTCTGTGTGGATTCTTAAATGGGTTTTTAAACCGGATTTTAGGAGAAATCTTAGTCCGCAAACTTCGCAACAGAAACGTTTCTCTCCTGTATGGGTCTCTTTGTGTGTATTTAAAGAACTTTTGTGTGTAAATCTTTCTCCACAAACATCACAGCAGAAAGGCTTCTCTCCTGTGTGGATTCGCATATGAGTGCTAAAATTGAATTTTTGGGCAAATGTTTTGCCACAAAGATTACAAAAGAATGGTTTCTCTCCTGTGTGGACTATCATGTGTCTGTTCAAATTTGATTTGTTGCTAAAAAAAAATCCACAAATATCACAAGGGAACCCTTTCTTTCCTATATGGATTTTCATATGTATCTTTAAAGCTGTTTCTCCAATTAACGTTTTTCCACAATGATCACAACTGAATGACTTCAAGATTGGCTGGACTTTTCCATGTAAGTCGACATTGTCCTTTCCAATGAGTTCCTCATGTTTGTCTTTTATGTGCAGAGGCTTTTGGTCATGAACGTGAGCACAAAGATTGTCTCGTATGGGAGCTTCCTCTTTAACATGCTGTATCCGGTGAATATCTGGAAGAATTAAGAAAATAGAATTCATAGTTCTCATTTAAATATTTACAACTGTTATTCTATTAAATATCTTCCCACAAAATAAACAGCTAAACTTCCAAGTTGACTGGGTATTACCATGTAAGTCTACAACTTCTGCCTCATTGAATTCCTCTCCTTCCATGCGGTTGCAGGAATCCTCTTGTTTTTCCTTCATGTGGAAGACCTCTGAATCGTGCAGGTCAACACAGAGACTGTGTTCTTCGAGAGCTTCTTCTTTAACACGTATCTGGTGAACTTCTGGAAGAATCAAGAAAATACATATACATTGTATAGCTAAATCCCAAATATAACAACAGAAAGGCTGTTCTCTGGTGTGGATTCTCATTTAAAAATTTACAGCTGTTATTCTATTAAGTATCTTCCAACATCAAAACAATTCCTCTTCCTCCTTGACATTCGTGCAGGTCAACACAAAGACTGAGCTTCTTCTTTAACATGCTGTTCTGTTCCGATGGACTAAAATTGCAGTTTGCACACATTTATCTTGTCTTAGCCTAATCTTCAATCCAATCTTATGTAGGCTATCTCAACTTGAAACTGAGGAAGCTGTCAGGCTCAGGGCGGCTGCCTTGTAGGCAATAGCCGGCAGAGAAACAACCCAACAGACATTATATTTTGCTCACTGCCACTTTTTAAGTAATTCAAATGCATCCAGGAATAACAGAAAAGTTTATAAATATGCTAGATGGAATGCTGCATGTTTAAATTAACGGCATCATATCACTTCAATCACCTTAATGTGGCCAAAACAACGGTCTGTGGAGTAAGGCATTACAAAGGTAGCGGACTATAGAAATATAATCAGTGTTACAGTATTACATTACATTGCTTTAAAAACTGCAACAATATATTTCTCTTTATCATGACAGTAAGGTGCACTGTATAAAAGTCTTTTATGATGGTCTAATGCAGGGGTCGGCAACCTTTACCACTCAAAGAGCCATTTGGTCCCGCTTCACACAGTAAAGAAAACACTGGGAGCCACAAAACCCTTTTGAAATTTTAAATGAAATAACGCTGCATATAACAGGGGTTTTTTGCAACAGAATGGACCCGCAGCAGAACCAACGCACCTCTGCGCTTGTTGTTGTTTTTTCCGCACGAAGTACAAAACTTCTACTGTTGTTTTATGGAAATCATCAACTCTGCTAATGTCAGAGTTTTTATTTTGAATAACGCTTGGTGCGAGTAAACCCACGTCATGGTCGGGTTATTTGATTTTCAGCCCATATAAACGGTACATCCAGAATACTTTCTTTTCTTTTAATCCAAACACATTTTAATCACATCCGGAAAAGTTACGCACGTAAACGAGCTCCTGTCATTAACCAGCTAACAGCTGCATTAGACTTTGGCCGCGCAGGAAAACGCTCACAGTGCCGAGCCAAGCACTGTTCGCGTTTCCTCACTTTGACAATGAACAAACGTTAGATATAGAAACGACTTACCCTGCTGTTTAGCTCTCTTTACCCTCATCAATGACTCCATGTTATTTTAGGTCCTGTGTCACCGTGGTGTTCTTGCCATTTGTAGAATTTACTACAAATAAGCAGCATTTAAAAATGCCGCCTCAAAAAGAAAAAAACGAATGCCGCCTCAACTACGCCTCGCTGTGTTTATGTCTCTCTGCAGCCAGTCAGCTAGCAGTTCTTCTTCTTCTTAAGTTTATTGGCGGTGAATAAAACATCTTTTCAGTGTGCATTACTGCCACCAGCTGGTGAGGAGTGTTCATCAGCCAACATTGACGACAGCCTGCATGAGGTAAACGGCTCTGCGACATAATTATTTTCAACAGCTGAGCCGCATCAGAGGGATCAAAGAGCCACAACTGGCTTGCGAGCCATACGTTCCCGACTCCTGGTCTAATGGCATGTGCTGTTAGCCCATATCCCTGTGCCCTGGGTCATTGCAAGACCGTCAACCCGGAGCTTCAGAGGTGCTTTGGGTCACGAGGAGCACCAAAGCTGGTCATTTAGCTATGATTAACCTAGAACCTGCTTCCAGCACCTTCACCTCACCTCAGTGTTGCTCTCTGCCTTGGAGTAAACAATGTGAAAGTATAGATCCATCCTGCCTTCAGTCAACCGCTAAGATGGCTGCTGGTGGTGAACATAGTGGTGGATATTTTACTTGGTACCATTTGAGCAACAATTAAAGCTATAGTTGTTAATGCTGTTCAGAAACACTTTTTGTTATACTGGATGAAACGGTCTTTCTATCCTGAAAGTAGTCAATACATTATGTATTCAGAAAAGGGAGGCTAAAAACCGATCTCAGCGAGAGCTGTAGGCCCTGCAGGCTCATGTAACGCCAATGTGCACGCTCGTTCCTTGTTAGTTTCCGCTTTCTGGCTGTGGATGCGCACTTCTAGTGTTTATGTATCCGGTTAGCTTTAGTGGTAATCTTAGCGGTTAGCTTCGGTTTTACTGTTCATTGTAGCTCCACTGCCCTTATCGTCTTTGAACATGGCTACTTAAGAGTTGCAAGAAGCAAACTGTGCAAGTTTAAGAAAAGAAGAGGAAGACCTCAAAAATAAATAAAGTGGATTTGGGGGAAAATTTTCGCGCAATCTCCCTGAGGGGTGAAAGAGCAGGTAAGACGGTCTTGCGCATGAGCAGATATTCGAAAAGGGACTTGGGGAAACTTCTGGAAAAATCGCTGACTTTAGCTCCAAGACAAAGACAGTGTCCCTGCAGAGGAAAGACGGTGTAATTTGACAGTGTCTGAAGAGAATCATAGTTCTCTTCATTGCTTTCCGTGGTCTTTGAATATTTTGAATATTTGAATGAATGGTTCCTAAAAAAAAGCCCTTACCCATAATGCCACGGCTCGAACATTCACAACATTGAATATTGACTGGATATTACCGTGTAAGTCTACATCTTCATTCCCACTGAGTCTCTCTCCCTCTATGCGGTTGTAATATTCCTCTTGTTTTTCCTTCATGTGGAAGGCCTGTGAATCGTGCAGGTCAGCACAAAGACTGTGTTCTTCAAGAGCTTCTTCTTTAACCTGAAGTGTCTGGTAAACATCTGGAAGAGTAAAGAAAATGCTATTGTCAGATTATGACATAACCAGAATGTGATTGGTAAGCTTTTACAACAAAACTGGGGAGGTGAGACAGACATTTAATTTTATATCAAGGATTATATCATTACATCAAGAATATTTTTTGTGTTTTTTGCTTTTAAAAGTTTTACTGCAATATGCTGCAGTATTTGCCTAATAATTTTGAACTTTAAACTACAGTGATTGTTGTAAAATTTTATGGATTACTACAAGTCTGTGATACTAGAATTTAAAAGATCATTCCCTGCTCTTTCAAATGAAATTGTTTGCTTTAACATAACAATAAGTTCACATTAATAATAAGCCAATCTAGAAAAAGCAAATATTACATAACAATCTTTGTGTCTTTCTTGCTGTATTGCAAGGACAAAGGGAACATCATAAAGGAAAGTACCATTTCATTTTTTTGAAAGGTAGCGTTGCTAATGCTATCAATTCAATTATACGGCAAATAACGTTTTCAGAAGATTTTTGAAAAATCAAGCAGAAACTTTAAAAGGTTAAATAACCTGCCACATTTTCTAATGTAGTTGAGAGCAAGAAAATCTTTGAGTTTTAGGAAGCTAAACCCATCATTCAGCTGAAAACTGTTTCTAAGATGTAACAAATATGAAACATGAAAACATACAAACCTGATCTGTGGAGCAGAACGTTGGGAGTGGAAACAATTCGCACTAGTTGGTCCAGTGGTTTATTTTCTTTTAAGTGAGCACATTCCTTTTGGTAGTATGCTCCAAAAATTTCTCCCACTGCTGCATCCGGTTGCTCTGCGCTCTGACGTCTCTTCACATCCATGGTTAGTCTCTTACTATCCAAGTGTTCCTTTTTAAAGTTACTCAGCTGTGATGTCAGTTATGATTGTAACGGAGCAGTCGGAGCTAAGCTTTGTTTGGAGCAGTGACCAATCAGGCCCTTTTCAGATACAACGTGAGCATGCATTCCGGCTGATTCAGATGCAAATAGGCAAGCCTGAAAGTGGCCACACCCACCATTGAAATCCATCTTGAAGAGTCCAACCTCTGTCGTCTAGTTTGCATTCAAATGAACCTATAGGCCTCTCCTACACTGGGAATGTAGTGTGAAACAATGAGTTGGATATTTTGGGGATTATATAGCTTGACAAGAACTCATGCGGATCGCATATCTTGAAAATAATTAATGTAAAATAATCGTAAATCTAATTTGGTGTTTAGTAGGGAGCAGACTGCTCATATAAAGAGGACTTAGGTTCAGTGTTCTTAAATAGTACTTTTAAGACTAGGCTTAAAGCTTTCCTTTATGGCAAACCTATAGTTAGAGTAGTTAAGGTTACCCTGAGCTATCTCTGCAGTTATGCTGCTATGGGCTTAGGCTGCTGGAAGGCATCAAAATGAATGTCTAACTCTGCTGAGTTGTCCTACTGTTCTACAATTTGCCATTATTTGATGTTACCTCAATGTTTACCTTTATGTTCTCTTTATGTCTTTATTTTTCTCTTCATAGTAGGTAAACTTGTTCTGATGTTCTGTTAGCTGTGACACCATCAAGTTGGGAGTTGGAGTGGGTGGGGGGGGGGGGGGGTCAGATCTTATGCCATTACCCTATAACATAGAAAGTATTCCTGTAATAATGTGTGCTTCTGTGCTTTTATGTGTCTCTGCCCTGTCTTCTCTAATCCCCAGTAGGTTGTGGCAGATGGACGTTCACACTGAGCCTGGATCTGCTGGAGGTTTCTTCCTGTTAAAGAAATACCATGCATGCTCGTTATGAGGGATTGCTGCAAAGCCAACAACAATACAGACGACTGTCCACTGTGACTACACACTCTTCAGGAGGAGTGAATGCTGCTTTTCAAAGACTCAATACGATCTGCTGGGATTTCTTATCTAGGAAACCTTTTGAGCAATCTGTCTGTATGATTTGATTGAATTTGACTTTGTAAAGTGCCTTGAGATGACATAAAATGTATTGAATTGAATGTACATCTAATTTTCCAGTGAACATGAATGAGTAAAAAATACTTTTTGCGTTGTATCACAGCCACCCAAACTAAACAACTTCTGCCTTGTCTGAACTTAACAGCCCATCCTCTGAGGTGCATTCCAAGTCAGGAGCAAATCAATGTCCCACCCGTCATTGTCCTGGGTCGTTAGAAGCTGTTGCTTGGTGTGAGTGGAGTACTTGGTCACCTGAATCATGATGAGATTGCTGATGTAATCTCTCTGGAATGTGTTGGAGGACCGAGCTGTAAACACTGGGGAGTTGGAAGCGCAATCCTCCCCCTCTGTTTAGAGATGGCTTTTCTCTTTTGACCAAGATGGCTCCTTTCACCCCTCTTTCAAACCATCTGTTCTCCCTGTTCAAAATCTGGGCAGCATTGTCGTCAAAAATGTGTCTTTTCTGTCCGTTCTTGAGGTGCAAGTGGACTGCTGAATCTCTCCCTGAGCTGTTCAGTAGAAGTTGTGAACTATTGGGGGCAATTGGGGCTTTAAGTTCTGCTTGTCTCTGCTGCTCATGTCTCTCCCCAGAGTCCAGAAGCCCCTGTGCTATCAGCTCCTTCAGCTCCACCTCCAGGTGCAGTACACAAAAATCAAGTAAGCAAACCACAAATTATTAAAGTGCCGGTTTAACGTCTATTCAAACGTTTTAAGGCACCTAATAAACTTCCTTTGGATTTAACATTTTGATTTTAAAAATGCTAAAATACGATAAGGATATGGAAGCCTGATTGCTGCAGGTATGAAGGATCTTCAAAATCTCTCTGTCCTGCATTGAACAGGATCCAGCCATGTTCTGATCCAGCAAGGTGCTATGAAGCTTAGCACCTGAGATTGCTCAGTGTCTCCACCACATCCCTCTGAATCCATCAGGGACACATGTCTGAAGGCATGTTTGAATTTCATGAAGTGATGTTATTATAATACAAAGTACATCAGGATTTTTAGCGTGTATCCTGCCAATCACGTCATGGAGAACTTCATAAAGTAGCAGTAGCTGTGAACAAGACTACATGTAAATTATGTGTATGCAGGTTTTATTAAAATCGTTTGCTGAATTATGATTATGTAGACTGTTGACATTCTCATGATGATTGAGAGCAGACTCAAAGCTGCCAGGCTTCCACGCACGCACGCACGCACGCACACACACGCACGCACGCACGCGCACACACACACACACACACACACACACACACACACACACACACACACACACACACACACACACACACACACACACACACACACACAATTAAAATCAGTGTTTTAAGTAGCTTTAATAGCTTCCGACTCGCAAGGATTGGGATGGGGCTGTTACAGAAGAGAAGGGGTCTAGACTTGCGTATTACTATTTAGTAGTTCAAAGTAACAAACTGTCAAGCTGTTTGTGGTATCGAGGTGCACTAAATATCAAAACTATCCATCTATCGTTAGGAAATAGATGGCGCTGTCGCGGAAGAGAAGGGTTCAAGGGTTCAACTGCGGGTCTGAAACTGCGGTGAAGGGGCACATATTATTGCTTGAATGAGCGAAAAATACATTTTGAGACCCTGGAGTTGTAGATCTTAACTTTCACCACTTGGGGGCCCTCTTTACATGGCGCTTCAACATCATCCTCGTGACAGACGTTTAGAAACGATGCTTTGAGTAAAATTAGGTTAATGGACAACATATCTGAAAAAAAAAATTCTTATGACTGTTGAAAATCGCATGGTTACATATTCATTCCTGAAAATAAAAACTATTTCATTGTGCCCTTTTAGGGTTAGGTAACGTCGACTCCCGAGATTTCATTGAACGCAGCATTTATTCGTGCTGTGATTGGTTGTATTAGAGGGAAGTGTGCGCCACATCGCTCTGTGATTGGTTGAACCCGCAACAAGGCGACGTTCTGCGTCAGTCACGTGGGTTTTTAGTCCTAAATGCACATTTGGCAGATGTCGCGGATTTAACAGAGATTTATTTCGAAGTTTTTATTTCTCCTCCCGAGTTTAAAGCGAACTGGGGGCGTTTGATATGGGTTTAGAAGCCTGGTACATGGACGCCTCAGACGAGGACCAGAGGAAGCCCCACAGGCTGAACCCGAATCAGCCCGTCTCTCTGGACGAGTTGAAGAAACTTGGGGTTTTCTACTGGAAAGTAAGTAGCTGCCGCTCAGCCCATAATCTCGTAACATGATTGCACAAACCAAAACGTTTTCAGCATCTCTCGGTTTGCTTAAGGCGTATACCCATGTCCCTACAGCTGAACGCTGATCTCTATGAAACAGACCCAGAACTGGAGAAGATCCGAAAAGACCGAGGCTACTCCTACATGGACATAATTACCATTCAAAGGGACAGTCTACCCAACTATGACGAAAAGGTAACCTTTGAGCTCCACAGTGTATTGAGCAATGAATTGATGAAGTAGTTTGTAGAAAACTAAATAAACCACGTCAGTGTAAATCTGAATTCAAGCAGAAATCAGTACGACTGAGGGACACAAAGGCTCCCGCACTATGGCTGGCTATTTTGTAAGCTGGTCTGGGCCCCGTTTCAGAAAGCTGGGTTAGTGAATATTCAGAGTCATTTCTGGTGTAAATTCCTGGCTTTTCCGTTTCAGAAAGCTCAGAAGCATTAACCCTGAGTCAAATAAAGACATCAAATCACTCTGTGAAACGACCCTGCTACCGAGCAGAGTTGTTTGGGCAAACTCTGAGTTTTTCCTTCTTTTTAGCTCAGATCTGGACATGTGGGAAAATGTGTGTCCTTTTGTGGAGGAGTCTGTGCTGGAGAGCAAATACTGGCTGATCAGACCATGATTAAATGTTTTATCAATTCTGGATTGATATATTTTAAAGTGTTACCATTTAGTAACGTAGGTGATGCAGAAAATCTTTCAGAGGCAGCTGTCGCCCTGTCATTAATGCTACTGTTGCACTCAGTTACTGTAGAGTTTAAAGGTGTTCCATAGTCGGAGACCCACGCGATGAATTCAAGAACTACGCTGAAGGAAAGCAATAATTTATTCTGTATCAAGTTTTGAGACTTCCAGCTCTAATTTTCCATTCATATATTTTGTTCCCCCCCCCAACACTGCTAGGGCTATGGCACATTTCTTCACTTAAATAACGCCACCTGTACTTGACTTCACTCCACCTTATTTAGACATTTGTAGACTGCCTACAAATGTCTAAATAAGGTGATGCAGGGCCGCTTTCAGCCCTTTGGTTGCCCTCGGCGAGATTGAGTTTTGCGCCCCCCCCCCCTCACTTTTGCTGTGCGAAATACCAGTACTGTTTTCAGCATTTGTTTAGTGCTTCATTGAATTGTGTTTACAGTTCCCCAAAGAGTGCTGTGCGGTGAATTGTGCCTACAGTTGTGCAAAGTGTGTGTTACAAAATTGCAAATTGAGTGCAAAGCAGTGTTTGTTCTTTTAGTTTTGTGAACTCAGTTAGTGGATTTTCTATAAGTATTAATAGTTTTAGAAACTGTGCTATAAGAATCAAGGTTGTGTTTAAGCATTCAGAAAAAACTGTAACTTAGCAGTTTTTTCACAAGTGATGCATGGACAACAAATACCAGAATAGGTTTCAGAACCTTTTCTTTTTTATTATTTTAAATAATTTATTACACACTCAAAGTTAGGACTGTGCAAAAACACTTAACCATCTGTAAGGACACTTAGGTAAAGTATAACTAATAAACTGGATTAACCCTCTACAAACAAAAGTGCTTTTATGGATACCATTACAAAATTAAAAGTTTGAAGTTCTTGTAGTTCTATCTAATAAAAGATGAACAGTTGTTTCAGATATTTCTATTCACCTTCAAAATTGACGCAGCATTAAAATTTGACTCGTCTGGACTTCCTAATGGCAAATTCGTTGATGGTATCAAATTATATTTTATTTGAGACCTCTTGGTTGATGCTCATCAGTGCAAGCCCATTGAGGCGTTCCTGACTCATCGTTGACCTCAGGTAGGTCTTAAGTAGTTTTAATTTAGAGAAACTTCTTTCAGCAGACGCTACTGTCACAGGTAGTGTCACAGCAATTCTTAGGGCCACCCACATATTTGGAAAAACTTCTTCAAGTTTCTTCTCCTTCAAGTAAGTCAGAATTTCCATTGTCGTCATGCAAGCTTTTGGCAACACTGGGAAATTTTGCAACTCAAGTGCCAGTTCCCTCCCGTCAATATCTTTATGGTCACCATGGTTCAAAGTGTTGCTGAGGGTTTCGCTTTGATCGACAATAATAAAGCGAGCGAGCGAGCTATTTTTAGAACGTGACGTCACATCACGTGGTACGCGGTAGGGCAAACTTGCGTTGTCCTCCGCTCTTTCGCTGTAAAAGAGCTGTACGCTAGTCTTGGTTTTACTCGGTAAAACGACTGCTTTTTCCAAGTCTAAGACGTCTCCTAACCATGGTTTTTAAACATTGTTGTTATGGAACGTGCAACAGCGACTCGAGGTACGCTGATAGGCAGCATATGAAAGATGTTTTCTTCATTAATTTCCCGAAATTCAAGACTGCCAAGGAGAAATGTGTGCGCTGGGTACACTTGTGTGGTCGGCCGACACAACAGTTCAACTCGAAAAAACATCCTGACCCGCGGGGCCCGCACGTCGGATCGCGGAGGGGTTGGGGAGGGCGAGCGTTCCGGTCCGCGCGACGCGCTGGCCGTCCGTTTCCGTACGCCTCCGCTCGCGGGGGGTGCGGGCCGGGCGGTCTTCCGTGCTGCGCGGCCGCCGGGGGTATCGTCTTTCCCCTCTCCCCTTCGTGTGCGGTACACTATTCAATGTAATAATGAGGTTGACAAGTACACGTGTGGCTGAGGGGGCGCCATAGCATGATCATATATTTAATAAACATGTTTTAATTCGCTTTTTTTTCCTAATTATATGATTAATGGGAAGTAAGCCTAAGGGCGACGCTAGAGGGCGCCCCCAACACATTTGTCGCCCTAGGCAAATGCCTAGCTCGCCTATAGCAATCGCCGGCTCTGAGGTGATGCCTACCAGCATCACAATTATTCGGCTACATTCCCCTACCATACCTGTAGGTCTTTCTGTCTTTGCAAAACTATTGCTTTGGTAGCAAAGAAATGTAAAATGCTGCCTAAAAAGTTACAAGTTTTTGCAGCAAAGAAAAACATCAGCTATCGTTGAACTGTTTTTAAAGAGTCCCGAACCGAACGTGAGGCAATCTGTCCCGACAACTGAAGCTCAACTGAGTTCTGCTTGCCATGACTGAGTATCCGGTGACTTGGTGCATTATGTTTATTTATGTTTTGTTCCGCCTGTCTTCTTCAGCTGAAGATGTTCTACGAGGAGCATTTACACTTGGACGATGAAATCCGCTACATCCTGGACGGCCAGGCCTACTTCGATGTCCGGGACAAGGAGGACCGGTGGATTCGAATCGCCATGAGGAAGGGAGACTTGATCACCCTGCCGGCCGGCATCTATCACCGCTTCACCCTGGATGAGACGGTAATATCTATGATTTAACACACCTGTTTGCCTTCTTAGCGAATAAGGAAATGTCTTATAAGAAAAGCTTAGAGAATCCTCAAGATTTGAAGAATGAACCAAAATCAAACCTGAGCAGTACAAATACCCACGACTAGTTTCTCCGTACAGAAGCCGTCTTGAAGCCGTCTAGCCCACGGCCTCTCTCCAAAGTACAGATTTTGTTTGCATATTCAATACTTTACCCCCTGTGTCGTTCTTTTATTACACAGAATTTGTGTTTGTGGACTGGATGTGTTGTTGAGGGCTTGCAGTTTGGATTATGCAGATCAGGGGTCACCAACCTTTTTGAAACTGAGAGCTACTTCATTGGTGTTGTCATACAAAGGGCTACCAGTACTGAACCTTGAACTAGAAGAATCAGAGTTCACCTTAATGTTATGTAAAACAAACATTTTCATGCTTTGTTATATTGTTTTTAAGTCTATATAAGTGCAGGTGTGAATAAACAGGAAGAGTAACGGAATAAAATTAAGTTTTAGATGCAGCTCAATGGCGGGTTGTGCTTTTTGTTTTAAGAACAGGCTCGTGGGCGTCATATGTGGTCCTCAGGGGCTACTTGGGGCCCGCGGGCACCATGTTGGTGACCTCTGATGTAGATGATGAACAGGGAAGTCTCAGTCAGGCTCATGTTTTCTGCAGGACTTCACCAAAGCTATGCGGCTGTTTGTCGGGGAGCCGGTGTGGAAGGCCTACAACCGACCGGCCGATGACTTCGACATCAGGCAGAAATACGTGGTGTTGCTGCAGGGATCCTGAGAGGGAGCAGCTTCACTGCTTATAATACAATAAAGTCACTTCCTCCAGTAGGTTCACAGGACAAACGGACAGTTCATGAACATGGATCATTTGTGATGATTTAAACCTTCACTTGAAAGGAAAGCCTGTACTTTCACCTGAGTTTTAGGTCAACAACACTGAGGTAATTTTACTAAAACAGACTTTTTTTCTGTCACTAACAATAACATGTGTGCCTTCACTTGTAATAAATAGACCACAGGTCTAATTTCTCATTGCAAACACAGGAAATAAACAGGTGGGTCTTCATGACAGCCCAAACATACGTTTTTCTTGCACTGGAAATAAATCTGCTGCTAATCATTTGTCTTTTATTCCATTTTTAATAATTCCAGCATGTTACTGTGATACAAGAGATTTATTTAGGATAAAACAATAATCTTTATATACATAAATATGATAAACCATGAGGACAACAGTAGCAGAAGCAAAAAAAAAAAATCTATAGGGTAATCAGTTAGACAGCGCTTCAGATATGTACAGCTTTGGATTACGAATATCTTTACATTTTTGTTCAGCGGGAAGAAACCGATGCAATCTGAGGGGCTCGTTCATTTTCACTGCAGGAATGATGAAATCTAGTGGTAATCCTGTAGAAGCTGCATTAAAAAGTTTATGGAGTGAAGCTCAGGATAATGCCCCCGCTGGTCCATGAGCCAGCAACTCCTGTAGTGTAGCCATAGGTTCTCCTGAATGTAGGGTTAGGGTTATGCCTTTTCCAACCTGCATTTGTCAGAAATATATTTACTGAGGAATTTATGTGAAATGTGCATTTTACAGAACGGCCTATCACGTCTCCATGCGATAGCCACAGAATATGGACCGTTTCTTGGTTTACCTCGTCTTTAGGCAGGGGGTCATGTGACATCTTAAAGAGACGGGACTAAAAAGAGCAACACGAGAAGCCACGCTGCAGCCAAGCAATGAGGAAATAAAAGTAATCATGGACGTGGATCAGCAGCCATCTCCGATTTAGTTACAGATTTAATGCAAATCCGTCCACAACTGTTTGAGTCGTGCTGCACACAGACAACCTGCTGGCTGCAGCAGTGCAAAGAAAACCTCACATAGCTGGACCCAGATAAGGATGAAGCATCAAAGGAACAACCTTTAGATGATACGCACACTTCCGTCAGATCAGTGTCTGCCTGTAGAAAAGCTGTTTGCACACAGTTGCTATAAATAAGGAAAAACACTTATAATCAGACTTTTTCTTACACTGTTGTCTAAGTGTTTTCATCCATCCATCTTCATGTGCATTCATCCTTCTTTCACTCCATCCCTTTCAACTTTTTGTCCGCCCATCCATCCATCCATTTATCTGTCCATCTTGGTTATCCGTCCTTTCTGCCTGCTCATTTTCCTTTCCTCTGTTCTGCATTTAAATCCCAACTAATTTAGAGATACGTGCCTTAAATTCAGTTTTTATTGGTTCACACTTTTAAAAGCTGTCTTAAAAAGAACAGAGAACTCTTGATATTATGTGTTTGAATAAAGTCATGGGTACGAAGCCCGTGTGCAGAGGGAAAAAAAAAAGGTTTTGAGACAAGCCCATTTAAAGTAAAGCCCCCACCGCTGAAAAGTGCTTCAGTCAAACCTACGGCCAGATTAACAACACCATCACATGACCCCTCATGATTTCTTTTTTCCTCCACAATTCGAAGGGGTCTAAAAAGGATCATGAGTTACATAGTTAAGGATTTAGTTTCAGATAGAGCCCGACATTCCTTCAGTATTTATGCAGAGCAGACAGAGAATACGCACATTCAATGCAAGTTATTTCAATCTCAAAATGCTTTAAATGTAAAGGGTGTTTCCCGGTTGCTGGTCACATGACGCAAGTGCTGTGCCCCCTGTGCTTGGATCACTTTAGTGCATTAAAAGCAGATCTCAAACATCCCCTTTAAAAGACCTCTGAAACCGAGCTGCCAGCATTCGCTGGGCTGCCCTACAGGAGTACGGCTTAGTTCCCGCCAGAACACAGAGTTTTAGTAGCCATCATTAGCATGGGGGAGCAGCAGCGTCCTCTCCCGGCGGTCCCGCTTCCTCTCAGACCAGTTTGAGGCACTGCGTGTTGAAGCTGTCCCCCTCCCGGCAGGCCACGGCGTCCAGCAGCGCCTGCTTCTTCTGCGTGCTGCGAGACGACTCCAGCTCGTACATGGTGGTCAGGTTGAAGAGGACGCTCTCATGGAGGTACAGGGCGGGGTCCTGCTGCACCAGGCCCTCCAGCTGGCCCAAAGACTCCTTTAGCCGGCCCAGGTAGAGGAGACACACCGCTGCGTTGTTATTGGCCTGTTAAAGAAAAAAAAGTCAGTTCCATAGAAAATAGCTGGGTGTTTTTTTTAAGGTGTTTCGACATGAGTTGTTTTCTGTGTGTAAAAAAAATAAGATAAAAACTAACTTTTGAAATAAAAAAAAACAATACTATTTAAAGCTTCTCATGCGCAGATTCTTATTAGATACAATTATACTTACAACAGGATTTTTCGGGTCAATTTTTAAAACTTCAAGGAAAGATGTGTGTGCTTCAGCGTAATTATTCTGACTGAGGTAGACAAAGGCCCTGAAAAACAGACAGACACCCGTTCGTCTCAGATTTTATAGTCAGATTAAACAGGAAAGTCCATGGTTTGTTGTTAATCATTAAGGTAAAACAGTGTATTCAAAGAGAAACAACTGCCCATCCTCAACTTGTTTCTGCACACGGCTGTTCAGTTAGCTCAAAAAAGGATCCTTGACTTACAAGACAATGTTTTGGGGTGGAAACTAAACGCAGCGCCACCTACCTCTCTTTTGAAGGCAGTGCTGTTTTGTGCTACACAATGGCTCCATCCGAACACCCTTAATAATAGCTCCTAGCTACTCTTCCTTGACCTTTCATGGGGTCAACAGTAAGAACTATAATGGGGAGGAGCTTCAGACTGCTTCGCTAATTTCAGACAGCCTTTAACTCCGACGTCATTACGAGACAGAAACGCACATGGATGATGCGACTCAAATCCGGGCCTACAGCCTTCTGAAAATGAACAACAAAGTGCGTAATCTCTTCTCTCCGGACATTTTCGTTGACCTCTGTAAGGGGGCTGTGCTGATATGTCACGTCATACAAAGGATTGTGGGATACCTTAAGGGTTCTTAGCGCTGGTAAGGGACATTATTGGGTTTCCTAGGCAAAACTAGAACGTGGGAGGAAGCATACAATATATTTTTGAGTTATAGTTTTAATATCTTCACTATGTATCTGAAATGTAGAAAGTAATAAAAATAAAGAAAAGTCATTGAAAGACAAAGGTGAGTCCAAACCCTTGACTGCATGATCATTGACGTGAAAAAGAAATCAAATTTATTTAATGAAATTACTATAAACCCCTTGTATTTTTACCTCACGTTTCTAATTTTGTGAATCTTTCTTTAGAGTTTGATTCCAGTTAATGACAAATTCTGCTTAATATGCAACCCAGCACACACTGCCACCTGCTGGCCACGCTGCACAGACTCGTCTATTCGCTTTTTTTTCCCCTCTAGTATTTTTTTTCTCTTACACCAACATCTTAAAAGGTTTGGTTCAGATTTCTTCTGTAGTTTGTTTCTTCCACCCAATAAATGTTTTCAACCACAAGGAACACAAACACAGCAGCAAATCCAACAGCAAAGCTGGAAAAAAGCAGTTTGCAAGGACTACGTTCAGACCTTTTACTGAGGTAATCAGTAACATGTCAGTGATATTTAATACTCCACAGCACCTCAGGCCAGAGCAGCAGAGATGTTACCTCCTGTTTAGCAGATCGAGCACAAATTTTCGTGTTCACTATTTATCACGTACCTGTTCATCAGAACGCATGTAGCGTGACTGAGGTTACTCCCTTTCGTCTGGTAGGCGTTCTCCACATCCTGGAAGTATCTTTCTGCAGTTTTCACATCTCCGATCTGGGAAACAACAAAGGCAATGTATATTAACTGCTCATCCGTGTGCCTGAAAAGAACTAAGCATGAAGAATGTCTAAAATGGCTGGGGAAAGCGTTAAGAAAAAGCCTGGGAGACAAACATGTTATGAAACCCTGTTTCAGAAAAGAAAATCATCCATTCTTTCAGCCTTTCATCTGTGATTTCTTCTCTAGAACACGTGTGGAATCTCATGGCTTATCTGATTATATAATAATAAAAAATGTGACTTTTTCCCAGAGCACTGTTTTTTTCGTCAGATTTGCTAAAGTAGCGCAGAGCCATTTTTAACGCAGCTCCAAATCTGGACGCCAACACGCAAAACAAAACCCACTGTAAACAGCCCAGACAAAAGAAGAATTTAACTCCTGACTTAGTAAATTATTGTGTAAGACTAGTAAAATGTGTGCTGAAGGACAGTTTTATCAATTAGTTTTTCACATTATGACCGCAAAAAATACTTTAAAAGATTTTATGTGATAGACCAATTAAAAAAGTAGTGACTAGATGTAAGGTGGACAAAAAAATATGTTAAATATTTAAAAAAATTTTAAAAAATAAATGGTGCATCAATTTTAGGAGGCACAGGGAAGCTGGTCTAGGCTGATGAATAAAAGAGCAAGATAGCAGTTTTGCTAGCAAACTGGTTAGACGATCAATTCTACTAAGAGGAGTGGGCAAAAACTTTCACTCTAGATGTGTAAAGCTGGTGGAGACCGAGCCCAAAAGACCTGCATCAGTTATTGTGGCGGACCGTGGTTCTCTAGTATTGACTGGATACAAATGCCCACCAAACCATGTTTTATTTTTCTTCCCATTATGCACCATCTTGTGCTGGTCCATCATACAAAAATATCAGTAAAACAGACTGAAGTTTGTTGCTGTAATGTGACAAAATATGAAGTTCAAGGAGTAAAAATACTCTCTAAAGGCCCCGTATTTACACAGCTACCTTCTGAATCAAGTCTTGTTTGACTAAGCGATGATTCTCCGAGGGATTTTGATGCGAAGTGATGAACCAGAACCAATACACGATTCTAATCCGTATCCCAAATTAAACATTTTTGTTGCATTTTAGGAGTATTCTAATTTTTTATTGAGATGCAGTACGTTTAAAAAGATGAGTCGAGTAATAAAATGTTAATAAAAAGAAAATATCCTAATGAATTGATCTAAGAGAGACAAAGTAAATGGACATAAAGCCAAACCTTTCCTGCTTTTAATACAGTTTAAAAAGACTAAATATGAATTACTGGTTTACCATCTTTGCATTTGCGAATCATTTATCAAAGCCTCTTAACAGAATGAAGTAGAGTTTATATTTGGTCTACTGGAGCAGAAGGTACATTGTGCAAAGTGAGGATAATCAATTCTGTATCCAGGGAGTCTTATGGTCCATTCATCCATCTGGTGATGCACAGACCTGCAAGAAGATGCGTCCGATTCCACTGAGCAGCTGCACTCTCTGCTGGGGTTCATACTGGATGATGGAGTGATAGGTCTCCACTGCCAGAACATAGTCCTGAGGACAAATGGGTTCCAAAAAGGCATTATGAACTGAGAACACCCACTACAAAAGGAGTGAAACAAAAGACAAGAGTGGAGTGAGGTAAACTGAGCAGAGTTTGTGTACGAAGAGAGCATAATCAAACATTTGGAGTATTAGCAGGACGTTGTGACCCTCCTCCCACCCTGACGCTGGGCTGCGACGCATCGCTCATTAGGCGACTGGAATAGTGAGCTGCGCGACACGGAGAGGTCAGAGAGGTGTGTACCCAGTTGAGAGCGAGGGCACAGAAAGAAGAGTGTACTGAACATGTCTGTGCATCTGAAAGCTGCTGGAAACACTCAAACTTTTGACTTTGACTTTAAAAAACAAGTTGAATCTGAATCCAACCTTCCATTCTTTATATCTGGCTTCCAAAAGAGCCAGAGGTTTTCAAACATTTTTGGTTCAAACTTCTTCAGGCTTTTGGAAGATCCTTCAAATGTTATCTGTAGACTTTGACTATTTTCCCACAAAACGGGTTCCTAAACTCTAGGGCGGAACCAGTTTTGCCTCAACACATAACAGACAATTATGAAAAATACAGCAATTTTGTGTTAAATTTCTAGGATGTATGTGCTTTTGTTCCCGTTTCTTCAGTCAAAACAAAAAAACTAAACTACTTCTCAAATTATTATTATTTAGACTAGAAATGTGAAAATGTGTGGAAGATGAAGCTTCAGGAGAGGACCTTCAGAAGCACCTGAAAGGTTGGTTGGTTTGAAAAATAAGGAATGACTTTTACACAGTTTCATTAATGAAAACAAATTGCTTATATAAATCTCCAAATGTAAAGGAAGCTGATTTTTATGTGGTTTCTCGTGATCTTGCACAAGAGAATTAATAAACACACAATGAGGATCAGAAACCCAAGCCTGGACCGAAGCTAAGCTGACTGTAATCTCATCTCTCAGCTGTAGATGGCACTGTGTTTCTCTCTAGTGCTCGTTTTTGAGCCCGTGCCACCAACACCACCAACCCCCCACCGTCGCTCTCCAATCGTTCTTTCTCTGACCAAGAATCCAATTAGTGGTCAGTCTGTGGGGATTTCACTGTGAATCCACCACCAGCCTGGCATCAGAGATCTCTGAGACCCACACCCACAGTGACACACAAACACGCACGCACGCACCCACCTTCATCAGCAGCAGGCAGTTGGCCATGGAGTACATGACCCGACTGAGACGAGACCTCCACAGCTTTAGAGATGCTATAAACAGGAAAGAGAGATGGTGAAAAGGGGGGAGGGGTTCAATGACTTTCTATTTTCACTCCCGTCGCTTTTTGGGTATTCCTGAGATACCCTGGTTTTCTGAAAAGCCTCCACGCTCTGGGCTCCTCCATCCCTCTCATTGCAACCGGCTGTAACACCTGTGTTACTTTAAGGCGAGGTGCTGAGGAAGACACTGCGGCACATTTCCTCTTTGTCTGCTGTGGGAAGAGACTGTTACTATTCATCACTGTGTTTGTGGGAGACGGAGCTGAGGGAAGAGCTAATCACTCAGTGGGGTTCTGATGTGTGAAGGCAAGGCCCTGCGTTATCGACTGTCTGTGTGGGCAGGAGAGAAAGAGGACACGGCCATTATGCTGCTTTTGCTGGGAGGAGAAACCGGCTGAACTGAGGCGCCCTCGCGGATACAGTCACACCTGCGTCACCCGGTTAATTTCCCAGCCTTTACCTCAGCTCAAACAATCGGTGGGCACACTTTCAAACCGATAAACAGATGCTGGAGAAGTTGTTTTTTTTTTGTTTTTTTAGAAGCTGCGCGGCCTCGACTAAGTCTGATCCAAGTTGCGCGGAGGTGCATCCGGGTAGATTCCGCTAGCGCAGATGCGAGTGGATTGGCAGGATTGATCTGTATCGATCCGAATGGCGTGAAGAGCTGTAGAGAGCATTTAATATTCAGTGAGAGCGGCGGAGCTGTGAGAAGCACCATTACTGCATAGGTGTGCTGCTGAAACGGTGTGATTGTATGTGTGGCGGAGATATGCTGCAGTCCTGCGCCAGGTGTGCATCTGGATTAACTGTTCAGGCCCGTGACCTGACTTTCCTCCCACGATGCCATGCAGTCTGGGAACGCAGCCAGGTCGGATTCTCTGCGGTGTGTTTGCTTACCTTGCCTGTTCTCCTGTGCTAGGGTGATCATGCTGCCATCCTCTGCCAAGCCTTTCTCCAAGTTTTCCAGTATCTGTGTTGACATGGAGGGGATTTAAATTACTGCCTGCATTTTAAATAGCACAAGCATAGTTCTCAGCGCACATTTAGGCTTTTCTTTCTTTAAATCGGGGTTTCTGCAAGCAGATAAAAACATGGCTTTTTACGATCATTTTTTTTTTTAATCTGAGAACAACGTTAATTACAAAAAATAAGTTATTAACTGAAGCAACCTAATATGAGTAATTTAATAGCAAAACCACGTTCAATATACACTTTCTCACAACGTGGAAGCTAGTATTGGATAAGAACAAAAAACAATTAAAATACAAAAAACATTTGTATTTTAATTGCTTAAACATTCAAAAAGTAGCAGTAACTGGGTTATAATAAAAAAACATTCAAATTTATGGTGTAACTAAATATAATTTAAGAGTTGGTACAGGAAATCTGGATGGATTCAAATGAGATAATTAATTTTGAAGCTTTTAAAACCCTGCAGAAACTATGTTTATTATGGAAAATAATTTCCCTAAATGTTCACGAGATACATTTGAAATGCTATGATAAATATGCACAGCCCGTTCATATTTAATGTCCCCTGAAAAAGATGTGTGGGCATTTCCTTTAAATTTTTTTTTTATACCCAACCTTTTAAAAAAATACATTTCCAATGCTACACTTATTAGCACCAACATAAAATTAAGCTGATGCGTTTTGTACTTTTGCCGTAACCTTTTAAAGTGGGTCAGTGTCTCTGGGAAACCCTTGAATTAGTAATCAATGACTTTGTGTTTCCTTGGAATAGCTATGAAGTGACATAGAGGTCAATTTCTCTCATTCTTCAAAATGGGAAAGACCACAGAAATTGCCATTAAAGTAAGTCTGTTGTATGTCGATCCTTATAAGTCAGGAAATCCTATCCACTCCTGCAATCAGAGCATTAAAACAATTTCAAACCATTGGAACATTGACAAAAAAGTCTGGACAAAGACCAAAGTTTTTCTGGCTATGAATTTAGCTTGAAGGCCTTTTTCCTTTCTTTACCCGGGCTGCCAGTAAATCCTGAGGCAGCTATATATGAAATTCTTACATTTATAAGAATGAGGTTCATGTTTATTTGCTCAAATTCAGTTAATTTCACTTCATTTTAATCTTCATTTTCTTCAGACAATGTTTGAAGCCAGTTTTTAATATCTACCTTTTCTATGTAAACATACTTTTAAAATTCACACTATATTTATATTTAAGAATATGTAAATTGATAGCATTAGTTAAGTAGCTAAAAATAGCTTTCTGTTCATTAATTTTAAAAAGTTATTATTCTAACTTTTACAACATCAAAGTCTTAGAAATATTAAGACTTTGATGTTGTAAAAGTTAGAATAATAAAGAAAGTTTAACTTTTCTGTCCAAATCCTACTTTTTTTTTTGGCCAGGTTTTGATATTTAAAATCGAATTTATTTTAAGCACACTTCCAAATTTATTTTTAAATCCAACATTAAATATTATTTGATACTTATGAATGGTATGCGAACTTGAAACTTTAGAGTTGACCATTAAAGCATTTATCAAGATCTCATTTTAATGTTACAATTTCCATTGGTTTAACAGGCCACTTTTGACTTCTAACGTACAAACAAGATCTTTCAGCAAAGGTTTATTTGACGAGTCTGAAATTCAGTGCTATACAAGTATATTACTTTCATAAATGTGTGTACAAATCTTGATGGAAAATTAAATCTATAGATAATGAGAAAATTGTGCCAAGTGTTCAACAATGTATATATATATATATATATATATATATATATATATATATATATATATATATATATATATATATATATATATATATATAGCCAATGTTGAGACCCAGGAAATACTCAACACTAATTCCAAACTTTTCAAGGCAGGCAATGCATTCCATATTTATGAAAAATGTCAACATTTTAGAGTTTATGGACTTCTAAAGTAGTTTGATGACTAAAACCTTTATCTTGAGGCAGGGTTCTGGTTTGTGTGTGACTGTACTAACAGTGAGGCAGACGGTTCTCAGGTTGTGCAGGCGGTCCAGAGCCTCCTGGGGTTTGGCCAGGTACTGGGGAAGCTCGGCGTGCAGCAGCCGCATGGAGAAAGGCACCATTGAGCCTGGATGGAAAACAAAAGAAGACGGGTGAAGGGAAGACAGGAAATAGAGGGAGAGAATGTGTGCGGAAGAGGGAACAATATGGAACGGGGTGGGATGGGAACGAAGCAGGAGAGTGAAGTCAGAAAGATGAGAATATAAAGCCATCCACCCACACACAGACTGTACACAGCCCTGGAGGCAGGAACCTACAGATGGCACCGAGCTACGTATGGCTGCTTATTAAAGCCTCTCATCTCTCCATCTCTGTGTGCCGCACAGCTCCATCACTCATCTCCCTGCCTCATCCCTCTGTCTGCCTCTACATCATTCTCACACACACATAGGCAGACACACACACACACACCCCTGAGCAAAAGCCTGTGTTCAGGTGAGTCCCCAGGCTTTGATCAGGGTCTCTTTGATACTGTGATCTGATCTGAAACTCTGCGAGCTACTCCATCTTTGGCTGCTGCTTCTGCCAGTCGGCGTATCTCAATTTCTATCTATATTCTCTGTCTGCTCGTGTTCGCCATCTAAAAATGGAGGCCATGGTACACCCTTGTTTTTCCCCCATAATACATACTGTCTGCACGTCTTCCCCGTTTTACAGTTTTACCCTCTGATGTGATTCATTATTCAATCTTTTGGGGTTTTAGTAATTTAAATCAGATTAAAATTTCATTTTTTACTTCTCTGTCGGAACAATTGTCGGTGAGAATTCAGTGTTTTCTCTTAGCAGATTCTTTGGCGCTATGGATAGTTAATTCATCGTAATCCAAGTGCCATGCTCCTTATGTGAATGAATAGCTGTTGGGACTGGAGCACATCCTCATAACACCAGGGGTCCTGTCTTCTCAACACTTGTAGCTTATTCGGTGCTTGTCGGTTCTTTGAACGTCTAGAGAAACGAATATCGAAAGATTCTCCCATCAACCCTCTTTACTGAAGCAACAGTACTCAGTTGGAAAAAAGTTCTTCTGGCTTTTGGCCTTAGTCCCGCTATTTTCTATTGCGTGGTTAGCTACTGACTCAGTTTGTGAAATGCTTCAAACGTATATGATGTAAGTTATATTGTAAAATGCTGACCATGACTAGTACAGCGTGCTCTGTGAAAGGAAATAATAGTGTTTTTCAACTTTTTGTTAAAGGATTGTATTAAAGTTGTCATCCACTAAACTAAAAAGCCACTTTTTTGTTCACCTTGCTGTCAAAAAAAGTAATAGACTAAAACCTTTTAATATATAAAAAAAAGCTTTTTCCCTGTAGCTTCTTTCCGTTTTCTTCTTAACTACTAAAGACCATGTTGTTCAGATTGGAAATAATTTCCCTTTTTCCCCAGTATCTGAATAGACTACTCACTCTGTGGGATCTACGTTTACAATGACAAAAAGTCCTTAACACTGTTTAATTAAATATTTTATTCATTTATCATGAGTAATTTTCACTAATTTACTGATTATATAAAATGACCACCACACGTTGGCTTCATAAATGGCACGCATCCTGCTCCAGTCTTCTGATCTTACCACTGTGGATTTGTTAATATCTCTATTTTTCTGCGGTTTGCGAGTATGAGCATGTACAAAACCAAACGCTGTTTATTTCTGACAATGACAACTTTTGATTAGTATTACAAGATGCGCAAAAGTGTCTGTAAACAGTCCAGTACCTACTACTGAATGTTAGTAAAGGCATTTTAGCTTCTCTGAGATGTTTTCTTATAAACACACATATTCCAGTCTTCTCACATTGTTCTATAAATCGGCTGCTGCCTTTCCTCTATTTAACTTGAACTTTTTGCATTTTATACGCAACGTATGCATTTTTACCTGAACATGCCGTATTTTCAATTAAAAACTGCGCAATATTTTCCCCTTTCCGATCAATCAGTTCTGCATTACAACTCAACTTTGAATTAGCTTATATTTATTTATAATAATTATTCTAGTGTGTAACCCGTCATTTGCCACTGTCGCGCCCAAATTTCCCCATTGTGGGCCAATAAAGGTATTACTATTTCTATATCACAAGCTCACATTTGTATGCTGAGGCGTCAATATAATATGATCTTGCAGTGTAGAAATAGGATTTATTTGCCAAGACTGCCTTAAAATGACTTACAATCACTATATTGATTGAGATAATCTCTGACCATTTTCAAAATCAGATGTCGTGGTAAGTAAAGCAGGCCGGTTGTCACTGCTGGATGTTTCAGTTCCATAATTTTTTCCCCCATCGTTTAGGGATGTGAGAGAACAGCAACAGAATGACGGGGTGAAGTTGAGCGTAACTCAATGTTAACAAAAATGCTGACCCATGGGGGAATGAAAAAAGGAAAGGTAAATTTGTCTCTGCTTGCTGGTGTCAACACAACTAAAAATAGCGTTATACACAAAATGCATCTGGGTGAGTTCAAACTATTGGTAAAGAGTGCTTATTTATGAAAACTACAATTTTTAATCCGTGACAATTATATATCCCAAGAGATATGACTAAACGAGTGAAATTCCTTCTGTCTTAAAGTTTTCACTTTAAAAACTAAATAATAAAACACAAACATTGACTCTTTCTTATCCGAGTGTCAGTCGATCTTAATCCTTTAGGAGATCGATGCATGGGGCTGCCGTCTCTTAAGGCGTTCACAGAATATGATCGCGGGTAATAGACAGTTGATGCAGGGCCTCGAGTAAAGACATGTTCGAATTCTGATGCCAGGCAACACAACTCACGCCGGTTTGTCTCTGAACACCTAGCAGGGCATAAAGCGTTTAATATTGAGCAATGGAAAGTCAATCGGTGCACTCTTCAGAAGGCTGAGCAGTGTAGCTTCAAATGTTGTGTATGTGCAGCTGTGTCTCTGCTGCTGCCTTCCCTGTGGTAGCCCGAGGGGCGAAGCAGATCCAAAGTAATGGGAATACATTAGAGAGCAATTCATGCAGTGGAAAAAGAGGAAAAACAAAACCAAAGAACTGCTGGAGACAAGTAGAGCTGTTGGAGCTTCTCAATGATATAGTCTGATATCAAGCTTTTGGCAGAACTTTCCTTTGAATATTTAATACGACAGTGGTGGTGTGCTTGTGCATCCAAAAAACTTGGTTAAAATGCAAAATTTTGTTTGAGAGCATACTTCCAGAGCTAAGCGAAGAGTTTTAAAGCAGCTCTTCAGTGCTGTTATTAATAATAATACTAAACTTTAAGTTCTCTGTAAGCAGATTTCTTGGAAAAGATTTTGGACCAATAAACTATAAACATAAGAAAATACATGGAAGTTCGGCTGAGGAGTATCTAACTTTCAGTGTCTGACCTGTGTGGTCAAAGCTGTATCTCCAGCAAAGAATGTCAATATCAGAAAACGATATGTGTGAATATGCTTGTACCTCTCCTCCCAGGGTAAACAGTTGGGTAGTACTCATAGTAGAGATCTGGCTGGTCCAGGTTGCCAAAGGGTTCGAACTCCAGTTCAGCATTTTGGAAAAGGTTCAACTTGGTGAGAAGAGACAGCCGCACAAACCAGAGCTGGAACACACACACAAAACAATAAGCAAAGCAAACCTCTTTCTCTTAGTTGTGTGTGTATATATATATATATACATATATATACATATATATGTATATATATATATATATACATATATATACATATATATGTATATATATATATATATATATATATATATATATATATATATATATATATATACACATATATCTATATCTATCTATATATATATATATATCTATATATATATATCTATATATCTATATATATATATCTATATATATATATATATATATATATATATATATATATATATATATATATATGCTTTATTTTTATTGCACTTCCTTCCTCTAAATACCTGACTGCAGTGTTGATTAGTGGTATTTCAAATGACCACAATATGATTTCATAGATAGTGTGAAGTGAGTTTCTTCCTTTGCTATTTAAAGATCAATTATTACACATTCAACAAGACCAGGTGTTGCTCTTATTCTTAGCGCTACATCTTGTTTCTATGAGAACTTCACCCAACGCCTAAGGAAAAAAAAAAATCACCAGAAGCCACTACTTGAATGAACATGTAAATGTATTATTAGTGTAATTAAATTATATGGTATTTAGTGAATAAAATGGACTAAAAAACCTGATTAACAAAAACAAAGATGAAGAAAAAAACCCTGATATACCTTCTTCTACTGATTAGACATTTAAGGCTTTGACTAAAATCATGGATGAACCTTTGGCAATTCAACCTGTAAGAGCTGATTGCTTCTCCTCGGCTATTCCTCAATCCTGCGTAAACAAAGTCTCCTCAACGTTCCTCTGATTATCTATCCAACTCTCTGAAAGGATGAGCGCATGATGTTTCAAGTCAATCTCGGTAGGGTCCTTGACCTTGAGTCTCATTGAGACCTTAAATCTCACGGTAACAAGTAATATAAATAATTTTCCCTGTACAGACTTCTGGCAGCGTGCTCCAGCGCCTCACTGCCATCTCTCAAGGCTTGGGGATCACTTCACAAAGTGCCAAGCCACAATTTCTCTCTCTGTCCACAATGGTGTTTGTGGTTGCAGGCAGTGCTTGGTCTGATGGGGCCATCAGCAAAAGGGAAGGATGCTATGGCAAACTCCCAGAAATCCGAATGGAAAACACAGGATTGCAGGAATATAGACGAGCAGACAGGACTGACAAAAACAAACTGCGTTTTCTTTATGATCGTGCGGGATCGATTAATCAGAAAGTCCCACAGGTGAAACTTTGTTGTTGAGGTTGTGAGCTCTGACAACACACTAGCTGTTTACATACACAAAATGTTACGATCGGATTAAAACGTTTTCGGATTAAATAATTGGATTGCAACGTTTATATGGGCACATAATCAATTAATCCGATCATAATGTGCATGTTTATGCACCTGGCTTTATTCAGAATAGAACCTCTCTGACATGAGCAGTCAAATTCCCCTAAAAGAAACTACATAAGAAGTACTTCAATTTTTGCTAAACACCAAAACACAGTATACAAAGCAGTATTAAACGAGTTTGTTTGTCTTCTGAGCGCCCAGGCTGGACTTGCACGAGGTTCTAATTACGGTATAAACGTTACTGAGTAAGCAACAATTTTGAGCTCTTTAATTTTTTCGAACAGAAAGATTGTATCAGAAGCACCTGACATATTTCCACCAGTCAACAACGCGGAAATACGTCACGTTTACGTCGGTCACACATGCGCACTCTGGTCAGTTTGCCCCATTCAGAATAACTTGAACCTGACAAGTGTATATATGCACGTTGATCAGATTATGAATATTCCGGTTGGCTTGTTTACATAATGTTTTTTTTTTGGCCGTTTATTCGATTACTTTTGTCCAAGTAAATGTAGCTATTGCTTTGGAACTAGAAAAACCATCTTCCATCCGTAAGTCAATATCACCTGACATACGTACCGAAAGGGATTAGAGATCATCAACTTCCTCTAAAGTTTTTGACCACCAACCAATAAGACACATAACCATTAAAATTCTCATAGCAAAGAAATGTTAAGTCATAAGGACTTAAAAAGAATAATTTAGTTCTGAATTACAACATTGAATAGACAGCAAACAGGTTTAAATCGAAGGCAACCGCGCCTTTTCTCAGTTTTTCTGAAAACGTTTCGACACCTATCCAGGAGTCTTTGTCAATTTTAGTGGCTCACACTTCTAAATAGAAGGTCACTGTAATTCACTATGTAATTAAACCTTCAAAAATGGAATAAAAGTAATGATTACAGCACGTAATGGTAATTGTCAATTAAGATGCAACGGAATAACAATATTTTACTTACAGAATGACAATCAAAAGTAGTTCTAACAATATTTTACTGCTGCACTGTTTAAACGTTTTGGGCACCGCCATGTTGCATCATTGCTATTTATTGAAAGATGAAAGCATCCTATTATATAATGTAGTAGTAGTTGGTGAAGGAAATGTTAAACAGAAAAAATATATATGTGAACAAAAACACAATATATATATATTAGAATGTAAAATAGAAAAACATTTTGCAAAGAAGCTAAACATTATCTGCATAAAACCTATAAATCATCAGCAATACGAACGCGCAATATAAGAGCATTAAAATCCTCAGAATAAACGGTGAGCATTTCATTTCTGAGCACTGCCACTTAAAACACCATCTTTATTAAAATGCAGTCAGATGTACAACATCAGGAGAACAAATCCAACATTAACAGCATTCAACAATGTTCTTCTTTGGCACAAGTTTGGGTCCATTTTTAACCAAAAATGTTTTATTTGCTGCAAAAGACTAATTAGATTGCAGTGAAGGTACAAGCTTTTTCTTGGCTTCAGTCATCTCTGCTAGCCACAAAAACACAGAGATCGATTGGTTCAAACGCAGAGGAATGGATGAATGAAGAGAAGCCCCTACCTGCAGTGAGTCAGTGGTGTGGGAGGTTGGCTGGCCGGCCTTTCCGTATCCCTGACCGTGAGCTGTCAACAACCGACCCGTCAGATCCACGGCAGCCCGCCAGTTCTTAGTGCTCTGCAAGGGAGAAGAGTCGCTACATGTCAGTGGGGACGCCACACTGATTGACTGGCTTTGTTCTGAGTCATGCAATTCATCTGAAGCAACATTTTTACTTTCCCCTCGTGGCAACTTTAAGGTACAATAATTTCATATCACTATCTGATCTATTCTTATTCTAAAGTCCTCATTTCCATTAGTGCATTTGCAACGTTCAATAAATGGGGATCCAGCACTGAACACCTAACCTCTACTTTCCTTTACAGCTTATTTTTCCTTGAAAAAACACAGAAGCAAAAGCTCCTGATTTTTTTTTTGTTGCGTCTGAGATGATCAGACTTTTATCTTAAAGTCATTGTGGAGGAGAGATTCCAGCCTGACGTCATCCAAACTACTCTATTTTTATAAAAAGCCACAGTTTTGCTACATTTCGCCCAAAACTTGAAGAACTTTATCAATGCTGCCTGCGTCAAAGGGCGAGTAATTTGGTAAGCAGTCATTTGCTCGGTTTGTGGAGCGGCCTTTAATGTGATCTCTGCTGCTGCTCGTTTTTAGTCATTCTTCCTGTTACTTTGAAACAGTTATGATGACTTTTATTGTCTTAACACAGATTATTCCATTAAAAGGTTCCAGTCACATTGAACCGTATTTATTTTAAACATAAAAGATAATTATTTCTGTAATAAAACATTGTGTGAATATTGGCCATCATTCTAATCGCTCCAATTTGAACAGTAATCTCATGTGTCGGTGCTCGGCTTGCATCTGCGTATTAAAACTGAATCAGCTGTTGTCATTTACTTTCTGTGTTTGGCAGTTTTGTTTTTAGGGCTCCTAATCTCATCTTTGTGCCACTATATTCTAGCCCGATCACTGAATGATTTTTCTGATGTTTTTCCTATGTTGGAATGTATGCATGTCTGTATGAATGTAGGAGTATAAGTATGTATGGATGCATATAAGGTTGAACAAACTAACAGATGGGCTGAGCGTTTAGACCAGAGGTGGCTAACTCGGGATGGGCACCTTTCACGTTTGAACCGATACGGTACCGATACCCGGTACCTGGGAATCGATACCGGTACTTAACAATACCCATTTTCTGTACTTTTGTGTATTTATGTAGTATTAAATGTTAGTTTATTAATAAAATCTCTACATTTTCCAATTTAACATTTATTTCTCAATATATAAACTTGTTTGGATCTAGAAATTAACAATATTAAATAACTTATGAATTTTGATACATTGCCTGAATCCACAGCACATAAACCACATTTTTTACCAAAACGACAGTTATGACAGGCACACAGAGTGAATGAGGTGAATACGGGATTGAGGCTGTGTGTGAATAAAATTCAGGCAATTGTTTTTATGCAACAGTTTCAGAGAAGAAGAAAAAAACTATTAAAAATGTTACATTTTATCCCACTTTGTAAATCAGGGCAGGATACATTTGCAAAGAGCGCAGAGATGCTTTCCTCTCTGCGCTCTTTGCTTTGACTACAGGTGTTTTATGAACACCAGCTGTCTGTCTGTCTGTCAAGGCTTAGAGAGGTGAGGTGGTGCTCAAAGCAGCACTCGCCACTCACAGAAAGAATGAGTTACTTTCATGGGAAGTCACCAATAACAGAAGAAAGTCATTAGATTTTTCACTAGTTGCTTTTTTGAAAAAAGGTCACTAGATGGATCTGAAAAGTCGCTAAATATAGCGAGAAATTTGCTAAACTGGCAACAGTGACCAGATACTTCCTCATTAGATTAGAAGTATTCCCACCGCTGGCCTTCTACTTTGCTTCGCAAATATTGCAGCGAGCGTAATCTGCAGCGCATTTTGAAAAGTGGAATCATACTTTTTCCAGCGCTTATACAGCGCTGTACTGATCCAGAGGCTACTGACGTCGTCACGCTCTTGTGCGTAAAATGCTGTGTTCAAGATCGGCATGAAAAACCGCTCACTCTTCCACTCCCTCAGTGTCACAGTGATGCGTTTAGGTACAGAAACATAATACCACTGGATTTTACATGAATCGGTCCTTGGTAGTAATGACAGGATTCGGTTGGGGCCTATAAATGTACCGAATTCAGTACCCATCCCTATGGCCAGCCAGTTCAGCATCAAGAGTCAGAATAAAATCCAGCAACAATGCATAAAAAGATGTCCCCACATTTAGAACAACAAAAAGGCCTTATAAAACTAAGCAGTTTTTCATATCAGTGAATAGAAATGTTAGCATGAAGTGAAGAAAAATGCCGTTCTAAGTTTGAAGCTAAGCTGAAGCTAAGATGCCAGTGATGTCTGGCATGGTATGCAGAAGCTTTTTTCCATTTCTTTTAGCAAGAAAATACAATTCCTTCCATTCATATGAAAGTGTTCTACGCTCCTTTTTGTATTTCCGTTTAGCTTTGTGCTTCCCTGGGTCCATAAAAACACAGAACTCATGTTGAAGTGTATCCTGGCTCGCGACGTGGAGGTAAGATGTACTCCAGCCTTACCGCGACCTGAATTGTGACTCAATCAAGCTAAATTTGTTTTAAAATGGATAAGATCTCAGTAGATGAGTAGTAGAGGCTGCAAATGTTTTAACTTTTTTTTCTTGGTGTGGCGGAGGAGAGGTGAGCGGGGTTACAGTGTAACTGTGTGCTGCACCACCAAGTAAAGATTACCTGTTATAAAGTGAAAACTTTCTGGTTTAACTGTGCTCTGCCTAGTGGAAAGATTGAGGTAACTGAATGGCAAAGGTAGGTAGTTTCCTTGCTGGATAAAGAAGTCGAACCCCGCAGAAGTTAATACTTTGTCTAAATAAATACATTTTCAAACTAAAATACCCCATAAACTGCAGTTAAAATGAAAACCTGGACAGATCAGCGAAGTCGCTTTGAGCCGCACAGCACAGGGAGAAGAGCTTCGCCAGTCCTGGTTTAGACAAAAGGGTATAGAGCTGTGCATAAAAATCGATACAAAGATTAATATCGATTTTTTAAAAAATGATTTAAAACCGATATTCTGGCTTTCAATATCGATATACCTCCCAACCCCTAGGGGGCGCTATTACAGCCTAACCTTCATCCCTAAAATCAGACGTTTGGGCACGTTTTTGGTTTCTGTGATACATTAAATGCATTGAACCAAATGCACTTTGTTTTCCTGTTAATATATCAGTGTTCAATAAATTGAACATAAATATAATATTTGGCTGGTTTTGTTGATTGAATGACTTTGAGCATTTGAAAGTAATAAATATCGATATTGGAGTCAAATCAAATCAAGGTGAGCTATATCGAGAATCGTATTGTATCGTGAGCTATGTATCGAAAATCGTATCGAATCGGCTCATCCTAGATGATACCCAGCCCTAACAGGGTAGTTAATAAAGTCTGGAAATACATATTCTATTTTCTTCCTCCATGTTTATCCAGACAAATACCTGAACAGGCTGAAAGTTATTTTCAGAAAACTAAAAACAACTGGGAAAAGACAGAACACAACAAAGTTAATAGGCATTAGCCACAGTTTGGTGGTCATTTCTAAAAAAATAAATAAATTATTTGTTATATTTAGATAATTTCATCCCACCCAAACAGTTTTCACCTGACCCTAATGTTTCTATGTTTATTTTCTTTTATCCTCTTTGCCTCCCTGGTGTGGTTCTGAGCCGATGCTTCAACAGTCATCGACCCAATTAAACCAGAATGTGGAGAGTTAGTATGTTGCCTGAAGTGCAACAGTCCCTCAATTTTAGGGATTTTATCGTTTGTGCTACATCATGAAAAATCTCTGCATGCACGGCTGAAATCCAAAACTGTTTGTGAGCTTCAGGTCCTCAGGCAGCAATGCATTAAACACAGACAGGGTTCTGTGCTGGAAACGCTAGCATGAGATCGGGGACAATTCTTGAAACTGCAGGAGGGAAGAGATCGTTATTTGCAACGAGAAATTATTTAAAATCGATCTATGCATGGAAATAACATATTTACCCTACATCAAAAATAAAAGGTGTCATTGCTAAGATCATGTAAGATGGAAGTGATGAAGAAAATTATTCTGTAGTCTGAGTAAAATGTTAAAAGCCATAACAAGTACATATTATTTCACGTATGTCATTTCTAAGTCTAGAAATTTCTTTATAAAAAATATCCTACAACACACTCATAAAATAAGTCCCTCGTTACAATTTTTGTACATTATTTTTATCTCAACAAAACACCAAAGCTGTCATGCTACACCTGCAAGACATGACACACGGTCATTATGACTCATGAGTTGATGACATCAAAATTACAGACGTTGTACCGTAACTGGAGAAGAAGACAATTTCTGGAGGATGTAAGAATAGAAAAACATCCATTGATGTGTGATATGTGAGGAAACATATCAAAAACTCTTGTGCAATAAATCGTGGTAAATATTAATTGGCCATGTATCTACTACTGGATTAAAACCCTGCAGTAGATAAACAGGGCTGAAGCTGACAACAGTGCAGATTAATAAACTTGCTCCTGCTTTGTAAAGGTAAAAAAACAGCTAATTAAACACCTGACAGTCGACGGAGGTTTATCAAAATATGTGGGTCTGTGTCCATATGAATGAAAAACATCAAGTTGTTCATTTTGAGTAAATAGGACAATCAGCAAGCTGAAATTGATTTTAATCTAAAAAGACTTAGAAAATGGAACTCAGTCATTACTGTAGTTTAGGCTAATTTAGGGTTTTACCACCTGGGTCGTCAACGGTCTAATACAAAACATGGTTATCCCATGGTGGTCTAAAACAAGCAGAGCAAAGATGTCTAATAAATCAAGTGCTCAGAAGTAAAAAAAAAAGAAAGAAGGAAAGACATAAGGAAGGAAAGCGACTAGAAGGTGTTCAAGGTGGAAAGGAAAAAAACAGGAAGGAAGGACAAAATGTTTGAAATACAATCTGGAAATACACATTTTCTAATAGTATTATTTTACTTTTAAAGTAAAGATCTTTTTGTTTCTAAGAAACAGTACTGTAACTTTAAGGACTTTGAATACTTATCTATTTATCTATTGCTCAGATAATTTTACTGTGATTTCCACGAAAAAACAAGACAAAACTGATGTTTCTCTGTCACTAGTTAATATATGACAATACAGTAAAAAATACTTTGGGAATCCTTAAAATATACTTCATTATATTTTGTTTAAACTGCTCTTAATGCCAGACAATGGTGTCAACCCTAATTTTAATTTTAGCTTTGTTAGGCAATCGACTACACAGGAAATCCAAAAAACTATTCCTCAAAATTAAACAGAGCTGTTGTATATAGTGAAAACATTATTGCTATTAAAAAAAGAAAAATAACTTAATCATTCTTCCATCTAGAGAATGACTATGAGATGCACTGAAAAAATATCATAAAATGTAATATTCAAAGTTTTATGTTTCATTTTAGCAGAAAGTCTGTAGATAGCTGCAGCAGCAAGCTACAGAGCAGTGCAAAAGTATTTGTCCACTTCAATATCTCTTCTATTTTTGCTGTTGTTGTCACACCTACACGGTTCGGATCTGTAGTGACTTGTTCTTAACAAAACAAAAAAAACGAACCTAAGCCACAGTGAGGCTGCTGACTGGCACTCAGTTGACGCGTCGTCTTCTTGCTTCCAATGAATTCACTTCAGGTATGATTGAAGAGCTTTTATTGATGTAGCGCTCTCACAATAATGCAACTTCCAATGGTGCCCACTGGCTTACAACCAAAGGATCTATCATTTGCTGCAACGCAGTGATCAATAACAAAACCACAACCGACGACGACGACGACGGTCAAAAAACTGTTTGTTTCTGCCGCAATCAGCACACCTGCCGTGCGACTACCTGTGACTCAATTTAAAACAGATGAAGCCACCCACTGTCCATTTTGGGTATTACAACAAACAGTAAACAAACACAAAACTCCAAAATATGGCTCTAATAGGATCTAACCCCAGACTAATTTTAATATCAAACAAAGATGATTCGAGTAAACACTCCCTAAATTTATGATCGGCGCAACAACAGCATGTGTCCACAAGTTTAGATTTACTTCTGAAACTCTAAAAACTAACCGGGATGCACAGAGGACTCGCTGATTTTTGAGGTTGTAGATGTGTAGGTATGAGGAACGCTAACTTCAATGACAAAATCACAACATCTAAGCCTGCAGTGTAAAAAAAAATCACTGCAAATGGAAACAAAGGCTGCGGGTTTATGCACGCTGATGTAGAAGCCATACGAGCGCACTAAAACCCGGAGAAGGAGTGAATATGCATACAAACACACAAACCCAGATATTAGCAGCATCTGCTTCCACAGGAGGTGGTACAATACAGAGCGGGGGGAAAGAGGAGGTGGGGTGTGAGAGTCACCCCACCCCATCAGCCCACATGACAAGGTCGGCTTGCCGATTGGGTCCTAAGTGCTGTGCCATTCATCACAGCTAGAGAGCTAATTAGGAGACAGCGTAAGAGAGGGGTAACTTTCTTTCGAGTCATCTTTATCGCAAAACTCATCAACGCTTCCTTTGTCGCTTTGTCTTGTAGCTGCTCTCTCTTCCTATTTCATCCTTTCTTATTTCCCTTTTTCTTCTCCCACACTTTTGTTTCCCCTCCATCTTCCCACTTCCTTTCCCTTCATCGCGGTCTAATTTTTCCCTCCCTCGTCCTCCTGCTGTCATTTCCTCACGCGTGGCTCTTTCCTCGTCCCGCCCTCCTCTGCTCAGTTCTCCTGCCCTGCGCCAGTAGCTGCACTGCCTCTGAATCTTCATTAGGGGGGGAAATGAAGCTGAAAACGAGGAGGCAGCGCGGATGGCCAAAAGCAGCTGCACTCACTCACGAGCACATCCTGCTACAGTGCAGCCGCTGCCCTGCCACGGGGCATGAAAACAAGACAGGTGTGCAAGCGTTTGTCTCCAAGTGTCTTTGTGAGGCAGGGATTTAGGATGATTGTTGTACAATAGCTGCACTGCTCAACATACACGCGCGCACACAGAGTCAAGATGGGACACAGAGGGATAAAGGGTTTCAGAGGCGGCTGAAGGGGATGTTCACATTAAGTGAAAGGATAAAGGCTTTAAAGCTGGCTACGGGGTGGGGGGGGGGGGGGGGACAAGCAAAACTATAAAAACTAAAACAGTTGCCGAGGCCTAGAAATAGTGGGCAGCGGAGCGGACAGCAATATGTGGAAGAGACAGTTTATGCAAAAGGAGAAAGAAGCCAAAACAGCAAATCTATATAAAAATAAAAAAAAAAGTCCCAAAATCTCAATAAGTGAACTTGAGTTCAGTCCTTATGCAACGCTGCAGCACAACACCCTTGCATAATTCAGAGCTCTGATATTATCTTACACCAGCCTGTAATTTTAGGTCTCGAACCAAACAGAGACGAAGGGGAAGGGGGTGATTTGAGTAGCAAGCAAACGGCCCGTATTGTTCGAGTGGCAAGGTGACAGGGTCAGGACTCCGCTGGAGATGTAATGTGAGCAGCCTTCGAGTGAGATAATAACAGACATCCGAGGCTCACTGTGATTTAAATTTGAGCGGCCTGAGGTCTGACCTCACTGATGAAAAGAAAGTATACGGACAATCAGAGGCCGGGCTGAATCCAGATGCTAATCTAACATTTAGAACATAAAGGGTCTTTGCTCCTGCTGCCAGCATTCATTACAATGTCAGATATAACATGTTTTATCTTTTCAATTTCTCAAGGCCAATTTGCTCCGCTAGCCTTATTCCACAGGCCTGATATAGTCCACTTTATCTTTGGGGTCAGACTCACTGAAACTCAGTAACAGAGCTCGGTTCAAACCAGGATGACTTTCCTCTATTAGAGCGCAATCTTTCTCTAATGATCACAGAACATTGTCCAATCTGAGACGTCAGTTGTGCAACATCAAGAATATAATTAAAGGAGCAAACCTAGAAATGGACAGCTATTAAAGTTATAAAGGAAGACACATAGCGGACTACTTTTACTTCCTGGCACCGCCAAAGGTTTGCTAGGAAATTGCATATTTTGTTTTGCTGCAGACTAAAGGGTGAATAAAGTACATTAGTCTGCGGACTTGCTGCTCCAGGCAGCAGTTCTGAGCTGCGGGATTTTTCTTTTTGTTTCTATTTAATCTTTATTCAGCAAACTGAATAAAAAGAACCCATTCAGTGCCGTCACAACCAGTAGCATATAATTAAAAAATATTTAAAAGTCCCTCACTGCTCTGATACAATCTGAATAAATAAGGCTGCACAATGCCAGTGTGCGCAACAAGCATATTGCAATGGGCTGTTTGGAATGCGATAAGCTTTGGCAAATACATTCCAAACGTTATGAACTTCAGTATCATGTCAACGTAATAACGAACCATTTGGACAGAGCCTCGCGGCAGCAGACGCTCACACCGGACACGACTTTGCCCAAAATGCTAAAGGTCACAGAGTGATGGAAGCACAGACGAGAGGAAAGATGAAATTATTGCAGCAGAAATCGTCATCACGACGTTTGCCAATATTTTAGGAATAACAAGATTTTCTAATATCCTGCAGCCCTAAGAAGAACCACTGCAGTTGATATAAAACATCACAGCGAGTACTGGGGGGCAAAGGTGAGCTTCTGTCTATCTATGTGGATTTGTGCTTTTTGGAAATTATTCCAGTTACTGGCTGCAACTTCTTGACATGACCCTGCAAACTACTTGTTTCTTTAGGTAGTTATCAATAAAATATTATTAGAAGTTGTAAATATAAAACTTTAGCTGTCAATAAGCAACACAAACAAGCTGGGAGTGAGGTCAACGATTTGGGTAATGCAAAATTTGTAAATATAACAAATAACATGCAAAGATGACCAGCAAACAAGCATTAGAAATACGATGGCGTTTGCGCATGGGGCTGTCTGTACAAGACATTGCCTTTAGTGTTAAACAATGAATCATACATATTTGTATTATGTAAAAAGAACAGAGTACCATCTGCAGGGCTATCACACTTTTGACAGTAATGTTCTCTCTGAGAACAGTGAATGGCAATATTCCCTTTCATATCTACAGAGAACCACGCTGGGCCAAGGATCGAGCCCTAAGGTACACCCTTAAAAAAGGGCAAATAATACAGAAAAAAATAACTTCAGCTTCAGTTCAATAAATGCTTGATGTGACACCCCTCCCTCTCTCCTCATCCGTTCACAAAACCGTCAGATGTTGGACAGAAAGATGGAAACAAGACTCCAAGGATACTTTAGTCATAAATTTTACTGCTGACTATATTCCCAGGTGTCCTGCCTTCTGAATGGAGATACTACAAAACCTAAAGTACATAGTCAAGATATATATATATATATATATATATATATATATATATATATATATATATATATACATACACATACACACACACTTGTTTTTCATCTCATTTCGTCATTTTTATTGTAATATTTCTTGTTCACTGGATACACACACACACACACACACACACACACGTATCTAACAAACAAGAATCTAGAGGAGAGTTTAAAGAATCTCCTTAGTAGACCTGACCCCTCTGTTCACTATATTTGATAATAAGAAAAAAAAAAGTTGATTGAAACAGTTCCTCATGTCATCAATTCCCTTTTTGTTTAAACCTTTGTGACTCAGAGGTTTGAATAATTTCAATTAACGCAGAATCAGTGGTGGGATAAAAAAATCCAAGCAAGAGACTGGCAGTGATTAATAATTTTGCACAGCTTAAATGACTTAGCAATAATTCATAATCAGCTCCACCCCAAATGAAATAAGGGGCATTACCATGGTGATTTATTGCCAGTCTTATTAAATAAGAAACTCAATATGTGTGTTGGGATTCTTTTTGTCATGTCTCAGGCAATGATGAAAGAAAGTGACATTTCTTTGCTTCTTTCAAAGGCTGGTGTATATTTGCATTAGTTAAAAACACTACAAAGACAGAGGAAATTAAAAAGTTATCAAGGAACTGAAATTGAGCTTTCTGCAAAATTAATAAAAACAGTAGGATAGCTACTTAAAATAATACCGTACATATAAACAGAGTAAATGCTTTCAGTAAGTTTAAGACTACACAAAACAAGCCAATTAGTAATTAACAAGTCTAAAAAAAAAAAAAAAAAAATCAATGGTGCACCCAACTCTGACAAACTCACACACACTCATGAAAATGTTTGCAATGGAAATGTGCGCAGATAGCGTCCTCCTTCACTCCCTCAGACACACAAACACACATAATTAGTTTCCTTGCGAGTTTAAAAGGGGTGATGCTTCTTAATTGTGTTGAAGATCGGAAGTTCAGCGTGTCTCTCCTTTGGTGAGCTTGAAATAAAAAAATAAAAAACTCTGCATAACAAAGCCTGATGAACAAACGGACGCCCACTTGTTCTCTCTCACAAGACCCAGAGCCTCCAGGCGAATCAAACTTAAAAGGGCTGGCTCACACCAGCCCTGGTTAACACAGGGAGCTCCAGTGCTACTTCAATTAAGCTTCTGCATTTTGGATTACGCAGAGGCTGAGGGAAAATATAGTCATGTCCTAAAAGTGTACGCCGGTCATTGGCCAACTCCGCTTTGATGCCTCTGTTGTTGGCCTGCAGACACTTGAACCAGGGGACGGATATTGCCCCCCAGCTGAGGGATACTGGTTTCTGTGCTGATATGCAGTTCACAAAGCAGTCGTTTTGTCTCCCGCCGGCAATCGCTCTGACTCTTCAAACAATATCACAGAGAGATGGTGAGACACCAGGCAACATAAAACACCATGTTAATACACTGCGCTTGCACATAGCTTGCAAGAAAACTCTCAATAATACTCCCCAAGTTGGCTCGACACTGCTTCATGTTGTAAGTGAGGTTCCTCTGGGTAACATCAACCGCTGATTGAGCTGTGGGCTACTGAATGGGGCCTGATGGTTTGCTTGTCAACAGAAACGCCATTTCATATTCCCCTTAGAGAGAGCTGCTGAGGACAGCTTTCCAGAGCTGTGTGTCAATCTGGATCTGCAATCAGCGGCTCCCCAAGCATGTATGCAAAGTACACAAGCTTTTATCAGCGACAAACGACACAGAAATGATGATGCTGGTTGACAACGAAACTAAAACTATATATCAGAGAGCTTAAGGATTCTTTCTATGGGCTATACTGCACTCACCTACATAAACATAGTGCTTTTCAAAACAATTTATATCCAACAAATATTTTTTTCCCCATTTTGTCACATTAAAGCCTCAAGCTTCAATTAATTCTATGAGATTCTATGTGATCAACCAAAATAGCGTGATTCATAAACAAGTTGATCAATCTGAGAATAGTGGTGTGCATTAAAAAACTAAAAACATTTTTAGGATTGTGCTGTTTACATGGGCATACAATCAATTAATCTGATCGTGATGTGCGTCTATATGCACCTCAGAACCTCAGAAGAATTGTCTTTGCTGAACAGAAAATAGCAAACAAAACCGTAGTGTACCAGTTTGTTTGTCTTTCAGTCCAGGCTGGACTCGCACCAGGCTCTAATTATGGTTGAAACATTAATGAATAAATAATAATTTTGAGCTCTTTTATGGTTTCGAATAGAAAGGTTGTATCAGGAGCCCTGGCATGTTGCTTCCCAACGTATTTCTGCCACTCAAAGCGGAAATACGTCACTATGACATGGGGCGCACATTTGCACTCGGGTCAGTTTGCTGCATTCTGAGTAACTTGATCCTGACGGGCCTTTACATGCCAATCAGATTGTCAATCGCTGTAAACCATCCGTCCCATTCGGATTACAATTTCACTCCGACTGAGCTTAATCTGATCACAATATTGTCATTGCTGTGTTTCCATGACACATTTTTATTCCAATTACTTTTCATGTAAACGTAGCTAGTGATGCAGTTTACACACAGCCCTTATGAACCAGTTTCAAAACAAAATAAACAGTTGCCATCATATTTATATTGATTTTCGCTATTTAGGCATCTCTCACTTTTCTACTATTAACTGTTAGTGGTGTTAAAGATGAATGCATGACAGCCTGGAAAGAAAATCTGCAAATTGTGCCCCAGCCTGACTGTGCCGGCCAAAATGGGGCAAAGGCATTTCAACGACTATCAACCTACAGCCAGAGCTACAATGGGATTAATAGATGAAAGTATTTTCACGTGTCTGAACGGCCCAATCAAAGTCCAGGCTTGTATTAAAGAGAAAAACTGAGGCAAAACTTGAAAAGGGATATTCACAAATGTACTCCATCCAATCTGACTGAGCTGGAGTTATTTTGCAAAGAAGAAGTGTTATTGCCTTGATGTGCAAAGGTAGTAGAGACATACACAATAAAAGCTTGGAAACTGCAACAAAAGGGGGTTCTAGAAATTACTGAAGGTGGGGCTTTATATTGGAGTTTGTTTTGGTAAAATGAAATAAAAATGTAGGGAAAAAAAGTTCTGGGGTTAAGAATACTTTTTTGTAATAGTTCTTTATTATTCGTGTGTTCCTTCATCAGAAATGTGCGTCTTTCAATCCTAGAAAATGAACAGAAAACTAGCTTTGTAAGTAGGTTTGCTTAAAATGAGCCATTTCTATTAACCTTCAGTAACATGCAATTTTAAGCTATGCACAGAGCAACCTTGATAGAAAGCGGCAAACTGACTTTTCCTTTTGTGCAACCTCAGCTATTATATAGTTTAAACTCCAAGAATGTTAAGAATCTCTTTCAACCTGAAACAAAATCAACCCATTATTAAATTTTAAATGGTCCGTTTTATCATACAGCACCTAAAAAGCACTCGCACTTCAACCAGTCATAGCTACAAAACAGATTTGTGCCTGTAAGATACAAATACATCATAGCTATCTTAAACTATCACTTTTCTTTATTCCAGCAAAGCAGTTCATTTATAACTGTTTAAATCTTTGCAGTGTTAAAATCCAGCTGCACGTCTACTTAAAATTTATCCAGGTGGAGGCTAGAAACCGTATTAGTGAGGCTGCAGACTTCTCTGTCACTATCCTCAACCGATGTATTATTCTGCAGCAATTTGTGCCAGGGGGGCTAAATGTGAAGCGCTGGCTGTTAGTCCAATACACCAACATACTGGCAGTGAAATACCACCATAAAGTGTCATATTTGACTTCAAAATTTCCTAAGCCATTTCTATCAGTGTCACTCCTGAGCTATCACAAGCCACTATGCTGGCAAAGCAACAGGGTGGAGTTTACCTGCACTTTTGCAACATGGAGCATATGGCTACAGCCACCGTACACAGAGCAAGGTGAGAACAGCTACTGCTAAGGTTTAAACGTGCCCTTCAGCACAACAAATGCTGACGGTGCGTTTCTCAGACCCCAGCCTGCGCGTGTAACTGGTGGTGGAAATGACAGCTATGTAGAAAGGTTATGATAATGACAAGTAAAGGTTAGAGCAATGATATCAAAGTGCAATGCAGCAGCTGGGTCGTCGGAGTCATTATGAGGAGGCTGTCTGAAGGAGCTGAGGTGGGTCTCTCTCTCTCTCTCTCTTTCTTGCACACGTAATGACACACATACATACACGCTGGCCTCCGGCCCAGACGGCGTCAAACTGTGGGAGGAAGGAGAGGTTAGAGTCTCTGGCGGGCAGCAAAGAGGAAAGAAGGAGAGAGAGAAAGAGAGACAAAGATGTAGGAGAAAGAGGGGAAGAGGAAGAGAGGAGGTGGGTGATCGCTAATGAAGGGGACAGATGAGGCCAGCTCTGGGTGGTGCTGAGCCAGAGACAAGCTCACTGCTGACCACGCCACAGTCAGGACCAGAGAGGACACTAAGGTCACTGGAAGACAAGGAGAGAAGGCTAGAGAAGCAGGCCTGAACTGTGCATATATTATCCAGTGTCATCCACAAAGTACAGCTCCTTTATACCCTTTACTTGACGTTTTCATTTTCCAGCTAACAAGTTTGATGAAGTCCCAAAAACATTAAACAACTGGGTGCAAAGTTTTATTTCACTGTGGTTCTTCTAAAAACCAAACAGTGTTATAATAATACTTTCAGGCTTAAAGGAATACCGAGGTTCATGTTTCATGCAAATGTTTCGTAATTGTCTTGACTTCATTTTTTTCAGACTTCTCAGTCCTTTAAAGTCATATATGATATAAAATCTAAACATTCCTTAAAAATTAAACGATATTTCTACAGTGGGGAGGATACAGATGGATTACCAAAACTAAAACTGTATGCCAGTAAAGACAATTTAAGGCATGAAAGTAGGGTATAAAGAAAGATAGGAGAGGATGAGAAGGAAAGCAAGAAGGAAAGAAAGGGGTAGGAAACGATGTAGGAGGCCAGCCCACAGTCCTAATGTGAGCCTGCTATCCGTTCCAAAATGAGTTTTTAGCTGTGTTTGATCTGACTGGAGCAGCAACTTTGCAGTCCTGGTTGTTTATGATGGCAGTAATGTCCAAAAAAGCTAATCTATTGACGACGACAAGGAATTGTCAGGATAGATATTTTTCTTAAAATCAGTAAAAAGTGTTATTCTAGTTGTTTTTTTGAAGCATTATTAAATCTCTTCCAACACTGGTAAACATGTGGGAAAACAGACAAAAAACCCCAAAACAAAAACATTTTTATTTATTTTATCCTTTCAAGAACCCCACTCTCCAAAAAGTAAAATCTTTAAAGTGGTGGTGATTTTTTTTCCCCACAAGTAAGATTTTTTTCTTTAAGCAGATGCATCGAGGATAAAACTTTGTGTCGGATCTGCAGAGTAGTGGTAAAGAGAAGTTTCGCTGCTCCAGATGACATTTCATCACGGGGAGGACTACGGTGCGTTTCTGATTTCATCTGTGTTTGCCGCTGAGGCACACCGATCTCCAGATTAATCCACAGGAGACAGAGAGCGACAGAGGAAATAACGGCGACTCTTTTGACGGCTTTGTGTTTTGAGGATGTCTTTGTGTGTGCCGTTAACATGTGAGAGAGCACGTATGAATAAGGGGAGCATCGATGGTGGCATTGGGTGCAGTCACACCAAGACTCTGCAGCATGACTCATTCTGCCAGCTCATAGCAGGGCTCTGCAACAAACGCACATAAACGCAGTGCTATGAATTGAGTACTAACGTCACCTGAGGAAAAAAAGCCATAAAACAAAGGATTACGGCTGACAGCAAATACTAAATAGTGTATAATGTCATGAAGTAAATACAGGCCGGAAACAGGAACGTTGCTGCCCAATCAGAAATTTGTAGCACAGGTGGAAGGTAAGAGAAGGCGCTGTCCCATTTTTCCACATCATATGATTGATTGGACGTCTTGACCCATAATCTGCTTTTAACGCCAAGCAGCATTCTGACATGTTCATTTTCCTGTCTGTGTATGAGTAATGGCATGTATGGGTGCATGTTCTGCTTGCCTGTGCGCGTCCTCTCATTTTCTCATTTTTAACCTTCCCTCCCAGCTCTTTGAGATACATCGCCTTCGGCAGCTTTGATCTACGAGTTTGTTTGATCTCGGAAGTTTAGAGATTTCATAGTTTGTTAGTAAGTAAATCAGCAAAATTCAAAAGGAGGCGCCAGGAGACAGAGAGGGCAAGGCTGTCTGATCCAAACATCAGCAAAAGTGATCTTGATTAGAGGGTTGACAACAAAACTAGGTACAGTGTCTGGAAAAAAAAGTGTGTACACCCCTATCATTTTTGTACATATTTCATTATATCTTTTCCACAGACAACGCTTAAGATATGACCCTTTGATTCAATGCGAAGTAGTCGGTTCACAACTTGTATATCAGTGGAAATTTACGTCCCCTCAAAATGACTCAACACACAGCCATTAATGTCTAAGCCACTTAGACCCGTTAATGGGGAGCTGATGTGTTAAATTTGATGTTATCGCTCTCTCACACTCATACTGGTCACTGGAAGCCCAACATGGCACCTCATAGCAAAGAACTCTCTGAGGATTTGAAAAAAAGAAAAAATAGTTGCTCTATATAAAGATGGCCACGGCAATAAGAACATCGGCAACACCCTGAAACTGCGCAGCGGCACGGTGGCCGAGACCATACAGCGGTTTAACAGGACAGGGTCCAGTTGGTCCGCCATGGTCGACCAAAGAAGTTGAGTACCTCATATCAGCCTCATATCCAGAGGTTGTCTTTTGAAATAAAAAAACATTAGTGCTGACAGAAATGCTGCAGAGGTTGAAGGGGTGGATGGGTCTGCTGTCAGCGCTCAGACCATACAACACACTTTGTATCAAATTGGTCTGCCTGGCTGTCGTCCCAGAAGGAAACCTCTTCTAAAGATAATGCACAATGAAGCCCGCAAGCTGTCTGATAAAGACCTGCATACTTAGGACATGGACTACTGGAACCAGGTTCTGCGGTCTGATGAGACAAAGATACGTGTGTGACACTTTGGGCACAATTTGGACATTTTCACTTAGGGGTGTACTCACTTTTGTTGCCAGTAGTTTAGACATTAATGGCTGTGTGTTGAGTCATTTTGAGGGCACAGCAAATTTCCACTGTTATACAAGCTGTACACCGACTACTGTACATTGCATAATTGTGTTATAGCTGCTGTGTGGTCTCATAAAAAGATATAATAAAATATAAACAAACGTGTGAGGGGTGTACTCACTTTTATGAGATACTGTAATTAAAACAAATCCGTTTCCTGTGCGCGTCGGAAAAAAAGTTCAGTTCAATCTGTGGGTACACGGTCATGTTACAAAATAAGGGAGATGCAGGAAAGATGGGGAAGATATATAATTTCACCAGACGTAGCTAATCTAATGTGTTCCAGTTAGCTGCAAGTCTGTCTGCAGTTCCAAAACGCCAAGCTTTTGCTAATACGACAACTCTACACTAAAAAGTTACACTTTTCTAAGGACTTGGCCTGTTTCTTTAATATATCAATAATGCCTAAACAGACATTTTTGAAAGCAAGTCTTCAATTAGTCAGCAATAATTTCCAACAAGTAAACAGCCTCTGAGCAAATAGCTCTTGTTTTATCATCTGGACAAAGGAATCTTTCTCCCCTGGATAAGGTGGAGCTTCTTCGTTCAGCTCATTTCCACATCCTAGTAAATAGATGTGTTTGTCTAATGCCATTCAAAAGGTCTAATTAATAAGAAGAACAAAAAAAACCCCAAAAAAACATCCTCATAGAATAAAAATCAGTAACATCAAATATTGGGAATAAACTGCAATGGATTTTACATACCAGCATCGGCCATACAAAAAGATCACATTGGTCAAATGGCCGATGTACCGCCATTACAACTTTTACAAGGTTTCAGTAACAGCTAAAGTTATGAGCTCATGTTTTCAGTTTTGTTTCTGATGTTTTACAATCAAAAAAGCATTTTACTGGGCACAGATAATCCCACTGTTTTCAGGACACTTTCAGACTTTTAGAAAACAGAACTCACTTTAGGACTTTTCTTTACTGATGTTTTCAATCTTAGTGGGTTAATAGGAAAAAAGAAGCCTGTCACAAAGCAGTGGTGGATTAAATCTAAAGCCCAAACCACAACGTCATCATTTAACATGCATACCAGAAAAGTTGATAAATGTAGGAGATAGACTGTGAAAGTAAAGACTGAGATTCAGATTGGCAGTCAATTAATAGCTAGATCAGATCAGGGCTTCCAAAACTTTTCGCGTGGGGCATTTTTTTTGGGGGGGGGGGGGGATTATAAGAATGAAGTTGTAAAATAACATCTGCATTGAAATTAGAAATGTGGAGCATCTTGTAAAGTTATACTTTTATATCAGTTTCACGTGTAGAGTCCCATTATATTGAGAAGAATGACCACAAACATACTGATTTTTTTCTGTTAACATTTGTATGACTAAATTAATATATTTTCAGAAACAAATATTCCTGAACTGTGCAGGTTACATAGTATCAGGAAATCATACATTAGCTCTGTGTCTACAGTATTATCCAAATACTGCGATGACATCACAAGTTGTGATGTCTTGATACAGTGCCTTGTAAAAGTATTCATGTCCCTTTAACCTCTTTATTTATTCATTTATCTTTACCATTTTCTCACACTGACAACCACAGACCTCAATGTGTTATTTAGGGATTTTATGCGATAGATTAATACTAAAAGTCCACCTGTATGTCATTTTATAAATCAGTAACGATCCGCTAATGAATTACCTTACAGTCCCAACTGCTGCCCTAGTTTTTAAAAACTACAAACTTTCCCAGCAGTTTCTTTTTGGGATAAAGTAACATCAAAGTGTCCAATAAGCCCTACGTACACATCGTCGGGTACAGAGTCAAACCTTGTTGATGCTTAAGGCCAGGTGAAGCCCTCCTCTGTCTGTATGTGCCTCGCTCACACAGACCACTACTTTCTTTCTCCTTCTTTGCCATCTCTGCTGTAGGGCAGCATTACCTTACCAGCTCCGCGGCTCTCCCCTTACGCCCAGCTGGTGCTCCAGGGAGCCACCCACACCAATCAGCAGACGGCATATGATCCCCTCACACATACACTCACCTACACCATATAGTGCCGTGGAAGGAAAGCTGAAAGTACCAGCTTGTGTGTGTTTATATATACACGAGTCCAGAAGGCCCTTGAAATATGCACAGCAGTCCCATGCATAATACATGGGCGCAGCAGGAGAAAAGAACTTGTGAGCCGAGTGGATCCCTCCATCTCCACCCCTCCCTTCCCACTCTATAACACTGTCTGCTGAAGCTGTTGTGCATACGTCTTAAATAACAACCGTCTCTCAGGGTCATGTGTGGGTCATGAATTGCGATAAGAGGGAACGCGTCAAGGCTGGGGTTGGGGTGGGAAAACGGATAGACAGCAGCAGGGAAAGGGAATGAGGTGAGACTGCAAGGTCACGCAGGACGCCGCGCGTTTTCATGCTCAGCAGATTGAAGGACTATAATCAGAACTGAAAGGAGGCGAATGATTCACCGTTTTCGGTCAGCTGAGACCAAACCTGGTGGCGGTTTCAGTTGGAGCATTGACGTTTACAGGCTGAGTGTCCAAAGGTCAGACAGTCGGTGGATGCCACAGAATGCCAAGCTGCGGTAACTTACTGCAGCTTTGTCATTTACCTCCAGCAAGTGAGGTGCAGCTGGTTGACAGCGCCTGCGCTTGACTAATGATGTTTAGCGCCGGGACTTGTTGAGGAGCCTTACATAAGGCTTGCATAGTCTCCAAGTCCAAACATCTAAAGTCGACTGTCTGCAGTGTGGGATAAAACTTTTCAAAGTCCAACCTGGGTTTGTCTCTTTGGCTAACAGTTCTAATGATGGATGAGGGTGGCAACTCATTACATCATTAAAATTCAAGGTGCCCTTCAAATAAAAAAAAGACATCTTGTGGAATATCCCGCTTACGGCAACGTGGAGGTTTTTTTTTTTTTTTTGGAAAACAGGATTGTCACTGCCTATTAAAATAGTTATAGTTCAACCTCAGAATAAAAAAAAACAAAAACCGGTTAAATTCTGAATTAAGTGTGGACCATTTTTATGTGCCAATAAAACCAAGGATTGGAAGGTATTCAAGTTTTGTCACATTAAAACGACAAATTTCAATGGATAGAAAAGGATAAATGTTTTTTTTATTAATATCTTTAACCAAATAAAAAGGGCTAAAAAAATTGGGGTACATTTGTATTAAACTAACTTAAGTAAGTACTTTGTTTTTTTGTTTTTTTTTAGAGTTTTTATCTCTACCAGCTCTGCACTTCTGGAAACTGGCATTTTTCAATAGAATACAATAGAACTATTCTTTATTGTCCCACAGAGGGGAAATTCAGGTGTGCCAGCAGCAAAGAGCAAGTTTACAACATAAATAAAGATACTTTACAGTTATTAGTTAGTAAAAATAACAAGAGTATTGGGTGATTTAAACAATGTGCAAATATATATGTATATTTATGGAAGAAAATAGACTGAACAAATAGAAAAGCTCCTTTTTTTAATGTAGAGGATCTGTGAACATAATTTTTTAGTCTTGCCACAGAATCTCAACTTGATTTGGGTCTGGCGACACCATTCCATCAAATGGAAATACCTTCATCTACAGCATTCCACTGCGGCTGTAGCTATATGTTTAGGGTCGTTGCCCTGCTCGCAGTGTTGCTCTGCTCCAGTCTCAAGCACACAGCTCAAAAAATGTAAGGATCACTTTAAAAACACACCAGCTCTCAATTGAAAAAAAAAAAAAGTCCTGCCGGATATCTGCACTGATGTGGAATGGGTGATGTGTTAGGAACAAAAGGATGGCACATCATTTGATGAAAATTAAAAATTATTAACTCAGACCCTTTCACGTTTCTAATAGCTTGTTCAGAGACATTCACACCAGTGACTGAAGGTCACTTTGAAGGGTTCTGGCCATATTCATGCTGTTCCTCTTTGCACAAAGGAGCAGATACCGATCCTGCTGGTGAGTTAAGGACCTCCACTGACCCTCCATGCTCTTGAGACTGTGCTGGGAGGCATAGCAAACCTGGCAATGGCACGCATCGATGTGCCGTACTGGTGGAATTGGACAGCCTATGCAACCTCTGTAGGGTCCAGGTATCGCCTCATGCTACCAGTAGTAACACGGTTACTGGTCAAATTACTTAAAGGCAGTCAAAAGAACTGAGGAGGAAAAAATGTCTGTGGCCTCCATGTGTAACACCATTTCTGTTACACATGTTTCCAGGGTCGTCTCATTTAACCCGTTTACACTACCCCTTTTTAACCGTGCCGAGACCAGTCCGAGCTCGGTGACCGAGATAACTATCGAGTGTAAATTGAACGCAAACTGAACTGAACCGAGCCAGACACATCCGGACCGCGCTAAATGCAGACCAGTTCCATGGGTGGGCTCGGCCCAGTTTTTTTCTAGCCCGGTTTTCTAATAACAAAGAGTGCATGAGCAGACCGCGTCATCTCCGTACAGCCAGCTGACATTTCAGACATTCATAAAAATACTAGCTTCCCTACCGTGCCACACGGTTTCCAGTGATGATTCTGCTTAGCAGCGTGATGAACCTCAGCGTCTGTCGTTGTTTCCTGCGTCTGTAAATCCTTATTAGACGTTCGTTTGTCTTATCCACTTAACAAAAGCCGACTCTGTCAAGTAAATTCACCAAAAGTTGCCGTCTTCGCCTGACTCTCCGCAAACAACGAAATATAACCAAACATAACTTCCTGAATGTTACGGGCGCCGCCATTTTTATTTGCTTGATTTCCTCCTTCAAGCCTAGAGAGCAGTAGTACGGCAGATCGTCACTAGGAGGCGAGGAAACCAAGGAACCGAGATAGCGTGATGTGTAAACGGTTGTCAGAACCAAGCTCGGCTTGGTTAACTGATCCAAGCTTGGTCCGAGCTCGGCATGGATCGGTGTAAATGGGGCTATTGTTTCCTCTCCAGTTCAGCTGTTTCACGGCTCTTTCTTTCAACAGTAGGTTCTCTTTCATAGCATTCGTTTCGTGTCTCACATTGGGAACGCCTTCAGCGTGACCTCATCAGAAGCTCCTTTTACATTACGCCAGCCAGGATTGGCTGGAAAATAAGCCTGTCAGTGTCAGAGAGGGTAGAGTCCCTCCCCCCCTATATAAGGGGCTGACACTGCACTGACAGTTATTCAAAAACCTCTTCTCGCAACGAGCAGAAGTTCCTGATTAGCTCTCTCTCTGATACTGTCCCGCCTTTTCTTGGAGCCTAGCTTAACTGTCCGTAGATCCACGCGCAAGCTCGATCGCTGGGCGCTTTGCTCTGAGTTGGGTTCGGTATCACGGTGAAGCTACCCTGGTAGAAATACCATTACGCGAGTAGCAATACTCAAAGTCAACTACCGCCTCACGGTTGTACGTTGATCGGTTCAGAGTAGCAATACTCTCGAGCTACACCCCGGGTGGCCGAAACGCTGTCCCCATCCTAGTCACGCCTGGCTAGCCTAGCTGTCAAAAGCTAATTTTTGTGTAGCCTTACAACGAATCTCCCTGAAATAATGGAGACCGTTAAATCCCCTGCGAAAGCGGAGGTGAGCCCAAAGGGACGGACTTGCCCGTGTGGCAATAAAATTTCGAGCTGGGATACCCACCTTTCATGTGTGGTATGTCTGGGTCTGAAACACACCCAGGCAGCCCTCGAGTCCACGGAGGAGTGCTCGCACTGTAGCCGGTTCTCCCTGAAGGTTCTCCGTCGCCGCTTGGCTCGTCAATCGACGATGTCCGCTAACGACCTGGTGGTGGCTTCTACAGCATCCGCTCAAGAACCAGCCGACCAGGCTGGTCCTCTTTCCACCGATCCAGAAGCCGGACCAAGCTGGGGAGAAATCCTCGATGCCGTGGACCCACTTCCACAGGGAATGCCCGAGCTCGGTCTCACTTCAAGCCAGCTCGGCTTGCTGCCTGAAGGGGACGAGGAGCTCTCTGACTGGGAGTCAGAGCTGCCCTTCTCGGACAACGATGAGGACTATGACCCATCTCCCGCGCCCTCGGTGCGGGTTGCAAAACCCGCTCCCGTGGGCTCTGGCCAACCTGGTCATGACGGGTCCTCATCGGAGCTGGATTTTGACTTGCACGACGTGTGCAAACGCGCCGCTGCAAAGCTTGAAATCCAGTGGCCAGAGGTCCAATCTGAAGCTCCCCGCTCCCGTTTCGACGGGAAAAGGCTGCCGAAGACCCGCAAAACATCCAGACAGCTCCTACCGATTTTCCCGGAGCTCCTGGAAGAATTGGCCGTCTCCTGGCGCAGCAAGCCATTTAAGGAGAAGCACCCAGTGGCCGGCAGTTCGGTCCTGGATTGCGACGGGATGGAAAATAGCGGCCTCCGCCAAATACCACCCGTCGAACCGGCCGTCGCCACGCACCTGCACCCGAAGACCTCCATGTCAGCCGGAGGCCCCGCCCTTCCGTCAAGAGCGGACCGCTTTCAGTCGAGCCTGACTGATAAGTCCTACAGGGCAGCCGCGCTCTCAGTCCGCGCTCTGAATGCGTCGTCTCTGCTGATGGCCTATCAAGCAGAGTTGGAAGAGCAAATGACCGCCGCTCCAGACGCTGCGCTTTGGGAGGAGGTGTGCGTCATAACCGATCACTGCCTGCAGCTTCATAAGGTAGCGATCCAGGCGATGGGCAGATCCATGGGACTCATGGTTCTGCAGGAGAGAGCCAGGTGGCTGAACCTCACAACTCTGGCGACTAAGGAGAAGGAGGACCTCCTGGACACACCCATATCACCCCAAGGGCTGTTCGGAGAGGCGGTAACCTCGATGCAAAAGAGGTGGGAGGAGAAGAAAAGGGACGACGAAGCCCTAAAGCTGTGCCTTCCCAGACGCACGTTTGCCACTGGGACTGCGGCCCCGGCCCCCCAGCGCCAGACCTTTGCCCAGGCAACAGCCCGCTTTCCTCCTGCTTTCAGGATCCCAAAGCTCCCAAAGGCTCATGGAGCTCCGCAAGGCGCGCAGAAGACGCCTGCCCCCAAGGCTCACTGGCAGAAAAAGCCTGAAGGTCCTCGCACAGACCAACCACCCCCCACCTCCACCACGGTGGTGAGGAGGAGGAAGCGACCGGCCTAACACCTGCCTTGGATGGAAAGAGCGAGCAGGGATCGCTCTCCTCCGTGGCTCCGTTCCTGAGCCTGTTCAAAGAGTTCAGCTTGACACAGCGTATGGCCGAGGGGACGTTCCATCCCGCTCATCACGCCAAGAAGTCCAAAGACTCTGTTCAGGGCAGGGGTATCCAGAGCGAACCCCAATTATGTGTCACAAGCACATCTTCATGTTCCGAAGAAATAAATGCTTGCAGACTGGCGCATCCAGGTCTAGAACCAAGGGCGCAGTCAAAAATGTTGAAAAACAAACACAAAATTTCACTTGGGGATCTGGTCCCTTCCTTTTCGGAGGAAGTGAGACGCATCCCCAACGTGAACAGCCCTACGGCGCACCAGACGCCTCGCGCATGCGCAGTGCAGTACGGGGTTGTTTACGACCCTACACCCAAAGAGGGCGCTCTCGGCTCGCTATCAGACTGGCCAGTCAGCCAGCTGACAGTGAAAATCCACCGTTGGGCGAAATGCACAAATTCAGAGTGGGTGTTAAGAACTCTCAGGAGGGGATACAGACTGCAATTCACTGCAGTTCCCCCAGGGTTCAGAGGAATAATTCAGTCACGGGCAGAGGGACAAGCCGCTCGGTTCCTGCAGGACGAGATTTCCTCGTTATTGGAAAAGAGAGCGATACGGCTGGTTCAACCAGAACACAGCAGCGAAGGTTTTTATTCACGTTATTTCCTCGTGCCGAAGAAAGGCGGCCGAGGAATGCGTGCAATTTTAGACCTCAGAGCGTTGAACAAGCATCTGAGAAGATACAAATTCAAGATGCTGACACATGCTTCTCTGCTGCGCTTCCTGCGTCCAGGCGATTGGTTTACATCTATCGACCTCAAGGATGCTTATTTTCACATCCCCATTTACCCTCCACACAGAAAATACCTCAGATTTGCTTTTCAAGGGAATTCTTACGAATACCTTGTCCTCCCTTTCGGACTCTCTCTGAGCCCGAGGGTGTTTGTGAAGTGCACAGAGGCAGCGGTGGGTCCGCTCAGGAGGCAGGGAATACGTGTGGCAACTTACATAGATGACTGGCTGATTGCCTCGTCGTCCCACCAGGAAGCCACACAACACACAGCTGTGATAAAACAGCACTTGATGGATCTGGGTTTCAAAATAAACCCGGAAAAGAGTTCTCTGCTGCCCTCTCAGAGAACATCCTTCATAGGTCTCTCTCTGAACTCAATCCATGCCAGAGTAAGCCTAACGGAGGACAGAGTGAAAGCAATGATCAACTGTTTGTCCATGTTTCAAAGAGGAAACCTGGTATCATTCAGACTCTGCAGAAGACTGTTGGGACTGATGGCCGCAGCATTAGTGGTAATCCCTCTGGGACGTCTCCACATGAGAGGAATCCAGCGATGGGTAGCCTCCCAGGGGTTAAAGCCACATACTCCTCAGCGCAGGCTGAGAGTTACTGCAGCCTGCACAGCAGCGCTGCGCCCATGGCGGAACAGAGATGCACTGACTCAGGGGGTCCCAATGGGAGTTGTGCAGAACAGAAAAGTTGTCACAACAGATGCCTCCTTGTCAGGCTGGGGAGGTATATACGAACGGCAAATGGTGAATGGAACCTGGGGTCCAAAGATGCAGTCCGAGCACATAAATTACATGGAGCTCATGGCTGTTCACCTAGCATTAAAACATTTTCTTCCCATTCTGAGAGCTCACCATGTGCTGATCAGATCAGACAACACAACAGTGGTGGCTTATATCAACAGGCAGGGGGGGCTAAGATCACTGAGGCTCCACACGCTGGCTCACAAACTAATCATTTGGAGCAGCGGACATTTTCTGTCTCTGAGGGCCACTCATGTCCCGGGAGTGTTGAACTGCGGCGCAGATCTTCTCTCCAGGGGGAATCCCACATATGCAGAGTGGAAGCTCCACCCAGAGGTGGCGAGGATGGTTTGGCAGAGGTTCGGTCAGCCATCCGTGGACCTTTTTGCTTCTCAAGAGAACAATCAGTGTCCCATGTTCTTCTCCCTGCACGATCGGAACCCACCTCTGGGGGTAGATGCACTAGCCCACCCCTGGCCTCGCACTCTGCTGTATGCGTTTCCCCCAATAGCTCTCATTTCACCTACACTGGCCAGGGTACGAGCAGAGGGTCTGACGATGATCCTCATTGCACCCAATTGGCCAGCGAAACATTGGTTAGCAGAGATAACACAGCTCCTCTGGCAGGAGCCATGGCCGCTCCCTGCACGCAGGGATCTGCTGTCTCAGGCACGGGGACAGATTTTTCACCCCCACCCAGAAAGACTGGCTCTATGGGCTTGGCCCGTGAGTGGTTTAACCTACAGTCCGTAGGGCTCCCACAAAATATTATCGAAACGATACAGGATGCTAGAGCTCCTGCAACACGCTCTCTGTACGGGTACAAATGGTTGGTTTTTGAAAAATGGTGCTCGGAAACACAAGAAATACCTTTTCAGTGTTCCGTGGCTGTGATTCTAACCTTCCTACAGAACCTGATTGATAAAGGAAAAGCATTTTCCACTATTAAGGTCTATCTAGCAGCAATTTCAGCCTGCCACGTTGGCTTTGAGGGGAGAACTGTCGGCCAACACCCCTTGGTCTGCCGCTTCATGCGGGGAGCTCGCAGAAAGCTCCCTGTTTCCAGACCCATAGCTCCATCGTGGGATCTACCCCTGGTGTTGGATGCTCTCACAACCACACCCTTTGAACCAATGGATCAGGTGGAACTAAAGATAGTAGCTCTAAAAACAGAACTTCTAATGGCACTGGTGTCTGCAAAGCGCGTGGGTGAAATTCACGCTTTATCAGTGCATCCATCTTGCATGAAATTCTCTCCGAACGGGACCAAAGTAGTTTTACTTCCCAACCCAGCTTTTGAGCCTAAAGTGTTGGGGTCATACTCTCCCATTGAGTTGATGGCTTTTCATCCTCCACCTTTTTCATCACAGGAACAAGAGAGGCTACACAGTCTCTGTCCTGTGCGAGCTTTACAGATTTATCTGAAGAGAACAAATCAGGTCAGGAAAAGTGACCAGCTGTTTGTCTCCTGGGCTAAAAATCATTATGGAAAGGCTGTTTCAAAACAGCGGCTTGCGCATTGGATAACTGATGCAATTTCTTTGGCATATAGCTCAAAAGGACATCAGCCTCCAGAGGGCCTGCGTGCCCACTCTACTAGGGGTTTAAGCTCTTCATGGGCTCTACTCAAAGGAGTACCCCTGCAGGAGATTTGTGCTGCAGCAAGCTGGGCATCATCTCACACGTTTACTCGGTTTTACAAACTTGATGTCACAGCTCCATCACTGGCTCATTCAGTTCTAAGTGTGACAACAAGCACTAAGTAAAAAAAAAAAAAAAAAAAAGCTATGATGGAGACAGCAGGCACGTAGTGTGGGATCTGCTGAGCAATACGGGAGTTAGAATATTTTTCGTTCCCAATGTGAGACACGAAACGAATGCTATGAAAGAGAACTTTAGGTTACTTTCGTAACCCCGGTTCTCTGAGTAGCATGAGTGAGTGTCTCACCAAACCACCCTCCTTGCTCTAACGTTGCGAGGAAGAGGTGATTGTTTTTGAATAACTGTCAGTGCAGTGTCAGCCCCTTATATAGGGGGGGAGGGACTCTACCCTCTCTGACACTGACAGGCTTATTTTCCAGCCAATCCTGGCTGGCGTAATGTAAAAGGAGCTTCTGATGAGGTCACGCTGAAGGCGTTCCCAATGTGAGACACTCACTCATGCTACTCAGAGAACCGGGGTTACGAAAGTAACCTAAAGTTTTTGTCTTGTGTCGCCCTTTTCAGATTCCTTATTTGTGAAGATTTTTGATACCAATACAAAATGTCCATCCCACTTCACAGTTATGCACTGCTCTGGGTTGGTTTATCACATATGAGCATAATAAAATGAATAAAGCTTGTTGTTGTCCATGACAATATTTGACAAAGTTCAAGGAGTACAGGTAGTTTAGCAAGAAACTGTGCATCTAAGTAATTTCAAGCAAAGGAAAAAAGCACAACAACTAAACTTTGCTGTGACTGGAAACCTTGTTACAATAATGTTTTTTTCTACACAAACGGATAGTAAACCACTTACAATGAGCTGTTTGAGGCCGGTGAAGGACTGCTCCACAGAGCTGGCGGTGAGGACCTGACGCCGCATTGCTGCCTGCTCTCCCAAGAAACGAAGCATTAGGTCTTTTACAGCATCTCCCTGCATCAAAACACAAAGCCAATGTCATTTTTTTTTTTAAAGAAGAAGAAGTGCCACACAAGCAACAGGGATGAGGGATCACGCTTATATGAAACTACAGATCAGACAGAGGCTAGTTCTGAGGTTTTCTCGAGAAGATAAACCGAAGAGCGCATGGCCAATTAATTTAGGGTGCCACAATATCAAGAAAATATGTAACTGCTGAAAATCGCAATGACAATATTGATTACACTTTACCCACATTTTCTCTTTTTACCATTACCCAATGTTCCCAAAACTGAAAATTAATATCTCAGCCTCTAAAGATATACATCAAGGTACATCAAATGTGGACATTAAAGGGCACCTGGGGTCCATCCAACTGTCCAAATAAATTATTGTTATGCAGAGTGTGAATATATGACGCTTAGAATACTGCATCCTACTAAATATATACAGCTTCCACCCAGTCTTTTGCAATATTACACATAGTGATGACGAATGGGATATACATGTGCTGGTCATATAATTAGAATATCATGAAAAAGGTGAATTTTTTCAGTGATTCCACTAAAAAGGTAAAACTTGTATATTATATTTATTCCTTACACCCAGACTGATATATTTGAAGTGTTTATTTCTTTTAATTTTGATAATTAGAACCGACAACTAATGAATACCCAAAATTCAGTATCTCAGAAAAGTACAATATCACTTAAGACCAATAAAAAAAAAAAAAAGGATTTCCAGAAATGTTGGCCAACTGAAAAGTATGACCATGACAAGTATGAGCATGTACAGCACTCAGTACTTAGTTGGGGCTCCTTTTCCCTGGATTACTGCAGCAATGCGGCGTGGAGTCCATCAGTCTGTGGCTCTGCTCTGGTGTTATGAGAGCCCAGGTTGCTCTGATAGTGGCCTTCAGCTCTTCTGCATTGTTAGGTCTGGTGTATCGCATCTTCCTTTTCACAACACTCCATCGATTTTCTATGGGGTGAAGGTCAGGTGAGTTTGCTGGCCAATTAAGGACAGGGATATTTTTCTGCCACATCTTTTCCTTCCCTTCGCCTCCCTATTCATGTGCTTGGACACAGAGCTCTGTGAACAGCCAGCCTCTTTAGCAACGACCTTCTGTGTCTTATCCTCCTTGTGCAAGGTGTCAATGGTCGTCTTCTGGACAACTGTCTAGTCAGCAGTCTTCCCTATGATTGTGTGGCCCACAGAACTAGACCGAGACCATTTAAAGGCCTTCACAGGTGTTTTGAGTTAATTAGCTGATTGCAGTGTGGCACCAGGTGTCTTCAATATTGGGCCGTTTCACAATATTCAAATATTCTGAGATACTGAATTTGGGGTTTTAAATAGGTTGTCAATTATAATCATTAAAATATATCAGTCTGTGTGTAATGAATGAATATAATATACAAGTGTCACTTTTTTAAAGGAATTACTGAAAAAGAAGCCAACTTTTTCATGATATTCTAATTATATGACCAGCACCTGTACTGTGCAGTGCTAATGTAATGATACAGAAATTATGTTTTAACTGCTACAAAATAAAATAAAAATGTCACACTTGTGCAAGGTTTTGCACCTGCTCTGACAACCAATTATTTAAAGTAATTCTCAGTGTACTGTAAAAAAAAAAAATGCAGCTATACATTTCCAACACAAAAACTAGCAGCAGTAGGCTGCTTAGTTATGTTGGTTTGATCAAGAGTCGTAATGCCATACGAGTCAGCTGGAAAAATGGGGTTTAGAGCCAAAATTAATACAAAGTTTTTAGAAAATGTTTCACTTTTACTTAAAATCATATGTAAGATTTCCATAATTTGAGAACATATCCAACTACAATGAAAACTAAACAATGCACAATGTTTTCAATTCAATTCGCTTCAATTCAAAAACACTTTATGAATCCCAAAGGGAAATTACATAAAAATCCATGAACTCAACATCCAATTTTGACAGAAAGGTGATCAAGGGGTATGGAGGCTTTTGCAAGACACTTTATAGTATTGTAAAACAAATACAATATATGTATATGTTGGGTTTATACTTTATGCAATAAATAAACTTACTTGTATCCCAACTAGTGATGTCTACAATGTATTATAGTAGTAATTAGGGAACCAATGGGAATATTTAAACAGATTTAGAATTTTAGTGAATATTACTAAGCTTCATGCTGAAATACTAGAGTAATAGTAATAGACTGATCTTGAACTCGCTTTTCAGTAACCAATGTGAGAACTGTTGCACCTCCAGATAAAAAAGCCTCTCTGATTTAATGTGAATAACTTATTGAAAACTGCTCTGAAGTGTCCTACCTGCAGGTTGTCAAATTTCAGTCCAGGCATTGTGAGTTTGTTGCCCTCTACATATGCTGGACCGTACTGCTGGGTGGCAACGGATATCAAAACTTTCCTCGTCTCCTCAGATGGCAGCCAGGCGTCGTGTCGCCTGTCCACCTCACTCAGGCTCAGCGCGGTGGCAAATGGGTCGTCGCTGCCCGAGAAGACGGCTTGGAGCTGGTTGAAGGGCTGTGTCTGCGTGGCTGAAACGGGCGCTGGGGCCGGAGTTGGAGCTGAGACAGTCTGTGGTGGTTGAGGTTGGGAGTTGGTGTTTGGTTCGGTGGGAGCGGGGCCCAGCACTTGGCTAGGAGGGGGACTTGCAAAGTCTAAAAGCGCTCCAGGGGTGGAGATTGAAGACGAGGTTGAAGAGAGCTGGCGCTCGGGTGTAAGCGCGATGGACGGGGGGACACCTCCAGGAGAAAGGTCAGCGTTGGGGTTGGAGACGGAAATAAAGGTGGATTGAACGGTAAAAGAATCGAAGAAGTCAGAGGCTGGATTGACTTGTCCATTGTCAGCGAAGAACTTACTGAGGCTGGGGCTGGGCTGACAAACCAGGGGAGCAGTTAGCTTACTGGGGGTCGCCGCTTCGTCACTTCCAGCAGCACTTCCCATGGTAAAGCTGGGGGACTTGATCAGGGTAGGCTGGAAGCCATCGGGCGCCAACGACTTGGGCAGGGTGCTCTGGCTGAATATGGTGCACACTGGCACAGGCTCATCTTTTGGACTAGCGCCTCTGATTGACAGCGGCTCTGGATCCTCACTCCTATTGGCAGCTGGGCTCGGAGTGTCGTCCTGAGGTGAAACAGAAGCTGTAACCTGCAGTTGTGTAACCACCTCCTCTTTTGTTTCCTGTTCAGAACATTCAGTTTCCACTTGGTCCACCGAAACCTCAACCACAGTTGTGTTCTCTCCAATTTCACTGTCCTCCTTTTTGTTTCCTGGGGTTGCATTCTCCTGCTCCCCGCCATCCAGGTAGGAGTCGATGGGAGCCAGGTCGTCCTCCTCGCTGTTGTTAGGCGAGTCGGAGATCATGACGCTCTCCATCATGTGATCATTCAGTCTGTCCATCAGGCTCTCAGTGGGCGTGGCACTGCTGTCTTCCTGGGGTGTGACGAAGTCTGTGCCGCCCAGGTCGATGCTGTCCTCTTGGAGCGCGATGCCCTCTTTGGTCAGGATCTGACTCGCGGCTTCTCCAGCGGGCTCTGGACCTGCAGCTTCATCTTCAGCCGTGATGCCCAAAGACACGGGCCGCTGGGCATGAGCTTCCCCTTTATCCATCTTACTGCTCCTGAAAAAAAACAGAACCTTATTGTTATTGTACAGTTAGGTTCCCCGTGTATTACAACAATTTATCTTTATATGATAAAATACATTTTTATACCTTGTACATAAAAAAAAAACAATAAAAAAATACAAGTCAACTGTTAAAATTCTGATCTAAGTGGTTCTGAAGGCAAACTAAAACAAAAACAGTAGGATTTCCACTTTTAAAATGTTGGGGGCATTTTTCTAGGTTGTCTGTCAGAAATTGAATAAACCAAAATGACCAAGGAGTTGGGAAAAAAAAATAAAGTTGTGATCTGGCAAAAAAAGAGATAAAAGGACAAAATTCAAATTTATATATTAGTGTAAAAAGGACTTTATTTTTCTTGGATTCCCATTTTCATTTTTTAATTAATGGAACAGGCAGTAAAGTCCAAAAACCTAACCCCTTTTTTATGATTAGTTTTCTTTTCCCATATTAATAAAGTTTTAGAAAATGACCATACAACATTGCAGACTTCTCAAGATTGCACTGGAACCCTGTCTGTCTTGTCAAGTCTGGACTCAACTATTCTACAATAATCACACATTCTTTAAAGTCCCTGTTCGGGACCATGTCTTTATCATTTTAATAGAAATCAAAAGAATAGCAGTGCTAGTGCTTTGGCTGACATTCAAACCAAATATAAAAATAAATAAATAAATGAATAAAAATGCCACATTCCCAGTTTAAAACCACAATCTTACAGGGTCCAGAGGTCAAATAAACAGTGCTCTATATTTGTATAGATGTGCATCACCTGTGGTGTTTCAGTACATAACAAAAAATAAATAAATTCAACAAAAATGTAATGTGTGATGCAAAACTTGGTTTCAAATATATAATAAAAATCCAAATGAATGCATTTTATTTCTTATTTTTTACTATTAGATTTTTTAACTTCTGATTTTTTTAATTGCGATTGAATAAGTTTGAAAGCTGATCGCATTTCCATCCATACCACATGAATTTTTTTCAATATGTACCAAGACCTGGAAAGTGATTGAGGCATTTTCTGTACTTTTCAGGCCAAGTAGGGACCCTATTGGCACTCATAAGCAAACAGTAGGGAGTGTTGAGTGTACAGGAGGATGGAGGACTGAAAAAACCCTCGTTAACAAAGTAGATTCAGAAACTATTATGTTTAAGTGCAGATGTTCAGATTTTCTTCAAGTTGGCCACTTCAGTCATACTACACCTCACACATTTCGTAAGATATAACAGATAAATTTGAATGAATTACGTAGAAAACAATTGAAAAGTAAGTTACATCTATTTTAGTAATTCAATTAAAAAATGCAAACCATATCATGGTGATATATTTCAATTGCTTATCTCCCCATATGTAGTAGAATATCCTCATATTTTACAGCTAATGAAAATTCAGTTTCTCAGAGAAATAATAAGAAATATCACACACAGACCAATAAAAAGGGATGTTTGATGCAGAAATGGCAACACAATGAGAAGTCTGTCCACCTTTCATTCATCCAAGTAACAACAGCAACGGTTTCCTTCCACTCAACCTTCTAATAATATTCATGGACACAGCACCTTGTGAGCTGCCAGTTTCTTTAAAAACAAAATTTTGTGGAGCGTGTCACCTGGACTAGTCAAGTCAGCAGTCTTCCCCATGACTGTGTATGTACACTAGAAGTCAATATTCTCCATTTAGCATTGGACTTGTGTAATATTCACCATTTCTGAGAAACAGAATTAGGAGTTTTCTTTAGCTGTAAGCCACAATCCTAAAACATATCAGAAATAAACGCTCGCATGTAATATATCTATAAATGATTCATCATTTAAACTGATACACGGAAATTTGCTCATTGATAATCTTTTAATTTACTGAGATGTACCTCTACATTGGTGTGCTTGCTTTCTAGAAAAGGCAAAGCATGCATTAAAAAAAAAAAGGTTTCCTTGTCTTAAGTTCCCTATTTTCCATTCAGGAAGCTGTAAACCTTGACTTCCTGTCAGTACAAACACCAACAGTTTCAAGACGCATCGTTGCCGCTGACATACAGCTACAGAAGTCAGTTTAGTGTGCGTCTTTTGCGTTTTTTGTTGTTTATGTGGGTATGATTCAGACTGTTTCTGTCTTGACATAGCTATGGTGCTAATGCTAGCTTGGTGCTTCTTCATATTTTACCCTCACTTAACGGTGACCGTCTGCTGTAACGCTTACTGACGGTTACCAACGCATTCTTTTAAATGAACGGAACAAGCTGCACTTGCAGTCAGACAAGAATAAAGTGCAGATAATAAACCGAAGCGCTGAAACACAATGCTATACTCTTACCTTAATGCCCTGACGGATGTAAATGTAATGCGCATGCGCCACGCTAAAAGCGTCGTCATAGATGACAGAGTAGTATTCTTGACGTGGTTGTACGTAGAACCGAAAGCCCAGAGCAAGGTATTTAGGCTGTTGGTACGGACATTAGTTGTACGTACGTCTTAAATCACGGAAGTGATGCTAAAGTCGTTTGTTTTTAGCTGCAGCCAACTGAAATGCAGTAATTTATAAGGTGATTTGGTTTTGAATCGGTTTTTAAAGGTTAAGAAACGGTTGGGAACAAGGATAAAATATGGAAGACGACGCTCCTGTCATATATGGCCTCGAGTTTCAGGTAGGTAATACCTGATATCCTATTCTATTCTATTCTGTTGTATTCTATTCTATTCTGTTTTATTTATTGACACGTTATTATTGTTTTGCAGGCTCGTGCTCTTACAGCCCAGACAGCTGAGACTGATGCTATTCGCTTCCTCGTGGGCACACAGTCGCTGAAATTTGACAACCAAGTAAGAAACGCACCTCACTACTAGCATTTTACGTTATAATGCAAAGCTTGGTAAATAAAATAAACCGTCTATACTAGAAAATAAAGGTGCGCTGTGTTGCTGGCACACGTGAAGATAAGAAGTTTAAACTGCTTTATTCATTTGGTGCAAAATGAAAATGAACTGGCATCTATTAGGTCCTAACATTTGGTCATATGCCTTGTGTTTGACTTTATCAGTCGTTCACATAGATATGGAAGGATGTGGGTCTTCTGTCTGTTGCTCAGAGACAGCCTCCAAGCAGTGGTTGCATCTTTTAGTATAAGCTTCATCCACAAGCCTTATCTAAATGTCTTTATCGGCATCTAATAGCTTTCATCAAACATCAAAATATGTTGCCATAATTTGAATACTCCCTTGTGAATAAATCCATGATCCAACGGCTTTTTGAAATGTGTTTTTCTTTTCGCTTTTGTTTTGCTAAATTATCAATAGACTTTTATTCAGGAATACTACACACATTTGCCTCTTTAGTAGATACACCTTGCTAAAAGATTGGACGACATTTTTCAGTTCAGAACTGCTTTAATTCTTTGTGAGATAGAATCAACCAGATTTCAGAAACATTCCTTCTAATACATATTGACCTGCTAGTACAGTGTTACAGCAGATTTGTCAGCCGCACATCCACGATGCTTTTATATCCCAAAGGTGCTCTTTTGGGTTAAGATCTAGTGAGTGTTGCGTCAACAGCTGGACAATTGACTCCTTGCCATGTTCAAGAAATCAGTTTGAGATAATTTAAGCTTTGTGGCATGAGGCATTATCCTGGTTAAAGAAGCCATCAGAAGTTGGGTACACTGTGGTCATAAAGGGAAGGAGTCAGTCAGTAGTTAGGGAGCCCTAACTGTAAAAAAAACATATCCTTCACACCATTCACCCACTGATACAAGGCAGGATAAACGCATGTTTTCACGTGGTTTAAAGTTTCCTCTAACATTTTTACTATCTTAAATACAGTGGGGGAAATACAGTCATATTCAGCAAATTGGATCATGTATTTCTAAGAGGCTTGTTTGTTAGATTAAAAGTACTTTTTGAAAAAAACAACAAGCTTTAAGCCAATATTAAACATAATCTTTATGAAGAAACATACTTTTTAGGAAGCCCCCATTTCTGCATGGAAAATGTTGCTTTTTTTCTTGGTCTGATGCAATATTCTAAACTTAAATGCTGAATTTTATTATCTGGAGCTGGGGGGAAAAAATCTGAATTAACCGATATAAAGGCTTTAAAACATCCTCAGGCTGTGTTCATCTTTATAATTTGTTTACTTTAGTGAATTGAGTTACTGACACAGATTAATTTGTGTCAGATTAACTAAAGATATTCAGATTTGTTTGAATATGACTCTAAGTATTTGATACAACACCGATTTTGCAAGTTTTTTTACTTACAAAGAATGGATAGGTCAGTAATTCTCATCATTGGTACACTTCAACTGTGAGAGACAGATATGAGAAAAAAGTATCCTGAAATATATGTTGTATGGTTAATTAATTAGCATTTTATATCATAACAGAAGTGTTTGATACAATAGTAAAATAGAACTTTATATTTGGTAGTGAAACCTCTGTAAACAGAGGGCAGATGTTCCCTGTAGTTCTTGACCAGGTTCTTGGTAGTTCTTGGACATGTGTGTTCTCAAGCAGGGGGACCTTGGGCCCCCTTACGCACGATGCAGGGTTTTAATTTATGACGGCGTCGTGTGTTACCAATGGTAACCTCTGAGATTGTGAACCTGGCTCTCTTTGGGTCATTGAAGAGATTAGGGCTGGAAGATATAGGAAAAAAAAGCATATCAATAAAATAGAAATCATATTGATCGATATCGATAATTATCAACAAATTCAAAACATCTATTTTAAGTGCAGCCCTGGCCATTTTATGCTGTTGCTTAATATCATATTTTTAGATATAGAACACACAAACACTGAATTCAAACTCAACCCTTTATTCAACCAACTGTTTTACCAAAACTGCAAGTTTTTAAAAAAGGAAAAAGAACGCGTGCTCTCTGAACTCTTTGAAGGGAGCGTAGCGTTCCTGGGTGCGTTTGTGATTGGTTAGGAGGATTTAATGACTGTAATATTAACCTAAATGTTTGGCTAGAATGCTAAAGAAAGGAAAATTCTACTGTTATTCTACTGAACTTTTTATTGACCCCTTTCTTTTCTATCATCGATATATGTCTTTCAATCAATATATATTGTTATTGAATTATCGTCCAGCCCTAGAAGAGATCCTCTTTTGTAGCTCTGGGCTGATCCTTCACCTTCTCATGCACATTGATACTTCATGAGGTGAGATCTTGCATGGAGCCCCAGTCCGAGGGAGATTGGCAGTCATCTTGAGTTTCCTCTATTTTCTAAAAATTTTGCCAACAGTAGATGCCTTCTCACTAAGCTGCATTCTTATTGTCCTGTAGCCCATCCCAGCCTTGTGCAAGTCTACAGGTAAGGAGTGGAGGTTAGAAGCGCTTCTTAAAGACAAACTGACAGGTCATTGAGAACCAGACTTCTTGTTGGCTGGTTGGTAATCAAATTTGTAGGTTCTGTCTTTCACAGTTTTAAGTGTACCTGCAATATTCTTTACTACGAAGTGTAAATCTTAAAAACAATACTTATCTTGATATCTATATATAATTATTACAGTGTGTAAAATAAGTATTTGATACACTGCTGATTTTGAAGTTTTCTCACATACATAGAATGAAAGAGTCTGTAATTTTCATTACAAATCTAACTATATAATAAAGGCAAGGCAAGGCAAATTTATTTGTATAGCACAATTCAGTACAGAGACAATGCAAAGTGCTTTACATGATTAAAATATAGGAAAATAAAACAGAATAAAAGCAAGTAGGAATAAAATGTAGAAACAAAATAGAACATTAAAAACAGTTGGACTAAAAAAGTTGAACTAATGATGTTTCAGTAAAACTGTTTAAGTAGAACAGTCAAAGGCAATCTTAAACAAATGTGTTTTTAATCTTGATTTAAAGGAACTCAGGCTTTCAGCACTTTTACAGTTTTCTGGAAGTTTGTTCCAGATCAGTGGAGCATAGGAACTAAATGCTACTTCTCTGTGTTTAGTTCTGGTTCTAGGTATGCAGAGAAGGCTGGAGCCAGAAGACCTTAGTGGTTTGGAGGGTTGATACACTGATAACAAGTCTGTGATGTATTTAGGTGCTAAGCCATTCAGGGATTTATAGACTAACAGAAGGATTTTAAGGTCTGTTCTCTGAGATACAGGGAGCCAGTGTAAGGACTTTAGAACTGGGGTTATGTGCTCTACTTTCTTAGTCTTAGTGAGGACACGGGCAGCAGCGTTCTGGATCAGCTGCAGCTGTCTGATCCACTTTTTAGGCAGACCTGTGAAAACACAATTGCAGTAATCAATTCGACTAAATATAAATCCTTAATCCTGGAAATGTTCTTCAGGTGATAGAAAGCCGATCTTGTAATTGTCTTTAGATGCTTTTGGAGGTTCAGGTCTGAGTCCATCACTACACCCAGATTTCGGGCCTGATCAGTGGTTTTTAGCTGAAGCAGCTAAAGCTGTGTGCTAACCTTTGATCTCTCCTCTATTGATCCAAATATTATTACTTCTGTTTTGTTTTTATTCAATTGAAGAAAATTGTGGCACATCCATGCATTGATTTCTTCTAGGCATTTACTCAGTGCTTGAATGGGTTCATAGTCACCTGGTGACATGGTGATGTAGAGCTGTGTGTCGTCTGCATAGTTTTGGTAGCTGATGTTGTTGTTTTTTATGATCTGAGCTAAGGGGAGCATGTAGATATTGAATAGGAGGGGACCCAGAATGGACCCTTGGGGAACCCCGCATGTGATTTTTGTCATCTCTGATGTAAAGTTACCTACTGACACAAAAAAGTCCCTGTCCTTTAAGTAGGATTTAACCCAGTTAAGAGCTGTACCAGAAAGGCCGACCCAGTTCTCCAGGCGTTCTAACAGGATGGAGTGATCGACAGTATCGAATGCTGCACTGAGGTCCAATAGAACCAGCACTGTGGTTCTTCCACAGTCAGTATTTATATGGATGTCATTAAACACCTTGATAAGGGCGGTCTCTGTACTGTGGTGAGCACGGAAGCCAGATTGGAAAACTCAAAGCGGCTGGTCTTTGTTAAGAAGGTGTTTAATTGTTGAAACACAGCTTTTTCAATAATCTTACTGATTAAAGGGGAGGTTTGAGATGGGCCTGTAGTTCTGGAGTAGTAGTTTGTCTAAATTGTTCTTTTTCAGCAGTGGTTTGATATTTGCTGTTTTTAGGGACTGGGGGAAAACACCTGACAGAAGGGACGTGTTAATTATCTGAGTCAAATCAGACGCTATGACAGGCAAAACTTTCTTAAAGAAAACTGTGGGTACATCAAGGCAGCAGGAGGAGGAACTTAGCTCCTAAAGGAGTTGTGTAACTCCAATCATCAAAAAAAAGAAAGAAACCGAACCAGCTTCAACATCATTTTGCTCAGGGGAGCCAAATTCCAGTCCTCTAGAGCTTCTCTCCTGAAACGTTTTGACACCTTGCTTCTCTAACACACCTGACTCGAATGAATGGCTGGTTACCTGGCCTCTGAAGACCTGAATGGAAGAATGCAGGTGAAGGACAGCCTCTGGATTTTGGAGTGTTGGCGAAGGGAATGACTGGACATGGGCATCCTGTTAATAGATTAATTAAAAACTTAGCTAACAGATTAATCAATAACAAACAAGTTATTGAAAGCCCTATTTATAACATTTGTTTATTGGAATTTTTATACTTAGACTTGAGCAAAAATACACACCTACTACATTTATAAGTAATTTTAACGTACATAGACTTAGTACACACAATCTTATAATTGTTAGCTTTTTTAGACTTTATTTTCTAAAAAGTTGATATTAGCTGGTTAGTAAGCCTTGTAGCCAGCCTACAGTTGGATGCTTAACACGCATGCAGCTCATAACTTACCACATCAATAATAAAGGGTCATACCTTTAGCTTCTATATCACCAAAGTCTGCGTTTTTGCAACTGAAAATGTTTCCAAACCAACAGATTTGTGTTTCTTGTATTCTTGTAGAAATTGTTGTGGCATTCTTTCAGCCAGCAGAGTGCAACAACAGGTGGGGTGAGGCAGTGCTACATTACCTAATGCTCCGTGCAGCCCGAGAAAACTGAGGTCACACCAACCTTTTCTCTGAGGGTCTTACTAGGAGGACTTTAAACTCTAGGAACAGTACAAAAAAAATGCAGCTTTTGTAAACCATGGTATACCTTGTCACCAGCTCATGCCTAGTCTGAAATGATGATTTACATTATTTTCTTTTTCTCTCTTTTTTTTTTTTGAGAAGGCATTAAAGCCCAAACAAAAAAAAAATCTGAATTCAAGAGAGTGAAAATAAACAATTACATCAGTTCCTTCTGCTTCTTTAAACTGTTATATGTATTACAGCCCAGTAATTAAAAATATAAGATTGAAAGTAATATACCAAATTTTTTTATAGCATAGAAATACATTTTCGTTTCATTTTAAATCCAATTGATGTCAGACTGTGTGAAACTAATTTCTTTACAGTGACAGAAAACAGAAGGAAGGCACAAATAATCTTATAAATAGCTAAAAGGAGCAAACTTAAGTCCAGATAGCTAGAACTCTTGCAGTTGTCGATGATCTTTCAGTTTACTATTTCATTAATCATAAACTTATGCACATTTACGTCGTTAGTCAATAAGTAATATACCTCAGCTCCAATCGATAGTGATGTCATGTATGTAAGACATTTATTTCAGTGCCTCTGTATCCGTCCACCTGTGTTTCAGGTGGTGCTGTCTACACTGAACGATGAATCTGAAGCATCCTTTGTGTTCATTCATCTGTTTTTCTGTTTGTGTCTGATTGTTGGCGCTCTGAGCCCATTGGTGTGTCTGAGAGTGTGCGAAGGAAACAGAATGAGAGGGTGCGCGTGCATACATGCACAGCTTGCGGAGGTCATTACGGAGACAGATGACAGTAACAGTTGGCTCTAAACAGGAGGAGAAATAATTAGGTCTCTGAGTAAGAGGAAGCGTTATGTGTGCCTTAAAAAGAGGGAGCCTATTTTCTGGCCGCCTTCAGTGTGAAAGCAGTCTGGCACTTAATACTGGCATGGTTCAGGCCAAATCCTGCGTCGCGACGCTAATACAGAGCCTTTTGGGAATGGTGACAACGTGTCCCACCCTCTCTGTGTGATTTCCTGTTACACATTGTTAGTAGCTTGATATACTTCCCCTCGCTGTCTTCCTTAAGCTCATATAAGCACATTTCTCTTATAAATCAAAATATTGTTCTTTAAATTAGCTGCCCATTCATTTGAAGTCTATAAATTACTTGAATCTCAAAAGTTTTGTTCAAATTTACTAGAAAGAAAGCAGGTGTGCTGATTCAAACAGACCATTTACTGACGATTCGTGAAGAAAGGACCGGCTTCGCTGTGGTTTGTTGAGACATTTATTCAAAGTAGACTGTTAATATGTTTTACACATGTGTGCCTACTGGTCACTTTTATTATATACACCTTTTTATTTGCTTGAACACAAATGGTGAATCAGCCAATCACATGGCAGCAGCAAAATGCACTGAAGCATTCAGAAGTGTTGAAGACGGCTGACCATTAGAACGAGGAAGAAAGGGGGTTTATAGTGAATGGTCCAAAAATAGAGAAATTACCCCGTCAGGGGCATGAAAAGTTTTTTTCTGCCGTCAGAACAGAATATGCAGAGGGATTTTCAATTACAGGAATCTCTGAACATGTTGAACCTTGAAGCAGATGGGCTATGGGAGCAAGAGACCACACCTTGAGCCACGCCTTGGAGCTAAGAACGAAGCCCAGAGTCTCCAGTTCACGCAGCCTCACCAAAAGTGGGCCAATAACTGACTGGGAAAAAAAATCGTCTGTCTCGATAAGTTTTGAGTTCAGCTGTGGCATCCAGATGATAGGGTCCGAATATGGCATAAACAACATCCAAGCATGGATCCATACTGCCTTGCATCAACAGTTCAGGTTGGCAGTGTTGGTGTGAAGGAGCGAGGGCTACTTTCTTGGCACACGTTGGGCCTTTTAGAACTAATTAAACATTGTTTAAATGCTGCAGCCTGTCTGAGTACAGTAGCTGACCCCGTGCATCCCGTTTGTACCCATCCTCTGATGGCCACTTCCAGCAGGATAATCCATCAGGTCACGCAGCTGAAATCATAAAAAAAACTTTCTTGAACATGACACTGTACTCCAATGGCCTCCACATGTTCACCAGATGTCAATCCAATAGAGCACCTTTGGGATGTGGTGAGGATCTCATCACGGATGTGCATCCACACAAAATCTGCATGAACTGGGTGATGCTGCGTCAAGTTATTTTGTTGAAACTATGCCGCAAAGAGTCAAGGCAACTCTGAAGGCAAACACAGAGGTTAAAATCAGTACTAGCAAAGCGTACATAATAAAGTGGCCAGCAAGTACACAGTATAACTATATAGGCAAATGTCTAGATCAAACTCAAGCCAGACCACGGTCCCTTTTTCACATAAAACAACCTTTTTCAAGTTTGTCTATTGTTATGGAATGATATGGTTTTAAATAGTTTTTAAACTATCAGGTGGGATAAAAATCCATGCAAGCCTATTCACCTTTTACTGTAAGATTTCACATCATTTGCTCATTTAGTATGTTTGCACCTTTATTGTCACAGTGGTAGAACATCACTCTCCCAGACTACAAAATAAAAAATAGGGGGGGAAATCCATCTGAAACAAATTAAAGATTTAAGTCTGGTTTGAGGGGAACAAAATATGAATTTAAAGCTTCAGATCAGAATTTTTTAATTTTTTTTGCTGCTATGTCAGCTGAAAACCATTCGCTTATCACCTGGGACCGACAGTTCCTCCTAACTGATACGAGGTGAAAGACATACAGACTAAAGAAGATAGAACATGCACCGTGTGATACTTTTGTAAAAATAATGCCTTTTGCCAACAAAACTGTTCAACAAGTGTGACAGAGTTCCTGGCTTCAGCCGATAGAGCGGCAGAATATGTTTCTCAAGCCGCATGCAGTGATGCACACTGCAGAACGGGAAGTAATGAGAGAATAAAGGCGTTTTAATTTGATGTCTCTGTTTTGAGCTAATATTGAACTGAGAGCTACTCGTAACACGAATAAACTTGCAAAGAAATACTTTTTTACTTTTTTTCCCCTTTTTAATTAAATGCATCAAAATTTAAAGCTCCTACCAATTTTGGTCTACAGTCAGCCTTCTGGTAAAAACAAAACAAAACAAGAATCCTTATTTTTAGTCTGTTTGACGTTTCCTTTGACATATCGATGTGCCGACAATCTGCGACAAGCGTCAAACTCTACCACAGGCTAAAACTCAGATTTAATAGGAGGAATCTCTGTTTCATACAAACAACGGTCAACATTGCTTTAACTGTGGGATGAGTGAATTTTAAAGAGTGATGTTACTTGATGCTGCTTTCCACCATCTACAATGCGTTGTTTTGCAGAAACCGGCCGGTCGTTAATATGTATTTAAATGCGTCCGATGTCAAAGGGCATTCAGAGCTTGAAAAGCTAACGGGGATCATTATTCATCCTTCAGGTCATCTTCTTTCAGATGACCCTACAGCTTAATCGTGGGCCCGGTCTGTGCGGCTTGTTTTATTCATGAAGCTCATCTCCCCCCCGCATAAGTTTTCTGGCCAACACTGGTTAGCTCACTTAGGTGAGCTTGAACTCGCATGAAAAATGTTTTTTCAATTGGCATTTCAGCCCTGATAGCTTCTGCTGCATCCATAAGCCTGCTGGCCTCTCCACCTCCCATTAAGCGTAATGCAGGGTGGAAATGTCTCTCTTAACTCGCTGAGCACCTCTCAAATCCCTCAGAGACCAATAGTCGAAAATGACAGATCGGAGGGCGCCTCGGCATGGCATTTAAGGCTGCTAACGAGATAAAGCGGCCGAGCTTGGCACCTCTCACCCGCTCGCTACTCCTCTGTCCTGCTTACTGTCATCTGCGCGGCTAAAGAGCTTTAGCGGTGAAGCCCGTGAAGTGAGAGCCACAAGCCGGCTTGGCTTCATCCCTCCATCGCCCCCTCCTCTTACAAATCTCCCTGCTCCTTGCTTTAATTCCTCCCACCACTGGCACATAATTAAAAAGTGCTGGGCTCAGTGCCCAAGTGGCTGAAGGCTATGAGTCACTCCCCAGGCTTAGAAGAAAGAAGGATAAATCACCTGGGGGAGGAGGACTGGAACTTCTCTCCTCTTACACCTAGGTTCATTTGGGAGGGGGGCTATTACCAGGACTTCCAATTACCCTGTCCCACCGGCCTGAATTTATTTGCGCTTGTCCCCCACCACCATAAAATTATAACTTGGCGTAATAATTTCTTGCTTGATGCAGTCCAATCCAAGGTTAATAGCTGCCTAGCTGACTTTGAGGAGGCTGAAGGATGCCACTGCTCCGGTGCTCTTCTCCTCCCCTCTTACTCCCCGTCCACCTCCTCTTGTTTAGCCCGTAAAAGCAGCGCAGACATACGGGAGTGGAAGTGCCTGCAAGGAGTTATCGTCCACTGCAACCCTATTAATGGTCCCCCAAAGTGCTGTAAGTGTCATTCTCAGGGGGGAGACTGTCATTAAGTCTCTGATCAAACCTTGAGACCCTCACAGTTTTACTGCATTTTGGGCCCTGAACCGTATACACTCCTGAGAAACCTCACAGATTAGATTTGCATCTAATGAAAACAGCTCAGTAAAGAGGAGTTCCCATTAACTGCTTATGAATAAAAGTTAGGTTTGTGGAGCTTGTGCAGCTGAACCCCCTCAGGTCAAGCAAAACTCCTGGTCAAGGAGACACCTCAGTGCATGTGTGCTGTTTTGGATTATGATGCAAGACTTTTGAAAAGTTATTCGTTTGTAATAATTTCACAGGTGGTTATGACGAGCTCTTCTTGATCTTCAGTTTAGGGGACTTGGGATTTGCCAATAAACAAACTATAGCTGACTACAATTACATGTAAGGACAGCCCTAATCCTACAAACTAAATGCCAAAGTCATAGCAACAATATAGTAAGAATAAAGAAATGGCCCTGCGTTAAGACTTGAAAGAAAACTTGCATGAATCCTAGAAAGAAGTAAACAGCACAATGTTACAACAGAAAATCAGTAGAACATTAGAAGAATTACAAGAAAACTGTAAACAGGGGACAAAAATGTGGGAAATTTCACTTTTTCACAATCATTAGAAGGAAGAAAATTCTGAGAAAAAAAATATGTACACCCTTGCTGTTTCCATAGGATTTTTGAGTGAAAGTTGCAGTCAGTGGTTGGTGATCAATTGAGCTGTGCCAATTGGAAAAGGCATCGGCAATTATCTTTAAGAATCTACTTTTGGTTATCTAACCTAAACCAAACAATTTTAAGTCCATTATCCTACAGCGGGGTAGATTATTCACAAAACCTTTAGGATAGCTGCCAGTCTTCCCAGGAGTTGACTACTCATCAATTTCATCCCAATGTAAGACTGTGCAATGTCCAGAGAAACTCCCAAAATGAAAAAGAAAAAAAAAAACCAATAACTCAAATTACAGACTGTATAGGTTTCAGCTATGAAAAAAAGCTTGAACAATTGTGGCTAGTGTAGAAGGATAGCCAGGAGAAAAACCTAGTTTAAAAACAATATGGCGGCACAATTGCCTAAACTGTCAAGCATTGGTGGTGGAGGACAGATGATATGGGCTTGTTAGGCATCCACAGCTTGCATTCACTGAGCTGATGATGAGCTCTTATGTAGATCAGTGTGTTCTAGGTTGAAATCTACAACAGAATGGCTGAAAAAGAGAAGAATAGCGCTGCAGCTATCAATCAGACATTGAACAGAATTTCCCCTTGATCCCTTTAATTTGTTATCGGCAAGTACTGAATACTAACAGATTTGATTTGAGATTTTTGCCATTCAATGTTTAGGTTATAAATGTTCACCATTTTGTTTAAAATGCATCAGCTAGGGTTGCATGATATTTGCCAACTGGTGATGGTGCTAATATTGGTAAATGTTACGATTATTAAATCAGTTACGATACGAATCCCATTTTCTTCTTTCTTCTCTCGCCTGTGCTTCCATCACTCTGTGACCTTTAGCATTCTGGGCATTATAATTTGTATCTGGTGTGAGCGTCTTCTGCCATGAGACTTTGCAACTTGGTAAATATTACCTGAGCATTTAAAATGCAAGTTCATAACACCTGGAATATATTAGCCTACAATCATTGCTCTCCAATCAGTCCTGTGAGTGCAAATATTGCACACGCTAATATTGCGATGATAAGGATATATTGGCGGTATATTGTGCAGCCTTAAGAGAGAGATTTGTTGTGAATTGTCCCTATCCAAAATAAGCCAAATTAAACTGCCACCATCTTCAAAACACACCCAATATCACTTGTCTTTAAGGAATAGTAGTTGAGCTAAGGAATTTGGGAAAATCCCAGTAATTTTACCTGGCAGTTGGCGAACTTGTTGTGTTTGATCAATTTGCAGCAGTTTTGCAAAACTAAAGGATGTACAAAGGCCTTTGGTGACATTATTAACTGACTTAGATGGACTTTTAAAGGAGGAATTATTCTATAATGACAGAGGAAGACATTTTAGGGACAAGAACAAAAAGGTATGTATTCTTCCTCTGGAAATATAAATAATTGGATAAACACATGTGATGTGAAGAGTTTTTGAATATCTATAGTATGGCTGGGCAGTAAATTGATTTAATCGATTAAATTGAATTTACAATTTTTTAAGATTTAATTTTTGAAAATTGTGACTTTATTTTGCCAGTGAAGTAATTGGGCTTCATGCAGTGCTGAATATGTTTAGGAACATATGAGGAAACTTTTTTTCTTACCACAATACGAGGCACTTTAATTTACTCGTACTTATTTTTAAGGTTGTTAGAAGTTACACAAGTTAAGTGAAGCCTGTTCTTAGTTCATTGTGTAACACCACTAGCAGGAAACATTTTGTTATATTTTCATTGTTTACAATGGCGAGGCCCGCCATCTTGTTTTACATGCTTGTTTCACAGCTTGTATTTAGTTGCACTTTGAATTCAGTTTACTCCCAGATGAAATGCTTGACATGAAAGCAAGTTTTTAAAATAATTTCTTTTTTTTTTTTATGAAAAGGAGGGGAAACAATCGATTAATCAGATTTGGTATAATAAAATCTGAGATTTTATTTTTAAGCCATATCTCCCTGCTCTAATCTATAGAATCAAGACTATTTAAATGTGTCCGTTAACTAGTTTTTTGGATTTACTGATGTTAGTAGAGCAACTTGAGGGACATGCCAAAAATCACAAAAGTCCAGTAAAGAAAATGGCAAATACAATAATAGAAAAGCAAATTACAGTCATCAAAACTTGGACATAAATTGGTCATTTGCACAAAACCCCAAAATGACCAAATATGTTAATATTTTCATGGTGTCACTTTATAGAGTTACATTTATAAAACAATGGCATTAAAAAAATAATTTTTCGATTTGCACTTTTTGAAAATCAGTAGATGAAAAGGATACTAGAAGGCATACTCAACCAGTTTTATTTTTAATTTGTTCACCTGAATTCAGTGTCTGGGAGGTTTGCTGATCCAGTGTTTTACTGGACCCAGCTTAGAGACTGCTCTGGTGGAGATCCTAAAGTCCACCATAAGTAGGACAGTCGTGCTTTGTTGTTGCCTGCCGGGTGCTTTAGTGTCTGGTTAAAGGGTGGGCTCAGTGTCTGCAACGTTCAAAAGAAACAACCATAAAAATGGTTTTCTTAATGACAGAAATGACCAGAAAAATAAAAGCTTAGTAACAAAGCAGATAGAAATTAGACATAATCTTAGGGTACCATTAAAGCTAAATAATCCTCTGCTCTTGAGGTTTGATTACAATACATGTCCTAATAAATGCGAACTGTTAAAGGCTTCATACAGATAAACTATCTCGATCAAAGCGCCTCATCTTTAGACCCTTTTTAAAAGACTCTCCTTCTTCTTCTTCTTTTGGATTTTCCCTTTCAGGGGCCGCCAAAGCAACAGCAAAAGACATATTGTGGAATAAAACAACTAATGAGCTTTTAGCAAGTTTTCTTTCTCGTGCACTTTGACTTTGTAACATTAGGAGCCTGTGCATTACTCTCATGAATACAGCATTACTTAAAAAAGTGACTTACATTGTGTCACTCAGGGTTTTATTTTTGAATGGATCACGATCGTGAGGGGGGGGGTGAAGTCTGTGTTTTTGGCCCTTCTGAGTCCCATCTCTCACCCGTGTCTCTGCCTCTCTTTCAGATCCACATCATTGACTTTGATGATGAGAATAACATCATTAACAAGAACGTTGTCCTGCACCAAGCTGGAGAGATATGGGACATTGCTGCCAGTCCTGCTGAAAAGGCTGTTATTACCACCTGCTATAACAAAAGTGAGTCCTACAGTTTCCTTCTGTTATTTACACACTTCTGATTGTGTTGACTGTACATTGTAGGACCTCAGGTATACAGTTTGTGATGTATGTCTGTTGTAGCCAAGCTGCTCTTTTGGCTGTGTTAGAAGTCGAGCTAGCAGCAACTCTACGTTAAGCAAATGGCTGCATCAGTATGTGTTGATCATCTGAGTCGGCCAGGAGTTGTTCCATCTCATTAATCAGGAGTTTCTTCATAAAGCTGCCGTCGAAGTGTTTCCTATCTTGCCATGCAAACTGGTGCTTTAAAAAACTTCACTTACATGGGTCTAAACAAGAGGAAATTAAGAACATTTTTGGGAACATGAACACCCTTTTGTCAGGTATCTCCTTTTTGTTGGTTCTTAATTTAAAGTCTGACCAAATATCTGGTAATAATCTTATTTATACCCTAGAACTGCCTAAAAAATGAGAGCTCTGGGAATTTGGGTATGGAAAATAATCCTTTAGGTGAAATAAAGGTTTTAAACTATTTTCCAAATCATTAGTATATTCCTGTCATTTTCTAGCTTATTTAAACAATATTTTCTTTATCCGTTAATGCGGAACAGTGGTACAGATTTAGATTCTATCATCAGTAATTATGGTTTAAGCATGGTGATGACGGGTGTCCCAGTTTTTTTTAGGCAATATTTTTAGGTTCAGAAAATAAACACATCAATTACTGCCTTTTCAGGTGTAAACACTGAGTGTATGTGCATGCATCATACTGAGGAAGACAGCCGTGTCAAAGGGGGACATGAGGTAAAAGAAGGTGGGACACGGGGTGGGGTCCCTCTGGGAAGGAGAGTCGTCTTTCACTCGGTGTCAGCCGAGTCCTGCACGCTCCAGCTCACAGGGTGACAGCCGCTCTGGACAGCCAAAGACGCGCTGCTGCACACACCACCCACTCACACAAAATATATTTAATCACGAGCGCGCACACACACACACTCGAGCGTCACCGTACCATTTCCATACAGCCTTTCAGCGGCAACCAAAAACGTGCGAGCAAGCTTCTCTCTGCAATGATTGCTTGGCCCATTACTCCAAAAGCAAGGTTGTCTAAAACCACTCAAGAGCATCAGCCACGTGTTTCTTTTTAATTTGACAAATAGGCTTAATGCCAGTGTTTCTTAGCCCAGAAGCCGCCTACACACTGTCAGTATCTACAGCAAAAAGAAATTAGGCTGGTTTGCTCTCTGTCTCTGCTTGTGATTGGTTTTTACACTCCAGCTTGAAACTTTTAGTCCAATTACTGTAGCAGTTCTGCATTTACTCCTCTGCTTCCAATTAGCAGCTCCAGCTCTAGCACGAACGTGCCAAATGACTAATTTTATATGTGAGATTAACAGGAAAGCATATCCACATCACCGCACGTTAGCAGCTGTCTGTCTCCCTTTCTGACCCTTACGTTCAGGTGAGTTTTCATCGCCTCAGCTTTCATGTCAGCTTCAGATCCCTGTGTTTGTGTTGTCATCGTGCAGCCAGTGACAGCAGGGTGGTGTCCTGTGCTGCAGTATGGCGGATGCCCTCTGACTGGGACTCGGGAAGCCATGAGTCACCTGATGACTCCGCCCACAACCCTCAAACTCTGGAGCTCCTTTGTCATCTAGACGACACTGCCCACGGAAATGCTGCCTGGTAGGTCTCACCTTGAAACAAAGTCATTTAAATCCAGTTCTTCTTGTGATCTAAGGGTAAATTGTGTGGACTGTTGTTTACAGTCTTATGTTTGCAGATTGGCCAATCTGGAAAAAATTAAGATTTTTGTTTTTGGTTTATTCATTTAAACAGGTTTGTTTATCTTCAGCCAGTGCTTCTAAAACTTAACCAGATCATGACTTGTTTCAATCAATGTATCTAGAAAAATAGTGGGATACTGATCCAAAATGACCAGTGGATTATTGAAAGAGAACAATTGAAATGTCCTTTCAGGGTCGTTAGATGTAGAGTTTACTAAAACAACAAATAGATTTTTGATTGGTTGTGGCACTCATTTATGTGTAGTAAATTAAACTTTTCTGTAACAAATAAAGTTCTTATTACAGTTTATCCTTTATTTAAAAAATCCCAACATTGCTTTTATACATAAAGATTTTATCTTATGAGAGTTTGGGATGGTCTGCTCTATGCATCGAAGGGGTTAATAGAGGACATTTAGATTACATAAACTGTAAATTGAGATTATATCCTTCTCTTCAACATGGTTTGAGTCTTTTTTTTAGATATTGCACATACAATTTGCACCCAACATTGCTCTAAAATTATTATTATAACCACAGAAACTTCAGGATGCCAGATAGTTGTTGACAAGGAGGTGGGAAGTAGTGGTGCGAAGGGTGTTGCAGCACCCCCTTGTGGATGACAGATGACAGGGGTGTTGAAAAATGGCAAAGCTTCGACTGATTCTTATGTTTTTCTTTTAACTAGAAAGAAAATATAAATATTAGAAATGATTGCAAAGTTTAGTGTGTTCTTCCTGCACCTCTGGGTAGGTTTTCTTCCTTCTCTGTGCGCCACTGTCAGATTTGGAAATTGATCATTTCAACAGGACCTCATCAGTCAGAGAGTTTACCACCATGGAGAGAAAAGGACTCTCAATCTGTTTTTTAGGTATTATAACAGTGCTCCATTTGTCTTGTTCACTTTAATCCAGTAAAATACAACTGAACATTTTGCACAAGATTTTAGAGTCCCCTGTGACAGTTGTGGTGTTGTCTGTTGTACTGAAACCTGCCCAGCATCAATTTAAACACAGTCCCTGAGACTATTTTGAAACTACACCAAGCTGTGAAGCATATACCGGTAAGTAGATTAATCCAAGGGGCGTAGAGCTGAGACAGCACAAAACTGGCTAAAAACACATAGTTTGAGCCTTGTTTTTATCGAGGTTTGAACTTCAGATCTCCTGCACAAAAGGTAAGCCTCATTGCACGTTCAACTGCTGGGGAGCCAAATGTGGTGCTCTTACTGACCAGAACAAAAGAACATGACATTTTACGAGCTGAGAGTAGGTTTTCACATCAAGGCAAGGCAAGTTTATTTATAAAGCACTTTTCAGTAACAACACGATTCAAAGTGCTGAATCAGACATTCACATACACATCAAATAGATATTTTTATTCCCTTGATCTGATGTTTTCTTGGGGGGCAAATCATTATGTGTACTTTTCTCAGTTTGCTCCCCGTTTAACAACATAAGGACAGTGTGTGGGTGTGTCAAAGGGCTGGGTGATATGGACCAAGAATAATATCTCAATATTTTTATGCTGAATCCTGATATACGATATCAGGATATACAATATTTCATCTGTGAACACACAGTAAAAATAGCTCAGATTGGCACTCATCGGTTTATAAGAAACATATTCAACATTATTAAATACAGTTTGTTTGTTTGCAATTTAAAAATGTTTTTTTTTATTTCTTCATAACACAAAAAATAAACTTACAATATTTTCATACACAAGTAAAAACCCCATCACAACCTCCCCAGTACATTCCCCACACACACATAACTTACATACTGAATCATACACCATTCATGCCTACCTAGTCATGAGGATGTGTGGTCAGATTTGCTCAATAACAAAAAAAACACACACACAATAAACTAAACAAGCACAAAGTCAATACATGCACCCTCAAGCAACCATGTGTTGTGCCCGACAGTTGGTGCATTGTGTACAATAAACCCATTTACAAATAACTGAGTTACAGTTTGGATGAGTCCAGATAAGTCAAAAAGGGCCCCCAGACCAATTTCCACTTGCATAACACAGTCGTTTTCATAACACAGCTTTTCAAGATTTATAATAGACAGGAATTCATTGAGTCATTTTACGAAATATGGCACGGAAGATGATTTCCATTATTTTAGTATTAGTTTTTTAACATAGCATTTTGAATGTGAGAAGGGAAGTCCAAACAAGTTTGTGATGCCCGAACAGGGCAACTTCTCTGTTCAAATTAAATGCTATTGAGTATACATTTGAATAAAAGGGAAAAAAAATGTTCACCTTTTTCTTCCTTTTAGCATTTCGTCTCAGTGTTTCCCCTCGAAATTCTGTCTTGGAGGGGGGTGTTCTCCCACTTAGCTTCCCATTAATATCAGAGCATACAGCTTTATACGAGCAGCCATCTTCTCTTAACCTTTCACTCATTCATCCATCTTTCTGTCTCTCTTTATGTTTCTGTCTCCATCATGTATCTTTATACATGGCTATATTTTGAAGGCTTCCTGCCTTCCTTCCTACTTCTTGATTGGATGAAAATCTCCTTAAATCTAGATCTGCCAGAGAACAAAAATGTGTTTTCCAAGAGTAAAGCAGCCATCTTATTTCATAGACGGACTCAGGAAGATGGATTTTTGTTTCCAACAGACTTTTGGTCATTTCCGACAATCAAAGCAAATTATATTTTTGTAGGACTGAAAATGACCATAGAGCTGTTTACTTGTTGAGAACGTGCTGCATTGAATGTTAATGCTTATAATAATCGAGCTTAAACATGCGTGATCATCATCATATTTGTAAAAGGAAAACGTTCTCAGTGTAATCAAGGCACCACGTGAAATAAACAAATGCGTCCTTTTTCAGTTGTAACACAACAGAACAAAACTGACAAAGTACGCATTTATCCTGTTGGATCCCGCGCTCCCAACACAAGCTATACTAATTCTGTTGGGGATAATTCTTGGTCATTTAAATGATTTCTCTTTAATGCACCCCCTATGCTCCCTCATCAGAACAGACTCCATCGACGTCTTCACAGCCAGTAGACGCTCAGTAGTCCCGACTCCGTGGGAGTTTTAAGTGCAGCCATCCTCAGCAAATGGGCAAGTTTACAAAACGCAGAAATATTTACCAAGGCAGGTAAAATTTATGTTGCGACTCTGAGCGCTCTCTCTCCTGGTGGGAGTTTGAGTTTACTTGCGTGCGAAAACCAGGTGACTCTGAGCTGAAAGTAAAGGAGTGACAACTGAGCCTATAGGAGAAACATTAGACTTAGACTTAGACTTTCTTTATTGTCATTCTGTATGCACAGAGTGCATACAGAACGAAATTTCGTTTCCATACAGCTCAGAAAAATTGCAGTATACTCTACAAAATACCTTGTAGTGAATTCCGCACAGGATACAAATGCAGTAATAAATTGCAGTCAGTTACAGGATAAGTTTCAGTTGACTTCCGGATAAAGTGCAGCAGTGAACAGTAGGCAGTTGAAATGTAAACAAATGTAAACAAATATAAACAAATGTAACAAATATGCAGTAGTTTCCAGTAAAGTGCAGCAGTGATTTAACAGTAGACAGTTGCAGTGTAAACAATTATGCAGTAAGTTTCCGGATAAAGTGCAGTAGTGATATTGGAGACTAAGAGTTGAGCAGCATTTATAATGCTGGATAAGGATACGATACAAATGTGCAAATCAGCTAGTGTGGTACACAGTCCATTTTATACTTCAGCAGTTCAACAGTCTGATGGCAGCAGGGAAAAAGCTTTTGCAGAACCTGGTGGTCCTGCAGCGGATGCTGTGGAACCTCTTCCCAGAGGGCAGCAGGGAGAACAGACCATGGTGGGGGTGTGAGGGGTCCCTGATGATGTTTGGGGCTCGAGACACACAGCGCTGCGATGAAATGTCTTTAATGGAGGGAAGAGGAGCCCCGATGATCCCTTCTGCTGTCCTCACCACTCTCCTCACGTTCTTCCAGTCGGAGGCACTACAGCCTCCACACCACACAGAGAGACAGCTGGTCAGAATGCTCTCTATGGTGCTTCTGTAGAAGGTTGTGAGGATGGGCGGGGGCAGGCGGGCTCTCCTCATCCTCCGCAGAAAGTACACTCGTTTCTGTGCCCTCTACACCAGTGACGTGGTGTTCACAGACTAGGTGAGGTTGTCCGTTATGTGCACCCCCAGGAACTTGGTGCTGGTTACCACCTCCACAGCTGAGCTGTTGATGAGCAGTGGAGCGTGGTCAGGCCGGTTCTTCCTGAAGTCTACGATGATCTCCTTCGTCTTCTCCACGTTCAGGATCAGGCTGTTTTCTCTGCACCAGCCCACCAGCTGCTCCACCTCCTCTCTGTAGTCCTAGTCGTTGTCGTCTCTGATCAGGTCCACCACCGTTGTGTCGTCTGCAAACTTCACGATGTGATTGGTGGTGAACCTGGGGACGCAGTCATGAGTCATTAGAGTGAACAGCTGGGGGCTCAGGACGCAACCCTGAGGGGAGCCCGAAAGGTGGTCATTTTAATGAAATTAACCGTGAACACGCACAGATGTATAATAATTTACTAACATGCCCTGACCTTCTTGGGGGAAGGAGGGTGATTTTGACGTTTGTTCTCTTCTACCTTTCCGTTTTTGTGTCCATTGAACATGAAACAGTCCCAGAATAAAATCTAATAAAGCTATATGCATATATAAATAAAGCGGAGCACTATAGCGAAAGCAGTAAGGCTCCACTTGTGAAAGTAAAATCTGTTGGGCTCTCTTTGGCATTAAGCCCTTCTTTTAAGGTACTATCTTATCTCATTAAAAGAGTGTCAGTTAGGTGTTGAACTGGTCCAGTTCACTAAACTTCAACACACATATTCATAGGTTTCTTTGCAAAGTCATCATGGAGCTCTGACCATACATAATGGGCTGGAAGCAGCCCCTCCCCATTTGTGTGATGGAACAAAGGTCCTACGCGGGGAAAAAAATGAAAGGTTAACTGCACCAAACACAAAAAAGCACATTAGTCACAAACAGAAGATGATGGTTGATCCAGGTCATATGATGAAAACACTAGGGAGTTTAAATCTTGAGTGTGGTCTTTTCCTATTTTAAAATGTAAATCTTTCATCCTTTATCTGATTAATTGAGTTTAAAAAAGAATCATAGTTCATTTAAGCTGGGCTAAATAGAGGCGAACAACTTCTATTTACCAGTTTGTTTTCGGTCAGAAATAGAGAAAGAAGGAAAATGTGAAAGGAAAGAAAATTAACAAAAGGCAGTCAAACGTTACAGAAGGCCGATGAATTTAGTTTTTGAACACAAATCTGCCATTAATGCGTAGTAAAATGGCCACTCAAGAAAAAGTAGCCAAGTGTGCAGTTCAACGTTAGTTTATAAAGTAAGGATTCATATGACGATTTATCAAGTGTGGAGGATGAAGTCAGGGAGACCTATCAAACTAGCACTCTATAGCAGAGTTTAAAAGAGCTCTGTGGTGAGCCTAGTCTGTCTATTCTTTACTAATGTCAACCGCAATTTGGAACAAAAATATATTTAAAAACTCGTTGCGTTGAAATAGATGTTGCTATTTCTGCTTCAGTTCTGACCTGCATCATCACCCAAATACCCATGAGCATGCATCAGTATGTAACTAACATCAAGTGTACCACCAGTCTAGCCTATTTTATCTTAATTAGCCAAGCAGTGGTCTTGCAAGCCTCGTGTATCTCCCCTGTTGGTGTTTTATTCATGAAGGTTAAACTGCTCTACAGAAATGTAGATATTTCAAGGATCCTTTATTTATGGCCACTCAAACTGTCCATCTTCATTTAGTTTTTCTATTACAACTTGTTGTTCTTCCCTAAAATTAGCTGATGTAGCTTTTTTTATGTTCACTCTCTGATTTATTGTTGTCTGTTATTCTTTGTTGAATTGTGATTGCATTTTTTTTTTGTAATATATGTTTATTAAGTTTTCAAAGTGCAACATACAAAAATCGTACACAAGAGTATAAAACATACATATATTTAACAAATTACGGTCTAAAAAAATATACTCTTACCAATATAACAATAGAAATAAAAACATGTAATAACTGAGGAAAAGAGAAGAGAATAAAGAAGAAAAAAAAATAATCAGGCCAGGGAAATTATCTAAGTAACGGTTACACTGCACTGATTACCATTTACACTTTAGGATAGTACAACCTATCTATGAAGGCACGGTTTGGCATACTAAGAAACTGAGCGGGTGTCGGGGTCAGTCTTAGACTGAGAAATATGGTCCAAAACCGGCTGCCAGATACTGCAGAACTTGTTAGTGGAGCCCTTAACATCATACCGCAGTTTTTCCAAATAAAGAGTCTCAGTAAAGTCACTTATCCACATTTTAAACTGAGAAACCTTATCAGTTTTCCACAATCGTAATATTACTTTCTTAGCTATTACCATTCCATACACCACAGTCGTTTGCATAGAAATGCTGCGGGTCCTAAGTGAAGGAGAATATCCAAACAATGCAATCTGGGGATCTGGAATCAAGGTGCATTTATACACTTCAGAAAAAACATTTGAAAATGTCGCACCAGTATTGGAAGAGCTTGGGGCATGACCAGAACAGATGAGTCAAGGAGCCATCAGCGGATTTACATCTATCACATTTTGAGGATATTGAGGGGAATAGCTGATGTAGCTTTAGCTTAAAATTTTATACTAATCCTAGACCAGGCAGCTCGAAGGAAAGTTAAAATACTGATCTCTCCTTCACTTGGCTCAGACACAAAAGTAAAACAAGGCATTGATGAAGTTAATGATCATGGTTAAACATGCTGGGGGATGTGTGGAGAGACCAGAATGAAAAATATTGTACAGATACAAAGTGAAAACCACAGTAAAAGTAGTTTTCTTACTGTAAAAATTATAGGATCACAACACATACCTGCTGTTACCTTGTTGGTCTGGCCATTTACTGCCATCTTGAGCCATCTTTTGTAGCCATGACATGAGCTTCGTCTTGCCCTTCAGCTTTGGTTTGTTATTTCTCTTAATTCCAATGTTAAACCTGTTTCATAATCCTGTAGCCAAAGATGTTTGGCCGCAGTCACTTTTATTTTATTTTTTTCTTGAGTGTGAGGAAAGATTTGTCCTCTTCAGCTGTTAACTTCGAAGCAGTATACCCATGTTTGCAGCATAAGTGATGTTTCTAACAAAAATGCTCCCTCCATCCTTCTTCTGTGTCGCTAACAAGGTTCCAAACATCCGTTTGACATGTTATTATTAAAAAGTAATTTTCTAGCAAGAAAACAATCCATTTGGCAATTATCTGGTCATATTTCTTGGTGATACAGCAATATACGCAATGTTATCATCTATATATGGGAGGGCATGTCTGGTTTTGAGGGTGGTGCTATAGGAAAAGTGTGTTTTTTAATAATGTATTCCCTTTGAAAAACAAAGGAAAGGCCAATTGTGACTTATTATTGTTTCAAAGCTTTTAGATTTTTAGGCTCTCTGGCTCTGAAATGCAACATTTGGCCTTTAGGTTTAGTAGAATTCAGAAGACAGATTGACAACCCTTTAGTTCTTCAGAAAGTGAAACAGCCACATACTCCATTATACTCTGAAACACGTCTCCTCTTCATCTCAGCTGCTTCTGTGCGTGTGTTATTATTTTTCTCTGGATCTGACTATTGACTGGCCCACATCTCGGATTTTAGTCACGGCTCGATCCTTTTGTCTTACAGTCAGAGCTGCTCGCCATAACTCACTGCCTATGAGAATGAAAATCGATGGTCATTCCGCTTTTTACGCTGCCGTTCATAGTCTACCTCATGATTGCTATCATTTTTAGACGCGCCAATCAGTTAGCGTACTGTAGCAGGTGTCTGTGAGGTAGAGATAAAGATTGGAAGGGAATGAAGAAGAGGAGAGAGAAAAATGAAGAGATGAAACATTTTTTGCTTGTTTTTTGATGATTTTGTTTCTTCATGGACCCCTTTAAAAATCTATTTCAGGATGTTTTGGGGGTTAAAATTAAAACTCTTATTATTTTACTTAGGGGTAGGTGGCAAAGAGGTTAATTATCTGTGTGTTTATGTGTGAAAGGCCAGGCCAGATTGATGGTTGTGGGTGCCACCATCTCAGCTCTCTGAGAGCTGTAACCCTCACAAGGGCATCACACTGTGCACATGCAGTCTATATGTGTGTGTTTCTGCTTTGTTGGGCTGTGAATTGGATGCTGTGAAGCCTGCACCCTATGCTGTGCACTATTGGCTTCCCTAGATGGATGGCTTTGGTGTGTCGCCCGCCTCCTCCATTTTTCTACAACACGCACACATACTCATCCTCTCTTGTTCCGATAATACTGGCAGCTTGCACAACTCTGTGCACGTTTGTGTGTGTTCAAAGACAAAGAGTTGGTATTTTTATTTTATTTTTGTGAGCATGTTTGTCCACCTGCTCCATGTCTGTTTGCATCCACTGTAGCGTGTCTGCCCGTTTAGCTCATGTGCGCCATGCCTCCACTCCCGCTAACAATAACCCTTTCTCCTTCCTCAAAAATCCCCTCATTGTTTGGGTGGGCAAACATTTGAGCCTCTGCTCCGTTGTGAAGCGTGCTCTGAATGAAAATGCTGGCAAAATTTACACCCCGAAATGAAAAATCATGCCTTTTTTTGTGTGTAGTTTATGTGCTCTCCATGGCGGTTTTTGCCCTCTTATTCCTCCTCGTGCACTTAGTTTCGATTGGGAGCTTTGCCAGTTGACCGAACTGATTCCTGTGGAGCCATTTGAGCCAATCAGAGCGCTGGGGAGGGAGCAAAAAGATTTTTCTAAAGAGGCATGATGGTTATATGATTGTGGATATTTGGTAAGAGGAACATGTCTTGTGTTTTTTAAGCAAAATGCCTTCCTCTTAAAGTCGTGTTTTGTAATTGTTTGGGGCTTCTTTTACTGTTCTTTTTTTTTTTTTTTTTTGCAAAAGTATCTCTGGTTAATGTCATGCAAAAGAGTGTATCACAAACTGCATAATACTTTATGTACGTAAACTAAACCTGTTTTTTTGTATCAGTGTCCAAATACCGCAGTAGTGTACAGAGAATAGAGGTTACTTTTATGCATTTTACTGCATGCCACATTATTGCTAGCATATTCTTCTTGTCATGTATTTTTAAAAAATTGAACATTGTAAATTCTTATAATTGGGAAAATTATTCCTTTGATTTCCCAGTAAAAACAAAAGCTTTGCATTTTTTGTAAACCGCACTGAAGGAAGACATTCTTCTGGATTTATGTCTAAACCATACGTCGATCTAACCTGACAACAGCCAGCTGTATGTCGCTCCGCCTAGCTCCACTCACATACATCTGGGACTCCGCCATAGGAATTGCATTTACAGAAGGCTGGGCCTTATCAAAAATTCTTGCATATGATTGGATAAGCCACTTGTCTGTCATCTTTATTGACGTGCTATTTCAACCACTCACACCGAAGCTAACCCGTGACGCTAATGATAGCGACGCAGGAAAAAAAAAATAAAAATAATAATAATGTGTTTGCGGCTCTAGTGGCACGCGTTTTATTGACAGTGAGCTGACAGGAAGAGGGGGGAAGACAGGCGGCAAAGCGCCGCGGGTCGGAGTCGATTCCGGGCCGACCGCGTTGAGGACTAAAGGCCTCCTAACATAGTTAGCGCTAACCGCTAACCGCTCCGGGGCGCGTCCGCGTCGGCACGTCCGCTGCAGACGCGGACGCGCCCCGGAAAACAAAACTTGCCAAATCCGGTCGGGAGAAGGGCGAAAACATCGTTTCCACCAACAAAAGCCTTCAGAGGCGTTCTCTGATGTTCTTTTATTGAAACAATATTAGGTAGATTGGACAACACGGAAGAAATAGCAGCATTAATGCTAACGCTTGCTTCCTCGACGAGCCGCCATTGCTATCAAAACAGTCTCACGTCATGGTCGCGTCTCCACTACGTCACATATATGAAACTCCAGCCCTGCGTCCTGATTGGCCAGACCATAAAATTGGTTGGAGAAATCATTCTCTATCGGCGGTGTCCCAGATGTATGTGAGTGGAGCTAGGCGGAGCGACATACAGCTGGCTGTTGTCAGGTTAACGTCGATCATGCATGCAAGCAATTGTTAGACAGGAGGAATGCATCCCAAAATCAGCAAAGACACCGGATGTGACATTTTAACTTCTCTGACTATAGGGTCATTTTGGATATGGAAACCACAGTGGAAACGAGGACTGTGGTCAGTCAGATCAGTAGTACAATTTGATGCCAGGTGATCCAGATCAAAGGAAGGAAAACCCATTCTCCATGATAGCATGGGGGTGTGTAATTGCCCTCTGCTTAGCTAATGACAACCTCTGTGATGGCAGCATTAATGCAGAAGTGGAAACAGTTATCTTTATCTTATCTAAATTATCTTGTGTCCATGCGTGCTTAATCAAAGCAGTCTAAAATCATAACTTGCACATATTCCAATGGCATCACTAATGTAGAGGCAAGAATTTCCTTCATTGCCCCACAGTGGGGAAATTCAGGAATATCCTCGAAATGGTTTATGTCTGATTTTCAGGCTCAAAAAGTAAACACTTTCAGGACGAACACTTGCCGTATGTTTTTTTATTTGAAGATGAATATATGGTTGTTTTTTTTTATAGTGATAGTACGTGCCTTTAATGGCAGAATGTTTTTGGTGTGCTGGGAAGTTTACATGTACATTCATGATTGTTTTCTAATTTTGTCTTTTCCATGCCATCTTAACACTATAATATGAAATGATAAATCTTTCAATACATTTGCTTCGGAGAGTTATTTTACAAAGATTGCAAATTTCCTCTAAAACAATGCTGGATCAAATCCAATGTAAGTCTTGATCTCTCTAGTGGAGGATTCAGGTACTACAGGCAACACGTAACTCCAAGTGACTGTGCAAAGCTTCTAAGATACAACGTTTTCATTGAGCACTAAGTCTTCATTAATTGTTTTCAGGTTGTAAATTCAAGCTTCTTTATAAAATAAGTCTTTATTGCAGTCATAGGCTGTAATAACATGAAACATTTATAGAAGAACTGTGGTGAAAACGTGTATGCCAATTGAGATGCTTTATATATGCTGATATATTTCATAGGTTGGTGCATAAGTTATTTTTTAGTTTATTTCTTAATTTAATGCGTACTTTAATCACCCAAATAAGAGGCTGCACAGTGGTACAGTTATTGGGACTGGGGGCTCCTTCTGCATCAATAGGTTCACTCTAGCTTCCTCCCCTGTCCAACAACATGGATGTTAGGTTGACTGGCCCCTCTAAATTGCTCTTAGAAGTGAGTGTGTGCTGCCATGGATGTTTGTCCTGTGTGTGTCTCTGTGTTGCCCTGTGTTAGACCGGCAACTTGTCCAATTAAACAAAGCACCTCTCACCCGATGACTGCTGGGGATACACACCTGCGACCCTGCACAGATAAATGGGAATAAACGGTGGATGGATACCCAAATAAAAGCTGCAATACTTAATTTACACTTGACTATACTGGAAGAAAATATTTCAAGTTCAATTTGGCATGTTTGTCTCTTGCAAACAGTTAATATAAATTTTTACAATAGTTATGTAACTATTGACATTTAGACATCTTGTCAAGCGTGTTTAATAAACATTTATATTTTAAGTATAGAGATTCCTGACCATCTTTTATCAGGTTTTAAAAGATACGATCTTTCAGAGCTAACATTGTTGATAGGTAAAATGTTTTATCTATTGCAAACAGTAGTGATAGTTTTGTATGATTGCTAAAATAAAAAGGCAGCTGAAGTCTTCCAGACCTTTTTAAAAAAAGGACTCAACTCTGTTGGATGGAATAGTCTTCTGTATCTGTTCTTGCTGCAGCTGCGCAGGGGAAAGATGCCCTGTTATTTGCCAAAAAAAACCCTCAACCTTCAGTTTTCCTGAATGTACTTTTAGACAGAGTGATTACGTGGACAAACTGATTTTGTTCCTTTTGTTTGGACTCTCTGGATTTGACCTTCTCGTTAGATAGAAAATCTTCTGTCTGATAACCTTCAAACTGTGGTGCAATAATGTAATCTCATTTTTCAGAAGCTCAATTCACAAAATCTTAGCTGGAAAACAAGAAAATGAAGAAAAGAAGACCAGTGCATGTAATACTTCTCATGAATTCCATCTCCATACTCGCAAGGTGTGTTGATGAGTTCGGTGTTGTGCTTTTGCTGGCCCTGTTAAATCCTATCCAGAAAGAGGACAGCCACACCCAATGTGTTTGTCTTGTAGAGGACATACTGGGATTATACTCATGCATGCAAAGCACAGCATAAAAGCAGAACAACCCAAAGAGCGAGAGACATATAAAGACAGAGAGAGAGAAATGCATCCCTTTCCTCGACTTAGATGTATGGGACTGTGAAACCCCCGCAGCCCTCCCTGACAGTATTTACATACTGCTCCAGATGCTATCTTGTTGCAGAATTCAAGGTCAAATGCACTTAACTTATAGCGTTTAATAAGAAAGAAAACCTATGTTAGATACTGCTCTGCAACTGTCTCTGACTCTCTGCCGTCTTGCATAGGATAATTGATACTTTGGGGAAGAATATGATGTTTCAAATCCCAAAGTGGTTTGTGTGTTTTAATTGGCACTAGGGTGTCCTAACGAATGTGTGTTTTCTTTATCGGTGCCAGGCAGGTTTTCGTGTTAGGGGACCCGGCAGTCGTTTGCACATCGACTCATATATTCCTCACGTGTTCGGCACATGTTGTTCAGTTTTTAAGACTGCGCTGTAGGTGTTGGGTTTGTACTATTTTTGGTTCAATGATCACCGTCAGAGTCACAGTTGGTTTTTACGATGCACTGGGCTGAAGCGTAGGCACTCATTTCGTATTTTACCATAAGAACCTAAAAAAAAAACTCACAAATTTCATTCTACTCATTACACAGAAAGGTTGCCCGATTTTTGTGTGATTTTGTAAATCAAACGGACACTACTGCACAATCCTTCTTTAGGCGTTTCACTTTTTGCCTTGCAAACGGATTCAGACTCCTTAAACTTCATATTTTATCATATTGCATCCAGAACATTCAGCGTGTTTTATTTGAATTTTACATGATAGACAACCACAAACTCCTGCATGATTTGGTGTGGAAGAAAACAGATACATTTAAATATTTTTTTGAGATAACAACCTGAAAAGTGTAATATCTGATACGTCTAAGTGCACCTGTGTGTAATTTATCTCCTGTAGGAATTAGCTGTTCTTTGATAGTCTGAAAGGGTTCTTAGAGAACTTTATTTTAGCAGTGAATGTCTACATATTTTTATACAGCCCGTTTAAAACAAACCCCCTCTCTGAAATAGAACGGATTGATCTCATCAGTTTGCTGCATATGACGTTCTGGCTTCTTAAATCTTTGTTTTGGATCTAATCTTGACTGCTTCTTTTTGCTAATAAAATGTCCTTGGGGTTGATCTTTAAGAGGAGTTTTGCTGTAAATATTCTGCGGTCTTCAGAAAAAGAATGGAAGTAGATGTGATGCAGTCCTAAAGGGGAATAAGTTACCATGCTGGGCGTGTTTACGTCTGTGTTTTTGCATTCAGAGTCCATGACTGTTTGCTCCTCAGGAGGGCAGTAAAAGCCGTCCCTCAGCAGGCTTGGATTTACAGCTCTAATAAACACAGCTCCTTTGCCCTCCCTCTACTTCTCCCAATTTCTCCAGCATGCTGCTTTGCCTGTTCTAATGGCGCTATCTATATTTGAAACTTCAGTCCAACAGCAAGCTCTAACTTGGTCATTTGTTTTATCGCTCTCAAACACTCTCATCGTCTCTCAGACATACGCGTTGTTGGGGCTTCTTCAGTTTGACAAATGAGTAAAAGAAAATGGAGTGTCTAATTGATAAACCCCCTAAATAAATGGCATCATTTACAAAACATCTCACGTCTCTGGTTTATAACTATAGCAGAATTAGATGACCAAACCTACAGGTAATCCAAATGTACACTTTATTTAATTCAGACTAAAACAATCCACATTAAATAAAAACAAAACATCAGCTTTTTGTTATAACCAGATTTATTTTTGGCCCATTTGAAGGTTTCTGACATCACCGACATATGTCAGGGCTCTGAGCTAAAAGAGCTGCTTTCTCTGTAGGATTCTTCTCTCTTGTCACTGTTTCTGTCTTTATTTAGCTATCCAAACTAAAAGAGACGAAGAAAAGTACAGATGCGATCCAGTCCTCAGCCAGGGAGCAATGAAAAACACAGCAAGTGGCCCTGCGCTCATAATATATGCTTTAAGTAGAGCACAGTGAGGACTCGCAGCTCCACAAGGCATGCAATAAAGAATCAATACTCTGCAGACGGTTGTATGCAGGGAGCAATCAAAGTAAAGTATGCAGTAAAAGCTATTTTTTAGCCGCGGTGAAGCAACCATGTGTCCCACTCTTGTGCAGCTAGATTGACAGAATTGGGCTGCAAGTTTTGCCAATAAGCAGTTGGTCCTAATCACACACAGCCCATTTATACAACATAGTCACTTTTATTGCCAATGAATTTTCTTTTCCTACTGTGTAATTAATGAAGACTGCAGCAGGTGACATGCATAACAGCCAGCCATACATATCTGATGTGGATTATGATTGGGTCTGGGTAAAATATATATATTAGGTCTGGGTAAAAACATATATATTAGTGCAGATCCCAAGTTGTGTTTCATTAAAGGCTCTGGCTCTTCTTGGGCATTGCCATTTTCTTCCTATTTTCATTTCATACTTGGAAGCAAATGTTTTGTACCCAGATAATAAAACTGTTGGTGTATCACTTTAATTTTTGTAATTAAGTATTTTCATGAACATTGATTGTGGTGTGAATAATTGCATGTGTATATTATTAAAAAACTCTTTCATTTATCTTGGCTGTTCTCCATTTGAACCAGTTGACCTGTATAAAATATGACAGAGTACCCCAGGTCAACCTACTATAACCAGCATGTCAATACATGTACAGGCCACCGTGTACCCTTAGATTCCATGGAGGTATCTTAGAATTAGAGCAGTTTGATCAATTTGTAGATTTTTGGTAAATTGTTTCATGTACGTTCATTTGCCACTTTGTAGTAATCGCCACTTTTTCTGTCAACATTAAAAACAATAATTTTAATAATTCGATTGGTAGCCACCTTTACAGCATATCCCTCTGTATTTTAAAATAAAGTGTTATCCTTGTTTTTTATACCTTTTTAACTGGTGTTGTTGATATTTAAAATTCTTGTAGGCAATGCACTTTTTTACATTTTGCGTGAACTGATGATTGATAATCCTAATGCAGCTAAAAAACGAAGGGGACATTTCAAAGGGGATTTTATAGTGTTGTTTCAAAGTCTGAAACAAAAGGCTGAAACACGAATTAGAGCTAATAAAAGAGCCTAAAACTCATTATATTTTGTTTCTATATTTCAATTAGCTGCTTTTGCAAATCATAGAGCCCCAGTTGCAGGTGTTTGTTAAATGCTGTCTTTTTCCAGCCCATTTTGAAAGTTTTTATTGATATTTGTGTAATTTAGAAATAAATGAGGTGCTAATAATAATGTATATAATGTGCATGAAGCAAGCCACTGTGCATGCACTAGGCCACTACCTTAGTGTAGTAGATCCTTATGTTACACTGTGTGGATTACATGTAAAATTGACCAAACTCTGTGCTCTGCTAGACCATGACTCAGGTCTTCTAGGTGTTTATAAGCTACATGTGTGTCCTTGTGCATTTGCAGCGTGCTGTGGGAGCCCATGGGGGATGGCAAGCGTGTGATTTCACTGGCTGATAACCATGCGCTGCTCTGGGACCTGCAGCAGAGCTCCACACAAGCCACGGTATGAAATGCACACAAATTGTAAATCACATTCACACGCACACACCAGATCACACAATACCAGGCTTATCAGTTGAAACCCTTTTTTTTCTTTCCTTTCTTGGTTTTATCTCACACATCCTTTCTCTGACACATCTGCTTAAACTAAACACACATGTTCATGTAAAGCATCTGCAATGATCCAAGCTAGAGCTCCTGTAATGTTTTTGTGCCCACTTCTATCCCACATTGATAGCACACCTGTGTAATAACTGAGAAATCAGTTCATATCTGCCCAGATCACCTGACGTGTGATTCATTTAACTCTACATTGCTTTTTTTTCATTTAAAACATTCAGAAACTGCCAGTGTGCTTTTTTTTTCTTTTTTAGAATATTTATCTGTTTGACTCTATTACATATAATGTGGTGAAATCATGCTGTGCAGCAGCAACAGCTTGAACAAAACAAGTTATAAACTTTGCCTCTTGGTACACAACGGTACTTTATGCTAAAAGAAGATACTTTAACTTGTATATTTGTAAAATGCTACTCATGAATCAAATAGATTTAAATGAACCTGAAGCCAGAAGTCAACCAGCACCAATGCATCTAAGTCACCTGAGGTTTCATTAGTCAGGACTTCACAGTACTCTGTAAACATGTAAATACCACTTTTACTTTTTAACATTTCGTCACATTACAACCAGAAACTTCACAACTTATCGAGATTTTTATTGAGTGTCGCCTCAATGTGAACTGGAAGGGAAGTTGTAATTGGGCTGGACGATATAGAAAAAAAGCTTATAGATAAAATGGAAGTCATATTGATCCATATTGATAATTATCAGTGAAATTCAAAGTGCAGCCCTGGCCATTTGATGCTGTTGCTTAAGGACCTATTTTTAGGTTAAAAACAACAACACACAAACACTGAATTAAAACTCAACCCTTTTTTCACCCAACTTTTTAACAAAGCTTTTTAAAAAAAAAGTTTTTAAAAAAGAAATAAAGAACACGTGCTCTCTGAAGTCTTTGAAGGAGGCGGAGCTTGGTGATAGAGCGTTCCTGGCTCTGCGTTTGTGATTGGTTGGGAGGAATAATGACTGTAGTATTATCCTACATGATATGCTAGAATGCAAAAGAAAGGAAACTGTTCTATTGAACTTTTCATTGACCCTTTTTTTCCTATCGGCACCACATGTCTATCAATTGACATATATTTTTATTCAATTATTCAATAAGTTATACAAAGCTTCCAAATGTGTGGACAGTTTGGGCGTTTTTATCCATCCACTTTGCAATATTGTCTCCGTTTTGCTGCAATAAAAACTGTAAGTCTTTTGGGATCTGTCTACCGGCTTGGCACATCTACAGACAAAAAATTCTGTCCAGTCTTTACAAAACAGCTGCAGCTTAGTCAGGCTGGAAGGAAAACATTTGTGAACATAAATTATAATTTAGTTCTGGAGATTGACTAGGCCCTTCCCACAGATGGACATGCTTTAAAAAAAAGTCCTATTAATCCCATTCATTCTGGACGGTGAACCTTCGCCCCAGTCTTGCTATTTCTGGCAGGTGCTGTTCCAGTATTGACTTTCATTTAGCTCCATTTATCTTCTCATCAACTCTGACCAGCTTCCCTGTCCCTGCTGAAGAAACCCCCCTTCCACATCATGATGCCCCCATCACCATCACAGTGGAAATGGTCATGTGCAGTGTTAGCGTTCCTCCACATAGATGTTTGCCTTGGATTTAGGAAAAACATGTTTTAAATGTAGGCTGATACGTTCAGATTTTAGTATCATCTGTAAACTGCAAGAACCTCTGACTTTTTTCAACAATGGCTTTTTTTTCTTGCAAAGTCTGACACTGGACTTCCTTTCTCATATTGGTAGATCATTTTTCTTTGTTTTATTTTTGTCCAGTCACATCTGGTTTTATTTCTCCTGTCACTAAAATATTCTGGGGTTATTGTTAGTTTTAACAACATATAATTAACTAGGTGTGTGCAGGGGTGGCAGTTGGTGATGTTTGTACGGCGGGCTAACAGATTTATAATAAAACGCAACAAGACTGGATTTCAACACAAGAACCATCTGAAAATTCAAATAAAGAAAACCTGCTTTAAAGCAACATTATGTCCCTTTTAAGCAGAAAAACAAACCCCGATCAAAAATCATGCTATCAGTACTCTACCATGTGTTTAGGGATTGAAATATAATCTATTTTCCAATCCAATTAAAACCTACTTTATATCAATAAAAACATAAAAATCTAAACACAAAATGTATAAACTTGTAATTCTAGTTTCTACAAATGTGATAAAATGAGCAAAAGTTCAAATGTGTGAATCATTTTTATATGCCCTGTATTTATTTTGATATGCACTGTATGTTTTGTCTAAAAATAAACAGAAAGAAATTATGTTGGCCAACTGCTAATCTGGGGGCAGTAGAAGTTCTCAATGAAAGCGTTATGAGACTGAAATAAGAGGAACAAACCCCAAATATTGCTCAACCATGCCTGTTAGACTCACCCCTAGCTGGCAGAAATGCACATTAATGACCCTAATACGCAGAAAAAAAACATGTAACTAAATTGAGTGTAAATACTTGTGGTCAATTTGCCTACGGTTGTGTCCTTCGTAATGCAAGGTGAAGAGGCTCTTCACTGTAAATTCACCGTCTCCAACTTGCCAGCTTTGCACTTAGAAGGGCCATTATGTGTATTCAAAGCCACAAAATAATGGTGTGTGTCATGTGCGAATGCATTTGGGGAAGAAGTAATCGAGTTGTGATGTGTCAGCCGGCTTTCATGGGTGTGTGTGTGCGTATGTTTGTGCTGATCCATTAGAAGCCAGATGTGATGAGGAATATGAAGTGCATGACTCATTAGTGGTTTATGTAGATTCACATAAAGGGCAACAAGTTCACACACAAGCACAAGTCAGTCTTGCAGTCTAAAAGTCTGTTGGAGCTCTTCTTTCGCAGTTCAGATAAATGGAAGTCTATGACCTCTCACTCTGTCAGAATATTTGCCGGGACTAATTATGCCATTTTGGGTTGTTTCATCATAAAAAATACACAAAAGCTAGTTTTTTATTTTATTTTTTATTTTCTCTTAGTCAGTTTGTGCCCGAACTGAAAAATAAAAAAAAAATTGTATGGGTTTTGTTATAAAATTTGCCCAGTAACCACTTTGATTTGTACAAGAGATACAGGTTTAAAAAAAGACTAATAAAAAAAAAACCCTGAAATCCACTTAGATAATTTGTGTTTACATTGATTCCAATGATGCTAATTCTTAACATTAACATTAGTAGATATGAACAATGAGCTGCTGCTATCACTAATAAAAAATAGAATTTTATGCTTTTTTATTATTAGAAATGTTATTAGGCTCCAAACCGAGAACATTTGTCTCCATTTTCAAAAAATATTTTGGGAAAATAAATTTGATTGCTTAAGCACCCCACTTGGAATTTTTTCATAATTTATTTCACTTTTATTTCCACCATCCTCATGTCTATTATAGACCACCAGGAGGGAGCGATATATGAGAAAATATCTCATATGATTTTAGACAGAACAATGTGTTCCAGAAACTTAATCTATAAATAACAAAATTCTATTTTTTATTTGTCTTAAAACCAGATAACCTGTCGTCTGCTTCTCTAAACAGGTAGCTCTTGAGAGTTAGCCTGTAAATCTTATAAAAGGAAAGGAAAAGAAAAATACAAGCCCTTCTTTAATATTATGGAGTGTCTAGACTTATCAAAAGTCATGGTAGAAAGTGAAAAACAGGGTCATTAAAAATGTGCAGTAAATTTGGAATCAAACAAATGGAGAAAAAAAGCACAACTTAAAAGTCCTTAGTGCCTGGAAAACATCTGTGAATTCTCGACATGAGATAGGACACGATATATTGAAACAGTGTTGTTTTTGTCAGCCATCTTTGTTTTAGTCTTAGTTTTAGTGTTCAGGACGAAAATTATTTAGTTTTAGTCACATTTTAGTCATTACTAAACAAAATAGTTTTAGTCCAGTTTAGTCGACTAAAATTCAAAAAGGTTTTAGTCTAGTTTTAGTCAGTCTTGTGCTCAGTCTTGCCGGTCTTGCAATTCATAAAGCAACAGTTAACCTCAACAATTTTGAATAATAACCAGATTCCTTACCAGACTGACAGCTTTTTTTTTAACAATTAAATAACTTAAACAAGTGATATAAATGAATGAATGAATGATGATGAAATAATTGATTTAATGTTTTGTGACAGTTTGTATTCAGAAGTTTTAATAAAAGAGTGAAGTATTTTAAGTATCGTTTATTTATTTATTTTGTATTAATACATAACCTCACTGTATTCGTTTATAATATTCGGTATAACATGATAGCGTGACATTTGTGTCAATAATCTTCTAGCATCGGTTATTCTGCGTGGTGGGAGGGGGGCCCCCAAATCAAATTCTGCTCAGGGCCCCCAAAAGGCTCGGGCTGGCACTGCACAGGAGAGAAGTGGGGAGAGCGGCTGCCAGATAAATCCTTCATTCAGAACCAGTCATGGCTGCACGCCGGATCAGAAAACAGTCCTGCTAACCAGATCCAGTCTAAAAAGCCTCTTATTCTGTTTATAAGTTTCGTTTTTATAAACCGGCATGCTGCCTTGCGCTTAAATTCAGGTGCGCAAAATTACGTTACATGTAATTTTGTTAAGAACTAGAATCAGGCAAACCCAGTATTCAAACCAAACAAGTGAGGTTAAGGCAAAAAACAGGATTTTAATAATGAAAACAGGGACAGGCGGGCTCAATAGTCAAAAGGGCAGTCCAAAATCCGGTACACAAGAAGCAGTCCAAAATAGGCAGAGGTACAGACAGGGCAAAGCAAGCTCGGATAACCATGGGACAGAAACTAGTCGGTAAACCGGTAAATCAGTCAGACAGGGCAGGAAAAACAGATCAGGGAACAGGCTGGCTCAGAATCAAAAAGGCTCTCGGGTTATCATCAACAGGTCAATCAAGAAAAGAACGCTGGAACAAAACTCACCGTGGCTCGTTAACCATCTGGCAGAGAACTGAAGACCGAGGCAGAACTATATAGTGGAGTGAGCAGGTGAACGGGAGTGAAGACTAATTACAAGTGACAGGTGGAAACTGAACTGAACTGATTGGCTAGTGACTGGAGGTTGACAGGTGAGCAGATCTGATAGGCTGGTAACTGGTGTTTGGGGAGTGACAGATAAACAGATTGAGTGAGCTGGCAGATTGCTGGGAAGAGACAGAACTGAACTGGAAACATAAATAAAATCAAACTACAATAAAATCTAACCTATTCCATAAACCAAAACTAATACAGAACCTAAACCTAAGACTAAACACAACACACACAAGCTATAATAGAAACCAAACAAGAAAGAGCCCAAAACCAAAACTGATTTTAAAGACCGGAGAGATAACTAATACATCAAAATTAACAAACAGCTGAAACAAAACCCAAATCCTGACAGAGCCCCTCCCTTAAGGACGGATACCAGACGTCCTTAAACAAGACAAATGATAAACAAAAACGGACTAGACCGGGCGGGTGGAGGGAGGTGCAGGACGGAGGGCTAGAATCAAATAAATATCCAAATATAAACTCAAACAAAACAAGACGAGTCAAGTTCTCAGGCGGGCGTCCAGGAGGACGGCCCCGACGAGTCAGGTTCTCAGGCGGTCGTCCAGGAGGACGGCCCCGACGAGTCAGGTTCTCAGGCGGGCGTCCAGGAGGACGGCCCCGACGAGTCAGGTTTTCAGGCGGGCGTCCAGGAGGACGGCCCCGACGAGTCAGGTTCTCAGGCGGGCGTCGAGGAGGACGGCCTCGGCGTGTCAGGTTGTCCGGCGGACGTCCCGAAGGACGGCCTCGGTGTGTCAGGTTGTTCGGCGGACGTCCCGAAGGACGGCCTCGGCGTGTCAGGTTGTCCGGCGGACGTCCCGAAGGACGGCCTCGGCGTGTCAGGTTGTCCGGCGGACGTCCCGAAGGACGGTCTCGGCGTGTCAGGTTGTCCGGCGGACGTCCCGAAGGACGGTCTCGGCGTGTCAGGTTCTCCGGCGGACGTCCTCGGCGTGTCAGGTTCTCCGGCGGACGTCCTAGGCGTGTCAGGTTCTCCGGCGGACGTCCTAGGCGTGTCAGGTTCTCCGGCGGACGTCCTAGGCGTGTCAGGTTCTCCGGCGGACGTCCTAGGCGTGTCAGGTTCTCCGGCGGACGTCCTAGGCGTGTCAGGTTCTCCGGCGGACGTCCCGGCGGACGACCCCTGTGAGACAGGTAATCCGGCGGGTGTCCTGTAGGACGGCCCCGGTTAGCAAAGATGTCCGGCGGCCGGTGGCGGAACAGGTCTCTCATAGACCGGCGGCGGAGCATGTCTCTCGGAGACCGGCGGCGGAGCAGCAACCTCTGAGGCCGGCGGCAGAACAGGACCCTCAGGAACCGACGCCTGGAGAGAGAGAGAACAGAACCTGGCGCCGGACTAAGAGCTAGACGAGACGCCTGGCTAAAGAGTTCAGGAGGCACCTGGCTCAAGAGTTCAGGAGGCGCCTGGCTACAGAGTTCAGGAGGCGCCTGGCTACAGAGTTCAGGAGGCGCCTGGCTACAGAGTTCAGGAGGCGCCTGGCTACAGAGTTCAGGAGGCGCCTGGCTACAGAGTTCAGGAGGAGCCTGGCTACAGAGTTCAGGAAGAGCCTGGCTACAGAGTTCAGGAAGAGCCTGGCTACAGAGTTCAGGAAGAGCCTGGCTACAGAGTTCAGGAAGAGCCTGGCTACAGAGTTCAGGAGGAGCCTGGCTACAGAGTTCAGGAGGAGTCTGGCTATAGAGTTCAGGAGGAGTCTGGCTACAGGCTTCAGGTTCAGTCGGCCCCTGGCTACTGGCTTCAGGTTCAGTCGGCCCCTGGCTACAGGCTTCAGGTTCAGACGGCCCCTGGCTACAGGCTTCAGGTTCAGACGGTCCCTGGCTACAGGCTTCAGGTTCAGACGGCCCCTGGCTACAGGCTACAGGTTCAGACGGCCCCTGGCTACAGGCTACAGGTTCAGACGGCCCCTGGCTACAGGCTACAGGTTCAGACGGCCCCTGGCTACAGGCTACAGGTTCAGACGGCCCCTGGCTACAGGCTACAGGTTCAGACGGGACCTGGCTACAGGCTACAGGTTCAGACGGGACCTGGCTACAGGCTTCAGATGCTCCCAGACCCTTTAACACCCAGAACCTCATCAGTAACCCTTCCAGAACCTCCGACAAAGACAGTTTGGTCAGCCACTTGGGAAATTGGCTGTCAAGCCAAAGATGAGGGGGTAAGAGCTTCAGAAGAGGTCCAGGGGCCTCTAAGTCTCCATGGGGCTCTGGGTGCTTGTCTTCTCGGCGAGACCCCCGACGGAGCTTGTCGTTTGGGCGAGGGCCACGACGCCGCTTGTCGTCTGGGCGAGGGCCACGGCGCCGCTTGTCGTCTGGGCGAGGGCCACGGCGCCGCTTGTCGTCTGGGCGAGGGCCACGGCGCCCAGTGTCCCGATGAGCCCCCGAGTTGCGGCCTGAAAGAGGGCTCGTCTGAACCCCCTCATCGTGGGCCTGTGGTAGACCCTCCTGGGTTCCCACGTCGCAGACTGGCGGCGGACCCTCCTGGGTTCCCACGTCGCAGACTGGCGGCGGACCCTCCTGGGTTCCCACGTCGCAGACTGGCGGCGGACCCTCCTGGGTTCCCACGTCGCAGACTGGCGGCGGACCCTCCTGGGTTCCCACGTCGCGGGCCGGCGGCGGACCCTCCTGGGTTGCAGCGTCTCGGGCCGGCTGCGGACCCCCCTGGGTTGCAGCGTCTCGGGCCGGCTGCGGACCCTCCTGGGTTGCAGCGTCTCGGGCCGGCTGCGGACCCTCCTGGGTTGCAGCGTCTCGGGCCGGCTGCGGACCCTCCGGGGTTGCAGCGTCTCGGGCCGGCTGTGGACCCTCCGGGGTTGCAGCGTCTCGGGCCGGCTGCGGAGCCTCCGGGGTTGCAGCGTCTTGGGCCGGCTGCGGAGCCTCCGGGGTTGCAGCGTCTTGGGCCGGCTGCGGACCCTCCGGGGTTGCAGCGTCTTGGGCCGGCTGCGCAGACAGTGCTGCCTTATAGCTGCCGGAGGCCGGCACTGGAGCTGAGGTAGGAGGCGGGTCCTCTGGGACAGGTGCAGGTGCCGGGGCGTCGGCTGGACCCTTGGGGACAGGATTGAGTCCACTATAGAAACCCTGGAGAGCCGCTCTATAGTGCCCCTCGACCTCCTTTAATTTTGCCTCCAGCTCCTCTGAATACTGGCAGAAAAGAGCCTCCCTAAGGTCCTTAATAATAGGGGCAAAAGCTCTTAACTGGTCCTCCAGAGCCAGATCCTCAGCATCACGGGCGCCACCAGGAGGCGCTGTGGGCTGCTCAGCTCTGGGGAGCACCGGACTCCGATCCACTGGGCAGGAAGTGGCAACGGACGGGCGCGGTACTGACTCGCCTGTCGGCCGAACAGAACGGGTGAAGGAGCGACCCACAGGTTTCCGTCCCCTCCTCCGACGGCGGGACGGCAGGACTTGCTGGAGGTTTGATCCTGTCGGTAGAGCCGGGATCGGCGGAGCCCACAGCGTTCCCTGCATCTCCTCCTCTGGAGGGAGAGAGAGAAAAAGATCCGGGCGAAGATCCCGCACCACCTCCGCTTCGACCTCCATAAACAAAGTTGGGTCTGGATAAAACCCATGGGCAGAGCCGACAGCCGTGTCGCTGGGTGAGTGATCCCTTCTATTCTGAGCAGAACCTGAATTAGTGACAAAAAGCCCTCCCAATCGTAAGCTCGGAGCAGGCAGCGGGTTACTGCTGCTGCGGCTGCTGGAGAGATGGCGTCTGGGACCGATACCAGGGGGACAGAACGCCAATCTGGAACCCTCCCAAGCCATAGCGTGTGGAGGGGAAAGAAAAAAAAAAAAAAACCTCTAAAAACTTGTTGGGCGATAGGTTTTAGTAGGGCCAGATCATTCTGTTAAGAACTAGAATCAGGCAAACCCAGTATTCAAACCAAACAAGTGAGGTTAAGGCAAAAAACAGGATTTTAATAATGAAAACAGGGACAGGCGGGCTCAATAGTCAAAAGGGCAGTCCAAAATCCGGTACACAAGAAGCAGTCCAAAATAGGCAGAGGTACAGACAGGGCAAAGCAAGCTCGGATAACCATGGGACAGAAACTAGTCGGTAAACCGGTAAATCAGTCAGACAGGGCAGGAAAAACAGATCAGGGAACAGGCTGGCTCAGAATCAAAAAGGCTCTCGGGTTATCATCAACAGGTCAATCAAGAAAAGAACGCTGGAACAAAACTCACCGTGGCTCGTTAACCATCTGGCAGAGAACTGAAGACCGAGGCAGAACTATATAGTGGAGTGAGCAGGTGAACGGGAGTGAAGACTAATTACAAGTGACAGGTGGAAACTGAACTGAACTGATTGGCTAGTGACTGGAGGTTGACAGGTGAGCAGATCTGATAGGCTGGTAACTGGTGTTTGGGGAGTGACAGATAAACAGATTGAGTGAGCTGGCAGATTGCTGGGAAGAGACAGAACTGAACTGGAAACATAAATAAAATCAAACTACAATAAAATCTAACCTATTCCATAAACCAAAACTAATACAGAACCTAAACCTAAGACTAAACACAACACACACAAGCTATAATAGAAACCAAACAAGAAAGAGCCCAAAACCAAAACTGATTTTAAAGACCGGAGAGATAACTAATACATCAAAATTAACAAACAGCTGAAACAAAACCCAAATCCTGACAAATTTAGGTGCGCACTTTAAGGGTCATTTTAAGGAACTTGTAACAGCAGGGGCTTCAGCTCAGATCCATCATTCCTCCTGTTCCCTCTAAAGGAGCCCTTTACAGTCTTTATTTATGCATTTTTGTCACCATGCAGCGCACCAATCGGGGAAAAATCCGCCCACCTCACCGCCGCAATCCGGTATCATTAAGTATAAATTATGCTGATACCAGACGTTACCAAAAAAGTGTTTTTTTCCACCGTCACTTAGCGAAAAAAGGAGGATGTAAAGTTAATCATCGCATCCCTGGATCCACTTAGGCATTTATCTTATCTATCTCGTTGCCACGCATTAGTAATGTGTGGCCACTACTTAACATCGTGTAAAAAAAAAAAAAATTCTGTCCATGACACCAGACGGGCTCCGTAGGTTGTCGCTACTGCCATGGTCCGTCAATCTGGTCATGCAGAATGTGCGCCGCTGCACGCCAGGTGGTGGGCGTGACCAAACAGGACGCAGCAGCAGGGCTGATACTTCTTAGCTTGTAACGAACAGATTACAGCACAATAGGCAGAAATGTCATGCATTTTAAACGTCCGACAAACCATCCACTAATGTTTTCGTCCAGTCCTGTCAACGAAAACTCACACCCACAACTCGTCATGTTTTCGTCATCAACGATCCATGTTTAGCTCGTCAGTTTTCGTTATCGTTATGAAAAAAAGGGGCGTCAACGAAATAATTTCGTCATCGTCATCGTTGACGAAAACAACACTGTATAGAAAAAAGGAAAGTCAATAAAATAGTCATTTTGGTCGATATCAATAATTATCAAAAAATTGGAGGCGGATCATTCCTGGGTCTGCGTTTGTGATTGGTTGTTAGGAAGTAAAGCATTTACTTGATAGGCTAGAATGCAAAAGGAAGGAAAACTGTTCTTCTAATTAACTTTTTTTTTACCCTTTTATTTCTATATCGCACCACAACATCTATCAATTGATATATATTATTGAATTATCGTCTGGCCCTAGGACTCATCATTATGGCCAAACATAAAATGTACATTTAATACAGACCAGTTGCACTTACATGTCCAGCAATGCTTTGTCAGCAACATTCCATTAATATTATAGTAAATCTTCACTTTAGGAGAAAGGAGTGTTTGATTGTAGCATACTTTAATATGTTTACTTTTGTTGCTTGTTAAAATTTGATTATTTAGTCACAATCTAATTGTACAGTCATTTGCAAAAAAAAAGTCCTTTCTGCTTTCCAATATAGCTCAAGTTCGGTCAGGTTACATGTAGAGTGTTTGTGAAGATTGCTTTTCGTATATATTACTGCACATTTCAAATCAATTTAGGTCTGGACCTTGACTTGATCATCCTACCAGAATAGCTTGCTTTGATCTGATCTATTTTGTTGTAGCTCTTGGTTTAAGGTTTTTGTTATTAACCTGCAAGAAGGTGTTCCTCCTTGCTACTCCCCCATGAAGGTTAGATTTGTAGTGCGCAAAACTAATAGTTTTCCTATCCACAGATTTTTAACGCGGTAACACCTGATCTGTGGATTTCTGCAGCTCCTGCCGGGGTTATTCTGGGTCTTGAAGCTGCCTCTATGATCGATGCTCTCCTTACCCTGCCGGTCAGTTTAGGCAGAAAGCCATGTTAAAGTAGATACTGAGCGATATTGGTTTATACATTTATCAGTGCTAGATTAAAAGCTTGTTTTAAAAACTAGCTCTGCTTTAAACATCTCCACAACTGCATGACATACCTGTTTTTGTACAAATAAGGTAACTTTTCAAGGCAACATGTTGCACTGGATTTTATTTAATGGTATGAGAGTAAAATACACATGCAGGGAGACTTGTCAGATCTTTGTGAAGAAATATTCAGAAAACGTCTTTACTCTTTATATTAAGAAAATCTCTTTACTTCCACTTCAGTTATGTGCTACTTTCTGTCGATCTATTTCATAAAATCCTATTAAAATATATACACAAGTGTCAACTTCACAGGACCAGATATTGCTAAATATTTGCTAAATATTCAGAAGGATAAATGTGCAAAGATGTGTCTATAATGTAATCTCTCCTTAATAGTAACCTTGTCTTGTTAACATAAAATAAGTTTTTAAATGGCAGATACTAGTTTGCGTTATTGAGGACAATATAAGAATATTTCTATTTTTTTTTTGGTAGTAGCTATTGTATACTACTTTTCTTTAACTGGAAATTAAATATGTCTGAATGCCTCAACCTAAACTAAGTGAAGCAAAAGCCACAAAGTATCTGTAGAGTGTTATGGTTTAGAGAGAAGAGACATCACCTGTAGAGATCCTTTTTACCTTTTAAATAATTCTACTTTTATGACTGCATGTGTTATTCTGTCATTAAATCAAGCTGTCATCTACAGAAATCCTACATCAAACAGGATTTACAGAAATTTTTTGTTTTTGGATAAATATGAGTTAGGATTTTAAGCTACTGGTTGACTTTGTGCAAAGCATTTGATAAAGCAAATTACTACCAATACTTTTTAGAAAATGGAAAGGTGATAAATCGTTCCAACTGTATATTCAGAGTGGTATGATGGCATGGCTCTGTGGTGCCTTGCAGGCTTGGGTCAATTCAACCAGTTCTAAAAAAAAAAAAAAGATAACTAGATTGTAATTGAATATATTTTATGTTTTCAGACGGAAAAGTCACAGCATCATTCAGTAGATTTAAGACGGCATCAACAAGCACATTCAGAAAGGACATCATGCTAAAATACCCAAGGGGGAAACCAGTTAATCAGTCACTAAACTCATTTGTCAATATTTAATATGCTGATAGCAGATGGACAGAATGAGTTCTTAAATCAGTTTAATTTGCAGCTTGGCTTCCTAAATCTCACTGCTGATTGCAAAACATCAAACTCTGAAACAAAAAATGACTTTGCACATCTGTCTCCTGTAACGGGTGCAAAGGAGCATGATGGATCTAGGAGAGAACAAAACACCCGTGGTCTCATTTATAAAACTTGCATACATACAAAATGGGGCCTGAGACTTGTGTACGTCACTTTCCACACAAAAGGAGGGATCTATACAAAAAAAAATTGATGGGAAACTGTGCGGTCCTCAAGGCAACTCTGACCCATCCATGCGCTAATTTTGGAGACAGGGAAATTGGCGACACAAAGGTAAAGTAGTTAATTGCAGCCAGACATCATAATGATTCCTCCCAGACGTTCAATTTCACTCCATATCAGACTTTAATCATAGATCGATTTTATCGTAAGGATTTAAAACCACAGTGTTATTCATGTAAGCGCTTGTGATACGTAACTATACATAAGGACCTTTCAAATGAATGAAAAATGCCCATAAGGCATCTTAAAAACATAGCTCACCACCGTCAGCGTGTGAATGTGTGTGTGTGAATGGGTGAATGACTAAACTGTAGTGTGAAGCGCTTTGGAGGTCGTCAAGACTAGTTAAAGTGCTATTACAAGCCATTTACCATTTAACTTCATGTTGGTATAAATACAGCTGTTCTATGGAGGCCTAAGAAATGTGTTAGAGAAAGATTTTGAACAAACTAAATCAGAATCAGAAGAATCAAAAAAATCCAATAGAATATCAATATCGAGAATTGAAAATGTACCTTTGCACACTCACTATTCCATCCTAGTCAGCTTTAGCTATTATGAAAATAAAAATGTCCAAAAATGTTAGTTTCTATACAGCTGGTGGAGGCTCACCCCAAAATCCTCCAATTATTAGTTACTTTGAGTTCTGCTACATGGCAACCCAATAAAATAGACCAAACTATGTGGCTGTAATGTGACAAAAAGGAAAAAAAAGAAAAGAACAAAAAGTTGGTAATAATTTGCAATGCACTGTGGCTGTGACTCCAGCATATAAACGAGCCGACCACAGAGGTGATCCACGTCTATAAAACAGACACTGAACAGAACAATTACAATTCCTGCTTTTATGTAAACAGGGATACATGGGAATGAATGTGCCTTGGAAGACATATGATGAGAAGGAGGGAGCAGGGAGGAGGAAGGAAAAAGGGGCCGATAAAGGATCCTGCTGATTGCAAAAATAAAGATAAGAAAGGAGGAAGACTGAGCTGGGATAAGGAAAGAGTGCAGACGTGATGAGAAGAAGGGGAACGTAAAAAAGGAGGGAGAGCTAGGCAGCCAAGACGAATTCCTTCACTGCTGATGAGAATGCTAATCTTCTTACCTCCCTCCCTCCCTGCTTCCTTTTTCATCCCACTCCTCTCCTCTTCAGTCTGTCAGATGGTGATGTGTTCATCTCTAGTCATGTCCAGCGCAGCATGGACGCGTGAGTCTCTCTCTCTCTCTCTCTCTCTCTCTCTCTCTCTCTCTCTCTCTCTCTCTCGCTCTCTCTCTATCGCTCTCTCTCGGGCCTAGCCTGGATTAGTGGCTCTGTGAGTTGGATGTGGGTGTGTGTATGCATTTATAAGAGAGGATTGTGGGTTTTAGGCATACCAGTGTGCATTGTTTCTGTGCTCACGTGTGGTTGCAGCGCTCATCGGTTAGATTTGCCGGTGGAATTGAGGACACCTACACACCTTGTCCTACACATCTGCTCTCATACAAGCTAGTGCGCACACACTAAACCATTGGAGTGTGAAGAAAGCATGACTGCCTGGTGATTTGATAGAAGGCTCTGCATTAGAGCTTCCTAAATGAATGTGTCCCCTAGTGTTGTGTGTACTGCCTTGTTAAGGCCCCTAATTTGGTTAGCGCACTAATAAAGCTGGGAAGCTGGGATGCACGAAGCTCCAGCTTTGCCGTTTAACCATTAGTGCATCAAGATTCCTGCAGAGGTTTTTTTCCACTAATGTTTAAAAAAGCTCCTGTTCTCTAAGGAGGAGAAGGGAGCAGTTGCTTCTCTGTAGGATACAGGTCCCGTCTTTCTTTAAGGGACTTTAAACAAAGACATTTAGGTATATCTAGTGGTGTGTTAAATGAATTAATGTGACAGAGTAAACATGCCTTCCATGTATTAGCTACGGCTAATAGCTACGGTCATCGTGTGAAATGGTTTTTGGCACTGTCGCCATGTCTGCTTGTTTTTTTCCAAAGTCGCTTGTAAATTCCGTGAGTTGCGGGGTTTTTTTTTTGGCTCGTTTCTGAACATGCAGTCGCTTATTTGTGCTCTAAAAAAGCGTCTATAAACACAAGTAAAAGACCTGGTCTTGCTGCTGCACTACAGACTGTGAACGGGCTGATATCCCTCCGCCCCTCCCCGTACACACATACTAGAGGGAAAGGGAGACGAACAACCGAGCCACCTCTGCCTGCAGGGAGGACAGAGTAGCTGCTGGACCACAAAGCCCGTTTCTAACATAATACAAAAAATAAACTTCACTGTTACATTGATTAAAATTACCTGCTGTCCAGCAGAAAGCCTGCAACCTCCTATCCGTTTTCAATCCGTGCTCCCTCATGAATTATCTCCGCCTGGTAATGATAGCCAATAAAGCCTCTCATTTCTCCCGGTTATTACCTTTTTTTTTTCTTGGTTAATTTCTCTTCCATCTCGCTGGGCAAACAGAATGGATAGTCCTTCATTTCAACTGAAAACAGAAAATAGAATGATCTATGGTTGTCTTTGCTTGTTTTCCACCGACAGCACGTCTTCATATAGAAGACAGATAGGGAAAACGCATATGGCTGACAGTTTGGCCCCTTTTGACTACTGAAATCAGAACTAGCAACACAACATGGCGCCTCCCAGTGGGTGCACTATGTATTTATAAACTACTAGTTCTAAGTTATGAGAACGCTTTCATTTTTGATGTGGTGTTATTACACTTGGCCAGAATATGTATTTATAAAAGCAATACTTTATGTTTGCTAATTAAAAGTTACATTTGTTACACACTCTCCCTTTAAAGGTATAGTGGATGATTTTTCCAGAAATGTAGGTAAGAAATGCCCAACCCTATTTAATAACTGCAGATGCGCAAGACCATCCTACCTGCTCTTCCGCTCCTCAGGGGGATCGCGTGAAAGAATCTCTCAAATACACTCTGGTCTTATTTATTTCTTGTTAGGCCTTCCTCTTCTTCTCATAAACTTGTCAGACAGTTTGCTTCTTGCAACTCTCAGCCGTTTTCAAAGCATACAGTGAGAGCAGCGGACTACAATGACTGGGTAAAACCAAAGCTCAGCGGATACATGAATACTAGAAGTGTCCATGAGCAGCAAGAGGAAACTAGCAAGAAACATGCATGATCATTGGCTTTACGTGAGCATGTCACTATGATTGGCATGTGGGACAACCATTAGATAAAATTATCCCCCTTGAACTCAAAGCTGAAAAAAAATGTTCACTATATCTTTAAAGTATGATGGTCCATCCATTCATCCATCCATATCTACCTGTCTGTATATCCATTTCTTTCTCCTTCCATCTGTCCATCCACCTGCAGGGTTTCCCCCACCGTATTATAAGCCTAGCGGCCATGCTTAACTTGCTTCCCCACCAGGCTGAGCGTCGTTTGTTTATTTTAAATGCCTCGAAAGTGTTCAGTAAAGCTCCTTGCTGGGGAGAAAACCTCCTGGCAAGCATAAGCTAACGCTAGCAGTTTTTAGCTTGACGGACACTATGGTACCCAGTCATCGGGCTGAGCTCCTCCTTGTATGTCCTCCTGTATGTCCATCCGTGCATCTATCCGTTCTTCCGTCCATCCATTCATTGTTACCTTCATCCCTACATCCATCCGTCATTCAAACTGTCCTTGTATCCTGTATTGTGCCAGCCAGCCAGCATGCAAGGTCCATATTTAAAAGCCCGACCATTACACAAATATCAACTATGAATTCCTGGTGAATTTCAAGATGTATGCTTAGTGAGAAATCAGAAAATTTGAATCTGGAAAACTGTGCAATTTTTTTAATTTAAAATCCCTACACAGTCTAACGTAACTGACAAATATCTACTAGTTCCTGTTTTCTGCTCCTCTACCTGCTCCATTCTTCTTGCTTTAATCCTTCTTGCTTTATTCCCCTCCTACTCTCCTCCTTCGTTCGCCATGGGCCTCTCGCCGTCTCCCCCCTCTGTCCTCCCTAGCTGAAATAATGAGAATGTACCAGGGAACAGTGTGGTGATGGACCGATCGATGATCTTTGCTCCAGCAGGCAGAGATGGGAGAGAAAGAGGGAGGGCTGGAGAAATGGTAGAGGGGGAAAGATGAGGACAAAAACCTGCAGATAGTCAGAGAGCAGAGAAAAACGGAGTAGCATGGTTCTGCTTTCTGGAATTTTTAGATGCATCACAAGTTTTAGGGAAAGATATTATCCAAAGGCAGCCTGCTACATTAATTGGATTCCGTTCTTCAAGAAAAGCTCTAAGAAGCGATTTACTTTATACCTCGAAGGGCTTGAAGCATTTTGACTTTGATTAAATTCATTGTCATTGTTTTCATTTGAAATCTATCTGAAAAAATACCCAAGGACAAGCATGTTGTCCTTTTTGAGAAGCTTTAAATGTTCCAGTTTAACCAGTTTCCACTGTACTCCTTACTTTTTGCACCCAGGGACATATTATATTTGAAGATAAAATTCATGACAATACATTCCAATGATGTTCAACCAGCCTCAGCAGTCAACACTAATTAGTCTTAAACGTTCTCAGGCTCAGAAGATTTGATCCATACTGAATGATCTTGTGTGTAAATCCTCTCCAGCAAAGCCAAAAACAAATTTAATCACGTTAAACAAATCTAGAGAAAACTTTATCGATAAACGCAAATATCCTGCAGCGTTATTAGCCTCCACCTACCACTCACCTTTATTCTCTGAAAGACCAATGGAAGGCCATTGGAGGTTTGTCAAAAAGTAAATAAATCACTACTAAACCAAGAGGAATAAAATCAATCTCTCCACTGCTAAGAACGTTCAACTTTCTGTCTCTTTCATAACCAATACCATCTCTATGGTCAAGCACAAATGTGGTAGCAAAAGCCTTTCAGAATGTTTTTATGAGAATGGGAGGAAAAATACTGAGTAAAAGCTGGTTCACACAGCAGGATTTTAAAACAGTCAGACGATTTTCAAAGCCTGAGAGACACCACACGTAACGATAAAAAAATCTTACAAAAAACAGGTTTGGTAGTACAGTGTGTGGTGTCCGGTGAGAGGACAAGCTAAACCACACACAAACATATTTCACTTGAGATCTTTCAGATGTCAGAAGGGAAATCTTGCGAATCCTCTCAAGATCAAACATGAGTTCAGAATAACGATGGGAGAGAATAATGGCGACAGTTTGTAGACTGATTTTAGCAGAGAAAGAGACATAACAAAAAGAAAGGCCCATCCATCCATCCATCCATCCATTGTCTTCCGCTTATCCGGGGTCGGGTCGCGGGGTTAGCAGCTTCAGTAGGGAGGCCCAGACTTCCCTCTCCCCAGCCACTTGGGCCAGCTCCTCCGGGGGAATCCCAAGGCGTTCCCGGGGAAACAGTCCCTCCAGCGTGTCCTGGGTCTCCGTCTGGGCCTCCTCCCGGTGGGACGTGCCCGGAACACCTCACCAGGGAGGCGTCCAGGAGGCATCCTAACCAGATGCCCGAGCCACCTCAACTGGCTCCTCTCGACGTGGAGGAGCAGCGGCTCTACTCTGAGTCGTCCCCGGATGACTGAGCTCCTCACCCTATCTCTAAGGGAGAGCCCAGACACACTACAGAGAAAACTCATTTCAGCCGCTTGTATTCGGGATCTCGTTCTTTCGGTCACGACCCAAAGCTTGTGACCATAGATGAGGGTAGGAACGTAGATCGACTGGTAAATCGAGAGCTGTTGGTTAAAAAAGCGGAGACAATGCGGGGGGGGGGGGGGGCTCTTCACTTGCTGCACTATGATATGGAGGCGAGTTCGGGAGGGGCGAACGGCGTACTCTCGGTGAAACCCTCACCACGCTTTCTGATTGGCTACACGTCACATTTGACAGGCTCCAAGCTCGTTAGTCCTCGGGTGACACCACACACGGTAGGATATCGGGGCAAGACAATCTAACATGTTGAATATCCCTGATTCAAGGTTGGAGCGGTCCCGACGTTCTACCAAGTGGACCCAATCGCTCTTAACACACCACACACGGCAGGATATTCTCTTAATATTATCTCAAGAGACACGGCGCCTCTTTTACAAGGGGGAGATCGAGGCGGAAATTGGGCTAAAAATCATGCCTTGTGAACCAGCCTTAAGAGGCTTTTCCAGGATCACCTTGGGGAAAAAAAGCTATATCACCAAGAACCCCCCCCCCCCCCCAAAAAAAGAAAAAAAAAGAAAAAAGAAAAGCTGGATGTACTCGAGTATCCAATCCAAGTGTTGTGCTTTCAGTGTGCCAATGCTACTAAAGTTGCATCATTCAAATATTATGCTAATAGAATAAATCAAGTACAAAACGGAAGAGGATTCCCCATCAAGCTTATGGAACTCTGGGAGCTTTATAAATACACTGAGTGAATGACATGTATGATAAAAAAGCCACAATAAAAACAAAATGGATAGATTGCTTTAAATTAGAGCAGATTTATAAAATGAAGATAAAAAAGTATTAAAAAAAACATATTTTGTAACATAAGCAAATGTCAACAACACTGAGGTATTTGTGCACAAAAACAATTTATTTGTTTTTTTGAAAAATCAACATAAAACTTTACTTGATACTTGACCATTTTTCCTGACAAACATATGGTCTTGTTTGCAGGTGTAGCTTTTTATAGAAATAAAATGACAATAATTATGTGAATGCTATTCCTGTTTAGAGTAAATTAAAGTAAGATGATCAAAAATCTTCTACCCAGTGGGGGCGTAAAGTTTCTATGGTGCTTGATTAAAATCATTACACTTTTTACAGGTAATTTTCAAAAGACCAAGTTGATAAATAAGCATGTGCTGATATGAGATCTCACAATATGAATGCTGTGGGTAAAGATATTGCAGTTATTATGCTATACAGTAATGCTATGAGTCCAACAACATGATATTTGCTGGTTAATTGTTTAACATGTCTGCTCTTGTAGCTAGCCTGAGATCAGCTGTTTTATGGAGGTTGATGTTTTTGATGTTTATAGCTTTACAGACTCTAAAAACCTAAAATCCATCATTTTAGGAAATGAGAATATTACATAAGACCAATAAAAAAGGATTTTTAATTTTAAAGATGTTTTATTGTACATCACTCTTAGCTTCACACTGTACTTTCAAAAAGTTTTGCTGCTTTTTTAAGCCTTCCAAAGTCAACTATAGGCATATATATATGATTAGACATCACCTTTAGACCTACAGAGTATTTCTTTGTCATGAAATATTAGTTGTTTTCTGGTGCCGTTTTTCCAACCAGGAAGAAAGACGCCTGCCTTTACTGCAACGCGGCCTCTCCCCATGTGGGTGACACCCATTTCATGACATCGCCCTAGAGGTGTTGCAGCATGGTATCAAAAAAGAGCAGTTGCTGTCGCAGGGCAGATTTGGTGCTTAAAGAGCCACTTTGTCTCAACATTAAGCAGAAATGACCGCACTCCAATTTGGATTCAATTCAATTCAATTCAATTTTATTTATACAGCGCCAATTCATGAAACATGTCATCTCAAGGCACTTTACAAAGTCAAATTCAATCATATTATACAGATTGGTCAGAAATTTCCTATATAAGGGAACCAGTTGATTGCTTCAAAGTCCCGACAAGCAGCATTCACTCCTGGAGAAGCGTAAAGCCACAGGGAGAGTCATCTGCATTGTCCATGGCTTTGCAGCAATCCCTCATACTGAGCAAGCATGACGCGACAGCGGAAGGAAAAACTCCCCTTTGACAGGAAGGAAAACCTCCAGCAGAACCGGGCTCAGTATGAACGGTCATCTGCCTCGACCGACTGGGGGTTACAGAAGACAGAGCAGAGACACAACAAGACAGACAAAAAAGCACAGAAGCACACATTGATCCAGTAATCTGTTCTACATTAGATGGTAATAGTGGGTGATCTGTCAGACCAGGTGTACCTACTATGAAGAAAAAAGATAGAGCAAAAAGTTAAAAGCTGAAATGACAACAGTCATTTCAATGCAATGCAATGCAAAACTGGAGAACAGTAGACTGGAGAACAGTAGAAATCAGTATAGTGAGAAAAATAGGCCCTGATGTCCTCCAGCAGCCTAGGCCTATCACAGCACAACTATAGAGGTAGCTCAGGGTAACATGAGCCACTCAAACTATAAGCTTTGTCAAAAAGGAAAGTTTTAAGATTAGTCTTAAAAGTAGACAGGGTGTCTGCCTCACGGACCAAAACTGGGAGTTGGTTCCACAGGAGAGGAGCCTGATAGCTAAAGGATCTGCCTCCCATTCTACTTTTAGAGACTCTAGGAACCACCAGCAGACCTGCAGTCTGAGAGCGAAGTGCTCTGTTAGGAACATACGGGGTAATCAGAGCTCTGATATATGATGGAGCTTGATTATTAAGGGCTTTATACGTTAGAAGAAGAATTTTAAATTCTATTCTTGATTTAACAGGAAGCCAATGAAGGGAAGCTAAAATTGGAGATATATGACCCCTCTTGTTGATTTTCATCAGAACTCTTGCTGCAGCATTTTGGATCAACTGAATACTTTGAACTTCATTTTGTGGACTTCCTGATAGCAAAGAATTACAATAGTCCAGCCTTGAAGTAACAAATGCATGGACTAGTTTTTCAGCATCACTCCTGGACAGAATGTTTCTAATTTTGGCGATATTCCGGAGGTGAAAAAAGGAAACTCTGGAAACCTGTTTAATATGGGATTTAAATGACATGTCTTGGTCGAAAATAACACCAAGATTTTTTACTTTATTACCAGAGGCCAAGTTAATGCCATCCAGATTAAGTGATTTATTAAGAAGTTTATTTTTTGAGGACTCTGGTCCAAAGATTACAACTTCTGTCTTGTCAGAATTTAAATGCAGGAAATTTAAAGTCATCCAGCTTTTGATGTCATGTGAATACTCTTAAATTACAGCTGAGAATCTGCACTTTAAGCCCATATTGATTATATAATTGTATCCTGAATATGTTTTCATTAACAGCTAAAATAACAAAACTAGTGTCACTGTCCAAATATTTCTGGGCCTAACTGTATTTTAACCTTGTATAAAGCCCATGGAGAAAGCTCCTTCATGGGATTATTATTCTAATTGAATGCACTGTTCTTACTGAACCTGTCATGGGTATTTAAAACAAACTCCCATGTATGCACTGACAAGTTAATAAAGGTCTTCCGGTGTGCTGCAGGTCTCCAGCACTGCCACCCTGGAAGGCAAAGGTCAGCTGAAGTTCACCTCTGGCAAATGGAGCCCCCACCACAACTGCAGCCAGCTCGCCACGGCAAATGACACGTCCATTCGAGGCTGGGATCTTCGCACTATGAGGTGAGCTCCATTACCAGAGGCTGTTAGGAACATCTGAAATTCCAATAAAGCCATATACAGGTGGTTCTGTTACTTTATTTAAAATATTTCAGTTAATTACTGTTTTAAGAAAAAAAAGCAGGTTTCTACATTTTATTTTGGAAATGTGTCTCATATTCTTTCTTTAAATCAACTCTCTAGAAAGTTTATGCAATGTGCTTCATTTACCCATTGAAACGTCAGAGTTTGGTTTAGTGGCCCCGATGGTGAAAATCTCAGAGCATAACATTTTTAATTCCTTGCCACTCAGTGTTAAGACTTGTTTTCTGGCATAGGAACTGTCTCCTTGCACCTGACTTAAAGCCATTTGGATGTTTGAGCACAGTACTTTTAAATCTGACAGAAATGAGTCATGTAAGTGTCATGTAAGTTAAACTCTCAGAGCTTAATGGTTTCAGTGGGTATTTACATGGCTTTACAAGATGTTTCAGCGCTGTACACAGAAATATGTGTTTAATTATACTCATCATCCTGAGTATGTCTTAGAACAACTTTCTCTGTAATTCTTCAGGATCTCTTAAGCTAACAAAAGTTTTTAATTCTACCTTTATAGGCTTTGTTTGATATTTTTCTCAGTTTGAGCAACCATTCATTGACAACTCAAGAACTATAATAATTTTGCTATGAATCTGTTCAAATTTAATCGTGTTTTTATTGTCATGCCACTAATTTTCTAAATACAGGATGAAATTGTGTTTCAGTTTGCCCAAGGAACAATAGCAAACAATACAATATCTGCTAAAATTACAATGTCTACCCAACTTAAAAAAAACATAAAATTGTAAAAAGAATACTTATCAGACTTGGATAAATCTATTATTTAGCTAAAATAATACATAAAACTAGAACATTTCAGAAGAAATTTAATAAGGCACCCGCCATCTGTATGTGCTCAAAAGGAAAATGTAAGCTCTTCAGAAAGAATGCTGCTCATTTCAAATATGTTTGCTCCCTTAAAAATCATCCTTGGTTGTAGGCTTTTATTGCTTGGGAATTTTAAATCAAATGCTTTTAGAGGTTCTTGTTAAGCAGAGGTTTGATACAAGTGTTAAAAGATTTGTGTGCAGTTTGGCACCAGATTCAATGTGTTTAAGGGTGACACTTGACAAAAAGGTGTGCTCAACATAATATTTAAATATGTTCACGTGACACCTACACCTTCTGGAAGTTGTAGCAACCAAATAATTAGCAAACAACAAGCTCATGTTTCCATTTTCAATGTTTGCAGTATTTATCTGCATGGCAGGTTCTCCCTTGCATTGCTAGGAATTGTGGAGCCCTAAAATGAAGCCCATTAGAAGCACTGTTCCAAAGTTGGCAACATTTTTAAAAGAAGCCTTTTTCCATCAATGTGCACTTGTGAAATAATCTCCTAGTTGAATTAAATGCTTGCAGTGCTTTTTCTGTTTTGTTACATTTGTTGTTTATTTAGATTTTTAATGTTGCTTTCCATGTACGTTTTCATATATAATGAATGCATTTTTTTGCAATGCAGTACTGTCGACCAGAGGTCAACAGCTCTGGTTATTTTGTGTTTAGCCTCAAAAAGGCACTTCTGACATTGACTCTGGTTTGGAAGTGTCCTGACACAGAGTATTCCACATTTTAAGTCCATACCTGGTACATGTATGTACGTAGGTGCTCTTGATCCACCAACTCTGTCTTAAGTCTTGTCCTTGGGAAGCTTTCCCCAATTTATTGAACAGATTCTTCTTGACAATCCTCACAAAAAGTAGTTCTTGCTGTTGCTGGTGCACTGTTTAAGACTAAATGTTTTCCTTTTACTCAACTTTCTTTAACATGTTTGTATGTTTGTAACGTTTGCACGTTAAACCTTGTATTAGTCACCATTGCATTTATACAAATAAACAGATATAAATAAAATATATATATAAAAAAAAATTGGGGTCCCCCAGTGGGTTTGGAACCTCCAAACTTTTGAGTGGCAGCCCAACACCTAACCCACTATACCAAAGACCAGTGCCATGCACAGCTGCGCATTATGGAGAGGTCAACTGTGTTGAAGACGTGGTTTTTGGTTAATTTGCTTTGCAAATGCAATGGCGGGTGCCTAATAATAATAATATTAAAGAAACCCCTTGTTGGGTGCATAGTAGAAGGCTCCTACTCGGGCGCCTAACTATTAGAATAAAGGCAACAATGTTGACAAAAATAGTACTTTTAAAGAAATTCTTAATTTCTGCTTGTTATAAAGTTTAGCATTATTCTTTGTCTTGGGGAAAACATTCTCCATCTCGCTTTCAAAATCTGTTGCCGTTATTATAACTTTTAGTGTCTCTGTCACCGCCCACGTCACAATTATTGACACTGCTGGTAAAGACGTAAAAAGCTTAGAAATAAATAACCAAAATTAATTGCAGCAACATAATCTCATATTAAGAAATTTTGAAAAATATAACTTTTAATTTGAGTACAATTAGAAATTTCACATCCAGAGATAATTGTTTGGAACTTTATATGACCCTTCCATGACAAATCTTCCAGGAATAAAAAGACGAAAGAACATATGCCTACTCATTTATGGCAAACCATTATACTCACAATTATTTGTCCTCTACTGAAAGCATGATAATTTAAAGCCATTACTCACTGAATTTGGAAGATAAATATATCTGTGGCAATTTACAAACAGTGCATACCCTTGAACAGGTCCTGCCTTTGCTGTTTTTATGCCTTGTTCTTGCAGCAACAAAGAGAGTTCTTAAAGATCTCTGATTTGACCAAATTTTTACATTTTGTTCAGACATTCCGTTTTAGCTTTGTTGACCCCTGCCATCTAGTTCATTGTTTTTCTAAGTGTAAAATTTAACTGGCATGATGTAAATATATTATTATTATTATTATTATTATTATCAGTGTGCGATTTCCAAAAAAAAAACAGAGGGGGGGATCATTTCAAAAGTTTTATTAATGAATAAAAAGTTTTATTAATAATGGTTAGCTAGCAGGTGCTCTTTCAGGTAGCTAGCTAGATCCAGTAGGTTAGACTATTGTTTTTAAACTTGCGCCATCTACTGTCGGGACTCGGGAGTGGGTATTAATTTACTTTAACCGCTTTAAGCAGAAAACATAATAATACTCTTTAAAAACAAACAAAAAATTAAATTCACAAATGTGAAGGACACAAGACATGTATTAATATAAATTTTGAAAAATCCATTACTTATTCAGATCAAAGGGGGGAGGAATGTATCCCCCCCAGGGATAAAACATGAATGACCAGAGGGGGCGACATCACAAACAGAGGGGGGGTAAATCCCCCCCATTCCCCCCAGCAAATTGCACCCAGATTATTATTATTATTTTATTATCATATTATTTAAGACATTCACAGCTGCTAAACATATTTGTTCAGATGAGATTTGGAAAATGTACCATGACTTTAAACTACACTGACTGAATGCAGAATCATTTATGTCTACATCAAAAGGCTTTTAGAATTATGACATTTTATGAATTTTCTTTTTAAAACAGAGATATGTGTACATATTTATACAGCTGTGGTGTTATAAGACTGTAACATTTGTTAACTTTTGAGAGAACCAAACTGTTTTAAAGAAAATTTCCTGAATGAAAAAAGTAGCATAACAGATGTTTCTAATATTCTTTAAATATTTCTTTAGGTGCAAACATTTCAATCGTGCCCTTGAATGTTGTTTTGAGAACTTGGAGTTATTGTTAAGGGGAAAAAGACTTAGATATTCTTAGCATCACTGTAGTGTTTCAAATGAGGTCAAAGGAAATACAAAAGTTAAAAGACTGCCTTTTTGTCTTGATGCTCATCTTTACTAGGACTCCCTGCCTGAAGAAATATTGTATACTTGCCTCTTAAAGGCATAGTGGGCAAATTTTCTGGAAATGTAGGTAAGAAAAGCCCAAGTCACTTTCTGAATAACTGTGCATGTGCATGACCATCCTAGCTGCTTTTCCGTTCCTTAGCGGGATCGCATGAAAGAATACAGTCTACCGTATTTTTCGGACTATAACGCGCAAAAGGTGCATAAGGTATAGACAGTGGGTCCACATATATAAACAGTGTATCAAAGAAAAAATAAAATTAAAAATTTAAATACAAAGGAAATAAAGCAGAGATTTGAGATGACTATGTACATTCAGGGTGGCTTACATACAATACAAATACAAATAGAAATTGTGCATTAAGGTGGTACCAGGTAAGGAACAACAGTGAGGTAGTGAGATAACTATACACAGGGTTCCCACGGGTCCTTGAAATTCTTGAAAGTTTGTGAATCTGAAAAAATAAATTCAAGGCCCTTGAAAGTTCTTGAAAACAGCCAAAAAAACACCTTGTCCTTGAAAGTCCTTGAATTTTTTTGTGGGGTTGAAAGTTCACACGGATGACGACTCGTGTCATTATTTTACTACCACACGATCTTTTAAAATTATGTTTATTCCGCAGACTTTTAATTTGCAAAAGTACGTTCGCTCTTCTTCGTTAGTTGGTAGGCTACGGTTTAAGCCTAGGTGCGTCCAATAGGTTACATTCACGCAGTGTTGCCAACTCAGCGACTTTGTCGCTATATTTAGCGACTTTTCAGACCCCTCCAGCGACGCTTTTTCAAAAAAGCGACTAGCGACAAATCTAGCGACTTTTGGAGACTCTTACGTGAAAGCACGTATCGTTCATACTCTTGTCCTCCAGCGGCAGGTACTGCCGTGGGGCGCCTCCCCCGTCCCAACCCCGTTCTCCCGCTACCGCAGGAGTCCCTCTCAGCGCTGCAGTCAGAGCCACAGCATGTTTACCCTCAGCGTCCAGACTGCAAATAAAGCGCACATGCGCCAGGATTGACGGCGCAGGTTGATCATAAATAACTGAATTTGAAATATTTTATCTTAAATAAATAACGACATTTGATTCACACAGCCACATGTTCATGTTTTACCGTGATTTGTAGGCTCTTTAGTGGACCACAAGAGAAAAAAGAAAATGTTAAAAAAAAGTTGAAAAGAAAAAATTTGTAACTCCGCCATAGTGTCTCTTTATGGTTCATTTTGCCGGTCTCAAACCCGGGTAAAGGAGGAGGGTTAGTAAAATGCACTGAAATTGTGCCTGAGAATGATTTAAATATATCTCTGAGCAGCTTTCTGGCAACCGTGGCACTTTAAACAGAAGTCAAAAACTATCTTAATCAAAGATGAAAGTAAGTGAAACAAATTGATATAATTCTGAACATCTCAATGCTGCACTTTTTTCCATAAAATTCCATGAAACGGTAAGCTAATGTACATCTTATATGTAATGTAGTATGGCATAGCCATGTACTGTGGATATAAATGTAGGCTATGAATATGATCAATATCAATGTAGGCTATAAATTAAGTCCACTTTCTTGCATTGCTTCTGACCCAACAACTTCTATGCCGTTTAGTCTTTTATTGAATTTGCATTGTATTAAAATATGATAACCTATTCAGCGGTCACAGTAGGTAAATGCCGCCACGTGTGGTCCTTGAATTTGAGGAAATTTGTCATGGAAAGTCATTGAAAGGTCCTTGAATTTTATGTTCACCAAGGTGTGGGAACCCTGTATACAGCTGAAGTCGCTTATTTAACAGGACTATTGTACAGGGTATTAGATCGTAATTGCACTCTAGTTATTGAACGGTTATTACAGTTATAGTGCAGCAATGTATAGTCTGATAGCAGCAGGGATAAATGACCTGCGGTAGCGTTCCTTTTTACAGACAGGGTGTCTAAGTCTGTCACTAAAGGAGCTGCTCAGCTCCACCACAGTCTGGTGCAGGGGGTGAAAGGTGTTGTCCATGATGGATGTAACCTTGGACAACACCCTCCTCTCGGCTACTTCCTCCACAGAGTCCAGAGTGCAGCCCAGGACAGAAGTGGCCTTCCTCACCAGCTTATTCAGCCTGTCTTTTCTTTCTGTCCCTCTCTGCGCTGCCAGGGGCGCTGCGCTGCTACGATGCTATTATGAACACATTGCAGTTCTTTTTAGTTGGATTTTATTTATTACGTCATCCCAAAATGTACTGTACCGTATTTTTCAGACTATAAGGCACACTTAAAATTCTTACATTTTCCAAAAAATTTATGGTGCGCCTTATAATCCGGTGCGCATTATACATGATTACTGTACTTGTGCTTACTAATTGATTTTATGTGGTAAAATGCACTCAAAAAGCTGTTAAAATGTGTAAGTACGACTTTTGTTAGCAACAAAGCTGCCACGCTCAATGGATATTCGGAGCATTACGGTACACTGTGTCACTACCTGATCAGCTCCTGAGCTGTCTACAAGACTGCCTGACTGTAATGTCGAAAGTAGAAGTGCATTCATGTAAGGCAGCCCTTAACCGGAGTACACACTAGCAACAATAAACCAAGTAAGTTAATTCAGTATAAAAGTTACGTTTATTTTGGCACCTTATGGTACGAAACATACAGTAAGTATTTTCAATAAAGATTCCTTGTGTCATTCCAAATTTAAGTTAACAAAAATATGTTAACTTATTTTCTTTCCTTTCTTTGTTTATGCAAATAACTTTGTTGCCAACATCCATCCATCTATTGTATATGCCTGCTTATCTTTGCCGCCTTGCAATGAGGGCTGATGCCTATCTCTAGTTGTCATTGGATGAGAACTGGACTGCACCCTTAAGTGGTCAGAAGTCCATTAAAAGGGCAACACACAAGACAGACAACCTTACCTGCACACACCCACACCCGTGGCAATCTGCAGAGACAAATCAACCTAACAGCCATGTTTCTGGACTGTGGGAGGAAGCCGGAGTACCCGGAGACAACACATTCATTCATCTTATAAAATAAAAAACTAAATAACTGACAGTGGTTTGGCTTGAAATGACCACCCTGAACTCATTTCAGAAGAGCATTATTATTGCATTTTTAGTAAAATTTATCCATGCATTAATACTCTGGATGTATACTCCAGAATCTTTGGGGGATATTAAAACGGCAGAAACATTTTCTTGCTGGTTGTGATATTTTGCTTAGTGTCCATTGTTCACGAGCCGAAGAAAGGGCTTTTTTCCCCCTCTGAACATAATAAAATGGGAGCGGTGGAACAGTAATGTTCCTGCTTGACATGGAGCATATGTAGTACCACACATTAACCTTGTAACTGCAGGTTATCAGCGGCACACCTCACAGCCCCTCGTTGTGCATCTACAGTGCAAGTGTGAGCTTTGTTTGTGTGTCCTGCGTTTCTTAGTTACTTGATGAGGGAGGTCAACGTGTGTGTATGTGTGGGCTGTGCTAGAAGAATAATAATCACCTCGCTATTGATCGGCGTGATAACAGCAAAGTGCCGAAGAGATTGAGAGGAGAGCTGAGTGGGGGGGAGAAAGTGAGAATGTATTTACAAGATGCGTATCACAGGGCCAGATAAGATAGTTGAATCATTGATTTCACTCCCTGTCAGCCCCATAACAAATTAAAGAGTTCCTCCACACTCCGTTTTGGCCGCTTTCCTCCTGCTGTGCTGCTTTGAATAATGCAACAGGGCTGATTTAACCATTTGCACGGAGGGAAGGAAAAGGAGAAGTTTAGGGTTTGTTAGACCCAAGACTCATATTTGGGATTATAAAGAAATTAAAACACAATTAATTTCTGAAGGGACATCTTCAACCAGTAGAGGGAGCAACTTCTGCTTCCCCCATCTATTATTAAGAATCAAAATTAAATGGACCTTAACAAAGTTAAATAGTATAGAGAATATATCCTAATTCAGTGAAACATAGACACAACAATACACAACCATATATGGATGGTGTAGCATATGTATCGGCACGGTTTGTTAATGTCTCATAAAACCAATATTTAGTTTTTAACCAAAAAAAACATTTTAACAGAAATTATGAATATATGGCAGCTTACTGATGGCAACGAAAAATTGATTTAGTTTGCACTTTTACTACAAACATCATCAATGTAGCAACGCAAGTGGTAAACACTGGCAGGAAGGCCAAATTTACCTCACCCACCAAAATGTAATTTGAGGGAAGCAGCAACCAAAGATTATAGCAGCTGGTGTAAGTTTTTACCCAGTTCATTTAAGATATATTAAATTATTTTTCAGGTCAATATAAAGTACTTTGTGCATATGAATGCTCTGTGCAGGCTGTCCTACTCAAAAACTCAACTATATAACTTGTGATGGTTGCCTCCGTTGCTGAATGGATCATGTGACCTAGAGTGCCTCTTTAGGTCACATGATCCATTCAAGGTTACGGCAGTCTGAGCTCAGACAAAACAAAACAGATATGACACTTAACTGATCAGACATATTTTTGGTTCTCTGATGTAGGATTTAATCGAGAGGGGTGAATGTGGCCTTGTCTTTACAAGTAACTCCATGACTTCTCAATCTGCTGGTCCAAAGTGGCCTGCTATCAGATTCCAAAACATGGAGGGAGACTGCTTAATTTTGTGAAAGTGCAGTTTTGCCAGTGGCCTTCAGAGCACTAAATGTGGAAGTTACAGGTCTAGCACCCCTACTGGCTAAAAGTTACACAGTGCTGCTTTGAGAAAGAGGACAACATATATTTCATGCCTTGTCTTTAACCAATTAGCCTGCCCAGCCAGACTGACATATGGCGTTAACAAGGCATATAAGTTTGGAAAGTGCCAGTAGAGCCCGATTTTAAAGGTGGGACCAACAGGGTTAGAAGAAACAGGGTAGAACCAATCAGACAACTACGGATGTGACGCAAATTCCAAGCAACACGCTCTGTTTTAGCTCTTAGAGCAGCCAGTTTTTGAGTTTTTGAAAGTATATCCAACTCATTCAGGGCATAATAAAGGGCATAATTAAACCATCGCTACGTTGGGGCCGCCGCCTTGACTGTTATGATTACAGAAAAGCACTGCTGCATTATGGGTAAAGAGTGACACATCGTAAACTCCCGCCTCCCGCGCTGTAATTGGTCCGGTAAGTTTTATATCAGAGAGTCTAAGCCAGCCCAGACTAACAAGCTTTGTATTGAATACACATGGCTTATGTCAGTTTAGCTGGACAGGCTATTGACCAATAGCTCTATAAGGCAACTTTCAGACCACCAAAGCTACTTCAGGTTTTGTTACTTAGCATCAATTTTATCATGTTAGGAAATTTCTCCATTCGTTGTTGCTTTATCCAAAAGAAGTTGCAGTAGAATCGTTTTTTCTCCCTGGGTCTAAGCCAAAAAAGCAGAGAAAAGGTCTGTAGGTGCTATCTGACTATTTTGGATTCACCTTTCCACCACCACATGGGTAGCATTAGCCAAAATGACTCTTAAAAACTGACATGGTCATGTAACCAAACTACAGTGGTATGACAGATGTTGTCCTCAGACATTGACATCTATGTCACTGTAGAGTCAGCAGGTGCAGTTACAGTAGGTAAAGACTTAACAACCATTGCTTTTTTGGGAGGGATGTCAGGAGAAAGCCTCTTCGCTCTAAGCACAGAATAAGGACTCTCATTTCGGTTTGCAAAGCTGCATCTGATCGACCACTGATCAGACCAAAGCGATATGTTTTTACTGTAATGGTCAGCAGTATATTTGAAGAAAATAAAGAAATAAAAGATATCGGCACCTAGTAACTACTGTGCTTTTAAATAAAAAAATAAATATAAATATGGTGAGGTCATTCATAGGAATCAGGTCTCACTAAAAAACATAAAACAAAGAAATAGTAATAGTATAGTGGAAGTAATCAGTGATGAGTTGAAAACTGTAGCTTAAGCTTAGGTCTTTTAAACTTTATCAGTGTACCATTTGTTTCTTTTACTCTATTTTTCTAATAATGAATCCTGTAATTAAGCAGTTTATGAATTATTGGTTAATAATATTTGAAATTTCCATAAAAGAAAAATGGTTTAAAAAGCTAAAACCAATAAATCCCCAAATATTTGAGAAGCTTTAGGGGATGTTTGGGTTCTTAATGAAAGGTCGGTGGTTTCTATGGTTTCCTTGCCATTTGTTTGTGGGTGAGATTAACTGATTAAATCTCTGTAGCTGTTTGACTCCCCTAGTCCAAGGTTTTAGGCAAACACAGATTGCAACCAAGGGCAATGCATCGTGTGAGCGTGTGTGTGTGTGTGTGTGTGTGTGTGTGTGTGTGTGTGTGTGTGTGTGTGTGTGTGTGTGTGTGTGTGTATGCCTGTTCATGCATGCACACTGGTGCACAAGTGTGAAGTAGTTGCAAGAGTAAAGCTCGCAAGTGTGAATGAGTAGCGAGACATGTTTGACTGTCAGAGTGAGTGACCTGCATGTGACAAGTGTTTGCTCTTTGCTGTGGGTACTTCCCTATATCTCTGTGTGCATTTGGCTTCGGCAACCTGGTTGTTAGTGTTGGAGCCGGCATGGTTTTGTGTGTGTGTGTGTTTGTGCCCAGTTGGTGTGGCAGCTGTACGATGGCAGGCTCTCAGCACGCTCCAATGCCTCCTCAGATGACCTTTGAGGTGTTCCTTCACAGCTGCAAATCCCCCCAAAAAAGTTGATATAGGAGAACACACACACCTCTACACTTCGAAACACACCGACCTGCGGCTTGTCACTGACTTTGCCAACCCAAATCCGGCTGCCATGTTCAGAAACAGGCACAGAGAGTGCAGCCCAGTGGTACCAGATGCCTTATCTTAGTTATCTAACACCCTTGAGAGGAACGCACTGTCTCCCAAACACACAAAAAACAAAAGTAACACTTCTCATAAAACATATATGGATCCTGTTCTACTTTGTACTGATGTAATATGCAGCATTATGTAAATTATGAACTACTCTGCTCCAATGCTGGGGACAGAAAGTGGTGTTTAATAGAAAGCCGTGACACATTTTCACTTCTATTCTGCATGATGCCTCAGTGTACTCTTGCTTTTACATTATTCAGGGGACTGCTCCCACTTGTAAAGAGCTGCAGTTTTGCTTTTTTATTTCATATTTTTGGGTGAAATCTGTTTTATTAATGCAGTTTTCAAAACGTGTTACTTAGGTTAAACCTAAATAACATGTTATCATCAAAAGTTCCTTCAGTATTTGTAAATTCTGTTGAATAATATTATTGAATTATTATTGTAACAAAACAAATAACGAAAAAGTAAATTAGTGTTGAAAGAGTGACAGTTTTGTGACTAATGATTTACTTTTATACTCAGTAGTATTATGAAGGATAAAATTATGATAACATTGATGAATTGACTCAAGAAAGTCTAGAAATCTAAAAAGTGAACATGTTTCCTTTTTCTTGTTTGTTTGGGGTCTTTTTGCAATTTGTATGGTTTATACATTTCCTTTAAAGAAAAACAGAACTGGTGTTTGGTCTGTTTTCAGGTAATAACATTTTATTCCTACAGAAAGGCAAAAGGTAACGTGTTGGAAGTAATAAAACCCACCAATCGCCATTTATAGAGTTGGCAGCATTCAGATCAGCCAGAAATGTAGAGATTTTGTTATTGTTTGGTTTAGCTATAAAGTAATGTAAAAATCAATTATTTTGTAATATTTGTCTTGGTTTAAAATAAATATATATTACTATTACATGTTATTATTTATTAGTTTTAACAGAAATACTTGTGGTTATCTATTCTTATTTATGTGTGAAGAACTGTATTAAAATACCAAACCTGTTTACCGTTCTTACATGGCTCCATGTCAATTCCCTTTCATTGATATTTCCTTTCCTTACCTGTAAACAAAGCAGTTTATACCCTCTACTTAAGCCTTGCATATCAGTTTATTTCTATCAACTACTTTTAAAGAGTTAAAGAGATAAATCATAGTAAATGTTTTACTGTTTTTTCGAAATATTTAACATTAAACTATATTACTCCTTATTTTAATTGGGGATGTTGTATCCAATTATTGCAGGCAAATTCGCTGAAATTAGCAATATTATCACATTCATGGAAAAAGTATAATGTCTAAGAGTAAAGCCAGTAGCATAAATATTAGTTTGTATAAGATGGCGCCATCATTGGCCGACTTAAGACGCACTTAACTTGGGACTACACTTCATCTGGCACCACCTCGACCATCCAGGAATGAACCTGAGGATTCTTTTTGTGGACTTAACCTTGGCCTTCAACACCATTAACTCAGTCATCCTCCACCAGAACCTCAGCCTGCTTACGGTGCCAGCTTCTACCTGTCAGCTTGCTGACTGGCCAGCAGCAGCAGATGAGTCAGGGGAGCATCTTCTCCTGCTCAAGAACCGTCAACGCTGGTGCTCCCCAGTCCCCACTCCCCTTCTCCCTGTACACCAATGTCTGCAGCTCATTGGATGCGTCATAAAGTTTGCAGATGACACCACTGTCATGGGTCTGTTTCAGGAGTTTGCGTATTAACAGGAAGTGGATCAGTTAATCCACTGGTACGGTCAGAACTGCCTGGAGCCTAACCTGCTTAAGACTGTGGGGCTGACGGTGGATTTGTGGAGAACTCCCACTGCATTGCCTCCCCTCACAATCCTCAACAACACTGTGTCTACTCTGGATCACTACCAGTTCCAAGCAACCACCATTTCCTGAAACATAGAGGCTGAGACTGTACTTCCTGAGGAAACTCAAGAAGTACAGCCTCCCACAGGAGCTGCTGGTCATCTTCTACACTGCTTTCATTCAGCTGTCCTGTGTTTTTTCATTGCTGTAGTTTGGCTCATCCACAAAACAGGACAGGTCCAGACTGCAACACACAATTCGTTCTACAGAGAGCATAATCTGGACTGATCTTCCCTCCGTCCAGCACTGTACAGGTCTAGGATACTTTCAAGTTGCCACTAAAGAGACAGTTTCTTCCCCCAGATTGTCTCTGATGATCACAATGAACAGTCAGCTACACTGCTATGAAACAAAACAACTATATTGCACTTTCACAACTCACTACACCTCCATTTTTTTCTGTACATAAAATAAACATTCATACTGTTTATATATGTTCACCTTCATGACCAAATAAAGATGACTCTAATTAGTATTATCAAAAGCAGCAACAGAAGTAGTAGTTCTAACAGAGAATGCATCTTGTATTGTTAGTCTTCAGAAGGTTTTACACATGAGGATACTGTAAGCTCTTTTAATTTGCTTCAAAATACATTTTTTTTGTTTTACTTTATCACCGAATGAATGCTTGAGACTATTATTTTGAATGTTTGCAGGAAGTTGTGTCTTTTTTCATATCCTTTATTGGCAACCTTGTGTTATTTTGGCTGCCCTGCTGAGTATAAAAGCAGACCATCAGTTACAATGCTGGTAGTCCAGTAATAGATTACCTTACTTACCTTAGAACTAGTTGAAGCTCCTGCCAGGCTGTGGAGGCAGAGGATCCTTCATGTTGGATCGTCCTGCATGTACGGTACTTAGGACAACACATCCTCAAAAATCTGTTGTAGATGCTACCTTATTTTCATCTCTCCCCCCGCCCCAGTTTTCTCCTAGATGATTTATTTTTTCCCATCTACTGGTCGAACTACTACTGAGAGGTTTAAACATGCCTATATAAACCCAAATCATGATAAGTCCAACTCAAGGCCTTGCAGAATAATAGTTGTTTAATTGTTTTAAATTAATTCAGCATCTTTCCTCCCCCAAACAGACCTTTGCTTACTGTAGCCAAAATGTCCTAAATCAGATGTTTTTGTTGTTGTTGTTTAAGATGTATCGACCTCGGTAATTACATTTATTATCTAAAAGACACAAAAGGCATCTTATCATTTTTATCTTTTCCCTGTGGCTCCCTTCCATCAGTCTTTTATGCAGTTTTGGTAGCTCAGTGGAATCTTACAGCTTTTTCAGCCTTTTGTCCAACAATAATTTAAAAGTTCATGGGATAGATCACTTGTTTGAAAGATCTGTGGCTTTTTTAGGCGTTAAAATAAATATAATCTGCTGTCCTTTTCTAAATGTGAACAAGCCACAAGCCTAAATTGAGTAATGGTGAGCTCAAATTACTTTGTGGGCTCAACCTTTGTTTGCTGCTGCTTTGTTTCTGTTAACTTGAAAGTGTCCAGTAATTGCATTCATTTTCCTTGCAGTGATCTGCATGCATTACTGAATTAAGGCGCTGCATTTTCTCTGACTTAATAAATGCTGTCATGATGTCCAGTTTGTTTGGATCGAAAGGTGAAGCATTATGTATCTGAAAAGGTAGCTTTGTTAATTTATAATTTTTAAGTATACAGTGGGGCAAGACAGTATTTAGTCAGCCACTGATTGTGCAATTATCTCCTGCTTAGAAAGATGAGAGAGGTCTGTAATTTTCGTCATAGGTACACTTCAACTATGATAGACAAAATGAGAAATGACAGGGGTCAAACATTTCCTGTAAATCTTCTCCAGGTTTGGACACACTGTATCTGATATGCTGGCCCATTCCTCCATGCTAAACTCCTCTAGACCAATGATGTTTTGGGGCAACACAACTTTCAACTCCATCCACAAATTTTCTATGGGGTTGAGGTCTGGATACTGGCTAGGCCACTGCAGGACCTTGACATTATTTTTACGGAGCCACTCCATCTTTGTCCGAGCGGTGTGTTTGGGATCTTTGTCATGCTGGAAGGCCCAGCTGAGTTCCACCTTCAATGCTCTCACTGATGGAGGGAGGTTTTGACTTAAAATCCCACGATACATGGCCCCGTTCATTCCTCCCTTAACATGGATCAGTCTTCCTGTGCCCTTTGCAGAAAGAAAGCACCAAAGCATGATGTTTCCACCCCCATGCTTCACAGTAGGTATGCTATTCTTAGGATGCAACTCAGCATTCTTCTTCCTCCTAACACGACGAGTTGAGTTTGTGCCATAAAGTTCTATTTAGGTTTCATCCGACCACATAATACTCTCCCAATCCTCTTCTGGATCATCCATATGCTCTCTGGCAAACCTCAGATGGGCCTGGACATGTGCTGGCTTAAGCAGGGTGACACGCCTGGGAATGCAGGATCTGAGTCCCTCTTGACGTAGTGTGCTACTGATGGTAGCCTTTGTTACTTTGGTCCCAGCTCTCTGCAGGTCATTCATCAGGTCCCTCTGTGTAGTTCTAGGATTTTTGGTCACCGTTCCCATGGTCATTTTGACCCCACAGGAGGGCATCTTGTGTGGGGCCCCAGATGGAGGGAGATTATCATTGGTCTTGTATGTCTTCCATTGTCTTACAATTGCTCCCACAGTTGATTTATTCACACCAACCTGATTGCCTATTGTAGATTGACTCTTCCCAGCCTGGGGCTGGGCTGCAATTTTCTTTCTGGTGTCCTTCGACAGCCCTGTGGTCTTGGCCATGGTTGAGTTTGGAGTCTGACTGTTTGAGGCTGTGGACAGGTGTCTTTTATACAGATAGAGTTCAAACTGCAGGTGACGAGTGGAGGACAGAAGAGCTTCTTAAAGAAGAAGTTACAAGTATGTTAGGGCCAGACATCTTGCTTGTTTGTGTGTGACCAAATACTTATTTTCCACCATAATTTACAAATAAATTCTTTAAAACTCCTACATTGTCATTTTGTCTCTCAGAGTTGAAGTGTACCTTTGACGAAAATTACAGACCTCTCTCATCTCTCTAAGTAGGAGAACTTGCACAATCAGTGGCTGACTAAATACATTTTGCCCCGCTGTAGTTGTACACCTTATTGTAGATTAATATTCTAAGGAAGATCCTCTCTAAACTACTATCCTAAAATTGTCCATAAACGGGACACATTTTACCTCCTGTTTTGCATATTTTGTCACTATCTCAAATTGTCTCAGTGGAGAAAAGGTTGGAAGATAAATTGAACTAGTGAGTATTACCGTTACATTTCTGTGTCTTTTTGCACTTGTGAGAGAGAGAAGTTTGTAGCTGGCATGCTATTTTCTTGAATTCCCTCTTGGACCCTCAGTTTGCAGTGAGGGGGTGAGGCAGTCGCACAGACACACACTGAGCTGTGTAATGGCTGTCAGGCATACAGCCATACCATGCACTGCAGCCAGATGCATATTGAAAAGCAGAGCAGTGTTGCAGTGAAGTATGGATTTGACTCCTATCCTCTGCTGTGCATTTGTGTGTGTTGAAGTAAGAGACTGTAAGCTTATTGAGCGGAAAAGAGGGTAAATGATTGATGGATGCGCTGTTTGTTCCTTCACAGCCCAGGTTAAATGCCAGCTTTCTGTCAGTGGAAAGACAAGAGGTTGACATCATTAAACCTCCTCGTCCAGACAGAAACACCAGTGGTATACTTTCCTACACTCTATTATTCGACCAAGTTTCCCTTTAAAAGTGTCACATGCCATAATTGAAACAAGGTAATTATGCTAAAGACATAAGCTGTCTTTTTGAGACCGTAGATTTCCATATGCCACTGTTGATTTGTGGGCAACCTTCTGAACCCAGCTGATGTCAAACTGATCATCTGTGACCTTTTCATGTCCCTGCTCCCTCTCAGAAGACGCATACGAGGCACCATACTGCTACACTGTGGCAAAGGCTTCAAGCAGAACCATCTAATTATCAGATTAATTTAGATTTACTAACAGCTTTTTTTGTTAGTATTTTCTTTCCTTCAGAGAGATTTTACTGTTGTTAAAGTGGAAAATTTGGCATTTCTGAAATGGTTGAAAAAAAGAGATCTGTTTTGTAAATAGTTAGTTTTATCTATATATCTATATATATGGCCCTTTATCGAAAGTAAGCTGACAGGAAGGGGGGCTGAGAGAGGGGGAAGACGTGGTAAAGGACTACAGGCCAGAGTCTAACCTGGGTCAGCCACGTCAAGGACTAAGGCCTCTGTACATGGGATGGGCGCGCTACCCCTGCACCACCGCGCACCCTTTGTCAGTACTTTCAGTAACATTCAGGAAAATGAATTTGTGGTTGCTGTTTATTGTTGGTTAATTTGAATGTGAGAATTTATGTATGTAACCACATATGACAATAGTACGCAATAACACAATGTGGTTTGTTGAATTTGGATTTATTTGGATTTTTAGCCAATTTCATTTAAAACTGCTGATATAAATGGAAGGAAAAATATTTTGCTAGTGATTGAAAGCTCAATATGTCCATGTGCACTGTGATTACTGTTTCCATGGATACCTTACCACATAACATACTGATTCCTCAAAGTTACATGAGAGGCAGTGTTGCCCACAGCTAACCTTAATGCATTCCTCTATTCCAGTTTCAGACTGGTTAGTCTTCATAACCGTAAGCATGATTTAGCTTATGCTTTTCTTCCACTTTATCTAACTAGTTAATGACCCTCTGTTTTTGTCTTTGAAAGAAAAACAGATGGCTGCAGTATTGTGAGATAATACCCAGACACAAGATTTGCAGATTACAGCAGGTAATTTTGGAGTTAATCTGCAAGGTTTACTGAAACACCAGCCATCAATAATTTGCATACTTTGTACTTAGTAACCCCTTCTGAAATCAGACAGAAATCAGATACTAGTTGCAAGGACATATACAGTTTACTTTTTCTTGGAAATTTACACTGATTATTTTTTTTATACTTTACTCCAAGTGCATATAAAGGACCATGCCAAGATTTTAAGACATACCTTTTATTTTTGTTTTTGAAGCAGCCAGACTATCCTTTTGTAATATTTTGAAGAAAATCAAGTTATGTGGGTTATTTTTAAAATCTTCATTCCAGCTTTTTTACATGATAGTGACAGCTAAATGTGGACATTAGACAACAGGGGGACTAAAAAATGATGTAAGTAGATATGGTGCCTCAAATCAGATTTTTCAGAAAAACCCAACACAGGACCTGTGAGATGAATCCTTTTACTATTTCCCTTGTTTTCAGCTATTAGATGTTGGTAATCACATTTTGAAAGTTTGTTAGAGATCATTGGTGATCAAACAGCATTATAAAGACCAAAAACACACCAGACAGGTCAGAGTTAAACTTTTAGATAAGTTTGCGGTAAATGTATGTGTTAGCATGGCCCAGCTTACCTTCATACCTAAATCTAACTGAGAATGTGTGGCAATACTTGAAAATTGATAATGCTCTCTATCTAATCTGGTTTAGCTTGAGCTGTTTTGTAAAGAAGACTGAGCAAAAATGTGAATCTCTATGAGCAGAAAGCTTTGAGATGCATTCCCCCAAAAAAGTGCTACAGCTTGTGTTAGTCCATCTCATTAAATCACAATATGAAGTATGGCGCTCTAAGGGACGTGGTAAACAAGCCAAAGAAAACATCGTTCTGTACATGGTGAGGGTAGTAAAAAGCTACCACTATCCAAAGAAATTGTCAAATATTGTGTGTTCAATCATCAAAATCACTGTCAAAGATGAGCAAGTCTGGCTTTTTGTTAGCAAAGTTTAATCGAATGAGGAGCGATCTAAGACATTTGCACAGTGTATGCTGCTTTTTTTATTCATCCCTTTCTTTAGCATATGGGCAGACTCGTGCTCCCTTGCTTTACCTCTCTCCACCTGCCTGCCCACTTTTGTCGTCGCCACCCTGTTTCTCTGCTGCTTCCATCTCAAAGCCAGGCTTTAATTTTGATCAGCGATAAAATGATTGCCCACCTCTTTCAATTCTTCTTTTCTCATGCCCCCTCCCCTATAGTTGTCATAGAAACAGAGGAGTGTGTGTGTGAGAGAGAGAGAGAAAGAGAGATATTGTGTGCTACCACGAGCATCTGTGTTCCGGTCGATTCCCTCAGTGGAGAGATTTATCACCCAGACTAAGTTAGGAGGTTGGGTGTGATGGCCAAATATGCGCTTCCCTGTCTGCCATTGTGGTTTTTTTTTGCCTGCACACCTTTATCATCTTCTCCATTTACACACCGAAACAGTATGCTAGGATGTGTGTTTTCCCTATTTTATGTTGTTGTTTTTTTTTTATCTGCGTGAGCCCAACAGTGTGTGTAATAGGTCCCCTGTCCCCTCATCAGCCCCCCCATCATACACTTTCTAGCTGGCTGGATGACTTTAGATTGAGTGTTTGGTGGCTTAGGCCGACCACAACTCTAATCCTCTCCACTCAAACAAACGTAAACACACACTTTCACACATATACGAGGTCCCAGGTCTCTTCACTATTAGCCGGGGCCCAGGGAGTATGTGTGTGTCTCTGTATAAATGTGTGTTTGTGTGTGCATGTTTGGAGGGGGATTGCTCAGAGACACAAGAAGGGGGAACGAGCGAAACTAACCCAATTTCCTGCTCCATTTCCTTTTCACGCGGCGGCTGCGTCCCATTCCACAGCGGGCCGGGCTGAACACCAGCCACCCTACAGCCCGAGGTCATGCCTTTTACCTCTGAGCCACACTCCAGAGAGTAGGGGGTGGGGGGTGGGGGGTTCAGTTTAAATAAATCATATGGCCCCAGCTCCAAATTACACACAAAATTGCTATTTTGTGTGAAATTGAAGTTCACTAAAACTTTCAAGTCGACTTCAAGTAGATCAGAATGCTACTGTTTGATACTGTACGGTAGGTGCAGCCTTGAAATATTTAGATGCCCAGTGTTTAATCTCACCTACGATCCTGCCATCCTTAAGGCCATGTAAATAAATAATTGCACATTGCCTAAAGAAACTGTTCTGCACAGTTGAACCCAGATAAATACTGGACACTGTATAAAAAGACCTATAGTGTAATAATTTTTTTTCTCACTGTCTGATGTTAAATCGGAAAAATGTGTCCAGTTTTAAATCAGTTAGGATTACCAACATTATTTAGATTTGCTCAATCTCAGAATGAGATACTGTAATTTTTTCCCCTTTACTTTGTAAACTTTTGAATTTTGATATATATTTACTAAGTACTTGGTAGATTTGCCTTTCAAGCTGTGTAAGTTGGGTCAAATGTTTTAAATGTCCTTTCAGTAATTCTAACAATAATCTGGTGCAATGTTGGGCTATTACTGCCAGTAAAAGTGCTGTAACTGAGTTAGGTATTTATGTTGTCCTTCTCACCACACCATGATCTCAGTCACATCGGACTGAGATCATGACTTTGTGATGGCAGCTTGTACTTTAGACAGATTGTAACTAATTTGGAGCCATGTTGTGGATAATCGTCTCTTTGGAGGACCGGTTTGGGCCATACTTCTTGACTGATGTCTGAAAAAGATACTTCAGTGTTTCCACATAATTTTCTTTCTGCATGATGCCATCTATTTCAATGCCCTCGTGCAGCAAAGTGCCCAACAACATGATACTGCCACCGCCATACTTCACAGCTGGTATGGTGTTCTTAGGCTTACAAGCTTTCTCCTTTTTCCTCATAATGTAACAGGAATCATTATGGCCAAATGCTTTCATTTCATCAAAAGTTGTGTTCTTTCTCGCTGCATTTTTTTCATGTACCAACAGTAATCTAGCTTGTTAGGTTGCTTTTGAAGTAATGGCTTCACCTCTAGGCTGCCTTTCATCCCCTGTCAGTACAGGACTTGTTTCACTGTGGGTAATGACTCTAAACAGTTTCAACCAGCCTCCTTACCAGTACTTTTGCTTTAGTGCAGAAGTTGATACAGATATTTCCACCAGGACTCAATCAAAACACATGACCTCTCCCCTTCCTGAACACTATGACATTCCCATGGTACACACACTTGCACATACTAGTTTGAACAGATGAATGGGGCACCTTCAGGTGTCTGGTAACTGTACCCAAAGACGATTCTCTCCCTGATATCTTGCCCGAGTTCTTTGAATTTAATTATGAAGTCACACAAGGACGCATTAAGTTTGTGATGTTACCTTAAATCCACCCAAAGGCAAAGTCTTATCCAAAGTCTGAAAAATTATGACATTATCATCTAAATTTACTCTGCCTTAAAAATTACATTGTAAATTTAGTGTATGTGAACTTTTGATCTTGAAGAAATAAAATGTATCCATAATTAATTCTGGCATTTAGTGAATATAAATAGTTATGTTATTCCTAACTAACCTAAATAGGAAAACATGTACCCTGATTAAAAGTTAGACTGTGGGAAGATAAGTGGAAATTGGAAACGTATTTACATTACATAAATGTAACTGAATAAATCAACCTGAAACTGCAGAAATACTTCTTAACACAATTTCTTTTTATTGTGACAAAATGGCCTTTTAAACCTTTTAACTTGAGGTTTTAATCCCATAGGGATGGGTCCTTTGGTGGCTTTCTTAAAATTGTGATTAGAAACGAGAACAATTCATGGGAAAATTGTCTGGACTGATTGTCAAAATGAATGTCAGGGTATCACTTGGGGCATTTTTGCACTTTTCATGCACCCCCTAGTTTTTTGGCATGCCTCAGGTGTACCGTATTAGTGGCCCCTCGAAAACCAACTATTTTGTACTACAAAGATGGTTTTCACCTTGAGTCCAGTCATAATAAAAAACAGGGAAAAAAAATACCTCAAACACAATAAAATAACTTCTAAAATAACCAACAGTGAATTCATACAAATTTAAATTTCTCTGTCAAATTTTTTAAAGCATAATCTTATTTTAAACTTTGTTCAAATTTAACTGTATTAAACACTGTGGGTGTCATCTGTTATACATGGATAAGAGTTTCAATCCTAATCTCTATGAATGAATTCTGACTGTCCCCTTTTGCACAAAATTATTTGCAAAGATAAAAAAAAGGTCCATTCCAGAACCAGAAATAGTGTAAAAGTTAATTTCCTGCTATCCAGACTAAAATTTGATAGAAAGGACGTCATACCTGGTTTGGGATTTGTAAAAAATTCTGTAAATAATTTGTGAGTGAACATAAACCAGAGACACAACAAAGAGTAGCCTGGAGGGCATAATGCACCCTGTGTTCGTACAATCTTGATAAATCATTAGATGTTATCTGAAGTAGAAGTCTTAATTAAGAAATGTCATTAACATTAGCTTCTAATTTTCCCTTTCAAACCGGAAACAAACTTTAGAGTAATCAGTCTCTGCTTTAGATACATGCGGATTAATTCTTTTCGGCCAAAGTCAGATGTAAAGGTGTAACTCGAGCACACTGTTGATTTTTCTTTCCATTTTTTTAGGACATTGATTGGTTGAGAGGCGGTGCTTTCATAGCCTTATTCTCTAATCAGTTAACCAGACAAGCTGACCTAATACTGCTTGGTGATACAGACTTTATGTAAAGCAGGACCGTAGCAGGGAACAGGCTGCAAGCTAGGATGTGTCCAATTGAGCAGAAACCTAGAAAGGGTCAATCACTGCAGATTTGAAATGTGTAAAAAAAAAACCCACTAAATTTCAAAGCAACGTACTTCCTTTACAATCACATGTAATGCTATTCCTTCATTGTATCTGTGATACTTTATTATTTGCAATGATATCCACTGCTTTCCACAGGAAGGCAGTCCGTCTCAACTTAATCACTATTTTAAATGGCAGTTCTGCTATGTAGTTGTCAAATCCTGCTCTTCTTTTAGAACAATAATCTGACCTTCAGACTTGCTTAGAAAAGCAATGTTATGGTCACCTAGGGACAGACTTGTCACCTTAGTAACCAAGAAAATGAAGCAAAGCCTTGGTACCTTTTCTGAAGATAAGCAAGTGGCAACTCACGACAAGACGAACAGGTTCAGTTTATATCAGATTATAAATGTAGAAATGAAGGGGGTCCATTTGAATAAAGCATGTCAAGAAAAAAAGCAGGCGAATGAGGGAGGTAATCTGCCTCCAACAGTGGAAAGTAACAAGGATTTTCAAACAATAATTTTTCAGGTTTGTGGGGCAACAAAAAATATTCAGGGCAATCTTAAATTTGTGAAGGGGAAGTTGATCACACTAAAAAGGTGCCTTGAAGCTTAAGATCATGCCTCCCATTTTTAATTTTGTGTTTGCCTGTAGCGTTCCCTGATGATATAGTTCTAGCCAAGTATATATAGGGGGGAAATCTTCAGATTCTGCTGTGAACATACTCAATCTCACAAATTTTACATGCTAAGTGGCCTGTGTCTGGCTGCAGAAATCCTTTTTTGTTGTTTATCACAAGCACTACAATCTCATCAACTGGCATTTCTGAGTTTTCATTTATTTCCAAAATCCATCCACAGGGAACTAAGACTAATTGCCAGTTACTGCAAATGTTTGGTGGCCGCTGGTAAATGAGGCACAACCATCTTGGGTTTAGAGAGCAATTCCTTTTTCACATTGTACATGGGTGGGTTGGATAGCTTTTAGTATTTTAGTAAAAGAAATGATAGTTTCAAAAACACTTTATTATTTACTCAGGTTATCTTTAACTGGTATTAAAGTATGTCGGATTATCTGAAACATGGTAGTGTTTACGTAGTATCTAAATGAAATAAAAGCCAAAGAATGCTGTTGGGAGCAAATACTTCTTCAGGGCTCTGTACATGATATAACTTCTTTCAAGTTTGTGTGTGACTTTAGTTTTACATTGGTTCATGGTCTTTGTTGTCTCCTGGAGCTTTTTTTTTATGAGCAACAGAAGAAAGCAAGAACAGCAAAAAGGAAAAACAAAAAAAACTGTTGGTCAGAGAAAAGAACAAACTGCTAGTTAATTAGATCTGGAACTCTGCCTTCACCATAAAGGCAGCATGAGTGTGTAGAAAAATCGCTGCTTGTTTTCTTTAACACCATTTCCTCTGCAGGCTAGCCTTGAACAGCAAAGCTCTGCATGGTTTTGCTCAGCAGACTGGAAAGCCTCAGTGTTATGGCCCAGTTGGGTGCCAGCAGTAGCTAGCCAGCAAGCTAGTCACCCTGCTGATTGCGTTAGGCAATTAACATGCTAATTAAAAATCTCATTAAAATAAGGGAGGTATAAGAGAATGACCTGAGGCAGACCGCTGGGCTTCATTTAGGTCAGGAAGACTCAGGGGTTTTCAGGGACTGTGTGTGTATTTAAATATGAGTGTGTTCATGCTAGCTCTGCTCCTGGACCGTTGCTTCACTGTGGGCCTGTTTGATAGAAAATGTCAGATAACGAGGAAGATTCATCTGACAGCACACATTGTTCATTGCTTAAAGACAGATCATGTCTGTGACTTAGTCTGCTTAAATGACAGTACATCAGATTCCTACTGATGAGCATTAAAAAAAACTTTCATCTAAAATGTACCCTGTCTTTGCCTCCTTATGTTTTTTTTGTAATTTAATATTCCTGGTTCTAAACACAATGTGAGGCTGAGCTGCATTCTTCTCAGTGTCTGAGCGCACGTCATTGGGGCTCTCACTCATGATTGTTTTTTATACATTTATTAAGATTTTTTTTAATTAATGGATAATTTTAGATCAATTATTTTGCATTTTACAAAGATTTTTTTGATCCCACAAAAAAAGTTAACAAAGTTATAGGGCGTCAAAAGTATATATAATCTATTAATACTTTATACATTTACAAACAAAACATGTATTTCCAAATGTCAAATATCATGTGATTCAACTGGAAATGCACCAAAATTGGTTTCAGGTCAATTGAGTGCTACTCTACAGAAACAAACTATCTTTCTGTTACTTGTACATCTTTTAGTTTAAATGTAATTGCATGCAACGTCAAAATATTAGTACTATTTACTGACTATGCATTATTTAACAATTTGTATTATTTGAATCTGATTAACTTAGAAATTAATTATTATTACACAATTAATTGCGTATAAGAGGAAAAATAAAAACTAACTTGGGCTTCTTCACATTAGCAGCAGCAGGCTGCATGTCAGTCAATTGTACAGCAGAGCGGCATCATGTCTAACACCAGAGTGCATTCAGAAGCTTAAAAAAACTCTTGGCATTTTCTTCGTGGCTCATCTGCAGGCCCAGGGATTGTCTATTGTCTTCTAATGGATGGCGCTGCTCTGGTTTATGAAAGAAAATTACAGAGCTTCCAATCCTCCATTTATTGTCACCTAACTTTAAAACTTTAGAGCATTTTCAAAAGCTGGAAGGTAGCAGATTATCTGCACACACAGCTGTTTGTAGGAAAACTTCTGCAACTTTTATTAAGAAATGGAAGAAAATGAAAAGACGAAATCATAAAAATTATGTGCTTACTAAAGAAATTGATGTCCACAAATATTTATGCGCAAATTTGGCGATTATGTCAACAAATCGCGGCTGCCTTACATGTCATGCATCTTCACCAGAAAAGGTCATATAAAGGTATAACCCCCTACCATAGAAAGTCTGGATCATTTGGTAAATACAAAATAACATTATAAAATCCAGGCTACTTTCCTTTTTATTGCAGATAAATTCAAGGAATGTTGTGTTTTGTTTTATCAAATGTGTGTGATTTATTATAAATCGATTTTCCAAGTTTCAGTGGCTTGTAGAATAGTCCCTCTGTGGTGTTGTGGGCTAAGTCCGGGTTTTTGTTAGGGGTTTGAATCCCAGTTGCATCAGGAAGTTTATCCGCCGCAAAACTTTGCCAAGTCTGTGTGCAAGTTGTAATGACTTGATGTGGCGTTCCCTGAAAAGGGGGCAGCTGAAAGATCTCACAGACTGGCTGGTAGAATCACAATTAGCAGCAGTTCAAAGGGAACAGCACCCTCTTATATTACTGTAAATTAATTGCTCTGCTCCTTTGGCTCCTAAACAGACCCAAATCCTCACAACACTGCCACCGTGCTTCACAGCTGGTATGAGATGTTTGCATTGACATGACCACTTTGGTCTGTTTGCACCAGAGGTCTTGTGGTTAATTTATATTCAACTTTTCAAACATGCTGATGTAGTCTTTTCAGAGAGACCAGACTCCTTCAGCTATTCCAAATACCCCATATTTGTCCAGCCTGAGACAAATATGGGTTTTTTTGCAATTTCTTTGTGATTTGCAGTCTGACCTTCAGGTTAATTTGTTTGTATTTCTACTATTGGGAAGATATGCAGCACAAATGCTTCCCTCTTATGAATTATTCTTCCTCACTGATGAATGGTGGGCTTAAAATTGTTTGGATATGAGTTTTAAGTCCTTCTTAGGTTGGTGCACAGCAGCTATTGCTTTCCTAAGGTCATTGCTGATGACTTTGCACCCTGGCATTTTTTTACACATTTTTCTCGAGAGCAGAAAATGGCCTAAACCTCTGCTTTTATAGAGGTGGCCACAATGATGCTGATCACTATTCAGTGTATTTAATCTGCAAGAGGCCCCTGCTCATCCTCTGTCTATAAAAATCCTGTAGTAACAGAAAGGATCCCCTTAGGCTTTATCTTTAACAACCAATAACAGTGTTTAATCTGTTGTGTCATTTGTACTCTAGATTAGATTTGAATAATTTTAGAATTGAGTGAAAAATGTACAAAGAGGATATAATTTATTTTTTTTATGTGCAATAATATTTCTTCATTTGGATTCAAAAGGATGCTAAGAAACCTCAGCTCTGAATATTTTGAGGAAGCCTAATTCAAATTGAAATTAATTTATAAATTTCTACATCCACACTAATAAGTTGCATTCAGTTCAATATGTTCATGACAGCAATCAGAAAATGTAATAGGCTGTAATCATTTAAGATATTAACACTTAAAGAAAGTAAAAGATTTGCTAAGAAATATTTAGTTGGGAAAAATCAACTCTGAGCAGCCCAACCTTCCCATCTGACCTGTCACATTTAAATGTGTTAAGACTACTACTTCAATTCACTTTTTCAATTCAATTTTATTTATATAGCGCCAATTCATGAAACATGTCATCTCAAGGCACTTTACAAAGTCCAAATCAGTCAGATTATACAGATTGGTCAAAAATTTCCTATATAAGGGAACCAGTTGATTGCATCAAAGTCCCGACAAGCAGCATTCACTCCTGAAGAAGCGTAGAGCTACAGGGAGAGTCATCTGCATTGTCCATAGCTTTGCAGCAATCCCTCATACTGAGCAAGCATGAAGCGACAGTGGAAAGAAAAAACACCCATTAGCGGGAAGGAAAAACCTCCAGCATAACCGGGCTCAGTATGAACGGTCATCTGCCTCGACCGACTGGGGGTTACAGAAGACAGAGCAGAGACACAACAAGACAGACAAAAAAGCACAGAAGCAAACATTGATCCACTAATCTGTTCTACATTAGATGGTAATAGCGGGTGATCGGTCTTCCTTGGATGATGTCACAGTTAACAGAACGTCAGACCAGGTGTGCCTACTATGAAGAAAAAGAGAGAGAGCAAAAAGTTAAAAGCTGAAATGACGACAGTCATTTCAATGTAATACAATGCAAAACTGGAGAACAGTAGAAATCAGTAGAGTGAGAAAATTAGACCCTGATGTCCTCCAGCAGCCTAAGCCTATCACAGCACAACAATAGAGGTAGCTCAGGGTAACATGAGCCACTCTAACTATAAGCTTTGTCAAAAAGGAAAGTTTTAAGATTAGTCTTAAAAATAGACAGGGTGTCTGCCTCACTGACCAAAACTGGGAGTTGGTTCCACAGGAGAGGAGCCTGATAGCTAAAGGATCTGCCTCCCATTCTACTTTTAGAGACTGTAGGAACCACCAGCAGACCTGCAGTCTGAGAGCGAAGTGCTCTGTTAGGAATATACGGGGTAATCAGAGCTCTGATATATGATGGAGCTTGATTATTAAGGGCTTTATATGTTAGAAGGATAATTTTAAATTCTATTCTTGATTTAACAGGACGCCAATGAAGGGAAGCTAAAATTGGAGAAATATGATCCCTCTTGTTGATTTTCATCAGAACTCTTGCCGCAGCATTTTGGATCAGCTGAAGACTTCGAACTGCATTTTGTGGACTTCCTGATAGTAAAGAATTACAATAGTCCAGCCTTGAAGTAACAAATGCATGGACTAGTTTGTCAGCATCACCCCTGGACAGAATGTTTCTAATTTTGGCGATATTCCTGAGGTGAAAAAAGGAAACTCTGGAAACCTGTTTAATATGGGATTTAAATGACATGTCTTGGTCGAAAACAACACCAAGATTTTTAACTTTATTACCAGAGGCCAAGTTAATGCCATCCAGATTAAGTGATTGATTAAGAACTTTATTTTTTGAGGACTCTGGCCCAAAGATTACAACTTCTGTCTTGTCAGAATTTAAATGCAGGAAATTTAAAGTCATCCAGCTTTTGATGTCATCAAGACATGACTGCAGTCGAGGTAACTGATTGGATTCATCAGGATTTATGGATAAATATAGCTGAGTGTCATCAGCATAACAGTGGAAATTAATCCCATGCTGTCTGATAATTTTGCCAATCGGAAGCATATATATAGTAAATAGAATTGGTCCAAGGACTGAACCCTGTGGTACTCCACAAGTGACCCTAGAGTTTAAGGAAGATTTATTATAAACATGAACAAACTGGAATCTGTCCGACAGATAAGATTTAAACCAGCCTAATGCTTTTCCCTTAATCCCTACAGTATGCTCAAGTCTTTGTAGGAGAATATTGTGATCAACTGTATCAAATGCAGCACTGAGATCTAACAGGACAAGTATAGACACAAGTCCATTATCTGAGGCCATGAGAATGTCATTAGTGACCTTCACCAGAGCTGTTTCAGTGCTATGATGAGCTCTAAAGCCTGACTGAAACTCCTCAAGTAGGTCATTACTTTGTAAATGTTCACATAGTTGATTAGCAACTACTTTCTCAAGAATTTTAGATAAGAAAAGAAGATTAGATATAGGTCTGTAATTTACTAACTCATCTTGATCAAGAGATGGTTTCTTAAGTAAAGGTTTAATAACAGCTACTTTAAAAGCCTGTGGTACATATCCATTTACCAAGGATAGATTAATCATGTCTAAAATAGGACCACTGATCAGAGGGAATACCTACTTAAACAACTTGGTTGGGATTGGGTCTAACATACAGGTAGAAGGTTTAGATGAAGCTAAAATTTTAGATAGCTCAGAAAGCTCTACTGCTTTTAAAAAGTTCAGACACTGTGCAGGTTCTAAAGATTCCTCCAATGCTGCCTCACTTACTGAGGACGAGGTAATCATGTTTGGGAGGATGCCAATTATTTTATTTTTAATGGAATCAATTTTATTTATGAAGAATACCATAAAATCATTACTGCTAAGAGCTAAGGTAATGGATGGGTCAACGGAGCTATGACTCTGTGTAAGTTTGGCAACTGTACTGAAGAGAAATCTAGGATTATTCTTATTCTCCTCAATTAATGATGAAAAATATGCTGCTCTAACTCTGCGAAGGGTCTTGTTATACAACAATAGACTGTCCCTCCAGATTATATAGGATTCTTCTTGGTGTGTAGAGCGCCATTTTCTCTCCAATTTCCTAACATTGTGCTTCAAGGAACGCAGCTCTGAATTAAACCAGGGAGCCAGCTTCCTGTGAATTATCACCTTCTTTTTCAAGGGAGCTACATTGTCTAATGCAGAACGCAATGACGAAGTCATACCGTTAACAAAGACATCTATTTGTGATTTGGAAGAAACAACATTGCTGCTATCTGCAGGGTATTTCTGCAATACTGACGATATTAAGAGGGGGACAGACTTTTTAAAGTTTGATGCAGCATTGTCCGATAAAGATCTACTATAATGGAACCCTCTTTTGGGGGTGGAGAACTCAGTTAGATTAAACTCAAATGTTATTAAAAAATGATCAGATAGGACAGGGTTGTGAGGAAATACTGTTAATTCTTCACAATCAATGCCATATGTCAGCACAAGGTCTAAACTAACGTAGTCCTCTTGTAGCCAGGTTTCTGTGAGACAAAATAAATCAATCTGTTTATCAGAAATCAATTCATTAACTAACAAAGTCTTTGTTTATTGATCCAGAAGCTTTCCTCTGTTTTGAAGCGTTACATTTTTTTTTGTATACACTACCGTTCAAAAGTTTGGGGTCACATTGAAATATCCTTATTTTTGAAGGAAAAGCACTGTACTTTTCAATGAAGATAACTTTAAACTAGTCTTAACTTTAAAGAAATACACTCTATACATTGCTAATGTGGTAAATGACTATTCTAGCTGCAAATGTCTGGTTTTTGGTGCAATATCTACATAGGTGTATAGAGGCCCATTTCCAGCAACTATCACTCCAGTGTTCTAATGGTACAATGTGTTTGCTCATTGGCTCAGAAGGCTAATTGATGATTAGAAAACCCTTGTGCAATCATGTTCACACATCTGAAAACAGTTTAGCTTGTTACAGAAGCTACAAAACTGACCTTCCTTTGAGCAGATTGAGTTTCTGGAGCATCACATTTGTGGGGTCAATTAAACGCTCAAAATGGCCAGAAAAAGAGAACTTTCACCTGAAACTCGACAGTCTATTCTTGTTCTTAGAAATGAAGGCTATTCCATGTGAGAAATTGCTAAGAAATTGAAGATTTCCTACAACGGTGTGTACTACTCCCTTCAGAGGACAGCACAAACAGGCTCTAACCAGAGTAGAAAAAGAAGTGGGAGGCCGCGTTGCACAACTGAGCAAGAAGATAAGTACATTAGAGTCTGTAGTTTGAGAAACAGACGACTCACAGGTCCCCAACTGGCATCTTCATTAAATAGTACCCGCAAAACACCAGTGTCAACATCTACAGTGAAGAGGCGGCTGCGGGATTCTGGGCTTCACGGCAGAGTGGCAAAGAAAAAGCCATATCTGAGACTGGCCAATAAAAGAAAAAGATTAAGATGGGCAAAAGAACACAGACATTGGACAGAGGAAGACTGGAAAAAAGTGTTGTGGATGGATGAATCCAAGTTTGAGGTGTTTGGATCACAAAGAAGAACGCTTGTGAGACGCAGAACAAATGAAAAGATGCTGGAAGAATGCCTGACGCCATCTGTTAAGCATGGTGGAGGTAATGTGATGATCTGGGGTTCTTTGGTGCTGGTAAGGTGAGAGATTTGTACAGGGTAAAAGGGATTCTGAATAAGGAAGGCTATCACTACATTTTGCAACGCCATGCCATACCCAGTGGACAGCGCTTGATTGGAGCCAATTTCATCCTACAACAGGACAATGACCCTAAACACACCTCCAAATTGTGCAAGAACTATTTAGAGCAAAAGCAGGCAGCTGGTATTCTATCGGTAATGGAGTGGCCAGCGCAGTCACCAGATCTGAACCCCATTGAGCTGTTGTGGGAGCAGCTTGACCGTATGGTACGCAAGAAGTGCCCGTCCAACCAATCCAACTTGTGGGAGCAGCTTCTGGAAGCGTGGGGTGCAATTTCTCCAGATTACCTCAACAAATTAACAGCTAGAATGCCAAAGGTCTGCAATGCTGTAATTGCTGCAAATGGAGGATTCTTTGACGAAAGCAAAGTTTGATGTAAAAAAAAATCTTATTTCAAATACAAATCATTATTTCTAACCTTGTCAATGTCTTGACTCTATTTTCTATTCATTTCACAACGTATGGTGGTGAATAAGTGTGACTTTTCATGGAAAACACAAAATTGTTTGGGTGACCCCAAACTTTTGAACGGTAGTATATCTTTGACTTGCTCGGTGCAGTCTGTTATGGTGATGCAAGGATAAAACCCGCAGTAGGTTTGTTTGCTGAAAATAGTTGCCTGCTGCGCCTGTGAATGAGCTTGATGAGAGTCAAGTTTTTGTGCAATAAGCTTAAAGAGGTTGAATCACAGAGGGGAGGTGATGCACAAAAAATGGAATTTTCTCAGGGATTTTTTTTAGGATTATTAGTTCATATGCACTAGCTGCATTTCTGGAAACAAGTTGTGTACAGAGACACTATGGATGGTGGAAAGGAAGCAAAATTAATGTATAATTGGAGAAAGACGATCTGAGGAACTTATAGGGGATAAAAGGAGGTGCTCTGAGAGATAAAAAGGAACCCATCAGACAAAAAAATCTTTTCCTTTATCATGTCACCCTGTTTGCTTCACTGTGTCTGGAATTCAAGGCTGTTCACTTATGAGGCTTGCCTCTGTAATTTAACTCTGCCGGCATTGGTTTCATTTTTGCATCTGGCCTTCGCTGACAGACACACTGAAAAGCTTTGATTTACTTCAGGAATCCTCTCACTTGTTTGTTGTTCTCTTATATCGTCTTTTCTCTCTCTATCCCAATCCCTCTTTGTGGTTCACTTCTTTGTCTTCTATTCTGGGCTTTCCATCTCCTCCTTCCTTTCTAATCACTTCTCTCTTTTATCTTCTTCTATCCAGTCAGATCTACTGTATAGAGAACGCCCACGGCCAGCTGGTGCGTGACCTGGACTTCAATCCCAACCGCCAGTACTACCTGGCCAGTTGCGGAGACGACTGCAAGGTCAAGTTCTGGGACGTCCGTAACGTCCAGGAGCCCGTGAAAACCTTGGAGGAGCATTCACACTGGTGGGTGAACCACAGAGGGGAATAAGGCATGAGGGAGGTCCTTGAATAGGAGATAATTAGTTCCCGTATTGGTTGAAAATATACTCAATGCTTCAAATTCTGCCATCAAGTGTATTTTGATCCACAAAATAAATGCTCATAGAACTACAAATGCACTACTTATCCTCTTCTCAAGGACACTCACATATGATGCTATGAACACAACATCAGTGGCGTCTCTGGCATGATAAGTTAAGTGCGGCACAAAAACTTAACACTTATTAGCAGCAACTGATTTTTCTGTGATTAATACAACCTGACTTTGATCAATTTTAAATGAAACAGATAAATTAGCTCAAACCAGCACACTAGAAATGCCATTTAATATAGGCTAAATGTAAATCAGTGTTTATACATAAAAATACAAATAAAGCCCTAATGTCCATTCATCGAACAGAAAAATACAGTATATGTTCTTAATCTGTAACCTTCCTAAACAAATCACTATGGGTGTTTTTATATCCTTTGTGTGTTGTGCTTCCTCTCTACACAAGATTTAAAGTGTTGCACAAATGGTGTATGTTTACTGAAGACATATTTCACTTTCAGAGGCATTTCTTAAACACAGTCGCAGGTCATTTCTCTGTTACTATTTCCATATGTTGTAAGGAAATGGGGTTTTATGACTCCAATAAATATTCTCTACCAGCAGGAGCACATTTAGTTATTTTGTCTTGATCAGGCATCCTAGTTGGTCTAATTGTATAAGTAAACTGACCCTCCACTTGATAAGAACAAAAATAAATGAAAATACGTAGTTGTAGCAGTATTATGAATAATATACGATCAAATTGAATCAATTATATGTATAATTGAGGCAGTTTTATAACCATTTATCTTCATAATTCATATCAAATGTTATCAGAGGGTATTTTACGAAAGAAATTGGTCCAATTGGTCTGCAGTAATGCGAAATCAACCTAATACAATTCAGTTGTACTGAAAAATTCAACTTCAAAGTTATACGTTTAGTTGGTAAAATGTTGTTTTATTCAAGAAAGTCTAGCCATCTGCACTGATTTAACTTTGTAGCACTCCTTCTTACTGAGCAACAATGTGGCGACAGTGGAGAGGAACAGCTCCGTTTTAACAGAAAGGAACATCCTGTCTCAGTAGGAGCATCTATGCGCCACGACTGACAGAAAGTTTCAGAGAACGGAAAGCAGACATAAAAAAAAAAAAATTGCTACAGGGTGTACTTTCTACACTCCTCAAGTGTCATTATCGCACTGTGATCACCTTGTGATTCTGTTTATAAAAATGTGCCTAAAGAAGCTTACAGATTTATTTATTTATTTATATTATTTAAGTTTTGTTCTCTACCATCTTATTTTAAAACTAACGTGTATAAATGTTTACTTTAACATTTTATAAATTCCTTAAGAAGTTAGCACTTACTGTTCTGGTAAATGTAACTTTCCAGCTGTGGAGAAAAGTGTCTGCATTATAAGCAGAAGAAAGACCGACAGTTTGGAGGCGTGATATTCAGGCACCTTCGGGAAAGCACACCCACAGTAACAATGAATATAATGATAACTCTTTCCCTGGGCTTGTGATTGGTTTCCTGTTTCATTAATTGCTTTATCTCATGACTAATAAAATGCCCCAGCCACTCCTGATGTAATAAAAGACAGTAATAAACTCATTACTAATTAAATCCTCTGCCACCCGTTTGGTTGTTGAGGACTGGAGGTAAGTCCAGCCCTGGATTGTCTTCTCCTGAGGCTTCAGGCGTTGCTCTAAGCCGAACAGCCAACTGCAGATGTGTCTGTGTCGGAGACACGCACCGTCTCCTCTGTGAGCTGAATAGATGATCAGCGTGAGCCAAACCGGGATCCTGCTACGGCACGCACACACACAGTGGAGCATTCGCACACTTTGTCTACGTGCGCGCCCCCACACAGGAGCAGACATTATCTCCAAAAGAGAGGCAGGCTCAGCAAACATATCCATAACTGTAGATTGCAGCAGATGGGATGTCTTCTGATGGGAGATAGGTGACGTGTGTGTGTGTTCACTATCATCTAATCGGTGTTTTTGCAGAGTTCTCTTTTTATCTGTGTGGCCACATGTGTTTGTGTGCCTTTCCCCCCACATTTCTATAAAGCATATTCTCATTTGTATTCGCCTGTATGAGCACACATCTTCTTCTGTGTGCCGCGTTTGTGTGTGGGTGTTTGTCGTGCGCGCTCATTTGTCGGAGCGCAGCCAGGATATGGCCTCGGGGCTGCTGGGGGTATTAGGGACTATTTTTTAGCAGGGAAGCGGATTAGCGGAGCGCAGGGAACGGCGTGGCCGCGGCTGATTTTTCTGTCAACAGCCTCAGTTATCCCTCAATCCCTCCCTGTGAGGGAACTGGGACCGCACTCTGAGCTGTGCCTCTGGCTCACAAAGGCACACAAACACACAAAGAATGAGTGCACAAAAAAAAGAAGAAAAAAGGAAGCAACTCAGGGAACGAAGGGACAAAATGGAGAGAGTTATGGAAGGGAGGTGAGGAAACTAAGAAAGAAATAAAGTGAGGATTATGGAGTTTCTGATTATGATCATCAGCGAATATGAACCGAGCTCAAATATAGACTGCAAGCTTCCAAATCCTCATTACTGGCATTTAAATACTCAAATGGAGCTATTTTAACGGCTGCGTGAGAGGGCTGCATTTTCTGCATGTTGTGTGTGGGTGGCTGAGAGTGTGCATGTGTGGTCTTCTCAAACATACAGTCAACAAACTATCACAGCATCCAGAGCTTGCTGCAGGGCTCTACGCCCACACACGGCTTTCTTCACAATCATTTTCATCATATGCATAAATGTAAAAAGAAAAAAAGTGTTCCCCACATTGCTGCGCTGTCTAACTCTAGATGAATAATGTGTGTCCCAGGGTGTGGAGCGTCCGCTACAACCACAGCCACGACCAGCTGGTGTTGACAGCCAGCAGCGACAGCCGTCTCATCCTCTCCAATATGGTGTCCATCTCCTCAGAGCCATTCGGCCACTTGGTGGACGACGAGGAGCTTAGCGAGGGGGAGGACAACCACCAGGAGGACAAGTAAGAGCAACTCTGGCAGTTCTATCAACTCATTAGAAGCAGCTCCTTACCTGAGCAGTCTGGTTTAAGCTGCTTGATGGTGGGGTTTTATAAGGAAGGAGCATAGGATTTTATTTTAATAAGAGGATTATTAAAGTAAACACAAGGAACAGAGATGAAAGAAGTTGAGTGACATCGACAAATTAATAACATCTCACACCCGAATAAGCCTTTTTTAAAGGCGGCTGTAACGATCCATTCCTTTATTGCTAGATATGTTGGGCACCATTATCAGATTTAAAACGGATGAAATCACATTATGTTTAAGCAGTTAGCAAATACCATCATTTTCAAAACTTTTCCTTTTTAGTTGTGTTCAGGCTCGTAGCTTTATAATGCTAGATTTGTGCAGTAATGAATAACACAATGGCCACCCAAGTCAAAGTACTTATAGCGAAGTCTCCACTTCCAATTTGAGTTCATAAAGTCTAGATGCCACCCTATGGAGGGATATAAGAGCGCTTTGTGTGGAGCCTGTACTTCACCATATGTCGAATGACCGCTTTGAACAAAATCTGTAATTCAAAACCACTAAAACTGTATTCAGGTAGATGTTTTAACTTGTGTTCCGGTTCTAATTCCCATTGTTCCTTTGATACTGACCTTTGTATATGTCCCATCAACTGTTTCTCTAGAATGGTTACTCGTTTAATACGGCCTCTCTGTTTTAGTGAGTATAAATTAAACTTTTTTGTCATTATTTTGAGTTAAATAAAAAGCTTGCCTATAGTTGGGTTATGCAAATTAATAATATCATATGCATTGGCAAATCAAGGTTATTAAAAGGCCATTTCCAAACAATTCAAAGTTCATCATTCTACAGTTAAAAAATTGATTATTCCAATCTGTAAAACATTTAAGACAACCTGCCAAGAAATGTGTTCCTGTACATTTACCTTAAGGTCAGACCATTCAATGCTCGAAGAACTGACAAAAACACCCGAAACCTCCATCTCAGACCCTTGTAGCCCGCTCACTGGTTAAATGCTAGTATATGACAGTAAAATTGAGACTAAGACTAAGGAATTATGGGTCATTTAAATGGATTGCCAGGAGGTTTTTCTCTACTCCAAAAACAATAAGAAATATTAATTTGTCAAATTTATTCTGAATAATCCATTAGACATCTGGAAAAATGAAATCTGGACAGATCAGATCAAATAATTATCATCATGCACAGAGGCATGTTTGGATAAACACAAGTACAGGATGTTAGACCCAAAGTCCCCATACCAACTGTCTAGCACAATTGGAGGGTGTGATGATTTGGGCTTTCTTAGGCACCATCCAGTCATTGAGTCGACCATGAACTCGGTATACCAAAGTTTTCCAGAGTCAGATGTGAGGCTACCTGTCTATACAACAACATATCTACAACAGAATGGCTGAAAAAGAAAAAGGATAATGAGGTTGTTATAGCCCAGTCAAAGTCTAGATCTCAGCGGGACGGAAATGCTGCTCTCAACCTTAATGGTGCGTCCACAAAGGCATGCATGAACTTGGACTTGGACGCTTGTGCAGAGCGTCAGCAAAGTGTGGACAAGGCGTGTTAAAAGTTTTGATAACTTACCCGAGATCTTAACTTTCTCACTGATCATCCGCCAGGCAAGGTCCTTTACTGAGATGAGTTTGTCCTCAGACTTCCCAGCTTTATCACGGTCCTTCCATCCCATGAGAAAACCCGCCACTACGTCTCATAGAGAGGTCTTTCTGATTGGTTGACACTCTGATGCTCAGATTTTCTTTAACCTCTTGGCCTTCATCAGCCAGGCGCTAATCCTGAATTTCAGTTCAGAAGGGGAGTCCTAGCACAGACGCAAGCCTTCTTCAAATTGTGCTGGATTTTAAAAACATTTCTTCTGCTTGTCTGTCTTCAGTGGTGTAAAGGGTCTAATGAACCAAACTGAGACACTGAAGACCCCATGGTAATACGCAGTTCATATTTGAACTGTTCTTTTGATAACGGTCCTCCAAAGATTAAAGCAGACAGACCAAACCTTCTGTCTCACAATGCTTTGAAACTCCGTGATTAAAGTAAAACAATAAAAATGTGTTGCTGTGAAAACACTTCGGGAGTCTTTTTTTTCTATCTCTGTAGAGTTAACAGTTGATTTGAAAATGTCAGGAAAATCCTCAGTAATTGTTACTGCTCACTGCTGTCCAAATCTGCCACAGTCCAACATCCATTATGGTCCTCCTCTCAGCCATAACTACCAGCTCTTACACTCAATGGCCAACTCTCATCCATAATTCTACTCTTCATCCTAATCACCAGCACTCAGCTTTACTTTTAACCTTTCCTCTGCAGCTGTTGACCCACCCAACCATATGTCCTACTCAGCAGTACCTGAACACTGCATTCAGACCTCCTCCAGTGGCCAGAGCATCTGGGACGAAGATCAATTAAAAGCAGAGTCAGGAAAAATCCAATTATTTCAGTAAATATTTGAATTCCTTTTCTTTTTTTGTCAAAAACACAGAATTAACCTACAGTCTACTGTTAGATTGGTTTAAATTAATGTCAATTGCTTCTGCAGTACATTACCCCCAAATAAATACATCAAATAAAAATAAATTAGACAGTTTAGCAAAGTTGAAACAAAATCAGGCAAATTGTTTGGCTTATTTCTGTCGTATGACTCAAAGAAGTTCATAATACACATTAATTAAAATCCTTGATTTTACAGTATTTGGCCATTGTAAAAAAGTAAAAGCATTGTACAAGACCAGTTCCAAAGAAGTTGGGACGTTGTGTAAAATGTAAATAAAAAGTGAAAATAATGATTTGCAAATCCTTTCCAGTGTACAGTATATTCAATTGAATAGCCTACAAATATGATATAATGTTCAAATTGATCAACATTAATGTTTTTTTTCCAATATTCACTAATTTTTAATGAAATAAATCCAATAGAAGGGATTTTTCTCATTAATTGCTGTTCTGTATCTTTGACCTTATATGAAAATCACATGAAGCCTGAGAACTAGTGGTCCATACTCTGGGTTAGCCATGGATCCTTCTCTGGGGGAAAGAAACATCAATTGGGGAAGGGCAGGGGATGATTTATAAAAATAAAAGAAATAATTGTATTAAGATATTTTCATCAATGTTGTTGTGGGAACAAAATCAGTGATCTTAATTGGATAAAAACACAGCCTTGTGCCCTCTCTGTCATCTCTGCAGGAGTTGGTTTAATTAAACTTTGAGTCGATCTACATGTCCAAAACCGGTTTCTTTAGATTGCACCTTAAAATAATTTGCAGTCAAGAGTTTTCATTTAGAGGCTCCTAACTATGCGACCCCTGTCGTGTAATGTATTGCAGTTTGTCGGTGGTTAAACTGTTCGGTGACATTATCCCTAAAAGCTCTCAATCCCTGGTGTAACTGAGACCAAGCCCAGTATTTGTTAGATCACTTGAGGGCTCCCACTTGTGCTCTCTCTTTCTGTTCTTTCCCACTAAACGGACACATTTAAGAGCGATTTTCTTTTAGGCTGCCGTCCAGAGGGAGCAGCTACTGTCGGACTGAAAACGTAAATGTGTAAAATAAATCCAAACGTTTAAATCATTGTTTTTCCCTCAGGAACACTTACAGCCTGGGGGTTTGAGAGGAATTTGAGCCGGCAGTGATGCTTGAGCATATTTCTAAATTGATATTTATTGTCTTAGTATTGTAGCCTCAGTAGAATTATGTCAGCATCGGCCGCGATGTCTATTGGCAGTTTTAAACAGATTTTCTTTAAATTCATAGATTAATACCTAAATTTAATGCGTGATGGTTCAATTTAACTTCTGAAAGTTATGAAGTAAGAAAGTGAATACAGTTTAGGGAATCTTCTGATTGTTAGTGCTCCAGTTGGGACTTGATTTTATGGATGCCATTAAATACTGTAGACATTTTCAAGAAAATAAATCTGCAAAATTTACTTTTGACAGATAACAAATCATGAAGCATTCCTCCTCAGTGTCTTGGATGTTTCTGTAATGTGTTTTTGTGTTGCAGGAGTAAGGAGCCTCTGAAAGACAGTGTGGTGTCCACCTACGAGGAACACGAGGACAGCGTATACGCTGCCGAGTGGTCGTCGGCTGACCCGTGGCTCTTTGCATCACTCAGCTACGATGGACGCCTGGTCATCAACAGGGTCCCCCGAGCTCTTAAATACCGCATCCTGCTGTGAGACAGAGCGGCAACCCACAACTGTGACAGTCTCTAAATATTTGTCTGATGTAAATATTTAGGTATGGATGTTCCATTCACTGTAAAGAAGGAAGCATATTGTTTATCTGCATTAAACTAAAATCTCTGAATCAAAGTTTAACTCATGTTTAAGCTCATTAAGTTTTGTTTATTGACCTAAACTGCTATGGATTTAAACTAATGTGACGTATTTACTTTAGATTGACATTAGAAGGAACAATGCTTGCATCTGAAAACAGAATAACGAGTCAAGTTACGATTTTTGAAATTATAATGGCTATTATAATATTCACAATCTTTGTATGGCACCTTTTCAACAGCAGCATTTTAAAAAATCACCTTACAGAGAAAAAACTGAAATTGAAATTAGTTAGTCTTTTAACCTTTTTAAAAGTGTTAAAAGAGCTAATAGCTTTCAAAGTATTTGAGAGAGAATTTCAGAACTTGGGATCGTAATAACTAAGAGGAGCTTCTTCCCTCCTCATTTGAATCTTTGGTATCGCAAGTGGATTACCTTGACATGTGTAATGTTGCATTTCTGTATCATGTCTACCAGGGGAAACATAGAGAAGTTAAAAATAACGGGGCTTTACATTTGAAAATTGAATATACTTCAGATTCACCTCCTTTAAATATCTTCAGCTGAAAAGTTTGATTAAAACACAAACACTATGTATCCCCTCAATTTCTACCATTGAAATGCTAATGACCATAAACAGTTTTGAGAGAACCTTAATTTTCAAAATATATAAATATCTGTACAGAAATATTTGCAGAGAGACTGCAGGGAGTACGAATTTACGAATGCATTTCAGTGGAACAGTGGGAAGAGAGAAGTTCTAAAAGACAAACAAGCACTATTAATACTTGCTTTAATTTACTGCAATGTAATTGGTTGATAAATATGAGAGGAAAAAGGGAACACTTTTACATTGTACTCAGCAATGTACTAAAATATAAAAATCCTGGCAAGAGGAAAATCAGTGTATCTAAATAGGTTTGTTTACATTATGTTTGCCCAAAATAGGTCATTAAATTGTTACTACTATAATCATGTTTTTATGTCACGGAAACAAATGTTGGAAAAAGGCAACATGGCCTAACATCGTGCCTTGGGGATCCCCAAAGGTGACGGAGAAATGCTCTAAGATGTATGTTTGTATCAAGGACAACTGGCATTTAGTTAATGTTAAAACATTGTGTAACCTGTTCAGTAAGATATTTTAAATCAAAGCTGTTTTGTGTCCATTCAGTCATAAGACATTTATTACGTAAATGTTGTCCTGTTTAAAGTATGTAGGTGTGGGTCCTTCGGTGACCAACGTCATGCAGCCCAGGAATGGTGTGGAAATACAATTTGAGTAGATTTCCTTTGAAATGTACGATCCATCATACAAGTAAAATAAGTACACAATAATAAGGTCAAACTATTGATTGAATTTAGCTTAAAGTTTTCTGAGTTTTAAAAACCAACTTGCCAGTGTTTTAATTAAAAACAATTAAATTAAATGCTAAGACAATTAAACAGTGTTTTAATTAAAAACAATTTAATTAAATGCTAAGACAATAAATTGTTTGATAAATGTTTTGGAATTTGAAAAGGAAATAAGTAACACTTGAAAACCATACATGTATTTTAGTTTATATATATCTTAGTTTTGGTCAGACCTTCAGGGGACATTCTGGACCAATAGTGTTAGAGTGGAGGAAAAACCTCAGACAGAAAACAGGAAGCAAGATTTCAACTTTATTTGTATATATTGATCATACAGAAGGCAGAAAGTCCTAACATCATTAACATTGTTTTATTAAGTTTTTAAGTCGACCAGTTTTACCCAAATGTACTGTCAAAATTTGGCTTAAATAAAGACATAAAAAGCCAAGATCGGTAGCTTGTTTGATCGACGCTAAAACTTTTCAGCTACATTGACATCAACAGACATCTTTGTGTAGATGATTTTGCAGCTTTCTCTTCTAAACCACATTTACACATTCTTTAGATTAAACTGTTTTCTGTCTTTTTAGTTATATTTTGCAATGACAGAAATGGCAAGAGATCAAGATTTTAAACAAAAGAAATATGTAAACGTTTATACAAGTGTTGGAACACTGAATTCAGCTCACAAGAAAATACACTGGAGATATTCCTCATCAAGAACTTAGCATTTGTGTGTTTTAGTAATCACTTTTACTTACTGCTTAAATGTGGATAGAAGTGAATCTTCTGCTATCATCTGCTTTTTGAGTAGTAGATATTGCTTTTGAGCCAATTTTATCAGATGCCACTGGTTGTTCTCACATAATATGCAAGCTGTCAAAACATGCTGATGGATTTTCAGGGACTGATGGAAATTACAAATATTGAATCCCACAGGCCTCCCAGTTAAGTGAAACCATAGATTGCCTATTAAAAATGGGATATTGTTTTTCCTTAATGAGGGTTCAGTGGCTTTTGGTGACTTGTTAGGGTTTGAAATAGCGGTTTTCACTACATGGAATGAGGAGAAGAAATCTAATGATTATTTATAAATCTGAAATTGCATCGGTTCTCCATAAAGGTATCTGGTCCCATTTAAATAATTTTACATGCAGTGTAAAGATCAGTTAATGTACAGTTTTTATGTTTGTGCGTGCTTATTTTTGATTCAGGTTTGGAATAGTTGCTCAGAGTTTCTATGAATAACTTGAGCTCTAGTATACCTGGAAACTATAAAAACATTGAAATTAACATTTTCAATGAGTCTTTTGTTCTGGTATATTAGTTTGTTTAATTTAAAGTGTGTTTTTTGCATATTTTTATTCCGTGTGGTAGATAAACTACATCAGAGTGACTAATAGGCTAAAATTCAGTACTAAAAGAATGACATTTATCCAGTTCAATTCTGAAGAAGACATTCTGATTGAAGGAAATAAAAAAAAGTATTCAGTTTCAGCATTCAGTCTTCTTAGGGGTCTGTCAGCATCCCACACCTTAACTAAATATTAGTCAGCTCTACCGTGAAATACTTCTCCATATCTATCATATTTTGATGGTGTCTCTTTTCCAGAGCCTCTTCAGGTCACCCCACATGTTTTCTGGCAATTTTGCTCCTGACTTTAGCTAGATCATTACAAAACTTTTTTTTTTCTCATTAAGGCATTCTTTTCTTGATTTGTGTGAACAGTTCTGAGGTTGAAAAGTAAGATCCTGCTCCGTCTTCAGCTTTCTAGCAGACAACTTATGGTAAAGCTGACTGATATTTGGAAATATCAGACTTTCATGAATCTCAACAAAAATAATATTGTTCACTAATAAATATTTATTTTTCATCTGTGTGTCACATTATCCATCCATCTATCTATTCATTCATTCATTCATTGTCTTCCGCTTATCTGGGACCGGGTCACTGGGGCAACAGGTCCAAGAGGGAAATCCAGACATTTCGCTCCCCGATAACATCGTCCAGCTCATTCCGGGGGATCCAAAGAGGTTCCCAAGCCAGATGGGATATACAGATCTCCTCCCAGTGGGATGTGCCCGGAAAACCCCAAAAGGGAGGTGCTAAGGAGGCATCTTAGCAGCAGCTCTATTTTTGGAAACCCCTGAATGAAAGAGCTCCTCATCATATCTCTACGCCTGCCCATGGTCGAGAGGAAGCTCATTTCAGCCGCTTGTTTCTGATCCTTTTGGTCCTGATCCATACCTCATGACCATAGGTGAGGGTCAGACCATAGACCTGTAAATGGAGAGCTTTGCTCTTTAGCTCAGCTCTTTCTTCACCACAATAGACCCGAGCAGCGCCCGCATTTCTGCAGACGAAGCCTCGATCCGTTTGTCCATCTCCAATTCCATCCTACCATCACTCACAAACGAAACTCCGAGATACTTAAACTTCTGCGCTTGAAGCAGAACCCAACCCGGAGGAGTCAATCCAAATTTTTCTGGTTGAGGACCATGCCCACAGTCTTAGAGGAGCTGACTCTCACCCCAGCCGCTTCACACTGAGCAGCAAACCGGTTCAGTGCACACTGGAGGTCGTTGCCTGAAGAAGCCAAAAGAACAACGTCATCCTCAAAAACCAAAGATGAGATACTAATGTTCCCAAATCAGACTTTAGCCTCTCCATGACTAAGCATTGAGATCCTTTCAATGAACACCACAAACAGGATCGCAACAAGGGGCAGCCCTGGCAGAGTCCAACACGTACTGGGAATAAGCTCGACTTTGTGCAGCCTCCCCTACAAAATGCCTCAGGGACACGGTGGTAGGCCTTCTCCAGATTCACAAGTAGACCGGAGAAGCATACTAATCTGACTTCTTCAGCAACTCCACAACGGACAGGACGAAGGCTGCATCACTGCTCTCCTCCCAGAGTAAACTTTTCCAGGGAGGCTGAGAAGTGTGATCCCTCAATATCTGGAACACACTCTCCGGTCCCCTTTCTTAAAAACCGTGACCACCACCCCAGTCTGCCACTCCAGCGGTGTTGTCCCGGTCCTCTATACGATATTGAAGATTCAACCATGTCAGCTCTATGATATCCAGAGCCTTCAGAAACTCCAGCCAAATCTCATCCACACCTTGCGCCCCTGCCACCAGGGAGCTTTTTAACGACCTCAGCAGCCTCTGCCACATGGATGGAATCACATTCTTCCGAGACTTCAGGCTCTGCCTCCTCCATGCAGGACACTGAGTGGAGGAGTGAGGAGATCCTCAAAGTGCTATTCCACCGCCAATGATGTCCCCTCCCAAAACACACGCAGCTTGGGTTGGCTTGTTTCCCTTTTATGAGTTGCTGAAGGGTTTTACTGTATTTTCTCGAGGCCAACCGAAAGTCTCTTTCCATAGTCGCTCAGAATTCAACCCATGCCCGAGTTTTAGCTTCTGAAACTACAGAAAATAAATTATATTGTGAAAAAAAAAAAATATTTATAAAAGCCTCAAGATTTTGGATAGAAACCTGTTATGACCCAAAATACGTCAGACCCTCCTGGAGTGTTTGTTACTACAGAGATCAATCTTAGCGTCATTTTACCAAAATAGTTCAAATCCTAAATGTGTTCGGCAACTTCAACAAGTAAAGCATAAAATGCAAGTAAATGTCAGAACTTTTAAGAATTTCTGGAGGTGCTAATCAAAACTTTTTTTTTCTGTGGGAAATTTTGCTCAAGTTAAATTTAGGATTTTTTTTTTTAAAGCTTTTCGATGTGAGATGAATTTTTGTTCAGGGTTTTTTACACATCTTTACCAAAGCTGCCAATAAGTGTAGAGGGTGTTGTTCATCACCACAACACAAAGCAGCGTCTTTGTTTTGATTTTATTACGAATACAGCCACACAACTCCAAAAGGCTTCAGGCAGAGGCAGCTTAATTCATTACTCAGATCTCAAAATTGCTGTTGATTTTTTGTCTATTGATTTTTGAATTAACTTTCAAATAGTTTTATTGATTTTGCTGGGAGTGCTTCTGTCCAATACAGACTTAAACGCTGCTGTACATTTAACACAGCCATGATGCCCGTTTACAGACAGGGGACAGAAATGATCTGCAACTTTAAAAAAAAACAAAAAAAAACTTCTCATGATTTTAATATGATATGTTGACATTCTGTTTTGCACCATTTGCACCTCTCTGCTGTCGTCACTCATCTGCCTCCTGCCCGTCCGCGCGCCCTCCTCCTTTGAGTCTGTAGGTGCTGTAGCTGGTCGATAGTGACAAGTCCGTGCCTCTGTGATAGCGGACATCATCGACAGGCCTCTTAATTGCGGCTTGACTTCAGGGATCACACTTTCACATGCTCTCACACACAAGAGGAAGGAGGGAGAGAGGGAGGGAGGGGGGGGCATGGACACTTCATTACCTTTGGTTCTGTGGCTGAATCCTGAATTTGTTTCTCTGACCAACCACAGGACCTGCTCAATACAAGCTGCTGTTAGCCTGCAGTCAGGGATCTGAAGGGAGATGCAGTAATCCCTTATTTTTACCCGCCAACACACATGTTGTCTTTATTCATGTACATCTTTCAGCACATGAATAAACAGTGTGTATAAAGGAGAGTCAAATCTTTCCTGTTCTTCATAAAAAACTTCCAGCATCTTACATGAGCTCAGCTTTGTGACCGATCGTCGATCCGTCTGCTAATAACAGCCGGGTTTTTGCATTTGAATCAATGAGGGCACCTCTTTAGCGTGCCTGAAAGCCTTTCCCGGGACAAATTACATTAACTATGATGCATCGATTGTCAATGGGGGATTTGGATACATCATTGAAAGCAGTTTAAATATTCTTCCAGGCCACCAATAGAGCTGGAAACTAAAGTGTGGCATCCACATATGAGGTTTCAGTCAGTTGTTTCAAATTTTTTGCTTAATTTACATCCATTTGGCTTAGTACTCCAATCTCTTATTGGCAAATGTTATTCTGTCAGTACAGTGCTTACATCTGGTAAAGTATTCACATCCCTTTAACCTTCCCACCTTTCATCATGTCATAACCAAGCTTCGTCTTACACAAATGTGTAATTTGAAAGGGGAAATGATCAGTTATTTTCAAATTAATAAGATGTATGTATTCAGCCTGTACTCTGACACCCTTAAAACACAATTCAGTGCCATCGGTTTCCTAAGTCAGCAGCATCATGTGGTGGACGTGCTTTTCTTCAGCAGAGACACTGGAGCTGGTCAGGGTTGATGGCAGAATAGATGGAGCTGGATAGTTGGCGATCCTAGAAGAAAACCTGTTTGAGGCTGCAAAGGTTCTTAGACTAAATAATCCATCATGATAACCAAGAGGTGAATGTTAACAAGAATTCAGGTAAATAAATTAAAAAGTAGAAACTCTTGGGTGGGAAATCCAACATTTCATTGTTTTTAATTTTTTTTTTTTTCAGAAACCTCTGTATTGCTCAAATTATTCCCATATCAGCTGCAGAGGGCCTATTTTGAACAACTTTATGACAGAAGGAGAAAAAGAGGCGTAACAGTAAGAGTTTGCTTCTACTTATGGGAAGTTCTGCTTTTCACCTGTTGTTAAACTGCAGAGCTAGAATACAGCATTTAAAAACACTTGAGATGTCTGGTTCAGTACTTTACGTCGTGGGTTAAGGCAAAATGAGGCAAACATCCTACAGTCTCTGGCCTCCAATTAAGAAAAGAGGGATTTTTGAACATGTGCACTGATTTGCTTTAAAAACGACTTTCTGACGCAGAGAGAATGAACGGAGAAAAGAACAACACTACAAATGACTGTATTTCTGCCAAAACATTCGGGCTAAATTGAGAAAAGGGTAATAGAGACGTCATTTATAAAAACCCATTTGCTATTTCTGAGATCTGTCTGCATTAACTTCTGTGCATTGTGTCTCTCAGTAAATATTTTTACTTGCTCCAGGACATGACACGCACCGTTATGAGTCCTATCACTAAGAAGTGAGTCTCTGCGTAGCATCTTGAATGGAGGTAATTGCACCTGAGGGTCACCTGGGTGCCATTCTCAAAGGGTGGAGGCGGATTGGATTCAGCGGCTGTGGAAATGAAATAGAAAAAAAAATTAGATTTCATTTAATTATTTATTCATGTCGGCTAAGCAATATGGAGCCACCTGGGGTGTGTGTATGTTTGTCTGGGAGTGGGAGGGGGTGGTGAGGGGGGGGGGGGCTTCAGGTGATTATTGCCTTTGAGAGTTTGACTCATTTGCATGGAGGAGAGTTTATATGACCCCCTTGAAATGAAAATTATTCCGAAACACGCCACTCTCTGCGGGAAGAGGAGAGAGAAAGACAACGAAGAGAAAGTGACTGATGGTAAGAAGAAGCTCTCATGGGAGGAGAGGAGCTGCAAATGTATGTTTAGGATTGTGCGAAGGAGAGGAAAGATAAGGTAAATGATGAGTTAATTACTTCCAGAATTATGCAACTACAGCTTTTTGTGTCCATTTTTAAGTGTTTGCTTTCTTTCTATAAGAATGCGATGATTTTAGAGCTGGAAGGACCTCCAAATTTAAAAAGAAAAAATAGAATAAGACATTTACAGTAGCAGAAAGCTGTGGAAAACTAAAAATAAACAAAGCGTTTGAAGCAGGCAGGGATTTACCGTACAGGGGGATCGGCCTGGCATAAAAGTTAACTGTTAACCTAGTTGCACCCGAGCTGCAGAGCGCTCTTTGTTGCCGCATTCTCAGGCTCTTAGCTCCGGAGCAGGGGAAGGCCGGATGAAACACGGTCCCATCACGTTTGATGTTGGCTTGATGCGTGCGAGGATGACTACTTAACACTGACAAGCAGCCTGTAGTCAGGGAAAAGCTTCTGTGCGCCTTAAGCTACTTATTTACCACCCCATCTCTTTTGGAGGAGATAAACTGCTTTAGAACAGGAGAGACTATGAAGCCATCAATGATTTTTGTGGTTGTGTTTGGGAAGTAAACTGAACGGCCTCTGCCAAATCCCTGGTATGTTCTTTCCATGTTCTGAGCTATATAGCATCAAGTGTCTCAACCTACAATGCATACAGCATAAGAGAAGAAGGGAACCCCAATAAGCAGTTGTTTATTTAAAAGGGAGGGTAATAAAATCATTTTTAGTACACCTAGATAAAAGCAGCAGAACTTCATCACTTTCTCAGAAATATGGTTTCCGATTAACAACAATATACTTATTCTGTTCATTAAAAGCCGTGGTTTAGCCTCTTTGCTATATCCCTTAGTGAGGAGAGTCTCCACTGGAATATTTCAGGGAATGTTTTTAATTAAAATTCACACTTTCCATTTCACAATTTTTTAGAACTTTTTAATTTCTCAGTGATAATCTGGCCCTATAAAATCAACATCAACCTGCTGAGGTGGCATAATAGATGCGCGCCATGATGAAATTGCAGATCATGGCCGCACAAATTCATTCTGAGGGCCATAAATGGCCTGCAGGCCTAAATTTGGACATACCTCTCCTCATAGTTTGTGCTCATTAAGAGAGTTTTCACAGGTTTGGCTTTTTTAAAATGTATCCACGTCATCATAACACGATTAAGAGCCTGGCCCACTCATTCCAAATAGATCAGTTTTCAGTGAATTGACTCTCCCCTTTGTGGATTTACTGGAATGAGTCTCTGTTTTATATTCTTCCATTCTGTTTAATTTTTTTGGACGAATTGTAAAAAGATATCTTTGAGTTACAACCTTCAGAAATAAGTAATCCAGTGGACTTATTTGATGAAAAGTTGAGCAGGCCCTGAATCTTGATAACCTCAAACCATGACATCGACATGATCGCTGTGCTTCATATTTGGCATTCATTTCCAAGAAAAAGTTTCCTTCCAGGTTTTTCTATATAATTCTAACTCATATTGATTGTTTAAACACACATTATTCCATAAATTCTGCTCTTTGCCTGTAAGTTACAAGAAACATATTCAATCCTTGACCTAAATTTACAAAGAATATTTGGGTAGAGTTGGTGTTTGTTTTCATTGCTCTCCATTTTTACATCATCTTATGCTTCCCACTCTCTGGCCTCAGCTGTGTTGGTCATGAAAGCTTTAAAGCTCTTTAAAAGGCATCAAGGCGCCAAACGGATGAATATCTCAAGCTATGAGATGGTAGCTGATGAGATTCACCTGAAATCAGCTATTGGTACCCTTACAGTGCTGTTGCTCTACAATAAGCTAATTCGGATGTGACTGTCCAAGCTTTTCTTCTCAGTGTCTTGCTCTTCCAGTTCTTTTTAAATTCTTTTAGCTTTCGGACAGATCCACTGCAGAGTATCAGCCGTTGTAAAATGTCCCACTGTTTCTCTGAGCAACCGTTCAATCTTGCTGAGTGAGAAAAGAAAGCCTGGTGAACAAGCCTCTATCATGACATGCCTATCTTCTTTTCCTGGCCTTATTGTTCCTCAATTATGGAACAAGCACAGAGTGTATCAATGTTATTTATGAGCCTTTGCTACTACAACGCACTTATAATTACCTCTCAAAAGCTGTAATTGTGCTCATTTCTCACGTCCAGCTCAGACGCCCACCCCCCCCATTGGCCTCCTACGGTCTCGGTGGAGATTCTGAGAGCCATTTGCCACAGAGAGACATTGGGGTGTTAGCTTGGATGTAGCAGGCGACAACGTGTTTGAAAGCGTAACTTCGAGCTGCTTGATCAAACTGCTGAGTACTTTTGGTGATCTAATATTCCTACTTGCAGATCAAGTGGAGCATTTTGTGTCCCAGGCTTTTGGAGCCTGATCGGTCACTGATTGAAGCCACCGCTGAGCCCGTCACCGGCGTCCCAGCATCACAGGCTGACAGACTGTATGTGTTTGATCATCGGTGCGTGGCTGGGGGACAGAGCAGGAGCAGGGGCCGTAGCGACTCTCAAACCTTTTTTGTCAATCATCAGCCAGGCAACAGCTCACCATGAAATCCATTAAAACTAATTTAGCCAGAACTCCGCAGCTCGGAGCTGCACTCCGATCCATGGTGCATTAATGATGGATTTTCCAAACTTTGGCGCTTAGACTTGATGGCTGCGTATTATTTTAAGGGTTTGAGGTGTCGTTTAATATTATATGGTGAAAGGTGCTTACTGTCAGAGGCTGTTCCTTATTCTGGTGTAAATCTGTACCATTCATACTCTTTCTGCTTATTGCCTTGCTTGATTCTTATTTGTTGAAGTTCCACGTAGTTGTTTGTTAATATTTGGACTTAATAAAATCAAATTTTTGATGTTTCAGAGGTTTCCGTGACACACATATAATTACATATATTATAAACACACACAACCGCATTGTTTCACATTACATCACCTGAGATTAATAAATTATTTCTATTTATTAAATGCCAGAAATAAAAGAGAGAGGTTATTTTTGATCAGTTGTTGGCTTTCTTTAAATTCAGATGTTTGTATATGTTTCCCTAGTATTAGCTTAAAATTTTTAGCTACTTAGATTTTCTACAGTATATCCAGCCTTTGTCTATTGACTTTGTTGTTCCTAAACCACTAAATCATTGTCCATTTGGAAGACCCATTTGTGTCCAAACGTTAACTTCCTGCCAGATGTCTTGAGATGTTGCTTCAATGTTTCTACATGATATTCTTTCGCCATACAACCATCTATTTTGTTAATTGCACCAGTTCCTCCAGCAGGAAATCATCCTGCAACACGATGCCATTGCCTCCTCGTACTTTACGGTCTCCCTGTTATCCTCTAAATGTAATATTGGTCATTAGGGTCAAATACTTTAAGTTTCAACGCATCAAAGTATTTTGTCCATGAGCGCATTTAAAACTGTGATATTTTTTTTTTTATGGTGTTTTGAAGTAATGGCTTCTTTGTCTCTATAAGTGGCCTTTTAGCCCATGTTGGATGATGACACTGTCTTATCAGCTTCACCCAGCATCTTTTGATCTGAATTTAAAACAAATATTTTCTACCAGATTTGTTCATCTTAGGGAGACGGGACCTGTCAACTTCCTGGGTGTTTGACCAATATGATGGCTGAACATTGCCATTGTTTTTACGCTTGCTTCCAACTGTTCAAACAGATGAACATGGCAGCTTCACGCATCAGGACTAGCATGCTTCATGCATGCTTCATGCAAAAGGATGAACCATGCTAGTGGATGTCCACAATTCCTCTGTCTGATGTCCTTTGATTTTTCCCATGATGCAACCCAAGGATGCAGTTTATTTGAGGCGTTGCCTTAAAATACATCTACAGGTATGCCTCCTTTCAACTCAGCATAAATGTCTTCAACTGCTGTGCACTTTAGTTATTGTTTAGTGTTAGGATAATGTCTGTCTTTATCAGTTGCACCTGGGCACTTTAAAAGTTTTTTCCATTCCTTTGTCTGTCTGAAGAAATTGACAATAAAGCTGAGTTTGTCTTTTGACTTTGAATTGCGTTGAATTAACTTATTAGAGGCTTACAAAGTCATGACACCATCCTCTGGGTTTTTCATTACTCTTTTAAAGGTATCACAATAGTACTCTTTTACTGTAAACTTCTGATTATAAAGAAAGCAGAAAAATTACCCTTTGTTATTTAGGCATTCAGTAAACAGAAACAATTTTTGCAATCCTGACTGACCTAAAACAGAAAAAAATGTAGTCAAACTTAATGTTGCACAGTGCAAAAAACATTTTGACGTCTTTTTATACGGTGGATATAAACATTCCCACTTCACCTTTATGTCTTCAAATTTTTTTACAGACCACTGATGTTCAATGACATGGGGTCTAGTCTAAACCTGTGAGAAAAACACTTTTTTTTGGCACCAGTGTTATTGAGGATCTTCTGACACAATATTATTGTGTGATCCCTGTGTAATCTTAAGGAAGTGTCGGCTTAGAGAGTTTGGAGTTGCCTTAACTGATTGAAGCCATCCAGCAGGCACTGAAGCAGTTTGACGGTTTGGTTTCTGAAACAGATGAGGTGAGAATTACAGCCTCCAAGTCAGCAGGCATGGTTGGCTGCAGGAAAGTGGTGAACTGGCTTGTCCAGGCTATGAGGGGAGATAAAAGTTGTCTTGCACAGTTTGGTAGGGAGCCCGTTCAGATCTTACTCATCTCCGATATTTTGGAGACATCCTCTGAAAAAGAGCTGTATTTCACAGCTTGCCTGGGAATGTTTTGTGAAAGATGTTGCTGGGAAGAGGGAGAAGATCTGGATGGACGGTCTTCCTGGTTAAAATTTTATTGCACATGTTACTCCTTTTTCAGTTTATGCTTTAATTTAAGGATCCATAAAATTTTCATTGAGATACAATATGAAAGAACTCATATATCTATAGATATGTGAGATCACAAGACAAAATAGCTGTTTTGTCATCATGGTAGGCATGGTAATAATAATGTGTGTAAAAATCTTTGCTTTCCCTTCACAAAAACATACAGAGGATAGAAGACAGTTCCTGTCTTACATTGGTGACAGAAAATAAAACTTTTCCTTACAGATGCAACGTGTGTGAGAAAATTGAGATGCAAACCTAAAAACTAAAATCCTTAGATGGCCTTCTGTATTTTAATCCTTGGACCTACCTTCTACCAAAGACTGGCCGGATCATTAAAACTTGAAGCCTCTTCTTCTTTTTTTTTTTTTTTTTTTTTTTTACATAAGGTGCCTCACAAAAGTATTTAAACTAAATAAACTTTTCCACAGAGTGCAATGTTACCATCACCAGTCTCGATGTGTTTCAATTGGATTTTTCATTCTGCTCATTTCTCTCATAGTTTTGTGATCTAGTGATCCATTCTTGTGTTGTTTCATGTTCTAATATGAACTTTTAAAACAATACAATTGTTGTATGGCTTTAACAATTGTTGGAGTAAAAATTTATTTACCAAACATTAATTTCCTTGCCAGAAATAAAAAAATGCACTCTGCTTCTGCACGCATGGAGACTAATGTTGTAATTTAAAGTTCTATTAAGCATAGATAAACACATTTTTGAATCTTCAATGATCGTGACTCGATTTTTATCGACTAAACTCTGTAAACTGTGTGCTGTATGTTTCCTTTTGCCTTTTTATGTGAGTGTTTCCATGCAGTTTGTCTTTCCTCTCCTGACCCCTCGCTGTTCTTCTGTCATGCTGCTCGCTTACTCATCCGCTGATTCTTCACCCCTCTCCTCCTTACTCATTCGCTCACATCGGACTTGTCATTCGCCGCAGAACGCTCGGACACACTCATGGGAGCTGCCTGACCCAGATCTGTCTCCTCCTCTGCCCAGCTGACCAGACACACACACACACACATACACACGGCCACAGATGCACTTGACATTTGGGTCGCTGACAAGACATCAGGTGAGGACGGAGGAGCCCAGGTGACAAGGAGAAGCAGTGAACCTTTGCTGTGATATTGCCCCAGTGAACCTTTGAACACAACACACACACACATATCGGACACACACGCACATCTCCACTCTGAATTAGGCTGTCAAGCGAGCAGGGATAGAGGTGGTCGCTTCTCAAGTCTGGAAACTAGTGAGCGACTAAATTTTCAGGTGCAGGTCTTGTATAGCTTTGATCAATGGGCCCGATTTTGAAGACCTGTTACTCCACAGCGCACCAGTGTACAGCCTTCAAAACTGGAAAAATAGACTGGAAACTATGCGGTCTATCAAAGGGATCACTAAAAAGACAGAAGGCGTTTTATCCTTGCTTAAACTACCCTCTGATGTATTGATGAAGAAAGAAAATGGCATTTTAGACTTAAATTTGTGTTTATCAGTAGCGCTTCAGTCTGAAAACAGGGACCCATATATTCTAGTGTAATCTGATGTTTGTTAACCTGGCTAGCCAGATTGATAATGTGTAGCATTCTCCATTCTGCTACTATCAAATCCGTTTGGGGAAAGGAGGGACATTGGGCGAAGTGACACCTTGTTCCTGCCAATTACAGTATTGAATGCAAATGTTGTAAGCAGCTGTTCTTCTTTCAAAGAGGAAATTGTGGATTCTGAAAAAACAGATGTGATAGCATCATGTATGCGTTTGTCCTTCTGGCAGCCAAGTTAATTTTGTTTCAGCTGTGGGCTGGCAGCTCTTACTTTCATTACAGCTGTGCGTCCCGCCTTAGACTATAATACTACAACATGATTGGCCCGAACCGTTTTTGGTTTGATCCCGAACGGTTGAGGCGGGAGATGGACTCTCCTCCGTTTGTGAAAGCTCAAATACCGTGAGAATTCAGCCTGTAGGCAAGGTTGGATGTTTATGTTTCTTTGGTCTAATCAGCGACTCCCCAGTTGGGCGTATGGCTGTGGTGTAAAGCTTCACCAGGCAAATGCTCAATGAAATGTGCACATTTCATTCAAAACAGCAGTTCTCAAAGTCTAGACTCTGGTCTGCATCTAAACTAAACACCAAGACAGTTCGGACCCATTTCTAAAACTCCTCATTTAAGGCTCAACTAATGATCATTGGGTGGGGGGGATAGGCAGCCTTTTGAGATCCTTACTACAAAAAAGCAAAATTCTCAATACAACTGGTTTACGTCTCTACTATAATAGTTTTATAAGTATACAATTGGATAACTTTTCCCATGGATCTCTGAAAATCCAAATCAGAAAAAAATGTAAAAATCAATACAACTTTATAGGACACTAGACTTAGGCACTTCATTGCAGAAGGATCATTTTTCATTCTAGGTTGTTGTTTATTCTCTGTTTCTTTTGCATTTACCTCTTTAAGTTCAATTTACTTGAGCTCTTAATTCATGGGCGCAAAGTAGATATTTCATTCGTGGATCATAAAAGTAATTACATTTATTTAAGTTTAGGGTTGCATGTTGGTGCATTTGGCAGCACTGTTGCCTTGCAACAAGAACATCCTGGGTTTAAATCCTGGCCGGGGGTCTGCGTGTTCTCCCTATGCATGCATGGGGTTTCTCTGTGTACTCCGGCTTCCTCCCGTAGTCTAACCCAACATGACTGTTAGGTTAACTGGTCTCAAATTGTTCTTAGGTGTGAGTGAATCTGGCGACCTCTCCAGGGTGCAACCTGCCTCTCACCCAATGACCACTGGAGGTAGCCTCCAGCCTAGGAGATAGGCACCAAGTTTGAGATCCCAAAGGAAAGACGTTGTTGTCTTTGGATTTGAACAAGTTCAGAGTCTGGTGAAGACCAAAATACATTTGAAATGTTGAATATGAAAAACACCAAACCTGTAAGAGGATGTGCTCTGTTTAATTATGACTGTACGGTATACTCTATGAAGTCGCCGTTCTTATAACTTTGCAATTAATTATACAACGGAGGAAGCTTTAGTGTTTGACTCACTCTTAAATGAAAGATTCAAGGATTCGAGTTTTTTTTATCGTCATACCAGTTCACATTTTCATGTTTGTGATATGAAATTAGAACTCAGATCCTGATTCAAGAAGCCAAATAAATAATAAATAAATAAATACAAAAATGTAAATAATCAAGTTAAAAGTGAGAGCTGTATTTAGTCCATTGAGTGCGACTTGAGTTCAGCACTCTGAGCCTGGTGGTCTTGCTCTGAATGCTTCTCAGGCGTCTGCCTGAATGGAGGGGCTGAATCAGTCTGTGTGCAGGATGGGTGGAGTCCTTCATGCTGCAGAGCGCCCTCTTCCTGCATCGTGATGTGTAGAGGTCCGAGGTGGGGGGAAGACTGCTCCACAGTCCTCTGTGCAGCCTTAACCACCCTCTGCAGAGCCATCCTTTCAGCAGCAGTGCAGCTGCCATGCCACACGGTGATGCAGGTGCAGAGAAGGCTCTCTACCGCACCGTGACAGAAGCTCCCCAGGATGGAGTTCCCAAGTCCAGCCTTCTGCAGCTTCCTGAGGAAGTAGAGACGCTGGTGGGCCTTCCTGACCAGACGGGAAGTGTTGACATTCCAGGTGAGGTCACTGGATATATGCACACCCAGGTACCTGCAGCTGGAAACCACCTGCACAGCTGCTCCTCCGATGTTCAGGGGAGGAACGGAGCGCTTTCCCTTCTGATATGCATCACCATCTCCTTAGTCTTCATCACATAGATCTTAAAACTGTCTAAGACAAGCATATAATCAGAAATCGTGGGAGAAAACAACGATGTCACCCTGTTACATTTCCAGAAAGAAAAATACAAACACCAGTTAGATGTATTCTTCTTTCTCTCACACACACACAAACACACTAGATACTTCATATATGCAGGGGGTATTTTTTTGTTGCTAATACCCAAGCTTGAGAATTTTAGGGAGGTACAGGTAACAAATACATCCATTAAAGGTGCTTTAGGTCCTTAATCCATTCAGTGTAACAGAAAACAGTTTTTCAACCAATTTAGGTAAATCACATTCCAACAGTGCCTTCTGATGCATCTTATATGTAGCATACATATTGCTGTCAAAAGCTAAGATGTTGGATTTTTGTTTGTAACTGTCAGGCAAATGTCGTAAGAGTCTTCCAATATAAAGTTACTCAATCTCATGCTATGCTATGCAGATGCTTGTCTTCACTGAGGAAGATTTACTCACCTCAGCAAACTACAAAAGAGTTGGCGGCTTTGAGGAGTTGGCTGGCAGACTACAACCAAGCACAAGTATAGCCTTGCCTTAGACACATTGCTTTGTATAACTGTTTCAGAGGCAGCAAATGAATGTCTTGCTTGAACCTGTGGACCCAACGATAAGTGTGGTCACACAGCGCTTTGGGTGGTCAGCATGACTGACAAAGCGCTATATAAGTTCAGTCCATTTACCATTTATATGTACAGTGTGGTACTAATTAGAAATCACTCTATTTAAGAAAATGTCCTTAAACTGTCCAGTGAAACATATAAGCAAACACTGATTATTCTCAAATTTCTCTTTTGTCAAGCAACAATCATCATTTTATTCCTAATATTCTGTATTATAAATTGCTCCACATGAGACATTTTTTTTAAATGAAAGTTTTACTTGCTCTCCACTTTAAACCCCTTTTTAATCTTTGGGGTGCTTTTGCTCAGGTTTCTGAGCGTTGGTGGAAAAGGCTTCAATGAACTCATGGTAGGAATTTCTGGCTGGCAGACCAACCTGCAGCTGGTGAACACGTCAATCTTTGTCAATCAACGGCCCACGAACAGCACCCCATGCAACCCATTAAAACCAATTTAGCCAGAGCGCCACAGCTCAGAGGGCCACGAACAGTCAACCCATGGTGAATTAATGATGGATTTTCAAAACTTTGGTGGTTCGACTTGATTGCTGGGTATTATTTCCAGGACCTACAGTGTCATTCATTATTACGTACTGAAAAGGCAGCTCAGCGAGAGATCGTTTTTTGCACTTTCTATCCACGTCTATGGTTTTTCTTTCTGTTTTAGTCTTCATAAAATAATTTGCTTGCTGCTCTAAGTTGGTGGCAAAACTGACTGACAGATAAAGTGCTTCTTCCAGTGACTTCCCCGTTTACATTCTTCTACTTCAAAAAGAAATAATCTACAGCTGTGGGAATTCAAGTTACATAAGCATACCTTATTTGATAATCATACCAGACAGTCCTTTTCCAAAGAGATCAGACATATATCAGCCGGTTTTCTGAAAACTTGTTTCCTGTTTGTGACTTTTGACCACATGTCATATGCTAGGAAGTTGTGTCTAATTAAAAAGTGGAAGGGAGATGATATGTGGCAGGCTTTTTATGGTTCTTTTCCAACAACAGGTTTCTTCTGGCCAAACTTTCATAAAAGGCAGATATGTAAAGCATAGTACAAATGTTTTTTTTTTCCATTTAACAAATTCTCCCCCAAGGGGATGGGTTAAATGCAGAGAACAAATTTCATTGGAATGTACATTGCAATGACAATAAAGATGATGATTATTGTAATCAGAAAAGCCTCGGATAGGTCTTGCGCAAAACTTTTTTTGTGTGTTTTATGCAGAATTGGTGCACATGTAGGAGTCTGGTTTCACTCTTGATTACACAAGATAAAGATGGTTAGTAAGACTTGAGCCTCACTACACTAGACCAAGTCAAGTCACAAGTATTTAGAGCTCCAGTTAAAGTCCAGCCTGAAATCTTTGTTCTTCAACTTAAATGTGACTCGAGAGTGAGTAGAAAGTATGAATTAAAAATTCTGTGGGAGATTAAAAGTTATGAAAAAACTTTTTTAAGAGTTTTGATCAATGTGCGTGGGCGTGGTCAGATCTTAAAATTCAACATTTATGGTGGTTTTAACTTGGTGGCAAAAGTCCAAGACACACCAGGCTTGCCAAGCTTGATGCATCGATCGGATCCCCAGGAAAACTACATGGTTATAATCTGACACCACCTGACAATCTTCTGAGCCATCTTCTTCTTCACAACCTCCATCTTTAATACTCTTGACTGCATCAACTACAAAGTATGTCAGATGACAGACAATAAGTTGATGTAACTCTGATTCCTAACTTTCCATTGCTGTAACTCTCAGAGGCAATGTCCGATTTCACTCAACATTTTGTTCCTTCAACATCAGGTGAATTATAATTAATGTATTTTCCAAGGCTCACAAAAGCACCACCTCCTCACAATGCACATGCTTTAAAAACTAATGTGCAAACACACTCAGGTGGTGGTGCTTAAAGTCAGCTGAGCCACCCAAGTCCAGAGCGCAAGGGTCGTTTATCACTTCTTGCAGCTTTAATTGAGCTTGTGATTTTAGTCTCCTACTTTGGTGTTAAGCTCGGAAAATCAAGTGAAATATCTGCACTTGCAAATCATGATGTAAAGGATAAAATAATGTCTGGAATAACACAAAAAAAAAAAAAACACAAGACCCCAGCTAAAATTAACCTTAATCAACATAATTCAACAACCTTAGCCTCCAGTGAGCATTTACCCACAACATTTAGCTCCCCTTTCTTCTCGCTGTTGTAGCCACGTGACTGTGCATATTTAACCCTGACTGAGTGTAATGAATATTTGATGGAATATATGATCAAACTAAATGTAAATGTGCTTCCGTTCCATGCGTGCTCGGTATGTTTGTGCAGAGGGGGATCTCGTGTGATGAAACGTTGGGAATCTGGATGTGTGGGTACCGGCCTTCATGCCATCACACCCGAGCACTGAGTCTATCTGCCGGTCCGCTCAGCGCTGAATTAGCATCACATTCAAGCCGCCGGGAACCTCATTCATAGCTGTGACAGTCTATTCTCAGAGGTGCATGCTCCTTTATCTGCTGAGGCCTGTGTGTGCGTGTGTTATTGTGTGTCTGCCTGCTATAATAAGCCTCTGTCTCTACTCTCTCCCGCCAGCCTTCCAGTTCCACTTCTCCGAGAGATGCGGGTGGAGGAGGAAGTGACCTATATAGGCTGCATCTCTCTCTCTCTCTCTCTCTCTCTGTAGTCTGCTCCAGCTTCCTGCATCTCAACCATGTGTGTGCGTGAGAGAAAGAGAAAGTGGAAAGAGTGCATGAATAATTCAGCGGATGCCTGAACACGACCGCCTTCAATAAAACCATCCCCCTTAATGAGTCTTAATGACAGCCACGGCGTTGAGACAATCAAAGAGTGTGTGTGTGTCGGTGTGTGTTCTTGTGTCTGTGTGTGCGTGTGAAGGCAGTGCGTGGGTGGTTATAGCATGAGGGAACATTGATGCCTGAATAACGGTGCGCATGTGTTGCAGTTCATGGGTTTGTGCAGCTACAGAGCCGCGCGCTGCCTTTGCCCCAGGCTCTGTCAAGGTTGCCCTGGGTAATACTACCTGAGACTTTGAAAAGAACATGAAAGCCGACTGCTCAGCAGGGGAGGTGAGAGGAGAAGCTTGCTGGGGTGGAGCAGTTGAGGAGAAGAGCAGCAGCAGCATCCTCAACTCCCTTCGGCTCTTCGGGGTGTGTGCGCGGGTTTCAACCCTAGAATTCCATCCTTCCTCTTCCTCATGGTCTTTACAGCATCGGTTTTTCTTCACTCACAACCTTTTGGACCACCATATGCTGGCAAGAGCCTCCTCCTACATTTACCGTTTTTTTCTTTTGGGTTTGTTTGCAATAAATCATATTACAGATTACCTTAAAACTGCATTCTGCATTCATAAACTTCTGCTGCAGGAAATCAACTATTTTGCTCTTTTATACTTTTCTATTAATAATATGTGCATACCAGGAGGTATATGCTTCACTTAGTTTCACTAGTATTCTTAGACCATGCTCAAATAATACAATTTTTGTAGGATAGATACGTTATAATTTCCATAATGATTCCTAGCTGTTGATAACTATTGTTAAATGAAAGATTAGGATAATACATATTCATAAGTTAACTTAGGTGAAAGGACAATAATTTGAATTCATTACCAATGATTAACTTTGGTACCCTTAGCAATGCAGTGCATGAACAACAGGCTAGATGGTATGCAGCCAGTGACAGAATATTAATTTTAGTCATTAGAGATTTGAGACTTGATTTGGACTCTGGATGAAAGACCTGAGACTTGACTTAGACTTGGAAAAAAAAGACAAAGACATTGATAGTAGAAGGGACGATGTTTAAGCTTATATTCTTTATTTCATTTGAATTGCTTTGCAAGCTTAGCTCAGATGGCTCAGGTATCAACAGCATTGGGAAAGTTGCACAGGGCACAGCTGAAACAATAGTGGTTAAATAACATGATCAAAGCAAAGTGCCAAGTTTTTGAAGCAGCAGAATTTTTTTTGTCACACAATTGACTAGAAAATGCATAGAATTATGAGGGGAATTATCAGCAAGTCTTTGAGTAAACATTCTAACGTTGGCCTAACACTGCCCATGTAAATATTTCTATAACTTTCTAGATCTCTGCAACAGCTAAACATGTGCTATTTCTCCACTACATGTACAAAAAATACAGAAAAGTCAAATGCAGAAAAGAGTTCAGTTTTTTCTGATGTGTCAAGCCAAAGTTACCAACAATCATCTTTTCATGAGACATTGCTAAGCAAAATATTATCTTTAATCAAATCTTGCTCTGGGTGCGTGTTCTTGTACTTGCAGCTGAGCGAGAACACTTTTTGCTCATTTCACTAGTAAAGTGAGGACTGTGATGTAAAGTGAAAACCTTTTGATGGTCCTCACTTTTATTCTGGGCTAGGGGCCATGTTTAGCACTATGGTGTCAATTAGGTTTAGGTTAGGGTTAAAGCTAGGGTCAGTGATTTTTATGGACGTTTTCCCAAGACCCTTTTGAATTAGTGTGCATGCACAAGACTGTCTTACCTGCGCTTTAGGGGATTGCCTGAAAAAAAAATCTCCTAAATCCACTCTGGTCTTATTTCTTTCTACTGAGTCCTTTCTCTTCTTCTCATAAACAGTTTTACGGTTTTTATTTTGTTTTTGGTGAAAAAGACTTCAGAGGTGAATCTATCTGGAACGGAGCTGATGTGGGAATCGACTCGGGCGGAACACGCGAGATCTGTGAGGTAAGGGAAATGATTAGAAAGGAACACACACAGGATGAGAACAACTAAGGACGTAAGTTTACCACAGAGCTCGGGAATTAAACCGGGGCTAGTGAGGCAGACTCAGCTGATGTTGGTGGTGCAGGTGACAGAGTGACCAGAGACCGAATGGCAAAGATTGGTTTGAGTTTTTACAGGCCTGCAGCTTGTGAATATATAATGTATTATCTACTTTCAGGATGGAAGGACGATTTTAACCAGTATAACAAAAATTGTTTCTGAACAGGATTACCAACTATAGCTTTTTAATCCCTTAAAGGTTAGGGTTAAGGCTAGGGTCGGGGTTAGGCTGTGGAAAGGACTGAAGATGAACGGAAGCCTATGGAAGACAAGGCACTATGTACATAACACAAGGATGGATGTGTGTGTGTTTGCTTGTTTGTTAATGGGAGAAGTAGCTACTTTATTGGCTCCATCTAGGAATGAAAACCAACTAAGCAGATAAACTCTAGGCCTGTTTTAGAGTTAAAAGAATGAAAGAGAGCACATGCAGTTGGTCACAGTTAAAGCTTGCTATGTCCAGGAGAGCGACAGGAATAACCACTGAAAGACAGTGCCACATGTTTCATCCTCAGAAGGAAACCACCAAGTTGTAGCTTAACCAGTGCCTCCCTCCAGAAAGTTGTCACAGGTAAACAGAACGCCAGGCCACATGTAGCAACTATGAGGAGAAATAAACAGAGAGAACATAGAGCTAGAAGCTGAAATAACAGCAAATAATGCAGAATCGCAGAATATAGGAGAATGCTATAGAATCAGGAAAGACAAATATGTTGTTTTGTCATCCTGCCGCCCAACTTTGGGGTTCCACTGAAGGTAAAAGCGTTGTGGGAGCGCCGTGGTTCTTTCTGCCATGCATCCTATTACACTGGGGGTGTCAGTGGAGAGGAGCGCCTCTGTGAACTCGACCGGATCCACTTAATGCCTAAACGATCCGCTCTGCCCCAGATTGACATGGGGTCAGGACGGCAAAAATAGAACAGCCACATATTTTAGAGAAGCGGCGAACACCAGCGCTTCTGGGACGCTTCAGAAATGCACGGCGGTGCACCAAGTGGAACCGCCCTGACTGACCAGAGTTGCTGCGATCGGCACAAAGGCATAGCGCAGCCGCACCATGGCGCTTCCGCGTTCAGTGGAACCCCAGGGTGAGCCTATGGCAGCACAACCCACAGGATAACCTAAGCCTCTCTAACTATAACCTTTATTTGAAATGAAAGTTTTAAGCCTAGCCTAAAAAGTAGACAGGGTGTCTGCTTCATGGACCAAAACTGGGAGTTGGTTCCACAGGAGAGGAGTCTGATAACTAAAGGATCTGCCTCCCATTCTACTTTTAGAGACTCTAGGAACCACCAGCAGACCTGCAGTCTGAGAGCGAAGTGCTCTGTTAGGAACATACGGGGTAATCAGAGCTCTGATATATGATGGAGCTTGATTATTAAGGGCTTTATATGTGAGAAGGAGAACTTTAAATTTTATTCTGGATTTAACAGGGTGCCAATTAAGGGAAGCTAAATGTTTTAAAGACAATTAAACAGAAAATAGAAATATACAGCAGAACTATAACCCTGTCCTGCTTTAAAAAATATGTATTTGACATTTCAGAAGGACCCCAGGAAATGTTGAATTCTTGTTAAAAAGGACCTGAATATTCCCATTTACTTCCAGGTAAATTCTCTAAATTAATATCTACGGTAACATTAATAAATATCGGATGTTTTGTTTATATCTTTGTAAAAGTTGCAGATACACTGAGGAGGTTTGAGTAAATCTAGACCAAAGGAAGAAAAAGAGACTTCACTGCATGAAATCGTAAAAAGATTACTGTTATTTGACTTGAAGGCCGAATGAAAACATGTCTGGTCTGTGGTATTTTACAACGTAGTCTCACTGAAGATCTGTCTTTTTAATATGTATTTGTTGAACCAAATGAGCGTTGTCATCCATCTTTTCTTATTATTAGTCCTTGAAGTCACGTCAGTCAGCAGCCACTTTTCTTTTTAACTTAGTGTTACAAGGAAGATTTCCAGATGTTGTGTTACTTTTTTATTTATAATATTCAAATAATGTTTTAATGAATGTAATCTATAGAAGTCTTGTAGACCTCAGGGGATATATCACTACCAACCATCAGCTAAGTAAAAAATATTAGGTCATAATATGAAAACGGTCTTAGAAAGAAGACCCAGCAAACTGAGAAAAATACTTAAACCTCTCATCACAGGATTGTTACGACATTCTATCATTAAAGAATTGGGACAATATAAAACTAAGCACCACTGATCTAAGGTTAATCCAGTTTACTTGGATTTTTTCGCCAAACCTATTTTGCTCTGTGCTTTCCTTGAAAGGCAAAGCAGCAGTCTGATATGAAATCAGCTCTGATTCTGAACTCATTTCCTCCCAAAATATCACTTCCAGCCCTCTGACCCTACGTTTTGTGTCTCTCTATCTGTCTGCAGCACACGCTGATTCACCATCCATTGTACCGCACAAAGCCACAGATGACCCTGTTGACACCTACCAGGCTGCAGATAGAAGGAAACACAGCTGGCGCGCTCCTATCGCTGCCAAAACAGCTGTCCCACCCGAGGAGGGGAGTCCCCCCACCGGCAATGATGGATGACTCGAATAAGTTTCACTACCAACACAAACCTAACCAACTTCTGGACCTGTCGCTTATACAAGACTAAAATTGCACGCTTATTAACACATTGGGCTTCTTAACTTCCCTTTCATGCCTTTTTTCATATCTATGCACGTTTAAAGTCTGGAGCAGTAAATTATCTTGACCATTAGAAAGAAAAACAAAAAGCAAAGATTACAGAATAAACAGACAAATAAAATTAAACTATGGCCATCTAGATGTAAAATGTTTTGTGTTAAAATTGTCCTATATGTTTTTCGATTCAGAGGCAACTTGGAGCAAAGAGGAGAAACAAAAATCTCTCCTCCTACCTGTTTGTCTGCGTTATAATATTTTGTATGCACAGCTTCTCTACAGCCTGTTCCTCTTCCTCCTAAGGCTTTCTAAAGCAGCTTGCTTCTACAAAGACTTATGCTTCCTGGCCTTCTTCAGGGACTGCGTCTGTGATCATCACTTGGCCACCTGAAGAAGTACTCGGAACTTCTAGCATTGCCTACAAACATAATGGATGCCTTTTTGCTTTGGATGAAATCGTCTCATTGTGATTTTTATATCCGTCTAAAATCCTTCACTTCAGTGCAGAACGATAACTCCATGCAGCCATGGTGTGGATTTAATGTATTCTCTGACTGAAAACATGACTTTACCAAAGATAATCATTTTAAAATGATCGAGCATCAATAAACGCCTCTGTTCTTTGATTTGTTTCCAAACAGCTGAACTTTTTAGGTTATAGTAGCAAAGAGTCGTCAGAAATATCTACAGATTTCACAGACGCTTGACACTTTCCGTTTTGTCAAGTTACCATCACAAAACTAGCATTTTTCTGAGATAAATCAACACAAAGAGGGCCAAAAATGTGTTTTAATGTCTTTCAAAATTAAAAATCCTAAAAGTGTGGCACACAGTTGAATTCGAAATAAACACCATAGCATGTGGAACCACCTTTAGCCAGAATCATTTAGGTCTGTTCTTTACATATTAAGGTGTTTTTATCTTAACCATTGTAGCGCTAGCTACATGTTTAGAGTCATGGTCCTCCTTGAAGGTAAAACCTCCAACCAAGTCTTTTTCATCCTTAAACTGGTTATCTTCCAGGATTACCTTGTATTTTACCCCGTCCATCTTCCCAACAGCTCTGATTACCTTTCCCTTCCCTCCTAAAGAAAAGTAACCCCAAAGCATGATGCTGCCACAACTAAATGTCACTGTGGGGACGGTGTGTTAATAGTGATGAGAATAGAGCACCTACTTCCACAATCATGCCCCCTTCACATCAGGCAAATTGCAAACATTTCTTCTCATCTGTTTCTTCCTACCACTCTTCCATGAAGGCCAGATTTGTGGGGGACACATCCAATTGTTGTCTGTTAACATATTTTTCCACCTGGGCTGTGGATTTCTTTTCACATGATGAATTGAACAGTGCTCTGTGAGATGTCTGAAGCTTGAGAAATAGTTTAAGCTTTTCTCCAACTTGTCTGGTGTGTTCCCTGGTCTTCATGATGCTGTTTGTTTAACATCGTTGTCTAGCAAACCTCTGAGGGATTCATAGAACAGCTGTATTTATTCTGAGTCACATCGGCAATTATTAATATAGGTAACTTCTGAAGGCAGCTGGTAGCAGTTGTTTTTTATTGTTTTAAAGAAAAGAAGCTGAATACAAATGTAAACCACACTTTCCAGATTATTCTTTTTTTAATATAGACATTTAGAAAACATCACATTATATTCCTGTCATGATCCCTAGATGCTTCTGATTATTTATTTATGAGTTTAATTCATGAATTCGTGCATACTTTCTGTTATTGTGTATGTTTTCATTTACTGTTTCTCACGCCCTTCTAATTCCTCTTCCTAAATTGCCTTCCAGTCGTTTGTGTTACCCATTGATTACGCCACACCTGTGTCTTGATTAGTCCAAATATCTCCGGTGTATTTACGTTCCTCGCTGGATCCTTAGTTGGTTTAGTTTTGTATTTCTAGTCGCTAGTTAGTCAGTAGTCTTAGTTGGTATCCCTAGTTCGTATTTCTAGTTGGTATTCTGTCCTAGTCTGTAGCCTACCTGTTTGTAACCTTACCTGATGTTTCTTTGGATTAAAGTCACTTACCTGCCTTCCGATGCCTCCGCGCCGCTTTCACTGCACCGTTGGTCCTCAACAACAAGCGCCAACCATGACAATTCCCTTTTTCACAGTTATGGAATAGCTTTGTGGATTTTACATGCACAGAAACAGGAAAAAATATGTCACACCCAAAGTCAATTTAGAGTAACCAACTAATCTAACAGTTATGTTTTTGGACTGTGGGAGGAAAACAAGGTACCTCAATGGAACCAACACATGCATGGGTCAAATATGCAAACTCCACACTGAAAAACTCCAAGCTGGGATTCAAATCTAGAACCTCTCTACTGCAAGGCAACAGTGCTACCAACTGTAACACATGAAATCCAAATACAAAATTTTTTTGTATGTTTTTGGTCACAGCCTGGCAAAACGTTTAATAAGTAGGAATAGTTTTGAAGGTGCTTTACTTGTAGGTCTTTTCATATCAGTTATGTCTTTTCTAGTCTAACAAAAGGCTGTTTGACAGCAACTCTGCTGTCCGCATTGTTTTCATTCAATGCAACGTCACAGATTTAACCGCGAACAACATTTACGCAGCATCAGCTATTTAACAAGTTCCAGCGTTTTAATGCTGGTGGTGTTGCAGTTAAACGGATACAATATTACATCATATCTTTAAAAAAATGTGCTTGCCAGGAATTTTTGTGAATGGAGAATTAGATTTCTGATCCACGCATATTGTAATGTTTGCTGAAGCTGCACCATTAAACTATAGCTTGCTATGTGTTTTATGTAGCTTTTAGCTGATGCCTTAATGCATCTATTGCAGCCACAATAAGAAATAGAGATGCAACTTTGACTATGCTGAGTGGTTTTTACTCAGAACGTTTGCTGAGAACGTTGTTCTCATTATTTAACTAATAATCTTAGTTGGATTTTATCTTTTATCTGACATGAATATTGTCAGAAAAAGTGAATCTCTCAATTCAATAACTTATTGCAGAAGTTGTAAATAAAAAAAAGGCTTTTGATCTCCTGCTTCTTTCAAAGCCCCACTTAAAAATTCTGGCAGCCAGTAAATACACATAAACTACATCTGGAAAAGCTTTTGTTGACAGCAAAGGATTTATTGAAATCTTTTTGTTCTCAGTAATTAAAAGCAAAACTTGGACGCAAGGGGTGGTCGTAAATCAGTTGGTTGTGACACAAGCAAGCTCAACGACGGGCTCAGTGAGCGAGCGTGTCCGGGTCCTTCCCTTTAAGAAGGCTTGTAAAGTCTTCAGGTGGACTCTGCCTGAGATATTGGCAATCTCATCTGTGTTAACCTCAACTGGAAATAAGTTTCATCTTCCACCAGGAGAGAATAAATAGAAATATCAGGATTCACCACAGCACGCAGTGCTTCCTATTGCACAAAGTGATATCTCCCTCTACACTGTATTCCAGTGCTGTAAAATTCCATTAGGCCGCTAAAATGACTTGTCCTGCTGCAAAAGACGGTGTCCATTTGCAGATTCTATCATCGACCGGGAGCTAACCTTGGTTGTCTTCAGTTCCACACAAGCCAGGCTCGGTGCTCGCCGCTCGGTTCAGCCGAGGCCACATAATGATGTGCGATGTTCTGATGTTCCAGCAGGCTTTTTCAGTGGAGCAGATGGCTGTAAAGAAGCCGCCTAATGGTGCAAACACCCATTAAACACATAGGAAGCAGCTACGGTCTGACTCACAGTAATGACCCGTAGATGCCGCGGCTGCTCCTGGTGCTGCCTGCGACTGCAGCGAGCGCACACATATCAGGACAAACAGTGGGTCACCATTAACGCTCATGGCTTCATCTTGGCACCTTCTGACAAAAGAAAGTACACCTCAGATGTGCTTTCTTTCAATCAGCGATGCAGCCATTTATGCAACTGTGAATAACAGACTGATTTTCACCTAAAAATGTAGCCACTACAGGGCTTTTAATCTAATTATCGTGATGCTTACGTCTTATAATCTTTTGTTTGCACTCACCTCGGCAGGGACTTACATATTGTTTAAATGTGACTCATTATGAGCCTGACTTTTGACAATACATTCAAAAGGGCAATTGTGTGCAGTTCCAGGGATGTTGCCTAAAGGGTATATGGAGCATTGTGGAGATATTATCAGCGCTGCACAGCTTATGGGATCATATGCAGCACCTTAAATGGATTAACCTTTTTTCCTCCATGACAACATATCACTCCCCATCACCGCATCTTCTATTTTGGTTCCCACCTTACTCACAATCTCCTATTCTCACTCTATTTCAGCATCTCATCTCATCTTGCCTTCTTCTTCCGTTCCAGATCGTCCATATTTTTCCCCTCACCCTTCTGTGTGACTGATGAAGAAAGGCCTTGACCAGCGTAACTTGTTGTGGTTTCTCATGATGCTTGTTGATTACAACATTTTCATTTGATACCGTGATTGACTAAAACCAAACTTTGGTAGGCAGGCACTAGGTGTCTCTTCACCCAGTCATGTCAGAAAGTTCTGCTAAATGTCCCTCCTTTCCCTGAGCAGATTTGGTGGGAGCAGACCCAGGTTGATAATGTGCAGAAAATAGAGAAATATACACATTATCGATCAGGCTTGCCAGGTTGTCATGAACCATGTTTTAGATGTACATTCAAGAAAAATCCTCAATTGAGCATCAAGCAAAAAGAAAAATAATGATCTTTACATCCATCTATTATCAATACCCACTTATACATGCAGGGGTGGCAGGTCTGGTGCTTATCTCCAACAGTCATTGGGCGATAGGTAGGGTACACCATGGACAGGTTGCCAGTTCATCACAGGCACACACCTAAGGGCAATTCAGAGTAACCACTCAACCTAACAGTAATGTTTTTGGAGTGTGGGAGGAAATGTGGGAGACTACTCCTGCTTCCTTGCAAGTGAGCTTAGTCTCCAAGACTAGGTACTCTTACTCTGGCAATGCATACACAGAGAGAACCAATGCATACACAGAGAGAACCAATGCATACACAGAGAGAGCATACAGACTCCATGCAGGAAGGCTTAGAACCCCAGACCTTCTTGCTGGAAGGCAACGGTGTTACCAACTACGCCACTGTGCGGTCCTGATGTATACGGTTTATACATCAGCTGTGATGATTACAGAACTGAGAACAGATGTGAGAAGAACACAATACTAACGTTAAGGACAAATCGAACAAGACCAAGTATATATATCACAGAACTAAAACTAAGAACACACTCCAGAAAGAGAGGGATCATATGGGAGATGTGGTGTTTACCTGATCGTGAACAAACCTCGTTCAGAGCTCATTTCAGTGAATCATAATGAGGTTGATCGAAGGGAAGGCTAATGGCAGAGGCACATCAAACCACAATAGCTGGTGTAAATGGCATTCGGCGTCCTCCACACACACACACACACACACACACACACACACACACACACACACACACACACACACACACACACACCTACAAGTAAGGCTGTGTGTCTGTCGCAGTCACTGCAGGATACTGCAGTACAGCTGGGCGGGGTAGGATTTTGGATTTAATTGTTTTATGGGAGAGTGACACGGCATGATAAAAGCCATTCTCTTTCTCACACACACACAAACACACACGCACAGACACACACACACACACACACACACACACACAAACATGCGCGCGCACACACACACACACAGCCACTGCAGCCCCTCCAGCATGGTACTGACTGAGTGTGACAGTCTATTACAGAGACTGGGAAGGGCCCTGAGGTACACATATGGGAAGGAGATAACACATAGCCATGGCAGAGGAGGGCTGTTCGCGCTGCCGGCAAGTGCACATGTGTGATGATGGGCGTGTGTGCACTGAGAGGTGTTAATCCTGTGTTAATCAATGACTGTTGTGCTGATGCTGATGCTGGCAGCAGTGCAGATTCATCTGTGTGTTTCTCTCTCTCCTGGTATCTCTGCGCCTTGCTCTCTCTGTGCTTGCTTTCTGTAAATAGGATGAGGGAAAAAGGAGTAGGAGTGAGCAAGGTGAAACTCAGACATGGAATTAAGGATGTGTTATTACTACTGGGACAAGATTCAGAGGCTTCACACCATCAGCAGCTTGCACTCGCTTGCTGGCTTCAGATTAAGAGGAATCTGTTACTGCTACTTCAATATTTTCACTTTGACTTTAATTTATTAATAAACATCCGTTCCTGTATTTTTGGCCCCACAGATTATTCCAAATGAATTTGCAAAGAAGGACATTTGTCATTAGTATTCAAGTAAAAACAATTCCTGTATTTCATCATTGTAATGATTATTTGGTCCAAGAGCAGTACCCTTGAAAGAAAACAGTGAATGAAAAAGAACAACAGTGAAAATTCAATGAACGGATTCAAAACAATGCTCTTGAAAAAAAAGATCAGAGAGGGTTTGCATATTTCTTCATCTGCCGTGTAAAATATCGCGAAAACATTCGGGGAACTCAGTGTGTAAAGAAGAAAGGAGAAAGGCTGAGCTAAGAAGCTTTGATGTTCGAGGCCTTGGATGGCACTCCATCCTTTGGAAATGACTGACAGAACCAGATGGACAAAGAGTTACTTTGGAAAACTTCAGTAAGGTTTGAGTACTCGGAGCTACGTTCACAAATGCCACTCCACTGTACAAAATGACGTTTTTTATTTTAATTATAGCTCTTTTCAGATCATCCTTTCATTCTATGATCTGCACTTGTTTATCACTCCGCATGATCAACTCAGAGTTCCCTACACGGATTGAGTTTCAAATTGACCAACTAACATAACCACCTCATGAGTTAGTCATAAACCCATAACCATCATGAACTGTGTAATAAGGGTTTGCTGAACACGACTGACGTAGTACAAACCAAAACAGCAGAAGCAGTAGCTTAGTCTGCTTTTACAGTAAAGTATCATCGTCAAGGGTCCGTCTGACCAGAGAAATTATTGATCAGAAGAATCTGATGGAGACAACATCCTGACAACGGCAACAACTTTCACTACAAACAACAGCTTTGCTCATAGTGAAGGCACAGAAATCATTTGGAAAGTGTACAAAAGAACACCAATGAAGAGATCAGCCACTAATGAAAATCCTCCACAGCCGAGTCATGCGAGTTGTAAGACTAGTCCCTTTAATTCTGCAATCCCAGCCACATGATCTGAATGCTCAGATGGCATGTTTAATGCGAGGCAACAATGTGATCAATAATGCTGGGTTTTCTGGTCCTGTCTTTATTCCAGAACTGTGCGACACACTGTGCAAATGTGAATTATTGTCAGGATTAGTATTCCAGATCTTTTTTGGAAGACATCGAGATGTTATTGTGCGTGCCTCGGATCAATAAGGAAAAGGAGCATCCAGATATTTGTCAGCAGCAGCAAAGCTAGAAACCAGAGTCTCAGACTAGAGGTGGCAAATTTTGCCTCTTCTTGGTTTGATTGGATTATGTTTCAGAAGGCTTTGATGCAATTATAATTCTGTTATTGACATAAAATTGTGGCACCCCTCACCTACCTACTCACCCACTTACTGTACACTATCATCACTAGGCCACCTCTGTGCACCACTGATGACGGAGAGCCCAAAATGTTTTAGTTGAACTCCGTAATTTTGCCTTCGGCACCAGAATGGCTCTGTCCTTTACCCTATTAAGCCATTGCGCCAAATCTGTCAATGTTTGCAAATCCTTTTACAGTAAAAGCTTCTTTTATCACTTAAATTAACTTCACGTCTTCCAGTTAGAGGCGAGCTATGCAGCCACATGCTCACTTGATTTCAGTTTTCTTACTGATACACAGTGGGATCAGCTGATTTGGTTACTAGTTAGCAGACTCAGGGGAAACTTGGTGAACTCCTATTATTTTGATTGGGTTGGTGTGTTGACCCAGGCTAACCAGACAGACACACTGGAAACACTGTTGACTCAGATGATTAAGTTTAATTAATCAAGCACTCTTCACTTCATGCATTCTTCCCCAGAATTGTGTTGTTTTCCCATCTGGATAACTTATCTTGGGACTAATGGGGAAATAAAATAGCATTAGTTTCTGGTAAGAAATCAATTTAATAATTATTTTCATTTCCTTTTTCCCCTACACATTGAGTGTTCGCAGTTCTGTGCCAACCACAAACTGTCCAAGGTCGTCCGAGTTTTGTCTTTGCCGTTCCTGAAAATTAGGTTATGAATAACCATTAAGATAATTAGGTTTTGACATTTTGCTAGCCAACTTCTATTGTGCATCCAACAATAGATTTTATCAGTCAGACTTTGTCCAGTCTAGAATTGCTCTCTTAACAAAGGTAGAGAAATACTTCCGAACTGTATATTGAGAGTATGACTTGGACATTCAAAAGCGAACGAGATCCCTTTAAAGATAATTGTTTGACGGACATTTGGAGGAGACCGATTGCAACTACAGGGGTTGGACAAGGGGTTTTAAGCCATTCTTCTTGCAGGATAGTGGCCCGGTCACGACGTGATGCTGGTGGAGGAAAATGTTTCCTGACTCGCTCCTCCAAAACACCCCAAGGTGGCTCAATAATATTTACATCTGGTGACTGTGCAGGCCATGGGAGATGTTCAACTTCACTTTCATGTTCATCAAACCAATCTTTCACCAGTCTTGCTGTGTGTATTGGTGCATTGTCATCCTGATACACGGCACCTCCTTCAGGATACAATGTTTGAACCATTGGATGCACATGCTCCTCCAGAATGGTTCGGTAGTCCTTGCCAGTGACGCGCCAATCTAGCACAAGTATGGGGTCAAGGGAATGCCATGATATGGCAGCCCAAACCCTCACTGATCCACCCCCATGCTTCACTCTGGGCATGCAACAGTCTGGGTGGTACGCTTCTTTGGGGCTTCTCCACACCGTAACTCTCCCGGATGTGGGGAAAACAGTAAAGGTGGACTCATCAGAGAACAATACATGTTTCAAATTGTCCACAGCCCAAGATTTGCGCTCCTTGCACCATTGAAACCGACGTTTGGCATTGGCACGAGTGACCAAAGGTTTGGCTATAGCAGCCTGGCCGTGTATATTGACCCTGTGGAGCTCCCGACGGACAGTTTTGGTGGAAACAGGAGAGTTGAGGTGCACATTTAATTCTGCCGTGATTTGGGGAGCCGTGGTTTTATGTTTTTTGGATACAATCCGGGTTAGCACCCGAACATCCCTTTCAGACAGCTTCCTCTTGCGTCCACAGTTAATCCTGTTGGATGTGGTTCGTCCTTCTTGGTGGTATGTTGACATTACCCTGGATACCATGGCTCTTGATACATCACAAAGACTTGCTGTCTTGGTCACAGATGCGGCAGCAAGACGTGCACCAACAATTTGTCCTCTTTTGAACTCTGGTATGTCACCCATAATGTTGTGTGCATTGCAATGTTTTGAGCAAAACTGTGCTCTTACCCTGCTAATTGGACCTTCACACTCTGCTCTTATTGGTTCAATGTGCAATTAATGAAGATTGGCCACCAGGCTAGTCCAATTTAGCCATGAAACCTCCCACACTAAAATGAGAGTTGTTTCAGTTTCATCGTCCAACCCCTGTACTTCTGGCTACACACTGACGAGAAGGCTTAGCAGCACGGACTCTTTGTAGAGACTTCAAAAGCTTTGTCCAGAGATTAAGGAGTACCTTTTAGTTACTAAACATGCAGGATAAAAGAATGTGCTCACCATGAGCAGTTGATGCTTTTAAATAAAAAAAAATATATAAAATTTACTCCTGGAATCTGCAGAGGCAAGATTTGGGAAACTTTATTGGTTTCACATCACAGGTAAAGAAATCATGGGAAGTTGTTTGTGGAACTTGATAGTCATCATCACATAAAGTAGACGGAAATGTCCTGTCAGACTGTGACAAACTTTGCTTTACTAAACCCAATTGTTAAATTTATTTTCTATTCAGTTTGTGAAGATGCTGAGGTTGGGTTTCTTGCATCAAATGGCTCCTATGGACAATTTTTGGAGATTATCCCCCGAGAGGAAAAGTATCTAAACATGACATAATGTGATTCATCCATGAAAGCATTATTCGGCTGCACTTCAAACAGCCTTGGTTTGGCAACCATCTGCTACTGTCTGGGCTGTGGAACCCTGGCTGACTCCTTTCTGTGAAAATCATAATGTACTAGGAGTCATGAATGTATTCTTTTTTTTTACTGTGAAAGTTCATGTATGAAGGCAAGGTTTGCCAACATATACTGCATGAGAACTATACTTAGAATATTTTAGAAGAATAGATGTTGCATTTTTTATTTTGAGATCATTTCAAATGTTTTTTTTTTCCAAAAGTAGCACATAACTCAAAAACCATAGGTACAACTGCTTTAAATATGTTTTCAAATAAAAGTTTCATTAAACTCATTAGAAAGATTCTTATAAATCTGGATTTTATCAATCAGTGGGTATCAGAACTAAGGTGAGCAAAGTTTCCCTGTTTCATGTAGTTTATTTTTATTGTCTGATGATAATTCTACCTATTGCAAATAACTATTGTAGAATGACACTTACTAAGCACATGTAGTCCTTCTTTCCTTCTTGAATGTCGACCCACCTTTACTCGGTCATAAGTGCGTAAGGTAATAAAGGTGTGTGGTGCAGACGACGGCTGCGAGTGAGCTGTTTTACTGATGTTTTACTGCAGTTTTATGGGTTCAATATTAAGTGTTAAATGTGCTGATGCAGAGCTTTGTGAAGTAAAGCATTACACTTTATTCTATTTGAACTTTCTCATATTGCATGTGTAAGGCTGCACAATTAAACTCATCAATAGTTTGTTAAAAATTCTCTGCAGAAAATGTGACTCAAGTGAACCTTGGCCACGCTGTTCTCTAAATAAATCCTAATGGAATCGTGCAGCGGAATGTGCCAAAAAAATGGCTAAATGCGGTTCAGACACATGAATGATGTAAACTCCAAAACACATAAACACAGAAAAACGCTGTAAAATAAAAATGCCGGAGTGACAGAAAGTTGAAGCGATATGAAAAATGCTGCAAGTACCGAAAACAGCAAGTTGGAAAAAGCTGCAAACTTGCGCAAAAACGAAACAAAAACAAAAAACAGAAGTGCACCAGACCACTAGGGGCAGTAGGGGGACTCATAGAGAAGTATGCTAATATTACCTGGGTAAATATGCTGATATTCTATGATACTGTAAAAGATTATGGCCAATTGTTTAAAAAGACATGAACAAAAACGTACCTTTCTTTCTTCCCTCCAACTTTCTTCTGCGGATGACATTGATGTCTTTACTGAGGGCCTGGTCCCATTTGACTTAGTGGTTGACTCCCCATAGTGGTTCAGTCATCTGCTGGGTATTTTCCCCTGTTGGCCACCATTAATGTAAACCTCCTGATGCAATCTATAGTAAACTCAAACACAAAGCCTGAATTTTCTCCACTGCCCACACGGTTCTGATATGGGTTTCTGTGCCTATATGCACAGGGGGAGACAATAATAACCTCGGTCAGAGGGTGGCGCAAAACAAAGAGCATATAAATGAATGAAGGGTGAGATCATTCAGTAGATGATACAGCAAACAGCAATGAAACTTGTTTTGAAGGAATACAGTGACCTACTGTTTTCGCAGTGTGAATTATTTATCTATCAGGGACAACAATGATCCAAAAACGGCATTGATATTCTGATAAGAAATCACTTTATTCTTCCCTTTTGGTTCTTTGCTCCCTCTCCTTTGCTGAATAGATATAAAGCAGCGCATCACTTCCCTTGAGAGCCAGTAGAATAAAATTTATATCTCTGAGGGGAATGTGCTTGTTGACCTGAGTAAAAAATTGTATGCATAGGAATGTGTGCTTGTCCACAAGGTCCAAGCAGCACATGGCGAGGTACATCAAGCCATAGCTCAAGGGATCGAAAGCATCTAAGGAGAAACATCCACAATTTTTAAGGTACACTACAAATTCGACGTACATTACTTAAGTATGGTTAAGGAAGACAAGGGTACAGTTTGGCCTGGCCTGCCAAATAATGGGGAACTTGGAGTGATTACACACTGTTGGTAACCTCCAGATGTGTTTGGGGACAGACTAAGAAAAACATTATCCTAATACATATCTGTGAGAAGCTATTTAAATTCTTACGTTTTCTTGATTAAAGTGTGCATTTACACAACAAAAATCAAAACATTCAATGATGCTCAAAAGGAAAAAACGTGGACAGCATAATGTTCTGTTGACAGTTCACCAAACTAGCTGGTTGTATGTAGGCGTCAAAGGAAGGAAATGACATCAATATGTTGGGTTTGCATTGTGCTTTTTCAGTCAATATGATGGCTAATTTCTTCAGGTTTGAACTTCAAAACTTCTCAAATTTACTTCTTATTTAAAATAAAGATCCTTGAAGCAGTAACTTTACCATTAGTCATTCAAGGGGTTTTACGTATCCTAACATCAAAATTTTTAGTCATGCTATCATGAAAAAAAACTATTAAGATATTTTTTCGGCATTTTAATCAAAATCTGGCAGCAGATTTTTTTTTATCGCCATCATTTTAACGGTATGAACCACAAATCACACATAACGCTATGGACAACACATACCCTCCTGCTGATAATAACGTAATACAGGCATAATGAGTCTTGATCAACATTCTGCTAACATCCTGCAGCTCTAATGCATCCAGCCCAACCCACCTTGGGTTGCAGCTGATCAATTACAGAGCCATTACAGTGAATGTGTTCTACAGCTCCGAGCAGCTCTGAGCTTATACAGTGCAGGCCTCTTGCTGATCTCACACCAAATGAACTTAGAGAACAATCTGAGGATCAATCCCATCACTTAGCCAATTAGACAATGGGGAGACAGATGCCCATTACCGTAAGAACCAGTCAATAGTCGGAGCCAGGGGCAGAGGCGGGCTGTCTGGTTCTGGGAGGCGGATGGGGGAGGAGGGGGTGGTTTGTCTACAACTAATGGAGGAGAAAGGGGTGGGGCCAAGCCGGCGTTTTGATGGACGTCTCAGACAGGCAGCTATTGGCAGGGTAGGGAGGATGTTGACACCGAGAGCTGAGACGTTATAAACATGACAGAGAGAGGGTTGTAGGGTTGGACAGACAGACCTTGGGATCAATGACAGAGAAGCCACTGGTTGATTTTCTTCACATTACTTTGACAGGTCTCCTTTCACACTTTAGACAGTTTAAGTGGCTGGTTCAGAATGGATCGAAAAGTTGTCCGAGAGTCATTCTTTTTCATAGTCTTGAATCATTAAGTGGCTTTTGTTTCACAAAAGTTTCTGTCATAGCACACATCATGACTGTTTATTAGTGCACCCATTACTCTTGAACATTGATTCTGAAACAAAAAGATTGATTTATAAAAAGACATTAAATGTTCAATAAAACTATTAAAAGTGTGTCTAATTACATACATCAAATGGTTGCTAATGAATGTTGTCATATTTCTGCCAAAATGTTGATGTTGGTCGTATTAAATATTGTTATTGTCTTTATTGTGAAAAGAAATAACCTGTTTGGAAAGTTGCACAGATGAGTGACCAAGCTGGGTCACTAATAATTCAGTCAGGTTTTTTGCTCATTGCTTCAATAGCGTGGCTATATAATGGACCAAATGTAATGTCTGTTTGCAGAAGGCGATAGCTAACGATTAGAAAAACAAATGCATGGCATTCATTAAAAGGACAGAGGGGCTTTTCACGAGAGACAAAAAAGTAACCATAGTGCGTTCTTCTCAAATAAAAAAAAAGAGCAGAAAATTAATGAAAAATTTGAGGACAAACCGACTCCTCACCTTCCTTCTCCTGAGGGGTTCAAGGGCGAACCGCCTTACCTTCCTGCTCCAGAGATCCTCTGTGCTTCTGCTCCAGAGGTCTCCGTTGTTTCTTCTCTTGAGCACCTTCTTGTGTTCTTGTCTAACGTTCTCAGTGCCCCTGCTCCAGAGGTCCTTTGTGGTCTCAAGCCTTCAGCACGACCTCGAGACGAGGTTCTCTGAGGGTTCCTGTACCACTGCCACTAGCCTCCAGAACTCTGGGCCTCTTCAGGATGACCCGAGGAAACCTCTTTTCTGCTGTTTATAAACTCTCCTCTGACAGCAAGACAGCGCCAGATTATTGAAAGCTTTCAGCAAGTCAATTTCTAGGATTCTTCATGCCTTATTACCACATTTTGACCACAACCACTCCTTTTGAATTTTCCCGCCTTGCCAAGCCCTTGTCTGACATCTAATTAAACTTCTGTGTTGTGGACCACAATCTTGAATTGTTCTCTCGACTACGAGCCTTACCTTGCCCCTTAAGTTAGTCTGCCCCATGCCTCACCACCCGTGCATGACCCAAGACTGTCTCCCAGACTCAGACTGAGCCTCAGACATCCTGTTATTCACCTCTGCAGGGAGTTAGTCAGTTCTCTCCGCCTCCAAGATGCCCAGCTTGCTCCTGCAGAGGTTTCTGTTTATTTTTTTTCAAAACTATCCTTTTAAATGCAATATTATGTCTGGCTTGAATATTGGGTTCCCGCCTCTCTGCTGCCTAACACAGTCCCTTTTGTTCCTTTCATGGCTGGAGTCTGCAAGAGATTTACATGTAAGTGTCACAGTTATTCAGAAATCACACACATGGCTAAACTTCACATAGTGTGATACTGAACGTGCTATTTTTTTTCTTATTTTCTTGTGAACTTAAATGTACATTGGAACGTTCTTTTGTGTTAGACTTTAGAATGATATTCAGGGTTGCCAAGTAATAATTCTGTAATTATAGTCTATCCAGACACCGTCTCTGGGCATAATTACAATACACTGTTTATATTCGTATTAACTGAAAAAAATGCTTAAAGAAAACGTTCATCTGTGGGATGTAAAGTGTTTTTACATGTCAGTACTCTTCATTTCTATTATTGTTAAGGTTTTTGGTGACAAATTTTGTGGTGAATAGCTGAGCTGCTTGTTGATTGTGTTACTCCACTGGTACAGCAGTGTGAAGGTGTCTCTGCCTCTGTCTCTCTCTAGCCGCAGGGTAAAATGCCCTCAGGGGTGAGATATCCACTTGGGATTACTGTTGACATCTTCTCTTTCTCCCAGTTTCCTTCCCTGCCTCCGCATGACATCCATTCCTCCCACTTTTATGCTTCACAGCTCCAAGAAACAGACTGGCAAAACACTTTGTGAGTGTGTGTGTGCCAACCAAATACAAGGTGTGCCCCTATTCTGTCTAAATCATGACAATTGTGTTGCTGCATCCCTTGTATGTTTATGGGGTTACAGCACTACTTCAAACACAACATCACAACCAAAATGATGGATGGATACTGTAATGGGCTCAGTTCCCAATAGCAACTGTAAAATGTTCACAGAGCTATTATATTATTTCAATATGGCCTCATCTAATCCAATCTGGATGTTTTTGAGGCAATAGTTTTCCCTCAGTTTGAAAAAAAAAATCAGTTTAAACTGAATTTTCACTATATTCTCTGTAGATACATCAATTTAGAATAAAGCTCCCTTCGGATAATGTTAAAATGGTAACTTACAAAAAGAAACTTGCTCCGTGTGCAGACGGATGCGCTTGTCACCTGTCTCTAATCACCTCCCCAAACCACAGTTTAAGAAGACCAGTAGGACTCTCCAGAGAGGTGTTTCCATATTTATTTGAAACTACAGTAGTTCAAAGCTGATGTTTATATACTCTGTCTTACATTAACTCAGACTACATTTTCCTGTTTTGTGGCAGAAAGACTTACAATTATTTTTATACTGCTCAAAAAACAAAGGGAACACTTGGAGTTACATTGTGTTGTTTGAGTGTTCCCTTTATTTTTTTGAACAGTATATTTGCTAAACATAAGTATTTTTCTGTTTTTTTACTTTGTTCAAATTCCAAAGTTTACATCAATTTACCCATTATTTAGCTGAATGGCCGTTTCAACTGTATAACTTGATTTTCAAGAAAATACCACAATTGTTTGCTGAAGGTTTGGCCCATTCCTCTTGATAGAACTGGTCTAACTGACTCAGATTTTAGCATGACCTGCTGGCACACACAGATCAGAGCTTTGCGATGGTCATGCTAAAATATTGACATTATTGTCTATGTCACTTTGTAACTAATTTGGCAATATGTCGAGGGTCAGTTGTCCATTTGGAAGACCAATTTCCTCAGATCTTAGCTTCTTGGCACATTATCGTGAGATGTTGCTTTAATGTTTCCATATAACTATTCTTTAACTAGATCTATTTTGTGAATTGCACCACTCCCTCTTGCAGGAAAACACTTATTAGTGACACAACATCACGCTCCCAACCCCGACTGTCACTGTAGGTGGTGTTGTCAGCCTTGCACACTGCTTTTTCCTCCAAATGTAACTATGTTCAATATGACCAAGCACCTCAGTTTTAGGGCATGTCTCTAAAACTCTCACACCTGTGTATGTAGATTTGAATTTCAAAAGTGGACAGATATATACACACACATACATACACACACACACACACACACACACACACACACACACACACACACACACACACACACACACACACACACACACACACACATAAAAACCAAATAATCCATCCATCCAACCATTCTCTTCCGCTTATCCGGGGTCGGGTCGTAGGGAGTAGCAGCTTCAGTAGGGAGGCCCAGACGTCCCTCTCCCCAGCCGCTTGGGCCAGCTACTCCAGGGGAACTCCAAGGCGTTCCCAGGCCAGCCGAGAAACATAGTCCCTCCAGCGTGTCCTGGGTCTTCCCCTGGGCCTCCTCCCGGTGGGACCTGCCTGGAACACCTCACCAGGGAGGCGTCCAGGAGGCATCCTGACCAGATGCCCGAGCCACCTCAACTGGCTCCTCTCGACGTGGAGGAGCACCGGCTCTGAGCCGGTCATGACTAAAAAAGTAATAATAATAATAATAATAATAATAATAATATAACAGTACAATATTTAACAGTACAAATGGCTGTTTAAAAATCCTATCAGCATGAGAAATCTAAAGGGGTCCTTGGAAAAAATGTACCACTGCTAAGGGGTCCCTGGCCACAAAACGTTTGAGAACTCCTGCTCTAGATTACACAAAATGGAATGTAACCGACTTTATCAGGACTTTCTTAAACCTTTACCTGAAGCTTAAACTTCAAACATGCAAATTTACACAATGAGGAATTATTTAGGTGCCCTGGATAAGAATTTTAATGACAACATTTTAAGAAATCAAGACATCTTAGTCAAGAAAACAAGGGCACTGCTGGAGCTTTTAAGAAGACAGAAAGCACAGCCAGTTTCCAGGTGTTGACATAGCACTCCAAGTATTTATGAGCGTAACTACTGCCAGCAGGGAGAGATCTTTTTCAAAGTGGGTCTGGTTAAAAATAGAGTTTCACTGTGAGCCAAAACAGTCTGAATCACCTGTTTGCGATGGCCGAAAGTGATGTTCCTGTTCTCTGCAACCTGGATTTCACAAGATTGAATCAGGACTTTTCTCTATGAATAATACTGTAGGACAGACTTCTAAACAAGGGTTTATTTTGTTGCTGTTGCATTATATGGCTACTGCAAGTGACTGTTTCTGCTGTTTTATAGGTGTTGTTTTACACATAAATAGACTCATACATTTTAAAACTTAATCTCACAATCATAATCATCCAGTCAGGATCAATTTAAAGTTTCCTTATTTGTTTTTAAGTCTCTTAATGACCCTGTGCTGGAATAATTGTCTAACCTGCTGCACCCCTAAGCCCCATCTTGTTCCCTCAGGTCAGATGACCAGATGCTGGTTCCTAAATCACAGAGGAAATGTTGTGGCCCCAAAGTTGTGGAATAACCTGCCTTTGTGCATAAAACAAGCTCCCTTGGCAGATGTTTTTAAATCTCACTTTAAAAAAACACTTTTATTCTTTGCCTTTTTGATTTTAATTGTAGAGTTCTTTTTTTCAGACGATTTTAGTTGCTGTTGTTATTACTGTCCTGTCTTTTACTCATTGTGCAGAACTTTTAGATGTGTTTTTTTTTAAGTGCTATATCAGTAAAGAAGGTAAAGTATTGTATGGTATCATTTATCTGCCATGCTGACATCACATTTAAAGGTTGCTCAAAAATGGCACTACAGCAAGTGTAGCCGGAGTGGGAAACTTCTGGAACAGGCTCAGGAACCACTGTCAGGGAGAGGGACAGGTTAGTGGCTTTAAGTTCAACAGTGCAGATGGTGAAACATTGCATTAAAGCCACTAACCTTTCTTGGACCCACAGAGTATCGCAGAATCCAAGCAATGGTCCCCGGAGGATCTTGGTCTGTCCTTTACTCACAGAAGTCGGGTCCCAAACACAAGTTGTTGCTGGGAAGAAGGTCTGGGGACAGTCCAAGGTCACACGAGAATCCAGAAGCAGGCAGAGGTAACAGAGGGAGAATCCAACAGGCTTTGTTCTGAGTCTGGTCCAGGGTCCACAGACTCAACTGAGAGGCAGAAGCACAGAAGGGCTTAGCACAGAGGCTGAGTCAGGTAACAAAGCACAGGTCGATGTCCAGAAGCTGAGAACCAACAGGAGAGCCCGACAGGGGCAAGGCAAAGAGGCAGGAATCCACAAATGATCTGAGCCACTCACAGGAAGGCAGACTAGGAACACTGGAAGGTCTACTCACACAAAGGTGTTCGAGAATCTGGCACCTGCACTCTGACGGAGTGCAACCCACAGGTGTGGCGACGCCACCAATTAGAGCAGTCACAGGTGCAGGACATCAGGAGATAATTGCTAGAGCAGCACAGGGAGCAGAGTGTGACGTAAGCAGTCAGCAGCGGAGACACAGAATCACAGCAAAAGGCTGTGAACGTGACACCAACCTGAGCTCTGGATCACTGTGGCTCCTCCAGAGTTACCACGGGCCTTTTGGCTGCTTCACAGATAAATGTCCTCTTTGCACAGCCTGTCAGTCTGTCTGTTATGGTGAATGTAACTTTCTCCCTAACCTGTCAGCTCTGATCCTTGGTCTTCTGGATGCCGTTTGTTCTCTGTTGTTCACTAACAAACATAGGACTTCACAGAACAGCTGGCTTTATGCTGAGGTGAATTTAGACACAGATGGAATCAAATTAGTAATTAGATGAATTCTGACAGCAGCTAAATGCACTGGGAAAAACAAACTGATCTACCATTTTTCAGATTTTTGTTCATAAAAACATAATTGGGAGCCTTTGTGTTCTTTTTTCACTGCACAGCTATGCACAAATTTGTGGTCGTCCATTAAATAAAATACAAATAAAAAATTATACAAAGTAACACAATGGGGAAAAGCTTAAGGGGGCTAAATAACTTTGCATTCTACAGTGTGTATCAGGGCCTCAACATTCTACTATGAATTCAGAAGAAGTTCATACGTAACACTATTTATAGTTAAAATGATGATGGTGGTCGCCTTCAGTGCAGCATCTGATTAGCTTCCCTCAATAATTCCCTCCTTTACACCAACATCATGCTCCACCTTTTGTTCATACCAGCTGCAGCGGCGAGGATCGACCGGATGGAGGGAGGCTGGGAAACTGCCTATCAGAGGCGGGCTGAGCCGGTGACATGGCCCATAAGGAGCGCCACGGAGCCCCACAAGTTATTACCCCTTCTACCCAGGCCCATTTTGTCTTCATCAATTCTTAAACTCATAAGACTCCCAGCCTCTCTCCGTTCCCAAATTGTACCATCTATCAAGTGTGGCGCTACTCCGCTGCATCTCGCTTCCTTCTCTCAGTTCTTCTGCTCTGTGGTTTCCTCTCTTGTAGTTCTCACTGCAGAGCGAGGCAGCGCCACTGCAGATTGTCAAATTATCCTCAGGCGTGAGCTTTTTTTAATAGGTGGTAATGACTACAGCACCATGCATGTTTTCTATCCTTATTTGCCCTTCCAATCTCTTACCCTACAACTCTTCTTATCCCAAGAATCTGTTCCTGTCTTGATCCATCTTTCTTTATCTTTAAACATCTTCCCTCCAGCCTCTGTATCCCCATCTCTCTCCTCAGTCTGTCTCTCTTTTATCTCTTCCATCTCGCTGCTGGTTTCTTGCCGCGTCCGACCGACCGACCGGTCCTCTTTCTTCCTCCCTCGGCCCCATCGCCTTCCCTCCATCGCTCTAATTATGTGCGGAGACAAAGGCATCTGATTCTCCCTCCTCCCACTCAGAGCTGTCAGGCCTGGTGTAGGAGAGAGTTAATTTCACACTTACTGCATGCTTTAATTAAATAGGGGTGAAGTGAAGGGATGGGAGATTGAGGGGGGAAAAGAAAGAAAACAGGGGATGCAGTAACACAAAGGTACGAGTTGTGAACATGCGTCATGTTTGTTGTGAATGCTGACAGGTATCGCGTGCTGCCCTGAGCCAGGTGTGTCTGTGGGTGTTTTTTTTATTTATTTATACATTTGTTGCTGTGCACCTCAGCACGTGGAAAGCTTATATCGTCTTTCTTCGAGTCTTTGCTCGTTCAATAACAGCATTAGGTTGTATTTTTAGCCAACTGCTTTAATGAGGAATCAGTTTCATCGTAACAGGAAACTCTGAACTCATACATACTTTGAATACACACATTTCTGTGTGAACCTCAAAAAAACTGCCAAAAAATACAAAGAAGTGGTAACAAAAAGACGCAGTCTTCTTCTGATATTCCTTGTTGAGCTATGGAGATGATGGGTATGGGGATGATGGTGGTAACACTCTCCATCGTTCCATCATCCTCATCTTGTTTGCACATCCTATCACAGCATGCTGTGAACTCATATGTCCCCTCTATTTCGCTCTGACAGCTGCTCGTTCAAGTCTTTTGGTTCTACAGATAGTACAAACAGCAGTGCAGCCCAGTAGGAGGAAAGATGGGATGAAGATGGGAGGATGCTAGAAAACTGGGAAATCCTGGAACCTTCCGGTATTACTGTGATCATAAATATTCAGTCAAAACAGTCATTAAGGAGTTTTAATCCATCCATCTAATCACAACATATTTATCTTATAAAATGGCCTAATCAAAGCCCACACCTATATCCTCTTGACAATCTGTGGCAAGCCTGGATTTCAGTTTTTTTATTTGTAAATGGTTTTGAAATGATTCTGCGCCACTTTGTGATAGTTCGTCATAGGGTTTACAACCTGTGGCTCAGGAGCCACACATGACTCTTTAGGGCCTCCACAGTGGCTCCTTTTTTGCCAATAATAAAGAATTGAGTCATGTTTTGTTCTGGAGAAATTCTGTTTTTGTATTTTTTTTTTCATGATAACATTCAATTATGTTTTCCTTATTTTCCCTTAATATGAATAATTTTTTCAAGAAAATGTTTTTCTTCTCTCATTCCAAAAGATGGTTATTCACTTAAGAGTAAAAAAAAAAGAAGAATTGAACTGAATTGCATGATGTGAAAATGGCTGTATTCAAGGACACTGAGGAGCAATTCTTTGTTTTCAAGTAAGTGGTTTGTTATAAGGACAATTCAGGATAACACACAAAAAATGTCACCACTGAAGACTAATAGTGCTACTCACAGGCTTATATTTCATATGCATTGAGGGAAGGAAGAGCCTCTTTTCATTGCAAATGCAAGTTTGCACTCAGAGTCAATTACTATGGCAACATCAGTTGTACTGTTTGATCTCCTACTTTGAACTCTGAGTGAAGTGATGTAGCGTGGGGCAGTCTTAAGGAAAAAAATCCGTTACATCATGCGTGAAAGTGCAGACACTGCAAAATTTAAATACATAAAGGAAAGGTTTCTGTTTGGTCCACCTCTGTTACATGAGCAGACAGTTAGCATTACTGGGTTGACAAACCCAATAAATGTTAGAAATAAGAGAGAATGGGTGTTTACCAAAATACCGGATGGACTTACTGCAGATAAAAGATGCCAGTTTTGATCTGAAAACTCATTTTCTTTGGGATGAATTGCTGTCTTTTTGCCAGGAAGTGTAACTGCCATGGTAATTGGAGGATCCAGCAAAGAACAATGACTGACAGTGAACCGAAATACTAAGTAACCAATGGAGAATGACAAGGAAAGCAGGGAAACTGAGGGAGGGAGACTAGTAACACAGCAGGAGCTGAACTAAGACACTCAACCAAGAACAAACCAACACTGACCCAAGGAAATAAACTAGAATACACAGAGAAAAGAACACAAGAAATAAATAAGAAAATCAACCTAAAGGAATGACCTACAATGGCACGACCTTACTGACAGTAATGAACACAAAGGAATAAACAAAACATGGCAAGATCATATAGAACATAATAAAAAACAGGGAAAGGATACAAACAGAAACACATAGAAAACCAATGCCCAAACATCTTAGAATACACCAAGCAAATACTTCTGGCAGACATCTGTGAAGAAGTCTTTTGTACCATTTCATCTGAAGAAAAGACCTGAGCAGCTATAAGTATTTTGAAAGTCATAGACTTAATGGTAAGCTACAAACGCTCCAGAACCCACTTCCCAGAACTTCTTCATTTCACCACATCACCTCAGTTCCACAGCAGCACCAATGGCTCAAGGTCATATTCAGAATCAAACTCAAAATCCTTCTGTTTACATTCAGGATCATCCAAAACCTCATCATGTCTCCTTCCTGTCACCACGTCTTCCTGCTTCCTCATCCTCCTCATCCTCTATCCACCTCACTGCTCCCTCTGTTTGCCTTAGCACCACGGGGAGCAGAGCTTTCACCCGCTCCGCTCTCAAACTCTGGAGCCCTCTCCCACCAGACATCCGTAACACTGACACCCTACCCCTGCTCAAAGTCCAGGCTGAAAACCCACCTGTTCAAGATTGCTCACTTCTTGTGATTGCACTGCTCCACGTAACTTATTTGATGATTTTTATCTGGTTTTACAGTTGTTGTTTTTTAGGTTTGACTCTTTGAAGTGAAGAAGGAACAATGCTGTGATTATTTTTTAGAGGAAAAGATTTGCACTAAATTGTGTGAAATGTGAAATTTTGAACTTAAGGACTGGGAGGACAGATTCTTTGTGTTAAACAAATGATTTGTTGCAGAAACATTCACACATAACAAAATGTCCCCACTGAAGAGATGCAGACAAATACAGACACCAGCTGCAGCGCTACGCCCCCATACCTTACCTATACCACAAACCCTTCAGCTGGCAGATATTAGAATAAGCCCAAGGAGAGGCATGCTGATTCCAATTAGCAGTCTGTTGTTTCACACTGTGGGCGATGGAGCTTGTTATTCCAAGCATGGAGAGAGTCTGAGGAGCCACTGCTCTGCGGCTCCCACCGTGCAATCAGCCTCTATGACTCTTTCATACCCAGCAAGCACTGATTGCTACATTCATCTGGCGGCATTCGCACTCTGTGAGGTGCTGCAGAGGTACATTTGTTACGAACTGTCGCTGACACCCGTGGAACAAGGTACGAAAAGACCTGGCATGAGGGCCGAAGTCCCGCTGTCACTGAGAGCTATATGGTCATAATGATCCCGGCAGAGAAAGGGTTAGAAGCAAAAAAAATAAAAAAATAAAAAAAAATAATCACAGTTCCTCTTTGCAATCATAATTTAGAGTATGAGTACTTATGCTATATTATAGGGACTAATTATATGCCTTGATTAAAAACTAGGGAATTACAATGGAGGATTCAATTGCAAGCTGATGACGGCGACACTTTGTTTTTGCTCTTTGACTTTGTGCATTGGGGGATGTGGAGAAGAATCCTGGTGCTGCAACTAAAATGTCTTGATTGTGCGCTTGTCAGAAATTTGTGTTGTGCTGGTACTGATTGTTCTGGGAAGAGGAAATATTTAAACAAAGCCTACTTTCAGGACTGACACGCATCTTTAGGTCTCGACTGATAGTATTTGTTGCTGTGCCTTCTAGATTTATGTTCAGGAATCTTTGAGTATTTTACAGAATAAAAAAAAAAATTGTGATATGATGTACGAATATCTTCCGCTCAATAGAGCACCAATCACAAAACGTTAAATTCTACATTAATTTATATGGCGCCATAAAACCGATAAGTGGTTTTATGTCAAACAGATCAGTTTGACATAAACCCACTTGAATGAGATAAGAAAATCCATTCTGTTTGGAATTTAAACAATCCCGTAACAAAATAAATAACTTGCTTCTTGTAACCGTTTATAAGTCATTCTTGAGGCTTTTTGAATGCGCTCTAAAGCTTGTGGACTTTGAGACGGAAAACAGAGCAGAATCCAAGTGGAGACTCAAACTTTATTCAGAACAAACAGATCCATAAACGTAAAGTCTACATTGCAGAAGGGTAGTCAAAATGAAGCTGGATCCAGAAAAGAACAATTTCAAAGAATAATCCAGAAGATGGTCCAAAACACAGGCAGAGGTCAAAATCCAGAGAATCCAAAATCCACAAGAGTTGTCCAGAAAGTACAAGGAGAGAGAACTGGTATGCTGACAACAGTTGAGACAAACTAGGAGAAGCCTGACGGCTAGGAGACAAGATAAAAGAGAACAGGTGTTACAACTATGGCAGTAATCCAGACGGTTCCAGAAGGGCAACCAGAGTGGTCATGACACGTTGGTTGTTTTCATTCATTTTGTTTCCAGGCCTTGTGCCTGATCATGACATCATTTTGTTATTGAAAATGCATAAACCTAGGTAGAAGTTAGAAGGAAAATGTCTCAGACCTAAAATAGAAATTTACAACAGATTAAAAAAAAAAACAGGAAAAAAAGTTAATTAAATACCTGACGCAGGACAGGAGAAATTAACCATTTTTACAATTAATCATCTAATATAGTTGAATAGCTTTCACTCTGCAGAGTTTAATGTTGTTGGTACTAGGATGTTACTTTCTGTCTGTCAGCTTGGTTGTGTTTATTTTCCTTAGATTTGATTAGTAAATGGGAGAAAAGCGTTTCTTTGTGAGAAGCTATTAGAAAAAAAATGACTTATGCATTTACAATCCATAGGTCAAAGTGGCATGATAAACTAATAATCCTGTTATACTATTACATATCTGCCTTTTGCTTTATTTGATGTGTAATAGGAAAATAATTCTGCTTACAATGCATTTGACGCTGTATTAAACACAATTTGATCACCCACTAAGCCAGGTTGCCACAGAACCTTGTGACTGTAATCACAAGCTAAACTCTAGCTAACTATCTACCATCCCTATCTGTGAGGTTCTCCGGTATTATTCCCAGAATGTACAAGGAAAATATCAAATATGTTTTAATATCCCAGATACTCTGTCTTTTTGTACATGTTTCTAAAATGCTACAATCTTGGAACAATCCTAAAATGTATGGGTAAAGTCGCCCAACACCCCACAGGTTTTCCAACATAAGTGAGAGTATTCACCAAATATGATGGATCGTGTGTTAACTAATATATTTTCACTTTTCAATCGAACTTCCTCCATGTTAGACTATTAGTTAACTACCTGAATGTTTCCTTCCAGCCATCATCTGTTATTATAACATCTGCTTCTAGTTCCCATTTTGTTTCCTTCATCATCCCTATTATTGGGACTGAACAGTTTTGCAGAGGTGGGGAATCCGGCTTGAGGAAAGTAAAAACCCTTTCTGGTTCGACTTCATCCTGTTCACTTAACCAGGTGATTTAATTCCCTGTGGAGCTGGAAATGCAGGTGGTTGGAACCAATGAGTTCAAAGTTTTGGAAGGGAAAGTATTTAAATAAACTGTAGAAATTAAACTTTGTGTCTTGCATTGATAAAAAAGTTGCTGCATAGACAACACATGCAGTGGCAGCCCCATCACAGACTTCTTCTATTATTATCAACAAACACATTTTAATATCAAAGATAACCCAAGTAAATACATAAAAAAAAGATTTCATTACTGCGGGAAAACAGCTATCCAAGCAAACTAAAGTAACTAATATATCTCTAGAGTTCTTCCAGAGTTACCATAGACCCTGATTAATGCTTTCCTTGTTTATAGTTGTGTGCTATATACTTTTTCCATTTTACCAATGATGGATTGAATAGCACTCAGGATAATGTTTTATAAGCTAACTCTTCTTTAAACTTTTTTATAACTTTTTCGCTCACCTAACCATGCCTGCAAGATGAATTCTCGCGTTATTTGTGCATTCACAAACACACGAGAATCCATCTTTTCTCGTTCCGTCTTCAACCATTTGTGACCGTACCAAATACAGTTCGGGCCAATGACGTTGCAGTATTGAGGTTTAAGGCGGAACATACCGCTGCGACGAAAGCAAGAGTGGCTGAGCCCACAGCCGAACCAAAACTAAATTAGAAGCACAGGAGGATGCAGGTGTAGCTGCTGCTATCACATCTATTTTGTCAGAATCCACAAGGTGACTTGCAAAGGGAAGTGTAGAAATTTACTTAGTGGTATCAGAGTAAAGGGGTCTAAATGCAAAATAAATGCAACAAATGAAATTATTTCTAAATTGTGGCTGATATTTGTAGATTGCCATGTTTACAAGGGCTTAGAACAGTCGTCATTGGTTGTGCTTGCCCCTTCTTGCTTGGAGAGTCTTTGGGTCAGAAGAATCTGATAGATTCTGGATTAAAGGTAAGTGACAGGAGGAAAGGATAATTTGTACAATGAAGAATAAATGCAATGAAAGGCAGAATGGTGTTAATAGAAGTAGGAGAGAGAGGTGAAGTAATGTATAGGCAAGCGCAGAAGTGCTAAAGGCAAGGAGAGAGGAAAAATGCACTGATGGACAGAAAATGACAGGAGGATAGATGGGTGACAGGAGGAATAGGGAAATAGGATGAGATGCTGGGTTGGACAGGTGGTAGAGGGGTTGAGTGAAGTGTTTAAGGCAGAGATGCACAAGTAGATGATGGATAATGGAACAACAGGAGGATACAGGGTAGGAGGGAAGCAGCCATAGTTACCATTCCAACATGCTAACAATAATCTGAAAGATATGAATAAATAATTACTGTTAGAGCCGTGAATAAGGATTGTATGCTGTCATAACACTTACTTATGCATTCTATGTCGTGTTTACCTCTCGTGTGTGCAAACCCCTTTTCAGATTCACAAATCCCAGTCTGCAATGCAATATTTGTTGTCTAACACAAAATGTGACGGGGCGTTGAGTAAGAGGATGCAGAGCAAAAGGAGGTCTGGATGCACACAGAAAGGGAGAGTCAGAGTAGATGGAGGTTATTTCCAGAGCCTTAATGCACCCTGAACGCCACAGGACATTACCGATGTGAGTGGGTTCACCCAAATTGCGCCCCCCAGGACGACAAGAGCGTTGCACCCCTGGAAGACCCCATGGCTCATTGAAAGGGGTCAGAAGCGATGCGCTGTGCTCCATTTAGCAAGCTGTTCATGATGGATGAATGAAGAAAGGAGGGAAGGGAGGGGGTGTTGGAGTGTTGCCTCCTTGAGCACACCGGGAACGGCGTGCCACCAGGGACTTCTGCTTGAAACCAGGAATGTGGTAATGGGTGGCAATGATTGGTAATGGGGAGAGACACAGGTGGAGCAAAGGGTGGCTAAAAATTTTTTTAGGTCGGCATTCCCGTGGGTTTCGCGTTGATGTAATAGCTGAGGAAGGTTTAGCATGAGGACATATAGGATGGAGCTCTTATTTAAAAAAATAGTGTTTGGCAGGAATTCCGAGGTCACATTCTGGGTGGGATTTAACCCCTTAATAGTGAAGATGAATGTGGGGGAAAAAATGTTGAGCAATTACAATAAGATGCACTGAAAACAGTAAAACACGTTTTTTTGCCATATGTGCAATAGTTAATTTTGAACAACAGTGTCTCTTGTCATTAGAACAAGGTTTGTAGTATGGTGATTGCTGTGTTAACAGCAGGACTCAAATGTAACGTCTCCAGAAACACAAACAGAAAGAAGTAAGAAACACAAACGAAGCAATGCACTTTGTACTCAGTACTCCTTGAGGTCTGTTGCTTCTACAGGGAAATTAAAATTTGCACATTCAGAACTACAATTTCTAAAGACAACTGGAATCCAGGGGCAGAATTATAGCAAATTAACATTTGCTACGAGTACTTTGCATCTTTTATGTTTAGGTTATAGACTGGGAAACAAGCCCACATAACTGCAGATATTTTTATTACTATTATTAATGCTTTTGTTAGTATTATTATTGGCTTAAATATGACATTGAAACTTACAAATAAGTCCTTTACAGAAAGCCATATATATTTTTTTTATATTTCCTTGAAATAGTTAAGCCCAGAAAATATTGCCAAGCCTTTTTTCAAGTTCAACCAACCATACAAGCTTTTAATGCATCCAGACTTAGCTTTGTAAATTTCCCCAGCATAAAAAAAACAGGTGCATAATATTATTATGGATCGCAATTAGTGTCCATATTTTCCTCGCAGTCTGGTTATTCATTCTGGGCCTTTAGTATCAATGGGAATAGCAAAAGCCTTTTCATTTTCAAAGACAATCACTTATTAGATTTCCAACTTCATGACTATCAGTGGGAGTCATGTTAAATGTTTTGCTGCTAAGGGTTTGAGTACCTTACATGGCATAAATAGATAACTTCACAAAAGTACACATACTCAATTTGCTTTACGCAACAACTGAGGAAGCCCAGAAGGGCCAATTTATTGTGCCTAATTTAACATGCTGATAATTAACAACAATGTTTTTCCAAATGTTTATTTAAATATTCAAAAACGGCTATGAAATACTCTGAAGTTTATTTTTTCAGGTATGATATTTACTCCATTGAAAATATAAATGTGCAATTATGCTGCAAAAAATACGATACAGAATAAATGCAATAACAACTCTCTCTGGATTCAAAATGATGTAAACAGGATGTACATTTATACTCAATAACTGTATGTTTCTTTTTACTGATCCAGATACCACCTGCGTTCAAGTTTGGTTTACTTCTCCTTATTTGAATTGCTAAAAATGTGAAAGATTGCTAGGAAACCATGTTCTAAATCTGCAAATCTGCAATCTTCAAAACCTCATTAAAGGCATACTATGCAACATTTTTCAGTTAATTAATGTGTTCCATACCGTTTTGGATGATTAAATGAGTCATTTCAGGTTGAACAAAGGTTTTCTCGGCCGCCCTGGTGGTCTGTAGGGGAAATGCCGTACTTGCAACTGCAAGAGCCCTCGGCCCGCGCCCACAGGCTCAGAAGTCTCGTGCATCGCGAGAGTCGGTCTTGCTTTACGGCGAGAACTGCTACACGCCCCCAGTGAAACGCATGCTCGGTGCTAGCGCAGTGGCGATATTTGTGCAGTTATCATGGCGGAACCGGCGATAAAACAGCGAAAGCCCATGTCGGAGCAGGCAAGAAAGAGGAAAAGGGCTCAGGACAGAAAGAGGAGTCGTACACGGGTGAACATCGGGCAAGCTTTTTCCGAATGGCGAGAGCTAAAAGAGAAAGAAGGCTGCAAGGCTGACGCGGACCTCGGGTTTCTGCTGATGCGATTGTAAGTAACATTGGAATGGTTACTCTCTCTCTGTGTGCATGTTCATACTTTCACTGTGTTAAGCCGGGCATACACTGTACGAGTTTTTCAGTCGTGGTACTTATATACATCTCAAACTGTGCGATGGAACCGCGGGGTTTAAAAGTTCACCGCTCATCTGTGTGCTGATCTGTGTTCTCAAACTGTACGGCGCGACGCTCGGACGCGGCTCGGGAGGCACCGGGCGTCGGGGGTAACGGAGGGGAGAGAGGAAAGACGAGACGCCCCGGCGGCCGCGCGGCATACCGAAACAGACGGCCAGCGCGTCGTGCGGACCGGAACGCTCGCCCTCCCCAACCCCCCCGCGAGCCGACGTCCGGGCCCAGCGGGTCCCGGGCCGGGCGGAGGTCGCTTCGGGGACGCCCGCTCCCCTCACTCGACTGGCGGGGACGGAGAGGAGGGGAGGGCGCCCCCTCGTAGCTCTGCTTGAACAGCAGGATGGTGATTCGTTGCGTTCGCCTGTCTGCTAAGCTCAAAACAACCGCGCCTGGCTTGACGGAGAAACCAGGAGAACAGCTGAGCATCTTTACGACAGTGCACTTTTACTTTCGCCCTCTGGGGGGAGCCTCGCTGGAAAATCAACCCCGGTTGCATAGTATACCTTTAAGTCAAAGCAGAAATCACATTTCACAATTGTTTTAAATTACAAAGTAAAGAGCACAGATCAACATATTGGATAATTATGAGAGCATATCTCATTCTTTAATCAACAGGAAAGGGACGGCTTTTATTTTGAAACCAGAAGTCTCTTAGATTGCAAGGATTCTAGCTAAAAAAATCAATACATCAAGAAGTTGCAAGGAAGTTTAGTTTCTTTTCTGCTGAAACCACCCACAGTCATTTAATAAAGAGTTCAATTGGATTTAAATTGTGCTGACATTGAATCTACAGCTAACATGAATGGATTTATATGAATCATATACCAGTCCATGGTCTGCATACAATCCTAGCTAACAGATCTAGTATACCCTGTCACAGGTAAGAGCTGAGGAATGTAGCCAACATAACACCTTGATTTGGCCTCTGATTACATGAGCTAGCATGTTCATGAGATTTAGGTTTCAGATCAATAGTCTGAGTCAAGTTCTGGGTCTTTAGGGTGCAAGTCTAAGTCCACTATTTTTGTTGTTTGTTTTTGTGACTTAAGCCCAACTTCAGTGACCATATTGGACATTTCTCGGCACCAAGCGCTTCAAGGACACCCCAGGATTCTCTTTTGTCAAATATTTCTAAAATCTTATTTTTCTGTGATAGATACATTCTTTCCCAAACCAATTATAAGTTACCTTTATCTTTAGATGTAAGTTAAAAGCCAATCTAATCAGATTAAGATAAAAAATAAAAATAAAGTAAAAGAAACGAAAAAAACTCCCTGACAAACTACTATAAAGAGAGAGTTTGGCTCCGAGCCCAGATTTTAACTTCATCCAATTTGCTACTTCTCAACCAGGTCTTGGACCTTCTCCAGTTTTCCACGGATCTAAAATTTCTAGATTTTTTATTTTTACTTTTTGCATTTGTGATCATCCATCAGTATATAGGGAATCTGATAAACCGGAACCATCTGTGAGGAGCTCCAGACACAGTGTCACTCTCTAAACCATGACACTTATCTCGACTGGTCTCGCCACAAGATAGCGCTGCTAATTTGTTGAGCCACTGGCGGAGTCAGAAGGTGACTCCTTACTCCTGTCATTTTAGGGAAAGCTGCTTCAGGACCTGGAGGAGTGGAAAATGCTGCAATAATTAACATGAGGTGTGTGCGACTGCAGTATGGAGGTAGTGTTACCATTTAGCCTTGCGTGACGATGCCGCCGCTACAGAGCTGACATTAAGACCGCGAGGACACGGGAGAACGCGTGCGCTTGGGGCCTTTGAGAGCGTTCAAGAGTGTGTGTGCGTGCGTGCGTGGCAATTATCTGAAAGACTGAGGATTGAAAGAGGGATGGAGAAAGAGGAGCAGTGTGGGAGGAGGCAGCTATGCGCGCTCCTAAGAGAGACTGGGAGGGCGAGGGGTCATTATTGACTGAATGAATTTTTAAAGAGGGCCCTCGTCAGGGGGTGGGAAGGGCAGTGTGCTTCTGTGTGTGACTGCGTGTCGAGTCATACCGAATGCTTTTCTACAACACAAACCCTTCTATTCTCTTCTTCTGCTGTACCAGACTATACAACACCTCCAGCCTGATTTAGACCTGCTTGTTTCTCTTTATAGACTCCATAGTTTCCACGCTCACCGGGTAAAGCCTCATTGATTGCCCTTTCACACCCGTTCACAATCAATGCTGGACCTGGTTTCAGGAGGACAGCCTCTGGGAAGAAAGAGGGAGAGAAGCATGCGGAGGAAAAGGGGCACATGAAAAAGCGAGTTCTCCTCTTTGGGAAGTGGTGAAAAGAACTGCGAGGTGGGTTACTTGAGGCCACCACCTCCAAGCTCCTCGGATGCAGGGAGTGAAAGCAGCCTCCAGCTTGTTTTGCAGGGAGAGAGACACAGAGAGTTTAGAGGAGGCTGGTTGTTGCAGAGGGTTTAGAAATGCTCTGCATGCACGCTGACCCTGGCAGATAGCAAGTGAAAGTGGGAGGGGGGGCATTCAATCATACTAATGAGCAAAGGGAGGGAGGAGAGAAGAAACGAAGCAATGGATGAAAGAGGGGGCAGGAAATCGGGGGGGACGGGGGACGGGTGACAGAGGTGGGGTGGGGGGGTATTCGGTTGTGCCAGCCAAACACCCTGCTCCTTCCGCCCTCCACAGCCCTCCTCACCCTTGCAGCATCAAAACACGCTATCTGTGTTTCTATACCCGAGAGCAGCAACACTCATTAGTGCCAGGCAGAGCCACTGTTGGATGAAGCTGAAACACCGGCTCAAAGCAGCATCTCCCGGCCCCCCTCCTGCTCATCTCAGCACTCTCTCCATCTTCACTCCATCTCTCTCAGCCAATTTGGCCCTCTGTTGTTTCCTCCCCTTGCTTCTCTTTATTCATTCTTTGTTTGCTTCTCCTTTATTTTCTATCCATTTGATTCTACACATCCCTCCGTCTTTCCCCGACTCCTTTCTGCTCTCCGTTATCTGCCTGTTCATCCCTCCTTCTCCTTCCCCTCGCCTTCTTAGCTCATCCGTTTGATTCCTTCCAATCCTTGCTTGTCTCCGCTCCCGTGTTGGAGGGGTGATTTGGAGGATTAGGCCGGTGGCAGGGTTGTTGCTGTGTCAGTCTAACAGGCAGGGATCTGGACCACAGCTCAGTCCAAATCCCTTCTTCCACGCCTGCCTGCCTGGCCACCGAATTAGGGGCTTCCACCCTCGTCCATCTTTCATCTCGCTCATCCTTTTTCTTTTTTGGTGCTCATCTTCGCCTTCTCTTGTATGTTCTTCATCCAAGTTTCTCTCTCTGTGACACAGTCTGGTGTCTGCAGTGTGTTATAAATTCCACATTGATGCAATTGCTTTCCCATTATTTGTGGAACTAAAGTGCAAGCTTTATTTCAGTCAGTATTATAGCTTCACACCTTGTTCAATGAATCAATACCAAAAGAGCTTTTTTAAAACTTTTCAACCTAAAATGAGTCACCCCTTCAGAATGTAAAAAATATTAATAATGATGATAGAAATCCTTGGAAATAATTTAGTTGATTTAAAACCTTTGGTTTATTATACTTATGTCTTGTACTTATGTATTTAGTATACACTTTTGAAACGTTTCTAACTAGTTTTATAACTGATACTCTTTCTAAAAATCCTATCCTTCCCTAAATATCAGCGGAGCAAATGCTCTTTTTTTATTGCAGCCCTAAGCAAGTTTGAATTCAATCCTGTTGGACAAGTTGAATTTTTCCCTCAGCAGCCTTAAGGGAGCTAAAAAAGCTCAGCTCCGCTCTTCTAGAATTAAGAAGTCACAAAATGATGATGGATGAAAAAGTCATCCAAGCGTTTATCTTTAGTCAAATTGATTACTTCAACATTGTCTTTACGGGTCTGCTGAAAAAGTCAGACAGCTGTAGCTGTCATGATCCTGGGGTGTTAGTTTGTGTTGTGTATCTGACTCTTTCTTTCTGAACAGAGGATCCCTGCTGGTGAGAATGGTGGACGGTGGATTAGAAGCAGACAAGCACACCTGTCAGCAATCACCCTCATCTCCAGCACTGCGTTCTTCCGCCTCCAAAGCCACAGGTATTTCACCAGCTTTGTCCTCCACGGAAAACCCATTGGATCCCTCGAACCATCCTGTCCTCACCATCTCCAAGGCAAACTCCCAAGATCACCTCTTCTCCCTCAGCACTGTTTTCAAAATCTGAAACCGTAAGAATGTGTTTTGGTTTAAAAAATCATTTACTTGGCAACCTCGTGTGGGGATGCTTTTCTTCAGCAGAGACAGGGAAGATAATTTTGGGTAGATGAAGGTAAAATCAGGGCAGTTCTGGAAGAAAACCTGTAAGAGGCTGCAATTGAGTCTTGAACAGGGTCACCTTTTAGCAGGACAATGTCCTTAAACATAAACCCTAAACTGCTACTTAATTGAGGGCCTTGCATTGACTTCCGTCATTTTTGGCTAACACTAAAAAATGTAAATCCTTGAGTTGCTGCATCATGGGAAAAAGAGAATAACACAGAAACAACCATTTGAAGTAAAACTAGCACATCTTTTTAAATGTCTTACATAACTTGGCCCCGCCCTACTTGGTAGAGCTTCTCCACTGCTACACCGCTGACCAGTTACTCCTGGTGGTTCCAGCTCAAAGCCAAAGCTTAGAGGAGACAGAGCCTTCTCTGTTGGAGCCCCAAAACTATGGAATGCTCTACCCGAGCACATACGACAGGCCCCATCATTGTCCATTTTTAAAACCGTTTAAAAATGTACTTCTACTTCGTGGCCTTCAAACACACTGAGATTTGATTTTACTTAATTTTACTGGTATGACTTGTATTTGCATTGTTGTATTGTGTTTCTTTTTTCCTGCCTTTTACTTTTTATCTCCTTTTTATCTCTTAGCCAAAACTTCAAAAAGTTGGACTTAGTTATTTTATATATTTTATTTTATTCATTTTTGATTTTGATTTTGAAAAGATGCCTACCTTCACCACAGAGGACTTTGACAAGCTTCTACAGAAGATAGCTGTTATGGAAATGAAAATCTGTCGACTGGAAGTGAATTATGATGTAAACGCTGCGTATGGAAATGAAACAACCCTGCCTGTGATTCCGAACGGTGACTACAAGCCCAGCGACTCAGCGAACAAACAGTTCCGTAAGGAAAACGAGAATCCCTGGACCACTCTGGGTGCATGACCAAAGGATCAACGAACCCCACACCTAGACAAAGAAAACTGTCCGAGACTACAGAGAGATGTCCCAAGACAAGTGAAACAACAGCGGGCTGTTCTCAAAACAAATGATAGGAGTAAACCTGCTGGAAATGCTGGAATTGCATTACTAAACAGATTCGCTCTCCGCTCCAAAATGTGACCCAGGAGGATCATGACATCAATCAGAGGTATGTCAACGATTTTCGTTCTAAGAAGTATTGAAAGAGGATTACATTCGTCAGTTGAACTTAGTTGATGGCCTTAATGTCAAGGTGTTTCTCAGCAGCTCTCACGCGCCCGTTAAAGGCATACTATGCAACATTTTTCAGTTAATTAATGTGTTCCATACCGTTTTGGATGATTAAATGAGTCATTTCAGGTCGAACAAAGGTTTTCTCGGCCGCCCTGGGGGTCTGTGGGGGAAATACCGCACTTGCAATGCAAGAGCCCTCGGCTCGCACACACAGAAGTCTCGCTTTACGGCGAGAACTCCATGTGTTTTTGCCCTGCCATTCACTATATGCACGCGCGAAAGCAACAACAAAGAACCGCGTGTTGACGTCAAATAAACATGCAAGCATATCGAGTTTTATTATTATTATTATTATTTTTTTTTTTTTTTTTATGTTGGCGAGACGCTACCGCGGCGGCCGCGGCGAGGTGGCGGCCGCGGCTGCGGCTTGGCGAGGTGGCGGCTTGGCTAGGCGGCGGCGGTAGCGTCTCGCCAACATAAAAAAAAAAAATAAAAAAATAATAATAATAATAAAACTGGCGAGGCGGCCGCTGCGGGAAGCTTGATGTTCATACCTTCACTGTGTTAGTCATTGTTTGTACTGCCGTTTTTTCCACTTTTCGTTGCGTTCGCCTGTCTGCTAAGCTCAAAACAACCGCGCCTGTCTTGACGGAGAAACCAGAACAGTTGAGCATCTTTACGACAGTGCACTTTTACTTTCGCCCTCTGGGGGGAGCCTCGCTGGAAAATCAACCCCAGTTGCATAGTATACCTTTAATTGTGGAAATGAGATTTTTTCCAGAGTTCTGATGCTAAACAAATGGCTGGAAAAAACATGCAAACAAACAACTGTAACCTTCATAGACAACTTTAACATCTTTCGGGAGAGGAGACATCTGTTCAGCAACAATGGTTTCCATCTAAATAGGTCAGGTGCAAAACGGCTGATTTCAAACATCTTCTAATCTGTGAACCATGCGCCATTAGCTTTGTCTTGCATCCCTTTGCTTAACTATTGGTTAGAACTGATCCATGTTTTTGTTTGGTTTGGTTGAAGTGCTTAGGCTTTCCTTTCATTGGAAAGACCAATTCAGGTGACTTTTTTTTGCATTACATAAAAAGATCTCATAGTTTTCAAACGTGTACTTTTTGTAGCACAACATATCCTTATTTCACCTTTGGCATCCTCTAAAATCCAGGAGCGAAAGCCCGGTTGCCTCTGATTTAAGCCTATTCGTGGTTTTCTCATTAATACAGTTAGAAATGCACAAATGAATGGGGTACGTTTAATCTACTGTTTTCACATGTGCTTCGGTGTGTGCTTGACTGTGGCTCAGCAGTGGCGATGGTTACACTGTCATTTCACGGTGCTCTGTGTCTGTCTTTGCCAGGCGGCCTCAGTGGACCCGGCCCAGGGGACGGGACTGGGTTACACCGTCTGAAGGACACAGGGACACAGGAAAACTGGAGACAGAGACCAGAACAGAGAGAGAATGACTCATTTGACGGCTATTTATCCAGATTAGTCTGAGCACATGCAGAGAGCTTCTGGAGAGGAGATGAACGTCACTTTGCATTCAGTAATTACTGAACAAATAGCTAAGGTATTCTTATTATTCTGATTTTCTTATTTTTGTGATTTGTAGATTCTGGGCAAGTTGTCCAGGACCTACTCTGCCTCTTGCTCGATAACTGCTTGAGATAGGCACCAACTTCACCCATAGATGAGCATATATAGAGGATGTTTGGGTGGATTGATGGATGGGTGGATAAATTCAGAGCTTTTCATGAAAACATGTTCACACATTAGGTGGTTTAAAAAGAACTGGATTTGATTTGTTGTGGCCGCTTGGTTTTTAATGAGTATATCACGCATTGCTTCAACAGCTGAGCTCTACTGGAGCGCACAGGAATTGGGTGTCCGAAAGCAGTGCATGTCCAAAAACGGACATGCACTGCTTATTCAAACCCAAAATCATGAAGAACTTAATAAAATTGGTTAGGAAGGAAGATGCACTTCTGATATATTTAATTGGGAATAGAAAAATCTACTATGACCTTTTTAAGAGTGGAAAATTTATTTTAATAATTTCAGAATGCAATACACTCAAAACAAAAATGGAAAATAAGGTATTTACTACCTTTTAATGTTGGTAGCACATTGGAAATATACTGGTATTAATGTAATTGTGTAATGAGCGGTGTTCTTTTGTCCCATTCTTCCTAAAACCACATCAGTTCAGGGTCATTTTTATTGGTTTCTAAGCCCTCCAAAACACTTTGCTAGAGACTGCAGGCAGGTTCAGTTCACTAGCTCGGCGCTTTTCTTCTTCTTGCCATACCTCTGGAATGTGTGCATAATGTGTGTTTTCCATTGTCTTCTTTAAAACTACATCTCTAGAAATTATGTAGGTTTAAAGGGGGTGATACTGAGATGAGGAATGTGAGTAGTTACTGTATGTTATGTTATGTTATAATTGTTGCTTTTATTATTGTGAATAATCAAGATAAGGAAAATAAAACTGTTCTTTCCCTTTGGTTATATAGTTGCTGAGATGTTCTGCTGAAAAGCAAAAAAATAAAAAAATAAACAATAATTATAATAAAATAAAAATAAACAAACGATAAAGAAGCATACTTCCTCTGTAGTGTCGGATTAAAACCATTTGCAATTCATAGGATTTACGTTGTTTTCTCAAAAATTAATTCATCATGCCCTCCCAGCATTTCTATCAAAAATGTTCTGCCACGTTCTTCTTCTTCTCAAAGTCATGGTTATATTTATCATCTCCATAAGTCTGGGTTAGAAAAATGTGTATGCACATGTGGTCAACGGACACAGAAATGATGTGCACTGAAGAATCACTCATATGTGTCACAGCCTTTACCACTGCATCCCCAACGGGCGATTGTTAAAGGGCACATGGAGTGAACCTGGCATTTATTCTCACTGCTGGTAGCCCTGCTGGATAGACAGGTGGAGTCCTTGGATCAGAGAGCAACGAGTGGCGTCAAAAAGACCTGAACGATGATGTTGACTTTTCCCAAACACACACCGGCCTGCTCGCAGCCATATTCATGCATGCAGGCAGGGGCACACATACATCACCTGCTGAGGGTGCAGCTTCAGGAACGCACAGCACTTGCATGTCCAGATACCCAGGGGCTCACCTGCAAACATACCAAGCACAAAGGCAACAGCATGCGTGCCAGTGTTTGTTAGAGAAAAGTTAGTTGTAGAAAAAAAGAAAAAGAAAGGACATGCACACAAGGTTCTCTTCCCCGCCTGCCAACAGTTGTTTGATCAGGAATGTTTCATTGCTCACCAGTGACGGAAACTGCACTCGGTGCACTTGTGCCCCAGCAGAAAGTCAAACAATAAGCACAGGAACATCTCAAAGCCCACAGGCGAGATGGAAGAGTGCTGACAGTGACAGAAAATGCCCAGTCTGCTCTGAGATCGCATGCACAGAACTAGAACATGCTGCGAGTAGCGCAAAATGTACATCGCACATGTCTGGTCTAACTAAACCACAATGTAAAATTTTCAAAGGTTTCTTATACCGATTCATCCTATTCATTACATACTTCCTGCTGCCACACGGACAAGCGGCTGACTGGTAATGTTTATTTACTGTGTATTTTGTGTTTATGCGATGTTAAAAAAGAATCTACAATTTAGATTTGCATTTACAATAAAAAACCTTTTTACCATTTCTTATTAACCTGACTTTTTAGCTGATATTTTGGGATGCACACATTTAGTTAACTTTGTCAGTCGGCTATTCTTTACCCAGTGGGTAAAATGCAACGGATTAATGTGTTTTTCTTTTGAAATACCATTTACCTTGGGAATTTGTGTTGGAGTGCCAGATCAAAGAAGAGTCCCAGCTGCATCAGTTCTCCTTAAATAACATAACCACTTTAAGTGGGTCATGTCATTGTCTATTTGCAAGAGGAGGAGATGTTTCATGTTTATTATTTGTTCAGTTTTTCTTAAGTCTTTAGTCCTAACCCTAAATATGTTTGTTTTTATGTTACAAATTAATTCTGACCAGTTTTTGTTTGTCAGTGAAATCCTTATTTGTTAGTTTGTTAATTCATATTTCCCCTGTTGTGGTCTGATCAGCCACTATTTCAGTGTCCCTCATGTCTTGTTTCGGACGGTCGTTAGTGCTTAGGTGTAGTTTGAAATCTGTTATGTTGACATTGTCAGGGTTCTCTGTGTTGGCTGCTCTAACTCTACTCCTCAGGTGTGTCTAGTTGGCTGAGGAGGCGTGGTCCACACCTGCAGCTCGTTGCAGACGGCTTCCTCTGGCTTCTTAAGCAGAGCACTGGCAGATGGAAGACGCCGGAGCCTTAACCAGTCGTGGTACGACGTGGCCTCTGTCCCAACTCTCGGAAACCAGCTTGTGAGTTTTTTTGTTACTCTTCTTTTTTGAGTAATTTTTTGTACCTCTCTGTTGCTCCAGATTTTGGTGCTTGGATGCACTCACCTGTCTTGACGTCCCGTCCGAAGAAGCAGACCTGTCTGCTCAGATTTTGCTCTGGCGCTCCCCTCATACTTCCTGGAAGTTACCCAGCGAGGCCTGAGATCCCCTTTCCCGGGTTCTGTTGGTTCTGTGCTCACTCTGGTCAATCCATCTGTCAACTGCTGCCGATGAGGTCGCCTCGGATTCCTCGCCAGCTACATCTGCCGCCCTCAGCCACTAGCCACCTATCTCCATCTGAGTAGTCACATAGAGTTCTCCTGACGCTACTTCTTCCCGGTTAGGTCCGCCCAGCCTAATGGTAAGCAGCGCAACTCCTAGCAAGTTTCCTGGCTCTTATTTCAGAAGAACTCACTTGCTCTTTCTTACAGACTCTCCAGCCGTGACGTTCTGACCCAGCCGAGTCACCTGTAGTTCCGTCCATAGACCTGCCTGTTTTCCTTTAAATAAAATCTTAAAACTGTGCATTGCCTCCCGTTCGTATCTGCATGTGGGCTCGTCATCTGAAAACCATGACAGACATTGGTTTTTTTTGGCCAAATGTACCACTTTTGAAACCTTTTTTGACATTTTTGTAAATAAATTAAAAATTCTTTTTGAAAAGATCTAGCGTCTCTCTGGCTGGGTTGTGCATTCCAAGACAGCAACCCTGGAAATATGTTCTTTTTTTTTTGGTAGGTGTCTTAGACAATGCAGACAGAATGAATGATGTTCACTTTTTAACTTGACAACAGTATGCTTGTATCTTTTTCCTCTTTTTTCTTATCTAGCAACATAGAAAACAAAAAATCTTAGAAAAAGAAGATACAACTTTTACAGTAAATGTTCCATTGTGTCATAAATTGGCTTAATAAATTTATGTGATAGACTTTGGATGCTGGAAACATCCAAAGTCCAACGATATCTGTTTCTCAGTTCACATGTTTTGTTTAACTTTAGACTGCTCTCAATAACTGAGTGAGCACCATTCAGTATAGCCAATCAGTCATTCACACATTCAGACACACATTCACACCCTGGGCAGACTGAAAAAGGCGTGACTGCCATACATCGGCGCGACCACCGGCAGCAGGCAATTCGGGTGAAGTGTGTTGCCCAAAGACACGACTGAGACGGTCGGAGCAGGGGATCGAACCGGCAAGTGTCAGTAGCACACTCTGGTTGCATACAAAGTCTTTATGAATGATTATCACGTCCTGCTGATGTATTAGCTATTATTTAGGCATTTTATGCTTTGTTTTTGCTCAGTTTATTAGTAAACAAAACCTTTCGTGTTTATTTTAAATAACAGAGGAATTACAACACTGCGTATGCGCAGCAGGGGACAAAACAAGGAAGCAGCTAATGGCTATTAGCATCTTCCCAGCGAAAGAATGAAGAATGGTTCAAGATCCAGTGGGGGGGAAAAAAACATAAAATATGATTCCAAGAGGGAAAAGACTGGAATGTTGCTGGGAATTGTAGATATTAATACCGACCTGCTCCTGCTTATCTCTGAAGGCCCGTCTTACCCCGGTTTAAGATTTGGCAGTAAAGGTGAAACAATTATCAGAGGCAAACATTAAAATAGGCATATTTAATTCATTGGAATTCCAAAGGAGACAGACTTTACATTACCATTTCGTTGTATTCAGTAAAAACCCGACATCCTGGCTCATGGTGATATAAGAAATTCTGTCTGTCTTTCACTACTCTGAACACATCTTTTAAAGGAATGACTGCCCTCCTGTTTAGTTCAGGAGGGGGTGTGTGGACAGACACAGCGTTTTTATTACTGAAACGGTCTTTATCAGGGGTTCAGCAAATAACCTCTCCCAACCATGAACCCAAGCTGCATGTTTATTTTGCCCTCAAAGGGGAGACACAGTCAAAAACCATGCATTCCTCAGTTATTCCATACGAATACCTGATTAATATAACAACTAAGATATTTATATTCTTCAACAGAATACAGTATTAACGTTGGTATTCACTGAAGTGGATGCTAAACTTGCCGATTGCTCAGATCTGACTGCAGAGTTGACTGACGTGAGTAAATGTTCTGATATGAGGCTCTTAAATTTGCTGTTAGATCATTTTATTTAATTAATAACAGTTGGTCTGCGATCACGCCAAGGTCAGGCTCGGTCCAGCATTATTTTCAAGTAATTTATTAGCTAAGCAAACCGGCATTGTTATGGTTCTGTGATACGGTCCATAGATGGTGCCATGTCTGTTAACATCTGTTCATGGAGCCCGGCGCTGGATTCTATTCAGCCTCAAAAAAGACTTTCAAAACACTATCAACATGGAGGCTTGGTGTACATAGCTTTATTTTATCAAATGGTTCTCAGCCTTTTTTTTAATAAGCATATAACTTGGCTATATACCTTTAAATATTTCCGGCTTTCTTACCTCAGAAGACATCACGGCTCTAAACAAAAGACTTGTGCAGTCAAAGAGACAGATGCTTTACCTCTTCTCCCATGCACATGCACAATCCTGGTGTCATTTCAACTTGTTGCCAGAGGGGGCAGATGTCTGCAAAAATCCTGGAATTTACACATTGCTCCTTTAAGGTAACATCTCAGAGTTCACTACTGATTACATCAACCAAACTGCAAACTTTACCAAGACAGTGCCATGTATTTAAAACTGACAGGCTGGCTCAGGAGAGCATTATTTAGAGAAGCAGCCATGGGCATCAATGCAACACTGGAGGAGCTGCAGAGATCTACTAATCGGGGAGGAGGATCTGTTGGAAGCAGCACTATTAGCTGTGCACTCCTAAAATTTGGCCTTTCTGGAAGAATTTGCAGGTTGCCCAAAGCCAAGGAAAGGGCTACAATGAACATGTGGAAGGTTTGGAGAAGAAAAATACATAAATACAATATATAAAGTATTATGGATTGCATAAAACTATCACTGCTCATCACCCTAAGCACACCATCAGCACACTGAAACACGGTGGTGGTAGTATCATGACAGTTTGAAAACCATTCTTTATTTTCCATCCACTTTATAATCAAGCACTAATTTATGTGCATTGGTCTGATTAAAATGTATTGAAGTTTGTGATTGTAATGCAACATGATCTATAACATCTTCATGCTAAGCACTGCAAGGCCAGGTATCTAGCCTTGCAGATCAGAAACTTCTAAATTAAAGCTCTGTTGCAAACACACACACACCAGTTGAAAAACAATGTATCAAGCATGTAAAAAGCTGTGGCATGTGCAGATGTGTTGGGCTGATTTCAGCCATGTTCAGAAAATAATTTCTGGCTTCAATACATCCTGAATACACCACTTGTTCAAGGATACATACTGATACACATACAGTACATTGTAAATATATGCGTGGTCAAATATTTCTAGAGGGATGATCATCCACCTGTGTGCTTACAATACACGGGCCATGTTTACATGTTGGTGCAAACTGATGCAATACATTATACAGGAAGCTTCAGTTGATAACGGAGTTCCTGTCCACTGATATTTAAAAAAGGCTTGTGCAGTCAGAATACAGATCATTCTGCACTGGTGGTATAGGTTTTTAAAGGATTTAACAGCATGGTTGTTATTCTGCTTTCACACTGCTGTGGAAAACTCTAATCCTACCACCAACCTTTACTTTCACCAGCCTTCACCTTTCTGTGTCTAACCTTCTGTACAGAGACTGCTGGGTCATGTGAGTGCATTAAAGGGTTCAATTATCTAGGACAGTTATGCTTAAATGCAAAACCTTCATCAGAATATCGATCCACTATGCACACTTTTTAGCAAGTAACAAAAGTTAGAAATTTTGATGCAATGAGTGTTGAATAGATCCATCCTTTTGTTTCTTTTCTTGTTTTTACTTAGAAAGTATTGTTTGCAGTTTGCCACAAGATGGTCTTGCAAGACAACAGAACTGTTGGATAAATATCAATTGAAAACAACAACACCATGTTGAAACATGGATGGATGTGTAGATGATTTTCTTTGATAGGATCAGGGAATCGGGTTCATGATGGATGGACTAAACCAAGGCAGTTGTGAAAGAAAAGATATTGGAGGCTGGAAAAGACTTTCTGTGATTGAGGGTCACCTTTTAATGGGACAACGATGCTAACACTCAGCTAGAGCTACAATTAAATAGTTTAGAGTTGCTTCTCCAATGTTTGGCTAAGGAGGGTAGAATAAAGTTCCGCACGCTTATAAACTAGTGCTTCAAGCTACTTTTTCTTCCACCGTACAATTTAGCACAACTTTGTTGGTCCATAACATAAAATCCCAGTAAAAAACACATAGACGTCACTGGTGATAAAATGAAAAAAATGTGGGCTATAAATACTTTCACAAAGTAGTATGTGCAGTTTCCCACAAGGTGCTCTGGTCAGATGTTTGTGGTCTTTTACCTCTTTTTATGGCTTTGTCAAGCCCCTTTCTGCGATTTTGCCTTTTTTTTCTCCTGATGAAAGACATGAGGGGTAAGGTTCTTTATTAGGAACAGCCCTTCACAAAGCCAATAGGCCATCATTTGTTGTCACTTCTTTTACAAAAGCAGACTTGTTGATTGGCTGTATATTTTTTCTTTCAACAAAAAAATATTTTCCATCCATTCATCTTTCTCCACACCTGCTCATTGTAGCCTGGGATCTTGGGATAAAATACTTACATTTGTGACTTTCTCTGATGGTGCATTTTGTTTGAAGAACGCTTCACTTTATCTTCTTCTTTGATGCTTCACTGTGAAACTGGAGTCACGCATAAAGAAAGCTTTCGTTTGTTGAGCTTTCTTCATCGCATACCCTCTCTGCAGATTTGATCAAATTTATTTCCCTGTCTTTCTGTGCAACAATCAGCAGGTCGACACTTTCTGATTCTCATTACGTTCACGAGACATTCCTCTACAGGCATCTTTTTGTTCCATTTGTTGCAGCAAATTCTTTCTTCTTTCTGTACTTGACTGTATAAAACACAAAAGCGTTTCCAGTTTTGCATCAAATGCAGTTTAAGCAAAGGCAAGTCTCTCCGAAGCAGTATGGTTTATCCATGCAGAAGAACTGTTGCCGTTAGTAGCATTTTGTTTGATGATATGCAGTGAAATACTGCAGCCTGCATGGCAGATCAAAATAGAGGACCCCACAAGACACACACAGGGTTGCTATTCCGTACAGTATCTCTGGATCAGATTTGTTTTGGTGCTGCAGAGAACAAAATTGACGTACAATAATTAATGCTGGGAGTTACTGAAAGATAAGGGTTGGTAAAGTGTAATCTTTTGTCACTGTATTCTAAAGGGCCTTTTTATGACTTTTCCTTCCAATTTCGTACATATTTGTATCTCATGACAGCTATAGCAATTTCCATGAGCAAAATCTACAAATATGTAATTATAAAATAAAAAAAGGTAAGCACAAGGCAACTAAAATCAGAGCTGAGAATTGAAGAAGAATAATGTAGTTACATTTGGAATATTAAACTCAGACATCAATGCATAACACAATGGGCACCCATGGGGAAAGTAGTGATAGCAACGTCCCCAGCTCAAAATTGGGTTCATAAAGGGAAAATGTATATAATGATTTATTCAATGAGGAGAAAATCAGGAGTAACGTTTTCTTAGAGAAGTAGTTTGGAGACCTTACAATACGGCACCCTATGAAAAGATTTAAAATCCCAGTCTGTCTGTAATTCACTACTGTGATGAATGCCTGTTGGTAAAAAAAACTACTAGTTAAAACACAAAAATTCAGGTGCAAATGGGAATTTCTGGTTCTAACACATATGTAAATTCTGTCAGCAGAATACCTTGCTTTATATTAGTAAACCGCAGGGACCATGAAAATCTCCCATAAAAGGCCCCTGTTTTACTCGTGACAATTTAACCGCTCTACTGTTATCTCATGGTCGAAATATTACATCTCTAATCTCACTCAACCTCTATGGGGCCATCTACAGTTAGTTTACCCACAACATGTTGCTTGGAACTCAAACTTGACCTCAGGCTAACGCTACACATTACTGTTCCACACAGCACTACAATGCTACACACAGACACATGATGGATGGAAGGAAAATTGTAATACATACACTCGAACTGCATGTCCAGTAAAGCACACCCTCTCCTTCATTTTTCTGAAAGAGTTGCAGTTTCAGATGGAGATAATTATTGTGGATAAACATGGAGGAGAATGATTTGGAGCGAGTGATTATTGATTTAGCTGGGTTTGCAAACAAAAGACATGAAAAAGAGTCAAATATGTTGTAAAAGAAAGCGCAAACATTATGCTCCCAAATGTCCACGGTCAACTCTGGGGATTAGCTATCAACTCACTGATCAGACTTACTGTTCTGGTGGTGACTATGTTGTGTCCGTGTCCGTCAGGTTTGGGTTGTTCCTTGCCTTTAATCAGAGATTCCAGTTCCTTCATAATCATGGGACAATAATTTTTTTTTGCTGACACATTGTTTTTATTCTTTTGTTTTTTGGTTGTTGTTGTTGTTTTTCTATGGAGAGAACTGCAGACTTACTACCTGTACATCTATATTTCATGCATTGGTTGTGTTTTAAGCAAAAATGCTTGCTGCATCCATTTTCTCCTCTGCCAATAAGCAGCCACACATCCATTGAATATATTTCTGTTAAACAGATCCTTTGTTTGTCAAGAAAACAATTGGTAATCTATTTACAGCCCTAGAGAGTGACAATCTATAAGGTGGGAGTGGCTGCAGAAGCTATGTCATTATTGTTAAATAGGGTCATGCCTTCCGCTTTCGAGGAAATTACTCAAAATGTTCCTTTTCTGTTAGAAAAATGTGTTTTAAATTGATATATGTGCTTTGAAAACAATGGAATGGCAAATTATGTTTTTTTTATGTTTCATACAAGATTTCCATGTTTTGAAGCTCTAAAATATGTTGACATTTGTCCTTTAATCATGTGCTTTTTTATAGTTAGGTGAGGAGATAAGTATTATTTCTGACCAAACCTATTAGTGTCTATTGTCCTGTTCCTAGAGAAATAGAAACCTTTCTTTTTTTTCCCTCCATCTGCAGTGTGTGTTGTTTTTTTTTTAGATCACTAAAAATTAATGTTATTTCTTCACGAACATGCAGACGGTCAGAGCTGGATACAGAAGTAGCTCATCTACAGGATGCAAGCTGCATGCTGCAGAGTTCTGCCAAATGATGGGGTCCTGAGAGGCAGTGGCTGTGACCTTGGCTGCCCAACTGTGCGTCTGACTCCAGCTGGGCGTCCATTAGAGGGCTCCACAACAGACGCTGGCATCTGCTGAGAGCCAAGGGTCGGATGCTGTAGACACACACGTACACTTCCATATACACCATGAACGCTCACCCCATAAGTAAGAAGAAAAAAAACACAAAGAAAATCATAAATGAAACCCACAAACAAAATGATGGTCTACTGTAATCTGTAAAGCACTTTAGCTGTAAGGTTTTTCATGTTACAACAACAACAAAAATCTGTTCCTTCCTACTGCATAAAAATAGGTCAAACCAATGTCTAGAAGTAGGGTAAGAAAAAAACTATGTCCACTTCGTGACTGAGCAGCTTGTAGAACCACCTTTAGCAGCAGTAATTGAATAGTTGTCACTTTTTCACATGGCTGTGGAGGAACTTTAACCTACTTGTCTTTACCGAGATGCTTCAGTTCATGGAAATTTGCAAAGATTTGGGAATGCAGACCCCTCTGAAACATTTGTTGTATTCCAATCTAGTTGATGTTTGGACATTTTACTGGGCAAAACCTTGAGTCCTAACTTTTTTTTTCAGCCATTCCAGCTTAGTCTAAACGAATGAAATGGTAGTGCTATCTTGACCTACAAATTGTGTTTTTTCATGGGTACACTACAATTGAAAGGTTGCATAATGAGAATAACTGGCAATTTGCCTGAACAAGCTAGCAAAACAACTGAAAAAGTAAGTATGCTCTCTACTGAAACATGTTCTTTTCAGGAGCCCAACCATCATCTACTGAATGGTGTTGTTTAGTTTGATGGTTGCAATTATTTGTACCTTATGCACACTTCCAAACAAGCAAGAATAATATTATCTTTTTGAAGCCTGAGAACACCCTGAAACAGATGTTGACAAATACTCTTCAAGAGGGGTATATAATTTTCATATGAAATTATATACCCCTGTCCCTACTAAGGACCCCTGTCCATACTGAGGACCACCTGTTTAAGGTCATACCACAGCATCTCCATAGGATTTAAGTTCCTAAAGGAATTTATAATTTCCAAACAGCTTTTTGTATTTAATTCAGTCATCTCTGATATTAAATTTGTTTGATAAGCTGAAACACTTTGTAGGGAGAAAGCAACATCTGAATAAATATTGAAGGATGTGAATACTTTTTCACATCACTGTATCCTCTGCTTAGTGTCTGGAGTTCCATTGATTATTTTGGACACTTTGTGAAGCACATAATGTCTCCTTTCTGTTAAATGTTGTCACAATTTCAGTAATTTTGGTGTGGCCCGCACAATGGCAGCAACAACTCACATTTCAACATGCATTGCATCTCAAGGGTGCATTCTAATTACTGTCGATGGAGCACACTTTCTGCTGCTTTGATATGAAGCCAAGAGGCATTAGGTTGAAGACTTATTGCTTTTAAACATGGATGGATTTATTTGTTTTACATATGCAGTTTTGAATACGTTATCATTCCCAACCCTCACAGTAACAAAAGGTAAATATAAACCAATTTAGATTTAGTTGAAACCTTATTTTCAATTTCTAACATTCATTTTCAGGCAATGCCCACAGTTGGCTGACCTTTTGTCTTCCCTCTGACAAACAGAAGAGGAGGGCTAATTTTACCCTGCCTGCTGTCTGCAGTGGAACCACTGAGCCACAACAGTGCTATGCTGCAGACACCACCTCACAGCACGCCATCCGTCTCTCCCGCTCTGTAAACCGGTCAACTTCGGCTCCACAACCATCATTAAAGCGTTCTGGCTGATCACACGCTTTAATTGGACCATACACCAGCACGGGCAAAATGGCGCCTTGTTAGCACAGCTGTGGAGAACAGCAAATGCACAAACAAACAAGCAAACAAATGAGGATATAACACTGCAGAAGCATACTTGGAACCAAGGCTGACACTGACCTGCAAAGCACAAGAATGGATATGCAGACATGTAGGAAAATAGTGTAGAAGGATCAGGGGATTTCCTGTCTGCTGCAGTTATAAGTGAGTTTAAATGGCTCAGTGGGGAAATGGTACTTTCCTGAGACAGTTTACTGTCTATTTCATCAGCTAATTCTGCTATACATGATATATTGTGGGATATTAGAATCGAATAAGAAACCAGTATTCATTAGTACAATTTCTTGGCCCTTTGGGACTCCTAATACAACCAATAATGCAGTTCCTCTACCACTATTTTCCCTTTTAGGGTTCAGCATTGAGGTTTCAGGTATATTTCTTTTTTTTGGCAAACACATTCTCCAAAAATATTCCACAATAGTTTCGTTTTTTCTCTCTCTCCCATTCCTCAGTGGTGTTTAATTTCAAGGTGGCAGCGCGCGCATCGTGATATTTTCCATTTAGTGCCGAGGGACTCAGAGAATTCAGTGGGTCGTTTCACTTTCACGCTTTGCTGAAGAGAAAGCAAGGACCATCTGACAATAGTTGCTGCAAGTCACCTTGGCAGTGCTTCTTTCCTAACGAGGTGATAGAAAATTCAAGGTTGTGAATGCAGCACAGTCATCACTGAAACAGGCATTTTACATATAATCATTGGCAGCTGTGCCCCAGCTGTTTCCTCTATGAAGTCCTAGGATCTTGTTGAAGGCTAAATATCATTATATTTAAGAGCTAAAAAAAAATAATATTGAAGGGAAAAATCAATAATTACAATCAGCCGTTCCACTGTTTTTTTTAAGTTAATACATAATTTAAAGACCCATTTTTCTGATACTATAACTGCCTCTTTTGTTGGTCAAAACTGGACTTCCATTTATGAACGATGACGTCTCTGCCTATGGTTTTTTTCAGGGTGCAGGAATATCTCAATTGGATGTGTGGCTGCATATTGGGCACACAAATAAAAGGATAAAGCCATTTGCAACAAGTCCACCACTGCAGAGAGATGGGTAAGCTCTATGGAAGCAAACAGGGAAATAGGTCTGGGTTTTTCCTACCAAATCAAAACCATTCTCTGTTTACGAAAGACTTTTTAACACAAGATTATTAAACAATTGGAATCTTAGATTTAAGTGATTAAACAACCCACAACTGAGGGCAGAGAGTTACTACCACGACTAGGACAGACTGCTGGAGCAGCCAGACATGTTTTCCCATTATTAGCTTTGGTTGCCAAATTAATAAGAAAGTGTTTCTCTTAAGCTACCAGGAAATTATATGTCACTATTTTTACCTTCCCTTTCATTTACAACATGTTTAGCATTAGTTTGAAGTGATATCTGTTTGAGTTTATTAAAGTAGGACTTGTTCACTTGGCAAAACAAAGAAGCTCGTTATGGTGAAAAAGTTATTGGAAGAAAAGTAAGTGCTGACACTCACTAGTACAATAATGCCGGTCAGAATGGGAGCAAATATTGAGATTACTTAAATGCAGCCTGCATTTTTGTGTTTTGATTTTTGGTAACAAGCCATCTGCTGTTGCTGATGTGAATTACAGGAAGACCAAACATGCTGAGTAATGTGCTTGTCTCTGAGGTACTGCTCTCTCACATACTTCGCCTCATTGGGTAAACCACCTACCACGTTTTCCCTTTACAACCTGTAATTTGAGTTGGAGGCTTTATCGCTATGTTGCTCTTAGATTGCTACTGTGTTTTGCTTTGAGGCAACATCATCATTCTTTAGTAACTTCTGGCTCTGTATATAGCTGCTTTGCTCAAACTTTTATTTTCATGATTTTGATAATTACAATGGAGCAATTATTCCTTTATGTTCCTCTGAGGCCTATGCTCATATTAACAAAAGGTAATTCATGGAGGGTACCAGTAAAACGGTAAGAACAGCCTCAAAACCCAGATTGACGTTGTCATTTGTTCTGAGATATTTATACACAAACAGACAAGATTGTTCTTCAGTAACCAAGGAAATGTATCCAATCAGTAATAACTGGAGTAGTTTGTACAGTCAAGATTTCAAATGGTTTTATTTAGCTAAAAAAATTCAAAATTTGACCGGAAGATTGGTCCACTCACAAGAAACGTTGCTACCCAACCACCGCCTGCACATTTACTACAAGCATTGACAGATTTATGACTTGGAAAGACAGAGGTTTTGCATCAGCCATGACCTCAAAATCCAATATGGCAATTGTGTGCATAAAACCAGTGATAGCTGTGGTGATAAACTGTTTATTTGCACTTCTGAGGGTTTGTATCCCATTAAATCCCTCACAGAAAAACCCCCATCAGTGCAAATGTTGCTACAGCGTTTGAATGCCCAAGATTCAGAAGATACACTATAAATGACTTCATCAGAAGATAAAGTAGATGTTGTAAATCTCAAACACTGTTTTTAAAGAACCTGTTATCTTTGTAGAATTATCTAGCCCCAGTTCATTGGCTTTTAAATTAAAAATCAAATGCAGTCCACACCTTATCATCTGTGGCTTTATTTGTCACAGGCAGTGTTCCTCCTGTTCAGTTTCATAGTTTTTTTTCAATTTTTCAAGTCAGTATTTTCCTGTGTAGCTATTTCTTGCCGTTTCCCATTTAATTTGTCCAGTCATGTAATACCATACAGCACATTGTGTTGATTAAGACTCTCCTGAACCTGCTTTCAGTCCGGGTCAGTCCGGGTCGGACAGAACACCTCTGATGTCATCACCCTCAGCACGGGCTCCCCTCAGGGCTGCGTCCTGAGCCCCCTGCTGTTCACCCTGACGACACACGACTGCGTCCCCAGGTTCACCACCAATCACATCGTGAAGTTTGCAGACGACACAACGGTGGTGGGCCTGATCAGAGACGACAACGACCAGGACTACAGAGAGGAGGTGGAGCAGCTGGTGGGCTGGTGCAGAGACAACAGCCTGATCCTGAACGTGGAGAAGATGAAGGAGATCATCGTCGACTTCAGGAAAAACCGGCCTCACCATGCTCCACTGCTCATCAACAACTCAGCGGTGGAGGTGGTCAGCAGCACCAAGTTCCTGGGGGTGCACATCACGGACAACCTCACCTGGACTGTGAACACCGCGTCGCTGGTGAAGAGGGCACAGAAACGACTGTACTTTCTGCGGAGGATGAGGAAGGCCCGCCTGCCCCCGCCCATCCTCACGACCTTCTATAGAAGTTCCATAGAGAGTATTCTGACCAGCTGTCTCTCTGTGTGGTGTGGAGGCTGCAGTGCCTCCGACTGGAAGAACGTGAGGAGAGTGGTGAGGACAGCAGAAGGGATCATCGGGGCTCCTCTTCCCTCCATAAAAGACATTTCATCGCAGCGCTGTGTGTCTCGAGCCCGTAACATCATCAGGGACCCCTCACACCCCCACCACAGACTATTCTCCCTGCTGCCCTCTGGAAAGAGGTTTCGCAGCATCCGCTGCAGGTCCACTAGGTTCTGCAAAAGCTTTTTCCCTGCTGCCATCAGACTGTTGAACTGCTGAACTGCTAAAGTATAAAAACGGACTGTGTACCACATTCGATTCGCTGATTTGCACATTTGCACACTTGCACATTGTATTATATCCTGCAAAATTGCTGCTGCACCTTACCGGGAAACGTACTGCAAAACTGTGTACAATGCAACTGTCTACTTTTAAATCATTGCTGCACCTTACTGCGTATTTGTTTACATTTGTTTTACACTGTTTACATTTCAACTGCCTACTGTTCACTGCTGCACTTTATCCGGAAGTCAATTGAAACTTATCCTGTAAGTGACTGCGATTTATCACTGCACTTTATCCTGTACTGAAATTCACCGCAAGGTATCCTGTAGAGTTACTGCAATCTTTCTGAGCTGTGTGAAAACGAAATTTCGTTCTGTATCCACTCTGTGTATACAAAATGACAATAAAGAAAGTCTAAGTCTAAGTCTAAGTCTTTCAGGTGAGTCTCTGTCAGTACTGTGCCAAGTATTTCTGTTGTTCCTGCTCACATGGTCCTCTCCAGGTACTCCCTCTTAGTTTTGCTGTCATGTTTCTTCAGATGGCTGTAAATTTTTGTCTTTTTTCATCAAATCCCTTCAAATGTGAGTGCTCCAAAACCTATAATAACTTTAGTGTTGTTAGCCAGTCTGGGTATTCTGGCAGGTCTTTGAAATCATTTCTTTCTTGTCTGTCACTCTGTCACCATTTAGTTTTTTCTACAAAGTCCCCAGAAATGCTGCCACACAAAAGGGTTGAAATGGTAGAGTCTCAAAGATCCAGGATTTAAGCACTCTCATTCGTATTCTCCAAAATAATAGCTTAGACGTTTTACAAGATAGTCATATACTGACTATACTAACCATATACTATATACTAACCATAGTACTTTATGAAGCAGTCTTCACTTGATAGCAGTTAGGTCAGTCACTGAGCATAACAATTAATGTAAACTTCACTGGTTTTCCATTTGCAACAGATATACATAAAATCTGAATAAAGTCTTACACCCAGGTCCAGGTTCTAACTCCTGAGGTACACCACAGCAATGGGTTCAACTATCTATGGTGGAAATCCAACTTAAGGGGGTGTTTCAGGTGTATTTTACAAGTTGAACCTAAGAAACTTCATCTTTGGAGTTAAACTAAGTCATGGCCATTGATTTGTTATTTTTATCTTGTTTTTGTTCGTGGAATTTGTATTGGTGGTGCATTTATCACCAAAAATAAACCAAATCCTCTCTTTTAAAACAATACTTTCCAGAAATGTTCATGGCCTACCTGAGCTGTCAAGCCCATTGTGATTTATCCTCCTGTCCATCTTTTAATGCTCATTTTGTCTGACCTACATGCATTTCATTATTATATACACCCTAACCTTCCAATATTTTTTTAGCTTGTTTGGATGTAGTTCTTTATTACTGGCTTAGCTTGAGATATTTCTAAGCACTGCTTATGTTAAAATTGATGGCATGTAATGCCTGATTTGTCAGAACATTTTAATTTCTTCTACACCAACATGCAAAACAATGTCTATCTTTGTGTCCTTGCCAACTCTTAAATTTACTGGCACTACCCTTTTGTTTCCTTTTACACTCACCTTACAGGAACATAACTGCACAATTTCAGTTTTTACTTTGTTCAAGCTAAGCGTTTTTTTCTGCCTTCAACCACTGCTGCATTGTTGGAGAAACAAATATCTTTAAACACAATGGTTTGTGAAGGTCATTGCACAGATGTTATTATTCATTAGTTTGTTTTTTTAATCAATGAGTTTATACAGCTTTTGCTAAAATCGGTGTCCACGTTGTGGTCATTCAGTTGTTAATATTTGTGCTAATTGCTGTTGACAGTTCATGTGCGGGAGGCTGCTGCAGTGTCTGCTCATCTCACCCCTTCTCAGCTCACGCCAGAGGATCAGCAGAGGCCTAAGTAGGCTGTGATGGATAGAGTGCTGCGTGTTTGTGTGTTGAGTGAGCTTAAATCTGAAGGTTATTCTACTTTGGTGTTAAAGCTTAAATGAGTAAACGGAATGGACAGAGGATGGCAAAAGGTTTGATTCTGATAATTATAGACAGCAGGTTTGGCTCAGTCTCACCTTCTGCTTCAGTGTCCCACTTGGATGTGGGATTAGGTCACCAGGAGGGGCTGGGGTGTAGATAAATGGCATCTAGCTTGCTCCAGCCCTCCCTCTGCTCGCTCTCTCTCTCTTGCTCTACCCATTTTTAGAAGGTCATAGAGTCAGAAAAAAGGAGGGGGCACTCTTCTTCTTTCTCACTTTGTCCTAAATAATTTGTCCTGTTTAGTGCACTATACACACAGTAAGCACTACAGCAGTGCTCTAGATGTAACCTTTCCAAGGCAAACAGCCCAGTTCTCAACCACCGAGGGTGCTCTAAGGATGATTACAGTCTTTTTTTTTTTTTTTTTTTTGGGGGGGGGGGGTTAGACAGAAGATGACAGCAGATGGTCCTTAGAATAGCACAAGAAAGCATGCATTTATAACTTTGAAAATCTAGTGGGGTAAATCCTGAAATGTAGTATAAACTACAGAACAGTTAAAGCAAAACTGATGGTAGAACATGTGTTCTCTCAAAAAAACAGGAAAACCACACAGTTTCTGCATGTTTTTCATGGACTTCATAGAGATATTGATCAAATGGAGCTGCAGGTTATCTGCTTGTATGTTTAAAATTTTGCTTGCATTTATGGTCCTGGACTAAAAGCCTGGAAACTATGTAGCTAAAAGTATTTCACAGAGAAAATTTCAATTTGATAAAAAACATTTATCACCATTGCAATTTTAGCAGGAAACTCTAGAAAATTCCAGAGAATAGAGTCATTTTGCAAAATGTGGTATTTGCAAAAGGTGCAAACAACTAGTGACTTGTTTGTTATTGTCATTGTGCAATGATGTCTGTATTTGAAAATAATGCAAACACATACAAGGCATTCTAATAGTAATAATCACTTTCAGGCGCTTATTCTCTTCTTCATTTCTTCCATGTGCCCTTCTTCAATTGTGACTTCTTCCCTTCCTTTCTTCCTCCCTGCACCAATATCTGTCATAAAGTTGTACTAAACTTCAAGACAGACCTTTAAAATGACATCTGCTCAGTAAAAGATGCAATATGTTTTAAAAAAAAAACAATGTATATTTTGAGCATCAAGATTTATTCATGTCACAGTGCTGTTGAAGTCCTCATCTTGATTTTCTGAACAGAACCTTTTTGACCTCCTGTGTGTGAGCTTGTTAATATGAGAGACAGCAACAGCAATGGACTTTGAATACAAAAGCATTATATAGACGTGAACAAGATGAATTGTGCAAAATGTTTGTAAAGGGTAACATGTGAGCACAGGTTCTAGAAAGAACTCCACCAGCATCAGCCCAGAACAAATGGATTTGCCTTGGTTTTAGTCACTGGCACCATTTTGAAACAATACATGCATGCCCAGTCATTCTCTTATTTCGTGTATATCTCTAATAGCTTTATGCCTCTTAAAGCTTAAATTTCATCCACTTTTTTGTTGTTGCAAAATCAACATCAGTCAGGTTAGATGAGGACATCTGTGAACATGAATTTTCAAGTCTTGCCAAAAATGGTCAAATTTAGGTTTTAATTTGGAATAGTCCATCCTAACATACGTTGATCTGAACCATTTCCTTATAGCTCTGGGTGTATCTTTAGGGTCATTGTCCTGCTTGAAAGTCAACCTCACACCCAGACTCCAGTCTGTTATACCCTCTAACAGGTTTTTTTTCCAGGATCCCTTAGTGACATACTGTATATGCAAGGCAAAAAAATAAAAAATAAATCTGTCATTTGCCCACAAAGTAATTCTGTATTACTTATGTACATGTTCAGTTATTCAGAATGGGTCCCCATCTGTCCGTCTATTTCTTAAAATACATTGCCATTTGTAGTTGTAAAGCAACGAAACATTCAAAGCGTATGGTTTCTGATAGGGTTAATGATAATAACCCCTTATTGTCCTAGAAAAAACAACACAAAACACAAGTTACTTTTCTGCAGAGAAGGGCAGAGGAGCCAAGACGGAGAACAGCGCTCCCTTACAGTCTGGCTCATCTCCACCGGGCTACCTCTGTCTTTCTGCCTTTATTGTCGGACTTCAAAGAAGGGTCAGGAGGGGTCAGGAGTTTACATGTGGGTCGGTATAGAAAGAGGGGTGTAGGTTTATTGGGGATAGTAATCAGTCACCTGCGAGATGCACAGCTGGATAAGGCAAGACATTCCTTATCTGTCATGATTTTGGTTCTGTTACCTGGTTTGTTCACCCATTTCACACCTGTTGTTACTCCACCCTGTTCTCATTACTGCTCACCTGTTCCACCTGCGTTTGATAGTATATATTCACCCTTCAGACAAGACAGCAGTGCCAGTTTATTTCATCTCACGATTGATCTATTCCAGCGTTTCTTTGTATTCTGATTACCTGTTCCTGACCTGTTCTGTCCCTTGACCTCCGAGTTTGCCTGTTCCTTCCTGATCTGTTTGCCTGTTTCTAGACGCCCGCCCGACTTGATATGCTGCTTGATCTCTTGTTACCCGTGTACCGACCTCTGGACTGTGACCCGACTTCGCTCTGGATTATCCCTTGGTACCTCATCGGCTTTCTGATCTCCTGTTACCGACCATTGACTGCATTCCGGACATCGGCTCCTGCTCAACCCCTTCGGATTTTCCTGCACCCGATTGCCTACACGGTTTTGACCTTTGCCTGCTCCCGGACCACCGCTACACCAGAACTGAACATAAGACCAGGTTAGTGGCCCGCACGTTTGTGTTAAAACACATCCTGACCGACGGAGTCACTAACCTGTTGTCTCCGCCCGCAGAGGTTCCCGCTGAGATCACCGGCGCCGTCCGCTCAGTTATTCTTAATAAACTGTTTGTTCCTCCTGAATACTGGGTCCTTCTGTCTCTGGTCTCTGACAGAATAAACTGGCCATAAAACATGGATCCATCGGAGGACAAACAGTGGCGCTCAGGGGTAGAGAATTCGATTTCACAGCTCGAAGCGGGGGTAAGCAAAATTCTCTCCCATCTTCGCAAGCAGGCAACCCCCGCTCCTACCCTTCCGCCTACATCAGCCTCCGCAGCTGCGTCACCAGTTGTCAGGCAGACTTTTCAGGAGCCGCGCCTCTCACCTCCAGAATTATTTAGGGGGGATTCCGATCAATGCAGAGCGTTTCTCACCCAGTGTGAGATCCAGTTCCAACTCCAGCCATCTGTTTATCCCTCTGATCGTTCAATGGTTGCATTTGTTATTTCCTTATTGGCAGGAAGGGCAAAATTATGGGGAACATCTGTATGGCAAAACAACCCTGGTCTCTGCTATTCTTACCGGGCATTTACGCAAGAACTAGTTCGAGTTTTTTGCCCAGCTCTTCCCAGTCGGGAGGCTTCAAGAGGACTTTATGCTCTCAGGCAGGGTGGTAGATCAGTCGCAGAATATATTATTGACTTCCATTTACTTTCTGCGGAAAGTACTTGGAATGAGGACGCTCTCATGGACGCTTTCAACCAGGGTTTGAATGATGGAGTAAAAGATGTACTGTCAACCCGCGAGTTCCCGCAGACCTTGAAACAGCTGGAGGAATTGGCTACGCAGATCGATCTTCGGTTGACTGAACGTCGCAGAGAACGGGGAGCACGGGCATCAACTTATCCTCGACCGGCTTCATATGTTCCTGCGGTGGTTTCTGCTCCTGACCGTACACCAGACCCCGAGCCGATGCAACTGGGACGGACCCGTCTGACGCCAGAAGAGAGAAGCAGACGTCATCAGCTGAACCTTTGCCTCTACTGTGGCGGTGTGGGACATCGTGTCAGGTCGTGTCCGATAAGAGGTACAGGCTCATTAGAGCAGAGGAGTACTCTGCTGAGTCACACCAAACTTGCCGTCTCCCCAGGTCTTTTCTTTCCAGTGATTCTCGGGGTCGATTCCAGAACTCACACACTGTCTGCATTAATGGACTCAGGTGCTGACACCGAGTTTATGGACAAAGGATTGGCTAAGCGACTGGGAATAAGGCTTTTTCCATCGCCAGATTCCCATAAGGTGATAGCCTTAGATGGTCACCAAATTAGTTGTTCCTCTCTCATTTCGGAACCTGTTGAGCTGGTGGTGGGGGGTAATCATTGTGAGGAATTATCATTTGTGATAATTGATTCTCCCCAGGTTCCTATTGTTCTAGGTTATACTTGGCTAAGGAGACACAATCCTCACATTGACTGGCAGAATGCTGAGGTCTTAGGATGGGCTACCTCCTGTTCGGATTTGTGTTTACGTTCTGCCCGGCCTGTACAATCAGCAGTCAATGAGGTGGAGGAGGTTTACCCAGACCTGTCAAGAGTTCCTACGGAGTATCATGACCTCAAGGAGGTTTTCAATAAGTGCAGAGCCACTGCATTACCTCCACATCGGCCATTTGACTGTGGCATTGACTTGTTGCCGGGAAGTACGCCACCTAGGGGAAGGTTATACTCTTTATCGGGCCCTGAATCCCAGGCGATGCAAGATTACATTTCCGACTCCCTTAAAGCAGGGATTATTCGCCCTTCTTCTTCTCCAGCTGGTGCCGGATTCTTTTTTGTGGGGAAGAGGGACGGTTCACTCAGACCATGCATTGACTATAGAGGTCTTAATGAGATAACGATAAAGAATCGTTATCCCATTCCCTTGATGAACTCAGCTTTTGACCAGATTCAGGGAGCAAGGGTGTTCACAAAGTTAGATCTACGCAACGCATACCATCTGGTGCGCATTCGAGAGGGAGATGAATGGAAGACGGCATTCAACACCCCCACAGGACATTATGAATATCTTGTTATGCCCTTTGGTCTGACTAATGCTCCAGCTGTGTTCCAACATCTTGTAAACGAGATACTCAGGGACATGGTCGGACATTTTGTGTTTGTTTATTTAGACGATATCATTATTTACTCCCGTGATTTGGAGTCCCATAAGATGCATGTCAGATCTGTCCTGTTGCGCCTTCTGCAGAACCAGCTTTTTGTGAAGGCCGAGAAATGTGAATTTCATGTGTCCACTATGTCTTTTCTAGGCTTTGTGGTGTCCCCGAACCACATAGCTATGGATCCGTCTAAAGTAAGCGCAGTTACTGACTGGCCCCTTCCTAAGGATAGAAAGCAACTGCAGAGATTTTTGGGGTTTGCAAACTTCTATCGAAGATTCATACGAAATTACAGTCAGATAGCTGCACCTCTACATGCTCTCACATCCTCCAAGCTAAGATTCTGTTGGAATGAACAGGCAGACCTAGCTTTTCAGAGACTTAAGAATTTGTTTACTTCAGCACCTGTTCTGGTTTCCCCTGACCCAGAGAGACAGTTTACCGTGGAGGTGGATGCATCTAGTACCGGGGTTGGGGCTGTTCTCAGTCAGGAGGCCAAGGACGGCAAGATGCACCCTTGTGCGTTTTTTTCTAAGGGACTCACAAGCGCAGAGAGGAACTATGACGTGGGGGATCGGGAACTGTTAGCGGTTAAGCTAGCTCTGGAAGAATGGAGACATTGGCTGGAGGGGTCCAAGGTTCCCTTTTTGGTTTGGACGGACCATAAGAACTTAGAGTACCTTAAGACTGCTAAAAGACTTAACCCTAGACAAGCAAGATGGGCTCTCTTCTTCGGACGTTTCAATTTTTCTCTGTCTTACAGACCCGGGACTAAGAATGTAAAGCCTGATGCATTGTCCAGGGTGTTCGAGGCGGACGAGGAGAGCACCAGAGGTGCAGAGGAGTATGTTTTTCCTAAATCTGTGAGGTGTGCCATTACTATGGTTAATTTAGAGCAAGAAGTTAGAGGGGCCCTCTGTAACCACCAGCCCCCAGAAACCTGTCCTAAGAATCGCCTGTTTGTTCCTGACTCTTTGAGAAAGCGGGTACTAGAGTTCTGCCATGGGTCCCGCTTGTTTTGTCATCCTGGTGTTACTAAGACTATGGGTATTATTCGGACACAATTCTGGTGGCCTTCTCTGTCTGCTGATGTGCGGGAGTTTGTGGCAGCATGTTCTCCTTGCAATCAGGCTAAAACATCCAGAAGACCCCCATTCGGTTTACTACGACCCTTACCCATTCCATCTCGGCCCTGGTCTAATATTGCTATGGACTTCATCACCGGTTTACCCAGTTCAGAAGGTAACACAGTTATACTAACAATCATTGACAGATTCTCCAAGATGGTCCATTTGGTTCCGCTGCCCAAACTCCCATCCGCTAAGGAGATGGGGGAGATTCTGGCCCGTGAGGTCTTCCGCCTCCATGGTCTTCCGACGGACATAGTCTCCGACAGAGGTCCTCAGTTCGTGGCACGTTACTGGAAGGAGTTCTGTGCCATGCTGGGGATCTCTGTTAGCCTGTCGTCCGGTTTCCACCCCCAGACAGATGGGCAGACAGAGAGGGCCAATCAAGAGGTAGAGACCAAACTACGGTTGTTGTGTGGGTCAGATCCTACTAAGTGGTCAAACCAACTCTCATGGATCGAACATGCCTTGAATTCCACTCCTTCTAGCACCACTGGGCTCTCTCCGTTTTATGTTGTTTTTGGTTTTCAGCCACCGGTGTTCACCATCCAGGAGAGGGATTCAAAGGTTCCATCAGCCCGATTGTCAGCTATGAGGTGCCAGCGAGCCTGGAGGAGAGCTCGAAGAGCTATTGGGAACTCATTGGAGAGTCAATCCAAGGCTGCTAACCGCCACAGGGTTCCGGCACCTGAATATTGGGAGGGCCAAAAGGTGTGGCTGTCCACCAAGGATTTGCCTCTGAGGGTGGAGAGCAGGAAACTGGCACCTCGGTTCATCGGGCCGTTCCCCATTGCTAAGGTGGTGAACCCGGTGGCCGTCCGCCTCCAGCTTCCTAGCACAATGAGAATTCACCCTACTTTTCATGTGTCCCGGGTCAAACCTGTTGTGATTTCTAGATTCATGCCCACCTCCAGACCCCCTCCTCCCACCCGACTCATCGACGGTGATCCTGTCTACACCGTCAATCGCATCCTGCGGTCCAGAAGGAGGGGCAGGGGGATCCAGTACTTGGTAGACTGGGAGGGTTATGGTCCAGAAGAAAGGTCCTGGATTCCTGCCAGGTTTATCTTAGATAAGAACTTGATCAAGGCCTTTCACAAGGACCACCCTGATCAGCCCAGAGGGGCGTCTGGTATCCGCCCTTAGGGAGGAGGTTCTGTCATGATTTTGGTTCTGTTACCTGGTTTGTTCACCCATTTCACACCTGTTGTTACTCCACCCTGTTCTCATTACTGCTCACCTGTTCCACCTGCGTTTGATAGTATATATTCAGCCTTCAGACAAGACAGCAGTGCCAGTTTATTTCATCTTACGATTGATCTATTCCAGCGTTTCTTTGTATTCTGATTACCTGTTCCTGACCTGTTCTGTCCCTTGACCTCCGAGTTTGCCTGTTCCTTCCTGATCCGTTTGCCTGTTTCTAGACGCCCGCCCGACTTGATATCCTGCTTGATCTCTTGTTACCCGTGTACCGACCTCTGGACTGTGACCCGACTTCGCTTTGGATTATCCCTTGGTACCTCATCGGCTTTCTGATCTCCTGTTACCGACCATTGACTGCATTCCGGACATCGGCTCCTGCTCAACCCCTTCGGATTTTCCTGCACCCGATTGCCTACACGGTTTTGACCTTTGCCTGCTCCCGGACCACCGCTACACCAGAACTGAACATAAGACCAGGTTAGTGGCCCGCACGTTTGTGTTAAAACACATCCTGACCGACGGAGTCACTAACCTGTTGTCTCCGCCCGCAGAGGTTCCCGCTGAGATCACCGGCGCCGTCCGCTCAGTTATTCTTAATAAACTGTTTGTTCCTCCTGAATACTGGGTCCTTCTGTCTCTGGTCTCTGACATTATCTGGGAGAACCATTTGTTCTCCCCTGTCTGAAGTTAAAACAACAGAACATTCCTGCAATCCAGCTCTTGAAACAGACCAAATGCCTGTAACTTAATGAAAATAAAATGATTACATTCACATTTCTCTAGCAGTTTCTAATTGAGAACTGGAGCTATAGACAGAATATATTGTTGTGTTTTACCTTGCGGTGGCATGGAGGTGCGTGGATGTTCTGATGAAGAACACGACAAGGAATCTTCTGAACTTTACAACACTCTCGCGATAATCTCAGGTTATCTAGATGACTGTGCTGCATTTACTGACTTAACACTAGGCTCGGAGAAATCAAACAAAATACAAAAACATTATTTTATGCTCATAACAGCTTAAACTGCCTTACAATATATTTTTTAATCCATCCTAACTTGCCATTCAATCTATTATTCATAATAACACCTGCACATAATGACAATACCATCACTATTTCAGACAAAGATTTGGTCATTTTCTTTCAGGTGTTAAATGGCAAAACAGAACTGGGGCGGCAGGAAAATGCAGGAGTCCTGGTATAAGGTTGAGCAAAACCAGCCTGAGGCAAGGGTTGATTTTAATTTTTTTTCAAAAAGCAGTCACATTTAGCAGTTGAGCTTTTAACTGACATTGGGTTGATGAAAGTCACCGACTGAAAGACAGAGACGTCATTTGCAGGAAATTTAGGTAAAATTTTAGGGCAATATCCTGTATTGAACCCAATTAGCATTTTTCCACCTGCATAGTTCTGCAGCAATGAGCTCTTAGAAGCACACGGACATTGCCTCACATTGATACCATTCTGCACAATACACAAAGACATTCATGCAAATGTTACTTAACCAAAAATACATTTCCCCAAACTGCAGCAGTGGACCAGACACACTTCCACTGTTTTTCCCTGTTTCACTCTTATAAAAAGAAGTAACATTTTCCTGAATTTGCTCTAATTCCCTAACAAGTTTTGTGTTTCTTCTTGTGTCACGGGCCCTCTTGTGCTAATCTTACAGCTCCCAAACGAACTGCTGGAGTCTCTGTTTCTGACCCTGAAGGGGCTGTAAACCGCTGAGCGCTTGATCGAATGTGGTGTGAGAGAGTTGGAGGAGAAATCAAATGGAATGACATATCACTTCAGAGCATTCTGAGAGGTGGTCACAGTAATCATACTGCTGTGTGCTTTGCAGACCAGGTCAAACCATAATCCTGACCACATAGTGTCTCAGTGCAGGTTAAGGATGTGGAAAGGTAGCAGAAATGGGAGCAGATTTACTAGGGCTACTCTACAAGTAGTATGCCGTGACCATGAATTAAAATAAATCTGATTTTTTACCATGTGTCAAAGTGAAACGTGCCACAATTCAATAAACTGCTGAGTCATTAATTTATCATAATATTTTAATAAATATTTATCGAAATGTCTAAATAATTTATTCAATATACAATTACAAAAATGTTCAAGTAATTAATTAAATTAATGACTTATTAATCAATAAAGTTCATTATGTTAAAACATATCTTTAAGTATTTGGGGGATCTTATTTATTCTATAGTCATCTGTGCTGTCTAGAGTGCAGAAAGTAACTCCACCAACCCCACACACAAACAAATTACCATTTATGTTCACCGTTAAATCTACTGCTTTTTGCAAAGCAGAGTGCACAAAATTTCAGATTAGATGTGTAAACCTGGTAGAGACATACCACGACTTACAGCTGTAATTACAGACAAAAACCGTTCCACATGCTATTAACTCAGCAGCCTGAATACGTTGCATGTTTTCCAAAAAATGCACTCATAAAAAATTTGAAAACTATGTATAATTTTCCCTCTGATTCACAATTGTGTGCTAATTTCTGTTGGTCTATCTAGAAGTTGAGGGAATGTAAATTTCTAATAGTAATGTCCCTTTTGAACATTACAGGATTTTATCAAACTTTTGTAGATTTGAAAAATGCACAAGTAACATATACATCAATGCAGAATATGAGCCTTTTTACCCATCTCAGTCAGTTATAATAAAAAAAGCTGCCACTGTGTCATGGCAACACATTTTCAGAGGTGTTTCTGCCTTACAGGTGTTTATACCTTAGATCGTGAGAGAGTAGGAACATGTATAATTACGTCTCTTGGGGTTCAGACTATATATTTCTATCTATTTACAACCGCCATCATGGGTTATGTTTTGATTAAAATCTTCTGTAAATGTGCACCATACATGCCTTTAACCAGAGAAATCAGACGTGTGTGTGTGTGTGTTTGTGTGTGTCAGCATGTGGAGGTTTCTGACTTGTTCGTCCCTGCAGCCGTCTGGCACCCCTGCAAATGACCTGGTCATGGCTGTTGCCAAGATACTGATTCTCCTATGTGTGTGCATGTTGATGTGTTGGTATGGATGCATATACGTCCCTATATTGACATTACAATCAACTATTTCAAACACCTGAATGACAATCAGGCCTTCTGTCAATAAAAAAAAAACACATACAAACACACCCACACATACACAATGTGCTTAAAAACACACAGACACGTTGTATGGGAATCTATGTAAATTGAATTGTTAATCATGGTTTATAGTTTGTCATAGAGCAAAAATGTCACAGAAAAGACAATAGGTTTTTTTGCCTCTTAAATTTAGCCTATTCAAACTAATTAACTGACATATTAATCTACACAGGTCAAAAAAAAAAACTAGCTGAACTGTGTGGGAGCAGTTCACTTGGCAGAAAGTCTCATTGCTTGCATAATATCAGAGCAACAGATTCAGGAGTTTATCATGAGCTGCTAGCGAATTTTTGTTTACTCAGTTACAAAATTAAATTATTTTTTGGACTTTTGTTTCTTCAGTTGAATTTGAAGACAAACAATTGTAGGACATGCTAATAAATATTCAGCTTTACAAATATTCAGCTTTACAAAACAAATGTCTTGAAAAGAAGTAACTTAGAGATAGTTACTTTTCTTACATTAATTTCAGATAAACACCATACACGAACCCTGTTTTACAGGTACAAATTTGAAAAGTAAGTAAAAAGTTACTAAACAGATTATTTTAACTAAAATGAACTAACTTGTATTAGGTCAAGTAAAACAGAAAAAAAATCCAAACTCACATATATGGTAAATGGACTGAACTTATATAGCACTTTCCCAGTCATGCTGACCATCCAAAGCACTGTACACTATAACATTCCTACATTGAGATGCACCTCAGTAGGCAACTTGGGTTTAAGTGCCTTGCCCAGGGGCACATCAACATGTGGCAAGGCAAAGCTAGAATCAAACCCACAACCTTCTGATTGCCAGACAACTACTCAACCCATCAAGCCACAGTCACCCCACATATAAGTGTGAATTGTGTGAAAACATGACAAACCATCACTACGCAGAGGTCCTGTGCGTTTTTATTTTTAGGAAGTACATTTTGGGTAACCGTGACTGCAAGATGAATTCTCACGGTATTTGTGTATTCACAAACACATGTGTATGTGAATGCTCGGGCCAATCACCTTGCACTGTTGCGGTTTAAGGCGGGACATACCTGTGCGACAAAAGCAAGAGCTGAACCAAAATAAACATGGCAGCACAGGAGGATGCACGCATAGCTGCTGCTATTTTGTAAGAATCCACAGTTTCATCTTTGAAAGAACAGATACCACGATTCGCTAAAACTAACCTTTGGTAGGTGGGCAATAGGTGTTGCTTCACCCTATCAGCTCTCAGAGTTCTGCTGAATGTCCCTCCTTTCCCCAAACGGATTTGATGGGAGCAGTTCCAGATTTATAATGTGCAGAACGTAGAATGCTACACATTAGCAATCTGGCTGGCCAGGTTACATTTTGAGAACCTGCCATCAGAGAAGCTCCACCAGTTACAGCCATGTGCTTACACTATATCGCACCTCGTCCTGTCATCATGGAAACAAGTCCAGGAAGACTACCAGACTATGCATTAGTTCTGCATGAAAAATATATTTAAAATCATATTAAAAACACACACACATTAGGAATCATTTTAACAGGTTAAACTAGAATGGTGCGTCAAAGCCAATCCTGTTGGTACATAACCTGAGCTTGAATTGTTTACAAGTTTACCTGCAACTGGGTTAAGAGAATATCACAGAATGTGTGGGTTAATCATGCACAGTTAATCAAAAAATGACTTGGGGATTTCTTACCTAAATTTTTTAGAAAAAGCGTCCACTATACCTTTAAAAATAATAGTGGTGAGCTGGGAAACGATGAATCTATCAACCAAGTGGAAAGATAACCAGAGATATAAATGGTAAATGTACTTGCTTTATCAAGTACAATGGTAAATGGCCTGTACTTGCTTTATCAAGTTTGACGACCCCAAAGCGATTTACATTACAGTCACCCATACACACTCACATTCACACCCTTACGGTGGTGAGCTATGTGTGTAGCCACAGCTGCCCTGGGGCAGACTGACATACATCGCCGCCGCCAAATCCTCTGATTACTGCCAGCAGGCAGAACAGGTGTCTTGCCCAAGGACACAGTGAAGAAAATAGTTTTTTTAATTTATGAATCAACTTATTTTAAAGCTAATTTTTGATGATGATTTATTTAATTAAGATTTTTCTTTGTTTGTCCTATCTGTAACTTTTGCTCATGTGATTTTCTTTTTTCTTTTAAATTGAGTTTAATTTATAAGCAATGGTTTTTCGTGTCCCCCAAAGTATTATGCTGGGAGAAACCGAGGTCAGGCCTTTATTTAAAACTTCAAACCAATGTGTTTGACTGGCAGAATCAGAGTTATAGAAAGAAAAAAGCTAAAACTAAGATATATCCTTCTGTGGGCAAAGCAGCTGTTTTTTGCAATTTCCAAGGCTGCTGTAGCCAACAAGCATTAAACTGTGGCTGGTATTTAAAATAAATAACCTTAATAGCACAATCTGCGTGATAATTTGTTACACCTTTAATTGATGATTCTTCTCACACAGTTATCATGGGTTTGTAACTGAGCTTTAATAACCCAAACTAATCCAAATTAAATATAATTACCACCAGCAGTTTGGCTTTAAAATAAAATCAATTCCAGCTCAAATTTTACTTTCTAGCTCACCATCTTAATAAGCAGATTACTGACAGATGGGAAACAAAACTAAACGGTGTGCTGAAGCAACATGAGAAAAACTTGCAGAACAAAATGATCCACTGGTGTAGGCAAAGAATGAATGAATGAATAAATAAATAAATAAATATGACAGGCAGAGAAGTTGACTCAAGTTAGACACCAGTTGCAGTCATGTTTCAAAAAAATCCTTCAGATTTGATTTAGACTTGTGCTACAAAAACTTGGAGGATCGTTATCTCTAACAATTTTTATTGCTGGTAATTAGTGTTGAAAATAAGATGGTAAGCATAGATAGAGCAAATGTGTAGGTGATTTATACTATCCCTGTAACACTTAAGAGCAGCTTCTAATTTTGCCTGTTGTTTATTCGACTGTTTATTAGATTATTAGAGTCGATACCGTGATGCAATTCACTGGGTTTCCTTAGATAGAAAACTTTTTGACCAATCTGTCTGTATGATTCAATAAAATTGACTTTGATGGCATGTGTTGAGAATTGGCACTATATAAACAAAACTGAATTGAATTGATTTGAAACTGATTTTTTTTACTGAGTAGTCAGCTACATTGCTGTGAAACAAAATAAGTAAGTTGCATGTTATACCTCGCAACCTCCTTTTTTATTTTCTTTATATAAAAACATACAGTTTATGTGTACAAAATGTCTGCACGCTGTGAGCTGAATGAAGATTATTCTGATTTAATGCCACCATTGTGTATTTACAGTAAGAAACCCTAAAGGGAACATTTGATTTATTTACCAGTGATATTTGCTGGCTAGTAATGTTCATTGCAATCTGCTCATATTAGCTGGACTATCATAATAATGACCACATGATGTCTCTCACACTGAACGTTTCTAAGGGTGCATTCACATCAGCCCTATTTAGTTAGCTTTAATTGGACTCTTGTTCGTTTGCTCGGAAAGTTTGGTTTTGTTTGGGGAGGTGTTAATGCATAATCGAACGCTGATGCGGACCAAAAAATGTGAACTCGGGTCCGCCTCAAACCTAGGTCTCGGCTCGGTTAAAATAAACTCTGGAGCAGTTCTAATGCATTTAGGAATCCCAAGCATACCATCGGCCACTCCAACTATGGCCCTGGGCAATCCTGGTAAATACAATTGTAATTGAGCAATAATACTAATAAAGAAACACATATATTGTAAAAATCCTTGCTGGACAACTGTATAAGTGTAACATTAGTTCAATGAAGTTGTATGCACCCTTACTCACACACACTCACCGTGTGTAAAATATAACAATCTTCATGACTTCTGCCTCATCCTCCCCTCATGCTGAGCCCACTTTTTAATTGTGCTTGTCTGGCACAGTTGCCAAAGACAACATTGCAATCGCATGGCTAAAATCTGTAGCTACGTTATTTACAGTTACTTACATTTTCACAGAAAAGGAAGTTGGGTTGTGGAGTTGACCAACACCTTTTCTACTGTATTTCTTGGTGCAGCATCACCACAGGCGAGAGGTTGAATAGGTCAAAAACTTTGGCACATTTGACAAACTGCAGCGTAATAGCAAACAGCACCAGCTGAAAATTTGCAGCATATTCCCCAATTGAACAGCGTCTACCGGACTATCAGGTGTGAAAACGACATTAGACTGTTGAATGACTTTGAATTGTTTCAGTCAAAATAAACTTTTGTTTAATAAGCTTCACCCCCAAATCAATTAATTAGGTACTGTGCTAAATTCAGTACAGATTGTTATTATCAATATTGCACATATGGATGTGAGTAAAAGTTTTGAGTATGGAAATTAGTTAATTTAAATTTCTATTTATCCATAAATCCTGATGAATCCAATCAATTACTTCGACTGCAGTCATGTCTTGATGACATCAAAAGCTGGATGACTTTAAGTTTCCTGCATCTAAATTCTGACAAGACCGAAGTTGTAATCTTTGGGCCAGAGTCCTCAAAAAATAAACTTCTTAACCAATCACTTAATCTAGGTGGCATTAACTTGGCCTCTGGTAATAAAGTAAAAAATCTTGGTGTTATTTTTGACCAAGACATGTCATTTAACTCCCATATTAAACAGGTTTCCAGAGTTTCTTTTTTTCACCTCCGGAATATTGCCAAAATTAGAAACATTCTGTCCAGGAGTGATTCTGAAAAACTAGTCCATGCATTTGTTACTTCAAGGCTGGACTATTGTAATTCTTTACTATCAGGAAGTCCACAAAATGCAGTTCAAAGTCTTCAGCTGATCCAAAATGCTGCGGCAAGAGTTCTGATGAAAATCAACAAGAGGGATCATATTTCTCCTATTTTAGCTTCGCTTCATTGGCTTCCTGTTAAATCAAGAATAGAATTTAAAATTCTTCTTCTAACGTATAAAGCCCTTAATAATCAAGCTCCATCATATATCAGAGCTCTGATTACTCCGTATGTTCCTAACAGAGCACTTCGCTCTCAGACTGCAGGTCTGCTGGTGGTTCCTAGAGTCTCTAAAAGTAGAATGGGAGGCAGATCCTTTAGCTATCAGGCTCCTCTCCTGTGGAACCAACTCCCAGTTTTGGTCCGTGAGACAGACATCCTGTCTACTTTTAAGACTAATCTTAAAACCTTCCTTTTTGACAAAGCTTATAACTAGAGTGGCTCATGTTACTCTGAGCTACCTATATAGGCTTAGGCTACTGGAGGACATCAGGATATAATTTTCTCACTCTATAGAGTTCTACTGTTCTTCAATTATGCATTACGTGTTGTCATTTCTGCTTTAACTTTCTGCTCTCTCTCTTTTTTCTTCATAGTAGGTACACCTGGTCTGGCATTCTGTTAACTGTGACATCATCCAGTGAAGACGGCTCACCCGCTATTACCATCTAATGTAGAACAGATTACTGGATCAATGTGTGTTTCTGTGCTTTTTTGTCTCTCTTGTTGTGTCTCTGCTCTGTCTTCTGTAACCCCGAGTCGGTCGAGGCAGATGACCGTTCATACTGAGCCCGGTTCTGCCGGAGGTTTTCCTTCCCGTTAATGGGGAGTTTTTCTTCCCACTGTCGCTTCATGCTTGCTCAGTATGAGGGATTGCAGCAAAGCCATGGACAATGCAGACGACTCTCCCTGTAGCTCTACGCTTCCCCAGGAGTGAATGCTGCTTGTCGGGACTTTGATGCAATCAACTGGTTTTCTTATATAGGAACATTTTTGACCAATCTGTATATTATTGAACTTGACTTTGCAAAGTGCCTCGAGATGACATGTTTCATGAATTGGCGCTATATAAATAAAATTGAATTGAATTGAATTGAATTAAACATAATTGAGCATAACTCGGGCCACTAGATGCCAGTAAATTGTGTCCAGTATGATTCCTTGTGCCTGCTAAATAATCATCTATTGGCTGGAGGGGAAGCAATTTGGAACGTATAAATGGCAATATTCTAAAAGGGGTTGATTTATCTACCATTTTGTGTTCTCACACAGATAAAAAGAACATTACATTGACTGCTGTAATGTTTTAGAAATTTAATAATCTTTCTTTTTCTTACACTTTATCATTACTTCCTCTATTCAGTTACTTCTTTCATAACTTGGTATGTTCTAAAACACAGATTTAGTGTGTCTTAATAGTTTTGTAGATACACCGGTTCAGAGTGAAGAAAATAAAAGTCTCCAAACTATATCTAGTGCACTATATACAGTCACATTCAATAAGTTAGTATATGGATTTCTAAGAGGCTTGTTTGTCAGATTAAAAGTACCTTTTGAAAAAACAACCTTGAAGCTGGTATTAAACATACTTTTCATTAAGCCCTCTTTTATGCATGAAAATTTTTGCTTTTTTATTGGCCTGATGCAGTACTGTAATCTTAAATGCAGTGTTTTTATTAGCTCCCCCGAGTGGAAGGACCACAGATGGAGGGCCCACCGCATCAGCCAGCGGTTGGAATTGCACATTTACCGAATAAAGATGAGCGGGTTATGGTCTGTATAAACCACAATTAGGCCACTAGGGGAGCCCAAGTAAACCTCAAAGTATTTCAGAGCCATGACTAATGCAAGTGTCTCCTTCTCGATGGTAGAATACATCGTTTGGTGTCTATTAAATTTCTTTGAGAAGTAGCACACAGGGTGCTCCATCCCATCTGGACCATCCTACAAAAAAACAGCACCAGCTTCTGCATCACTGGCATCCACTGGCAGTTTAAATGGCACAGTATAAGGAGATGCAGCAAGGACAGGTGCATTGCCCAAGAGTGCTTTAATGCACTCAAGAGCATGCTGACAGTCTGATGACCAAGTAAATGAGCAGACAGAAACTGGTAGAGGCAGAGCACATCACACAAGACGAGACATTCTGGCAGTGGGTGGATGACTAAGGCCGGTGTAAGTAGGCAGGGGAACAGGTGAGCAGAGTAGACACTAATTGGTCGCAACAGCTGGAGCTGATCAGGTACAGAGTGGTGGCTGGTAGGTGGCTGAGCTGATTGGAGGATAAGTGGTGGCTGGTGGCTGAGGGGAGTGGAGCGGATTCCAGAAAAGTCCACAATCAAAAACAAACCTAAATCATGACATCTACTTTTTTAACTATTTAGATACAGAGATTGAAAACTGAGTAGCAATTGATCAAAGCTGTTCCTTTGTACAACAGTCAAATTGCTGAATAGTAGGATTCTCCAAAACGTTTCCAAACTAAACTCCATTTCATATGGGAAATAACTCACAAATAAAAAAGAAAATGGTCCTTATAGACACCAAACCAAAAATACACACCAGCCAAATGTTAAACACACGGAAATTTACCCTAGAATATAAATATAAAAAAAAAACCATCAACCTGCACAAAAGATGCCACTCAAAGGGGCGTTACTAAAGATGTGGCAAACAACCTTCAGCAGTCACCACAGGTGAAACTATGGCCAAAAATTCCACGACATTGAATGGCCCTCCAAATATGTCATTAAACAGTTTTGAATTTGTACGAACCCCCAATATGTTACGGTCCTTCTGTAGTCACATAAAACGCACAACATACGAAGTCCAGACCAAATTAGGTGATTTCACGATATTTTGCAGTGTTTAATCTGGAAAATCTTTGATTGTTTTCTTTATTTTGATCACCCAAAAATCAGACATAGTGACTTTTGCAATAGTGTCATGGTTTTCAGGTGACGAGCCCACATGCAGATACGATCGGGAAGCAAAGCACAGTTTAAAGATGTTTATTTAGGAAACAGGCAGATCTACGGACGGAACTACAGGCGATTCGGCAGGGTCAGAACGTCAAGGCTGGAGAGTCTGCAAGAGAGAGAGTAAGTGACTCTGAAAGGAGAACCAGGAGAACTGCTAGAAGCTACGCTGCTTACCATTGGGCTGGGCGGACCTAACCGGGAAGGAGTAGCGCCGAGGGATCTCTGTGAAACTACTCTGCTGATGATAGGCGGCTAGTGGCTGAGGGCGGCAGATGTTACTGGCGAGGGATCCTGAGCGAGCCTCGTCGGCAATGGTGACAGATGGATTGACCAGAGTGAGAGAAGAACCAACAGAATCCGGGAGAGGGGATCTCAGGCCTCGCTGGGTAACATCCAGGAAGTATGAGGGGAGCGCCAGAGCAAAATCTGAGCAGAGGATTCTGATGGTCTGGTTCTTCGGACAAGACGTCAAGACAGGTGAGTGCATCCAAGCACCAAAAATCTGAGACAAAACAGGGAGAGCCAAAATTAGTCAAAGTCAAAGAGCGAAAAAACTCACAAGCTGGTTTCCAAGAGTTGGTACAGAGGCCACGTCGTACCACGACTGGTTAAGGCTCTGGCGTCTTCCATCTGTCAGCGCTCTGCTTAAGAAGCCAGAGGAAGCCGCCTGCAACGAGCTGCAGGTGTGGGCCACGCCTCCTCAGCCAACTAGACACACCTGAGGAGTAGAGTTAGAGCAGAGCAGCACAGAGAACCCTGACAAATAGTGGTTCGACGTAAATTTTCTTATTTAATGCCTTTACGTCCTCGGTGCCTCCTTTTCAGCTCATCTGGGATTCAGGGATATAGTTTAAGTATTATTTCATCTTTTGAGACATTATTCAACTGCTCCTGGTTGTAGAAAACCAACTTGTTGCTCATCATAACAAATGTTCCAAAACAAATCCTTCAAGCAGCGCAGTATGCAACACCACTTAAGAGACTGATCCACAAACACGAGGAATTGAAGTTGAAGTTCCTTAAAAAAATTAGCAGAATAAAACAACAGAGCTACTCCAACATGCAGCCACCTTGAGCAGCACAATTCTATATAATGCGTTTCCCTTAGTCAATTAAGTTACTGAAACAAATTAACCTTTCAATGATATTCTAACTTATTGAATATAGCTCCCTTTAGCAAAGGAGTGGGACATGTGAACACAAGAATTGCCTACTGTTGACTTCAAAATTACGAGAACACTTCTGACTTTTTTTTTTTGATTCCTTGACAACAGGTGTTAAAATGTTACTAGGTTTCTTTCAGCAAAATGTTTTAAAGTGGGGTATATTATACCTTACACATTTTCAAAATAATTCACAATTCATAATTATATTATATTCAGCAATTATAGTTTTTTTTAATGCTGAAATTAAATATTCTGAAAAGGATGGAATTAAATTAAGGCCTAGTCCACATATAACAGGATATCTGAGAAAAACGAGACATTTTTATGTGGTCTTGCCTTTCCTTAAAATGAATAATCCTAAAAACTACGGCCAAAGTCGAGATTTATAAGCGCTTTGGTTTTGAGCCTGCGTGTGTACATTAAAAGACGGATATTAATGTCCGGCGCATCATGGTCGACGACAAATATTGCGTGACAGAAGCCTAATATTAAATTAGGCTTCTGTCACGGTTGGAGTGTTTGCTGACGGACCAAGTTGCAGAACAGGACTCGGCCTAGAAATGCCTAAAAGAGGGAAATGTTTCCTGGGCGTGGCTTTAGCCCTCGTCCACTTCACTGCACGTCCTGTGAAGAAATTTGCGAGGAAGTGTAAACGATAAAAAACACATCATTATAAATAAAACATAAATAAAAGAAAAAAAATAATAATTTTGCATGCGAGATTGTCTTGGATATTTTTAAGGAGGAATCCACCAGATAAATATCTGATCAATCATCTAATAATAAAATAAGGCACAGCTCCTCTGAATTGCTGTCAAACTGTGTTTGAGAAAGAGTGAGAGAGAGACAGAAGAGGAGACGAGCCATTTAGTCCGCAAACTGCAGGATTGTGTGTCAGCGGAGCAAGCTTTCATGGATTTTTCCAGCAGACTGCTGCTTCACCTGGTTGTTTTTAGTCACAGACTTAAAATTTACAGCTTTATGAAATCTTTTGCCTCAGCCATGTTGGGAGTGAGGAGAACACTTTAATAGCTTTAAAAGATTTGTAAACGCAGTGAATTTATTTTATTTATTTTATTTCCTGCTGACTCCCCTGGCTGCGTCGGCCGTGTCAGCAGACAGCCCCTGCCTTCTACCCCATGAGGTGGATGCAGGCCAGCTGACAGCTTTGCTAGGGCCCGGGACAACAGTCTTTTTGGACCCCCCCCCCCCCCCCCCCCTCTACAATTGCTGCCACCACACCACACACACACACACACACACACACACGCACACGCACACACACACACACACGCACACACACACACACACACACACACACACACACACACACACACGCACACACAAAAGTCAACTTAACTGTATACTTCATGCCCTGGAAATCTCTGTATTTTATATTGGATATTTTCAACCCATCTATTGAATTTAGTGCACTAGTTGATCTTTTCTTCATAAGAGAACAGCAGCACTGCAGCCAAAATATGGCTTTTTTTGACCTGCTGTATATTAGCCAGTCCCTAACAATTTTTTCCCTTCTATTGCAGGAGGTAGAATATGTTAGATACTTCTCTGCCCTCTGAATCTGCTGGCAGTTCATTTGCCATCTCTGAGAAAGGCTTCCTTTTTGCCATAAAATCCCTCAAGCCTTTGGTGTCATCTTCTCTTTTTCTCTTTTCTGTGCACCTGTGATTCTTAGTTTGCAGCGGAACGAACTTTCAAAGTTGCAGCCAGCCGTTGTCCTAATGGTCAAACCATTTTATGTTGGGGTGGGCGGAGTTCTAATGGCCCCCTATTTAAAGAAAACAAATTACAGATACCTAATGCAAAAATATTTATGTATTTAGTTACTCTAATATTAAATATTTTTCACACAAATATTTTCTGAAAAATTACTTCTGCCTGTATTTTAATGATCAGAGTGTCCGTTTTGGGCCCCCCGTCTGTCCTGGGCCTGGGACAATTGACCCGTTTGCCCCCCCCCTGTCAGCGGGCGTGGGTGGATGGATGGACAGTATCCAAGCGGAGTGTGTAAAATGAGAGAAAGCCTCAGTAAATCTACAGATCCTATATAGCATGTCTACATATACAGTAGAAAGCTGATCATCTCCTTTTTCTTTCCTTTTTTTTCCTTCAGGTGTGGTTCATGGTTTGTAAATAGTAAAATTAAATTTCATTCTTCAGTTTTCCTGGACTTCCTCTGAGAAAACGTTCTCATTTCTCCTTGCCCCTCGGTCAATCACTGAAAAACTCCTCTCAAGTCAGCTCGGTTTGACCCTGCTGTTGATTTGGGCCGGAGGAACCCGGGCTGGCCCTGAATGAAACTGCTCCTGAAACAGTCGCATGTGGGTGGAGCCGTGCGGTGAGCAGCCAGTACGAGCCGGTGGAACTGGGCCTTACTAAATCAAACCCCCGAGGATCCTGACAGCTTAAGGGTCATACAATTATTTCATACAGTGACCCAATGTAAAAAATGATTTCAGTCATCAGTAGTTTTTAAGACTTTACATGTAAAAAGATGACTTGGGTTCCTATTTTTTTTACTTCAGCAATGCAAACATGGTACTCTTCTTTATGACAGAAAATTAGGTCAATCCATCTTAATACATGATCCAATCTTTCAAAACAGTAATGGCGCAGTTTCACAAGTGAGTAATTTGTAATGTAATTTAATAGGAGCTCACCATTGGAATAAGAGTAGCAGGTGCTTATAGGTGTTTTTACTTTATGAAGCTTTTGTTATGTAGTTATAAACAGTACAGTGATGCAATATTTTACATTAACTGTTTAAAAACATTACTGTAAATTAAAGGCAGAGTAGAAATGCAGAGAAAATTAAAACAATTGCTAATCAAAAGAAAATTTAATGAACTGGCATAACACAGATTATCATAATATGCTAAATGTAGGTATAAATTTTACTGCTACAGAGTTGCAGGAAAAGTTACAATTCTATCCTGAAGCCTTAAAGTCAACTCTAAAAAAAACCTTCCTCAAACAGCAGAAATCCTGCTTCCACCTACATGTATGCACAAATAAATAGAAAACCGAGAAGTAAAAAAATAAAGTAAAAATGAACCATGAGTTTTCCAATAAACTTAAGTTTGAGTTTCCCACTCAGGCAAACTTGACATTTTTATACATATATTCAAATCCACTTCTTCCTGCACCACACACATTGTAACACATTTTAGTCCTGCCCAGTAGGCTCATAAACAAGAAAATGTTGTTTCTGAAAACAAATTAAAGTACATTACTTTCTGATGTGTGTTGAGCCTCAAACTCAGGGTATTCAGATGAAAAGATTCTTTGCACACTTCTCATATAAAATTGATTTGGTACTTCAGAGTTTTGAATTAACTCTTTTTTTCACTTTGCCCTTCTCTTAAACTTCTCTGGGCTCCAGGAGTCTGAAAAAAATGTTGTTTTCCTTAGTGTTGTCCCCATGTGTATGAGTTATTCTCTCTAAATTATTCTCTCTAAGTTATTCTCTCTAAATCAGCGTATAGACAACACAGTACAGTAAGGGACTTAAAACCATTAGAGTACAGGAACTCTGGTATTTCCCCAAAACATAAAAAAGGATACAATGACTTACATTTCCGGTAAAAGTTACACTCTCCCCTTTTTGGCATTAATGTGATCATTTTGAGCTTTTAATTATTCATCTCAACCGTTCATGTACATAAAGGCTCAAATATATACACTGTACATAAATTCACTTGATGATGTGATGCTGAATATATAATTATTACGTTCTATTGATTCAGGGTTAACTTATGATTAACTGCAGCCAGTTGTACTGTTTGGTCATCTTAAAATGAGTTGTCCATCTGCACTCCTTGGATTGGCCAACCATTTAATTGGGGAATATCCATGGAAGTCTGAGAAGAACTAAGAAGGAGATTTATAGATTTGTTTTGGTTGGGGGAAGATTTTTATTGGACCCATTTCAAAACAACTACATAGTCCAGGATACACGTTTAAACGTGTATATATGTACACATGCTGGTGAAGATTCTCAGTGATCCAGGTCATGGTCATTCCAAAAATGTAAAAAAACAAAACAACTGGACTTTTTTTCCGAAGTTTGAAGATGTTTCGCTTCTTATCCAGAAAGCTTTCTCAATTCAAAATGTCTGGAGATAGTGTGGAGTAGCAAGCTTTATAGTACTGCCCAACAAAGGCCTTGTAATGGCATAGATAACATGCAAATTGAACCGAAACAGGTCCACCCCCTTAGTAACGGGGAGTCGTTAAGGTCGTTGTTGGCTTGCAAATTGAACCGAAACTGATCCACGCCTATGAAATGGGGAGTCGTTAGGGTCATTATTGGCCTGGCTTGCAGGAACGATGTTTTGATCACCCGTATGGGGGTGAGAATTGAGGTGATGATTGGCCAGAATCAACCCTATAGCTGTATTTGTTTTTGAGAGTTGGAACCTAGGTTCTCCTCCTCTGTTTAAGGTTGTTTTTTCTCTCTTAACGTAGATGGCTTCCTTCACACCCCTTTCAAACCATCTGTCTTCTTTGTCCAGAATGTGGACATTTTGATCCTCAAAAGAGTGTCCTTTGTCCTTAAGGTGTAGGTGGACAGCAGAGTCTTGACCTGAGGAGGTAACTCTCCTGTGTTGAGACATGCGTCTGTGGAGAGGTGTTTGGTTTCTCCAATATAAAGATCAGAACATTCCTCACTGCAGTGAACTGCATACACCACTCCGCTCATCTTAGGTTTGGGGGTTTTGTCCTTGGGATGCACCAGCCTCTGTCTGAGGGTCCTGTTAGGTTTGAAATGTACTGGGATTTTGTGTTTGGAGAAAATCCTCTTGAGTTTTTCAGAGACTCCAGCAACATATGGGATGACTATGTTTTTGCGTTTATTCTTCTCACCATTATGTTCTGCAGCGTGTCTTTTGGATTTTCTTGCTGATTTGACAAAAGCCCAGTTAGGGTACCCATAGGTTTGGAGGGCATCTTTGATGTGTTTCTGTTCTTTGTGCTTCCCTTCTGTTGTGCTTCCGGTGTTGTAAGGTTCTGATGACAGAAAGTTTGTGCTCCAGTGGGTGGTGTGAGTCAAAAAGAAGATATTGGTCTGTGTGAGTGGGTTTCCTATACACTTCGGGTACCCAATATGCATGTTATCTAAGCCATTATAAGGCCTTTGTTGGACAGTACTATAAAGCTTGCTACTCCACACTCTCCAGACATTTTGAATTGAGAAAGCTTTCTGGATAGGAAGTGAAACGACTTCAAACTTCGGGAAAAAAGTCCAGTTTTTTTTTTGTTTTTTTTTACTTTTTTGGGATATATGTACACATATTCTGATGTGTCACTTCTGTGCCAAGGTCTAGAAACAGACTGAAACTGGGTCAGCTTAAAATGAAAGAAAACTGGTTATAAGGTTCAGAAACAACTAGTTTCTGACACAAAGTTAAAATACTGTGAATATTGGTGCAAAATAACAGTTTAAGCTTAAGAGAAATTTGCATCTGCCAACATTGGCAAGCAAAATTACTTCTGGAGACAATCGTTATTGTCAAATGAGTGAAATTGATATGAAGCATGTTTAGATAAGTCAGTGTGAGGCTTTCAAACCTAAGAACACTCGCCAACTATGGATGTTTGCAAACAGAGAGATACATGTAAATCTTTTAGCCTAATCAAAGACTCCCCAGAGTTCAATGCCAAAAGGTCAGAGGTTATTCATGTCAAATGTAATTGTAGTGTTCAGGTACCTCCTTTCCTTGTTTCACCAAGACATTGGAAACTTTAGATGGTCTTAAAACGTTGATGTCATGCATTTTACTCTCCATGCCAGACAGAATGGAAAAAGCACATGGATCATGCAACCGAAAAAGCGAAGTCAGTCCTATGTCAACCAGTGATGAAGGTAAACAAGGGGTGAAATATAAGTAAAACCACATTTCATTTTGCTGTGTTATCCACAGAAGAGCAACTCACAGCTGAATAATGCTATCTGTCACAATGATTTATGTTGTTGCCATGTGTGTATGAACACACCTGTGCTTGACCCTTAGTGCATATCTGTAGACGTGTGCTGATTACTGTGTGTGTGTGTGTGTGTGTGTGTGTGTGTGTGTGTGTGTGTGTGTGTGTGTGTGTGTGTGTGTGTGTGTGTGTGTGTGCGCACGTGTGAGACTGTGTCAGAGGAAATGAGGTGACCTACTGCAAGCGAGCGCACTCTGACAAAGTGCCTCGTCAGATGTCTAGGGACAGTCGGCCAATCGCATCTCTTGTCTGTGTGCGGGGCCAGATGAGCACTAACAACAGGCATGTAAAAGCAAACATGCAGTAAGGATGAAACAAAAATGAAATACAAGAGCACTATGAGCCCATGGAACAAAAACACACCGTGAATCATGCACACACACACACACACACACACACACACACACACACACACACACACACACACACACACACACACACACACACACACACACACACACACACACACACACACACCAGAGAAGTGAATCACTTCCCTGAGACGAGTATATCTGCACTCTGTGTGTGTTTTTCTGCAAACATCATATACATTCCTCAGACAGGATAGATGTGTGTGCAGGTGGTATTCACTAATCCATGTCTGTTTAAATATACATATTCAAATCATGCCCTTAAACATTTGGAAACACTGTGTATGCACCATTTACGCACAGGTATGTTGCAGGTAGTCAGAATCTGCAGATTTTTTAAATGTCACATCAGCTGGCAAATATGCTGAATGTTCCCAAAAGATCTAGCAAAGAGAGAAGCTAACGCCTACCCTAACCATATGGCTGATACAAAAAATTAATACAATTCAGAATTAATGACCTAAGTCAGTCAGTTTATCGGAAATTGTATATTTCAGGCAGTTAGCGTTTAGTTTTTGATTGCATGTTTGCCACAAACATTTGAAGTTGACATTTCTTCTCTTCACTTAAGAGTAGACTCAACTCTCCCTGCTTTATATAACTCCTAGACGTGGCATGTGCTCAAGGTGCTAAAATGCGTTAAAGCACAGTTTGGATCAGTAGATATAGTTACTGAGAGGACACTAAAACTGTTTCAGTAAAAAAAGAAAAGATTTTCTTAATCTTTGCATGAGATATAGAAAAGTTGATAAAACACAAATATTGAATTTGAAAACAATAAATTAAGTTAATGCCAATTGAGAAATAATTCTGGCAAATTGAAATATGATGGAACTGGATGTTTTATAGAGATGTGTTCCCTCTTCCCAAGCAGGCTTTCTCAGTTCTAGCTTTAGGCTTATAAATTACAGTTAGAACCAGGAGTGAAACATTATAGGATTATGTCAGCTTGATAACCTTTAGTAAGAATACCGCATGGTTTTACAATAGCACAGTATCTAAAAAAACACAATTGCTTTTATTGTCGAAAAGACAAACAACAAGTATTCCTTCTGCTACTAAAAACACAATGATCCTTAAAGCCAGCATATATATATATATTCAGTGACGTGCAGTCAGGGGAGGCAAGTGAGGCCAGACCTCACTTGTCATCATAGAAAGAAAGAAAATATATAATAATGATAACATAATATATATTGTGATTCACTCAGTCATTTGTAATAAAAGTTCTTTTTTTATCTAATTTCCTTATTTTTTTATCATATTCTCTTTAAAATCGAAGACTTTTCGCTATTTTTCACGTAAATCCTTGGTGGCGCCTCATAGCGAAGCCGGTGAGGCCGCAGCGAGCTTGGCCTCCCCTGGGATTGCGCAATCCCATGTTAACTGCGCTGACTTCCATTCCGTGAATGCATCTTCCTGTCTCTAGATCATAAATTCAATTGTTCAAACACTTATGAACTGATTTTCCACAATTTAATATATGTGGATTACCAATTGTGTTTTGGTCATTAAACTGTGTGTTTTCGTGTGCTGCTGGGCGATCATAAAAGCCAAAGAACTGGTTGTAGGTGAGGCCGGCAGTTCCTTGGCCACTAGGCAGGGGGCGCTCAAGGGGCACCGTTCGTGATCCCCAAATAGTAGAGTCAAAGCAAGTTATGCTAAACAAGTAAAGCACTAAAAAGACTCTAAACATACAGCCGGAACAGGACTGATCAAGGAAGGCTTTCATCCCTGGCAGTGATCTCCATTGAGACTGAGAGAGTTTTAAAACTGAAGAAGATAAAGAGGACTTTTACCGGAAAATGACCGATATTTTTGTGCAGAAAGAGCGCAGCTGCACTTCATTTCTAAGTAGAGGTAAGACAGCGATAATTACTCATGTTTTGTTTTTGTAATGAAATGTGCATAGTGTAGGTTATAGTTTTTGAATGTGTTACAAATGCAGAAATCCATCATAACTCATAAACTGTTACCAATCAAATGACAAATAATTTAGTTTTATTTATTTTTTTCATCAAAGAATCCATATTTTTTCCATGTCTCTTGGTTAATTTATTTGGCTCAATCAGTCTCCTTCAGCACTTTGCAATGAGTCTACTCTGTAGAGTGTATATATTTGTAAATCTGACTCTGATGACGTCAGTGCCTCACCAGCTATGAACCCTACCGCACGTCACTGAATATATATATATATATATCTATATATATATAGATATATATAGATAGATAGATAGATAGATTGATAGATATGTATATCAGGGTGACACTGTTGGTGAGGGACAGCTGATATCTGATCACATCCCTAACCCTCTCCTATCTTCTTTCTTTTTAAAAACCAATATGTCCTTGAAAGAAAAGCTGAATCTTGACCTTAAGAGTTGGCTTTTCTATGCTGTGCCATGTGTCCCTGAAGTGGCTATTTAGTCCCTCCATCCAATTGAAACTCTGCCATCCACTTTTACAATAAGAGGCAGAAATCTTGAGGAAACAAAGAGGAAACTCAAATTGTATTCTACTCAAGCACCAAGGATGACAGTGACCTGGATGACCGTGAAGCTACACCAGTAAGATCTGTGATGACCTGACCAAACAGTATATAAAATGAGAATACAAAGCAAATAAAAGAAAAGACTTAAATAATATTCCAGTGACCCATACGTTCTGAAAGTCTCTTAGAACAGTTTTTACACCAAAGACAGAGCTAAGCATTTAGACAAGTTTAAATGTTGTAAGAAAATTGTGTTCTTATTGACAACTCAAGTTTAACAAGCTAAATGTAATAATAATAAAATAAATCCATTCCTAGTAATAGTAATAAACAGTTTTATAACAACAACACAGATAGTAAATGTTTTTTTTTTTATGAGAATGAAAATAATTAATTGAGCTTTGTCCAAACCTGCATCCCACAATCTTTAAGTGTTTTTAGCCAGGAGTTGTTTTTCCTTCAATGCTGACTGAATTTGATTACACTTCAAACTGCAGCATCATTTGACCAAAAAAAAAATCATTAAATTTCAACACATTCCCCTTGGAAGTAAAAGCTCAGTATTAACCTATACTTTTGGACTGCAGAACCAGTAAGCCCATATGACCTATGTCCAAGATAGCTTTTGAGTATCAGAGATTAAAAACAGAGGAACAAAAGAAAAGAAGAAAGCAAGAAAGAAAAATTACACAGCATTCGGTAATAAAAAGGCAATCAGTCATATTTTCTCCTTAAATGACACAATCTGTCCAAAAAGCCTACCAAAAAAAAAACATTAACTAATGAAGCCTCCAATTTGAGCAAAAGTTTAAAAGCTAATGACAATTCAGTTCACTTTGAAAAAGTATGTACCTTGTCTTCTGCTACTCCATCTCTATCGAGTTTGCCTGAACATTTCTGCTGAGTGATTCTGTGTGATACCTCTGATTCAACAAATAAGATCCACTTTAACATTACTGCTCCTGCTTTGTTTTCATGCAACACTGTGGGATTGATTTTTTTCAGTCATTTCTGATAAGATGATGCAAGTTAAGGTAAAGCTGTTTGTTTTGATGGCTTGTTTTGAGGGTGCAATTTTTGTTAAGTAACTGGTTTCCAGTTTAGTTTCATTTCACTTTTTTGTCTGTTTTGATAATAGTGATAATCTTGTGCTTAGTGGACAGTTTTCCATTGGTTATGAACAAATAACCAATCAAGATGACTGTGGCAGAATAATCTAAATTTAAATACCAAAACCCCTCTGTGTTTGTTCCTTTCACTTCAGCAAAACAACCACAGAGGATAAACCTCACCTCACCTCACTGGAGAAGAAATGTTTGCTTCGAAAGGATTCACAGCATCTTGAGAGCAGGCCAGGTTACATCCCTGAATGTATTCTTAATATATACCGTATTTTATGGACTATAAGTCGCACTTTTTTCATAGTTTGGCCAATACTGCGATTTATAGTCAGGTGCGACTTCTATCGATTTTAAATGGTAAATCATGCTGACCAACATGAACCAAGTAGTAAACATCACCTATATCCAGGGTTGCACATAACATTTTTGTTGAGTTACTCAGATGAGTACCAGGAGATGGTGGTTGGTACTCACCCCATACGTAGCATGGTCTTATCAAGCTCAGTCTTCCTCACTGTCCTCTGGTTCAGACTCCTGGGTGGAAAATGATGAAGATGCTGCAGATGCACTTCCCTGTCCTTGGTTTAGCCTCCGATTAGCTGTCTCCATCCTCAGGTCAACAGCTGGCTTTGGGTCAAATGTCTCTGTGGTCTGCCTTGACAGGTGAATGTGCATCAGGGCTGAGAGACGAGATCTGTACTTGGTTTTTATTATGTTGAGATGTGAGAATCCCCTCTCACAAGCGGCACTGCTTAAAGGCAGTGTAAGAGACAGCTTGACCACTTTGTTGATGTTGGAGTAAGTAACTGGGTCACTTGTTTTTACTATTTGGACCAAGTCATACACAGATGAGGCTCCCAGGCGTTTTCCTGCCTGCTTTAAGCGCATCCATTCTGTCACAGTAGCGTCTTTATCAAGCTGCAAGGCAGCCTCATATTTCTTGAGAATGCTGCAAACTGTTGTGTTTCCAAAACTGTGGAGGTCTTTCATTTACTCAGGCCATGTTGAAGGACCAACTACTAAGAAATGATCACATGACTTGAGGGAGTCATATCTGATTTCAAACTCTTCAATTAACCCCCTTAAGCCGGGCGTACACTGTACGAGTTTTTCCCCTTTTCGGGCCGCCCTCTCAGTCGTGCGAGCATTTTTTGAATCGGGCCGAATTTCAGCTTGATCGTAGAGGGGGGGAGGAGGGGGGAATGGCTTCTCACGACTACCTCCCAATCAGGAATCGGACGATCGGTGAAAATCAAACATGTTTGAAATTCAGTCGGCTGTCGTGAGGTTTTCGTGAGCGCATCCTGCTGTTCAAGCAGAGCTACGAGGGGGCGCCCTCCCCTCCTCTCCGTCCCCGCCAGCGGAGGGAGGGAAGCGGGCGTCCCTGAAGCGACCTCCGCCCGGTGTTGAGGAGGGCGAGCCGTCCGGTCCGCGCAACGCGCTGGCCGCCTGTTTCGGCACTCCTCCGCTCGCGGGGGGGGGGGGGGTGCGAGCTGGGCGGCCGCCGGTGCGTCTCGTCCCTCCTCTCTCCCCTCCGTTCCCCCGACGCCCGGTGCCTCCTGCGGGCCTCGCCAGAGAGCTGGGCTCGAACCCCTGCTCTGGGTCCCTGTCACCTACCGTCGCTCGCCTGCCTCTACCACCACAGCGAGCGGTCCCACAGGGGGCACGACGTACAGTGTGAGCAGTCCGGTCGCGTCCAAGCGTCATGCAGCACAGATCGTGAGCGGTGAGCTTTTTAAACCCCGCGGTTCCGTCGCACAGTTTGAGATGTATATAAGTACCACGACTGAAAAACTCGTACAGTGTACGCCCGGCTTTAGTATGTGTGTCTTGTCTCTGTCAGCATCCACATTAGAAGCAGTGTGTGCCCTGCAGTGGCCTTCCCCATCAAACAGTAGTGTGAACTGTCCAATGGCTACCATGAGTTCATCCTTACATTCTCCAATGGTCAGCTTTTCCTTCTGAAATTTGATGGATGTGGTCTTCAAAACGTTTCCGATGTCAAGCATGTTTGACAGAAAGCACTGAAAACGCTCTGCAGATTTGCTGCAAGTCGCTGTCATCTCTCGTAGCCAGTTGCATTTTAATGGCTGGCAGTAGTCTTGATATTTTTAACTGTGTTTCATGTCTCCATGCAGACCATCTGATATTATGAAACTTACCCAGTTTGACAAAGGAGATCCCATTTTCTTCACACAGCTCCTTCAGCGCAGCATTTTTTCTTGCACCACCTTTTTGTGAGTAAAACAGCAGCAGCTTGACCACAGTGCGATTAAATGTCTCCCAGTAAGGAACGGTGCGATCGGCCGATTTTGCGCAATTCTCCAGTGTGTGCGCGGTGCACAAAATGTGCACAAGGGAGTCTCCAACTGCAGCAAGTTCCCTGAGCTTTGGCACAACTCCATTGTAGATACCGACGTTGACAGCAGCCCCGTCTGTGCACACCGCGACCGACTTTGTTGTCCAGTTATCTAAGCCTGTGTCCTGGAAAACTCTCACAAGTCCGTCTGTTATAGCCTGCGCGGTTCGGTTTTCACCAGAAAAAGAAAAGACAAACTTTGTTTTACATTCCACCAAAGCAGGTAGACTTTGTATTCTTTTAATTTAGTGCTGATCGCTAGTTTTCCAGACCTTGCAGATTTTAAAATTTTTCCCAGGTTTTGACTGGTTTTCTTTTCAGTATTATTTTATCCCGGACCTTGTACCTGCCAGTGATAGCAGTTGTGTACTATGTCCTTGCAAAAATGAGCAAACTGGACAAGTCGGAAATAGCAGAATAGGTGACAGGCTTAAAAAGCTGCAGACCAATAGTAACTGAAAGCCATGTCTTTCAGGAAAAGGAAAAAAAAGTCCAGGAAGGAGCTGACAAGACCAGAGACATCCACAATCATGCAGCATCAAGCTGGTTAAAAGCCTTTTAAAAGGTAACAACAAAGTTTATTTTTTTAGTGGTTAAATATGGAGAAATGTGGGGTGATCCAAGCCTTAACAGGTTTCCTGCGGCCTGTTACCTAACTTGTGCAATAACCAGCACAGTAGCAGTCTGGGACTGTTACCTAATTTCCCTCCTCTCCATGGTGTAGATTACAGTGAATCATGATGCCATAAAAGTACTGTTTAATCCGCAGCTTTTCCCAGAGCATAACCAACCCAGACATGATAACCTCATTAACACTCTCAGGTGAATCACAGTTTGTTGTGAGAGCGCTCACAGAGCAGTATATCCCCCGATCTGTCCTCCGAGATTTCTCTGCTGCTGATTCTGTCTGACACCACACAGAGACTTGATGTTTCTAGCCTCTGCTGCAGCTGCAGAGAGAAACTTGTCCTTCTCTTTCTCCAAACTCTGCAGCAGAAAACGCAGCAGCATCCTTCCCTCCTCCTGCCAGCCGTCTGTCTCAACTCGAATTCTCAGAGAGGAGGAACAGGAGGGTCCTGCACTCATGAATAGTTGAACACCTCAGTACACCAGGCAGTGGATCCAGGATCAAACCTTGCTTAGAGCAGATATACTCCTCCCTGCTTATTCCTGCATACCTGCAATGGCATTATGCTTGTTAAAATCATTCTTCATAAGGGGACAAAAGCCAAAAGTATTGTTTTACAACAGAGTTGCATGAGATCTAAACATTCAAACAGTCCTTTCTTCGGTCTTTGTATTTCTTTGTCACCTCCAAACACTATATTTGGTTGTTAAATCTGGGATTTTTGCGAACACTATTCAGGATAAAGATTCAGAAAACTTGCTGTTTTTGTTGTTTCAACAAAAACAGCAAGTTAGAGAATGTTTTTTGCATGTCCCGCTATTGCTTTGCATAATTATAAAAATGCACAGGGAAGCCCAACAGTTGTTTTTACCAGGTTTTCAGGGTGCAGCTAGCTTGAATCTAACCATGTCAGAGTATTTTTTTTTCTATGGGGGTTTCGTTATTGCTGGGTAAAATTGGGACCTTTTGGTCCAGTATGAGCATTGCAGCAATTTCTGGAATCAGTTTTCATCTGGGCAAAGTTGTTATTTTTGTTTCAAACTAAGGTGAAATAACTTATTTAAAAGCATATGGCTTCTTCCTTGTCCATGGCATCCTCAGTGTTACAGAAGGTGATACAAACATGTAGCTATGTAACAGTTCACCTTAAAACAATCCTTTCTGAATAAATTTGCTTTAATCCCTTATGGTCTATAACATCTGTTGAGCACCGTACAAATTCTTACATTTTAGTTTAGTCATATCCATGATGTGTTACCCATGAGCAAATCACTCAGAAACACTACATGCTGAAAGGCAAGTGGTTTATTTACAACTTGGAAAGATGCAGACCTATACCGTGGATGGTACAGGTTATCCATAATGAACAGAAAAGGTGTAAGATGTAACAGGGAGGAGAAGGTAAGCGTATTGGATGGTTGAAAGGTTGTTTACCTTACAGATTGGCGGCAGGTTTAGCTTTGGAGAAAGGTAAGACCGTCTTGGTGACTTGTGGCTGTGTAAGCCGTGTGAGGATGCAGAGGATTTTCCTGGAGAGGCTGAACAACAGAGAGGAGCTGCCAACAGCGGCTTAAACCTGGGAGATGCTGAGAACTCAGAGATAAACTCAGGATCACACAAACTATCAAGATAAACTTGAACATGTAAGAAAAGATCATAATACAAATGGAATAACTAATAGGGCTTAACTCTACCACATCAGCTGATCATCGGGCAGAGAATGGTCGTCCAGTAGCCTCTTTTTAACCTCAAAGGGCAGGATGAGGAAAGTGCAGTCAGGGGGGAGAGCTGCAGGCCCCTGGCCATGCCCACCAGTGAAAATCTGTTGAGCAGTACAGTCTCTCTCTCTCTCTCTCACACACACACACACACACACACACACACACACACACACACACACACACACACACACACACACACACACACACACACACACACACACACACACACACATACCAGGATCATAATTGTTTCAGCAGCCTTGGCATGACAAAATCTGCTTTAAGTGGCATCTTTACCACCAATATTAAGCATGTAATTGAAACACGCCCAGTCACACTAGTTTTGATACATGCTGAATGTAGCATAGTTTACATTCATACTTCTAAATTAATTATGGATCTATGTGGCTCTATGATAGGTCATTGCAAAAAATGAAAGCATCCAGGATAACAACTGCGGGGGATTGCGCTACCTTCCGGAGAAGGGGAGGGCTGCGACGGGCACCCCCCTTTTGGCCCTCCCAGTTTTAAATGCACTTGAGAACAACATGCAACAACACAACATTTGAGCAAGCGGATGGCAGGCTCGGGTTCTTTCTCACACCCCTGTTCTCCGATTGCCATCCAGAGTTGGGGGCCTGGAGGAGGAGCAGGTCACCTGATCGGGGTATGGACTGGCAATGGGTTCTGGGGGTGGGCTGGCACTTATGCTCTCCCCTGGAATATGGGGGTAGGGCTTAAGTATGGAGGGAAGGGTGTGGGGGAAGCAGTGCCTCAGGGTTCGTGGGGTGGGCTCTGGTCGGCTGACCCATTCTGTTTAAGTTGGCCCCATCTCCAGGTGGACGGGCCCGTGGGTCGACTGTGCTGGGATCGGGGTGGTGGTGGTGGGGGTGGGGGGTAGGGGGGGTTAGGACCGGAGTATGGACTTGGTAGGTTGAGTTGTGGTGGTCGTACTGATGTTGGGGTTCACCTCCCGGGTCAGGGGGCTGGACACCCCGTCCAGAAAATATAGGATGTATGTGGTGAGTGTGTGTACTGCATCCCCCCCTTTTTTTTGGTGCTTTCCTCCATTGGCTGGCGCCTTGACCCACTGATGCATTGGTGGTCCTTGGTGTGTGCGGCTGGGTGCTCGGGCTTGTGCCGGCTCACTCCTGGCGGCTGTTTTGCAGGGCCTGGGCCTCGGGTCTCTAGACCCATGGCTGGATCCGCTCCAGCATAGCTGGCTGCCAGCAGAGCCCACAGGCTCCTGCGGGCTTTGGCACTGTGGCTGTTGGGGGGTTTCCTGGGGCTTCTGTCTACTCTTCCCTGAGGTGGGGGAGGCAATTTTCCCGGTTGGTCCCTTTATGGCACCTTTGCTCTGGGGTCCTTTCGGGCGTCTGGGGTTCTGGTTTTCCTGGTATCTGCCACTGTGCTCTGATGGGGCGGGTCTTTCGCTCCCCACAAGCACTATTGAGCATTTTTCTTATGGATAAAGCTTACATACACAAGTGCACTCTCACAAACACTTACATGAACATGAAATAGTCCCAGAATAAAATCTAATATAGCTTCTTGCATATATAAATCAAGCAGAGCACTTTGGCGAAAACAGTAATGCTCCACTTGAGAAAGTAAAATCTTTTGGGCTCTCTTTGGCATTAAGACAGCAATTCTTAATGCCACATTGACAGATAGGACACATAAAAAAAGAGGCAATTAATTTTTCTGTAAAATTTCATTAAAAAATAAACATGTGAAAATAAGTATTTTCATACGTTTTTTCTTTCTGTTAAGCATGTTAGAGAAGTTTTGTGTGACAGAAAAAGTTGGCCAAGCAGAGACCCTTGTATTAAGAGTGTGCTCACTTTGTCCACTTCATGAATTCTGTTTCATTTTTGAAACACTACAGACAGTAAACTAAAAAAAACAGTATAACCGCAGATAGACACTGATATTTCCTTGATATGTGTTTTGATTTCTTCCCCCCGTTCAAATATATTGTTACTGACCTAGTATGAGTTTCTGTAGATCGTTAATATGGTCCCTAGTTTTGCATGGAGTTTAACATGTTTCTACTGTAAAGTGGCTAACGTTCTAAAACTTTATTTTAAGCTGTTTTAAAGAGTTTTCTGTCTTGCCCTATATGTTGGTGTGTCGAAAAACAATTAAGGTGTGTCTAAATTTCAATAAATGTGTGTCACTTTTGATGTGTCCCCTTTTTAGCATGTGTGTTTGTAATGAGATATAGTGGGCAGATTTTATATCACCCAATTTCCCCTGGACAGTCTGTTATTTACTGTTAGCCATTTATTTTTGTTTCATAAGTGAGAATCTGTAAATTAAAGTTCAGTTCTCTATGATGCCTCCGGGTTGCCATCATTCAGAGCTGTTTCAAGAATTTAACATGTGGAGGTCAGTAAATCTTCATCAATGCAGTCTGAGCATCTGTACAGTGTAGCATGATATTGAGCATTGTTATTTTGGTCATTTAAAAAGCTCTTACTTATGTACAGTTTGAAACAATGGGATCTCTGTGCACTTTAGTTAGCATTACAGAGTTAGGATTTTTTTACCTGGATAATAAATGTGTTTTCAGACATGATCAGATTGTGTATGATGCAATGTGAGGTATTTAGAAAGGTGGTAAAGTAGGGCTATTTACATAAGGTTGCAAATTTCCAATGCTATCCAATTGCAATGTAGCTCTGCAATAGTGTGATGAGGGTATTAGTCAGGGCTTTAAAAGCCTCTCAACTTCAACTGCTAGTCCAACATATTTTGTCTAGCTGGATGTGTCTGCCTGATCAAAAAGTGGCAAGAAAAATATCTTTTTACAGACAGTGCTGCTGTAAAAGCAGATAAGAGCCCCTACAGTGTCCATTCAGTTGGCAGGTAGTCATAAAAATGGGATTTTACAGGAGTTGCAGGGCTTGATAAAAAGACCAACTCAAAAAAAAAATCAGGAAGCATCCAAAGATTTACAGAAGATAACAGCATCTGTTGCTGCACCACTTTGTGTGTTTTTCTCCAGATTAATTTACATGTAAGAAATCTCAAATGTCAGTAAAATCATAAAGATGACCAAACATGCACACATTATGGCTTAAGTAAGAACATAACTTGGAAAGTATAGAAGTATCTAGCTCCTGACATCACAGTGCCCTAATGGAGCCATTAGCCGAGCAAGCATTATGTATACCTGCAGGATACAAGGACCACTGTGGGGCTGATGCATCATCTACATACACAAGGATGTTGATGGCTGTAATTATTCCAAACTCCCATCCTCAGTCTGTGCAATTTTCTGCAAAGCAGAAAGTGGATGTTCGATAACTAAAGTGTACATCTACATCGATGGCTGCTCAGCGGGCGCCCATGCAAAAAGCTACACCCTGCCTGCACAGGCCTGTTCAGACCCCCAGCAAGTGCGACAGAGAGGAAGAGAGAGGGGGAACGGAAAAGACGTCGGAGGTCTGCAGAAGATGAGGATGGAGGCAGGAGAAGGGAAGAAACACAAGTGAGGAGGAGAGTGGCTATGATTGCCAGCCAGCGTGTAGCCGGTAATTACAATGTTGTGTTCTCTCTCTCACAGTCTCAATCTTTCTCTCTCTCTTTGCCAGCCATTCACACATTTCTGTATTACAGGCCTGTGTGCTCAAGGTTAATGGGAAGTTTGAGGCAATCTGCTAAATAAAGACTTACATTCATATGACACATACATTCAGAAGACTTTCTGTTTGCCTAAAAAGATAAAATCACACTGTTTTTATGTTAATAGTGATATGCTTAAAAATTCAAATACTCTAAAGTTTTTGGGGAGACATCAATTCAAGTTACTGTTTTAATGAAGGAAAGTTTCCATTCTGTTACCTTGAAGCTTCACCTTCATGAAACTTGTTATCCTGAACTCGAGATTACTCGAGATTTTTCAGTTCAAAGAGCCACGTTTGCTCCTCTTGCTGTAGAGTTACATTTTTCTAGAGCAGGGGTGTCAAACATACGGCCCGCGGGCCGGATCCGGCCGGCCGAACAATTTAGTCCGGCCCGGTGGCTAAATGCATTATTCAACAATGATTTTTTTTTCTTTTTCCCCAGTGTCCTTGCTGGCAACGTGGCAATAAGAATTGTTGTCTTAATGCCAAATGTCAGATTTGACTTTCACAAGTGGAGCAGTACGGCTTTTGCCATAGTGCTCCGCTTGATTTATGAATGTGAATAGTTTTATTATGATTCATGCGGGGAATATCTCAAATGATATGGACACTACAATGGGAAAGTAGGAGAGGAAAAGAAGAACAAGAAGAAAAAAAGAAAAGGTGAAAGAAAGAGGAGATAAAAGGAAGAGAATGATAAAACAATTATTGAAAAAAACATGTACTTTGTTTGATTGAAAATCTGCAGTTTCTATATTGTCCACGAGGGGCGCTGTGTTTTAATCAGCAGATGATAGCACTGAGCTTCAGATGTGGAAAATTGATTTTAAATAATTTCTTCATTTTTATCTTTTTGATGTATTTTGTCATGCAGGACAGTGTTTTTAAGTTCCAAAAAATGTGAATAAATGTATTTCAACATTGTACAATCACTGTGATCAGTTCTTATCAGTGTTGTATAGTAACGAAGTAAAAATACTTCACTACTGTACTTAAGTATATTTTGGAGTACTTTATACTTTTCTTGAGTATAACATTTTTTGATAACTTTTACTTTTACTTCACTATATTTCCGAACTTAATTGCATACTTTTACTCCGATACATTTTCAATGTTTGGTTTAGTTACTTGTTACAAAAAAAGCGAGGCATGGGCGGGCATTGGGGGGCCGTGCCCGCCCTGGTCTGGAAGCAGATTTTTTTTTTTACCTCGTAGTGGCCATCGTTCTATTAGTACCATCTTTGATTTGTCAATCATACAATTCAACCAATCAAATCAACGACTGAAGGCAACTGCTAGCCAATTATAGCTGGAGTGGGGCGGGTCGCTGGGTCAGACGTTCAGCCTTCAGAGAGACGCCTGTCTCGGCTGTGGTCACCGTCGGTGTCGGTAGAGTGGGATGGAAATTCGGTCTGATTACCAAACAATTACAAGAAGAGACTAAGAAGCAAGCGAGAGCGATCTGGAAGCAGCGCTATTAATATCTGTTTGAAACGTCAGCATTGAAGTCAACACTGGAGTAAACATTGACGCTAGGAGGGTTAGCTAGACAGCTAGGAGCACCAGGAGCAGAACCAGGCAGTAAAACTGCTGAAACCTGGGTTACTTGCAGGCAGAAGGGAACTCTGCTTTGTTGTGATCCTTGTTCTCCTAGCTGCTGTAATTACAGAACCTCTGCTAGTATGAATTTTTACTTCAGTGTTCAGCCTGACACCAGCGCTCATGTTTATCAGCATGTCTGCTTATGCTGGACATTTTGCAGATACAGTGCTACAGGTTAGTTTCCAGCCCAAACCAGCATAAAACCTGCTCAACTTAAAAGAAAAAAACAAGCCCAAATCTCAAACTCTCTCATGTTAAAAGCACAGAACCATTAAACACATAAGAACATGCTGTTAGCACACTACTGTGCTGAAGCAAAAAAAAAAAAAAAAGACTTCGCGTATACCGTCTCCGCACAAAATGTACAATCAGACAACCAAATAACACACAAGATCACTATAACAATCATGATATATCAACTGGAAAAAAGAAAACTTTTATCAATAGCTTCCCAACATGTGTTGTAAATCTACCTTAATATAAACTTAATTTATCTTACAGAGTATAGCTCAATCAAACATTTCTCTTTCACAGCCAAGAAATATTTTTAAGTTGATCAGTAGAACTCAACCCCTCTTGGGCGTTTACATTGACCAAACACTTGATTAATCATTATTCTTTTCTTGTTTTATTATAACAATCAATATTATTCATTATAACTATTATTCATTGATGATGTCAGATTCGACAAATTCGACTTATTTAAAAAATAAATTGATCAGTAAAATGAACTCCCCCCACCCCAACATAATTTTTAAAGTGTATAGCACTGACCTTACTTGGAGAAGGAAAACTGAAAGCTTACAAAAAGGTTGTATTTTCTGTCTAAACTTGGTCTAAATTTCTCCTGCACTTGGTTGTTTATATTATTTTAAGTGAATTTGACTTTCAAAGTTTACCAAAATCTAAAAAATGTCATTCAAACTGCATTTGCTTTGTTTTACTTTTTACTTATACTTTTTATTACATTACTTGAGTACATCTATTTTTAAAGTAATTTTCATACTTAAGTATAAAACATTTCAGATACTTTAAGACTTTTACTCAAGTAACAACATCAGTGACTTGGACTTTTACCAAAGTCATATTTTGGAGCGGTACCTATACTTTTACTTGACTCCAAGATTTCAGTACTTTATACAACACTGGTTCTTATGCATAATGCACTTAAGTAAATGTTTAACTGAGTAAAAGTATTGTTGAAATTGCACATACTTTTCTTAAAAACGCTGAGGTTATTCATAATATATTGTGTAAAAGGGAAATTCATTTAATATAAAAATCAACAACAAGTCCACTTTTATTTCAATCTGAAAAACTCACAGAGAAAGAAAAGATGATTAGAAGAATTTTATTGATACAATAATTTGAGACTTTGGTCTCTGATCTGTTTGAGCTAGATATCCAACTTGATAAACACAGGTTTGCATGAACTGTCCATGATGAGTAAGCATGAAGTGACTGTGGAGAGGAAAAACTCCCCTTTGGGAAGAAACCTCTGGCAGAACCAGGCTCAACATGGTGGTCTTCTGCCAGACCAATTGAGATGTGACAGGGGATTCCTAAGAGTCCGAGAGGAATTACGCTCTGATAGGGGCGAGGTTGAAGGAACATCGTGGAAAAGCCAGATGGAGCTTGGCTACAATGGTGGAGAAGGGGATGGAGGTGGGTTGAAATGGTCATCTGAATCGAAACCCGACATAGCTCAACGTTACTTGTGCTTGCTGGGTAGCAGGCTGAGAGGTGATTTGAAGTTGCTTTTAAGATGAACGCTGGATACTGATTGGCTTCGAGGAGGTGCGGCCCGAATCAGATTGGCTGCATCAGAGGCGGACCAGCCTCTGATTGGATGGAGGTTAAGCCGAGAGTTTCATCAGTTGAATTTCCGCTTTAGCTTCATTAGTTCTATTTAATCTTGCAATGAGTTTACTTGTGTGGCCCTCTTGAGATCAGATTAAGCTGTATGCGGCCCCTAAAACAAAATGAGTTTGACACCCCTGTTCTAGAGCCAGAAAAATATAGATTTTATAAACATATACTAACATTTTGAAAGCTAACAAACCTAAATTAAATGCTTATTTAATTTTTTTTTAGATTTTAGAACAAAATATATCATCTAAATGAGGCCATCTGAGTGACCCCTTTTCCATAAATATAGAAAATAGAAAAAGATATTGTAGCTTTTTCAAAAAATATAAAGTTAATTGTATGAAGATAAAAAGCAGCCTATTGGGCAACACATATAGCCTTACATGTAATTGTATGGTTTTAATGTATAAAATGTGAATAAATACACATATTAGTAAGCATTGCTAATAGTAGTTAGCTTGTCAAAGAGTCCAGCAATTACCATCCTTCACTGGCTTTCTGATGTGCAACTGGAACATAGTTTTGTTCAATTTAATGTTATTTTAAGATCCTTATTGTGACTTCAGAATTAACTAAATGTTCCTTGCACTTGTTCTTGGGTCACTATTGTCCTCTTCTAATCAAAAAATAAGTTATATAATTATTTTCCAAAGCAATCCTCTTTCGGCTAGTTTCTGTTTGAAGCACAGATCATTCTTTGCGCACACAACTTATTTTTTAAATCTTTCTTTGGCTGTGGCTGTACATCTAAAATTCTTTAAATACCACCAGTTGAGTAACATATCACTTTAACTTGAGGATTAACTCCCATTATCCCCCAAAGGGCCAGTAGTGGAATAACCTGTTATTAAAAAAAATTGTTACAGTTGAAATGACCTGAAACTATTAGCTGGGAAGCTGTTTAAACTTATACGACTGAGATAGAATGCTAAGATACCTTTTAGAAAAGATTAGCAGCTTCCCTTTAAAATCAAAAGTACTACATTAAAGGACATTTTGCGGGGTGTAGTTTTTACCCAGGTAGGTTTTATTAACACTACCATTATTAACAGTTGCATTGGAAAAAGAGTGGATAAAAACAAATGTCTCCTGAAAGATGCCCTGGCTGTCGAAAAAGAACCAAGACATGGGATTGTGCAGATAATGAGCTTTCTTCAGTTCACATAATTTTGGATAATGGTCCAGCGATAGCAAAGAAAAACTTATCAACTTTCATAATGTCAAGTCACAAATAATTATTTTCTCAAATATTCATTGAAAACTACTTTCATTTGCATGTGACTGTAAAATTTTCCTGTCATATTTTAGATCCCTTTACCATCTTTTGTAAGAAAACTGCAAGAATGTTTGAGAGGTTAGTCTGAGCAATGAGCCATGAGTGCTTGTGTGTGTGGTCGCTCTAAGCATGTTCGTTATGGACACAAAGTAAAAAGTCCGGCCTTCGGTGCAGTCTCAGGCTTCTGTTTCTTCCTTCTGTCACTTTATCATAGCCTCTAATTTTCTCAGCTTCCTTTCTCCTGCTGTCTTGCATCATTTCTTATATTTTCCCTCTCCTTTTCATTTCTCTCTCTCCAACTGTCTTGCTCATTGACTTACCATCCTGCTTGGTTCGCCCGGCCCGCCTCCATTCTTGCTCTTTCAATCATACATGCTGATATGCACACACGTAGGCTGCGATACATGAGCATGTCCTCTCCTTCCTGCTGCTCTCCTCCTACTCATTCACCCCCAATCTCAGTCTCTCGCCTGTCCCGCTCTCGTTTTTATTACTGTCTCTCCATCTCTGCCTCCGTCTCTCTTTGTGTTTATGAGCGGGGCTATATTGAGAGCGTCTGGTTGGTAGACACAGAGGGAAAAGAGGGGGCGAGAGTGCATGATGAGGCAGTAGAAGAGAAAGAGAGACAGATGGAGTGGATGACATGCGGAGCAACGAAAGACAGTTAGTTAATGCATTAAAACATGCAATAACACATCTGCTCCTAAAAAGTGTAAATATATATAAAAAAAACTTGCATGTTTCACCGTTTATTGTTTTCCATGAAAAGTTTAAATTCATGTTGAAATATGTTTGTAAAAAGGGATATAGTTTGATTAAAACCAATCAATCACGGCATCTCAATACTAATCACGTTAAATGGCTACATAACATATCAGTGATATGATAAAAAAAGAAGATAAAATGAGATAAATGTCTAAGCAAAATAATTGCTTAGACATTTAAAAGAGACAAATAATTCAAATAAAAAAGACCCATATTTACACAACCTCAATCAAATGGACAAAAAACTGTTTTTAATATGCAAATTGAACAATTTTTTTTAAATGAAAGTTAACTTTTTAATTGACAACTTCTTCTGTGTTCATTTACCAATCCTAATATATTTAAAAAAAGAAAAGAAACATATCTAAGTGTAGATTAATTAAATAAGTAAAAAACAAAGGCGGTTGGAAAGGCAGGTTTACCACTGTGGAACCATCAGGTTTACTCATCTAATGCAATCTCTTATGGCACTGTCCTGAACTCTCTCTTGGCAATCAAAGGATCAATTGTTTTCTTGACCAAAAAGACCTTCTAAAGAGATGTCCATATGCTGAATGGATATGTGGTCGTTTATTTGAGACATAGAAGAAGTAAGGAGGGAAGTAAGGAAGTAAGCAAGTGTAGTAGACACGCTAAACACCCATTTCAAGTCAGTTGGACTTAGGTCTGGACTTTGAAGGGGCCATTCTAACAAATGAATATGAATTTAGTAATTTTCCTGCAAGAAGTTTAACCTTCGCCCTGGTCTCAAGACATTTGTAGCCTTTAAAAATGTTCATGTTATGATTGCCCTGTATTTAGCTTGACCCATCTTCCAATCAACTCTGTCCAGCTTCACAGTCGCTGCTAATGAAAAGCCTTCCCACAGCTTAATGCTGCCACCACCATGTTTTACCAGGTGGAGGATGTGTTCAGGACTATTTACAGTGCTAGTTTTCTGTCACACACGCTTTCCATGTATGCAAAAAAGTATTGCTGTCTCATCTGACAAGAGAGCTTTCTTCCACGTTTTTGATGATGATTTTCTTTTAGCTTCCATTCAACAATGGCTTTTGTATTGCTACTATTCCATATTGGATTTCTGCAGTGCTCGACAAACAAGTTCTCTGTCAACAGAATCTTCCATCCAAGCTATGGATACAGTACCTGGACCACCCACAGAGCTCTACACCACACTACCCCCTCCCACACCTCCATCACCACTCACATCTCTCATTATCAAAGAGGGAGATGCAAATAGATGCAAATACGGCAAATATATAGACTCGCACTGTCTCCCTCTCCACCCTAAAGCACTGTGCCAATCAGCTGTCTCCAGTGTTCACTGGAGACCCGTCATGCAAGTCAGCTTCAAGACCTTAGCCAACTTCCCAGTCCCCAAAAAGACAAAGATCCCAAGACCTAATGACCTGCCCTGACTTCTGTGGTTATGAAGTCTTTTGACCATCTTTTTTTGACTCCCCTTAATACCATCACAGATTCTCTCCTAGATCCCGTACAGTTTGTGTAGAGAGACAACAGATTTGTGGACGGCGCTGAAAACATGACCCTCCAGCATCTGGACTGCCCAGTATTTTACGCCAGGATACTGTTTGCAGACTTCAGCTTTGCCTTCAATACCCTCATCCCAGCTCTGCTTGGAGACAAGCCCCCTTAGCTGAATGTCCATGACCCCCTATGCATGAGGATTACAGACATCCTGATAGATAGGCGGTAGTTTGTGAGGCTGGGGCAGCATGTCTCTGACCCTCAGACCATCAATACTGGATCCCCCCCCCCCCCCCCCCCCTGGCCATCATTGAGTCCATTCTCACAGCATCTGTCACAGTCTGGTTTGCTGCAGCCATGGCCAGGGACAAGGTCAAGCTGCAGCAAATCATTCATACTACATAGAATGTGATTGGCAGCAACTGCCCATCTCTCCAGGAAGCGTACATCTCCAGGACCCGGGGACGTGCAGCCAGGTTCCCTTCTGTCCCCTCTCACCCTTGACAAAGACTGTTTCAGTGCCCCACCCCACTGGCAAAAGACTCAAGTCAATCAGGACCAGGGCCTCACACCACCAAAACCATTGCACCATTTACCACAGAAATTTTTAGTCCCATGAAATGTTTCTTTTTACAGTACCTGGAAGGAAAATCTTTCTGATTGTACTCTCTGAAGCTCCTGTATTGTCACCATTGGCCTCTTCATGTCTTCTTTTATTAATTCTAGGACAATCAGTTGAAAGGGGTTTGCCTTGTCTCAGCACATTTCCAAGTTTGCATACTCTTTTTATGTCCCGAGGATCATGTATCCTTTTCCCTTTAATTTGCAATTACAGAAATCCCTGTTTTGATCAAATTAAATCACAATTAATGTTTCTAGTTGGATTGTAAAACATTTTTACAAGTTGCAAATGATGTGAAGACTAGGTACTGTAAACATTGTTACAAAATTACCAAATGAAGTCAGAAAAACTGGAGCAAAAAGAAAAGAAAAGAAATAAACCTAAATGTATTTTTTTTTAAAACAAAAAGGTTTGACATGTATTCTTTCAGCTTTGACCTACCACAGTTACTTGCGCAGTGCAAGAGCATTACATTGATTTAGTTTGCTTTTCTATAAATGTAACAAAACCATCTGACTTTTGTTTCTATCTGAAATAAATTCACAAAGACCTCTAACCAGTTGAAGGATTACAAGACCCAGGGCCCTGGGAAACAGAAAGTCAACCGATGAGTCATCCGGTCTTCTTCCTCCATCCATGAGTTTATATTTAGAAGAAAGCAAAAAAGAAGCCCCCAGCTCCTCGCATCTAGAAGTTGGAGGCGGACGTGTCGTGATGGCAGCAGCTGGAGTGAATCATTAGCAGAGAAGTTTGTGGTGTTTGATGACCACATTTACAACTACTACTCCCTTCAGGGACAATGGATGCTACAACTGGAGTCCAGATAATAAAAGCTTCTTCATCCTGGGGTGCAAAAACAACCCTCTTTACAAGTTTACATTGCTAAGCTTTCTTTAAGGTTTTTTTTTAACCTAGATAAAGAGTCGATAAAACCAGCAAAAGGAAGTCAGGTCCAAGAGGAAAAGATATGCCTTTTAAAGTTTTATGGTTTGCATATATTTTTGAATAAACAAAAGGGTGTGTTCCTTTTCGTGGTCTTTAACTAAGGTTTTCTCTTGCTTTTCGATATCGGAGAGCTTGGGCTTAAATTGAAAATGTATCTAGCTTGAAACTTTGTTAGGGAGGCTGAATTGTTTAAAGGACCATAGAGAATCATTAAACATGGTGTTAACAGGCTCGCGGGACTCTAAGACAGGGTTTTACAACTCTGCAGGGTTCCCAAACTGTCTTGTTTTCATCTGTATCATAAATAAAATTCCGCAAAAGTACACTTATACGTATTCAACACACGGCAGTCTTAGTTTGATGCCTTAGCAGCACAGCTTTCTTTTGCGAGTAACACCTATAATGTTCAAATATATATTTTCCCCAGAGGACTGGGGTCAGTCTGAAAGTGGCCTTCATCTTGTTCTTTGGTGTTCTTACGTGCAGCGAGACAGTAGAGTCAGACATCTTAACACGGCTACAGATGGTGGCAAAATTATGGAACTGACCTTCTGTGGCTTTCTGCATGTACAAAGGATTTGTGAAACTCCTCAGCCTGACTCACTGAAACGCTCAGTCAGAGCTCACAAAGCTGTTATTTCAGGGTTCTGCAGGAAGAAACGGGACAACTGCCCTCCTAGTAGTCTTTGCATCAGTGACTTAGTGGTGAACACACTAAGTCAATAAACTCTACGGTTACCAGATCTAAACATGGTTGAGCTTATAATAGGAAACATATTTTATTGTAACTCTAAAACTCTAATAAAATAGCATTTCTTCTCCTTTATGGAAACTGGGTGACAGAGAAGTTACATTAAAGCACAGAGACAATACCACAACTGGCTAAGCATCAGCTGTTAAGAGAGTTATCATATGCTTTGGAGGTTCCTTTTGGCATTAAAATGCCATTTCATTGTTCATTTCCCATTGTTGGGCAATGTTTAAAATCCAAAATACTTTGGCTAACTAAATCTGAACAGCATAATTTTACACTCAACGGAGATGCTCTAAAACACAGTAGGAGAACTGAAATCCTGTTGTAACATCTTACAGAACTTTACAAAATTGAAATTAGAAAATTAACAAACCTGACCAAATATCATACAAACACATCCATCCTTCATTGACCTACATTATGTGTTGCAAAAAAGATTCAATTTATTGTCTGTTTGTGCGCTGCTTCACTAAAAGCATAATATTTCAGTATTCCCACCTTCTATGACTAATGTTTTCTCTCCCAAATCCATTATTGGTCAATGCCTTCCATCTTCTACTGTTATGTTACATGGGAGAGGCAGTAGACATGCTAACTGCTGTTTTCTGTACAGTTTGGTTCTGATGCTAAAATACAAATATGAAGAAAAGTAGAAATATGAAACTTTTGAAATAATTCAGAGGTGGAGTAATGAAGGGTCATTACCACTTCCATTCAGTGGTAATGACCCTCTGACTTCAAACAACAAATGTGGAGTCAATTAGTGGAATGTGCGGATGTGGTTCTAGGCTCTTGAATGTGTAGGAGTCAGTTTGCTGAAATCTGTTTAGTGAGAGATCTTGCTCTATTTAATTTTCAAAAATTTTATTTTTAACAATAAACAGGGATCACCTTCAAAGATGTGCTGACGGCAATAGAGGGCTTATTTGAGGAAGAAGCTGTATGGCTAACTACTGAGGACAGCATAAGTTGTGTTTGGGGACGGAGGCTAGGCAGCATAGCCCTAAGTGGGACACACTAACCAGGCCAGCCAGATTGATAATGTGTAGCACTCTACGTTCTGTACATTTTCAATCTGGGACTGCTCCCATTGTATGCGGTTGGGGAAAGGAGGGACATTCAGCAGAACATTCCGAGTTGATTGGGCAAAGTGACACCAAGTACCTGCCTACCAAAGGTTTTTCTTTCTTTTTTTTGCCAATCATGGTATCAAATTAAAATGTAAGCAGCACGCATCATAAAAACCACAAGAAACCCCAACAAGGTAACCTAGTCAAGGAATTTCTTGTTGTGGGTTATTGCCAAACAGATGTGATAGCAGCAGCTCCTGCGCTGCCATGTTTATTTTGGTTTGGCCGTGTTCTCATCAGCTCTTGCTTTCTTCACAGCTGGTATGTCCCACCTTAAACCACAATACTGCAACGCGATTGGCCCAAACTGTTTTTGGTTTGGACACAAACGGTTGAAGCCGCAGCAGCACTAGATGGATTCTTATGTGTTTGTGAACGCACACATACCGCAAAAATTCATCTTGCAGGCAAGGTTAACATCCCACAGCAGAGCTGCAGGAAATAACTTCATAATGCTTTTCCTGTTAATGTTTTTTCCCCTAGATAATAGAGTGGATTCTTTATAGCTAGAAGTATGAACACAGCATGTAGACCAACAAGTAAGAGACTGTTGTGTTTTAGTTTTAAATAGAAGCTAATATTCTTTTGTCTGGATGAGAAATTGGCGAGTGCGCTCCAAAACCTACTGTATAACCTGATTTCAATTCAATTGAAAAGATTAGCTGTTGAGGAAATTGTTACTTGTCTGCGTATTATGCGGCGGCCTTTTTGATACTTAAAAGAATCAAAAAGTTTGCAATAAATAGCTGACCAGTAAAGTAAAACTGCTGAAAAAAAACAGCCCCTAAAGTGATTTCATGCAGAGTAAAAATCAACCTACTGTTTGTCACTGTGTCTTTTTTAACAATCCCTAATTCAGGCTAGTGTGAGTTCAAATTTCCATTAATACTCATGCTTGTTCAATAATCAGTGTTTTCATCAGGATCGGCAATGGTGGGGCTTGAGATTAAATAATGGGGCCAATAAATCAGCTCTGCAATTAGGCAAACCGTGGTGCAAAAACACTGGAACCGTACTGCTCTCTGCAATGCTCTGTATGAAATGAGCAGAATTCAAAACAAAGCAGATGTTGTTCTAAAAGAAGTTTGTTTTTGTTGCTTTATAATACATAGCCAGTGTTACTTTGACAGCACATTTGACTGAACATTTAAGATGCAGCTGTGTGAAATAAATGTATTAAGTGAAACAGGTAATGTATTAGCGCTGTCAAACAAACCTTTTTTTGTAGTTGTTTTTAACCTTTTTTTGTATTAGCCATGTCCTGAATGACAGAAAAGCTAAATCACCATAAAGAAGAAAGCTACATGTGTTTTAAGGGAACTCAGCTTACCTTGTTTTGGAGCAGGGAATGCTGCCCTGAATCTCTGGTGGGCAAAAAAAGCTCCTTGTCCATAACACGAAACATGAAATTCTAAAAATGAAAACAAAAAGAAAATTTGAGAAAAACCTGAAAACATCATATACTTTAGGTTTGTTCATCAGCTCCCTGAAGGCAGACGGTGCCCTTTTTTTTGCACCAGGTTGCTGTGTTGGTTACACAGATGCTGAACGAGGTATTGCAATTGTTGTTAAAGATTTTAGATCACATAGGCAGTGATTACAGTCCTGTATATTCTGTTTCTCATTTGCATACTGCCAAATTCTTAAAATTAACACTGTAATCAGTTCTTTCACGGTTTCTTATTGCATGGTCCCCTGTGTTTTGGGGGTTCAAGGCTTCCTGCTGATGCAGTGTTTTCTGTTAAACTACTGAAAGAAATAAAGGGTCTTTGGCATATTTACTGATATCCTGTGCATGTTCTTTAAGGGTAAAGACGTCATAATAGTACTAACAGTACTAATAGTACTAACAGTAAAATCAATACTCAACATTTAAAGTTTCAACTATCACTTTTTAAACTCTTGCCAGAACTATTAACGTAAAAAGAGGAGGATTTATTTGAGAGGAAAAGTGTAAATGATCCTTCTTTAACAGACTTCCCTCTGTACCCTAAGAGTGTCAGCCAAACTTTTCAAGACACCCCCCACTCCTCTCGGTCTGTCCCATCATGGGAGGTTTTGATTCACAGGACTGACAACCTTATTATGCGGCACACTTATTATTGATATTACGCCGCAGAGGCGCGGTTGCCATGGTCACCGAGCGAGAGACATTTAATTTTCTCTCCTCCATCATCATTATCTATGGGGCCATCTGTTGTGGAAAATGAATTCAGCCTCATTTGCATGACTGATAAGCACATTCTTTATCTGTCCCACAGAAGGTCATATGCCATGGATTTGGGGACTTGAGAGAGAAAGAGAGTGAGAGGGTGAAATGATGCGTGTTCTTACCTCTGTGAATGTGGTAAATGGGGTGGATGTGTATGTTTGAGTGTTTATCAGAGCTCAGATGTGTGCATGTGTCTGCATAATCTGCGGACATGTAATGTTTATGTATGCCCTCTTGCCATGCCTTTGTTCTCGTGTTGATGATTTTGAATTTACATAAGCATGTGGCTGTGTGTGTGTGTGCTTGCAACTGCCATTGACTGCATATTCTCACATGAGAAAATGTATGTGGGTGTAGATGCCTATTGTGGAAACAGCTTTAGACCTCAAAACAAGGCCCATTTTGGAGGTAAACGTGTTTGTGCAGCTATGATTAAGGTGCTTGAGTGTAGTTTTTAATATTCCAAAGGTTGTTGTTTAATCTCATTTCTCTTCACGTATCCAAGTGTCCTTGGGCAAGGCACTTACCCCAAAAGTACTTGGTATGGTAGCTGAGGGAGCCACTTTGGATGGCAAGGTCTCGCTTTTTAGACATTTTGAGAAACACATTTTGCTTAAGTCTCTGCATAAAATTCCGAAGTTTAAGAGTGTTTTTAAACCTAACCATGAGTTTTTAAGGCCTCCCAGTGACAAGAAAATGGAACAGTTCCACAAATCCCACGTCAATTCACTTCAAAAATACTTTATTAATCCCAAAGGGAAATTAAATGCTGGTGTAACTCATGTTACAGAGGTTTCTTCAACGAGTTGTTGTAGATGGTGATGGCTGCAGACAGAAAGGATCTCCTGTACCTTTCTGTCTCTTTTGATGAACAGCAGTCTGATGAAGAGGATGCTTAGGGTTTCCCATCCATCCATTTTCTAACACGTCTATCCCTTGTGGGGTCATTGGTGCCTATCTCCAGCTGTCAATGGGCGAGAGGCGGGGTACACCCTGAACAGGTCGCCAGTCTATCACAGGGCAACACAGAGACAAACAGGACAAACAACCATTCTCGCACACAATCACACCTAAGGACAATTAGAGAGGCCAATTAACCCCACGCATGCACAGGGAGAAAATGCAAAGTCCATGCAGAAAGACGCAGGGCAAGGGTAGGACTTGAACCCAGGACCTTCTTGCTGCATGGCAACAGTGCTATACCCACTGTTCCACTGTGCAGGGTTTCCCATAATCCTTTTTTTGCAAAGTCATCTCCAGAGGTTCTAGAAGGGTCCCAGAACAGAGTTCCAGGGGACCCTTCTTTATCAGCTTGTCGAGCTTCTTGAAGTCAGTTGTTCTGATGCGGCTACCCCAACAGATGATGGACGAGTAGATCACATGCTCCACAGCACACTTATAGAAGATATGCAGCATCTTGCTACAAACCCTGAAGAACCTATGCTTCCTCAGGAAGTACAGTCTGCTCCGTCCCTTCTTTTAGACAGCTTCACAGTTGCGTCTCCAGTCCAGTTTGCTGTCTAGGTGAACACTGAGGTATTTATACTCCTCCACCACCTCCTCTACACAGGCCTTCAAGACTCTGGGGTAGACACCATCTGGACCTGCAGCCTTATTCCGGTCCAGTCTCTCCAGCTGCCTCTTCACTTGACTTCTAGTGACAGAGAAGTTGGAGGGGAAGGCAAAGGGAGCAGCACTGAGAAAAAAACATGCAGAAGCAGAAGGGTCCATGGCTGAGACGGAAGATAAAACATCTGAGGTGTGACGGAAGTTTTGTGTGATGACTGTTTGGTTGTGGGCAGGAGAGGAGGATGCCAAGCTTGTTCCTGACCTGAACCTGTTGAAGAATGAGTTCAGCTCATTGGCTCTGTCCAGACGTCCATCTGTCAGGTCCTCCTTATGCTTGAGGTCTGTGAACTTTTTCTTCCCTGATGACACATTTCTTATATTGTTCAGCTAGAGCTTACTCTCCAGCTTTTTCCTGTATACATCCTTGCTTTCTCCTATCTTGGCTTTATTCTGTATACTCCTCAGTAATTCCTCGTCTCCCTTTCTGAAGGCTCTTTTTTCCCTTTCAGCAGTTCCTTCGGGTTACTGGTTATCTGGTTTGTTGTTGGGGAAGCATCTCATTGTTCTGGTGGGGATGGTATTGTCCACACAGAAGTTTATATAGTCAGTCACACACTCAGTAATGGCATTGTCATCTCCATGTGGTTGGCGCAGTGCATCCCAGTCTGTTTCCTCAAAACAACTCTTAGGGGCTTCCTCGGCTTCCTGTGACCATTTTCTCTTTACTGCAGACTGCCTTTGAAAAAGAGGCTTATATTCTGAGCAGAGAACAACAAGATTGTGATCTGATTTGCCAAGAAGATGTCTTGCTTTAGAGATGTGTGAGTCCTTTACATTTGTATAAAACAAGTCTAGAGTTTTGTTTTCTCTACTAGAGCAGGTGACCAACTGTTGAAATGTTGGAAGTGCAGCAATGTCTGGTGATGAAGATCATCACATGCACTGTCGCCAACAGCTGATGGTGGAACATGGATTGTTGCCAAAATAACACTGGTGAACTCACTGGGTAAATAATATGGATGAAATCTCACTGCTAACACTTCAATATCTGGGCTGCAGCGATGAAACTTGACAGGGTCATTTCCCAGATGACACCATCTGTTGTTCACCAGCACCATCAATCCACCACCTTTTCTCTTTCTGCTCTCCTTTAAAGGTGCATTGTACAAGTTACAGGATATTTATTGACATCTACCCCCTCTGGCGACAAGTTGAAATGACACCAGTATTGTGCACCCGCATGGGAGAAGAGAAAAAAAAGACTTCACTGGTCTTTTTTAAAGGCATAGTGTTTTCAGAGGTAAGAAAGTTAGAAATATTATTTTGTCATATAATAATATATGGAAATAGTATTTTATCCATCCATCCATTCATTCATCCATCAATTTTCTAACATGCTTATCCCTATTGGGGTTGCGAGGGGGTGCTGGTGCCTATCTCCAGCTGTCAATTGGCGAGAGGCAGGGTACACCCTGGACAGGTCGCCAGTCCATCGCATGGGAAATAGTATTTTATTTTTAATAGAAATATTTCATATTGAGTCAATAGTCCATTTTTTTAGGGTAAAACCATAACCATTTTAGTTGGTCAATAACAGCAGGGGTGGACTGGCCATCGGGAGCACCGGGAGTTTTCCCAGTGGCCCGGCCTGTGGCCTGGTCCGTTGGTCTGCTTAGCGATCGCAAAGGTTCGGGATGCTCTTTATTACAAAAACAATCCATGCACTAGCTCGCTCTGGTATCTGCCAGACAGAAACTCCCACAGATTGCAGTTGCGAGAGGGAAAAGACAAACACACCCGCCTCCTGTCATTTTCTGAGCCGGCTGACGCTCTCTGTCACAGCAGCACTGTTGCCACCAACTTATGAGACCCCTGCTCCACCCATTTATTCATTTTCAAAATAGCAACTTCTCATCTTCTGTGTTATTGCCGACTTCATGTGAAGGCACCATTCGTTCTCCAGTTGCTTGAAGGAGCCGTGATTCCCTTTCCACTTCTGTAGTCAGTCTCACAGACAGCTGCTGCTGCCTTGTCCTGGCTGCAAACCGCACTATGAAGCCACATAGCTACAGTTGAAGCAATTTGAATAGATGGAAAATGATGTGGGTTTGAATTTTTTTTTTTTTTACAAGAAAGCAGGGTCAGTTCAGTGACCAGCAGCAGTGCTGCAGGAGCTCCTGCTGTCATGGAGGGGGTGAAAAGCGTTGCAATATCGAGTCAGCACAGGGCTGAACGGAGCTCCCGCCATTGCTTAAAAACTGTCTCAATATTTACTTTGGTCTTGTTCTGTTGCCAATCAGTCCAATTTTTTTTGCACTTGTGTTGAGTCGGTGATGGAGTCTGAGATGCGCTCCTTGCTAGTCTTTTGTGGTCCATCTTCTAAAACAGTCACAGTGTTCTCTCGCTAATGCCTCAATGGCAGCACAGAATCTAAACTTCAGTTCTCAGACAGTTGAACAACAGTTCGAACAGTTTGAACAAGAGCGCTTAGCATGTCACACCAACACGCACACCCAGAGGATTCGGCCCAAATCACTCTCTCACAAACTGACAATTGGGACCTATAGAGGCAACTGTGGTCAATAGAGGAAAACTCATTATACACATCGGGAAATTGTAAGACTTAGACTTAGACTTAGACAACTTTATTTGTCATTTTGTATGCACAGAGTGCGTACAGAACAAAATTTCGTTTGCATACAGCTTGAAAAGTTACAGTAAATAGCAGTGAATTACAGTGCAGCAGTGATTTCCTAGTAAACAATTGAAATGTAAACAATGTAAACAGTGCAGGAGAAAACGACAGTGGTAACTGAGAGTTCGGCAGCATTTGCACAGCACAGCATCCAACACCAGTCAAGAAAAACATCCAAAAAGGAAACTTTTTACCCACAAAAAAGAGGAATTAAAGTTCCCTAAAAAGATTTGTAAAATAAAAACAACAGAGCTACTCCAACATGCAGCCACCTTGAGCAGCGCAATTCTAGATTCACTTGTCATTATGACGAGACTTATCAAAAATGTTGCAGAATTTCAAATAAGTTGTTTCTATAGATATTTTTAAATATTTTATAAACACATTTTTGCCAAATAACAACAGCTGCACAAACTTAACTTGCTCTTTGTGGACTACAGTTCTGCCTTCAACATTATCCATCACAAACTCGTCAACAAACTGGTCAAACTCAGATATCCTGCCATACTTTGTTCATGGATCACAGGCTTCCTTACCAATAGAAAACTATATATCAGGATAGAAAACCAGACATCATCAACCATATCTCTCAAACTCTAATCTTCAGGTGCTGGTTTCCTGCCTTTTGGATAGCAGAATTACCTCCTCTATGTGTCCTCTCAGTTAGCAGGGTATAATTTTGTTGTTGTTAACAGCAGGGACAAAGTCTTGACCTTAGCTTACCTTACTTTGGTCTATATAGTAAATGAGTGTCTTTGCTACATTTATCATGGTAGAGCAATATAGTAAAGGTGAAAGACGGTTGAAATCACACCACCAACATGGCATCTGTTGATCAAGCTTTTCAACCCTTGAGCCACAGAAACTCTTGTTTTTAGAATGATGATCATGGAGTAAACCAACTGTTTTTGCTATCATTTAGATCTCCAAAAAATAACATATTTGTTGAATACTTCACTACTTTCACTTGCAGACAACGCAGAGTTTTAATGGGTAGCTTAAAACAAATCATGGCCCTTTTAATGCACCTGTGTGGGTTTTTTTCTCCCCCACAGTCTCAAACTTCTAAATTAGATTTGAGTGTTCATGGTTGGCTGAATGTTTGTTAGTCCTGCGAGGAACCAGAAATGTGTCCAGGGTGCTGTCCGCCTCTCGCCCAGTGTCAGCAGGAGCAGGCTGCAACCCCCTGACCCTCTTCAGGGTAAGTGGGTGTAGCTAATGGATAGATGGATGCTCACCCGCTGTATGCTCTGCAGTTTCAAAAGCCCTTGCCACACTGTTGGAAAAAAATTATGGATTTTTTTTTTTTTTTTTTTGACACAGGCAGTTAAAAAAAGACACAAAAACCAAAAACATATTGATTTACGCTTTTCATGCATATGTAGCAATACGTATTGAACAATGGATGATTTAGAGATTTGTGGATTTGGTGAAGTTTTTAAAAGGAAAAAAGCTCAACTAGTATAAATAACATCTATTAATTATAATAACAATAAATTTTGCATGTCAGTAGTTGCAGATGCACATTGTGGGATTTGTTTGTGTCGTTACCCTGTCGCAAGAAGGTCCTGGGTTACAATCCTGGCCTGGAATGTTTCTGGATGTAGTTTACATGTTCTCCCTGTGCAAGCGTGGGTTTGTTATAATTTTGGCTTTTTGTTTATGTTTTAAATTTTTTTTATGTTTTATTTTTGGAATTTGGACTTACTCCCTTCATTCTCTGCTCCATTTTTACTATAATAAACTGTAATGATTGTACGTGGATTACCCAATATTCAAGCTGAATATGTTCTTAAAGGTTTATTGTCAGTAGTGAAGATGGAGGTTGACAGGACAGGTGATGGTTGTAATGGCTGATGAATGGAAGATGATTTCAGCAGGAGCAGGCAGATGACCAGATGACGAAGGTAGAGACAGACCAAGACCAGAAAGAGCAGGCTGGTGGCTCACCAGAGTGGTCAGAAGAGGAAGCAGGAGGACCTCACCGGAACAAAGAGCAGATAATTGACGATGCACACAGTCACTGTAATAAACCAACAGTGAAGCCAGGTCGCACACAGGAAAAAAAATAGATCTGGCAAGGGGAACAGTCCAAAGTCCCTAAAAACGTAAACATAAAACCAAAAAACAAAAAAATCGTGACCAGGTTATTTCTTCCTCCCGCAGTTCAAAAACATGATTGTTACTGTAAGTTAATTGGCCTCTGAAAATTGCCCTAAGGTGTGAATGTGTGTGTGTGCATGGTTGTTGCCCTGTGATGAACTGGTTGCCCTGTGATGAACTGGTTGCCCTGTGATGAACTGGTCCTGTCCAGGGTGTCCTTCGCCTCTCGCCCAATGACCTCTGGAGATAGGCAACCCTGTAAGGATAAGTACATAGAGATAATGGATGGATGAATTTAATTCTCTAGATAATGAATTATTCATCCAGTTATTTCAGGATAATACCAAGTGTTTTATTAACATAACATGTTAACATGTTTAGTTATTTTGACCACGTAAAACAAAGTGCAGACCTCTACATTAGAGATCTGGGCAGTATTACCAACAACTTATTCAGGCTGAAAATGTCACATCACAGAACATCATTGATCAACACATTACAGGCGTCATATAGATCCTAATCAAACTGAGTGTATAAGCAAATGTTGCTTGTTTATTTTTCTTGAGTTGTAAAGCTGAAACCTTGTTGATTGATTTGAAATAACTGAATAGTCAACTTGGCATCTGGAGATAAGTTACAGCCATTCTTTGCATCTTCAGCAACTGAACCTTTTCTTTTCCAACAGCAAGCGTAGAATAAACTGCTTTAAATGTTCGAATATTAGAGACTTGCTAGTACAGCGAGGGGTATACGTGTAAATTTCAAATAGACTTCTTGTGTGAACACATGCAGCCGTGCACAGTCTGTATGCATGTGTTGGCGTGTTTATCCCCTGAAGCCTTCGTCGTGTGCTGCTGCCGCTGTGTGCAGATGTGCTTGTGTGCAGGTACAGAGGCTCCCTGTGGATATCTTTGCTCTCTGGTCTTTCATGTCTGGCACATTTGTCATCCCATTGCGAAGACCCTAGTGTCTCTCTCTCTCTCTCTCTCTCTCTCTCTCTCTCTCTCTCTCTCTCTCTCTCTCTCTCTCTCTCTCTCTCTCTCTCTCTCTCTCTCTCTCTCTCTCTCTCTCTCTCTCACACACACACACACACACCGCACATAAGTAGGCTGAAGCTTGTTGTTCCTTCCTTTTTTTACTCCCAATACACCAGCAATGCAACCTCTTCTGCCTAATTCACATCTCTCCCTCTCCTCCCCCCTCCTTGCCCCACCTGCTCTCCTCCCTCAGTCCCTCTGAACAACAGGCCCTCACCTTCTCCCTGCTATCATCTCAAGTCCCAGCACACTACAGGCGTCTTCCTCCCCCACTCTTTTAGCTCCCCAGTGCACGCTTGCTTCCACTCTGCAGCATCAACACCTCTAAGCTCAACAACAAGCGCTGCTCCTCCCATCCTCACTGCAGCTTTGACGATTGCTTCATTTCCTCCCTTTTACCCTTCGCAGTCCAAATGTGAAGTTTTTAGATATACAATTTAGTTCGTGACCATATATAGAGTATTCATAGGTTGTTCATACAGGTTAAAATCAGTTGTAAAAAGTAATTCATAATTCGAAAATTCGATTTACTCTAAAATGGTTTTATTCCAATTTTCATCAGGAGGTTTTTAGTTTTTTTTCCTGAACGTCATTTGTTTCAAAAATTTAACTTAATCTTGATATTCAACTTTTTATAGAAATAATAGTAATTTATTCTGACTGTTGTTTTAGTAAGATGAATTTCATAACTCACCTATGTCTCTTTGACTAAAACGCGTGTCCATAGTAACTGCAGTGGAAAATGTAGTATGAAAACATTACACGGTTACAATGTTCGGTACCTCTTTGCGCTGCCATGTTTCCTTTATTCCGGCTACGGGGTCGGCACCTCTTGCTTTCATCACAGCTGTATGTCCCACCTTAAACCATAATATTGCAATGTGATGGGCTGACTAGTGCTGGGTTACTTCACGAACGGTTGAGGCAGGAGTGGATCATGATGGATTCTCGTGTGTCTGTGAACGCACAAATACCGCATGAATTCAGCTTGCAGGCAAGGTTAATACTCCTCAGGAATCACGCATTCGCAGCTGTCATCATACCCAGACCAAAACATAAGAAAACTACGCAATTGCTTAGGGCCTCCAGACCTGTAGGGGGTTCCCAATTCTACTTTGTAGTGGTTCATTTTTGCCACAACCACAGCTGCAGTCTTTTGAGGTAAAAGAGTATGAGAGCTTTGCCCATTCTTATTTTAAAAATAGCTCCAGCTCAATAAGAATGGATAAGGAGCAACAGAGAAAGCTCTGGAAAATTGAACAGTTTATTTGTAAGAAAAGAAGATGAAGTCAGTTTGGGAATGCTCACTGGTCCGGCAGGTGAAGGCGGGAGAGGAAGAAAGAACAGTGAGTGTAAAATATATTGTTTGTTTGATAAAAAGGTTGATCAATCCAAGTTCTTACTGGGGTGGAGACAAATTTAGGGCCGGGATGCAAAGCAGGTCTAAGCATGTTGGCAGAGAAAAGTTTGTTGGAGGGCAGACGAGAATCTGCAGAGTTTATTTCATGAAGGAATCTTCAACCAGAAGAATTGAGATCTTTCTGGGCAGGAGGGTCCTTCCAGAGGAGAACCTTGAAGCAAGGAGCACATGAGAGACTTGCTTGAGGAAAATCAAGGAATAAACATAGAGCATGGAGGCTAGCGGTACCATAGACATTATATATGTAGACGCAGCGTCACCATATTGGATGGGTCTCCCCTACTCTAGGCTGGCATAGGAGCCAACGGGAGTAAACACAGAGAGAGCAACTTTGCCTGTATTTTCTGCAGCTTAAATTTGCAATAACTTCTGAAAGTAGATCACATGGTGCAGATCACAATTTTGGGCTGAGACTGGCTCTGAAGATGAGATCTTACTTGGTGAGAACACTGCAGAAACCCAACAGATGGACCATAATTTTATGTTTATTAATTTGTTATCGCTGTATTTCACAAATTAAGGCTGAATCATGTTGCCAAATTATGTACCCTGGACTTACAGAGTACCATCACATGCAAGAAGCTGTGCAAAAACTTTGTTTTTCAAGGGTCTTAAGCTCCAGACCTATTTGCAAGCGGGGTAGTGTAAGACACTGAAGTGACCTGGAAATTTTTAAAGAATATCTGTCCAGGCCTTTAAAAAAACTGTGTATGCATGTGTGCATGCACAGCACACAAAAATATGAAGAAATTATTGTTTGTGTGTAGCAAAGGCTCAGGCTTGTACATGTGAGAGAGTGAGATACATTTAAATGAACAATCCAACTTGTTTCTTTATTAAAATATAAAATGTATTAATTTACACATTTATTATTTTGTCTCTTTGTTTAAGAGCATAAAACAAGGTTTTTCAGCATGAAAACAGTTATTTATTTACATATTTAATAATATGACATACCACATCTCTCTTTGTTAAATAACTAAGTATTTCAGTATACAGTCACAAATTTATACATCAATATGCCATATGTCTGTCTGTTAAAGACCATAGGTTTATGAAATATGATGTTTAAACAAAATATTTCAGCATTAAAATTAAGAGGAAAAAAAAAACATTAACGTGTGAAAGCGTCATGTATCATAACCACATCTCTGCAGTTTGTACCAAACCAAACCATGTGAAAATCGGGAAAAAATCAAGGAGTTATGATTTATTTTAGTTGGGTAAACAGCTTCCTCGGTACAAATAAATACACTGGGGTAGCGTGAAAGACCCATCCAAGATGGCAGCCGCGCTAAAACGTCAGCTCCAATAGGTAGCGCCAGTCCTTGGGGCGTCTGCCAATATAATTTCTATGAGCGGTTACCACTAAGGTTAACAAACAGGCGAAGAAAGACCGACAGCCAGCTCCTTAAAAGTACTGTTAAAGAGGTTGAATAGACTGCAGGTGCGCCAGGCTCTGCCAGGTAGCTCCTCCCACCAGGTGCACCGACAGCTACAGGGAGAGAGGAGGAACAAATCACCTCACAGACACAACTACACAGATCCCTGACGGCAATGGTGAAAAGAAACTGCTCCCTGGACAGAACCTCTAACAAAACCAGGCTCAATATGACCATACAAGACAGAAAGCCAGTACAAAAAAATTTTTTTGGTGATTTTATTTATTATTTTCCATCCACAAAACAAAACATTAGTTATGTTGTGTAACTGATGCATCAGTGTTTAAAATTGATAATATAAGGCAGGTATTAGTTGAGGTCTGGTGAGTAAGGTTAGGTGGTTTTCAGATATATTAATCTATGACCCCTTGCAACATTGAGGTTGTGTGAGGCTGAATAACTTTATAAGTCCTCCAGAAAGCTCCAAATACCTGTTAGGGTACAGGAAAGGTTGATATAACATTATATTTAGTGGCGTAATGTGTTAGCAATGTCTTGCAACTGCATAAAATTACACATTCAAATATAGCATCCTGCTCATGTTGCTTTAAACTCTAGATTGACATTTTTTTAATTACAGCTGTGCTAACTCTATAATTACTTTTAGTTGAAAAAAAACTACCCCTCACATTTAAAGCTACCTTTACATTTTTAACAGTCAGCTTTTTACTGCTGTATTATTCCTACATCAGGTTCTACATAGACTCTTATTTCCAGCAAGTATTGTCTAAATGTATCCAGATTCATCAAATTATTCCCTGTTTGTTGTGTTGTGCCCATTCCTCCCAATTGTTTATTTAAGATAGTGGGGTAAATTAATTGTGTTTGATTGGCATTAACATAGCCAAATAAAAATTTGAATTTGGTAATATTGAACGCCCTGAGGGCGTCTGTGTCCCAACCCACAGGAGTACTTATCATGCCTTCTTCAGCTGCCTGGCAGCGTTCCTGGAGAGAGCAGAGCTTGTTGGTTCTGTAAAACACTGCTGGGTGGCATTTGATTTGTTTTACTGTTATGAGCAACATCAAAACAATATGCTGCATATGCAGGCATTCTTGGTATGAGGAGCATATGCCCGTGTTTTTGGGATGCAAATCTGAATATTTATGTGCCTTCATTTGAAAATCTTATTTCTTATCTGAACTGAGTGAGGAGTCCCAAATATGCAGCTCTGCCTGGAGGGGCTGCTGCATTTTCAGCAGTACCCATCTCACCACAAGAAAATGAATGAATTTGCACCTCTTGTCCGATAAGAAATGAACCTAATTTATAATCTAATTATGACGATGTCTCGGGGATCAAATTAGCATTCCCTGTGCTTGCAAATCTGAGTAAATATGGAAATGATTGCATCATTATTTCCATTTTCATTCACATGAGAGTGGACACCAATGTCACCCTCTTTATGGTACGAGCATGATTATATTGTAAAGAGTGTACCCTGCTTTGTGAGCAGGGCTCACCGCTGAACACATGGCTGCAGATAGCCTGTTTCAATACTCATTCATCTTCTCCACTCTTCAATTCTGGTGCTCAGCCAGCCTCGAAGTTGGGAAGGTGGTGAGGGAGGGTGTTAATTAACAGCAAGCCAGCGATCAGCCGGAGACTTTCCTTAGGTTTACATAATGTATCTCTCTCAGCAGCCTGAATGAGGCCAAATATGTCACAGTCAGTGGGTTTCATAGAATCGGCTTGTTGAGTGCTATTTCAGTGCTTTTGTTCGCAGATTTTATATTTTAGTTTTGTTCCCCTTTTTTAATCAATGTTTTTTTCCTCTCCTGTCACACCTTGATTCTGCCTCTGGTTGCCCATGTTTTTCATTGTCATCAGTTCCCACTAAAACAAACGAAGCAGAAAAACAAAATGTTGGATGTTGGTTGTTCATGAATAGCATGTAGGGTTGACAGTCCTCAGGTCCTGTCTAGTCTCTAGTTTCTTGCAGCCTCCAAGAGGGTTTCTTCTTGAATAGCGCTGTATTTAACTTCACCCATCCTCCCATCAGCCTAACCAGCCTCCCTGTTCATAATGAAGAATTGTATCTCCACAGCCTGTTACTGCCACTACCATGTTTCACAACTGTGAAGCAAGATGAGGAGAGTTAATTTTTGTCCATTATAGTAATGTGTATCTTTGCATTCACAACGTACCAACAAATTGCGGTTCACCTAAACTGAAAAGGCCCGGCAAGGTGAGGCTTAATCAAAGAAGTAGCCAACAGGTTCAGGATAACAGTAGATGCAGGTCAGGTGGGAGAGTATGTTCACAGGGCAACTATTTGTTGTGCACTCCTCAAATCTGGCCATTAAGGACAATTGTTGAATTGTTGAGAAAAAATATGCCTAAAAATTTCACATCTACGGTTTGCCACAAGCAAAGGTGGGTACTAGCTAGTTACAATTATTCAGTTACATTTAATTGAGTAACTTTTTGAACAAAATGCACTTTTAGGAGTAGTTTTGCTGCACTGTACTTTTACCTTTTACTTGAGTCATATTATTACTCAAGTTTAATTGAGTAAAATTTCTGGCTACTCTAACTAATGCGAGTAATTTCATGAATAAAGAACATACTTGTTTTAACCAGAAATCCACCAGAGACAAAAACCTAGAGTTTATGCTAAAGTGAAACTCTTATTTGTACACAAGCTTTGTTATTTTAATGTTATTTTCTATCTGCTGAGCTCATTGAGCCATTTGGAGATCAAATGAACGTACAGTAAATAGTAGATATTGTCACTGGAAGTGTATACAATGTACTGGATTTACTTTACTGCTGTAAGTACTGCTTTCAAGTTTAATGTTGATGTTTTTTTTGGAAAAGTGTTTCTTCAGCCTAACGTTGTTATTTTGTATTTATGCTATTCTTTGTATATTTTTTAAATTTTTGTCTTTAAAATACCAGAAATGGCACATAATCCTATATTTTTGTCTTTCCGATTACATAACTTTTAAATATTAAATCATAAGATGGCATGATTAGTTACTCAGCACTTGATTGGCATTCGTACTGAATCCTTTTTTACTCTTACTTGAGTAATTTCTTGGCTGACTACTTTTTACTTGAGTAAGAATATGTTGAAGTAGTGCTGCTCTTACTTGAGCACAATGTTTGGCTACTCGACCCACCTCTGGCCACAAGTCAAGTAGGGGATGCAACAAGCACTTAAAAGAATATCTGCTGGTCAGGTGAGACTAAAACGTAACTTTTTGGCCTACATGCAAAATTAAATCTGTGGTGAGAAATCTGGACCCTGAAAAAAACGTGTCCATTGTGAAACTCATGCGGTGGGGATGCAAGGAAATACAGGTCAGAAAACCCACAAGAGGCTGCAAAAGACTGGGGAGGAGGGCTCTCTTTCAACAAGACTGCAAACATATCACCAGACTTACAATGGATTGGTTTCAAAACATAAATTCTTCAGAATGTCCCATGTCCCAAGAGTTGAAAATTGACGTTCATAGATGTGATCCATTCAGTATGGTAGGGCTTGAGCTATTTTGAAAACAAGATTGGGCAATAATGTCAGAGCCTACTGAGACACACGCAAAAGTCTTTCAGCGTCATTGCAGTGAAAAGTGGCTCTTCAGACTATTAAACCAGGGGACACCACTTTTTCAGCTTTATATTAAAGAAAAAAAACCTTTATGTTTATTTATAGTTTTACTTCTACGTATCAATTTACATTTTGTGGATACGTCAAAAAAATCCCAGTAAGTTATGTAAAGTTTGTGGTTGTTATATGACAAAGTGTGAAAAGCTGTACACTTATACGAGCACTGCACTGATCTTTTATTGTCTTTTGTTTGATCTGTCTTGTTCCCAATCCTAAGTATATATTTTTTTCAATGTGATGTTCTTGACGTTGTCTTCCCCGCAAGTTTTTATGCTTTTATTGTAAAGCACGTTTGCTTTTTTTTTCTGTCTGCTTCCAGAGGGTTCTCCACTTGGACCTTCTGCTCCGCACTTTTTACCCTGTGAGAAAATATCCTGCAGGTAAGCACGACTGAAGCCGATTAATCCCTTCCTAAAGCACACGTTTGTGTCCATCGCTGTTAAAATGAACGCACCGAAGATGTTCCACATGGCTCAGTATCATCTCCAGCCCTCCTCTGTTCTCCCTCTATCTTCCACCCCTCCCTCCCCTCCATCTCTTCCCCGTGGGAAGATCTGACTCTGAGAGCAGACAGTCTGCAGCCCTGAATAAATGTATAAGAGGGAGAAGGGGAAGGGAGGGCGCATTAGCAGGCAGAGGGAGCGCAGGGGCGGGAGAGTGTTGGAGGATACATACATGCCGAGTGTACAGAGGAGAGCCAGATACACATCAGATAGAGAGGAGGGAAGCAATTCAGCTTGTATAGGACCAAGAACGGAGCGATTCAGCTTCCTTCAGCTGTCTCTCCCTCTCTGCACAAATACATTCTCATACACACTCCCAGTTTCTCTCCCTGACACACACACACTCTCACACACACACTCTCACACACACACACACACAGGAACAGTTGCTTTAGGGTATACCAGTCGGCTCTGGCAGTCCTCTCCTTTGTTGTTTTTGCTATTGGTTCGTCTCAGCGGCAGCACGGCGTGCGCCTCTATCGCCGGGTGGGTGAATGTGTGTGTGGAGTCTGCAAGGCGGTGTGTGAAGGATGCCACTGGCTGTACCCGGGTAAGTCTGCTCCTTCATTCCTCTCTCTCTCTCCCTCTGTTTTTCTTTTCCTTCTTTCTGATCTGCAGCCTCTCCATCTCGCCTGGGATTCTCGCCTCTCTCCTCCTGCCGTGCTCATCCTCTATGCACAGCTCTTCTCTCTCTCCCTCCCTCCATCTCTATCTCGCTCTATGCAAGCTCCCTCTTTCTCTCAGTCTCCTCCGGACTGTGCTCCCTCTCCAGGCTGCGCCTCATTGGTGTGTCCTGATTCCCGTTTTTTTTTTTTTTTTTTTTTTTTTTTTCCTTTTCCTCCCCATTAGGCTCCGGGCCCATTGGTTGTCTGCCTCCCAACCATTATCTCTACTCCTCCGCCCCTCTGTCATCCTTTCTGCCTCTGCTTCCTCTCTCTCTCTCTCTCTCTTTCTCCCGCTCTCTCTCCTTCCCACAGTCATCTCTCAAGTCGTGAAAAATGATTTGCATGCAGGAGGAGAGCAGAACTTTGCAGTGAGCTTAGTGAGGGAATTCAATGGGAGTGAAATAAAGGGAAATAATAGCAGAGGAGGAGAGAAAAGTTTGCAGACACGACTGCAGTTGGTAGGTACCTCGTGCTTTGCTTATAGCGTCTTCTGTCTTTTCCACTGTTGTTGTCTGATGCTGGATTGCGATTTCCACATTTAACCCTTCCATGTGGCGTCCGTTAGTTTGGATTGTTGTGTGCAATTTAATGTAGTTGCCGGGAACACTCTGCTTCTGACTTTGAGGGGTGATTTGTACTTTAAAAGTGGAAAACGTCCTCTTTAATCAAATGCAGTTGAATTGTAATAATACCAGTGCTCATTTTAAAGTGTGTTGTAGAAGTCTGTCTTCTTCTGGTGTGGATAACACTGGCAATCCAAACTTAAAACGAGCTTTTCCTTTCATGGTACTTTTTAACATTCTGCCAAGAAAAGGTTAAATACAATAAGACGCTTGTTTCTGTTTTAGAATGATCAATTTCTTTTTTAAATTGTGCTCATCCAGAGGTTTTCGGTCCCCTTTTGGTGCAAGCTTTTCCATCTCAGGTGATGGAGCTAATCTGAACAGTTAAAAGAGGTGGAGAATGTAAAACAAGACAGTTTAGTATGAGACTTTCTGGCGCTCAAGTTACACTAAACTCTCCATTTGCGTTGCACGCTTACAGAAGCTTGTGCACCGGTCCCTTTTGGTTCTGTTAAGGTCCCTGTTTTGGTAGTTAGTGTGCAGGACAGGACAATGCAGATGTGTGTGTGCTCCCGTGGGTGGCATTTACTGTATGGATGCACTGCAACTTGCTTCTATTCGGGAGGACACAAACAAAGCTTGAGCACAAAGTGAGCCTAACTAAGTGTTCTTCCTGTCAACAAACGGTGGAGACGAGGGGTCAGAAACTACTGGAGATAAAGCAACATTTTTGTTTTCATTTTTACGGTTTACATTAATTTGGTTGCTAGAGGTTAAGATAAATCCTAGAGAAGACGCATTAAATCTTGTGGTCGTGCTTTCACCACCGTTTCATCACGGTGTAACAGTGGTTGTTTGTGTATTTAGATCAGTTTTCCCACGTGTGTGTACGGAGATTGATATGGGCTTCTCGGCGTGATGTGAAGCCGTCTTCTCCAGGATCTCCTCGAAGCTGCGAGAGGAATGAGACTTCTCACTTGCTACTGGGAATACTTGTGAGGGTTCGTGCCACGACTGTGCCTGATGTGCTTTGCTGAGCTGAGCCGAGGACAGGCAGACAGCTGAATGTGATTAAATTATAGTGGGAAAGCACGCTACCTGGGTCTTAACAGGTCCAGCATCGCAGGAACTCCCTCCCTGCCGTTTCTGCTCGTCTCCCCCTCTCTCCCTCGCTGTGGAACAACAGCAAATGAACCCAGCCCTTGTTAATCATAACAGTCTGGACCGAGCTGGAGCCAGGAGGAAAGTGGGTGCACGACTAGACCGTTTGGTTATGAGATGCATTGCATCACTGTTACTGTGAAGAGAAGAGCAGAGTCCTTCAGCAGTAAAAAGCCCCCTGGGGATCCCCTTTATGCAACTGACAAGGGTGGGTCAGAGGGTGAGGAGCATTATAAGTCCACTTGTCTGGCATGACTGAGCACTTCACTAAAAAGTAACATAACTTTAAATACATGATAAAATCATGTATGAAGATCTGTTCTTCAATAGTATAAATTTGCTGGATATTCTGAAACATTACTAAAAACACTGAAAGGCTATCAATTCTAATGAAAAAATTATTTTTCTGAAAGTATAGACACTAGAGAAAGCAAATGTATGGGAAGCCACAGGGATATTTTGTCCTTTTTGCTGGATTAGGATTGGTTTGGTTGAAGGTAGAGCATCATTCAAGATGAGAGTGATCCTCATCAGAGATGCACCACTCAGTCTGCCAGAGAATTGATTATCAGAGCCAGACAGTTTTTTTTTCTCTCTCCCTATTTGTTAAATGCACCAAAACTGTGGCCTCCCACTTTTTGGTGGGAGCATCAACCAACCCCCTGTGCTTTAATGAACTGTTTTTAGTTTAATTAAAACCAGAAAAGCGCTAGAAACGTTCGCCTTCCGCGCACAAATGGGAAAAATTGAGTTCTTCTTTAAGTTTGAAAACTTCTACGTCCGTCAGGGACCCTGTGTTGTATTTGTTCTGGTTTGTGCGTCATAATCCTTAGAAAATAAACAGAATCTAACATAAATAATATTGGGGAGACATGCTCACATAAATAAATTATTTTTTTTACAAAGAAAAATGCTATTGTATAAGACCAAGAAAGTGTTTTCTGCTCTGGAATAAATACCAGGGAACGCACTAAAAATCTGCCCAGCCTCTCAGAGTAAGGCTTGCTGGTGCACTGGATGCTGCTGCGTTCAGCTCCAGACCATTGAATCTCTCCAGTTGCAGAGCTGATGTTCAGGCCTCCTGCTGTGGGAGGCTTTATATGCTACTTTATCCATCTGTAGCTATTTTTCCTGTGGAATAAAGCGCACATGTAGTAGTATAAATGCTCATCTTTGTTTTTGTTACTAGTGTCTACGAAGGCCAGTCGGACGGGTCTGTCATTACACCGTCTTTGCAAATGTGTGTATGGAGATACTGAAGGAAATCGATGTGGTCTTCCAATCAGTCTCAGTGACATGGTCACGCTAGGGTGCAGAGGAGAATGATCTATCTGAGCCGACATATTGTCAATACCGACATCTACTCAGTGTAAGATGTAGCTGCTCTCGCGTCCTTCACACGTTCAGTCCCGCTGCGCTTGCCGTTGCACTCACGTTTTAATATGGTATATTCTTCATTTGGATCTAAACTTTTAATTTGTATTAAACTAGTGGAGAAAAACCCAAGATTTGGTCAAGTTGAAACTGGGGTTTTCCTGCTGATTCAACAATAATGTATAATTATTTAACCAGGAGTGGGGCACATTCACATTCTCATACAATATGTGATGACCTTGATTAAAAACGGCAGTTTCATGGTAACATATAATTTAATCACAAATTTACAACAATTTACATATATATATAATTTATTTTATTTTATTTTGCTGCTGCTAAAATAACATTTTAATTTTGCTGTTATAATAAAATCTGTAAGACTGTCAATTTGATTTGAACCAGACTTCAGCAAAAATTAAAATTAAACACCGGCTAAATTACATGTAGTTTTTAAGTGCTTATTGCATAGAATAATATACCATTTTGAAGACAAAGCTCATATTAGGTCGTTAATTAGTTGGGGTACCTACTCAGACAGCTAGCCTGCAGTTAGCTGCTTGATAAACGCTGATTGTGGCTTGCTAACCATATCTTTACAGTGTTACATTACTAGTGAATGAGGAGTGATTCTCTTTAGTTCCCACACCATGACTGTTTGTGTTTTTTTTTTCAGATTCTTTTACAAATAGCTAAATTTGTTGTTCTTGTAAGCAAGTGTAAAGCACCAAAGGATTCTTTCATCCAGAGCTCCAGCAGTGCACAGCCACAGGTTAGTCTATGCTAGATTAACCCTAGCCTAAGAAAACGTATAAATCCATTGCTTTCCGTGAAATCTTACTTAAAGCACTTTAGAAGCTGACATTTGATAGTTAATTAGATATTGGGTAGTGAATTAGTTTTGTTCTGGTAGCCAGCCTGCTTAACAAAGATGCATGCAGTTCATAGCTTGATACAGTAGCTAAAGTTTTACCCTACCCTAATTAGAATGATAGTTCCCACACCAGCACTGGGTTTTTAACAAAGGTCAAAGTTTCCAAGCGGCTGAATTTGTTGTTTTTGTACGTGAAGCAAACAGGGCCTTCTTTAAACGAGCAATGTACAGCAACGCGTATGGGAAGGGCGGCACTGCATTTCTCTATACACTGGAAACAGCAAAGGAAAAAAAACCTGTTCACTCCAGCACTTTATCTAACATCATAAAAAGGAACTTCCACCAAAGGAACGGTATGACAGAAAATGTCCGTGATTTTAACTGTTTACAACATTGTAATACCTTTATACTAGCAACCAGCCCACGCCTTTATTCAAGCTTTCCTTTGTATAAAATCAGTAATAAAGTGACAATATTTTCTCTTAAATACATATAATCAATAATATGCATATTTCTATCAGGGTATTCCTCCAGAAAAAATAAAAAATAAAATATATATAAAAAAAACACAGGTGCCCCCGTCTCACACACACAAACACACATTTTGGTTCTTTTCCTCGGGGAAAACGTGATCTATCTCCTGGCGGGCAGGCCAATTAAAAACCAATCAGGCTGCTTGGAGTGTGCTGGTAATGGGAAAGCCAAGGCAGTGAAGGAAGTGGGGCTGATTAATGGACATTTTCACCTTGTGGCATAACAGCCTCCCACAGGCATCCATCACCACAGGGGGACTACACCGGCTACACACCTATCCAGGAGCGTCTGACATGTTGTATAAGTTGCAGATGTCTGACTGTGTGATGATGAGCATAAAGTGCCCCGATGAGGCTGCAGTAGCTTTATATTAACCTGCCTTATCTGCAGGCCACGGAGATCATTTGATGTATGGCAGCATCCTGATTAATACCAGGCTGTGCAGCTCGGCTCCTTTTCATGGTTTGATAACATTCAGGGACTACGCTGTTCATCCGCTGTGGAAACACAACCAGTTGAATACTAAGTATTCAGAGCAACAGTGAAATTTACAGATTTTGTGCTGTCTAGTGTTTTTATTATATTTAAAAAAAAAAAAAGTGTCCACAGAGGAAAACATTTTTTTTCCTACCAGTACACGTACGATGCCCTTACTGAGTTGGACTGAAAAGCGTTTGTGTGTTTCCCTTCAGAGCCTTTGTGAAGCTGCGAGCCTTCAGAAGAAAAGTATTAAACGGTGTGAGCAAGGTTCGTTCCATTTCAGGAGCTGCTGTGACCTACTTCACACAGCCTGGCAGCTAGCTGTAAATAAAGATTTTCATAACCTGCGTTGGCCTCTTCCCATTAGCAGCACAACTGTGCCTTGAAGAAAATTACGAGCTCAGGAGAAGCTGAGCAGAACGGTGCTATGATATCATCAGAGCAGTGAACACAAGTCTGATTGCGTTGGTGTCATAGAATTACACTAAGGTTTAGCACAACTTTTAACTTGACCTGAAGGTTGCATAATCATGAATGATACAAAATGAGAAGGGGCAATTTCAGCCATCAGCATATATTATCAGGAAGAAAACAATCCTCTGAGTGTAGCTTGTGTAGTCTGAAAGAAGTTACTGTGGATTTGCTAATGATGACTGAAGACACACCAGGCTTTTATAGTCAGCAGGGGGCAGAGTTGTACCGTTTAAACTGATTTAACCAGAAGTTTTTTGTTTGTTTATTGTTTTTCAAATATGAATCTGAGGAAATTTTTCACTTTCTAATATGGGAACAAACTCTATCCCATCAAAGAAATAATGGCCACATGATATCAGTAAAATAATAAAAAATTTTTGCTTTAATGTGGTTACAATTGTAATTACGATTAACCCACATTTTCCAGTTTTCTTTTTTACTGCTATACAGTAGCATATTCTGGATGAGCTTTCGTATCTTGGCCACACGAAAAATACACATCCGGTGCGGCTCTTATGGGCACTTAGAGTCTATCTAACTGGCCACACATATTACAGAATGCATGAAACCTGAAATATAAAATTATAAAAAATTTTGAGTGCGATGTTGCAAACACCGATACTGTGCTAATTATTACAATTCAATATTTTGCACAGATGTAATAAAAATGTATACTGTAAATGTTTAAAATTCTCATTGAATACTAAACAATCAAACTTAATTTTCAGCATTAAAAAGGCCCTGAGCCAAATATGGCAATGGAAAAGACAGTTCTTCTGCTAATATATCCAATCAAGAAGAAGCTGATGCAAAAATCCGTCTTTTTTGGAGTAATGGTGGGTTCCAATAGAGCTGCACAACATATAGAATTGCAATAGTCATCATCTTAGTAAGGTGAATCCCATTCACAAAGGAAGCTTGTGAGTGTTTGGTGGACTGTAAAATATTTTGGCTGTCTTGATGGACTTTTACTGTTTTTTTTTTTTTTTTTTTTTTGCCTTTCATCTGACATAGATCTTACTAACCAAGATTGTTAGGATATGGGTGAATGGTAGGAGTATTGTAATGATTAACAATAAAAGACTAGCAAAGACACTGTGGATTAATGAATATTGTCATCAGAATAATTCAACAACATTGCAATGTTGTGTTTTCTTTGTCATACAGCCCTAGATCCAAATATGAAACAATCAAGAAAAGTTGCTAGGTATAGTATTGTTGACCACTGGCTGGTGGCTAGTTGCTAGTGCGTCGGTTGTAAGTAATACTGACACCTTGTGGCCCAAATTGACACAACAGCTTGCCAATCACAACAATCTAACATGCCGTTTTTATACGGTCTGTTTTTGCATTGATTTTTTTTACTTCTACAGGATAGGTCTATGATGTTGTATTCTGTTCTATTTCTGGTCCGCTTCCCTTACTGGCAACCATGTTTGCAGGCTACAGCTCTTTTGCCAAGGTAAAATACCAAATGCTGCGCTCTGTTTTGGGAACTCTGGGAACTCTCATATGATTGGTTCAGGAACCAGGAAGTAGACACGGGCTACACTCTGAGCTGAAGTCGTTCCGCACTGTACCTCTAGCTTTGAAAGGAGAAATTATTGACTAAGACATTGTTGATGGAGAGGAATGATTATTTATAGGGAATGTTACTTCCATCCTGTGTGAGAAACGAGAATGATTTACATTGATTTTACAGTAAATATCTTACTTATAGCTCCTTTAAGGTTAGGGATGAACCCATGTCTGTAGTCTTTATCTGAATGTTACCAGTTGAGGCATTGTCTGTCCGTGATTTTGGGGACAGAAAATATTTTTCAGTTTTGGTGTACTTACTACACAGGGAAAAACTTGTCAGATTTTCCAGTATTTCTCCTCTCGATCACCAACCAAGGGAAAATAGGCTGGTTTCAATCACTTATTGATTGGTGCTCACTAGAAAAGGCAGTGATGTACGTGCTTTCTGTGGCCAATTATATGATGCAGTTAGAACTTGTTTTTTTTTCAAAGCCAAAAACAAGCTGGAGAATCAATTGTTGATGAAGTGTGTTGACATAAAAAGAGAGTCATGTTCCCACATTTTAAAAATTGTCTTCGCAATTAAAGGAATCACAAATCATAAATATCTGTTGGAACAAATTTGTAATCAGTGCAGAAGTTTCCAGTCCAGGCTTGACAAGCCCGTCGTTACTTTTTGAGCTTGTCTAATCATAAGGTGGCCATAATGCCCCCACAAAAAGCATTGAAATTGTACATTTATTTTTGTTTCTGCTATAGAATGTTTATTTTTCATAAAAACTAAACTGTTCAGTTTAATACGTACACTAAACAAACATTGGAATAACCATTTAGCTCACGGGCAAATAAAGCAGATCTAAATGTTAGCATTGTTACAAGTGGTTATCGCTTATTAATCAATGCCTGCGTTAAAAAAGTGTTGTCAGGTGTTCAAACGATGTCTTTAACAGTGGACTATACAACAGGGCACCTCAAGAAACATTTCCTTTACTTCAACAAAAAAGTGTCAAAAGCAGACACCAGGTATCAGTCTTAAAATACTCCCCTTCAGGTCTGGTGTTCGTAACAATAGCTAACATTTATTTTGACAAAGACACAAAATTATGCTTTGCGAGATTTCACTTTGGATTGGAAACACTCTTAAATTTCAATATTACAAGATCCTGTGTTATCTATTTACATATCTATTAAGATCTGTGAGGAACTAAATTGGACTACTAAACTGAATTTACTTATTTGAAGAATGATAGATTTGATAAATGTTTAATATTTTTACATTATTCTCATAGTTTGTAGTCTGTCAGCATTTTAATCTAGTCTTTTCAGTTATTAGTTTTAATAGGGGCTATGTCAGGAGCTATCTCTTTATTTCAACCTGCTAATGGACTAATGTGCTAATATTAGGATTCGGATTTAGACTGCAAGCCAAACACTGTTAAAAATGGTGGGCCAAGTGGGGGGAGGGGGGGGGGGGAATTGCCCTATCTGGAGCAATAAAGTGTTCAAAAATACAAGATAAAAAATACCCAGTAACTTTTTTAAAGGTCTTTGTGTAATGTTAATTTATTGTTAGGCCTATTAAATGTCAGGATCTTGTTAGTTTTGTAAGTATATAATACAATGCTGATACTGAACTGATCATTTGGAAGTTAATAATCTTTTGAAAATTCACATACTCAAGAAGCAAATAAAATTTCGTAACATTGTAATTCAGTTTCTGTTTATCCTGCACACCTGCAAACCATTTTTAGCTTGCTTTATCTGGTTTACACTAAACGCTTTCTGACGTTTTCAAATAGTTTTATACTTTTAGTAAAAAGCAAAAAGTCTGAAAAGTTATGCAATTGAATCAGATGTAGCATCAGCACCCTCTGACCTTTTGTTTCTCTGGACAATGATAACATGAATCACAAAAGGAGATGTTTCAGTGATAACAACACCCGCCTCCTCAGTAATGATGCTATCAGCGGAGCGTCATCACTGAGAGTCCAACCCGTCCCCAGACTCATCGGGTCAAAGAGGCAGAGATCCACAGCAGAGAAACGAAAGAAAGAAAATTAAAACCAAAAGAACAGGACGAACCAAGCTCGTGTGAAAGCCCTGCGATATTGGAAAATGATTACCAAACAGGCATCCATTATTCAACAGGGCAATCAGGGAGGGCTCAGTCTGTTCATTTATGCGAGCACCGTAAATCCGATTTGTCGGTTTTGATCACTCTGAAATCTCCCAGTCACACGCGGGCAATATTGGGTGAATATTATTCTGTCTAATGGGGAATTGATGACGGCATGTGACACCGGTCAAGACAAATGGATGGCTTACAGGAGAGGGGAGGGGGAGGAGGCAGGAGGTATTGGGACAGAGGTTTTATTGCTGATGGAGGCGCTGCATTGCATTTCTTTTAATATGGAAGATTACCGATGTACAAGGTGAGGCTGAGGGGAAGTGAATACAGATAAACATTTTTTCAGGATCTAATACTTTGTTTCTGTTGATTTTTTTTATTTTATTTACTTTTTTTTTGTTGTTTCTTTTTTTTGTGAAAGGTCGAGTAAGTGCAGTTAATTGAAAATTTAAATGACCGCCCCTGATTTTTGGAGCCCGAGCAAGCGCTTGTGTGTATGCAAATGAGGGCACTTGTGATTGTTTTATGCATGAGTATGCGCGGGTTCGTGTGCGCGGACCGCGTCGGGAGGCAGGCGGACATGATGCGCTCTGAGCTGCGTCGTCTCTGTGAGGGTGGCCTGACCTCTGCCTTCAGCTCCGCTTTACGGGACAGCAGCAAATGAGAGGTGTCATCGCATGACAGCAGCGCGGCCCCTCTTTAGGACTGACGGCTCCAAGCGCACGCGTACGCACGCGCGCGCACACACACACATCAAGCGCTGGCAACAGTTGGAACATAAACAGACATAGATGCATAAATATTGACACGCAGGCAGACTTCCACAGAGACCCATGGGAAACACAGCCCAGATCAATAGCTTTGCTTCGTGAACATACAGCTTTTGTTTGGGCAACAATGATTTAGATTCAATTTGACCACTTAGTGTTTATGCTGGGCTTTGACCAGCTTAGAAAATCAAACTCAGATGCGAACAGGATTTTGTCAAACTCACTTTTGATTTGGTTCCACTGTTCAAGGTCTTTTTGAATAAATAATAATAATAAAAAAAGCCATGTAAGTATTTTGATAAAATGAGCTTCTACTTTATGGATGATCTTTGCTGTTGGGTAATTGTTCATCAGAGATGCAGTATACAGTGAATTAATAAGGCAAGGCAAGTGTATTTGTATAGCAGCATCCACCCAGAGTCATTTAAAGTGCTTTACGGGAAAATAAAAGAAGAAAAACACAAGCATTAAAGACAACCATACCCATTGCAAATAGAAAATTTGTGCGTCACAAAAAATACGAATTGAAATGAAAATTTAAACAAATATTTATGACATGATCACAATGAGCTGATAAAATAGCCGTATATATTAATGGGAAAGCTGCAGTAAGCAATGATTTCTGTCTTGATATAAAAGGGCCAACAGTTTCTGCACATCTTAAGTTTTTACATAGTTTGTTCCAGAGTTGAAGAGGATAGAAATTAAATGCTACTTTTGGTCACAGCAACACTGAGGGTATGACCTGAGGGTTTAGAATGGTTTATATCTGACTAATGGCTCTAAAATTAATTTATGTCCAAAGCTATTCAGTGCCTTATTGACCAGTGACTTTTTAAAATACAGTGCAGTGCTCTACACCCGATGTGATATGATCCATTTCCATGGTATTGGTCAGGACTCTGGCAACAGCATTTTGGATGAGCTGCAGCGACCTTATTTATAGCAGAGTCCGGTAAAGACAAGTTTAAATCACATATAATCTACTGAGAATAAAACCATGCAGATCTTTTTCTTTGTCCTGTTTTGGTAGGAGACTGTTTACTCTGGTAATACTTTTCAAGAAAGTCAAAGATTGATTTAGCAACCTCGTGGGTGATTAAACTGTCGCTCTGACTCCGTTACAACATCCATGTTTCTGGCCTTCTCTAACCTTACGATTTCAAAACCAAAAATTATGACGTCTGTTTTTTCTGCAATAAGGTGAGGCAAATGTTGTCCCATTCTAATTTATATCAACAACACATTCTGTGAGGGGATGCAAAAAAATGTTTTTTTGTAGGAACACAGAAATATCAAGCGGTGAATTATGAGCAAACATATGGATGAGGTCCAGTATTTCAATATTGAAGTCATGGAGAGCAAATAGGTGAATGAAAGTGGCCCAACAATGGATACTTGAGGAACCCCACATGTCATTTTTGTTTGCTCTGATTTATAACTGCTGAATGAAACAAAGCAGTACAGGTTTGGTAAATAAGATTTGGAACAATTTAGAAGACTGCCAAACAATTTCAGTCACACACATCTGAAAATGTAAAAATTATATAGTTAATTATAATTTGCAATGTTTTTTAAGCATAAAAGAATTGTTGTTATTTTGTAATTTACTGATCAACCAAAACTTTTAAGGCCTTTCTTTAAAATGATTTGTGCAATCTCTTAATGTTGGTCCTTTGCAGCTCACCTTTCTTGTATGGAAATATTTATCACAAGTTACGATACAGACGAAGGATCACTCAATTTTATGAGTTTGTCTGCTGTCGGGTTTGTCCTAATTGATTTGATCCTTCACTGAAAAGTGTTCAGACTAGAAATTAGGAAATTTAGGTGGCGATCCTTGCACTAGCTTTGTGGTGTAAACCTTGCAGATTATGCATGTGGTCACATTGAAAAAAGTGTGCCCCCTTTAATGCATGAACCACTGATTTTAATCATTTATTAGACAATGTTATGCAAAATCTTAGAGGGAATCCACTGAGGTTATATCCAGTAAGTGAAGAACATAATCTAATTCAATGACTCTGGACAGTGTGAGTGGTTGTAAAGGATCACTAAAATGATGAAAAGCTGTCATGCAGTTGAGTGTTCACCACATTATTCATTTCAATTAGGGTGCTTCAGTGGAAAATGCCCTTCCAGTGTTGGCCGGTGAACCCTAAACCCCTTTATTTTTTAAGAAGGAATTAGTACGCACAGTTTCCCAAATGATAGCCGCAAGTAGGACAACATTTTTGTAAACAGACACAGGAATACTGCGTAAAAATGGTAGCCTCTATGGAGTGATATGAGCAACATGACATGAGCGACTCAGTTTTGAGGAGTTGATGAGAAGAGTGCGGTGTCTTGGTACTGTGTGATTGTTGTAGTGTTGTGACCCGTTTTTTAAAAAAGTTGATTCAATTCTCTGCATGTCACTGTTGTAAGAGCCGATCTGGAAAGTTTTAAAACACAAATGTTCTAGGTAGAAACAAAAGTTGGCAGGGCAGCTTGAGGTCAATACAAATATATTCAGTAAAAAACTTTTAACGAACTTGCAAAGAGTAAGGAAAGCTCATAAAGCATCCAATCCAGAATCTGATAGGTGGATTTGAACCGGACATGTATTGTGTGCTACAATGCATTTTGGCAAAATTGGGCTTTCATTTTTTCCTGAAAAAAAGAATCTTACATTTGCGTAATAGAGATGAAAGAGTGACATCCTGATGAAACAAATTCCCCTTTGTCCTAAATGTAATTCTGTGGAAAAGAAACATTGTCTGACAGCTGAATATGTAAATGCAGTGATAAAAAGAAAATAGGAAAGGTGTTTACGTAAAGATCTTCTATGATCTGCAAATGTGATTGAAAAGTTGTCATGGCGGATCAGTGTCAGGCTAAATTTAGTCAAGACACATTGGCGCAAAACACCAAATTTTCTTGATTCCTCTGCTAAATAAAGAACTGTACTATCTGAAATAGCCATACGTAACATTTCCACGGACCCCCAGTGTTTAGAGTAAAACCCATCAGCACTGCATTTTTCTGTCAATACGGATTGCATTATTTTAAGGTTAGCATTTCAGATTTTTGTTTACAAAATTTAAAATGCTTCAGAATGCAAAGTTTACTACAGGGCATATGTAGTTAGGACACACACTCTGCTTGTCACAAGTTTTAGGCTACTAAGCAAGAAGACTCACGGTCTGGTTCAGATAAACATATTTACTCAGTGTCTGTGTTTTTGCAAGGCGAGGCAAAAAATGCCATATTTCAATGGAACAAGAAGTAATTGTGTTTCAAACCATCTGCAATCAGCTCCCTAGGCTTCATGCACTTAGTAATAACCATTAGTAAAGTAGGCTGTTTACAGTGCTTGTTGATGGAAAAGCGGCACATCTCTAGTTTCCTTTGTTAGTCGTTAGACCATATTAATTTAGGAAATTATTGAGCTCCATGTCGAAAGCTCCTTCATTAATAAATAAGGTTTTGCTGCAGTTAATGTTGAAAGTGAGTTTAGAGATGAACAATATATATGTAATACAACTGTTGCTTTTTAAATATAACATCTCAAATTTAAGGTCTTCATGTGTACTGTCAGGTTGAATCGGTACATATATCATGCTGAGAGGACAGACTTCCCAAAATAACTGCTCACCTAGAAAGGATTGTGAGAACAGAAGATCAACCAGGGTAGGTCCTTTCCAAAATGTTTGGAATCTGTTAGTGTTACACCCCATCCCCGAAAAAAAATATCCTACATTCAGGCAATTCAAGAAAATATACAGTTTTAATTTAAAAAAGCATCATTTTAACCTTCCAAATTGCTATTGACCAGATAGCCTAACATTAGCACAGTAATAAGGTTGTTTGGTTGGGAAATTCAAGGTTCCTATTGGCCTCTTGTGAAAACAGTTAATATCCACTAATATAGGGTTTCATCCAGTTAAACACAGCTTTGTGCTGGTGGCCTTCCGGCTAGCTGTTAGCCTTGCGCCTCTCCGAGGATTTTGTGAACTTTCCACAAACTCACTGCAGTATGATATCCTTCTGCTACAGGTTAGGGAACTATTGCTAATAATAACTCCACTTCAAAAAAAAGTTATTCCTCTAACACCAGATTTGCGAGAGGGATATTAAAAGACTGGACTGGGGCTTTAAACACGATCTAAAAAAAAAACTGCGTTTTTGAAAAGTATATAGACTAACACAGGTGTGAGAAACAGAAAGGGTCAAAATGTACTGTAAGAATAGTCTATTGGCTTGTAAGATAAGTATACCAGTCTCATTTGCATACTTGAAAAGTGTGAGTTGTTTGCAGACGCTCCTAAAACTAGGGGATTTCCGCCTGCAGGTCTTGTAAGAAGGGGTCTCCGGAAAGTGCTGACCCTGCTCCTCTGGGTCTTCCAGTTGCAGCTGGGAATGCTCTCTCGTGACTGTTCGTCCTCTGCTCCCACTGTCATTACCTCTATCATAGCCTGGCTGTCTTGTTTCTGTCCCTGCACACTCACATATTCTCTAAACAGCTCCTCCTTTGCCTCATTGTCTCCCTCTCTACCCTCCCTGTCAGTTCTTTTGCTCTAGCTCTAACTGCATTGCATCTCTTTTTTTTTTCATTTTTAACCCATTCCCTGCAACAGGATTCTCCCTGTTCAATTGTATGATTAACTCCAAATATAACATTGAGACGAGGGGGAGGGGTGTCGGGGCAAGTTTTTTTTTCCTTCCTTCTTTATCTCAGTTCAGTGGTTAACGAGAAGGATGGACCACATATTTGCTGTTAACAAGGAGGATGCCATCGTTTCTCATTCTCCCTCACCAATTGTGCCCCACTGTACCATGCATAATAAATCAGATCCTCTGTGTCAGCATCGCTTTCTTTACACAGGCAACACAGTCGTAGAGTATAGTGTGATCTGCTGCAAAATGCAGGAGGAATATGAAGCTAAGCACTCAGAGCCGAATCTTCGCTCCCGCTTCCGTTGCTGCAATGTATTCAGGTCAATGCCAGGTCTCTGTTAAAACGCTTCTTTGCTTTTTCCTCTCTAAGCTGCTGCATCTTGTTCGTTTTACTCAAATCTGAGCTCCCCCTTGCCCTGAATAAATAGTGCAACACGTTTTGCTTCTTTAGTCTTAGACCTCGCTGCCGTTTTGCTCGCTCGTTCACTCGCTCCCCCCTCCTCGAAAGCCAGCTCTGCCCTGCCCCGTGTATGTGACCTAATTTTCCTGCTCGGCCCAGCGTTTTCCGATGTGAGTCGCTCCAAAATAGCTTGGCTACAGCAGAGCGTGGCAAACTCATTTCCATCTTGCATAACAGAGACCAAACATCCCCCCCCCCCCCCCCCCCCAATCACCACCACCGCCGCCACTCTGCCTCGGCTCAATGGCGAGATGGCACTTACTCTCACAGGCTGAGTCGCGTCTTCCCACCTCGCTGTGTGAGGAAGATGGTGAAATTATCATTTTCACTTAATCATTTTTATCCCACAGTTTGTGCATTATGTCTTTTCAGCCGGTCTTAGTAATTGAACATGTCAAATTAATAGATTACACAGCTTCGCTCAGTCAAAGAAGAAAAGATACAGAAATAGGAAGTGATTCCTAATTCTCACTGCAAAGGCAGCAAAGCTAAATCAAAGAGGTCCCGAGAGGATTCATAAAAAAACATTTATGAGATGTAGCCTTGCTCCATAACCTAAAGTGTATTTCATAACAGCATCAAAATAACTATTCATGCGCTATTAAAAGCCCATTTAAGTGTTGAGCCCTACATTATATTGCATCAAGATGACATTGTAGAAGGCTGTAAGGACTGAATGCATCTACTCCTTGCCGCTGATACGGGCTCTGGAGGGAGATTGCGAGGAGCTGTAGGTTGGAGGAGAAATCATTATTTTACCGATGGCTGCGCCACTTCTGAACATGTTCTACGGGGCGTCTTTTGCCTAGCTAATATAGAGAAATGGAAACAGATGGAAGGCATGATAATTTGATCCGCAAAGAGTTCCTGGTGGGCTTTGTAGTAACTGGACGAGACTGCTAAGAGGCAGAAGAGTGGGCTGTATACGTCTGTGTGCATGTGTGTTTCTATTGTGTGTGCGTTCTGTGTGACGTGCATTTACCATGCACGGGTGTGGGTGGCTGTTATCTGTATTTGAATGTCTGTGTGTGCGTGTTTTATCCATCTGTTCATGTGTTTAGATGTGTTGCATGCGCCTTTGTGAGTATTTCCACGCTATTGTGACTCCCTCCAAACATATGGACCTCTAATTAGGAGCGAGCAATGTGATACAGGTAGCAAGCTCATTCTGCCTTTCAAACTGCATTTATGGCACTGGTCTCCGGCTTTTATGTGCTGCTTTACTGTAAGGTGCATTTCATTAAAAAGCCCTCAGACCTTTAGAACTTTTTCACACTTTGAAATATTACAACCATATTTCTACAAATAAAAATCTTAAAACTGTAGCTCGAACACAGCTTCATTACCTCCCACATACGCCATCAAGTTGGGAAGAGGCCTCATAACGAGCCATTCATTTGATTTAGGTTTGTTGAGTCAAGGGAACATTTGAAACATGCAGAACACTGGCTCTGCAGGAGCACTCCTAACCTAAACTTACAGCCAGAAGTGCAGTGAAATGGTTTCGATGAAAGCACATTCATGTGTTAGAATGGTCCGGTCAAAGTCCAGACCTAAATCTATTCAGGAATCTGTGGTCAGACTCGAAAACTGGTGTTCACAGATACTCTCGATCTGATTCTGAAATATAAATATAAAACAAAAGAATGGGCAAAAATGTCAGCGTCTAGGCGAGCAAAGCTGAAAGAAACATGCTCCAACAGTATTGCAGCTGCAACTGCAGCAAAAGGTTCCTCTACGAAGTATAGACCCAAGGAGGCCCGCATGCGTGTGCAAGACAGACTTTTCTGATTTTCTTTTGCTTCACAATTTTGTACTACTTGTTGTTGGTTTTTGACATTAAATCCCAATACAAAAACATATAATTTTTTTTTGTAACTTGTCAAAATGTATAAAAGTTTAAGGGGTACGAGTACCTTTGCAAGGTGCTATATGCTTTCACACTTGCTGGAGCTCAGTTTTGTTTAAAATACATAACACACTTATTTGGCTTCATATTGCCCAACCCGCACATTGCAAAGAGAGAATTACTCAAGCTCTGCGTTCTTCTATTGGTTTCACGGAGATGCCTGAGCTGTGTCAATGTCTCTCTGCACACTATTCAAAGCACCGCATCTTTATCCTCGTCACAGATTCGCCTTGACATGCCATAGACACACATAAGATTACAGCATGCGTGTAGGGTACAGAAACATGTGTGCATCTGGACAAATCATCTAGCCACTTGTTTTTGCCTCTGCCGACCACATGCGGCCTCAGAATGGGGTGCATTATCACATGTAGCTTCCTGTCAGGCGAGGGGTTGGAGGACGTGGCTGGCTGGTGTGTGCATGCGTGACTGGCGGGCCACACCTGTCAACAGTGCTCCAAAGGCGCGGCGGTGATGCTATCTGACAGCCTGACTGCCACAGAGGATGTGCGTGTGTGTGTGTGACCGTTTGGATGAGTCACTGTTGTGCCTCTACGGCTGTGTCCCCCTGGAGGACCCACTTGTGTCTGACTGGTGGATTTGGTGCATGTGCTGTTCTGTTTGTGTAGTTTTTTTTTTTTTCCTTCCTGGCTGTGTATTCTGAACATATTAACAGCTGGCCTCTTACTCACACAGTAAACAATCACATTGAACCATCAAAAAATTTCAGCGATCTAGTCTCGAGTAGTGTTTGCACCATGCCTCTGCAACACTTTCAAATATGCAATGTGCTGAAACGCTCACACTCTCCATCTGCTGTGGGCTTGTCTTTGTATCACAGCAATCTGTTTTAATTCATGCAATGGATTTACATTAACGAACATCACCTTTGCCATTCTAATGGAACATCTCATTGTAATGCAAATCAAGTTGCATTTAACTAAAGTTTTGCCTACTATCTCATCCACTAAAAGAAGTAGTCTCTGGATGTGACTGTCAGACAGCCTTCAGTCATGACCACTGCACACCCAGCATTATGAAGCAGCAGTACCTTGCGGTGCTCTCAGCGCCGCATGCACTTGGCTGTAAATTTCAGCCCAGCTCCCAGCGTTACCTTGCATGTATAATTACCGGATATGCTGCCTGCCGCTGATAACTCTCCCAAACAATGTTTGAAGGGGGAAGGCGGCGATGAATTCCCAATGAAGTGTGAAAAAGACTGATTAAAATTGCCGTGGTCAAAAGCCAGCGCTCCAGTGTGTTCTGCTCTCATGGACCAGGGGAGATGGGGAGACAGGCTCTGCAGTTGAGATAGCAGGGTCTTTTTCCTCTCTATGTGGCTCACGGGAATGAATTTTTGGTTTCTATTTTTGTCCACAGGAGAAAGGACATTGGCAAATATGCTTATGTTTTGGCCGCTGCATCCTCACTGCAACATCCGGTATGTGTACAGACATGAACACTCTTCAGAGAACCTATTTAAAAATACTTAACATGACACTATTTTAAAATGGGAAAGGTTTGCCAAAAGTATATAGTTCAGTCTTTTTGAAATGGGGTTAGGGAGAGTAGTTAGGGCAACCAATATCTTACCTGAAGCAGATGGAAGTCCAATTGATCCAAGTTTAAGGAATCAGGGAGAAAGGACTCAAGCTACTTGAAATGCTTACTTATCAGACCAGAACCTAAAGAGTAATTAAATGCTGCCAGAACTATACAAATACAAAAGAGACTCGTTAAAAACTCTGAATCCCAGAATACACACCAATACCTCGTTTTTATGACAGCTTCAAGGAAAGAGGAGTAACCCAAAGCTGGAATCTCCATGATGTCATAGATTTAAAAAGCATTAGCAGATCAACTTTCTTCCTAAAGGCTGAAACACATCAAACTGCCCATTCCGTCCAATCCAAAGTTTGGATCCGTACAGATTTTTCTCCTCACCTACTGACTGCGTAGAGGCTCCCTCTACAGAACCCCCAGACACGTGTCTTACCAACCTCTCTGTATTCAATGCAATAGACCCAACATAAAAATCAGAAACAATTAAAATATACAAGTTATAAACTATATCAGCACATCAATATACTTACGAAGGCCTATTATATCCCTGTTTATGTGGAAGGACAACATTCTGACTTGTTTTTGAAATTACCAGTGAATTCATGCTGAAAAATTATTGCTTTGATTTAACAGTGATTCTTTATGTACTGATCTGATCCTCCACTACGTAACGATATGCTTAAAATGAAAAGTAAGTTCTCTGTAAATCCCTGTTCAGTGTAGATCAATAAATTGCAGTCTATTCATATTTAGCACCCATTGGGAGCTTTAAAGGACGCATCTGCTTTGAAGTAGCGGAGACTTCTGCATGGTGTGTTAGCTACCTCAATCAACAAAACAGGACAAAATTTAAAAACTACGTCCTTTCTTTCTTCGAGTCAAACAAAGACACTAAGTTTTAGGTTAAAAGACAAACCATCCCATCCAGGGCTCAAACTAAAACATTACACTTAGGTCCAGTGCACACAACAATGATCCATTGTCCATTCCGTTCTTGCAATCTCCATGTACAATATATTAGTAGGAAGGCTAAAAACTGTGTCATTTCACATCTGTTTTTATGTTTGATGCAAGGTGACCTTGAGTGTCACCTTGCACCTATCAATAAAAGGTATTATTATTTCCCTGCAATGCCACTATTAGGCGTTATGTTCTTTGAAACTCAAAAATATTCACATTACAAATACTCCCTGCTTCAAAAAGCACCACCAACTAAATAAACTTTCAGAATGGCAGGTACTGAAATATTTATATGGACCTACAACGAGGTACAACTTCAGGTCACTTGAAGCTAGAAAACCATCACTGTGGTTTTAAAACTGGTCAGCATCCATTATGCTGTGCATATGCACATTCATTACTACTGATTGCAGTCATACTGTACATATTGCAGGGCTCCTCCATGCAGTTAGATTCCATTTTACCTGTGCACATGACAACGAAGACCAGGATGCTTTAGTATCCTCTCACTCTGGAACCTGTTTTCAAATTGAGCTATTGTCAGAGCAGTCAGATAAACCCAACAAAACCTTTCTGTTTTAACCAGTATGTATGTATATATATTATATACATGCATATTGTCATGCACTCCAAAAAGGGAACTAAAAGTAAGTAAACCTTTCTTGAAATTAACATATTTTTTCTTTATTTGAGCAGCTAAATAAGACTATTTGTCAATGGAATGAGTATTCTTACCCCTAAAATCAGATAATCAGATATCCTGCAGTTGAATAAGATGATGGAGCTGAATTTTTCTTATTTTAAGCGCAAAAATCTTATTCCATTGCCAAATAGTCTTATTTACCTGCTGAAATCAAGGAAAGATACATTTATTTCAAGAAAAATGTATTTACTTTTATTTCCCTTTTTGCAGGGTGTGCATAGGGCCTCAGTTTACTAGACAAAACTACAGCAAAAGCAATGGAGCAATTTTTTTATCACGAGGTATCATTACAGCCCAATTTCTGAAAAATTAAGTGGATTTTTAATAATTTCAAGCACCACTATACATTTTCTGTCCAATTTTGTTTTCAATAACATACACTTTTAAAACATTATTTACCTGCATATATTTTTGTGTGTGTGCACATGTGTGTAGCTGTGTAGGTGTCCAGGCGCTTGTTTGCCGAGGGAAGCGAGGCAGTCTCGTTCGAAACGTGTGGGCGTAAGGCTCAGGGCACCTAATTACAGCCCCGACTCCCACAGCCTGCCTGCTTCTCCCTCAGCCCCCATGTTTGGGTGCGTCTTCACTGGCAGAGTCAGATGTTGCTCTTCCCTCATCCCATGGGCTTTGGTCTCAGGGGGGCTCCACCTAAGCGCAAGGCTTGGCGATGTCTGATTAGGCGGCTCAAATGAGATCCCCAGCTAGCTGTCTATACCATCATTCTCTCTGCTGACAGTCTGGAGATGAGGTGCCAAACAGCCACCCGACACGTTTAGCTTGTTAGCTTGATCAGGAGGTTTCTATATCATGTCTAGCAAACAGTGGAATTACAAACCTGTAGGGACCTAATTTGGACTACTCTTGTCGGGAAACTAGCTAGCTATTTACCTCAGGGCTAACAAGGCTTGGCTAACAGAGAGGTCATTTTTTATTTTTATTTTCTTGCAGAGTGCGATAATTGGTGGTTATTAGTGAGGAGCTCTGGCGCTCGTTAACCCTTTCCTTCCTAAAAGCACAGCCGCTGTCTTTCATCTCATTTCAGAGGAAAGATGGAGGCCTATAGTGAGGGGTTGCTTTTTTTTACGTGCCAACAGTAGATGGTTTAAAGCGGACACACTTTAAAGAACAGCACAGCTGCCTTCTCTGCATCTGGGCACCAGATTGAAAGAAGAGGGAGGAGAACAAGAGAAAAAAACAGGGAATGAGCAAGTGGGAACAACTGAAACAGAGGGAACAGGAGGAGAAGGCAAGAGGAGGAGAGAGAACAAAGGCTGACATAGATAACATCTATCAGCACAGCAGAAACAAGGGCCGGGTTTATCATTATAAATAGAGAGATATATACCCAACATCCCCTCACTCCCCCAACTCATCCTCAGCTTTCACTTCCAGAAGCTGAAAACCACTAACTGGGCCAATCCACTACTGGGATTAACTATGGAGCTGCAGAAGCATTTAAATGTGCTCACAGCGAGCTCCGCTCTTACTGTGGGAGTAATGGTAAACACAAACACAGAGGTGTCACGTAGAAGAAAGAAATCAGGAAGTGTGCCGTATACTTCATTGTTTATGCTTTTTTTGTCGCGTACAATCTGAATACTATAGAGGAGATGTTTTACAAAGAGGATGCAAAATAGCAACTTCACATTAAAGTAGCTGTTTAAGATTTAGAGCAATAAAATGTTCTTGTGAAACTATTGAATGCAAAACATGTTGGAAAACACTGTTCATGACTAGAACATTATAAACTGGTGGAATTTATTCCAAACAGAAAAAAAAACTTATATTCTGATTTTGTTTCTTTTATTGAGTATACTACAAAAATTGATGCCCCTTTTTGCCTGAAAGTATATGTCTCCAACCTTTATCCATCTACCCACATATTGTGTTCTGCCTAGTGGAGATCAGGTCGGTGGAGTAACTGCTCCAAGATAAAAATCCTGATATCCCTCTCTCCAGCAACACTCTTTAGCTCATTCTGGGGGATCCTAAATCGTTCCTGGGCCAGCAGAGATGATTAGTCATTCTGGTTCTCATCCAAATGGGACATACTCTGATAATCCTCCAACGGGGCACGTCAAGGACGCACACCGATTAGACCCCGAACCACCTCAGTTAACTACTTGTGATGCAGAGAAGCTGCTGCTCAGCTCAAAGCTCCTCACTCTGTTTCTAAGCCTGAGTTTCATCCTTATAGAGAGAGTTTATTTCAGCAGCTTGTTGTTGGAGTCTTGTTTTTGGTCATTATTCATATCAAATGACCATAGGTGAGGTTCGGAACTAGAAGGATGAGTAAAGCGAGAAGTTTGATTTTTTCTTTATCATGACAGACAGAAGAAGGCCCCAATAAGTCGCCTTCTCCATGTTACCATCACTCATGAACAAGGCACTCATCCATTTTAGGCGGGGACTAGCTCCCAAATTACAGTGAACAATCCATCTTTTCCTGGTTAATACAGGACTGTTTAAGTTTTGACCCAAGTATTATCTTAATTTTATATATATTAAATCATTTTTCAGGTTATATACAGCAGCCGGTGCTCTGTGCGGGCTGCCCTTCTCAAAAATTCGCCTATGTAACTTGAAAGGGTCGGATCCGTCTCTGAATGTGACCTAGAGCACCATGACCCATGTCCCATTCTAGGTTACGGCAGTGTGAGACGTAACAACGAAACAAAACAGATACGACACTGACCTGATCAGACATATTTTTGGTTCTCTGCTATAGAATTTAATCTAGAGGAGTTAATGAGTCTTTGTCTTTACAAGTAACTCCATGACTTCTCAATCTGCTGGTCCAAAGTGGTCTGCTATCAGATTCCAAAACATGGGGAGAGATTTTGCGACTGTGTGGTGTTGCCAGTGGCCTTAATGGGCACTAAACCTGGAAGATGCAGGTATAGCGCCTCTAGTGACTAAAAGGTCCATGGTCCTGCTTTAAGAACCATGGCATTCAACTTAGTGGACCTAACTGCTATTCCAGCCGATTAACACATGGCTTTGAAGTGCTCCAGTGCCCACTGTAAATAAAGGCTTAAAGATGGTAACACAACCACATCATCTGCAAAAAGCAAACCTGAGAGTTCAATGTTTCCAACCTGAAAAGCCTCCCTTCCATGACTACACTTTGAGAACCTGTCTAGAAACACGATACAGAAGACTGGTGCAAGGGGCAGGCCTGGCAGAGTTAACCTTGGACTAGGAACCAATTCAGCATTGTTGCAAGAATTTAGACAGGGCTCTTTGGGTATGCAAAAACCACATAACACACGTTACCTTTATCCGTTTTCTGTAATTACATTTTTAAAAAGTACATCAAAATAGATCCTGTTGGTGGAAAGCAATTAATAATTCAGGTTGGTGAGTTAATAATTCAAATCGGTTTTGTTGCTTTCCGTGATAAGAAACATCTAAAGTGTTAAGAATCTAGAAAGGCTGATTACCGATCAGAATGGATCAAGAGAAAATATGCAGAATCTGATCTGTAGCAGATTAATTAATTCATCCCTAAAAAAACAACAACAAAATTATTATTTTTTTCCTAACTTTCAGGTGCTGTTTCAGAACAGAAGTCAGCACCATGGAAAAAGGAATTACATCCTATTATTATCTTACAATACGTTTCAAAGGCCCCTCACAACACACCAAGCTTGTTTTCTCCTGATCGGTCTCTCTCTGCCCCGCTCCCCTTTGCTTTTGTTCTACCTCTGTTAGAGTTGTCCTTGACTGTCGAGTGAGCGTGCAGTGCAGTCTTTGCTTGAGAGAAGCCAGTCGAATGTTCTCCCGCTCTCCTGTTGAGACAAGAATAGGAGAGGACATGGAGGGATAGCGATGGGGAGGATGGAGTGAATGGGGTTGGAGAGTCTGCATTTTAATTCAGCTAACATCTTCTTAAAGCCAGCGAGAATGAGGCAGAAGGAACATTAACAGGAAGTTGGCATGATGACTGAGCATTGGGAGATGCTGGGAGAAGCATCACGTTTAGAAAGACAGTGAATGAGGAGTTATTGTGTGCCAAGAAAGAAACCTTCAGAAACTGTGATCTATCACTCCCTGACTGAGGTGAACTGGGCCTTCTGGTCCTAGGACCTGTCTCTGCATTGTAAATGTCAGGTGTGAAATTATGCACAAAGTCATTCAGGTAGTTTCCACTACCTGCACAATTTTCACTCAACTGGCTTGAGTTAGTCCATCTTTTACTGAACGGAATTTTACTGAATCCATAGATGCTCAACACTGAGTTTCCAGATTTTCTGCCAAAGGTTTTTATAGGAGTTTCCTTTGTCTAGTTCTTGATTACTGTTGATTACCTACTCCCAATTTAAACATTTCTCAAATATTTCTGCTGCAATAAAATGAGACAGAAGGGACTGCACGTTTTGTACATAAATCTTTCATCGTGATTCTGTTATCTCTGGCCGTTTCAAACAACAGTTAGCAAATACCACTGGGTATCTGACTCGCAACTGTAACGTGCTATACTCAGGTGTATCATCATTTCCACATTCGAGCTCCGGCTTCTGAGACACATCAAACACACATGTTTATCTTCCTGCTCAGTGACTTACTCTCTGTTTTTGTTGCATTCTCATGGCAGTGTCACGGCACCACATACAGGCCTGGAGCCGTTACTGCAGCATTGTGGGGCATGAGGAACTACAAAAATGTTTAAAAAAAAAGGGAAAAAAAGAAAACTTCATTAGGACACGTTTTTTTATTTATTTAGCATTTCATTTGTGTATTCATTAGATGGATGAACGCAGTGGGCGTGGCTTCAGATATATAATACAAAGTATGTTATACATACAGGTTCCAAAGTTAATTTACATCTGTCCATGGTTGAGCTTTTGAGAAATAAAAAATAAACATACAACTTAGATAAAATACTAAGTATGTAAAACAGCTTGCCGTAACTGCCAATATGATCATGAATCTGCTTCATCTCTAGTCTTACTTTTCAGTCTCATGTGTGGCACAGTGTGAGGAAGTAAAAGACAGAGTGCACTCATGTAAGTAATAAGTTGGCACAATAAGATCACACACTACTTATTTGATTCACTGGAGTTACCTTCCGAAAGACAACTTTGTACATATCTTTAATGTGTTTTTCTTGATTAAGAAAGAATCTTTTAAGTTGAAAGAAATTAGGAAAATTGGCCTTAATAGTAGATCCTTTACTTGCATCTCAGTTGATCTTTCAGAAATTGAAATAAGACCTTTCTTCTATGGAATGGGGTTAAAGGTTCATGTTTGCCATTTTGAATTTCATCTCAATTGTGAGACAAGCTAATAAACAGACGGATGGCAGACAGGTAAACCAGCAGATAGACGCGCAGGCAAACAAATAGAGCTGCACACAGATGACAAATATTCAGGCAGATAGTCGGGCAGATTGGCAGAGCGGCTGACAGGCTGGCCGCTTTCCGGTGGATGGATATTGGACAGAGAAGGCGACTGGCAGAGAGACAGGGACATGGACGGATAGACTGGAAGACTGGAAGAATAACTGTGAGCCTGAGAGGAGAGACGGGCACACAGAGCAGCAGACAGGCAGGCGGAGAGGTTGCCAGAAAGACATGCACTGTTGGTAGCGAGCAGGCAGTTGGCGTAGGAAGGAGACATGGGGACGGCGATGGCCTCTGGCAGAGAGGCAGAGCGAGATAGGAGGAGACAGAAATAGTGGGAGTGAGAGGGAGAGGGATGAGGTCAGTGCACGGCTGGCTGGCTGACTGTTGATCTGTGGCACAGGGCTGGCAGAAGAGACTCCTCAGGGAGAGAGCAGCCTCCCTCTACATCCCCCAAGCCCTCTATCCCTCCATCACCCAGCTGGGATGGAAAGACAAGCAAGAAAAGGGAGAACAGTGGCATGGAGGAGTGTGAGAGATGGCAAATATGTAACAAAAAAGAGAAGTCCTAGCGACAGTCATGTCATCACTGGGAGACAAGAACGAAAAAATCTAACCTTGGATTATGTACTGGAATTTTCACCTTTTTTTCTTTAAGGGACAGTCTGAGAGAACTGCTGCTGAAAACAAATTCCCCTTTTGTCGTGTTGCTTAACATAAAAGTCATCATCACAAAAACTGTGTTCAGACTTGTTCATGTATTTTTTATGAAGTGAAGCAGCATTAAAAGCCTTGGCCTCTTTCACACTGTTGCTGCCTGAATTCAACTTGGCTAATTCTATATACTGATGTAACCTGATACAGAAAATACCTAACATTGACTCTTTTATACCCAGTAACAGTATCCACACTATAGAGTGTTGCTGTCTGTACATCTGGTACCGCTTATGTGTGGTGTAGCCATACATACATAAGCGGTACCAAAAGCTGAAGAATGTCCAATATCAGTCAACAGCCAATTTCTTTGTGCATCCATACAATCCAAGGTTTAAATTGGGATTTGTTTGAGACTGGATTATGGTACGTTTTACCAATCAGCAGCATTACAAATAAGCACTACCACACTGAAAAAAAGCAGCGGACTGAGGCAAATGAGGCAAACAATTTATTTTTTGAGATTAAAGAAAGATTTTAAAGAGAAACGCAGCAAAATGATCCAAAATTACGTTGCTGAAAAGATTTTATTTACTCCCTTAAACAGAACTGAGCACTGCAGCTACTGATTTCATCCTCATATCTCCAGACTGGCCAGCTGAAAATGCTTTAATGCTCCCTGGAAACATCTCTAAAGGTGGTAAAGGTTTTTTCAGGACACAGAGGAAATGTTAGATTATTATGGTGGTTTAGACTTACCCTGTGTTTGGACAGTTGAAATACCGGATAAGTATGTCGATATGCGATTTGAGGTGCTGAGGATGTTTTTTTTTTTTTTTCTCTTCTCCTCTGGCTTGCACTTGGCTAGAGTTACACGAGGTTAATGTTACAGGCGTGCGTGGGAGTGTGAATGTGTTTGTGCTCGTGTGTGTTTAGCTTCGGGGTGCAAAGCTGCTCCAAATGTCCATCTGCCGAGTTCACAACCCACCTGAGCCCACTCACATATGCACAAGTGCATCCCCCCTCGACGCGCACGCACATGCAATTACACAAACAGATTCAACTGCTCTCGAATTCCCACAGGCACATGCAGGAACTACCACCGCACCTCAAACATTCAGCACATACCTGTGCAGGCCATGCTTTCCCTCTTTCCCTCAGCTTTATTCCTACATTCATTTGCATAAAAAACATCCCACCTTTTCTCAAGCTGTCACCTTGATGTAGCTGCAACACGCAGTGTGATATCAGCATAACAAGTTTCCCAACAAGAATCCAGAAATGCACAGATACATATTTCAGAACAGGTGTTGGAGAAGTACGAGGGAAACAAAAGGATGCTGCAGAAGACGGCGTACACACACAAACCTGCATTCACACAGCCCTTCCGACGCTCGTTCCCGGCGATGCACATTCTCACACACACACACACACACACACACACACACACACACACACACACACACACACACACACACACACACACACACACACACACACACACACACACACACACTTAGTGTTTGGAGATGATTGTTATTCAGCTTGTATTTCAGTGTGGGCATGCGAGCTTGGCACAGCGACTGCCAGCTAAATAATTATTGAAATGAGTGTGCGACTTGCTGTCGCTGGCAAAACTCTGGCAGAATCTCAGAGTCAAAGATTTGTTGCCACGTTTACGAAGAATCTATGCATTTGTTTCTGGAACAATAGTGGAGGTTTATATTCTTGGAATATAGAGAAACAAGGCAAGCTGGCTGGACTGTCTAGATAAGTGCTGCTTTATGAGGGCTTCCCCCAATTTTTCATAGACCGAACACAGAGCGCGCCAGAGTCAGCTCTGCCTGGAAAAGGGCATTCACTTTTTCCTGTTGATATGGGGATCTTACCTTTTAGAGGAAGGACTTGTCAGGTTTGATGCATTTATTCTGTGAGTCTATGATTAATCTTTTCTCATCTGTTTTATGAAGAACATTCCCTTTTGATTTGTTACATGATATACATATGTTCATTGTATTACTTTCCAATGAATAGAGCAGAGACTGTAGCAAAATTCATTTTATTCATTCCTTTAACATGTTTTCTCTCTTATGAAAACACGTAAAACTAATAAAAAACATTAGATAACATGTCACTTATTATGGACCCTGTTGGTTCAGCTGCATTTGTTGTACAGGGTAAGGTTGTGTATGAATTTGAATTACTAAAGACTAAACAACTCTTTCCAAAGGAAAAGGGCAAAGAGCAGGAGTGAAGGGGGTTAACATGCTACGTATCTGCTGGGATCTTGGTGATAGATTCTACTTTCGTTTCTATGCAGACTCAGTGTCTTTCAAATTTAACCACCACGGTTTTCCCAGAATCTAAAATCACAATTTTGAGCAGCAGATCCTTTGTTAACATTATTTTAAAATAAAAACAATAATGAAATTGCAGTAATTGTTTTTTACCTTATTTGTTACCTTTTATATTCATTTTTGTTAGCATATTCTTTTTCAGATTTAATGCTTAATTTTGCCAGGGATTTGCCAGAATTGCTGATGCTTCCATTCAGTCAGGGGACCTAAATATGGTGCTAAATATTGTACAATCACTGTTTGGTTGGATATGAAACACAAATCAAATAGGGTCTTTTGCTGGCTTTCAGAGTACAGACTTTGACTCTGTGATCCAGAGGTGTCCACACTGTGGCCCTTGGCAGCAATTTACAAATGGTACAAATGTGTCCCTTTAGCACAGAAAGGTAGACACTTTATTTTTTGGGGCGAAAGTTTAAGTGACAAATTAAAATCTTCTCAAAATTGAAAATGTTAAGAACAACGCAGTCTCCTTCTTTTACCAACCATATTTTTTGCAATCATTTTATTTTCATAGTAAATCGGACCGCAAACATCCAGCGACTTACTCTTGCAGAGTTGAGCACACCCATTCATTGCTCTTCTCTAAATACAGAAAGAGATTTCAGATCGCTAAAGTTTCCAGGTCTCATTAAACGTAGTTACAATTCATTTAGTTTACATTATATATAAGAGACTGGTTAGCTCTGTGTTGTTTATCCAAATGATCACTCCTATTTTTAGACAACAACAACAACAACAACAACAACAACAAAAGAACATCAAGTGAAATTACTAAAATTACACAGAATCAGAGACACACTGCAGATATAAGCCGTCTCCCTAGCTTTGTCTACGTTCTCTGCAAGTTTCCAGCCTGGAGCGTGCAGACAGGGCTTCTAGCAGTCAATAGGGCACAGTATTCCTGCACGTGTGTCTGTGTCGGCATGCTCCTCGGCTCACCCTGAGCTTTTCTGAATTACCGTGTGATTCATTCAAGTCGAAACAAATTCCGTCTCATGTTGTCCAGCGCTTTTTGACTCCCACACTGGAAATATAGACCTTATTTGAGGAGAAAAGTGAGGGGACGTTTTTTTCCATTAGGCTGCTATTTTTGGTGCCACAGGATACCCATTGACTGTGTAGCGCTTTGGCAGTGACGAATGTGTTTGTGTGTGAAACATTGGTGGGGTGCCTTCCCACAGGAAGACATGCGTGCATGTTTGAAATGGATGGAGCTGGAGGTAGGGGAGATATTTAGTGTTTTCCTATCTTGCCCGCAGGACAGTAAGAGAGAGAGCGAGCATGTGTGAACACTGGCAGTGCACTCTCTCGCTCTCCCTCTCTCTCGCTGCCTGGCTCACTCCCCTGCGGTGATTCAGTTTGTGCATGCCCATTAGCTTGCCTGAATGTGTGCACATGTGTGTGTGTCTTTGCCTCACTGCCATGCTTCGGCGAGATACAGCATGCCATGCTAAGGGTACCTCAGTGTGTGTGTGTGTCTGTGTGTGTGTGTGTGTGTGTGTGTGTGTGTGCATGTGTGCCAGCCTGCCTGCCTGCTGTCATCCTGGGGTAAAGCCCCGGGACATATAGGGTCATGTGACAGACAGCCCTATCTATCTGCAGCCTGCATCATTGGTATTCCGGGTACACACTTGCAGTCAAGCAGGGGATGGGGGTGGGTTGGCAAGAGGGAGACAGGGTAGAAGTGTGCGTGTGGTAGTGGGGGTTAGGGAGACAGAGACAGGATGAGAGAGCGTAGAGAAAATAACAATGGAGCTCATCAGTTAATTGAGAGCGGGGAGCAATCAGATGAAAACAGCGACACTTGCAATCAGGCATCAAATCAGGACAGGTGTTGGACTGTATAGACAAACCACATCACTCGGGGTGTTTTTTCAGTCATTTAAAGCAAAAAGTCGATATCAAGACGGGAATGCTAAAATTCTAATAAAGGAAAGCAAGCTGCCCATATGGGGGAAGTGGGCGCCGATTATATTGACACCGATAACTCATTTAAGAACAAATATAAGATCACACTACTCGTGGTTAGTATTGGTGCAGCGAGATGTCATTGCACAAGATCTCAAGACATTAAAAGGTCGCAGTATTCCTCAACAAGAAGTGAAGTCTGTTTCGCTTAGCAATACACGTTTGTTGTGAGTACGCAACTTTTTGGGGTGAAGTAATGCTGTTTTTATTATGGGCCCTAAATATGAAGGAGGGTCTTTTCAGTTATATATCTTTTTGCGTCTGTTTGATACCCTTCTTCTGAAGTAGGAAAGGATGTAGTTCTTGAGTTGACCTGCAGCGATGGCTTAGTCAACAGATGATGTATGTCAGTCAGGCTAGTTGACAATGTTCAGTAATGTTTATACTGAAAAATCTACGCCACTGCTTATCTGACAGCATTTTGTGAGCTTGGTAGAAACAAGGAATTGTGATCAACGGCAAGATACAAATTACTTTCATTCACAGCGAGAACAACTAAACAAGCTAAAGTAAAGTGGTTTTTTTTCCTAAAGTTTAATGAGTCTGGATGTATGTAATACGTCTGGGCTACATTTGATCTGAACTGAGATATTCATCGGTTTGGGATTTGTAAACCATTTGTTCATTTGTGAGCTAACCTTCAGGTATTACTTTTTCAATTTCCAGTGTACCCTGGTCATGTTTGCGGCATTGTTTTCACCTAGAATGGGGTGACATGTTTTGCAAGCAGAAGGAAACGGCGTGTTACTGCCCTATTCTGAAAGCACACTTGCACATGCACACTAATTCAGATTGACATGTGAACATGCTCAATCTGCATCCTTATATGAACCAGAGAAATACCATAATGACTAAAGGCTAGAGGAATGCCACAAACAGTGGACACTCAAAGAGGCGGTTCATTTTTTATTATTTTTTTTGCATTGCCCAGGGTTAAACTCCTATCTGATATGATAAAAGACTGCTAACCTTCAAATACGCTTTGCCATCCATTTTTCCTGCGTAGACCTACTTCCCTGGATTGATCCCTCTTTCTGTCTCCTGAGGACGAATCTTATACTACTCTGTAAATAACGATTTAGCCTGCACTGACAAACAGCATTGTGCAGGGGTATCAGGCCAGAGATCTAATATCATTTCTCAGCAAAACATTCAGATTTGCTTATTCTGAAAAGTCTGGGTACAAGTAAAGCAATAAATGATGTCTGGAAAGATGTTTCTGCTTAATTGTTCTGATTACAGTCTTTTCTTGAAGTGCCTATATGTTTTTTGTTTTTTAAGTTAAAGCCACTAACTTCAAAAAGATTTTTTTTTTCAAAATTAACTGATAATTCCTAAAAATAAATAGCATCTTGGGATCCAATGAAGGGATGAAATTGTTTCTGTATAGTGCTTTCGTAAAAGGTTGATAGGTTTTCATTAACTCTGAACTTTAAGTTCAATGCCAGCATGTATGCTTGCTGATAACAAAAGAAAAGAAACAAAAGAAAACTGGAGCAAAGAAACACCTAAGAAGCGTTAGCATCTATACTTCATACAGATCGTCCATCCAAGTGTTGACTTTACTGCGGTAAATGTGACACAACCGGCATATATTAATTAGAGATTGTTATGAACATCTTTAAGTAGGTTAAGTAGATTTTTCATTTTTAACCCTCACAAGTAAAATATTGCTTTTATGGAGCTTTTATGTGGGTTTTGTTAATGCATTTCTGTCAGCCCATCCAAATCACTTGACTACACTTGAAAAACAGAACAAAAAATAAGTAAAAATGTTCTGGAAATTAGTGTATTTGCTCTTGATTTGAGCAGGTAGATTATCTGCCAATGAAATGAGATTTTGTCCCTTAAAATAAGATAATTAGATATACTGCGCATGAAATAAGATGATGGAATAGGCCTGGATGATAATTCAATAACAATATATATTGATCAATAGACGTATATCAATGATTGAAAAAAGGATCAATAAAAAGTTCAACAGAATAACAGTTTTCCTCCTTTTTGCATTCTACCCTATCATGTAGGTTAATATTACAGTCGCAGACCCAGGAACGCACCGCCACCAAGCTCCGCCCCCTTCAAAGAGTTCAGAGAGCACGTGTTCTTTTTTCTTTTTTAAAAACTTGCAGTTTTGATAAAAAGTTGGTTGAATAAAGGGTTGGGTTTGAATTCAGTGTTTGTGTGTTCTGTCTAAAAATAGGTAGCTAACAACAGCATAAAATGGTCAGGGCTGCACTCAAAATAAATGTTTTGAATTTGTTGATAATTATCGATATCAATCAATATGATTTCTATTTTATCAATATGCTTTTTTTCTATATCATCCAGCCCTATGATGGAGATGAGTTGTTTATTTTAAGTGCAAAAATCTTATTCCATTGGCAGATCATCTTATTTACCTGCTAAAGGTAAATAAGGACAAATACACTCATTTCAGGAAAACTTTACTTATTTTTAGTTTCGTTTTTGTAGTGTAGTATTTAGGTTTAGTGTACTTACAGAAAAGTATGATTCCCTTAGGTAAATACTACAAACAAACAAAAGGAACCACACCTGCTGATCAAAGTAACTCTGTCTGTTTCCAGAATTAATACAAATGAGTGTTTTGGAGCAGCAAAAAGTAGCATGCTTCCTTTATTTAATTGGAGTTTTAACATTTTGCACTTTATCACTGTGTTATCACTGTATGTTTTTGTATGTAAAATGTATTGATCAGGCTTTTCCTGGCTGATACGATTGTTGGTTTTCTTTTAAAGCCAAACTGATGATTCTGATTTTGTTTTGGTATGTTTTCTTTTTTGAATACTATATCATGTAAAAAAGGAACAAATATAGTTGCTGTTTATTGATACAGGTTGTAGTTATGAATGCATGCTGTTGGTTAATGAGATGATGAGGACTAGTGGGAGATTTTAGTTCGAATGGATGCTTTTAAGTAAACTGTGGGGAAAATTGCTTTGTTCAGTATTTGACTACTGAACAGAGCCAGTTGAGGAAAAATTTACCTATTCTAACATCTGCCCAAGTGATTGATGCATTTCTGATCATCTATTATTTTAAGTCAGTATGGAGTATAAAACTTTCCACAATTTATTTTACAGGCCTTTTAAAACACTGTCATTTCAGTCAAGACTGATAATAATTCCTAACTTTTAGGTGTCTATGTGTCAAAAGACAAAAATTGTGAACAATAATACCGGGGTTTTGCAGCAAGCTGGTAACAATAGTTTAATTGAATGTAGCGAGCAGAAATGGAACTATTAGAATCAACCACCCTGAAAGTTACATACATTAAATAATCAGACCAAAGGACCTTGGCTGTGATGACTTTCTGTTCATTACATCACAGTGCTACAAAAATATAATATGTTAAGCGGATGTCTTATTGTAAGTATCAGTTTGACGTCATGATAAAGGTATTATTCAATGATCGGTATCAGAGTTGCCTCCTGCGTTCTGATACCTGCTTTATGTCCTGTTGTCCGTCAGCTGCACCATAAAGGCTGTCATCTATAAAAGCAGTCAGTTCCTACAAAGCATTGTGTCAGAACATCCAGTCTAGTGTTGTTAAATTGTTTGCAGTTTCACAGTAAAAAAACAAAAAAAAAATAGCAGTTCAGGTATTTCTCGAGTTGGTGGTAAAAAAAACTACTTGACCAAATGATGGACAAGTTCGCCCAGCTTGCTCTGAAAGTGAGGTCAAGGAACACACTTTAGAGGAAATTTTAAAGAGAACAGAAATGTTTCCAAGGAAGAGCAACAGGACAAAAACAAAATCATTAGATGAGGGATTTCATTTAATGCTTTGGATGTCCAGCCCATTGCTGTGGTGGAGAATGCAGGTGTCCATTGCCTTTTGGAGCTACTGGAGTCATTGCACTTCCTTTCTCCTCAGCTATAAATAGCCCATACAGCTCCTCCAGAAACGGACATAAAAATGTCTCCATCTGCGGAGAAACTTATCGGATGCTAATGGCCTTAGTACAGCAATTCTGAGTTTGAGGGTTTGCTTGATGTCGCTGCTTAGCCTCACAGCATAATAGATTACTTATGGATGAAAAGTGACGTGTGCTGCATGAAGAGTCATTTCATGGACTTCATACTGCAGAGCATATATCAACAAGCAAACAAGTCCTTGTCATTTTTCTAGATGACGCCAGAGAGACCATCAGAGGCATTGTACAAAGGCTATGGAGCAAAAGGACTGGACTACTGCTCTATTCAGATGAAAGTTAAAAAAAAAATACTTTATTTCAAAGATCAAGATTCCAGAGCCTGGAGGAAGAGTCGAGAGGCACAGATTCCATGTTATTTGAGGTCCAGTGTGAAGTTTCGAGAGATGATTTGGGGAGCCATGTTATTTGCTGGTGTTGGGCCACTGTGTTTTATCAAGTCCTAAATTAGCACAGCATGACATTTCAGAGGATTTCACGCTTTCCTTTTTTTGAAAAGCTTAATGGAGATGCTGATTTCAGAAACCAGCAGGACTTGGTAACTGTCCACACTAACAAAAATACCAGTAACTTCTTTAGTGAGCATGGTGTCATTGTGCTTGATTGAATGGCAAACTGACCCAAACCACACAGTCTATGGAGAATTGTCGAGAGGAAGATGACAAACATCAGAGCCAACAATGCAGCTGAAGGCTGCTATTAAAGAAACCTGCGCTTCAATAACGCATCAACAGAGTCACAGGCTAATCTCCTTTAATCCACACTGCAATGGTGTAGTAAGGCACGCAAAAGCAGCCCCAACCTCATTGTGAGTTTATATACAGTACACTTCACGGCCATAAATTGTAGAAGAGCCCACATTTCTGGATTGAAAATCTATCTATTGAAAAAAATGTTTTGACCAATCTGTATAATATGACCCAATCTGTATAATATGATTGAACTTGACTTTGTAAAGTGCCTTGAGATGACATGTTTCATGAATCGGCGCTATATAAATAAAATTGAATTGAATTGAATTGAATCTAATTGAATCCATCCATCCATTTTGTAACACGCCTATCCCTTGTGGGGTCACGAGGGGTGCTGGTGCCTATCTCTGGCTGTCAATGGGCGAGAGGCGGGGTACAACCTGGACAGGTCACCAGTCTATCGCAGAGATTGAAAATCCTTTTTCACTTTTAGATGAAATTCTAATTGATTGAGATGCACCTATCTTGTACTTATTTTTTAATATCATATATGTTGTGACTAATAATCTCTGTTTACGTCGAATATAGAGCTCTTGAATGCATCCTTTTTTAACAGTGGGGGTGAATTGCGTTATTTTTCTTTTCTATAGGCAAAGGCGGCACTGGGATCTTTGTTTTCCTGTCTCGGCTGTGTCACTCCTCGACCTTGGTGTTCTATAGCTGCTGGGGATGAGAGATGGTGTTAACACTTCTAAGGGCGTAAATCACCCCTCTCTACCACTCTCTGTCCGCACACCCCCTTCCCCTACGCGCTCTCTGCAATGGTGTTCTCTTCACTTACTATCAGTGCTAAGAGGTGATTGGAGTCTTCCCGCTCTGATAATGGTCCACATGTACACAAGCCTCTCTTTTTCTCCCAGACACGCACCTTTTTACTGCCGCCGAGCTGAGAGAGAAAGCAAGAGAAGGAGACTCATCAAGTAATTAAGGCCCTGGCTCTCCCTTGGAAATTAAAGGAATGGCCCTTTGCTCTGTTCTGTCTCTCTCCTCTGTCTCTCTCCCCGTCTTCCTGCTGGGCTGATTGCTGTCTGGCTTCTTTCCTCACCTCAGTATTTCACTCTCTCTCCAAGGCTGCCGAGGCATAGTGCATTGTGCCGGTGATTACCCCACTGTGGGTAATTGCGGCGGCTGTTTGCCCGATGTTATTTCCCCCACTCTCTGCATTCGCAGAGCAGACGCCTCCCTCGAGAAAGAGGAGTGTGAGTGCCTTTTTTTTTTTGCTTTGTCTGTGTGTGCATTTGTTTCTTATCGAGAAGGGAGAGCTAATAACGAATGTGCCGCATGTGCTCCTGGGTGCATTTTATATATTTCTTTATAGACTCCCGCAGGCTGCTGGCTTGCATGTGTATCTGTTTCTGTTTGCAAGCAAGGCAAAGCTCTGTGGGTCAAGCTCTGGGTCAGTTCTATCTTTCATGTCTTTGAAGAGGAGAGTGTGTCTGAAACTGCTTTTACCTAGGTTCGCTTGTCCTCCTTGATAGGAGCAGGGAAAGTCATAAAGAGCTGGTCCACTTCACTACCTGCTTCCCCAAGCCTTAAAGCCGGAGCACCCCCGGAAGGTTCAAACGCCATCTGAAGATGTCTCTTGAAGTACCATATTTTTCGAACCATAAGACGCACTGGATTATAAGGCGCACCGTGAATTAACGTTTCTATATGGATCTTCGTCCACAAATAAGGCGCACCGGATTATATGGCGCACTAAATATTCTTCACTCTGCGCCTTCACGTACACAGCTCTCTCCTGAGAGAGAGCTATCCGTCTCTGTTGGGTGGACATAGTAGTTGGACTACACTGCCCTGTTTCTAACATAAGGCCAAAATAAACACAACTTTTATACTGAATTAACTTACAAGGTTTATTGTTGTTAGCACTTACTCCGTGCACGTTCTGCCTAAAGGCTCCCACATACTTGGGCATACTGTGCGCATTCTGTGAGCTTGGTGGACTCCACGCTGACTCTCCGTGGACGTTTTACCCTTCGTAGTCGAGCATACTATTGCCTACATTTCTTGTGGCAAATTCCTACAATTCCCACACTTTCTGTCTGTGGGACGAAGTGGCAGAACGGATGGTAAAATGTGTGATTAGCCAGCTGAGCACCGAGAGCCGTTTCTTTTCCAGCAGGCTCCCACCTGTCAGTGAGAACAGAGAGGGACTGTGATGCCGCGAGTCCTTGCGACCGCCTGCTTGGAGCAGCTCAGTGTATCAAGCTCGGTGTCACATATAAAACAGTTCAATGAAAAGACTTCTTGCCGCAGAGAGGTCGTAAAAATTGAGCTCTGCACGTACCCGTACGCCCGGACCTCCACGGAGTGAACTACACCCGAGAATGTGGGGGCCTTTACATGAATGAGCTTATAGTTTCAACATTACAGTCAGGCAGTTTTGTAGTGACACAAATTGCGTGGAGCGGCTTCGTTGCTAATCAAAGCTGTACTTACACATTTTAACAGATTTTTGAGTGCATTGTACCACATAAAATCAGTCAGTAAACAAAACGGTAATCATATATAAGGTGCACCGGATTATAAGGCACACCACCGATTTTTGAGAAAATGTAAGATTTTGAATACGCCTTATAGTCCAAAAACTATTTATTCATTCCAGCCACAGATCACATTCCAGTAAGATTATATGTGCTTAGATATCTTAGATTACCTTGTTATGTGGTTGGCTCTGCGTAGGTGAGTGGTCTTCATCTCTCTTCATGGCTTCAGTAAAACCAACTGAGGTGAATTTGCTGAAGAAATATATTTAAAAAAAATATTTATGAAAAATAAATAGGCATTACAATTCTTTTTTTAAAAAACCTTTTGTTTTGTGACTAATTTACAGATAACTTTGTCAAAATGTGTCAATGCATCAATTATAAGTAAATGACATCCAAAACATGATCCCTTTTGCTTTCAAAGAGCAAGCTCTGCTTACCACCTATTTTGAAGGCGATCTACCTAACGTGTCATGTGAAGATGTGATGAATGGTTCCAAGACCCGAACACAGGTCTGAAACAGGGAGGGGGCAGACAGGTGACAAACTAAAAATATTTTATTATACCAGGAAATCCACCAAGGGTACTGGAAAGACAGGCATTCCAGAAACATACATCAAAAAGTCATGGCACATGCCGTCGTAAAATGTCTTAAAACAAGATAGTATGTTTTCTGCACACATAGCAGCTCAGTGCTGAGTGGCAATCTTCAACTAGGAGCAAGAGGCTGGATTACTGTTCAGAGGTGGTATATTCAGTTTCATTAATAGAAATCTGGTCTTAAAACTTGAACTCCTTTTCAGCAACATCTCTTAAATGCTCAATGCAAGTTATCTCCAGTGGTCAATGAGTGAGAGGCGGGATTCACCCTGGACAGATCACAGTCTCTCATGGGGCAACACAGAGACATACAGGACAGACAACCGTGCATGCACCCACTCACACCTCAGGGGAATTTAAATTAAGAAATGACATGAAACAAAAATTTAAATAGATAAAAACCCTAGCAATAAATAAATACATTGATCACAACAGTCAGGCAAACAAAAGCTACTACTATATCTGCTGCAGGTGTGCTCATTAGTAACAAAAGTTCAGAGAAGAAAATGGATTTCCTCATGCTTTGCAGTCCTTACTCTATGGTTTCAATCTACCAGCCAGTTTTTTTAAGGGGGAAAAGAGCCTCCTGTAATATTAAAGTTGTCTTGAATTAGGGTCATGGGATTTCCTCGGCTGGTTTCTGCTGCATTACAGTTTTGACAGTGTGGTCAGTGTAATGCCTCGTTGGGATTTGGAGGGTTTTGGCGGTTTAGTTCAGAGATATAGTGGATGAGCCTCTTTTTTACTGTGAGAACCCTCTGAATAAATAAACTCGGAGCAGTTTGGGCACAGGGAGCTTCCTTCTTAGCTGCCTCACTCCTAAAATAACAACAGCAAAAACACATCCTAATGTGAATATGAATCAAGACAGCGGCTCTACGGTTCCTGCGGCTGAACAAAGAGAAACTCATCCCGCTACATTGTAAGATAAAAGGGGTTATGGATCACAAGAGTCGGCTGATATTCTTGTCAAGATGATCTCATATTTTCCAAAAAATATTTGCACACAGGGGTGTGTTAATTTCTGATCCGTTCTGCAAGTTATGCACTTTAGGGATATTTATTGTTGCTCCTCAAAAAAAAAGTTGCTAAATCATTTCACTGCTCCACAGCTGCATGTTTGCTGCCACCCTTGTGCAGGAAACAGCAGCTACACCAAAATTAAACAAAATCAGGAAGCATAATTGTACAGTGCTCAGATGTGAGCAATTAAGCCCAAGCACAAAAAGGGTGAAACATGTTTCTACAGCTGCAGTGTGTAAAAGAGGTCTATATGCGTATTGTCTACGCGTTTATTGATGCCAGTTCTAGAAAAGTAATACGGCTTACTTTCATTTGTGTTGTGTTTAATCGGTTTTACATGTCCTGCTTTTAAAAGGTTATGTTGCAACGGGACAACGATCATAAACAATGGAGTGCTATTGATCAAAGTAAAGTGGTGTGTTAGAATGGCCCAGTCAAAGCCCAGAGCAAAATCTAATTAAAACTCAGTGGGGATACTTGAAAATTAATATTCCCAGACACTCTCTGTTTAATCTGACTTATCTTGAGATATTGCGTGTAGATGTGTGAATAACTTTCTGAGGCAATGTACTTCTTTGGGCTTCATTGGTATATCAGCTCTTAGGAGTCATCTGTGTTCCTTTGATTTGATCTCACTGTAAGTGTAAGCAGGAAGAGAACATGTTTTTCTTTTTATCCAAGTGAAAGGATTTCCCTACACTTGTTTGTAACATAATGAGTAAATCTTATGCCTAATTTGTTTAGATTCTGAATAAAAGGGACAGTATGTGGACAAAGGTAATTATTGCAATTAAGGGATATGCTCATCACATTTAAGCTTCTAAATAAAAACAGCATACAAGCTGTGTGCTGTGAAATAGAAGCATCCACTACAGTAAATTAAGAGCATTTCTATATAGTAATATTAAAGCAAAAAATATTTTTTGCTGATCTGGTAGTTTTTTTTTTTTTTTTGCTCGATTGCATGCAAAAACCCTGGCCTTTTATTTTTAAACCAGAATTTCTGTTATTTTGTTGGATTTCTGTGTTGCACCTATGCAAAGTTCTGCCTAACGGTTCATTTAGATGGAAAATGATACATGGTTGTTAAAATGTTTGATAAACAAAAAAACTAAATGAGTGATGCATTTATAATGAGCCCACACAGAGCATAAGGCTGCCAACACTATGTTTAACTGAGGGGATGGTAATTTAAGGTGCCATTTTTTACCACACGTGTTTAGATTCTGTCCTCATCTGAACATTGGCAGGACAACAGCACTTTCAACAATATCTCCCTTCTCGACACTTATCCAGTGACAATTAGTTGTCCTATTGGCAGTCTCTCCAACCTGAGCTTTGGGTCTGGAGCTCATCCACAACTAAATGGTGAATGGACTGAATTTATATAGGACTTTCCTAGTCATTCTGACCACTCAAAGCATATTCAACCAATCACACTCACTAACATGCAACGGCTCTGAAGGCTTTTGTTGGTGGAAACGATGTTTTCGCCCTTCTCCCGACCGGATTTGGCAAGTTTTGTTTTCTGGGGCGCCGCAGACGCGCCTGCGGCGGAGTGGTTAGCGCAAACCATATTAGGAGGCCTTTAGTCCTCGACGCGGTCGGCCCGGGATCGACTCCGACCCGCTGCGCTTTGCCGCCTGTCTTCCCCCCTCTTACACCCTCTTCCTTTCAGCTCACTGTCAATGAAATGCGTGCCACTAGAGCCGCAAACACATAAACACACGCTCTCACAGCGTCGCTCTCACAGCGTCACGGGTTAGCTCCGGTGTGAGTGGTTGAAATAGCACGTCGATAAAGATGACAGATGACAGACAAGTGTCTTATCCAATCATATGCAAGGATTTTTGATAAGGCCCAGCCTTCAATAAAGGCAATTCCTATGGAGATGTCCCAGATGTATGTGAGTGAAGCTAGGCGGAGCGACATACATCTGGCGAGAGTCAGGTTAGGCTACCCTGGCTGCAAGGTAATTATTAAAAACACAGCTTGGGGATAGAAGCTGGATCTGTGAAGGCTCGTATTAGGCATCATCGTCCTGTAGCGCAGGCCTGAAGGTAGAAGTCTGAATAACGTGACCAGGATGTGTTAGGTCAAAGGCTATTTTAACTGCTCCTTTTCTGGCCCTGGACCTGTACAGGTCATCCATGAATGGAAGGTCAGTCCTGATGATCCTCTCTGCAGCTCTAAATGTTCGTTGCAGTTTGGACCTGTCTAGTTTTGTAGATGAACTGAACCACACAGAGATGGATGAGCACAAGACAGATGGAATGAAGGCAGTGTAGAAGATGATCAGTAGCTCCTGAGTAAGGTTGTACTTCTTCAGCTGCCGCAGGAAGTCCAGTCTCTGCTGGGTCTTCTTACCGATGGTGTCAATGTGTGAGCACCATCTCAGGTCCAAAGACAGGGTTCCTAGGAATCAAAAGTGATCCACAGTAGACACAGTGTTGGTGAGGATAGCAAAGGGGGTCACAGTGTGAGGGGTTCTGCTGAATTCTACCTTCATCGCCACTGTCTTTAGATGGTTTAACTCCGGGTGGTTCTGGGTGCACCGGTGGACCAGCCAATTCACCTCATGTAAGCAAACTACAGAGAGTCCAGCAGGGGCCCTGTGATGTCTTTCAGATGCTTCAGCACCAGGTGCTCGAAGGATTTCATGACCACAGACACCAGAGCAATAGATCTGTAGTTGTCTAATCCTGTGATCGTCCATAAGGTTTTATGCATCTCCATCATGAAGCAAGGTGAGTCATTTCGGAAGTTAAGGTCACTGACATGACTCTTGTTATTTGTGAAAATTCTCAAATTTGGATTAAAAGCTTTGTTTCAGCCATTCTCCTTGCACATTTGTAATTAAATATCCAAGGCGATGTTCTGAAGTAAGAACATAAACCCTTGCATTGTGCGGTCAATAATTCCAGTCAGCTTTCAATTGCTGCTTTTGGCCCCTTCAGACCACAAATTTGACATGAAATGTGACATATTTAATCTCCGTCCCCACTTCTGTGCTGAATTTGGTGACCTCACGGGGTTGTAAATAATTTATGTACATGGATAAAGAGCAGAGGATAGATGAAGGAATCTCTGATATGCAGCAGAGAGTCTGCTATCACCTCCCTCTGAAATCCATCAAACGCACATCGCTGTTGCTCTGACCGGCCCCAAGTATGAGGGTACATTTCGGGCTTGAGAAATCACAGCTGCTTCTTCATCTCTGCTGCGCGAATGTGCGTCTGAGAAGAACACAGGATGGAGAGCAGCAGAAAGAGAGATTTCATCTTCTTGAATGTAGGTCAGGCAGCCCCAGTCAGTCTCAAAGCCTGTGAGAAGAAGCTTGCTGTGTGTGTGCACACACATGGCATGAATAAAGCATGCTTTTCTCTTGCAAAATATGCCTATATGTGCGCACCCCCTTGTTTGCATGCACCATATTTACGTCTTTCAGTACATAAGCTTTGGATTTATTGTGTGTGTGCGTGTGTCTTAATCATGCCATGCTGCAGTGTGGTACATTTTCATTTACTAGGTTCATCATAGGGTGTGTGTCAGAGGAGCTATTTAGAGTCCTGCTTTGATAGATAAATAAGCTCAGTAAAGGCCAGGCATGATCTGTTTTGTCAGAGAAACGGTCTGGGAAAATACCACCTTAAAGACACACATGTGGGATTCTGGGTTTGAGGAGAGTTCCTGCAGTGATTTCTAACAAATGGGAAGAATATATCCGTGCGTGTGTGTGTGTGTGTGTGTGTGTGTGTGTGTGTGTGTTCCCATTACCGCTGAAGGCCAATTCTTCATGTCTGTCGCTGTCCTTGGTGCTTAAACCTGCAAACTGAAAGAAGCCGAGCAGCGCAAATCCTGTAAGCACCACCAATACTCTTACAGGGGAACACACAGTGTTGACACTTATGTCCACTGTCTGGTTTAAGCAAATTTATTCCTTAATTTTTTTTCTTTTTACTCTTTTATCACCTCTCACCTCCCCCGTTTTTTTCTGGTCCGCGCACACAAAAGAGGAATGTAGGCTGTGTCCTGATGAAACGTCAGAGAGCTGTGATTTGTCATCAGCCTCCACATGAAGACCTTCATCAGAGGACAGACCCATCACTTACACTCTGATTATAAAGACCGAGAGGCCAGCAATGTGTGTTCTATTTTATGAGCCGGAAGCAGTGCTGCACATCAGCTGCGTTCATATTATCTGTGAACTTTGAACTGACAGAGGCTGTTATTTGTTAATGAATATGGACCGAGTGTAGCTCACTTTGGCGAGGCCTGTTAGGCTTCTTGAATATTCCTTGAATACTTTAAGCAGAAGAGAGATGCCCACATTTCTGTTAGACAACTGCGGGACCTGGTTGTCTGCTTTGTGTGTTTCTTGCATTTAAGCTGTAGAACATCCTGTTAGTGATAAAATAAATATCTTCCCGTCTTACTGTAAAACTTGGGAATTTTTACAGTAAATTAAGCATTAGGCTAAGTTTCAGCTTGTGGCGTGATCCTTGACCAAACCATTTTATTTGGACTGTCTTAATGTCAATATCAAAAGAGAAATCATAGACAATGTTGTAGATTTTAAATATATACTATACCCAATGCTCAGCTTTAAAAAACTTGTAAACAGACTGAAATGCACTCTGCAATATAACCTTGCAACCCTCAGATCAATCAGAAACTCTCCTAGATCGGAGGGCTCTAAGACGTTCTTTTATGCTCTGATAATGCCAAATTTCTCCTTCTGTACAAGCAAACAAGACAGCCTCAAAACCTTTTAAATCTTTCTAAAAACAGGCTCTCAAATGGAGACAAGGACACAACTGTACCACAAGTGCAATATAGGATGTTAAGTTTTGTAAACATAATCACTTTTGCTGGTGTGCATTTTGTTCTTAAAGTCCTCCATCATCTGTTACCTCCACCTATTAGGTTACGTCTTGTCCAGATAAGTAGAGTGACAAGACTCACTGATGGGAATGGTAGTATAAACACAAAACTGCATTTCGGCAATCATTTTTCATACGAGTCCTTAAAAGAATGGAACAATCTGTAATCAATGGTGTGGAGTAGAACCCGGAATTCAGCCAAAACAATGTTTTCCTTTGCTGGATTTTATTGAAGAACAAATGAACAAAAACCAGATCCAAAAGGGGGTAAGGCAGACATCCAAAACACTTGACAGGAACAGAACTGGGCAGAAATAAACAGAAGCAGGTTAACCAAAACAGGATCAAGATGCTGGAGCTCTTACCAAAACAGACAAGGAGGAACAGACGCATGGGCATGAAGTTTGACGAACCGACAAATAACTGAGGAGGGAGTGAGGCTTAAATAGACAGACAAACAGGTGAACGGAGTGAACCAATTAACTATAGGCAGGTGAAAGCAATAATGACGCTGACAGAAGAAAAAACCTAAGACTGAGCATAACACAAAGCACAAATACAAACACCGGATAACTTAAAGCAATACACAGACTAAACCGGAACCTAAAACAAGACAGAACCTACAGTAGAAATAAACCCAGAGGCAGGAGAGAACTAATTTAACCAAACAATAAACCTAAACCAAAACAGAACATTACAGAGCCCCCCCCTCAAGGACGGATTCTAGACGTCCCTTAATCTTGAAACAAAAACAGACTAGATCGGGTGGGTGGAGGGAGGTAACAGGACGGAGGGACATGGTAATTACAAAACAAAACAACCCATAACCGGGCGAGCGGACGTGAGAAGTCCACAACTGTCCAATCAAAACAAAAAACCTTCCGACAGGGCAAACCAAAAAATAAACAATAGTCCCCAAGAACGACCCCGAAGAACCAGACGGTCTGGCGGGCGTCCTGGTGGAAAGCCCCGGCGAGCCAGGTGCTCCGGTGGGCGTCCCGGAGGACGGCCCCGGCGTAACAGGTGGTCCGGCGGACGTCCTGGAGGACGGCCCCGGCGTAACAGGTGGTCCGGCGGACGTCCCGGTTGACGGCCCCGGCGTGACAGGTGGTCCGGCGGACGTCCCGGAGGACGGCCCCGGCGTGACAGGTGGTCCGGCGGACGTCCCGGAGGACAGCCTCTGCTAGCCAGGTACTCCAATGGGCGTCCAGGATGATGGCCCCGGAGAGGCAAAGTCAGACGTCGTGGACGGCAACGCCAGCGGAGCAGAGTTTCAGGCGATCGGTGACAGAGCCGGACCCGCGGAGGACGGCGCCTGTAGAGGACCCTCAGAGACCGGCGGCGGACCGGCACCCTCAAAGGCGGATGGCTGGCGAGGACCCTCAGAGGCGGACGGCTGGCGAGGACCCTCAGAGGCGGACGGCTGGCGAGGACCCTCAGAAATCGGCTTCTGAAAGGCAAAGACCTAGGAGGTGCCAGGCAATGGGATGAGGAAGGCACCGGGCTATAGGAAACAAGCGGCGCCTGGCTACAGGCTACAGGAGACCCTGGACTACATGCTACAGGAGACCCTGGGCTACAGGCTACAGGAGACCCTGGGCTACAGGCTACAGGAGGCCCTGGGCTACAGGCTACAGGAGGCCCTGGGCTACAGGCTACAGGAGGCCCTGGGCTACAGGCTACAGGAGGCCCTGGGCTACAGGCTACAACCGAGGGAGCCTGGCTACAGGCTACAACCGAGGGAGCCTGGCTACAGGCTGCTACCGAGGGAGCCTGGCTACAGGCTGCTACCGAGGGAGCCTGGCTACAGGCTGTGGATGACGCCTGGCTACAGGCTACTGGCGGCGGCGCCGGGTCACAGGCTACTGGCGGCGGCGCCGGGTCACAGGCTACTGGCGGCGGCGCCGGGTCACAGGCTACTGGTGGTTCCAGTCCCTTGGAAAAGAAAAGTCTAATAATCAGTCTCTGGAGTGGCTCCGAGAGTGACAGCCAGTGACAAAGTTCAGACAAAATAACAGTTAGATGAGCGGATGGAGGTAGATGCTTTAGGGAAATCCTGGAAACTCTAGGGTCCTTCGGGGGCCTCGGCGTCTTGGACCCCTTACTTGGCCCTAGGGGCAGACCAATCCGGCGAGGTGCCACAAGACCTCTCTGTCCTCTTCTGCCCCGACGAGGAACCTGGTTGCTATGATGTTCCTGAATCCACGCACCGTGGGGCAGCTGTGGACCCCCCTGGGTTGCTGCATCACAGACCGACTGCGGGCCCAACTGGGTTGCTGCGTCACAGACCGACTGCGGGCCCAACTGGGTTGCTGCGTCACAGACCGACTGCGGGCCCAACTGGGTCGCGGCGTCACGGGCCGGCCGCGGACCCTCCTGGGTGGCGGCGTCTCGGCCCGGCCGCGGACCCTCCTGGGTGGCGGCGTCTCGGCCGCGGACCCTCCTGGGTGGCGGCGTCTCGGCCGCGGACCCTCCTGGGTGGCGGCGTCTCGGCCGCGGACCCTCCTGGGTGGCGGCGTCTCGGCCCGGCCGCGGACCCTCCTGGGTGGCGGCGTCTCGGCCCGGCCGCGGACCCTCCTGGGTGGCGGCGTCTCGGCCCGACCGCGGACCCTCCTGGGTCGCGGCGTCTCGGGCCGGCCGCGGACCTTCCTGGGTGGCGGCGTCTCGGGCCGGCCGCGGACCCTCCTGGGTCGCGGTTTCACGGGCCGGCCGCGGACCCTCCTGGGTAGCGGTTTCACGGGCCGGCCGCGGACCCTCCTGGGTCGCGGCTTCACGGGCCGCCTGCGGACCCTCCTGGGTCGCGGCTTCACGGGCCGCCTGCGGACCCTCCTGGGTCGCGGCTTCACGGGCCGGCTGCGGACCCTCCTGGGTTGCGGCTTCACGGGCCGGCTGCGGACCCTCCTGGGTCACAGCTTCACGGGCCGGCTGCGGACCCTCCTGGGTCACAGCTTCAGGGGCCGGCTGCAGACCCTCCTGGGTCACAGCTTCAGGGGCCGGCTGCAGACCCCTCTGGGTCTCCTCTTCACAGGGTGGCAGTGACCCCTCGGAGACATGGACCGGAACCTCAGGGGCAGGTGTGGAACGGCAGTAGAACACTCTGAGGGCTGTTCGATACTGGTCCTCCATCTCCTTTAATTTCCTCTCCAGGAAGACAGAATGATGGGCGGCCAGCGTTTCCCTGAGGCGTTTAATTATTGAGGCAAATGTCCTAATTCTGCTCTCCAGGGCCACATACTCAGAGTTACTGATGCCACCAGGGGGAGCTGTGGACAACTCCACTGCGGGAGGCAAGGGTGTGTGCTCAGTTATACAGGAAATGGGCTGAGGTTGGGGTTCAGCAGCAGACGGTGGCCGCACTGGCTCGTCGGCTCGCTGTGCGTTACTGGGGGATGAGGTGCAGACAGACGAGCGTCTCCTCCTCTGACGGCGGGACGGCCGATTAGGCGGTGAGGCCGATTCGACCAGACAAGCCGGAACCGCTAGAGCCTGAGGCGATCCCTGCGTCTGTTCTTCTGGTGAGAGGGACGTAGTCTGATCAGGAAAAAGACCCGGGCGAAGATCCCGCACCACCTCTGCATCAACCTCCAGAAAAAAGTCCGGGTCTGGACGGCACCACTGCAGGGAAGTGCTGCTGCCGCGGAGATGACGTCTGGGACCGACTCCAGGAGGACAACACGCTAATCTGGTTCCCTCAAAAGAAGATCCAGGCAACAATCCCTCCTCTGCCTCCAGGAAGAGATCCGGTGAGTGATCGCCCTGAGCCGGTGAGCTGGGCAAAGTGCTGGCTTCGCAGAGAGCTGCTCCTCCAGAAAAAGAAAAACAATTTGGCGACGGGTTCAGCATGGTCGGTTCGTACTGTAATGAATGGTGTGGAGTAGAACCCGGAATTCAGCCAAAACAATGTTTTCCTTTGCTGGATTTTATTGAAGAACAAATTAACAAAAACCAGATCCAAAAGGGGGTAAGGCAGACATCCAAAACACTTGACAGAAGCAGGTTAACCAAAACAGGATCAAGATGCTGGAGCTCTTACCAAAACAGACAAGGAGGAACAGACGCATGGGCATGAAGTTTGACGAACCGACAAATAACTGAGGAGGGAGTGAGGCTTAAATAGACAGACAAACAGGTGAACGGAGTGAACCAATTAACTATAGGCTGGTGAAAGCAATAATGACGCTGACAGAAGAAAAAACCTAAGACTGAGCATAACACAAAGCACAAATACAAAGACCGGATAACTTAAAGCAATACACAGACTAAACCGGAACCTAAAACAAGACAGAACCTACAATAGAAATAAACCCAGAGGCAGGAGAGAACTAATTTAACCAAACAATAAACCTAAACCAAAACAGAACATTACACAATCGCCCTACTCACTTAAAAAATTACTATGGACTAGACAACCTTTTCTTGGGGAAACAAAACTTAATATGTTAAAAAATCAATTTGTTTTACCTGAACAAATTTTATGTATTTTATGGTTAATATTGTATGCATGTTTTGTGACTTTGGATTTTGGATGGCATTTCATCTACATAATCTTAAATGAACTGGGACCGCTTAACATTTACAATTTTGTGCATCTTTGCTCCCTTTACTCTGTTGACTTTCAAAGGTAATTCACCACATTCCAGAGCCTTACTCTGCCCACATCTAATATTTGAAAAATGTGCTTAAAGGAAGCACTACCCCGCATTCCAGGGAATGTGCGGGGGGTAGAGAGCTGGGCGTGGTCTGGGCCTCTGGACCACATGACCCAAAAGTGCAGAGCTTTTAGCACACTGACCAGCAAGGCACAGCAACAGGTGGGGGAGGGAGTTTTCAGCATTACTCTAAGCTCCATACATCCAAAGAAAAGTCCCTTCACTCCAGGCACATTTTTGGCAGGACAGAAGGAACAGTACGGTGGAGAAATCTTAGCAATTTAGAAATCCTCCCTTAAACTTGAAACTTTAGTATACCTTGATGTCAATAATAGGTCAATGCCTTTTTGTTGAATGATGCTTAAACCAATCAATGAAGGATATATTAGCATCCCAGAGCTTGGAAGTTAACTGTCACACAAAATGGAGTCTTACTGGCAAATTTTACAGTTTTTGGCTGAAACTGTGCCTATGATACCATATATTTGAGCAAAAAGGAACAAAAGAGAAGCAAACTAATGGAAGCTGTCTGGGAAGAAAATATGTAAATCATCATGTGACGTTCCCAACTTCAAATTTTTTAGTTTTTTTACAAGACTTTATAAATGAATAATTTTAATGCACCTTAACTATGAAAGTGTAAACTAAGTAGTGAATGTTAAATACTAAACTATAAACAAAAATAAATACATTTTTAATCTTTGTGAACTGAACTTTGAAACAGATCTTTTAAAGTTTGACAGCAATGGGATTCACTTTGCCAGCAGTTATCTCGACTGCAATAGATTTTTGTCAAATACAGTTTAGGAAGTAGGTGTGTTTTAACACTAGAGACACTCTTTTTATCTGAAGTTATACCTATTTTATATTCACGAGGTAGCACATACCAGTAACCAAATCCACTTTAAGTTTGTTTTATTGCATTTTTTTTCTTCGTGAAAATGCTTTTGGGGCACACCAGAGGCTGTAATCAAATACAAACCAGCCTTTGATGCATTTTTCATGAAACAAAAGACAGCAGGGCTGCAGTAGTAAATGAAAATATAGCACAAGTGTCCCATTGTTTCCCATTAGGACTTCCTGTTAATAGCCATTTTGAAAGTTGTTTGCACTGTCCCCTTACAAGCCGCTCTGTCTGTTTCCATGCTTATTATTCACACTACAAAGGGAGTGGAAAGAAGAGGTGTGTGGTATGTTGAAGAACAGAGGAGGAACCCCCGCCGGTTGAAAGTAAAGTCCGCATGTGCACGCAAGCACTGCCTTTTACATAACGCCTGACTTGAGCTCCGCCTGAGCTTGCGTTTGTCCTGAGGGACTGGCTTTTGTTTTGATTTAAGCTACTTTGAGATAGGTGGGGAATGACTGTGTGAATGTGTGTGCGTTACCATCCGTCTGGCAGACTCCCTGTGGGGGCCCTCCGCCTTCTTTGTGATTCTCCCTGTTCACCATCAACACCTCATCTGTTCCCTGCTGTACATCTTCTCAATTAGCAGCAGTGGAAAGAGAAAGAAAAGAAAGAGACAGGGATAGTTCTCCAGCATGTTCAGTGCTAACGCCTTCATCTCTCCCATCTTTATCTCTTTCTGAGTCTAAGGCTATTTTATCTTTACAGCAACAGACCCCCACCTCTTTTTTCCCCTGCCTCCTGTTTTCTCCTCCAGCTCAGCCAAGGATGGAGAGCTGAAGAGAGAAATCATGGAGGCAGGCACGGATCATTAGCTATATTTGTCCCCACTTCCTGCTGCAGATGATAGATCTAGCTAATTACCCCATGTTGCCAAGCCTATCGCACACGACACGTGGCCGTCGTTATGGTGGAAATCAGTGTTCGCTCTGCCGCGTGCCGCATAGCTGACGCTATATGACTATTCATGAGCCTGAAGTCAAAGGAGAGGAGGAAATTTCAAATCCTGTCATGGCTGTGCGTGAATGTGATTGTTCTGGGAATGATTTTAATGATGCATGCTCTCCGTCTTCCCCCCTGTGTAGAAAATGAGTTTGGAGGAGACGTGGTGAGGTGTTCGTCTAAAGCTGAACGTCAGAACATCACGGTGGCAGAAGGAGCTGGGACCAAAGAGCTGTCAGAAGCCCAAAACATTTCAGGTAGATGTTCCTGTGTGCACGCCTGATCCGCTTCAGCTTCCACAGTTCACTTAGTATCTCATTTCATAGGTTCAGAGTTCATTCAACAATCAACCTCTACTGTGCCACTTGTTCTCAAAGAAAATCAGTATAGTGGCCTTGCTATTGTCAACATATAAAACTCAAAATAAATAAATAAATACTGCTGATAAGGAATAAAAGTGGTGGAAGTGAAGTAAAATAAGGAATTTTTGCAACCCAACATGTTTTATTTTTTGTTAGAAAGCAAAAAAAAAGACCTGTTGTATTTTGAATTAATGTTTATATATATTGTTCTTGCAATAATTAAACATCAACCCATTCTTTGTTTATTGTCATGTCAATGCAGAATAACATTTTATTTTAAAAAGCCTACTTGACATGAGCAATTCACCAGAACTGCAGAAGGAAAATCTGATGGCTGAATCAGAATAAGATGTTTAAAAAATGTCTTCTTAAAGGAGCAATGAGCAAAATTTCACCACTAGGTGGGCTGTTGTGCACTGTTTGTAGACCAAAACAAGATGCCTGGCAAGCCACATCTCTCTCTACCTCCAAAGTCTAAACACCAGATCAGTTAACCGTTTGAATTTTACATTTTTTGTCAAAAAAGAGAATTTCTAAATGTACGCAAGGATCACATTTGGTTGCCTGCCATTACTGGTCAACCTCCAACAATCAACCTACGTGCCACAATTGTAGCATTACACTGAATCAAATCAACACAGCAGCTCAAGTCTAACAAGACTGTAATGCCAACAAAAACAAGCATTTGTCTTCATGCTGTTACTCACCTGTCTGAGGAGAAAAGCTTGCTCCGAGTCAAACTGGAGCTGCTTCTGCTCTCGAAATGCTCACCACGTTGGGATCGCGAGGCTAATGTTAATCCTCATTTTGTCTCTTTCCTTATCTGACAACTTCTTTGCCAAAGACATTTTTTTGCGTTAATAATCGGTCCTGATCGTCTGCAGGTGAATGCGGTGGTGGCATTTAAGGGGCAGGGAGGTGCTAAGTCCGGGGTAGCAGCAGTTTACATGCATGTGTATGCACACATGGCCGGCCCAGCTCAGTAAACAAGAGACTGGAGAACAACACAGAGAGATGGTGTGTGACGTCATACCATATAATCCATCTAAAAAGATACGTTTAGTTCTTTACAAAACAATTTTTTATTTCTTTCTATGTAAAATAATGAAATTTCACTTATTGCTCCTTTAAATAGGCCGAGCCATGTATGAAGATGAGCGAGAGAGCAAGATTTAAAATAGATAACAGGAAGGCCATATGAAGTATAGAAGAGCTTCACTATTATAATACTTTCAGATTTTCAACAGTTGCATGTTATGGAGGATGCTGAATTGAAAAATATTGGCATTCTATTGTTATTCTCAGAGTTAGAGTAACAAACTTGGTTTTCTAAAATAAAACACCTGCTCATTATTTATTGTCCCAGTCAGGAAACAGCAAATAAATAATAAAAGACTCCACTCCTGTCCAACACCTGCACAACACAAAATTTTACAATTCTTAAAGGAGCACCTTGTCACGTGTCGCCTCCTATGCACGTATTTTTAATGGATAAAAACACAGCAAAACAGCATCACCTTTCAGAGAAACATTTTTAGTGAAGAAGTAACTCATAACTTTATAATGCTGTTGGTAAGAGAACATTTTGACATTCCAACATTCTGCTGCTCTGACGGTGGCACTTTAGGGCAGGGAGAGGCTAATTCCTGAGTGGCAGCTGTTCACATGCACCCGCAGCCGGCCCAACTATGTAAACAAGAGACTGGAGAACAACATAGAGAGATGCAGTGTGACGTCATACCATAGTCCATCTGAAATATCACCTTTAGGTATTCACATACCTATGTTTTAGTTCTTTCTATCTAAATTAATGACATTTTTGCTTATCGCTTATTTAAAGAGAAATCAGAATCAGCTAAAATCCATATCAACAGGTAAAGTGATAAAAAAAAAAACCTGATATTTGAGATTGACCACAAAACTATGATGGGTTGATCTCTACAATTCACCACTCTGTTATTTATCAAAAAAGTCTGTCACTCACAAGTCAGTTAAATTCTTTACACCAACAGTATTAATTTAATCTTAGTTTATATATGACTGACTGCTTGTCACCGCTCTGTGGGACGAGCAAATTGTTGAATGGAAGGAAGGAAGGAAGGAAGGAAGGAAGGAAGGAAGGAAGGAAGGAAGGAAGGAAGGAAGGAAGGAAGGAAGGAAGGAAGGAAGGAAGGAAGGAAGGAAGGAAGGAAGGAAGGAAGGTAGGTAGGTAGGTAGGTAGGTAGGTAGGTAGGTAGGTAGGTAGGTAGGTAGGTAGGTAGGTAGGTAGGTAGGTAGGTAGGTCAAGTTCCTAACTGTTCCAAATTGTGAATCCAAAAATGATTTGTGCTGTTCACAGTTGATTTCCCTGTCGGACTTAGCTTGTTTGATTTTCTTTCCGCTTCATAAATGAGCTACTTTGTGTTGGTGTATCATATGAAATTCAAATGATATACTTTCAAGTTTGTGGTTGTAACATGGAAAGTGTTATAAACATTTATGGAAGGCCGTGCATACATCCTGAGGAAAAAAGCCTTCCCCACAGCTGCTTTTTGTCATCACAGGGCCAGCTGATGAACAGTGTTATTGTGCTCAAATCACAGCTTTTCTCGCTCTAACCGTTTCTGAGCGTTTCACAGCTGCCCTCACCCAACCAACCACAGCCATTTTCCACAGCATTTAGGAATCAGTGCCAAATTTTAGCCCGTCCACCGCTATCACGTTCACCCTCTTTCTCGCTCAGCAGCCACTCAGATGCTATCGCCGCAACCCTTCACACTAATTCAGATGCACTTAGCATTGCTCGGGCACACGTGTTTGCTGTCAATACACGATGCATGGTGTAAATATGCGTTTGCAGTGAAATTCGATAACGCCTGTGCAGTTTTGCACCGCAGCTTTGTGCAGAATACCAGCTTGTAAATGTGAGCACGAGTGTGACTTTAGGATGGAGCTAGGAGCCAGATGACTGAAACACATTCTCTCAAAACATGATGAAGAAAACAAGGGGAGAATACTAGTGATGCAACTTGCTGTGACTGATGTCTGAGTGCCTCAGCACCCTCATTACTCGATAAAAAAATACTTATATTATGCCTCAGTGCACATCGCAATAATAGCTGCATTCTTATAATGTTTGATTTCAAGTAAAATTCAAATTCTTCTCAAACAAAATGAATTTTTTTCTTTATTTGAGGTATTTCATACAAATGACCTTGCTGTTGCTGTTTGCTATATTTCAGTGGAAATAAAAGTTTATCCTACCTTCTTCTAAGTATAGTATGAAAAGGCATTCATCTTTTTTTTTAATACAAGTCCCAAGAAAGTGCATCATACTTAAGAAATTGTCACAAAATTGACACTGGTGGACTGCAATGCAGGAAAATGGAGGCAGAAGTGGAGTGAAACCGATACAATGATATGATTAATGATACATAAAGAAACTTACAAAAACAAAGTCTGAAATTCCAACAAGGTGAACTTGGTGATGACGAAACTAAATAAATCAAACTAGAAACATGGAGGGACGACGATGAGGGCAGAACTACACAGGACAAACTAGAGAAGGATTAAGCAGATGAACCAGCAGTGACTAAAGAACCAAAGGGGAATTTATACTGAGGAGAATTTATGAGTGGCACAAGAAACAGATGAGACTAATGAGAAGAGCGAAAGCGGCTGAGAGCGCAATCAGACAACAGAGATAGAGGGAATCAAGGAGAATGAATGGCAGAACAGGAAAAAACAAAGACCTGAAACTAATAAGCAGTGCACAAACAGAACACAACTAGATATAAGGAAGACTCAAAACCAACAGGAGACTGGGGGTCCATCTGAATACCCTTACCGGGTAAGGACTCTTTAGCCAAAAGCAGAATGGGTAGGAAAAGGAGCCTGTATGGTTCCTCTCGCTGCTAGTTTAGCCTAGAAACCTCGTGGCTTCCCTTACGAGTGCCAAGGAGCTATAAGGTATCCCACAATCCTTTGTGTGACATGATGTATAAGCACAGCCCATTTCACGGAAATTAATGAAAATGTCCGGAGAGAAGAGAGCGCATACTTTGTAGTTCATTTTCGGAAGGCTGTAGGCCCGGATCTGATTCAGCAGTCCGAAGCTCCTTTCCTCCCCACGATAGTGTTCTTACTGTTGACCCCATGAAAGGTCAAGGAGCAGGAGCTAGATGCTATTATTATGGATATCCGGATGGAGCCTGGGAAACTCAGAGTCAGAAAATAGGAAGTACATAGAACACAAAAAACAAAGGCCCAGACAGTCCAATGCAAATCAGGCAGGTACTAAAAATAAACCAGACAGCTCTAAATACAACAAAGTCAACTACCCAAACCTGATAAACAAAGTCCAAATACATGACAGAAGCACACAATGCAGGGAATGGCTTTATAATTGTCTGTTTATATATTTTATTTATATAGCATTATAATTAAAGTTTTGGGCAATTTGTATGCATAAATTAATACGAGATAGAAATGATTTTTCATTGTTTTGAAAATCGTTTTTTATGCGTTATTCTATCATATTAAACTGAACTTCAGTAGAAATAAATATTGTGAACTTGAAACTAATAACAAATTCTCTAAAATATAATAATTTAGGTCTCAGAGAAATATATCCAATAATCCTACCTCACCTATCTAATGTTTGGACTGACAAAAAAAAAAAAAAAATCCTTATTTTATCTCATTGCTAAAATGTATATAGAGATTTAATGTAATAGACCAACAAAAAGTAGTGGAATCTATTTATGTTCACCAAAAGTGGGGTGTGCATCTGTATTAAGCCCCCTTTACTTTGACGACCTTCAATAAGATTCTGAATTTTCCCATTGTAAAACTCAACAATTGTTTCAAAAAACTGAGCGTTGAGTTCCCAAAAATACAGTAAACAAACCTTCGTTATCCTTGGTATTTTTTTAATTCCTATGTTGTTATAAGCATTTATATATGAAAATGATAATGGATAAAAATCATTAAGAAAAACAGACAAAACTGTGCAGATTTGGTCGTCTCTATAGAACTCTTGGAGCTGCGGGATCAACATAACTTTGTGTTTATTCGTCTCGGCATATAGAGCCATTGATCCAGGGGTTTAATTGAGACACAGATGGGGGAAGGAGTGGGCCTCAGCTAATCCTCAATAAGCAGACTAACCTTCATTACAGCTGTGACATTTTTTCATGGGGTCCTAAGAGACCGCAAAAGCCAGACAGGCTATGAAGGGCTGCAACATACGGTGAACCATAGAATCGGGAGGCACGTCAGAGCCCTGCAGGTTTCCTGGGTCCAAATCTGATGAGAAAGTGAAGGCGAAGAATTTACCGCTGTTATTGTTGCTGTTATTTTCCCATGCAGCTGGATTTGCTGATACTGACCTTGTTACAAAATCAGGACTCAGTATGTGAATGTGCACATTACGAATCTAAGTTTCATTAAAATCCATAGTGACTGCTGTTCTTGAATCGAGCAGGCTGTGAAAGATCTACCTTTCGTTTTAATTTTAATTCGCTCAAACTTGAAGGTAAAAACATGAGAACTGTCAAACCCAAATGTTGCATCAACTCATAATGGTTTAAAACCAATTAACCAATTCCTTCAGATGTTGTAGCTGACTTGTTTAGGGTTTTTTTCCCCTCAATGATGTATTAAAGTGCAGCCTTTTCCTTAAATAAAGTGTCAAGCAAATGGGAACATCAATGTATTCGAAGCAAAACCATTATGATTGAGCTTAGATATCCGCTGTGAGGTGAGCCACTGATTTCTGGAAAAAAACATTCTTAAGCCCCAGCTCCAGCTAGCTGGCAGTTGTCGAGCTCTGAACCCAAACCGACAGAGAAATTCAAGGGTGGGTTGTCAAGCGCATCATAACGTTCCTCTTCAACATGTTCTACTTTATCTTCCATTTACTTTAAGAATGGGGCAGTAATTCAGAAAATTAAATTTTACACATCATGCATTGTCGATTTGAATTATCCTTTTTTTTATTTGAATTATCTTTCAAGGCCATCAGATGAAAGAGATGTTTACTGGGACTATAAATTAAATATGAAGTGGGGTCATTTTCGAATGACTTTTCAACTTCAGCATTTGCCTCTTGTTTAACATTTCAAACACAGCTATAGAATTTATTTATTTTTTACCAATTATTTTTTAAATTAATTTAATTGAGGGGGAAAAAAGAATAAAAACCAAAAAAAATTAAATAGTTCTCTTGGAAAATCTTGGAAAACGTTTGTCACAAGTGACCCTGGTCCTGCTGATACAACAGAGCTTTAAAAATAATTGCATCTAAATGCAACAAAAGTTTTAAATCATGTGACATAGATTGCCTATGCTAAAGAGGTACAATTACCCCTTATTTCTTATTGGAGCATTTTTTTCCCAAACAGGTTACAACAAATGATCTGGAACTCAAACAAACAAAGATTTTTCACAAGAGGGTAAAAAATAGGACAGCTTCTACTTCAAGGTCAAACTACATGCTGAACAGTGGTCAGGAAAATTGCGAGAAACCCAAGAGCCCCATCTAAGACCCTCCATGCGCTAGTTAGCATGCACAATGTTAAAGTTCAAATAGAAAAAGACTGAACCAGAGGCTTGTTTGGAAGCTCTGCCAGGAGAAAAGGTCTTGTCTCCACAAAGTATATTGCATCTTTATTTATGTCTGCAAGATACATATAAAATAAATCACAAGACTTATCGAACAAAAAGAATAATGTCCTGTGGACAAAAGTAGAGAGGATTGTCCACAATCCCATGTTTGGGAAATAAATCAAACACAGCATATAGACACTATAGCACAAGACGTTAACTGTCCAGCATGGTGGTGCAGTTGAGATGATTTGGGATTGTTTTGTAGCTACGGTGCTTGGGCACGTCATCCTCATGGTAAAACATCACCAGGGTACTGTTCAAATAAAATAAGCACTGGACAACTGGTGGGTTTGGAAGGGCTGATGCAAATATTTTCATAAGTAACGGACTTTACCTTACTCGGGGTTGCAAGAACAAGAACAAATTTCTTTCTGGCCAGGACATTCGCTTTTTGGTGGTGGTGGTGATGGGGGGGAGGGGGGGGGTGGTTCTGGTGCTTAGCTCCAATGGTCATTGCGCAAGAAGCGGGGGTGCACCCTGGTACATTCGGTTGATTGTCAGACACCATACAAGAAAACAGTTCTTCCCAGAATATGAGCCAAGAAAAGGATGCACACCATAGCTGCATGATCAGAATGATGTCCCTCTGTTCTGTTCTGTTGTTGCAGGCCTGAGAGAGAGAACAAATGTAATTGGAACAAACCACCTGTCTCTTTTAAAAAGTAGAACAAACTTCTAGCAATAAAGCTAGAAGGCAACCAAACGCAGGAAATCAGCACAAACCCCTCATACAAACAACCATACATATAGAGAGATTTGGGCTTGTTTTGTAGTCCCATGACCTGAGTACCTTGCACTTATTGAATTGACCATAAACTCCTCTGTTTACTGAAGGATTACAGTCAAGTGCACAATGGCTTAGAAAGAACAAAACTAATGTGTTCAGTGGCCCAGTCAAAGTCCAGAGCGCAACCTGATTAAAAGGCTGTGAAACTCAATGACCTGAACCAGTTTCATGAAGGAGAGTGACCCGAAATAGTCTCTTCAATGACTTGAGAGACAGATGAAGTCTTCAGGTTATCACAAGCAAAGGCAGCTCAAACCACTGAATTATGGGATGTAATTATTTTAACCCATGACATCCAAGCTTTCTTCTATCCCACCACTGTCCGTTAAATTTAGCTGTATTTTTAGTTGGTGTCACACGTCCCCACACAGAGAACCTTCGCCATCGCCAAATTCCTGTATGTCGCTCCCTCCTTTCTACACTCAGAAGATTTACAAGCTATCTTTGCGTTTCATCTTTCTATTTTTCTCCTGTTGAAACATTTATAGGCATTCATAAAGAAACACACCATTAGGACTGAGAGGCTCTACAGTAAAGCAAGAATGGTGTTAATAAATCATGTTTAATAAAACGAGACATCCAAACACGGCCCCCGTCTGCGTCCAATCCTGGCAAGCATGAATATTTAGAGGCATCTGCAAATAACAAAAGAATGTTCAGAGGCGTTCAGGTTCCTTCACAATTTATGATTTGTTGCTGAGGTGATAAACCTACATCTGAAAAAAGAGATGTAGGCCTGATAACCATGAAAGATGTCAGGAAAGAGCTTGCTATCATGTAAAAAGAGCTTGAAAGGGAAATTATGTTTGTGATACACTTGCATTTTGGGTCAAATCTGTAGAATCACTTTATCAATTACCTTATGGTTTATTTGACGCATGGATAAAAGTTGCTGAATAAAAATCACAGTAATTGTTTCCGACATAATTTCAACCAGAAAAAAGTAACATAAACAAATGTAAAATATGAATATTCATTAAGGTTATCCTGGAGCCTTTTTGGAATAGAGTTAACAGTGAAGATTTTGTTGGCAATTCCCAAACTTATCTATTAGTCAGTTCATCAGTTCTGGCAAAAAAAAAAAACAAGTCTCGGTGGAGTTTATGTTGATTTTGTGTAATTTCCAGGAAAAATTATTCACTCCTGGCATTTCAATCATTGTAATCACAGACTGCAATAGAAAGATAGTCACTGCTATTGTTTTATGTTTTACATTTGGCTCTTAGCATCCTGGTGCTCTAAAGGCTTTATAATGCCATATTTCTCAGAAAAGCTGTTTTATATCTAACTTAAAAAGTTGTTCAGATCTTCCGTGTATAAAATGCATGAGAAAAAGTTGATAAATTTATAAAATTATCAGTAAGAACAAATGTTCATCAAAATTATTCTAGGGATTTTTAATTCAACTGAATCTGTGGTAAAGTGAGAGCTGAAGCAAGCAACTTTGAGGTATAATGTCATGCAGTGAAATAGAGTGACATCAACAGCAGATTACAAAAAAAAGAACAACATCCGCCCCAAACTGGTGTCACCGGTAGTGGCAAGAACCTCAAGGAACCTCAGGGTGATACTATATAATGGTGATTAAATAATAGCACTCTGAGAAGTTAATAACATTTCCACATTTAGCATTTTTTACAACAGAAACCAGATTTAAAAAATGTGTGTTGTAAGTGAATATGAAAAGCTTCACTATCAAATTAGTCAGAATACTTCAATGATTGATTGAGAAGCAAAAGATCCCCAGATGGCACTTGTGCCACCCACATCCACAAGCGCTTCTCTTGCATGTTGTGGACCAGTTACATCCAAGACTTCTCCACTGGGATGCTGCAGGTCAGTCGACTTAATTGAAGAAGTATATTTAAAAGAAGGCTGACTTGTCGTTCAGAAGGAGTGAATCTTCTTAATGACACCACAGATACTTTGGGGAGTAATTTATTGACTTTTTGGCGAGAAAATCCTTTTGGAGTGGAAGAGAGATGTTTGGTATCCATCTACACAACCTCTAAAAGTAAATAACATGTACTTTCAGTATAAAAGTAGAGCATTTGTTTTAAAGTATATGTAATTAATTATATATTCAAACAGAGCTGTAAACAAAATTAATAAGTATAAAAGACCTCTTCTTGGTCAATGCATGGTAATGCAGTTTACCTTTTCTTTAATGTTTTCTCTTTCAACCCTGACCTGAGACTTGGAAAGTCCTAGATACACTGCATTGCAAAAATGATTTTTTATTTTTATTTTATAATGTTAAATCCACAAAGTTCAATATGTTTTATCCTAATATTAGGTGATAGAGCTACAAAATTGTGCCAATGGTAGATCGGCATTACATTCTTTCAGAAAATAAAAACATGAGTGTGATGTTCTAAGTTAAGGGGGCTATCCTTGACTCTAATAGCTGTAAATAAAGTCAGGTGCAACTTTTTGAGAAGTTATTTCATTAGAAAATGGATTCCATATGTGTGCAGTTTAAACACAGTATGAAGCCAGCGGTTCTGTGAAGGTCTCAGAGGTTTGTAAGAGAACATCAGCGAACAAACAGCATCAAGGAGACCAGGAAAGACAGTCGACAGGTTGGAGATTAAGTTATGGAGAAGCTTAAAACACGGGTAGTTTTAAGGCATTAATGTTTGTGGTCATAAATTGATAGAAAGTGGAAAATGTCAAGGGTTAGGAGAACTGCAGTAATCAAAACAGTTTTAATGATGTTTTAATAATAATCATTGTCTTCATTCTCAATAAAAGTTAGGCCTGTTCCCAGTGCATACGTTGGGCTCCACCAGGGCTGCCCCTTGTCACCATTCCTGTTTGTGGTGTTCATGGACAGGATCTCGAGTCGTAGAAATGGAGAGGAAGGTGTCTGGTTTGGGAACCTCAGGATTGACCATTGTTTCTTTTAGCGATGATGTGGTTCTGTTGGGTTCTGTCGAACAATGGCCTCCAGTTTGCACTGGAGTGGAGCTGCTCAGTCTGAAGCGGCTGGAATGAGAGTCAGCTCCTCTAAGTCTGAAGCCATGGTTCTCGACTGAAAAAAGGTGGATTGCCCCCTTTGTGTTCGGGTCAGTCTCTGCCTCAAGCGGAGGAGTTTAAGTATCTTGGTGTCTGGTTCAGTATGGAGGGAGAGATGGACACAGATCGGGGCTGCATCTGCAGTAATGCGGGCACTGCTCCTGTCTGAAGTACGGATCATGACCGAAAAAAACGAGATTCTGGACACAAGCGGCCGAAATGAGCTTCCTCTGGACGGTGGTCGGGCTCAGATTTAGAAATAGGGTGAGGAACTCTGTTATGTAGGGTGAGCTCAAAGTAGAGCTGCTGCTTCTCTTCTTTAAAAGGAGTCCCTTGGGGAGGTTCAGGCATCTGACCAGGACACCCGCTGGGCACCTCCCTTTGGGGTTTTTCCGGATCCAGAACTCACTGGAGGGACTATATATCCCATCTGGTCTGGGAATGCCTTGAGATCCAGAATGAGCTTGAGAATGTTGCTGGGGAGAGGGATGTCTGGGGTTCCCTCCTGGACCTGTTGCCCGCTCAACCCAATTTTGGATAAGCGGCAGATGATGGATGGATCTTCATTTAATTATAATTGACTGATCATTTTGACTAATGGGAAAACATATTTGATGCTTTCACCTTGAAGTAGATTGAAAATTGACTCAGAAATAGTGGTAGGTTTTCTCATTTTGCATAGTTTACATGTTTAAGTTAGACCTCTTACGTGGTTCTCCTTGTTAATGTAAAAAGAAACGGTTTAAATTAGACCAAGCTGGTCTGAATGTATTGTGGGCTCCAACTACAGTCATTGCTGGAATCATATCCAATAGTCACTGGGTTAATTTCAACTGATCAGATTGGCTCACAAACTGTATTTTCTGGTTACATCTATCTAGTAAGAAAATAAAATAAGATGAATTGACTGTGCAGTATCAACCACTTTAATCATTCACACTAATGCTGCCCATCAGTCATGTACACGACACCTTCTGGCGCATCAGGTGGGAACTGGAATGTCTGACAGGGTGGAAATAGCACTCTGAACCTGAGAGAACATGTATCCAAATTAAAGATAATTTCACTGCGCTGTCTGTTGTGTTGAACAGCTTGTTTGTGCCTTTTCTGCAGATGGAGGTGGATGCAGACGATAAGCGCCATCGCACACGCTCCAAAGGTATCTGCACAGATACACACAGAAACGCACACCTCCATTCAGGGTGACCTTCACTCCCCCAACACAAACACACATCTTTGCAGACAGACAGACAGACAGACACACACCCACACACACACACACACACACACACACACACACACACACACACACACACACACACACACACACACACACACACACACACACACACACACACACACAGATCCTGGGCAGTTACACTCCAGTTGCTTTCTCTAGCTGCTCACTCCTCCTTTATCTTCACTAACAGCAACAGAAGTCCACCTTTTAAAAGCCCTGTTCAGAATAAAACATTGGCAGCAACCACAGTGCAAATCAAAAACAAACTGAGCATTCATTGAACAGGTACCTCTCCCTTTCAGCTCACAAATCAATGCCCCCCCCTATATGCTTATGACGAAGTTGAGGACATGCATTATTTAAGTATATAAAATCAAATGAATTATGCGCCTGCTCTGTCCACTCCCACAGCCTGAAATGATTCATGTTTTATGACCTGTATGTTTCAGTATCTAAAATCTTTGACCCCCCCCCCCCCCCCAAAAAAAGTGAATTTAGATCCCACAACTTTTATTAATAAAAACAAAATTATTTGATGTCACTCCAGCGAACTAAAACTCTAAAAATGTTTTGATCATATTTAACTGTTAGCTTCTGACAAATTACCCAGTCATCCAGTAACATGTCAATCCATAAGACATAATGGCATTACAGGTGATTTGAGACACAGCATCTTCAACGTTAGATCTCTGGTGTGCATATTCACACTGTAAAACTTTCAACAGAGCTATAGTAGACGTGACTTAAATGTCTTTACAGCTGCAGGGTTACACTTTAGCCAGTTTAGACGTGGTATCCATACATACAAGCTTTTAAAACATTGCAAAAAGTACAGCTAAAGTCAGATTTGATTTCTACTGGCCACTGGAACAACATATTAGTTTTATCTTAGGTGCTATAGAAAAGCTGTGCTGTAATAGTAGTTTATGTAAAAACAAGATTTGCCCTCTGACATGTACTGATTCCACTTCCATTGGCAATTAACTTGCTTGGATGTGAGTTGAGCTCTTACCACAAAGATGCCTCATGGATATCATGAAAAAGCTCCCTTTTTTGTTTTTTGTTATAATACAATGGTTCAGAAGAAACGCTAATTTCCAACAAGTTCAGACATAGTGTACATGAGTGTTCATGGACTTATGCTGCGCTCCATTTGTCCTTGGTCATCAGAATCATCCTCCGAATCAGAAATTTCAACTGGAACGGCCCCTATATCCGGAATTATGAGTCGGCAAGTGGGTGCAACAGGATAGTGCCCGATTTCCGCGCTCAAGATGGCTGCTACTTGCAGCAACATTGAGTAAAACTTCATACTTTGACTGTTATTTATGTAACATTTACTCAGTCCTGCAGCTACTACGATTCTGTGTTCATAAGACGGGATGCTTCAGTCCTGTTTATATGCACAAAATACAATGTAGAACGGTATTATTGTTTTAACAAGAGTGGCCACAGTGACTAAATGAGCAATGAAGATTTGCCGCCTTTCGTTGTTTAACATTTCAGGTTCAGTTGAACAGATAGAAACACGCTTTGAGACTCAGGTTGGCTGTATTTGCATGTTTAATGACAGCTTTTGTGCAGGCGTTTTTTCCTACTTTCCATCAAGAGGGAAACTGGAACGTAAAAAGGCGGAGATGACATAACATGCGACTTGTTTGTTTCAAGGTCCGAGGCAAATGGAGCACAGCACTAAACCAGCCCCGCACCCTGATACCTGTACTGACAGTTAGCTTAACGAGACAAGATGTTAGTCATGTGAAACACAGTTGACAGGTTTTATCCTTTGCTCCTTTTGATTAAATATAAACATTTGATAGAAGTCTCAATCTTGATTTAGATTGACATGAGTGACGTCCCCTGAACATTCAGAAAGACTATAGTCTCCTTTGGCTTAGATTGTGTGGAAAGAATGCATTTAAACCAAATATAAACATTTAAGCTCAAACTGCAACTTTATTTGGTCTAAAAGACGATGTTTCTTTAACATTGTATTTAGTTTTAAAGGTTTAATTATAGATGCGAATAAGCCAATATTTGGCAAGTAAAAATGAACAGAAGAAAAAGCAGGTATTGATCTCATGATTATAACCACTTTACTTTTAAATACTGAACATTGTAACACATTTTTTTTTTACAAATACAATCTATGCTGTGTTCCCTGTAATGTTCCAGAGATATTCTGTCAGCACAGCGGCATCATCTCTACTTTTTACAAGTGAGACTCACACGTATCAGAGTTTATCACAAAGGGATAATAGGGATAAAAGTGTCTGACAGTTCTTCTTGGAAATTATGATTCATGGTGAAAAATATTAATGTCCATGAATACAAACTGAACTCCATCCTTCATGATATCCAGGAGACATCTTGCATTCAGTTCTTCATAGCTTGTGAAACTTAAGTGCTGTTACAAATTTTTAAGTATGTGTGGGATCTGTAAATTAACTCATAAAGACAAAACTAAACCTGGAGAAAATACATAGGTTCAAGACAAAGCTATGCAGATATTAGAACTAATGTCTGTGCAAAAAACTGTATTTTGTTTTTTTTACTAAAAATGGACAATAAAAGAAAAAAGTTAGCTGGAGTATTTAATCTGTAATACATGCTAATACATGCAAAGTTATTTAAGCTTTTTACTAAAAGTCATGCACATGCTGATATAGCTGTCTATAGAGGAAGAAATTTAAGGAAACATTTTTAACATTAAAATAAGCCTTTATTTGTCAGCTGTTGACTGACTGATTCCAATATTTTTTCAGCCTTAAGGATTTGATGGCTAATTCGTTTTAGGGCAAACCTACGCAGACGAGAAGTCACAGAGATCAACATTTCAGCAGGTTTCCTTTTTATATGTTATGACTTGTGTGTTCAGCTGGAGCCGGTGTCGTTTCATAATGATTCCCTCCGTCTCTCTGCTTCTCCCTCAGTGCCTGTGGATCCAGCATTAACAGAACTTTTCAGGTCAGTGAGAATGGAAAAGTGCACGACACTCACGTACACACACACACACACACACACACACAAACACACACAATTTGCCTATTGTTGTCTCAGCGCAGAGAGATAGAGAATGTACCAGTTACCTTATTACCAACCAGAGATTTTTCTTCTTTTTTCCACTATTTGTCCTCACTTCCCTCAGAAGTCTGTGCTCTTTCCGACTCTCTTTTCCTTTTGCTTCCCCTTTATTTTTCTCTTTATTCCAGCTTTGTGGATTGAAACTCTCAGTCCAACCCTTTTAGCACCTGCAACATCAGCATAGGTGATAGCAACAGAACTGAAAGAACAAGCCACCATTTCTTGTAGGTTTTGCATACGATTTGATGATTAGTTTAATAAGGGAAAAAGCTATCCAAACCAACCTTCTATGAAAAAATAACTACCCCCTAACCCTTACAACTGGTTATGCCACCCTTGGCGGCAACATCTGGCTTCAAGCATTTGCAATAATAGGCATTGAGTGTTTCATCTCGCTGTGGAGGAATTTAGTTTCATTTCTCTTTGGATAATTCTTTTAAAATCTGCCAAATGGGAGGGTTTTGGAAAACATTTTTGCCCAGTCCATGGCTTTTTTTACCCTGTCTAGGGATAGCTCCTTGATGAATGGTCAGTGCGCTCTCGGAGTAATTTTGGTAAGCGGACACCTCCTGGGAAGGTTCACCACTGTTCCATGTATTCCCCATTTGTTGATAATGGCTCTCACTGTGGTTCAATTGTGTCCCAGAGACTTACAAATGGCTTTGTAATCCTTTCCACACAGATAGATTTTGATGAATTGGTTTCTCTTCTGCACCATGCATTTCTTCAGAGTTTATATTGTGCTTCTTTTTGAAATCTTTAGCCTACTTCGTGTTCTCAGACAGGTTCAAGTTTTTTTTTTATATTATTCTACAAATCACATAGTAATGAGTCCATGGTGTGGTTAAAGAAATTTAACTTCCAAAAATGAGGTTACTTCCAGTTAATTCTTGATTTAAGAAGGGAAATGATTACTCTGCAAAGGGCCAGCTTGGTTTGGATAATAAACAACAGGATTTACAGACTGCATCATGTATGGACTCTGATTATCTTTCTATTATTATCTCATTCATTTTATGATCTGAAACATAAAAAAACGTTTTCCCCAACACTGTAGTATGGAGCTAAATACTGTAGCCCCTTAAAAATTATAATGGCTATTGTCACTTTCATTAAAAAGACCATTTATCTATAGCATACCTAGTGCTCTCCTTGATATATTTTACATTTTTGTAAGATTTTTGCTCTCTATTGAGTCAGTTCAGGCAGTGAATGTCTTTTCAGCTTATTTACATAGGATCACCCCCCACCAACTTTATTTCATAATACATGTTATTAGTCACAGGAAATATGTTGTCCATAGCTGCATGTGCACTCTAAAATGAAAATTTATCTCAATCTACCAACTGTTTTTTATTTGTTTTCATGACAAAATACCAGTGTTTTAGAATAGAATAGGATAAAAAATATCCTTTATTGTCCCTCATTGGGGAACTTCACTTCTCCCACTGTTTAATGCCAAATACCCACAGTAAACTGCAGCGATGATCCAGTAGCAACGGCAACGTTTACAGGCTAGTGACGCTACGCTACATGAATGAGTTTGACAGTCTCCCAACTGGTCTCCTGTGTGGTTTTTTGCTGCAGTTCGGGATGCATGGAAAATGTCAGCGAGTGCACGAGCTGCAGCAGCTGACTCGAGTCAAGTCGAGTTGAGTCTGTAGCAAACACTGAACAGTCTCTGCAGCATCCAATGACTGCATCCTTGCTATGTTATTGTTTTAAGCTCTGAAGCTTCTAAATATGTATAGGTCTGCTTGGCTGCAGAAGATCTTTTGTAAGCGTCTACGTTTAGTCTGAGTTTGGCAAAACACTCAGTCAGGTCACAGTTCTCTATGTTTTAATTTTTGTTTAATGAATTAAATGCTGTGATTTAAGCAGTATGGTTTGAGTTGTTGACACACAATTTCGCAGGATTTTATAGTGCCACCCAGGGATGGGCAATACTACTGGAAATTACATGTCTGTGTTTTATGACAGGATTTTCAGTATTCACTGCAAATATTCACTATTACAGAAGCACTCAAGTAACGTTTCTAAATGATTTCTCTTGAACTGTTAAGACCCTGAGAAGGTTAGTAGACATAAAATGAATCTGCAGAGGTGAGCTGCTGTTTTCACGATGCCCTTCAGAGTAAAGTTGTCCAGAATGTTAGATATAATTTTTTTTTAAATTACAATTTTTTTAAATGTATTCTGAATTAGCTGCAAGGATGGCAAACAACCAGGAGAAAGTCAGCCTGTTACTATATTATTCCCAAACACAGGCGCTAAAATTGAAGCCAACTTTCTTTTTTATAAGTTATACAAAGGTCCTCTCATTTTTGCCACGTTACAACCATGAACTCTAATATATTTTGGGGGGATTTCATATAGACCGACACAAATTAGCGCCTGCAAGTTATTATCAGCTTGAACAAAAAATATTCCTTGCATATTGTTGAAAAATACGTTGCAGTATAAATACAGTGATATCGCTAGTACCGTAGCTTCTTCCTGACTAACCGATGTTCATTGAAGCATTTCTCTCAGGCTGCTTGTCCAGACTTCGATGTTTGTCAGTTCTGTTCTGCATGCTAACAGAGGTTGGAAGGAATGTCAGTATTCAGTGTGTTGTTATTTTCACTGGTATTTACAGAGGGCTGTGTATGACCCAGCTGGGATTTTATGGGTGGATTCACCAGTGTCCTCTGCTCGTCTTTGCAAGTTGTTTCCATCCCAGTAATGTGTAAATTTTATTTTGTCCTTGGCAGTGTTAGGAGGTGGTTGCAGCTCAGATAAGCTTCCTAGCCTACCCATGTATCAATAAATAATATTCCACCTCGAAGATTACTGTGTAGCCTTTAGCTGATATTCATAGATAATACAAGCTGGATTCTTCCAATCCTTCATCCACCCTCTTCTCTCACCCTATCCTCATTTCCTATCATTCTCTCACTTTTCCTCCTATCCTCCCGCCTGTCTCGCCCTCTCCTCCTCGCCGCGCTGCTGCCTGCAGATAGTAATTAATCAGGGGATCGATGTGAAGCCTATCTCCAGGCTGAGGCGTCTATAATGTCGATAACGGCGCTCGATGGCCCCTCTCCCCAAAGAGCTGATAGTCTTCGGGGCAAACATACCTGACTTTGCATCGCGCTTGTTGCTGTAAGTGTCTTAATGTGCTTAAATATGACTTCCAATTTTTTTTTTCTGTTTGCTCAGGGATTATATATAAGATTATGCTTTTGTAAGTAATTGTTGCGAGGAGGCGAAACAAAAAAAGGTGAAATTATTGGTGCTGAGAGTGCATATTATAAGGCTATTTTGGAAAATTTGCAACATGATCAACATAAAAATAAGCTACATGCAAGATGCAAGAGTCCAGTTTAATGTGGACCTCTGTTTATAGGTCCTGTTTCAACCCGCCACCTCTTCTGATCTAAAGTTTTGTCAATACTTTTCTTGCCGTTCTTGTGCTATTTACATGTTATTTCAATTAGATTGTTGTACTTGTTTTATTTGAAATTGTAGCGACAACAGTTTTCTTGTTGCTGGCTTTGCCTCTATAGATAGTATGACCCCAGTCTGATTCTTCCCACTTCAGAAGCTTTCCAATTGATGGAAAGTTAATAAGGGCACTGGGGTATAACTGAGCTGTCAAATTTAAAATGATTTCTGGGAAATTGAATACCTTTAAAGTTGCATACAAAACTTAAAATAGTGGAATTTATGAGTACTTTAAAGTGCCAAAAAAGAAAGTTCAAATAGAATAAATTTCTAAAAACAGGTTTAATCAGTCCTGTTAGACTATCTGTTCTTAATTCGACTTTCTTGGTTTGTTTCTCTGTTTCTACCTATAGACCAAAACTAGATTTTAGTCAGTCCATTAAATTTCACATGAAGCATCATCCATTAGGACTAAAAAGTGAACCTTTCAGTTTTAGGCCCAGGGGTCATTGACCAAAAATCATGGCAGAGTCATAGTAGGGTCATAGCAGTGTTATATCATGTTTGTAGCATGGTTATAGAATGGTCTTCACATTGTTATATTTGTGGCATAGTAAGATCATAGCATGGTCATAGTAGGGTCACAGCTTGGTAATAGCAGGCTCAAAGCACGATTATTGTCTGGTTCTTCATGTTTACAACTGCTCATACCAGGGCCGTAGAATACCCCAAGCAGGATCATAGCACGTTCATTGAAGGACAATAGAAGAGTCATCACATTGCATAACACAGTCATGTATGGCAATTTCATGTTTATGGTAGCAGCATTGGAGGACCATGACATGTTCATAGCAGGGTCTTAACAGAGTCGTAGCAGGGTCATAACCCAGTCATTGAATTGGTCAACCAGTATAATAGTCACTAATAGTGACTGTTGTCACTGTTTGACCAAATGACAAATATTTAAGGTTTGGTTCAACAAGAAGGCAGAGTGAAGATTATTTTGGAAAAATCGAATATTCTAGCTTAATATTAAGCCTGATTAAAAAATGTGAACAAAATCACAAAACTATTGAAAGAATAAAAATAGCTAAATTTTGATTAGAATCTATTTTATTACACTTAATGGTTTTCTGTGTTTTTCATGCCAGCCGTAAAACCCTAACCTGACTCTCGCCAGATGGATTTCATTCCGCAGAGCTCCACACATCCATCTGGGATCGCTCCATTGGAGATGAATTTCAGAAGGAGGGGCCTTATCAAAAATCCTTGCACATGATTGGATTAACCACTTGTCCGTCATCTTTACTGACGTACCACTCACATCGAAACCAACATCAAAACTGAAACAATTGTTTCCACTAACAAAAGCCTTCAAAGCAGTTCTCTGGTGTTCTTTTAAACAATTGATATGCGGTAGATTAGACAACACTGATGAAATATCAGCATCAATGTTACCAGATGACCAGATTTCTCTTATGAAAACCGGTGTCGTCTCTGATTTTGCTAAGCGGGCGGGCGCAGAGTCGGGGGGTGGGTTTGTTTTGCCCGATCTGCAACGCCGACAGGGCGGGGAAGGCACGTTCTGCTCAGCTCTTCTACTACGTCGGGACAGCAGCAGGACTGGGTAAATACCTCTTGCAACGTTAAACTTTTTTACTCCATCATGATACACTGAAATCGGGGACATTTCCAAAACGGGCACTCGGGGACGTCTGGTCACCCTTGCTTCGTCGCTGCGAGCCGCCATTGTTGTCAGTCGCTTCTCCGATACGTCACATCTACGAAAATCCGCCGGCCGATCCTGATTGGCACGTCCATTTTCTGTAGTATTGAAATCCTTTCCCAATGGCAGCGATTCCAGATGGATGTGTGGAGCCGTGTGGAGCTCGGCGGAACTACATCCATCTGCCGAGAGTCAGGTTAATGAAACCCAGTAACATGTCTAATTCTTCATCTCTGAAATAATTAGCACTTCTGTGCTGGGCCATGCTTTTGGCCAGTGGCTAATCACGGCCCTCCTTGCACTAATCAGCATACACAACTTTGCTTTGTCTGTGCCGGGGGACCAGATCTTTGGGGTGAATTAAACACTGCCCTATGGGGTTTGAAAGCCTCTGGGACGTCATGTTTAGAAAATAAACCTCCCAGTTTCTCTGAAACTCCCGCAACATTGGGGATGACTACTGGTCTGGGTCTTGGTTTTAGGGGCCTCTATTTCGCTCGTCCTTTTCACATTTCCCTTTTGCTGTACTTCTCTTTTACCCCTCAGCTCTGAAGACTTTTTTTATATAAAGCAATGGCTGGAACTAAAGGTCTAAATGTACTTTTGGTAAAAATGGACCTAAGATGTTACAAAATACAGTTCCAGTATGGGGCAGAAATGTTTTTTTTTAAAAAGCATTTTGGACCAACATTTCCACAGCTCAACCATAGATTATAGGAGGCTTTCCTGAGGTCTTCAAAATGAATTAAATTTGCTGATATCACAAGTATGTCAGTTGGGCCCTGCAGCCCATTTTATAGACCCTGATTAACTTTTTAATTCAACTTCATACATTATATATAAGTCCATAATGCACCAGCTACAGTACAACTCTCCTGGCTCTTGGCTTTATGTCTGACTTTCACACACCGAACCACCATCGTTATCATGCAGCTTTTTGGCAGTTAAATGAGACTCTTGAAGTCCGGCGGAGTCCCTAGTTAATGTATCTAAAGCAGCAATGCATCCCTTTGCATTGAAAATCATAATTATATGGATGAATTACTTTTATGAAAGAGTAAAAATCAGAGTAAGTTTAACAGAGATCCTGTATTAGTGGACCTCATCTAGCCTTTCAGACAATGGCCAGGGTGGAGAGTTTGTGCGGCACTCCAAGCTCCCATCATAAACATTCTCTCCACATCTCCCCTCTCATTTGCATATTTACAGTCTGCCATGCTAATCATGTTTATTGGGGTGTGTAAGCACGGCACATGAGTTGAATAGCAAAGGATATCTTTGTGCCGGAGACTTTATAGTGAAAGTGCTCGGATGAAAAAAAGCCCCAGTCACCCCATTTCTGAAAATAAATGGTTTCTCCTGTGGTAATCCAATTTCAAAAGACAAAAACAGCCATCTTACATAACTAGGACCGAACAGGGTTTTGCTAATTATGGTGCTAATGCTCAGTGAAGAATTCCCTTCATTTTTTTTAAACAAAGGCCAAGATTTCCGCAGATATTTCTGTGCAGCCGAGGAAGCGGAGCTGTAACATTTAAACCAAAATAGATCTGAACCCCCCTCTGTGCTGGGTTTTAGTGTTTCTTAATCTGTCTGCATATTTTTGAAAATATCCTTCAGAAAACTACACACTGGTGAATGCCTTAGCACCAGAGGCTGGTTAGATGAGGTAAACGGCACATTCCTTTGATATGCATTGTTACAAAAAATGACACATTTGTAAGGTATATTTTCTCCTCGTAAATATACCTTACATCATCAGTGTGATGTTTTTTTTACTTTAAGATTTTGGTTGTGGTCAGGTAAGGTGGATCGCTGCTAAAGATTTCCATTTCCATATATGATGTAATCTATTATCACTGCCTGACCTAAGGAAAAAACACTTAAATAAAACAAAATTGGGCCTATTATGGGTGCTTGTTTAGCATTCACACACACCTACTGTGTTATTTTAACCACCGCATGTGAACAGTTTAAGCTTTTCTGCTCCTCCTTTTTGTAGAATGTCACCCATAGCATGTTGTATTAACTTGGGTTTCCTGTTCATTGTTGTTTCTTCAAGTCGCCCGCCTCAGTCTCGGCTGTGAAGCTTGAACCTGTCGCTGCAGCTCTGATGGACACTGTTGATTTGAGAGCTGGAGAGCGCAGGAATGAGCAGCTCTTTCTTCCTGTTCTCCATCGCTGCCTCTCCGCCGACACACACAGCAAACTGCCGAGCGTATCAGATAATTAAAGAGAGCTAAAACAAACATGAAGATATCAGTTCATCACGTCGCCTGAGATGCCCTTCCCGCTCACTCTCTCTGGATTTGGTCTCTCATTCCTCCTCCCTTCTCCTTCCTGCCCGTTTTTGGTTCCCCTTCCCCTCCTAACACTCTCTTCCTTCCTTCCCTCCTTTCTTTTTTTTCTTCCTTCCTTTTCTCCGCTTACCCCCTCCTCCTCCTCCCTCGGCTGTCTCAGGCAGAGCTAATTCCCTCTTCAGATGGTGCAGCTCTAATTTGCATACTTATCAAAGTATTTGGACTATCCGACAGAAGCTGTAGGAAGGTGGGGTCATTAATATGTTAATTAGCTCCACCATTCTTACAACACCCCCCCCCCCCCCCCCTTCCAAGCCTTTAACATTGGTGCATCATCCATATCCTCCGACTCTTTCTGTGCTTCATGTTTAGCCTTTAAGGCCTTGAAAATGCCAGAAGACTGCAGATATTAATGTGTTGTGGTCATGGTGCATTCAGTGTCTGCATGTGGGCTTCAGACACTCCCTTCCATTATACACCAAAATATCATCTAATTGCAGAGTTTTAAAAAATCTATATCACTCCTTATATCTTGATGCACACGTGGTAATCCCAGCAGTTACAGCTAAGCGTGGTAAGATATGGATGAATCTGCACATAATCAGTTTCTTTCCTGAGATTGAAACCGTAACATTTTTCTGCATAAATAAATGGAGCTTAAATTGGAAGAAAAATGGAGGCCATTTTCAGAGCTCCGTGCTGTATTACTTAATTGGGGGGGGAAAGTTTGAAAAAATTAGCTGTCTTCGTGCACTTTTATATAAACCTCGTCTATTTATATTTCTATAGCATTCTACAACAAAACTGTGAAGTATTTCCGGATCTCAGATTTATTTGGAAATGTTTGAACCAGATGAGATAAAAAGAAAATTTATGGAATAGGGCCTCTGAAAGGGCCATGGCATATTTGAGGGTACACCATGTACCATAATACACAAACTGAATGTCAATAGTAAAATTAGGAATCAAAACATTTCAACAAAAGATAAATCAAGTAAGAAGTACCTAGCACTTAACAAAAGCTTTTCAGTTCTTCTTTTTCGTTCCTGGACACGCTAATGGTCAGATCCCAGAAGTGTGCTTCAGTCCACTGATGAAGAAGTAGAGGATATCACCTTTCATTAGCCAGTGCGTGCAAATTTGTTGAAAGAAGTTTGTGAAATTGAACTACTGAAGTTGCCAATAAGTTGTTTATCTTTTGTCTGTTTTGTTTTTTGTTGTTTTTATGACGATGATGTAGTTAGATCTGCATGGAGACATAGATAAGACTGAGGGGAAAAAATCCTTCTAAATAAAAGTGAAAGAAACTGTGGTAAAAAAGGCATCATAAAAAGATGTGAGTGATGTCACTGAGCCACAGGCGGTGGTCTGCATGACCACAAAGGAACATGTTCATGAACAATGATAACTTCTTTTGGTAACTTTCAACTTAATGATGCTGTTCTTCCGGGCACCGCTCTCACTGGAAGAGATGAAATGGTGCTCTGTTCAGGAAAGAATGAACACAGTAAATCTTGAAACTTTTAGGGCAACCCTTAACTACTTTATGGAGGCAAGAAGAAAGAGTCGCATTTGCACGTTGCTAGTTCCATTTCACAGCTGTTTGGTTTGCATCAGGCTGTTACACACACAGATCCATCTCTCTAGGGACCCATGATTGATAATTTATCTCTCGTCCCTCACTAGAAGATATATGAATATAAAGAAAAGGCTAATACCCAAACCATATAAACCAATAAATTAGACTGAGTTGTGTCTGCACCCGGGTTTATTCTGCACGACCATCCTGGAGGCAGGCAGTTACAGCAGACACCAGCCGTGCGATGAAGCTGCAGCCTAATCCACTGAGTCACTTCGGACTTCTCCCTCTCACTGTCATGGGGTAAATATAGCTGAAATAATACACATCTGTCCTCCTTCAGTTTTAAAGTAGGAACAATTTTGTCAGCTCACTGGTTTAAACCGAATCAGGATTTTATCAAAGAGGAAGACCAATTTAATAAGTGCTTTAAAAGTCATCGCTTTTCCAAGCGCTCTTTACTGGCCACCATTTAGTCCGAATTTCTGGCTTCCTGACAATTAAAGCAATACGATGTTTCAATAAGAGCCTCCAACTGTATTTAATTTGATCACAGCGAACAAAAGGCAATAGCACAAAAGTAAATAATCAAAGGTCATATTGCAAATGCCACATGATCGTATAGTCTGTATTTTTAAAATCTTTATTTCTTATAGATGCTTTTAATAGATGGGAATTGATTTCTATGGGACTGAGAATTTACTGTAATTCTGAACACTAGCTTTATGGATTTATTACAAGCCAATGAACTGCAATTCATCATGTATTTCAACTCAAATTGTTCCAATACTTCTGCTCACCTAAGAAGTAACAACCACTAGGCTTTTCAAAACTAAAATGATCTGGTGGAGAAACTAATACATTTCATACCCGAGATGATTATTATTTTCAGACTCATAACCCGTGGGCTGACTTTTTGTCATGTTTCCATGCTTGTATCATCTATGTATCTATCGAAAGCAAAGTCACTCTGCAGCTGAAAAGACACCTTGTTAATTATAAGGTTGATAGGTCAGCCATGCAGTTGTTCTAACAAGACTTGGTTGGCAGTGCACTGCAGATCAGTCAACATGGATTCAGGCGATTGACTTAGATGCTTATGACAAGCAGCTGTGGCTGACGTTAATTAAAAAGGCCACAAGAAGGTAAAGCCAATGCTGGGTGCAGGGCATCTTGCGAATTCATGAATTGAATATGATTTAAATGTAAATCTCTTTTGGATCTGTTACGCAAAGTGAGCAAAAGTCAAAAAGGGTACGTGGTCTTGTTGGTCAGAGGACTGTTTAAATTCTTATGGATCGGGAAGGTAATTATTGAGTGAAATGTTTTTCTAGCCCGAGGACACCAAACCTGGTATAATAGTAAAAGTCAAAAGACAATACTGATGCGCCTTCTCACTTATTGCCCCCTTATTATTCCTGTCGAACTCTGTCTTTAATTTGACAGTCACATTTTTATGGGTTAATTCACAGTGCCGTGAGTTTTTTTTGTTTTGTTTTTTTAGATCTCAGACACAGTGCAGGAGCCAGAAAATGTAGCCCAGGTTGAGTCTGCTACTGCCTTTTAGGGAAACTGTGTGCATCTGCATCATCATTTTATAATTTCTGTGTCCAATATTACAACTACAGAGGACATAACAATATAGTTGCCACACATTTAATCTGTTTACCAGTAAGATATTTTGTCAGTTGAGTGGCCATATAAAATGTCTTGTATGTCATCCTATAAAGCTCAATAATGAAAAAAAAGATGGCTGAGTAAAATGTGGGCTCATCTTAAGTATAATTGTCTTATCAATATTTAATAATCATTTTGCATATTTATGTTTTTCTATTATAGTGCAACCATTGTATGAAGGTCATTATTTAGTTACTCCCATTTTCACTGCCTCAATGAGCAGAGTTTGAAAGATGCATGCTTTCATGTCACTCTGCAATAACATCAGAAAAAGTTGCTAGATTTGTCGCTTGTTGAGAAAAGGGTTGCTAAAGGTCTCCACAGACCTGATGAATATAATAACAACGTCACTAAATTGGCAACAACTTGAGAGCTACTTCCTGTCTTGCTTCATAATAAGATTCTCAAACATAGATACACGGTGCCAAGCATAAAGCAAATTTATTCGCATTTGAGACTCATAGTGAACTCATATTTTGAGACTGGCTTAAGTTGAGCAAGACAAAATGTAGTGTTTTTATATAGTACAATATTTTGTTACATCCCTATTGTTTTCATTAAATATCGGAGTAGTTAACAAGTTTTTAGCCCCTTGTGTTTTGTCTTCTAAAATAAATCGTAATGGAAGTGAAACCTTTCCGTTGTTTCGTTCTCAACATTTGGGAATAATGGGTAGAATGGGATGGGGGGAATTTGGACATATGACTTTTAAAGCCTCTTTCATTGTTGCTGCTGTAACACTATTGGGGGTCTGTATGAAAAGCTGGCCGCTATATTCCCGGCAATTGTGAAGATAACAAGAGAGTCCTGTTATTGGTCAGAGTTTCTCAGCTCCAGTTACATTTTCTAAAACGCACAGGAGGTGAAGAGGCAGTTTACAGCCACTTCAAGTACATTATGCTGAAAGGTAGCTGTGGCGTGTTTGCTTAACGGATAGAAATTCAAAAAGCTTCTTCTTTTGCTTCTCTTAACTACGCTCATGCACCCTTTTCATTATGCTTTATCTTTAGAGACATCTTCACTGGACTACAGAGATGTGTTTTTTTTTTTTTTTTAAACGAGTCATTTTCCATGCGCTTGTTTGATTTGCGAGACATCAGAGGTGGGCCAGGTGAGAACACATTACAAGAAAATATAAGGGTTTGATAAAGATGAATGAAGAATGAGTACTGAAGCAAAGAATAAGATGCAGCAAGAGGAGAACAGTGTTAACCTTGTTCTCAGCAACTATAAAACTCTCACTAATCCACCCAGCCATGCCACCGAAGACAGATTCCTCTCTGCGCGCCAAGCAGAGAAGGTATTCCATTCGGCCCACACGAGGCACGCTTGATAATTACTCTCACTTTGAACACAATTTTCTGGCTGTGGGTAATGATTGACAGATTGTATCCCTGGTGTCAGGTGGCCAGCCACGCCCCTCCTGACTATGGCAGAAATTAGAGAACAGCGGGGGCTAAATTACACCTTAGCAAAGACCTCTGGCAGGAGGACAGGAAAAGAAGCATGATGAATGAGAAAAAGATCGTAACAGAAAGGTAGACGGGCGAGTCGCACGGGAACACCGAGATGATTGGAGGAACAGCTCGGGAAGATATTTGTAGCCTTGCTCGAGCACATGGAGGCACGCACTGAGGTAATGGGTCTGCAGTACTATTGGAGTGCAAAGGGAGAGACACTTAAATGCCATTTCTGCGGCTGGGATGCTGTTTAGTCCCTCACGCGCGCACGTACACACACACACACACACACACACACACACCATCATCTCTACTCCCTCCACTTTGTCATGCTCTGAAAGCACTCAGACTGATATGCGAGCAGCTAGAAACCAGCAGAGTGGCACAATGACTCAAAGAGTTCAGCAGCAGGAAGTGGACAAGAAGAGTGACAGATCATTGTAGGGATAAACATAACAGGTGGACATCATCTCAACAGAAACTGCTCTCACATCAATCCGCTTATAGTCGAGGCGTTTACCTTATAAAAAGAAAAAAAAAAAACGGGCTGTACTTTCACTTCTGTCAACGAAGGTAATGGAAAGATCAAAACTATCAATGAGTCGGCCACACTTGCAAGCATTGTGTGAGGTTTCACACTGTGAGATGCTGTAGCTTCTGGTTTAGCTCCATAAACCAGCCTGATCCAAAAGCTGTTAAAAACACTTCAATCACACATACATCCGCCGCAGGAAACAGCCACATATGTAACTAGAAAACCATGTTCATACGGCACACTCACCGACCACTTTATGAGGTGCGCCTCTTCAACTGCTTGTTTTCACTAATCATTGGAATCATTACCATCCAGCTTGGTTTACAATGCATATCAGTGTGAGGACCGATGCATGGATGTATAATATAAAAATCATCACAGATTCACATTTTCACTGATTTCACTGTGAAAATTTAAACTTAAAGTTGCTGCACACTTGTATTAAATGTATACATAGCATTTTTAATTGTAGGCTTAAATATATAAGTGAATGGATATTTTTGGATTACTGCTGACTCTGACACAACATGGGATCTTTACAATTTAGAATTTACACTTTTGTGCCTGCTGTTGAAGTTAGCGAGGCTAACGGTCCTAAATGTGCATTGCACAGACATTGCATGTCATTCATACAAATGCAAGATTGTCCATTAAATTCAATTTATTTATATAACTACAACTCAAAAGGCTTGTCCTTTCAAGGCACTTAACAAAAAAACAAAAATAAAGTAAATTCTATTTAGTCCTACAGACAGATTCCAAGTCAAGTACATACGCTACAATTAATCCTAGTTATCAAACAACGGAGTCAAGTTCAGCTTATTATTTGAATTGTTTGAAAATATTTTGATATAAAGGAAATCCAACAGATTGTATCAAGTCACTGACTTGGAGCATCCTGGATGAACATGCAGCGGCAGCGGAAAGTCGTTAGCATTTTGCTGTTAACTTTGCAGCACTCCTTCATACCGAGCATGCATGTGGCGACAGCGGAAAGGAAAACTCTCAAGGAAAACGTCAGGCAGAGCTTGGCTCAAGGTTGTAACTGAAGCTAAATTACAAATGCAATCCCTTGGCAGGTTACACACAGCTGTACATAAGGAGCAGTTATGGTTGTGCTTATGATTAATTAAAAGCCTCCTTAAAAGCCCATTGTACCCTATACCCCCTCCACCCCCTACTCTGAGCTGTTTGAATACAGATGTAGTCACTCTATAGCATAATGCTACTGAAAGGGTTGGTTTGGAGATCATTATGTAAATATTAATCTTGTTGATACGATTAATACAAGCAAAGTTATGGGCATGCCTTGTAGTAGTTTAGGTTACAGTGGAAATCCTGGATTAGACCATCTTTTTTATATTAAGTTTTATCTGAAATTTTATTTCTAATTCTACAAAGTGAATTAGTTCTTTTGTTTCAACTCTGTATCTATGTTTTTAAGTTTCATTTTGTAGTCATCTTGTATTTTATAAGCATTTTGTACTACCCCTGCCCTGGGGGGAGTATCATTGGAAGTTAGCTAGCGGCTGCACCCGGTCCACAGATCTCCTCTTTTGGAATTTATGTTCCTGTACGTGATCCAAATACATCAAACATTTGCCAGTCTATTTTTCGGGTTTTAACATATTTATCTGTAAACGTAGGTCTAAAACCACTTGTGGCTGCTCTGTGATGGTCCACTGAGTGTTTGCCGCCAAGACAGATGGCGAACTTTAGGTCCACCTCTTCCTGAGTAAAGTGCTACCAGGCCGATATGGAGGGCTCTTGACTGGAGCGGCACCCTCAGAATAGACTCTTCACCTGGAGAAAGAGAGCAGATAGAGATAGACACTCACACATGCTGCACATCCGCGCTCACGAAAGGCCCTCTTAACACGATGACACAAATGTAGACTTGCAAGTCGTACAATCACACAGACATACACACACAACCTACTTCACATGTAGAGCAGCATTCCCAGCTGAGTGCCGCTCTCCAACCTGGCAATTTCAGCGGAAAGAAAATCCAACTAAAGTACACAGGGCCTCATGCTGATCTCGCAACAGGGGGCTTGAATGGTAGAATGGCCTCACTACAGCCCTCGTTACTGATCCGGCAAGATCCAACTCATCTGGTTCAGTAGCACTCTGTCACTGGCGCTTGTGTGTGTGTGTGTGTGTCTGTGTGTGTGTGTGTGAAGATTTTTTTCCACAACAATCTTGTTGGATTGCGATAGCAAGGGTCCTCCCACATGCTTAAACCAAGCGGAGAATTGTGTCTTTATCCACATCTCCGATGGAGAAACACAGCGTACATGCTCTCAGACACACCTAACTGGGAATGTTTTGGGTGACATTTAGTTTCTAGGTTGCACAAGATGCTCTTATAAATGAATCATGAGTAAATCTGTGAGGTGTGAATAATAGATGGGAGGAGAAGTAAAAAAAAAACAAAGGAGTGCTGTTATTATTTGTTAATAAGACACTCTGGAGCATCACTAACTAGATCTCATTACCTCGATACTCGCAGGCATGCATACCACACACACACACACACACACACACACACACACACACACACACACACACACACACACACACACACATACCCCCCCACATGCCAAACACATGCCCAGGTCTCTCATCCTGCATGACTATTTTTACCTGTGAAGCCTGTCGTTGCCTAGCACTATGTAATTACATCCCACACTTCTTCTCCAGCGGATGATTAGAAGCAGTGATGGATGGGTTAACACTGTCACCTAAAGATGCCTCGGTGCAAAGCTAATTATGCGACCATGCATGTGTCATATACCTGATACATGTGATAGCCCTGTGGAGTGAGCACGATAAAGTTGGACACTGCGTCTTATGTTAATTAACAGATAAGGCATGATGAAGGAACTCCCGCCGCTGATTAATAGATTTTTGGAGCTCGGTGGCTCAAACTCCGACAGCAGAGTGACAGACAGAGACAGTTCCTTCAGTTTCTCGTTGTCCTCCAAGAAAACAATGTCAAAACGGCTCAGCTCATTTATCACTCTGCACTTTGTGGAAGATTTTTAAATGTACTATTTTTTTCCCCTTTATCCTCCTCCCCCCAGAATAGAAATGGATTTACTGTCACGTAAGGCGGGAGAGCCGTGTTTGTGTGTCTGCATAGACAATTGTGGCGCTGTTTGAACCTGGAGATTGGAGTGTGTGCTTATACATGCAAAACGTGCGTGCCCAGCTTTAAAGCATGTGTGCATATGGGGATATGAAGGGTTACGTTTGTGATTGCCACGGCTGCAGCTGGGGATGTGGGCTGAGTAATTGCCTGTCTTGGTAGGGAGAGCGTGGTACCGAGCTAAAAGTCAAGTGCTCTCTTCCTGCTGTAGACCTCATTTGGATTCCACATTGCTAGCTAGCAAGCTAACGCCAGCCTTGGGCCTGTATTATTCATGACTTGACAGATAGCTCTCACTAAAAGCATTGGAAGTGGGCCAGGGTAGTGATGGAGCGACAGAGGGAAGCGGCACTGCTTCACCTCAGTCTCTGGCAGGGAACGCTGTAGAAAGGAGGAGGAGGAGGATTTGGAAACTGTAGATGGAGTGGAGCAGCCCAAATACAGGTGCATCTCAGTAAATTAGAATACCACTAAAAAGTTGACTTATTTTTGTAATTTGATTCGAGAAGTGAAACTCTTATAGAAAAAAAAAAGATTTATGTCAGGGCTTTAATTTAGAAGAGTATGACTTCCAGCTAATGAAATCCCAAAGTTCAATTTCTCATAAAATTATAACATTGCATAAGACCAATTAAAAAAAAAAGCAATTCTTAACACAGAAATGTCATCATACTAAAAAGTATGTCCCTGTGCTTAACAGTTTATGCACTCATACATTGTTGGTGCCTATTTTGTATGAATTAATGCATCAGTACAGGATGGCATGGAGCCGATCAGCCTATCGCTCTTCGGAGATGTTAATCCAGCCCAGGTTACTTTAATATCACCTTTATCTTACCAGCACTATTGTGTCTGATGTATCTCATTTTTCTCTTGACAATCCTCCACATATTCGTTTTGGGATTTAAGCCAGTAAGTGAGTTTTCTGGCCAATCACGCACAGTGATACTATGGTCATTGACATAGGTATTTGTACTTTTGGCAGGGTAGACAGGTGCCAAGCCCTTCTGGAAAATGAAATCTTGATCCCCATACAGCTTGTCAGGAGAGGGAAGCATGGGGTGCTCTAATATGCGACGCGGTACTGACAGATGACATGACCCGCCAAATTTGCACTGATTCCAGGAACGGAAAAGCTGTAGCCAATGTCCTGGTGTTCAGCTTTGAATAAAGTTGCAATGAGCACCTCGTATATTCCCCTCAAACTCTTGTTTTGAGTATCTCTGTTGTTTGTGGAACTTTTTTTAGATGCTTTAGCGATAATCTTTTGCAACCTTACCCTTCTTTTGGCCAGTGTCAGTGACTGCTTGATGAACAACTGTCAAGTGGGCGGTCTTCGTCGTGATTGTGTAAAATATTTCTGTGTTAACAATGGTTTTGTGTTGATATTCTAATTAACTGAGAGGCAACTGTAGAGAACAGAAAAGGTCAAATAGGTAAAGGAATGGCACAATGTGAAGGGAGGAGTCATGCGGTATCACCAGATGGCCATAAAAAGTGTACATATAAGCAATGATTCAGGTGACAATGACAAAAGGAAAACAAAAGTGAAGTGAAAAAAGCAGAAATGCAGAGTGATATCAAATTGAGGAGCCAAATATGGCGGGTAAAGGAAAGAACAAGCAGCGATCCACCCCCACCAAGCTCAGGAAGCCCTCTGTCTCCATGTGCAGCACCAGATAAGGTCGCATTAATCAAAATCTGCCACTTCCCTTTCCAAAAAAACACAGTGCATGCCATCAGCCCCCCTCCGTGAAGTATCTGTCACCGAAACAGAAATTTCCATATTTAATGGGGAAGCTTTATATCACCAAAAAAAACGGAGTGTGTGGGCTGGGGGTGAAAGGAACTGAGCTGGTTGGATCTGTCAGCGCTGTCGTTAGTTTATACACTTCAGACTGTGCGTGGTGCCTCAGGGATCATTTCAGTTTAGCTCTGATTCAGCTGTTATCACTTCAGCGGCACGACGGAGCTGGACAGAGATTGTTCTGCTCAAACACAATCACTGCTGTAATAACAGTTCACTAAAACACAATTATATTGTCTACTCTACATCACCGAGTCTCTTTCTTCACCAGCTAAAACTTAATTCATTTATTCGTTTCACTGCATACTCTGTCCTCTACCACAGTTTAAAGCAGTCTTTGAAAGCCCTTCAACAGCGCGGCTGCCAAATTTACAGTGGTGTGCTGTTATTTTTTTTTTTTTTTCCCCTTTGTAATTTCTCCCCTCATTTGCCTTCTGTGCTTATGACAAGCCTGCAAACTGCCTTTCTGACATCACCTGACGTCAGATAAACAGGTGGTGTTTATGCTTCTTTTTTTCCCCCTCCAAAACCCCCTTTTTTTATTTTTATAACTGCCTCCCGGTGGAGCAACATCAAAGGGAATGGCAGATCATGTGCGGTTAGCGCGGAGCGTGCCGTGGGGGGTTGGGGGGATGGGACCTTGGCAAGGGAGAGGGAAAGTGGCGCTTTCTGAATGGGTTAGCTGCTCAGGGCCACCTCCGGGCTCTGGCTCATCCTGACCCCTAACCTCTGAACCCATTTCAAGCCCATTTCTGGATCTTTCTTCCCCCCTCCTCCCGGCATGCCTTCCTCTCCAAAGCAGCTGCCAACAGAATTACATCAGTGTCATGAAGCCCTCCTCCAATGGATGGAAAAGCTGAGGCCCAGCATGGATTAAACAGAGCTGGACTCGTGATGCAGCTCACAAAGGGCAGACTCTTTACTCTTTTATTTTATGGAAGTAATACTGGAACCACCAAGACTAGTTGTGATGGTTATTATCACCAAATCACATGAGAAGAAGAAAAATCAGCCATGCATTGATATGTTCTTTGTCTAATTGTTCTGTGTGTCCCAACGCATCTCCAGTTCTGCTGGTTCTGGCTTTAAATTAAATCTTTAAAAAAGGGTCTATTAGCACCAAAACTGTCACCCCTAATGGGTGGAAAACACATGTTTATTTAAAACAGAAAACCAAGAGTTACTCTTACAGCAAGTAAAATAAAATAAGATTATAATTGCAATTGTGCGACTATAACATGCATAGTTGAGCAAAAATATTAGTATTGAATATGTAGAATAGAACATAATGTCCTCAAAGATAGGTTTTTCTTCAGAAACACGCATCAAAAAGAGAATAACATGGTTTTTCAAAGAAAATCTGAAACAGATCATCTATCATAAATAAAAGTAATTCCCATTAAGAACGGTAATCAACCTGTGATTGACAACAGCAAGGCAAATATTTTTTAACTGACCTTTTCACTTAGACGTTTCCGATGGGATTTGCAGATAACAAAATCCATGTCAGATGCTGAATTTTATCATCTTTGAATCTAACAGGGAGTTTCACCAGGTAGCATGTTTGAAGAGAAGGCCACATTTTCAGGCATTATTTTTCCACTTGTACTTTTCCCAAATTCTCTGGCTGCTATGAACAGTTTTCAGCTTCATTTTGGAAAAGACTTGTAAAATAAAAATGAAAGCTGCACAACATTGTGAATACAATATCCTTGTCTAAATATCATGGGGTTTGCAGTGTTGCAATTGCAAAGGACTGCCTTGACGCAACATTTGGTGAGATGCTATATTTTTGGCATATATTGAATGGAATGCCTTTATTGCACACACCAGATGTGTAGGTCTGGTGGCTGAGAAGCTAAAGCTCACCGAGGGGTGGGGGCATTGTCTAATAGTAACTAAAAGAACCACAAAAATTTGGATCACTTGTAGCCAATGTCGTGATCGCAGATCGTGATTCCAACAATTACAGATTAATTTTAAAAACTGCAGAGAATTTTTTGTTTTGTTAGAACGGACAATCAACTCAGAAGGAAAAGGTTAATCGATCATTAATAGAACACAAGAACATTTAGCAGGCTTGGAAATGCGCAATTATTTAGTTACTTTTGATTTTAGCACTTTCGTTAACTTAAGAAAATGTTCATGGTAAAGTTAAAAGCATATTCATGTTTTTACCCATCGCTCCAGGACCTTTTACTTTGTTTCAGCCATGTTCAACATATGGGGCATTTTAAATGTGCTCGGACAAACGTATTAAAGCAATGGCACGCTGGTAAACACATTACCTCCAGTGTCAAAGTGCACAAAATTGAGAGAAATGCATTGTTAGTGTCTTGTACTGCGAATAGTAGTATGCAGTTCTACAATTAGCAAATCCCACTGGTTTCCTGATATGCAACAAGAATGCGTACAACTCTGAGCAATAATGCACAGAGTGATGAGAATCTATAATGCAGTCTATTGATTTCTAATCACGTAATGACAATGTTTCCCAGTAATTAAGAAATAAACAAAAGAGATGCAAAGCTAATGTGTCCTCACTAAGGTGGTTAATCACAGACAAAGTCTGCTCCATCAGTTCATCCAAGCAAACAGCTACTGTGACAACCTCCTGGGCAGACAGATGAAAAAACAAAAGAAGAGGGAAGTCCTTCTCAGAAAATGGCTGATGGGCTAGCAGCTACCTAGCTGTTCTCTCCTTATGCATCTGAGTCGAGGTGATTGATTGAAGTCATTACGCTGGTGGAAAGACTCCTTACCTGGCTAATCCGGGAGTGATTTTAGCTGCAGGATGACAGATAGCCACATTACAGCCTAGAATCAGCTGCTCGACGAGCTCCCCTCCTCAGGACTCCCTCAAGTGAATTATGTAAAATAACTTGTATGATATAAACACTAATATTCTCACAGTTGATATTGCAAATGTCTGAAAATTCTATGCATCGCTGACATAAATTGTTTATCAAGACAGTTGCATTTCTGCGATTAAGACAGTTTGTATTTTTTATCTAGGGATTAAAACCGTAGACCACATGCCTTTCCCTCTGAAAGTCACACAACAGAATCTGCATCGCATTTTGGCGTCTCAACTGGTGCAGCATAAAGTATGAGTGCAACCCTGATTCATCCCTCCTATCTTTAGAGAAAACAACTCTCACTAAGCAACAAAAACACTTTAGTTCAGTTTGGTAATTAGCACATTAGACAGAAAAAAGGCAAAAATGAGCAGCCAGCACTTTGGGTGGGTTTAGAAGATAAATGTTGGAAGATTTTCCGAAACACATGTAAGTTGCCAACTGGAAAGGTTGCTTGTCATTGTGCGGTACTTGGGCAGAGAAATGTAGAGACGCCAGCAGTTGTGTAGAGAAATGAGTCGAGATGAGGAAGAAAAGACTGTACAAACAGTAGATAGAAGGAGCCAAGTTTACATTTTTGATGAGTTTGAACTTCAAACTCTGGATTTCGAATTTGACCATCGTCCTTTGTGGAGCCAGAATTGACCATATTTGGACAAGAGGTTGAAGCTTTGTGTGATCAATGAAAGCTGCTGGGGAAAAATTGGGTTTCAAGGGAAGCTCTCACCTATTGATACAGATTTTAGGCAAACTTTCAAATCAGATATAAGTTTCTCCTTCGTGAATTGAAAAATGACCTTTCCTCAAAAAAAAAATATGGTTCTTGAACTCCTTTTCTAAAACAGGACCACATTACAGAGCCGCCTCTCTGAGGATCATAGAAAAGATAGAAACAGCTGAACTGTGAAGCCATGGATGAAGAGTTCCACCATTTCCGCCATGGTCTTGGTCTTCATCCTTGTTCCTTTCACTGATGATTTGTGAGCTGTACAGCGCCACACTGCCCCCACGATTGCAGATCAGAAAATAAACTTCAGATTTTAGGTTTCATTGCTAATCAAATATAAAATCTGCTCATTCTGGTTACAAGATGGATTCGGATGTATCTCTGCTTTTAAACATTGATCAAGGGTGAGCTCAACTAATTTTCAAATGATTTAGGAAAAATGTTTGATATTAAAAAAATAACCTAATGACAGTCGTAGACACAAAAAGTGTAGTTTTGGCCTTTTGTGAAATCCCTACACTGTCAGTTATTGTTCAGTTTAATGTTCTATCTAAATTGCCCTTAGGTGTGAATGTGTATGTGTTTGGTTGGTTGACCTGTGTGTCTTTGTGTTGCCATGTGACAAACAGGCAACCTGCCCAGGGTGTACCCTGCCTCTCGCCCAATGACCTCTGGAGATAGAAACCAGCCCCTCCACAGATAAACGGGTATAGACGATGGATGGATGAATGGCAGGCTTTGTCTCATTACAATGAAAAACACAGCTGTTGGGGTCTTAGCTACTTCAGCACCACAGATGAAGAAGGAAGAGTTGGCATCTGCCAGCTGGGAAGTTGGCAGTTCCATTCCTGCCTCCCTGACTACATTTTTCTCCCTATACCTCCCCAGTCTGATAACATGTGAATGAAAATCATCAAATACGCACGTGGTTACACACAAGCATCATGTGAGTTAGTTCGGCATCACAACTATTTGGGGCGATATTTCTTGAGCTTTAAGGAAAGTCATCCCCGTGCTCATGAATGGGCCTAGCCAGCAAATATGCAAGCTGGAGCTTGAGCCCGCCAGAATTTGTGGCGTCTGCCATGCGCTTGCTGAGCCTCCTGCACCAAGACACTGCCTTTTGTTCTCCTCTGCTAGCGGGAGAAGCTGACAGCTCTGAAAATGATCCTCACTCCTTTTTCACATGCAAAAATCTTCCGTTTCTTTATACCTCCTCTACCCTATATTTCCCAGTTTCCCGGGCACACATAAAAGAGGTCTGCACACGGAAATGCACAAAAAAAAGCATACATTCTCCCATCTGTCTCGCCTCCTATAGCCTCTAATTTTCCTCCCCACCCCTCATTTTCTCTCCCTGCCTGCCGTTCTCCCTCATTTTTCCTTGCTGGCTGGCTTGCTGTGAGGATGGCGAATCCCTCGTGGGTTTCTGGAGGGTATCACCATGGAGACGGGGCTCTGCCACACGTGTCTATAGATCCTCCTGCTGGATAGGGAGCACAGTCGGAGGTGGTGCATTCCCTCTGTCTCCAGTCTGCTCTATAAAGGCAGAAGTAAAATGAAGCAGCACTGTTGAAGAAAATAGGGGGGAGCCAGAATTAGTCATGCAGAGAGCGATTTATGCTAGAACTTGCCAAAATAAATAAATAAATGAAGAGGAATGTATAGAAGGAAAGGAGGGAGATTATAAAGCTGGCAGGAAGAGAAGATGGATAGAAGAGGAGGCAGGGGGAGCAGCACCAGCACCTTCATCCGTGCGTCATGGAGACAAATAGTGTGTGATGCTAATGACTGGCTAAAGCCTTTGCCCCCGCTGCGAACAGCCGCTAACATGACTACTAATAAAGGCGCTGTGGAACGTTGTCGCATTCCAGCAGTCGCTCAACTGTCGGCCGAAATTAGCCAAAACAGGAGCTCTCTGTCTCCTGCCACTCCTCTCCCCTCACATTAATGCTCCAGGAACGGGAGCCCGCTCAGCACAATGCCTCCTGAAGGGGCTATTCTGCATTAAGGGGGCCTCTTGTTCACACTGTAATAGAATTTGTTCCATCTTGTAATGCTAAGGATGCCCTCTTTATAGAAAAATCAAGTGGTCTTTTTGTGATCTGAAGTTCTTTTCTTCTCTTGATTGCTGCTTCCCGTCCTGCACGCGCCTCTCGGAGGATTTTTGTCATTCTGCCAGGGGGGGACAAAGCAAGCAACTTGGTGCAGGATTTTCACATTGCCTTCCTTTTTCTTCACATTTCCAGCAAAATTAGTCCTCTTTTCAACTAAAATACCACTTAATTACTTGAGGAATTTTAATTGCTAAGTGCAGTGAGTGGGAGGCAAGGCCTGTGATGAGGAACGTTGCCGACAAGGTCACTCGGTGGCAGAATTGGAAGAACGTGGGAAGCTGCAGAGGCTTCCTGCAGGTTTAGTCATCACGGGGCTTGCTAGAAGAAGGGCAAACACACCTTTTCATCCTATAGCAACAGCCTGACAGCTAAAGGACACCAAAGTTCTGAGCTTTTGTAGTTATATTAAACTATATTAAATTATATCAATGTTCATAAACCAATCAGTCTTTGAAATATCTATCTCATTAATCCTGTCTATCTAGGGAGCAGTCTCTGTTGCATTTCTGGCATTTATGTGGAACACATAAACGGACATTTTAACTAAACAACACTCAAAATGCAAATTTGCCCGAGCTGCATTTATACTGTTTCCTATCCTGTTATGTATGAAAAAGTTTGTGTTAGGAGATTCTGAACTTAAATTGAGTAGATTTGGTGAAACACCCAGTCCTGTCGCACCTTTGGAGTATGTGTTTTTGTCTTTTGATGCAATCTTTGTTTGAATAGTGCGTCAATATTAGGATTGAGTATGTGGAGTTCAGTGTTACTTTTACATAAAGGCTAAATTTTTTTATATATGAGGATCAACTGTGTGCCAATGGTCTGGTAGGATTCTTTGGTAGCTTTTCTGTCACCTCATTAATGGAACTGGCAGGGGTCTCTTGATGTGTGGCTCTTAAACATATGCTGTTTTTTGGCTAACAGGATGGCGTGGACCACTTGTCAAACCCAAAAGCTGGTTTTGCTGGGCAGAATTTCACTCTGAGACTGGAAAGTTGTCAGCTATGGCACATATTTTGACATATAGAGCTGGTTGTAGGTAAAAGGAAAGGTGCTTAGAGAAAGACTGAGCACATTTCCAAGGCATGTGGAAGTGAATCTAATGTAGCATACAATGCAAAAACGTAAAAATCTTTTTCCCATTTTTCTAAACACCATATTTCTGTTGGATAAAATATGGATTCACAATCAAAGTTTGACATATTAACTATCAATTTATAATATCACAGATAGGAATTATATATCTTATTAACATAATATGTAACAGAGTTTGGAATTTCTAAAGTAGTAAAATACAATTATTCATATTAGAGAGTTTGACGTGTTATATATCGATAGACGTTCAGATAAAATACATAGTGAGCATAACAGCTTAGCAAAATCCTATACTTCTCGTTTTTTGGAGTCCCTACCTGTGGGAATACAACTCAGTCATGACGAGACCTGTGGTGCTACAGGGACAATTTGTTGTCACCTGGTGAAAATCAGATCTTGTTGGGGAAATTTTAGATCTGAGGAAGGTAGGCCGCGCCACACCGTCCTGTCACCACTGTGATTAAAATTCATTTGCACACATTAAGGTGGTCCGCTTCCAGTGACTGTACAATCCTGCCCCGAAAATAATAAAGCGTACTTGACTCCTTTTAATAAAAAAAAATACACAGCCCACCTTGTATTATTTGCTGTCCATTAGCTGATGTCGCAGCAATTATTCAGTTCAACAGCATGGCCCCGTTTTTTTTTTTTTAGATGTAGTTGCATTAAGACCTGTCAGGCACCGAGCCACACTGCAGCTCAAAGCCTGACAAGAAACATTGCCTTTGGACTGTTTTATTGTTAAAAAAAACAGGTAGAAAAGCAAGGCCAGGTGACAAAGCAGGAGAGGAGAGGGTGAGAACCCGTGTCTATCTCCCTTTCACACCACTTCTCTCCCTTTCTACCCCTCCTCCCCTGCCCGCCCGCATGCCTGCTGGGACTGGCCCTTGATTTATTTGGAGAGGGCCATGGAACAGAGGAGCCAGGATGAGTGGCATTTTAATGTGCTTTCGAGATGTTTGGTCACAAGCACTATTGATCACGGTGCCGCAGCGCAGTCTCCACCCCCCCCTCCCTCACTGTCCCGCAGACCCTCTCACTGCCCTGGGGGGTGGGGGGGTTCTTGTCAGGCTGGGAATGAGTTTCCATGTAGGCTTAGATTAATGAAATGAGGCCCCTGGTCGCGGGGTGGTGCAGGGGGTCAAGACCATTAAGGAATCCCCAGACTGGGTGAGATTTAGCTTTGACTGAGTCAGTCTGGATAGGCTATTGGATAGAACTGTTATTGGAATATAAGAAACGCAATTTGTGTTGATTTATCAGAAATACGGGAAAAACATTGAGATGTTGTACAGCGAAAGGGATATGGGGATATTCAAAAGCTCCTTTTTGCTTTATTTGACAGCCCAAAACGCTCAAAATACTGACTGAGTGGGTGATTCCTCGAATCACACACATGCTCCTGGACTCTGTACGGTTTGATGAATTAAATGGAATACGATCCCTGTGATCAATAGCCTGAGCAAATACACAGATTATCAGATTAGGATCTATCCCCGGGTGCTGAGGAGAGCCAGAGAATACGTTAAAACCCGAGGTGCCTTAATAGGATTCAGTGTTCAAGCTACAGGTTTGTTCTCAATTACAGGGAATTCAGGACAAAATGTTGTGTTTCGCTGCTGTAAGTCTGGGTTGGAGGTGTTTGTAGGGCAGGCACAGTGATTTTCTTTCTCCTGAAGGACAAACTGATGTTAAATCTTTTGCTTTGTTTCATTCAGGGATCCCTGTGTAAGGGACTGTAGAAAAAAACAACATTTTAGCATTCACAACTCAATAGTTAATGAGCACATCTAATTAAAGCCTGATTTCTATCTCGGCAGAACAACTTGAGATGCTCTGCTTTCCTTCTGTGACCCTGCATCTATTGATTGAGCTCCGTTTTCAAATTTTGGCTAATAAGGATTACAAAATAAATGGTAAAATGAGCAGTAGTGCTTGTAGTGCCTCGTAAAAGTTCGTATACCCCTTGAACATTATTCAAACAAACATGTCTTTTTAAAATGTTGTACTTTAAGAAATTGGAAGAAATGTGTCATCTTTCTTATTATTCAGCTCCCACAAGTTAATAGAACTACCTTTCACTGCGATCACATCTTCAAGTCTTTGGGGTTACGTCTCTTTCAGCTTTGAACATCTCGAGACTGAAATTTTTGTCCATTTTTCTTTGCAGAATAGGTCAGGCTCAGTCAAGTTGAATGGAGAGGATCTGTGAACATCAGCTTTCAAGTCTTGCCACAGATTCTTAGTTACATTTATTTATGGATTTTGACTGAGCCATTCTAAACGATGACCGTGCTTTGTTCAAAACCATTTAATTTGAATCCTGGCTGAATGTTTAGGTTGTTCTCCCACTGGAAGGTGAACCTCCAGTCTAGTCTTAAGTCTTTTGACAAGATTTCTGTTTAGTTTGTTTGTTATTGCCCTGTTCTATCTAGATTCCCATCCACTCTTACCAGCCTTTCCGATCCTAGCAAAGTAAAGGTATTCCCACCGAAAGATTCTGTCCCCACCATGTTTTACTCTGTGGTTCAGGATGATGTTTTCTCTTTCCCCTACATGGATTGTGGGGAACTTTAAAAAAGGACTTCTTATTGCTTTATGAGGGGTGATGCTGAAAAACTAGTGCATGCATTTGTTACTTCAAGGCTGGACTATTGTAATTCTTTACTATCAGGAAGTCCACAAAATGCAGTTCGAAGTCTTCAGCTGATCCAAAATGCTGCGGCAAGAGTTCTGATGAAAATCAACAAGAGGGATCATATTTCTCCAATTTTAGCTTCCCTTCATTGGCTTCCTGTTAAATCAAGAATAGAATTTAAAATTCTACTTCTAACGTATAAAGCCCTTAATAATCAAGCTCCATCATATATCAGAGCTCTGATTACCCCGTATGTTCCTAACAGAGCACTTCGCTCTCAGACTGCAGGTCTGCTGGTGGTTCCTAGAGTCTCTAAAAGTAGAATGGGAGGCAGATCCTTTAGCTATCAGGCTCCTCTCCTGTGGAACCAACTCCCAGTTTTGGTCCGTGAGGCAGACACCCTATCTATTTTTAAGACTAATCTTAAAACATTCCTTTTTGACAAAGCTTATAGTTAGAGTGGCTCATGTTACCCTGAGCTACCTCTATAGTTATGCTGCTATAGGCTTAGGCTACTGGAGGACATCAGGGTCTAATTTTCTCACTCTACTGATTTCTACTGTTCTTCATTCTACTGTTCTCCAGTTTTGTATTGTATTACATTGAAATGACTGTCGTCATTTCAGCTTTTAACTTTTTGCTCTCTCTCTTTTTCTTCATAGTAGGTACACCTGGTCTGGCGTTCTGTTAACTTTGACATCATCCAGAGAAGACGGCTCACCCGTTACTACCATCTAATGTAGAACAGATTACTAGATCAATGTGTGCTTCTGTGCTTTTTTGTCTCTCTTGTTGTGTCTCTGCTCTGTCTTCTGTAACCCCAGTCGGTCGAGGCAGATGACCGTTCATACTGAGCCCGGTTCTGCCGGAGGTTTTTTTTTTCCCGTTAATGGGTGGTTTTTCTTCCCACTGTCGCTTCATGCTTGCTCAGTATGAGGGATTGCAGCAAAACCATGTACAATGCAGACGACTCTCCCTGTGGCTCTACGGTTCCCCAGGAGTGAATGCTGCTTGTTAAGACTTTGATGCAATCAACTGGTTTCCTTATATAGGACATTTTGACCAATCTGTATAATCTGACCCAATCTGTATAATATGATTGAACTTGATTTTGTAAAGTGCCTTGAGATGACATGTTTCATGATTTGGCGCTATATAAATAAAATTGAATTGAATTGAATTGAATTGCTTTAATTTAAAAAATTGGTCTCTTCCTGCCAGTGCAGAATGAATACTGCTGGTAATTTATGATCACAAGACATAAACAATGGCTTTTAATGGATTTTATTCAGTGGTATCAGAAAAAGGGGTCTCAATATAGATGCATAACACATGTTTAGATTTTTATTTGTAAAAAAAAAAACATTTCTAAACAATCCATCATTTCACCTTGATTTCTCAATTCTGTACTAATTTCAGTTGGCATATCTCATAATCCCCAATTTAATGCATAGTAGTTTGTGATTTTAATGTGACAAAATGTGAAATAGCTTAAGGGTATTATTCATTTTGCTGCATTTTGCTAACATGGCTAACAGGTGCTCTCGGTTCACCTCTGCAGTGTGTACGGCTGCCCGCTGGCCAAGAAGAGGAAGAGTCTGGACAGGCCAACTCTGGAAACCTCTCCGAAGAGGAACACCTACTTGGATGACATGGACAACTCCACTATGGAGGAATGCTACGAGACAGACGGGACAGAGGAGATGGACGACCGGGAGGAAGAAGACGAGGAGGGGGCCGTGGAGGAGGAGGGAGAAGTAGAGGAGGAAGAAGAGGATGTGGAGGGTTACATGGACTACAATGTTGAACAAATGGAGCATGAAGACGGGGAGGACGAGGATAGAGGGGAGGGAGAGGAAGAAGAGGAGGTAGAGGTAGAGCAAGACGAAGACGAGGAAGGTGACGAAGTGAGGGTGGAGGAGGCAGAAGAGGAGGAGGAAGCTATAGAGGAGGTGGATTATGAAGAAGGGGACGAGGAAGAAGGGGAGCAACACCAAGGTGAGAGCACTAGACGAAAATGTTAGAAATTTAGCGAATTTGGTACATTTTGCAAAATTGTAAATGCCATGGTTGTTCTTACTTATCAATAGGAGAAATAATTCTTCAGAGATGATCCTAAAACTTTCATTTTGTGCAAGTTTTCATGCAGTTTGCGACAGAATTCCATACAGTGGTTTAGAACTGCTTGACGTTGTCAGCATGTGTTTTGCTAGCTTTTAAACAAAGCTGGATGAACTTACCAGATAAGGGAATCCTATTAATTAAAGGTGATAGACTCTGCCGATGATAAAATGTCAGGAGTAACATTGGCTGGAAGTTGTGACGATACATTTCGCCATATGCTGCAGCTTCTGACTAACTAGTGGAGAAGAAAGTACATCTAATGTGGGTCCAAATCAAAATGCCCATGATGAATGTATTTAAGTAACCAGCCTTTCTGGGTTCTTCAAATAAGCCGTTTTCTTTTCATTTGAATTACGAGCGCCAGCTTTTCATTGGTATGATTAGGAGCTGAGATAGCCTGAGATGCCACCACGTTCACAAAAGGCTTAAATCTCATTACTCTGGAACCACATAATTGAATTCAGTGTCAGTTCAGACCAGTTTGTTTATATAGTGGCAGATTACAGCAGATAAAACAGGTTCATCCTATTGGCAGCTGCACAGAATCCAATCCTGCTCAAATTCACCTCAGATCAGTCCAGTTTATAACAATATTAGCAAACATATGATCACATTCAGGTTAAGTACTGACGGTGAAATACTGAACCCTAAGCCGTAAATTTTATAGTTTATTCATATGCATAGCTTACACAGATTCTAAGTATTGAATACTGTTAAAAAAAAGATTTTTGAAATGTATTCTCAAACATGTTGAAGAAATGTGAGTAAAACACCAAAGTTCATCCGTCAAATAAAAATAAAAGCCAGTAAAAGAGTTTTTTCTTATGGCTGCGCAAATTCTCAGTTATCCGGGTCATCGCAGCAGCAAACAGGCTGAAATTGCTCAGTTCGTTCTGAGAACGTTTCGACATCTTTCCAGGACTAAGCCTGTTTGCAGTTTTTTTCTTAGTAATGTCTGCCCAGCATATCAACGCTACGTCTTCTGCTGTTTCGGAGGTTTTCCCTCCGCTGTTTTCTTGTCTTCAACAGTTTCTGCCACCAAGTCTTTTCACTGCTGTGCCTCGAACGAGTTTTGAATTGTACAGTTACTTGTCCAGTCAATAGAAAGTGGGTACCCACCTGTGTTGTGTTCAGTGTGAGCACTGTGAAAAAATATAGTCACACATGGCAGCTGGCTAAAGACACTGAACCTGTTATCTGATTTCAACATGGCGCTAACCTAAAGAACACAGTTTTGAAACAAATCTGAATCACATTTGATGATCTCTAGGTAAAAGTAGAAATGATTTGCTGCCATAGAAACAGAACTTGATAATTCTGCACAAACAGTTTTACTTTGGTGAAACCTTTATTTTGTTTTTAAATACAAAAAAAGATGGGAATGTTCACTTGTCTCTGAAATGTAGTTAAATCTTTTCTCGCCTCACTTCTTTGACATTTGGACAACCTTAGATTCAGGCAAGTTGTGAAAAATGCAACGCATAAACTAGTCAAACCTGAACTGCATAACTTCACATTGCAATGTCTTTAAAAGATTTAGTGTTTTTATCTTTTTTTGTGAAAATACGACTCTCAATAACAGTTTGCACCAAAAGTCAGAGCTTATGACTCTTAGTAAATTTCCAACAATATCACATCTATGGATGCGTCCAAATCTTTGGCATTCCTGGATAATGTCTCAAAAAGCTGTTTGATAGCTGTGGCCAGACACATTTAAATAGATTTCTCCTGAAAACACATTACAAATTTCCACCTAGTTTTGGGAGTGGGATTTTAGGAGCTCCTGCCCCATATGTTTATCTCCCCTTCCCCCTGTGATGCACCAAACAGCAGATCTGGCAGGTTTCTCTCCAGCAGATTCAGCTTTGCACCCACGCATCACGATTGGACCTGACAGTGCCTTCAAGTCCAATTAAGAGTGAAGCTCAGAGAGAGAAGTGTGTTAACCCTGTTTGGCGCGCAGCTCCATCCACCCAAAGTGTTGATGTGGCATCGCTGCCGCCACCGCCGCCGCCGCCGCCGTGCTCCTATTTTCTTGCAGACACGTGAAAACATCTTTTCAGACTCCTGTTCATTAGAGCCCATGGCCGAGGTTTTATCCAGAACACTGAGACTCTGCCACTATCTCTTTGACCTGTTTCTGTTTCTATGGGAGGCAAGTTGTCTGCATCTACTCTTTATAAGTGTAATACAAGAGTGCTGTTACAAAAATGAATTCTTCAGCCCTTCTTTTGTTAGGGCTCTATAATCAGTTCACATTGAAATAGCAGCATTTGGATTAGCTGCACGACAACTCTTCCAGTATGCATCGTCGTTCCAGTCCCCATTCACTTCTGGCAGACAGATTCCAATCTCCAGGTGAAACTCATGAGCTTTTCTGTGTTCCTCAGTCGCGTGCACATCCATTGTCGCTAATCCGACGTCAGTTCAGGGTAGGGCAGTCTCTCTGTTCCCTCCTTTAATCTGTTTCGCTTCCATTTCCCTTTTGTGTACCTTGATTGCTCCTCAAATTGCTTCCCTGTGCCATGTTTCATACCATCAAAAATTAAACCCCCGGTGCTGGAGGTTGCTGTAAGAAGCCTTTCGCTGTCAAAATATGTGCTTGGTCATTCGTGACTGTTCCCTCTTCCTGCTCTAAAGCCCTCACCCACCAGGCAGAAATGCTGTGTTGCGCTCATTAAACTTGAGGGTGTGGAAATGTGTATAAGGATGGCAAATCCCTTGTAGCAAAGGGATATTTTCACAAAACAAATTCCTGCCGTCTTTGTATATTTTCAGTACAATGTAAAATTACCAATATATTTCTTCATTATCACTTTTTCGTTGTGAAATGTGTCTTCCCCACCCCAAAAGGTGATGCAAACTTTTGTTCAATATGCCTGTGCGACTTATTGGGAGGCCTCCGGGTGCATTTTCTGTACAAGAATTTAAGTGGCAAATGCGACGCCAATATGAGCAATGTGCTCTCTTCGGCACAGGCAGAGACTGTAAGTGGTGCAGGAGCGACTGCTTGAAATTACTGACAGAAGAGGTTCAGTAACCTTTGCAGTTTGTCGGAATCAATTAGGCACTGAAAGGAATTCTAAAGATACCTGTGATTTAATGAAAAGAGAATTTTACAATCAATGGATAAATAGCTGCTGTCTGGAGTTCATCATGTTACTGTTTGAGCGTCAGATTTTTGCCTAGAATTTATGTTTTGAGTAGAAAATAAGGTGTATCATTTCAGAATAGGTATGTGCCAAGTTCCAATCGGATAATGCATTGATGGAGACATATCATACAAAATGCATTTTCTTAGCCCTTAATTACATTTTGTGCAGAAATGTTCAATGTAGTCTCTCCAGGAGCTACGTAGATAACGTTTATATTCTGTTTGGGTAATATTTTTCAAGCTGTTCAGTTTTCTCTATTCCCTATTAGAAGTATTGAACAATAATGTCACAGTATTTGCTGCGAAACTGCTAAACAAGGTCACGGACTTCTGGCTAACCAATTTAACGAATCCGCCATTTTTTGTTTTTCACTGTGATTTTGTAGTCCACGCTCAAGGATGCCAAAGCTACAGCTGGATAAGTGAAGATGTTTAGTTGTTAACCAACAAAATTCATTACACCGTCACCCTAGCATACTACAAAATGGGCAGAACACGGTTGAGTGAAACGCTCTGCGACCTGGAAGGGGGGTGGGAGGGGGGTTGGAGTATCAACTATAGCCCAAGCTATAATGTAGAAAGCAGATTGTGGGAAAATCTATTAAAAATTACCTTATTAAATGCTGCCTCAAGTTTCCTTGGATTACTCTAAAACCAAGGTTGGCATAGTTTCAAACAGTAGACCAACAACAGGTATTGGGAATTGAGTTTGGACTCCAACACTGTTTATTTATTTACGCCTTGATCAGGATCCTGATCCGAAACTAGGGACAGGGCTGATTCTTCAAAGTTCTGAATTTTTTTTTTTTTTATATGTTTTTTTCTATTGCCAAACTCCCCTGTCACCATTTAAAGAGGTTTCAAATGATCGTTTTCCAGGCTTTCCACAGGTTGCAGTTTTTTTCTTTTACAAATGTTGCTCTTTTTGTCATTTACCTCTATCAATTCATTGTGCTGTATTAAAAATTGAGAAGAGAAAAGTAGAAAAGAAAGAATTGCCAGCAGATACATACATCTGTATGGTCAAGAAACAAGCAAAAAATTAAACAAGGTGGAGATTAACATCATCTTTTAGTATATTTAGCTCATAAATCTTTGGAAATCACCTTCCGCTGGCTACTCAAGTTTCCCAATAGTCCAATTTAAAAGTGATTCTTTGTTAAATTGTCTGTTTAGTGAAGACATAACAGAGTGCCATCCCTTAGGTTTTATCTTTTTTACATGATTTATTCAGAGGTCAGTGTTGTGCATTTAAAAAAACCATATATTTCCCTAATAGAGGATTTAAAAAATTTGAATAAGTTGCCAAAGTCTTTAGAGAAACCTTTAAAAACTTTCAAAAACTCTAGAAAAATATTAATCAATAATATTTTTTAAAAGATTTCAAGAGTTACTGCCTCACTGAAAATTTTTTTTCAAGAAACGAGTGAAGACTTTTGCTGCAGAAAGAATCAGAGGCCAACTCTGAAACAGGATTCGTAGCGCGTCTGGAATCTTCCTGAGTCACTGCATTTAACTTCCTGTGATGATTCACAATTCAAAACACAAGCTGCTGTTAAGGCTCTCAAAGTAAATTATTAAGGGGAAGCAAAGAGTTCCTTATCCAATTTGGACAATCCAAGCCCAGAAATTTGATTTAGCTGTAAAATAGAATGACGGAAATGGAATTACTAGATGCTTGTTCTTTCTTTCCAACAGAGGACGATCAGATGAGCACTGGCGAGGGGGGCGAAGAATACGGTGGAGGTGGCGTCGTTGGAAAATCTGGTCCAGCGACGGAGAAGGATGACAACAACAATGATGAGTACGAAAACTATGACGAGCTTGTGGCCAAATCCCTCCTCAACTTGGGAAAGATCGCAGAAGATGCTGCCAATCGTGCCATGACAGAGTCCGAGATGAACAGCAACTCGTCCCACAGTGCTGAAGATGAGGAGGAGGAAGATGAAGAAGAGGAGGAAGAGGAGGAGGAGGATGAAGAGGAAGATGAGGAGGAGGAGGACGAAGAGGAAGAGGAGGAAGGGGATGAAACCCAACGAGAAGATTTGAGTTTGGATGTTGACAGTGATGTGGTTCGAGAAACGGTAGACTCTCTTAAACTGCTGGCACAGGGTCATGGGGCGGTTCTGTCCGACAGCCTAGATGGACAGGAGTTTGAGAACAGAACATCCGGGAACGGGGATGAAACTGACTGTTCTCACAACGGGGGAAATGCACATAATGGTGGTCAAATAAGGACCTCCGCTAATGGACAAATGGAAAACAGCGACGAGGAAGTGTGTTTGAGCAGTCTGGAGTGCCTAAGGAACCAGTGCTTCGACTTGGCTCGGAAACTAAGTGAAACAAAGCCCAACGACCGAAATGGTCCTACTCAGCAAAATCATTACTCGTGCGGGGACCCCAATCAGCAGCCCCAGCATCACGGCTATGGAGATTATCATGGTGGCCAAAACGACAGACGGACTCTTGATAGGAACTATTCTGACATGGACAATCTGATGAAGCTTGAGGAGCAGCTGAGCCCACGCTCCAAGGCCTTCTCTAGCTGCGCACACGATGAGCGGTATCACACCAACAACCACCGGGACTTTGACGAGGACACGGCCTCGGTGACGTCGGACCGATCGGAGGAAGTTTTTGACATGACAAAAGGGAATCTATCCCTGCTGGAGAAGGCAATTGCACTAGAGTCGGAGCGTGCCAAAGCAATGCGGGATAAAATGGCCGCCGAGGCGGCCAGAAGAGACGGGGTGAGGTACAACCATGACGAGCATGGCCCGAGGCACGGCTACAGCGTTGAGCGCAAAGCCCGGCTTCCTGACGGCATGAAAAAGCCGTTTTTCCATAAAGGTGAGTGTACTCTATTAGAAATGTAGAAACTATTAACTACTTTACCTAAATGTTTGTATTATTTATCAATAATGTTAATTTATTCAAAGCATGATTCACACTTTTGCATCAAGTTATTGACATTTGAATTCAACAATTAATGACAACTTGCTACTCTAAAAATTCCGCTTTTAAGCTTTACACATTATCAACAAAAAGCTTATCTATATACAATGAGTTTTGGATAAGAATGAAGCTGATTAAAGAGTTCTTGGGTAACGATTACTTTGGTGGTCTTATTCTAAAATTCAAGACCTCCTAATTTAAAAGAGGAGTTTAGGATGAGGAACAGACAGTATTTATCCGTACACCCAGATGGACAGGTCGTTTATGGCCATCTTTTTTAGTGAAGTGACATATCTACCACAAAGGACAGTATTGCTTCTGGTGACCCACTGAGGTCCGTTTCAGACAGGACAGCAGCTGTGGTCTCTTTTGACATCTGGTCATGAGATTGAAGATAATAAGCTAGAAGATGAAGGTGTTCAGAGAAAGCAAAAGGAAACTCTTTCCATGAAATTCTGCAAATATCGTTTGAACTCAGCAATGCAATGCGATGCAAAATGCCCTGGTGACTCAATTGAGTCCACTTTCCTGCTTGGATTGACACTTTTGTTCTGAAGCTTGGTCTTATATTCAGAAAACAAACCTCAAGTGAAACAGACCCACATGGGGTAGGGCCCAGTCAGAAGAGGATTTTTAGGGAACGTGGAATTTGTATCAGTTCTTCCTCAGTGATGTTGATCAGATTAAGCTGTGAGACTTTCATTATCACAACATATTTTGACACAAAGAGGTCTGATAAGCATTTTTTTTTGCACATTCCTTTTATTTCAAAATTGGAATAACTTCTGGTGAAACAGATTTCACATTCAGAATTTTTGCATAATGAACATTCAGTATCGAACCTTAGGATGATCAGTTGTGAAATATTTGAATTAAGAGGAAATAAATGTTATCGTTCATAATGTTTGGCTGATGACAGAACATCAAACGGAGGTAAATTTCTTATTATTTGGTAAAAAAAAATCTTGTTTTGATGGAACTGAGGGTTAATTTTCTCTAAATAATCTAGCTAGTCAACTAAAGTGAGCAGAACAATTGTACATTTCATGAGGTCAAAGGTCACCAGCCAGGTTTTGGTTCACGCAACAGAATGCTTATCTACAAACAACTGTAGATGAGCTTACCTCATTGGACAGGCTCAGGTAAAATATTTCCTTTCAGGGGCTGGTTCTGCATTTCATCCTCTGCACAAGAGACCAGACAAACTCTGCGCATCCTCGGAAGCTCAGCATAACCTCAGGACAAGCTTTTTTCAGCCAATTTGAAAAAATTTGAAACTCGGCACCAGCGTGAGCGGCAGCAGCAGCAGCTTATGTTGTTAAAATAGGCCAGCATGGAAACATCAGAGGGTAGGCTTGTCAGGCATAAGTAATGGCAATCTGCACGGCCTGTTAGGACCGCAAATCTCATCCCTGTGATGCAGCTAAGGGTAAAGCTGCCTATTTTTAAACCTATTGGCAAGCAGGTTGGAGAAGAAACCGTGGAACAAAGGTCCCGTGTCTGACCTGATGTACAAGGTCACTGCTTAAAAATACAACAATATCGCAAATACAGTTCAGAATTTCTTTGTTCTTCTCATCATTTGTGGCAGTAATATACACACCTAAGAAGGATGAGTTACTGTCACCTGTAAAGATACCATACAAGAGCAACAAATAAGAGCATGGCAATTCACAGCGGGATGATATTATGCCTCAAATGGCAAACAACTCACAGCAGGTTTATATTGCTACTTAAATGCCACACAAATGCTAATTTCAAGAGCCTTCCCTGGCCTTTGTGTCTGGATAATATTGGAATAATGAGAGGATGCAAGATGGTTGCACCACGATAGCATCTTTCCTCGGGCGAGATAGTAACAGACACTCGTTGACCATGGTTTCGACGTGTGATTTATAAAAACGGAGCTTGGCTCATGGAAAGTGAGGCTCCCTAAAAGAAGCATGAGGTTGAGATGAAAATTGAACAGTATCAGAATGACCGATAACGAACGACAGGCCCACTGACTGCACATTAATTATCTAGAGATGGTATGGTAATGGGGGCCATTTGCTATGCAAAGCGCAGCCCGTCCCCAGCCACAATCAATATCCCCTGCTTTCTAATATGCCTTCCACTTGGCTGCCTCCGCTCTCCACAATAGAAGTGATGCAAGCGGGATGCGCGAGCATCACGTCTGTTTGCACTCACATGTATGGAAATGGAGAATTATTTCCAACGCACTGCTGAAACATTAACAGCGAACGCTGTATAATGAAGCCATTACACAAAGAAGCTGCATTTAACTTTCAGCTCAAGTTCCCTATCAACATGAAACTTCCCTTCTTGATAGTGCTGGTGCCAGACAAAAGAGCCAGACATGACATTGCACTTTTCTTCCAAACTCATATGGGCCTAATGTGGCACAGATGGATGGCGGCCCCAACGGATAATGAGGTGCTTCTTTTCTGATGAATGAGACATGGAATTTCGTTTGGTGACTCATTTGTAAATGTATGATTATGTGTGCCCTATGCCACCTCTCAGTCTTAGTAGTTTCCAAACTCGGCCTTCCGCATTACTCGATTGATTTCAACACTGCAGCGGCAACCCAACTGAGGGGCTTATTTCTGTTCACGTGCAAAGTGAGTGAGGCCAGGGTTTTAAGACTTTCATCAACTGTCTGTCTTTCCTCGCCTTCCCATGTCAATACTTCTACAGTTGCATCTCAGTATACTAAAATATCATCAGAAATTTGATTTATTTCAGTACATTCTTTCAAAAAGTGAATTAAATAATCAGTTTGATGCACTTAGATTATTTAATGGGAGTTAAATGGTAGTTAGTTCTAGATCTTAAAAATGTCGGTACTTTGAACTGATGTTTGTCCTTGCTTGACAATCAAAGTATTTCAGAGGTGGAAACGATGCCTGTTTGGTGCATTTTGGTGGAAACCATATCTGATCTGATTTCAAGTAAATATGAGCTCTAGCTTTTAGGGAGAGAAAGACAGTCTCATTTGTCCTGCAGAGGAGAGTTTCTCAAAATGCGTTTTTGTTGTTCTGAAACCTTTCATGCAGAAAAGAAAGTAGAATTTTTGACTGAATCTGAACTTGCGGATGTGTGGCTTTGTTTTGTAGTCCACTAACGCAGCATAAACCAAAGACTGGAAGCTAGATTTTAAAAAGAACTCTAATTGAATGATCCTTACAATATCATTGTGTTAAGCAACTTGTCAGCAAAGCAATTATTGATCTTTGGTTTAGTCTGTTTGTATCCCAATTCCATACATAAAGAAATGTATAGAGGTCTGTAAACAAAAATAAGTAAAAAAAGATGAATTCAAAGGTCAAGGATTTAGTTTTAAATGTGCTCAACATTCAAAAAGCCAAACGTTTGTTAAAATGCTAAAAATGACAAAAGTTGAAAATTCAAAATAATAACCCACATCGATCCTATATGAATGGAGTTCAGAGACCTCGTAATAAAGATATACAGATAGAGATACTTTGGATTGTAATCAGATTTATTCAGTCCAAGCTGAAATCTTGTTTGTTAATTGAAATACTGATTATTCCATTTCCTTTATCCTCCCCTGCACCACCGTTGTTCACAGACAGATTTGGCAAAGAAAGCATATAAAATTATGCTGAGGTCAAATAAAAACAAAAACAAAAAAAGTTTCTATGCTCTAATTTTACCTTTGAGAAGGTCAAGCAGATAATACTTCATTTGTTATGATATTACTAGACTTTTCACCTAACCATAACCGAAACTACAGCTCAGTGTCTATATTCAGTCTAAATCATTACAGGGCTTCAAAGTTCAGACCTTATTTGCTGATGTCAGATAGATTTTTCCTGGGTGACAGACAAAAAGGAAAGTTTTCGACTTAAAAGTTTTTCATAGAAAATTTCCAAAACAAAAAAAAAATCAAATAAATCCCCCACAGTGTTTTATTTTCAAAAGTTATCCAATAAAAAAGTCTTTACTCTGAAATCACTAACTTGTAATAGGCTAATAAACAATTACAGTACTTAGATTAAGTGTGTGCAGAAATATTCTGTATTGTTATCGAATGACATTTGTTTGGATAGTTTCCTGTTAGTCTATCAATTCCTCACAAAAAAAAATTTATCATCGGCTATAGTTCAATTTTAAATTATTGTTTATATAGTCAACAGGTCGACCTGTAAAACCAAACATTAAATATGCGCTTCTTTTTTTCTGAAAATAATCCCTTTCACCCACCTTTTTTGCATCAAATATATTCAGATTTAACATTCAAGAGTAATTTGAGAAATTGTCAACATTTTATAACCCTAACCACAAAAACCTACAAACTTTGAAAATAACACTCATATAACCTTTGAAATTACTTTTAAAACGGATATTATAAAGATTTTCAGTAAAAGCAACAAAAACAAATGCTGTTATGTTTGGACATCTACTCCATGCCCTTGTTTTTCTTCTGTGATTTACATATAACAAGTTAACAGATGTCGATTTTCTGTTAACATTTCATTTCCAGTTAACACATAAAAAAGATGTTTTCTGGGCTAAAATCAAACAATTATGTAATGTTGAAAATGACAAAAAACATTACATTATTGTTTGTTTTTAGCCCAGCAAACACATTTTTTAGGTGTTAAAAGGAAATTAAATGTTAACATAAAGTGGACAACCACGCTGGTTCATTTTTTGAGTGTACTTCAGAGGCCATTTGTTTGCTTACCATTGTACGGGTATCCAGCTGAGTACATATTTCAGGAAAGACACTTACCAGTTTATGGAAAGTCACAATGAAATCGAAAGCAACTGAGATTTTCCCTTTTCTTAAGGCTCCATGTTGCAGATATGTGTTGAGTGAGTTTACACAACGAAATGGTAATGGTTTGAAAAAGTCTACTTATCCTTTTTAATAATTGGTTCGCAGCATCATTGTTAAGCCAAACATAACATCTTTAGAAATGACTTATCTTCAGAAATAAAAAATTACATCCACTGTAATAGTCATGAACAACAAATCTAAACACAAGCGGCACTAGTTGGCTACACCTTGAACATTTACATCAAAACCTTTAAATCCCTGGTTACGTGCTTCTACTTTTAACTATGTATTTGTATATTTACATCATTACATCCGTGAAACCTAAATGTGCCAGGAGTGTGACACAAAATCAAGTAATATACTGTATATAACTTCAATGTTAGGCCTGGTTGTAGCTTTCCTTTAGCTGTGGATATACCTTGCTGAATTAGGGAAAAAAACATACATTTTCAAAGAGTATGGTAGCTGGAAAAACACCAATCAGGACTCAAATGTATTTTGAACTGTGAGCTCCATGTCTAGAACTGTCTAAACCAGTCACCGAATTCCGGTCATTTTATTGTCATTTTGAAAAGCAAATAGTTTAAAGCAAGATGAGATATTGTTTCTCTGAGATCCTTCAACTGAAGAATTGAATAAATGGATAAAGTACAAATGTAAAAAAAAAGTTCATAAAACACAAAATAAGTGCAATAAAACAAAGTTTGCCCAGATAAGCGGGTTTAGACAGTGGATGGATGGGTGGTTAAAATAAAGTGTATAATCCTGACAGCAGGTTGGCATTTCACCAGCTTGAGGCAGAAAGTTTTGTGGCAGACCAGTGATTCTGCTTTTACTGGGTTACCATTTCCCTAATGGCAGCAGTTCAAAACGTTTTTGTAGCAGTTGTAAAGCGGTGTGTGAGGGTCAGAGTCCTGATCCTGCAGCAGCTCTGAAACAGAGACCAGACAGAAGTTCTGATGACCTTTCTCTCTGTCCCCTGCAGGCCCTCTTGTCTACCAGATTACAGATGGAGTTAAACACTAAGATGCAGTTGACACAATGAAAAAAGAAAAATTAAATGCAAACATTTAAGACATTCATATTTTTGATCAAACATTTTTGATTTGGAACGAGACTTTTCAGAAAATCTTGCCGCCTTGTAAATCGCTCACCGAGATGGCAGCGCAAACGCATTCCACCATTTTCCATGCCTGTCACGTAGCTTTCTCTCCACAGACGTTTCCCGCGCAGACAAGAAGGAGAGCCGGTGTCCGACGCCGGGCTGTGACGGCACGGGTCACGTGACGGGCCTGTACCCTCACCACCGCAGCCTGTCGGGCTGTCCGCACAAAGACAGGGTGCCGCCGGAAAGTGAGTACATCAGCCGCACACCAGTCAATCCCGGCCTGTGTCCTCCCTGTTCTTTGATGTCCAGGAATCAGCATGTTTCCCCATGTTTGCTGCCGTGTCTGGTGCTGTGTGGTGTGTGCCTGTTTGATATTGAGAGGTCAGGTGGGTTGCAGCTGCCTCCTCCCTCTGACTCTTTGCACGGGGCCGTGGTTTTGCTTTCTGGTTGTCTGCCGTGGGTGCCGTTGTCGATGAGGTGGGAAACGAGGTCTTGGTAATTGGCAGGACGGTCGAGAGCTGTCAGTTATAGATTCACCGGCCTGCTTGAAGCAGCTACATTGACTGACAGCGATGGCGAGAATAAGAAAATCCCACTTCCTCATTGTGAACGGAGTCGTGGTTGGGTGGGATGTTTTCTCACTGCATGTCAGCGCATGTCTGAGAGGGAAGAAAGGGTAAACAGCTTTCTCTTCGTTCATTTCTGGAGCTTTTTTTTTTTTTTTTTACTATTAATAGAGTCGTAATTTTTCATTTTCTTGCAACTTGAAAATGCTCACACACCTTGATAGCACCGAGCGCGCTTCAGTCATCCATGGCACGGACCCTGTTCATTTATTTGTATTCCTTGCTCAATTGAATTCTGTTGAATGGGACGGCAGTCTCATATCTGTAAGCCACAGATCAAGAGAGGTGGCAATAAACATTAGCCTTGAATGAAAAATGAGTTTTCTCTTTAGAGCATTCAGGCTGCTCAATCAGTCTCTTTCACTCGCCGCAAACTCATCTCGTGTGTATTTTTCATTAACGACAGAATGAAAATTCAGTTAGGATGGGCCATGACCCAGACTTCAGTCAAAATTGAAAAAAAAAAACCAGATACTATTAAAGAGCTAAGCCACCGAGGAGAGTGGTTTTTGGCTCCAAACAAATTGCGAAATGACTCAGAGCAGGTGTCCTGAACCAGGAGTTGCTAAACTGAACCTGGGACGGTCTTGAATTGACTGAACTGGAGATGTTTAGAATGAGATGTTCCCCGCTGCTGTCAGTAAAACTTCAAACAAGATTAAAAAAAACAGCCTGGTTTGTTTCTATTCTACCTCCTCAAAATACCCTTCCAAGTGAATAATTCAAGACTTCTTGGCATTTTCCGCCATCAGTAGGACAGTAAAAGGTAAATAGGAGCATATATCACACATGGGATCGCCTGAAGGGTCGAATCTTTCTTACTCTTTCACATGAACCCATTTGCGGTACTGAATGGACTATGCATTATTAATTCAGTGACTTTATGTAATTGGGAAATCACATTGTGCAGTTTGACTATCCTCATGAAAAATGATGATTAAATTAGATCTTGGAGTATTTTTTTGTCTGCCTTTTGGCTTTTTTTTTCCTGTAGAAACATTATGAATTTTGTAATGCACGCATCAATCAGCCACTGATCGAAATCTACATATTTGCTCTTAATTGGTGAAACCCTGAAAAATATTTTCTTTTCCTGTTGACTGCATGCATCAAGACTGAAAGCTAAAGGTCATGATAGGAACGAGAATAAGAAATTGTTAAAAAATAGTACCATCTACAGGTGCATGTGTTTTTATTTTCCTACATTTATTCTAGAGGTTACTGACATAGAGTCATAACGCAAAATGGAAAGAGTAATGGGCACAAACGTAATACAAAACTGTATGAAATTTTCTTATTTATTAATTTTTTTGTAATGGAAGAAGAGTGTGAAATACTAGCGGTATTTCAAAATAGCAGATTTACCTCTTTATTTTTTTTCTTCAGCCAGCTGACAAGCAGTGTGCAGCAGCAATTGCCCTACTCCATACAGCTGGCAAAAATTCCAGCGAGTCCGGTACTGTTTTGAATCATGATATTAATCATGATATTAAAAGACACAGACACAGAATAACAGAAAATAATAGCAGTAACCCTAACCTTTTAAAACCTTACTTTACCTTAATACCCTTGGTTGTGACCTGTACTAAAAACTGAAACATTATTTTTGTACAGAACCTCTATGCTAATTAATTTTTAACCTATATATTTGGAAATAAATGAAAAGATTATTCCATTTTAAAAGCATAATTTAAAATGTTTAATTGTACTGGAGTGATTAAAATCAGTTTGCAGAAGAGTGCATCCTCACCAAAATAAGATTTTATTAATGCCTTTTCTACACACATTTTGCTGTTTTGGTTCGTCACTGCCAACTGAAAAGTCCTTAAACCTGCATTTCATTCAAGCTTAACTTCTATCTATTACAAAAGGTTAGTAATTGTTTATATCAGACAAGCAGATCACAAGCAGGTGAGCGCAGTAAGTCCATAACTGAAACCAAGGTCAGATTATAACTGGGCCAGAACCCATGATGAGGATCTGAAGTAAATAGGAATTCAATAATACACCAGACAATATTTTAGCAATATTTATCAGAACTCTAAAAATATTTTTCTTTCTCCCACAAAGTCAGCAAAGGTTTGAGAAATGATATCAGGTTTGGTTAGATTTTGAACTAGACCAAATAAAGGCCTGACTTGTTAAAAACAGCACTGTGGCATTTTAATAGAGCGGGATCTCCCAGCAGACACCACTAGAACCAGAAAAGAAATAAACTGTCAGTGAGAATCCTTTTCATTTTAGAGATAAAACCTTTGGACATTCATCAAATAAAGCCTAAAATTTCTATGGGGAACACTGAGAAGCATACTTTGGATTCCTTACCGATTCAGTTTAGACTGGTCGGCAGAACAGAGCTTATATTTTCGCTACTCTGCCTGTCCCCTAACAGAAGGCCAACACAAACTAGGAATATGCATAATGTATTGTCTTGTGCTATGTTGAGAGTGGGCTGCTTTGTCCAATTACCTGCACCGAATAACCAATTAGTATGTAGGGGAAGGAGGATGATGAGGGGTTAAAGTTTAAGGGGGTGATAATGATGAAGCTGATGCCGATGGGTTTGGCCCCACACGCCACCAGATTCTTCCTCCTCCCCCAGTCCTGCTGAGCTCTGATGGCTCCTCTCGGACATCCATAGATCATTAATCTAATTGGCTGGTTGCCGAGGGGATCTGAGAGCGTTATGGACTGTCTTAATGGTAAACGATATTGAAGACAGTGCTCTCTGCCCTAACAATGCACGGTTGATAAGAAAGCACAATGTTAAGAAGCTGCACTCCATCTGCCTGTGTCCAACGTCGGTTTTAAGGCTCCTGTTTTGCATGACTCTAAGCTGTTTGCATGCCCGACAATTTCCCTCCACTCCTCTGTCTGTCGCTGGCTTTGTCCTGTCAAGCCTAAATGACATCTTTTTATTCATGAATATTCCCCATTCCATGAATACTAATTTGAAAGAGCCGGATAAGTGAAAGCAATATGGTGGGAAACCTCGTCTGCCCTTTCAAACTTGTGTTCATTAAAATGAAAAAGAGGTCATTTGGGTTCATTTATTAATGATGTTTATAATGCCAGGTTCCTCACGCACTAATAGCGCTCATGGGTGATTGTAAAGGGCTCCTAACCTTCCCTGTCTTTCACTCCTGTCTCCTGTCTGTGTGAAGTTGTGGCAATGTATGAGAATGTTCTTAAGTGTCCTACGCCTGGCTGCACGGGACGCGGCCATGTCAATAGCAACAGAAACTCTCACAGAAGGTAAGAGCTCAACCTGAGTGAAGCTCATATTTGTCCCCCCTTTTTTTCATCTTTTTACTGTGGGATTATTTTTGATCATCCCTTTTTGAGGTATTCATTTTTTTTCTTCCTACTTTTGGTGTCCTAATTATTTTTAAATTTGGTTTTGGGTAAACCCGTTCCTTTTTCAATGTTTTGTGCGTGCGTGCGTGCGTGCGTGCGTGCGTGCGTGCGTGCGTGCGTGCGTGTGTGTGTGTGCGTGTGTGTGTGTGTGTGTGAACGTGAGAAATTATCAAAACACTTCAGAAGCTTCGCAGTCACATAATTTAGCCGAGACTGATTTGAATGCAGTAAGTCACACTTCCCACAGCATAAATCATTCATCAGCTCAAGGCAAAAAAAAAAAAAGAAAAAAAAAAAAAGGCATCCATCAGGTGCAGGTTCGGAGGTAGGAACTGAAATAGCTTCTTGGCGCTGCTGTCAAACGGGGGTGAGGTGACAGTGAAAAAAAAGAGTGTCACCCGCAGCAGATGCTCAGGGATTCGGGTATAGCGGCAGCCATTAGCACCTTGCTGCCACTCAGCTGGGGTGACAGGAGAGGTGCAGACCTGGGAGGACCAAGAACGGGTGACTCCATGCTGAGCTCGGTGACAAACTGCGGCACCAAACAGCCACGCGCAGTAAACTTTCACTCCTGCACGAAAGAGCTGCTATAAACCTCAACATACTGCTTCACACTTTTTCCACAATCTCATCTGCGCACGTGCTCGTCATTGCAGGTGCTCGTGAAGACAGCTGGCTCCGGGCCATTGTCAGAAATAATTTTTCTCACACGATACAGTTGACAGACTGGATGGAGAATAATAGAGGTTAAAGATAGCGAAATGAAGGTTTTGTGAAATTGGTTAGCAGGACATATATCTTAGATTAACTAAATGCTTCCCCATGACACAGTGTCTTACAAATGTACTCATGCCCCTTAAGCTTTTCCACGTTTTGTCATGTAACACCCTAAAACCCGTGTAGTGTTTCAGGATTTTATGTGATAGACCAAAAAAGTGGTGTTTTAACAAAAAAAGATCCTAAATTCAACCTGTTTTGCTTTTATACCACTTAATGAAGATACAGTACAAACAGTTTCCTTCAAATCTCACCTAAATACGCAAAATAACCCACCTTTGTGTAATTTAAGTTCATTCAGTTGTTTAGAGAACGGGCTGCAGCTTCAGAGAACCCCCGGGTCATGTGGGAGAATCTGTTGAGAGGGCCAGTATTATTTATGCACTCTTCAAACCTGGTCTTAATGGTAGCGTGGCGAGAAGAAGCCCAAAGAAAGCCTGGAGAATTCCTGTAACGCTCCTCTTAAGCAGTGACAGGGAAGCAGGTGAGAGATGGGAGGATGGATGAAGATGATTACTGGGAAATCCTGGAAGAGAATCTGTTAGATGTTGCAAAGACTTAAGGCTGGGCCATGTTCACCTGATTGGGCTTGAGCTATTTTGCAAAGAAGATTGGAAGAAAATTGCAGTCTTTACATTAAAGCTGATAAAGACACACCCCTGAAAGACTTGCAGCAGTAATTGCAGTGAAAGGCGGTTCTACAATGTACTGCCTTGAGTGGTTGAACACAAATCCACTGCAAACCTTTGAGATTTTTATTCATATTAAAAATTGTTAAAGGCCATGTATCATTTTTGTTCAACGTTTCAACTGCGTGCTTCTCTTTGTTGATCTACTACATAAAATCTGATCCAAACACATTTGAATTTGAGAACAAACTCAAGGGGAATGAATACTTTTTTTCACAATACTCTTGTTTCTAGTCAACATAATCTTTAAGCTGTTGACTGTATGTATAAATATGTTTGATAAACTGCAACTAGACATGCTTATCAACACCAAAAGAAAATTAAAGGTGCTTGGATGCATGTAAATAAAGCTTGAGCAAAAGGTTTGGTCAGTACATGACACAAGAAGCTGTCAGAACATTTAGTTCAGTCTGCTAGATGTTCATCAAGCGTTATGATTCACCTAGGCCCCTCCTTTGGCAGGCATTAGCATTACAAGTACAAATAGAAGAATTAGGTCTACGCACACACATTCACACAAGTTGCTATCAGAGCCGAAGAAAGAATTTATTATATGAATAAATGAAACACAATTGAAGAATAAAAATAAAATAATGACACATAATAATAAGGACACATCATAGGAATATTATGCTTCACTTGCCTTTCAGGGCCCAAAATGTTTTCGGAGAGGTTTCAATAAAAAGAAACCTTTTTATAACTCATGAATCATATAAGGCCATAAGAAAATTAATGTTTTGTTAGACTTAGAAAAATGAGCATGCGGGAAAAAATGTAATAAAAAAGTTTTCTACTTTTTGGTCCTGTACTCTCCTTCTAGTTTTATTTGAGTATTGCCCTGTGGAAGCCTTTGATGTTTACTCGTATCATCTTAAATTACTCTAAATTATTTGTTAGCTTCTTTAGTGACCAGATACAGTGTGTTGATTCACAAAAAACAGCAACAAATCTTTAGTATGATTGCAAAGTCAAAAATGTTTGGATAAGATTGCATACTTACCATTTTCCCGTTTCCTTTGAACATTTCTTTCTACATTGGTATTGTTTAACATTTAGTTGATACTTTTGTCTTTGCTCTGAATTAAGAAGTCTTTGATTGAAACCTCTTTTATATGCAGTGTTGGTATCCACCTGTCACAAGATATGCTCCTAATAAGAACATCTTTCAGAATGCTATTTGCTTCTTAGTATTACTTAAATGCAGGTATTATTTTCTTCTGGACCAACTTTTTTATCTTCTTTGCATAAATTTGTTTAAATTTTCAAAATGTTCCCTAAAAGTTATTTTCTCTAAATGTTGCATTCAAATAGCATTAATTACTATGTTGTGGATACAAATTGCTATTGCACAAAATCCAATTTTGAAGAAAATCTTCAACCTTTTCTATAAATGAGGCATGTACAGTAAATCCCATATGTGTGCATCTTCTGTTATTTTACTGGTCTTTGAAGGCAACAAGCTGTAGAATGTACATAGAAAATGCAAGATTTGACCATATGGGAATATGTATTCTGAGAATTATTTTAAGATGCTCAACCAGAAACATGCAAGCTGTTTCTAACTGCGCTGTTATCCAAAGTGTTAAAAGTGATGAAAATTAATGAGTTTGCATTTTTTATTTCTGCATATCTCAAGCAGAGACTTCCTGAACTGAGCTGTCGTTCGCTGTTTTTAGCTCGACAGATTGGATGACAAGCACTTCTAACAAGCCGAACGTTTTACACCCTGTTCACTCAGTGGAAAACTTTAAAAAGATTGTGTTGCTCCACAGCACAATCTAAATTCTCTTTCTAATTACAGTCTATCTGGATGTCCGATTGCTGCAGCTGAGAAGTTGGCAAAAGCCCAAGAGAAGCATCAGAGCTGCAATGGCCCAAAGTCCAACCAAGCTTCTGACAGAGTCTTAAGGTAGTATTCACTCGGCTCTTTCCTCAATGTGTCCAATTTGAATTTTTCACAAAGCTGTGAAATTTGTTGTGACATGATGCACTGATGTAAACCCAGTGAAACGCTCATACAATGTGGGATTTATTTCTGCCTTTTTTTGTTGTACATTCTGTAATTTAAACTTACCGCCTCCCCTTTTTTTGTTTTATGTTTAAGTTCTGCTGTCCCCTGAGAATGCATCCAAGAGACTGCACGTTCATTTCTCTGTTTCTTCAAGGCAAACCGCTTTAGATTTGAACAAAACAGACCACATTTATGACTACAGTGGCCTTGTGTTTTGAATGAGTGTCTTTGACATGAAAATGCTGTGATGAACAATCAGAAGTGATTTAGAATTTTTATATCATGAATTTTTTATATCAAAGAGAATATCAGGCACAGTTTTCTTCCCAAGCCTAAATTGAGGCTATAAACGGACATCCAATGATAATAGCATATAAAAGAGAAATAAAATAAATAATTTATTCAACTTCTTGTTTTTTTACTGCATTTAGTTAAAAATACTCAAAGCAGTTTCTTTTTCTTAAAGAAGAGCAGAACAGCCCTGCACCTTCAGTCATTTTCCATGTTCCATCATCATCTATACTTTAATTTTCCCACAACAGTCTGCTCGTTCCCTTCTTCCCTCCATTCCACACATTTTTTTTTAACCAAAAACCAGGTTACTTCTCCTCCCCCTGGGCAATGTTCAGTGCCTCGGTCCAACTTCCACCCCCTCGTCATTTATTTTCCAGGCCTATGTGCTTTGTCAAACAACTGGACTATCCACAGTATGGTTACAAGAACAATGTCTCCACCAGCACGCCCCGCTCCAACCTGGCCAAGGAACTGGAGAAGTACTCCAAGACCAGCTTCGACTACAGCGCTTTTGATGGCAGCAACAACCACCAAGTGTATGGGAAGCGGGCCATTGCACCCAAAGTTCACGGGCACAGGGACACGTCTCCTAAAGGATATGATGGTACTATTTTAAAGCAGCATAAGACTTTTTTAAGACATTGTCATGACATGTCTGATTTCTTCCGCATTACAATTAAAATTTTGTTCGCAACAGACAGTTTACAACATCATTTCCTCATCTCTACTGCTGTGCAGACGGATAATATTTTCCAAAACTTTGAAACTGAATAAGAACTGAAAGTGAAACAATTTGGATTAAAAGTTTTTATTTATTTATTTAACTTTATTTTTAATGGTGATTTTTTTTTTACTCATATCTATCTGACAGATTTCAGTTTGTACAATTAGATCTGTCCACCACAGGGGTCATTTTTATTTATGATGTCGCACAGCTTCTTGAGCTCTCTTGGCCTGATTCTTTCTTTGATTAATATCATTTTACTTCCATCACTATGCAGATGACACTGAGCTCTATTTGTCAAATGTGCCAGATTATATTATTTAATTACTGAGACTATAGACTTCTCCGTGAGACATGAAAATTTGGATTGGATCTGTAAATATGGATGGATTTAGGATCTTAGTAACATTTCTGTAAGACTGATCCAGGACTGAAAAGAAAGACCCCTTCAAAACATTACACAAAACCCAGCCAACATGTGTTCATGGGCCCCATCTGGATTTTGCTCAGCACTGGATGGGTACTAATTGGGACTGGGATCACAGTGGGTTTCTTTTAAGTAGCTCACTAGGGTTGATGGCACACAACCCATTATGGCAAGAGAAGATGGGCACCTGATACAAGTTTTAACATGTATTATGGCCATTATGTAACCCAAGGAAAATTCATTCTGGGACTCATTTCAGAACCAATTTCTCCCCTCATACATGGATGTTGGCTGGGAAGACTGCCTGCTTAAAATCAAAATATGATTAATTATTGTTAACTTTTTAATTTCTGAATTCCATCTTATTTAAAGGTTTTATTCATGTGTTTTGTGCATTTCATTGAAACACTTTGAGTTGTAATTGTATTCAAAGTTTGCTGCATACATTTTTAATCAGTCAAATGTTATAAAATGATGAAAAAATAGCCGTTTAATTTTGTGTCCCTGCAGCCAAACGATATTGCAAGAATTCCAGCTCAGCCAGCAGCACCACCAGCACCTACGCCCCCAGCAGCAGCAACAGCAGCCTGAGCTGTGGAGGGGGTGGAGGGGGCACAGGAGGAGGGGGAGGGGGCAGCAGTGCCAGCAGCACATGCAGCAAGAGCAGCTTCGACTACAGCCATGACATGGAGGCCGCACACATGGCGGCGACCGCTATCCTCAATCTTTCCACGCGCTGCCGGGAGATGCCCCACGGCATGGGTGGAAAACCCCAGGACTTGTGCTCACAGGTAGGAACTGAAGGGGTGTGTGTGTGTGTGTGTGTGTGTGTGTGTGTGTGTGTGTGTGGTGGGGGTGGGGGTGGGGGGGTGGTAGTGCACTGTGCTAAAAAAATTTGTTGGTCAATTGTTGTAAGATGAAAATGACACTGTTCAAAGAACAGTCACACACTAATGTTTTGTTGGACCACCCTTAGCTATGATTACGGCCTTCATTCACCGTGGCATTGTTTTGAAAACCTGCAATGTCACAACTTTTATTGCCATCTAGATTTGCTTTTTTTCAACAATCTTCCAGAGATTACAGGAGAGTCGGACTGCTGCGCAGGTTATTCTCAGGCACATCCCAAAGATTCTCACCGGGGTTAAGGTCTGGACTGTGGTGAAAAATCCATGTGTTTTATGCTCCTTGAAGCAATCTTGCACAATTTGAGTTAGATGAATCCTGGCTTTGTCATCTTGGAATATGCCTGTGACATCAGGGAGGAAGAAATTTGCAAATGAAAAAAAATATTCTGTATGTTCTGGTAGTCAGCCGACCTCATTGTCTTGGCACAACATTGCTGAATCTGGACCTGAAACATTTATAATAATTATTAATAATATAATACAGTAATGTTATGATCTAGAGTAAGCAACTCTAGATCATAACACATCTCCCACAGGCGTATACTGTAGGCTCTATAGGCATGATGGGTGCATCAGTTCATGCACCTCTCTTCATACCATGATGCATGTACCATTCTGGAACAGAATAAATCTGGACTCATCAGATCACATGACCTTCTTTTGGTGCTCTAGAGTCCAATTTCTAAACTAACTAGCAAATTGAAGCGTCTTATTTCTGATTAGACTGGACATTCAGTGGTCTTCTAATGGCTACCCGGCTGTTAAGTCTCAATCCTTTGAGTTATTTTTATTGTGTGTGTATAATGCTCTTACTTTCACTATTGAACAGTCCTTGGAGTTCTAATGTTGTCTTTTTACGATGTCACCAAACATTTGCGTGATCAACAATCACGATCGTTCCAGATTTATTTCTTTCGTGAAGAAGATAGTTCCCCCTACAGTCTTTCTAGTTTTTGGATAATGAGTTGGACAGTTCTTAACCCAATTTTAGGAGTCCCAGTAATCTCCTTACGTGTTTTCTTTGCTTGGTGCATGGCAATAATTTAACCCTTCTGAAATAGATTGATGTCTTTTCCATGACCACAGGATGTGTCGTCCTCTCACTACATCATTTTGGTTAAATAACTTGGTGCCAGCTGAAACATAATTATCTATGCAGTAATTATCCAAGGAGAGGCCGTTAACCCTGCTTTGTTAAATCCATGTTACTTTTTTGGGACAGGCAGCATAGGATTTAAATGAGGGTTTGGTTCTAGGGTAAAATGCAGATTTTTGTACAATAACTGGGTTTATTTGTTTTACCTGGGCTCTATCAAACCACGTTTGTAATATAGAATTCTTTTTCATTTTGTCATTATTAAAAGATACATTAATCAGAAAAGTGTGACCCATTGTCAGATTTTCTGTGAAGCTTTAACCTGCCGATCTTGATATTAGTATGTCCCACCTTTTCTTTCTGAACCATAAAATTGGAAGACAGCATTGGAAATAGCTTTTTCTAGCCAACCCTGCTTTGAACAATCATTAATTACTGATATTAGGAGCAGAGTTAATGTATCTCAGCTGTGTGAGACAACAGTCACTGTAATAGTCTTTCAATAATATTTTAATACAAGAGAAAATATAAATATATGAAGAACTGCAAAAAAAAAACACAGGCCACCACAGTTAAACTATTCAAAATGTATTAAACCAACAATTCCCTGTTACAGCAATTATTCTGTTTAATACTAAAACTATAGAACACACTACACTACTAAATACAAACACATAATATAAGGATCAAAATAAAATCAATAACTTAATTAAGCATTGAATAATCACCATTAAGACAAATGATGTAAAAGCATTGAAATTGACCTGGAGTGATGTGATGGTGTTTTAAAGCAAGGCCTGCTACTAGCCAAATGGTTACAATGAGCTAGCTTAAGCTGCTAAGCTACCAGCTCCAAATGGCTACGGCTTATGCCTGAGCTAACCATAGCTAAAGTTTAAACACGACCCAATGAGCGTTTCAAACAGATTCCGCGTGAAAATCCAAAGCAGCAGAAGAGAGAGAAGAGAAGAAAGTAAAAGGAGCATTCGGGATTCTAACAATAACATTCATAATAAACCTGCCGTTGGTGGCTTTCCCGTTCAGAATAATAATGATAGAATCCACAATAATAGTCAACCGTTGACTCAGTGGCTTTCACAGTAATCAAATAAAAGAAAACACAGTAATCAGTTTATCACTTGCATTCAGTCACAGCATGGAAAACATTCAAAAACAGTTCTACAACTCCTCTAAATAAATTCTGCCCAGGCAAAGATCGGTTTCTGTATAAGAAATAAAAGAGGGATTTTCCTGGTCCAGTGGAGGGAGGGATACCTTCTCTCCGACCGGCTCTCGCCGGTCTTTGTGAACTGCTAGGCCATAAACAGAAAAGACAACCTCGTCTGTCAATGGAAAAGGGGGAAGAAACTCCTTCTTCTTCTTTGGTTGCACACTTCCAGCTTGATTAAAGTCCTACGACCTCCTCTGTCAATCCAACGACCAAAGGGGTAAAGGTGGTGCTCGGCTTTGTCCAGCAAGGTGTCGATCACTGTTTCCAACACGTGTCCAAACGTGAGGAATCTTCAGCTGAGATGAGGTCTCTTCGATACAACTGATGTCGTCTGAAGAAGACAAGCCCTCTTTGCAACGTGCTTTTATCATCTCGGGGGTGCGATCTCACAGATATCGGAGTTTTGGGTCCTAAACCATGTTGCATGCTGGGAGCCGTAGTCTGATTGGACATCTTATGGCACAACACCTCTGTATAGGGGTTGTGGGCACTGGTGCTGTGCCATCGAGCACACCCCAGACGTTGATATTTTAAACTAACTTCAAACATTACTTCTGAGATTTCCAAAAGGCTACCAAAATTTTCAAAACCTTTATGTTCCATGACAAATAGAGCTGGAAGACCTGAAAGGATAAAACAAAGCAACTTTGCTGTATGTGTCTCTTGCAACCTTAGTGCTATGGCTGTCTCAAGATATTATTGTAAATGCACTTATTTTAATTATCTAATTGACAATGAATGTAGCTGAGTCTTGTTTACCAAGTAAAGGTATCCACATTGTACACATTGTTGCTAGCGTGTCCTGGTAGCACTTAGAATGGTGGACTCATTTGTTGGGAAAAGATTTGATTTTTAATATAGATTTATTTCATCATTTCATTTTAAAGTGTAACTCACCCCTGTACCTTAGTCTTACCCTGCTCAAATCTAATATTGGAAAAATGTTTCTAAAGGAGGCGGTGCCCGGCAGACCAGGGAACATGCCGGGGAGGAGGGCTGGCATGGGCTACTGGAACAAAGTACATAAACGTTAAATAAACTAGCTGAATGCAAAGCTAATAAATCGCTAACCTGAAAACTGATAGAAAAATCTCCAACTCGCTACAAAGGAATGTACGAGACGGGAGAGCTTCTGACATCAGTTTTTCCGGGTGATGTCACAATATCTTTTGAGCCAATACTGGTTTGAAATTCAAATGCAGTACGCGTATTAAACCTAGGAGGCAAGGCAAGGCAAATTTATTTATATAGCACATTTCAGTACAGAGACAATGCAAAGTGCTTTACATGATTAAAATATAGGAAAATAAAACAGAATAAAAGCAAGTAGGAATAAAATGTAGAAACAAAATAGAACATTAAAAACAGTTGGACTAAAAAAGTTGAACTAATGATGTTTCAGTAGAACAGTTTAAGTAGAACAGTCAAAGGCAATCCTAAACAAATGTGTTTTTAATCTTGATTTAAAAGAATTCAGGCTTACTGCACTTTTACAGTTTTCTGGAAGTTTGTTCCAGATAAGTGGAGCATAGGAACTAAATGCTGCTTCTCCGTGTTTAGTTCTGGTTCTAGGTATGCAGAGCAGGCTGGAGCCAGAAGACCTTAGTGGTCTGGAGTGTTGATACACTGATAACAAGTCTGTGATGTATTTAGGTGCTAAGCCATTCAGGGATTTATAGACTAACAGAAGTGTTTTAAAGTCTATTCTCTGAGATACTGGGAGCCAGTGTAAGGACTTTAGAACTGGGGTGATGTGCTCTACTTTCTTAGTCTTAGTGAGGACGCGGGCAGCAGCGTTCTGGATCAGCTGCAGCTGTCTGATCCACTTTTTAGGCAGACCTGTGAAAACACTGTTGCAGTAATCAATTCGACTAAAAATAAACGCATGGATTAGTTTTTCCAGATCCTGCTAAGACATTAGTCCTTTAACCCTGGAAATGTTCTTCAGGTGATAGAAAGCCTTGTAATTGTCTTTAAATGCTTTTGGAGGTTCAGGTCTGAGTCCATCACTACTCCCAGATTTCGGGCCTGATCAGTGGTTTTTAGCTGAAGCGACTGAAGCGACTGAAGCTGTGTGCTAACTCTTGATCTCTCCTCTACTGGTCCAAAGATTATTACTTCAGTCTTGTTTTTATTCAATTGAAGAAAATTTTGGCACATCCATGCATTGATTTCTTCTAGGCATTTACTCAGTGCCTGAACTGGTTCATAGTCACCTGGTGACGTAAAGCTGTGTGTCGTCTGCATAGTTATGGTAGCTGATGTTGTTTTTTATTATCTGAGCAAGAGGGAGCATGTAGTTATTAAAGAGAAGAGGACCCAGAATGGCCCCTTGGGGAACCCCACATGTGATTTTTGTCATCTTTGATGCAAAGTTACCTACTGATACAAAATATTCCCTGTTCTTTAAGTAGGGAGCCACACAAACAGCTTTAGACATGAAAGTAGGATTTCAACAAATGTGCGTGTCAAAAATAATGACCAGGACATGTAGATAGCACTATAAGACATCCATATGTACAGTTTATTCGGTAAAAAAAAGTTGTTTTGGGTGTGTTACCCGTTAAATTAAACCAAATGTGCCATGTGAAATATGGACATGTTTTTTGATTGAATTTTGTGAAGGAATTTTAAAGCTTAAATACGTATGATTGGCTTCTCCAGCTAAAATTCTAGTTTAAAGCATGACATGTTTTGTTAGATTTTATAATTTCCTAATGTGTCTCTGCAGCCTCACATGACTTCTGAGAGTCATACTAAAGATGCAGCGAATCTAGTTCCTCTGTTATGCTGCAGCCTCCTACTGCAGGTGCAGAACAATACACAGCCAGATTATCCCTTTCCTTCCTTCATTATACTAATGCTAGCAGAGAAAACTGACAAAGATAAGGAGATTTGAGCTGCCTACAACCACACCGGTGTGCACACGACTCCTGACCAACCCAGAGCTGTGTCTTACACTCAGGGCTCAGCGAGGCACTTTCTTTATTTTCCGTCTGGGAATCAGATAGGAGCAGGGACGACGCGTCGTTTGACACGGCGTGAGTCCGGCGTGTCACTTCTGAGGAGATAAGGTGACAGTGCTCCTGTATTATCTGTGCCCAGATGCTAAGCTGGAAAATGGAGGCCAGAGAGAGAGCACACAGCAGAGGTGTAACGTCGGCTTATGTTGACAGAGGAGACTGCTGGAAAATCAGAGCAATGGAGTTAAGAATAAAAAGTAAGAGAAAGAAAAGGGGTTCAGGAGTGAAGATTTTTAAATGTCAGATTGAAAGAGAAGAGGACTGAGTAAAACAACAAGGAGCAGAGGGAAGGGAAAGGGCCAAAAGCAGCTTATTTCCAAAGAAAATTAGGCCAAAATAAACTCAGAGGGATGAGCTCCTGGAGCCGTCAGGATTTTTTTGGTACAGTAGTTTCACCTTATTTCGTTGTGTGCCCCAAGCTGCCCCCTCCCCCTCTATGCTTTGGGACGAGATGAGCAGGAAGCTCTCAGGACAGACGAAGAGACTTCAGAGGATTCTGTTTTCCTTCCTCCTCTTTCATCTCAACACCTCACGTCGTGGCTCATGCTGTTCTTTTTGCTGAGTATGAATGAAGCCTCACACGCACACACGTTTTCTCACCTCGTTCATTTTTTTACACCCAGTCTAACCGCCTGTTTCTCTCTCTCTCTCAATCACTTCATTGGATTTGATGCTGAAGGGCTACAACGCACTGTATTTTGCTCAGGGTTGTGGTTTCCACAGGAACATTGGTCACTGACAATGCATGTGGGGTCTTCTCATTGACCTGCGTATCCAAGAAGCTTCCCCATATGCCTGACTGAAATACCTCATCAGCAGACCATGATGTTCAGCAGATGTTTGTTAACAAAGCATCATTTAATCAGGTCTGTTGAGGCAAAGAAACACCTATTACATGCAGGGCAGCAGGTCCTGAGAAACACTTCCTCAGAGTAAATCAAAAGTGGGAGCAGGTCAAGTAATACTTGCTTGTCCTCTCTAAAACTTTGGGTTACTTTAATCAAACAAGCAGTTAGGCATCAGTTGGAACCATAAAACTTTGGACAGGCTACATCTTTGTATATTTATTGACAAATCATAAGAATACTCAACTTCATTGTCAGTCTTACATGTCACATTACTAAAAGACTCCTGAACTAGACAAATAACCCCTAAATATTATGGTCCTCCTTACACCTGGTTATGATGTACCAAAAAAAAAAAAACTAATAGCCAAAAATATAACTTCTTCCATAACATTTCACAAGTTTGGAGCCTGTAGATAGAAGGATATTTGACCATTCCTCTCAGTCTGGAGGCTGGGATGACCATGAAAATAGGTTAATTCTGTGTCTGGTGAATCATTTCTGTGTTGAACTGGCCATGTGTCATGGAAGTTTATCCTGCTGAACGACTCAATATTGGACAGTATTCTGATGTAGACTACCAAAATCTTTAAAAAAATAAATATCAGGACCTGATATTGCAGAGTCCATGATGCCATGCTTTATAGCGGGCCCACAGCATCTCAGATCGTCCCCCGTACGGAACAGTGGACATGGAGTCTTTTTTCCCCACACAATTAACCCTTTTGTTTTGCACTGGACCCACCTGGAGTACGCGCTGTAAGAATCGCCAATATTAAGTGTTCTCTGACCAAAGCTTATGTGTTCAGTAAAATATCCAGTAGAGTTTGGCACACTCCGGTTTTTGACCTTTCTGATGGTAGGACAGGAATCCTTGTTTGAGTTCTCTAACAGCACCCGCCTTCTCACATTGCGGATTCGGAATCAATTTGGGTCGTCCAGCGTTGTTTGCCACAGTTGTAATTACCTCTCTGACAATAGATATCAACAAGTTTAGATCAGTCGCTGTTTTGTAGTAGTTATTTCCTGCCTTATGAATATCAACACCCACCTGCCTCACTTGAATGATATGTTTTCTTAAACTTCCCTTGAACAGTGGCAAAGAAAAATGTAACATACTATATCTATCTCCAGGGAAATAGGAAGTCATGGATTACAAATAAAAAAATTTATTAATCAAAAAGAAAAGTATAAGAATAAATGTGCTTCTGCAATGTAAGGTTGATTTAGTTATTTTTGTTTTTTCTGTTTTAAATGCATTAACAGTACGTGTTGAGGATGCCATTATGTGAAGGCAGTAGTTTGGACGTTAACAGGACCACAGAGAGGGCAAAGGACAAAACCAGACAAGACCAGTTATAACAAGAGAAACACCTGTTTTGGTGGCACTGAACAAACAAAGGCAGCGTGTGAATAATTCATCTAAGATGTTGAGAAAGACAAAATCTCAAAATATCCCAGTTTGTGAAGTCAAAAAAATTGTGTATTTGTTTTGTATTGATTGCTCCGTGCTTCCAATCAAAAAGAGCAACATAGGACTTGAGTGAGCTGAATGTTCATCAGCCCGTTTAGTAAAAAATAAATAAAAAGTATTAAAGTTTCATAAGATCTGCAAATTCATGCAGTCCGAAGCAAACATAAAAATCCACAAAGCAGCTGAAATGTACCAATCACGGTGTTTGATCATACTGTCTGTCAAACTGCAACATTGATCAGTTATGAATGATTAAATTTTGCTGGATTTGCCTTAGTGGGAAACCTCATCCAGACTCCCTTTAGACCAGGTTTTACCAGCAGCAGAAAAAGGTCATGGGTTACCACAGGGCAGGAGTAGAAAGAGGCAGCGTCTAATGAGTGGGGGAAAGAGGGTGTCCTCACACACCCTCTTTGGTAATTTGATATGAAAGGGTGGGCCGTGTTAATCTGACAGTGATGCACAGTAAAACAGCTAACAGGAAGGGGCTGATCTGCTGAAGACATCCATAAGAACAAGATCGGTAACTGGCTCACCCAGTGAGGATCTCTGCAGCAACATGACCTTTATTCAACAAAATTTTCTTTTCTTTCATTTTCGGCTTGTCCTTTGCTTCTGTCTCTCTAGTTTTTCTGCTTCAGCGTCATTACTTACAAAGACGTTTTACAGCCGAGCAAAAATTTTGAATATTTTCATCAGTGCGAAGCCCTTTTTTTTGTTTTTTGTTTAGAGTCCCCATCTGTTTAACTCACCTTTTAATGCTCTTAAACAGCAGCCAGTAATATAGATTTTATTTGTCATTTGTATTCTCGTTTTTTACAGCTATCCCCAAGTGCTTATTCATGCGGCCGTAGTTGTTGCAGTATTCATGTCCAGTTGCAAATCTATCACCCTGTGTGTTTGAGTCAGGGTGCATCACACAGAGTTTGGCTTCAGACACCAGGAGAATCCACCCTTAGGGACTCTGTCAGCTGGAATCAACATTAAAACGGGCTTTCCTCCTCATAAAACCGGAAAAATGGGAGTGAGGGAAACAAGGAGGAGAGAGGAGATAAGCAGAAGCAGTTAGAGGCAAAGAAGGCACAGTAGCATCCAGGAAGGGATGCACGAACATGCCACCGAAGCGTAAACCTTAAAGGGGTAGGTTTTTTTTTTTTTTAAGTGGGATTGTATGAGTTAGTTATGAGCAGTCAGTATCTTTTTTTTTTACAGTATACAGGAGTTAGGACAATCTCAGCTTGGAGAATTTTGAAGACATTATAATAGAGTAGAGTGACGCTAATAGCATTTTAGAGCAGAGACAAACAATAAGAGAACGGCTACTAACTAACCCCCTAAAACACGTTTAGCTTTTATTTTATTATTATTTAGTTCAAGCATCCAAGCATTATTACACCATCTAACACTATGACACCATGAAACAGCAGCCACTAGTTGCTCAACAAATTATTTGTGTTACTTCATTATTGTTAGAGCTACCGCACCCTGTCGGCCGTGAAACACCTTTGGTAGACCCAGCTCTTTTCCCCTAGGGCAACCCCCACTTGTACTTTAGAGTGTTTTGAATACACGATGCACAAAACACAAATCTATACTTTAACTGGTTTAATCTAGAAAAGTCAGAGAAATGTTTACAGACACATCAGCGCTGACGGGCTCTTGATCAGACACGACGCAGGGAAAATTAATGTAGCAAGAGGCCCGACTGATCCTCCCATAAGCGTTATAAAGAAGTCTAGCTACACGCCCATGCAAGGGCTGTACACTTCCTCACATATCATCAGTAAAATAACGTATCACCACTGGGGTGCTATCTGATAGCCTTGTGCCATAGCCTTGTGTCCCAGACTATCTAAGTGAGCATGCCACTCCCAGCATAACTGACGTTCCACTCATACATCCCATTTTCTAACATTATTGTTTGCATTTTGGCTGCTGAAATATTCGGCCAACCAATCAGAAGTCCACTGGAATTTTACTCTCCCCCTAAAACCAGCAGTTATTATTCTATCTCGCTAGAAAATAGCAAATTGTATTTGTTTTCACTCCCTTTTACGTTCTGCAATTTTTGTTTAGTATATTAGACTAAAATCCCATAATCTATTAGAGGAAGGACACATCGAGTATAGCCACCACGGAAAGAAATAACTGAGGCTTACAGAGGCAGTTTGGTTGAGAAGATTTAACAGAGGTAATTCTGGATCTGGGTGACATGGCTCACTACCCAGGGTGGCATTCATTTTGGGATAGCAAGAAGGCTAAACAAAAAAACATGTATTATTTTTTCAACCTATTATTTATTGACATAGCGACAGGGCTCTTGAGTGAGGTAGGTCCCCCTACATAACTACATCAGAAACAGCATTCAGGAGTTTGAGATACAGTAGCTTATCTGTAGGATCTGACTTCATGGGTCAGCACTTGCTGATGCATCAATGAGCCTTGGCTGCTCAGGACCATGTCTTTGGTTCCTCACGCTTCCTTCCTTGGACCATTTTTAATGGATACTGACCACTGCAAATGGACAACACCCCCAACAAGAGCTGCAGTTTCAGAGATATGTGGCAACTTGGACCTTGTCAGATCCCTAAACGTTTTTATTTTACCTTTCTATAACTCATCAAATCTGGAAACAAAATGTGTAATTGTTGACTGATAGATTTCTTGTACCAAAAAGTGCTGTGAAGAAGAGCCGATCAGTGTTATAAACTTCACTTGATAATGTTACAATAATGTATTTATCTAATATAATTGTTGCATACCATTTATGTTTAAAAATTATTGTTTTTTGCAGAATCGTTCTTGGTTTTTGTGCATGGCATTTGAGGTTGTAATTCACAGCAAATGTGCCATTGTGTGGGGAGAAGGTTGAACAGTGAGAAAGATTGGTTGGAAGCAGGAGCTTGCCTTGGGAACCGTTAGTGAAGGAACCACAATTCCCTGTCTTGCAGAGTTACAAAACTGCAAGAGTGACAAGGTGCAAAAAAATAAATATGCCATATATAATAATTCTAGTAAAAATGTTATTCTAAGTTGTGTCAGGTGAAGGAAAGTCCCTCTTCATCAGACCCTGCTCTGATTGCCGTACTGCTGATTAGATACTGATGGCTCAAAACTACTTGACACAATCCAACATTAAAAAGCTAAAATATTAACTAACTAAAGTGTCTATCTAAAAGAAAAAAAAATCTGCGGTGTTTAGGAAGAAAACTTAAGTTTTGTATTGAAAGTTAATGCTTAACTCTTGTAAACGTGGCCCACTTTGTTCCAGAGCACCGTAAAGTTCTGCCTCCTATTTTTGGGTTTGCAGCAGTCTAGTTCGAGGCGTTGCTGCTGCTGCTGCTGCTGCTCGCAACCCCACCCCTAACCTTCGTCCCCTGCGCCCCCTGCGATGTCAACTCACATTAGGTTCACACATGCCCAACACACGCAGGCAGTTCAGACTGCAAAGCGCAGAGCATGGAGGTGTGGAAGGAAAGAGAAAGACAGAGAGAGGCAGAGAGGAGGGCTTCACACAGGGATGCAGTCGTCCTTGAGAACTGACAAACCTCCTCTTCTTTTGACCTTCTTTGGTGTAAACATTGTTACTCCACACTGCAAGAGTATGTTGTTTCTTACTTTAAAGACTTGGTTCAGAAAAAGAAGATGGGTATCTAAACTGCTAGCGTTGTTAAACCATTTTATACTCCTAATAACTTAACAATTAGAAGATTTAGGCACTTTTCATGTATTGTTATACGATAAACCATGCACTGCTTTGCCCATCTAAAGATGAACATGTTTGATTTCTAATTAATCAGAACCTCTCTCTGTCTTTTATCCCCTTCTCCTCATCTTTGCTTCCTTGTGTTCTATGCATTCCCCTATCTTTCCCCATAATCATCAAACCCGCTTCCACATCCTCTCACTTTACCCGCACACACAAACGCACATGAAAAAAAAAACCACACACCCATTGCATGCCTTCCAGAGCCCTGGTCTAGATGTTGATGAGAATGGTACATTGGACCTGAGTATGAGCAAGAGTCTGTGCGGCGGCGGCGCAGGAGACTCGGTACTCACCCCGCTAGAGCCCATGTCCCCCCAGAGGCAGGCGGCCCTGCTGGGCTCCCGCTGTTACGGCATAGGGGATGCTGCCGACTGCTGGGACCTGCCGGTAGACTACACCAAGATCAAACACATAGACGAGGACGAGAAAGAGGTAAACGGGGATGTTTTGCAAGGGGGGGGGGGGGGGCTCTGGAAAGTGTGCTTAAGACAAGTACTGTGTTTGTGAGCCTGTCAATGCAAACTTTAATGTGTATTTTTAAATAGCCCTCAGAAAATATAATCTTTATATTTGTGCTTTCAAGAAGAAAGCTTTTTTTTCCCCCTCGCTTTTAGCTTGTGCTGTGTTGCTGAGTGTTTTCAGGGGAATGCTGTCGTTTATAAGTCACCTATCTGATCATTCAGACAAACAAATGGACTTCTATATTCAATGACAGCTATGTCTACACAACAACAAATTTAGCAAAGAACAAATGTTCATTTTAACACCGTCATACAAAGACATAATCTGCTCCATTGTTGTTGTTCTTCCTTGAAAATTGCCTACAGTATGTTAACAGGTAACAGACATAAAATATTATCTTTGCACGCACAAGACAAGTCCCGATAACCTATTAGCTAAACTCTTTCTTGCATGCAGTAGATGATAGGAATAATTATTTACCCAGACACACTCACCAGCAACTTTAGGCATAACTAAGTAATACAAGGTTGCACCCTCTTTTGCCTTCTGAACCCCACTAATTGTTCATTGCATAAATTGAATGAGGTTTCGTAAACAGCTCTCAGAGATTTTGGTCCATGTTGTCATGATAGCATCTCACAGCTCCACGTCTATGATGTAAATCTCCCATTCCTATACATCCCAGAGATGTTCTATTGCAGGGGTGCCCAAGTCCAGTCCAGGAAAAGTTGCCAGTGTTCAAAGAAAAACCAAATCTGAGCTTCAAAACGCCTGAAAAACAACCGATCAAGACCCTTTTAAAAGGATTAGTAGAAAGTTTGGCACACTGGATGTAAAACAAAGAAATTTAAAATTGTTTTAACACTTTTTTGCACAGCACGTTGGATGGGATTTGGTTTTATAGGCTCTCCTGTTTTGCTTCATGATGCTGCATCACAGACAAACTGTCGTCTCAGAAACCTTTGTGACAGAGCGACGAGACAGATATGATAACAAGCGGTGGAGAGTAGAATAGAAGACAGCACAAACAGCAAACAGTTTTGTCACTGATGATGATTATATAGCAGCAGTTGCCGTTTTGGAGGCTGAAAGAATACTGTCTGTTCAATGCATAATCTCCCTGCAGCCATTGATTAAACACAGTCTCTAAGTCAAACATTTGCCGTGTCTTCTTGGTCTCTTACCTTTCGGTCTGACTCACTCTTCTTTGCAGAAACAGTAGAAAGTCACTGAAAGGTTTTTATTTTTTCTATTTTTATACAAACCTAATGAATCTGTCTGTTAACTAATACCAGCATTGCCGTGCACTACAGTCGTCTGCCCTGTTTGTTCCGTGCTCCCTGCATGCTGGCTTTCTGTTTTTTACATTTCTCTCCTCTCCAAAATGAATTATGCAAAGTAGCACCTTGGGAGGGAGTCGGAATAGCTCATCTCATCAAAGAACCGCTGGAAATCAATGCACCACTGCTGGGTGCGCCTGTCGGAGCACTGATGCGCGCGCGTCTGGGTGCACGAGCCTGCTTTGCTGTGTGAATATTCATAGGAGCGTGTCTGCTGCACCCTTGTCTCTTTGGGAGGGTGTCAGAGTGAGTTTGTGAGTCCCATCCTTGTAGCCTACTTTTTCCTTTCTGCGTCCTCTGTCTGGCTGCATGCGTCAATCTCCATTCCACGGCGCCGTTGATTGGAGAAACGGGTTTGACAGCTGGGCAATTTAGTCTTTATCTGGACTTCGCTCTTTATGGCCATTACTGTACCTACACTGTAAAATATGGAAGGGGAAAGGGATTTGCATCAACTTGCATCGTGCCCTGGTTGCATGCACTGCAGACAAAAGCACAGCCCCACGCTGCACATCCAGCAGCGATCTGATCCCACACCACAGTGCCATCTAGTGGCAGATTGATTCTTTACAAGAGGCAACTCCCAGACCACTCCATGCCTACACACAAGCACTGCAAACACAGGCATGACCACAATCGAGGACACTAACACCATTGGTTCGGCATTATTTCCTCTCGGCTGTTCCATTTTCCAGCGCTGTTAGACTGACGGGCTCAATATTCACACTGGCTCACCAATTTGCATCCAAATTGACAAGACCCCGTAGCCTGAGAGTGCATATGATGTATGTGTGTGTGGAAAGTAGACAAAGAGGTAAGGAAGTAGACAGGAATAGACTCACTCCAGAATTTTGGCCTTTTACTTTCAGATTGTTGACTGCATGGAAGCTGAGAAGCAAAGATTCGGTGATGAGCATTAGTGAAAACACTGTGTCTCTGTCCTTTCTTCAGCCCGACGATCTGGATCCTTTCCACGACCTGCTGGAGGATCGATCCTACACCACAGATGTTAACATGCCGAGCCCCAAGCCCAAGTACGTCCAATGCAAGGAGAGTAAGAAGGACCTGATAACGTAAGGAGCCATGTCCTCTTCCCACCTGACCCCCACTTGCCTCATCCCACTCATGCTCTGCTTTTTTTTACACTTCATTCACCGGTGCATCTCAATAAATCAGAAAATCATCAAGAGGAGAATTTCTTTCAGTGATTTAGTTCAAGACCTGAAAGTATACATTACATGGATTCATCACACAAAAGGTGTGTTAGGTGTCTCTTTCTGTTCAAGTTGAGCTGTTCGGTTCAGCTAATAAAAATGCCATGGCCTACGAAATCTTCACAGGCAAAACAAGCTGGCTGTTCACACAGTGCTACATCCAAGCACAATGATAGAGTGGTAGAAAAGGTACAAAACTGAACTGATACTGTTGTATTTGTTGTATAAAGCCACTCCTAAACCTAAAAAAGATTTTATGCGCATTTTGGGGTATCACATTATAAAAGGTTGATGGTGACGGCAAAATTCTAAATAACTAAAACCTCTTTACGCTCACTTGAGGTGGTTTTTGGCTTTTTCAAAAAAGAGTGAATGCACAAAACCGGAGATGGAAACACATTTGCCGAATAAGTTCTGACATAGCGAACATTTACTTTCGCTGACTCATCAGTTGTTTCTGCTGTAGGCATCTTCTCGGATTTTCCGCGCATAGATTTGCATTTCTTTCTCTACGTCTCGAGACAGCATGTAACATCGCCAATACTAGTTGACACGACAGAACAATCACAGCTTTCCCGATAGTAACAGATTCCTGAAAACCTCTCCATTTTCATTAGATGTGTGGTCCATGCTAGTTTTCAACTTCTACTTCCTGTTTATTACTGCAAAGGATAACATTTAACTGCTGATGAAATTACGCTTCGCGTAGCCTGGTAAATTCGCGGCAACATGTGGATGGTAGCATGCCTAATTTGCATTTTTTTCTCAGTTTTTTTTTTTCTTGCGACACTTTAAAGAAGATAGGTACAAATGTAACTTCTCCCGGCCAGTAGGGCACACTTGCGTTCGCCCTCTCTCGTTCCAACGTCCAACTGTACTGTTTGCCACACTGGCCGAGAGGTGCAAACGCATTGCAAATACATAAATGCGCTGCCAAGACAAGAAATAATCCAAACACAAAAAAAAAGGCTAACACATGCAATGGAAAAAGGCAGCAAAAGAGAACTGCAGCAATCACAGAAATTAGACACACAAAGTGCAAACATGCTGCAATCACAATTTATGCTGACACACAAACATAACAAGACATATGCAAAGGAAAAATGCTGCAAGTTTAGAAAAGCTGTAAACTGGCTCCGCATAACGGAAGTGCTACAGACCACTAGGGGGAGTCAACCACCAACCAAGTAAAATGCGACCAGAACCGGTGGCCTTAGTAAACATTTTGATATGCCCAAAGGAAACTTGGATAGAAGAAAGAAAAAGTATGTTTTCCTTTGTGTCGTTTAAACACTTTAATCGTTTACAATATTATAGAACAGCAGCATATATACATCCTTAGCATTAGCGTGCTTGAGACTTTATCGTAGTTTGCATTTATGATATGTCAATCGCTGCAGTCTGTGGTCTGTAGATAGCAGACCATTGTCTACTCCCCCTAGTGGCATGGAGCACTTACGTTATGCAAAGCTAGTATGCAGCTTTTCTTAACTTGCAGTTGTTCTTACTACTTGCAGCATTTTGCCTTTGCATGTGTTTTGTGTGTCTACATCATTTGTGTTTACATCATGTTTGCACGTTGGGCGTCTAATTTCAGTGACTGCAGCGTTTTTCTTTTGCTCCATTTTCCATTGCAAGTTTTTTGTCAGCCTCTTTTTTGTGTCTGGAGTAATTTTTGTGTGTCTAATCTCTGTGATTGCAGCATTTCTCTTTTGCTGCATTTTTGTTTGGGGTACTTTATGTATCTGCAGTGCGTTTGCATCTCTCCCACCGTAGTTTCCCAACCGGCTGCGAGGCCCGGTAGCATTATCATTAGCATTATGGTTAGCATTAGCAAACGTTTAACTTACCTGTCCAGAAGGAAAGCGGCCTCTCCTTAAGTCAGCACCAACTCTCAATAGCTTGACCGATGTTCACCCTCGTTTTGCTTCGTTTTTGGTCTCATTGAATCTGAGAAATGTAACACAGAAAATAAACCATTTATCAATGCTATCATGGAGCTATTATGATCTGGCAACAACTAAGCCCTGTCTCACGTGACTTCTACCTACAATTCCTATGTGTGCAGAATCCTTTAATTTCAGCGTTGGCATCATAACCAGAACTAAATATTTATATATTTTGGACCTGTCAATATTTATTTTATATACGATATATTTATTTTTCTGTAAAATGAATACTTTTATTCTGCAGCACTCTGGACATTCTGTCGATGTATTATTTTTGAAAAACGATTTTTTTTATGGAAAAGTTGTAGCTATGACCTGTTTGAGAATAAAATGAATTTAGTATTTTATTCCTAAATCAAGGTCCCAGAGTCTTGAGGGAGAGTTGAGAGGCACAGAATCTAATTTGGGGTCCAGTGTGACGCCTTGACAGTCGTTGATGATGTGGGGAGACATGACATCTGCTGGCGTGTTTTTCAAGCCCAAAGCCGTCTAGCACGTAATTTTAATACGCTTCATTCATTCCTCTGGTTGCAAGCTTCATAGGGATGCTGATTTCCGTTTCCAGCAGAACTTGGCACATTCCCACACTGCCAAAAGGGCCATGCTTGAACATAGTTTGATAAGCATGGGGTTACTGTGCACAGTGAATCTATAAGTGATTATCAGGAGGAAGAGGACAGACAACAGCCCCCTACAATGTATAAGAGCTAAATGCTGCTATAAAAGCAAACATTGCCTCCTGAACATCTATGCCATGTCACATTAACGCCATGGTTAAAATATGAAATGTTAATGCTGGAAATATATCACTTTTTTATTAAATACAGAAATCATGTTTTATATGAGATCCCAATTTATTGACATGCACCTATAGTTTCTTCCCCCATCCCTCTGTTCAGTTAACCTCAGCGATCCACCTCTTCTGCTCTCTCCCTCCCCACATTGTGCTGCTGGCCTGCTGTATGACTTTTATTTAAAGGTATCCGTGGTATCTGTATGAAACATTTCAAGCTGTTCATTTTGAGGTAAAGCCCTGGATTAAGTTTTTCTCAGTGGGCCACATTTAAAGCCTTCTAAGCTGATGCTATTTAGTCATCCAGGCACCTTCTCACAGTCCAGTGCAGACTGTGCATTTACCATTCAAAAGGTTTGAGCAGAACTTGCTGAGGATTGCAGAGCGAGATGAGTCCGCATGGATCCTGAGACTTGTACAACCTCTCAATTCCAACTAAGTTCTGATGTGTTAAACATGCAGTCACTTTTACCAAAAAAACTTCAATTTCTTTATGTATAGACACTCAGAGGGTTAACTTTTCTTTATTTTTCCCCCCTTAATCAACTCCATGCACTTGCATCATGGCTTTCTTGCATTTTCTGGTTGATATTTTACTCACGCATGTATTTGTCTTAGAGTGGTTGGAATGTATGTTTGTTTATTCAGAGTAATCTGATGTTCTGTTGGTGTATATTTCAGTCTCTCAGGTTGTCCCTTGGCTGATAAAAGCATTCGAAGCATGCTGGCCAACAATGCACAAGAACTCAAGTAAGGTTTTAGATGACTAATTGATATTTGTGTGGGATGTTTGACTTCTTCTTGTTATAACAAATTCGACAGTCAGAGCTGCGAAGACCAACTCAAAACTTTTAAATGATATTCATTTAACCAATGCATTTCTGAAATGGGAAATAATCACAAAACAATAGAAATGAGTGGAAAGAGGTAACAATTGGTTAAAAAAAGGGTTGCATTCAATTTTAAAAAATAGTTTGTCAAAATGTCAATATTTATAGTCAAAAAGTGAATAAAGCTGGGATTACAGCAGTTGAACTCTGCCCATATTTGCTGACCAGTTTCTTCCAAGTTTTGACTGATATTTTATTCATATTTTGCAATCAGCTTCAAGACTTTAGACAATGAGTTTAGAGACCTCTTTGCCATGATCTTATTCTTTAGCAACCGCCATTGGCTCTTGATCAGATTCGAGTCAGGACTGTGGAATGGGCCACTCCTAAATATTAATATGACTAAAAGGAAGAAACATGTTGGCATAATCAAAAGATTACTCTAAACATTAATCTCCTAGGGGTTTTCAAAACTTTTCAGCTTAACTGTTGTATATGTAAGCATCATTAAGACACTACAGATCTGTGTTAGGCCCTGAGCCCTTTATATGTTTTGTGCCCCAGGTGTCCGACACCAGGGTGTGATGGTTCGGGACATATCACTGGTAACTACGCTTCCCACAGAAGGTACAGCTCAGAGTCACTAGATACATCTCAACAAACCCTTCTCTCTTTTTGAGCTGCATTTCAGCCTTGTGACTCTGTCATTTGTCTGCAGTCTTTCAGGGTGTCCGCGGGCCAGAAAAAGTGGGATAAAGATCATCCACAGTAAAGAGAATAAGGAGGACCAGGAGCCCATCAGGTAGAGGACAGGCACAGATCATCAGTCTTTTGTCTGACCATAAAACCCTGAGGCTGGGACTTCCTCCTGCCACCAACGCTGCTCACCATTCACTGCCTGTGACATATGACTTTTCATTTCCTGCCTCAAAACGGACTCCATGTAATTCCTAATCAGTCCCGCCACATCTTGTGCAGTCAGTGCTTACCCTCCCGTTCGACCGCACATATCCCTGTAAGCAGGAATAAATCAGTATTAGTTCTGACAAGACAAATGTACCCAGAGTATAAAGTTTTTGCTCTTGTGTCAAGGTGTAGGAGGAACTTCAGAAGTGCAAGGTTGTGGCAGTTTAGAGGGAGGTGGTTCTGCGGTCTCTGGCGAACTCCTGCAGACCCTCACGTAGGTAAAGAGACGGGCGAGCAGAGAAGTGAAGATAGAAGCAGAGAGAGATTGATTGACTCTGCCTAAATCCCACAATGGGCTTCTGTGGCCTCAACCCTGCAGCTGCATTGATTTCTCTGGTGGCGCAGAGCACAAACAACACACTTTGTTCATTCTCGAGCTTGTCATTCTGTTGGATTCAGTATGTCATAGCAAACCCTCTTCGGATGCGGTTTTAATATAAAGAGAAGCATCTGGAAACATGAACAATACCATCTAAAACAGACTACTGAAATCTTTAAAAATATATATTTGAAAGGTTTTCCAAGCTTGAAAGCATAAAAATAAACTTTAGTGCAAGCTGTCCACAAGACATCTTACAAGAGGCTGTTCAGCACATGGGTATAAAACAGTAATCAGTCAGCATGGATCAGTGTGCTATAATATGCAATACTAGCACAATGCATTGATCTCTAGACTGAGGTAGCGTTACTTTATTCCTGCTGAAATTGTCTAAAAGCCATAATTTGCAGACTAAATTTAGCCCATTTTTAGTCTAGACAGTCATAGACAAGCGAGGCAATTTTTAAACATTAAAATGTTTACAGGGTGGATGCCATGAACTTACTATAATAAATAGTTTAGCAAAATGGAACAATAGTTTTTCTAAACATGGCTTCCACGCGAGTGGTTTCAGTTAATGCGTCTAAACAATGTTTAACGGTTCATAGTTGTTTAGGTTGCATTCGGAATATATTTGGTTTAAGGGTAAAACTTTCTAGATAACTTTGAAGATGCGTTTTACAGGTATAAACATAGACTTGTTTTAACAGAGACTGATAATAAAGAGAGGTAGTAGGTAGTCTTAAACTCAGGACCTCTGCAATAGTACTTACTGAGCTATGCATCACCATACCTCTTCACAATAAATAATGGAGAAATCCTGGACTTTTCAAGTTTATCAATAATGCTTTATGATTGCTGGGAAGCCGTCATTAAAAAAATTATCTTTGTATCCTTTCTGCATCACGGGTAACTCAATCAGTGAGGTGTTGGTAGGAAATGATGATACATGCCAAACAGACTGAGCTTCATCTCTGGTGGCAGAGAAAACTGCACACGGGCTGTACAGCTTGAACGTTTAACAACACTAGATTAAAATGAACACAGATATCAAAATGTCCTGTCAGATTTTCCACTATTTCTGCCACTCAAATAAAAAAAAAAACTGGCAATGTTTTTCTGCACTTTTTACAAAAGTCCTTGATACTAAATTTAATGAAACATTCCTTAAGTTTTAGTTTATGCTTCCTGACATTCTTGCATGATTTACTGCTTTTTTGTGTGTTTTTTTTTTGTGGAATTTGTAATTCTAAGTCTAAGCTTAGTCTACTTTTATATTGGGCAATTCTGCTTGGTCTAAACTCAGAGGTTTAGGCCAACCACTACTTTGAATTCTGTCTTTCCTTACCTCTTCATCGGGGCATCTCCAGAAAATTTAGGAAGGTCCCCAATAACCTTGGGATGACGCTTAAAAACTAAAACCCATAACAATGCTTCAGTTTTATTTAAGTATGTCGCTACAGCAGACCATAAAATTCAAATAAAACAAAATCTTGATCTACCTTGGGTTATTTTAAACAACCTACAGATCTGAAAGGTTGTGTTTAAAAATTGTATGTGCATAAATTTAAAAATACAATGATATCTCCATATTTTATACATAAATGTGTGAGTCTGGTGTGACAAACAAGAAGATATATTAATGTAAATAAATCAACTGTGCCACCCAGCTCAGCTTTACAGTCTTTTTCCTCTTAAATTTATGCATACAAGTTAATAGGGTTGACCACTGCCTCCCCAGCAACCCCAAAACCCCCACCTCCTCAGCCTCATATCCCCACCATATACATAGAGTAACTTAAGCATTTTCAGGTTGATAAAAGGTCTTGACATATAAAAATAGTTGTAGATATTGGCAAGTAGTGGACTCAGTTTGGTTGAAAACACGAAGGATTTGTAGAAATTGACACCACCTAAGCATTGTTAATTTCAATTTTGGCTGCTATCCATCCATCTATTGTCTGTACACGCTTGTCCATGCAAGTCCATTTAACACTTGCTTGCGCTGTTTTTTGGACCAAATGGCCTGAGATGGAAACACGTTTGCCAAATAAGTTCTGACGTAGCGAACATTTATCTCACATGACTGATCATCTGTTTCTGCTGTCCGTGTCCTCCCTCATATTCTCATAATGCGCATAGAATTGCGTTTCTTTCTCAACGTCTCTGGACTCCAAGGAACATCGGCAAAACTAGTTGACATGACAGAACACACATCCCTGAAAACCTTTCCTTTTTTTAAGATATGTGGTCCATGCTAGTTTGCAACATCTACTTCCTTTTTATACAGCCATGCGTAACGTCAACTTCTGACAAAATTACACTTTGCGTTGCCTGGTTAATTCACTCTAAACCAGTGGATGGAAACAAGCCTAATTTGCGTATTCTTTTTTGCAACAATTTAAAAGTTTGCTCAAAATTCGCACGTCAACTGGATGGAACTATGGCTACAGAGTCACACGGGACAACAAACCATGCACACACACACCTTAGGAGAATTTAGAGAGACCAATTAAGCTAACAGTCATGTTTTTGGACTGTGGGAGGAAGTCAGAGTATCTGGAGAGAGCCCACCTATGCACTGAGTGAGAACCCAGGACCTCCTTGCTGCAAGGCTAGACTGCTACCAACTAGACCACTATGCAGTCCCATTTTCATACTGGTGATGCTTAACAGCAAGTGTACTAGACAGATGGGTCAGAAACACAAGAGCTCTAGCATAAAATCTAATCTTGCATCCCACTGAGCTAACTAATCAAAGAAATCTGTCCTACCAACTTATATTGTACAGTCTCTTTGTGGGACTTGTGTGGTTTTGAAATTCATAACGCAGTCCAAACCCTTACCATGTCCTTTTTTACGCCTATGCATAAAACTTTACATTTTACATTGTCTCAAATTGCCTCGAATAAAGCAAGCGAGGAAAAAACTTCTGAGCACAAGTTTCTGTATCTTGCATCAAATATATATTCAAGATCTTTCCATAATTTTACGTGTTGTTTTTTGAGATGGGATGATGATATATTGCAGAGTGGTGAGAGAACCTCAAACATTAAAGTGATGAGCTGAGCATTTATCTGATACAATATTCAACGTTTCAAATTGCTTATTGATCCAGTGATTGATCGAGAATAGCTAATAAAGATATGATCCATGTTTACTGCAGGCAAAAATATTCATTCACCAAGACATTCTGTCCTTATAGCAAACCATGTATAGCAGGGCAATTGCTTAATGTCAGGAGGTAACATACAAAATAGGGCATTCTTCCATTGGATAAAAGTAAAGTTGCAATGCTCCAAAAAAAAACATAACAAAGTCAAAGAGGAAATAAAACCAGCAAGTTTACATTTACCAACAAAGTGGGGTACTTTCACAACTGATGCTAGAGTCATTCTTGGACCATTTTGTGCCATTTCACATTTGGAATAAAGTTTTGCTTCATTTCATTTGACTAGCACAGTGTAATACACTCCCTGTGATCAGCCTGTCACTGGGAAAGCTGAAAAAACCTCATCTGAAAACAAACATTTTAGCATGTGTTAAAGACAAAACAGATTCTGACAGTATTTTCTGTTTTAGGGAGCCAGTGGCTGAGACAGGTCTTTCGTTGTAGATGATAAAAAGGATGATTACTGAGTGTCGCTCCATCCCCTCTCAGGTGTCCGGTCCCAGGTTGTGACGGTCAGGGACATGTGACGGGGAAATACGCGTCCCACAGAAGTGCTTCAGGATGCCCCATAGCAGCCAAGAGACAAAAAGACGGCTACCTGAATGGAATTCAGTTCACATGGAAGTCGGGAAAGACAGAGGGCATGTCCTGCCCGACGCCGGGCTGCGACGGCTCGGGGCATGTCAGCGGCAGCTTCCTGACACATAGAAGGTAAATCAGAGAGATGTAACAAGGGTATCGGATTTCAAATTTACTGCAGTTATGCATTTCTTTTGTTGCTAGATTAAATAAAAAAAATACACTATATTGCCAAAAGTATTTGATCTGCTTTTACGTGTACTTGAGCTTTGATGGCATCCTATTCCTAATCCACAGGGTCAAATTTGTTGACTGATCCCCATCTCCAGAAATAGCAATATTAACTATTGTGTAAACATCTTCCTCATGTTTTGTTTTTGTTTGTTTTAGTTTTTTGGGTAGGCTTTTTGGCTTTTGTTCATCCCAAAGGTTTTCTGTAAGGTTTAGGTCAGGGCTCTATGCAAGCCAGTCAAGTTTCTCTTCACCAAACTTTATACACCTGCAGCCATGGAAGTGATTGGAGCACTCGAACCTATGGATTTGGTGATCTGACCCAATACTCTTGGCAATATTGTGTACGTCATGACGTATTTCTAGGCCTAGATTGACGAGCTATCTAATCTTTTTTCTGGAGTCTTTAAGAAAGCATGGTTTGGTAATCAGCTTGACAAAGTCTTTATTTGCCGTGAACCCCAAATCACATGACTATTTTAATTTCTGTGACACCTTGTTGATGCGTTTCTTACACTTAAAGAACCTGTTTTTTTTCACATTGGTTATGATATTCTTAGACTGTTTACAGATGAAAATTTGACACATGCCTAACAGGCAAACAGCATGCAATCCAAGTGTTGTTTACATTCAAACAACATGTCAACACCATGTCACAGACATGTGAAAGAGTTAGGGTTAGAGTTTTCGACCTCCCTGGCTTTCCATAACAAAGGTGAAGCTATCATGTCAGGTGCAACATTTCATTTTTTTTTTCCCAAAGCAAAAATAACTAAATTTTCATCTGTCAAGTATGTAGAAAATGACAACTGATAAAGTTGACGTCATGTATTTCAATTCTTCCTCGGAAATCGTTGCACTTATAGAGGAAAACGTCTACAAGAAAATGCACAATGTGGAAAGAGCTCTGTGCTCCCACATTCGCGTGACGTAATTAGCGCAAACATCCTGCTGGATGAATATTAAGCAATGGACAAGAAATGCCGATAATGTCAAACAATCACAATTGTTGCTAAGTCAGGGTTGTAGTTGAAAGACGATCAACAGAGTATGTCAGTCTGTGATCAAGAATACAGCTAATTAAAGTAGAATGAGATCAATTAATTGATGCTGAGCCGCATTTATATCAGCAGGCTGTCAAAAGTTTAACTAGAATCACCACGAGAATGAATGTTGTGTTACTTTTAGGGTTTTAGAGATCCATTTAAACCATTATTTTGTTGGGTCAATGTAAATACACAACACGCTTTAATAAATATTAAAAGAAGAAGTTGGTGAACAAGTTTGAACCTCTTGTAGATTTTCTTTAAACCACAAAGTGTCAAAATTGTTGTTTTTGGGGCCCAGACAGGACATTTAATCGTAGCTCAGAATTTTTTTTCCTCAATGTTCCTTAAATTTTCAATGTTACACTGCTTTATCCAATATTTTATGTTTAGGATCATTGTCTGCTGGAACACCCAAATGTGTCCAAGTTTAAACTACCTAGCTGTTGATTTGAAGTGACGTTGAAGAACGTATTATTTCCACGCACTGAATACATCTCATACAATGCAACAGCACCACTGGCAGTGAATGAGGCCCTCAGCATCATGCTGACCACCATCATCTCTGATAAGTGATGCTGTGTTCTTAGTTTTAAAAGCTTTAGCTTGACTGTTGAACATCCTAACCCATTTCCTTAATCATAGGTAACAAATTAGATGAGTGTAACCTTGGTACTGGAGGGGGTTCAAACTAGATAATGATCCCAAATGCAACAAAACCTCTTTTGGAGTCAAAAACCTTTCCTGCGTTAGGTCCATTATGATTGATACATCTTTTTTTACTGTTGGTTCAATGCTAGTAAGAGAGAGAATTTTTGAGAAAATAGTTATTTTTTTACTTTCTTCAAAGTCAGAGGTGTATATCCTTAGTAATTGATTGAATGATCTTTTTTAAGCAGTATGAATTGTGTCAAACATTTTGGATATCCTTCAACAAGCTTTTCTTAAACGAGTTCAATATGTTCACTCATTTCAGAAAGTGAAACTTGTACAGTATACTTCAAATACTCATTACATAGAGTGAACCATTTCAAGCATTATTTTATTTTTTTAAATTTTGATGATCATAGCTTGTGGATACTGAAAACTCAAGATTTGCATCTCAGGAAATTGGAACATTTTGACAAAAGTTAAACATTGGAACTCAATGGGTCGCACTCTGAGCAAATTAACTCAAAATTCTGCTAAAGGTTTCTTGAGCCTCTAAATTGACTCTTAGTCTCGCTCAGTAGTCTACACAACCATGGGGAAAACCAGGAGACAGCCGTTCACAACCTCCCCACGGAGGGTAAGCCAGAAAAGGTTACAGCTACAGAAGCTGGTTGTTCAATGTGCTGCATTCAAGCATATGCGTAGAGAGTTAAGTGGGAGGAAAAGTGTGGTAGGAGAAGGTGCACCATCAAAAGGGATAACCGCCAGTTTATGAGGATTGTCGGGAACAATCCATTGAAGATTTTGGGGGAGCTTCAAAAGAAGTTGTCTGAGGCTGGACTCAGCGCATCAAGCCATGTCATCTGATTGGATTGGTTCAATGTGTTTTTTCAAGTCCACAGTCAATGCAACCATCTTCCAGGAAAAATTAGAGCAGATCCTGCTTCCCTCTGCTGACAAGCTTTATGGAAATAGCAATTTCATTTCAGGACTTGGCACCTTCCCATACTACCAAGGTACCAAAAGCTGGTTCAGTCACCATAGTATTATTGTTCTTGATTGGACAGCAAACTGGCCCACATTAATCTATGGGTCATTGTCAACAGGAAGACGAGAGACACCAGACCCAACAATGTAGATAACCTGAAGGCTGCAATCAAAGCAACCTGGACTGCCATTACACCTACGCAGTGCCACAGGCTGATCGCCTCCATGCCGCATCGCACTGATGCAAATGTTATGTTACATTCATCTTATGTAGTATTCTAATTTCCTGAGACACTATTTTATATGATCTGTAAGCCATGATCATCAAAATGACAAGAAATAAATGCTTCAAATATTTTATTTTTTATGCAATGAATCTTTATGTTATGTAAGTTTTACTTACATAACATCATCATTGGGACTTTCTTCGTTTGTTTTAAGGCATAGTGATTATAGTGTGTGTGTAAAGTGTTGATTTTCAAGTAAGTAAGAAAAAAAATATCTCCATCATTACTCTGGCATTTAGCAAATTATTTTGGAAATAACTTTGGTGATTCTATCTGACCTAGAGTGGGAAAAGCTTAGTTTGTTGCATGATCATTCCAAAAAATGACCGATTCATATTACATCAGCTGCTGTATCTCAGCAAAATTGCAACATTGTGCACAAGTAAAATCTGCAGACCCTCAGAACCAACAATAAATACTCATCAAGAGAAAATAAGTAGCTGAAACTATATAAACATAAACAGTTGGCTTTTCTTAAACCACTGAACAAAACTCTTCTGTATAACAACCCCCTGGTTTGCCTCATTGTCCGGCACCAGCGCAGAGTGTCTCTCTAAGCTCACGCCAAATAGCACACAGGCAGTCTGTAACAACAATATGGAAGCCCCCGAAACAATAAACTGAAATAAAGCTTGCTTCTGGTTGCCGCTTGCAGTCTGTCGGGTTGTCCACGCGCCACCTCCGCCATGAGGAAAGCCAGGCTCTCGGGAGTGGAAATGCTAACAATAAAGCACCAACGTGCCAGCAACGGTAAGCTCAGCCACACAATGCAGCCAATCAGGAACAAGGAGTTCCAGTTACAGATAATAAACCAATCAGAATAGTGCTCACATGTGTGTGTGTGTGTGTGTGTGTGTGTGTGTGTGTGTGTGTGTGTGTGTGTGTGTGTGTGTGTGTGTGTGTGTGTGTGTGTGTGTGTGTGTGTGTGTGTGCAGCAGCAAATGAACCGCAATTCATGGGTAATAATGAAATGAATGACTCCAATCTGGAGGGACAATCTGGAAGTAATCGGACCATTTTAAAGAGATGCTAAAAGATTATCATTAAATTTGTTGAGTCGTGATCAGCTCCAATCGCCTTTCGTAGAGGTGGACACTGTCAAACACGCATCCAAGATGAATTTAGTACATTTATGTCATTGTGAATCATTTAAAGTCTGACAATGAGGCTCTTAGTTTGATTCACGCGTTAGCAGTGTGGTTAACGCCGCTCATTGTCCACAGGACTGGAGCATGACGAGGAGATCAAGCAGCTGGATGATGAAATCAAAGATATAAGTGAATCGAATTCACAAGTGGAGGCAGATATGATCAAACTCAGAACACAGGTGAGTCTTCAACATTGGGCCTTTCCGTTTTTCCTCCTGAATTGGTGAGTGGAAACCTGCAACACACCGTGATCCCTCCCTTTTTCTTTGTAGATCACAACAATGGAGACCAACTTGAAGTCCATAGAGGAGGAAAACAAGGTGATTGAACAGCAAAATGAATCTCTGCTGCATGAGCTGGCCAACCTCAGCCACTCACTGATTAACAGTTTAGCTAATGTCCAGCTCCCTCATATGGTAAGGGCTACCAGGAAACGAGCGAGCCAGAAGGTCACAGATCATAGTTGACCATAGCTTTTATCTGTGTAGATTTGCCCACGGCTTTCTGTGCATGCTGAGTGTAAAGTGTGGAGCATCGCTTGTCTTTCCAATGGCTGAGGGGGAGTTGTGAAAGGAGGGCAGAGTTGCACCAACTGTGAGAGCTGAAATTCAGCAGAAACCAAGCAATACGTTTTAAGTTTGTGTTGACTTTTACAGGGGAGCTATGATTAAAGGAGTATATATGTGGCGATTGAATTCTCAAAAGCAGCCTTTGCCATCATTTTAATTCACACTGAGGTTGTTTTTGGAGGATAAAAAAACACCACTTTTCTATGTGCTTCAGAAACCTTTTTTCTGTTCTCTTCCATTGTTTTTTTTTTGTGTTTTTTTGCCAAGAGTTTTTCAAGTAATCACAGACAATTTTTTACCTCTTTGTCCATCACGCTGCTATTCTTTTTATGATCATCTCTTGCACAATAAATCTATCACTGACAAAGCGAAAAGAATCAGACATCCTTTGAAATGTGAACACAATTTTTGTTATCTTATGTTGCTTTTAGATCCCAGGAGTTGCGCAGATGAAAGAAGTTAGGGAACTTTTAATCCTCCTTAAATGGGCTTTGTCCAGCTGTCTTGCTTTATCTATGTTTAAGCTCCATTTTTCTAGATCTATATATTGTGGCTGCTTAATAGATACTGCCATCTAGTGTTTGATTTTAGGAATAGCATCTTGCTTGAACGTGTCCTGCTTAAAGAAATCGGTCTTTCTTGACTGTCTGCAGAAACCGCTGGCAGAAAAAGAACTTCCTCTAAGGAATAACAGCTGCTTACAGATGCACCAGCAAGTAAGTCTCTCACTTAAGTCGTTTAAGATGCATTTTTCCTGCTGTGCATTTTAATGTGGCCCTTTGTGTTTTAGGCTTCAATAGGAAAAAACACACTGTGCCTTGAAAAAGTATTTAATGCCACTGAACATTTTCACATTAGAGCCACAAACTGTATTTTCTTGTGATTTTAAATTCTAAACTAGAACATAACTGTTGACTGAATACCAGTGCTGGCCACACTTTTCAAATCTTAATTTTAGGAATATGAACACTTTCACAAGGAGCGGTAAACAAAGATTTATTGGTATTATCTACAAATATTAATTTCATTGCTACCTTCAGCAATTCTAAATCATGGGTTGCAACAGAACAGAATACATTCATGACAACAAAATAAAGGTTTAAACAATGTTTCTCCCTCAGATAAACCTCTTTGTGTTACTTCAAATATAATAACAATTGGCCACCTTCCAAGAATATCTAAAACTCATTATCATACTGGGATTACGTTTTTTTTTCATTTAATCCACAGTATTCTGAAAAAGTGCAAAGGTTGCACATGAGTAAATCAGACTTAAAAACTATGAATGTTTTACTTGTGAGTAATTATATCTATTTGGAGGACTAAGTAAAGTAAATATGGCACTTAGGTCTCTAGAATTCTTGCAATTATAGAAACGTTTGAGCTTTTTCTGCAGCGTCGCAGGCGTTCCTCCAATCTGTTGTGGCGAAGAAAGAGCTGAGCCAAAAAGCAAAGCTCTCAGTTTACTGGGCTGTCTTCAGTCTGACCCTCACATATGGTCATGAGATACCGATCGTGGCCAAAAGACCAAGATCTCGTATACAAGTGGCTGAAATAAGCAAGCCTTAATAGGGTAGCCAGACTCAGCCTTAAGCCGGGCGTACACTGTACGAGTTTTTCCCCTTTTCGGGCCGATTCTTCAGTCGTGCGGGCATTTTTGAATCGGGGTGAATTTCAGCTTGATCGTAGAGGGGGGGAGGAGGGGGGACTGGCTTCTCACGACTACCTCCCGATCAGGAATCGGACGATCGGTGAAAATCAAACATGTTTGAAAATCAGTCGGCTGTCGTGAGGTTTTCGTGAGCGCATCCTGCTGTTCAAGCAGAGCTACGAGGGGGCGCCCTCCCCTCCTCTCCGTCCCCACCAGCGGAGGGAGGGGAGCGGGCGTCCCTGAAGCGACCTCCGCCCGGCCCGCTCGCGGGGGCGTTGGGGAGGGCGGCAACGCGCTGGCCGCCTGTTTCGGCACTCCTCCGCGGTCCGCGCTGGCCGCCTGTTTCGGCACTCCTCCGCGGTCCGCCGCCTGTTTCGGCACTCCTCCGCTCGCGGGGGGGGTGCGGGCTGGGCGACCTGCCGTGCCTAGCGGCTGCCGGTGCGTCTCGTCCCTCCTCTCTCCCCTCCGTTCCCCCGACGCCCGGTGCCTCCTGCGGGCCTCGCCAGAGCTGGGCTCGAACCCCTGCTCTGGGTCCCTGTCACCTACCGTCGCTCGCCTGCCTCTGCCATCACAGCGAGCGGTCCCAGAGGGGGCACGACGTACAGTGTGAGCAGTCCGGTCGCGTCCAAGCGCCGCGCCGCACAGATCGTGAGCGGTGAACTTTTTAAAACCCGCGGTTCCGTCGCACAGTTTGAGATGTATATAAGTACCACGACTGAAAAACTCGTACAGTGTACGCCCGGCTTTAGAGGTAAGGTGAGTATTTCCCCCTTCTTGGGGGAGCTCAAACTAGAGATGTCCTACTTCACTTTGAAAGGAATCCATAGAGGTGGTTGGGGCGTCTGGTTAAAATACTTCCTCTCTTTGGAGGAAGTATTGTAATTCCACTGGGAGGAGACTTCAGAGCAGACCCAAAGCTCGCTAGAGGGACTATATATGGTGGTAGACAAATTTCTGCTTTTATTAATTACTGGTCATGGTGATGATGATCAGTAGGTAAGTATACTTTATTAACAGCACCTGGGTGTTGCTGTCCAGTTGTTGGAAACTCTAGGGGTATGCTTAGTTTTTCCACAGCTGTTTAAAATGTTGACCTTATTTTCATTTAATAAATGACGACAGTATGGAATCTGTGGTACTATTAAAGGTAGAGTCTGCGATTTTTCTGTAAGTTTCTCCAAGTCCCTTTTCGAATAACTGTGCATGCGCAAGACCGTCTTGCCTGTGCTTTCGCTCCTCAGGGTGAATCACGTGAAAACAAATCTACCAAATCCACTCTGGTTTTATTTCTTTCTACTGAGGCCTTCCTCTTCTTCTCTTAAACCTGTACGCCGTTTGCTTCTTGCAACTCTCAGCCATGTTCAAAGTGTAAGGTGAGAGCAGCGGCGCTGCAATGAACGGCTAACACCGAAGCTAACCGCTAGGCTAACTGCTGAGCTAACCAGATACATACTAGAAGTGTGAATGCGCAGCCAGTAAGCAGAAACTAACTAGGAACGTGCATGAACACTGTCGTTATGTGAGTGTCAGAATGATTGGCAGGTGGGACAACAAAGTGATTCCCCCGGAACTCAAGGGACAGAGGGCAGTGAGCGCAGAACCAATCATTTGACCAATCCCTACTATTTGGTTCGAATGACTGAATACCTCATGTATTGACTACTCTCAGGATGGAAGGACCATTTCACCCAGTATAAGGAAAAGTGTTTCTGAACAGGATTATAGGTTTAAAGTTAGATTGAAGTAATTTCAGAGACACTCCATTTCTTTTCATATTTGTAAAACCCTAGAACTGAAACGAAGCGTGATTTATTCTTACCCATGACTGTGTGTGATATTTCCGTCACCTTAAACAAAGCGGAACTGGACTTGTTCTGTTCATTGGAGATCTGAAGTGACCATTAGGATCGCAGGTGTATCTCTAACAGAAGTTTTGGTTTGGTCCTGCAGGAATCGCTAAGTGACCAGAACTTTGACGCCTACGTCACCACTCTGACGGATATCTACACAAACCAAGACCAGTACCAGAGCGTGGAAAACAAAGCGCTGCTGGAAAACATCAAGCAAGCAGTACAAGGGATTCAAGTGTAACATCTCAGCAGAGGGAGACATCGGTCCCCCCAACCCCCCTCCACCCCCACCCTGACAGAAAGAGACACAGGCAGTGACGGTTTGACCTCCTCGGTTCAGTGCAGTAATTTGATATAGTGTTATATATATATTCTGAATTCTGTTCTTTGGAGAAAAAAAAGAGGTATTATGCTTAGAAAGACCTCAAGATGATTTTTTTCTTTTGTTTTTGGGTCTTGCTTTTGAGGGAAGAACATAAAGGAGTAAATTGCAAAATAGTTTTTGAGGACATTTACATTTTGTACGTTTTCATATGAGCTGACATAGTGTCATGTAATGTTTCTAGCTGCTCATGTATGCACATTTTTAGTGTATATTTCTGAACAGTAAGCTAACAAAAACAGAGGTTCTTTTTATTGATCGACAAAACAAAGCATTTCAGACAAACAAAAAGAAAAAAGAAAAAAAAAGAGGACGGTGATAAACGAGGAAAAAAAAAAACTACAAGCAAGGAAGAAGCTTTTTATTTTCCAGTGGATGATTCTGGACTTGATGAACTGAGCTGTTCTCCCCCACCTCCCCTTCTTTATCTTCTTCTTCCTGCGTGTAGATTGTCAAAAAGCAAGAACTGGTTTGCGAATTGCTTTATTTTCTATATAAAAAAAACCTGCTTGAGAATCATTTTGTGCTTTGTTATGACGAAGAGTAAAGATGTGTCGCTGTAGGTGGGGCCATTTTTAATCAGTGCTGTAAATGAATTCTGGGGAAGAGAATTACCTGATGTCTGTATGAATGTATGAAGTTATATTGTAAACATCATTACACGGAAACCCGATGGTGGAAAAAAAATCCTCCCCCCCATTACTGTATCTAGCAGAGCCAATTTGCATGTTCTCATGCTCATTCCTAAATTAGTTTGAGGTAGAAAAGATGTGTAAAGACAATGACCTTTAGAGGCAAGATTTTAGCCTTTTTTTTTTTAAGAATCAGATCTGATCGGTGGTATGTTGCTAGGATCATGAAATGTCTCAGCAATATAAAAAAACAAAATCATTTGTTTAAAAAGAGGTATACGCGATGCAATCTGCAAAATGGGAAAAAAAAAGGTTGGGTATATGCAATCTCTTGTTTATAAGCATAGCGGGGTAACATGAATCTTTTTAATATAGCCTATGTAAAATATTGATTTTTATACAAATCTTTTAATACGAAATGTCTTTTTAAAAAAGAGGAGGGAACCTGGACATTGAGTTTTAGGAGCAAAAAGTATATGAGTTGGACTTTTTTTTTTTTTCTGTACAACTTTGCACAGGGACACCTTCGTTTCCATGTTTTGATGTTCTTACAGAAACTAAACGCAGTTACCCGAGAGCCAGAGGAGAAAAGGTTTTGTAGAAAGTATTTATAGAGAGCGGGACTTACAGGGTCGCTGTCCCCACTTATGTGCCAGTAGACTATTTGCACTTCTCCTTGAAGATATTATCCTTACGTATGGCGGGCGTGCAATTTTTCCAGGTGACCTCTTCGGCACACGATCGGAGCAACCAACCGCTTGGAGCCACTGCAGGTGTGGTTATCCTCCCACGGAGAGCAAAAAGAGAGGAGGAACAAAGACTCTGAAATCAGACAGAAGGATGATTATAACCTTAGCAGTTATATTTTAGGCTGTTATCAAGTGTAAAAACATTAAAGTTTGTTCATTTTTTTCGCTACGTTTTAGGAAGATGAAGTTATCCCTCCCCCCAGCAGCACTTTATATCTAATCACTGTACAAAGGATTAAATAGTCAATCAGTTCAAGGTTGGAAAAAGAAAAACAAAAAAAAAAGCAGAGGAGGCAAAAGCTTGGAGACCTTCACAGAGTAAGAGTACGCAGCCCTCCATTCTGTCACCGTAGTTGTTAGCGATCATGTTCAGAATTTGCCTTTTCGAGAGCTAATGCAAAAAGGTGCTTGTGGTTCACCAGACTGAATCTCATCTATTGTAATTTGCGGGTCCTCGTCCAGGACTCTACTACCCATCATCCATGACTGCATACGCCTTTCTCTCCACAGCATCGTGTCTGCAGCTTTTTGCCAATATAGTAATGCTTCAGTATAGTTATAGCTAGTACCAGTTCTTGAATTAATTCTCATTAACAGTGAAAAATGGACAAAGGGACTTTTTAAAGCACAAACCAGCTGCTCATCCGACGTTGGTACACAAGAGGTTTGTCACATATTTAGAATGCTGAATTTTCATATAAATTATTGTGAATCCTTTAGAGTTTATTCCTTTCTTCGAGCCGGTTCATTTCCAGGATGATTTCAGCCGCCATTAACAAAGACAGGATTTTGTATAAACTATTGTGCTCTCTCTGTGGAACTGAAGTTTGATTTATTTTTGTACTACACAGCATGGATTTGTTGACATTTTAATTTTGCTATAAATGTGTGAGATCACAAGTTGCTGTGATATTTCATTTATAAATTGTGAACTTTGTACAATTTTTGTCATGCTGGATGTTGACACATCTTACTCAGAATAAAGAAAAAAATGTGTTGCCAGAGGCCTGTAAAAGGGTTCCTTTTATGTCTTCATTAGATAAAATCCTCCAGGTGTGCACACCCCAAGTTAAAAACCTTGTGTTATGAACCTTTTGATTCAATGTTATGGCCTGTCTAGGGGTGGCCAGACCACAGCATGAAGATTGTTCATCCTCATCAGACCTCAAGCAGCCACAACACGCCATTGTACGTATTTACAATGATGTGCTTTTTTGCTTCCGATTATGTTAATTTACTTTAGATTCAAATAGTTTCAACTGGACGTATCTTCAGGGAGGACGTTATGCCGAAACATCAAACAAAAGGAAACTATCTGAAATAGTAACCGAACTGAGCTATTCAAAATGAATGAACCAAAAGACAATAACTCCTCCCAAACCAAGTCAAACGGGGGGGGAAACTTGGATCAAACTTAAAGGCAGTCCAAACTCCTGATTGTAACACACAGATCTAAAGTTGTTTATAAAGGTGCTCCACAGGCAACGGCTGGCTGGTTTGGATGAGAAGAAGACGAATGACGGGCAGTCTGTGGCAGCGTCATCTTACACAGCATCTCCACTTAGGTAACCTATCCGTATTTGTCCGTCCCTTGGATCCACCAATCATGGAGAGGTACGTGCACACTCGGATTTACATACAGTATTTAAAAAGAAACATCACCTCACCACAGGAGTTGAGAACACCATATTTACTCTTCTTGAGAACACACCTGCTTCCTTTAGTGCGAATTGGACGAGCCTGACAAAAAGTTTAGCTGCCCCGTAACAAAAGGCATTTGTCCTAATAACTTATTTCTTGATCCAGAGGCATGGTGGATATTGGTCATTATTGTCGTTTGTGGTGAGACATAGCCAGTTTTTGGCACAAATTCTTGTATCTCCCTTTTAATGTAAAATCGACCAAAAACCTTGTGGGAGACGATGAAACATAAATGTTTGATCCACGATTCCAAAAGGTATCATTAGCAACAAAAGAACACCAAGCCCACAATGGCGGTGGTTGCATCCTGATTTGGGGTTACTGTTGTTCATATGGGCCTGCTTTTTTTTCCAGATAGAGTGTACAGAGTAAGCAGGAGTGACCCCCAGAGAGTGAAGAAATCAGGGAGTTTGAAAACAGAGGAAGGTGTGGAGGAAGGTGAGGCAGAACACAGGTGAAAGTAATCAGATAGGAAATGAGCAGCAGTTGAGAATAGTGAGGTCACTGAAGATCAACAATGAATGAACTAAGAACAAAAGCCACTAACCAGTTCACAAAAGTGAGAACTAAAACTTTAAACCCCTTAAAGATGATAAACTAAAGAAATAACGATCTGGGAAATTAAGAACTAGTTAAAATACACAAAAATAAATAAACACGGAAATATCAAAAAACCTGCAGATCATGACAGTTTTAATATAGTTTTAATGGTCTCACAGGAGTGGGTACACTTTTAAACCGCAATAAATAAGAAGATATGTACAATTTAACTCGAAAACTCATAAACCAATCAGTCTCGAAATCATTTTAAAATAAACTTTTAGCTTAACATATAAATCTGAATAAACTAAATTCAAATTTTGAATGAGTACTATATTCTCTTCAAAAACACTCACACATCCACCTGACTCCTGTGATGTCCAGTTTATATACATATACACAGGTATATAATAGCTGGATCTATTGGTAAAAAAAAATCTAAAATAAATTACAGAGAGTGAGGTACAAACTAGATTTCTATTGTTTTTGTCTCCTTAGATGGAGAGGAAACTTTTCCATGTATCTATAACATAACATCCCTTTGATCCCTTTCATTTTTTCAGTTACAATTCAGGCTTTAGTGGGAGAAAGAGCAGTTTAGCTGCAATTTGTGCATTTACCACTAGATGGCATCATTGGACACGTCCTAATATAATGGTGTCCTAAACTGAAGGCAGCTGGACTAAATGTTGCTTTTTATTCACATACCTTTTCTCATATGTGGTAAGAAACTAGAAAGCAAATAAATTGCATATCCGTTTTTCTTTGATTGTTTTTTTACATGATGTGTCAACGTTTTAAAGATTATTAGGCTTTAGTGTTACAGAGAAATATTCTCACAGCACTCTAGCAAGGAGGTGGCAGCATGCTACTGTGTCTCTTTATAGCTGCAGTTTATTTATTTAGGGGAAATGAAGCGATACATTTTAAACTTGGACTTATGAGGGGATTTTGAAGCACAGAAACACAGATTCCTATTCAAATCAAAAATTAAAATGGCCCCTTATACGGTATGGTCAACAGGTGAATTGAATCAGAATAGGCTTCAGTTATTGGAGGACAAAAGATTTTTATCCAGCCATTGTCTATACACTCTCATCCATGCAAGGTTGCGGGTTTGGCATGGTGCCTATCCCCACAGGTCATTGTTTTGAGAGGGTACATCCTAAATAGGTTGCCGTTCCATCACAGGGACATTTTTATGGGTGGAGAATCTAACATACTCTGTAGACTTGGATTTTTATTGTTGCCACACATCTGTCCATATGTTTCTTTTCTTTTCTTTTCAGCCTATAAAAGTTCTCAGCCAGAAAGTTAAGCTAAACTGGTCTCTTGGACTCACTATAGTCCCAGTTTTCTGCACTGCCGCCAGACCCCCTTCGAGGAGGTAGCAGCATGATTTGAACTAATGAGGCCATTGGTGTTTTATACCCAATTATCTAAAAAATAAATGTAGCCTCTGAAAGCACAGCGAGAAAAGGGGCAGAGATGCAGACAAAAAGTCACTTTCCTTTGGGTGCACAGGGTTGATTATTGAGCCTGAAAGTTGACTTCCTGCTGCCTAAATAGTGCACTGCTTCTTTTTTTAATTGGCAACAATGAACAGTCATGCAGTTTGTTTTAGTGTTTATGCTGAAACCATAAGGTTAAGCCTTGGCTATTCAGTGCAGTGCCTATGTACAAGGAAGCTGTAACAATAGGAAATGGAAAAAAGTATTTTTGGTAAGAAGAAAAGCTGATAATGACAGAATGGCTTGCCAACAACAACAAAAACGACACAGAACTGCCTCTGACCTGAAAAATAAACGCACAACATCGGGAAACAGAAACCGAGAGGGTACAGGATTACAGTTTGAGACAGAAAATGATTTAAAATGCAACTTTACATTGACATTGGCAAAAGGCTTGACACACTAAACATCAACTAACAGAAAATTAACTTGGGAGCAACTTGTTTTTCAGAAACAAGAGCGGAGTAGAGACTTTCAAGGCCTCAGCTGGTCCACTAATCCCAAATACCAACTACGTATACATTAGATGTATTTGTACTCAAAGTGTTTTTTCAGCTTGTAGCTACTTGGGTAAATTTGGGCATTTTTTTCTGTTGTTGTTTCCATATCTTCCAGCAGATGGCAGCAAACCCAAAGTTTGAAACCATGACACCTACGGTGCATGAGGACGTTTAACGCTTCTTTTTTTAAGTTATAATTTTGATCATTTGTGAGACAAAATCTAAATACTAAGAATCACTATTTAATTGCCCTTCGAGATTAAACTATTTTTTTCATTTATTTTATTCAAACAAATGTGATAAAATATAAAGTGGCACCAAAACCTCAACTGTGATAGCATACATAACGCAGTCCGGTTGGTTAGTTGCCTTTTAAAAATATTCACACCCCTTCTTAAGTTATCAGATCTTGTCATATTGCTACACAAACCTCAATATGTTATATTGGCATTTTTCAGGTGAAAGAGCGATACACAATAGTGCACAACCTTTAAATGAAAGGTAAATCATGTGGTTTTCAACTATTTTGAACAAAAAAATCTGAACAGTGTTATGTAAATGTTTATGCAGCCTCATTTACTCTGAGCCCTCTTAATAATGCCCAGTGCACTCAAATGACTTCTGAAGTCTCCTCATTATTAAACAGAATCTACCCTGTTGGAATCTAATCTCTGCATAAATACATGGGCGTGCCAACATGCTCTGGGGGTGCTGTTGATCAGCAGAGTCAGGGAAGGTGATCAGAGTGGACGGAGCAAAATAAAGGCCAATCCTGGAAGGAAAAAAAACTGTTAGAGGCCACAAAACCTGAGATTGGTACAGAGGTTCCTCTTTCAGCATAACACCCCACCAAGAGCTGCCAAGAATGGTTAAGATCAAAGGCGTATTCATGGTCTGTTACATAAAAACCCAAAAGAATACTCCAAAGTTATGACTGTACTGTAGAGATTATACACAAGAATCCAGAAAAGAAAGTCAAGAATGGTTTGGGGGGGGGGGGTTATGTTGTGCTGTGTTGATACAGATTGAGAGATGCAGATACATATCTGTATCCTTCCTCAACATAGCAGCCAGTCAAAACATGAACATCTATTTAACTTATTGCCCAAACTCAACTTGAATGAAAGACCAAAGAAAACAGATTCATGAGGAGTGATAAAGGTTGATTTGATCTGAATGTTTTTAGGTGGACAGACAGACAGACAGATAGACAATTTTGTGTTTGCTTTTTTCCTGTTTGCCTCTGTCTTCTCAAACCCGAAGTCAGTCGTGGCAGATCGCTCCTTTTACTGTGTCTGGTTCTGTTGGATGTTTCTTCCAGGTAAAAGGGGGTCACACCTTTTCATTGTCACCACGTGAGCTGAAGGTGGGATTGCTGTGAAGTCAGAGACTTAGTACAAGTATTGGTCCACTTTTGCCATTCACTTGCTCTGGAGCAGGGATTGCTGTGGAGTCAGCACTTTGCAGTTGGCTGGGCTTCTTTACATCAGTTATATTTGACCAGTTGACAATAATTTAATTATCTTGTGTTATGTTTACAATCAAATTGGACTGTGTGACATTGTATCTAATCTGTGTATACATCCATCCATTCATCCATTTTCTGACCCGCTTAATCAGTATTTTAAAAAAGTATTTGGCCCCTTTACAGATTTCTGCTGTTTTTGCCTTTTTAATTTCCCCATCAGACAAACATACCTGAATAAATAAAAACAGCTGTCCCCTAAATCTACTAACTGGTTTTAACACCCTTTGTGGCAACAGATGCCATCAAGTGTGTAAACAGATAAAAAAGGGTAGTGTAAACGGGGTAATTATCTGTTTACACACTTGATGGCATCTGTTGCCACAAGTCTTTCTGTGGAAGAACTTTAGCACACTCTTCTTTGCAGAATTGGTTTAATTCAGCCATCTTTTTAAGGTTAAGCAACAGCAACTCCATCAAAATAAAGTTTACTTTTTGACTAAGCCGATCCCAAAGCCTTCTTCTTCTTTAGTCTTCCAGAAGTGACTTTGCTGGTGTGCTTCAGAGCATTGTCCCACTGCATGACCCAAGAGTGTGAAAGCTTACAGGGGCCTCGTCACGTACTATGGCTTTATGAATTTCTGCGCCAGTAGCACTCTCTGGTCACATACAAAGGTTTTTCAATCACATTTTCACCCCCTGTTGGCTTAATATATTTTATTTCTGTTTCTTTACATTTTGTTTTTGCTCTATTTGTTAGAGAACAAAGCACTTTTGTGTATATTTACCAAAACAAGACCATGTGACCGGAAGTATGATATTGCACATGCACCCAATGAGTAAACAAGGAGAAGCAATGGTGCCCACCGACATGTTATAATGATGTTGTAATGAATAAATACATACATACAGTATGTAAATACTGTAAATACATCATAAATACATCATAAGTATGTTTATTCTTACCTGTGAAAGGTAATGCCAGTAGATCTGGTTTGTACTGTGAATTGGTTGGTATAATTCCACTAAGCAGATTAATGAGTCATCTTCTCCGATTCGCTCCACTATGCCAATTTCAATATGGCGGCGAAGTCGACGTGCTTAGCGAGACATTTATGTCTGTGATGGAGCCGAGAGAGTCATCAATGTCTAGCAGAGGTGCAAAAAGAAAGAGTAAGTAACCCTACCCCTGTAGATCAGGTTGGTCTTCGACCACGCTGAGCTGTCACTTTACTGTGAGGCATTGCAGGACGGCCTACTGACTTTTACAGTAGCTGCTCCGATTGTCGCCATTTTGCCCTCTGATAGTTCTGTGGTACTGCCGGGAGATGGGACAACAATGTTTATGCCTTCTGATTTTAGTGCAAAGCTCTTTTCAGGCTAAAAACGGACAAGTAAATACCATCAGGATGAACGATTGGCATGAATTGTTTTATTTGAAGATGAACAAATGTTTTTTTTCGTTGTCAAAATACGTGACTAGGCCCCTTTAAGGTAATTAACTGATGGCTGTAAATTCTCCTTCAAAATTGTTTGGTATAGAGTAGAATTTATGGTTCCTCTAAATAAAGGAAGTCGTCCAGGTCCTAAGCAGCAGAACCTTCCCAGACTATCCCACTACCAAAACTAAGCATGACGGTCCGTATAGTGTTCTGCTTATGAAATATTGTTAAACCTATCCCCGGTAAAATGGGACAGATCTTTGCATTGTTGTCTTGACAGAATATTTTTCCCAAAGTCGTGTTGATCATCAAGATTTATTTAGGGAAATTTGAGTTGGACCTTTGTGCTGGCCCTTTTCAAGTCAGGCATATGTTACGCCTTGGAAATCTTCCATGGATACTACTTGCCCACTTTTTTTCTTACTGTCGAATTGTGAACACTGACCTTAACCAAGACAAGTTATGCCTGCCGTGCTTTAGATGTTGTTCTGGGTTCTTTTATGACATCCAGGATAGGTTGTGGAGTCCCAAAACCTTACAAATGACTGTGTAATACCCCTTTCCAGACTGAGAGATCTCCGTGAGTTTGTTTATCATCTTTTCCAGCTCTTTTTGCCTACTTCGTGTCATCAGACAAGTTATACAGAAATTTGTTTTTTGATTCTAAAGCTGTGCTCAACTAAAACTGAAGTCAGTTTTCCACTAAATATGGTTAATCACACAAAGATTTAATGTTGACATTGCAAAACTACTTTTTCAGACAGTATCAGGTTTGTTTTGATAGTTCTTTCCCCTCTTAATAAACAAAATCACTGTTTGCGTACAGCATTTCGTGTCTACTCACGTTACCTTTGACATTAAAATTTGTGTGATGATTGGAAACATTTAGGACAAAAAAAAAACGCAACACCAAAAGCAATCAGCAAAAAACAAAATATCTCAAAGCAAAGATTGGTATGAATTTGATATATTGTCTGTTTCTGTGCAGGCTAACTGGAAATGAGTAAGTCCTTATTTTTCTAAAGTGCTGCGAACATTTGTTGATGATTAGGTGATAGATGATATATATAGATATATAAATATATCATTGATCATTGATATATTTATATCAATGATAGACATTTTGGTGAGGGGCACTTTGCATGATAAATGTGTGTGTTCTTGTACTTGCAACTGAGCGATATTTTTTTTTGCTCATTTTGCTAGTAAAGTGAGGACTTTGATGTAAATTGAGGACCTTTTTTCTTTGATCCTCGTTTTTTGTTTCTGGCCTAGGGGTTAGGTTTAGCACTAAGGTGTCAATTAGGTTTAGGTTAGGTAAAGGTTAGTGTTAAGGTCAGGGTTAGGCCATAGAAAAGGCTTGAAAATGAATGAAAGTCAATGGAAGTCAAGACACAGCCCTTATTAAGTATTTAATACAAGAATGTGTGTCTATGTGTGGTCAGAAAGCTGTGAATTAACTTCAGCAATCTTTGCATTTTTTCCATTCAGCTGAGTGTAACCCTGCCCCACTTGCTGCGTGTCTCGGTGTGTGTGTGTGTGTGTGTGTGTGTCTGAGTCCGCCTCTCTCCCACAGTGTGTGTCTGGGTTGGAGCAGGGCAGCTGGCGCTTTCAGCTCTCTGCTCGGCTCTCACTGCTGGAAATGGCGATCCGGGCTGACCGGCTCTGTTCTCCGCGTCTCCTGCTGGCGCTTTTGGCGCTGATCGCCTGCGGACCGCAGTCTGCGCTTTGCTGTCCGAGCCGCTGCTTGTGTTTCCGAACCACGGTGAGATGTATGCATCTGAATCTGGAAACCGTGCCGGCTGTGTCTCCGCAGACAACCATTCTGTGAGTAGCGTTTTATTGTACCCCCCCCCCCCCCCCTCCTCCTCTTCCCTCTCCAAACTAACGGGAAGTCACCACCAGATAAAGTGGGAATCTAATGCATGCATGGAAAAAAAGGCATTCTGAGCTCTTCGAGGTACTCTGTCGGGTGGCAGGAACTTTGATCTTAAACTTTTTTTTTTTTTTTTTGCATGGCATGCAGCAGGTATTTAAAGGCCTGTGAATGTCTTAGAGCAGTAATTTCTCAAGATGTTTTCACCTGCTTGATGGAGGTCATGAAGGAGGACCGAAAGCTGCTATGAGGTTCCTCAATAAGGTTCCACATCAACCAGTAACATTTCCTTAATGCACATAAATACACAAACCATTCCTGTACAGCCCAATAAAAACTTCTTTACTGGACTTAATTTCCAGCATAGCCTATCTGAAAAGTGTAGATAGAAACGTTTCCATTGTTTTTCTTTTTTTTCTTTTCTATTATTGCCTACTGTACTGAAGGTTGTTAAACCTTCTCAGATAAAAGTAAGGACATTCTTCTACCTCGGCAAGCACTTGTGAATGGCTCCTCCTTGTCACGAGTCCGCTAAACAATTTCCTTTCACAGGCTGTCTGGACACAAAGCTCAACATCTGCCCAATCCCTCAAGATATGGGCCAGTCTGAAATCTCTAGAATGCAGTCCATAAAACACGACCCCATAAATAGGCTTGTTCGATCGCAACAAATGGACAAGTCAGGCAGCTATAGTACCAAAGCCGCACACTCGGGAAAAGTTCTGCCCTCTAACATCTGTGGTCCCCCTTACAGGAATGATGAAAGTCCTACACAGCTGAAGGGATTGTATTTTAGAGGGATGATGAGAGCAGAGCAGGGGGGGTGAACCGGGTTTCCCACCAAGCTTTTATGTCTGTGGACTTTAAAGCTGCAGCCACTTGTTGCTCCCCCCACTCCTCTCTTCACTTTGCTGGGCTGTCATGTCAGGACGTGACTTCCTATCCGGCCTTCCTTGAGTCTGCCGTCTGAAATCTTCTGTCAGCGACCGGCTGTCTCAACCAGGAGAGCTACAGTTTCCATTGTGAGACTATGAGGAAGTCTTTTTATTCCTTGGAATTTATGGAACACATTAAAAGGTTACGTGTTCAAAAGGTTGTGTTGCTAAAGTGAAATAGCAGTGCCTGACGTCCTGGAGCTTTAGGTTCCTTCAAAGTTCGGTTTTGTTGTGACTCCTGACCTGGAATGTCCTCTGTAAGAATGTGTTTTCATTCTTCCAACAGGCAGCACAACATGACGGGCACACTAGAAGACAATTTAAAATACTAATTTTCCTTAACACAAAATTTAACGTGAAGTTTACCTCCGAGCCATTACCTACCTTTACTTTTGTACATGTGATTCACTCTCTGGGTGCTGGATAGTTGCATTAAACTAGTCTTAAAACTCAATGTGTCTTTGTCTTGTAGCACAAGAACATTAGAAATCATGACTACGTTTTGTGCCAAGACCTCATTTAAAGTTCTCTGCCTCCACCCCTCGGCTTTTTTTTTTCTTTTGCATTACTTCTGGCCTACATCATAATGATTCAGCTGTTTTCTCTTTGGACTGTCTGTTTGAAGGGGGGACCGAATATTACATTCCCTCTCTGTAATGCTCCAATGACCCCGCTGTATGCCTTCTCACAAAACTGTTACAAGGGGAGGCATGGTTATGTAGTTTTTTGTTGTTGTTTTGCCAGAATATTTGAAACCTTTCTGTCACTTGCATTGTGGTTTGAAAATGTTTGGCGTCAAAACTCTGGACTGGATTTTTGTAAACAGACGTAATTTAAATCATGATTCAGATGTTTGTTATGTGAGTATAAAAAGGACAGAAACAAGAGAACTGAGCCATAGGCATGAAAGCCTAACCTTGCCTGCAAGATGAATTCTTGCGCCATTTGTGCATTTAAAAACACACAAGAATCCAACTTGTACCGCTTCCGGCTTCAACCGTTTGTGTCTGAGTATTGATGTTTAAGGCGGGACATACCAGTGCGACGAAAGTAAGAATCCACGATTTCTTCTTTGATAGTAGAACAACAAGCAGTGCCTTGACCAGCTTACTTTGTTGTTTCTCATGAGGTGTGCTGCTTATGTTTTAATTTGATACCATGATTGGCTAAAACCAATCATGGTATCATGGGATACCATGATTGGTTTTAGCCAATCATGGGAGTCGAGCACTAGGTGTCACTTCGCCCAATCAGCCCAGGGAGTTCTGCTGAAATTCCCTCCTTTCCCCAAACATATTGAAATGGAGCAGTCCCAGATTGATAATGTGCAGAACTAGAGTGCTACACATTATCAGTCTGGCTGGTCAGGTTAATGAAAGCTAATACCTATAAAAACAACCAGTCAGCCATTTGTTATCATTCAGACACTGCTAGTAATCAATGACTAATCACACGACATAGCTGGCTACTAGAGGTATAGCGGCATAATCCGCTGGATACGTTTATAGTTTTTGCAGAAAACTAAGAAATCAAATTGTTTTGTTTTCACCAACGAATGCTTCACACATTAGAAATTGTGTATTAGAGAATCTATTTAAAATAATTCACAAAAGGCCTGTCTTATTTATGCTTTGCATTTTGACGTTAGTTTTATGCTAATACTAGCATAATAGATCAGCTAAAAAAACATTGAAGTGGGTATATCTGTGTTTATTGACTGTAGAAAATGAGTTGACTGAATGCATTCCAGATTCATTAAAATAATTGTAAAAATTTCCTTTATCTTAGCACTGATAGAAATCTTTCCCCGTCTTCTGGAAGCGCTTAGACATTTTTTATTACTCCGTCTATTTTACGGACAAGTATCCAAAATGCTGCACCACCTGATTTAAAAATGGTGGAGGCTTCTTCGGTGCATTTGTAACCATGTCTTTATGGCCAACCCAAAGAAAAGCGTTCATCATTCGGCTCTGTCAACACAATAGGGCAACAGATCAAGACTTAATTTCTTACTAAAAAATTAGTGGCAAGGTTAACTCATCTTGATATCCGGGGCTCATAACAACGTCTTAGATTTACTTCACCAGACAAAGTCACATGTTGGCAGTAGTGATTTTTAAAGACAGATTTCACAATGAGACATATTAGGCCATTTTAATGTTATTGGATGCCGTTGCATTGGTCAGGCAATGCCAAAAACGGTCGTACCAGCTGTCCACTTGGGGCACTATCACATGAAGCTGCCCAGTATGAGCAGCTCGTAAAGTAGTAGGATGTCTACTATGTTCTCTATACATAAGAGAAAAGTAGTGGTACTATAAAAGGACAGAGAAACGGGATAACCATCTTATGCAAATATAGATAAGCAGATGCCAAGCAAGGTTTTAACTGTTTTCCGATCCCATTTATCTTGTTATGGGAGATGTAATTTCTTCTCTTCACTTCCTTTCTTTGCTGAATAATCTGTTCGCATTCCCATTGTAAACAAACTCCAACAGAGCACTGATGCAAGCTAACAGAGACCCAAAGTTGAGGCCAGAGTTTGCTTGTTTGGAGGAGTTTCTACACCTCCTCAAATAAAACGTATTACCTGAGCAAACTCATGTAATTTGAAAAACAGCTTGTTCAAAACAATTCAAATAGCTTTTGTATGAAATCAGCCTTAGAGCTCAAACAATTTTCTAAGGGCTTGGGGCGATATTAGTACGGTGATAACCGTTTCAAAATAACCCGGTTATTTGGGTACTAGCCTTTTGAAGATAACTTAAAATATTGACGAATGTAATTTGTTTCCAAACCCTTTTATGATGCTTTTCTGCACCATAGTTTATTGGTGTATTTGAGGCTAGTCATGGACCTGTTACTAGAAAGTGTGTGGAAAGGTTTACAAAAACCTTTAATGTGTAAAACTCTAAAGATTTTTCTTTCTACAATTCTTCAATTTAAAGTAATTTGAATAAGATGCCAGAGAAGGTGTATTAACCACAGAAGTTCGCCACACCCCCTTCCCTTACATGCATTGCCTGTCAGCTGGCCTTAAATGGCTGCTTCACTTTTCCCTCTCTAGCCCCCAGACCAATTTCATTGTCTATGTATTCATGGTCATGAAATACATAGACAGTCGTTGCTTGAAAGCTAAAGTGCCCCACTTTGCTGTTTTATAATGAGCATGGCATTGTTAAGCTACAGGTGCAATGTCACTACATGCTACCTACAAGGACATATAGAGTGAAGAGCTAACCAGCTAATATCAGCATGTCATACTTGTCTTACTCTAGAAATGGCAACAAAAAACTAAAGGTATAATGTTCTGTGCAATATGTGCTTGAGAACTGGTGCTAGATTTAGTGGGTCTTTATCTTAAAATTCTGCTTCATGAAATCTCTGTAGGCTATTCATCATATTCATGATCAATATTATATACAATTTTCTTTACCCTAAATCATGTTACCCATATACGTTTAATATTTTAGTGTAAATACCATGATTCCTTGAAACCAATTTTTACTCAATGATTGCATCCTTCTCTGGCCTTAGTTGAGGTGTTTCAAAAGGGATTTGGTGTTGTTCCATCATTTTAGATCAGCCAATTTTTCCACAAATTTCCCCTAAACATTGGCCTGGTCGGCCCGAGAGAGAGGGAATCAGGAAGAGCCAGTGGAGTCTGTTTGCCTGGAATTTGCCGGAGTCAGGTTGTGTGAGGAGGTCAGTCTCTGCAGCTTCATGGAATGCAGCGGCAGAAATCCCCAAAGCTTTGCTCATTTGTACACAGAAATAGGGCCCAAGATAGTTGTTGATGGGATCTCCATTGGCTCCACTCCCATGAATTGCTAAAGCAGAACAGCTGGCGAGTTCAGAGATGGCTTTTTTTTTTAACTCAGTCAGTCTACAAGAACGTTATAGGTGAATCACTTATCCTACATTAGATGTATTCCTCTTTGCTAACTGTAAGCTTATTTGTTTTTTAAATGCCATATGTCATGTTGATATTCCATGATATATGCCTTTTAAACTTCACAAATGTCCCCGTATTTGTGATGTTTTATTTCTCAGCAGCACTCTGGGCGCATACCCGATACTACCAGACATATTGGGTCACCCATCCAAACGATTTAATTCAGTTGGTCAAACCACTACCACAGCCTCACAGATAAACAGTTCAGCACCTAATCATGAAGATTTGTGAATCCATTCAGTGTTTCCCGCAGGAATTTGGTTATGCGAGGCGGGGGGTTGTTGGACGACACGTTGCCCGCGGACCGACTCGCGGAGCGGGGGGGAGGGGGGGGGAGAGAGAGAGACGACGACACGTTGTCCGCGGACCGACTCGCGGAGCGGGGGGTATCCATGTGTTTTTTCCCTGCCATTCACGCACGCGCGAAACCAACAACAACAAACCGCGTGTTAACGTCACTTTTTTTTTTTTTTTTGGGAATGTTGGCGAGGCGGTAGCGTGAGTTTGGCGAGGCAGCCGCCTCGCCAAGATAGCGCTGCGGGAAACCCTGACATTGAAAGCTCTCAGGAGCTTGCTGAATTCCAGCTTGGTATCATGCCACCTGCGTTCTTTGTTATTAAATATTCTGCAGTATACGGTTACTGGTATTATAACAAAATGGAAATGATTTGGAGCAACAGCAAACAAGATATGATGGTGGTAGGCCACTTCAAATCAGAGAGCAGCGTCGGCGAATGCTGAGGCAGAGCGCACAGTGGTTGTCAACCTTCCACAGAGTCACCAGCTACAGAAGTCCAAACCCCATATGGCCTTCAGATCAGCTAAAGAACATTGTCTAGAGAGGTTTATGGAATGGGTTTTTATGGCCAAGCAAGCTCTCATCTTTACATTGCAAAATATCCCACCACTAGACTCTAGGGCAGTGGAGACGTGTTCTTTGGAGTAATGAGACAGCCTCCCTGGCTGTTGATCCAGAGGATGAGGCTAAAAGTGGCCAGGAGAATGGTACCTGACAGTTTTATTGTGTCAAGGGCAAAGCTTGGTGAAGAGGGTACTATGCCTGGGGCTGTTTGTCTTGAGTTGGACTTGGGTGCTTGGATTGGCTAAAATTGACTTTTAATGTGTCTGCCAACTAAGAGATTTTGCAACCTTTGTGGGAACAGACTTTCAGTGGCCCCTCCCTATTCCAACATGACTGTGCATCAGGATGCAACAAAAGGTACATAAATGCATGGATGGCAGTGGGGAAGAATTTACTTTGGTGCCCAGAGTGCTGCTGCTCCCCAGCAAGTAGTAACCCTAACCCAGAACACCTTTGAAATCAGCTAGAGCAGAGACAGCCAGACCATCTTGTCCAACGTCAGTTTCTGACCTCTCAAATGGGCTTCTGGAGGAAAAGTCCCCATAAACACACTCCTAAACCTTATTGAAAGCAAAGCATGGGCAAACATCACAAACACACTTTATGTATAGGAACAGGATGTTGCTGTCGCTCATATATGTGTGAAGGCAGAGAGAGAGAGAGAGAGAGAGACAGTTGAAAAACACCGACTTTGTCGATAGATTTAGCGAGTATGGCCAAATCCATGCACTTTTGACTCAGCAATGATATTTTTTGTGTTCTCTTTTTATTTGAAAAAGTATCGAAAAGTATCGAAATACATGTTGGTACCGGTACCAATACCAAAATGTTGGTATCTTGACAACACTACAGCTGGTTATAGTGAAATATTTCCAAAGTGTGAGTGTGTGCATGCATGGTCATTTGTCCTGTGTCTATATTGCCATTTGATGGATAGGAGACCGGTCCAGGGTGTACCCTCTTGCCCAATGACCGCTGGGGATAGGCGCCAATCCCCTGCAGGGATTAGTGTGTATAGAAAATACATGGATGGATGGATGGATGGATGGATGGATAGTTTGAATATTCTGCTTCTAAACGTCGCCAGAGAACCTTTCTCATCACACCCTCATGTTTTTGATGTAGTGGATCACTCTGTTGATCTCAGTGACTCTATTATGATGAGAATTTGGCAGACTCTTTGTTGTTGAAAGTAGGTCTTCCACTTCAACAGTTGCATTGCTGCAGCACAGCTATCTGATTCTGCTGATGCAATCGGCTCAGGGGTTCCCTGGGTTCTGCAGATCTCTAGACCTCTTACTATTGTGCAGTTGCTCAAACATTAGCTCATTCATGCTGTGACCACTCGCTTAAGTCAATAATCATTACATCATATGAGCTGGAAATGGAAATTTCGTTCTGTATCCACTCTGTGTATACAAATGACAATAAAGAAAGTCTAAGTCTAAGTCTAAGAAACTATTACACACAATAGGACAATTCCTAAACTGTTTGTAAGAAATAAGTGAGTGTGATTTTAACAAACTTTGAGTTTGTATTGGGCAACCGCCATTCTCATGTCCTGCTGAACCATCTTTCACACTCCTGTTTTCACTGGCAGGTAGGTTCACTTTCCTCACACAAGACTCTGAGCAAAAAACATTATGTTGTTACAAAGACTACTCTTTGTGCAGCTGTTTGGTGTGAAAGCAAATATTTTGGGGCAGCAATCAGACTGCTCTTTAGCCACATCAACTTGACGTGAGATTAAGCTGCTTAGGTCCGTGAAGTTCAGTCATTTTCTACCATCATATATTAATTATAGTATATTTCATAACAAAGGGCTGGCCAGAATTAAAATTGTTAACAGAATTCAAGACTGATGTGTCTTGACCATGTTCCATATGGACCACTGTCCTTCATGTTTCAGATGTGTCTCTGCTACAGCACACCTAACAAACGTCTGAATTACCCAGTCGGCATGTCATCCGGTCTGAAGAGACCTGTTCATTTAAATCACTTGTGTGGCAGAAGGGAAATATTCAAAACATAAAATAAATCCTATTATAAAAAGGGTTTTTATTGCTGAACCCGAGTAACAGTACCCACCATAGACAAAAGCATTTGTAGCAAAGTTGGCTGCACAAATGGAAATCCATCCATCCATCCATCCATCCATCCATCCAAGTATTTCGTTTTTTGCAGTTATTTACAGCCTGACTATTGTAGAAATAATCTTCCACAAATTCATACAGATTTTTTATGAACTCGAAAATGGACAGAGAGCTTTGGATACAAGTTCAGAAAATTGTGAGATTTTGACATGTAATGTAGCAATCAGCATATTATCGCTGTATAACCTAAATAAGTCACAGTCATGAACTCAGGTTGTGTTAAAATGAAGTGCAAACAATGTCACTTTATAGGAAAGATATCCAAACTTACTGCAAAACTGTACACGGGATCGTAACTTCGAGCTGTGTTTTTATCAGCTTGAATTATGGGTCTATCTTCCTGTGTGGATAATTGAGCCTGGAAGGCTGTTCATTTGCAGGCTATTTGTTTAAGCAAAGCCAGAAAAGGTCTGTCAACCCCTCCACAGGATTGCTAGCACTGCTTTTTTAAACTTCCCTCTGGTTCTCCTGCCGTCAAAATCCATTAACGGACATCCTTAATGTGTCCTAGAAAAGACAAATCTTATGAAATTGTCGGAATTTTCTAAAACAACACGACAGCGTTCCCTGGTCACTTAATTTGTTGAATGGTTCTGAAATGTTTTGTTTACTAAATGTCCCTGATAGTTTATTCTGTGTTTTTGCTGGCTATGAGGTGAGTCATTTCCCCTGTAATTTCCACTTCTTCCTAAACAAAGACAAAGTAAGATTGCAGACTGCCGTGGCCGAGTTTGAAACAAATTTCTTTTTGAATGTTTCCAAAAAGGCATTTAACATGCCTTTAGTTTTGACTAATCTTGCGTTGTTGTTTCTTTTGTTATAATGATTTTTTTCTTTCCAAAACAAATTACTTAAATATCATTTCATCACTTCAACATTCCACACATAATCCAGAGTGGTTTTCAGTTTAGGTTGTAGCCTTTCAGGACATTCTGAGCCGCTGAGCATTTCCTTCCCTTCCGATGACAGCTGAGCCGATCTTGTTCTGTCTGCCTGACCTTATTTAGCCTTCTACCAAAGAAGCAGATTCACTTAAATATGATCTGACCAAAAAAACAGATGTAGTTTACAACCCAAAATTTTTAAAATTAGCTCTTGCAAAAGTAATAATATGTATATGTATGAAAAGGAGCTTTTTTATGCATTTTAAGAATGAGTTTAGCAGAAGGCAGAACTGTTGCACTTAGGTGGGCTTTGTGTGATTGCCGCTGCCTGAATCAGCACGTAGCCTTGTTCGTTTATCCTCCTCCTCCTCACCCCTCAGGCGCAGAGGAGGCAGGACAGTGTCTGCCTCAGCATGTCTGGACAATGTGTCCTCCAACACTACCACGAAGAGAAGTTTTCTCTAAGACTATCACATTTCCAAGGAGGACAACTCATTCTGGATGCTCTTGACTCTTTCTAATCCGCAGGCCAGTGTAAGCTTGTCCGATTGTTAAATTTACTCAATTCCAGAAAAAAAAAGCTAATAGGTTTATAATGATCCAAAGAGCTCAGGTTAATGTAGGTTAGGATATCGCAAAAGTCGGCAGCACTTCCATTGCCGTTTAATGCTAAAAGGTGTGATCATCCTTTTTTTTATGTTGCTATTTGTGTCATATCCGAGATTTAAATTAAACAATGCATCTTCCACCAAATACAACAGGAAAACTGTATCACAAAGCATGTCAAACAATTGGAGGAAATGCCTGGAATTGATCTAGGTCACTTGAATACAGAAACTGGGATTTGTGAAGGGGTTCTATTGTTGTTTCTTTGTGAAAAACATACATGGCCTTGGCAACTTTACTCCAGCTACTCATCTAATAATTATTTTTCCACTCTGTTTGAAAACAATATCTGTGTGTACTCAGTCTCTGGAGTCTTTGCAGTCTTTGCAGTTAGCTCCAATGCCTATTCTAACCAGCAAGTGGTGATGTTGTCATCATTTACGGCATCAAAATTCAAAAGCAGACCCTGAGCATGGCTAAAGCAGCATTGAACCAAAAATTTGATATGCTCTTCTGAAACAATTGTAGCTGGAATCTTCTTGAACATTATTTACAGATTTTATCTCGGTCATATTGTCCCAAGAGTTTAGATTTGAAGTTTAATTGAAACAGGCTCAGGACAACACAGATTAGAAACACAAGAAATGCCACTATATTAGTACACCTTGCAAGTGCCGAGTTGGACCTCCCTTTGTCTTCAGAACTGCCTTTCTTGAGCTGTGCATAGATCATACAAGTTTTCTGAAATATGTCTCAAAGAATCTAGCTCACATTGAGATGAAAGCATTATGCAGTTGCTGGAGTGGAGACTTTACATCCATGATGTGACTCCCCCATTCCACCAAAAAGCTAACAAGTTGCTCTGTTGGATTGGAATCTAGTACCCGTGGAGGCAATTGAAGTACATTGAGCACATTGTCCTGTTCAAGAAGCCAGTTTGAGGAGGTCTGAGTTTTGTGTCTTGGTGCTGCTGGAAGTGTCCATCCAGAGATGGGTACACTGTGGTCACAAAGGGATGGATATGGTCAGGAATAATATTCAGGTACACTGTGCTGTTTAAGCAGTGTGCAGTTGGTTCTAAGCGGCAAATGTTTGTCAAGAAAATATCCACCACAATCACATCTCCACCACCTGCTTGAACAATTTTTACAAAGCTGGATGGATTCATGCTTTTAAGCTTTTTACTATAAATTCTAACCGTGCCATCAGAATGTCACAGATGAAATCAAGTCTCACCGGACCAGGCAATGCTTTTCTATTCTGCTTTGTCTACAGTTTTGGTTAGTCTGCTTGAATGGTAGCCTTAATTTCCAATTTTTTGACAGGCGTGGCACCTAGTCTGGTCGTCTGTGGCTGTAAACCATCTACTTCAAGGTAGAAGTCTCCCCCCCCCCCCCCCAAAGTCCCCGAACCTTGCTGTTATTGGCAATCCCTGAAGATCAATTGAGGGCGGCGGGGAGGGAGTGACAGAGACGGAGCCAAGCACAGGGCAGGCAGAGAGCTGAAAGTAGAGGAGCAGACAGAAACAGCTCACGGTGTCCTCTGGCTCTATTTGAAAAGACTGTGAAACTGGGGGCTTGGATAATTTACAGGGGAAACGCTGCAAGTGAGCGGAAGTGGCATGTTTGATCGCTTAAACCAGAGTTGAACAGGGCAACTACAGTGTTTAGTTTGACAGATGTGTGAGACATTTCCGGTTTTCCAGCTTAAACACATCAAATTCTGACCAATCACAGGACAGACACCCTGCCAGAAAAAAGTTCTGCCCAGGCGTTGCGTCGTGAACAAGCAGCACAAACTCCCAGAGCAATGCTACAAGAACAAAATGACATCATTTGCTGGGGGAACGAGAACTTTGTTCTCAATTCTTGCGGAGTATCTAGCAGTCACCAACCATGCCAGATTAAAACTCGCTTAAATTGTCTTTCATTGCCATTCTCAATGGTCGACTGCAGCTCATTCGATGGAGTAGTCGTCTTTCAATCGGAAGGTTATGAATTTGATTCCAGCTTCCACCTGGGAAAGGCACTTAACCCAGGACATTTGCTAGGCAACTTAACTCCATATCACCTACTGTTGTTGTCATGCATGTTCGGTTTGAGGGATATCATTTCAGTCCATGGACCATTGTGATGCTCTGTTTGAACTTGGAAGTCGACTTCACCCCATCTAGAAATGTAAAATGATTGAGTTGCTGCCATGTGATTGGCTGAGTTGCTACTTGTGTTCACGAATATATCACGCTCACAGATGTACCTGCTAAATTGCTTGTAAGTCCAAATAAAGCTAGACGCTACTTCATTGTTTTACTCCAGATGTTTAGTATACACGTACACAAACAATCGTTTTTAGGAATCTCAGTTTTTGAAAGCAGTTTTAAACTTTGACTTTACAACTTTAACTTCAACTTATTTCACATGTTTGGGACAGAGGCAGCAATAAAATATCTGCTCTGTTAAACATTCATGTTTATTATGGGTAGAGCCTGAGACCCTTTTAACATGTCCAAGAGCTGGATTTTTTTTAAGGTGGAAAAACACATCATCAGTGAAATATGCAGACAGAAATGTGACTGAACTCTATTACCTCAAGTACCATTGTATCAAAAACAGTCTCGAAATCATGAAAGCAGAACACTGGAGATAAGAATTAAGTCCACCAAAAGCACCAGGTCAATACTGGGTTTTGGTGCAAATTTGCAGACCTGGTATTAAGGTTTATCAGCTTTGATAGGGTTTAATATGTGTTGTTTGATAAGAAAGTCAAGCCCCAAGACTCATGTTTTCCATCAATAAAAAAACAAAAACAAACAAGCTGGTTTAGTGATTCTGTGCTATATATGTTTTTCCTTGTTGACATATTTGTGTTTTTAAATTGATGAAAATGAATCTGCAAACTTTAAATAACCCATTGGGAAAAACACTTTCAATAAAACCTTTGAAAAATTAGGAAAACAAAGGCAAAAATAGGTCAGAGGGAAAAAAATGCATTTTGGTGTTGTGCCATTACACAACACAGTTTTACGTTATTTAATGTTTAATACATAACCCTTGGTCTGTTAGGTATTGTCTGGTGAATATCAGCCCAAACAGCTGATATTAGGACAGTAGTTGAAAGGGTGATTTGAGGACTGGTATTCTTTTAACATCAAACTCTGCACACATATAGAATAAAGTAGTCGCAACTTCTCTTCAAGTACAAAAATGTATTTACAGAAATAAAATTAACATCCAGAGAACACTATAACAGAATGTTGTTTACCTGAAATAAACATTTATTTCAATCAACAAATCCTCTCTACTAAGTTAGTGAACTTTAACTAAACTACTTAGCAAAATTAAGATAAAAAGAAGCTAAGAAACTTGGTACACATAAAAGAAACAAAAGGACAAAATAATAATAGTTGAAAACCATTATCAGAATGATTCAGTGAATCCTGGTTCACTGCAGGTCTCAGTTAGAGAACCAAATTTCATCTTAAAGGAAGTGGAATGAGGTTGAATTAGCTTAACTAATTTAGAACAACATTTGCTATGTGTTTCAACCCATTCACAATGCAAATCCTGAGTTAAACAAAACATTATTTGAGGAAAGAACATTTTAAAGAATGATTTGCTCAGTAAAAATCAATAAACATTAGGACACCTGATTTTATTAATGCAACCTCTGACTTCTCCAGGAAGCCAGAGGCCACTGTAGCGATCGGCCATTAGCTTGTTGGGTTAATCCTGAAGTTACACAAAACACCATTAAATTGACATTAAGTTTCCCTAATACACTTCACAAAACAGATGGTGTTATTTGGAAAATATTTTATTGAATATTGAAGCAGCAACTTAGTACATCAGTCAGGAAGTAAAATCTGAGTACCATTGGGTGTTCCTAATGGACAAAGACCCTAAACCTAGGGGTGGATTTGAAAAGGCGTGTGCGATCACGGGTCTCTCCCGGGAGAAATGGACTGAAATTCTCCAAAACTATTAAAGGACTGACATAATCCCAACTATCTTAAAAACAAAGGTTTATTGAGATTTTGTTTCAGACAGTGAGCCCAACATGGTTATGCTCTTTTTATAGTCTATATAAATACCTATATAAGAACCTGTTAATGAGCAGATATTCCGTATACAGTCTTCATCCTACAGGCTTTAGAGCCGTGAGAAAGGAACATGTTTTATTCCTCTGCCTCAAGGTCAAGATCAGATAACTTAAGGCTTCTTCCAGAAACATTGTTCAAGTTACTTGGAACTTGTTTTTCTGTGCTGTTAATGTCACATGTGATTTTACTAGAGTGTTTGGCCTCTCATTGGTAACATGTTAAGTCGTTTGTTGTGATTCTAAGTATGGTTAGAGGTACGTCAGGCACTGTTGTCGTTTTGCAGACTCATTCAATTAGAAAGAAACTGGAGACCGATTGTAAAGCATGCTGACTGCTGCAAACAACCCTGGGCTTGTTATCTTTGAGGCAAATGTTACTGAAATCCACCCTGAAGATTAAAGCGTAACAAAGAAATTCTTGTAAGATGAGTGTCTCGTAATACTTTGGGATATTCTTGACAGTGATTGGATATCGGTCGCTTTCTAGCATCATAAGGTTTTAAAGTCTCTGCTGTAAAATATCCTCGATAATTAACCTGTTCTTTTTTTTTTTTCTTTCAGAGACTTGAGATTCAACAAAATCAAGGATTTGCAGCCAGGCTCCTTCAAGCGCTTAACGAACCTCAACACACTGTAAGTCGTACTGTCTCTGTGTGAGAAGCACACATCTCTGAATTGTAGCTCCATCTGCATATGTATTTCTTTCCATGTATACTTCGGGTCAAATGAGTATAATGGAACACATCAACATTTTTTCTCAGTAATTATATGTCTAATATTTCTAGAAACACTGATTTCACAGCAGAAGTGAGAATCAACCCAAGTTGTCCACACATACAAAGAAATCAGGGCAAATTAGGGTTATGTAATGACTCGGAATACAGTTAGTATTGAACTCAAGATATTAAAAACCAAGAAACCAGATAAAATCTTAGTATTTAGAAAGCATTTCTGCTTTTATGTGCACATTAATTCAATTCAATTCAATTTTATTTATATAGCGCCAAATCATGAAACATGTCATCTCAAGGCACTTTACAAAATCAAGTTCAATCATATTATACAGATTGGGTCAGATTATACAGATTGGTCAAAATGTCCTATATAAGGAAACCAGTTGATTGCATCAAAGTCCCGACAAGCAGCATTCACTCCTGGGGAACCGTAGAGCCACAGGGAGAGTCGTCTGCATTGTACATGGCTTTGCTGCAATCCCTCATACTGAGCAAGCATGAAGCGACAGTGGGAAGAAAAACCACCCATTAACGGGAAAAAAAAACCTCCGGCAGAACCGGGCTCAGTATGAACGGTCATCTGCCTCGACCGACTGGGGTTACAGAAGACAGAGCAGAGACACAACAAGAGAGACAAAAAAAGCACAGAAGCACACATTGATCTAGTAATCTGTTCTACATTAGATGGTAATAGTCGGTGATCTGTCCTCCCTGGATGATTTCACAGTCAACAGAACGTCAGACCAGGTGTACCTACTATGAAGAAAAAAGAGAGAGAACAAAAAGTTAAAAGCTGAAATGACAACAGTCATTTCAATGTAATGCAATGCAAATCTGGAGAACAGTAGACTGGAGAACAGTAGAAATCAGTAGAGTGAGAAAAATAGGCTCTGATGTCCTCCAGTAGCCTAAGCCTATAGCAGCAAAACTATAAAGGTAGCTCAGAGTAACATGAGCCACTCTAGTTATAAGCTTTGTCAAAAAGGAAGGTTTTAAGATTAGTCTTAAAAGTAGACAGGGTGTATTACATTAGTGATACATTAGTATCAACTGGTTAGATATTAACTGATGGCCTACAAATGGTTTCTCATTAACGTACTGCACAGAGTTGCACGACTGGTAAAAACAAGGAGACCTTCATAAAAAGGCCTAGTGTTGCACAGCATAATAATGGTGATGGTCACAGCTGCCGAATGTTTCTGGGGTGCCATTCAAGCCGTAATTCAGAAGTATATAATATGATTTCAACATAAACAAACCATAGCCAGGGGCTGCCTTATAAGTTTTCTGACAGAGGAGTCAAATCAATAATCAAGAGTTGTCCAAGAGCAAATGAGCACTCTGACAGCTCCAAAAAAGACCTTGAAAAATCAGGTACAATTTTTTCCCATGAAAGCTATAAGTAAGGTACTCTTCCACAACGTTCTCTATGCACACTCATTGTGCATGACTCCACTGTTGAAGAAAAAACACGTGGTAACATGTTTAAAGGCTTCTACAGAGGATTTGGAAAAACTATTGAAATACTGGTAGAAAATTGTCCTTGAGAAGAGGACACAGCTGAAATCTTTGGATGTCCTTTCACAAGTCATGTTTGGAGGGAGAATGAATCTGCACATCACCCCAGAAACACCTTGCCAAAAAGTGAAAGTTTGACGGTGGGAAATTGATGACGTGGGTTGTCTTACAGCATACAATACTGGCGGACTGCATATAATTGAAGAAAGAATGAATGGAGAAATAAATCAGGACATTCTTGATTAAAATCTGGAGATGAAACGGCTGTGGATTCTAAGCATGTGTGAATTATTTGTGTTGCTGCCAACATCTGCTGTGAATTTGATGTCAATGGCCCTTTTACAAATATTCAAACTTAGAAATGTGTGTTTAACACTTATTTTACCCGCTGCATGTCCACATGTACAGTACTTTGCAAAACTATTCACACTCCTTGGGGTTTTTCCACATTTTTTTGTTCACTCCAATCACAAACATGTGTGGATGTACATATTAAGATTTTGTTTGATATATCAAGAGAATCTGAGACGTGCATCTTACAGATGTGAACAGTATATGAAGATTATTGAGCAAACTATATAATTAAGACCTAGGAACATGGCAGACAGGTCAGGAATAAAGTCATGGTGACGTTTGAAAGCATAGTTGTTATAAAACAATATTTGAAGCTTTGAACATCTGGCTGGACGCTGATCAGTCCATCATCTAAAAATGAGAAAATGCATAGCACTACCGCAAACCTACGAAGATATGTCCGATCCCTTAAACTGAGGATAACATCAATCTAAGAAGAAGCCAATAGGGGCTTGGTAACTCCAGGAACTGCACAGTTCCACTGGTCAGGTGTGGAAAATATGTTTACAATTGTTAGACCACAAATCTGGCCTTTATACAGTAGAGTAGTGGCGAGAAGAAAGCAACTGTTGAAATTAAGCCATTCTAGATGGAGCTAAATCCAAAAAAAACTGTCAGTAGCTGCAAAAGACTTGAGCCTGAGGTGGAGGCTTACTTTCAATCAGGACAACACTAAACAAGTATGAATTCATATGTTTGCCATGCTTGAAGTCAGTGGTTGTGAAACCACACATTGTGAAAACATTCAAGAATACTTTTACAAGGCACTGCAACAGGGGCACATCATTTTGGAAACATTTTTAATTTTACATCTGTTGATATTTTAAAAGTGTTATATTATTTATATTAGAAGTGTAAATATTTTAAAATATTTGGACCTCCATAAAACAGGCAACGGAGCCCTCGTGTCTTTCCGATGGCCCTAAGTCTCGAATTGTCCTTCCTCTGAAATCTCTTCACAGAATTTTTATTTTTATTTTTATTTTATTTTTCAAGAAAATCCAAGAAGCAGATTAAGATGTCGGAGCACAGCTATTTTCCAGTTTTACCTGTAATACCTGAACTGCAGTGGGTTCCCAGACTGTTCAGAACTGGCACTAGAACTGGATATCAAGTAGAAATCTGTCAGTAAAGTATTCACAGCTGGTTGTGCAATGCACCCCTCAAAACATCTACCAGACTCGATATTATTTACCCGCTCTAAAGGCAGAAAAGCCTCTGCGATATTTTTTGGACAAAACACTTTGCTCCCTTTTTCTGTACTGCAATATGTTGTTCAGTTCAGTAATGGGTCCTCCATAGGAGGGAATCTCTGCTTTGAGTCAAACATGTGACTCTCAATAAGACAAAACAAAATTCTGTCTCCAACTACCTAGATATGGTCTACGTGAAAAGGACAGCTGGTTCTGTCCGTTCCCTAACTATTGTTGCTTTTTGGTCCTGTCTGTATATATTCTTAAAGTGCTTCACCTTTCTTTGGCACTGACTAGTCAATTCACTGGAAACTACTTTCTTCATAGATGTGGCTGTGTAACGACTCTTGCCGTGGTTTTTGACTGACTATTCAGCTCTAATGGCAAATAAACATGTAGTTGTAGTGGCACTCCAACCATTACGATCCATCTCTTGTTTATTTGTGTCTTTGTTCTACTTGGGGTCCCAATTTTATGATCTACCTGGTCAACAAAAGAAACGTACCCCCATTTGCAGAACTGACATTAGTTATGTGAGTAGTCCTTGTATGTGCTGCTGGAGGATGCATTGTGTTCAGAGTTCCAATCTAATGTAAACAAAACCCCTAGAATAGCTCCAAAAGTGGTCTACGGGAGGATGTTTTAAGGGTGTTCTCACCAGTATTTAGCACTGTATGATGATCGGCCTCTTTAGGATGGATTGAAGTGACAGGGTCTGAAACACAACACAAGACAGTGGCCAAGACTATTGGTCCTAACAGCTTGATTCAGAACTGCAGTTTTTATCTGTCAATTATAACCTAGGTAAGAGTTGCATAATGTTAGGAATGCAGTCAGTCCAATGATGTTGGTGAACGCTGTGATGATGTAGCTTGCAAAAAATAATCAGATTGACAGTCTTCATGTCTTTCTGCTTGATGAATTGATGACTTGGCACCATTTTATGTTGTGAAAGAAATTTTATTCAACGATAAACAATTGTAACAATTTACAGGGCTATAGCGATAACAACAGATCTGTAATATAGATATTGTGATGTCCTATAGCCTGGAAATCTTGTTTTGGTCACATATTTTGCTCCCACTGTGCAGGCCCAGCCCAGAATTGCTACAGTGCTACAGTCCTTCACGGCTGCCTGAAATTCGAAGCCCCTGGAACACCGGCAGATTGGGCATTGCCTTCCTGTTTCCATCTGCATTCAAGCCATTGTGCACCACAGTGTAGATTGACCTTATCTGGTCCTTTTCCCAGAAGGCCCTTGTTGATGGGGATTCAGTCTTATATTTTAATGCACTAGTAAAACCCCAATAAAAATAAGCTTCCCCTATGTGGGTAGTTTTGGGCTGACTAAAGGTTAAATTAAGCCGATAATTAAGCTGTTTCAGAATATTTTTGACAGAGTAGCCGTGAAAATCTTAAAAATGGTCCAACAGTTTTGAAAATCTATGACAGGAATGGTGATACCAATTCAGAACTTGCTGAAAAGCACTTTAAAGTCGGAAAAACACTTTCCTGTCAATAAAAGTAGCTGTTTCTATGGATTTACTCGAAGAAGTCTTCTTGATGTTATTCTGCATCTTCATTAACTGAATTCCACATTTTGAAGTCCAGTTGATGTATTACATTCGACAAGGATTTTTTTGTTTCCCCTGAGAACCACTAACATTCACTCCCTGTTCTTTTCTCACAGTCTCCTGAACAACAATCATATACAAAGGATTCCCAGGGGAGCATTTGAAGACCTAGAAAACCTCAAATATCTGTAAGTTTATTTAAGTTTTTTTTTAACTTTAAGAGGCAGGTTAACTATTGGTTTTCAAATGACACAAAACCAGATTTTGCTTAATGTGATATTTCTTATCCTGCCTAAGAGCCAAATTAGCTCCTGAGAGAAGTTGACTGTTTCATATTTTCTGTGTTTTTGAAGGAGAGCATTGTTATGAATCATGCAGAATGCCTTTTGGGACATTATTTGCTCATAACAAAACAGAATTACTGCACTGAGGACAAGTGTAGTGCTGGTGGGAGGAGAAACTTTATGAAGAGAGTTTCAGTTTGAAGTAATCAGAGGATGCTATGTTTAATGTATTGAAAGCGTTATCTCTAACTAAGGGAGACGTTATAATGTGCAATATCGGCACTTACCAAGGATGCCATTAAAAAGGGGGGTGCACAAGCACTTATGTCAGTGTTGTTGTGAACAACTTATCTATTCATTTTATGCATATGCAGTTGATTGGGAGCTTGGTGCAAAAAATGGGGAGACTAGCTTGCATGGTTTTGTGAGAAACTGCACTGCAGCACCCCAGCATCTCATTTTCTCATTTTAATTGGTTGGAGACAGCAAAAGGAGGGACTTGCACAGGTTGCCATTCATGCAAAAGCCGTCACTAGGTACCAAGCAGAAGTATTTTCAGTTTGAGCGACCCTCTCTGATGCAAATCACAACACTCTTCATGTGGAAGTTGTTATTGCTGGAAGAAGACCCAACCTTGGCTATATTAGTGTCAGTGGGTTGTTTGTTTAAACAGAGTCCAGGGAAGCACAAAAGATAGAACAAACTGTTTTAAAAAGGAAACAGCACACAATGGCTTTTCCTTTAGGCTGCTACAACAGACCTCATTCTGGTCCTTTGCCGTTTGTACTTTTGTCATTTTACATTTCGGGCCTGGCTTTTCTGTTGGTGTTAGCAGACAGCACTAATTATAGTAATTACTAATATAAGATATTGATGACTGCCCTAAATGAAGTTGTTTTAGTATATTTGTAAAATTCTGTTTTGCAGCCACTGGTCTTTCATACATATAGTGTGTCTCAGTGATTTATGAAGAGGGATAACAGCATTTTCCAGCCTTCCTAGTGTGAACTTTAAATAATGATCCACTTTAAAAACAGCAATCAGCTAATCAGTTTTAAGAAAACATTAAATTTCCCTCTGCATACAAGTCTCTGTATGTCTACTGTACATTCATTTTCAAGAAATTCAAATATTCCAAATTTTATTTCTTCCAATAACTCAATTCACTTTGAGAAACTCATCATCATTATAGATAATAATTTCACACATAATGTTTTCAAGCCTTTTTCTGTAGATTATGTCGATTTTCTGCCTACAGTTACAGTGACATTTAAGATTAGAATATTACATCAGACCATTAAAAATATTTTTAAAACAGAAATGTGGGCTTAATGAAAAGTATTTTTAATACCTGATGAAGGTTGTTAGTTATAAAAAGACAATTATCGTGACAATTATTATAATTAATGTGACAAATGAGAATCATTGGAACACATATTTAAATGTACTGAATATGACTGTATATATGAAAAGTTGATCTGGGCCATGCAAGTATGACCTGCTTTTAGCAACAAACACAAGTTGTGTGTTTCACCTGAAAAATGCAGAGCTCTGGCCATAAATGGGGCTTTTTGTTTGTGAATCTGCAGAAAATTGCTCTGCCTCTGGTGGAAGACCATTACTGGAACAAAGTGTTTGTGTCTGCTTGCTGTTCAGTGCAAACTGAGTTGCTTTTTAAGGTGAAAAGAACCTCAGGAGACTTAGCTTGTCCCCCACTTTGTCCACATCCAGGAACATTGTTGATAAGGGGTTATATATACAGAAAAGTTTATCTTAATCAAAACAGTTCTCAGATGAACTGACCTGCGACTTTCATCTGACCTGCGGCCGCATGTCTTGGACACTCGGGTGAAGAGAGGGGCGGAGCTCTCCACCGACCACTACCTGGTGGTGAGTTGGCTCCGATGGCGGGGGAGGAAGCCGGTCCGACCGGGCAGGCCCAAACGTACTGTGAGGGTTTGCTGGGAACGTCTGGCGGAGTCCCCTGTGAGGCGGAGCTTTAACTCCCACCTCCGGGAGAACTTTAAACACGTCCCGAGGGAGGCGGGGGACATTGAGTCTGAATGGACCATGTTCCACGCCTCTATTGCTGAGGCGGCTAGTCGGAGCTGTGGCCGCAAGGTTGTCGGTGCATGTCGTGGCGGCAACCCTCGAACCCGCTGGTGGACACCAGCGGTGAGGGAAGCCGTCAAGCTGAAGAAGGAGTCCTACCGGGCTTTTTTGGCCTGTGGGACTCCGGAAGCAGCTGATGTGTACCGGCAGTCGAAGCGGCAGGCGGCTCGGCTGGTCGCCGAGGCAAAAACTCGGGCGTGGGAAGAGTTCGGAGAGGCCATGGAGAAAGACTTCCGTACGGCTTCGAAGCGATTCTGGTCCACCATCCGGCGTCTCAGGAGGGGGAAGCAGTGCAGTACCAACACTGTTTACAGTGGGGGTGGTGTGCTGCTGACCTCGACTCGGGACGTCGTGCGTCGGTGGGCGGAATACTTCGAAGACCTCCTTAATCCCACCAACACGTCTTCCATTGAGGAAGCAGAGCCTGAGGACTCTGGGTCGGGTTCTCCCATCTCTGGTGCTGAGGTTGCCGAGGTTGTTAAAAAGCTCCTCGGTGGCAAGGCTCCGGGGGTGGATGAGATTCGCCCTGAGTACCTTAAGGCTCTGGATGTTGTGGGGCTGTGTTGGTTAACGCGGCTCTGCAACATTGCGTGGACATCGGGGGCAGTTCCCCTGGATTGGCAGACTGGGGTGGTGGTCCCCCTATTTAAAAAGGGGGACCGGAGGGTGTGTTCCAATTACAGAGGGATCACACTCTTAAGCCTCCCTGGTAAGGTCTATTCAGGGGTTCTGGAAAGGAGGGTCCGTCGGATAGTCGAATCTCGGATTCAGGAAGAGCAGTGTGGTTTTCGTCCTGGCCGTGGAACACTGGACCAGCTCTATACCCTCAGCAGGATTCTTGAGGGGGCATGGGAGTTTGCCCAACCAGTCTACATGTGCTTTGTGGATCTGGAGAAGGCATTCGACCGTGTCCCCCGGGGGATCCTGTGGGGGGTACTCCGGGAGTATGGAGTACCGGACCCTTTAATAAGGGCTGTCAGGTCTCTGTACGACCGGTGTCAGAGTCTGGTCCGCATTGCCGGCAGTAAGTCGGACTCGTTTCCGGTGAGAGTTGGACTCCGCCAAGGCTGCCCTTTGTCACCGATTCTGTTCATAACTTTTATGGACAGAATTTCTAGGCGCAGCCAAGGTGTTGAGGGGATCCGCTTTGGTGGCCTTAGGATTGCGTCTCTGCTATTCGCAGATGACGTGGTCCTATTGGCTTCATCAGGGCGTGATCTACAGCTCTCACTGGAGCGGTTCGCAGCCGAGTGCGAAGCGGCCGGGATGAAAATCAGTGCCTCCAAATCCGAGACCATGGTCTTGAACCGGAAAAGGGTAGAGTGCCTTCTCCGGGTTGGGGAGGATGTCCTGCCCCTAGTGGAGGAGTTCAAGTATCTTGGGGTCTTGTTCACGAATGAGGGGAAGATGGGGCGGGAGATCGACAGGCGGATTGGTGCAGCGTCTGCTGTGAAGCGGGCGCTGTACCGATCCGTTGTGGTGAAGAGAGAGCTGAGCCAAAAGGCGAAGCTCTCGATTTACCGGTCGATCTACGTTCCTACCCTCATCTATGGTCACGAGCTTTGGGTCGTGACCGAAAGAACGAGATCCCGGATACAAGCGGCTGAAATGAGTTTTCTCCGTAGTGTGTCTGGGCTCTCCCTTAGAGATAGGGTGAGGAGCTCAGTCATCCGGGGAGGACTCAGAGTAGAGCCGCTGCTCCTCCACGTCGAGAGGAGCCAGTTGAGGTGGCTCGGGCATCTGGTCAGGATGCCTCCTGGACGCCTCCCTGGAGAGGTGTTCCGGGCACGTCCCACCGGGAGGAGACCCAGGGGAAGACCCAGGACACGCTGGAGGGCCTATGTCTCCCGGCTGGCCTGGGAACGCCTTGGGATTCCTCCTGAGGAGCTGGCCCAAGTGGCTGGGGAGAGGGACGCCTGGGCCTCCCTACTGAAGCTGCTACCCCCGCGACCCGACCCCGGATAAGCGGAAGACAACGGACGGACGGACGGACGGACGGAAAACAGTTCTCAAGCAAAGATTAAGCATAGCATTTTTTTAAACCTGAGTTAATTTCACATTCAAGAACTTTCTTATGAGTTAAGATTGTTTTTTATTGGATTATCACCATGAACCAAACAAACCTAATTTACAGAGGGGCATCAATGCCAATTTCATGTTTTAAGGCAAAGATAAGTTTTTGTGCTCTTTCTTTTTCTTTTTCTTTTTGCTTTGAAGCTGAAAAAGAAAAGATTTTGTTTATCTGTAGTTCTATAATTTAACAAGAACCTGAACAAAAACCGGCTGTATATATAAAACCTACATCTACGGTATCGTCTTTTCCAAAGGAGGGAGAAATGATGCTTAGGTCTATAACGTTTGCTTGGTCTATAACGTTTGCTAACGTTATGCATAGTCCAGCCAATGCATATATGTATTGGCTGGACTAAACAAAAATCAGAAATCAGAAAAATGAGAAAAACGCATTCATGGTAAAACAAATATTTTTATGCTAATCAAATTTTTGTTCTGGCTCAATAGCAGACTGGATTTAGGTCATTGTCCACACTGTGTTTTGGTCATCAATGACCGTTGACCTAGAAACAGCTAAAATGAGATGCACTCACTGTTTCCAACAATATGTGGGTCCAAATGAAGAACAGGAAGGAACAAAAAGAGACTGAAGACAAGAGCTGTTCAGCTTTTCTGTTTTACTCCCCAATAGACTTCAAACACTAGCCTACGCATTACTTATGGTCCTTTCCCATGTTTGTAATTAAATCCTTTAGCTGTTTTAGTCACTTTAACTAAAGAGCTACTCCCTGTCATAGCACAGCTGATCTTAGGACTGTTCCACTGCAGGAACACTTTGTGATTGTTAAAGGTGTCTAGATACCACTTCCTGCTAATCAGATCTTAAAACTTCAGGTTGAATTTTGTTTCCCATCCAACCTCTTCACTTCCTTTGGAGCACAGTTAGGCATTCTCTGTGAGATCTGGGATGTAGTTAAAGTGTAATTGTCTCTATAGCAACCAGCTCCATAAACAAACCAAACAGAGGCAAACAGAAGAGCGTGTCTGCTTGTTTGCTTCAGCATATGCTGCTTCTTATTAGACAATCAATTTTTTTTCTACTTTTGTTCATAGATATAAGATACACTTTGCAGCAGTGTGTTGTGGTTGGCATTAGGACACATATTGGAGTTTTATGTTTTTTAACCTTGCAAAATGCATCATCTACAAATGTGAAAATCAAAAGTCCTGAATGGGGAAGCCCTGGCACATGTGCAGTATGACTTCAATCAGCAGAAATTGTTGATGAGTTTCAAACAACATACCGCCTGCTAGTGCCGATAGTTTCAGCTAGTGTCTTGTGCACGGACATTGCAATTAAAACATTAGATGTGTTAACAGAAATGGAATAAAATCCGGTTTTTAATGGATCGTTCTCGTGTACACAGGGCCTTAATTCACCTGAGACCAGAAAGGTTGGAAGAGTGAGGTGTGCTGGAACTGAGTATAGTTTTGAGTGGCAGGCAGTGCCATGTTTCAGACTAGGTGGCTTTGTATTCTGACTGTCCCAACGTTGCTTTAAGTTTTGTACTTTAAGTTTAGCTCATTTTCTGTATTCTTGTAAATAAAGAAGAGCCTTGACTATGTTGAACAATGACGGGTAATTAAGTTAATCTAGTGTAAATAAAAATTTCTCATAAAGTTAGAGTACAGATTATACTTAACTGCCAAAAATGTAGAGTCACAAACAAACAATTATAGACTAGAATGTATAATCTGACCCAATCTGTATAATCTGATTGAATTTGACTTTGGAAAGTGCCTTGAGATGACATGTTTCATGAATTGGCGCTATATAAATACAATTGAATTGAATTGAATTGAATTGAATTAATGTACAAATGTAATTTGCTTGTAAAGGCTGGTTAACACAGCAGGAGTTTTGGGCCGATTTTTGCCCCGATCTCCCCTTTCCGAGAGGCACCGATTATCGGCGTGTCTCTTAAAATAATCTTAAAAATATATTCTGCCATGTGTGGTGTGTTAAGAGCCATCGGGTCCGCTCAGTGGAACATCAGGACCACACTGACCACAAATCGGGGATATTCAACATGTTGGATTGTCTTGCCCCGATATCCTAGTGTGTGTGGTGTCCCCCGAAGGCACGAGCACACAGCTGAAGGAGACGTGTAGCCAATCAGAAAGCGAGGTGAGGGATTCCCCGAGAGAAAGAAAACCCCCAACTCACCTCCATTTCATACTGCACCAAGCGTAGAGCCGCGTTGTCACCGCTTCTTTAACCAACGCTGTGGAGCTACTTCGCCACAACTATTGCTTGAAATTCATGAATTTTCACAACTTCTGACGTGTACCTCAGATTTATTAACTTTGGGGTATTTTGCAGCTAATTCATAAAAGAATGACACCGTAGTCCTTTACTTTGCTATTATCCATCTATTGAGCTGCTTTGTTTGATTTTTAATAAGGAGTGATTATGAAATTATATATTTTTACATTAAAAAAGCACGTCTTTCAAATTCTCTCAAACACATTTTTTTCCCTTTAATTCTCATCACGTTTCACTTCGTCTGCAGAGGTTAAAAACAAAGTGAGCTGTGTGACGGGGGATGAAAGGGTGCACAGCTGGGAGCTCTTGCTTTTCTAAGCTCACATTTCTTTGACATGTATTGTGGAAGAATAACATGCACACGGGGAGGGTGGTTTTCCTTGCAGTGCGCCTGGTGATCCTGAACATTGTGCTTATGGCTCCAGCCTTTTTGACATTACAACATGGAAGTTACTAAAAAAGTGGAGGCTTGCAGGGATCATTTCAACCCTCAGAGATGTGTGATGTTTTCATTTTGTTGTATTCCCACTTCTTCAATTGTATTTGATATTTCCATAACAGTTTAGAGTAGGGATCATAGAAAGACAGTAAATGTTTCCTAGTAGTGTGCATAATGGTCACCTATCAGCGTACTACTTATTCTGAAGTACCCTGTTGTACAAGTGGGAGTCTATTGAGTTTTCCGTCAAAACTATACTTGTGGAATGTCATTAATACTGAGCAAATAAGTTACAGTTTTTAAATTGCATCTATATAAAATATAAATGTCTCTTGTATTAATTTCTTTCCAAGTAAGGAAAACAAGGATCTTAGGCTACGTTCACACTGCAGCCTGAAGTGACCCAATTCCGATTTTTTTGCCCATATGCGACCTGGATCAGATCTTTTCATGACACTCTGAACAAAACAGATCGGATTTTTTCAAATGCGACCCAGGCCACTTGGATATGTGGTCCTGAATCCGATACGTATCTGATCTTTTCAAATGCGAGCTGTGTCTGTACGGCTGGGTCACATTTATCCGACCTGTACGTCACCGATACTCGACAAACGTCACTATTCTGCGTCCTGCTATGCAGAAGCAGGAAGAAAGACGACACCCATGGCGGACAACGATGAGGAGAGCAGTCAATGGAGAGAAAGCTCCGGTTAGAAAATAAATTAATGACCGCAAAATGCGTGCCGGCATTATAATCCATGTTTACTTCCGCAAACACTGAGGACGCTTGCTACGTGTGACGTCATCGCGTCCTCGAGTGCGCATGCGGGACACTTAGGTTGAACGCATTCAGTTCACACAGGAGATCACATACAAGTCGCATATATTTGGAAATGTGAACAACCACGCAAAAAAATCCGATTTCACAAAAAAATCGGAATTGAGCATTAAGACCTGCAGTGTGAACGTAGCCTTTGTAACTGATCAGCAAGGACAATGGAGAGTGTTTAGCTCAATCCCCTTTCTCAGCTTCCCTTTATTTATTCCTTAGCCTGAACGGTATATTTTGTATGTTTAAACCAAAAGAGTGTCTTTTCTGAGCCCTTTTTATGACGTAGGTAGAGAGGGCTTTTTAATTAAGGGTGTGCTTTGGCCTTTCATACTAAGATATTTTAATGGCACTCTTAATTCCCACAGCAACATTATTGGTTTTTATTGTGTTACAATGCAAAGTCAAATAAAGTATATTTTTCAGTCTATGGTTTTATGTCTGGGGAAATAATAAAACGTTGTATTATGCAATAGTATAATCATGTGTTACTTAAAAATGAGTCCAGCAATTAGTAAAACTCCAAACCATTAAATATACGCACACCTGAAGCAGTTTTTATACTTCTTTAATAAGTTGTTCAGAGAAAAAGTTCATAATAAATGACTTGCTGTTTTAGGAGTAAAAATTAGTAAAGAGTTAATCTTGCCACCATAATGGTGTTATTTATCTTTCTTTATCTTAGAGCTTACATTTTCAATTTAAGAGCAGGGTTTCTTATTTTCACTTTAATTTATGGCCCCCGTCTTTCTCGAACCTGTTCTCACACTTTTAAAAATCCTGTTTGCTCAAAATGTGTTCTGCACTCCTTCCTTTTACCCATTGTTTGGAATGAACGCTGATTTAAAATAGCACAACTTAAAGAAGGTAGCGTGATCACAGCTACACACTGGCGGTGAGAGAGCAAACCGGGCCTGCAAGCAGAGAGGTCTGACTTGAGAGAGTAGGGAGTTAGAGTAGGGAGTTTGGGCGAGAGGATGCAAACAGGAGTGGAGAGTACTTTTGTCAGAAACCACCAATCTGAGCTCAGAACAAGGTTCGAAAGGGGGATCAGGACATGTTTGAGAGCAAGCTGGTCTTTCTGGACTGAGGGTAGAAGTCAGAAAAGTATAATCCCCTAGTGTATGGATGGACACCTCAGAGACAAAACCTAACAGCTTTCAGTCTGAAATGAGAGAAAGCCTCGATAAATCCACGGATCTGCTACAGGCGTCTGGGTATAGAAGGCTGAAGTGTCTTTTTTTCTTTTTTTTAACCCTTCAGGCGTGGTTCATGGTTTAAAAAAAATAATAAAATGATATTTCGGTTTGACCCACTCTGTTCATAGTGGTCCTTAATGTTAATGTTGTCGCTCTTCAGTTTTTTTTGGACTGAAAACCATCGTATTTCTCCTCGCCCCGCGGCCAATCACTGAAAAAGGGGGTGTTCGCTCAAAACTCCTCTTCAATCAGCTCGCTTCTGAAACAGCTGAAAGTGGGCAGAGCCATGCAGAGCACGGCCATTACGGGCCAGTGGAACTGGGCCTTTAGGTTCCCCTGTGGTCCTTTGGTCCACGTTTTCCTCCACTCTCAGTGCCCCCTTCCTGTCAGCCTGCTTTCAATAAAAGGGCCACTAGTGCCACAAACCCCACCCCCCCAAAAAAAATAATAAAAGAAGTCTCCAAAGTTTGCTTTCAGTGAATTGTGGCAAAGCACCACATCCAGGGGTCACAGATACTCATTAGCAATTTTCAGACATTTGCTGTGGGTTTTCTGTCCTAATATCATAGCAATGAATATGGGGCGTTTGCTAAATGTGTCAGGGACTTTAACTCTGTGCTTTTGTCAGATGAGACTAAGTTCGAGGTTTTCCCCAAAGAAACTCTTGGCCAGGGGTCTCTAACTTTAGTCTTTGTCACATGAGCAAATGCCCTTCAACTTCTACATGGATCCCTGGTCCAACACATCTAAATCGAATCTATGGTCCATTACTAGGCCTCCACAGAACATGATGATATGGTGAGGGGATAATTTAGCCATTTGTTTTAGAAGTGTTGGAGCAGGAAATAAAAGTTGCAGGACAATGGCTCTGAGAGGACAGGGGTTGGAGGGCCCTGGATGAATATATGGAAAAGCGTCTCACAGCATCTGTAAGTTTGGATAATCTATGATGCTGTGGGCCTGTTTCTTTTAAAAAGGCTCTTGTAAACATGTGAAAGTTCATGGCATTATGGTCTGTAAAATACAACTTTTACAAAAACTAGACCAGTAGAAACTGAAAATGGGTTGTCACCGGGTCTTTCAGAGGGGTGTTGATTTTTATATGATATGTACGTTGTACATGATAACATGTGGCCAGATCAACACAGCAGACACAAACGTGTCCTTAAAAAGGAATTGTCAAGCATTGCTGTCTCTGTGTCAAAGAACAGCATTTCTTTCTTTCCACAATGAAAGCCTAACGTATTCTGAAGCTTTGTATGCATTATTAGGAGTGAAAATAACAGTAAAGCTTGCTGTATTGTATTGCTTTGAGTAGATTTGGTCATATTTGAAATATACATCAAGAAACAATGCTTTTCTCACTATTATCAGGGAAAGTTAAGATGTGTGAGTGTTACTAATGTCACTGATTATCTCTCCTTTCAGCTATTTGTACAAGAATGAAATCCAATCAATTGACAGACAAGCGTTTAAGGGCCTTGTCTCTCTTGAGCAACTGTAAGTGACCGAATCCTTCATTCACCTTCTCTATTTGCTCGCAGCGCTCCCCCTTCTTCTACCCGTTCGTAAAAACGCCTTGATCCCCCTTCCTTCTCCTGGAGATCTCTGTAAAGAAATCCCAAAGCTTGGCAAAGCTTACGTGCTCATGAGATGCACCAATCACAGCATGTTTCTTACTGTTTAGGCTGTAGATGGGCATCATGCTGCTACATGCGACTGCCCCCCCCCCCCCTGTTTTTGTTGCCACTATGCATGTGTGTTGTGTGCTGCGTTGTGAGCCCCTCTGCATGAGTCGCAATGTGATGATGGCAGCTTCGCCCCTTTCCCGTTCGAAGCTTTAAAGCTCGACATGCTACAGTATGGTGCTGCAGTCAGGAGTACCGTAGAGCAAAGCTTTTACCTGCCTCTGTCTTCTTGCTGCCACAGTCCCACCTCTCCTCTTATTAGCTGTAATATTGTGTGTGTGTGTCTGTGTGTGTGTGTGTGATTCTTTTTAAAAAACAACCCTGGACAATGTGTGCTTTGTGTGAATAAAGCGCAGCTGCTTCCCTTAAGTCCCGTAAATCGCACAACCTTGTCTCCATCTAATGCAGGGTAATCAAACTCCAGTCCTTCTGGAAGGTTTTAGACGTGTCTTTTCTTAAGCTAGAATGAAAAGCTGAAGACGTAACCATTTGATTCAAGTGTGTTGGACCAGGGACGCATGTAAAATTTGCAGGGCACCAGCCCTCGAAAAGGTGGAGACCTCTGGTCTAATGTCTGCTGTCAAAAAAAGTTAAATAAAAAATGTCAATAACTTTTATAAAACCTAAACTCTGAGGAAAAATGGAATTTGGAAAACATTGCTTGGAAAAACCCATTTATTCTGCAATCAATGTTTTCACATGGATACTTTGAACACTGCAAATTGGGATTTTATTTGTTAATACAAAAAACAAAACAAAAAAACATCCAAACCAACCTGTCCCAATGATAAACAGTCTCCCTGCCCCTTCTTAAATCATAAAATAACTGTCAACCCCTTTGGATAGCTGTGTTTAATTTCATTCAGCACACTCAGACATGAACACTGTCAGATATGTAGAGTTAAGAAATCCCTTAAACGGAGCCTGTATAACAACACGAAGTAGGCCAAAGATCTCTGAAACACGCTATATGCTTGGCTCTGTTCTCGATTTTATATATATATATATATATATATATATATATATATATATATATATATATATATATATATATATATATATATATATATATCCTGATGATCAAGAGCTGCTTTGATTTAGGACCTAGACTGGACCTGGCAGACCCACATAGACAAGGGCTTACTTTTGTCAAACCTTTATTATGTTGTCACATTAACAAATGTCACTTCAGATTTTACTATTGAAAACAGAAGCTATTTGTTGTTGAGGTGTCAACCTTTCTGCAGCAGTTGGGTTGGGTTGCCATACAGTAGAAACGTGGATTCTGGTCAGACAGCTCATTATTTTAGAACTTTGCTTTAAAGGACAGATGTTGCATCCTTTTGGACCAAAAGCGAAAAGCGATTATCCAGATGGATTACCATCACCCTGCCTGGTTCAAATACCAAGCTGTGGGATGATCGAGGGTTGTATCAGTTCCCTCTGCAGACCTCATTTCAATGTCGGTGATTGAAACATTGATACAGATAAGTCCAGCAGAGATTTTAGGGGAAAATGTCCTGCTTTCAAGAAAATGTGTTTTGCGTTGATGCCCACACATTTTTGTTCACCAAGACAATAGTAAACTAAATTATGTAAGGGCATAGTGAAGAAAAACAGGGTAGTGGTATGGGGTCTTACCATGCCTGGTTTTAACCAAAACTTATGAAGACAAAATTGTATCGTTAAACATTGAAATATTTTGCTCTAAAAAAGAAAAACAGCCATCTGAAATTCTTAATTGCCTTAGTTTCTTGAATGCCAGAATGTGTTTTAAATTTTTCAGAACGGGGATGGAAACCCCGCAGGCAGTACTCCAGAGTCTGTCCAAAGTGCTGTTGAGGCAAAATATACAGGAATGAATGAATCTCCGTCACCAAAAGAGTTTGAGACAAAGCAAACATTTTTTTATTTTTTTTCACAAGTTTATCTCAAAATCTTAGGTTGTTAAGGGATCATCATAATTAAGACGACTTTTATGTCCTGCACCTTTGTTTAACTTATTCAAGAGCAAATGACACGCATAACAACATGCTTTTTAGTGTCAGATTCAGACCAAGCAGCTGTTTTGAATTCCCCTCCAGTAAGGAAATGCTTTATGTGTCGGTGACAAGTCATAAATCACAGCAAACATATTAAAACAGACTCCCCTGCATAAAATCTCTGTGTGCCATTCTTCTGACTGAGGAGATCCCAAATCAGTGGTCGGTGATTCATCACCTCCCCTGCGATTCATGAGTGAGTAAGCTCCTAGCCTGAATGACTCTCAGTAAAGTAACGAGTGTGGCTTTGGGTTGTAACAGCCAAACCTGATGATTTATAGCAGCTAATTAATTGGGCCTAAAAATAAATCCACCATTGTTTAACTCTGATCTTTGAAACAGAAAAGGTTCTTTGTTGTCTCAGTCTCTGTGGCTGTTTTACTGCTGCATCAGCTTTGCGTCTCGAGTGAAGGCAATGCAAATCATAAACCCTTATTTGCCATTTTCATCCATCAGTTTTTTCGCCCCTGTATTTATAATGTGTGCGTTCAGTGCATGTACAGCCAGAAGCTTTTTCACCTTAACTAAACTTAGATAACCAGCTAGCATTAAGCAGTTAACTGAAATTGACTCTATTGTAACTTAATTTGGACAAAATCTGGATTGTATGTGGCATCTGACTTTACTATTGGAATGCGTTGGATGCATTGGATTGGTTTGAACTGAGTTTGGTCAAATTACATTCTATGTCACTGGAAATAAATCACACCTGTTTGCCATGTAAAGTGCCTTGAGTTGATGTTTGTGCTGCTGCTGTGTAAGTAAAATTCCTTGAATTGGTTTGCCTCTCATCCTGTTTACATAAGAAGACATGGTTCTGCTCGTTCACTGAGGTCCACCTGTGTCTAACTGAACAGACTGAAATTAGACACATTAAAATAAAAATAAAAGAAGTTAGACATAATTCAGAATGCAGACATCTGTCTGCATGATGCACCTGGCTGGTAGAAATGCAGTGGTCGTAGCAAAGCCTTTCCTTTATGAAAGTTGGAGTTTTCCATAACGCACTTGATTGACTCTAGGGTGCTAAGAAGTAAACTTCTCTAATGTAATAAAAACGTAGTCCAGATTAACCCATAACAGTCACTGGGTAGCTAGGTACGGAGGGTCACTATGGTACGCCACTCCCTGTTTTAAAGAGGCAGTAATCTTAATGGAAAGTACCCAGAATGAGACTTATTGGGGCCTCACTAACTGTTGTGCGTCAGAATCGTCATGTAAACAACATATTTTAGTCTTTTGCTCTTGACATGTTTGTTCAAAACAAAACATCGTATTCCACATTCCGTTAACTGCATTTAAATCTTAAACTTAAATAATGTCCTGAATGCCTTGATGGAGATCACACGCCATCCTCCACTCCCACCGCATCCACCTGTTCTAATTCATATGGGAATATCCTGTTTTATAATCAACTTTCACTCTGAAATGCCTACATGTCTATGTTTTTTTTTCTTCAGGTACCTGCACTTCAACAACATCGAGTCTTTGGAACCTGAATCTTTCACCCATCTGCCAAAGCTGGAACGACTGTAGGTGGACTCAGTCTAACCTTTTAGCCAAAGTTCATAAAGTACCACACACAAAATACGAGAAAAGTTTTCCATTGGCAGACATGAGTGTGCTCAAGGAGATATAACACCTGCAAAGAGGAAGGGAGGGGGAGCTAGGAAAAGAGGAGGGAAGGAATTCCCAGGTGCATAGTTTACGTGTTATTGGGGAAGATTTCCATGGACACGGTAAAAGCAGAGAAAAGGAACATCTTTGAATCAGTTTCCTGAAAGGAAAGACGAGGAAGGGTGTGAAAGACTGATCAAAAACTGTCGAATAAGCAGGAAAAGTCTTTGTTGTGTCCACGGTGGGAAGATGACCTATGGTGGCGTTACCTGGGAAGACAATGATATTACATGTTCTGTTTTAAAAATGGAAAATTATGTCACCAAAAACAACACATCAGTTTCATCGGCAGTTGTTTATTTTCCCTGTTTTTGGTCTCCCGGTCAGGTTTTTGCACAACAACAGAATCACGCAGCTTGTCCCTGGAACCTTCGCGCATCTTCAATCCATGAAACGCTTGTGAGTAGAAAAAGAAAATCCGAAATTAAAAATCTTATAAATGTGTTTGGGAGTGGTATGGAATGTGGATTGTTAAAATGAAAGCAGTTTACTGATTATATTCCCCTGAAAAGCAGCATTCTTTAGTCCTGACACCAGCTTTGCTTGGTTAAGTGTTTTTGACCTCTTTTTTTCTACTCGTGAATTTACTTCTAATGTTTAATGAGAGTTCAAGAAGAGAGGCTCAAGAGCCCAGTTAATCACACTGACTATGCTCAGATTATAGCTTTTCATATTGGAAAATATAAATGATACTAGGCTGTGAAGGATGATTAAAAAAACTTCTGAAGTCATTCATCAAAGCCTCTTGAGTGTGAAACATGTTTTTAGATGACAAATTGTATTGAAGCTGAACAAGAAGAGGAGTCCAAGCTGTAAGACGCGTTCCCACAGTGAGAACAAGCCGTTCCAGTTTTGTTTTGGTGGGCCCCGCTGTTTGCACTGAGCTGGATTTGGTGGTGCCAGCCACGCTGTAGTTCATGAACTGCCACAAAGGAGTGTGTTTTCGCTGCCACTACGTGACTAATCTGAGCGCAGGTCGACAGCTCTGAGGTGCGGATGTGAATGCGTTGTAATCAGAACCCCTCAGAGTGCATTTGAAGGTGTTCTTGGCAACACGTGATGTTATTCTTTCTGCGCGTTTAAAACTAAATAAGTCCTAAACCAAATGTGCAATTTCTTTTTACTTTTACATAAGATAGATGATTTTCTTTTTAGATTGTGTGCTGTTTAAAGAAACTTGACTGGTAGTGGGTGCAGTAGTATTGCTAGCATTTGGTGAATTTGGTTGGCAAAAACTTAATAATACACCTAAAGTTACTCATAGACATCTTTTAGACTTCAGTCAGAAGTATTAGATGCACAACCCTGATTAAGGCCTACATATTTATCCTGCACTTACTTAGACTTAGAATTTTTTTTTAAAAATCACAAGACCTAAAAGATACACAATGTGTGTATGTTGCAAATGTTGTTTATGCTTAATTTTGATTTTACTACTTGCTCTAAAGCTAATTCTCCCAGTCAAGTTTTCGCACAACAACCTTAAAACTTGGAAGAAAAGTTTGCATAAACGAAAACCTACATACAGTGATTCATGCATGAACTTCAACCTTTTTTATCTGTCATGACAATTACAATGCAGAAAATAAGTGGATGTTCTTAATTTTGTATCTACAGTTGAGAAAATAGCTATAAATATTACTAAATCTTTACAAACTCTTAAAGATTTAGTCATTCCTCAGAGATCTCTTCCTCAGAACATCTCTGAGGAAGACGCTGCAACTGCAGCAATTCCATTTATGCCTGTAACCTGTACACATTGCTTAGTGACTTTACTTTGTGTAACATATCAAAGCGTATTTATTTAACTTTTACCATGTCTAAATTATCTGATGTGTGTGCATGTACAGTACATGAATCAGTGAGTGTAAAAATGCACTTTAATTTCATTGTACCTTTTCCATGCAATGACAATAATGTTTATATCTTTCATTTTATGAAGAAAAGACGTTACATTTTTTAAGTCATTAATTCTTAATCAATGGCAAAACCATGAGTGGTACACATGAAAAGTCCTGGTTTTATAGATCATTTACATATGCAAATAAGCGCTGGTATAAAGCTCATCTCGTAAATGTGCTGTTTTTTGTTGTTGTTTTCTCCTTATAATTGTCCAATTTCCGGTCTGAACCAAATTGTTAATTATGCAACAGAAGAATATCTCATTTTGCCATAGTAATCTGTCTTCAACACTGCAAGGAAACCAGACCCACCATGGTGCTTGCCTAAGCTGCCAGGTCTGGAAACAAAAGTGAAGCAAAAAGAAAGATTTGACAACCTGACTGCAAATAAAGTTTTGATTATTAAACTTTAAATAAATTTGCTTTCTCCGCACCCTTTGCCTACAGGCTTCCAGATTAGTTCAATTTATAGTTTTTTTTCTGCAAAAAGGAAAATTGGACCTCAGATTTATTATGAAGACTGACAGATTTTTATTTTATCAGTTCGTTTTAGATTTTTATGTTGCTATCAGAATGCTAACTATAGATAGGCCTGCTTTTTATTTTATTGTTCTGTCTTTATTGTGTTGTGCAATTATACACTGTTTAAAGTTATTTAATGTTTATTAAATAACCCTATGTCTATTAAGTATTGTCTGGTGATAATCAGCTCTTAAGCTGATATCAAGACAATGGTTGAAAGGGATGAATTCGAGCACTAGCGATCTTTTAACAGCAAACCCTGCACACACATAAAATAAAGGAGTGACAACTTCTTTTCAAGTTCAAGAATTTAATAACAGAAATAAAATGCAACATCCAGAGAACATCACTATGTAATGCTGTTTGTCTGAATTAACACAATATTTTGATTAACAAATCCTCTCTACTAGGCTAGTGAAACTTAAATAAACTGCTAAGCAAAATGAAGATAAACAGAAGCTAAGCTAAGGAACTATTTACATGCAAAAACAAACAAAAGACAAAACAAAAGTGGTTGATCATAATCAGAATAATTCAGTGAATCCTTGTTCACTGCAGATCTGATTCCAAAAAGCATGGAATGGAGTGAAAAACATTTGGCATGTGTTTCAATCCATTCACAATGCAAAGCCCAAGTTAACCAGTACATTATTTTGAGTAAATAACATTCTGAGGACCGATTTGCCCTGTAAACTCATTTACTTCAGAATCGCTTGCCTTTGTTTATGCGATTCTTCCTCCGGGCGCTAGGGGTCGCTGTAACGATCGGTCGCTAAACTGGTTAAAGTCTAAAGTTATCAAACTTGCCTTTAAACTGACATTAAAATACGTTATTAATGCGGGAACAAGGCCCATAGCTCTATCGGCCTACGGCGGAGCCGAACGATTAAGCTTTATGCTCTAAAACAAGCTCCTATGAATGTCCGGAACCGGATGTTAACAGGAGCTAATAGCATTTTGGCTAGCAGAACTTCGGCGCTAACAAATAAAGCTTCGGTTTTATTTTAGTCATAATCAGTGGGCTGGACAACGTAAACATTAATGTCCCATCAATGTATGACTGACCCGGTTGCAGTCACGGTTGAGCAGGTTTTTTCGTCAGCATACAAAGTGGGTCCCTCTGCCGGCTTTTCAACTCCGTCTGGGGTTCGCTTCCCTGTAAAGGCTGAGGGAAAATACAACAAAGCTATTTTTGGCAGCCAGGATCCTTCCTCCTGCTACTGTTGATGAGGTTAAGACAGCAGACTTAACTCTGATTTACCCGGACATGTCCCCGGACGACGAGAGTTTTCTCCCAGATGCTGGCTTGTGTATCGGTCAGGCCCGTGCAGGGCCCATGGTCCGAAGTAGCTCTTTCCTGGTCTGCTCCAGGGAGAGGTGGTCGGAGCAGCTTGGAGTCTGAAGTGAAGTCTCAAGAGTGTAGGAGCTGCAGAAGAGAGTGGTCAGAAGCACTCTGACCCTTTTTATCTGTGGGGTGTTTACAGAAGCACCCTGCTGAGAGAGAGGGCCATCCTTTGTGTCTCTCTCTCCTTTGTGGCTGTGTGGTCAGAATTAAATCTGAACTCAAATATTTTTCATGGCGGTAATATAGCACAACAATTGTTTTATAGGGTTTGTTTCATAACCCTTTTGAAGTCTATTATGAGCTTATAAACTATTTTTCAAATGTAATAAATATTTGTATTTGGTTTGTCTTGATGACACCCATCAACACAAAGCTCTTACATAATTATGTAAGACATATAAGTATGAAGACATGTTTTCAAAAGCATTCGTTAGCAGCGCTCCCAGAACCCCCTGCGTCTCCTGATTCGCTTTTTCACTGTGTCCATGTGTGCAGGCGACTGGACTCCAACGCTTTGACCTGTGACTGTGAACTGCTGTGGCTGGCTGACCTGCTGAAGCAGTACGCAGAGTCGGGAAACGCCCAGGCCGCCGCCACCTGCGACCATCCCAGCCGGCTGCAGGGCCGATCGGTGGCCACACTCACTGCTGAGGAGCTCAACTGCGGTACAGACAGAAAAACAGCAACAAAAACAACATAAAAATGCTTTACTTGACAGTTCCATTTTTCTTATTCTCTCACTGTTGCATCCTCAAACCATCTTTAACCACAGCCCTTCGTAACGTTAACATGTTTAATGGCATAACTGAAGGTTTTTATAGAGCCTTGCAAAAATATTCATACTCTGAACTTTTTAACATATTATTACATTCCTACCAAAAACTTTAATATAATTTAGAAAATACAATTTATTATAAGCAAAGTTACCTCAGAGGGGCTGAATACATACATACAAACAATACAAAAGTTTATGGTTTCAAGGTTACCAAATGTGAAAAAGCTCAAAAGGAATGAATAATTCGCAAGAGATTGAGAATAGAAGTAATGAAAAACAGAACTAATAAATGAATATGATTTTTGCACTTGGGATAAGATTATGGAGATGAGTTGTTTCTATTTTAAGTGTAGTATATCTAATTATCTTCAACATACTCATTCCATTGGTAGATTATCTTATTTACCTGCTCAAATCAAGGACAAATACATTCATTTCAAGAGTTTTACTTGTTTTTAGTTCTGTTTTTGCAGAGTAATAAAACCATGTGGTAGGGTTTCTGTTTGTTTAACTTTTAAAACTATGAAGAAAAATTGCTGTGTCTAGTAAAAAATAAATTTTTACTAGACACAGACAATAGTTCACCTATCATTTCCACAAACGGCACGTGTTGAGCCATTCTATATAATCCATGCACACACTGCCTACATACACACAGGTTTATTTCTCTGTCCTTTGTCTGAGCAGTTGTTTTGCTACTGAATAAAAAACAGACCCAGCCTCAAGAAACATCAATCTGTGGTCAGTAGGGCCACAAGCAGCTGTTCACTTTATCACTTTATAGGTGAAAGGGGAGAATAGTTATACATGATGTAGGATCCATAAATGAAAAGATAATTTGATGTTTGTTTGTCTGGGTTTAGAGATGTTATGGTTTTGTTTTTGTTTGGTTGTTTGTTTGTGGAGGTATGGGTCAACAAGATGTGGGCGGAGATTGGTAATTGTGCATATTACTCACTTGTTGGAGTGTCACTGGGAGAGAGCGGGTGAGTGGGCCGCTGTATTTTTTGTTGACTGCCATACAGATCGCTGTGATTAACGTTTGTCAAGTTATATTTTGTATATGTTATTCTATGTTGTTTATTTATTTATTTTTGTTAATAAAGTTCACACATCAGCACCATTTGATGTCAGCTGATACCTTTTTTTTTTTCAACGAGCGCGTCAGGCAAGGAACGGCCCGACCTCAGCCTCTCAGCAGCTTTGTTTGTTTCCTGAAGTTGCTGCAAAACATGAAGTAGGAGGAAGCAGGTTGTTTATAGCTTAAATAGGAAACTATATGAAGATATATAGGTTTCCTACTAATTCTGGAAAATCAACACCATGGACTCTGTGTTTATCGTTTTTAAGTTTCCAGATTGCTGCAACACTTAATACGTTTACATAATTTTGCATGTAAGGGCTTCAAATGCTGTTTTCAATAGGTCAACCTTTTTATTTTACCCCACTTATAGATTGAATCAAGCATTCTGCAGCTAACCCTCAACAAGCCCTTTCTGCCTTTGCAGATTTTTCCACAAGATTCCTGCAAATTTCTGTCCTTGAATAAGTCTTCAGGCACGTTACCTGTTTGTAACGAAACTGATTATTTCTGCTGCTTAAATAAGCCCTTTTATTTGACCCATTCAATCAACCCGCACAGAGTGGAATAATAAGTGATTTATTGAGAAGGGAGGTGGCTCATGTTACCCTGAGCTACCTCTATAGTTATGCTGCTATAGGCTTAGGCTACTGGAGGACATCAGGGCCTATTTTTCTCACTCTACTGATTTCTACTGTTCTCCAGTCTACTGTTCTCCAGTTTTGCATTGCATTGCATTGAAATGACTGTTGTCATTTCAGCTTTTAACTTTTTGCTCTATCTCTTTTTTCTTCATAGTAGTTACACCTGGTCTGACGTTCTGTTAGCTGTGACATCATCCAGGGAAGACAGATCACCCGCTATTACCATCTAATGTAGAACAGATTACTGGATCAATGTGTGTTTCTGTGCTTTTTTGTCTGTCTTGTTGTGTCTCTGCTCTGTCTTCTGTAACCCCGAGTCGGTCGAGGCAGATGACCGTTCATACTGAGCCCGGTTCTGCTGGAGGTTTTTCCTTCCCGTTAATGGGGAATTTTTCTTTCCGCTGTCGCTTCATGCTTGCTCAGTATGAAGGATTGCTGCAAAGCCATGGACAATGCAGATGACTGTCCCTGTGTCTCTACGCTTCTCCAGGAGTGAATGCTGCTTGTTGGGACTTTGATGCAATCGACTGGTTCCCTTATATAGGAATTTTTTTTAGCAATCTGTATAATCTGACCCAATCTGTATCATATGATTGAACCTAACTTGTAAAGTGCCTTGAGATGACATGTTTCATGAATTGGCGCTATATAAATAAAATTGAATTGAATTGAATTGAATTTTGTGGTAAAGACATGAGAAATGGTACCCAAAAAGGTTTAAAAATGTATCTAATAGCTATTATTTAAAAATAATAGCAATAAGCATTGATACATGTGCTATAATACTGAGTATTAAAGATCTATAACTTTTCATTTCTATAAAACACAACATTTATTAGTTTTCAAGTGCTTATCATGCTGAATATTAAAGCTTTTTGCTGTTTTGCCCTTCATAGAGTTGAGACTGGACATGTAACAAGCATGGTGCTGGTTAATTGGTTGGGTTATCTGCTTTGCTCTAATTTACCTAATTACTCTATATAAAAATCTGTGTAAAACTGTTCTGAAAATTTAAAACAAATAATAATGATCTATCTTTTTTATACCGGTTATGAACAGGGTATCATTTCAATAAGTATGTTTTTCTTTCATACTTCTCTACAATAAAAGTGGAAGAGAAAATCCAGATTACTCCATAAATCTGTCTGATTCCATGTGGGCTCCAGAACTGACAGCTAGCTTTCATTGCACTAAATCCACTTGCTGTAACCTTGCATTTTCTGCAGCCCCCACAGAACCCTTCAGTCAAAACCAGGCAGCTGTAACTTAACCACTGTTTAATCTCAGCAGCGAAGTTTAATGGCCGTGACTTGCCCACTCCTGCCTAGTGTAACCCTCCCACCCACTTCCCATCCAGGAGAGGAATATCCTCCTTTAAACACAGTGAAAGTCTTTCAACACCTCCGTCCACCCATATTTTCCTTCTTGTTCCACCTCATTCCCTGTAAGCAGGGGGGGTAGATTTCCCTGTAATAGCTGGCGTCAAACCATCATCCTCTTAGAGTTGAAGTGTTATAGGCTTCACATTGCAGGTTGACCTGCTGGCCGATTCAAAGCAATCCTCTTCCCATTGGTTGTTTGTGGGAGCAATTAGGAAACTGCTTGAAGGAGTTGCTGCTGTTGTTGCTGTGAGAGTGGGAGGGTTGGATCTCCCTTTGGGACATGGGAACCGTTCCTGTTTATTGCTTCTGTGTGTCTTAGATTTCACATGCTTGTGGTGACTGTTAATCCAGATCAGCACTGAGTTCAGGAAAAAACGTCTTGTGAGAAACTTCTGGAATTTGGCCCCTGAGTAAGTTTAGCACTTCTTCCCAACATTAAAACAAGGACAACGCTGATTCGGTTGAGGCTTGATTTTAGTACAGTTATGGTAAAAAAAAAAAAGAAGTATACCCTCTGTTGTTGTGGAAAGTATTTTATATCACATTATCTCCTGTTGAGCCAGCAATGATCTCAGGGAAGCAGTTGTCCCTACAAATCAGCCAGGATATGGGTATAAGGCCCTCTTCTAAAACTTTTTTGAGTTTTTCAGTTTGCTGTGAGAAATTCATAAATAGAAAAAAAGTTTTTATAGGAGTGGGCCTCCCAATAAATTCAGCTGAAGGGTCAGAAAAAATTTTAAACAAAACCAAAGCTGCACAAGACTTTTAGAACAATGTCCTTACGACGGATGAGTCCAAAGTAGAGATGTTTGGCTGCACTTTACAGTTTCATGTTTGAAGAAAACCAAACACAGCATATCAGCACAAACATCTCCATGCCATCTTTGTGGGTGGTTGTGCCGCCACAAGACCCGTGCCCCGTGTAGTCATTGAGTCAACCCTGAACTTCTCTGTTTACCAATGTATTGTCAGTGTGATACCATCTGCCTGAGAGTTGAAGCTTGGCACAAACCAGAACAGAAACGGGACAATGATCCCAACCCGTACAAAAACAGATCTAAACAGAAAGTCTGAAAAAGTCAAGAATCAGTCAGTTGCAATGGCCCGGTTAAAGTCCAGATTTCACATATGTTAAAATACTTGGCTGAGAAGCTGCAGAAATGAATGTCTGCCAACCTCAATGAGCTGAAACAACACTGGAAATGCACGGAAATATGTTACATAAGGTTGCTTATTACAAGTTGCTTTCCATATATTTTTAGATCTGGTGAAAGAACAAATAATTTGCTGCAACGTTTGATTACATGAAAGCTTGCACTAAATATATATTGGTGTAAGTATCATTCATTTGTCTTGTGTGATGTTCTCATTCCAGAGGTACCAAGGATCACCTCAGAGCCCAGGGATGTTGATGTTACATCAGGAAACACTGTTTATTTCACCTGTAGAGCTGAGGGCAACCCCAAACCACAGATAATCTGGCTCAGGAACAAGTAAGACTTATCAACATATAAAAGAAAAACTAACTAAATAAAATATATCACCTTTAGTTTCCAGGGTGATGTATTGTTTATGCATTATTGAGATTTTGAGATGTTTTTTTTATCAGAAACCTTTTCTGTTTTGGCTTCATCTTTTTTTCTCTCTCTTTTTTTTATGGCACTAGTTCCCTGTAGTCATTAATAGCTTGACAGGAAGGACAGAGAAAAGGGGAATAGATGCATCAAAAAGCCTGAGGTTGGGAATCAAATCCTGGACAGCTGTGTGAATGTGGCCTCTGTATATTCTATGCCTTTATCACTCGCCAGACAGTGGCTCTCTTTGCCTTCATCTTTGTTTAATAAAAAAATAACATAGGAAATGCTGCGGCATTGGGTTTTGTACCTCTAAATCTAGAGGTACAAAACCTCTAGATAATTCTGGAACCTGATAAAGAGCAGATTATTTAAATGTTTGAATCATAGAATTCACACATAGAGCATGTGGTCTTTGCCATGACCAATTTTCAATTTATTAATTTTTTTCGCCCCTCTGTAACCCTGGGTTTTGTATTTTTGAAATTACCTGGAAAAAATATTAATATATCATGTTTTTGAATTTTTGGGGTCAAATAACACAGAACAAGAAAAAGAAAACAAGCTGTAACGATAACCAATCGCCGACTTTAAGTAAATGAGATGTGAACGTGTGTTGTTTTGTTGCAGTAATGCTTTAAATATGCGGGATGACAGTCGTCTGAACCTGCTGGAAGATGGTACACTGATGATTCAAGACACCAGAGAGACTGACCAGGGCGTTTACCAGTGCATGGCCAAAAACGTAGCTGGGGAAGTCAAGACTTCAGAGGTTACTCTTCGATACTTTGGAGCCCCCTGTAAGTGCCCTACTTTCCTTTCTCTACCAGCGTAAACTACATAGGACATATTGTCCTATGTAGTTTACAACAGATTAATCTGGGGTGTTTACAGTTTTGTAGTGGATTCCAGAACTTTGAACTCATGTTCGGAAATTGAGCTAATATTAGCATAGTTACTTTTAATTTTGATATGACTTGTTGATAATTTGACTATAACATATGTAAAATTCAATTTAGTTAATTGTGCTCATACAAAACTTACAGAACAAGACGTTCTTAGCTGCAAAAAATTTTGCGTTTTATTTTGAAGATTGTAAAATCTAATGACATTTTCTCTCTCTCCGTGCCAAGTAAGTCAGATGACATAAACCCACAGGAAGCTGCCGCAGTCCCTTTCTCTGTCACTGTAAATAGTATTGTAAAAGATAAATAAGGCTAAGTTTGAAAGTGGAAAATTTAGATTGGATTAACAAAAGAATGTGCACAGACTACAACACCAATTTGCATGCTGTGAACATGAAAATAGGCTGTGATTTTTAACAGCTGGCTGTATAAAACAGTGTTCACTCAAGAAACCTTGGACCCCAAGCCATTGCCTAAGATTGGATCTGGTCATAAATAGATTTTGTGAAAGTTATTTTTTTTAGGTAAGCACCTAAAGTAGTGATGTACAGCTCAACTGGCCAATAAGTCCAATTAGTGCATCTCTAAATAATTTTCAAAATGTCACAAATCTAATAATGGTGATGGGTGACGCTCTCTGTGTATTTTTTACTTTTTCTAGACTCTGTTCCAAAGTACAAATATGAAGCAAACAAAAAGTGATATCTGATATCATGGGAGACTTTGGTGGATGTTTTTGGTTGACACCGAGGCCATTTAGAGCTTCTGAGAGCTGATGTTGTGCATTTCCTGTCTCTGTGTCACGTTAAACCACAGATCCGTTGCTGCAAACATATTTTCTTCATTCCACCCTAATCACTGACCAAATAAGGAGACAGATAAACTGCATTTTCTTTGACCAACATTGGAAACAGTTTGAGAATGGTGATCTTTGTAACTGAGTTACTTCCCATACAAATTATAAAGCAGTTGCCAATGGCAAATATTTGTATTTTACTGTTTTAGTTGTTAATACTTTTTTGCCCTTTCTTTTAAAACTTGAAGCTTTCACTGAGATGATTTTTGTTCTTCCTGGTTGGGAAAAACCTTTGGACATATTTCAGTTGTGAGGCTTAATATTACTACCCAAATATTGAGGTATGTGTGTATGTATGTATGTATGTATGTACGTATGTGTCAGGGTTCAGTCTTACCCACTTCACCCTGGACAGTTCCAGCACCTTCCACCTCACATGCAGCCCAGTCTCTCCACTCCATGCCTGATCAGTTCCACCTGTCAGAGTAATCAAGCCGGACTCACTACACCTGTCAATTACCCTACTTAAGAACTCCTCAGCCAGCCCTTCATCGCTGGAACGTCTTCATTTCTCCCCCGAACGTTGTCTGACAAGCCTCCCAGCTGAACCCTCACGCTCACCTGCTGCTCTACACTTCTGCTCACGTCCCTCGCTGCCTTCCTCGCCGTTTCCCTCGCCTCTAGCCTGCTGCACTCTCCCCTCTCATGTCTGCCTGCTGGCCAGCCGCTCCAAGGACCCTTGCTGCTGTGCTATTGGGTAACCCGGACCTTCTGCGCCCTTCCTTCAGCCCACAAGGCTACCTGACTCCCTGTGCCCACCTTAGATCCTTCTAGTCTGCCAGTTCCTGTCCCGCCGAGTCTGCCAGCTCCTGCCATCATCTCCACTGCTCCAGTCTGTAACCATTCACCGGTCTCCTCCTCCGTAATTCATCTCCTTCAATAAACTGCTGAGACTGAAGTTCTGTGTGTGGCTGAATTTGGGTTCTACAAATCAGTTCCTTGACAGTATGTATGTATGTATGTATTGAGGAGTGAGAATTTCCAAGCCACTTTGTTAGTATTAGTTTTTTTCCACTTTAATTCTGAAAGTTTTCTCAAATTTAAATTTATAACTGTCTGATTTGATATTCAGCCTTATAATTGGTTTTTATCAAAGTAATTAAGATACGGGTTGCCATGACCTGGATAACTGAGAATTTGCACAGGCAATCAAAGTAATAGTTTGTTAAAGCTTGTATTTGGATTGCTTTTTGTAGTATTTGCTATTTGGTATATTCATTTAATTAGGAAAACTTTGTTCTTATAAATAATCTACGAAGAAGATAACCTTTTTTAACATTGAGACATTCTAGAAGTCAGAGTGAGCATTGAAGTTTGTAGGGCTTAGTAAAGTTACCTTGAACCTCGTTCAAATGACTTCCCCCTTCTTTTCTTGCTCTTCCAGCCCGGCCAAGTTTTGTCATTCAACCCCTGAACACAGAGGTCCTGGTGGGTGAGAGTGTGACCCTGGAGTGCAGTGCCACCGGTCAGCCACAGCCAAGAGTCACCTGGACAAAGGGTGATCGCACACCGTTGCCTAGCGACTCTCGCATCAACATCACCCCATCTGGGGGGCTTTACATCCAAAATGTTCTCCGAGAGGATGGAGGACTATATACATGCTTCGCCTCTAATAATGTGGATACCATTCATGCCACAGCACGCATCATTGTGCAAGGTAAACCTTGTAGATTTCAATTTCTATGAGTGCAATTTGTTTGAACAAACTATAATGCCCTGTTTGCTTGCAGGTTGTGTTTGGTGTGTGCCATTCTTATGAAAATGGCATTCAATCTGACAGAAACCTGCAGAAGTAGGTTTATTTCATGCTTCATGCAGAAGCATGAAATAAACCTGCATTCATGGCCAATATTCACCATTACCTAAACAAAATAGGATTGTGTCACCAGCAAAGACAATAACTTCAAGGAAATTTTGAACAATGTAAGGAATATCCAATGGCTTTAGTAATCTGCACAAAAATATCCTATTTTTGTTTATTTTCCTCCTCTTATGAGCAGCAACCCCCCAGTTCACTGTGGCTCCACAGAATCAGTTAGTCGTCGAGGGTCAAACTGTGGAAATCCCCTGCGAGGCGAGCGGTTACCCAGAGCCAGCGATTGTCTGGACTCGAGGTGGAAATCCACTGCCTTCGGACCGACGTCACACAATCCTGCCTTCCGGTACCCTCCGTATCACTCGGGTGGCAGCCCATGATGATGGCCAGTATGAGTGTGAGGCAGTGAGCCCAGTGGGGACGGTGCGAGCTACTGTGCAGCTCAGCATCCAGCAGAGAGGTGATTATCTAAAGGAATCAGATGACTGAACATGATGATGTTTTTAAGTGTTAAAGAAAAAAAAGTGTGAAGATTGTAACCATGTAAACTTGAAAACCTCTTATGAACTTGCAGAACTGTCTTATCTAAACTGGTGGCCCAGCATGACTGGGCGCACTGATGCAGAATACCCTACCTACTCAAAAGGGCTCATTGTTTTAGTTAATGAGGCTGCTGCTGTGTTATCGGCAAGAGGAGATTTAGTGAGTGTTTGGAGGCTGGCAATGGTACAGCTATCCTTATTTGCTGTTAATTTGTCATTTGTCCTAGCTAGTGTCCTCCTAAATCCCAACACCCCCCCTCAAAGAAATAAACATTTTTAATTGTAAATAAATTGCGGATGTTTCTCTGGTAATAAATACACTATTTTTGTTTGTACGATGTGAATACAAAAGATGTGCTGATAACATTTTTATTGGTCTAATGAGGCAGTAACCTTCTGCTATAAATATTTTTAATTTCCTAAAGTTGATTTACTTTAAGTGAGACAACCACCGATCTTTCCAACTGTCCTCCAGGGGTCCGTTCTTCGTACGTCGCTAACTCAGTTAGCAGGATTTCATTGTTGACGATTTGGCATGATCTTGGATCGTTTGGTTCTTCGAAAGACATCCTGCACTTGTTGTCATAGCAACATGTGCGCCAGCTTAAGCCTGCTCGAGAGCAGGCTTATTTCATGTAAACAAGATTAGATCACGGCTGTATAAGCGGAGGAGACAGGGAAGTCTGCCGTAGCCATGTCCATTTTTACGACTGCAACCTGTTGCGGAAGGTGCAAGAATAATTTGCAGAGTTTTTCGAATTAATCGCGTATTGCGCAATAGACAGGATCCTTGAGCGCAGCGCGGCAGTAGAGAGATTTTCTTGGTGGCTGTTATAAACAGACAAACACATCATTTAACAGTGGCTTTTAAAGAGGAAAAAGTGGTGTTGGAGCCATAAATCTAAAATATTTAAGTTATTTGTATGATGGTTTGCTTTTTATTTTTATCCTATTCAGTAAGAAGATTTGTTCGGGCCATTTTATTGTGAGGTTTAGTTTACTTTGAAAGGCTTGCTTCCTGTCCAGCCGTATATTGGATTAGAAAAAACTATGGATGGATTATCTAGCCACGCAATACAGTTTTACCGTGTAAACTGTGGATAACTTGTAAAAGGAAAATTTTCATTTTTTATGGATAAAGATTTTTTTTTTGTTAAAATTCCCAGCTTGCACATGTCCTTTACTTCCCGTGTCTAAGGAATGACACTGAAATTTTGATCTCTTGACATAACAAGTGCCTTTTTAAAATAAAGTATAATAATTAAAGGCTACCATTTTGTAGAATATTCTTGTATTTCACTTTTACTTGTTCCCATGTTCTAGTGGGTCCCGTGGAGGCTCTGACATAAATGAACAAAGTAAATATGTGATTATTAAAATGCAAAAATTCATACTGTAAAAAGTGATAGAAACATCTACCATGGACAGTATTTACACATTTAATTTGTCTGCTGCTTTTTGCCAGCCCTCTCTCCTGGCTTTAACAGATTTTGAGGTGTTTTAATTAATGACTCAAATTCAGCATAACCTTCCAAGCTCTTGTTCTGCTTGGGAGAAAAACTGTGGGCGTTCTTTGGCCATGCTGAACAGCCAATAGCAGCGTTGCTGATCAATGTTTCTACTATCGATACATTTCCCCTTTTAAACAAACGCAGGCACGCGCAGTTGTCTCAGATAACTCAATCCAGCGATACTAATCGTAAACAACAGGCGTGTTCGAAGAACCCAATTAGCCGGATCATGATTAGCCGGATGAAATCATCTTGGATGTGTCATTTGATCTTGGATGTTTTAAGCAACGTACTAAGAACGGACCCCAGGATGCCTCCCCACAATAATTAGCTGTTTTAGCAAGACATTTTCTCTCTGTCAGAGCTAAATTAAGGTTTGTTACAGTTGCCATGTTGTTAAATCTCGGAGCATTTCTTCTCTCCTCCTTTAAATGTGAGAGGGTAACTTTAAAAATATGAAGACAGGGTCATAAACAGGTAATGCAGACAAGCCTGCTGGACTTCCACTCACTCAAGGCAAGGAGGCGGTCTGCCACTGACTGGCTGTGAGAGGCAGGCATCAATAGGCAGAGAACCAGGTGAAAAGACTTGCAGGTAATTAGAGTCCATGCAGGGGAAGCTGCTCCACTAATTAGCTGAGTGGAACAGAGCAGAAGGTGGAGAACAGCCTGCCAGCCCAAAAACAACAACCAACAGACAGGTTGCATGACAGGATACTGTAGTTTCATTTTGGTTGGCCATTGTGTTATTAAGGTGCAAACATTACGTTATCACTCTTTAGAAACTTTTTGGTGCATTTATGGCTACTTTGTACTCCCGTTTTCTCATTTTTACATATTTCTCACTTGTTAGGCATGAAAATCTATTGTAACTATCTTGAGTCAAAAGCTTGCACACAATTGAAATTGTAAAAATTATTATATACTGTATGTTTTCATGGTTGCTTTCATGGGTTAATTAAATCAACATTCAGCTGTCTGTGTAGCAGGGCTTTATTGCCTCCTGTGAACATGATTTCATTGAGTGTGCAGCTGAAATTACAGGCCCGACACAGCACAGGAAAGCATGGCAGCCTGTAATCCTGAGATGACACCATGTTTTTCCATGTAGTAATGGCTGTTAACATGGCTTAAAGTACATGCTGCATAATGGCACCTCAGTGTTTAAGGCGGTGTGTTGGACCAAAACCACGGTGGCAGGGTAAGACAGCTGCACAGCTCCAAACAGAGCAGAGGAATTAACAGCAAGATGAGAAAGTGAATCTAACTAGGAAGCAACACTGAATTTCTTGTTTGGATTTTTCTTCTTTATGCTTGTATCAGTATTTCCGTAATATTAACAGTTTGTGTGCAGTTGTGCTCTGTGAATTCAGTAACACATTCCCAGCTGCACAGATGGTGTGTTTCTCATTCTAGTGAGTCATGGGTTTCAGTTAATTAGAATCAGACCAGTATAAAATGTCATCTGCATGTTTTTTTCCCCTTGCTGCCATATAAGATGAATAAGGAGGATCATAAAGAGTATGAATTGTGAATAAGACAGTAAAGCATAGACTTTTTTAAGAATATTTTTAAGAATAATCAAAACACTCTTGTGAGTGTTATACTATCGACCTGTTCACGGTCTCCCCTGGTTCTTTTATCTGGTAATGTGATGTTTCTATTGTAGACTTCTGTAGTAATAAAGACTCTTCAAACCGTAACTATATTTTACTTTATATTTCCTTTAAAAGACAGAGGAATGTTTACAGATTCAGTACTGGGTTCTCATAACAACACAACACAACCGGTACCTGAGAACCCTGTTTCTTCTCACAAACAGACATTAAATACCAAGCATGTGTCCACCCATTCAGGGGCGGGCACAGTATGATATCAGCGTTCCGTTCATCACATTGGTGGAGAAGATCATGCAGTAATGCAGACGTCCTTGCTGACACATATCACCCATAACAGTCATTCTGTCAAGTCTGAGTATGTCAGACACTTTGCCTTCAGAGTCCGTTTATCTGTAATTTCCATGGCAACCATCTTTGCAGTCCAGTCTCTGTCATTGTACACTCATGTAAGAGATTATGAGATTACAAAGTCGATAAGATGTTAAATTTACTCTCCACCTATCTCCATAAATAATAAAAAAATGTATATATTTCTCAATCCTTGTTCTCTTATGCAGCGAGCCCCCAGTTCACTGTAACACCACAGGACCAGTCAGTCTCGGAGGGTCAAACAGTTGATTTCCCCTGTGAGGCAAGCGGCTACCCAACGCCTCTGATCATCTGGACCCGAGGTGGAAGTCCTCTGACTTCGGACCGCCGCCTTATCATCCTGGCCTCTGGTACGCTCCGCATCACTCGGGTGGCTGCACACGACGAGGGCCAGTATGAGTGCGAGGCGGTGAGCTCGGTGGGGACGGCGCGCACCACTGTACAGCTCACCATCGAGCAGAGAGGTGAGAAAATTGAGGAAGGATAGAAATTGAGCAAGAAAAAAACACTTGCAGTACTGCCTTAACACCAGTAATTTAAACTGCTGGAGCCCCCTGTTACAGTATTACCCTGACATTGAGGTGATTAATGGTTCCTGGTAATAAAGGAAAGAAAAGAAACCTCTTAAGGATAACACAAACACTTTAAAGTGGACATATCATGCTTTTAAATCCTTCCTTTTCACATTCAGATAATTTATTCGTGGTCTATATAAAGTGGAATAGCAATGATTTGGTGTGATTTCCTCGTTATTGTCGCCCAACAGCCCCTCTTTTTCTGCTGTTCTGGGGTGCGTCTGAAAGCAACTCGTTTTGGTGCGGTCTCTTTAAATGCAAATGAGGCACTTCACACCCCGCCCCCCTCCACTTCACATAGTGTTCCACTCCACCCTGTTTGACCCTTTTTATAGTTTGATTGCAGAGATACAATTATCTAGCGGTGCAGAAACGTTTTTAATCGAACCGACAATTTTTACTTATCCACTTTTGGTTTTGACATCCTTCATCTTGGACTACAAAATCACGGCAGATTTGTGAAATTGGTTATGACCTTGTTCATCAATTCCGGATTAAAATAATCTGATTGCAACGTTTATATGGGCACACAATCAATTAATCCAATCATAATCAAATCTCCCTAAAAAAAACAAAAAACACAGAAGTACTTCCATCTTTGCTAAACAACAAAACATAGTAAACAAAGCAGTATTAAATGAGTTTTGTCTTCAAAGCGCCAAGGCTGGACTTGCACAATGTTCTAATGACGGTTGAAACGTTACTGAGTAGGCAACAACTTTGAGCTCTTTTATTTTTTCGAACAGAAAGGTTGTATCAAGAGCCCCGACAGTTTTTCTTCCCGACATATTTCCACCAGTCAACAAAGTGGAAATATGTCATGTTTACGTCATGCGCACTTGGGTCAGTTTGCCACATTCAGAATAACTTGAGCCTGACAAGCATTTATATGCACGTTGATCGGATTATCAATCGGCATAAACCACCCTTCTCATTTGCATTACAATTTCATTCCGATTGAGTTTAATCCGATCATCATATTCTTATTGGCTTGTTTACATGATGCATTTTTATATCCCGATTGGTCCTTTATTCCGATTACTTTTGTCCATGTAAATGTAGCTACTGTTGTTCCAAAAAATAATATGGAATAGAGAAAACTGAACGGATTCAAAAAGATGACCCAAACAGAATATAAAGATATCTACGCAGCACCTGGAGAGACTAAATTCAAGTTTTCTGCATTCCTAGAGACTCCAAGTACACGTCAAAATGTATTTAAAGGCTAAAAAGGTGAATTTTCCATGATGTGTCCCCTTGCCTGTGCAACCCTCTTCTGCTGCCTATGGCGGTGCACTGCAGAATGCTCTGTATATATGCTTTCTATGCTGAGCTATGGTGCAAAATCATTAACGTGCCTGTGTGTATGTTTTAACTTATTCAGTAACGCCTGTTTTCACAAATGCTCCAAGGGACCTGACTGTGGAGGCTGGTCAGGATGTGCAGATTCCCTGCAGTGCTCGGGGCCAGCCGCAGCCGGTCCTCACCTGGATAAAGGTGTGAACCATTCAGCTTCCTTGTTATCACAACAGAATTTAGGGAGTAAATTCAATGTCTCAGCACATTGAGGTTGGTATCAAATAGTTTTTTTTTTTATATTGGCAGTTGCCCAAGGCATTAGACAGGGAGAAACAAAAACACCAGATAAAAAGATGGTTTGTCTGTCATTTGAACTTAAACAAGTTTCCTATAGCTTTTGTGCCTGTGCAGTCAATGGAGAGTTGTTGCCCTCTTCCTTTTTTATAATATTGGTAAAATATTGCTTTTTATCTGTATTTTGTTGTTTTGGGCACAGCAGAAGCAAGGTCTTGCTCAAGGTGATATTAATGCAAGAACTGCCACTGCTCATTAAACGATGAATGTTTTTTTTTTTTTTTCCTTTGGAGCTCTCAGGTCCCTGATCCTCTTAGCTTATATGTCTTTTAGGACAGTGTGCAGATAACAGAGAGTGGCAAGTTTCACATCAGTGCAGAAGGTTACCTGGAGGTGAAGGATGTTGGCACCGCAGATGCTGGACAGTATGAATGCATCGCCCGGAACCCTATTGGATACCAGGCTGCTAGAATGGTGCTTACAGTCACGGGTAAAAAAACAATTCATACCTACAGTTTATTGTGGAACCACCATCATGTCTGTGATATCCGCCTGAAAACAGACATACACAACGATAGCTTCCCTAAATATCCAGGCGAAAAGTAACCCAAGGATTATAAGAAGTCATTGTTTATCATAGATAATTCAGAGAAAATGTGAAGAATATGAAAGAAAATGTGATCGTCCCAATGATTTAGTACGTTTGAACAACCTTTAGCCACGTTTACCAAGTCATTTTGCTCTGTATGACTTTATTGGAATCTCACATTGTTGTTGTCCCATATTTATTTTATTTTGACTCTAGAATAAACGAGTTCATGGGGGACTCAATGACTGTAAGGTCCAAATCATCACATCTCCACCACCATGCTTTACAACTGTGATTAGGTATTTGCGCTAATACACGGTTTGCTTTTGTTCAAATACAGCACATTAAGGCCAAGCGGCTCTACATTGGTCTCATTTATCAGAATGACATGATTTCAGAAGTTATTTGGTTCATTCATATTTTATTTAGAGAAAGGAGGCTTTCCCTTGGGCCCTTTTTCAAATAAACTTGTTGACTTTTTTTTTTCAATTCCACTTTCATGAACTTTAACCTTGTGCATACTCACTAAGGCCTGTAGAGTCTGAGATGGAGCTCTTGAGTTTTTGTTTTATTGTATTTTTTTGTCTAAACAGTTCCTGGTCTGACCTCAGGGTAAACTTGCTCAGATGTCCACTCATGGAAAGGTTCAGCTGTATAAGAGTTCTCGTTCATTTTGAAGTTGTGATAAACCTCCTGTTAACGATCTTTGACCAAGTCATGCAGTAATTCAGTTAGATCGACTGGTCAGTGTTTGTGTTTCCTGCTGCAATGTTTGAGGTCAGACTGCAGCACTACACTGCCGAACAGTAAAGTGGATCAATGTGCTCAGTTTGTGTTGGACTCTCAGTGTTCATTTTACAGTATCGTTGTTTTCAGTTGGCACAGAAACATGGCAGGATCAGGAAGAGACTGAAGTTCTGAAGCTTTAAATTTAACATGGTTGCTGATCTGAATTATTCTCTGAATGCATTTATAAAAAGGAAACCAGAAAAGAAAGAAATACTCCATTGTGTTTTTTTTTTCTACTGTTTGGCCCGTGTTCCCTTTTAGATTCCACATTAATCTGTTTGTCTTTTTCTGTCAGTGCCTGCAATCAGCCGAGAGGGAGACACCTTTGTGAGCACATCCATAGAGCAGGCCATCCGTAACGTGGACAGCGCTATTGAGTCAACAAGGAGAAGTCTCTTTGATGGGTAGGACACGAGAAACTCACATGGCAAACACACATGTATTCATACCGCTTTTTTACATTTAATTGTCAATGTATTGTATGAGGACTTCATGTAATAGACGGACACAAAGACATACATATTATGTTTTACAGGTAAGAAAATCTGGATGGTTTGTCATATTTTTAGGCTTAAACTTTGACTCGGGTTTTCCCATCCTTTTTGTTGTAGCTCGGGCTGTATGCTTAGACTTGCTTCCCTCCTGCAATGTGAACTCAACTTAACTTTCACCAGCGTCCTTGTCCCCACTGAAGGAACGCATCCCCACAGCATGACGGAAGCACCACCATGTCTCAAAATGTGGATGGTGATGGTCCGGTTGATCTGTGGTGTTAGTTTTCTGCCACACATGGTGCTTTGCATGTAGGCCAAAAGTTCAGTGTCGGTTTGAACTGACCAAAGCACTTTCTGTCTCATCTTTGCTATGTTCCATACATAGCTTGTGGCAGACAAAACAGTCAGGATTATTATGACTTTCTTCTTTCCCAGGATGGCTTACCGTATAACTTTTTGAAAGGCAATGAAAATGTCAGAGTTTTTGTGGAAAATGTCTAGATAATTTAGCCCGGACTTCTCCCACAGTTTCAGGTTACTCATACCCACATGGCCTAAAAACCTACTTGCAATAGATGCTCTCATGAATTTAGTTGCTGTGATTGCCACAATCATTGATATGTTAGGCTTACAAAAGGCCACTTTGCTGGATAAATTAGAAGTTAACGTTGCCAAAATTTGCACTCTCGCATGGATTTTATCCAAAGAATCTTAGGGAGATTTACTGAATGCCATCCAGATGTGACAGCACACTTACATTTTCCAGTTATTGCTGTGTTGGTTTAGAAGTTGCTGTTATTGAGAGGAGAATATCTCTTTAGCTGTGTTTTAGACATGGAGGATAGTTATGAAAGCAAACCAAATGGGTTCTGCAGCTTGTGCTGCTCAATTCTTTCAGAATTTATTTTCAACGTTTTCGTCCTCAGGATATATATCATGTCATTAAAAAGGCTCAGGGTTTTTTCAAAGGAGTACTTAGAGATGTTTCATGTTACTTCAAATGAATTAGAATAAATATCCAGACTTGTAACTTAGCCTTGATGCATTAATCATCTTGAGGAGCCTCCAGATCTAGTGAGACAAAACTGTGGTCCCAAAACCTTGACTTTTAGGGGTACTGGCCTAAGCTGATTGAAGTTGCATAAAAAGAACAAAATATGGCAAATATTTTCAGATCCACAAAACGTTATAGCAAATCATCAATACATATTAAAGTAAAACAAATTTCATGTCAGCAAAACGAAATATTCTTTTTTTTTTTCTTCCCCAGTGTCCTGTCTAGCAATGTGGCAATAAGAATTGATGTCTTAATGCCAAATAGAGCTCGACAGATTTTGCTTTCACAAGTGGAGCCAACAGCTTACGCCATAGTGCTCCGCTTGATTTGTGCATGTAAATAGCTTTATTGTGATTCCTGCAGGGAGAATTTCAAATTATATGGACACTACAATGGGAAAGTAGGAGAGTAAAGGAAGAACAAGAAGAGAAAAAAAAGAAAGAGAAGAGGTGAAAGAAAGAAGAGATAAAAGGGAGAGAATGATAAAACGTCCTCTGTCTGCTCCATCACCTGGAAAGAGACGCAAAAAGAACAGCACAACCAACAGACATAAAGCAACAGATACAATCGAGTAACACCTTGACGCCATTGCTAAATCATATGTATTATTATTTAAGCTGACATGTGTAATGTGATACCTGAAAAAAGAAAGTGAAAGAAAATAAAAAAACGAAATATTCTAAAACAGCTGCATTATCAGGAGTTGGAAAATGTTTAAAAAAGTTGGATTAAATCACAAAAATGTTCAAATTTCAGATGAAACTGCCCTGGGAGGGCAGTGGTGTTTCAACTTAGCTCTTTTAAAGGTTGATTTGCATGGTTTTAATGATCGTTTTAGTCGAAATGTGATTTATGAACTGTTGTTACTATTTTATATTTATTATTTTACTATTTTATTATTGTTTTTATAAAAGATTTCTTTTATCAGTGATTGAATATGTGGTGCAGTGCGGCTGATCCTTGTATCTGAGGCAAATTTCTCTCAAGGGAGACTAATGAAGATACTTTGACTTTGGCCCTGCTGCATTAAAACTTTTATTTGATAGAGTCCAAACAAATCAAAGCACCAACGTGCAAAGACATACAGTCACACACAGGGTTGGAGTAGGCCAGCGTCTGTGGGGCCTAAAACAAGTTTGTCCCGATCATGTTTGCACTTGACTTTCTCACCGAGAAACCCAGCATTTTAAAAATGAAAATATGCCAAGTCATCTAGACGGCTTGTAAATGCTGCTCCACGCTTCAAAGATCACGTTTAAAAATATCCCTTTCAGCTCTCAATACCGCTCAGTTTGAAAATCCCCCGACCATGCATCTTTGTTCAGAAAAACATTTGAATATCTACTTTCATTACTTTTCTTTGTCTTTTGTCTCTTGCTCGTTTTGGTTCTTGCATGTGTGAATTCTCACGTCCGGGCCAAAAGGTGACGATAAAGGCATTGATGTCTGTCTCTGTGACGGATGGAGGTGACTCCAGTTAACCTTTTAGAAGTTTTCATCCTGTTGAATGATGTGGTTAGCAGTTCTGCTTTTCTTGGCACATGCCCACATATGTAAACTCCTGCCCACACACACACACACACACACACACACACACACAAAGGAAACAAATTCACACCTCCATAAACACAGCACAGTCATAGCCGCTGCTGAGACGAGGGGGATTTCCAGTTGTGTTTAATGACAATCACAGAATAGGATGCAGCTTTCTCCTCAACTGACGGCAATTCAATCATTTGAAAGCAAACAGGAATCCTGGGGGGGAGCATGAGAAGGAGAGAAGGAGAGATGAGAGAGTCTGACTCAAAAACATATGCTCCGGGTGTCGGATAAATACAACCACAGACCCTGGTCGTTTTAGTAAAAGGCTTCATACGCGCAACCAAACCAAAGCAGCCCATAATTGTAAAGTGTAAGGAAAATAATACATGGTTTTGAACAGCTCAGTGACAGCTCAGTGATGGGTTTTGAACAATTTCTTTTAATTTATTTGCATGTGTAAACAAAACCCAGTGCTGAAAATTGCCTTCAGAAGTCACCTAGGAGTAAATGGAGTCCACCTGTGTGTGATGTTATCTTAGTGTGAATACAGCTGTTCTGTGAAGCCCATCAAGGGGATCAGCTGAGAGGCCCATAATAAGTTGAGTTTTTATACTCAACTTGTCACGCTAAGGAAGAAACAAGGGCTGCTGATCATAAATTCATGGAAATCCCATTGATTGCAACAGCCTGCAAACTTGTTGACACGACAAAAGGCAAAGGTCTGACTTGTGGCATCTTGAACCTCAATAATTTTCCTGCGCACCAGTGAGCCAGCATAGTTTTCACTGTAAGATGTTTGGAAGACACGGCAAATGAATCAGCAGCCCTTTGTTCTTCAGGACTGAATGGAAGCTGCCACAGAACGATTGTTTAGAACAAGCTCTGTCTGGCTCTCATCACCTAAAAGTTAGAGCAGACAAAAGTTATTCATTCTTTCTGTTCGTATTCTGATATTTGCTTCTTCTCTCCCACCTTTGCCTGCCTCTCCATGCCCCTCATCTCTCCAGCCAGCCTCGTACTCCAGGGGAGTTGCTCGCTCTCTTCCGATATCCACGGGATCCCTACACAGTGGGGCAGGCGCGTGCCGGGGAGATCTTCGAGCAGACTCTCCTGCTCATTCAAAACCACGTTAACCAGGGTCTCATGGTGGACACCAACGGCACCGGTAAGGCTTATTGGAAACTTCACCGCTGCTCCTTTCTTTCTATATACCAGAGTTTAAATATGAGTATAAAGATGTGGTTTTAATATATTCTTTCTAGCAAAAAGGGCATGTTTTACATCAACAGGCTTAACTCAGAAGCAGCCGGACTTTCGCTCAGTTATTTCTGAAGAGCTTTCGACAGCTATCCAGGAGTCTTTGTCAATTCTGGTAGCTCGCTATTGAGCAACCTGCAGTTGGAGCGCTGCTGTTTTTAAGGACATGGAGGCCCATCCTCCTAGGCACATTCTAAGTCAAATGCAAATCAATGATCCGCCCGTCACTGTCCTGGGTCGTTTGAAGCAATAGCTTGGTGTGAGTGGAGTATTTGGTCACCTGAATCATGACGAGACTGCTGATGTAATCTCTCTGGAATGTGGTGGAGGACTGAGCTGTAAACACTGGGGAGTTGGAAGCACAATCCTCCCCCTCTGTTTAGTGATGACTTTTCTCTCTTGAGCGAGATGGCTTCTTTCCCCCCTCATTCAAACCATCTGTTCTCCCTGTCCATGATCTGGACATCATTGTCGTCAAAAGAGTGTCCTTTGTTCTTTAGGGCTGCTGAATCTTGCTCCGAGCTGCTGGCCCTCCTGTGCTGTGCCATGCATCTATGTAGCTGCTGTTTAGTTTCTCCAGTGTAGGAGTCTGAGCAGTCCTCGCTGCATTGGACCGCACGCACAAAGCTGCTCAGCTGTGGTTTGGCTGTTCCGTCTTTGGGATGAAGCAGTTTTTGTCTGAGAGTGTTATTAGGTTTGAAATTTGAGTAATGTGTTTATGTGTTCAGTACTATTAAACTGATAGTACTGAACGGCAGTACAAACAATGACTAACACAGTGAAGGTATGAACATCAAGCTTCCCGCAGCGGTATCTTGGCGAGGCGGCGGCCGTGGTAGCGTCTTGCCAACATAAAAAAAAAACAAATAATAATAATAATAATAAAAAAACTCGATATGCTTGCATGTTTATTTGACGTTAACACGCAGTTCTTTGTTGTTGCTTTCGCGCGTGCATATAGTGAATGGCAGGGCAAAAACACACAGAAGTCTCGAGACTTCTGTGTGTGCGGGCCGAGGGCTCTTGCAATTGCAAGTGCGGTACTTCCCCCACAGACCCCCAGGGCGGCCGAGAAAACCTTTGTTTGACCTCAAATGACTCATTTAATCATCCAAAACGGTATGGAACACATTAATTAACTGAAAAATGGTGCATAGTATGCCTTTAAGTCAATTCTTTCATTAAATCGTCTATTGCTGCAATCATAGTTGCAGTTCTTTTGGCAGTATGGATCCATCCATTTTGCACCTATAGAGACTGCGAACATCAATTTTTAAGTCACAGATTCTCAGTTGGATGTAGGTCTGGACTTTGACTGGGCCCCTCTAACACATGAATATGCTTTGATCTAAACCATTCCACTTAGCGCTGATTGTATGTGTGGAGTTGTTGTCCTACGGAAGATGAACCTTCACCTTCGTCTCAAGTCTTTTGCAGCCTCTACTAGTTTTTGTTCAGGATTACTCTGTAAATCTGGTCAGAGTTGATGGATGGAGCCATCAACTCTGACCAGATTTCCTAGTCCCAATGAAGAAAAGCCACCCCACAGCTTGATGCTGCCACCACCTCCCCCCTTGTTTCACCATGGTGAATTGGTTGGTTGAAGGTTATGAGCAGTCTTAAGGCCCGTTTACACTACACTTTTTTAACCGAGCCGAGACCAGTCCGAGCTCGGTAACCGAGATAACTCTTGTGTGTAAACGGTCAGCAGACTGAACCAGACCGCGCTAACCATAACCGGACCGCGCTAACTGCAGACCAGTTCTTGGGTAGGTCTCGGCCTGGTTCTATTTTATCCCGGTTCCCTGATAACGAAGAGCGCATGAGCAGACCGCGTCATGCCCTTACAGTCAGCTGACTGTCAGCGGGTTTTCCGGCGTGTCTGGCTGCACGTCCCGATTCACACTCCATTCAGACAAATTTCAGACATTCATAATAATACTAGCTTCCTTACCGTGCCACACGGTTTCCAGTGATGATTCTGCTTACCAGCGCAATGAACCTCAGTGTCTGTCGTTGTTTCCTGCATCTGTAAATCCTTATTAGACGTTCGTTTGTCTCATCCACTTCCCAAAAAGCCAACTTTCTCAAGTAAATTCACCAATGGTTGCCTTCTTCCCTTGACTCTCTGCAAACACCGAAATATCACAATATCAAGCATAACTTCCTGAATGTTACGGGCGCCGTGCTGTTTTTTTTGCTGCTTCCGCCTTCAATCCCAGAGAGCGGTAGTACCGCAGATCGCCACTAGGGGGCGAGGAGCAACCAACGAACCGAGATAAGCTTTGTGTGTAAACGGGTCGGCTTGTCTTGGATAACTGAACCAAGCTCGGACTGGTCTCGGCATGGCTCGGTTTTTAGATGTAGTGTAAACGGGCCTTTAGTTTTCCACCAGACAGTGTTTTGCAAGTAGGCTGAAAACGTTAGGTCTTGTCTGAGTGGAGCATCTGCTACGTATTTGTTGTACCGTACAAGACTTGTAGCAAGCAAGACCACTTTCTTTCAACTCTTCTGGAAAAGATAAATGTGTACATTGCACATTGTGTTTGTCCCATCAACAGACCCCCCCCCCCCCCCCCCCCCCCCCCCCACCTCAGCTGTGGATCTCTACAGCTCCTCCAAAGCTACCAGGGGCCTCTTAGCTGTTTCTCTGATTAATGCTCTTCCAGCTCGGCTTGTCAGTTTAGGTAGACAATCGTGTCTTGGTTTTCTAGGTTTGCAGTTGTGCCATAGTCTTTACTTTAACATGTCTGCTTTGTTTCTTGGCCTTTGAGATCCAGTTTGTTCACAAACGTCCTTTAAAAAAATGAGGCCTTGACAGAAGATATGGTTTTGTACCTAAATTGAATTGCACATTTGTGTACTCCATTTACGAATGAGCGTATTATGAATGTAGGCAATTAGCTGCACAAGATTTTATTTAGCGATGTAAGATTAAAAGGGGGCTGAGTAGAAACAGATCCTGCAATTGTCTTTGTAAAAAAACCACCAACCAAATGCACTTATCATACAGGGAGTCGTAATTGTGGAGCAGTTGACAAGGAGCCTGTAAACCGTTTTATTGACCCCACGACGTGCTGTGCAACCCTTGAAGCTGTAATCACTGCAGAGCACTGAACAAAGTTTAACATGATCTGTGTTGCACATTTAATTAGCTGTGTGGGTAGAGTTGGGTGGAGCAAGGCGGGAACTGAATGGTTACCACACAAACATCTGAATGTTTGCTGCTCTGCTCCTGTTAACGTGGAGGAAGGCTGGATATGTATTGTGTGCTTGTGTGTCTGGAGCATAGACACTCTCTGCTAATGGAGGTTTAATTTTTACAGCACAAGGTTAAAGGTTAAATGCAGTGAAAACGCAACATACATCACATTTGTTTTTTGTTGTTTTTTCTCCCATTGTTTTGCAGTAGGTTTCTTGACCGAGTAGTGATATATTATCTTTCAGAAAAGTATAGAACAAATGGCTTATTATGGAATGGCTAATAATATGAGATATACAAAATAAAAATGATGTCTCCAGATAAAGCTAATGCACATATTGCTGTCCCTCAGCAGAAACAAATGAGCGGTTTTCCTCCGATTTGACCTCATCTGAGAGGTCAGCAGCAAAGTTTCTCCTATTTTTCTTTAAACATACAAATGTGCACACAAGGCACAGAAGATATGTGCAAAATAAGCTGTAACATTAATATCGTGTGCAGAAAAACTCACCTTGAACTCATTGAACTTCGTCATAAATACTTGGAACAAACCCAACCAGCCCAACATGTGTGCTCATTAAATTTATGTAAATATTTTCCAGGTTTGCTCAACATATTTTAGACATTCATTCATCCATCCATCGTTTTTTAATTTGTTTCCACATCATTCATTCATCCAGCTCTTTATTGATCTAGCTGTCCACCCATCTGTCCCAGCCACAGACGTTAAACACATTAGTACAACAGAAAATGTTGGATTTTCTTACCTAGGACGCTCGCATCTTGGTGATGAGGTTTCATGTGTTACTTCAATCGGACCTGAGTTATGAGCCAGAAGTAACAGGACTGGCCCATAAACAGAATGAGTAAAAAAAACATGACCCGCAAGCACTAGTCTAAAAGGAACGGTGTACATTCAATATTTGCTATCAGATACTTTGCTTTGATCTGACAAAATAGATGATTATTTAGGGGATTTAGAAAAACCTTGGAGCTAATCTGCTAAATTTATTTGTCGAAAAGTCAGACATTTAGTCAATAAATACATCTTCCTCCTGATGACATTGGTTCTTCACTGCTTTGAGGGACTATTGTGTTTTTAATTATCAATAGAAATATAGTTTAAATACAAAATATTTTAAACCAAATGCCACCAAACAGCATCACAGAAGCCAATGTCTTCTTTATATGTTATCCAGAGTATATGTGGACATTTTTGTCCTTCATATCACAGATAACAAACCCATTGTTCAATAGGATCCAGATATAAAACAACATAATTCTCAGTAGTATTTACTAGAAATTTTTATTTTGTAACCGTTTACTATGTAACCCCACTCCTAAGTTGTTGAATTTATTTTGTCTTCTTGCAGCATTTCGCTACAACGATCTGGTATCCCCCCGCTTTCTGGAGATGATCGCTAATCTCTCCGGCTGCACAGCCCACCGCCGCAGCAACAACTGCTCAGACATTTGCTTCCACCAAAAGTACCGCAGTCACGATGGGACCTGCAACAACCTGCAGCACCCGATGTGGGGCGCCTCACTCACTGCGTTCGAACGCCTCCTGAAGCCAGTCTACGACAACGGCTTCAACCTGCCGAGAGGCACCACCGACAGGGTGCATAGCGGATACAGGCTGCCGCTGCCGAGGCTGGTGTCAACGACAATGATTGGAACGGAGACCATCACGCCTGATGACCGCTACACTCACATGCTAATGCAGTGGGGTCAGTTCCTCGACCACGACTTGGACTCGACAGTGGTGGCCCTGAGTCAGTCTCGCTTTTCTGATGGCCAGCTGTGCGCTCAGGTCTGCACAAATGACCCACCGTGCTTTCCCATCCAGTTCCCCCCCAACGACCAGCGGCAGCTGCGAAGTGGAGCACGCTGCATGTTCTTTGTGCGCTCCAGCCCGGTGTGCGGCAGCGGAATGACGTCTCTGCTCATGAACAGCGTCTATCCAAGAGAGCAGATCAACCAGATTACCTCCTACATTGACGCCTCCAATGTCTATGGCAGCTCACGACACGAATCGGAGCAGATCCGAGACACGGCGAGCCACAGGGGGCTTCTTCGTCAAGGCATCATACAACGAACGGGTAAGGCACTTCTTCCGTTTGCCACGGGACCCCCTACGGAGTGCATGAGGGATGAAAACGAGAGTCCGATCCCTTGCTTTTTGGCTGGAGATCACCGCGCAAACGAACAGCTTGGCTTGACCGCCATGCACACAGTGTGGTTCCGGGAGCACAACCGCATCGCTACAGAACTGCTGAGACTGAATCCCCACTGGGACGGGGACACCATCTACCACGAGACCAGAAAGATAGTGGGGGCCCAGATGCAGCACATCACCTACAATCACTGGTTACCAAAGGTAGCTAACGGGACTTGAAGTTTTTGCTGCCATTTAGTTCATATTTACACATATCTCAGTATTTTTTGGTAAACAATCAGACCATACGACACTAACTACATGATGATGAACACATTTTGTTTCCCTTCAGATTCTCGGTGAAGCAGGCGTGAGGATTTTAGGGACGTACACCGGTTATGACCCCAATGTCAACGCTGGCATCTTCAACGGCTTCGCCACAGCAGCTTTCCGCTTTGGACACACCCTCATCAATCCAATACTGTATAGGTTAAACGAGCACTTTGAGCCCATCCCCCAGGGCCACATCTCCCTGCACCGGGCCTTCTTCTCTCCTTTCCGCATCGTAAACGAGGGCGGCATCGACCCGCTCCTACGCGGACTCTTTGGTGTTGCTGGAAAAATGCGCGTTTCCACCCAGCTACTGAACACGGAGCTGACCGAGAAGTTATTCTCCATGGCCCACGCTGTGGCTCTGGATCTGGCTGCCATGAATGTTCAGAGAGGAAGGGATCACGGCATACCGCCATACAATGACTACAGGACCTTTTGTAACTTGACGTCAGCGCAGACATTTGATGACTTGAGGAATGAGATCAAGAACTCTGATGTCAGAGAGAAACTACGGAGGTAACTATGAACTCTATGTCTTTATTGTTATATATTCTATTCTATGTCTGCAATATTTATTGATTGAGAGCTTTTTAGTAACATCAAAATGCTTTGGTTCCTATTAGGAATCAATCAACCCACAGTAAATTAAGACATTTGTGTGTTATCATATTACAAAAAAAGAGTTAGGAAAATTTTTTGACAGTTTTACTTGTTTAGTTATTGTTGGTTCTATTTGAAAACCTGTACTATTGGGATGCGGAAAGAAATAGTCATGTAAAATCAGTATGATCTCAAACCTTTAGGATAAGGGTTAGAGAGATTCAAATGTAATTAAATAAATTGCCAATCAATCTTTGTTATAAGAAAATGTAGCCAAATCCAGTCTTTAATGCCATTTGGTAAAAAGTTGTCTTTAAATTGAAAGCCCAGCTGAGTACATCAAGTCAGTAACTTTGACTTTGTACCAATCAGAGATCTTCTGACCTTTTTCCTATCATCGATTTTTGTCTAGCTCCATATTGCAATTTTAGATCATTTCGATTGTACTATCTGAATAGTTTGAAAGTTTTACCGTTTTCATAAAAAAATATTTTTTTCTAAAAAAAAAAAACGAATAACTTCTCTAAAATACCCCAAGATTCCAGAGCGTTCCCTAAGTTTAAATCTATAACCACAGTTAAATAATCCTGCTTATGGAACAGAAAGAACAGAAAGAAAAACTACATTATGTCTCCTTTAGAGCTTAAATATTTTAGTGATTTATTGTAACTTTAAAAGAGTCTGAATAATTCTTTCCGAATACAATTATTTAAATCGGGACCAGCGATGACATCTTTGATACGTGTTAAAGAAAGCAGTCATTGATGCGCAGCTCTGCAGTCAAACAGGATTTCATTAACATTTCAAATCAAAGACAAAATGATTACCAAGCTCACAACTTAAATCATCTTTAATGTCTGAAATTAGTGATTTTCTTTAACTGAGTCCGCTTGGTGCGTCCTGGTACCAGTTCTGTATTTTGCATCCACCCATTCCAGTTTCTTAGTAAAAGATGAAATTGAGCAGCCGGTCAATTGTCAGACGGTCAAAAAAAAAAAATCTGAGAATTTTGTCTTATCAGCACCAGCTCTCAAAAAATTTCTAGTTTTGTCTGAAAATATGTGAGGATCCATTTCTTTACAGAGACAACTTCTATTCTGGGCTGTGACTCTTTATTAATATCTGGGTTGACCTTACAAATTTCTATACGCTCACGGTAAAGTAGTTACACTATCGAAATGTTGATTATGTGGTCAGGGTGGCTGCTGTTTCATTGCTCTGACAGTTCTCCTGGTCTGGCAGGCTCTACGGTACACCTCTTAACATTGACCTGTTCCCGGCCCTGATGGCTGAAGACCTGGTCCCTGGCAGTAGATTGGGTCCCACCCTCATGTGTCTGCTCGCAACGCAATTCAAACGAGTCCGGGATGGAGACAGGTATGGAAGTATTGTGCAACTCACATTTCAGTTAGTACTTTAGGAACGTCTTAGTTGATTTTACTACTTTTATTCTCTTTTTGAGTGTTATAGAAAGTAAAAAAAAAAAAGCATTATGTTAGATAAAGCTGGATCCAGGTGTAATAACATGAACAGATACACATTATTTTGATTATCATTCACGTCCCTAATCATGTGTTTGGCTCTTTATTAGGTTCTGGTATGAAAACCCAGCCGTTTTCACACCTGCACAGCTGACACAGCTTAAACAGGCTTCCTTAGCTCGGGTTCTGTGCGACAATGGGGACAACATCACTCGGGTCCAACGGGATGTGTTCGCAGTGGCCGACCTGCCCCACGGCTACGGAAGCTGTGCTGACGTTCCTCAGATCGACCTGCGCATGTGGCAGGACTGCTGTGAAGGTGAGACCAGTCATCAGCGTAGAACCCAAACCGACTGAGGTGGACTCATTTGTACAATCTAATATCATTAGTTTCTTTGAAAAGGTGTCTCTAAGTAAAAGAGTACGAGTCTTCCAGTCTTTCTTTAATTTTTTTTTTTTTTTAATAATCCATTAGATGTGCTGGAAAATACCTTTTATGTAACAAACGATAGTTCAGTTTCAGACAACATGGCAAGGTTTCTGCGACGTATAAAACACAGATGGAATCACTGAATGGGACTTTAGAAAAAACATGAAGCATGTCTAACTTGTAATTTCTTGATTTTGCGTTACAAATGTGGGATTTTCTGGTGCTAATCTATGTCTCTGTGTAACTTTTACACTGATGTTTACCGTAAAAGTGCAGTAAAAGAAAGCCGCTGAAGAGACCTAAATGCTCTGCTCCAACACTAGCGATTCAACATTACAATGCTCAAACTTGATTTATGAAACTTTTTGTAACATTTCGTCGATTTTTGGCTTTACTGTCAAAAATTGGAACAACTTAGGGTCACAAACAAACAATTTTAGACAAACTGTAATTTCTTCTGCTTTTAAGCTGTAAGGAAATGTAACAATAAGGATTTGCTCATTACTAGTTGTTGCAAAACTTTGATGCTATCAAGTGATCAGGATTTGGACCCCTTAACATAAAGCATGAAACCCTCTATTTACGGGGATGTTTTACAAAAATCTCGGTGCCCTATACCCAAGTAAACCTTCAGAGCGTTTGATTCAGGGTTGTTTTGGGGCACAATAAGGACTGTTGTATTTTTACACGGTTGCAGATAGTTGCATTGATAGATTCGAAAAATTGAACTTGTCTTGCCAACTTATGATTGCTTGTCCTAATATTGTTGGACCTTTTCCCCCACAGACTGCAGAACCAAGGGTCAGTTCAATGCCCTATCATACCACTTCAGGGGACGAAGATCAGCTGAGCACAGCTACAAAGAGGAGAAACCTGCCAATAGCATCCAGGAGACAAGGTAGCAACCACTAAATCTTCCTCTATGTTCATAAATTATGGATTTAGAACTTTTTAATGTTTGCATTTGTCTTTGCAGCCCACTGGAAGGTGCTAACAACAATCTTTCAAATGTAACTTTGAGCACCAAAACGGGCAGTGAACCTTCGGTCAGTGACTTCCAGGAGTTTGTCTCAGACATGCAGAAGACCATCACAAGCTTACGGAAACAGGTGCGTTTGGGTTTTCAGTCTGGCAGAAGTTGCTCCGACCCTCCATAATGCAGAAAATCCAACAAGAGTTTCAAGCTAATTACTGAACACCAAACGCAGCGTTTGGATGCAAAGATAAATCAAAACAGGAAGCTTTTCTTCCTGGTTGACATGTTTACACCCTCTATCCTGCTAATAAATGCGTAAAAGACAGGAAAATACAGACATGAAAAATAAGTTCAATCCTGTCTGAACTGAAATGGAGCGATGAGGACGTGGAAATCTAAATATATTTCACAAGACGACCATGAAAAAGCCTTTATCTGGAACCCTTAAGCAAGCTTTGTAAGAAATAAAATGTTATACTTTTATGTCCCAAGAGTATTCTCCAGCAATGACCACTATTTTGTGCATCTCCCAAACTGTAGATATCTTTTAGCTTTGCATTTTGCCTCATTTTAATACCATTAAAAGAAAGTTTCATCAAAGACTTATTGTTTCACAATGTGATTATTACTACACATGGGAACACTATGCCTTTGTGTTCAGAATTGAACTATTAACTACTAACTAACTACTGGCTATTAAATGCACTGTATTTACTGCAAAGCACAGCAGAGTTATTTGAGACAATTAAATTTGAAAGGAAGAGCATCTTATCTAACTAAACTGTCAGAGGTGTGGTTAAAAAAAATAGAAATCAATTCTGTCCAGAACAGTAATGCTATAATGGGGTTCACCAAGCGGGTTAACATGCAAGCTGCATCCACTTCGGGATTTAATTTATTTGTTTCGGGATTATTCAAGGTGCTGTTTTATTCACTAATATTTTAAATCCACAGTACCAAATAAAAGGCACAAGCATCCACAATTGTCTGACCACATATTCCATGCACTCTATAAAAGGTGGTCGGTTATGCCACATTTTGTTCACAGTTAGTTGTTGTTCCATACTAATAGATTTTAAGTTTTGCTTAGCAAATTATAGACTTTATAGAATTAAGTGGAGGAATAGACAGTTCCCTGTTTGAACCTTCAACTTAGGCATGTTTCCAAACTTGCCTAGAGCTGAAGACTAATCCCTTAATGCTGATCCAACAGGAGTGGTACTTTGAGAACTATTAAATAGCTAAATTATTATCAAAGGTACCAAAAGAACAGTCTGGTACGGTGTTTATAGGTGTTTTCCTGCTTTTTCAGTCCTGCTTTAAAATTGATGGGCTTCTCCTACCTGTCATGTTGTGCAAAGGACTCGTACCGCTCGAACTTCTTCACTTTTCACGACAGTTCAATAGAACAACACAATGCAGTAAATAATTGGGAAGTGGAATGAAAACTTTTTTACAAATAGAAATCTAAACTTTTTGGAACCAACTTTCGTTGCAATAACGTCAGAAAATGTGCCGCATTACACATCTAGAAGCAGAACTTTTTAGCAGTTTCTTTGAAAAAGAGGAAAGAGCTCAAAATCGGTCAAGTTAGATGTACAGCATCAGGGAAAATCAATTGTCAGGCCTTGCTTGTCCAAGATTCTTATTTATTTTTAGATTTTGTCTTTGTCTGGGCCATTAATCTCCTTTTATCTTACCTATTTCATAGATGTTTTGGCTGTATGGTTAGCATCATTGTAAAGTCACACCTCCAACCTTTTGCAGCCTGTAACAGGTTTTCTTCCCAGTTAGTGTGAGCAGTTAACCTTTTCCATCTTAGGAAATGCATCCCCCGCAGCATAAGGCTGCCACTGCCATGTTTCACAGCGATGCGTTCTGTGAAATGTGCAGTGTTGGTTTTCTTCCACAAACAAATCACTGTGCATATAGGCCAAAAAGTGCCAATTTGTACTAATCTCCTTTGCACGATTATGCATTGCTTTGTATTGTTCTGTCACGTAAAATCTTAAAATAATAAAATTCATTGAAGTCTGTAGTTGTGATGTGAGGAAATGTGGAAAAAATTCCAGTGGTATGAATGTCTTTTAAAGGCAGTGTGATAAAAATTGAGCTGCTTTTTATCACAATGTGGCCACATTGTGATAAATATCATCAAAGTTTAAAGCAGTCCTTAACTGCAGACTGACATACATTTGTCAAATTTGCAGCTTGCTGCTGGGTAATTTTCCCGTGCTCCATCTTTTTTGTGTTTTTGCAGATTAAAAGACTAGAAGCTCGTCTACACAAGTCCACCTGCACTGACAGTGAGGGGCGCGAGCGAACGGATGGAGAGCGCTGGAAAAAGGACTCGTGCTCGACATGCGAATGCAGAGTATGTGTCCAGTGACGCACCAGTAAACGGACCACACCGCCATGCACTCAGAACACTGATCGCATTAACTGTGAATTTCTCACTGATGATGGGATGTCTGTCCAGTTTTAAAGACCCATCTCAGCCTCGTGCAGCTTCCTGGCACTGGTGTGCTCTCTTGCCACGTTTCTGTCTCTCATTCCTTGTCTTGTTCCAGCTGCCAGTTCGTAACTTCACACACCTGTGATATACCTCCCTCATGATAAATCTCAGTGCTACTGAGCTCCTTTTTAGTGGCAGCTTACTGAGTATAGAGTAGTTCAACACACCACTAAGTCTTTTCTCCTTTTCTTTTTCCCATGTGGCTTTGTGTAATTGGAGGCTTTTCAGGATTATTCCCGAAAGGCATGACAAAGCAAACTGTTACTTTCAAACAACGTTTTTGAGGCTCATCTTTTGCTTCATGTTTAAGATTAAAATCTAAAAGGTGTTGCATGTTTGTAACCACCGGCAATGATTCAAAAGCAACCTTTGCTATAATTATAGGGGTAGGTTTTTGGAGAATATCTCTAGCAGCTTTGCACATCTGGAGACTGAAATGTTTGCCTATTTTTTTCAAAACAGCTCAAGATGAGTCCAGTTGGATGGAAAGCATCTATGAACATCAACTTGCATGTCTTTCTTCAAATTCTGAAGCGCATTTAGGTCTAGGAGCCATTCTATCACATGGATATACTTACATCTAACCTTTTCCATCGTAGCTCTTGTTTGTTTTAGATTGTTTGTCATGTTTGACGGTTGAGCAGAACCTAAAAGCACACAGGAGATAGGCTGGTGCATAGCGGAACAATTATTAAATGATGAAACTAACGAATTTATAGACATAAGAGATACCAGGAACTACGAGGATCAGCTGATCATAGGAAGCAAGACAAGGAAAACAGCAGAACCCAGAGAATGACAGGGAGTGAGAGGATGTAAAGCTGGGGAGGCTGACTGCTAAAGTGAAATCAGATGGGACTCATTTGACAGAATAAATGTCAGCTGTGAGGGAAACATGCAGGGGTAACTGAGAGAAAATGACCAGGATAAACAGAAACTAAAAAAGAACATGGAAGAAAGAAAAGCTACAAGATTACAACACAAACCAGAATTTAAATATGGAACACCATGCATAACAGAACCGCAAATAATCACAAAACAAAATACACTTTTATATGGATTCATATGTTAGTTGTTTTTTTTTACTTGAGTTGTTTTTATTAGAAACAACATATACTCTTGTAAAATGGTTTATTACTTTTTGCTTTCTAATGTAGTTCCTGACCTATTGTTCCCTCTGCTGCCTAACCCCAGGACACCCAGGTGACCTGCTTCGTCGAGTCGTGTACTGCTGCCGAGTGCAAACAGCCCATCAAGCTAAAAGGTGCCTGCTGCCCGGTGTGCCTCGAGCAGGAAGATGGCAACAAAAGGCAAAAAGCGGAAACCCGCCACAAGTAAATTTCAGGACCCCTCCTCCCCCCCAATAACCTCACAACCTGACAATCTGGTGCCTGAAAATCACAAAAAAACAAAAACAGATGTATGAAAAGAGGAGATGGGACTGACTCATAGCCACAGTTGACCTCGACAAACCCAACAGCCTCTCAGTTTTGTTTTGTTTGCTTTTTTATATCAGGGGAGCATTTTTTGTGTGTGGCTATTTCAGATTTCCAGTTTGTCCAGAGCCAGCAGCCTGGGGCTCAGTTTGAAATCCTTCAGCAATAAGTCAGCAAGCACTCCACGGATTTACTTCTGTAGCAGCGAATAGATTTACGGATTGTACAAACAGGACGGACAAAAAGCCGTCCTGGCGCACTGAGGTGCTGTTTGCTCTCCATGAGAAAATGCAGGACCAGTTGCCGCTAACAAGCAGGAAAGGGAAGTGGATGGAAAAGGTGGCAGTTGTCTCAAAAGATTTTCTCAGGTTAGAGATACCGAAAACTGGTGCTATTTCCTTGTTTTTACTCCGAGTTAATCTCTAAATACGAACCTTAAAGTATTACCTTTTGTATGCAAAGCCACCTATATACACTCGTTATGTCTTTTAATGATACATCAGACTTGAGTGGATTGTTTTATTCAGCAACTTTTAATGAATAGTTATCTTTTTATCATCTGGTGCTTTATATGTTGTGCTTTTTACCTTTGTTTCTTTGTACATGCTTACATGTGAAGATAATGTGAAGCCCTGCAAAAAAGTTTGAAATGCAAAAAAAACATGTCTACTGATACCTGCTCTTCTATACGTGGGATAGCTTGCTTTTTTTTCTCTGCTAGCTGAACCTGGTGCAAGGAGGCGCTCTTCTGTGCAGGAAACCAATGCAACTCCTGCAGCACTGTCCTTTTTAACCCCCTTTTTTTTTAAAAGGTCTGTCTCAATAAATCGGAATATCATCAAAAAGTTAATTTATTTCAGTAGAGATAGTGAAACCATTTATCTGTTATTTTGGATGATTATGGCATACACATAATAAAAATTCAGTTACTAAGAAAAATTAAACACCTAATATAACCAATAAAAAAAGGATTTATACTATATAGCCCAACAAGGCCAAGAGGGTAGTGCCCATTTTTTGCCTTCTCTAAATGTAGCTCAAACAGGGTCACTAAATTCTTCAAAGGAGGAGGCTTTCTTTTTTCTTTTTTTCTTTTTTTTACAAATGCTATTGGTTTTACAGTACCTGAAACACAGAAGACACCATTTAGAGGTCTATCAAACATGGCGGACTCTTCGGGAAAAATCCTTCAGGACACAGATATATTCTTGCTCCGCCCCTCATGGCTGGTACCTTTGGAAAATAGAGAGTCATATCTTTCCAACAACCTATCGCACATCTTTTTCTGACCTTGTCAGGTGACACAATTTCTGTGCATAATAAAGGTTATAAAAGTCGTAGTCACCTTTGTAACCTCTGTGCTTTACACATACATCATTTTACCAACTGCTCCGGACACAGTTGATGATCTACAGCATCCGTGCAGAAGGAGTCCTTCAATGGATATCAGCATTTTTATTTAAACAGATTTCCTTTTTATCAGGTGAAAAACACATTTGACACAGTTTTGGCATATTTGGCTAAATGTGGTCTGCATGGCACAATGGCCTACTAAAACCTTTGTGGAACAAATATGCTTCAGCTGATTCAATCCAGATTTACTGCAGTTATGGTCAAGATATGGATCTATAAAGTCTGAGGCCTCTCCTATATTTTTAAAAGGGTTTATTTTGAAGAAAATTTAGTCCAGGCTCAAATAATCTTTAATAGTCTTTAATCACCAATAAATCAGACATAGTGACATTTGCAATAGTAGTTCCACTGGAAAAATATTACTTAATGCCTTAGCTTCACACAGATACCAAAATTTTTGATTTACACTTAATAGCTGTGAAGCTGTAGTTGATTTATATCAGGTAGTAATTGCAGGCAGAAATTGTTCCCAAACCTTTCTGGGCTTACTAAACCCAGAAGTTTCAATGTGCAGTATATATGCACTCAGTAGTTGGTTAGCACTCGTTTTGCATGAATTACTGCATTATTGTGGTGTTTCACGGAGGCAATCAAGCCTGTGGCACTGTGTGAGGTTGTCAGGAAGCCCAGGCTGCTGTTTTAGTCGCCCTAAGCTCATTTGGATTCTTGGCTCTGTTGTCTTTTCTCTTTCTGTAAAGGTGTAACCCACGCCGATGTAAAGAGATAACCTCACCCCCAGACACGTTTTTAAAAAATGCCACAAAAGTGGGCAGCTCCAAGAGACCCAAATGGGAGTTTTAAGCAGTGCTCGTTGCCGTGGTGGTCAGGACAAGGGAAAGTGACTTGTGGAAACATGGAGTGACCAGGAGGACATCTGGGGGTTTTGCCACAGAACTGTCTTTTGAGGTGTAATAGCCACCATTCAACTCTAACAGAGCAGCAATAAGACGATTTTAAGACAAATATTGCAGAACTAAACAAGTTCACATAAAAACATGCAAAAATTGCGCAGTAACATTAAAGTAGCACCTGTAGCCCAGTTATACAGTTTATCTGGAAAAGGGTTGAATTTGTGTGTGAGTTACACTTTAACAATACTCCTTAGATTCTCTATGGACTTTAAATCAAGGGACTCAACTGGCCAATCAAGGACAGTTATACCATGTTTATTAAAGCATGTATTGGTACGTGGGGTGGTGTAGTGAGGTGACAAGTTAGAAAATTCCTGATAGATGATGGTGATGAATTTTGGACTTGCTGGAAAATGAAGTTAGCCTCTCCATAAAGCTTGTCAGAAGGAAGTGCTTTAAATTGTCCTGGTAGATGGCTGCGTTGACGCTGGACTTCAGAAAGAACAGTTGATCAACACCAGCAGTGCACAAGGCTCCCCAAATAATCACTGAATGTAGAAACTTCACACTGGATCTTATGAAACTTGGATTATGTGTCTCTATGATCTTTCTTCACACTCTGGGACCCTGATTTTGCAATATGATGCATAATTTACTTTAATCTGAAAATAGGACTACGAGCAACAGTCCAGTCCTTTATCTATTTTACAAGATACATTTGACATGGTCTCTGGTTTAGGAGTAGCTTGATACAAGGAAAGTCAGCAGCTGGGGGAGTGGGGCCTAGTGGTTAGAGCACAGAGCTTCAGTCCCAGAGGTTCTGAGTTCAACTCCCACTGCCTGCACTCTGGGTCCCTGAGCAAGACCCTTAACCCCCAATTGCTCCCCAGGCGCCGCACAGTGGCAGCCCACTGCTCCCCAAGGGGATGGGTTAAGATGCAGAAGTGAATTTCTCCATTGTGAGATCAATAAAGTTCAATTATTATTATTATTATTAGCTTCAGCTTCTTGAGCATCTTTTTCCATCACACCTGCCTTCAACCCAACTTTTATTTATTTTTTTGATACAGCTCTGTGTGAACAGGCATCTTATTTAGCAATGACTGTTTTTTTTGGCTTGCCCTCTTTGTGACTGTGCACCCGTAGCTTTTACGTCAACAACCTAAAACAGTATTTGTGTGTTAAAAATTATTTGTTTGGTGTCGAGAAATGTAATTTTAAGAGGAAATTTTTAGATTTTTATCAGCTGTAAGTGGGAATAGGCAATTATTTTATTGTTTAATGTAATCGGGGGGGGGGGGGATTAGTTGGAAAACAGGCAGCATGGTTGGAATTGCGAGTACTTGGTCATGGCTATATATGAGGACAGTATTTTTGCTTCTGGGAATCTGATAGATGTATAACCAAAAGGACTGCTGAATTTTAAACACTTTATTATTGCCACTTTTGTTGTTATTGGAATAAATACCACAAAATACTGAGACAAAGTTCTACATCCATATTGCCTGTCTAACCTGACTCTCACCAGATGGATGTAGTTCTGCTGAGCTCCACGTGGCTCCACACATCCATCTGGACTCGCTGCCATTGGGAGGGATTTCAATACCACATAAAATAGACGAGCCAATCAGGATCGCCGGGCGGGATTTTTGTAGATTTGACGTATCAGAGGAGCAACTGTTTGGATTTAGACAATGATGGCGGCTCGCAGCGACGAAGCAAGCTATTGCTGCTATTTCAACAGTGTTGTCCATCCTACCGAATTCTAATTATTTAAAAGAACACCAGAGAACGGCTTTGAAGGCTTTTGTTAGTGAAAATGATGTTTTCGCCCTTCTCCCGACCGGGTTTGGCACGTCAGTAAAGATGACGGACAAGTGGTTTATCCAATCGTATGCAAGGATTTTTGATAAGGCCCCTCCTTCTGAAATACATCTCTATAGGAGCAATCCCTGATGGATGGAGCTCTGCAGAACGAAATCCATCTGGTGAGAGTCAGGTTACCCATCTCTCACTGTGAGCCATAATCATAGAAATTAACAGAAATAAAGACTTATATCACCTTATGTATACTGGTTTTAAGAGCCATTGTGCTTTATGAATTAAAAAACAGAAATCATTAAACTTTTCATTGATATTCAGATTTATTGAGATGTACCTGTATTTGTGCTTCTGGAAAGCACTGAATCAATATCTGTTTGTAAAACTGTAAAGTTGTGACATTTCTCCCAATATTTTTCTTTCCCTCACCTTCTATATTCAAAAATACTATTGCATAATTCCTTACATTATGAAATTAGCATATCTATGAAACTCTGTCTGAATGTACAAATCTGGATGCAGCCTTTGGTACGGCTAAATTTACCACGGCAGTTTTCACTTTCTCACCTGCTCACCGTTGGTTTTTTTGCTCATGGAGTCTTTAGTCTCAACTGAAGGGCTCTCTCTGCTTCTCTGGCGCTGCAGTTTATACAAGGCCATGCTTGCATGCTTTCACTTGACTTTAAGTTCAGCTGCTCCTTTCCCTTTGTCTCGTTTTTGTTTCCTCTCATTTTTCTCCAAGGACAGTTTTCAGTGTGAGGAATGCTGACCCTGCTCTTGTTTCCTAGCCATATCGAAGATTTGAGTCTGAACTGACGTCATTTAGTTGAGCTCAGACTCCTCTCCTCCCCCTCCAGCCCTCTGACCCTCATTCCACTGTAATAGAAGCCATATGAGAGGGGGAATGAGGATGATGATGGGGGAGGGGGGATCTCATGATTGGGCCTCACATGTGTATTGTACATACAAATACCACTCATCGTACATCATGCACTGGCTTGCATTGTCTGATTGTTTTGTACTTGCAAGCACCTCTTCATATTGGTTCCTTTTGAATCAAGCATTTTACTGAGCAGAAGTAATACTCTCCAGAATGTTAACGGTTTCAGATTAATTGGGGGCTTCATTCACACTGGTATCATATGCTTGCATATTTTTGTGTGTTTACAGATTTTTTTTTTCTGCAGCAACAGGCTAAATGCATGTTTTGGCAAGGCTGCCAAAGCACTCCTTCAATAGTCTGCATTGTAATATATCTGTTTTATTGGGTTATGTTTATTTTTCCCCATTGAAAAAGTTGCAGGTGTCGATGGAGTGCACCACCCTGCAAGGTTGGACATGCTTTAACCTGCACTGTCCCTGCACCCAGCGGTCAACCAGGACGTACCAGAACCCATTGTGACAGTTTGTGTTGTACTTTTGCCAAAGAATGGTTTGCACTGTCATGTATGCCTTTCAACAGTGATAATAAAAAAATCGCGTTTCAGTTGCAAGTCTGGACATGTTGCGACTGTTTTTTTTTCCCCCACACCTGTACTTTCAGGACCTTTATGAGACCATTTGTTCATAGATGGGACCTGTCCGTCACACGTAACACTCTCCTTGATAGTTCTTAGCAAAAAATCTAAGATTTACCTTTTAAAGGGTTTTTTTAATCAATGTTTCTATAGGTCTTCTGAACATGTTTTATTAAATATTCTCTGTATTTTCTAATTTCTAATGTTAAGCCTTGATGTTTAAATACACTGGTTAGGCGCTGTTTATTTTGCTCCTTAGCCATTTATTTGCTATTTTTGTAGTTTTAGTCTTTTTGCAGCCACCTACATAAAGTAGCCATCTGCCCTAAAACATCTTAAACTTGCTATATGTCATTCCGTCCAACCTTGGGAGCATGTCATACCAATCAATTTAATTAATTCCTATGATCTACTCATTGTCTACTGTTACTGTACTACAATCTGTACGACAGATTATTAAATAACATAATCCAGCAGGAGGATGTTCATTGCTATTTCTGTTTGATCAGTCTGCATCAATCCCAGAGGCAGCTGGCTTAATGCATATGATGCAATATTTTCAGAAAATAAACAGCAGTGCAAAACAGTTTTTGTCTTGGTTCAGATTTCAGTTATTGCTTTTTCCCCACTGCAATATTTCAGTGTCAAATGTATTTTGATATCAAAACACAGATAACCTCAGTAAATATAAAAGGTTTTGAAATTATACAGTTTTTGCAGGAAAAAAGTCATCCATAACCAACCTGACCCTATGTGAAAAGTAATTGTCCCCTAAGCTTTAAACACTTATTGTGGCACTTTTGGTAGCAACAACATGCCTGGTAATTAGTCTTACACTGATGAGGAGGAATTGTGTCCGGTTCAGCTTTGCAGAATAGTTTTAATGCCGATTTTTAAAGATTCTCAAGCCTAAATAGTCTAACGTCTGACCACAGCATCTCAATAGGACCTAGGTCCAGACTTGGACAAAACCTTTCCAAAACTCTCATTTCATTTTGCTTGTTTTAGCCATTCAGGTTGCTGGTGTGCTTTGGATCGTTGTCCTGGTCCATAACCCAAGTGAGCTAGAGTAATTGGTTGACAGAAATACTCCTTTGGGATTTTCTGCTGGAGAGCAGGACTCTGCTTTTCAAAAATTCTGGTTAATCTGGGCTAACTCACAATTTAACAGTGGGGGCAATATTTTCATATAGGGCCATGTTCTTTTTTTATAACCAGTTTCCCCTAAATAATTGAAATTATCATTGAAAAACTGCTTGTTTTTAGTGCTTTCCAGAAGCTGTTGTACAAATAAGTGTTGATTATGATTAATTACAATATGGGTAATTTAGCTTAGTAGTTTAATTTAAAACATGAAATCTATATTATATATAAACATTCTACATAGAACTATATTTCAAGTATTTATGTTAGTTTTGATGATTTTCACTTACAGCTAATGAAAACCTCAAAGTCAGTTTCTCAGGAAATCTGAATATTGCTGTTGAAGCAATAAATGTCCAGCAGTCATTTGACACAGCAACAAAAGGTCGCTGCCTTACAAGCTGGCTGTTAACAGAGAGCTGTATCCAGGTATATTAATGGAAAGTGAGCGGGAGGAAAAAGTGTGGCAGGAAAAGGGGCACAAGCAACAGACATAAATGAAACTAGAATTGGTGTTGTCATTAGCGATAAGACAATCATCGTAATGTCAGAAGTATTGTGATGATCTGTATCAATATGCTGGTAATGTACTTATATGCTAGATAAAAAGTTTTTAATTGAAATGCACATTTTTCACAAGACATATGGTTCTCGCAGGAATTAAAGTATGATTGCTGGAACGTTTTCATTCCTAAAGTACACAAATGTCTAAAACATTTATCTAGATTATACCAACAAACTGTTTATACTGATGCACATTACTGTGAATAATTTACTTTTAGTATTTCCTGCACCTTTTTTCTGTTTGATTTGCAGTCCTGATCGTTCTTCCCTCTCCCACTCCCCAGCTGTTTGTCATGTTGATGGGCTTTGGAAACTTCACAGATGGCCAAATGTTTGGTCCTGCTCTTTTTGTCCAGACTGTAAGCTCTTTATTTCTGGGCAGATTTCCTAAAAATTCATCCTGGCTCCCCCATGAGGATAAAACACATTTTAGACATGTCCTAATTTTTTGCGTTAGCTGTAGTAAGATCAGATTTTTTTTCTTATTTATAGGCGCAAAACATCACACTATGAAAGATTTAGTTCAGATCTCTTTTGTATCTCTGTATCCCTTTTGGAAAAAACATGTATTTCACATATACAAAAATCACATTTGTATTGTAAATCGAATTTCTGATGACATGTGAATGTGATTAAACATGTGACATTTCACACGTCAGTGTCAGAAGTAAATATGTGAAACGCAACAGCTTTCTGTTTGTCCTGTTATTTTAACAAACAATTTATTTAAAAAGCTAGGTGTTCACAAAAGCAAGGTTTTAACATATCTTATATATTCACATAAAAACAAGTGGACATTATATTGTGTTACATGTGAATCAATGTAGAGAAAAACTATAAGTGAAATGTTTTTCAACATCTTTATGTAGTAACATGACAAACATGTCGCACAAAAAACACACAAAAAAATCCACATCTAAAATGTTTGGCCAAGTTTTGACATGAGGAATTACCATGTAGTAACATCAAACATGAGGGAAAATCTTCTACATGTGAATAATTGTTCCATGTTTCACATGTGAAGGTTATATCATGTAGTAGCCTGTAAAAAAGATGGGAAGACCTTCTGCATGTGAATTTTTATTCCAGGATTGCTGGATTCCAGGATGTGGAAAAAAATATTTAATGCAGGGACATGTGCAACATGTGGGGAAACTGTGAAATATTTTTTCTCTGGGATGTGAAATGTGGAAAATCACATGCTGTAACATGTGACATATCGACGGTGCAGCCCTCTAGATGTGAATTATAAAGTCAAATCATTTCCTGTAGTAACTTTTTGAGCAAATGTAAGAAATCCCAAATGTGAAAAGTTCCCATGTTTCATTTGTGGAAATTATAACATGTGAAACACATGGCAAAACATTTTACATCTGATTTGTTTCCCCCTGTTTCACACGTGGACATCATGTAGTCCCATTTAAAACTTGTTAGAAAATGTTCTGTATTTGGATCATTTTCTCTCATGTTCCCATTTCTACATTAATACTAAGTAGATACATTTAATCATGTGGTAACGCCTTCTACATGTTAAACTGTTGACCTTGTTTAACATTTAGTTATTATATCATAGTCATGTCAGACAATCAACAGAAAACCCTCTACAAGTGAAACATATTCATTTCACATGTGGAAATTAGATTGTGTAGCAGCATGTGAAAGACGTGTGAAAACGTTCTACTTAAGTTAATCATTGTCCCTTTTTTCCACGTTATTGTGTGGTAACGTGAAACGTGGGAACACCCTCTACATGTGAAATGTATTCTTACATCTCTTTTACAAGGGTAAAGGTTCACAGATGTAAAACACGTTTTAAACATATTGTATATTTTACTACAATTATGCAATGTTATCCAATTTTTTTTTTTTTTTTGGGGTGACAAGGTTCGAATCTAACATGGCCAAATACCATTTCCTCTCATCTCCGTCTCTAACCTCCTACTTCCAGTCATCCATGCCTGTCTCTTTGCTCCTCAAAGGGGTTCAGTGGACAGACCAGCTGGGTGGAAAACTGAACCAACAAATGAGATTTCCAGTGACAGCACAGATAAAGGGCTGTTTCATCTTTTAGGGCAGCAGAAGAAGGCATTATTGCCCTCAGAACATAGGACATACCTCAACATCTAAACTTAAACATGTGCTCTTTGTTTGAAGCTGATTAGGGACCCTTTTTTTTCTCCTATTGACCCCCAGGCTGGGGTTGTTAGGGATTCAGATTTGCTGATAAAGACAGAGGGAAAAATGTATGTTAGCGGAGTAGTGCAAACAAACCAACAACATTGCTAAAGCAGCGTAAAATCCAGCAGATCTCTATCAAAGTGTTTCATATACAGAAAAAAGGCACAGTATTGTGGTTTTCTGTGTCTAGGTTAAACAAAGCTGCATTTGTACAAGCCTCGCTCTCTCTCTCTCTCTCTCTCTCTCTCTCTCTCTCTCTCTCTCTCTCTCTCTCTCTCCTCCCACTTGTCACATACTGGAATTTCATTTAGTCAATTGGCTCTCAGCATTGCATCTCTCACTCGCCAAGGTGGGAGATTCTTTCCCCTCGATATTGGAACGTCACTCTCATTTCCAGAGCGAGGCGGATGAAAGGGAGAGAATTGGAGCCCCGCCGAGGGGAAATAGGTTTAGCATTGCAGCGCACGAAGGACGGCAGCACAGAGTTGTGACCCTCAGCGGGTGGCAAATGTCATTAGATGGATTCCTGCTATTGTTTTTGCTTCAGAGACGTCCAAAGAAATGAGATTTTTAGAGTGCAAGTGTTTGGATAAGCAGCTGATGAAAGGGTGTGACAGCCCAAGGAAGGTGGCATTGTTATCGACTTAGGAAATCACAGCGGATTTAATCACTGTGTAAACTCTGTAATATACTAAGGCTTCTTTTTTTCAAATATTTTGGGTAAAACATTTTTTACAGGGGATGTAGTAAAGGAAAAAGCATATAAAGGTTTCCCCAAGTGTAGATGTATCTACGGTAAAGATAATAAAATGTACAGAAACTGGTGCTGATGGAACTTGGCATAGATTTTCTGGTGGTAAGGACCAGGGGCATCTGCTCTCATGTTTGGGATCATCTCCAGACCTAATTCTTTAGACACCCCCAATGGTCTCTAAATTGTTGTACATATTTTTATTTTTGAGTTGCCATGTCACAGCGTGAGTTTTTGTGGAACACATTGGTTGTTTTGGTTTTTTAATTACTCAACTCATCAAAAATTCACACTTGTTAAAAATCCCAAAAGGTGCTGTCTCACAACCTTTTGGGCCTTTAAATGCTCTTATACTGGGATCTGAAACCGAACATGGGGTTCCTAAATTGCTAAAGGTGTGCAAAAACCTTAAAGGAGCACAGCAACTACTGTCCAACGGGCACAAGCAGGATTGTTCAGAGTTTAAAACATTAATTTTTTTAATCTTAACCTCTAGAAAATGATGTGCTCAAATAAATACCTATTTTTCTTTAAGGTGAACATTTAACATTTACTTCCTTTTATACCATACTATTTTTCCCCTCACATGTAGATTTTCAATACATGATTGTGGTTGAGTGGTCCAGGTGATCATATTCTTAATTAACTTGATCCACATTTCTGGTAATGCTGCCTCTTACCAGAACTGACAAAGACAAAAGTATGAGAACCCACAAAATGGGAATAAGTGTAAAAAATGAAAACAATCAGCCAAGCCTGCAGGTGGATTTAGTCCGATACCGATGAGGTTATGTTTGGAATACCAAACTCGGAAATCAAATAATAACAGAATAGACATCCAGGATTAAGGTATAAGGTGTAGTGATAGCAAAGTCTGCAGCTCCAATTTCAGTTCATAAGGTGAAGATTTATTTAGCGGACCAGTGAGGAGAAGTCAGGAGAAAGAGAGGACGGATTTGAAAGGGGTCTGGGGAGAGCTCAGTCTGCTTTTAATATACCACAGTGTCAAATAACTGCTTGGGAGAAAACTGTAATTCTAAACAATAAAATACTGCCAACATTCATGCTGACATAATTTCTAATCCAGTTCTGTAGAGAATTGGTAGTGTGATGTGCAGACATCAGCAGATGTTTCATCCTGACAGAAAACACAAAAAGTAAAAGCTCGGTTGTCTGGCTGCTCGAGCTATTTTTCCTAGACGTGGAATGGACTGTGTTGTCTTCTTTTCTCTGCTATAGACAGTTACTTCCCTTAATTACAAGATTTTATATTGCTTTCAATAGAAAAACCTTTTTTTTAGGTGAGAAGAAATCGTTCCTCTTAACCTGTCTACTTCCATGGAGATTCCGTTTCCTGCATAGATGTTAGTTGCAAAAAGCTGATTATGGCTATATGTTCTATGTCGCCAAAAGCAGATATCCATTTGACATATTCCTGTTAAAAATTCTAATTTTCTATGATTACTGATAGAGATTTCCAAACAGGACCCTCACAGACATCCTGCTATCATCAATAAAGAGTTGCCCTCCTGTTTTAGTGGGGTGACTGAAAAGAGACATTGTTTCAGAAAAGTGCATTTCAAGGTTACATAATCTACTTTAAAATAATTGGTGAGGCAGATTATGATTTACATATGTTTTATAATTTTAAGATTTAAGTTTTTGTGGCTCCAAAACACTTTGATATTTGCCCTTTTATGTTAATTAAATGAGTGGCTGAAACAGTCTTTAAAAAGGTGTTGTCTACAATAAACTCTTGTGTTGGCCTAGTATATCTGAGAGAGTATGTGATTTCTGAAAAAAAAAACTTTTATGTTCATTCAACTTCAACGAAAACGTTAGCAAAAAAGTTGAACAACCAAAATCTTAGAATGTCCTGCTTTTAACCATTCCAGCCTATAATATGTAATTTCTAACAAAATAAATAGCAACATATATACTTAGGATTTGTTTAACTATTTTTAGCCTCTATTAATGCATGTATAAATTGCCCTAATCTCTTTGACCATGTGAGTCCTCTAACATGAAACAATTAGAAATAGGATTAGGTTTTACTGGGTAAAACATGTAAATAACAATGAAAGTTTTTTTTAAAAAAGATAATTTTTTTAATTAAATCCAGAACTGACATTGATCTTTGCAGTGCAAGAATTAAAACATGCACAGGTTTAATGTTTAGGCAGTTTTAAACAGTAATACCAAATTACCTTTACGCCATCTTGGAACCTCAAATCCTTCTGTTTAGCAAGAGTCCTCTGAAGTTTAAGAAATGGAAACAGCATCATGATTCAGTTGTGGGGAAACCTGACAAATAACATAAGCCTATTTTTCTATTACAAGGCCCAGGCTTTGGTTTCCCAGGGTAAACAAAAATCTGGGGCTTTTTTTACGTGTTTCCATTCGCTATGATGTATAGGGAAGTGGTGAGGAAAAGTGCAGTACCACTCCACTCCAGCGGGTGGTGGAAGAAGACAGCATATAGGTCGAACAGAAGAGGCAGAGAAGTTGTATCTGCTGCGGCTCATCCAGACTCCAGAGAAAATGGGGTGGAGAACGTTTGTTTCCTCAGCCAATGCTGGAGTAGTGTGGAGGATTTTTATGTACGATACCGCAGTCTTTTGATCGCAGCGAAATTATGTACGATATAGGCGGTGCACTGATTCAACTCTACCCCGGATGAAGCGCAGAGAGCCAGCCTCATTCACACAGTCCATCAGGATTAGCCCTAAACCTAAAATATTTGCTTTTCAGCCGCGGCGAACAGACCCAGTCTGCGGGAATTCACAAACGGTCCGGTCGACTAAATGCTGCAGCAGCGGGGTTACCCCTGACGCCTGCAGTGGATCTCTACTGCTCCCGACAAGTCCAAGCAGAATAAAAATTGGCTCATAATTCTGATGAACTGACTGCACAGATGCTGTATGGAGGTGTGCGTTCTCGCCTAAAAACGTTTTAAAACTGCTTTTTGTAATAGATTAAGGGTACAAAATCGTTTTGTAAACTCATCTCTTTACTGCTCCCAACTCCCTCTTGTGACGGACTGTTTAGCTTTGCTGCACACAACCCTGCCCATTGAACAAAGTGCCAGGGTTCTTGAAAAGTTCTACCCCCACACCAGGGCCTTTTTCCCATGAAAGTAAAGCCTAGGGAAAGTGAAATCCACCAAGTGGAAACGCTAGATGGGCTTTTGAGGTCTAATGGAAAAGGGCATATAGATGTTACTGCTTGAGCACCATGATTTCAGCACCATCTTGCTCTGCTAGGCAGGATGTGTAACAGGAATGTAGGGCACCAACTGCAAGCATGACCACACATATCAGTCTGTATGAAGGTGTGGTTTGTTTTGGATTTCCTGTTTCCTCTCCTGCCCTGATGTTGCTCGTAGTTTTTAAACCCACGATCTCTCAGTGTTTGGGAATTCAATTTAAACATATAACTGGAGCACTACATCTATTCCCTGGTTTCTCATTGGTACTTTCTTATTTCTTATGGAAACAAAGACTTTTCCAACTGTTTGTTCACGCCATAAACACAATATTCAAAATGTGAAGTTCATAAGTGTGACATAGTTCAAGGGGTAATGTCTGTTAATTTTTAGAAAATGATTATAAAGTACAGCCAACAAAAAACAAAATCCAGTTTTCACAAGACTAGAACATTGCATGAGACCAATCACAGAAAGATTTTTTAATACAGAAATTTTGCTCCATAGCCACGTTATCACCCACCCAATCATGGCGAGGACTATTAATGTGACAGTTGACCAGCAGACTGTTATTGACACCATCTACAACTTAGTCAATGCTAAAGAACCTGGGATATTAGAGAAAGCCGAGTGGAAGGTTAAAATGTTCATGCAAAAAGAGCCTCTGTCAAGAGTCAGGAGTCAACCTCCAATTGTTGGGCATAACTCAACATTTCTGTATTAAAATCCATATTTTATTGATCTTGTGAAAAATTCTAACGTTGGATTTTTTTATTGGCTGTATGCCATTGTGACCAAAATTAATTGAAATATAGTACTATTTTTGTAACTATTCTATATATACAATGAACTAACAAGCAGAGAACCCAATATTTTAGCCAGACAAAGTGTTGCGCTTATAAGATTTCTTTAGAACAAAACCTTCTGCAGAAGCAAGCAACAGTCTGCCGATGCTGAGAGCATGATGGCCAGAGGCTAGAATCAGTTCCAGTGGACAGGCATGGGTCATACACAGGCAGGCAGAGACCTGCAGACAGATCCGATGGGCTTGGCGAGGTTCTTGGTCGAGATAACAGTTCCCGGTCGTTGCCCAGAAAATAGAAGTTCAGCAATAATGCCCAACAGGGGCTTGGAAAGGCAGGAAAATCCATACAATGTGGTTGTGGTCATGAATATGGAATCAGATAGAGGAAAACACTGGACATCTACTGACACAATGCTTTCAATCATCTGGGACTGTTGGAGGCAGGAGGCAGGTATGTGAAGGCAGAGGAACAGGTGGAGGAGATGAGCTGGACTGCACTGCAGATCAGATGATAGTTAATGACTGCATTGAGTGGAGGAACAGTAGGATGCACACAGTCTGTAAAATTCTAATATGAAATTTCTGTGTATCCCATTGTTGATGGATTCACAAACAAGACAACACATGAGAAAAAATTTCTTACCGGTATGCCATCCCTCTGTGAGTTTAGCTAAAGCAATGTTGAGCACACTACAGACCCTATATACAGCAATTGCTAAAAGAGGTCATTTAATCTTTATGAGGACCGACAGAGGCCCTTCCTGGGAAAATGAAGGACTGGCACATATGATAACTGAGTGTGTGACCAACCGAGAAGCCGACTGATCTGCCGGCATTCCTCTGTGAACATCAGTGGGGTACAGTGGGGTCTGACCCAGCGTGATAATCCGCTTTGCTGCCAGGCCCCCTAATCAGCTCTGTTCTAGATCTTAAAAGATTGATTCAAACACTGAACACCTGATGACTTATGAAAGGTCAACTAGACACATATGGAAAAGGTATATATAAACTTTTTAAAGTTTGTATCTATTTTACTTGAAACCTGTATGTAATGCATCAGACAGTAAAACCAGATGCAAGAATCTTAGTGAATTGGTACAAAATGAAACTTAGTATATGATTTGGGTAGTTATCAGTACTGTCAATATATGACATTATTTTCACATACAATATCCTTAGCAGACAAATGAAGTATCAAATCTATATGACTGGCCAACATCAGTGAAACTAAACTACAGGAAGAAACAGAAAATGCTTGTGGTGTCACAACTGTAAGACATACATAAAGTATAACCAGATCAGACGATAAAATATACAAAAAGCAGATGACGGTTGATTGTTAAATTATTGCCAACTTTAGTATTTATGCCAAATATTTAAAAAGCATTTTAAGTATTTCATTAAATACTATTAACTCAATTCAAGAAATACTTTTAATTGGGCACATGATTAACGCATAACATAAATTGCACATTATCTTTTGAAATGTCTATAATTTGTTGTTTTTTCACATAACTCGAGTTAATTATAGAGACGCTTGTACAACTAAACATCTGTTCTTTTGTGATTTTCATCAAAATACATAAATGCTGATAACAGGTGTTGCACAATCCTTTGCATAATAACATATACATTTTGTTCACTGACGTGCAATTTCATTTGTTACATTAATACGCGTTTAGAAAGTTTCCTTATCAGCTCAGAAACCCAAAACGAGCTCCCTTTTTCAATCGTTTACAGTAACGCGTGTTCAGTAGCCGACATACAATCGAGCTGGACAGTGGACATTGTATGTACACACATGGTCTAACTATCTGAGTTGCATTTATAGCCTCGTGAAAGCCTGTGGGAAAGTGGATGGCTGACATATAGTAGATCAGTTAAATTCTGCTTAGAGAACATCTGCCCAGCTTCTACACTGGGCAATTAACATATTTTTTTAATATATGAAAAAGATACAAAACATGTATGGAAAACATATTCAATTTCAATTCAATTTGAATTGAAACATTGTTAACATTGTCATGGTTTTCAGATGTTTTGCCCACATGCAGATACGACCAGGCGACAGCAGATAGATTTAAACAGTTTATTAGGAAATGTGCAAATACAAGGACGAAATAATGACTGCAGCTGCGAGGTCTGAACGTCTAGGCGGAGGAGACTGCAAGAGAACGGAGTAGTTAGATCGTCGGCTAGAATCCAGTACCAGTCAGAACGTGCTATGCTTACCCATTAGCCGGGCGGACCTAACCGGGAAGGAGTGAGTGTCGGGGAGACCCTGTGAGCCTGCTCTAGATGGAGTAGGTGGCTAGTGGCTGGAGGGCGGCAGCAGCGGCTGACGAGGGATCCGGAGCTAGCCTCCGCTGGGTCGAGTGACAGATGGATTGACCAGAGTTGAAGTGGGAACACCAGTATCCGGGTAGGGGACCTCGAGCTCAGCTAGGTAACCTCCAGTGAGTAAGAGGGGGGGCGCCAGAGCAGAATCTGAGCCTTGTGATACTGGTGAACCTTCTGGGGCGGAACGTCAAGGCAGGTAAGTGCATCCAGCACAAAAACTATGACAAAAACAGGAGAGTAAAAATTAGTCAGAGTTGTGTGTACAAGACTCACGAACAGGTCTCCAAGGCTTGGTCAGAGGCCATGTCGTACCACGACTGGTTTAAAGCTCTGGCGTCTTCCATCTGTCAGTGCCTTGCTTAAGAAGCCAGAGGAAGCCGCCTCCAATGAGCTGCAGGTGTGGACCACGCCCCCACAACCAACTAGACACACCTGAGGAGCAGAGTTAGAGCAGGCACATACAGAGAACCCTGACAAACATATGATTTATTTTATACAACATACATAGTTTTCACACAATTCTTACAAAACTCATTATATCATACACTATATAAAAATAAATGCAAAAGTGGCCACTTTTAAGAGTAAATCATCTAAGCCTCAAATGATGAGCAATATATGAAACAAAGTGAAGATGACTGAATGCTTAATTATTTTATATGTTTTTTTATTTATTTTCCATATGGGGATACATTACTAAAATCTCAAGCTAAATCTTAAATAAAACTGTACTGCTGGATATCTGAACAAAGCTAAAGCAAAGAAATCGCAGTGCCCAAGGCAAAACTGTGACATTTCCTTAATATCTTTGACTTTCACTTCATAGGAAAGGTAATCAGGGCCAAAAATGGCAGAGAACGCTCACCGCAATCATAATCTGACCATGAAAAAACCCCTCATAGGAGCCTGACTACAGCCCAATGTCACTACCTCATGCATGTTGTTTTATTACAGTTAGGAATACCACCAAGAAACATTTATACATGGGAAGAAACGGATGCAAATTGTTCGTTACGTTAAAGCTTGTCACACTGCTTCTTTGGTAAACTTGGTTATATGAATCTTATATTTTATGATCTTATATAAGGTGACCAGATTTCTCAAATTAAACTTTTTTGCGTTTTGCGCGCAACATTTAACTGTCATTAATTAGACGTTGAAATCAGGGACATCTCCAGGGACGGCTTGAGCTGGGGACAGGCCGCCCAAAACAGGGACTGTCCCCAGAAACCGGTGACGTCTGGTCACCCTAATAGTGTAACCCCTGTTACACTATTGTGTATCTGCCTTGAGTTTCAGTTTGGTAAGAATGTGCTTTGTGCTTTGTCCTTTGTCCTGAGTAAAGAAGTTACAATATCGGCTTCAAATGCATCTAGCATATTCAATTTGATCACAAGCTGAAAAAAGGTTTCCAATGATTCTTTAGAACTGAAACTAATTTTATACTACACTATCCAGGTGTCTTTTTTTTCATCCTTAAATATGAAAAACAAAAATTCACAGTAATTTCACAGTAAGCGTTATGTAACCTGTCTTGTCACCGTTCCACACAGTAAATTTCTTAACAAAGTAGGTGGGGCATCAAAAGCAGCGCATTCTTCAGATATGTGAAAGAACATGATGTGTCCTGACGCTTAGACCCATATTACACATGTTTTCCATAGTGTGAGAGCAGCTTTAGTTTGCAAGCTTCCAAAGTAGGAAAATAATGGAAATTTTGGTCTTCCGTTTAACTGTCCCTGGGTAGCAAAGTAATGGTCCCACTTGAGTTCGGACAACAGCTTTTTCCACTACAAAATGTTGGCAACATCTGTGCTTTGTTAATGGTACTGTTGAGGAATGTTAGGTTGACACTGAGTAAGTATCAGACAGCTAAACACTACAGTTTATAAAAAATGTATCATTGTTAACTTTACCTGTCATTTCATTTCTCAATGAAAACTACAAAGCTAGCAAAGTAGTGCTGTAATAGAGGCAGGGGTTCTAACCCTCACCAAGGATAGATATTGATACCTTAATTCAAACCACTATATCGCTAACAGCAAAATAATGTTTTTTTCCCAATCATTTTTGATGAACTTTTTTATGGTTTGTAAGTGACACTCAAACTGATTGGACATTAGGAGGCTAAACACCACAGATCATTTTGCCAACAAAGATTTATGGTCATTATCATTTACTGGCATTACATGTCTTAATGACTCCTACTTTATTTATAGTAAATGATCCCAGTTCATGACTTCCTCACTGATTAATAGATGTTTTGAAAGGGATAAATATCCGTCATGAAAGCGCCCTGGTGATCTGTGTGCATTTACCCTCCAACACCTTTGCTTTAAGTCCTTTCCTATGAGGGTATCGAGGACAGCCTTGTTGCAAAATGTATGTGAAAATGGAAGAAGGTTTACTGGAATAAGTTTGGGGCTATGAGAGCTTTAAATTAGCAAAGAAAATCATATTTTGCAGGTTTCTTTAAGATAAGATAGGATAAGAAATTCCTTTATTGAGCCCCAATGGGGAAATTCTGGTGTGACATCTTCTGATGAAAATTGAGGCTGATATTTTATCTTAGACAGTACTGCTTTATTAACGATAAATTACAATAGTACATATGAATTAGTAAGAAACTCTGCAAAGCATTGTAAAAATGTTGAACTGGATTGATCAAAATTGATGTTCAGCTGTTGCATTTGGTGTATATAGTCTCATCCTTTTGTCCTGGTGTTTAGGTAATTTAGTTAGAACAAAACACAACTTAAATATACTGTCTTTGCCTGGTTTATTATCTTTCTGGAGATTGGCTTAAATGCATGCATTAGAATGTGTAAATATCATCTAAAATTACAACTGGAAAAATCTGGAGATGCTGGGATTATTGTCCAAATTGGAAGGATGCGATCTGTGGACGAAAATTGGCATGGAAGAGGGTTGATTTAGTACTTGGTGAGTCATTTCTGTGTTGATTTAAACAAGATTTATGGATAATTATCCTGAAGAAACATCCAGTGGTGAGCAGTTTTTAATTTCCTGCCAGAAATAATATCCTGATATTTTCAAGAGTTGACAATGCCATGCACAAGATTCCACCATACTTATCAATAGGCATGCAGTAATTTATCACATATTCATCCTCAGCTTCTCACCTTTGAAGAAAGTGAAAAATTAAAATCTAACATATTACAAATGGCCAAAAAAGCATTCTTTAGAAACAGTTTATTCTAAATAAAATGAAAATAATTGCCATGGACATTAAATGCAGCTCTCTGAGGGCCTCCAGTGGAGGAAGAAAGTATTTTACTCCGTTTTCTTTTCACCTTCTAAGAATTAATTTCCAGTCATTTAAAATTCTGCATTGCTCAAAAAGATTGTGGTTATGCTTTAAGGAAGCTGCATCATAAACATAAAGACACCGAGTATGGGGTGGTAGGTGGAAGCAAAGTGCCAACCGCAGGCGTGTGTGGTTAAGTGAAAGTACTGACGTGCCCAAAGTGTTCCAGAAATAAAACCTACAATGGCAGCATTGCGGTATGCTAATGGAAAGCTGAATTAAGTTATGATTCCATCCTTCTATACTTTAGTGCTCTTCATGAAAGCTTTTAACATCCTCCCACAACCTCGGCATGAGGGAAAGGTGCACTGTAGGCCTACCACACAGAGATAAGATTACACTGTGAAAAAAGTCAAGACCTGGAACTACGCTTGGCCTTACTTCTGCTTTCTCTCAGGTCTCTGCTGTCAGAATGCTTAACCGTGTTGTATTTAGGACATCAGATAACAGTTATTTTGAATAATACCCACAAGATCTTATTTCATATTTATTCTTCCATTGTCTTTGTAGGTTAAAGCTTTGTCTTATTGTTTTCAGTTAGTTCTGTGAATAGGTTTTTACTATTTAATACTTTAACGCCATGGTGAAAATATTTGTTATCAGATTTGTAATTTTTTTAAATGTCTAACTAATTATTTTTTTAAAGTAAAAACTCTATTAAACATTGCTTGTTTTCACACTTTTTTTGTGCCATGACTGATTACAGGCTTTTGTAGGTATGTAAAAAGATAAATTTTGTGTGTACGTCATCAAAACACGTGGCATATTTATTTATTTTAAATTTTTTTCACATTGTGTTTTATTGAATTTTATCATGTTAACATATAACATAGCAAGTCACACATTGAATATCTTTTACCCCTGCCCCACTCCCATTGCCTCCCCCCATATATTTCTCTTTACTGGTAAATACTGTATATTTATGTGTGTATATCTATATATCTATATCTATCTCTTTCTCTCTCTCTCTCTCTCTCTCTCTCTCGCTCTCTCTCTCTCTCTCTCTCTCTCTCTCTCTCTCTCTATATATATATATATATATATATATATATATATATATATATATATATATATATATATATATATATATATATATACATTAAAAAAGAAAAAAGGGATGATATATATGTGTGTTCTAAGATACTTATTGAAGTACAGTAAAATAATCCAAAACTTCAAAAGTTAATTGATAAATAAAATAGAGTGCAGTTACATAAACAACTAAACATATGCACAAGTGGAAATCAATTTGAAGCGAGGAGTGAAAAATAATTAGAATAGTAATTACACTTTGCTCTTCAGCCACTATGTCTTATTTGTTTTACTCTTTAATTATCTACATCTGCTGTTTTCAAATGCTCAATCATATTACCCCATATTCCCTCAAATTTCTCTGGTCATAGTTTTTTTTTAGATTATACATTATTTTCTCACGGGGATGCAGAAAGTTAGTTTGCTAAGCCAAAGAGAGGGTAGAGGTGCTTATTTGCTTTTCTATTTAAGAGCTCTGCATTTGTTGGCTATTGTCAACGCTATTCTGATAAACCTGACTTTGCTGCCCTCCCCAGGAACTAACCTTGGTCCGGGTGGTATCTTTATTTAACTTACTATGGATATGGTTTTAAACATTGTTTCCCAGTAGCTGGATAATTGTGAACAGGACCAGAACATGCGAATAAGAAAACTAACCTCAGATTTACACCTGGGACAGTATCGAGAGATTGCCTGATTAATATTATGCAAACTTTCTGGGGTATAATAAATTCTGTCTATCAAGTTGTATTGAGTCAGTATGTGGTCACTATTATAGGAGAAGCGTTGGGCCTTTTCACATAACTCGTACCAGTCATCATCTTCAAAATTGTGACATAGGTTAGCCTCCCATTTTCTCCTGGCCTTAAGCACTTCTTCTTCCAACATACTGTTAACATCATTTTACATGGGAGATTTAAATCCCTTGAGTTCCTATTTGCCATTCAGTACACTATATATAAAAGTCTGCCTCACTGTGGATATAATGTCTAAGTCACAGGAATTTGAAAAAGTGCTTCTGCTCAAAGCTATATTTATCTGCAAGAGTATCAAAAGACTCTAAGGCTCCATCTTTGTAAAAATCCCAAAATGTTTTGATGCTTCTTGTAAACCATACGTGAGTGATACCATCTCTTACACCTTTGGGCAGAAGTGGGTTTATACATGGCATATTTAAAGAGCTTTTATTACGTTTACCTTTTTACATTTGCCTTTTATTAGAGAAAGTGTAAACGATACTGCAGGTTTGAAGGCAGTTTGTAAACTATAGCAATCATTTTTTTGGACATTTCCAATCAAATTTGATTTATTTTAAATAATACACATTTTTTTAAAGATAATGTTTATTCATACAAATATATTACAAAATTACAAATATAAAGAAGTAAACAAAACAAAAACATTGACTGAAACAATATTGCAGACAAAAGGTTGCCCTTCACATGTTACAAACACAGGAATGAAATGAGTAAATGCTTCACAAACATGCAGTGCTTATATATGCTCTATATATGGTATCTAGAAATGTTAAAATATAGCATTAATAACTCTGTTATTAACTACCTTTAGTAGACAAATGTCATAATTTTGTGAGTTTGTAGAAAATCTAAGAAATCGTCAACGTGATTGAATGTTATCAGGCAGCTTTTAGCTTATTTTTGGAACATAAGTAAAACCCAAATAGAAACTGTTGATAATTGTGAGATACGACAATAATCACTGTTGTTTGTTGCAGTTTTCTCAATAGAACAGCTTCCATGTAATTACATTAAAGTTAGATTTATCTTCTATGCTGTTGCATGAATTCAAAATTCAGTAGTTTGCTCCACTTGTTGGACTCGGTCGATGGAGTCGGCATCCCCAACCGATGCACCTTTAATGTTGCAACACATCGTCTGAGAAACAGCAACAAACTTAACAACAGTCTCTTGCAAAAGTATGGATGATTAATCTATGAGCCCATAGATGGAAATATTTTCAATTTGGGCTGTTTTAAATTTCAACCTTTTTCTACACCTGGGTTTCTGGCTGACCGCTCTGATGACTTATTTCCTTTTCTACAAACTCACTGTGGTATGAAATCTGTCTGCTACAGGCACCAGAACCACTACTGACATTAACTTCTCAAAATCTGACTTCAAAAACACATCATTTTAATGAGGCTACTATGCTCTAATCTGGCTTTTTTGCATTTCTTTGCTCTGATAAAGACAATTACCTTTCTGCTTGTGAGCCCAATGATACAAAATGATAATACTATTAATTATCACAATCAATTTTAAGTATAACACACTTTACATCTACATGGTGCGGGATTGAGTCCTGGGAATGTGAAGAAGGTTGGTGTTGGGGGAGTGGAGCGTGAGCAAGGGTTCCATCCTACAAAAAAGTGGGACCCATCACTGTACTACATGTAGTTGGTATCTTAATATCCAATTTATATCCTAAGAGCTACATAAGGGGCTTAACTGGCTCTGCTGGTATGGTTTAGGCCTCACACAAGAGCCCCAGCGTGAGCTCAGGCCCACTTATTATTTAATATAGCCTGAGCAGAATCCTCATGGGACCCACATTCACATGTTGGCTGTCTGTTTGTTTAAAATGATGTTATCATACACAAAATAATCATCTAAAATCACTTTAGGATAAACTGATTAATTATTTTGATTATATTCACACATGTGGAGCTGCACTAAAGTAACAGGAGTGGAGAAATGAGAAGTCGCTTAAGGACCGCATGGCTGTCAGGCACTGAAGGATGACATGTTGTTCGAGCCCTCCGAGGTCTTCAGGCCAGAAATGCAAATCTCGGATGAGCGAGCACTGTAGATATACTTTTTGCCAAAGCACCAAAGGTCAGACAATATTTGCCTGAAGTGGCTCCTGAACTTCACACCGATAAACGCGTATAGGATGGGATTGAGGCAGCAGTGGAGGTAGGCTATACTCCTGGAAGTGGCCAGAACCATGAGTTTGGTCTTTTCCGCCTCACAGCTTCTCTCTGTAAAAAGGGACGATGTGTGGATCAGGAGGACCACGTTGTAGGGCAGATGGCACACGATGAAGATTACGACAACTGCCCAAACCACCCGGATGGCCTTGTGCCTCTGGTTGCTGTGGGTTCTCAGCAAGGTGCATATGATGCACGAGTAGCAGAAAACCATGACCAACAGAGGCAAAAGGAAGCCTACGGCCATCTGCAGGCTTGGCACCATCACCTTCATTAGCTTTGCGGTCGCTTTGTCTTCGAAAGAGAGCTCGCACATCACGGTGGAAGTCTCCTCCATCAAATCATATTCGTCAAAGAGCTTAGTGTAGATGAGCGTGGGCAGAGTCAAGAACAGAGCAAACACCCAAACTGCTGAGCAGATCAGGCGACCGTACATGACAGCGCCTGAGCGAGACCCAAAGGAGCGCCTGGCCTGAACGATGGCAACGTATCGATCCCCGCTAATGCAGGCGAGCAGCAACATGCCGCTGTACAGGTTGATACTGTAGGCTGAGCGCAGCATCTTACAAGCCACAGACCCCATGGGCCACCCGTTCAACTCATTGTGGGCGATAAGAGGCAAAGCCCCCACGAAGATCAGGTCGGCCGCAGCCACGTTGAACAGATAAACATCCGTCATCGTCTTGGTCCTTTTGTAGAAACCATAGGTGATCATCACGAGAACGTTGCCGATCAGGCCAAAGGCGCAGATGATGGAGTGGATGTAGGTTTGGGAGAGGACCTGTGCAGGGGTGGGGCTGAGGCTGCAGAGCTCATCTAAGTCATTTGGTGTCCAGGTTATATCATTTGGTGTCCAGGTTGTGTCATAGTCGGAGGTGGCATTATCCATGTTGTTGATCTGAAGAGAAAAAGACCAAAAATGGCATTCCACAAGTTTTAGTGGCTATGAATAGTGGCCTGCAAAATGAATTACAAACCTCTGTGGATTTTATTCAGATTTTAAATTAGATACCAACACAAAGCAATGCATAATTGTAAACTGGAAGGACAAGGACTCATGATTTTCAATTTTAAGTACATTATTTAGATTTATATTGTGCCCCTTTACACTGAAACCCCTAAATAAAATCCTGTATAATATAATACATGATAAAATATTATAAAATAGTAAACAGGCTCCACTTGTGTGTGATTTAATATCAGTAAAAATTCAGCTGCTCTTTAAAAGCCTCAGAGATTTGTTTAAGAACATTAATGAACAACAACAACATAATTATAATTAAACAAACAAAGAACAGACCAGAGATGCCAATCATGGAGTTGTTTAGAAGATTAAAGCTGAATAAGGCTATAAAACAGTAACCAAAGCGGTGAAAATCTCATTTTAGACAGTTCAGTCCATCATCCAAAGGTAGAGTTTAGCACATGAACCTACCCAGACACAGCTGTCCTCCTAAACTACCATCCAGTCCATTATTCAGAGAAGCAGCCAAGAGGCCCATGGTCGCTCTGGAGGAGCTGCAGGGATCAACACTCCATGTCGGAGAACCTTGATAGTTATACATGCATAATACACAAATGTGGACTTTATGGCAGCAAGACAAGAAGAAAGCTGGGCCAAAAAGTAACTTTTTGACCAGCATTGTCTTTATGGAGGACGACTATGACTATACATCACCCTTAACACACCATGCCCATAGTAACACACAGTGGTGGCTGCACCATGCTGTGGGGAGGTCTTCAGCTGGAACGAGAAAAAGTGCTCAGAGGTGACGGGAATATGGATGGGGCTAGGTACCTGACCATACTGGAGGAAAATGTGTCAGAGGCTGCAAAAGACTTGAGACCGGGGTGGAGGTACGCCCTCCGGCAGGGCAATGAGCCAAAACATACAGTAAGAGTAGAAAAGTGTAGATGAAAACTTACTGGTCCATCACTTAATGCGGCAATAACATACAACAAGCTGACAATATGTATTTTTTTACTGTTTGCTTTTGCTCGTTCATTCTTAAATCTAAACTAACAGTTGATGCTGGGACCAAATCTATATAATCATTCAGGTTTTTCATATCTATGCATGTTTGATTGTTTTGCTTTTTTTGTTAACAGACGATATCTAAATAGTCTTTCTTTCGGAGAAAACAACAAACAAGGTCAAAGCAGTTCAACAAGTCTCTGAAGAAAATCAGGTAAGCTTGTGCAGAGATGATGGTTTGAGGAAATCCACATGCACTTTCTAAATCCTCATCAGTTCTTTTCTCTTTTTCATCTGTGTACTAGATAGAAATAACCAACACCCTAGTTCTGCTCTTCCTTTCTCTGTCAGTGACCCAATTCTGGCCCAATAAGACATTCAGGACTGCACACAGAGGTAGGCAGCAGGTTGTCAAACTCCCCGCTTCGTCTGATCTCAGAAAATGATAACAATGTTTATCTGATAGGATCTCAGATGTTTTCTGGTAAGTTTATCAATCTATGTGATGTGTAGGTAGATCAGTAACGCGAGGCAAACTGCAGATCAGCAGCTTTTCAGATCTAAAGGGCAAATCCGCTAAGTTTCATGGCCCGGGGGGGCAGGATATTTTGGAAAAGTGTGAAAACCACCAGAGCTGAGATGCTGGGTTGACTAGGGTGTTGCTACATGTTTCTTTTTGTTCTTGTTCTGCTTGACCTTTGATCTGGTTTCGGTATTTGTAAAACATGTATTTTTCCCACAGCTCAACTGTTTTTGTCAAAATGACAACATGTACATTTATTTAATATTTCACAGTGTTTTTTTTTCTTCTAAAATCCTGATTCTTTCAGGATCATAATAAACCACATTCTGATTTACAAACAAATTGGCAATAATTGTATGAAACCTACTTGGTAAGCTTTGCTTTCAGTTTAAGATGGATATGTTGCATTTATCCTCATTGTGTCAATACCAATCCAAAATATATTTTTCGAGAATTTTTTCTAGAAACTTGATCTTTGGAATCAAATTACAGAAATGAGATAAAAATATTATCAAGGATATAATTTATTGAGATGAACCTGTATATTTTTAAATCAAAATCCAACTCTGAACCTGCTTCTTGTTTAAAAAATCGTTCAGACATTTGTTGAACTGTGAAATAAATTATACTTTTAATACGGAAGTCAATGTCTTTCTATTGTATTTATCAGGGACACTTTAATTTCTCAGGCCTTGGTGATTTTAAACTAAAATCCTGAGAGGTTTCTTCTTTTATAAACTAGACAGAATACTTTTTAACAATTCTGGCATTTTGAGAAGAAATTATTGTTATTTAAATCTCTATATATAATTGACTTATTATATATATATTGATTGATCATCAGCTCATGGCTTACAGTGGCTCTCAAAGGTTTACTCACCTCTGTTAAAGTGGAAGGTATTAGTGGTGCAAAAGAATTAGACCTTCATAAGAAGGTCTAATTCACCTAATTCACAAAGTGCTTCAACAAAATATAAACTTTGTTGAAGCCCTTTGTGATTCATTTTCAGCTTCATTCATTTTCAGTCTGTGAGCCTCCCACGTCTTGACTTTTTATGTTTACCCACTCTCTCTCGTTAAACAAATCCATCAGCTCATGAGAACATTTCTTCATATCCTTTTTCAGGCATCCTCACAGATCTTCTGTCAAAGTTTGCCCTGGACTCTGATTCGGCCTTGACAAAACTTACTTTTTCCCTTCATGAACACATTCCCTTGTTGACTTGGAGCCACGCTTGGTCTTACGCCGACGGTGAAACACAGCTTTCTAGCAAAGTTTTAGGTCAAAACTGCCATTTTGACCAGATTTTATTTCCACTCACCTCGGCGGAAAACCCAGTTTTATCTAACGAAAAGTAATCTGAGCTCACGATGCTCCCGCTGCTATGTTTCAGTGTGGAAATGGTGATCAATTACCAGCTTTTTTACAAGAATATTTTAAGCACCCACAGGAACAAAGTGCTGCTCACAAAATAAATAAACAGCAGTCACATGCTGTCATGACAAGTCAATATTACAAACGATAAGACCTTAAATAAATAAAACCATAAATGATAATTAAATGATAATATGAACATTGGCAAAAGACTTTGTTAATAATCTGTGTAAATGTGTTTCAGTTTAAATTTGGTTTCATCACAGCACAACTCGTTCTACCACGTGGTTTTTATCAGATTTTAGCAAAGCCTGGATGTTCTCTGTGGAAGAAAATATTTCTGTTTTAAAGTCCTATATCTTATTCCAGGCACATGGATAGTTAGGAGACTTATTATTATTATTATTATTATTATTATTATTATTATTATTATTATTATTATTATTATTATTGTTGTTGTATAGAACACAACCAGTACTGGCCACACATTTCTGCAGCTTCTTCAGTATTGCTGTTGGTGTTATTGAAACCTCTCTGTCACTGTTATTCCATGTTACTGATAGCTTTCTTTACTCTGTCATGAAGCATTTACAATTGTTTGGATTTTATGTAACTTTCCCCTTATTGATACCTTTTCTACAGTGATATTGTTTTGATGCTTTATCACATCTCTGCAAACAATGGATTGAACTCAAAGTAGCAAATTTGCAAATGTCAGGAAACATTCCCCAAGGAAGGTTTAACTTTATTTCTGGAAAATCAAATCATGCAACCAGGTTCTAGCAACTTTTTCATTATTTTACACATCTAAGAGATTTGTTTGTTTTTGTTTTTTCATTTTGAATTGGCAACATCTCTGGTACAATAAAGATGAAAAAGTTCTGAAAGTTTGCATCAAGGTTTTATTTTTTACCTCACAAAAAGATGGGTGTGCACACTTTTGAGAGTTACTAAAACCCAGGTGAATGTAAAGGAGCTCCTTGCATGACATCAAATCTTTTCTTGTAGTTTTAATATACTAAATGTAAACCAATTAAAGTATTGTTGATGCAGCCCGCTGGTTAATGCAGTCCTAAATGAATTTTTTTTAAAACCTTTGTTTAGTAGCATGTGAATTATTTTTTTTTAAAGTTATGTTTTGGGGAAGAGACCTGATAAGATAAAACATCTCTAATTTCAGGACTTTCACTTCTCAGTTGACGTTTTCACAACACGAAAAAGGACCACGGCTTAAAGCAAGTCTGAGAAAGTAGAGGGCATTAGAGGTTATTTTTTTATATATACCACATTTATTGGTGAAACTAAAAGGAGAACCATATGCATGTGTATATTTTTTGACAGATCACCAAATTTGATAAGTTTAGGTTCTCAAAATGCTGTTTTTGACAGAACTTCCAGATTTGCAAAAGGGTTCCAGTTTTATGGTGTTATCTCTTATGGTTTTCCTGAAGATTTTAGTTTAAAAGTAAAAGGTAGATAAATAAAAAAATTTAATCTCAGCAAATACATGCATTTAGAATGTGCAAAAATATTGATTTTGTCAAACCTGTTTACCTAAATAAGCACTTCATTGAATGAAAAAACTTAATTTAAATTTAATGTTATACTTATACGCCACATTTTCTTCATTTAGCAGTGCTACCATAAAGACTTTAGCATGAAATAAAAAGAGGTTTGTAATTTTTGAGAACTCACCTTGTAAAATGATGTTGATCCTCAAGGTTCAATGCTGTGTCTTCACAAGAAAGCTTTTAAAAAATGATGCTGCAGGTGCTGAAACAGCTGCTGGTAAAGACAACTTTCAACCAAGAAGCAGCTTAATGTCAAAGATATCCGAGCCCAGAGAAAAACTATGAAAATCAAAAGAAGCTGAAACTAAAACCGCATTCTTACCGCCCCTGCGTCTGTCTAACTGAACTGCTTCACTGATCTTGTAGCTTTTTTTCTCAAACTGTAGCTGCTGCCACCAAATGCCTTATCTGATGGCACCAATCACAAAACAGCATTTGTTGTTATTCTGCATTCAGGGATGACACCCTGTTAGTGTGTTTCCAGTGCGCATTTCATTTCTTAAATTAGCTCAGTTTATCATCGATTAAACATGCTGTCTTCCCACAGATACAATTCGGAGGAGGCTACAAGATGAAATGTTTGAGAATACATGCAATAAAATAAATTTGACATACGGGGGCAAAGGGTTGCGGCCTCTGCTCAACCTCATTTTCAGTCTTCAAAGGTATTTCCCCACACACGCAAAAAGAGCCTTTTTCTCAAACTGCTGTCTTGATTTTCTGTAGATTTATTTTGTTTGTTGAAGTTAGTTTAATATTTTGGAATTCCAATAACAATTTTATTCATACAATATTTCTTTATGTCTCCAGTCTTGACACTCAGTTTGTTTAAAGGCTTGAGGGCTTAAAGAAAAACATGAAAAATTTATAGAATTGTTGCTTTTGGAACAACCCAGGTTATCCTTGAGTTTCCTCATCCTGACCGGCAGATAGAGCTGTCATTTTAACTATACAGAGGAAAATGAGTGTTTATGTCAAAGTTTTTTTATTATGGATTATATTTCGGATTGGCCTGTTGACACGACAGTCACAGCAGATGTCTGTCGCAACCCAAGTAATCCAAGGTATGTGTAATGAAGTGGAGTAACAGGGAATAAGTACTAAACACAAATGTATTTATTACCCAGTAGCAAGGTTTTGGTTATGAATGCAAGCTGTATGAAGGATCTAGATTCTCCTGTGAGGAGAAACTATTTGCATGCATTGCTCAGGTGGGATTTGGACCATTCTTCCAAACAAGCTTTGTTTTACAACCTGATCTTGAGTTCTGTCTGAAGATTTTTAATTACTTCAAGTCGGGTGATTGACTGGGCCATGTTAGCTTTTTGTTTGAATGTGTCCTCCTGAAGAGTCCACCCTTGTTTCATCTTCACGTTTTTATCAAGAAAGTCTGTATAAATTTCTTCAATTATACTCATTCCCATTATAAAAAAAATCTGAACTACTGCTAATAAACCCCCTTCATCATGCCCCCCCCCCCCCCGCTTTCATTGTTTGTATGGACCTGGGGTGATGTGCAGTGTTGTTCCTTCTCTAAACATGGCGTGTATAGATGTGATCAGAGGAAAGTCTCCAAATGTGCTGCAGCACACTTTAACCTTTAACCTTTTTCATTTTCCAGTTGAGTCTTGTGCCCCAATGATTCTCACGTCTGCAATGAGACGTCATGTCTGTAATCAATCAAACCAGTATTTTAGCATTAAAGAGTCTTTGCTTTGACCCATGATGAGAACTTAAACAAAACGGCAATTTAGCAATCAAACACTGTTTTACAGGCCATCAATTAGGACTGAGCCAGTTATTTACTTCCTTTTGATACCTTTTTCTTTCTTATTCTGTCATTTGACATTATTACACATGAGCCTATTTGTTTTGTTTTCTTCATATGTGTGGGATATTTGTGTTTTTATCAACATATGGGGTTAAATTAATCTTAATAGCCCCATTAGGAAAATACTAACAGAGAGAAATATCACATGTTCCTGTTTCCACTGTATCTCTTTACATCTCAACAAACAAAGTAAACACATATGTTATTACTGGATCATTCAGACACTGGAAAAAAGTGTGTCTTTAAATAGCTGATCCAGAGGAAATACAGCACAAAAATACTGTGAAAATCCAATTTAGGACTTATTTTCTTGCAAATAAGAATGCTATAGATTTATTGCACTTTGTCAAGCTTAACATAATTGTTATGTATAACATATCTTCATTCTGATATAACAGAAAAATATAATTAATGAATTTTTGCATCGGATTAAACATTTGGTAACAAAATGTCCAAAGTTTAAAAGAATATGTCTCTTAGTGCACCAAATCATTACATGTGTGAGTTATCCCCTGCAGGTCTGGAGCTTGGACTCTTCCTCCACATGAGCAAGAGGTGGTTGAAGTGGTTTAGGCATCTGACTAAAAGCCTCGCTATAGAGGTGTTCTGAACAAATCCACATAGGATGAGATTCCAGGGCAGACTCAGACTTCCCTTCAGAACGGAAGAGAATCAGACGAGGGTCACACTGGGGAGGATGGATAGCATCTTACAACTTTATAACTTATCTCTGATTATATTAACACTTTCATGTAATACATTTCTCAAAAAAGTCGTTAATATATTCTCCCATATGTTTTCTATCTATATTTTTTTGTTTCTCTTCCCATTCACTACCTCTAGATGTCCTCAGTAACCTTTATGTTTTCTACAATGCCCCTGATCAGCACCTGTTACTAATCACTCACCCGCAGCCACATCAGCAATCTCTCTGAATGAGTACTACTTGGCTTTCTTTTGTCAAATCCTTAATGTTTGCTTGGCTTTTGTTTCTGCTACCATTTAAGCTTTGTTTTTGATTTGTTTTCTTCTTGGATTTTAATCTTTGGTTTTGAGATTTGTGTTGTTGTTTTTTTTTTGGGGGAGGGGGGATATTCTACACAACCCTATCATTCTTTTGTCAATTACTGCCTCCAACTACTCATTCTAGCCTCATCTAATATTTGTGCTCATCCTTACATGTGTCTCTAATATTCTTTTCTTTATATATTTTCTTGAACTAATTTTAAAAAGATTTTATTTACAGTATTTACATATGAAAGTGAATATAATTCAATGTGAACCAAAATACAGCTTGTATTGCAGTGTTTTAATGTGGGAGTAATAAAAGGGGGGTTATGAATTGCTTTGTATATTAATGAGTGTATTTTCCTTCAAAATACTGTACCTCTTTTTCCTTAGAGAAAACTACATGAACTTTGACGTTTCCACAAACAACACATGTGGATATGACTATAGCTAACTGTATAACATGCAGTGAATGTTACAACATGTCACACACATTCATCCATCTATCCATCGTTTCCGCTTATCCTATGTCACAAACATGTGAAAACCCTTCCCATTCATCAGCGTACTGACTGTAACTCATCACATATATCTACTTCAAGAGTTTATTTCTATTAATTCTGAGTTAATTTTGATGATCATGGCTTACATCTAATGAAAAACCCTAAATGTTACTGAGAAAATTAGTTATCTACTAAGACTAATGTAGTAGGCTAAAAGTTGTCCAGTGGGACGGCCACTGAGGGCAACAAAAGGTCATTGGAAGGAAAAAGTGTGGTCAAAACTGCTGCACAAGTAATGGAGATAAGCACAGCATTAAGAGGACTGTGAGGGTCATTCAGAATTATGTGGAGGTTCAAATAGTGTGACATGCAGTTGGTATCAGTGCCTCAAGAGCGAAGAGCTGAACTCCTTGTGTAAAGCCACTGCTGAAGCAGAGATAACATAAAATGTGTTTTAGGGGAAAAAACAAGAACTAGATTATTGTTCAGCGATCCAAAATCTTATTTTCATGCGAAAGTCTGTTTTCTATTGCAGGATGAGTGGAGAGCCACATTCCAAGTTGATTGAATTGCAGTGTGAAGTTTCCACAGTTACTTATGATTTGGAGAGCCATGTTATCTGCCGCTGTGGGTTTGCTGTGTTTAATCATGTCCAACGCAGTAGCGTCTCCAGAGATGTTTTATAGGGGCGGCCAGATGGGGTCACTTAAAGTTTGGGGTGGCACACTGATTTCGTAAAGCTGCATGTAGAAAACTACATTTTGGTTTATTGTTTGATTTTTAATGTTACTAATGATCTAATGTGCATAGACCAATAACAGTACAGTTAACATTTTGAGTTGAACAAAAATTCTTTTTTATTGTGTAATTATATTAGGAATAAGGTGCACATTTATTGATTTATTGAAAAACAAAACAATTACTAGGGGAAAGTAGATACTGACAGATAAAAATAAAAGAGCGATAGAAGGTCAAGAAGAGTGGCTGCTTTGCTGGTTGTGCATAATCGGATGAAATGCTAAACTGATGCTACTACAATTTACACTGGCCAGTGGGGTGGCCAGGACATGGCCACCCACTGGTGGCGCCATTGATGTCTACCAGGGAAGTTTAGAGCACCTTATGGTTCCCTCTACTGATGCTCAATGAGAATGGTAATTTAATTTTTCAGCAAGACTTGGGTCTGGCAGACATTTCCATGACTGCCATGATGAGAGCATCACTGTGCTTGACCAGACAGCAAACTCAGCTCACCAGAGGACCAAGATAAGACACCAGGCTCAACAACACATGAAGGCCACTATGATAGCAACGCAGGTTTCCCCAAAAGTATTAAAGGCTGATTATAATCCCACACTGATGCACTAATTCATGCAAAAAGAGTCAGGCGGTGTATTGAGTACATATACTGTACTGTAATCATCAAAGTTACAAGAAATAATTGCTTCAAATAGCCTATTAAAATCTTTGTGAATGGAACGAATGAGTGTTTCTTTTTAGCTACAACTACGCACATTTATTAAGTAGCTTTTCGATGATATTCAAAATTATCGAGATGTGCCAGCGCCTGTATGAAAATGCAGGCTCCAGTGAGTCTCCTTCAGGTATACAGCAAGACTTTATTAGGTAAACATTAACAAACAGAAAAAGTGGTGGGAAAGTAGCGCTCTAAATCCCGAAAGTTATAGTAAGTTATAGTAGTATATAAGTAATATCTGGATAACATAAAGTTTAAAAGGGTTTTTTTAGAAATAGGAAGTTGTGTCGCATCTTTTAATGAATCTTAAAATCCTCGCCGCTGCTTCTTCACCTGTTGGCGCGCGCCGCCAGCTTGGTGGGCGGGTCCCGGGCGCTCGCGCCAACCCGCTCTGCAGGTTATCCCGGTGAGTCAGTCCTCCGGGCCGCTTTAAGACAAACCGCGCTTCTCATGTTTTCATCTCCCTGCTCTCAGCCCCTGACGGCAGCACCATGAGTAAGTCCGGCACGCTGAAGGGCTTATTCAGGCAAAGATCCGGCGACAAAGAGAAGAAGGAGCTGAGGCGCGCCGCGACCATCCACCAGGATAACCCGAGCACCTTGCAGAGGGACCCGGAGCCCTTCAGCCCCGGGAAGTCGCCCTACGAAGATGGGATACTCCGTTCCCCGAAAGACAAGAGGTCAAAGCGGTTCCTGTCCTTAAGGCTCAAGAGGATTAAACGAAAGAAAGAAGATGACGGAGGAGAGGTGTTTGAGGAACTGGACAGCTTCAGCAGCCGAATGTAAGCTGAAAACAGTTTGGCCCTTCGTGATGAAACTAAGTTTCAAGTGATAAGAATAATTTTTTTCCTAATTCAACTACGTTTATGGGCACAGAAATTAACAAAATCAATAATTATTCCATCAATATAAATATGAACTACAGTTTACAATCAGATGAGATTAAAGATTTTTAAACATAATTGTTAAAAGAGATATGCAAAAGGCCATTTTAGCAGTCCTGTCACCATCATTTTATGAACTATGGATTAAACTAGTGATAATCAGGCCTGCAAGCATCTGCTGTTGAGAGGTTGTGACCTTGAAGCTGGATTGTTCTATAAAAAAAAGTTAACCACCAGTGGAAATTACCTCATTATCTTCATTAATGGTCTACATGTATATTATTTGAAATAGAAGCTGTAAACAACCCCCCCCCCCCCCAAACCCAAACACCAAAAAAACATAAAAAAGGGGAAAGTCCCTCAGAGGGTCCTGGCAGTCCATGCAGGCCTGTTGGAAGGCGTTTCAAACAATGCAGGAAGTGCTGCAGATAGAACATCTCTCAGAGTGTCTGTTTGTCCCCCGGGCAGTTTGTGGACTCTAAAAGCTTTGGCTCAGTGTTGAACTAGTTTGGTCACGCAACTTGTTGAGTCATCATATTTCTAAAATTTTGGGGGAGGTTTAGGTGCATGAAGGAACCCGAGGATGCTGTGTTGTTTCCATAATGCATCTTTTGCAGCTTGTAGTCTCAGATAGTAGGTTTTCTTTTTCAGCTTCGCATTGAAGGTTATCCCATATTTTCCGTGTCTTTTGAAGTTGGTCGTGGATTAGTAATGACTTTGTAGGCTTGCAGTTATGCAAATATCTAAATATGTTAACATTGAGTGTAAAGAAACAGCTTTCTGGTGACTTGAAGGGTCTAGATGACCACCAGCTATGAAATATATTCAGGCTCAGACCTTTCAGAGGTTCATAGATTAATACAATATTTAAAATGCATCATTTTACAGATAGACTGCCGGTGCAGTTAAGGACTAGTGTGATATGATCCATTTTCCTGGTGTTGGTCTGGACTAGGATTAGCAATTTGGATAAACTGAAACTGCTTTTGAGGGACTGGTAAATACACCATTACAATCTAAATAACCTGAAAAAACAAACAAACATGTAATAGTCTTTCTTTGTTCTTTTTAATATGAAACTTGTCATTCAAGCAATATTTTAGGAGTGGAATTAGTCCGCTTATGGGACATAGGGGTCCATAACTACTCCTATGTACTTTGCCTGCTCTGGTTTTTAACCTAATTGAGTCTGGTTGAGCATGGATCTCCACGTTTTTGGGACCACAAGCGATGACATCTGTCCTTACATGTGTTCACGTGCTGACACAGAAATATAAAACTGTGAGTCTTTAACATACAAGAATTTAGAGAGGCTAATTAACCTATAACAGTCATGTTATTTGGACTGTGGGAGGAGTACCCGGAGAGAACCCACTCATGCACAGGGAGAACATGCAAACTCCATGCAGAAAGACCCAGGGCATGGGCAGGACTTGAACCCAGGACCTTCTTGCTGCATGGCAACATCGCCACTGTGCAGCCCCTGTTTGCTCAGATGTATATGCTATATCAGATCTGAGCACAGAACCAGACATTTCCACCCATGTTTCCAGTCTGTTATGATCAACTGTTTATGATGCAGCACCGAGATTCAGTAATATCAACACAGACCTATTAGATGTGTCGTCATCATTGAAAGATCAATCTTAGTGCTGTGAAGTGCTTGAAAACGTGCCGGAAAGAAACAATTAAGTAATTGATAAAACTCATTTTTAGTGATTTTTGACAGAAATGTTTGTTTAGATATGAGCCTGTTCTAATTATTAAAGGTTAGGGGTTTAAAAAGGTTTAATCTCTGCAGTTTTCAGACCCTGTGGAGCATGACTTCACTAAAGAGAATAATTGACTATCTGAAATATTTCAGGTGCAACACAACTAAAACATAAAAAAAAAAAAAACTTGTGATGCAGTCTACTACCGTAGCATAAGCTTACTCCTAACCATCCTTTTACAGCTACATTATGTTTGTCTGTTGTATGAACTAGCAATTTGATTTGCAGCAGCATCTGCACTGTTCATTTCATTTTTTTTTAAGTCAGAGCTCAAAACATTGAATTAAACATTTAATATTTATTTATTTGCATTATGTAGTTTGCGAATAACTCAACCAGCAGATTTCATTTTGTTATCTGTTGAGGAAGTTCCGTGGTCGACACGGTTGTGTTTTGTTTTTCTTGCATGGACAATTAAATTAGTTGTGTTACCAATTTTGATATCAACGTAAGAAGAAATGACATGGACCTGTTGCTTAACTCAGAAGTGATCTGGATCCAGGAACATCTTATTCAGCCTTGGTAGAGGCGAGCAGTCTTGGGTTGCTCTTGATCAACTGTTCCGACACAAGCAACAACCGCAGATCATTGGAAAGAAAGAAAACCTGCTGTGCAGGATGGGACACATTTCCCTATTCGGTCCGATTCTACGTGACTCAGGCAGGTTGCATATGTGTCAGATGATCTGGGTAAACATGACTAACGTAGGTGGCAGGAGTGATAAGAACGACAACACATACAAACAGGTCATATTTAGCCACGGCATTATCTCTAGTCCATTAACAAGAAAAACAAACTACTTAGTCAAAGGGTTGTTTATTTGGGTTGAAAGAACACAGAAGGACATGTTTCTGTTAAGCTGCATGGATGTATGGTTGCTTGGTTTCAAATTCCCCTCAACCGAGTGAAAAACATTTAGTAAGTGAGGATAAGTAAGAACCCCACATGCCACAAGATATATAGAGATGCACTTCTGACTTGTCAATGATCTAATGACCATAACAGTTTCTTATTTTAATGCACATTAGTGGAAACCTTAATACAGCATTAAATTACTTGCACTTTAAAAAGGTCTGCACCAGAAAACAGCCTTTCTTGTTCTGTGGGTTTTGCGTTATGGCTGCCCACACATCATGTTAGTCATGCCATATCAAGGGGGCAGATGAGAAGGGTGGGGCCTTAAACCCTCAACTGACAGTACGCACTAATTCAAATATACAAATACAGATGCGGATGCATTTGTTGGCACCTCTGTTAAAGAATCGCAAGATCTGTAGAACCCTTAAAATAGATTCTTTTTTATTGCAAGAGTAAAATGTCACAGTGATTCTTTCAGACATCATTAGGGGTCCATTTATTTTCCTTTTATAAATATGAATCATAAAAGCAGACATAATATAGCATTGTGTTATAGATTCGATATTTTAAAGGTTAAAGATGCAAGCTAATAAATAACAAAAAAAGCTGCTACTTATCGTGATTTCATACCTTGCAAGCAAAAAACCTATTTAGCCAGTTGATGGAGTCACACTGTTGTAAGACAAATATACAACATGGGTGGCAGAGACACAGACGGCGTCATTAGCTTCATGATGACAGATCATGAAGCTAAGAGGGGAGAGGAAAACGTAGATGTATTGTAGCTGATACTGTAATCAAAATAGTGAACAATAATCATGTCACAATCACAACGTCCTAATTTCATGAAACTCAAATCTTTAAGATTTTCAAAACTCCAGGTTTTAATCTCTTGTAAAGACTCACCAGTTTTTCTAAGAATAAAGAAAAAAATATGTATTTTTCTCTTAAGGGAACCCAAATTTGCAGCGCTGCGATTCGTCTTGTCAGATAATTCATCGTTAACATGCTTTAGACGTGTCACACTGAGGGGCGCCCAAGAGATGACAGATTACTGAACTTTTAGCAGAATTATCAACTCTTTCGAATAGAACAGGTTTGAAAATAATTGCTGTGTGCTGCGCCTTGGAGCGCCGGCCGACAACCAGACGCTTTTTCAATAGTAAATATTAGCGGCGTATTTTCTGATGTGCATCTAACGCTTTTGTCATGCTTTGCTTTTAAGTCAATACTTACTTCACAAGAACAGAAGCATTTGTTCTTTTGTCCTGGCGGCAAGTAAAAAAAAATTACTTACAACTGGATTTGGTAAATATGCAAATTAAACATCAAGAGACAGGGCACTAGGAGTATGGCCGCACAATGTTATTAAAACAGACATTGCAATATTATTGTTGAAAGTAACAATAACGATATTAATTACATTTAACACACATTTTTATTTTTTTATCATCGTTTGCACTCTTCCTGATCTTGGCCCCTAACATCTATATCAGTGGCAAATATGATGTGAGAAGAAATCCTACTCACCCGGCCTAATACATTATTGGAAATCAGAGTTTGTTATGCATTGCAGCCAACCATTTAAGCTGCCAATTGCAATTGTGATATTGCTTAGATTGACGTAGAATGCATTTAACTTAAAAAGGTTTGACAACACTTTTAGTTTGTGCAAAATGAAAAGCTTGTGGCAAAATTTTATTAGAAACTCAAAATAGTCATACCCATGGCAGATTTACATTTAATGTTATTGTCATTTCCCCAAGATGTTTTTATTGATAGATAATGAGTCTAATCTACATTTTTTTTAAATGTCTAAAATCATATACCTTTTTCAGTAATTAGTGGGAAGATATTTGCTGGTATCACAATAATCCACCCCTTCTAATACCTTACCAGCTAATTCCACTGATAATTTAATGATTTATCTTTGGTGATGAGTTCCAAGCCTTTGAGCTTGGAAGCCCTCTTGCCATCACCCTAATCGCTAGCTCCCTCTACAGACTCTGTATCAGGATCAAGTCAGGACACTAGCTAGGCTGCTCCAAAACATTAGTATTACTTCCAGGGACGCACTGGTGGCAAAGGGGTAGTGCACGCTCCATGTATTGAGGCCTTAAAGGGGCCATGACAACAAATAACATTTTTCTGAGATTTTGGGGGTATAATATGATCCGTTGTGCAATGATGAGGCTGTGTGAATGGCAAAAGTGAATACCCAAGGACCTGCTCAGCTTTGTTGCTTTGCTCAAAAACGGTTAGATTCTATATAATTCATATTCTCTAGTCAGAGCACACCATCAAGCAAACGGCCTTCCCCCTCCCCACCACCAACACGGAAGGTGGCAACCACAACGCTGTCATTACCTGTAAGTTTATTTCATTTCTAATTGCTGTCAAATGTAAGGAAGGTGTGTTTGTAACTGAAAAATCTGGTTGACTAACTGAAGCTAAATCGTCGCATTCACAGCGGTGAAGAGCTGGCAGACAGCTGCATAACGTTTCTGTATTACGCTTGTACTGGCAGCGAGTTCTCCGCTGCGGCACCGCGGTGAGGAGCTGGACTTCCGGCTGCATATTCCGGTGTGGCGGTGCAGCTCACCACCATGCAGTGGTCTATCGACTTTGTATTTGGGTCCCACTGTGTTGAATCGCACCGCCAGGTTAAAGCTTGGCTTTGCCTGTCTGACATCCTGCAACACAAACACTTCAACTGGCCATAAAACTATACTACTACTACTACTACTACTACTACTACTACTAGTACTACTAGTACTGCTACTACTACTACTAATAATAATAATAAATTGTAAGAGTGTTGTGCTGAGGTGTGGATGGAGGGGGAAACTATATTTCCAAATATAGTTGTAGCCAATCAGAGTGAATTTAACTTGGTAGAGCTGCATATTGTTACGGCAACCAATCCTTTTACTGAGGAGGGGCATCTGGCCTGACAAAACCACAAGCTGACGTTGTTATTTTTTTCATGAGATTCTTTGGAGAATTTAAATGTTCAGCAATATCAACTACATTTAAAGGTTTATACAGTGATGTCAGGGCATAATTCCTCGACGAGGCTGACCCAGGTTCAGCAGGATGTTTTTCCCCTCTCTCAGCACCCCTTCCTGTCAGCCTACTTTTATAAACGGGCCACTAGGTGCCACAAAAAAAATCCCCATTTTAGGTAAACAAAAAGATAGAACCTAAATCTGCCAGGAGTGAGAATAGTTTTGGGCCTGTCAGTAAAAGCCCAAAAGATAAAGATGTGGTTACTCTGTTATGTCACTGGGCTTTTCAGTCTGCAGAAAGTTTGCTAGCTTTTGCAAACATACTTGTGCAGTAGGTTATGGGAATAGCACATTCTGTTCAGACTTCCTGATAAAACTGAAGGTTTGGCACTGGTTCAGTGTTTGTGCAGGCCATCATTCAGAGCTGAATATTGAAGGCGTCCTAAAGATGGGAATGTTTTTCGTAAGAAAGCTTGCACAGTACTCCGAAACGAGCTAACCCTGCAGATCAGGCAAGTTTTTTTTTTTTTTTAGATGAGGGTGTGGAGCTTTAATGTTAGGATAACACTGGCTGAGCCAGTTATAGACCACATCTCCTGTGGTCTATAAATTAATTAATTGATAAGATTCCTTTTGTACTGCTCTAACATGTTTTGTTTAAAATAGTCACTGACAGGCACATATAAATCTGCTCCACTAAGCATCCTGGAGATAATCTTGTTGTTTAAAACATATATTGAGCTGAAATCTGTTCTTTCTGACAGTCTGAGTCACATGAGGAAGATTTTATGAAAGATCCACTGTAATCTTCTTGTTGAACTCAGGGCTTTTAATACTTCAGAGGTTAGTTTAATCCATGAATTCAAATAAATGACTATTTTAGTTTGGGTCTCTAAAAACTGTGTTTAATGCAGTGATGAATCACTGAGTTGTCATTCAGAGCTGACAAACTACCTGCAAATGATCTCAAGCGGAAAAACTTGTCCAGTGAGCTTCCTGATTGTCATAAAAATTTAGACTCTGTTTGCACAAATGAGATGTTTCTGTTAAACATACAGTATAAAGCGTGTCTTGCTTTATCCAGTTATATAACCACTTCTGATCTGTTTTGGGTCAATGTTATCTTCAAACAACCAGCTGTGATGCAATCATCTAACAGCTGATTTGAGGTGAAGTTGTATAGTTAAGCAGTAGTTCTCCATTTGTCTTAATCTTTCTGCGCTACCACGATTAGTGGTACATGCGACAGCATGATTCTACCACCTCCATGCTTGACGGTTGGTACAGTGTTCCTAGATTTGAAAGCGTTACCTTGCTTCTCGTCATCATGGCCTGGTTAAGTGTTTGTCTCAGGTGTTTGGCCTGTTTATGTGTCAACCTGAAAAAATTAAGTCATATCTGAAACTGTCACACAGTGAGTCAAAAACATTTTGGTTAATCAATTCAATTCAATTTAAATTATATAGCGCCAATTCACAATACATGAGATCTCAAGGCACTTGACAAAGTCAAATTCAATCAAATCATACAGATTGGTCAAAAGGTTTCCTATCTAAGGAAACCCAGTAGATTGCATTGAGTCTTGACAAGCACTCCTCACGAAAGAGCGTAGAGTCACAGTGGACATTCGTCTTGATTGTCGATGGCTTTGCAGCAATCTCTCATACTGAGCATGCATGAAGCAACAGTGGAGAGGAAAACTTCCCATTAACAGGAAGGAAAACCTCCAGCAGAACCAGGCTCATCTGCTTCGACCGACTGGGGGTTAGAGAAGAGCAGAGACACAAAAAGCCCAGAAGTGCACAATGTTCCAGGAATCCTCTCCATCGTATATAGTAATAGCGGATGAGCCCCCCCCCCCCCCCCCCCCGTCCCCAATAATGTCAAAGCTAAGACAACGACACACAAGGCGCACCTACTATGATAAGAGAAAAGACAGAGAACAAAAAGTTAAAAGTTGAAATAACAAGCAATGCAAATTGGAGAACAGTAGGAGAACTCAGCAGAGTGATAAAAATAGACCCTGATGTCCTCCAGCAGCCTAAGCCTATAGCAGCTATAACTACAGAGGTAGTCCACCGTAAGATAAGCCACTCTAGCTATAAGCTTTGTCAAAAAGGAAAGTTTTAAGCCTAGTCTTAAAAGTAGACAGAGTGTCTGCCTCATGGACCAAAACTGGGAGTTGGTTCTACGTAATATCATGTTTTCTATATTCAGCGATATCATATTTATGTATTTTCATGATGTTGTACAGCCCTATTTTGAAAGTGTCCTGTAAGTAAAGAAAATCCTAAATTAATTCAAACTTTGGCACAACACTTTTAAAACAATTAAAGTTGTATCTGTTTGATCATCACATGCCGAAAAAAAGAACAGTTAATATATGCAACTCAATAAAAGCCCCAAATTCATATAATATGCATTCCAATGATGAGTGTATGTGTACAAGAAGTAATGGGTAAAAAACCTGGCTGGACGTAGAAAATGATTGGGCGAAAAACTTGACGTCAACTTCAAAAATCATTCATCAGAAAAGATTATTCTAAACCCAACCATTGCCTGATTCGAGAGGAAAATGATAACAGTTAACAGGACATTTGTAAAGAATTGAAAGGATTAAATATAGAAAGGGACTAATCACTAACATTAAATGAGGCAGTTCCAGTGAAAGCATTTGATGCCATCGTTCAGGTTTTGGTTGTTGTCTTTAAACTATGCTGAATGCTAAACAGCAGGCTGTCAAATCAGAAAATAGCCGCGCCTCAGATCGCTTTTCTCGTCGTCTGTGCAGGCCATCACAGTAGAAAGTTTTTGACAGGTGCCCAAACTGATGCATATAGATATTTTCTGTTGAAACAGTTTTTTTTCTACTGTTTTTATGTAAGATACAATTACATAAGAAATGAGCCAACGCAGTGCTGTTGAGTGGCCGAAAAAAAAACACAGAACTGCAAATATCAGAACCATAAAAACAGCCAGGAAGGATGGATTTAAAAAGCTCAGACCACGTTTGAATGTTTGTGTGCGCAGCATGACCTCCGAACCTTTTGACTGTTAGAACTGACCTTTTGTCCAGTGCTGTACGTACACACCTGTTCACACCTACTTATTCAAATTCAAACAGAAATACTTTGGGTTTCCATCGAATCGGACTGTGCGTAGGGTCATATCACACAGTTCAATTAGTTAACAGACAAAAGCTTTCTTTCAGCACTGAAAGTAGATGTTCTGTGTGTTTGAATCAATATTGAATCAGGAGAAGACAAAATATCTAGTCTAGAAAATTAATGTTGTACAACTTTACCCGGAGAGCTGTTTCAGCAGGCAGACATGTTGTTTGTCAGCACCCTGTTGCTTTAAGGATGACCTCTTTGTTGGGATTGGTGAAAAAGGTGAAGACAGCTGCTCTTTTACTGGATTATGCAAACATTCTGAGCTGCAGTGTAAGGACGTCTTGAGTTACTGGTTGTTCTGTTGAACAAATTTAGATGGTTACTGTATAATGTATCGCAACAATACTGAGAAATTCAAGTAATTGATCCACAGTGAGTTTGCTAGAGTTGTCTGAGACTTTCAGAAAGAATATTGTAGCAGTTTATGAGACTGGTGAAAGATTTAAGAGATCTCGTTCGGATGACTATCACAACAGAGTACGTGTTTGGCATAAAGGAAGCGGGGCATTTCAAAAACATAACGTCGTAGCACCTGCGAACAGGGTTGCTATGCTTCTACTAGTTTTCAAGTAGAGAAAAGTTTGGAAAAAGAATAGTCAGTGTGGAAGAGTTGTTCATTTTCCAGAGTTCTTCTTGGGTTTTCTAAAGGAAAAAACAAGTAATGATTAATAACTAACAATGCTTAATAAATGCAATTGTTAGCCAAAGGCTACGTTCACACAACAAGCAAGTACGTCCCAAAAATATTTTTGCCCATATGCGACCTATAGCCGTCTTTTTCACAGCAGTGTGAATGGCCCCAATTATTTTCTTTTCGCCCAAAAAATGTATTTAAAAAATACAAATTGTGCCACTTCCATATGTGGCACTAAATTGGACACATAATGGATACTTTTCAAAGCATCTGCAGTCTGAAGGGTCATGTTGCATTTCATCCGGCCCTCACTACACATCCACACAGACTTCTCTACAGCAGTAGCAGTCACTGCTCCACAACAGACCATTGTTAACCACTGTTTTCTTCTTACCTTTCTTCTTCTTGTTATGATGTGGTCTTAATATTGTCGACTGCCATTGCTTAACAACTGCATACTAACACAGAGACGGCATTTTTAAAGCAACGTAAATACGGACATGGGAATAATGACGTTGATTATTTTGAGAAATTTCGGTGTCGATAAATTTTCGGTTCATCACCCAGGCTTTTTTAAAAACACTTCTAGTAACAATTACATCTGCAATTACTTCCGCAAACACTGTGCTGCTGTGTGATATCTTCTTCTGTCGTCGGTGCATGCGGGTCGCTTAGAGGTCTTCAACTGTTCAGACAGAAGTCTGATGCTGGTCCCATTTAATTAGTAGTATGCACAACCACAAAACAAACAATAACAATTTCAGCCAAAAAATCTCAATTGAGCATCAAGACCTGTCCTATGAATGTAACCCAAAGGGGGTTACACTAGCTTTTAAGGGGTAGGTGCTCTACCTTATTCCTCAACTAGAAAAAAAACTGGTTTTCATTTTATGTTTTGCTTACTGAGTAAAACAAGCCTTATTGTTGGTGTTCACCTGTGATTAAATTACTTTGTTTGTCAGAGGAAAAATAAAAAAAACAGCTGAATATTTAAAGAAACATCCTATTTTCTTTTTATCACGATGGTACATAGACTGTAGCGAGGCGCCAGCCAATTGGCCAGAAACCAGAAATTAGAAAATCGTTCCTCATTTGCTCTGGTGGGTGATTGGCTGATCTAACACAGAAAAAGCTTTGGTTTTGTTTTCTATTCATTACATGCATCAAAACAAAGAACTCCCACCATTCTAATCTCTAAAACGCATCCACCACCAGCGCTTTGATTCACGGTTCTGTGTTTAGTAAAAATATTGAATGCCTTTTTTTTCTTCTTCTACGTGATATTGCTCAAATTGTAATCGGCAGATCAGGCCTTGGTGAAAATCTTATTGGTGTGTCTGTAATACACAGTTGTTGTTTTTTATAACTAAGGAGGAATTTTACATCACCAGAAAAACAATAGAAACTGTTATACATGGCTATAAATCCAACATAACACCTTTTACCCAGAGAGATTGGAATGTGCATAAATCTGTGAGCCATTCCCAAATTCTCACGCTTCAACAGATCTACCGTTCCCTAAAGCAGCTCCAGCTAATCCACAGCCTGACTCCTTGTCTTTTTTGGCAGGAAACCAGCACATTTTTGAAAACTGTCCTGCACATCAGCCCGTTGGAGTTTCTTGAACAGGAGAAAAACCCTCCAGCACCGGACATATTACCTCATTTTTAAGAAGTCTCATGACTTGATAAAACGTTTCTATTTTCTGAGGAATATAAGCAGATGGCCACAAGTACAGACGCTTTAAGAAGAGTCTATGGAGAGTATTGGAAATTCCTCAGTTATTACTGACTCACAGCATAAGTTCAGATGGACAAAGTGAATGACGAAGGCATCGCCTGCAGAATGAGCAGAAAACAAATCACCTGAAATCTTGCTTGTCGCTTTAGGGATGAGCCAAAGGTTGTGAAATGCTTTTAAGTGAGATGGTTTGCTTTGCAAGCCCTTAAACAACATTGTATGTAAGAAATTCCATCTGGAAAAATTGCCTCTTGTAAAATTGCATCTGCTCCTTTCACAGTGTTCAGTCTTGCATAATATTCTCTAAGGCTTGCCTTGCTGTGATATAAATGAATCCCTGTTTTGTTTTTTTATTTGACTCTCCCAATTGTTCCATTTTTAATGTTGGCTCTGGCCTAATAAACCAAAAGTTTCTTCTTTCTCCTCCTCACAGTTATTGATTGATGCATATCGATAAGATTAAAGCTAGGCTTGACGAGCTTTCCGGAAGTTTCCCCAAGTCCCTTTTTGAATAACTGCACATGCGTAAGACCGTCTTAACTGCTCTTCCGCTTCTTGGTGGGATTGCGTGACAAAAATCTCCCAAATCCACTCTGGTCTTATTTCTTTCTAGTGAGGCCTTCTTCTTCTCATAAACTTTTACACGGTTTGCTTCTTGCGACTATCAGCCATGTCCAAAGTATACAGTGAGAGCAGAGGAGCTACAATGAAAGGCTAACACCGAAGCTAACCACTAAGCTAACCGGATATATAGACACTAGAAATGTGCATGCGCAGCCAGCAAGCGGCAACTAACAAGGAACGTGCAGGTACACTGGCGTTGTGTGACGGGAGTGTGTCAGAATGATTGGCATGTGGGACAACCGAGGAAATACCCGCGGAACTTGTGGGACAGAGGAGGGTGAGGGCAGGACCAAACCTCTAACCAGAGTTTTTACAAGCCTTTTTAAAACCTCCTTTTTCTGCATGCATAATGTTTTGACTACTGTCACGCAGTATAACAAAAAGTGTTTCTGAGCAGGATTACCAATCATAGCTTTGAGTGCTGATATTTTCCATATTTGTCACATTAGGACATGTACCTCTCCTCTCTAGGATGTAAACAAAACGCAAAAAGGTTAACAGTCCTTTTACATGGTTTCCTTTTTTATTTTTAGCATCTGGAGTAAAAAGATATGAGGAAGGTGTTGACTGATAAAATACTTATTTGTCATATTTTTGAAAGAGGATCTTGATCTGAGTTTCCGCTCATTCCTTCTGACACAAGTTGCTCCTGAACTCAAATACATTAAGCTCACTTCATGCCCTTTATGCTACTCTTTGTCTCCCTTTATTCAACGTTTGGATCTTTGAGTCTTGTTAATGTGTGAAACTCCTCAGCATCTTTCCTCCCTTCATTCTTTAATCATAAAAACGATTCAGATATAAATTAATACATTAATTTTCTTAGGTCTTGGTCAAATAATATTTTCCCAAAATTCTTTCCAGATTCTTGGGAATTGTATGTTGTGGAAATGTGAGAAGGACCTTTGGTTTATATTTGGTCAGCAGTGGCTTTTGGCCTTGGGACTCTCCCAGAAAAACCATTTTTGTCCAGTCTCTTTCTTTTAAACATTGATCTTAACAGAAACAAGTAAAACCTGCTGCCAGCTGTGCTTTAGATTTAGTTCTTGGTTATTTTTTAACCAATATGAGTTGTTAATGCGGTTTTGAGTAGTTTTGGTCAGCCACTTCTGTGAAGGTTCACCACAGTTCCAAGTTCTCTCCATTTGTGATTAATACCTCTTACTGTGTTTCACTGGAGTCCCAAAGCCTTAGAAAATGCTCTGTAACACTTTCCATACTGATAGACGTCAATGACTGTTTCGCATTTGTTCTTTAAGGTATTTAGGATGCGTTGCTTGTTGAGATCTTTTAGCCTACTTTATGGTTTCAGTTAGGTTCTGTTTAAGGGATTTCATATATTGAATGATCTTACAGTAATCAGACCTGAGTGTGTCTTGTTGAATATAACCAAAAATGTGGTAAATTGCAGTTAACTTGTGATTTAAGAATGGGGGCAATCACATTTTCTCATAGGGCAGTTTGATACGGATAGCTTTCTTTTAAAAATCCATAAATTCAGAACTCCTTTCTGTGTGTTCTCAGGTTGTCTTTGTCTGGTGTTTTAATTTATTTGATGATCTGAGACATTTAAGTAAGACAAGAGAAACTAAAAGGGGGAAACATATGGGACAAATACGTTTTTGCCACACTGTTCATGCAGACCAGGTTAGAACCAGGATGTATTGACCCTCTGAAAGTGTTTTCCAAATCATATTTTTATTAGTGCTGTTGTTGTGGATCTTAGGAAGTCCTGGCTGTCATTCAGCCTAACAAGTCGAGAGTTGGATAGTTGAAAGAAATGACTGAATAAATATAAACAAATTAGTCTCTATGTAATGATGCATTTACTGGAATACATTCGCCTCATACTTCCTTACTTACACTTGTAATTTCTTAATATCCAAATTTTCCAGATTCCCTAAGTGGAGAAATCAACAGCTACAACTGTTGAATACTTTGGCACACTATTCAATAATCCTAAAATATATCATATATATACTATGTAATAGTAACTTTCCTTTTTACTTTAAGGCCTCTGCTTAAATCTACAAGAAGAACTGAGCTTCCCCTTTTCTGCATCCTAACTGTGCATCCTCTCAGGCTCTCAACATCTTTAGTCAGTTCAGTAATTTATTTTTCCTTGGATCAGAAACGCTGTCCAGGACATTCTTTCATTAAAAAAACAATCCCATTGTTCTTAAATACTTTAGCCTAGAGATGACCTGTCCACATATCTAAAGCACCAAGTTAAAAGCTTTTGTTTTTTCCTTAGGGTGGCTGTCTCCAGCAGGTATGTAATAAGAGAATAATCAAAAACTTTGTTTTTCCTGCCTAAGTGCAATAGCGTGCCAGCTGAAGATCCACATCTTTTGTTTTCTTTTTCAATACTTATTGCAACATATCAGCATAGTTAAAACAGGGGTTGATATCCCCTTAGAGTTTGTTACAAACGCCTCCATAAAGCCCCTCACAGCTACCGAGCTGTTCCATCTGTGGTGTGTATTTTCACAGGTCCTCATTGTTACATGTTTGTACCACATCTGCACTCCAGTTAATGCACGGTGACTATGGACTCTGCATTGGCTTGTTGTGTGAGTCTGAATTTAAAGAAGCATTAAGTCTAAGACTTTGCCTTGGGGATTATTTGTAATTCCCAAGGCAATGAATTGCCTCTCAATGAATCGTTTCAGACTGGGATTAATCAGCTCTTTTGTGAAGTATTTGAAAGAACTGGATATTTTTTGGAGGTCAGTTGTAGAGGTAATGGCAAATGTTGCATAAGGTTACTGTAAAAACATTTGGTTGCAACAATGAAATGAAGATGTATTTGTAGTCAATAAAGCTTTTTTGTAGCTATGCATCAGTCAGGCATTTTGGGCCACAAACACTTGTTTTGATTTTAAGTCTGGCATTTTTTTTCTATAGACAATAACACATAAAACGAATGGCTGCAGATTCTGTGAGATTTTTGAATCCAAAGTCAAAATTCAAGTTTATCCCTGTTTTTAAATCATACATGTTGGCTTTATTAATATCTGTTTTTATGAAACTCAAATAATATCACTTTGCATGCTATTTCTTAATGCATTTAATGACCAAAAACTGGTGAATATTCTCAGTTTTGATCATTTAATGTAGTAGATCACCCATCATTGTCAGTCAAAGGAAAACTGGCCATGTGTGATCCATTTCCTTTTGTAACATCTCTATTTTGTGGACTATTTTCATAATATGTTTTATTTTCCTAAAACTTTGTAGCTTGGACATATACTTGGGAAAAACAATTTCGAGGCCAAAAACGGAATTGCAAAAATATATGCACAATAAACTGTAAGGGCTCTAAGGCCCACTACTTTATCAAAAAGGTGTTAAATGTATTCCTGGTTGGATAAAAGTCTAACTTTGCTGAAACGTTTAGCTTTCTAGGATGTTTGATTGAATGTTTTTGTTTTTAAATACAGTAAAAGGTTTGATATTCTAATGAACGACGCCAGCTCTTTTCCCCGTATGTTTCTGAGCATGAGTGCTTATTCTCAGTGACAGGGTTCCTACACAGCCTGGAAGTGGATAGAACTTGATTGAAGTGTTTTCTAGGTCTAGAAAAGTATGAATATCCTTTTGTCTAAAGGTTGTGCACTTCCTTCCTTGCCTTCTTCCTCGTGTCTGTGTTTCCTTTTTTAGGCTTTGATTCTGTCCTTTCTTCCTCACTTTTCTTATTTCCTTCGCTGGTTGTTCATCCTTTTTCAGTTTATCCATTGTTCCTTTCATGCCTTTTGCCCTCCCTTCTTAAAATTCAGCCGTCTAAGATTTGTAGTTAACTGTTTTCTTATCCACATGGCGAGAAGTTGAAAACCTGTCTTAAAAGTCAAAGGAGACTGTGCCTTTTATTTCAGTTCACTTGCCGCCAGCTGATAAAACAAGTCGAACAACATCGCGTCCCGCTCTGACTACGTCGCTTAACTGCATCAAAACAGTGCTGAAAGTCATTACGCAGCATTAAAGGCTTTCAAAGCTTTAAAATGTGAAAATGAAAATGTCTGGAAACAGCAGGTGTGACCGATGAGCGAGGAAACTTCTATAAACTTCGTCACACAAGACATGTGACAGGGATAACTATCGTGAGTGACGAGTAAGCTGCAGAAAGTTGACCAGTCTCCCTCAACTGGATTTCTTCATCACCTTTTTCTACATTCTCCCAGCTGAGGCGAAAAAAAACAAATCTGTAAATACTTGATAATTTGATGTAGCTTCCAAACGTCACAAGGATCTGCGGTTGAGTGAAAAAAATGCAGTTTTCCGACAACAATTGCAAATTTTTGCCTGATTGGTTCACCGATGCTACATTCTAGAGTGCAAATGTCTGAAAAGGAACATCACTTAATCCTTCACTGCTAAATCTTTAGGGAGTATAACACCTCTTTAATGCCCCCTGTTTAGCCTATGCAAAATTTTGTGAAGCGCAACTTCATTTATTCTTTTTTTTCTCTCTTCTTAAAGCTACATATGAGCTACAGGTTTAAGCCCGGATCATCTCGTTTCACCTCTTTACCATTTCATACATTTTCAATTTTGGTTGTTTTATATCTGTCCTTTTCAGGTGATATTAAAGGATCAGTTAACCTTGAATGTGTACCAAACGAGAGTCAGTTTCTATTTAAGGTTTGAGTAATGTCCCCCTAAACTACTGTCAATCTACTGATCCCAATAAAATGTGCACCAGCCAGAGGGTTTTAAATTGTTTAGGGGTCATAAGTTGTAATGTTTTATAACTGGTCCAAAAAGGTGATGGGAACTGATCTACATAAATCATCAAAATACTTACCCAACAAGAGGAATACACTGTTAAACAGTGGTTAAATACTAGTTAGTGGGTGTGAAATGACGTACAAATTGTGCAAAGTTGTGGTCCAAATTAGAAAAGGTGAGAAGTTGACCCAGAGCCATCAGAGCTCTTGTACAATGCTATATTTTTATGATAAATAATTTTCCACGACTACAGAAGTTTACTGTACTTTTTTTGCGTATAAAAGCGGCTTTTCTGGCTAATAATTGCCTAACATCTCAACGTCAACGCAAAGAGGAGTTAGTTGTAACAAACTGATAATTGTTCTCGTCTGTAATCAGTGGACATGCTTCTATCAGAGCAGTTACATAACAATACATGCATTCCAGAATATTTAATGAGTTAGCTGGAAACGCTCAAGCGATGTGACCAGTTGTCAGCACTTCCTGTTTATTAAACTATGCCAGCTTCTCACTGGCTTCGACGGCTCTAGACAGGTGACACAGACATCTGTACAATAAATTAAGAATAGAATTTAAAATTCTTCTTCTAATGTATAAAGCCCTTAATAATCAAGCTCCATCATATATCAGAGCTCTGATTACCCCGTATGTTCCTAACAGAGCACTTCGCTCTCAGACTGCAGGTCTGCTGGTGGTTCCTAGAGTCTCTAAAAGTAGAATGGGAGGCAGATCCTTTAGTTATCAGGCTCCTCTCCTGTGGAACCAACTCCCAGTTTTGGTCCGTAAGGCAGACACCCTGTCTACTTTTAAGACTAATCTTAAAACTTTCCTTTTTGACAAAGCTTATAACTAGAGTGGCTTATGTTGCCCTGACCTACCTATGGGGATGTGCTTCTATGGGCTTAGGCTACTGGAGGACATCAGGATCTATTTTTCTCACTCTATCGAGTTCTACTGTTCTTCAATTATGTATTGCTTGTCATAATTTCTGCTTATAACTTTTTGTTCTCTCTCTTTTTTCTTTATGGTAGGTACACCTGGTCTGGCATTCTGTTATCTGAGACATCATCCAGAGAAGACAGCTCACCCGCTATTATCTAATGTAGAACAGATTACTGGGTCAATGTGTGCTTCTGTGCTTGTTTGTCTCTCTTGTTGTGTCTCTGCTCTGTCTTCTGTAATCCCCAGTCGGTCGAGGCAGATGACCGTTCATACTGAGCCCGGTTCTGCTGGAGGTTTTTCCTTCCCGCTAATGGGTGGTTTTTCTTTCCACTGTCGCTTCATGCTTGCTCAGTATGAGGGATTGCTGCAAAGCCATGGACAATGCAGACGACTCTCCCTGTAGCTCTACGCTTCTCCAGGAGTGAATGCTGCTTGTCGGGACTTTGAAGCAATCAACTGGTTCCCTTATATAGGAAATGTTTGACCAATCTGTATAATATGATTGAATTTGACTTTGTAAAGTGCCTCGAGATGACATGTTTCGTGAATTGGCGCTATATAAATAAAATTGAATTGAATTGAATCAGTTCTTGCACCAATCAGAGTTTTGTGGCCGATTTCTGATCTCCGGTATTTGTAAAGTTTTACCTGTTGATAAACTTTTTTTGATCATAATCAACATTCAATGTAATCTTATTATGCACATCTTTTACACACGTCATAACGTGTGTAAAAGAACAGTCACTGTAAAACTACTACTTATGAAAAACAAAGAAAATATTTTGGAACAGAGCATTGAAACTTTCCTAACATCTTATATGGGTGATTAGCATGATCAGTGCGATTCAACTGTAAAATGTCTCCACATGAAAATCCACACCCTAACCTAAACTGAAAGATTTTAAAAAAAGCTTTCTTATCCATAAGGTCTTTTGTCTTATGATGAATGGATTGTCACTGGTGGATGTATTGAGTCTTGCATCTTTATTTATTAGCTTTAATCACAATTGGGCAGATTATCAGCTTGAATGTGTCACTTTTAACATAAATCATATGTTTTTGTTTGCATTTGTGCTGCTATATGTCAGTCGGTGTTTGCATCTTGAATACCCAAGTAGTTTTGCACATGGATTTCTAGATGTTAACATAACGTTTTATAGTACATTTGTGCGAGGTATCACTTAATAACTTGCTTGATAGAATTGGAGCAAAAGACAGAAAGGTAGAAGATGTCGTCAAAGGGTTCCTATCGGTGCTTCCAAAGTCAGCATGTCGACTTTACGAGTTTCTTTGTTCCAGCGGTGTTGTGCAAACAGCCTCTCTTCCCGAGGGTGATTGTGAACATGACATACAGCATACCACCACTGCACCTGACATCCAGCAGAATGCAGAGCAGACAGTTGTCTCCATGCAGATCACCCCAGGAAAAGCACTTGAAACTTGAGCAGCTAAATGCTTGAAAGCTTTTGCAAACATCTTGGCTTGGTTTGCACTGCGCTCCTGGGCCGCGGTTATTGGTCCAGATGGGAGCAAAACAGCTGCCGCCTACTGGTTGCTGGAGAACCGCCCTCTTTTTGGCAACCGGCACCCTGCAGCAGTCCACACAGCCACTCCCTTCTTCACCGCCAGACACTCTTACTTGTGGCAGCTGTTTTCAATTCACGGTAGAAATCCTTGTAAGGATTAATGTTTAACCTCCATCTGCATGTTCATGTTGCATCAAAACTTTTGCTTTTGTCTGGGAACTAAATAGAAAGACATACCCTCTGCAGAGAGCCTGAGTCTCCTTTTTGCTGCACTTCATCCCAGTCCCAAAAAGAGAGCAATTTGAACTTGGAGCGAGCCTTAATAACAGGCAGGAGTCCAGCCTTGTTTAATCTCAGCCTGGATCTTATTATATGCAGCAGCAAGTGTGGTTTGGGTTCTTATAGTTCCTTGATTAGAACATTATAACTTCTATCAACAGCTCCTAGTGACTCATTAAGCCCTTCATCTAGCAAAGAGAGTCTGAGTCACGGGTTGAATGCCTTCCATCCCTTGTTTGAGTTTATACAGTGGCTGCAGTAGGCTTTACTGGAATCAGTTTGCCTAATTTCACATATTTGTATCCAAAGAAATGAAGGCTGAACCTTTCATTTGCATCAACTTGTTTTGTGATCTCTGAGAAACCGCTGCTGGAGATCCGAGTGGATCGTGTTTGTTCTGTGAAATGCAAAGGGGGGGAGGGGGGAGGGGCAGATTTGAAACAATTTGAGGTCATGTTGGTTTGTTATCTGTTCTGGTCTCCTCCTTCTTCATATGGTTGGTGGGGGGGGGGGGGGGGGGGGGGATAATGCAGCTTTGTCCACAGATGCACAGTTTGATAAGTCCATTCGGAGAGCAGACGACTATACCTGCCAGAATTCCTGCTGCATAAATGAAGCTATAATACCAACATTAAGTTGCTGTTTTCTCTAAAGCTTCCAATCAGCTTACAGTAACACAATGTCAGCTATGAGGACTTCAAAGCAGACACGTGGTAGATGCAGCTATAACGTTCTGTGTTTTCATTTTTATGCACGTTCATTCTCTTGGAGACATTTTTAATCAATGTCCTGTCTTTATTTGAAAGTACTGTCTCCGGATTTAGCAACTTTTCAAACCTATTTGGGAGAAAGTTCAGACCAACGTTTCCATGAATGGTTTTCCCTTTATAGATTTCTACTATTTTTGCGTTTTTGTTTTACTTAAGTGTTTCAGATGATCATCACCTAAGCCCGCAGCGCAGGCGAACGGCTATGCCGTTCGTCTGCTCTGTGAGCAGAGAACCCTATTGTTTTTCGTCTGTTTTTAAATTATTTATTATTACGGGTAATTATTATTCTCCGCTAAAACGCGTTGGGTGGCCCATGCGGATTTGTAACGAACCTATTGAATCAGGTATCCAAGTACAGAATGTGCACCGCTACTCAAACCCAGAAATTCAGACCCCTCAACAACTAGGGGGCGCTATAACAAAGGACAATGCGTTTTTGCCTATAACCACCAAACTACTGGTCCCACACTCAAAAACTTCACATCACTTTGTTTATTGGATAATTCTGCAAAATAAAGGGAATTGGCACACCCTTCGTTTCCCAGCTAGTTTTCGCGCTACATGGCTACAAAGGTTAAACCTTTCTTGTTAAACTCCTCCTACATTTTTTATGCAATCCGCGCAAAACTCCATATATAACCGCGTAATGGACAAATAAAAAAAGTTAACGCGCCGGATTTTTGAATTTTGACTTTTTCGAAAAGTAACGCTAAAATAAGTGATTGTTAGCTAGCTAGCTCTAAATGTAATTGCTGATTATTCTAAAACCATAACAGATTTTGACATGTCCTTCATAACCCGTAGTCCAAATAAGATTTTGCACATGTGACCCGCGTTTGAGGATCGTCCATCACTAGGGGGCGCTGTGATGTCAAGAAATCTACTACGCAAGAATGGCTGATTGGATTTTTACAAAACCTTCATCATCCCCTTCCAGTCATACCCCTGAACTCGGGTATTAAATATGGTAATGATTAAAACAAGTGGGCGAGGCCTATTTCCAAAAGTGTTAAAAAACCTGGAGAATAATAAAAACAATAAAGTAAAGAATAAAAAATGCTTTAAAATCAATTTTTTTGATCCCAGATTTTCAGGATGTATTCCGTGAAAAAGGTGTAACAATTCTCTCACTGCATGTATTGTTTTTTTTTGAAGTGCTACACTCTGAATTTTTAAAAGTTTGTAAAATGGAGAAATCAATGTATTTTCCACAAATATTGTTCAACCCCCCAAAATATGGCCTCTATTTGTAAAGCACATGCAGAATAAACATGGATTTCAGTTTGGTAAAAATCCAGGCGAGTTTGACCAATTTACAAGACTTTGAAAATAAATGGTACAAGACTATAAAGTTTAATATTTTATTTCTCTGAATCCATTTTTTTAATGACCATAAAAAAAATCCTGTGGTTAGATAAAGCACTCTTGGAACTCCATTAATATTTTCAGAATTTTAGAGCAAACCGTTGATTATTAACGAATTTATGAATATTATGATCTGTTCACAGCTCTCAACATCCAGAGCTCTGACTCCTGTGAACAGGGAGGCCATTTTGCCCATATTTGGGCACATCACAGGAAGTGACGTCACATCCAGTGTTTTTTCTAAGCGGAGCAGAAACTTGAAGAGGGAGGATAGCTTTTAGGGTTTTCTAAAGAACACATCATTTAAAAAATTTAATTGAATATAAAAAAGATCAAGCAGAAGACAGGAAAGTTATTTAGAAGGCAAAGAAGACAAAATGGAGAGATTTTTGTGATTCAATAGGCAGAACAACCCCTATAGCTTAGGTATGGGGAATGATTAAGAAAATGAAGGGAAATAGACCAGAGAGAACATATCCAGTTCTAAAACATGAAGAAGGAACAGCAGTAACAAATGAAGAAAAACTAGAAGTAATGGCAAGAACATTTGCAAAGATCCATAGTTCAGATAATTTAACAGAAACGGGAAAATTTAGGAGAGAGCAGACAAGAAGGATAAATGATTTTATTTTAGAAGGTGAAACAACTCCAGGAAATGTCATGGATTTTTATTTTTCTATGCAAGAAATGAAGAGAGTGATATTTAGATCAGGATTAACAGCACCAGGAAAAGATCAGATATGCTATATTATGTTAAAAAAACTTAGGGAAACAAGCTGAAGAAAAACTTCTAGGTTTATATAATAAGATTTGGAAAGAAGGAAGATTACCTTCTAATTAGAAGGAAGCAATTATTGTGCCAATTAAAAGACTGTTGTCTTCATGACAAATTGGATTCAGAAAAGGAAGTACAATGGATCCAGTTGTGTGTTTGGAATCAGATATTAGAAAAGCTCAGATTAATAGGGAAGTAGTAGTAGCAATATTTTTTGATAATGAGAAAGCATATGACATGGTACGGAAGGATGGGTTGCTTATAAAATTATATAAAATGGGCATAACAGGAAGGGCTTATAATTGGATTGAAGATTTTTTGTTTAATAGTTATACAGGTACAGATGGGAGTAACAAAATCTGATAAATATAAAATTGATAATGGAACCCCACTGGAAAGTATTATCAGTCCTTTATTATTCTCAATTGTAAGTAATGAACAACTGACAACAGCTTAATCGGTAAGTGTATCTGTCGCTGCTCCTGCAGTTAATTAATGAATTATTTCCACCTGTGGCCACGTCACCTGTCAGCGTGTATTCCCTCACTGCCAGTAACTTAGCTGATAAACCAAACAGGGATATCCTCATGATTTGCTATTAGCTCAGGCTAATTTAGCATTTAACAATGGTCGGAATGTGAAACAGTGTCCCGCATTTTAATGGGTCTGATTCAGAAAAAGTGAAAAAATTCCACCTGAGCTTTTCTGTAACAAAGAAGGCAGAGCTGCATCGGCTGTCAGTCAATAAGCAGGGGACACCTGTGAAGGGAAAACCATTTCAGGTGACTATCTCTTGAAGCTCATTAAGAGAATGCCAAGAGTGTATGAAGCAGTAATCAAAGCAAAAGGTGGCTACTTTGAAGAACCTAGAATATAAGACATATTTTCAGTTGTTTCACACTTTTTTGTTAAGTATATAATTCCACATGTTTTAATTCATAGTTTTGATGCCTTTAGTGTGAATCTATAATTGTCATAGTTATGAAAATTAAGAAAACTCTTTGAAGGAGAAGGTGTGTCTAAACCACCTCCTCCATTACCATCTGGTACGCTGGTGCCACCGCCAAAGACAAGAGCAGAGTGCAGCGTGTCATCCGGTCTGCAGAGAAGGTGATTGGCTGCAATTTTCCATCTCTCCAGGACCTGTAAGCCTCCAGGACTCTGAGGCGTGCAAAAAAGCACAGAAGCACACATTGATCCAGTAATCTGTTCTACATTAGATGGTAATAGCGGGTGATCTGTCTTCTCTGGATGATGTCACAGTTAACAGAACGTCAGATCAGGTGTACCTACTATGAAGAAAAAAGAGAGAGCAAAAAGTTAAAAGATGAAATGACAACAGTCATTTCAATGTAATGCAATGCAAAACTGCATTGCATCTACTTTTTTTAGACAAATGCAAGAAAGTAATAAATATTATGACATGCTTAATTGGAAGGGAGTGGGGAGCAGATAGATGGTGCTGCTGTAGAAGGTCGTGAGGATGGGCGGGGACAGGTGGGCTCTCCTCATCCTCCGCAGTAAGTGCAAGCGCTTCTGTGCCCTCTTCTCCAGTGACATGGTGTTCACAAACCAGCTGAGGTTGTGTGTTATGTGCACCCCGAGGAATTTATTGCTGCTGACCACCTCCACAGCTGAGCTGTTAATGAGAAGTGGAGCATGGCGAGGGCATTTCTTCCTGAAGTCCATGATGATCTCCTTCGTTTTCTCTACGTTCAGGATCAGTCCTGGTCCTGGTCCTGGTCCTGGTCGTTGTCGTCTCTAATCAGGCCCACCACCGTCATGTCGTCTGCAAACTTCACAATGTGATTGGTGGTGAACCTGGGGACACAGTCGTGTGTCATCAGGGTGAACAGCAGGGGGCTCAGGACGCAGCCCTGAGGAAAGCCCGTGCTGAGGGTGATGACATCAGAGGTTTTCTGTCCGACCCGGACCAACTGAGGTCTGTTGGTGATGAACAAAAAGTTAAAAGCTGAAATGACAACAGTCATGCAAAACTGGAGAACAGTAGACTGGAGAACACTAGAACTCAGTAGAGTGAGAAATATAGGCCCTGATGTCCTCCAGTAGCCTAAGCAGCATAACTATATGGGTAGCTCAGTGTAACATAAGCCACTCTAATTATAAGCTTTGTCAAAAGGGAACGTTTTAAGTCTAGTCTTAAAAGTAGACAGGGTGTCTGCCTCACGGACCAAAATTAGGAGTTGGTTCCACAGGAGAGGAGCCTGATAGCTAAAGGATCTGCCTCCCATTCTACTTTTAGAGACTCTAGGAACCACCAGTAGACCTGAAGTCGAGAGCAAAGTGCTCTGTTAGGAACATACAAGGTAATCAGAACTCTGATATATGATGGAGCTTGATTATAAAGGGCTTTATATGTTAGAAGAAGAATTTTAAATTATATTCTTGATTTAACAGGAAGCTAATGAAGGGAAATTAAAATAGGAGAAATATGATCCCTCTGGTTTATTTTCATCAGAACTTTTGCTGCAGCATTTTGGATCAGCTGAAGACTTTAAATTGCATTTTGTGGACTTCCTGATAGTAAAGAATTACAATAGTCCAGCCTTCAAGTAACAAATACATGGACTAGTTTTTCAGCATCGCTCCTGCACAGAATATTTGTAATTCTGGCGATATTCCCGAGGTGAAAAAAGGAAACTCTGGAAACCTGTTTAATATGGGATTTAAATGACATGTCTTGGTCAAAAATAACACCAAGATTTTTTACTTTATTACCAGAGGCCAAGTTAATGCCATCCAGATTAAGTGATTGATGAAGAAGTTTATTTTTTGAGGACTCTGGTTTAAAGATTATAACTTCTGTCTTGTCAGAATTTAAATGCAGAAAATTTAAAGTCATCCAGGTTTTGATGTTATCAAGACATGACTGCAGTCGAAGTAATTGATTGGATTCATTAGGATTTATGGATAAATAAAGCTTAGTCTCATCAGCATAACAGTGGAAATGAATTCCAATCTGTTTGTTAATTTTGCCAGTTGGAAGCATATATATAGTAAAGAGAATTAGTCCAGGCACTGAACCCTGTATAGATATATAAAGATATATTCTATAAATCCACTGGGTTCATTAAATCCATATTCAAAACACGATTTACTACAAGCTTACTAACTATAGCTGAAGGACCTGTGTACATATTAGTTTTATTTTTACTGTTATACTGCTTGATTTATATCACCCATTCAATGTTATAATAATAGATTTATATAAATGTATAATTCCAACTGTTGATAAAGATTTAACAACAATAGTCCACATCCCTTAACTCTTAGGTCATTGTTACTAAATGTCTACCAGGGAATACTTGAAAATTGTTGTTAACTTGTGTGAAAGTAAATGGTTTAGCTCCACAATACAAATATATAGTCAATTTATCAACTGTCTACTGAGGCACTTCAGCCTCCTCACCACACAGAGAGACAGCTGGTCACAATGCTCTTTATGGTGCTTCTGTAGAAGGTCGTGAGGATGGGCCAGGACAGGTGGGCTCTCCTCATCCTCCGCAGGAAGTACAAGCGCTTCTGTGCCCTCCTCCCCAGTGACGTGGTGTTCACAGACCAGGAGAGGTTGTGTGTCATGTGCACCCCGAGGAATTTGGTGCTCCTGACCACCTCCACAGATGAGCTGGTGATGAGCAGTGGAGCGTGGTGAGGCCGGTTCTTCCTGAAGTCCACGATGATCTCCGTCGTTTTCTCCACGTTCAGGATCAGTCCTGGTCCTGGTCGTTGTCGTCTCTAATCAGGCCCACCACCGTTGTGTCGTCTGAAAACTTCACAATGCGATTGGTGGTGAATCTGGGGACGCAGTCGTGTGTCATCAGGGTGAACAGCAGGGGGCTCAAGACACAGCCTTGAGGGGAGCCCGTGCTGAGGGTGATGACATCAGAGGTGTTCTGTCTGACCCGGACCAAATGAGGTCAGGAGGTGAGGAAGTCTAGCAGGCAGTTGCGAAGGGGTGTGCTGAAGCCCAGATGTTTCAGTTTTTCCGCCAGATGCTGTAAGATAATGGTGTCTAACGCTGAACTGAAGTCCAGGAACATGCTCAAGGGGGCGGAGCGTGGGTGGGCTTGGAACCCGTTAATAACTGCTTGCAGTTCTAGTTTAGTTTTGGTTTTGATTGGTTGAATTTAAAACAAGAAAAAACAGTAAAACACAGCTTTTGGATTAGCATCAGCATAATAAAGGAACCGACTCTATCACCAGTCCAGTATAACATAGTCACTGTTTTTAGTAGACTGTAGAAACGATGTAGAAGTTATCTTCTAATTGTTGGCTTTAGAACTATAAGAACTATATTGGTCGAATACTAACTAAAGATTCTTAAACCTCTATCCTGTTGTTGAACACACAAAGGACACGTTAAATAATTTTTCATAGCCTTTAGAAACAACAAAAAAGTTAGCATCTGATTAACAGCTTTCAAATACTTCAAGATTTGAAAAAATGATTCTGGTCAATTAATTTATTGTCATGATTTTGGATCTGTTACCTGGTTTGTTCACCCATTTCACACCTGTTGTTACTCCGCCCTGTTCTCATTACTGCTCACCTGTTCCACCTGCGTTTGATAGTATATATTCACCCTTCAGACAAGACAGCAGTGCCAGTTTATTTCATCTTACGATTGATCTATTCCAGCGTTTTTTTGTATTCTGATTACCTGTTCCTGACCTGTTCTGTCCCTTGACCTCCGAGTTTGCCTGTTCCTTCCTGATCCGTTTGCCTGTTTCTAGACGCCCGCCCGACTTGATATCCTGCTTGATCTCTTGTTACCCGTGTACCGATCTCTGGACTGTGACCCGACTTCGCTCAGGATTATCCCTTGGTACCTCATTGGCTTTCTGATCTCCTGTTACCGACCATTGACTGCATTCCGGACATCGGCTACTGCTCAACCCCTTCGGATTTTCCTGCACCCGATTGCCACACGATTTTGACCTTTGCCTGCTCCCGGACCACCGCTACACCAGAACTGATCAGAAGACCAGGTTAGTGGCCCGCACGTTCGTGTTAAAACACATCCTGACCGACGGGGTCACTAACCTGTTGTCTCCGCCTGCAGAGGTTCCCGCTGAGATCACCGGCGCCGTCCGCTCAGTTATTCTTAAATAAACTGTTTGTTCCTCCTGAATACTGGGTCCTTCTGTCTCTGGTTTCTGACAGAATAAACTGGCCATAAAACATGGATCCATCGGAGGACAAACAGTGGCGCTCAGGGGTAGAGAATTCGATTTCACAGCTCGAAGCGGGGGTAAGCGAAATTCTCTCCCATCTTCGCAAGCAGGCAACCCCCGCTCCTACCCTTCCGCCTACGTCAGCCTCCGCAGCTGCGTCACCAGTTGTCAGGCAGACTTTTCAGGAGCCGCGCCTCTCACCTCCAGAATTATTTAGGGGGGATTCCGATCAATGCAGAGCGTTTCTCACCCAGTGTGAGATCCAGTTCCAACTCCAGCCATCTGTTTATCCCTCTGATCGTTCAATGGTTGCATTTGTTATTTCCTTATTGGCAGGAAGAGCAAAATTATGGGGAACATCTGTATGGCAAAACAACCCTGGTCTCTGCTATTCGTACCGGGCATTTACGCAAGAACTAGTTCGAGTTTTTTGCCCAGCTCTTCCCAGTCGGGAGGCTTCAAGAGGACTTTATGCTCTCAGGCAGGGTGGTAGATCAGTCGCAGAATATATTATTGACTTCCATTTACTTTCTGCGGAAAGTACTTGGAATGAGGACGCGCTCATGGACGCTTTCAACCGAGGTTTGAATGATGGAGTAAAGGATGTACTGTCAACCCGCGAGTTCCCGCAGACCTTGAAACAGCTGGAGGAATTGGCTACGCAGATCGATCTTCGGTTGACTGAACGTCGCAGAGAACGGGGAGCACGGGGATCAACTTTTCCTCGATCGGCTTCATATGTTCCTGCGGTGGTTTCTGCTCCTGACCGTACACCAGACCCCGAGCCGATGCAACTGGGACGGACCCGTCTGACGCCAGAAGAGAGAAGCAGACGTCATCAGCTGAACCTTTGCCTCTACTGTGGCGGTGTGGGACATCGTGTCAGGTCGTGTCCGATAAGAGGTACAGGCTCATTTGAGCAGAGGAGTACTCTGCTGAGTCACACCAAACTTGCCGTCTCCCCAGGTCTTTTCTTTCCAGTGATTCTCGGGGTCGATTCCAGAACTCACACACTGTCTGCATTAATGGACTCAGGTGCTGACACCGAGTTTATGGACAAAGGATTGGCTAAACGACTGGGAATAAGGCTTTTTCCATCGCCAGATTCCCATAAGGTGATAGCCTTAGATGGTCACCAAATTAGTTGTTCCTCTCTCATTTCGGAACCTGTTGAGCTGGTGGTGGGGGGTAATCATTGTGAGGAATTATCATTTGTGATAATTGATTCTCCCCAGGTTCCTATTGTTCTAGGTTATACTTGGCTAAGGAGACACAATCCTCACATTGACTGGCAGAATGCTGAGGTCTTAGGATGGGCTACCTCCTGTTCGGATTCGTGTTTACGTTCTGCCCGGCCTGTACAATCAGCAGTCAATGAGGTGGAGGAGGTTTACCCAGACCTGTCAAAAGTTCCTACGGAGTATCATGACCTCAAGGAGGTTTTCAATAAGTGCAAGGCCACTGCATTACCTCCACATCGGCCATTTGACTGTGGCATTGACTTGTTGCCGGGAAGTACGCCACCTAGGGGAAGGTTATACTCTTTATCGGGCCCTGAATCCCAGGCGATGCAAGATTACATTTCCGACTCCCTTAAAGCAGGGATTATTCGCCCTTCTTCGTCTCCAGCTGGTGCCGGATTCTTTTTTGTGGGGAAGAAGGACGGTTCACTCAGACCATGCATTGACTATAGAGGTCTTAATGAGATAACGATAAAGAATCGTTACCCCATTCCCTTGATGAACTCAGCTTTTGACCAGATTCAGGGAGCAAGGGTGTTCACAAAGTTAGATCTACGCAACGCATACCATCTGGTGCGCATTCGAGAGGGAGATGAATGGAAGACGGCATTCAACACCCCCACAGGACATTATGAATATCTTGTTATGCCCTTTGGTCTGACTAATGCTCCAGCTGTGTTCCAACATCTTGTAAACGAGATACTCAGGGACATGGTCGGACATTTTGTGTTTGTTTATTTAGACGATATCATTATTTACTCCCGTGATTTGGAGTCCCATAAGATGCATGTCAGATCTGTCCTGTTGCGCCTTCTGCAGAACCAGCTTTTTGTGAAGGCCGAGAAATGTGAATTTCATGTGTCCACTATGTCTTTTCTAGGCTTTGTGGTGTCCCCAAACCACATAGCTATGGATCCGTCTAAAGTAAGCGCAGTTACTGACTGGCCCCTTCCTAAGGATAGAAAGCAATTGCAGAGATTTTTGGGGTTTGCAAACTTCTATCGAAGATTCATACGGAATTACAGTCAGATAGCTGCACCTCTACATGCTCTCACATCCTCCAAGCTAAGATTCTGTTGGAATGAACAGGCAGACCTAGCTTTTCAGAGACTTAAGAATTTGTTTACTTCAGCACCTGTTCTGGTTTCCCCTGACCCAGAGAGACAGTTTACCGTGGAGGTGGATGCATCTAGTACCGGGGTTGGGGCTGTTCTCAGTCAGGAGGCCAAGGACGGCAAGATGCACCCTTGTGCGTTTTTTTCTAAGGGACTCACAAGCGCAGAGAGGAACTATGACGTGGGGGATCGGGAACTGTTAGCGGTTAAGCTAGCTCTGGAAGAATGGAGACATTGGCTGGAGGGGTCCAAGGTTCCCTTTTTGGTTTGGACGGACCATAAGAACTTAGAGTACCTTAAGACTGCTAAAAGACTTAACCCTAGACAAGCAAGATGGGCTCTCTTCTTCGGACGTTTCAATTTTTCTCTGTCTTACAGACCCGGGACTAAGAATGTAAAGCCTGATGCATTGTCCAGGGTGTTCGAGGCGGACGAGGAGAGCACCAGAGGTGCAGAGGAGTATGTTTTACCTAAATCTGTGAGGTGTGCCATTACTATGGTTAATTTAGAACAAGAAGTTAGAGGGGCCCTCTGTAACCACCAGCCCCCAGAAGCCTGTCCTAAGAATCGCCTGTTTGTTCCTGACTCTTTGAGAAAGCGGGTACTAGAGTTCTGCCATGGGTCCCGCTTGTTTTGTCATCCTGGTGTTACTAAGACTATGGGTATTATTCGGACACAATTCTGGTGGCCTTCTCTGTCTGCTGATGTGCGGGAGTTTGTGGCAGCATGTTCTCCTTGCAATCAGGCTAAAACATCCAGAAGACCCCCATTTGGTTTACTACGACCCTTACCCATTCCATCTCGGCCTTGGTCTAATATTGCTATGGACTTCATCACCGGTTTACCCAGTTCAGAAGGTAACACAGTTATACTAACAATCATTGACAGATTCTCCAAGATGGTCCATTTGGTTCCGCTGCCCAAACTCCCATCCGCTAAGGAGATGGGGGAGATTCTGGCCCGTGAGGTCTTCCGCCTCCATGGTCTTCCGACGGACATAGTCTCCGACAGAGGTCCTCAGTTCGTGGCACGTTACTGGAAGGAGTTCTGTGCCATGCTGGGGATCTCTGTTAGCCTGTCATCGGGTTTCCACCCCCAGACAGATGGGCAGACAGAGAGGGCCAATCAAGAGGTAGAGACCAAACTACGGTTGTTGTGTGGGTCAGATCCTACTAAGTGGTCAAACCAACTCTCATGGATCGAACATGCCTTGAATTCCACTCCTTCTAGCACCACTGGGCTCTCTCCGTTTTATGTTGTTTTTGGTTTTCAGCCACCGGTGTTCACCATCCAGGAGAGGGATTCAAGGGTTCCATCAGCCCGATTGTCAGCTATGAGGTGCCAGCGAGCCTGGAGGAGAGCTCGAAGAGCTATTGGGAACTCATTGGAAAGTCAATCCAAGGCTGCTAACCGCCACAGGGTTCCGGCACCTGAATATCGGGAGGGCCAAAGGGTGTGGTTGTCCACCAAGGATTTGCCTCTGAGGGTGGAGAGCAGGAAACTGGCACCTCGGTTCATCGGGCCGTTCCCCATTGCTAAGGTGGTGAACCCGGTGGCCGTCCGCCTCCAGCTTCCTGGCACAATGAGAATTCACCCTACTTTTCATGTGTCCCGGGTCAAACCTGTTGTGATTTCTAGATTCATGCCCACCTCCAGACCCCCTCCTCCCACCCGACTCATCGACGGTGATCCTGTCTACACCGTCAATCGCATCCTGCGGTCCAGAAGGAGGGGCAGGGGGATCCAGTACTTGGTAGACTGGGAGGGTTATGGTCCAGAAGAAAGGTCCTGGATTCCTGCCAGGTTTATCTTAGATAAGAACTTGATCAAGGCCTTTCACAAGGACCATCCTGATCAGCCCAGAGGGGCGTCTGGTATCCGCCCTTAGGGAGGAGGTTCTGTCATGATTTTGGATCTGTTACCTGGTTTGTTCACCCATTTCACACCTGTTGTTACTCCGCCCTGTTCTCATTACTGCTCACCTGTTCCACCTGCGTTTGATAGTATATATTCACCCTTCAGACAAGACAGCAGTGCCAGTTTATTTCATCTTACGATTGATCTATTCCAGCGTTTTTTTGTATTCTGATTACCTGTTCCTGACCTGTTCTGTCCCTTGACCTCCGAGTTTGCCTGTTCCTTCCTGATCCGTTTGCCTGTTTCTAGACGCCCGCCCGACTTGATATCCTGCTTGATCTCTTGTTACCCGTGTACCGATCTCTGGACTGTGACCCGACTTCGCTCAGGATTATCCCTTGGTACCTCATTGGCTTTCTGATCTCCTGTTACCGACCATTGACTGCATTCCGGACATCGGCTACTGCTCAACCCCTTCGGATTTTCCTGCACCCGATTGCCACACGATTTTGACCTTTGCCTGCTCCCGGACCACCGCTACACCAGAACTGATCAGAAGACCAGGTTAGTGGCCCGCACGTTCGTGTTAAAACACATCCTGACCGACGGGGTCACTAACCTGTTGTCTCCGCCTGCAGAGGTTCCCGCTGAGATCACCGGCGCCGTCCGCTCAGTTATTCTTAAATAAACTGTTTGTTCCTCCTGAATACTGGGTCCTTCTGTCTCTGGTTTCTGACATTTATATTTAATTTTATACCACCTTCACATACTTTTAAAAACAATTTAGAGATTTTCAAAACCCGTATCATCTTCATATAAAAAAATCTATAAAAAATGAAGTTAGCGTCCGCAAATGATACATAGTTCAAATGTAAAATAATATACTGGGTAATTTTACACCGCTTACAGATTATTTAAAGGGGACATATCATGGCTTTTAAAGCCGTACTTTTCTCATGTCAATCAGCCAGTTGTGGTCTATATAAAGTGGAACTGCAATGCTTTGGTCTGAATTCCTCTTTTTTGCCTGTTCTGAGGTTCATCTGAGAGCAACTTGTTTTGGTGTGGTCTCCTTAAATGCAAAGGAGACACCTCACACCCCGCCCCCCCCTCCTGGTTGCAGGTTCCACTCCAACCCCTTTGGACGGAGGTCGGTGTAATGAAATGTGCGGGTTAATACACGCCAAACATTTTCACTGTTAAAGCAGCATTTACAATTTTTATAACATTTAGCCTTTGGGGAAAAATCCCAGAAACAGACTGTTTCAAAGTTTTGCTTTGGGGTTGGCCTATAGAAAGTAACTCTAAAGTTAGAATGTGATTCTACGGAGCCTTTTCGCTGTTGTTTTAGACATCTAAGCTACATTTGATCATCTGCAGTTCAAAATGTAACATTCTTAGACTCATTGTACCTGAATTAGATACATCTTGACTAAATGGGGATTTATTTAAAAGCAAGTCTGTTTGTGGAAACTTTTCTCTATTTGTAACTACACAAAAAGGCAATTTCAATGCTTTGTTTTTAACAGGACCATCCTGAATGAGGTCTTGCTAGAAAACTGCCGTATTTAGGGTAGTCTGAGCTGGGTCAAATTATTTATTTAAAACAATTACAAGTAATACACCCTTTGTGATTTGTGAAACCTTAACTCTAGATTTTCATGTTCGTAAGAAAAACATTGTTCTTGGGAAAGCCCATTTCATTTATTTTGTTTTCGTAGCTGATTAAATTACCACACAACTATTCAACACTACCCGTTTCATTAGATCAGATCTGTGGAAGATATATGGTTTAAGAGACATCGGTTGCCTTGGTGTATTATAGAGGTAAAAAGCATTCCTCATTAAAAGGCTGCTAAAAACAGTGGAGCTTTGTCTGCAACCTGGAGGTTCAGGCGTGTTGGAGCCGGTCTGTGCCTGCAGCCTGACAGACTGAGATCTTTACACAAGTCAACTCTCAGCAGAAAAATGCTGGAGGTTATTTTCAGGAGCTTCTGTACAAAAACGAAGTGGAGGCTGCATTTCCTCCTCACAGTGAAGCTCTTTGTTTTAAAAGGTGACGTCCGGCTTTTGGCAGCACATAAATGCTGACTTTTTCCACTGCCTAAAAGAAAACCCGGCGGGGTCAGGCGGGGTCGGCCGTTGTCAGAAAATTTGAAACGATTTTTCAGCAATCAGTGAACCTTTATTGAACTTTATGTCGATTTCATTCACACTCCTTTAGAGGCTTTACTACAGACTGACATTAGTGTACAGATTGAGATGATCAGACGGTGGTTTCAGTGTGATTGAAAGCATTCTGCAAACATCTGGTTACATCGATCCCGGATTACTGACCTAAACTGTGGGGAAGTCTGTTCTTTCTGCACATGCTCAAACAATATGGAGTTCAAACCATAGCATTGAAATCTTAAAAGGGTAAAGGACATTTAAATTATGAGGACATATAAGGACAATAATTCAATAAAGTCAGTTTTCTTCCATTCAGATCCACACAGTTTTGGAGAAAGCTGAACATTTTGTAAACAGGCTTCCTTACACCGTCTAGAAAAGTTAATTCTTTGTTTGTTAATTTGTCACCCTGGCGGGCTTTTGTTTTTGTCCGTTTGTTTCTTCTTTCATTTGTCTGTTTCTCTGAAGAGCCTGACCGATTAAAAATGTGTAAATTCACGGAGCTGTTGCAGCATCATTTGATTACCTATAAAAATGTAGAAATCTGGAAATGTCATTCGGGAATTTGACAGAAATCAAGGAACCTTACAGGAACTCAGTGCGTAGTTACGTGCTGAAAGGTTTGAGTACAAATATAAAAATATGCTTGAGTTAAGAACTCTTTTGGTTATGCATGCACTTCTCTTTAATATATCTTAATCCCAAAGTTATTCACCTGTGCATTAATCTAATATCCTCTCATATTTCTGTCTATTAATAGTTGTAGATCATCCCCTTTTCAGCCGTTCACATATTCAAACAAAGCTCTGAAGACAAACCGAAAATCATAGGCATGCTAATGAAAGTAGCATAAAAGGTTAACAGAAGTTAACCTTAATGGTCGCTTAGACTTGACAAAATAACAAATGCTAAAATGGATTGAAATACATGTATTTTTTTAGCATATGGTGAAAAGCAACATCAGATGTTTGAAAATATTGAAAAATGCACTATTTTCATCACCTGAGCGTTGAAGAGGGGGGAAGAAATGTTGTTTTGACATGTGGGGCTTGACAGGAGTTGTGTAGATTTAAACCAGAGACATTTCTGGGTTGGGAAAAAGTCACCACAGGATGCAGCTGCATTTCTGCAGGGCACATCCATCCACTGCTGCAGTGAAGGCATGACAGAGATCACGTTAGGTTCACGATAAATCAGGTCTCAGGCTGGAGGCAAGGACGACAGGACCATCACCCGAAGCAGGGTGACAGTCAAGTAAGAGCATGATCCAACTATGGCGTAATTTTCAGTCTCTCACGGCTGCATTTGTTAAGAATTGACTAGCTGATACTTGCTTTACTAGAGAAGGATGAGTCACTTTCAAGAAACAGGGAATCTGAAGGATTGTGCATGGAAGTCAAAATGCGATAAGATTAAAATTTTATCAGGTGTTGTGAAAGAGTAGGGTGTCAGCTCTTTCAGACGGGTTAAAGTTTTTATGAAAGCAGACATCAACTTCCATGAAACTGATGTGCATCGCGGAAGGACAAGAAAATATCAGTATTGTGGGCCTTCTAGCGTATTGCTGCTCTATCCTTGTCACCACACCGTCTTACCTGATGTCTTGGAAGAGAAAGATGCTGCACAGTTCTGATCCTTTCCTGAAGTACTTTGGGCAAATGCAATGTTTAAAGTGTTGTAGAGCTTGGATCATTCATAAACAAGTCATAAGTTTTATGAATAAAAGCACACTAAACACCTCAGCTCCTCCGTCTCATGTGCCGCTCCTGTAATAAGCCGAACATAAACCGATGACACCTAAAGGAAGCAGCTCTTCAAAACACAACAAGTGGCCAATAGTGCCTTGCAAAAGCATTCCTAAGCATTTTCTGTTTTGTTTTTTTCATGTCACACCTGCAAATGTCTATTTCCTTTATTGGGATTTCATGTGAAAGACTAACACAAAGTTAGGGATCATTTTAATGTTGAAAGAAAGTAATACATCATTTTTATTTTTATTTTTTAACAGTAAAATAAAAATTCTTTGAATACTTTTGCATGGCATCGTGTTTTTGACTTTCCAGAACCAGAAGCCTCTGCGCATACATGATAAATAAGATCCAGGAAGTCTGTTTCAGTAGGGACATCAGAAAAATGATCAAGTGAGGTGTGGTTTGCACGAAGGCATGCAAATATCTGCAAGCGCTCTGCTATTTACCTACTCTCTGTTACAGTTGTAAACTTTCTTTTAAATTGTCTACATTTAGGTTGAGCAAGATACAGTTTAACTGTCTCTGTGGCATATCTTAGGTCTGCACTGAAACTACTCCTGTCCATGTCTGCCAGTGTTCTTTCTCAAAAGCTGTGATTCTCTGCTACCTGGTGGAACAAAGCCGTATTGCAAAGCTGCACGTCCTGGGTAGTGTGAATGAAGCATCTGCCTCTGCAATGTAACACACTGCTTTATGCTGAGGAACACCAAAGTGTTCAAAATAAAATAAATAAATAAAACTTTATGAAATAATGATCTATTTGGATAAATAAGATATAAATATTCAAAGTGACAATGAAATGAAATGAATGACAATGAAAAATTATCATCTAATTATTATGAAATATTTTTCATTCTTCTTTAAAAGATTATATAATAATAAAAGTTTTATTTCACATTTATTTCAAAATGTAATTTTTTTTAAAAAGTCCTCTCATCCTATTTCAGGGCTGCATCCTTTGAAGGACCCGTTCTTCGTGGTCTTGCAGCCATACTGCAGCTCATTGAATTGATAACGTTTTCAAGTGTAAAAAATTGATTCAAACCAACATCATTTTCCAACTATTCCAATTCTCCAACTGCGGAGAATATATAAATATATCTTATTTATTCAAGTACTTAGATCATTATTTCATAATGTTTTATTTATTTATTTCATTTGAGCGGTCTTCCATAGTGTGGACATGGTGCTATTTGTCAGAGAAATCAGATCACAGCTGGACATACATGCTGCATGTCTTCTGCTGGCTGATGATGGAAATGTAGGACGCAAAACGCTCCCTTGCATTGTCGAAATAAGCTGGAGTCACTGTTGGGCTTTCAGTCTGGGTGTGATCTGCGAAGCACCTATGTTGAGCTGCAGAAAAAAAACACTTTCTAATACCTCACACGTGTACTACAATCCTCCGCAGGGCTCTAATTGCTCAGCGGCAGAGTGAACAGTGCCCATTTTCTGCCTCAGCTGTGCATGTGTTGTCAACTCGGACCGTGGCGTTAGGGAGCTGTCAGCGTGTGAACACACTCAGCCAGATGTTTTGTTTTTAAGGGTTATTAGCTTCTGGGAACAGCCCACGGCCCTGCTGCTTGTTTAGCTGAACAAACATCACCTTATACATAAAATGTTGCCAAAAGCACATTTCACTCATCAAAAGCTATTCCAAACTTTATCAAGAAAACAAACGTGAGCTGTGTACAATGAGAGGAGAAACAAAAGCCAGTGACATAACATCCTCTGTTTTTCTGTTCCCCGCCCCCCTTTCCTTTTCTGTCTGCCTGCTTCCTGCCTTCCTCCAACAGGAGCTATGACCAGATGAGCGTTTCAACAGAGTGCAGTTTCCAGCCAGGATCGGACTGGGACTCTCATTCCGACTACCGCTCTGTGATAGACTTAGATATGAACCAGTCGTCCAGCCCCATGTCTCCCTCCAAAGTCAAGGTGGGTTTCATTACTTTAAAAGTTCACGTATGTAAAGTTCGATGTTTGAATTGTGCGAAAAAGTGTCTTGTCACAATGAGCTGGAAACAAAAACAAAAAAACTCTGCTGAGAAATTCTGATTGCAAAACGTTTTTGACTTGGATTAGATTGCAGCAACGAAAGTGATGGATTTTTAGTATGCTGAGGTCGCCTAGTGAGTAAAATCATGCTTTTGCAAGTTTTAAAAGCTATTGCTTACATGGATCTTTTATTCTATCTCTTATTTAGCAGTGTTTTTCGTAAGCTTGAATTATTTCTGTCTTAAGAGGGACTACAAACAATAACAAATGCCGAGGTAAAAGGGATTGTTAGCCATTCAAAACACTAGTTCATTATTGAAACCAGCAATGATCACTAAAAAAATCTCTTAAATGAATGTTTGAAATATCTCACACACTGTGTAATTAATCCATATAAGTTTCACTTTTACAGACCGAATCACTGAAATAAATAAACGTTTCAATAATATTCAACATATTGAGCTGTGCCTCTAATATCAATGCACACTATCATTGTCTTTTAAGATCTAAATATTGTACCTCATTCGTTTGTTTTCAGTTTGCCTGTATTGATGGACAGTGACCCTTGATCTGTGCCAGAAAGGCATTTTTATCTGTATGGTTAGTCATTCACATCGATGTTTCACTATGATGCAGCATGATGCCGGCAGTCATTCAGCCCTCCTATGGACACAAATGTGGGAAAATTCATTCTAAGGAGTATAGCGCATAAAAAATGTACTGCAGGGTTCCTTGGTAAAGGTAGTAGTTTGAATCCCACAAGAGATAACGGTATTAGACAAGTCACCCATTTATGCACTGAAGTATTGGTCCTTAACATTTATTTTATTATTAACTTTTATTAAACTCAGAAAGGTACATCAAAGTATGTGCTGTTAGATGATGACTTTATTGACCAAAAGGATTGGGAGTTTTTAGTTACATTTGCATTTAACTAGCAAGAACAAAATCAGATGTATCAGTTCTACATTAGCCGATGACTGATTAGAGCAAGATTAGCGCACCCCACCCCAACCACCACCACTGTAAGCCTCCTGGTGGCCTAGATGGGAGCGTGAATGTGCTTTCTTGGGCCAGTTCTTTTGTTTTGTACAGAAGTTCTCCAGAGGAAAGATCTGGCTGCTTATGGTTTGCTTCCATAACCTACTGTATGGCAGAGACGGAAGTGAGTGCAGACTGATGGGGATCCGGGAAAGAAGGAGATAAGGTTGGTGTCTGAGGGATGCTTCAAATGGAGATAGACCGGGGGCAGCAGAAATGTGTGAGTTGTGTTCATACTTCACCCACATGAGATGTTGGCTGCAGGTGGAATGGATAAAGAAGCATAAATACTGGAGGGTATTTTCTAATTCTTGATGCATGCATATGCATTTGCATTTGTTAGTTTTATGGATAAGAGTCTGGATTTGAAGAACAGAAATTACTCCAAACCTGAGCGATGAACTGGGGACCTCAGTCTGAGAGAATCTCGCAAAGGATGCCGTGGAGCTGGAAGAAGTGATGGTTAGGGGTCTGGCAGTTTTAGCTGTGGATGTAAGTTTTGAGAGGGGGGCAAGTTGGCAGGTCTTTAAAAAAGTCAATAATATTGAGGATAACAGATTTTTGTTATGATATGGGAAGACCGGTGACAAAGTCTATGGTGATGTGGGACCACGGCAACTGGGTAAGGAGAGTAGTTGAAGGAGACCAGTTGGGGGTGGATGGGGGCTCTTGTTTTTAGCAAAAATGGTAAAGGCTGAGACATAATGTTGGACATCCTTAAGATAAGTCCACCAGAAATAACAGGGAATGAGGCAGATGGATGACAACAAAAGCTGGAGGTACGTGACCAATGAATAACCTGAGGGCGGACGGGAGATGGAACGGAGGCCAGGAGGTTCCCGTGTGGTACCTTGTACTTTCGGGAGAGCACGTTGTACTGAGCTCTCTAGATCCTAGGCGAGGGACTGGGTTCTGGTATGCTTTGTATTTTTTCAGAGAACTGTCAAGAAAGAGCATTAGGCTTGATGTTACGGGATCCAGGACGTGAAGTGATTGTGAAGTTGAACTGGGAAAAGAATAATGACCAGCATGTCGGATGGAAGTTGAGGGGTTAGGGTCCCCATTGTCATAATTTCTTCTGCAGGGGAGAAACATATAGAATAGGATGCACAAAGGTGGAGCCTACAATCCGATGAAGCTATCTGAGATAAAACTGTCCCGTGTCGAAAGCATCAACCTCCAAGATGAATTGGATGACAGGATCTGGATGGAAAAGGAGGGGAGCAGCATAAGATGTTTTTTTTTAACTCAGCAAATGCCTTTTCAGCTTCTGAGAACCAAGAAAAGGTTTTTCTGTGGTTTGGGAGTAGGGAGAGGAGCAGCGACCAAACGGAAGTTCCTGATGAAGTGTCTGTAAAGGTTTGGAATGCCTAGGAAGCATTGAGACTGTTTTCTGGTGGTATGTATGGGACAAGCTTTAACTGATTAAATTTCTTCCAGCTCTATCTTCAACTGTCCATCTTTTAAAATGTCCGACAAAGGTTATTGAAATTTGATGGAGTTAGCATTTTTTGCCTTTCACAAAAAAGGCAATTCTCCACGAGATGTTGGAGGACTTGTCATTCGTAGATTTGTGCTCTTGAGGATTTTTTAAAAGACCAAGATGTTGTCAAAGTAGACAAAGAAGATGTTTAAGAAACCACAAAGAACGTCATTGATTAGGGCTTGCAACACTGCAGGAGTATTTGTGAGACCAAAAGGCATAAATAAATACTCAAAATGACCAAGATCTTAAAGGCAGTTTTCTATTCCTCTCCTTCACGAATTTGGACCAGATGATAGGTGTTGCAAACATCTAATTTAGAGAGGTGGTTGTTTGGGCTTAAATGCTTAGGAAATGAGTGAGAGAGAGTATATGAGGGAACCCAGAGGTAGGAATTGAGGAGGCAGAGAATGGAAAACCAGAACAAAGGTTCAGAACTGGAGCTCAAGTTTATTGTACTAGTTTCTTTATCCTCCCCTTGATTGGTCTGAACAAGCTCTAGCTACGACACTTCTGTCAGTAGCACTTTGCAGTGAGAGAAGATAAGGTACATATACACACACACACACACCTGTACGCAAACCCATGGATATGACACTATTAGGACCTCTATTTGATACACTTTAAGAGTATTTTCTTTAAAATATCTTTACATTGAGAAATGATGTGAACCAGGATTTTTACATTTTAATGTAACAGTCCTGTTGTGGCTATTGAAACTGTTTTGAATGTTTCCAGCTGACGTCCAATGAATAGCTAATCCATTAATTTCTTAATGGCTTGCAGCAGCTCCTTTTCTATTGTGTATCAGTGGTGCCAATATGGGACACACAATCACAATGAAATAGGAAATAAATATATTTAATAAACAAATAAGTAAATTATCTAGAGTGAAATTTAAGAAATCATGTGATGATTTGCTGATTTATTAGTATGTGGCACTTTTGGACCTCCACATGTTCCTCCATCCCCAGTTTCATTCTGACTTCTCTTTTCAGTCACAGAGAGCCTTATATAGATAAAAAATAAATATGTAGTCACGCATTATGCTTTCATGTTGAGCATGCTGATAGCCTTTAAGATAAGGTCCACGTAACTCTATGTGCCTGAAAGTTCTTTATACCTAAACCAGTCAAACCAGTTCTCTGTGCTATTTGTGTTCATGGGAGTGCTTCAAAAGAACTATCCATCTATGTTGGTGTGTAAGACATTTAAGAATTCATCAGATTTACAATAAGATGTTTTCCTCACTGAGTTAACAAGTTAGAGATGAGAATCTTTTAACTTTATAGATGTGTTTTTGCTGACGGATTTGTCCATTGGGGTCAGTGTTTAGTGTTTCTTCCTTTATTACAAAATGGCATCAGCGCATGAAGCAGAGCTCTGTCTGACCGATAAGGAAGTGGAGCGTAATGCACACAGATGTGGCACACCATCTCCCCGACATTTCTTTTTGCTGTGGGTAAACAAAAGGGGAACGCCAGCTGGAGAAGGACTAATGCAACACAGTAGCAGCCATTCATATAGAGACTACAGGTAATGATTGAAAGACCTTAAGGCGTACCGGATACCTCATTCAGGCTGTCTTTGTTCAGCTTCCACGCGGTGGATTTGTGAATTTTCGGGAACAATCTGGAGGTAAGGTATCACAGATATAATCACATGTTGAAGGTAAAATGAAATGCTGTCAGAGTTAGTTAGTTAAGGTATTTAGTTACCTTAAATAAGCTGGAAAGACTTTCTAATGAAAATATGCACTTTTGACGCCACTACTGAGTTTGGTTTAACTAAACACTTGCAGAGCCTGCTGACTATATTCCCATTTATTCTTGAGCAGGTTGCACTCATTCTGTTTGTGTCCTTTCTTACTGTATAGTTCATAGCTGAACTATAGGTTTTATGACTGAACAATCCTGATTTGCCCTTTATCATCAGAGCAACAGATAACAAATGACCTGCTGCTCTGCACACGTCTGTTCATTATTTGTGGGAATGTGTTACTTTCTGTTACCGTATAAACTTGCTTTTCCTTATCACAGAAACCTTTCCGGGTGGATCGTTTAGCTCAGAGTAATACGCAGGTTAATGATTTTCCTATAAGAGGACGAGGCGTTTCAAGTTGTTAATTTGAGAACCAGGGACCATTGCAGGTAGGAAACACAGAAGCAAATATGCCATTGCAAGATAATCTCAAAATTCAGGAAGGCCAATTGATCAGGAACAGGGCTGTTGTTTTGTGTCCTGGTTTGTGTTGTTCTGCTATTGTGGTTCATGTTTCTCGTCCGAACACGTTTTATTTGCTTTGACATTACCATGGCAGGTTCTGCAACGTGAGCTGCCTCTACTCTGTGAGTCAGATTGTTTTGCATGTAGTGTGATAATGTTGGATTATATGTGCTTTACTGTGAATTCTTCTTCAGAATTTAAAACTACAAGGACACCTCCATTAATTAGATCTATAAAAAAGTTGATCGTTATGATTCAGTCCGAAAAGTGAAACTTGAATGTCATACTGTATAAGCTCATTAAACATAAAGCGACTATGCGAGCCTTGATGGTTATGACTCACAGCTAATGAAAACCCAAAATGCTGTTTCTCTGCAAATTTCATTATTACATGACATTCATCAATATATATTTCTTTAAACTGTATGTTACGACTTATACAATCATGGGGAAGACTTCTAGCTTAACGGTTGTTCAACTTACAGTCATTAACTTCCCAAGCCTTCAAAGGTCCCTTCTGAAGAAGCTGGTTCTTCACAGAATCCTGTGTCTAAATTAAGTGGAGGGAAAAAGTTTGATATAAAATGGGGCACAGATAATAGGTTAACCGCAGCCTTGAGATTGTTAAGAAAAAACACATTCAGAGTTAGGGGGAGATTCAAAAGGCGGGTGGCAGTCGGTGCTTTGTGAGCCACCCACAGACAAATATGGGACATAGGTTACAACTTTTACAGTTCTTCTGTTAAGCCACTCCCGAACCGGAAACAAAGTCCGAAGCGTCATGGCTGGGCTAGGGAAAAAAGAACTGGACTGTTGTTCCGTGGTCCAAAGTCCTCTTTTCAGATGAAACTAAAGTTTGCATTTCATTTGGAAATCAAGGTCCCAGGGTCTGGAGGAAGAAGGGAGAGTTACTGAATCCAAGCAGTAGTAATAAAAGTGGGAAATTTACATGTTGTCCTGGTGCTGGGAAATTAGTTTTTTTTGCATGTGAAGCAAATTATTTATGTTTGTAATTCAGATGTTAGATGTAGAAAAAAAAATTCTGCAAAACAGATCTGTTGTTGTGATTGAATTCTTTTGCAGTTTTTACAGATTGGGCAGCAACACTTTAAGAGGACCAATCGCAAAGGAGATGGTTCCATTGCCCTTAGAGTTGATAATGAAGTGTATGTCATTTTTTTAGGTCCTTCGCTAAAAATAAATGTGAAAATAACAAGGTGATGTGACCAAAAAGTGAGCTTGGTAGTTAATCCTGCAGCTGAAGCCTTATTTGCTGAAGTCTCTAGATCCAAGAGCTTAGACTTTGTCCTCTTTGGTCCCTTTGATATGTCTCCATCCAGACAGTTTGAGGACTAAACCTAAAGGCAAAATTCACACTGATCATTTCAGGGTAACATGCAGAGATTTATTCTCAGACTTCTGCCTGCTACCTTTTGTCAGGCGTTCATAAACTTTACAGAACTAAATCAGAAGTGCAGCTCATTTCATCCACAAATAATTATTTTTATTTACATGTACAAACCTTAATTTCTCTAGGATTTAATATGGCAAGGTTGCAAAGCTTTATGTACAACCAGAAACTATTTCCGTCTGTATACATTTCTAATATCCCCTGTACCTTTTTAGAATGCTTTTGTTCTTGAGCTGCTGTAATGCAGCCAAAGTAAATTAAATTCAGCCAAGTCTGATGTCCTGATGAGACATATTTTGAATTTTGTTTCAATATATGTTACATTTTTAAATGTATTTAAGCACAGTATATGTGCTTATTGAGCTATTATTTGCGGTGACAGCTACAGTTACCTAAAAAGACTGCAAGAAGCTGTGAATAGTCTTTTATCATTCCTTTTATTTTATCATCACTTTTATCATCGCAACATAACCACAATATATCCTGATAAAATTTAAAGTCCATATCACCCACCCTATTTTTGACTAAAGCCAGCCTTCTTTCTGATTCATGTGTCTTTGTCTTGTTTTTCTTGTTCTCAGGGGGAAAAAAAGGGAGTGTTTGGTCGAATCTCAAGCTTCTTCAACAAAAAGAAAGGCAGCAGCAGCCGAAATCAGTCAAACACAAGTGTACCATCATCTCCCGTCTCTCCCCATTCCCCTGCGTCCCACCTAGAGGATGGGTTGAAGCCTCAGAGCAATTCTCGGACGGGGTCATCTCATGCCTCCCCTAGAGCTGAGTGCGACGACTCACTCAGTGTAAGCTCCGGCCCCAGCGTGTCCTCTCTGACCGCGGAGCCAGATCTCCCGTTCGCAGACAGCGGCAGCAACGGCAGGAGCAGCGTGAGGGAGGTGCGTGTGTCCAGGGTCAGCACGGCTGGAGTTCAGAAGACTTCTGGCAACGGGACGCCCACCGGTGCAGAGCTTCCGTCGGCCACTTGTCTAAGCTCGGGCACAGATCAAGGCTTTGCAGAATCAGTGGTGGAGGAAGTTAGCAAGAGGTTGCACGTTAATTTGGACGACAGAATCCAGAGCCCCAGTGAGGAGAACACCGTCACCCCAACAACCCCGATGTCAGTCAAATCCCCTCTTTCCTCAACAGCAGACACCCCAAAGTCGCCCAACTTAACCTCCATAAGCATAGCATCAAACAAAACTGTGGTGAAAGTTGGGGAGAAGGGCCACAGCACTGTGTTAAGAGGAATAACTTTAAGCTCTCAGTCAGCCACATCTTATACCAATCAGCAAAAAACACATGCTGAAGATGAACAGAAGGACAGTTCCGCAGTCAGGATGCCTTCCGGCAGCGTGTCTGAGCAAACTGCAGGCCCTCCGCCTGAGAGAGAGCAAACAGCCAGAGGGGATTCTCCTATCCAGCTCCATAAAGCCATTTGGGTGGAAACCTACCTGGGAGACGAGCAGGAGGGGGAGGGAGAGACGGATGTAATGAAACAAGAGGAGGGCTTTGGTGAGGACTCGCCTCTCGTGCTGGCCATACCTGTAACAGTAATACCTGAGGATGAAGAGGTAACCGAGGAAGAAATCCCCCCTACCCCGCCGGACAGCCTGCTATCCAGTGGCAGCTTGCCAGAGTTCGACATCTCCGTGGCAGCAATTCCAGAGGAGTTTCAAACAACCTTGCAGCAGTCAAAAGTGCCCGACACCGGCCCGATCCCAGAACCTGAGTCATTTAAAGAGAAAGCGAGAGAAATCAGTGTGACTCGCAAGACTGTGAGTCTGCCATCGAAGAGCGAGGTCTTTCCCACAAAAGTCTTCATCCAGCCGGAGCCGAGTTTGAAAAGTGACAAAGAAGTTTTAACTTCTGAGACCCCGAGCGCAGCAGACCTGAGCGGGTGAGTTTTTATTTTCTGTGGTTTGGTGTCATTTTTCTACTTTGATCACTGGAAAAGCCGAAAAGAATGAAGCCTGCATGCAACCTGATATCCAGGTTCCCATGTTCCTTTGTAGCAAAGTAGAACAATTAGATGATCCGGCTGAGAGGCACTGAAATATTCATTTACAGTAGATGAATTCGGTCACATTTATACTCCGAAGGACTGGAGATAGTTGCGCAGAAAAATGAACCTAAAGTGACTTGATTAGGGGATGAATTCAACATATTTAGAACTGAGAAATATTGTTAATTGTTTTGTTGAAAACTTGCCATTTTTCTGGGTTTTCCTTTGGTTTACAATCACTGCTTGAACAAGTTTATAACTAAAGAATCAGATATTTTGAGATTTTGCTTTTAATAGAGACGTTAGTGTAATTTACATGATGAGCAGTGTGGCTGAAGCTGGTCGTGACTGAACAGAAGCAGGTGAAAACATTAAATATGGATGTGTTGATCCTAGACACGATGTGAGCAGTCTGAAACTGCTCACATGGAGGACTTTGGATTGTTATCACTCGAGCAGTTTTAAGGCAACTATTGTCTTTCTTTCTTACTGTCTTAATTCTAAAAGTAAGAACTATTGTCAGATTTGTTATTGTTACAGTTTTATGTAGATAACCTGAGTTGCTGAGAGAAATCTGATAATTTCCTATCTTTCTAGATTAAATTCATAAAACACTCAGCTGTGATAGTCCTGTTATCGTTCATGATGTAGTTGAGGATTAAACCAAGAGGCAAACAGTAAAGCTGCTAAACAGACACAGCTTTCCCTGACAGTTTTACAGCATTTTAGCTCCAATGAAGCTGTACAATACATCACAAACATACCAATGTCACAATATCAGTGTGCAATGTTCATTTTGCAGTGTTTGAAACTAGACACTAAGGACAGTGTCCAAAATGCTAAAGGATATAGGTGGGATAGGTCAAAATAGGCATATAATGCACTTGATAACGTTATCGCAATATTCAGCATTATTATCGCCATCACAAGATTTTCTAATATAATTTTTTTCCTATCCCACAAGCCTAAATTAACCTGCACAGTCTTCTGAGAAAGCACCACCCGACTTGATTGTTAGATGCAGCTGCAGCTCCACATCATCTAACCGTTTCAGTGTTTTTTTCAGAGTTGTGTGGAAATGCAGACAACCACAAGTCTGTCATTTTACTCACATGTTTCCTAAAAATACAGGTTGAAGGATACATAAGAGGGCGTTTCCTCTCATTTCATTTGCAGGCTTCATCTATCTCTGAGGATTAAAAAGATGAACAGTGCTGTGACAAACATGTTTCAGGTCATCAGTCATAAATTGATATTATCCAAACATAATTTAAGTAAAGACAACATAAATAAATCATGATTCTAGTTATTACTGTAAGAATGCTGTCCATACCCACCTGGTTCTGTGAGTAAAGTAATTGCCACCAAACCCAATAAGTCCTTGTACCACCCTTGATGATAATAACTGCCATCAAGTATTAAAATACTTAGCAATAAGTCTTTTACATTGCTGTGGGAGGATTTTTTGCCATCTCCTCTTTGCAGAATTGTTGTAATTTAGAAACATCGGTTTCTGACCTCAAATGGCCTGTTTTAGGTCACACCGCAGCATCTAAATCAGATTAGTGTCTGCACTTTGACTAGGCCATCTATAAACATTTACTTTAAACTTTTTTGAGTCACTCAGAAATGGATTTGCTAGTGTGCTATTCAATTCAATTCAGTTTTATTTATATAGCGCCAATTCATGAAACATGTCATCTCAAGGCACTTTACAAAGTCAAATTCAATCATATTATACAGATTGGTCAAACATTTCCTATATAAGGGAACCAGTTTATTGCTTCAAAGTCCCGACAAGCAGCATTCACTCCTGGAGAAGCCACAGGGAGAGTCGTCTGCATTGTCCATGGCTTTGCAGCAATCCCTCATACTGAGCAAGCATGAAGCGACAGTGGAAAGAAAAACTCCCCATTAACGGGAAGGAAAACCTCCGGCAGAACCGGGCTCAGTATGAACGGTCATCTGCCTCGACCGACTGGGGGTTAGAGAAGACAGAGCAGAGACACAACAAGAGAGACAAAAAAGCACAGAAGCACACATTGATTCAGTAATCTGTTCTACATTAGATGGTAATAGTGGGTGAGCCGTCTTCTCTGGATGATGTCTCAGATAACAGAACGCCAGACCAGGTGTACCTACTATGAAGAAAAAAGAGAGAGAGCAAAAAATTAAAAGCTGAAATGACAACAGTCATTTCAATGCAATGCAATGCAAAACTAGAGAACAGTAGACTGGAGAACAGTAGAACTCTATAGAGTGAGAAAATTAGATCCTGATGTCCTCCAGTAGCCTAAGCCTATAGCAGCATAACTATAGAGGTAGCTCAGGGTAACATGAGCCACTCTAACTATAAGCTTTGTCAAAAAGGAAAGTTTTAAGATTAGTCTTAACAGTAGACAGGGTGTCTGCCTCACGAACCAAAACTGGGAGTTGGTTCCACAGGAGAGGAGCCTGATAGCTAAAGGATCTGCCTCCCATTCTACTTTTAGAGACTCTAGGAAGCACCAGCAGACCTGCAGTCTGAGAGCGAAGTGCTCTGTTAGGAACATACGGGGTAATCAGAGCTCTGATATATGATGGAGCTTTATTATTAAGGGCTTTATAGTTAGAAGAAGAATTTTAAATTCTATTCTTGATTTAACAGGAAGCCAATGAAGGGAAGTTAAAAACGGAGAAATATGATCCCTCTTGTTGATTTTTATCAGAACTCTTGCTGCAGCATTTTGGATAAGCTGAAGACTTTGAACTGCATTTTGTGGACTTCCTGATAGTAAAGAATTACAATAGTCCAGCCTTGAAGTAACAAATGGATGGACTAGTTTTTCAGCATCACTCCTGGACAGAATGTTTCTAATTTTGGCGATATTCCTGAGGTGAAAAAAGGAAACTCTGGAAACCTGTTTAATATGGGATTTAAATTACATGTCTTGGTCGAAAATAACACCAAGATTTTTTACTTTATTACCAGAGGCCAAGTTAATGCCATCCAGTGATTGATTAAGAAGTTTATTTTTTGAGGACTCTGGTCCAAAGATTAAAACTTCTGTCTTGTCAGAATTTAAGTGCAGGAAATTTAAAGTCATCCAGCTTTTGATGTCATCAAGACATGACTGCAGTCGAAGTAATTGATTGGATTCATCAGGATTTATGGATAAATATAGCTGAGTGTCATCAGCATAACAGTGAAAATTAATCCCATGCTGTATGATAATTTTGCCAATCGGAAGCATATATATAGTAAAGAGAATTGGTCCAAGGACTGAACCCTGTGGTACTCCACAACTGACCCTAGATTTTGAAGAAGATTTATTATTAACATGAACAAACTGGAATCTGTCCGACAGATAAGATTTAAACCAGCCTAATGCTTTCCCCTTAATCCCTACAGTATGCTCAAGTCTTTGTAGGAGAATATTGTGATCAACTGTATCAAATGCAGCACTGAGATCTAACAGGACAAGTATAGACACAAGTCCATTATCTGAGGCCATGAGAATGTCATTAGTGACCTTCACCAGAGCTGTTTCAGTGCTATGATGAGCTCTGAAGCCTGACTGAAACTCCTCAAGTAGGTCATTACTTTGTAAATGTTCACAAAGTTGATTAGCAACTACTTTCTCAAGAATTTTAGATAAGAAAAGAAGATTAGGTATAGGTCTGTAATTTACTAACTCATCTTGATCAAGAGATGGTTTCTTAAGTAAAGGTTTAATAACAGCTACTTTATTCAGCACTGTCCTGCTACATAATCCAATTGTGTTTGAACTAAAAGTCACAGACAGATAGTCGGCTATTTTCCATCGAATAGTTGTGCAAGTCCTAGAAGAGCAAAGCAGCCCCAAACCCTCACAACACCACTGCCATGTCAGACTGTTGGTAATATGTTATTTTTTCTGATTTTTACGCCACAATGTCCAAAAAGTTCTTTTGTTGTCTTAAACACCCACTAAACATTTTCCCCAAAATCTTGCCCGTTATCAATATGTTTTTTGGCAAGTGTGAGATATGCCACTGTTTTACTAAGGAGGTGTTTTCACCTTGGAAATCTCCCATGTATGTCATTTCTGCCCAGTCTCTTACTTAATGTTGAATCAGAGATGCTGACCTTAACTGAGGCAGGTAAGGTCTGCCGTCCTTTAAATGTTGTTTTTGGTTCTTTTGTGACCTCTTGGATGAATAATTGATGCGTTATTGGAGTACTTTTGGTGGACCGGGCACACCTGGAAAAGTTCACCACTGTTCCACTGTTTTCTTCATTTGTGGATATGAATGGCTCTCACCATGGTCCACTGCAGTCCCAGAGCCTTGGAAATAACTATTTTGCCCTTTCCACACTGAAAGATGCTGGATTTCCTTAGATCAGGGCAAGAGGTGTTGCATTTTGAGATCGTTTAGCCTACTTCATGTTGTCAGTCAGGTTCTGTTAATGCAATCTCTTGATTTTCCCATCGGATATTATTCAGTTTAGTGCGATTGAACCAAAAAGATGGTTATTCACAGTTTATACTTTTTAAGGGCCTTCCATACACTAGTCCCCGCTCAAATATTTCCTATATAAAATATTAAACTCCATATTCTGTACTATTATTCTCCAGATATGCTATAAAACAAGCCTGTGCCTCTCTCTGCCTCTTCTGTGACAGATTGACGAGCCTCTCTAAAGACAATGAAGCTGAAGTACCAACAACAACAGACAGCCCATCACAGTTCAACACTAACAACACTCCTGAAACCATAGTTAAAGAAGAAACCGAGACTCCTGCCTTTGGAGATACCACTGAAGCTTCAGACATGAGCAAACCTAAATTACCAGATGGAAGTAGTACCCTGGTTTCTGTTAAACAAGAAGCTAAAAGACCAGCAGACAACCAGCACACTTCCACAGTGAGTGGAACAAAGATCTCATCTGCTGCTGGGTTCAAAGTGAAGAGTGTCTCAAGAAAGATCACTGCAGGCACAAAGACGGAAACTCGCAGCGATCATCCACCTCTTAAGGAGTGTAGCACTGAGAAACGCACTTCTGTGCTTCCAGTGTTGAAAGATCAAAGCAGCAGTAGTCACACAAAGTCTAAAATTCCCAAAGTTTCAACATCAGAAACTGATGTAAAATCTCCAGTAACACCTGATAAAATATCAGAGCCCGATGTCTCGCCGTCAGCAGTCATTTCCAAACTGCCAAAGCAAACCAGACCCAAAGAATCTGTAAAATCTCCAACCAAACAAATCCGAAAACCAAGTTTTGAAGAAGCCAAAAGCGGGAGATCGACATCAGGAAATATCTCTCCCACAAAATCTACGTATAAGACAGGGACCAAGGTCACCAAGGAAAAGCCAGATGAGGAGTATGTAGACTTTGTAAACGGCATAGAGAAGGAGACAGAGCAAAGGAGCGGTAAAAAGGGATACCATCCTGACAGGGAACCCCTGCAGCTGAGCAGTTCTTTCCCGGCACCAAAGAGTAAGTTACCAGTTTCATCTCCGACAAGAAAAACAAATATCAGTGTAACGCTGACAAACAGCCAAGGATTTAAAAATGTGGTGACTGGTCAGACTAACTCAGACAAAGGTGAAACAGCCCAGAAACAGAGCCCAGAGCAGCAGGAAGTAACCCCCATTGATGATAAGCCTGGAAACGAAACACTGACGCCGCAGCCTGGAATCCCCAAAAAAGGTAAGAGTCCAGCCAGCTTCGATTGGCGGAGATTTTTATTTAGTTTGGGTCAAATTTGAATAAAGTTTTCAGTTTTGTAAGATCCATCCATCCATTTTCTGACTCGCTAATCCCTCATGGGGTCGCGAGGGGTGCTGGTGCCTATCTACAGTGTTCAATGGGCGCCTGGCGACCCTGGACAGGTTGCCAGTCTGTCGCAGGACAAACAGGACAAACAACCATTCACACACACACTCACACCTAAGGAGAATTTAGAGAGACCAATTAACCTAACAGTCATGTTTTTGGACTGTGGGAGGAAGCCGGAGTACCCGGAGAGAACTAACACATGCACGGGGAGAATATGCAAACTCCATGCAGAAAGACCCAGGGTTGGACTCGAACCCACAACCTCCTTGCTACCAGGCATCAGCGCTGCCAGGCAACAGCACTACCCACTTTATTTTCCTTTTTTTTTTTTTTTTTTCTTTTTTTTTTTTTTTTTTTTTTTTTTCATTTAATTTTATTGGAGAAGAAAGCTCTTTAAACTGTTGAAATATTTATATTGTTTGGTCAGTTTCATTTTTAAGATAGTAATCACTGCTTTTTTTAATTTTTGTCAACTAATTAAAAAAAAGAATAAATTAAAGCAGGTTTATTCTTCTATAGTTCATTTGATCTCATGGTTATTTAATTATTTTACTTTGTAAAATTAAAATTGTAAGGTGATTCATTATTTATTAATATTCTTTTTGTGGATGGCAATTTATTTTCCAGGAAGGATTTTTTTTCTTGCTTTTTGTTTTGTGTTTTAGCTGTTTCTTTATTGCATGTGTAAGGCTTTGAAATTGATTGCCACTGAAACATGTAAAGGACATTTTAATTGAAATTTATTATTACAGAAGATTTCTTTTTTTTCTAATTTGGTATTTAAAAATGTCTGACTGCGTAAATAATGAAAACCCCTTCTCACTTCCCCACCATGAAAGCAATGCAAGCTCGAAACATGGCGGTGTAATGTAATACTTTCTTAGTCTATCACCTCAGATTTGCTGAAATAAGTTTTGTTGTTTTTGTGTTTTCCAGGAACAGGAAGTGTGCCATTATCAAAGCCATCCAAACACCTCTCTAGAAGAAGCGTGAGTCATGAAGAGGGAGACCCAGCAAGTCTTTCTCCTCCTCCCATCAAACAAGAGAAAAAAGTGTTCTCAAGGCTAGTCAAGCCTCATGAAAGCACCAAACAGCACAGCAAATTCCCTGTGAAGGACTTAACTGAGACGTCAACATCAGGAAGCAAGCTTCCAACTAGAACTCAGAGAGGCTCCAACAAAGCAAAGCCCAAAATCCAACCAGAATCACCAGCATCTGAGGATTCAACCCTCAACACATTTAAAGAGTCCACTGTGAATGATAAAGAGACTGTCCCTGCAGATATTGTGAAGGACAGTGACTGTAAGTCTTCAGAGAAACACATTAAAATCACAAAAAAGCAAACTGAAACTGCTGCAACTACTTTGGAAGGAGAGGTTACAGATGGGCAGATTTTAGAAATCCAATCTGGGGAAGTCAGCAATTCAAGAATTACAGGCCATTCTGAGATCATTACCCATACAGTAACCGACGTGGACCAAGAAATCTCAGCTCAGTCACTGGTTGCTGATGTTAATGATGCAGAAACTGATGACCAAAAGCTGGAGGCCAAACAACCAAAGCCTATAAATCAGAAAGATGACAAACATAGACAGAAAACGCTGCCATCTTTTAAAACCTTAACCTCAGCTAAAGCCAAAGATGTTTTCGAAGATCCATCAGGCAAGACAAAATCAAAATTCACCAAAGCGAAAAGCCTTCCAGTTATGGTTTTAGACATTAAACCAACTCCTACGGATGTAACCCTTAAATCAGCCAAACCCGAGCTGGATGGAGGCAGTCATTATGACATAACACATGCTGATCAGGAGGGAGTTATGTCTTCATCGCAAACTAGAAAGATTCTTCCTGCTGAACTTCTCTCTGATGACAAGTTTACCAAACCAGATGATGTACACTCACACATTCTCACTCTAGGATCGGATGGCGTCAACTCAGGGGACTTCTTGGAGAATCAAACCAAAGCTGTAAATAATGGAGTGTCCCACACAATAACCGTGGAAGCAGCAAAAGATTTTGAGGAGGTTGGCTGCAAACCAGCTGAGGCTTTGGCTGTAGAAACAGAGACCGTGACTGTTTGTGAATTGCCCAAGAATGTTGAAAATCAGTCAAACAAAGAGGCTCTTTTAGGAGAATGTGGAAGCAGGGAGAAAGACTCAAAGCCAGATGAAATGCTTAATCACGCTGTGGTAGAAAGCTCTGAGTCACAAAACAGTGGTAAAGAGAAGCTCAAAGAAAGATCTAAGGACTTTGCAGGAGGAGGAGTTACGGATTCAGGGAAAACAGCCCATCTTTCATCAGAAGAGAAAAGCTTGCAGCCTGAAGCCAAAAAGAAACGACAGACAGCTTTTACAAATGTCCTGAAAGGGAGGAGGAGCAAGAGTGAGGAATCAGAGGGGATAATACTCGAAAATACAGCGAGTGTGATTGACACAAAACAGCAGATCGTTCTACAAGAAGCTTCCAAGAGTGACTCTAGGAAAACAAAGAGATCAAAGGAGCAAAAAAAGGAATCATTGGGGACAATTGAACTGGAAACCAAGGCACTAATAACCAAAAAAGAAGATATTATAGATGAAAGAAGAAGTCTACAATGCAAAGATGGCAACGTTGTAAAGGAAGAACCAAGTCCTAAAGTATCGACTGGTGACGGAAAAATTGTAAAGACTGAATCTGAAGAGGGCACCAAAGAAAAAGAGAGGATCAAACCCAAAAAAGAGCAAACTATGAATGATAAAACAACTGAAGGAAATGCTCAGACATCAGCAGAATCTAAAACTGGAACAGAAGATGGAAATATGATGAACCGAGACAGGTATGAAAATCATATATCAGATAATGAGCTAAAGATTGCAAGAACGGCAGAAGAAAAGGCAAGTGAGACTCAAAAATGTTCTACTGATGTAAAACCACCTGTAGTGTGCACTCACATAAAAGAAGTAAAATCTGAAGCCAAACAGATCTCAGAGGGCTGTGGGAAAGACATCAGAACTGACAACAGTGAGGATAGCAAGCAAAAGGTTCAGATGACTGTAACTGCTCTTGACCAGGATGTAAAATCAATTAACCACCAAGAGGCTCAGATGATCATAATGGCTGGAAAGTCAAAGTCTGAAATGAACGATTTATCATTGCAAAGTTTGTCAAATGAGACAGAAACCCCAGGAGCTATTAAAAAAGATAGCCACCAACAGGTCCAGACAACAGAAACTGTTGATACCCAAGATGGAAAATCATCAGAATCTGAACATCTTAAGCCTGAAAATGATAACCTCTCACCGCAAGTTATTGTAAACGAGCCAGCAGTTCCAGATCATACCAGCGAAATTAGCAGCAAAGAGGTCGAGAAGCCCATAACTGTTGGTGACCTTGATGGAAAATCATCAGAATCACATCTAAAGCCTGGAAATGCTAACCTTCCACTGCAAATTATTGTAAACGAGACATCAGCTTCCGATCATACCAGTGAAATAAACAGTAAAGAGGTCGAGAAGCCCATAACTGTTGTTGGCAATGATGGAAAATCAACAGAATCTGAACATCTAAAAACCGAAATATCTGTTTCATCCTTGCCAAGCCTAATAAATGAGACAGAACATCTGACTCATACAAGCAAAATTGGCAGTCAACAGGTCAAGATAACAACTACTGTTGGTGAACAAGATGGAAAATCAAAAGAAACTGAAGTTCCAAAATCTGGGATAAGACAGACGGCAAGAACAGAAGCCACTGAGGCTACAACAAGAAGCCAGATTAAAGAAATACCAATACCAGACTCTGAAATAACTAGAGAAATAACTAGAGATGACTCTAAAAGAAAGAACACTTTGTCAGAAAGTTCGGTAAGTGAATCAGTAACTGCTGACACAAGGAGTGGCACTGAAAATCTCCAAGAGCTCAACTCCATAATTGATAGAGTCCAAGATGCAGTCAAAACAAAACAAATCGAAGATGAAGTGGTAGGATCAGAATTTATAAGTCAAGAATCCAAAAAACAACCAGATGCAGACGTTAAAGAGCAGCAACAGGATAAAAATGACACCCAAGTTGCTCACTCTGTATGCAGTACCGCCGAAGTTGGAGGTTCGGCGAATGAAACAGCAGAAGATTTTCAGGAGTCCAACACTGATGTAAAACAAGAAAGGGAAATGAAAAAATCACCTGAGGACTTTAAAGGCTCCAACACAGACCTCAAATTAAGACCAGAGACAGTGGAAGAAGACGCTTCAAAAGAGATGAGAGAAACTCAAATCCATGAGGTCAATATTACAACCAACAGGGGTGAAGGTGCCAAAGGAGCTAAAGACAAGACTACAAGTAATGACCAATCAAATGGCAGTTTGGTTAAGGAGTCAGTGAATGTAAATAGCACAGGCAAACTCAAAATTAAGAAAGACACAAAGTCCACTGATAACAGTGACCCAGATACAAGTTTAACAAAACCAGACCAAGAAAAGTCAACATGGTCTGAGCCAGAGATGGCAAGAAAGGAAGTTCAAGAGAAACAAATAAAAAGGCATCCCAACGATCTACCCTCAGGCAATAATGGAAAAGAAAAAACAGAAGTTCAGCATTTATCTTCAGTAACTTTGTTGAGTGAAACAGCAGCTCCGAAACATATGAGTGAAGTTTGCAACAAAGAGGTCCAGAAGTCGCAAAGTATTAGTGAAAAAGATTTACCAAAACCAGTTCAAGAATCGAAAAGTTCAAAAGCTGATCTTGAACTGAAACAAAGTGCAGAAAAAATTCAAACTCTTAACCAGACAACGGAAAGCCAGATTTCCAGGCTTGAGAGTCCAAGTTCTGAAGGAGCTAAAGAAACATCAGAAGACCAGAATGTATCAGCATCTGAAAACACCTGTAGTAAACTTGAAATTAATAATGACTCAGGGTCACTAATCCTTCGAGACCAAAACACCAACATCAAAAAACTAGAAACCGATACATCAGCAAAGACTCTAAGTCAAAAAGAAAAATCCAAACAAGGACTAGGGACTATAATGACTGAAGATGGCAGGAAGGCAACTGGGCTGGAGCACAAGATTCAAGGTCATGTCAGCACAGAAGATCCTAAAGTTGACTATGAAGCTAAGGTAAAGGATGTACAATTAGCAGCTGCAGAAGAGGTCCAGAAGTCCTCAGCTGCTGCACAACAAAATGCATTCACAACACCAACTCAAGACAAGTCAGCACAACCTGGAGACACAAATACAGACCTAAAAGAGAAACTGGAGTCAGTAAAAACAGGAGACTCAAAGGCTGAAATTCAAGTGCTGGGTGCCACAAGTGATGGCTGTCAGATTGATGAGCCTTCTAAAGAAAAAACTCAACCAATTGAGCCCTCAGCAGATTGTTTGGTGAAGAATATTGAAATTCACAAAGCAGGAGCTCAAAAGGACCAGAGTATCTCAGTGGTCAAAGATGACAAAGTTAAGATTACAGCAAAAGAAGTTCAGGAGAAAAGAGCAAATGCAGCGGAAAATAAAGCTAGTCTGCCTGATGCTAAACAGGAACAGAATGTAAACATCAGTGCTTTGGTACAAAATCTACCAAACTCAAGCATTTGGGAAGACCAAAAGGAAGCACACTCTGTTGGTTCGTTTCAAGTAGCCCGTGGTTATGATGCTCTGAACTATGTTGAGGTGTTTGAGGAGAGAACTCAAAAGCCTGAGTCAGTTCCAGTAATGTCCACTACAGGTTATGGTTTGAATCAGGGGGCACGAGAGACTTCAAAAAAAGAAACAACCCAAAACCTACATTTTGACAACACTTTCTCTCCAGTAAAGGTATCGCTTCCACCGAAACAGACTCCATCTGCTTGGTTGGACGTGGAAGACCGTCACAAAAGGAAAAAGGGACGTAGAAGGAATTTAGATGAGTCAGCAAGCGAAGATGAATTACTTGAGCCAGATAAAGTTGATGATTTTATCAGCAGTGTCAGGGAAGGGGGAATCCCCTTTGCACTACCTCGAAAGAGACATATCCGTAATAAACTTCCATCTCCACCTTTTGTCATGCCAGCCATCAAGGAGGACCACTTCGAGCGGACATTTGATCCCCAGGAATTCCAGTTCGGCTTAAGAAAAAATGGCCGACGTATGGACCTTTCCCCAGCGATGGTAATTAAACAAAAAGCCGCCAACAGGGATGGTCGAACTTCTAATTCTCAAGAGGATGGCACCTCAGCGGATCAACTGACAACTCAAAAGGTGGAAGGACAAGATGGGGTCAAAGAGGAGACTCAAGCAGAAACAGGAAAAACAGAGGGGCAAAACAATGAGCCGGGGAAAGTGACGTCAAGACTCGAGAGGATGTCGATCCTCACAGACTTGCTAAGCTTCTCTCGGACCTCCAGGAAGGCAAGAACAGACGCTTCCTTTGCCTCAAATAGCAGCACAGACTTATCTAACCATCAGCAAGCGGCTCCCTCAGACGGACCACAGGGAACTGCTGCCTCGCCTCCTTCTGCTCCCCCTGCTGATAATGGGGGAGAGAAAGGTACAGCTCAAAGCCTGATTACACAAGGTGGAACAGATGCAGTTAGTGAGTCAGCACATGGCCCCTCCTCCGCTCCTCCTCTGCCGGCTTTCTCGGAGATAAAGCTGCCTGATCATTTAGAGAAATACCTCAAGAAAGACAAAACAGAGCCAGACGTCCCCCAGGACTCTACAGAGACAGCTGACCTGACCCCTCCTGTCATGGACCAGATGTCAATTACCAACATATCTGTTGTGGACGTGGGCCAGAAAAACCCCACAGTACTGCCTTCTACCACAAACTACACCCATGAGAAGTCTCAAAATAGGCATCGTACAACAAAAACCAAGGTAGGAGCTTTTTTTTTTTTACTTCACTCATATATTTACAAATTTCTATAGGAATTTACTCTTTTAACTTAGAAATGATTCTGAGAGTCTCAATGAGTTTCCAGCTACAAAGCACAGGTTTGTTTCTGCTTTACTTCTGTGGTGACCCAGGCCTCAGGTCGTATCTTGTTTTTATTTCTTTTTTTTCATTTGCTGCTCCTGTTGCCAAGTTATGAATCATTTGCAAGACAGAACAAGAGAAATGCGCAACTATTCCGTTTGGCGCTTGGCACAGGGAACGTTTTGCAATATCGTTGCACATCAAGTTTCCTAACTCGAGGCAACATATTTGCATCAGTAAGCAAATAACGGCAATATGCAAACAACAATGCATTTATAAAAAGAGGGTACAGCGCAAAAAGCCTGTTTTTTTCTGCATTACAAACTAGGACAGCTGTGAAGAAAAAGAAAATTGAAAGCAATCATAAGTCTTTTACTTTTGCATACACTTGTTCTGATGTGGATCAAAAAAATGTAGAGGTGAAAACAACAGATTAGTGATTCAAGCAACTGCTAAATTCAGTGGAAAAGTTACAGTCAAACATTCCCAAAAATCATACTAACAGATGTAGGCTATAGTCCTACTTTGTTTGATATCCCTGTTTTCTACTTGGGTGTCAAGCTATAGGTGGTGTCTTGCAGCAGAACAACTCTTCCTACAGAGATAAATGAAGTAACCTGAACGTGGTCCAGACTTATCGACGTAAAGCTGACCTTTCCTTGGAGGGTTGATCTGTAGTAAAATAATGATTGAAATGTGTCTTAAACTGTCTTGCAGGAACCTGTAGTTAGAGGACATCACCGAAGGCCTGGAAAGGTACGATTTGGAACGTCGGCGTTCACATTTTGAGAAGCAGTGTCACTTGACTGCACTGACGGTTGTGTTTGTTGATGCAGATTGTCCTACATCAACATGCTCAGTTTGGTGGCGAGGCATATGAGGTCTACGGTGATGTAGAAGATTCCACCACGATGAAGCTGTCTCCTGTGATATCGGTCAAAGTCATCAGAGGATGGTACGAAGTTCAATCTTTCAAAAGAAGGCTGCCGTCTGTTAATCTATTAGGAGTAGAAAAAGTGGAGGGAAGCGTGTAAAGTATCATCTATAGTTAGGCGTGTTTTGTTAACGCTGGTTGTTTGACAGGTATGACACGATCAACAGTATTTGACCACACCAGAGTTCAATCAAGGCAAAAAATAAATGAAAACAAGGAAGTCTTTTATTTTCACACCTGGATGTCTAGCCAAGCTGGCATAATGTGCAAGACTGAATACCTGAGGTCTGTTTTCCTTTGGTATGACCAACTGAGTTTTGTAAAAGACCAATCTGCTGACGCTAATCTGAGCCTAGAATAGCATTGTCAGGGTACTAACAGTTCAAACTTGGTATCAATACCAAGAAAAATTTACATTGAAAATCATTTTGAATACTGCAGAAAATCGTTTTATAAATGCACAGGTAAGGTGCTGCGAGAGAATAGAGGGGCTGTGCGTCTCTCTGCAGCGTTGCTGGTTAAAGTTGAGTGACATCTTCAGAAGATTCAAATGGCTCATTTCATATCAATTTTGAAACAAATTTCACAACAGGTTGATTGACAACTTAGCGTACATATGTCAATAGAACACAGTTTTCCATGAAATCCAAATTTTTATATATCTTTGTGAACATGAGACTGAATTAGGATCAGGATTTAGGATCAGCAACAATTGACTGTTTGCATCCACTCCAATCCCTCTTTCAGTGCAGCAATTTGTGCTGTTACCACATCCTTTTAAAGCACTTTTTCACGCATTGTTTTAGCACTTAGAAATCAAACCATCTGTGTTTTATGTGCACGGTAAGATACTCACAAACGGAAGGAGGAAGCTCACAATCCACTGTTTTTCAATTTTAGTTATTGAGTTGTCATGTGAGCATTCCATTATCACTCTCCAATACACAAAATAAAGTAGACAGCTAGAAGAAAAATTACTTCCTGCATTTACCACAGTGAAAATAGATCCTGGACAAGACCCCACTTTACAGTATGGTCTGACTATTAAATTAAATTAACTATCCTGAAATAAATCACAAAGTATACCTTTTCTAAGTAACAAAAAAATAAATAAATGAGGAAACAAGTTATGCAACCAAGCACTAAAAACGTCAAGCAAGATGGTCCACAGGTTGCATGTGGCCGGTTAGGATGAATGACAGTTGGTCATTTGCAGACCACCATCTTCATACAAGATGTCCTTCGTGCACATTACTTTAACATAAGTTATGAACAGAAACTTTATAACAGCAGTAGTAATAAATCTAACATGCAGCATGTTCAACAGTATCTTAAATTAAACATTATCTTATCATTGAAGTGTTTCCATTTCATGCTTGCCTGTTTTGTTTTGCCCTGTTAAAATTGTGAATAAATCTACCCATAAAGTATTTTTTTGTCATTTTCCTGCGTTGTTAGACCTATTCCCAGTGTAATTGGTGCATTATGTTCTTTAAAGGGGACATATCATGAAAAATCCACTTTTTTAACCCTTAAATACATTTTGCTGTGTACTTGGAGTCTCTAGGAATGCAGAAAATCTGAAGGTAGTCTTCAAGTGCTGCATAGATATCTTTATATTTTGTTTGAGTCATATTTTTCAAGCCATTCAGTTTTCTGTTATATTTTTTTAACAATTATGTCACATCATTTACTGCAGAAGTGCTAAACAAGGTCATGGACTTTCAGCTTACCAATTTTGCAAATCCGCCATTTTTATTTCTCAGATTGATTTTATACCCAAGCTGAAGGATGGCAAAGCTGGAAGTGGATAAGTGACAATGTTTGGTTGTTCATTACACTGTTCCCCAGCATACTAGAAAAATGGCCGAAGTTGGAGGACTGCAACATTTAATGACCAGGAGGGAGGTGGGGTGTGAAGTGCCTCTTTTAGATTTAAAGAGACCGCACTAAAACAAGTAGCTCTCAGGCACACCTCAGAGCATGCATAAAAAGGGGGACTGTGGGGGGAATTAACGAGGAATTCAGACCAAAGCATTGCAGTTCCACTTTAGATAGACCACAACTGAGTGATTTCAGTATGAAAAGGAAGAACTGAAAATCACATGTCCCATTTAAATCAAGGGTTTTATCTAGTCTGTTTTCGTTGCCATAATGACGTAGAGTCATTCTGTCCCACTGCTTTCAGCTGGCTTCTCTATGAAAAGCCTGGCTTCCAAGGCCGTATCCTTGCGCTGGAGGAAGGTCCCATGGAGGAGATAGTCAACATGTGGGCAGAGGAAGGAACTCCAGAGACGCAAAACACATTGGGTCAGCCTGTTCCAACCGCACCAATGGTTGTAGGTTCCCTTCGGCTGGCAGTCAGAGTGAGTCATGCTTAATTTTAGCTTTAATTTGAGCTCATGTGATCAGTCTAACACACTACTTCTGTATTTAAACTGTTTCTGTCTTTATGTTGTTGTCGAGCTTGCAATGAAAAGTCAATCTGAATAATAAACCATAATCAAAATCTCTGTGGCTCTGAACCTTGCATTAAATGTGTGCTTACTTCTAGTTTTGTTTAATAGTTGATAAATATTCAGTGTTTTTATATCATTTCAAATCCTCATTTGTCAGTGAGACTATCTACATTTGACAGCATGAGCTTGTTGCAAGCTATATTATGAAACCACTCTCACGTTTTGCAAGCAGTTACTATACACAGAAATGCACAGAAGTTTGGAGGAATGTGTTAAAACTACTCTTTTATTACAGCAAACTTTCCCGATGAAAATGTTGAAAAATCCGCCTTTTACTTTCTGTACAATTATTTAGATTCACTTCAAGAAATGTTAAATTAATGCCCCCCTTTGATGAATCAAAGGTACCAAAAGCAATGCTGTTCTTTATACTTCTATAAGCTGATCTGAGTGTTCAGGAACTAATCTGTGATCCTTCCTGTTTCTCTGGGTTATAAATGTGTCATGAAACAAAGGCCCAACATTGTGAACCACTCTTTAAAATGGGAAAGGCAAGACAGCATGTCATCAGAGTAAAGCAAAACTGTGACAAACAAGACTGGACCAGAACCTAACTTTAGAGTTTAAAGCTCCATAGGAAACTGTTGGAGAGCTGCAGCAAAAAGTGCCATCATGGGACTTTTTTTTTTACATATTTTTATCAGTGTTGAAAATAGTTGTGGATGTTGTTTATTCTTTCTTGTTTATTCTTTAGTAATTCCGGTGCATTAAATTGATAGTTTGAAATGGGTGATTTGTTAGGCTGCTTCTCGTGAACTAAGGTATAAGTATAATTGTAGATAATTGACATAGATGTGGATAAACCAGATCATTAGTATGCTCTCAATTTAAATGAATCTATTTTGAGTAGATCTTAAAAGTTACTTGATGACTTTGTTGTTTTTGAACCAGTGGCGCAGAAATTAATTTAACTCAACCAAATTGTACCAAGAGCTTTAAGTTAAAGAGTTTTAAAAGTTTTATTTCTTTGCTTCTGTAGGACTACAGCATCCCTAAGATTGACCTGTACTCAGAGGTGAACGGGTTAGGGAGGATGACGTCTTACTGCGACGACATACCAGAGCTCAGCTCCTACGGGATCCCACAGACCACCGGCTCTATTAAGATCCACTCTGGAGTGTAAGTTTAGATGGCATACGGTGGTGCATGTAAAGCTGCTTTTTTCCATTGGTCTCCCATCCAAACATGCTCTTTTACAGCAGCAGATTCACTGTGTTGGAGAAATTGTCATGAGTGTAAATACGGTGCCTTGCAGAAGTTTATCCCATTTTATCGTGTAAAAAAACACAGAAGTTAATATATTTGTTCTTGATTTCATGTGACAGACAAACACAGAGTAGCAGGTAACTGGATGCATGGGTTTTAAAACTTTTTTACAGGTAAATATCTGAAAAGTGTGGCAGGCACATTTATTCAGCCCCCTTCAGCACAAAAATCGCCTGATTAGATATGTCCTCTTGTGTGTATTATAATCTCAGTTAAACCACAGCCGTTCTGTGAGGCCTCATCAAAGTTCCCGACTAACACTAAACATCACCCAATCAAACCACACACTGGGGCACATGTAGGTAGCAGGATCATGCCATGGCAATGTTTTATTTCTGCAGGGATAGTGAAGCTGGATGGAGCCACATACAGGAGAACACTGAAAAAAGGATTAGACTGCAAAAGGCTTGAGACCTGGGTGGAGGTTCACCTCCCAGTAGGACAATAACCCTAAACACACTAGAGCAGTAATGGGATGGATTAGAACAAAGCACATTCATGAATTAGAATGACCCAGTCAAAGTGCGGACCTGAATCGACTGAGAATCTTTGGAAAAACTGTAAAAAACGCCCTCCATTCAATCTAACTAAGCCCCAGCTGTTATAAAAAAAAGAATAATGTGCAAAAATGCCAGTCTCTCCAACAACAGAGAGTCTTCAATCAAAGGCTTCTCTCCAGACCGCTACAGGAGATCCTTTCTGCCTGCAGCCATCAGCATCTACAACAACTCGTTGAAGAAACCCCCATGAGTTGCACCAGCATTTAATTTCCCTTTGGGATTAAAAAAGTATTTTTGAATTGAATTGAACTGAATGTGCAAAATTTTGCAGACTTATTTACAAATATTTGCAGATGTAATTTGCAGTGAAAGGTGGCTCAAGTGGCCGATGTTTACATTCTGTTCCTTAATTCGTTTAAAGGTAGACGGTTTAAATGCATGCCACACTTTTCAGATTGTTTCTTGTAAACGCGAAAAACCTTTTTTCCCTTCAACTTCACAACTAAACACTATTTTTGTGTTGGTTAGTCAAATAAAATCCTAGTAAAAATACTTTTTTCTTCGTAGTGATAAGGTGACATAATGTGAACAAGTCGTCATGAAATGAATTTGTTTGCATGTCACTGTATGCTGAATAATCTCACACGGCAAGATTTCCTGGGAATTATGACAAGTGTCTGTGAACATCTGAGTTCTGTCTGTGGAGGAATGCAAGCAACAGGCCACAACTTGTGGCTGTCATAGTCGAACGGCTGTGAATTATTGATGGTTGGTGCTGGCTCATGGTTTAGAGGGTGAAAGTGTTCCTGTTATAACCGTCATTTGCCTCTGCAGAGCACATTAAATCAAAATGATATACATTTGTCTGATACAATCCCTGTTTTTGTGTTTAGCTGGTTGGTGTACTCTGATCCAGGATTTAACGGGATGCTCGAAGTGCTGGTGGCTGGAGAGTATCCCCATCCCCAGAGCTGGGGTTTCCCTGAGCCTTTCATTGGCTCTCTCAGACCGCTCCGAATGGTAAAGCGAGCTACATATTTGTTATGCTATGATAATTTATTAACTGTGGCCTGACAAGGTGTGTCTTCATTTCAGGGAGCAATAAGGGTGGAGAATCCGACTGTCATTAAGGTTTGTTCCGCTTTCCATCACATCTGTTTAGAAGATCTGTTCTTGTTTTACATCACACACGCAGAAGGGTTGAGTCTTTTCAAATATTTTTTTGTAAATAAATCACAAAACTCACTTTTAGAGGCAAGGATTGTTGCTGATGAAAGGAATAACTGAACATTAGTCTCTGCATGTTTGCTTGGCGCAGAGTCAAAGGGTTAGCAGACAGGTTTATTAAAGCATAAATCAACTTCACAACAACCTAACAATAGAGACAAAATGAGAAAACAAAGATTTGCTAAAAAAAAACCTCAATACTAACCAAGTAACCTGAATTCAGAATTGTGATATTATAGGAGTGAAAAGCTGTGAATAAAGTTGCATATATTATGCTTTCTGTGACATAAAATGAACTTTTAAAACGTTTTTAGGCGAGAAGTTAGGTGTGGAAATGTGAAATATCTGCTCGGTGTGTTGACATATCACTTAATTGTAAAAGTGCTCAGACACGTTTGGACCCCCCCCCCCCACACACACACACACACACACACACACAACGAAAATACACTCCCAATGAAAATGTTTAAAAGAACTGAAACAGTAAAAGAACCTATTTTTTTGCAATTACACGCATTTATGAGGATGACAGTGGTAAAGTGTAAGACAGCTACAGCAAAAACTGTGACGTTAGGGTCACCAACTTTTCATAACCCCTACAAGCCAGCCGATCATCTGGGAGGTACGTTAGGGGAAAAAAAAATTATTTCTTAGTATCTCAAATATAAACGTGTGGATTTTGCTAAATTGTTCTGGGATTTTAGCTGAAACTGTGTGCTTTGGTCAGATCAGACTAAGGTTTAGCTTTTTGTTAACAAACAACTCAGATGGGTCCGACGTGAAACAAGGAGCAAATATGTTGAGAAACGGTCCATGTCCAAAGTTATGTACTGTGGAGGATCTGTGATGCTGTGGGCCTGCTTCTCTTACATAGCTACTGGGAATCTTGCTCGAGTGCATGTTATCATGGACCTTTTGAAACACCAGGACATTTTTAAAAAGTTTTTATTTACCAGAAACCAGACTATGGTTTATCATCTGGCCTTTCAGCGCGATAATGGTCCAAAACATATGGCCAAATTTCACACATCTTTACCAAAGATGTTAGGGTGCAAACAATGACGCACCAACATCACAGGTTATTGCCTAGAGAATCATAATGTAATATTTATCAGACTCATTAAGAAAGTTGAGTCTGGTGTCGCCATTGGATCTGTATCTGCTTCACTTGAGCTGCTTCAAATAGTTACCACAAGACTTTTTCATTATTTTCCCCTTGCCATGAGACGGGAATGAACCAAAAAAAAAGAGCAACTTGAACGCAGACTTTAGCTTCTTCTTATCGTTTTCTACTCTAGGCTCTTGTCTATGAGAAGCCAAACTTTGATGGAGAGTGTTTGGAGCTGGATGGTGATGTCGACAACTTGCTGGAGCAACAAACGAAAAAAGGCGGGAAGAACACAACTCTTTGTTCAGTGGGCTCCATAAAGATACTGGGTGGTCTGTAAGTGCTGTATTTGAATGAGCATTTTACACTTAAAGTTAAGGAATGGCGTTGAAATAGTGTCTAAATGATGTTTTTGTTTGGCCGTTGAAGCTGGGTTGGTTATCAGGATGAAGACTTTGAAGGCCAGCAGTACATCCTGGAGGAGGGCGAGTATCCTCAGTGCAGTGAGTGGGGAGGAGCTGAGGACGGGCTGCTGTCACTGCGGCCTGTACTCGCAGTAAGAATCCTAATGTTTACACTGGAGAATTTTTACATTCGACGTGTAAGTGCTTGCTTTTCAGTGCTATGTTCTGCTCTTTCCCAGGATTTCCAGTCCCCCCACCTGAAGCTGTTCAGCGAGCCCAACTTCAACCAACGCGTGGGCCATGTGGACTTGGTGGGTCCTGTCATCAGCATGGAGGACGTCGGCCACAGCACCAAAGCCCAGTCAGCCACCGTCACAGGAGGAGTGTAAGTCAACCAGCTTCTGTTAAACACGGCAGAATAAAGTTAAGCTCAAAAAGACAGGGAGGGAACCCTGTCTCCTGTATACTTTGAAGGGATTGGCCGTGTGCTTCTCATCTTACCGCCTTGACTAAGGCTTATATGACAGGTCACACAAAACATACACGCCTAGTCACTCAAAAAGTGAATAATGAAAAACAGTGATTGTTCTAAGTAATATGGTAACCTTTAGAAAAGATTGAATAACTCTTCATGTTCCCTAAAGGCAGATATTTATTACTGCTGACACAAGATGTTCTGGAGACTTCAGTTATTTCAGCTAAACCTGAAAGACTGAAATCAATTTTTCAAGATCTATTTTAAACAAAACCAATAACAATCGGTTAAAAACAAAACTTTTGGGTCCTAGCTATAGGTTATTATTTTTTTCAGATTTCAGAGGAGTGGGTGTTTGCGTCCGCCTAGAAAAACAGCACAGCAACGAGCTGCTTCTAACAATTTCATGAGTTTTTCTCTAAATTATGTCACATCTGGGGCAATATGTCCTTTTTAATTGATTGCTTGCATGTTTCACAGTATATTTAGTTTATTATGACCATAGAACAGTTTAAGGACATATATGCTCTACAAAACTGTGAGAATGGACAATTCTTTATTTCAAAATAGACTGGTAGGACAGTCTATCTTGAGCAGTGATAAGCAGTTTATTGTTCTCAATTAATGTTGCAACATTTCAACAAATCATATGTCAGATTTTGTTTTATAGTTTCACCATTTTAAATAAAATATCTGCAGTTTTTCTGCAGGACGTAATGAAAACTAAAGTATAAACTGCTTATGGCTTGCTTTGAAAACAAGGGCAACTCGTCTGGCCAAACTTAAAGTAACATCTCCATGGTGGAAATCTGTATAAATAGGGACTTTTAAATGTGCTCCTTCAACATTTTAACATTAAAATTTTTTCTCACAGAGTACAGTGAATTAGAATAATTTAATTCGTTCATAAGATGCTGGCAACTAAAAATTGTCCGTTTATTTACAACTAGGATGTTCATTAGGGTCTCATTTGATTTTAAATCCAACTTTCCCATTTACCCTATGCATATTGCAGTCCCTCCTCCGTCTCTGTCTGCTTTAATATTTTGGTGCCAATCCTGATGTTGTTATTTTTCCAAGAAGAGATCATAATTATTTGTTTTAGTATCAGGGCACATAAAATAGCTAAAATGAACTAGATGGAAAAAGACATATTGTTAACGTTTTAGGGGTTTTGAGCTTGGAGCTGTTTCTCTATTATGTCACACTGACGAGGCTGAATTTGTTTAAACTTCAGCTGCCTTTATGTGACATTTTTCTGTTTGCTTTAAACCTGCCTCACCTGTAGATTTACAGCCTCTAAGAGCCATAAAGTGACACCTTTTATGACGTTAGCGTGGTAGTAAAGGCAGAGATTCCCTCAGAGACCCAATCCGATTACTGCAGCTCACATTCCAGAACTGCACTGCTATTTTTATTGCTGTTGCTATCTGCAAAATCAACAGTTAATCTCATATCAAAGGCTTAAATACATAAAATGTTCATTCATTTTAGATATCTCTGTACAGTTGCTACATATTATGTAGATGTTATCAATCGCCTTGAATTCAAAGGTTCTCCATTTTCACAGATTCTGTAAACATTTAAAAGAAAAATCTGCTCATGAGATCAGTTACTGTGTAACTGAGCGTGTCTTGTTTTGGTAAATTGCAGCTGGGTGGCGTTTGAAGAGCCTGGATTCTGCGGTGAGCTCTACGTTCTGGAGAAAGGCCTGTACTCCAACCCGGAGGACTGGGGAGCAAAGAACTTCAGGATTTCATCCATACAGCCCGTCTTCCATGTAAGGATCTGTTCGGTTCTTGGTTTAACAGATGCAACCTTGGTTATTTAAAAAAAAAGCCTCTAACAGATACCTCTGTTTTGTTCTACAGGACATGCTAAATGGAACTACAAAATTTAAGGTATCACCTCTTCTTTCTGAGTGTTTAATTAAAAAGGTATAATGATGAGTCTCGAGGCGTTTTCTTTTCTGTTTGAGTTGCTAAGGCTGTTTGGACGTGTGTTACAGGTCCAGTTGTACTCCGAACCAGACTTTCAGGGAAGTCTGCTGGCCTTGGAGGACAGTGCCGACGCTCTGGATGGGGACTTCACAGCCAGGTCCTGTAAAGTCCTGGCAGGCAGGTAAATGTCTAAAAGAGGAGATTAACAGCATCTTTAATTAATGTATATTTCCAACCTGTACCATTTAGGCCGATCTGTTCTCAGAATGACAGGTCACTGTGCTAAAAACCTCGATTAAGAACTGAAACTGATTCTTCAAAAACAAAAGATCCACGTTTTTTTTTTTTTTTTTAGAATTTTAAATTCAGTAACCTGTCCCCAAAAGCAGCACAGGCTCTTCATCATCACCTCTTATTTGCTCAGTTTCTACAGACAAACAAACCATAGCTTAAAAGCAGACATTTGTAATGTTGTTTACAGAAGTTGCAATAGCAAACAGGCTTAAATTGGAGGACACCGGACTTTAATTCAGTTGCCCCCAATTCAAGCCTGTTTGCTATTGTGAGGACCTGGATAACTGAGAATTTGCAGAGGTGAGCTGCAGTAGTTTGGGTTTCTGCAATTGTTTGCAGTGAGCGACGTTGTCCTTTCGATGTCAGCACATCTTCCACAGCAGGCCTTTAAATCAGAGGGTCAATTCAGTTTTAATTTCAGAATTAAAGTTATTAAAATTGACTGGAGATCTCCTCAATGTTTGACTGTAAATATCAGAAAGTGACAGGAGGCTCAAAATGGCTTTTTAATCGAACATGGATGCCAAGTGTAAAACAAGCGATAGATGCTAGGGTTTGTTATTACTTTAGTAAGGCTGTTGCATCAAATCAACTTTGTGCAAACTGTCTGGGAGTTATTTTCAGAAGGTGCTGCATGTCCAAAGCGCAGTGTAGAAAAGTCAGCTTTCTGGTATTAAGCAGCCTGATCAACAGAGATGAGGAGTAACTAGCTTTAGTTGAGTAACCCTTTGAAAAGAATGTATGAGCTGTTTTACAGCACCATACTTTTTACAGCTACCTGAGTAATATTATTTTGAAGTAGTGCTAGACCTTTGCTGTTATAAAAAAAAAGGGTCAGTAAAAAGTTCAATAGATAACCGATAACAGTTTTCCTTCCTTTTGCATTCTAGCCTATCATGTAGGTTAAAACTCCAGTCATTATATCCTCCCAACCAATCACAAACGCAGACACAGGAACGTTCTGTCACCAAGCTCTGCCTCCTTCAAAGAGTTTAAAGAGCATGTGTTCTTCTTTTTCCTTTTTTAAAAACTTGCGGTTTTGGAGAAAAGTTGGTGGAATAAAGGGTTAGTCAGTGAATTAAGTGTTTGTATGTTTTTTTATCTAAAAATTGGTCTTTTTTATAATTATCAATATCGATCAATACAATTTCTATTTTATCGACAGACTTTTTTTCTATATCATCCAGCCCTAGCGCTACTCATACTTGTATTAAATGTTTGGCTACTCCACCCACCTATGCTGATCAGTGATTGAAGAAGAGATCAAATCCCTCCAGTTCTTTGACTTCAGTGTGACTTAATTCCCAATTTCAATTCCTTCCAATACATTTTCATGACATGTAGCAAAACCAAAGAGTAATGTGGAAGCTAAATGAACATATGTTCGTGTGTGTGTGTCAGCTGGGTGGCATATGAGGGAGCCAAGTTCAACGGGAACATGTACATCCTGGAGGAAGGAGAGTACCCCAACGCAGAGGCGATGGGCCTCCTGTCGTCAGACTCTGTCATTCGATCAGTGCAGACAACCGGACATGTGAGTATCCTCTCTGAGCTGCAGCAGAATGTCTGCTTCAGGTTTCACAAGCAGCACGTGTGACGTCGGCTCTTTCATCTTTAGGAGTTGTCCCTGCCCTCCGTCATCTTGTTCAGTAAAGTGGATTGCAGAGGCCGCAGGATGCCTTTGACAAGGAGTGTCGTAAACCTGCAGCAGACTGGCATGGTTGCACGCATACGCTCCCTGGTGGTGGAGGGAGGAATGTACGTAGAACCTGAAATTAAGTTGGGTGTCGGTTTAAACGCAAAGGGCTCCTATGCAGTCTGGAAACGTTTGGGATTTCTTTTCAGTATTTTTCAGTCTTGGATAAGTAGTATAGAGAAAGAAGACTGCAGGACTGTTGCCAAACTTTATTACCTTTCGCATTGTTAAAAAAATGTGTCCTTCCTTCCTTCCTTCCTTCATTGCTTCCGTTCTTTTTTGCTTGGTTCCTTCCTTCCTTCTCTGGGTCCTGCTATCCTCTCTCCATCCATTTCTTTCCTTCCTTTACCTTTATTTTGTCCTTCCTTCTGGTTTTCCTTACATTCTTGTGTCCTAGGTATTTTCTGTCTGTTCTGCCTGCCCTCCAGTCTACCTTCATGTCTTTTCTTCCTCATGTCCTTTATTTACATTTCCTTTCTTCTGTTGCTTCCTTCATTTTCATCTTTCAGTCCATATTTACTTTTGTTCCTATTTTTTTTTCCCTCCTGGTCCTTTTCCTTCCCTTTCTTCCTCATGTTCTACCTTGTGTCCTTCTCTCCTCCCTTCTCCTCCTACATTTTTTTTCTTTGTGTCAATTCTTCCCCAGTTTTGTTTTTCCCTTCCTTCTGTCTTTCCTTCCTTTCTTCAGTTTCAGTTTTTCTCCCCTGGTTCCATAGTTACAGCCTGTCCGCTGTAGACATTATCTGCTTTAAATTGATGGTGAAGTTTCGTCTCTTATATTTAAAAATTAACATAGTAGGAGCTCTGTACACAAGAAAACATTTACATCACATAGGGTTGTCAAATTTGTTTTTGTATATATATATATGAAATTTAATCAGCTAAATATGATAATGCCAGTTGTAGAAGATATATTTTTTCTATATAAGAATTCATTAACCTTCCTACATAGGGTTATTTTAAGATTTTAAAAGCAGACCTAAATAACATCAATGATGTGAGGCTTTTTAAAACCTGACACATCTGATGGCGTTCTCTGCAGGTGGGTGCTGTATGAGGGCAACAACTACAGAGGGCAACAGCTGCTTGTCTATCCAGGTGAAGTGGCCGACTTTTGCAAGTACAGCAGCTGGCAGCGAATAGGGTCCCTGCGTCCGCTGATGCAGGTATGAAATGAGTGATGTGCTCCAATCACCAACTGGCTTTTGCTTACAACTACAAACCAAACTTTAGATATTACTGTACATCTGCTGTGACATCGTATGAGACGTTTGGAGGTGATTTTTCTAAATGGTCAATGTCAAATGAATAAAATTCTAAATATTAAGTGATAAATGCTTTTTTGTTAAGCATAATTAGTGTTTAGACAAACGCAGTAACGGTAACTGTCACGTTTTCCTCCAACAGAAATCGATGTATTTCCGTCTACGCCACAAGGAGACGGGATGTTTGATGTCTCTGACTGGAACGCTGGATGACATCAAACTGATGAGGGTCCAGGCCGTGGAGGAGACGGGAGGAGAAGAGCAGCTCTGGCTCTATCGGGAGGGACAAATATCCTGCAAGGTACGCAGCTTCGTCACCATCACACAGAACCATATTGATCTGGCCAACTCATATAAGTGGGAGGCTTCCAGGAAATCTGGCTTTACAAAAATAAAGGAACAAAGATACATTTTTGGACCATTTATACATACTGTTTTTTGTTGCAGTGCCTTGCACAAATAATAAAATCCCCAAATATAGTCTGCAAATGTAAGAAATAAAGGATGCCAGTCAATGTTGCACAATGCATCTGGATTCAGCGTGCACAGAAAATCTATATAGCACAGGAAATAAAATCCAAGATAAACTGTAAACAAAATAATAAGAAACGAAGTTATTTTGTACCATTTAGCAATTCTGGTAGACGGTGGTCCACGGTACCACGCTGTGAGTGCCAGGTGCTGATTGGAGTGCACCACTGATTGGTGGGTGGGGCAGGCGCCTTTATAGTCGGGCAGGTGGCAGTGTGCGTCTTTGTAACTCCTGCTGCATGTCGGCTGTGTTTTTGGGATCTGCTCGTCTTAAGTGCCGTTTTTCAACCAATTTGGTTGGTTTGTGAGCGCTACACCTGCTGTTTGTTTCTGGAGCGCTGTTGCTCCGTTGGCGATATCAGCTGCGGTTGGAGTCCTTAGCAGCGCACAGCTTCTGCTGGTTTCTGACCAGCCTTCATGTTCTACCGCCATTTTTGAAAAGCAGCTGTTTATATATTTCTTACTTACGAGTGCATGCCTGAGGACTATAACTAAGGACCTCATCCTGTTATCATCAATAGTTGTCCACTTCTGTTTGTTTTGCTGCATTGCATCTTATTCCAGTTCCCATCCTCTGTTTCTCCAGGTGATGGAGGAATGCTTCCTGGAGACTGCAGGTAACGTGCTGATGTCAGGTACCCGACTTTGCATCTCTCCAGATCGAGGTAAAGACAGTCAGCGGTGGAGTATCACACGCGACGGACTTGTTCGCTGCAACCTCGATGCTAATCTCATCCTGGAAGTGAAAGGTCAGACATTTCAATCTCTACTTAGCATTTAATCAAAAAGTTTATATAGGACCGCCTGAATCCTAAAGAGTTTTTTAAACTTTTCAATGAATAATGATATGCTGTGTTTGATGAAACAATAAAAAACAAACAATAAAAGAGGCATTTCAAGGGTTTCACTCAAAACAAGTTCACCAGGCCTTTGTCAGGGTGTGTTTTAATCCAACAGCTCCATCTCCTGGTCTAAAAAAGTGGTGCAGCGGTGACTAACAACAGTGCCCTCATATTTATGTTCTCCCAATAGTCGTAGCTAGTGATGGGTCCGGCAACACCGATGCGTCGGCGCATGTGTCGAGCTCATAGAGCAAAACCCGTATCGACACGGGAAAGTCACGTGACCGATACAGGAACTGTTTCAAACTGACTGACGCGCCAAACTGTTTCTGTTCCCTCTAAGCTGCACGCGTGTAACCTGACAACAGCCAGCTGTATGTCGTTCCGCCTAGCTCCACTCACATACATCTGGGACTCCGCCATAGGAATTGCATTTACAGAAGGCTGGGCCTTATCAAAAATTCTTGCATATGATTGGATAAGCCACTTGTCTGTCATCTTTATTGACGTGCTATTTCAACCACTCACACCGAAGCTAACCCGTGACGCTAATGATAGCGACGCAGGAAAAAAAAAATAATAATAATAATGTGTTTGCGGCTCTAGTGGCATGCGTTTTATTGACAGTGAGCTGACAGGAAGAGGGGGGAAGACAGGCGGCAAAGCGCCGCGGGTCGGAGTCGATTCCGGGCCGACCGCGTTGAGGACTAAAGGCCTCCTAACATGGTTAGCGCTAACCGCTAACCGCTCCGGGGCGCGTCCGCGTCTGCACGTCCGCTGGCCCCGGAAAACAAAACTTGCCAAATCCGGTCGGGAGAAGGGCGAAAACATGGTTTCCACCAACAAAAGCCTTCAGAGGCGTTCTCTGATGTTCTTTTAATGAAACAATATTAGGTAGATTGGACAACACGGAAGAAATAGCAGCATCAATGCTAACGCTTGCTTCCTCGACGAGCCGCCATTGCTATCAAAACAGTCTCACGTCATGGTCGCGTCTCCACTACGTCACATATATGAAACTCCGGCCCTGCGTCCTGATTGGCCAGACCATAAATTTGGTTGGAGAAATCATTCTCTATCGGCGGTGTCCCAGATGTATGTGAGTGGAGCTAGGCGGAGCGACATGCAGCTGGCTGTTGTCAGGTTAGCACGCGTGTGCATTCGCGCACAGCAGCGCGCACAGCAAAGCTATGCTGCGCAGTAAATAAAATCCAAGCTGAACTGTAAACAAAATAACGGTTAATAATGGTTAATTTTTAACCATTTTGCAACTCTGGTGTGATGGTGTACCACAAGTCTTGCTCTGTGAGCGCCAGGTGCTGATCGGAGCGCACCACTGTTGGATGGGTTGGGCAGACGCCTTTATGGTTGGGCGGGTTGCGCTGCGCGTCTTTGTTCTGAGCGCCGTTTCAGAAAAAACGGCTGATCTTCCCTTAGTAGAAAGCTTCTACTCTGAGTAGTTCTTCCTCCCTTTGTCATACATTTCCGATTTCAGAACAGATGATATCAGTCAGGTAACTAAACACAGCGCCCGATCAACCATTGAACGTGAGCATGAGCATGAAAAAAAAGGACATGGCAGCAAAACATTTGTAAAAAATAAAAAGCCAGTCCACAAGCATAATCAAATATAGCCAAATCAAATATATGTTTAATTCAAATGAAAATATAAAATAATACAATGCAACATACAATGATTTAAATTGTATTATTGTGTATACTTGGTCATCAAATCAATGTCAGTTAACTCTGACAACCAGGTTGCCTGTAGGGATTTTTAAGGTCCAGCAGGTGTCAGTATCAGCACAGTATCAATACAGTTTGGCAATGTGTCGAAACGCTTCATGACGCATCACTAGTCGTAGCTGTGTTAGTGATGATATGTGTACCATGCAGCTTCCAATTATCAATAACAGCCAACAGCAAAATCATTTTGGCAACTTTATACGCAATAAAGCCTAAATCCTAGTACAGTTTGTTTTTAGTGTTGTATTTTAACAGAAACCTTTTGTCTACCAGGCGGTCATCAGTTCGACAAGAACCAGATCATCCTGAACAACTTAACTGAAAACAAGCGGATCCAGAGGTGGACTTTAGAGATCCTGTGATCTGAGGACCAAACAATCAACCGGCTGTTTTTTTTTTTCCATTTCTTTTTTAATGCAAATCCGATGTTGATATTTTCACCTGCTCCCTCTTGTAGAGGAAAACTCTGAGCGGGTGTTTGGAGTTTAGAACATATTAAATACATAAAAATGCCTTTTTTTAGTCATCTGAAAAAAAGAACTTTGTACCAAAGACTCCATGTTTTCTCTTCATGCAGTGAAAACTCTGCCCTGTTTCCATGCTGCAAACCTTTCATCACCTTGTGGTACTTCTTATTACATTTTTCAACAGTCTCTCATTTTCAAGCAAAAGTGAATGTATGCAACCTATTTTCTGATGCTGCTGAAGGTCCGACAGGCCTACTCTCCACAAATGTGTCCCCTGTGTTGATCAAAATGTTCTTAAGTAAAGTTTTGATGTCTTTTGGGGGCTTTTCCGGTTTGGACACAAACTGTGCCCTTTCACTACCTTGTACATAATGTGTGTCGAATGTACAGCTTGATTCAAGTTTTTAACCACAAATGCAATAAATGTTGCCCTCTAGTTGTAAATATGTTAGAAAACATTTGCTGTTTAGGGTTGATACAATAAAAAATAAAGATGTGATTTTCCACAAAATTTTCAGGATCTGTGCTGATAAAGAGTTTTCCCTGAAGGCTTGGTAATCTATTCTGCACTAGTGACTAATCTGATAACACTGTGGTCATAGTCACTGAAGTTTTTTTATGCAGTGAGAAACACTGCAAGTGTTTCACAAGTACATTATGAAACTGCCTGTAGTTTCATAATGTACCACATTTTAATCATATCCCTAAAACCTTACATGCAAAATAAACTAACTGTTTTAATATTTTCAGATATCTTCATACATTAAAACAGAAGGTGACAATTTGGAAAATTGAAATGTTCAACAATGGGGGAAAAAACTGTGTCTCTGTTCTTGGTATATGCATCTGTTTATGTCCTTTTTTCTTTCTATGAACTGGACATTTATTTCATTATTGATATTTTAAAATGAGAAATTTTGAGTTTGGAAAAGACTGGGGTTTTTACATACATTAAAATACGTAGGAATCCTGCAAATGAGCTATTTGGACATGGAGAAACTTAATTCAGTAAAACACTGATTTGTGATATTCTCAGAAAAGCAGGACTGGTCAGGCAGTTTTGACAAGCTATTCAGCATCACTAGAATCAGCTTTAATTACCAATTATGAGACTCAAGCAAGGAATTTGACTTCAACTCCATTAAGCTTTCAATGAAGACGAATGTAAATATGCATATAAACATCAGTTTTACCAAAAAATACGTGATTGGACTGGTGCAAAAAAAGCATGGGATCAATCTGGGTACTCTGACTGTTAAGTGTCATTACCTTCTTAAAGTAACATCAGGCTCAACTAAAGGTCATAGACATTGAATACCAATTACTGTTTGGCTCAAACCTGCCACCATAATCTTTAATCCTCTACTATAGAAAGGTCATGAGGTATGGATCATGACCGAAAGAACGAGATCCAAGAATCAAGCGGCCGAAATTAGCTTCTTTCAGAAGGTGGTCGGGCTCAGACTTGGAGATAAGGTGAGGAGCTCCGTTATCCTGGCGAAGCTGAAAGTTGAGTCGCTGCTTCTCCGCTTCGAAGGGAGCCAGGGTGAGGTGGTTTGGGAAACTGATCAGGGTGCCCTCTGGGCGCCTTCCTTTGGGCTTTTTTCCGCAGACACGTCACACTGGGAGGAGACACCTGGGAGGACCCAGAACTTGCTGGAGGGACTGTATTTTCCGTCTTGCCTGGGAACACCTTGGGATCCCCCAGAATGCTTGAGAATGTCCCAATCTCAGACAAGCAGAAGACGCCTGATTTATTGGTTGTCCCACATGCTAAACGTTCTGACGAGCTCACGTAACGCCAGTGTTCGTGCTCGTTCCTTCATAGTTTCCGCTTGCTGGCTGCACATGCGCACTTTTAGTGTTTATATATCCAGCTAGGTTAGCAGCTAGGTTAGCCGTTCACTGTTGCCAGGTCTGCCCAATAGTCCGACACCCCGATACTCCGACAACCCATTGGTCCGACAACCCAATAGTCCGACAGTCCCACTAGTCTGATATAGTCGGATGACCCATTAGTCCGACAACCCAGTTTCAAAATGAAAAAAATGAGCTTGGTTTTTAGTATTGATTCTTAGCAGGCCTATACCTTGACAAGATTCATGCGCTAGGCCTATGCCCAAATTCATCTTATCTGTATCAGCAGTTATCATGCCTAGTACTCTCTGATGGCATTAGATTGAACTTTATGGTGAGTGCATGCCGAAGAAAACTAAACCTTTCCCACATTAGACAGAATGGTCATGACTTGTGCCTTAGGTTGTCGGGAGATTTTTAAGACACAATCCCCCTGAAGAGCAGGTAAGACGGTGTTGCGCATGCGCAATTATTCAAAAAGGGACTTGCGGAAACTTCCGGAAAAAAAAAAAAAAAAAAAAAAAAAATCGCTGTCCCTAGTTTTAATGCTGATACGAATCAACTTAACACAGACTCCATTTTCCACTTCTTAGCCAAACGTTCTAAATTTTAACAAATTATCATATGCGATACCACGTGAGAACAATAAATGTTTCCCTTTTTGTAACAACCCACAAACTGAACGAGTTACACGTGTTCACAAAAGTAGAACAATACGACTTCCATGTCTAGTTGGTTGGAATTGAGGAAGAGTCAACCTGGTCTGCTTGTCCTACCCAGGGCACGCCTCAACGCAGGAGAAATACACTCTGTCGGGGAAGAACTATCTTGGTACGGCACCTGTGAGGTACTCTCTCAGTTACAGTTCACAGGATACAGTAAACTATCCTGACTAACAGCACTATCTATGACCAAATCCACAACGCGACTTACTTCTTTAGGAAAAACATAACTGTCTCTGTGATGGCTGATTTTTCCCAACAAAGGACTACTTGCAAAAGAAAAAAAAAAGAAAAGAAAAGGAAAAGCCACCACAGAGGCAGTTTCTTCCCCCAGGATGTATCTCTGATGAACTACCAGCTCCTTTTCAAAACCAGGCAGGCATGAAGAGGCCGAGCACCCACTTCCTAAAGGCTTGACCTCAGCCAATAGGATAGGCAAGAAGCTGAAGCTCAGTCTGTGTCCCACCCCCTATGTTGTTACATTTTCCAGATGCACGTTAAGACTGAAATACATAATATACAAACAAGGAATGTAAAATAGAGAGACGGCAATAAATGGACTCAGGAAAATCTTCGGACTGCTTGAGAATGTCGCTGGGGAGAGGGATGTTTGGATTTCTCGATTGGACCTTTTACCCCAGCGACCCAATCTCAGACAAGCAGAAGATGATGGATGGATCAACGGGTAATTTCCAGCTAAATGTCAGATAAGCAACATAAAAAGAAAGGAAATAGGGGCATCAATGGAGGTCATCACCATCACTATTGCTTTGTCTGATTACAAATCTTCTGAGCTCCATGTCACCTGCATCTGTGTCAAAGCGCAGCTGGAAAAAGTATTCATAGCCCTTGAAATTTCTTTACACGTTGCTGTTTTTGAAAGAAAGCCATAAGAATAGCTGTTCAGAGTATGTCACAAAGCCACGGAGGTCGCGTGGTAAACAGTCTGACTACTTTTGCAAAGCACTGTGCAATGTTAGCAAGAGGAGAAAAACCTTTTCTATAATTGTCATGAAAAAGTGAAATGAAAACATCACACTGTGTGCTGGGAAACTGCTTAAAATAAGATGGCTTGAGAAGCCAAAAAGTAAAAAGGACGCAATGAAGCTTGTTTATTTTATCTCAAGCAAGTCAATAAAAAATATGAAACGTTCGAGAAGCCTTCTGAGCCCATTTTCAAGTACAAAAAGCCACACACTGCAGTAGCAACAAACAAAGTAACCCTATTTAGGGTTTCTTGTCATCTGCTGTGAAAGCAATCGAGTAATCTGGTTGCATTACACTTATTTTCAAGTAGTTTGTGTCCTAAATGTGCAAACGCATGCACATTCTCGTTCAGAGTCCATGCTGTACATCAAGAGCCCCCTTTGCTGATTTCCACCACCGTCTTTCCTCGGGCGTGGCCCTTCTCCACCTTCTCGAAGGCCTGAGGGACCTGGGAGAAGCCGAACGTCTCCTCCACCACGGCGCGGATCTAACAGGCGAGCAGAAAGCATGCAGGTTTGTCATGTGTTCTCCCATTTATCATAATCTGCATAAAAAAAAAGTTGTGGCATTATACCTGTCCTGCGTCCACCATTTCTCTGATCTCATCCAGTGCTGGGCCGCTCGGTGCAAAGAAACCCCAGCGGTAGTGAACTCCTTTGACTAAATGCTGCAGAAAAACATAATTTAACTGAGTATTTTTATTGAAATCCTTATAAAGGACTGAACAGTCAAGACTATTACCTTTTTAATAAAACATCTATTTATAAAGGTATTTATAAATATACATGAAAAGTTTGATGGGCCCAGTGACTGGAAGAGGAGCCCGGTTCATGTCTAACAGCTGATTGGGACGTCCTGTACATCTTGATCAAAATGTTAACATTAACAGAGTGAGTTCCTTTATAAGAATGTGCAACATCTTGTAATAGTATTTATAGTTATTCACATTTTGCCTCAAGGTTCAGTTTATTTTAACAGCATTTTGCATGATACATCAACATAAAGTACCATGTAATTGTTAAGTGGAAGAAGGATAAATGGTTTTCAAAGATTTTATTTTTATTTTTTACAAATACAGATTTGAAAAGTGTTGCATGCATCTGCATCCAGTACTTTATAGAACCAACTTTTTGGGGTATGCCTCCACCAGCTGTGCACATCTTATCACTATAAATCTAGATCTGCCAGAGTTCTGAACAGTTTTTGGGATCTGTTCCATATGATCCATCTGGTCTATCTATCTTAAAACATGTGTTTTACAAGAATAGACAAATGTTTGCAGGGAAGTACTCGGGAGGGTGTATTGTTTGTTTCCAGCAAACATCATTTTTGGCAATGTGCAACAATCAGAGCAACCAATATTTTTGTGGAAACAGTTGCTCACGTGGTATATTGGGCATTAAAGCTATAGTTGGGAATCCTGTTCAGAAACACTTAATACTGGGTAAAATTGACCTTTCACCCTGAAAATAGTAAGTACATTATGTATTCACAAAAGGAAGGTTAAAAAATATTTTTCTGTGGGAGCTACAGGCCTGTAAAAGCTCTAAGCAATCCATGTCCCTCGGTCCGAAGGACTTGGATTTTACAGAGTGTTGTTCCTGCTTTCATTCCCCTCTGTCCCACAAGCTCCGGGGGAAATCGCCTGATTTATTGGTTGTCCCACATGCTAAACGTTCTGACGAGCTCACTAACGCCAGTGTTCGTGCTCGTTCCTTCATAGTTTCCGCTTGCTGGCTGCACATACGCACTTTTAGTGTTTATATATCCAGCTAGTTTAGCAGCTAGGTTAGCCGTTCACTGTTGCGAGGTCTGCCCAATAGTCCGACAACCCATTGGTCCGACAACCCAATAGTCCGACAGCCCCACTAGTCTGATATAGTCGGATGACCCATTAGTCCGACAACCCAGTTTCAAGATGAAAAAAATGAGCTTGGTTTTTAGTATTGATTTTTAGCAGGCCTATACCTTGACAAGATTCATGCGCTAGGCCTATGCCCAAATTCATCTTATCTGTATCAGCAGTTACCATGCCTAGTACTCTCTGATGGCATTAGATTGAACTTTATGGTGAGTGCATGCCGAAGAAAACTAAACCTTTCCCACATTAGACAGAATGGTCATGACTTGTGCCTTAGGTTGTCGGGAGATTTTTAAGACACAATCCCCCTGAAGAGCAGGTAAGACGGTCTTGCGCATGCGCCATTATTCAAAAAGGGACTTGCGGAAACATCCGGAAAAAAATCGTTGTCCCTAGTTTTAATGCTGATACGAATCAACTTAACACAGACTCCATTTTCCACTTCTTAGCCAAACGTTCTAAATTTTAACAAATTATCACATGCGATACCACGTGAGAACAATAAATGTTTCCTTTTTTGTAACAACCCACAAACTGAACGAGTTACACGTGTTCACAAAAGTAGAACAATACAACTTCCATGTCTAGTTGGTTGGAATTGAGGAAGAGTCAACCTGGTCTGCTTGTCCTACCCAGGGCACGCCTCAACACAGGAGAAATACACTCTGTGGGGAAGAACTATCTTGGTACGGCACCTGTGAGGTACTCTCTCAGTTACAGTTCACAGGATACAGTAAACTATCCTGACTAACAGCACTATCTATGACCAAATCCACAACGCGACTTACTTCTTTAGGAAAAACATAACTGTCTCTGTGATGGCTGATTTTTCCCAACAAAGGACTATTTGCAAAAGAAAAAAAAAAGAAAAGAAAAGGAAAAGCCACCACAGAGGCAGTTTCTGATGAACTACCAGCTCCTTTTCAAAACCAGGCAGGCATGAAGAGGCCGAGCACCCACTTCCTAAAGGCTTGACCTCAGCCAATAGGATAGGCAAGAAGCTGAAGCTCAGTCTGTGTCCCACCCCCTATGTTGTTACATTTTCCAGATGCACGTTAAGACTGAAATACATAATATACAAACAAGGAATGTAAAATAGAGAGATGGCAATAAATGGACTCAGGGAAATCTGTTTGGGACACACAAATACAACAGGAATAGATTAGGAGAGAAAATACATCCGTGTTTAATAATTAAAAAGTCTTTTACAAAAAAAATTATATATATTTGTGTGGGAATAAATGTAGTGTAGAAGTTCTTCTGTGGTGTTATAGCGGGCTGAGTCTGGGGCTCCATCCGAATACCCTTATAGAGTAAGGACTCGTCAGCCAAAGTGGAAGTGCGTTAGCGGTCGCCATGATAAGTGCTGTCCGAATAGTGCAGTCAGTAAGGAAGGAGGTAGGAAAGGTAGCCTGTAGAATTCCTCCCACAGCTAGTTTTGCCTAGGAACCCTGCAATGTCCCTTACCGGCGCAAAGAACCCTTTAGGTATCCCACAATTATTTGCGCGACATGAGGTGTCAGACCAGCCCCCTCACGGACAACAGAGATTGCACATTTTGTAGTTCATTTTCAGAAAGCTGTAGGCCCGGATTTGACTCGCATCATCCATGTGCATTTCCGTCACATAATGACGTCGGAGTTAAAGGCTGTCCGAATTCAGCACAGCAGTCCGAAGACCCTCTCCTCCCCATGGTAGAGTTCTTACTGTCGACCTTATGGAAAGTCAAGGAACAAAAGCTAGAAGCTATCATTAAGGGTATTCGGATGGAGCCTGCGTCTTTGACAAGGGGGCTGCGGGCTCAAATCCCGGTTGTGTCAGGAAGAGCATTCCTGACTCAACCAAGTCCGTACACAAGTTGTAATGACTTGCTATGGCAACCCCCTGATTAAGGGAGCAACTGAAGGGACTCAAATTCCTAAAATTTTACCTCCCACAAGCACAAGACAAAGATTTAGTATTTTAGTTCAACACATAAAACCCAGATTTAAAAATGTAAACATTTTAGCAACATCAAACTATTGACCCCATTTGCATGTTCTAGTTTTACCATACACCTACAAACGTCTCTGACTTATGCCTGGTTAGTACAAGTTGTGGATTATGTGGTGCAGCAAACTGCAAGAGAACTAACCATATAGCATAGAGGTGCAAACTCTGCATGGAGTTATGGCCACCACAGAAAACAAACTGACAGGAAGTTACTCCCCGCAGTGCATGTGTGGGTGGCATCATTGTGTATAAATAATCACCCATCTAATACAATGGATTTTTTTTCCAAACATCGGTCATTTTATCTATACAGGTTGGGCAAATCCAGATCAGTCCACCACACACACACACACACACACACACACACACACACACACACACACACACACACACACACACACACACACACACACACACACACACAACGAAGCCACAGTGACTGGACGGTGTTTGCGTCTGCTTCCTCGTTATTGTGCGTACAAATGACCGTGGGATTGTCCGTTTTTCTCACATCATTTGTAGTCTGTTTAACCCTCTCTGACTTCTTACTCCACGCTTGCAGGTTTTGTTTCTGTTTTATGTCAGCTATGACTTTGCACTTTTCATCCAAACAGGATGTGTGCAGCAACATACTAGATGTAGCACTGGAATATTTATCTTTGTCATCTTTTAGCCAACTACAATGGGGCCACAAATGTCAGCTGTTGCATTTGCCTCGCAGGAGTTTCTTTGCCTTACTTTAATTTATGGATAGAAACAGAGATGCAAATTTTAAGGCCAAATGTTATATGGTGAAGTTGTTTATGGAGCTAATTAAAGAAAAAAGTGAAGGTGCAGATAAAAAGGCAGTGCAATGCAGTGAAGATTGTTTCCATGTGACTTAACCAGAAATACCTTGATGGCTTTGGTGGCGACTGTGGCAGCCATCTGCAGCATTGTATCAGCTATACTCATCCGGTCTGTGTTCAGGAGAAAAGGTGTCAAAAGGGTGATGTATTTAGCTCCAGTCCAAGGTTTAAGCAGGCCAAGGGCCCATCGCTCAGGGTCACCCCCCTATGTTATCAAGGACCAGGTCAAATCTTAGTGTACAAGAGAAAAAAGGCGAGACAATGACTGAAGACCGCTCATAAAAGTATCTGGTACTTCCTTCGGCCTCTCACTAAGCCCGCGTGCACTTGTGAAATGCACCGAGGCTGCCATCGCACCTCTGAGGGGCAAAATACTTCTGCCAATGTAAATAGAAAACTGGCTGACTGTGGCTCAGTCTCCAAGGGAACACATGACGCATGCCGAGATGCTTACTTTGCATCTAGCTGCTCTGGGCTTCACAATACACTGGGAAACAGGCATTTTAACCCCAGTACAAGTAATCGCCTTCATTGGTCTGACCCTGAATTCAGTGGAGTTCAGAGCATGCCTCTCAACAGAACAAATAAAAGCCTTTTGGGCTTGTCTGGCACTTTTCCGCAGAGGCACACATGAGCCCTGTGTCAGTTATTTCAGCCTTTGTCCAACAGGCGCTGTTGGTAGCCTGGTACGAGCTCTGCAGATATATGTGGAGAAACCAGCGGATTACAGAAAATCAGAGCAGCTGTTTGTGTCACGGGGCTTCATCACATAAGGGGAAGCCTCTCATGAAACAACCACTTTCGCATTGTATAGTCAGGCTATTGCTGTGGCTCATGAGAGCAGAGGTGTTGCACCCCCTGCAGGTCTGTGGGCTCTCTCCACATCATCTGGGCACTGCTTCAGGGCATAACTGTGGAGGACATGTGTGACGCTGCCAGAAGGGCAACTCCTCACACCTGCACTAGGTTCTATAGACTAGATGTTACGGCGCCCAAAATGGCTCACACGGTTCTGGGTGTGGGCTCCACATTGGCATAAGTGCAGAATGCATCTGTTAATCTTGGAGTGAGTTTATCTGCCAATACAGGAGCCCCGATATATCCCTTAGTGAGATACCAAAACGAATGTTTAAAGAGAGCCGGGGTTAACGCCTTAACCTAAAGCTTATAATGTTTAAGTTCCTCTGTCCAATCTGATTTTCAACTTACAGGTTCAAATATTAAGGAAGGGACCTCAAGTGGTAAATATTGGAAGTTACAATCAACTAAATATACGTCTAGCCTATACCTACCCTCAAGTTCAATTGACACAAAAACCCAGTCTAGAGCTTCCAGGGGACAATTCACAGAGTATCCCAATTTGCTCCATGTTTTGCATACGTTTTGCTCATGCCAACTGCTTTACATCTGCAAAATCACAACGCAGAATGCAGTAAGCAGGTATAGCAGGTGGGAGCCATTTGCATTTTTTTTGTTGGGTCAGGCATCAATTGTCACCAACTTTTGCTTAATTTGTTTGTTTTTTTTTGGTGTCATTTTAATGTTCGTCTCTGTAGCTTCCAGCATTATGGAGGTTTAGCTGGAGAACTAGTACCACCCACTGTTTTTCACAAAGGATAAATATTTATGGCAGCAACAAAGTCAGAAAAAAAATTGGTTTCGTTCAATCTCGTCAAGAAACGAAATGGAAAAGGCAATCACATAAACATGCACACGTTAGGAAGCTCAAGTTGTTTTAAATAGCTGGGTCTGAGGGCATCAATGGCTATCTGCTGGGCAACTGTCAAGTCGGGTTGTTTCTGAACGTGAGGTTGTATTTTTGGGCTTCGCTTTTTTCCCCCCCAGACAGAACGCCCTTTTCTGGTTATCGGGCCGCACAGCAAGAGATCGTGGCCCAAGCCCCCCTCCCCCACGACAACTATTTCAAGAGCAGAAAAAGTCCCGGGGTGTATAAATGTGGCATGTGGTGGTTTTCTTACTGGTTTTCCGCTTCTTTTCATGGATCCAGTTGATTGTTTCTCTCACTTGTTTGTGTGTGTGTAGAGGAGACAGGATGTGAGTGTCTGATTACAGCGGAATGATTGACTGTTTTTAAGTCTATTTTCTGCAATGAGCTCTATAATAAATTAAAACATAGGCCTGTAATAATACATATATATTTTTTCTTAGTATTAGCCGCAATTCTACATGGATTCAACAGGTTTCTTCCTGGAGTTTGATCCGTTGTGACAAAGGAGAGGAGAGCCTCTCCTACCTTTCTACTAATACTGCTTTGTTTCCGCTCACTTTGAGCCCTCTACATTTCAACCAACGTTTCAGCTGTTCTATGCTGGGTTTCTCCATTGAAACAGGTTAAAATGAAACTCCTGGGACGTTGTGATCTTCCAAAATGATTAGTATTGCCGTTGTTGCCAATGTAATTTGCGTTCTTCCTGTCCGACCAGCCGGGAAACCGGCTTTCTCTGGAAAAATGTGACGTCATTTGAGAACTGCCCTATTGTGTAGGCCATAAAATAACATTTATGTGTAAAGGTTTATTTTATAGACCATTCTGGTTTTTTGAGTACCATAACTGAATTCTATTTGTTCTATTAGCTGTAAGACATAATCATCAAAATGAACAGAAATGCTTGAAATACATCATTACGTGTGTAATAATCTAAATAAAGATTTCACTTTTTGAATCCAATTACTAAAATAGATTATCTTTCCAATTACCGTATATTCCAATTTGCTAAGATGCGCCTGTAGGTCAAAACAGCTATTGCAGAACTTTGCTATCCGGATCTTACCCTGTGCCGCTTCTTTTTGCTTTTTCACATCCCCTTGATGTGAGCTGATGCAGATAAAAAGGCCGGGCAGTGAAGACTGTTTTCATGTCACTTAACCAGAAATACCTTGATGGCTTTGGTGGCGACTGTGGCAGCCGTCTGCATCATGCCGTCAGCTATTCCCAGCCGGTCTGTGTTCAGCAGAAAAGGTGTCACAAGGGTGATGTACTTGGCTCCAGTCCAAGGTTTAAGCAGGCTGAGGGCCCATCGCTCAGTGTCCCCCCCTATGTTATCTAGGACCAGGTCAAATCTTAGCGTACAGGAGACAAAAGGAGAGACAATGACTGAGGACCGATCATAAAAGGTGGGCCAGAACTGGTTTAGATCGTCAGAACTATCGACGGTAGGTGAAAAACGACTTACTTTTCGAGAGCGCTTAGCGGCTCTTCAACAGGTCCAGCTGTGTAGTCGACCACATGGTCCGCCCCGAGCCCTCTTACGAACTGCTCGGCATTGTGGGAGCAAGTAACTGTAACATGAGCTCCCCACGCTTTCAGCATCTGGACAAGAGTTCAAGCTTCAAACGGGACTGAATCTCTAGGAGTTTTCCAGTCATACCAAACACTCAAAGTGCTTTTACACTGAGACTGCATTCACACAGCCACTCTGACAAACACTCACAGATTCATTCACAGTTATGCAGATTAGTTGGCAAAATGGGAGTAAGTGCCTTGCTCAAGGGCAAATCTTACGCATGTAGCTGAGCAGGAAGCTTGAATAAAACCCACAATTCGTTCGACTGATACAGTCAGCCTAAGTAAATGTTTAGCAATTCCTTAATCATGAATTTTCAAAAAAGAAAAAAACTATTAATATTTCAAAAATATATATATATTTTGAGTAGCCCAATAATCAACATTTGAATACACACCTGAATTGCAAACGTTCCAACTCCCCCGGATCCTCCAAGGATCAAAACCCTGCAAAGAGGAGAAAGAGCACATGAAAAATACACTTGAAGATGTTGAATAAATCCCTATTTCTGGCTAATTTGTTTAAGATTCATGTTTATGCTGCATTGACATTTTCTGTGTCAAGAACAGTGCATGGAGTACTGAAACAAATCTGGAGAGGGTGGTGGATCTATGGTATTTCCATACCAGGGGCCATATTTAGAAAAGAGGAAGCGGGGATCTTTCAGGTTACTATTCAGAACACGTGGGAAATGTTCGCCGGAGATTGCTGGATGGCTTCTCCCTGCAGTCATTAAGATTTAAAATTTTGAATAATTGTTTTGTTTTCCTCTGTAAAACTAGCTTATGATTAAAAAGCCATTTTATATACAGTCAAAGAGCATTGGTTTTCCTTTTAAAGCTAGTTTCCCACAAGCACAGTGTTACTATAAGTACAAAAAACTGTTTATAGTTATTGATTTTCAATTATCTGTAGGGAGACACAATGACTAAAGATTACCATATTTTTCTGACTAAAAGGCGCACTTAAAATCCTTAAATTTTCTCAAAAATGTATGGTGCGCCTTATAATCCGGTGCGACTTATATATGAAGTTGTGTTACTGACTGATTTTACACGGTACAATGTGCTCAAAAATCTGTTAAAATATGTAAATATGACTTTGGTTAGCAACGAAGCCGCTCCACTCAATGGATATTCGGGGCATTACGGTACACTGTGTCCCAACCTGATCAGACCCCTGGGCTGTCTACCAGACTGCCCGACTGTAATGTCGAAACTAGAAGTGCATTCATGTAAGGCAGCCCTCGCCGGGAGTACACGCTAGCAACAATAAACCAAGTAAGTTAATTCAATATAAAAGTTACGGTCATTTTGGCTTTATGTAAGGAACAGGGCAGTGTAGTCCTACAGATAGCTCGCAGGAGAGAGCTGTGCACGCGGAGGGGAGGAGTGATATTACACACTTGGTAAGAATATTTAATGCGCCTTATAATCCAGTGCAGCTTATGTGTGGACAAAGACACATAGACACGTTAATTCACTGTACGCCTTATAATAAGATGCACCTTATGGTCTGAAAAATATGGTGGTAAAGACTTTTAGAAGGGAGCTTGGAGCCTAACTCTGATCTTATATACTTTCTGTCCCTTCTGACACTGTGCCTTGTCGTCAGTTTTCAATAAAATAGCTTTAAGTACGACAAGGAGCTGGTTTTAAGGCAACCATGTACCAAAAGAAATACCCCATTTTCCCCCTGATGTAGATCAAACCCACTCTGACACCATAAGGCAACCCGACCCACCCTAACGTTTGCCTAAAGTGTGTGTGTCCGTGTTGCCTCACCGTTTGCTGGCACAGTTGTCCTTACTGAGTCCACCCGTGTTCACCAGCGCAGACCAGGCTGTGGTCGCCACATAGGGAATGGCTGCTGCCTCTGTGTGACTCATTGACTTTGGTTTGTGGGATATCTGAGCAGAACACACAACACTATTTTCAGTACAGGTTCTTTGGTCAGACTGTTTTTAATAAGAGATAGCTGTACTTTACTTTTCAAAGCCTCTTACTTGTTTGTATGCTAACCTATTGATGTTTTCACAAATTGGCCTTATGACTGAGCTTAAACAACAATACACAACAGAAAGCAGGTTGCTCGGTTCACCGTACCAACGCAGAGAAAACTCAGCAACGCAATCAGAAAAACTGAACACTAAGTTGATACATTCACATGAATACTTCAGGAATAATATGCATACCTCATTGGCACTTAGAACCACAAACTCAGCCAAGCTGCCCTGCTTCCATGGTGGAATCGCTGCCCACACCTGGAGGACAAACACACCAACACAATGTTCACCAATAGTGGAGAATAACAAAGAAATGCAAGTCGTCGTTTAAAAATCTAGGAGAACTATTAGTCAAGGTCACTTCATTATTACTAGAAGAACATTTATAGACAATAGTGGTGGATTAAACTTTTAAACAGTATTGTATCTTGCAGTATCAGGATAGTCAGTCCAAAGAGCTCGAAAACCAAAAATTACCTTATCAACTTAAAACGTGTTGAAATAACACCCACTAACCTACTTGTAAATAAATAAGGGGAAAGCTGATAACATTGTAAATTACTTCTCTAGACATACTCCTGTGAAAACTTGTAAATATCTTCATATGCCAACGATAGAAGAGAAGAACAGCTGAGTCATGTATGACCTGTTTTAAAGACAGAGGAGACAAATCTTTCAAACAGCTTGATAAGCACGGTCCGAGAATATTTTAATCAGAAACCCCAAGCCACTGAAGAGCTGGCACCAACTTTCAAGTATCCAGGTGTTTTGTACTGAGTTCAGTTTGACTTTTAACGAGTGCATTCAGTTTGTTTTAAAAAATTAAAGCTCCTATTATGATTTTATCATTTTGTAAAATAAAAAAGGTGTAAATTCAATTTACAATGATATACTCCACATGATTTTATCCGTTTATCATCTCTGCAGCACAAGGTTCTGTGCTTGGTCCTCCCCTCTTTGTCCTCTACATTTTCAGTGCAGGCCACATCATTTTCCGCTGTGTTAGAAACTTCTGCCTCACTATTGACCAGTTCATGCAAGACCCCTCCATACAAGTTTATAACCACGGAGGAATCTCTGGCCTTCACTCTTCTTCTCTGCCTCTGAAACCTTTATCCCCTCTAGACACGATTCCGGGAGCAGCACCCTAAACATTTCATCCTTCCAATTCCTGAATAAAATGTAGTACATCCAGAACTCGACCACATGTCTTTTCTCCTACTCCCCCACATACAGATCCATTATATTGCCAAAGGTATTTGCTCACCCATCCAAATTATTGGAATCAGGTGGTCCAATCACTTCCATGACCACATGTGTTTAAAAATCAAGCCCCTAGCCATGCAGACTGTTTTTACAAACGTTGGTGAAAGAATGGGTCACTCTCAGGAGCTGAGTGAATTCCTAACTGTGACAGGATGCCACCTGTGCAACAAATCCAGTCGTGAAATTTCCTCGCTCCTAAATATTCCAGAGTCAACTGTCAGCTTTATCATAAGAAAATGGAAGTGTTTGGGAACAACAGCAACTCAGCTACGAGGTGGTAGGCCACGGAAACTGATGGAGCAGGGTCAGTGGATGCTGAAGCGTACAGTGCGAAGAGGTCGCTGACTTTCTGCAGAGTCGATCACAACATACATCCAAACTTCATGTGGCCTTCGTATTAGCTCAACAGTGCGCAGAGAGCCTCATGGAATGGGTTTCCATGGTCGAGTAGCTGCATCCAAGTGCAATGCAAAGAGTCGGATGCAGTGGTGTGAAGCACGCCGCCACTGGACTCCACAGCAGTGGAGACGCGTTCTCTGGAGTGACGAATCACGCTTCTCCATCTGATGGAAGAGTCTGGGTTTGGCGGTTGCCAGGAGAACAGTACTTCTCTGACTGCATTGTGCCAAGTGTAAAGTTTGGTGAAGGGGGGGGGGGGGGAGAGGGGGGTAATGGTGTGGGGTTGTTTTTCAGGAGCTGGGTTTGGCCCCTTAGTTCCAGTGAAAGGAACTCTGAATGCTTCAGCAGACCAAGAGATTTTGGAGCTGCCCCCTTCCTCTTCCAACATGACTGTGTACCAGAGCACAAAGCAAGACATGTCTGGTGTGGATGAACATGACTGGCCTGCACAGAGTCCTGATCTCAACCCGATGGAACACCTTTGGGATGAATTAGAGCGGAGACTGAGAGCCAGGCCTTCCAACATCGGTATGTGACCGCACAAATGTGCTTTTGGAAGAATGGTCAAAAATTCCCATAAACACACTTGTGGGCAGCCTTCTCAGAAGAGCTAAAGCTGTTCTAGCTGCAAAGGGTGTACCGACGTCATATTGAACCCCTATGGATTAGGAATGGGAGGTCATTTAAGCTCATATATGAGTCAAGGCATGTGAGCGAATACTTCTGGCAATATAGTGCATTTGAAAAAGTAGGACAGAATCAGCAGCCAGAGTGAACCTCAAGTGAAATTCATAACTTTTTAAGCTGGTCAAGCAATAACTACTCAAGGCATTGGGACAAATGTTACATTGCTGCAATTACAGAACAATAACCTACACATAATTCAGATGAAGCTCCGTATGTGCTATAAAACTCGTTTGCAATTTCTTATCGCTGCACTGAAACTATTAAGACATACTCTGACTGACTACATACTCGACATTCACATAAAATCATTTTTTGCTTACCTCATCCCTCTCTCTGAAGTACTTCACATCCAGGCCACACTCCATGACGACACCGGACACGTCTCTTCCCAAAACGAGAGGAAACTCGTTGCCCGACTGCATGATGTTCAGAGGGTCTCTTTTCATGGCCAGCGTAGCAGAGCCATAGCCACCTGAAAGCGACGACGTGGTTTTAACGTTCTTAAAGCGAAAAGCTTTGAATTACTCCAGTGGAGAGGACAGTCAAACGTTACTGAAGACCAAAGCGACAAGATCAGGGACAGGGAGTGCAGTTAGAAGCCAGAACTTTTTTCCACACACATTTTAGCGTGACTACCATCACAGAAAATATACACGCATTCAGGGGTAGATTTAAAAAATGCAAATTCACACACAGGCTACTGTGGCTTGATAGGTTCAGTAATCGTCTTGCAATCGGAACGTTGTGGGTTTGATTCCAGCTTCCCCTTGTCACATGTCAATGTTCCCCTGGGCAAGGCACTTAACCCCAAGTTGCCTACTGAGCTGCGTATCGGTGTATAAATGTGTGTGCGTTAGTGAGTGCGACTCGGTGAATGTGGATATAGTGTACAGCGTTTTGAGTGGTCAGCATGACTGGAAAGGCACTATATAAGTTCAGTCCATTTACACACAAAAATCAACATAAGAGTCTATATAAAGAAAACGCTAATCATTTTTTCTTCCCTTTTAGAAGCACTTAGGCACTATAAACCAGAAATTAGTTAAAAAGAAGTGCAGACTCAGAAGTATTCTTCTATTGCATGACTGTGCTGCTGCAATAAAAGACTAAAGAAAACATGTATATTTGAAAAGCTCATAATCAAAGAACAAGGCAATAAAAAATAACCCCGTTGCCCAACCTCACCATCACAAGTACCCCATTAAAACAAAGTACTCTTTCTCTTTAGGAGGGCAAAAAGAAAAGAAATTCCCTTACCTAGACCATTAAGTCACGTTTACTGCGCAAAGAAAAAAAACATAACTTAACATTCTTTCATAAATAAGTCTCTGCTTAAACTGCGGTGAGCCAACATGCACACAGTTCCACTCAGTCAAGTTTAGTACTCACAAGACCTCGAAGAGGGGGGCAAGAAAAAAAATTGCATGTCCGTTTAGAAAATTATTTTTTCTATTATATATTCCAAGTCAACAGGCCTACCTGTCCAAACTTATGCTGGTTTATGATAAATTCTCAAACTTTGATTGTTTTTTTTCAACCCTCTTCACTGCCTCTGGATAGCTTACCCATTGTTTTAACTTATTGAATTTCTACCGCCCTTTAACTTTTCTTCCCACCCTTTTCCTGACTTCACATTTCCCATATGTCACTCTGTGTTTACAAGCGCAGTTACAGCACGATTCCTGCACATCCTCTTCACATTCTTCAAATTCAGGATCAGCACCACATTTGGGACACCTCTGGCTTCCTTTTTAGGTGCCAGCTATGTGCCCATATATTTGACATTTTAAATTCTAGAAACACAGCATAATACTTCTTCATATTCGGATTGCAAACAACATTAGTGGTGCATACTGCCAGCTATTGTACATGAATGTGTAGCCTTCACCTACTATATTCTATGTATTAGTTTTGTACTTTGTAAAACTCAGAGCAAAGCTTTACAATCCTGATTTCTTCCCTTTCCCCATCTGTTCCTACTATTCCTTTTAGACTCCATTGCTTTCACAGTTTGCAGAACTATCTTAGTCCTTGAGTAATAGGGCCAGGTTAGATTCTTTTAATTATTTTTATTCTTTACGAAAATAATGTCAGGAGAATGAAGCCAAAGGGATACGAAAATAAACTCGTAATATTACAAAAATAATAATGTTACGAATATAAAGTATATTCTGAGATTAAAGTCCCTCTGATACTGTTTAAGTGTCTGAGTCTAACAGCAGATTTGCCACATTCAACATGGCGGACGCTCTGACTCATCCGCAGCATAGGCAGAACCCGCCAGACGAGGCGTCTATGATCCCCCCCCCCCCCCCCCCTCCTCTAGCTCCGCCCCTGTTTCTCAAGTCAAGTCCACGGGGTTATACCACTTCACAAAACCACAATTGTTCGTTAGAAACTGTGGCTGAATGGGAGGAGCTGAAAAAAAAACCCACAGTAAACGTGCAGTCACCATCTGAATGCGTCTTTCTCTTCTTTATTCTCACCCATCTCTGCCTGAAGGTTGAAACCCACCTCTCATGCTGACATCCAGCGGGTTCAGTCCTGCTGCAAACACCTTCACGATAACCTCGTTGGGGTAGCTGATGACGGGGAAGCTGGCGTTATTGGTGAATCGCAGCACGTCATTGTTCCCATACTTATCAATAACCCAGGCAGGCATGACTGTCATTGCCCTGCTGGAGGTCCGGAGCAGTCTGCTCTGGCTCCTGAGCCAGGCAGGGAGTCTGTGTTCACAGAGGGATTTACTGACGTTTAAAAGTAACCTTCGGTGTGTCAAATATCCAACAGAAGTCATGTTTACAGTCTCGATGCAAATAAAATGTCTCGTCTGGTAACCCGTAGCTAAAGCAGTCCGACCTGTGTAGCTATGAGCTACTCTTCGCTCTTACCGAACGTATTTTACGTTCATATAAAACATGCTCAATATTTTAGGAGAAGAAAAGCGAGCAATCCAACTGTTTGAACCATTTCAAATCAGCGTCCTATTCTTCGGTAAGGTTCTTCCGCCTATCCGACCTACGGCTCCGCCAATCATAGCGCTGTTTGTTCAGAGGCCGGCCAATCACAGCGGGCGCTGTTAGACGTTGACAGGAGAAGCAGACATGGCGACTTACTGGCGTTGCACACTGTGCTAATGTTGATGTTATTTTGAAGGGTGAGCGGAGAAAAGCAGCAAGTATGCTCGGCCTGACTTTAAAAGAGGTTAGTGCGGCCGCTCCTTCACCGATTCACGGTTTTATTTAACTGGCCATTTATTTGCGTCACGGTCTGTAGGACAGTTTCGTTTAATACATAAACATGATCTCCATCTAAGACATTCAGTGTACGTTAGCAGCAAAAATCACAATAAAAACAAAAATAGTTACAGATGCAAAGGAATATCTCCACATCTTGCTTTAATTGGAAGAAGATTAAAACGTGAAAGTGTTGCTATTATAAAGTGTAGAAAAACTCTTGTGTCCTTTAAAAGAATGATGCAGCACGACTTAATTTTGTAAATATGTATTAGAATGAGCTACAAGACTCCTCGAAGACTCCTCCTTATAATTCACAGCGCTATGTTTGACGAAAACCAAACACCGAACACCACCTTTAACGCCTCACAGCTGGTATCAAGCATGGTGGTGGAGGTGTGATGATTTTGGCTCAATTGACATCCACAGTGCTCGGGAACCTTTTAGTCCTGTGCAAATGCAGCCTTGAAATTTTCTTTTTTCTTTTCTTTCCACTGTCGCTTTATGCTTGCTCAGTATGAGGGATTGCTGCAAAGCCATGGACAATGCAGACGACTCTCCCTGTAGCTCTATGCTTCTCCAGGAGTGAATGCTGCTTGTCGGGACTTTGAAGCAATCAACTGGTTTCCTTATATAGGAACATTTTTGACCAATCTGTATAATATGATTGATTTTGACTTTGTAAAGTGCCTCGAGATGACATGTTTCATGAATTGGCGCTATATAAATAAAATTGAATTGAATTGAATTGAAATTTCCTCAGCATTAAAATATTCCAGAGTCGACTGTTAGTGAACAACAGCTACGCAGCCATGAAATGGTAGACATGTAAAATGACAGGGCGAAGTCAGCGGATGCTGAGCTAAGTAATGCAGTATTTTGGTCATGTCACGCCTTGCTGGTTATCTACTTTTTTTATTCTTTACCCAGCGAGTTATTTTTTCTCAGTTTTTGTTTTTGCCAAAACATCCTACTGACCAATCATGACGAATCGTCTAACTTTTGTGATTGCCTAGATATCAGAATAAGAACCAAATTAAACTTGTATTTTAATGTGGAAGTAGGTTTGTATTTATCCTTAATATATGGGTACTACAACAATGTCTGTTGCATGTCAAAGTGCTTTACGAAATAAAAAGCAAACAAATTACAAAACACAATAAAACAGAGACAAACATGTTAAAAGAAAGTATCAATGCACTAAACGTCAAAGCCCTTTTTAAATAAATGGATCTTGATTATGGCTTTGAATAGCGGCAGGTCAACGATGGAGCATGATTCATAGGAAAGACTATTCCATCCACTAAAAAAGACCAATCCCCCCCCCCCCCCCCCCCCCCCCCCGTTGCTTACACCTAGAGCAAGCCACCTCCAGCAGATGTTGACTAGCAGCAGCTGGTGGGTTTTCAGAAGTTCTATAGATAGGGTAGCACAAAGCCATTCAGTGCTTTAAAAACAAACAACAGTGGTTTAAACTGAACCAGGAGCCTGTGCAGAGATAAAAGGAAAGGAGTGGTATGTTCATGTTCACGTGAGTAAAGAGCTAAGCTGGGTATTACATGACATGGCTTACTAAAGGCATCAAACAAAATCCATTCAGTTTCATCATTATTTAGATGGAGAAAGTTTGGATGGAGCAAAGGTTTAATGTTCTTTAAACAGCAGTCAGTGGAGTTTAAACCGAGTGGAGAATTGGGAGTGACCGGCAGATAGATTCGCAAATCGTCTGCATACAGGTGAAATGACGGATTATGGAATGCAGTAATTGGCAGCAGGAGAAAAGCACAGGCCCCAGAATGGATCCCTGTGGCACACCAGAGGCCAGTGGAATCAAGGTGGAGGAGGACAGGTCACCTATCATGACAGAGAACGTTCTGTCCGTTAAATAGGACTTAAACCACTCAAGCACTGCTCCCTAAAGGCCATCCTGCTGAGCCAGATGAGTGATGAAGACCAGGTGGTACACAGTGTTTTCTTTTGGTTTTGTTGTTTAAGAAGAGGCCTGACCACAGCCTGCTTAAAAACAGGCGGTACAGAACCTGAACTTAGGCAGGTATTAACAAGTCAAGACACATTGACCATTGGCTTCAAAGGACTAATTGAGCATCTTGGAGGGAATGATGTCCGGAAGGCAGTCGGTGGGCCTCGTCTGCTGAACCACCTGAAAGAGTGGTGGTTGCATCACCAGCTCAAACTGATCAGAGACAGCAGAGGTCACTGGAGGAGCGCATCATTGGACAGTACTGCAAGCACTCAGGCGATGTTCTGCTTGGTAGAGACTATTTTGTTAACAAAGTAGTTAAGGAAATCATCGCGGGTAGACTGTGTCGCAGTTTTCAGAACATTCACAGAAGGATTAATGGCAGAGTTACAACTGATAGAAATCAAATTAGAAAGATACTGAGACTTGGCCCACTGAGCAGCATTTTCATAATCACAGAGACAGTCTGCCAGTATGAGAGACTGTCTAGAGACGAGCTTTCTTCCATCTGCGTCCTGCTTGTCTCCAGTGCTGTCTAATAGCCAGGGTGGTATTATTAGGCCAGGGGTCTGTCTTAATTTTAGATGTCCGCTTTAGAGATGCGTTGGGGTCTAAAAAGTCCAGTCTTTCAACAAAGGCAGCAGAAAACCGTCCCGCAGTGAAGGGAGCGGCGGATACATGCTGGGAGCAAAGGCTTTACCACAGGAGGAGTGGTAAATTCAAATATGATGGGGAAATGGTCGGAAATCCATGTGTCCCAAAACTCTCTAATAGATACAAGAAGACCATGAGAGATAACTAGGTCCGGTGTTTGGTCATGTCTGTGCGTACGCCCTGACACTGACTGAGTCGAGCTGAAGGAATCCAAAAGGCTTTGCAACTCATTTTCCAGTTGGTTTAAGTCACCATATACTTTTGCAACAATTCAGCTAGTAGTTCTGAAAATCCTCCAGTAAAAATGATTTTAGTTAATGCATTGATTTGATCTCCGCCATTAAGTCACAGATCTCCAACTGCAGATTAGTAACCTCTTGAGGTTGTGAAGAGTTAATGAAATATGTCAAGAACACTTTAATTGAAACCAAACAAAACGTGATGTTACTTCTGGAATAAGAAAATGGGTCTGTTAATTTGCAAAGATTTATTGTATAACATGATGTAATTATTATTTTTTAAATAGTTCACGAAACAGCGGTGAGGGGTTATGTTTATCTAGATTGCTTCTTTACGTCGTGTTTTATTCTTGCTCTTCCAGGTGTCGTCGGCCTTCAGGGAGGGAAGGATCTCCCCAACGGAGCTCTGTAGGAAGTGTCTGAATCGCATCAAGAAAACTCGGCCCCTGAACGCTTACATCACCGTTACAGAGGAGCTGTCTCTGAAACAGGCTCAGCAGTCTGAAGCAAGGCTGCGACGAGGTGTGGATACATGAGTTTTATTCTCACTCCGATCTGAGTGGAATCACTGGCGCTGTTGTTTGAACGTGGTGTCTTCTTCCAGGCGTCCCCAAAGGTCCCCTGGATGGGATCCCCTTTGCAGTCAAAGACAATTTCTGCACGGAAAACATCAGGACAACATGCGCCTCCAAGATGCTGGAAGGTGAGACCATAAACTGTTTTCTTATGAATAAATCAGAATCAGTTCAGGTATGATTAGAAGGCATCCCCGATGTTACAGGCTACACTCCGCCGTACAATGCTACCGTTGTACAAAAGCTTCTTGACCAAGGGGCCGTCCTCATGGGGAAGACTAACATGGATGAGTTTGCGATGGGGTAGGTCATTCACTTCCAAATCTAAGTCTGTAAGTAAATTAGATTTTAGAAATCTGCGATAATGTTTTTATACAAAGTGAAGTTTGGCATGTTTGATCTCGTCTCAGGTCAGGCAGTACAGACGGGACGTTTGGTCCAGTCAGGAACCCGTGGAGCTACGCGGCTTCGTACCGAACACAGACGGGGGCAGCTCCTGACTCCGACTGGGTCATCACCGGAGGAAGTTCAGGGGGCAGCGCCGCAGCGGTCGCCTCGCTCACAAGCTACCTGTGAGGATGCACAGTGACTCTGACGAAGGAGCAAAAGTCCTAACTATACACTCATGTTTGCAAATCTTTTGCCAGGGCTTTGGGCTCAGACACGGGCGGTTCAACCCGTAATCCCGGAGCACTGTGTGGCGTCGTCGCACTGAAGCCCACTTATGGCCTCGTGTCGAGACACGGCCTTATTCCCTTGGTCAATTCCATGGATGTCCCTGGAATTATTACACGTAGCGTCAACGATGCAGCTATTGTTCTTGGTGAGAGACTTTTCTTTTTCTTCATTTTCTTAGCATGATGATCATTTCGGACACTGAAATAACCTCACAGCCACCTTGTACAACACTGATTTGAAATCTGTGCAATCTTAAATCCAAAAACAGTCCTTTCTGGCTTGTGGTTCAGGATTATTTTCACCCAGGCCTTTCTGACATGACAAAAGCAAAGAAGCATAAATTAGGAAACGTGTGACGTAGGGCTGGACGATACAGAAAAAAAGAATATTGATAAACTAGAAATCATATTGATCGACATCGATAATTATCAACAAATTTAAAAAATATATTTTAATTGCAACCCTGGCCGTTTTATGCTGTTGCTTAACATCTTATTTTTAGATACAGACACAAACACTGAATTCAAATTCAACCCTTTATTCAACAAACTTTTTACCAAAACTACAAGTATTTAAAAAAGAAAAATTACGCGTGCGCTCTGAACTGTGTGAGCTTGGTTCCTGGATCTGCGTTGTGATTGGTTGGGAGGATGTAATATTAACCTGCATGGCTAGAATGCAAAAGGAAAACTGTTGTTCTATTGAACTTTTTATTGACCCTTTTTTTCTATCATTGATATACGTCTATTGATCGATAAATATCGTTATTGAATTATCATCCAGCCCTAATGTGACTTCAATATTATTGTAAAACCACTAAAATAATTTTGGATCATCTTAACTTACTTTCTACCACTTTTTTGTGAGCCATAGCATCACAGTGTTGCACACAGTGAGGTTGTGATTACTTTTTGCAGGTGGCAGGGAAATATGCTGTCAAGCTCTAATTAAGACTTTTTACAGCAGAACAAGATTCTCGTAGGTAAAGCTGGTGTAGATCTTAATCATTTCCATTTCAGTCTTCCTGTGGGTAAAAACACATTATTGTTAGAATTTGAAAACTTCAGTCTCTTTGTGTAGCTTTTCTTAACTATTATTTTTATTCAGGCCTCAAAATTAGATGATTAGGACGATTAGTTCATCCATAACTTGAGGAGAGTCAACCCGCGGAAGGCCCCAGGCCCCGACAACATACCTGGGCGGGTGGAGTGTGCAGGTCAGCTGGCTGGTGTCCTCACAGACATTTTTAACACCTCGCTGGACCAAGCCATAGTGCCAGCATGCTTCAAGTCTGCCTCCATCATTCCGGTGCCAAAGAAACCTCAAGTCACCTGTTTCAACGACTACCGGCCTGTTGCACTGACTCCCATCATGATGAAGTGCTTTGAAAGGCTGGTAAAGGAACACATCGTCTCCAGTCTCCCATCAACACTCGACCCGTTCCAGTTTGCCTACCGACGGAACCGCTGCACTGAGGACGCCATCTCCTCTGCTCTTCACCTGAGCCTGGCACACCTGGAGGAGAAGAACACGCACGTGCGGATGCTGTTCCTGGACTTCAGTTCAGCGTTCAACACCATCATCCCACAACATCTGGTGGGAAAACTGGAGCATCTGGGCTTCAACACACCCCTACGAAACTGGCTGCTAGACTTCCTCACCAACAGACCTCAGTCAGTCCGGGTCGGACAGAACACCTCTGATGTCATCACCCTCAGCACGGGCTCCCCTCAGGGCTGCGTCCTGAGCCCCCTGCTGTTCACCCTGATGACACACGACTGCATCCCGAGGTTCACCACCAATCACATCGTGAAGTTTGCAGACGACACAACGGTGGTGGGCCTGATCAGAGACGACAACGACCAGGACTACAGAGAGGAGGTGGAGCAGCTGGTGGGCTGGTGCAGAGACAACAGCCTGATCCTGAACGTGGAGAAGACGAAGGAGATCATCGTCGACTTCAAGAAAAACCGGCCTCACCATGCTCCACTGCTCATCAACAACTCAGCGGTGGAGGTGGTCAGCAGCACCAAGTTCCTGGGGGGTGCACATCACGGACAACCTCACCTGGACTGTGAACACTACGTCACTGGTGAAGAGGGCACAGAAGCGACTGTACTTTCTGCGGAGGATGAGGAGAGCCCGCCTGCCCCCGCCCATCCTCACGACCTTCTACAGAAGCACCATAGAGAGTATTCTGACCAGCTGTCTCTCTGTGTGGTGTGGAGGCTGCAGTGCCTCCGACTGGAAGAACGTGAGGAGAGTGGTGAGGACAGCAGAAGGGATCATCGGGGCTCCTCTTCCCTCCATTAAAGACATTTCATCGCAGCGCTGTGTGTCTCGAGCCCGTAACATCATCAGGGACCCCTCACACCCCCACCATAGACTATTCTCCCTGCTGCCCTCTGGAAATAGGTTCCGCAGCATCCGCTGCAGGTCCACTAGGTTCTGCAAAAGCTTTTTCCCTGCTGCCATCAGACTGTTGAACTGCTGAATGGCTGAAGTATAAAAAACGGACTGTGTACCACACTCGACTCGCTGATTTGCACATTTGCACATTGTATCGTATCCTGCAAAATTGCTGCTGCACCTTACCCGGAAACCTACTGCAAAACTGTGTACAATGCAACTGTCTACTTTTAAATCACTGCTGCACCTTACTGCATATTTGTTTACATTTGTTTTACATTGTTTACATTTCTTTTTTTTCTTTTTTTCTTTTTTTTCCCAGTGTCCTGTCTAGCAATGTGGCAATAAAAATTGATATCTTAATGCCAAATAGAGCTCGACAGATTTTACTTTCACAAGTGGAGCAAACAGCTTTCGCCATAATGCTCTGCTTGATTTGTGCGTGTAAATAGCTTTATTGTGATTCCTGCAGGGAGAATTTCAAATTATATGGACACTACAATGGGAAAGTAGGAGAGTAAAAGAAAAACAAGAAGAGAAAAAAAAAGAGAAAGAAAAGGGTGAAAGAAAGAAGAGATAGAAGGAAGAGAATGATAAAACGTCCTCTGTCTGCTCCATCACCTGGAAAGAGATACAGAAAGAACAGCACAACCAACAGACATAAAGCAACAGATACAATCGTGTAACACCTTGATACCATTGCTAAATCATATGTATTATTATTTAAGCTGACATGTGTAATGTGATACCTAAAAAAGAAAGTAAAAGAAAGTAAATAAATAAATTATAGCCTTTCTGTATATAAGTGAACATTTAATACCTGGGACCCAGCACCTGTGGGAGTTTGTGAAAGTGCACTAGTTTAGGTGAAAATTATCCAGAAGGAAATATATTGATAGTGATTGTGGAGAACCGAAGACCCAACTTCCCTGAGCACAGAGGCAGGAGTCAGGGGACCCGTAACCCCGGACTCCCAAAGGGGCCACCAAAGCAGTGCGCCCGAGAGGGGCCTTCACAGGAAATCTGCAACCCCCCCCCCCCCCCGAGGAAAGAGGACAGACGACCCCGAGGAAATCCCCCAGCCACCGCAATGCAGACGCCCCCAAGAGCCGCGGGGACGAGCCCGTGGGCTCCGCCGGCAGCCGGCCGCGCTGAAGTGGTCCCGGCCATGGGCCCTGGGGGCCAGAGGCCCCAGGGGCGCCCCGCCCCCGCGGCAGGGGCCCCGGCCGCCCCCCGGGGGGCCAGGCCCCGCGAAGCCACCGGCGGGAATGGGCCGGCGCCCACCCGGGAACCCGCCCCAAACCCGAGGACCGTCAACGCGCCAGAGGGCCAAGGCGCCCGCCAACGCAGCGGAGGAAGGCAGGACGTGGGGGGATGGGCTCCGCACCTATCGGAGACTTGAGATGATCTTGGGAGAGGGAGCGGACCGGACCCGAACCTGGAAAAAAAAAAAAAAAAATTCACACCATCCCTCCCTTGTTCCCCACTCGCCACACACAGACGCAAAAAAAAAAAAAAAAAAAGGACGCTGTACACACATTCACATCCAAAAATCCCAAGTGGGGGGGGGTCACCACAATTCAACAATACCACTGCCTGTGCCCGACCCCCGGCCCCGCCCCCGGAGCAGGCCCCCCAAAGAGGGGGGGCCGACATGACCCGTACGGGCCATCCGACCAGAGCCCCCCCTCACCCACTATATACCTAATAAACCCCCTCCCACCCCGACCTTACCCTAGCCACCCCTGCCCCCCATCCCTTTGTTTACATTTCAACTGCCTACTGTTCACTGCTGCACTTTATCCTGAAGTCAATTGAAACTTATCCTGTAAGTGACTGCGATTTATCACTGCACTTTATCCTGTACTGTAATTCACTGCAAGGTATCCTGTAGAGTTACTGCAATCTTTCTGAGCTGTGTGAAAACGAAATTTCGTTCTGTATGCACTCTGTGTATACAAAATGACAATAAAGAAAGTCTAAGTCTAACTACAATGATACGTGTCGACGTTCCCTCCGGGTTTGTAACTTTTGTGATTGCCTAGATATCAGAATAAGAACCAAATTAAACTTGTATTTTACTGTCGATGTAGCGTTTGGAGAAATCTGTTTTGAAGAGGATCGACAGAATACACATACCGTATATCCTTAACATAGCTACAGTGGGATCAAGCAAAAGCGTCAATGTTAACAATCCAAATTACTATTAGTTGCAGATTATTCTTAAAAGAAACAACGTGCGGTATCATTGCATTGACAAGAAACATAAAAAAAATTAAATGGTCCTTACTATTTTAGTATCAGGAATAGAATAGAGCAGGTGTAACCTGAAAATGTGTTTACATGTCAAACAGGTGTCCTCCAAGGCATTGATGTCAGAGACTCAACCACAGTTCCTGCTCCATCAGCACTCGTAGAGCTTCCTGAAGACTTTGATGTCAGGAATCTCCGTGTTGGCATCCCTAAGGTGAGTTAATGCGCCCTATTTCCTCAGTTAACTGTTGAGGCTTTTATCTACCTCCACTGCACTGGGTACGAAGCTATAACAACCTTATTGCCACCACACACCTGATATGAAGTGGCTCTCTTTTTTTTTTTTTTTAAGAGCAGAACCAGATGGAGCATGGGCGAGACAAACACAGGGAGCCAAACACACGAACAGTCATTGTGCATTTTGCTTAAATTCTGAGGTTCGAAAATCCAATCAACAGCATTTCGAGAGGTTGGCGAAAACACAATTATAGCTGGATTGTAAATTAAAAACAGTGGTTATTTCTGGGAGAACCGGCTTCATTTTAACCAATTGTTCATGAAATCAGCCCAACCGTGCTACCTAAACATTTCACCACAGTGTTTATATGAGCAAAGGGAGCAGACTAATTCACTATCAAATCGTATTTTTCATCATAATAATCCTAATTATTTTATTCTTGCCTCCAAATTCCAACCATCCATTCATCCATCCGTCCATCCATCCGTCCATCTATAAACTTCCTCCTTACAGCCTGTGTTTTTGCTCATATTTAAAGCCTGAAATGTACCTAAAAACAAATGAGACCTCTAAAAACTTGAGGCAGGACTGGGTTCGGATGTGAAAAATGTGTAAGGAACCCTGACTTTAGCTGGTCTTTGCCATCTTTCAGGAGTACCATGCCCCCGGCCTGTCTGAGGAGACCGTGGCTCAGTGGAGTCGTGTTGCAGACTTGTTTGAAAGAGCTGGAGCCCGGGTGGAGCAGGTCTCCCTCCCACACACCCAGTACTCCATCGTCTGCTACCACGTCCTTTGCTGCGCTGAGGTGGCATCAAACATGGCCCGATTTGATGGGCTGGAATACGGTACAAACTGAGCTGCGTGGAGTTAAATACGGCCTAATTCTGGAGGCATATCATGTGAGGGCGGTAAATGTTTTGGTGTTTTACTCCTAATCCAGGCCACCGGAGTGAGATGGAGAGCTCCACTGAGGTGATGTATGCTTCAACCCGGCACGAGGGCTTCAACGATGTAGTCAGGGGGAGGATTCTCTCCGGAAACTACTTCCTGCTCAGACAGTAAGACCACAAACCGTTCTCAGTTTTCAGTCTCCACAACCATCCTCGGTTACTTACACTGTCGGCTGCCTGTGCTTAATTTTCACAAAATGACCATGGACTTGTCACACCTTCCAGGAACTACCAGCACTACTTTCTAAAGGCCCAAAAAGTCCGTCGGCTGATCGCAGATGATTTCAGCCGCGTTTTCGGCTCAGGAGTCGACGTGCTGCTAACGCCCACCACCCTTACTGATGCGGCCCGTTACTATGACTTCACACAGGAAGACAACCGCACACGCAGCACACAGGAAGATATCTTCACCCAACCTGCAAACATGGCAGGTATGGAGCAAAACCCGCCCCGACCTTGAGAGCCGGCAGGAAGTGTGGGAGGATTTTAAGACCTTGTGTATTTTACTGTACACAAAGCAACTCAGAGTGAAACCTTTCAGCATTTCAAATTACAACCATCAACTTCAACGTGTTTCATTGGCTTTCCACGTGATAAAGCAACTTAAAGTAGCACATAATTATAAAGTGGAAGGAAAATGTCGCGTGAATTTTGGATTCAACCCCCTTCGAGTACCCTGATTATCATACAGAAATAAAAGTAGTGTGGCATAACTGCAAACATACAAAAGCACAGCCTTAAGGCTAGAGGAAAGCTAGAAGAAAGCCATTGTTGGAAGACACCCCTAACATGTCCTATTTGCAAGTTGCTATTTGCAAGTTGCTACAAGCCACAATATCTTTTACACAAATTACGATCCACAGTAGATACCAAAATATTTTCATAAATGTTTCAACAACAATCGGCTTCATTTCCAACATAGGATTTTATCATTTTTCCTTTGAACTTTTTTTTAAAGTGAATATTAACCGTTTAATTTTTTTTTTAGCTCTGAATTCAGTTTATTCCATGTGTTCACCCCAACAACAGAAATTCAATGCTGTTTCACATTTGTTATAACTTAGGTAACTTCTTTAAATTATACATAAATTCTGCAGTTTTAAATTCAACCAAGTCCCTAAAATTTAAAGCTTTCATCTTAATGAAAAACTGGTGTGTATGTTATTTATAGGCTGCTTTTTTTACAATCCTGATAGCTCTTTTTTGAAAAATACAAATTGGATCAAGATTAGTCTTATATGTATATCCCCACACCTCTAGGCCATAGATCATGTAAGGGAGAACCAAGGAACTATACAGTAGAAATAAGTTTTTTCATACCTTCGACATAATATAGTTTATGTCCAACTGAGTTTATTTTGTATAATGATTCCAAGGAACTTAATTTCATTCACTTGTTGTATCTCAATATTATTTAATATACATTTTTTGTCCCCATCAATGTCTCGATTACCAAAAATTACGGATTTTGTTTTGTTCGGATTTAAGGTTAGTTTATTTGAATCAAACGATTTCTTTATTATGGTTAATTGTGTTCCAACAATATCAATTAATGTCCTTAGATTCTGACCACAACAGACTATAATAGTTTCATCTGCGAATAAAGTATATTAAAGTCATTGATATACGCGATAAACAACAAAGGACTCAACACTGAGCCCGGTGGGAGGCCGCAAGACGCTGTCAACTGCTGGACGTCAATGCTGTAAACGTGGACATACTGAGTCCGGTTTACAGATAGCTCCTGACCTAAGAAAGGCCACACCTCTTATTCCGCACCTATACAATTTTTTTTAATAATTCATAATTCACTGTGCCAAAAGCATTGATTAGATCTAGAAAGACCCCCAAGAGCATTTTGTTTATTAGCTATCGCATTTGATATTTTTTTCTACAAGATCCACTAATGCTAAGGAGGTTGTCTTATTGGTCTAAAACCGCGTCGTTGTTCACAAAATATATTATGTTTCTCTAAGTAATTATATATTTGTTTATGGAACAACTTCTGAAAAAACATTCCCGTGGTGCGTTCATGAAGTGAAAACGCCATGCCCTCAGTGACACATGATGGTAGATAAGAGGATACTTTTCTTTAGCAGGCACACGAAAATGGTTCTGAGCAGGACGGGAAGATGGATAGAGATAAATACAGGAAATATGTGGCAGAAAACCTGTTAGACGCAGCAAAAAGCTTGAAACTGGAGCAGAGGTTCAGCTTCCAGCAGAACAACAACACTCAGCTACAAAAGAATGGTTCAGATCAAAGCAGGTTCATGTATACAGCAGAGTTGTGGTCGAAGTCCAACAGAAAATGTGTGGCAAGCTGAGCTTTAGCCATTTTACAAAGAGGAATAGTCATAAGTTTCAGTCTTTTAGTGTGTAAAGCTAACAGGGATACCTGTAATTGCACCCAACAAAGAATTGACTCAGCGAGCTGAATACAGATGCTTTTAGCCTTTTATTTGGAGGAACATTTGGAAACCATGTCTCTATTTCTTCCGCTCCACAACAGTGGAGCCTTATGGTGGCAGTGCGATCAAAATATGGAGAATAAGGGACGTGAATAATTTTGCAAGGCATTTTATACACAGTGAAGGGTCACACTTGTTACTGGAAAAGCTTTGTCAGAGCAACACTAAATTCTCCATTCTCCATTTTTAACTGTTTTTACCACAGGGCTTCCTGCTGTCTCTGTGCCGACTGCTTTATCACGACGAGGTCTTCCCATTGGTTTACAGCTCATAGGCCCCGCCCTGGAAGACAAGAAGCTGCTGTGTGTCGCTCGGTGGATGGAGCAGAGGGTTGGCTTCCCATCCATCAGTGACAGCGATAGCTCACAGGAGAGCAGGAATGATGCGGGAGTGACCAGAAGGGAGCAGATGTCACAATACAATTGGGACTATATTTCCTCATTTCCTTTCAGGAAGTTTTATGTGGAGGTGTTGAATCACAGATTATGATGTTTTATGATGATAAAGTATATGCAATAAAGCGCAGCATTTAAAAACATGACCTGTGTAAAACAGTGTGCGAGTCAAAGGGGACGTTGCATCACATCCTGTTAAACAGACTTCATGCTGGCATTCTTAGCTGCTTCATAGTTGCATTGCCAAAGCTCTGTAGCTCATAATGAGAAACTGCGTTTCTCTTCTCTATGTATGGTCTGCTGGGTTTTTGAAGACTGACTCACTAAGCCTCCACTGCTCCCTTCAGTACATTGCACACGCAAAAGCAAGTTTTGCGTGTGCATGAGATTTTCCTCATCTGCATTTTAGCCTTGGATAGTTGGTGGTTCATTTTTGAGACCGTTTATTCTCAAATCATGTGTGAGAATTAAAACACATTTCTTTGTCTCAAATATTCTTATTTTATTCATCCATCATCTATAGCCGCTTATCCGTGCAGGGTCACAGTGCTGATCTCCAGCAGTCATCGGGCAAAAGGCAGGGGACACCCTGGACAGGTCACCAGTCCATCACAGGACCACCATAGAGACACAACCATGCACACACCAATCCACATTATTTGCATCTTAAATAAAAGAAGTTATTTCCAGAATGGAAATAATATGTTATGGGTTTGCTGAAGTGAAAGCAAGTATACAAATAAGGCTGCGGTTTTCAGGAAGCACACAACGCATCCACTTAACATGAGAAAAAGGGAGGATGAACTGTGACATATATGGTTGAATTTTTGCCTCTCTTATGCAGTGTTTTAAAATACCACTTCCCATAAAGCTTGGGTTTGAAAGGCAGCTCTAAATCCTCCGTTTAGCCTCTGGTGAATCAAGATGCAGTAGTAACTTCCCATGCTGATGTTCAGCAACCGTTTTGCCCTTGTGTTTTTTTACCAAATGCAGCACAAAGCAGAAGTCTCACAGTTCTTCCTGTATTTTTTTTCTTTTTTTGGCCACAACCCTAGTTTGCCGTTACTGATGTTTTTTTTTCATACATCTAAATGTAAACGTCACCTAATCCTCTTCAGGTTCGATATAAAAACAATGCAAGATCTTTGCTTTTGCCCGAAGTACACTCTTTTTATTTTTAAAGGGCATGAAAAGCAAAGTTGATCTTGAATTTTCTCTATGGTTATATCGCTGTGCAGGTTCTGTTGCCGCCCTTCCTGTTTGTGTTTTGCAACGTTTTGGAGCAAGTTCCAACCGTATTTTCCCTTATTCATGCGGAAATGTGAAGAACATGAAAAATCGTCAAAAATGTCTTTTAGCTTCCATTCTTTAATGTTAAATGCTGCTGCAGCAGTTGGAAGCAGTAGGTGGAAACGCTCTCTTTTTGACATGTATAACAGATCACGTTTTAAAATGGTCGACCACATTAGGGTTAAGTTACAATTACTGTTGACATACAAATATCGTGAGTGGTCTTTACAACTGGATGCCCAAAAGAATTTGTTATTTAAAGCCATTTCTCTTCCTGCTGACATGCAACACAATCAGACTGTGTGTAGCATGCATTGTATCTCAAAAAATTTGAACATTGAGTAATAGTGCAAATTTTCATCTCAAAAAGTGAAACTCATGTATTATATAGAATCATTACTCATAGTGGTGTATTTCAAAGCTTTATTTGTTGTACATTTGTTAATTATGGCTCACAGGTAATGAAAACCCAAAATTCAGTGTCTCAGAAAATTAGAATACCGTGAAAAAGTTAATCATTTGAAACTCATGGTGTTATACTCTAATCAGCTAATTAGCCAAAAAAAAAAAACACCTGCAAAGGTTTCCTGGCCCTTTAACCGGTCTCTCACTCTGGGTCAGTGGGCAACACAATCATACGAGGAGGGTAAGCCACAAAAGGTCATTGATGTAGATGCTGGTTGTTTACAGACTTCTATATCCAAGAAAATTGAGTGGAAGGAAGAAGTGTAGTAGGAAAAGGTACACCAGCTACAGGGAGAACCACAGCTTTGAAAGAATTGTCAAGTGAAATCCATTGAAGAATGTGGAAGAGCTTCACAAGGAGTGGACTGAGGCTGTAATTAGTGCATCAAGGGCCACTAAGCACAAATTAATCCAAGAAATGTGCTACAAATGTCACTTTCCGCACACCAACCCACTCCTGATCCAGACACAGGACTGTTGCCCCTTGGTACTAATTCCTCTTTTAAGACGAAAGTAAAATTTGCATTTCATTTGGAAATAAAGGTCTTGGAGGACTGGAGAGGCACAGAACCCATGTTGCTTAAACTCCAGTCTGAAAGTTTCACATACAGCAATGATTTGAGACACCATGTCCTCTGCTGGGTGTTGGTCCACTAGATGTTGCATAGACAACACAGTCGTCTACCAGAAAATTTTAGGCAAGGCAAGTTCATTTATAAAGTACTTTTCAGTAAACAGACAATTCAAAGTGCTGTACATGAACAAAATAAAAGCATTACAGAGACGGGGAAAACATTACATAGGCAAGCACATTGCGCTGGTAGCAGTAGGTCAGATACAGTATAAGACGAATTGGACTACAAACTTCAACATTAACATTTAAAGGCAACTCTAAACAATAAGGTTTTTAACCTAGATTTAAAGGGTTTCAACACTTTTACAGTTTTCTGGAAGTTTGTTCCAGATAAGTGGAGCATAAAAACTAAATGCTGCTTCTGGTTCTGGTTATACAGAGTAGATTTGAGCCAGAAGACCTTAGAGGTCTGGAGGGTTGAAACACTGATAACAAGTCTGTGATGTATTTAGGTGCTAAGCCATTCAGTGATTTATAGACTAACAGAAGTATTTTAAAGTCTATTCTCTGAGATACAGGGAGCCAGTGTAAGGACTTTAGAACTGGGGTGATGTGCTCTACTTTCTTAGTCTTAGTGAGGACGCGGGCAGCAGCGTTCTGGATTAGCTGCAGTTGTCTGATCAACCTTTTTGGCAGACCTGTAAAGACACAATTTCGGTAATCAATTTGACTAAAATTAAACATATGGATTAGTTTTTCAAGATCCTGCTGAAACATTAGTCCTTTAATCCTGGAAATGTTATTCATGTGATAGAAGGCCGACTTTGTAATAAAGTTTAGATGCTTTTGGAGGTTCAGGTCAGAGTCCATCACTACACCCAGAGTTCGGGTCTGATCAGTGGTTACTAGCCAAAGAAGCTGAAGCTGTACACTAACTTTTGATCACTCGTCTATTGGTCCAAAAATTATTACTTCAGTTTTGTTTGTATTCAATTGAAGAAAATGTTGGCACATCCATGCATTGATTTCTTCCAAGCATTTACTCAGTGCTTGAATGGGTTCATAGTCACCTGGTGACACTGTGATGTAGAGCTGTGTGTCGTCTGCATAGTTATGGTAGCTGATGTTGTTTTTTATGATCTGAGCTAGAGGGAGCATGTAGATATTGAACAGGAGGGGACCCAGGATGGACCCTTGGGGAACCCCACATGTGATTTTTGTTGTCACTGTTGTAAAGTTGCCTGTTGACACAAACAAGTCCTTGTCCTTTAAATAGGATTTAAAGCAGTCGAGTGCCGTAACCAGAAGGGCCGACCAGTGTTCCAGGCACTCTAACAGAATGGAGTGATCGACAGCATCAAATGCTGCACTGAAGTCCAATAATAATTGGACTTCTCACATGCATTTACATGGATGTCATTAAACTGTGGTTCTTCCACAGTCCATTTACATGGATGCAATTAAACACTTTGACAAGGGCCCCTCTGTACTGTGGTGAGCACGGAAACCTGACTGGATAACATCAAAGCAGCTGGTCATAGTTATTGTGTTTAATTTAAGGATGATCTGGTCTCTCTGCCTGAGTACGAGTACTGAGTTTTTAAAAGAAAAAAAGTTAAAAGTTACTAGGAGGAGTAGTTTTATATTTTTAGCTTTTAGTTCTACTTGACTAATATTATTATGAAATATCTCTTCTCTTACTTTCCGTATCGATAAAGCTTATATTTAGAGTGGCTTAGGTTATCCTGTGCTATCTCTGTTGTTATGCTGCTATAGGCTTATGTTGCTGGAGGACATAATGGCTACTTTCTCTCACTCTGCTACATTCTCCTACTGCTCGCCAATGTTGCATTATTTACTGTTTTTTTTTCCAACTTTTAACTATATGTTCTCTGTTTGTTTGTTTTTCGTAGTAGCCACATCTGGCCTGGCATTCTGTTTAACTGTGACACGATCCTGAAAGGAGGCATCGACTGTGCAACTGCCACCAGCAGCTCCTCTCCTTCTATACATGATAATGCTGGCCCTGTCTTTCGGTGTTTAGTCCTGTTTCTCTTCTAGACATAACTATTGGTTTACCTTTTACTACAACTAACTGTGGTCTCTCTTTCATCCCCTAGACTTGAATACTGTAAGTATTGCCGTTACCCTTTTAATTTTCTCTCACATAAAAGGTACTTCCGGATCAGCGCTTCTGTGTTCTTTTTGTTTATGCTGTCTTCTCTAACCCCCAGTCGGTCATGGCAGATGACTGTTCACACTGAGTCTGGTTCTGCTGGAGGTTTCTTCCTGTTAAATGGGAGTTTTCCTTTCCACTGTTGCTACATTCTTACTTTGTATGGGGGATTGCTGTAAGGTCAACAATACAATGCAAGTGACTGTCCACTGTGGCTATATGCTCATCTAGAAGTAATAAATGCCGCTAATCAACGTCATGATACAATCTGCAGGGTTTCGTTTGACAGAAAACCTTTTGACCAATCTGTCTGTATGATTCGTTCAAATTGACTTTGCAAAGTACCTTCAGATGACGTGTTGTGAATTTGCATTATGTAAATAACCTGATTTGAATTACTAGAGTAAAATGTCCGGCTATGCGAATAACAAAGAGCACGCTTGTTTTAACCATTAGTTTATGAGATACAGACAAATGGTAAATGGACTGAACTTATATAGCGCTTTTCCAGTCATGCTGACCACCCAAAGCGCTGTACACTATAGCCACATTCACCCAGTCGCTCTCACTAACGTGCACACATTTATACACCGAGACGCAGCTCGGTAGGCAACTTGGGGTTAAGTGCCTTGCCCAGGGGCACATCGACATGTGGCAAGGGGAAGCTGGAATCGAACCCACAACCTTATGATTGCCAGACAACTACTCAACCCATCAAGCCACAGTCGCCCCACTTACAGTTTATGTTGGAATGAGACTTCTGGTTTGTACACAGGTTTAATTGTTTTAATGTTTTTTTTCCCAATCTGCCAGAAGGGCCAGATGCATTGCCGCTGACCACACACCGCCGGGCAGTGTTTGACCCACTGTTTGGCCTGCTTCCATCAGGCAAACATTTCAAGAACATTAAATCCAAAAGTAACAGCTTCTTCCAAAAATGTTGTGAGGGCTATCGTTCCCTGCTGTAAAGATTATGGTCTGTTACACATTTCAATAACACTACTGTTAATGCCTATTTGCACAAGCAAAATTTCTCAAGAATGTCTGATTGCACAGTTCCGTATATGAAGGTTTAAGATTACTACGTAGAATTTACTGCAGGCATAAATGTACCATCGAAGGAGCTTTGAGGGAATGATGCATGCAACTACACATTTTGTTCAAAAAGAGACCGATATCAGACTTTTGGAACTCAGTACGAGTCTCAGCAGACCCTAAAGGCTTTTTAATTGCCTTATAAAAACATTCATACCCGTTAAGCTATTTTTATTCCGTCATGTTACAGCCACAAATTTTAATGTATTTTCGGTGGATTTTATGGGGTAATAATTGGGAAGTGAAACAGAAGTGATACATTGTTTTCCAAGGTCCTTAGGAAACGATGTATCAAAGTATAGCCCAAATCATTTATGATGGACAACATTTGTGAAAGGCAATTTTTTATTCTTGCCCAGATGCTTCGTTGGATTTTAGTCTGAACTTTTGCTAGGCCATTCTAACAATTGAACTATACCATTCCATTGTATCCCTGGCTGAATGTAGCCTTGGTGGCTTGCTGCAAGGGTAACCTCTGCCTCTGTTTCAAGCCTTTTACAGTCTCTAAGAGATTTCCTTGCTAGATTCCCCTTGCTCCATCCAACTCAGACCACTTTTAATGTCCTTGCTGAAGAAAAGCAACCCCATAGCATGATGATCCCACCAGCATGTTCTAGGGCAAGTTCAATGTTAGTTTTCCTGCATACGGCATTTTTCTTTTTAGCAAAATGCTCAGTTTTCTTTTCATTGGACCAGACCACTTTCCTCCAACTGCTGTATCACCTAAAAGGTGTGTGACAAATTAAAAATGATGTTATTATCTTCAAAAGCAATTTTATTTTTTTCACTCGTCAATAAAGGTGAGATCTGTGGACAGGTAACCTGTCAACAGATAATCCCACCTGAGCAGGGGCTCTCTACCGCTCCTCTAGAATAACTATGCTCCGTTTGGATTTCTGTCCCATTCCATTCCTGTTAAGGGGACCGCAATGGTTTAGTTGATCTGCTGTCATGATATACTTCATTTTCAGACTATTGTGCTCAGTGAGATGTTCTAACCCTGCCTTAAACTTCTCCGCAGCTTGACCTCTTACATGTCCGCTGTGTTCCCTGGTGTTTTGCATGCTGTTTGTTCACCTGATGTTCTCAAGAAACATCTGACATCTGTAGTCATACTGAAATTAGATTCTGGTCTCCTTTTGAAGGCAATTGGTTGTGCTTTTATATAGAATAAAGGGGGCTAAGTACAACACATTTTATCTTAAACATTTAAAATCCATGAGATGAAAATGGGACATTCAAAATGTTCTCACTGTGCATGTATGGGTTTTCAGAATCTGAATCAGAAATACTTTAATAATCCCAGAGGGAAATTATTTTCGTTACACGCTCCAGATATACAGATATACAACAACATTTACACATATATGTACAACATTCCACACAAAGAATAATATCTGTCTTCTCACCAGGTCAGGAGTGAAGGACACTGTAGAGGTAACAGTAGGGGGAGGGGGGAGGTCCTCAGGTTGTGGAGGACATGATGTGAAGCAGGGGGGAGGAGTGGAGTCGGTGGATGTGGATCGAGGTGGTGAGGAGCAGACAGGGGGTCTGTAAGGAGGAGGAGTGGGGGAAGGTGGAGTGGTAGTAGTAGGGAAGTCAGCAGCAGAGATTTGTGGGGGATGGGCCGCAGTATCAAACCTATCGAAAAATAGGTTCAGGTCATTGGCCTGGTCCACGCGACCTTCCAACCCCATGCCACCACCACTCTTCTGGAACCCGGTGATGGTTCTCATACCACTCCACACATCCCTCATGTTGTTTGTCTGGAGTTTATTCTCCAGCTTTCTCCTGTAACTGTCTTTAGCCGCCCTAATTTTACGCTTGAGTTCTCCCTGCCATCTCCTCACCCCATCACGGTTGCCATCTCTGAACGCCTTCTTCTTCTCATTCAGGATGGCCTTTATGTCCTTGGTGATCCACGGTTTATTGTTTGCGTAGCAGGTGACAGTCCGAGCTGGGACATTGCTGTCCACACAGAAGTTGATGTAGTCCGTGATGCACTCTGTGAGCCCATCGATGTCCTCCCCGTGGGGCTCACAGAGTGCAGGCCAGTCAGTCACCTCAAAGCAGGCCTGCAGTGCCTCATAAGCCTCCTCCAACCACCTCCTCACAGTCCTTGTGGTCGTAGACTTTCTCTTCACCAGAGGCACATAACAGGGTTTGGGGTGAACCAGGTTGTGATCTGACCTGCCCAGAGGGGGGAGAGAAGAGGAGATGTATGCATCCTTAATGTTAGCATACATCAGGTCCAGGGTCCTCTCTGGTAGGGCAGCTCACATATTGTTTGAAGGTCGGCAGAACTTTGTTCATGGTGACATGGTTGAAGTCTCCTGACATGATGATGAGGGCAATGGGGTGTTGCATCTGTAGTTTGGAGATGGTGGTGTGTATGATGCTGCAGGCAGATGTTGGGTTAGCAGAGGGAGGGATGTACTCCTTTACTAGAATGGCAAGCCCCCCTCCTTTCTGCTTACCGCTCTTAGTGTCCCGGTCGGCCCGGACGTGTGAAAGCCATCCACGGAGACAATCTGGTCCTTAATGTCCTTGTGCAGCCATGTCTCAGTGAAACACATCACACTGCACTCCCGGTACTCCGGGTCACTCCGCGTTAGCGCCATTAGCTCGTCCATCTTGTTGCTGAGGGACCGCACATTTCCCATAACAACAGAGGGGAGGGACCGCTTAAATCTTCTCCTCTCCATAAGCCCGTCCCGTCTCGACCCTCCTTTCATCCCCCGATGTTGCTTTCCTCCTCTGTTGGTTTCCGCCCACTGTCTCAAAAATAGATGTTTTCCAAACTTCTGAGTCCACTTAGATTCTGAGTGGGCATTAGTTGTGTGTATAAGTGCTAGTCTTTTTGTTTGACTGGTGCCTTGTCCACAGTATACCTTGGAATTGCCTGAACAGGCAAGCATATTTATGTGTCATGGTAAAACATGTGCCCCTCTTTTCCCACTAGTACATAGTCAAGGTCTGTCCCCAGGCATGGCTATGCATAGAGACGGAAGTAAATTATTTATTTGACTTTAGATAAGCTCATACTGATGCTTTGTGCAACTGGAGACATGTTTACATATTCGGAATGACACTTCCAGTGTCAAAACTCTCTGTTCACAATTTTCCATGTCACTCTAGTCACCTGAAATATGCTTCCCCCTTTTGCCTTATCTGTGTGAGAATCTGCTTGACATGTAAATGTGTCTAAAAAATATTTTTTTAAGCTTCAGTTCTGTCTAAATGAGTGTAGTACAGTTTTCAGTTTCATGGTATCCTTTTACAAAGCAGTCGAATTATAGATGAAATATTTGAAACAGAAAAAAATAAAGGATAATTTAGGATCGTTCGTTATTCTAACAAGCCAAACACATATGAAAACTGGTTTTGGAATCGATAAAGAAGGCTGTAGGCTTCAGGCAGAATCTCAAACCTAGCCTTATTGAACATTTCTGGTCGATGCTTAAAATCTGGCTCCATGGCAGGAAAGTAACTAATTTAAATCGATTCAGCCAAGAGGTGTGGTAAAATATCCAGCCATAATTATACTAGTGTCATTTTAAGAGTTATAAATCGTTTACCTGATCAGCAAGCATTTGATACCACTGATAATTTAACCTTTGAATGGGAACATAGTTCCGGTATGTTGATTTTGTTGACAAGTTTCATCCAAAAGGGGGGGGGGGGGGGGGGGGTAAGAGCATACATCACCAAAACTGGCTATTCCTGTTTTACTTTCATCCTCTTCATGACAATCAATTCATACCAAGTCTTTTTTGGTACAGCTAAAGACAATCCAAGGACCACCTTGGGTATTTGTACCAGTGTTTGAGAGCCGCGAGTTGGTGCGAGGCAGATTCATGTGTTAGGAAGCCCCAGTCAAAGTCCAGACCTAAATCCAATTGAGAATTTGTGACAGGACTTGAAAATTTCTTTTTACATACGTTCACTGTCTGATCAGACTGAGATACCGCTATTTTGCTGAGAATAATTAGAAGGATAGTATAATAATGTTATCAAAGTTTCCACTGAGCCAGAGATTTGGGGTGTTTTAGGAAGTTATGAGGATCGAGTTCATCAAAAGACAGAGAAGCAACAACTGAATGCTTGAACTTCTTCTTATTCAAATCTAAAGCCTATCTTCACTGCTGACTTACTTGCAGAGGAGTATATCTACCATTTCAATCTGAAAAACTCACACGGAAAGAAAAGACAATTAGAAGAATTTTATTGATACACTATTTTAAGACTTTGGTGCTCAGACCTCAGCAGGAAACATTAACGCTGAATTATACTTTAATATGCATAAGCAGGTGTATGAGAACAGGGATGTTTCCCCCCAGGCCTGAAACTGGTGGTGGAGTGGAGATAGACGAAGTTTGTTCAGTCCATAGACGCTGGTTGGCAAGACAATCTACTTGAGCTGTACTGGCGAGATCCAGTAGACTGCAAGAGCTGATACTAGTCCTTCACTCAGGGACCCAGAAAGATAGATGTCCAGCTTGGATGAATAGGTTGCATGACTGTCCATGATGAGCAAGCATGAAGCGACAGTGGAGAGGAAAAACTCCCCTTTGGGAAGAAACCTCTGGCAGAACCAGGCTCAACATGGCGGTCTTCTGCCGGACCAATTGAGATGTGACAGGGAATGCAGTAAGAGTCCGGGAGGAATTACACTCTGATAGGGACGAGGTTGAAGGAGCACCATGGGAAAGCCAGATGGAGCTTGGCTACGATGGTGGAGAAGGGGATGGAGGTGGGTTGAATCATGGTCATCTGAGTCCAAATCAGACATTGCGCAACCACTGCTTGCGCTTGGCTGGGTAGCAGGCTGAGACGTGGATTTGAAGATCTTTTAAGAAGCTCATCCGCCTCCGACGCAAGCTAATTGGCTTGCGTCGGAGGCGGATGAGCCTCTGATTGGATGGAGGTAAGTAATTCAGTTTCTTCAATTGAACTTCCGCCTAGGCTTCATATTTACGCAGCACTTTGCTCCTTTCCTGCCTGTTGAAACCTCAAAGACTAAACTACATTTAAAAGAGACTTTTAGTTCCCCTTGAAAAGAACAAGCATCAAGGTGAGGACCTAATTATTTTAACAACAGAATCCACTATGTGCAACACTCCTCTTTTGTTCATGTGCAAACGGATTTCCCTTTAAGGATAGGTGAATAAAAGTGTGCATGGAAAGAATGGAACTTTGTTTTCATTTTTTGCATAATCAATATAGGTGTTCAAACTGTGGGGGGGGAAATGTTGTGGTATGCTAGATGTGGTCAGGTGCATCCTGTTTACTTCACATTAAGTCTTAGTTATAAGTAGGTCATTTTTTAATTTACAATACAGTACACTAATACAGATTGTTTGTAGATGCTGAAACTGGGCAACTATATTATTTGGTTGCATTTATTCCAAACAGCTATAATGATAACCGTAAGGATAATTAGGACAATAATTATTATTATAATTGTGAAAATCCAGGCACTACAGAAACAGTTTGCACAAACCTAAGTCCAGCTTTATGAGGTCATTCCAAATAATGAGGTGAAAAGCAGCCAGGTACGGCTGCTGAGGTATAACAGGTCATCATGAAGCGTGACCAGCTCTGTGCAACACAACTGCCACTCCCCATCAATCTGAGCCCATTGCAAACAATTGAAACTCCATCCATCTCGATAAAATATGAATGAACTGCAGTAGGCAACTGATAACTGACGCGAGTCAGCCAATGTAGCAAAACAACATTTATGTAAAATAATACTGAAGGTGCTGCAAGGAAGGAAGTGAAAAACCAGAATCCGGAACCAAACAAAACAGAAACAGTACCTTAGGCAAGTGCACAAATTTTTTTTAAATTCTAGGGAGAAAAAAAGAATCAACAAATCTAAACAGAATTCAGCAAAATATTGAAAGAGAATCGATAAATCATGTCCCTCATTTCATATTAAGTGAACCTGATTCAAGATAATAGTTTTCCAATCCCTTTAAGGAACAATTTACAACAGCCTTCTCCACACTTGTCCGCCCTGGAAAGAAAATATGTAAAACATCTTAAAATATATTCTACTATTACAACAATTGCAGGATAATGCTGCTTAAGCTGGGTGTCTGAAAACTTTAATTGAGCAGTCCATAATTGACTGCTTTTTTCTGACACAGAGGCCCATTTCTCTGAGCCACTCTTCAAAATGGAAAAGACAAGAGAACATGCCATTTAAGTAAGGCAGATGTGCGGCGATGTTGAAGTTCGTTAACCAAATATGACCTTATCACTTCGGTCATAGCAATAATAGTCATAGAACTTGCCAATAACAGTTTTTTTCTTTTTTTCTCTCTCTCTGCTACTATTATGTGGGCTTAATAAACTTAATGCAAGCTGTTTGGTACGGTGGAGGATTGGTGATGCTGTGGGCATGTTTCCCTTCCAAAGAACTTTGTTGAGTGCATGGGACCATGAACTATTGGAAATTCCAGGACTGATTTGGGTTTTTCGCTCTTTCATCCAACCATTATCCTAAACTATGTGACAATTTTAACATAGAAAATCCAATAGAAAATCTATGTGGTGAACTGAAGCTCATTAGAAAAGACCCGCTCTCAATAGTGGTGCCAAAAGGGTGCCTTATCTCATGTGCTTCTTCTACATGAAATGGTTTAGTTTGTATTTTTTGTGATTGCAGTAAACCGTATTGTGTCATTTAATTTCACTGAAAGTAACATTTTAAACCCTTTTAAAATCTAATGGCACTTAATTATATTGCACAACTAAATGTGTAGAATAAAAGTTTTACGTTTTAAATTACATCCATCTTTACGTCTGTACGATCGAAACTCTTTGCTTTTCCGTTTTCAAGAAATTGAAAGTGTGCAGACCAACTGTGTACTTAACTCTTGAATTGCAAAGCAGATTTTTACATATTGAGCACAGGCTTTTGCTTGACAATTCTTGGAGATGTTTTGTCAAAAACAACCAAAAAACAACAACAACAAAAAAGGTTGGATTCTTGTTTCTGTTCAAAAGGTTTTTTTATGCCCAAGCACAGTGAGGGAAAAATTAGCAGCAAACAACTGAGCAGAAACATCATTCAAAGTTTTATCTGACGTGAGAATACAGTAGCAGAGTGTTAGGTGCGTGCCGAAATATTCAAATGCACTGTCCTTTGTGCGAGCACTAATTTTACTTTACTTGTTGTGACAGACTCGGCGGCTGTTTTGCAACTCCTCTTGTGTGCTTAGCGCCTCAGTGCTCCGAAAGTACAGGTTGCAGATGTTCTGAGCATATCCACCCCACAGAGCTGTGCTGCAACAGTGGGAAGGGTTTCTTTACAAAACTAAGGCTGTGTTTGAGAAACCTGCACAATCTTATGGCTGCGTTACCGATCTGATAATTTAAAACGGTTGCTCTGACAAACTTTAAAACAGACCACAAACTATTTGTTCATCACAAGTCTGGAAAACAAGTCGACAGAATTAATGCACCACATTTTACATTTGCAAAAGCATCAAAAATGTGTGAATTGTTCCGTTCACAAGTCAACCCTTGATGCAACAGTCTAAATTACATTTTATTTCTGAATTCTCAGAAATGTCATGCAAGAGCTTAGTTGAAGTGCTATGTTGTTTTGTTCTGTTTCTCTTGTCAAGATGGGTGTATGGTAACTCCTATAAGCACAAGATTATGACCCTAGTCTCTATTCTTGTTGAACTATCTCATGAGGAAAGTTTATTTTTTGCACATGATGTGATGACAGAACTTCCTGAATGTTAGCATTGTTGCCAAGCTGAGTTATTACCACCAAAAGACGCATGTCGCTGATAATGAAGTAGTACAACCTTTATTGCTGTGTAACTGTCTGTATCCTCCATCTACTGAGATCACTGTTATTGTGAATACATTTACTTTGCGTCATTAACGTACATTTGAGCTACAATGCCCAATTTTTTGAAATCCTACAAAACACAGATTATACAATTTATTAGTTTATTTGAACCGGTGTCTTTAAGGGCGGAGTGTGCCACGGATCTCTTACAAAGAAGGAGTCTGTCCTGCTTATCAGGATTTATTTTATTTTCCATTTTGGAGTTCTCACTAATTGTTTTTGGACGAAAATGAAGAATACAGATATAGCAATTTGATCTGGGTTGGCAGATTTTCTCACATTTCTTTTGATACTCATTAAAGCTGAAATGTGCCAAAGTTGTTAACAATCCAACTTTATTTGTATTTAATGGGCACAGCTTGCCTAATACATAGAAGTTCCTTGATTTTCTAATGCATAAACTCATATGGTAATGTCTGCGTCACACAGATGTGGGAAATTTGTGTGAAATGTAGACTGCATTTCCTGTTCTTAGCTGGGAGGAGCGGAACCCAGTGTGGTCTTCTGCTACTGCAGCTCATCTAATTCGAGGTTCATATTACACATTTAAAGATAGCTTTCTGCATACCTTGGGTGCAACCAGTAAGCTATTCTAGCTCTTCTATCATCTCGAAGAAGTCTATCCATTCTATCATGACATCTGAAATCAAAACGGCATTTTTGCCCACACAACTTCCTCTCATTGATATTTCCTCTTTTTCGGACTATTAAAGTATGAGAAAACCTGAGAAATGGTTGAGATTGAAAATCCCATTAAATCTCACACAAGCCCACCGGGCACCAAAAACCATGCCAGATCACTTCAATTCTCTTTCTCCCCTATTCCTGTCCCCAACTTGAGCTTCAGTAAGTCACTGTCAACTCTTCAAGAGACCTAAGTGAAGTGCTGCTATTTTATTGACTGATATCCTGTTTGTGTTACTAAACGATGAACCTGATAAAGTAGCTGGAGAGTGTGGCCAAGTAGTCGCTCCCCAAAAGTGATGCCAGTGGCATCTGAGATGTCATCAGTATACAATACGGCAATAAAATTGAGCAATGTTACCCTTGAAAGACGTAGCTTTCCTCATCTCACTGCATTTTCTTTTTTCTGATGTACTTTAAGCAATTTGGGTTTTCTTTAACAAAGTCATGAATTTAATACAGACAGCCCAAGTTCCCTGTCTATATTTAAGGCCATCTTTTCCTCAAAAGTTGACTCATCTGACGTTTTGGCCTCTGTCATCTCATTGTCATCGTCTATAGGTGTTTTTACAATGGCACTGGGAAACCTACTAAATTTCAGTCAGAAATATATAATCTTTAACTGTATCAGAAATGAAATTGTGTAGCTGACATCCTTCATAAGATATGATCAGCATGCAACTGAAATGCAACTGCACTGTGTCACTTCCTTATGAATGTTAAAATGCGAAACTAGGCTCCAACGGATGTCAGAGGGTGAGTAAAAGGATGTAGCTCTGCATGCTCCTGGTGTAAGGTGCTCTCTTGATGGCTGCATGTGTGCTGGCTTTTACAGTATCAGTCTTGATTAGCATCACTGGCTAAGATTGTGTGTACAAACAAAGAATTTGACTTGTTTGTGTATAGAAATAGCTCATGCTGGTTCCAGACGAACAAGGTATCTGCAAAAGTTATCAAGAAAATTTGGAGTTTTTTTTCCCCACAAGAATGTTTCTATACTTTTTTTTGTCTGGTTGGTCTGCACTTCTGTTTTCTGTTGCACGAACGGAGCTTAGACGAAAATGCAGACTGGAAAAAAACATTCACTCCTCATGAAAGAGCGTAGAGCCACAGGGGACAGTTGTCTGCGTTGTCGATGGCTTTGCACTAATCCCTCATACTAAGTATGCATGAAGCGACAGTGGAGAGGAAAACTCCCCATTAACGGGAAGGAAAACCTCCAGCAGAACCAGGCTCAGTGTGAACGGTCATCTGCCTCGACCGACTAGGGGTTAGAGAAGAGCAGAGACACAAAAGCACACATTGATCCAGGAATCCTTTATATGTTACATGGTAAAAGCGGATGATCTGTCTCCCCTGCATGATGTCACAGCTAACAGAACGTCAGACCAGGTGTACCTACTATGAAGGAAAAAATATGACAGCGAACAAAATGTTAAAAGCTGAGATAACAACAATAATAACAAACAATGCAAATTGGAGAACAGTAAGAGAACTCAGCAGAGTGTGAAAAATAGGCCTTGATGTCCTCCAGCAGCCTAAGTTTATAGCAGCATAACTATAGAGATAGCTCAGGATAACCTAAGCCACTCTAACTATAAGCTTTGTCAAAAAGGAACGTTTTAAACCTAGTCTGAAAAGTAGACAGGGTGTCTGCCTCACGGACCAAAACTGGGAGTTGAGCCAAAGAACTTGGCGCTCTGACCCCGGCAGAAGACGTAAAAGCCCATTGACATACACAGCTTTCACGTCTTCTGCCGGGGTCTGAGCACCAAAGAACTTTCTCATTTATGTCAATAAATCTTTCTAATCGGCTCTTCTGTCTGTGTGAGTCTTTCCAGGTTGAAATGCACTGTTTCCTGATCTTGGTTCTGTGAGCTTGCTGATATTTTCTGACATCAAGACCCCTTGTTTTAATTTAATGAGCCATTAACAGGCTTCAGCAGAGTTAGGATTAACCTAAATCTTTAAACCAGTAACTTACGTTCATCGTGACCCTGAAAAATAATTATAGATATATTGATATGCATTGTTGTTATTACTTTTAAAGCAACTGTAGTTCTGCTGTCTTGTTTACCAAAATCTGGAGTCTGGAATTTTCATTTTGTCTGTAATTAATATTTTTTAGTTGTTTGCTCATAAGATATTTAATAGCCTTACATAGATCAGTTAAAATAATATTGTTCAAAGTGCTTAGTTTTAAGTGGTTCTGCTTTGAAATCATTGAAAGAGAAAGCATCTTAGCGCTGACAACTCTGAAGTGTCCTTCATATGTCCTCCACTGCACTTTATGATCTCATGTGTACCCTCTATACAGAGAAATGAGGAGGAGGTGGAGAAGAAAATGAAGAGGCCATGCCTTAAGTGGCTACACCCCCACCAAAGGAGAACACCTAAATGCACTCCAGTTAAACAGCTGCACTGCAGGAATAGGGCCGCCGCTTCAGCAACTTTCTTTTGCTTTGAAAAGAGATGACTTCAGATGGAGACACAAAAAAAATCCAAGTCAACACAAACATATGCGACAAAGGTTTCTATGGTTTCTGATGAGGAACTGTGCAAAGGGAAGGTTTGGGGGCTCGGGATCACCGAGCACGGGTCCCGATAGGAATCCACCAGATGAGATGAGGTGGACAATGGGGTCTTTGTCTGGTGATCTGAGCGGGGTACAATTCCCACCCAGATCGGGAGTTGGTGCTGGGAGGAGGTGGGATGGACAAAAAAGAAAAAAGGTGAATTCCAGCATTCTCTCAAAGATAGAGAGACCCTTTGATGGCAAAACCCCATCAACAGGTGAAGGAGGAGGAAGGGCTCTGCAACCTGATTGTATTGAATAACGTTGAGATGCTTTCAAATACAGACTTTATTCTCTCTTTTTTTCAATTTACAAGTTATACATTTTGTAGGGCTGAAAATTCAAAATATTAATTAAGCCGAGAGATTTTCTCTGTTAATGTAATATTCTGGTTTGTTATTAGATTAAGTTATTTTACTCTCCTGCCTTAGGTTCTCTGGCTGCTTTGAGTTTTGTCTTGTCTAGATTCTTGTTTAGCTTGTTTACTGTTTAGTTTATCCTGTTATGTCCACTTGTCCTGTCAGCTTTTTAGTTTAGGTTCTGTCTTAGTTTGGTTTGTGTCATAGTGTGTGTTTTGGGGTTTCTTTTGCAGTTATTGTTTTAGGTTTGGTTTCTGATCTGGGGCCCGTTCTTCGTACGTTGCTTAAAACATCCAAGATCAAATGAGACATCCAAGATGATTTCATCCGGCTAATCATGATCCGGCTAATTGGGTTCTTCGAACACACCTGTTGTTTAGGATTAGTATGGCTGGATTGATCTATCTGAGATAACTGCGCGTTCATGCGTTTGTTTAAAAGGGGAAATGTATCGATAGTAGAAACAATGAGCAGCAACGCTGCTATTGGCTGTTCAGCATGGCCAAAGAACGCCCACAGTTTTTCTCCCAAGCAGAACAAGAGCTTTTAATGGAAGGTTATGCCGAATTTGAGTCATTAATTAAAACACCTCAAAGTCTGCTAAAGCCAGGGGAGAGGGCTGGCAAAAAATAGCAGACAAATTACATGCATAAGTACTGTCCATGTTAGATGTTTATATCACTTTCTACAGTATGTATTTTTGCTTTTTAATAATTTCATATTTACTTTGTTCTTTTATGTCAGAGCCTCCACGGGACCCACTAGAACATGGGGACAAGTAAAAGTGAAGTACAAGAATATTCTACAAAATGGTAGCCTTTAATTATTATACTTTATTTTAAAAAGCCACTTTTTCCTCTTTTTAAAAGCCACTGTTAAATGATGTGTTTGTCTGTTTATAACAGCCACCAAGAAAAAGCCTGAAAAAAAAACAGGTTCTTTTTACTTTTGTTGCATGAGGCATGTTTCACCCTTTCTTTTTCATGACACATAGTGCCATCCGTTCCCTATATAAACGGCATCTTCAACAAAAAATTTAGTATTTTGACCTGAAAAAACACAAATTAAGAGGAGAAATTGAACTCCACAACTTGGAAAAGAGAAAAATTGCACTAGAGATCGAGTTGCTTCAAAAGGACCTTCAGAGGAAGTTCTAATACACCATTTGACAGTAGTATTGCTGACTTTACATAACTATCTCTTATTGCAGGCAAAAGATGACTTGCTGGCTTTTCTTTATAACATTTTTTTTAAATAAAACGACAGGAACTAAGCATTATTTGTTTCGTCTTTTATTAAAGATTAAAAAATGGTGTTCCACAATTCTGTCCCGTCCTCTGCCACTAGGTGGTCCAAGTGCACTGGCTGGATATCCCTATCTCCTCCGCTTATAAAGCCGCGATCTAATCCTGTTTACATGAAATAAGCCTGCTCGCGAGCAGGTTTAAGTTTGCGCATCCAAGATCATGCCAAATCGTCAACAATCAAATCCAGATAACTGAGTTAGTGACGTACGAAGAACGGGCCCCTGTTCTTGTTTTGAGCCTCAGCACTGATGTCTGGTCTAATTACTTACTCTGCACACCTGCCTAACTCCACCCCTGCTGCAATCACCTCTCACCGGTTTCACCTGCTTCCACCTCCATATAAACTGTTGAGACCAGGGTGAGTCTTCTCCAACAAACTTTCTGTTTTAACTTGTGGAGTTTTTTTTCCTATTTTTCACGAGATTTGAGCCACCCTGTTCCTGGCTGCCTGTCTGGCCCTGCCTTACCTGCCCGGTAGCTCTGTTTGTTTTTTGTGCTGCCCTTTTGGTTTTTTTGTTCCAGTCCCTGAATCAGTTATTAAAGAGCTTGTTCTGAACCTCTGCTGGTCTGGTTGAATTCTGGGTCCCCTGCCTCTGATTCTTTACATTTAAGTTCTAACGACAAACATAAACTGCAGGTTGCACTGTTACATCTGCAAGAAACATCTGATTCAGGCCAGTACTTTGTTTTTGCATCCATACACTCATACTTCCTTACATTACATTTGAAAACAAGGCTTAAAAAAGTTTTACCACCATTTACCACCTTTCAGATATTAATGGCAATAGCTAAAATCCTACTTTAGATGATGGTTGTGATAAATTGCTGATGTGTGGGATTGCTGTGGAAATTGACTTCATTAACTAAGTATAAAATGCCCAGACAAAAACAATGGACTTTTCGAGCTTGTCGCCATGTTTATATCAGCTGGTTAAATAGTAAATATTACACCTTGCATGCTAATCTCATGCAGGAAGTTAAAAGAATTTTGAAAAATGCTTTCTATTGCCACATTTTGATGGCACTTCAAAGTTTTGAACAATTAGTCACTTGTGGTTTGGAACCGCAAAAAAGCACATCAGTGCACAACATTGAATGAAAGGTTGGTCTTTTGGAACACATCGGATCTAGAGAGTTGAAGCAAGAGAATCCCAGGGGCAACGGATGCTCGAATTGCCAGTGTTATACTCGTCCTGATGCATCCACTTTATCATAAAATATGGCCCCAACAGATGTCAAAGAATTTGTCCCTTACACCTTTATTCCACTGAAAGATTCTAAGACCCAACTCATACATTCATTCATTTTTAGAAGCACCCTAAAACATTGACGTTTTGAAGCAAATTACAACTTAAAGACCTTTTGTCCCACCAACACAGAGAAATACAATGCAAGGATTTTCCCGAATAAGTAAACATTAAAGTCCACGAAAATGCCAAATGAACATCAGGACAACTGTGCATACTGGTTTGATGTACTTCATCAAAACATATTCCCTCCACCAAGGACAAAACCAGATTGGCAAACCAGATTTCTGCAGGTTGACAGCAACTTTTCAAACTTTCTGTTTGTGACATCACTCAAAAAGGGAGCAAGCTGTGAAAGCCAGAGAGAGCAACAGTGTCAGAATTAGGGGGGCAAAGGTAGATGTGGAATTATTAGTGGCATTTAGTGCAGCTGTGGTGGTCGTTGTCGGCGCAGTCGTGGTGGTCGTTGTCGGCGCAGTCGTGGTGGTCGTTGTCGGCGCAGTCGTGGTGGTCGTTGTCTGCGCAGTCGTGGTGGTCGTTGTCGGCGCAGTCGTGGTGGTCGTTGTCTGCGCAGTCGTGGTGGTCGTTGTCTGCGCAGTCGTGGTGGTCGTCGGCGCAGTCGTGGTGGTCGTTGTCTGCGCAGTCGTGGTGGTCGTCGGCGCAGTCGTGGTGGTCGTCGGCGCAGTCGTGGTGGTCGTCGGCGCAGTCGTGGTGGTCGTTGTCGGCGCAGTCGTGGTGGTCGTTGTCGGCGCAGTCGTGGTGGTCGTCGGCGCAGCCGTGGTGGTCGTTGTCGGCGCAGTCGTGGTGGTCGTTGTCGGCGCAGTCGTGGTGGTCGTCGGTGCAGCCGTGGTGGTCGTTGTCGGTGCAGCCGTGGTGGTCGTTGTCGGCGCAGTCGTGGTGGTCGTCGGTGCAGCCGTGGTGGTCGTTGTAGGTGCAGCCGTGGTCGTTGTCGGTGCAGCCGTGGTGGTCGTCGGCACAGTCGTGGTGGTCGTCGGTGCAGCCGTGGTTGTTGTCGGCGCAGTCGTGGTGGTCGTCGGCGCAGCCGTGGTGGTCATCGGTGCAGCCGTGGTGGTCGTTGTCGGTGCAGCCGTGGTGGTCGTTGGCGCAGCTGTGGTCGTTGTCGGTGTAGCCGTGGTGGTCGTCGGCACAGTCGTGGTGGTCGTCGGTGCAGCCGTGGTGGTCGTTGGCGCAGCCGTGGTCGTTGTCGGTGCAGCCGTGGTGGTCGTCGGCACAGTCGTGGTGGTCGTCGGCACAGTCGTGGTGGTCGTCGGCGCAGTCGTGGTCGTCATCGGCGCAGCCATGGTGCCTGTTACAGCACCCGGAACTACCTGTAAATCATTTTTAGGCAATTGTTTCTATGCAGATCAAATTTGAATCCCAGCGGCCTAATATATATATATATATATATATATATATATATATATATATATATATATATATATATATATATATATATATATATATATACATATACACACAGACCTGGTATGTACCCTGTTTCACTGTTTTAATACCTCCTTTGACCCCTTAACTAACTTCTGCTGAACATGTTGAATCATGGGGCTCAAAAAGGCATGTCATTTTGCAATGCATTGTGGGATGTGATCACCATTTTTGGGGCAACAGTTTTGGTTTACATTTCTGATTCGCTTACAGGTGCCATGAGAGACGGAGATGCAAAATGCTTGAAAAATAGGCCATACTAAAGAGAAAGGTGATGGACTGTACCAAGACAAGCTAAACCCTGATCCAAAGTTGCGTTGTCTCGAAAAAATATCTAAGATAAGTGGTATTGAGTGTAGAAACAAGCAGTATAAACATACAGAACCCTGTTTCCCGGTGTCTAGGTATCCCACATTGCAGTGTGGTTAAATTTCAAGCCGCATTTAGTAAGTAGTACATACATTTGAATAAATAGTGCTGGAGCTGAGAAACATCTAAAACATGCAATGTAATTGGGGAATATCTTGAAGTCACAAATTAGTTTGCTGGATTTAAAGTAACATATTACAAACACACCAAGAATTTAAATTGAGTTCTGACATTCTACGTGAAGGCTTAGAGGTAACATCACATTCATAGTTTTAAGAATTAAAACAAGCGGGTCTTTATTCACAAATTTTGGTTAAAATATCAGAAACCCTCCCAAACCAAATAGAGTATAATTACCAAATCAAATTTTCTAATAGTATTAAACCCAGAAAAGATAACTTACCAGTAAAGATAGATGGAATGTGAGGAGAAAAGCTGCAAAGGTATGAACGAACATCTTGTTTGGCTTGCTGTTTCAGGCAGGGTTTGGTATGTGATGAAGGGATGCTCCTTTGCTATTTAAATTTTTTCCTATCTGCAGATCCCACCCATTTCTCAAATGCATCATGTATATGTGTATGTTTCCATGGAAGCCCCTCCCTCCCATCCTTAACTGTGGGATATTTTTCTGTGGCCTGGATATTCACATATTCTTCATGCATTTTATTTTTTATTTTTTTTCCCAGTGTCCTGTCTAGCAATGTGGCAATAGGAATTGATGTCTCAATGCCAGATAGAGCTCGGCAGATTTTGCTTTTACAAGTGGAGCGAACAGCTTTCGCAATAGTGCTCCACTTGATTTATGCTTGTAAATAGCTTTATTGTGATTCCTGCAAGGAGAATTTCAAATTATATGGACATGACAATGGGAGAGTAAAGGAAGAATAAGAAGTGAAAGAGAAAGAAAAGAAAAAAAAGAGTAGAGGTGAAAGAAAGAGGAGATAAAAGGGAGAGAATGATAAAACCTTCTCCGTCTGCTCCGTCACCTGGAAAGAGAGATGCAAAAAGAACAGCACAACCAACAGACATGAAGCAACAAATACAATCGAATAACACCTAGATGCCATTGCTAAATCATATATATTATTATGTAAGCTGACATGTGTAATGTGATACTTTAAAAAAGAAAGTGAAAGAACATAAATAAATAAATTATAAGATTACTGTATATAAGTGAACACTTAATACCTGGGACCCAGCACCTGTGGGAGTTTGTGAGAGTGCACTAGTTTAGGTGAAAATTTTCCAAAAGGAAATAGCTTGATAGTGGTTGTGGAGAACCAAAGGCCCGCCTTCCCCGAGCACAGAGGCAGGAGTCAGGGGACCCATAACCCCGGACTCCCAAAGGGGCCCCTAAAGCAGGTCGCCCAGGAGGGGCCGACACAGGATATCTGCAACCCCCCCCCCCCCCCCCCCCCCCAAGGAAGGAGCAGAGACGACCCCGAGGAAATCCCCCAGCCACCGCAATGCCGACGCCCTCAAGAGCCGCGGGGACGAGCCCGTGGGCTCCGCCGGCAGCTAGCCCCGCTGGAGTGGTCCCGGCCATGGGCCCTGGGGGCCAGAGGCTAAGGTCTTCATGCATTTTAAATACTAGAACAACATGATCAATAAACAATACAAATAATGGTAGTTCTTTATTTTTTAAATGCATATTTCGTAAATGGATACACACCATTGACAATCTGCCTTTTCTGATGAAGTAAAGCTTTTTACATAGACAGACTTAAAGCCCAACAGCCCACTATTTCTGGGGCACAAAATGGACCTTCTTTTTTTCTAGGTTCATTACTGTAAGCTCCCTTTTGTTAAACATAGTTATCCATCCATCCATCCATTTTCTAACATGCCTATCCCTTGTGGGGTGGCGAGGGGTGCTGGTGCCTATCTCCAGCTGTCAGTGGGCGAGAGGCGGGGTACACCCTGGACAGGTTGCAGTAAACATAGTTACTTTGAGCAAAAATTCCTAAGCGGGTGGGGTATGGTCTCAATAGGTCAGGAAACAATTTGTAAACATAAACTGGCATTTTCATTGCAACCATTTGGGAACTAATGTTTGTGCACTGATAGAGCAACAAGTTGCATGTGCTCTCTTGCAGAAACCCTGATGTCATGGATCCAAAGTGCAGCAGGAACGACACTGCAGAGCCATGGTGTGAAGAGGATTTAATTAAAAAAAAATTCACGCCACTGAGACAGTACCGGGGAGACAAACAGAATCTAACAATGGGGAAACAGAAATCAAGAACTTTAATATACTGGGAAGCAATCAACGGGATGACAATTATGTGAATAACATTCAACAGAGTATCAAATAGCTGGGGAGAAGACTATGCTGGAAAACTGAGGATGGCACGAACTGTGTATAAGTAAACTATACACAAAACATAAACACCAACCAAAAGATGCACAATCCGAGGAACCTAAATACTGATAAATATACAAACACCTTAGGATTGTGACACCTGAAGGAAAATCTCCAGCCATCAGTTTGACCATAAGCTCAGGTACACTTGGGTCATGCAGGAGTACAATTTGCCCAGTCCCAATGCTCACACTTGCACCCTTGTGCCCTTCAACTGTGCGTTGACTGTTGTGATAAATTGCTGATGCGTGTGATTGCTGTGGAAATTTACTTCATTAACTAAGTATAAAATGCCCAGACAAAAACAATGGACTCTCAGAGCTTGTCGCCATGTTTATATCAGCTGGTTTAAATAGTAAATGTTACACCTGGCATGCAAATCTCCTGCAGGAAGTTGAATAACCAGTTTTAAAAAATGCTTTCTATTACCACATTTTGATGGCATGTCAAAGCATTGTGGTTTGGAAAACCTAATTAGTCACACAGCTGAAAAAAAGCACATCAGTGCACAACATTGAATGATGGTTGGTCTTTTGCAAAACATCGGATCTAGAGAGTTGAAGCAAGAGAATCCAAGGGGCAACGGATGCACGAATTGACAGTGTTATACTCGTCCTGATGCATCCATAAGATAAACTTTATTTACATAGCACCTTTCACAGGATAAAAATTGCAAAGTGCTCCACAATAAAAACAACCATAAAATAACACAAAATAAAAAGAGAAAAGGAGAAAACAACATACTGTAGACGGCCAAGATCTTTCCTATTCAAACATATTAAACGGCTGTTAGAATAGTAAAGTTGAGAAATATTTCTTAGCTGAAAGAAGCAGCTTTTGATTCATCTGCTAGAATGACATGTGACATGGCAGAATCAAAAATTATACCACGGTTTCTGAGGCATGGTTTGACAGAGGTTGACAAAGTGTTCCCTGAATGGTAGCAGCCGGTTTAGTTTTATTTTTTTTGTTGAATTTGTGTGATGTATTGGCACTTTAAAATGTCTGAAAGCAGAACGTAATTTTGTGCATGTCTAATTGTTGTGTTTGTTTTATCTGAAAGTGGCTGTTTCCAAAAAAAAAAGGAAGCAACCAGTTATGCTTCCTGTCTGCTCTGTTGATTTTTTTTTTACTCTAGAGCTGTTGTAAAAAATATACGGTAAGTATATAAAATGAAAAATATCAAATGTCTTTATTAGTTTTATACTAAGTTTCTGTAACAAAATAAAACAATGTAATTTTTAATTTGTGGCAATACCCGCTCTGCTATGCCCAATTCTCTCAAATCTTAGTTCCTGCACTTTGTTCCCCCCAGAATGATTGCTTGTTGCAATTTGAATCATTTTTAGCAGTAAAGATTGTGAAAACAGTGACAATCCCATAATGTTGATGTTGCAGTTATGACACAGAGGCGCAAGTAAGCCATAGTGTCCCAATTCTCCAATTCTGCACACTTGTAGCCTGCGGACTCCAACCTTTATGTGCACTTCCACCAGGTACACACTTCATAGAGGGGCGTAGGGTGTAGTGTGATTATTGAGGCTGGGCCACAGATCCGAAGCACACCAACAAGTCCACCTCTGAAATGCAATGAAAAAAACCAAAATGGTTTTGGAGGGGCCTGATCCAAGTCTCAACCTGGATCAGGCCCCTCCCCCCCTCCCGCCTGGGAGTTGAGGACAGCATCATCTTCCTGCTGAACAGAGTCTACACTCATCTGGACAAGCCGGCGAGCACTGTGAGAATCATGTTCTTTGATTTCTCCAGTGCTTTCAACACCATCCGTCCAGCTCTACTGGCTGAGAAGATGACGGCGATGCAGGTGGAGGGCCCCATCGTGTCCTGGATTGTTGATTACCTGACGGGCAGACCACAGTATGTACGCCTACAGAACTGTGTGTCTGACAGGGTGGTCAGCAACACTGGGGCCCCTCAGGGGACTGTCCTCTGCCCCTTCCTCTTCACCCTTTTCACCTCAGAGTTCAACTATTGCACTGAGTCCTGCCACCTTCAGAAGTTTTGATGACTCAGCAATAGTTGGCTGCATTGAAAATCAGAATCAGAATCAAGTTTATTGCCAAGTAGGTTTGCACTTACAAGGAATTTGACTTGGTGTTGATGGTGCAGACAAACAAAGCCAGCTGAGGTACAAAATTGACCATGTGTTCTCAGTTGCCCCTAGTTTGTGGAATGAGCTTTGAATTATTTGAGGGAGTCCTTAAAACAATTTAAAATTGCTTTCCAGGTTCTATCACTTAGACGTAGCCTGGATAAAAAGGTACAGTGCGCCCTAAAGTCCCTCGGAGTGATGTGGTTGGCCAGCGCAAATCAACTTGTAAATATTTTTTAAAGATGTGTCTGCATGTTTGTGTATGCTGAGGCGGTGTTCATTATGGTAACATGACAAAGCTTGACTCACCTAAATTCAGCAACTTTTTCCTGCAGTGTTTAACACACGCAAGCCCAGCAGGGGAAACATTCAATACAAAACTTGCTTTGGTTGCAGCTTAAACTTTCACAAGCCCCCCCAGTGGCACTCTGGGCCAAAAAGAGAAAGTTAAAGTCAGCTGGACTGCACAACAGCTGCTAACATTTTATAATTTACAGTCAGGGGCATCAAGCTTAAGTTTAGCAAGTTTGCGCTTCCATGTTACCATTTTGTTGAGGGTAGAATGACTGGTGCGTCAGCCAATTAGTCTTGTGCAGTTGAGCAAAAGCCACAAAATGCTCAGTTCTTAAAGTTTCAAATTCAGACTTCAATAGTGGTTTTGCAGCCAATTTAACAGTTTAATTTTTAATAGATTTTCCTTATTTAAGGATTCCAACTAAAAGATCAAAAATGGTGCTTTTGATTTCAACTTGGGAAAGAAAGAAAAAATAAGTCATTTTACAGATTTATTTACTTTCAGACGAGTTTCATGATTCACATCATTTAAATAGATACATTTTTTTGCAGGGAAGTCTTTCAGAACTAGTTTCTTTAAAAAAAATAGACATATCCTAATAGAGACGATTCCACCCACCCCCATAAACATGACTAAGTAGTACTACACAGGTGCCCTGTTCTCCCCCGAATAAGATTCATACACAGTCCATGAAAAACCCAGCAAGGATAAGGAAATGCAGAGAATAGGGTGCGTCCTGCTCTGGTGCGTAAAACGGGCAACTTCAGGTGGAAGAAACGGACGTCATGCATCCCCCGTCCAGCCGGACCAAACAGGACGGGTTGAGTAAGTCCTTTACTGGGACCAGTCGGGGATGAAGAAAGCCGCTAAGGTCAGAGGCAGCAGGAGCAGCGGGAGGACGATGGCCCTTTCAGTGATGCTGTCGGCGGTGTTGTTGGTGGCGGTAGTGGTCGCGTTCGCTCCGTAGACCACCTGCAACAGTAGAAAAACAATATTAAAACAAGAAGTCCGCCAGGTTATAGCCCGCCAAAAATAACAAAAATGGCAATAAAAGTCACGCTTTGAGGAGCAAACTAACCTGGGTGGAGAGATAAAGAGCCAGCAGCAGAGCTGAGAGCAGAGTGACGCACAGTCTGGCCATCTTGCAGGTTTGTGTTCAAGCAGCACTTCCAAACACGCTCACGACAGGTGCTCAAATGATTCAAAACGGAGCGTTTGCCTGGCTTTTTATACTACAAGTGACATCACCACCAGCGTCGTCATCAACCACACCTGCTGCTTGTGCTGCGTTCGGGGCAAGAAAGAAACGACAGCATCAAATAATGAAATCAACAAAAGTCTTGATTTAAAAAAAGTTTAGAATTTAACTGCATACTTAAGGCTACCAAGTTAAAATATGTTACTAAATAAAACCAAGAGTTTAAAATGCGCGTGACTGTGAGTGATGACGTTTGCCTATTGTCCTCAATTAGACCCAGTTTAATATGGACTACAGACGCGGGCAAACTGTTAAAAAAACAATAACTGAAACAATTATTGATACTGTTTAAAGTATTGTGTTCACTAATTAATATACATATTAAATCATAATAGGGTGTGGGGGAGAGTCACTATAATTGAGGGTCCCTTGAACTATGCGCAGGGTGTGCAGGTGCATCTCAATAAATCCCTCATTAAATTTGTTATTTAATTTAAGAAGTGAACCCCATATTTCATATGGATGAATTAAAATCAAAGTTATAAATGTATACATTATACATTTAAATTATAGTTTACAGCTGACACTTTTTAAAAATTCAATATCTGAACAAATTAGAACATTATAAAAAAATTATTTTTAACAATGAAAGTGACTACTGCTGACTTAGCAGTTGTCCTGCAGACAGTCATTGACTAAGTGGGGTCCAGCATACAGCCATTCTGGGGGATGAGCCACAGTAGATCATTGCTAAATAAAGCTGACTATTCATACACCACGCATTAATGGAAAACTGAGCAAAAGGAAAAAGTGTTGTTGCAAAAGATTCACAAGCGATAGGGATTGCAAAATTATAAAAAAAATAGATCATAAAATCATAAATCATAGAAGCATTTTTGCATTTATAAATCATTTGAAAAATAAAATCAAGAGTGTATAATTTACATGAACGTGAGTCAGCCACATACTTTCGTAATAATCACAAGTGACACAAAAAACACTTCATACAGATTATAACAAAAACATGACAATGACAAATATTTTTTGAAGTTTATTTATTGAATGGATGACTTGCTTGATGGAGTAATGTTTCAAACTGTCCTCCATTCTTTCCATATAAAGTCTACATCACCATGGTGCAAGTAGATAAGTAAACAATGCAAACAATGCACATAGTTTTATTGCAAGGGTATCAGAAAAAGAGAATTATAGTTAACCTTTTACCACATATTAAGTTAATGGGGATTTTAGCAGTTGGAAAAAATAAATAGTTTGATAACAAATTGAGTAAAAAAAATCATGTGTTCTGGTGGTTTTATGCGTCAATGTTAGGTTTGCATTTCTTAAAAAAAAAGCAAGATTAATTTGAGCATTTCCAACCCCATCCTTGAAGAAAATTGACCTTCTAGATGTGTCCCCTGCCTTGGAAGACCCTTACAAACAGCTTTAAATATTTACCTCATGCAATGATTATTTGGTCGATAGGTGGATCAATTTTTGGGTGATTGGTGCTCTCTTTGATATTACCTGTTTTGGTTTATCCAGTTTAAATAAAAAGGTTTCACATCAGGTTGCTGTTACAGCCATTTTAAACATGACTGTTTTAGAGGACTTGAGCGTAAGATTATTTGTTTTCAAAATGTTTCCCTTTTTAAAGACTTTTCAAAATTAGGTGTTTAGGATTCAAACTGCAGATTGCACATGAAAACTTCCGAGTACTAACAGTTTAGGGTTAACTTTGCCTGCAAGCTGAATTCTCGTGGTAGTTGGGCGTTTACAAACACACGAGAATCCAAAAACTTTTCGGGCCAATCATGCTGCAGCATTATGGTTTAAGGTGGGACATACCAGCTGTGACAAAAGCAAGCCATGCTGAGCCCACGGCCGAACCAATATAAACATGGCAGCGCAGGAGGATGCACGCGTAGCTGCTGCTATCACATCTGTTTGGCCACACTCCACAATTTCTTCTTTGAAAGAACAACTAGAAGTGCCTTGACCGTAGCCTTTTGTGTTTTTTTATGAAACCTATTGCTTACGTTTTCATTTGATACCATGACACTAGGTGTAGCTTTGCCCAATCAGCTTGGTTCAATCTGTACATACAGTCTTAGTCGTTGTGTCCTTGGGCAAGACTCACCTCTCAGTGTGCACAACATGCACTCAAACTGACCTTTTATCTCTGAAATCGAAAGAGGATGCTTATTTAGTTTTAATAACTAAAATGGCCTTAGTTCCTCACATTTACCAAAAAAATATGATTGCAGCTACTGATACTATGAATTAATAAAGAAACAAATTGTAATCATTTTAATAACTATGTTCTATTTACCTATAATGCACTATAAGAGACATTCAACCTTGTCTATTAAATATGACTAAGCATTTCCGTTTTTAGGTCAGTTTTACTCAAATTTGTTGAATCTACAAAACAGAACATTTTATTTTTTCACTGTCAGTTTACATACACTTAGTATTTAGTAAAATTTCATTTAAACCATATGACTCTGGTCAAACAAAACCTCACAATAGCAGAACATACATAATTAAGGCAGGTTAGGCCTCCTAGCGCACTCAACCTTATAGCTCTTCACTCAACTCCACTCCAAAACATTAACTTTTGTTGTCCTTAAGCTACTTTGTTACAGCATACTTAGGGTCATTGTCCCAGTTGTGGCCAAGCATTAATTTCCAAACCGTTTAATGTTATTCCTTTTAACCACCGTGAACACCTACACTTCATCCTAATGGTGTTTACTCTTGCATGCTTCCCCCCAGCACCTGAGGAGTCTCTTCTGCTTGGTGCTGGACCACAGATAGGGCCAGGTCCTGGTCTGCAATGGGAAATAGTAACGTGGCAGACTGTGCCTCTTTTGCCAAGGGGTTGGCTACTCCTGTGCTTCACTGAAACTCAGTGTAGGGCACATGGCTGCCCTAGAGTAAGTCTTCTGGAGCCAAATCCACCTGTCCTTTGCTTTTGAGTTGGTTACCATTCTGGCCACCAACTCTGCTACCTCAGGTGACAAACTTGCATAGTTAAAGAGGCCAGGCATACTGTAGGTTGCCATGTGGCCTAATTTCATGCTGGTTGAGTCTTGATTCAGTTAGTTTTGCTCTAGAGAGCAAAAATGCCCGATTTAAAAAAAAAAAAAAAAAAAAAGGGACTCTGCAACAGATGATCACAAGACATTTGTGCAAGACTAATTGCTACCAATAATCCCCCCCACTTAATTTTTAGTCTTAAGGTTATGCAAAAGCAGCTTTACTGGTTTCCAAAGTGAAGTTGACCTCTTAATAGAGCAGACAACTGAGCTTTTACCAAGCTAATGCAGCAACAAGGTCAACGTCATGCAGTTAACTTTAAAGTACTACAGTTACCATGCACACAAATCAAATTTCATTTATAGCTTTATTCAGTCAATATAAAAAAGGACAAACTCCTATAAATATACAAAGGTTATCAAACGAGGCCTTTCAAAACATGAACACAGATCAGCTTCCAAAGATTTTCACCAATGTGAGACAGTCTTAAACAGTGCATTTTCAAAAACAGAACTTTCATGATACAAGTCTGACCACGACATTAGAGGAACTGGTTTGGTGCATAAAAGACAGTCAATATAACTCTTCCTCCACCTGAGATAGAAAGTCCAGATGTGCTCATGAAAGGAGTCCTTCATGAAAAGGCTCAATGTTAACAGACAGCATGAGTCCGGTCCTTTTACAGGGACCAGTCATAAATGACAGGACCCACCAAGATCAGAGAAAGCAGGAGCACCGGATAGCCAGCAACCCTCCTAGAAGTGCTGCCAGAGGTAGAGTTGAAGGTGGAATTCTTCACAGAGCCAGCAATGGTTGGCGAGACGGTGGCAGGGACCGTGGAGCCGGTGGCAGGGACCGTGGAGCCGGTGGCAGGGACCGTGGAGCCGGTGGCAGGGACCGTGGAGCCGGTGGCAGGGACCGTGGAGCCGGTGGCAGGAGAAACGGTGGCCGGGACCGTGGAGCCGGTGGCCGGAGAAACGGTGGCCGGGACCGTGGAGCCAATGGCCGGAGAAACGGTGGCCGGGACCGTGGAGCCAATGGCCGGAGAGACGGTGGCCGGGACCGTGGAGCCAATGGCCGGAGAGACGGTGGCCGGGACCGTGGAGCCAATAGCCGGAGAGACGGTGGCAGGGACCGTGGAGCCAATAGCCGGAGAGACGGTGGCAGGGACCGTGGAGCCAATAGCCGGAGAGACGGTGCTGATAGGCATGTCTGGCTGAAACTGTGCCCAGACCATCTGCAATATAAAAACCTGGTTTTAAAATGCATGCAAGTAATATGATACCTATATATTTAGTGTGCTGATGAGGAAGGAGAATGGAATTTGAAACTTCACAAAACAAAAAAAACAGAAACAAAAAAACACTTGAAATTGCTTGCATTTCAGTCAGTTGAGACCTACTTGTTGCAACTGACATAGTAAATAGCATACTGACAGAATTTCAAGATACAAACCTGTGATAAAACCAGCAGGACAACTACAAGAACACCTCCACACATCTGCTTCATCTTGGTGATGGCCTGTGCTGACATGAACCTCATAGAAGCCCAGGTCCTGACTTTTATAACAGCCAATAGCGCCTTAACTTAATAGATTACACCTGTTGCCTGTGTGCTGCCTTCAAGGACAATCTGAACATACATTCTGGTTTGAATCTGAACTCAGTACTGAAACTTATGCAAAAGATTTGGACCAAAGTTGAGGAGGTTTCAAGAACTGTTCAAGAAAAATCACAACAGTGACTTTATGTTTTTGTAGTATGCCCAGTCTGCATTAAAGTCTGATCTTGGGACTTGGGAGATGTGCAAATGCTGTCTTAGTAGAGTCAACTAATATTTCTAGTTAATTTTGGACAGAAGATTAATTAAAGATTGCATTATGTGTCAACTACTTGGCTCATAACTTGGAGATAATTCTGATTTGTGATAAGAAAAGCAGTACAGGAAAGCACAAAAATAACAAACAGGCACCAAAAGACATGTTCCTCTTGATCCTGTTGCTTAACAGACTAATAATCCTCACCATAACTCGTAGCTTTTTTATTCTTTACAATGGCAATGGTGGAAGATAAAACAACTTTTAGATTTACTTTGAAGTGATAAATTTCCGTTTTTTTTGGAACATGCTGAGATCAACACCATTCAGACTGCGCATCATTTTCACAGTAATCAAAATTGCTTTTGAAATGCAAATAAGTATGTCAGAACTTAGTGTAATGTGTTTCACAAACAGGGTACAGATAGGTAGGAATCTGTACTTAGTTTGGATTATTCCGGTCCAAGTTTCATTCATATTTTTGCAGATGTCACTCGTCTTAAATTTGTGTTGATGCTAATAAAAGTAACAAAAATATCGATTTCACATCTTCACAAGTAGAGAAGAGGTTGCAAAAATCTCAAACTGACCATGAAGAATACAGTAGAATGTGACAGCTTTCTTGCCAGTCTACATAACACAGTACTTGACCAGTCAAATAAGCAATAGAAAAAAATGGAAGAGATTTTTTTTATGTAAGGATGGAGGGTGTGGCCAAAAGACAGCATAACCTAAAATTGATGTGTACACAAGTATTAGGTAGCTTCTATTCCTCAGGCAAAATGGGCCAAAAATATAAATTAATCTTATGCTGAAAAGTCAAAAATCATAAAAAAAAAGACTTGCACAGTGATGCAGCCCTCTTGAAATTGCAAAGATTTGAGGGTGTGATCAGAGAACAACAACAAAACAACAACGTTTTGTTGCTAATGGTTAATAGTGTTGAAAGGAAGCAATGCAAATTAACTGCAAAACATTTAAAAATAATCAAACTTAAGGGCACAAGCCAATACCAGTGACCTAGCTGGACATTCTTTGGACTGAAGATGGACTGAAAATCAGCTCCCAAACCTACAATCAGGTTTTAGAAAATTCTTCAAGCCTTGTTATAGGAAACAGTCTACTCTACATCTTTCAAGAAGATCATCATGTTTATGTAATTGCTGCTACACGAAAGAAGTAGCAAGAAATTGATGGGTGTCCTGTGACTGCTATTAAAAAAAAAGAAGGCTGGCTGTTTATTTCTCTGTAAATCATACTATGTATTACCAATTTCCTTGTCTTTTGGAGATTATACTGAATTTTCCTTTCTTACGCTGTTATGACCTGTGATTTATTTGTCATATTAACTGTTAGGGGGCGGAGGAACTCCGGCTTTTAGCTAGAGCAACAGCGCCATCTGGCGGGCAACGTGGATGAATTTTGCCCCAACAAGGATACCGTAGTTGTCCTCTCTGCTAATTCTTCCGGGAGAAACACAGCTGCCCAACCAGAAGGACGAAACATGACAACAAACTGACTTCACTCAGCAGTAAATCAGTCTCAGAGCAACACTTTCGGTTTTTTGTTTTCATTTATTTTGTCCTCTGAGTTGCCTCGCCTCTCCATGTTGCTGTGCCGGGTGTCGCCGGTGTGCCAGACGCTGGCGAGATGGGGACGGAGGTCACAGCGGGGAGGCGGCCTCCTCCTTGGCCGCGCCGTCTCGTGCAGCTCCAACCGCTGTTACGGCGTCAGCCCCGGGGAAGGCAGCGCTGAGCCCGCGGAGACCGGCTCCGCTCTGTCTCGGTACCGGGACACGGTGCTCCTTCCTCGGACTGAGTTCCCCATGAAACTGACCGGACAGAAGCTGCTGGACCGCGAACTTCAGATCCAGCAGGTACAGTGGTTCTCAAATGTGGAGACACACCCCTGTTGAAATGCCAAGTAAAAAAAAAAAATCAAACCTCTTCACAAAAACACATAACAATTTCGAGATACCTTTTTGTACATTGACATTTTTTTTTATCTAAAGATTTTTATTTTATGTCCACTAGCTGTGATATTATTGTCGTGGCTGGGGACGCATTGCTCACAGAGGCTCTCTTCTGACCCCAGTCTATCTTCCACTATTCTTTCCCACAACTTCACTGCAATGACTCGTCAACTTTATTTCTCTGTAGTCGCCACAACATTGCACATGTCCCTTGTTCTTGAAATTTAGTCCAAATACATTAGCCACGGTCCTCGTCCATTCGTCACACAACTTCTCCAAGATCTCATGGACTAACCTTGTTAAAAACCCTACTGCTGTCTCTCCTAGACGCCACCTAAGCCCCCTTTCTGATTCTCCTAAATTAAATCCAGGCACTAATCACCTTCAGAAGTCCCCTACTTAGTAAATAGAGCTCAGTTGTGTATGGTTTCCTGTCAGTTCAGCTGTTCTGTGAAGGCCTCAGTAGAGGACAATAGTGAACACAGAGCATGTGAAGTTTAAACCAGAGTTAGGTTATAGTTTTTACTGTTTCAGCTCTCTGAAATCAAAGGGTTTGACACCAACTAAAGTGGAAGGGCCAGGGAGGGAGAGCATTAATCAGAGAAGCAGGGAGGAGACCCACAGGTAACCCTGGAGATGCTGCAGGGATCTACAGCTCAGGCGGAAGAACCTGTTCATGGGAGAAGGACTCGGCGTATGCACTCCACTAATTCTGGGCTTTATGGGAGAGAGGCATGAAGTGAGCTTTTGTTGAAATACAATGACTCTAAAAATGAAGCCGGAGCTTATGTTAATGTGCAACTATTGGAAATCTATTTCAAGAGGTTTAGAAATGCTCTTGTAAGGGGTGTGAATACTTTTGCAAAAATACTTTTGCAGGTTTTACTCGTCCGTGAAGAGATTTGCTTTACTGATTCCAAGCATGGCAACTGTTATAAGGATAAAAAGAAAGAAAGAAACAAAAACAGAACAATCTTCAGTTGTTCTGTTTTAGGGGTGTTAAATTCTCTCTTCTTTTTTTTTTATACATGTTAGAAAAGATGTCCAAAAATATTGTGAGACTTACTCCAAAAGACTTGGTGGTGATACAAAGTGTTTAGTCAGGGTGCAGAATCCAAATGCATGGCACCCTTTTCCGATTTTATTTGTATAAAAAAAAAAAAAGAAAAGTGAAAAAGTTTCTGTCAGGTTTACAGAACTTCATGACGGTCATTCACCTAAAATCTCAACAAAATACCTAAACTTTTTGGATTTTAACGTAAAGATATGGAAAACTTAGAGGTGCGGATACTTTTGCAGGGATCCTCAAACAGAAGAAAAAATTACTGATACGTTTAGGAACTATCTGGGTGATTGCCTTGTCACCTTTCAGAACAAGCGTCAAGACAGACGACATTCCTGTAACTGTAAAATGATCAAAATCAAAGCAGTTGTTGTGTTTTGATTGGAGTTAAATGCATCGATTCTTGTATTGCTTGATCGGTGTTTGCAGGACTGTGGTTTCGCAGAATTGTATTCATGGCAGAGAGAAAGGAAAGCCAAGAAAGAGTTCTGCCTCCATGACGGACCCCCTTATGCAAACGGAGACCCCCACGTTGGACATGCACTCAACAAGGTAATTCATATAATTCCGTCCCCTGTGTTTTCTGCTTGAGTTGCGCTTTTACTAAAAAAGTGCAACTCAAGCAGAAAGGCAGAATGTTTCTGAAAAATTGGATTCCAATTTTAATTTTTAAGCTCTTGGAAGCTACAAAAGCTCTGTTAATGACTCTTCTCAGATCCTGAAAGACATCCGTAACCGTTTTGAGATGTTACGAGGACGTCAGGTCCACTACATCCCAGGCTGGGACTGCCACGGCCTGCCCATAGAGCTGAAGGCTTTGGGAGAACTGGGCACCAGCGGCCTCAGTGCGCTGCAGATCAGACAGAAAGGTGCGGACAGACAGGCAGACTGATCGCCTGCTCGTCACAGAGGTTCCCGGCTGCTCTAATGTCTTTGTGCTTTTGCCCTCCAGCACGGGAGTTCGCCGAAGGGGCCGTAGCTCGGCAGAAGGCCGCCTTCCAGCGCTGGGGGGTGATGGCCGACTGGGATCAGTGCTACTACACGTTTGACGGGGCTTACGAGGCCGCTCAGTTAAATGTCTTCCAGGAGATGCATAGCAAGGTGGGCTCAGGTGCTCGTCAACCATAAAGCGCCATTTCCCACCTTAGGTTTAAGAATTCCGTTATGGGTTTTGGGTGTGAATGGTCTTCATATTGTCCCTAAACTTCAGCCGTAAACTGTTGGGGTCTGCCGCGTTGTGTCCGAATGCTCGCTATACATCAAAGCGAAGCTCGGCTGATTAAGAGGAGCTTGACTGGAGACGCAGACAGACGGAAGACATGATCAAAAGCAAACTATTTATGCAAAATGAGTGCAGATATTTGGATCAGAAAACGCTTAAAGAGTATGACGTGGTTTCATTCTCCTCTGTTGCTCTTCAGGGTCTGGTTTATCAGGACTACAAACCCGTCTTCTGGTCTCCGTCATCCAGGTACCGCGCCAGCGCGAGGCCTCGGTCTCTAAAGATGTAAGCTGCCTCTTGTGAACCTCTTGTTTTCGTTCCAGAACGGCCCTGGCTGAGGCCGAGCTGGAGTACAACCCGGAGCATGTGAGCAGAGCCGTCTACGCCACCTTCCCTCTGGCCACACTGCCGCCGAAGATTGCCTCAGGAGAAGGTGATTCAGGGCACCCCCATGAAGGCGCTGGTTACCTACAGTGATCCTGGTGGAGGGGGGGGGGTGTTCTGACTCTCTGTGTGGGTGTGTCAGCAGGTCTGGAGAATGTCTTGGTGTTGGTTTGGACCACCCAGCCTTGGACCATCCCTGCTAACCAGGCAGTGTGCTACATGCCCAACGCCCAGTAAGTCCGACCACGTCTGTGAAGAGACCACTTTCAGTTTGGCAGGTTCTCAGCTGTCGCCTCCATTCAAAGCTTTTTATTCTTTTACTTTATTAGTTTAGGTCCAGTTTTGCTACACATTATCGGCATTTATGAAGCTTCTCTAGATGTGCAACCTTTTCTTTCCAGCAGCACAGATTCCCCCCCCTAGCAAGAAAGAGTGCAGATATTGTAACTGTGCACTGATAACACGCCACAACTCTTTAGCTATAAAAACTCAGCATCCATTGTTCCCTAAAGGAACATCAGTATGTTTTGAATACAGAAATCCATTTTCCTTGAGCTCTGTTTATTTAAAGAAGAGTATGGAATGGCCTCTGTTGGTTAGGAAACAACCACAACAGAAAAGGTTTCTATAAAAACCCCTTCACAGATAGAAATAATGAAATAATCCCTTCTGAGCGGCTGTTTTTGTATACATAGCCATGTTACTAATCCTAAGTAGACGCACTATCTTCCTTTAGCCGTTTGCTTTCTTGTATCACCATCACCGCCTTTTCCCACCCCCGTCTCTGACATGTAACGTGTGGATTATAGTCTGCTGTGAACCAACAATTCCTTCTAGAGATTTCATACTCATTGCATTCCGTTTTGAATTTATATTGTACGTACCGTTGCAGGTTCTGTGGACTCCACGGCCCAGTAAATGATGCGCGTTACCCTTAGCGGCATCGTTATTTTTGTGTCCGTGAGTCTGATTGCGGTTTGTGGTTTGCAGGTACTCCGTGGTGAAGCGGGCCGACACTTCCCAGCTGCTGCTGCTGGCGACTGAACGCACAGCAAGCCTCGCTGCGCTGCTGGGCACAGAGCTGCAGACTGTTGGCACCTTCACAGGTAGCGCACTGACACTCGAGTTGTTTTCGCCCTCCATGGTAAATAGAGTTTGTTTTATTTTAATTAAAAGAATTTCTTATATACTAACCTAACTATGCCTATTTCCACTTTTATTTATAAAAGGTTCGCAACTTGAAGGTGGAATCTGCAAACATCCCACCATTCCTGATAAGCAAGTCCCGTTGTTGCCAGCCAACCATGTGACCATGGGGAAAGGGACGGGATTGGTCCACACCGCACCAGCTCATGGCATGGACGACTACAGCGTGGCTTCACAGTTTAAATTGCCTGTGGTATCTTTTTATTTTTTTTATTTGGACTCATGTACTGCTCCATTATGGTTCCACAGGTCCTTTTTACCACTAAATATATTTAAAAAATGACAAGCGGTGAATGTTAGATTTTGCATTTTACCATGAATATGTGCTTTGGTTAAAGGAGTGTATAGTGGATGAAGACGGCCGGTTCACAGAGCTGGCAGGACCCGAGCTGCAGAACCTGCCCGTGATCACTGAAGGAACCGATAAAGGTAGATGGACGCTCAGTAGCCTTTATCGTTTATCTACTGTATGTTTTGAAACCTGCGTTGGTGCCCGTTCTAGTGATTGCCTCGCTGAAAGATAGAGGCGCTCTGGTTCTGGAGGAGCAGTGCGTCCACAGCTACCCGTATGACTGGCGGACGAAGCAGCCTGTGGTCATCAGAGCCAGCAAACAGTGGTTCATCAACACCGCATCACTGAAAGACAAGGCAAAGGTAACCCCCCCCCCCCCCCCCCGCGCCTTGCAGCAGCATTCGTCCCGAGGCACACAGCCGGTGATGGGTTGGTCCAGGTAGCTTCATTCACGCCTCCAGGAAGGCTCTCACACACTGCTTCTGCGTCTGCAGGAGGCGCTGCAGAAGGTGCGCGTTTTACCAGAGTCTGCCAGAGGCAGCCTGCTGGCCATGCTGGACCGCCGGACGTACTGGTGCATCTCCAGGCAGCGGAGCTGGGGGGTCCCGATCCCGGTTTTCTACCATAAAGAGACCGGAGAACCTCTCATTAACAAGTAAGCAAACTGAAATGCTGGTGTTACCGTCATGTTGCCTCTTGTTGGTCGGCAGCAGCTGCAGCTATCAAAGTATATAAGAAGAGTTTAGAATCAGGAGAAATTTCTTGTAAAAAATGTAACTTCTGATGACGTGATTTACCCTGGATGTCTGCTCACAGGACACGGCATCCACCAATACTGTGCTGAGACGTTTTTAGGAGATGCAATGATCAGGCTTTTTTTTCTTGTCCCACACTAGTTGTCATCACTACCTAAACAACCCGTTCTGATTTTAACCAATTCCTTTGTTTTCTCTGAGGTCTATAACACATAAAAGAGACGAAATGTGCAGCTCACTCTTTGATGGAGGTAGAAGTTTTAAGTCCTACAGATAAGGAAGGAATTACTTTTTGAGACGGCGGATTGTTCGGCTGTCGTTTGCGTACTGTTTTAGTAAAAAGCGTAAATCTGTTGTCTTGATCTGAAAAAGGCCGCTTCCCTGATGTTTCCATGTGAATGCCCTTCGTATTCAAACTGTAGGTGCTGGTTAAAAGAAAAATTCCTCCTCTGCTCTCGTCGTTGATTATTTCAGTAATGCTATGGCAGGCGTCGGTACTTGACTTTCGTTTGCTGTATTAGAAACTTGATCTAACAACCACGGATCCTCTGCAGATACACAGTGTCCCACATAGCAAAACTCTTCAAGGAAAAAGGCAGCGACTGTTGGTGGGAACTTCCCATTGAGGCTCTGCTGCCCCCAGAGGTTCTCAAGAAGGTGAGTAAATGTGTGAAGGTGAGATTAAGAAGAATATTATAAAAAAAAAAAAAAAGGATAAAATTAAGCTCTAACTTTCAAAATAACTTTAGCTAAACTGTGTGGAAATTCTCCATAATTTTTATTCTATCCATATTATACCGCAGTAAATTAATGTAAGATAATAAAAAACGTATAACATTTTCTTTCACTGCAGACTTCATAAAGCTGTAGTATATTCCTCGGGTTCTTTAAAGTTAGTCTTTCACCTGTGCTACATTTTGAGGTGTGAAATACGACGTCCTCCTTGGGATGTTTGTTGCTTTTTCAGAGTAAGGCAGGACCTGTGAGCGACTACGTTCGAGGAGACGACGTTCTGGACATCTGGTTCGACAGCGGAGCGTCATGGGCAGCTGTGCTGGAAGGTATGAATGCTTTTCCTTAAATGCATCCAGGTTTGGTCCAACACTGGAAATAGTTTTCGAGCAAAACCCTCATGTGGTTGTCAGTTGTCAAACGTTTGTGGACTTGGGATTTGGGGTTGCCTACGTCTGTGGGGGGGGGGGGGGGGGGGGGGGGGGGGGGCTCAGATTTCAGAGCTGTATCGCCCATGAAAGTGAGAAAGTACTAAAATAACGAGTCTAAAATAATGTCCTACCTCGGGATTTAATCACAGCCTGAGGCTTTTTGTTCACGTTTTCACTTCTGGGGCAGAATTTCTCGGTCTCTCTAAAGTGGGACGTGCCCAGAAAACCTTATCAGACGCCTGAATCTGACCCATCTGGCCTCAGTAACGGCTGGTTTTAGTAAATGTTGCTCAGCAGCACCGACCTGAAGGCAAAAGTCTAAACAGTTTGTGCGCAGGACATGCAGCCCTTATCCTGAATCTGGACCTGGGTAAGTCCTGGATGGGGGGACGGTCAGTCCGGTGGATCCTCTCTGCAGACCTAATTGTTCGTTGCAGAAGGTGGAGACCCAACCTGAGCTATCCCCGATGGATTTCTCCGAAACATTCACACAATTTAGTTTTCTTTACGAAGAAGCGGCTCCTTTCGTTAGCAGCAAAAAGCCAAAAATGATTTTTTTTTTTTGTTCAGTTCCCGGTGTGGAAATAAAAGTAAATGTAGCCTGTAATCTCTTCGCTCAGTTCGGTGGTCGTCAGTGAAGCCGCTCACCGGCCGAAAGCTTTCGCACTGCTTTTAATCAACTCTTGGTTCATTAACTTAAATGTACAGCAAGCTGCTTACAGCTACAGGATCTACCCACCTTAACGGGTAAGCTGCTTTGGTGAGGTGGGATTATGGGGGGAAGCTTTCTCAGCGCTCCTGGAGCTCCTGAAAAGGACAAGTTGAGTGTGTGACGCTGAGACCTTTTGGGGTTTGATCATTTAAACCGTTTAAAAAAAAAAATGACTGCAAGCTGTGCAATTACTGCAAATTTAACTCATCTTTAGCTCCGAGCTTGTTTCTTCAAGGAGGCACATTCTGACCTAGAGCATCGCTGTCTTGTGTCTGGATGTGTTGTGGTTTCCAGAGGAGACGGAGGAAGAATCTGAGGAGCCTGGATCACGTCTCCGCTGGCTGCCCCGCTCGCTGCGCAAACCCCTAGTCACAGGTCATTCAGACATTCGCCAGCAGGGGGCCGCTGGCTGTTCACTCTCATTCTGCCCCGTGTCTGCTGGCTTCCTTCTCTTGCCCTCAAACACGGCTTGCGCTTCAATGAGTGTTTCTGAAACCGAAATGGGGAGAATAAGTTCTCTTCAAAGAGCTCGGCATGAATGTGAAGCTCTCGGTTGTCTGCATGCAGGTTTTTCCCCCCAGAATACTTTGCCTCACAGAGAACCGAGACTCTCCTCTGTTTCCAGGATTGCTCCCCTTTGCTGTCCCTTTGTTGTGGAGGATGGCTCAAGCTGTTTAGTAGTACACAAAAACATCTTAAAGACACAGATACGTTGTTTCTGGCTAACGGTGGCTGGTATTTCCTCTCTCTTTTCAGATCTTTCTCTTGCTTGGTAAACAAACTAACCCTTGTGTGCATCCCTGCCTCGTGGTTTTCCTTCTTTCCTCACCTCCTCCTCTGCCTCCCTGCAGAATCAGACTCCAGAGCAGATGCATACGTGGAGGGAAAGGACCAGCTGGGAGGCTGGTTCCAGTCTTCGCTGCTCACCAGCGTGGCCGTCAGGAACAAAGCGCCCTATAAGTGAGTGTCCCGCAGAACGGAAGCGTGAACCGCGCAGACCGCGGTTCATCTTCTCGAAGTCCGAGTAATGTGTTGTTGTAGATCTCTGGTGGTCCACGGCTTTGCAGTCAGCGAGAAAGGAGAAAAGATGTCCAAATCTCTGGGGAACGTCGTGGATCCCGACGAAGTCATTAATGGAAAGGAGGTGAGTTGGGAGAGAAATAATTCTGCTGGAGGATTAGGTTCTTTGTCAGACATTTTGACATGAGGTAAATGCGTGTAGTAACTGGAGTAACATAATGTGTATAGATGCATGTGTCCTTGTTGTTTTCCTTCTGTCCTCTTTTTTTCATTCCTTGTATGCTTCTTGTGTCCTTTTGTTTCTCAACAGCTTCAGCCTGTCCTTCCTTTCTTGTCTACTTTGTTCCTTCCTTCCTTCCTTCCTTCCTTCCTTCCTTCCTTCCTTCCTTCCTTCCTTCCTTCCTTCCTTCCTTCCTTCCTTCCTTTACTGTGTCCGTCCTTGTTTCTTTACCTCCATTCTTTTACCCTTTTACTTGTCCTACCTCCCTCCATTGTATCCTTTCCTTCTTCACTTGACTTTCTCTCTAGTTTCCTCCCTCCCTTCTTTGGAAGTGTTCTTGTTCCTTTACGGCATCCTTCTTTACCTCCTATTCCCATCTTGCCTCCTTCTAGCCTTGCCACCTCAACCTCTACCTCCTAAGATGGTATTAAACCCCGAGACAATGGGAGGTTTTTCTGCTTTTGTTACAGCTTGATTATATGGAATCATAGTTGTCATTAAAGAACATTTACAGTGGATAAAAGGAAAGAGAAAAAACAGATAAAACAATGGAAACCAGATAAGGTGAATAAAGTAGTTAAAACGGAGAAAGGCAGATCATTTTAGCTCTTTTTCACATGTTGCTGCAGAACTTATTGTTTTTTTTAATGTTTTAAAAACAATAAGTCTGGTCAGTAAAGTGAGTTTCACGGTATTTGTGTAATAAGGTGTTCAATATATATGAGTATATAAAAGAGAATATAAAATGACACATTTCAGTTTCTGTTACATTCATCAATCTCAACTTTACAACAAATTAGGTTTTCCTTGCACTATAATTAAGTTATTTTTAATCACAACTCTGCTCTTCATCTGGTTTATAGTTGTTGTTTTTTTCTCTTTATTCTCGTTTTTTGTGTTGCTGGTGATCCGATCAGATAATCTCGTGTCTCTGTCTCAGGACAGCAGCAGCTCGGCGTACGGAGCAGATGTGCTCCGGTGGTGGGTCGCAGAGTCCAACATCTTCTCCGAGGTCCAGATTGGGCCCAATGCCCTTAACTCGGCCCGAGACAGCATCAACAAGGTGCCTGCAGAGAGGGACACATCTTCCCTTGGTTAGTCTCCCCTTCCTCATTTCTCCGCGTCCGGATTTTATCTTCCAGTTGAGGAACACTCTGAGGTTTCTGCTCGGCAACCTCGACGGCTTCGACCCACGTGTGCAGGCGGTGGACCCCAAACAGATGTACTACGTTGATCAGTACATGCTGCACCTGGTCCGTGAGTACAGCTTGAAGGTAAACGGCTCTCGCTTCTTTAAACCTCGCTTGTGATCATTTTTAAAGCGATCTTGGTCTTGGTTCTTCAGGACTTCTGACGGTCTTAAGGAGGACGCGTGTTTGTTTGTTTGTTCAAGGTTACAGACGCCTACAGTGAGTTTGATGCCGGCAGAGTCATCCGGATCGTTCAGGCCTTCGTCAACAGAGACCTGTCCAGCTTTTACTTTAGCATCATAAAGGACCGGTAAAGACTTTGCTCCACATTAGAGCCACATCTTTCTAGCTGGCTCCACTCACGCATCTCTCCCTCACGCCTCCTTCGTCCAGGCTGTACTGCAGTCCAGAGGACTCGTTGGGCCGGCGCTCATGTCAGACCGCTTTAGAGGAAATTCTGGATGGCGTGACCCGATCTGTTGCTCCTATCCTACCACATTTAGCCGAGGAGGTCTATCTGCACGCTCCAGGACACGACAGTACGTGCCGCTGGCATTGTATTGGCTAAATATTAGCAATGTGTTTTTCTTTTTTTAAGAGAGTTTCTGATCTTGGCAACAGAAGCGGAGACGTTATTCAAAAGCGGGTGGATCAAAAGCAGCTCTGTGTGGCGGCGACCGGGGCTGGAAGAGGCTGTGGAGGGGGCCTGCGCCATTCGGGACTCCTTCCTGTCTTCAATCCCCGGTAAAAATGCCAGCCAGTATGATCTGACGGTTGCCATCGAACCAGGACTTCTGTTTGAGCTCATGGAGGTAGGAATCACATCTCTCAGGTAGAAGATACAAAAAAAAACAACAACTAAGAAATGAATCAGTTGAGCAGATAAATAAGATTATCTGCCAGTGGAATGAGTGTTTTGACCCCTAAAATGAGATAATTAGAAATACTGCAGTTGAAACACTCCATTGGCAGATAAACTTATTTAGCTACTCATGGCAGAGGTGCTGCAAGGACAGCCAGAGTTTTGTTCATTGTTTAAACAGTTCTAGCTATTTTCTGTCGCTCGTCTGACGCTAGATCACAGCAGACGATACCTGAATATCTTTGAGTCTGTAGACTGAACATGTGAACAATGTTGCGTTTTTGCTGACACACAGCTGTGGCTAAATGTAAAATACTCAAGTCACTGACATTTTTGAATCATTTATTTAAATGCTGTAAGCCATAATCATCAAAATGACAAGAAACAACGGCTTGACATTTTTCACTCCGTATGTAATGCTTTTAAATGTCAGTTTTCAGATAACTGCGCCTCCTCCCGACGACGACTCTGAATTTCTTCCAACGTCTTAATATAGCGAACTGCAATCATCATTATAATGTCCATTTGTGCAACATTGCAATTAGAAAAGACTGCATGAATGCAAAGTTAATAAAGATTTATGGGGAGATTAAAGTGAAGGAGAAAGAAAAAAAGAGGTCAATCATAATCAGACAACCCAAATTTTAGATAGAATCTATTGTTGCAGGACTGTTGTCTGTTAATCACTGCTTTTATGCAATGATTGCTGATCTTTTATTCTCCTCAGTTTCAGAAACATTTTACTTTGGAGAAAATGCATAGCCAGAAATCTTCTCCCACCGGTGAAGCTTTTTTCAGAATTCATTTTGGATTTCTATAAAAAGCGATGCAGTTTGTAGCAGTACAACAAATGACTTCTCCACAGCAAAAACCAACAAATCAAGCGGGGCTCTAAACCTGCTGCCGGCGTCTACAAAACGGACTAACTCGCCTCCTGCTAATCCTTCTCTCAGTCTCTCCAAGAAGAGCCCACGTCCACCAGCTCCCAGCTAACTGAGCTGATGATGGCAGCTAGAGTCACCCTGACCAGCACGCTGCCCCGCGACCTGCACCCGGACGCCCTGCTGAGCCACGGTACCTTCCTCATCAACCTGGAAGGTGAGACGTGACTTTGATTGAAAGCTTCGTTAGCCTTTGAAGTGATCTTGATCAATAGTTGTTGTTTTTTTTTAAACGTTCTTACTTAGATGGACTACAAGCAGCCGTAATATAAAGAAACCTTAAAGGAAGCCAAATAATCAAGGAAAATGAGATTTTTCTGGTGTTGAAGCTTCTGAATTGGGTAGTACCTCACAGTAATGCGCGCGTACGTTTCAGGCGGCGTCATTCGCGAGGACAGCCCCTACAGCATCGCCGTGACGCCCACCTCCGCCGCTCGCTGCCCGCGGTGCCGACGCTACACCTCAGAGTCCACAGACTGTCTGTGCCCGCGGTGCCAGGCCGTCGTCTCGCATGCCGGCTGACGTGCTCGTCGCCAGGACAGCCGGCGCGCATCACCATCAAGACGTTGCTTTACACTCCCAGTGGGAAGAGGAAAACCGCTGTGGCTCTGGCTGTCTGCGTTCATTTAGTATAAATGAACGCACCGTTTTTGGTTATAATACAAAGCCTCAAGCTGTAACTATTCTTTGGGCTCGTGTTTCCTCAGCGTACTGAAAACCAAAGTAGTGAAGTCTACTGTAAATACAGTTGGTGGGTAAAAAGGATGAGATTTGAGTGTAGAAGGGATGCTCTCGTTTAAATGTGTTGATGCTTATTATTTCACTACAAGTGTCACTGTGTGACTATAGTAGGAAATGTATTGTCAAGAGAAGATGGCACGGGTGAGTTCCTGTACAAATCTACCTTTGTATAATGAAATCAGTTCCTTCTTTCTCAGAGAAACTGCAAATGCTTGAATGTGTTATAGTTTCTTTTTCTCTGTGTGTTCTGTAAGGGAGCTAAACTAGTCCAACCTTTGAGAAATCTCTTTATTCTGCATCAGCACCCTGCCAGAGCTCAAGTTACAGAATATCAGATGCAGTTAATACAGAACTGTCTGCATATATAAATAAAAATAACATCCATCTCTTTGTTTATGATACATGTCTTGCCTGTGCAAAAGCAGAAATGAACCGGTGTGACTCTGGGGGACAGCTGACTTTAGTGAAAACAAGAGACTGTAAAATAAACACGCCCCTTTCCTCAACACGACTCATCCTGAAAACACAACACACAAATATTTAATACCATTTATGTTACATGCGCAAAAACCTGATGGGCTAATAAAACAAAAAACTTAAAAGCCACTTTATTTAACACTTGACTTGAATCAGAACTGACGTGATTTGAATGATGAAACGGTCTTTCTAATGCTCAGCGGGGGGCGGGGGGGGGGGGTTAGTGCAGAGTCAGCGAAGAACAATCAGTCTCCAGCGGATAGAGAGAGGACGTCCACAGCTTCCAGGAGGTGCAGGGCCAGGCTGTACTGGCCGTGATTTTCCGGCAGCATTTCAGTCAGATGGCTAACCAGTCGGCTGGTCTCGGACAGGGACACCAGGGGGCATCTCAGCTCGCTGGGATCCTGCAGCACAAGATTAGATCATCTTTCCTACACCTTCAAAACACACAGCCTTTCATTTACACAGTTTAGATTTAATGAGAATTGTTTCCGTTTAATTTTTTTTCTTGTACATGCTTAGTTGGATGTAGAACACATTACCCCTGACCTATATGGGTCAGTAGGTGAAACATATTTTCCCTTCACCTCGTGGAAATGTGATAAATTAGTCTCTTCTTTAATAATTATGTTTAATTGTGAAAAATAAAGTGAGACTTTATGGCGCTCAGCATCAGCGCACAGGCACTAAAGATTCTAGAACTCCTGCCGACTCACTGGCAGCTTCTCCACCAACGGATCAGTTTAAGGTTTTTACAAATGATTGCTTTTAATCACTCCACATTATAGCCCTTTGGTTACTGTTTTATCATAATACTTTCAGATTGATTTATTCACATTTTTTTTTTTTTATGTTTTGTGGGTTTTAGTGGGAATAAAACCCGTTTAAATATAGTCCCGTCTCTTTTCTTTGGGTCCAGGTTCACTTTCTCCCCAAGACGACCAGTACACGCCTGATGGTCTTCACTCCATCTCCCAATCTGTTTGAGTTATTTACTTATTTATTTTTTTGGTTTATATAAAATCAGTACACTATTCAATCAAGGTCAAGATAAAAAAAAAAAAAATCTAAATTAAAATGAAGACTTGGGGCCCCTCGCTGTAAACGGCTCGTTAAAACTTTCCTGATTACATCAGATCTAATTAGAGGTGGGCTGTTGCTGGGTGTCTTACCATTGCTTTTAACCATGTGCAGAGGGTTGGAGGCAGGCGGGCCAGCAGCTCCATGGCAGCATGCGTCTGGTTCTGGTTGTGAAGCAGGGAGTAGCTGAGCCTCTGACCGGTCAGCACCAAGAGCTGGGAGCCCAGAACGTCCTTGTCTTCTACCTGCAACATGGCCTAGAAGCAGCAGGGAGGACATCAGTGAGTGCCTATACATTTAAGATGCTAAACTAGCCTCAGGTTATTTGTTATGATGATATTTTGGCAACAAAAATAGGAAATACGAGCAGGATATTTAGAATTATTGCATATAAAGCAAAAAAGCAAATTTTCAAGTTTCCAAGTTTGAGAGAAAACATAAATATGGTGTCTGGAAAGTTCTGACATTTGATTTGACGGTTTAGGATCCCGGTTTTTATATTTTAAGTGAACATTAGGGATAGCTCTCGAGCTTTTTAAAGGTTTTCTTTGGGTAAAATTTAGTTGAATTTATGTCTGAGGTACCCCTGTTCCTACTCCTATGCTCCATAAAAATAGAGCATAGGAGCAATATTATAATATTAATATATAGCAATATTAATGTGTTCAGTTCACACGTTTGTTTTGATTATATCTTCAGCGCAAATCATGACACTTCCTACACTCTGCTTTAAAGATAAACGGCTATAGACCCTCACATTTTACCTCTTTTCTGAATACTGCTTGTAATAATTTGGATTAATCATTTGAGGAAACTTCTAGACGATTTCTTTTGTGATTTAGCCACCCTTAATGTCTTGCATTTATACTTCTGGCTATTTTTTGTAGGGAAATGTAATGAAATAAGGGATGAATCAAGACTTTTAACAGCGCTGCATGCCATATCGACTTATCAGTCACCTCTTCAGCTCGGGGGTCGAGGCCCTGGTTGTAGAGCTCACAGACGAGGTGTCGACGCAGGATGTCTGGATTGACCTGCAGCAGGGAGCCGAGGTCTATGCACAGGGAGGGCCACCAGTCCGCTTTGGGTCCATCGGAGGGCAGCGGCGCTGAGGCCGGGCAGGACGGGTCGTCTATCGCCTGCACCCATCCGGTCAGCACCCGCAGGAGGAACTTTTAACAAAACAGGAAGGTGGAATGACGACAGATTAGAAACACCCTTTTTCCCCAAACGATCTTCCACATTTCATTCTACCACTCACCTCTTGTCGTACTGAGATCAAGGCAAGGTCCATGTCTCCACTGGGCATCAGCTGGATGGTGGTCAGATCTCTGAAGAACGCATTCTTACCCTAAAGCGGACAAACATAGACTGAGACGCGCGTAAAGCGGTGACGTCCAGCAACGGGCCGCGTTTGTGAGCGCGCTCACCTTGCTGTCAAACAGGCTGAGCGGTTTGACTTTCGCGCTGAAGCTCATGGCGGCGTGCATGAGCGACGCCAACAGCCAGTGGTGCTGGACCAGAGGGTAGTGAACGCCCCTCTGCTCCAGGGCTAGCTCAGCTATGGACGCTGGGCCCTCGGCTCCACTCCACGCCTCCTCCACGGACATCTCCGGAGCAGGAACCTCCTCCATGGCGGAGTCCGCCTGCAAGCATCCGCCTGCGTCAGTGATCACAGCGGCTCCACTGAACCCCCGGCACTCATCAGATAATCACAGCAGAGCATCATGCATCCTCGGTAATGAGGCTTAATGAATATTCTTATGCCAGGTTGCTGTCCACTCGCCATGCTTCGCTCGTGTTCTTTTGATTTACTTACATAGAAAGGTATAAAAGACAAAGAGCTCTGATTCTTAACCAATAATCCAGTCACCTCCATGAGGATCTGCAGCAGCTGGACGCAGCAGCCCAGGAAAGACGTCATGGCTTTGTCTCCCATCCCGACATCCTAATAACAGGAGCACAATTCCTCAGCCTGCGCAACTAGACACCAACACTGTGGTCTTATCCTGACACAAAGACACAAACCTACCCGTCGGCACAAGCGATCTTTAGGCGCTTTCCCCACCTTAAGAAATGGAGCAAATAAATTTGACTCACACAAGCGAAGACCCGACGCAGCTATAAGTTACAACGGCGGCCTGAATGTTTGCGTTTACCTTCTCCATGAGGAAAGCAGCTGCTGAGAAGCGCTTGACGACGAAGGTACTCCACATCATTGTGGAAATGCCTGTAAAATGCATTTAAGAGGTTCATAAATGTAAAGGGATAACATTAGGTAACTCGTACGACTACTTCCTTTTTCCTTTGCATTATAAATAAGCAAAACACTGACCTAGTTGGATGTGAGGACTGGAGATGACCTTTAGGTGCTCCATAGCGCTATATAAATATCGGGGCTCCTGCACAGCGAAAAAACATTTAATTAATCGAAAATAAATAAAACAGGAGTTATACTCATTCTTCTGTGTTTATTCTTACATCTAGCGACAAAGAAAGTTTTGTAAAAAACAAACAAAAAAAAATGCATCCATAATTATGCACATTAGTAAAAAAGGTGGTCGTTCGTTGTTTCATTTTACAAATTAGGCCATTGAACATTTCTGGTTCTCTCACATGCAGTCAAACAGAACTTTAAGATTGATCTGAGGACTCAGAAATCAAAGAACACAAGCGGACCAAGTCCAACCAGCTCATGCTGACAAGAACACTCTTGATGGCGGTCACTGAGTGAAGAAGACTCAGCTAATCTCAGGATTGGTGAGGTGCTTAAAGTGAAATTGGGGGTGATGAATGGGAGGGGATTGAGAAGGAAACGGTATTTTCCACGACGTTTCGAGACACATCAGTGCTTCGTTTAGGCTGCGAGGAAGTGAGAGAGAGTACAACTTAAAGAAGAGAACAAAAAGGAGGAGCCTTTTACATCAAAGTTGCTGTTTTACTCTGCTGAGCTTTTACTCAGTCTTGCTCGTTAAAGATAAATCTGGAAATGTTTGCAGCCTTTTAGAAATGTCAGAGGAAAGGTAAGAATCAACATTTGCTAGAATTGTTTGAGTAATGCTAACTGCACCGATTACTAATGTGAGACGCTAACGTGAGATCTAAATGTCAAGGCTGGAATCATTTTGTCTTTGTTTTAAAATTATAGTAAAACTATTTCTTAATTTCTTACAGCATCGACTCTGCTCCTGATAGAAATAACTGAGTGCTCAATGCAAGAAGGCTAGTAGGAACGATCGGTTCTTCTTTTTATAAGTTTAAAACAATTATAAGTTTATCTGAAATCAGCTGCAAATTTCTGGTTAGGGCCTCCCTAAGGTTTTAATAGGTCAGACTATATAAAGAAACAGTACAGTTTGATGCTATAACAAAAAAACACTGCATGAAATGCTACTAAAATGGAGAATTCAGAACAATAACTCGTTTTGCTCCAACGTAGAACCCTGAGGGACCCCACAGAGCAGACCAGCCCTCCAGGACATTTTAATCCTGTATCTTCTGTATTAGCGAGTGCAGTGGTCAGAAGCATCAATGGCTGAGATAAAGTTGCAGAAAACAAGAATTGTGAACTCTTAGTAGTCCATAAGCATCAGCAAGTGAGATAATATAATTTGAGGCACTTTGTTGAGTTCCTCTTCCTACTTTATTGATTTCCAAAGCCCCCAGAAACGCCTAGAGCACCAGCACATGTTTACTTTGTATGAAAGAGTAAGCATACACTGCAAAAACGGAACTAGAAATAAGTAAAATGTTCTTAAACTTAGTGCATTTGTCCTTGATTTGAGCAGGTTAATAAGATGATTTGCCAATGGAATAAGATTTTTGTACTTAAAATAGGAACAATTCATCTCCATCATCTTATTTCAAGTGCAGGATGTCCATCTTATTTTAGGGGTCAAAATACTCAGCGAGCCTTTTCAAACCTGTTTTATTCAGTAGTATCCACACTGATGAAACTCCACAACGTGTTACCAGAAACAAAAGGTTACTGTTAGTACTGTTAGTGTCATTTGTGCACCTCTGGGTCTTTGTTCCACTGCACCACATATTCCCAGCTGCAGTGGGCGAAGAGCAAGTCCGGGGATAAAGAATCTGGGAACCGCTGACAAACTGCCAACAACAGCTCTGAGGAACAAAGGGGAAAGAAAAAAAGTGTCAATGTGACCATCCTTCGGTACTCTGAAGCTATTAAATATCTCCTTGTTGTCACCTGCTGTCCCGTCTGCATCCTCCGGACTCTTCTCCTTCTCTCCAGCTTCATCTCCAGCCTCTTTCTGCTCCTTTTTGTCACCCGCGTCATCGGTTTCCTTCCTCTGGAGAATTTCCTTCAGTCGCTCCGGCGCCATGCTCTGCCTGAACACCCACTTGGAAACGCTGTCTGCAATTCCACCTTCCCAGACAAATGGAAGGAGGAAAACCCAACATATTAAAACCAAATGCCGTTCTCACTCGTCTCCAGCTGTGCACATTGGAGAATTTAGACACAGAAGCTGTCAGCTACCATCAGACCTGCATGCAGGGAGTAGGGAACAGAAAGTACATTAAACACCAACTTTCACAATGTCGGATACCTTCTGAGTTTATATACTCTTATTTTACATCTGACCTGAGAGAATTGATGAATGGAATCGGTGGAAAATTGTACACAAAAAAAAGAAAAAGAGAACAAAGTCTCCCATTGCATTGCCTCCATCATGTCTCACCTGTGCCTCCCTCCAGCAGCGTTTTGATGGAGCACTGGACTACGGCGCCCCCTGCTGTTCCCTGAGGAGAAGGCACCAACAGAAGAGTCTGCAGGACCAGCACGTCCTCCAGCTGACGGACGCACACCGCCCACTGCTCCAGCTCCAAGGACACGGCCTCCCACTCTGAATGCAGCTGTAACACAGCAGCCGTTTAGCGTTTGCCCGCCGCCGCTCATAATCTCCTCGGACAGCTTCCACGTGGGCGGGGAGACGCTTTACCTTGCTGTCGGCCCTGCTGGTGATGCTTGTCTTGGTGGCACTGTGAGCGACCAAGGCAGCTAGCAAGGCAGCAGCGGCGTTGTGAGATTGGATGCATGTGAATCTGACCTGCTGCCACCAGGGGGAGACAGACTGTGGATCCCATGACTCGTCGACAGCCCCTAAAAACAAAAAAAGAAAGAAAAAAATGTACCTTTATTTTGTAAAGCTATTTCCTAAACCTCACGGACAGGAAGACAAACCGTCCATGTTGCTAAGTGCGATGAGCAGCGTGTGCAGGTTTCTGACAGTTTCCACTGGCCTCTGAAGCACATCCTTCTCCCTTTGCAGCCACACGCTCATTAACAAAGACTAAATGTGTAAAAGAAGACCAAAACAGGCATCATCTTGTTAACACGCCCTGCAAAACGAAAGTGTATTTAAGATTGTAACGTCCTCTACAGTGTGACATAATCCTACCAGTAGCTGCTGTGGGCGGATGCCAGCCAGCTGTAGGGTGTCACAGACTTTATGGGTGGGACTTTGACCACATAAACACCCCCAAAACAGAAAATTCCCTGCAAAGAACACAGGACAACAGAGGCTGGATCAACAATACGACTGGAGCAAATCAAGCGGGATTGAAGGCAGTGTTTGTAAACTCCCAGGACTAATCACATGACCTTTCTGACTTAAGGAACTAAACGCCTTAAAGACAAACAGTTCCTGAGGTTTTCTGAAGTCATATTTATGTTTGGACATTTGCACATTTTCAGCCGCACCGGCTGATGTCGTCACCAGCAGTTCTGAGAAGTTGACCAAGTGTTGCAATAAAAGCATCTCTACAGCTGCACATATACACACACATATATATATATATATATATATATATATACACATATATATATATATATATATATATATATATATATATATATATATATATATATATATATATATATATATATATATATATATATATATATATATATATATATAATCTATATCTATATCTATATATATCTATATATAATCTATAATCTATATCTATATATATCTATATATATATAGATATATATAAATAAATAAATAAATACAAACACTGGTTTTATGAAGTTGTCTGAAACGCTGCTTCCTAAGAGTTCCCTCGTTTCACCACAGATAAACAAATACAGGGGTCTTTGGGTTTTAAAATATAAATATAAAATACATTCAAAGTTAGCTAATATAGGATACTAACAAATAAGATGACTGGCTGAATGGAATAAGCCAAATTGATGAATGAATGGATGGATTGATGAATGGAAAAAGACAAATGGATGGATAGGAGGTGGATCGACGGATGGATAGATGATAGACAAAATAATTCATTTTCAGTTCTTCGGGAATTCACATGAATTTAAACATTAATATATCGCCATCAGCCTTTCATGGTCCTGTTGATGAGCAGAGGCTTTCAAACTCTCACCTAGCTGGTTCCACTCAGCCTCCGAGCTGCGATTCACCTTCACCTCCCCGTCCTCTGCACACTCCAGCTGGGTGAGGAAGGCCTGAGCGGACAGCGGCGTGTCGGGAGAGTCCTGGGCAAAAGAAACCGAGGGTTTGGAGCTGAGCCGTGCGTAGCGCTGCAAGGTGGGTCCAACGCGCGCCAACTCCTCCTCTACGCCTTCGAGGGAATCCTGCTGAGGGGGAAGAAAACGCCCATGAGTGGACAGGAACACGTGTGTCAGGTAGAGCTACAAAAAAAATGGACGTGAGATTGCAGACATTTCCGGAGCAGCCTTCAGTGTTTGCGTCAGACTGCAGCTGCTGGATGTCGGTGTAGAGCTGAAGCAGCTTCAACCGAGAGGAGCAGAGCTGGTGCAATGACGCCTCCACCTCCTCTGCATCTGTGGCACAGAGACACAAACTTTGGTTTGTTTCAAACAGACTTTTATTGATTTAAGTTGAAATTTGACTGAATCCATTCACACATTTTCCTTCAGACGGAAAGCTGTAGCTCTACCTTGTTGCTTCAAAGCGTCGTGTAAGGCACTGGTAACGTTAGTAAGACAAGACACTGGAGCGCTCCTGCTTGACAGCAGAGACTCCAAAGCCTAAAGAACGTTCAGACACAAGATTTGGAATAATGTCCAGAGAATACATTTCACAGAAACGTATGATTACGCTTTGAGATCTATTCTCCGAACCTGCTTCTTAATGGCCGGGTGTTTAATCTCCAACAGGGCACCTTTCGCTTCTCTCTCCAGAGTCTCTGCAAACCGACAACAGACAGAAAAGCTCTGAGAAACGGTTTGGGTGTTTCTGGCTCCTCACTCAGCTCGCCGTCGCGTGTCCATTACCAGGATCCACGTCTCTGCTCTTCAGCACGGCGGTCAGTCTCTTCAGCAGGTGCATGTCTCTGGCCCGCTCGTTCTTTTTATCACTGAAAAGCAGAGAATAAGGAGGCTGACAGGCGGTTGTGATCCTTCCCCCCTGCCACGGATAGCTTATCACAGCCAGGCATTTGGGAATTGAACTAAGTTGTAAAGACACTAAAAAGGATTTGCAGTTGAAAAATATTTAAGGTTGCAGCTTGAAAAATTTGATTTCTTTAAAATATTATGAAAAATGTATAAAATAAGCAGAAGTCTTTTTACATAAGAAAAATCTAAGAAGTTGAAAAGAGTTACAGTAAATATTTGTTATAACCAGCTTTATTCTTTAAGAGATTTACAAAGTGCCTTCAACAATCTAAGGGAATTGTTCGTGTGGTTTTTAATCTTTGGATATAACCTGCCGATATAACGCGTTAACTTTGTTAGACCATAACGTCGACATTCTTTTTAACGCGCGTTAAGACTTTGTTTTCCCGCAGCGTTCTCCAGACTGTGTTTTTTTTTTTTACCCTCGGCGCTTTCCGTAGTTCCAAGAATGATAGAGACTGTAGCAAAACAGACCCGCGCTCACTGTTGCCAAGTCCGCTTATTTTATGCGACTTTGGGCTTCTTTTTTCTAAAGTCGCTTGTAAATTTCATGAGTTGCAGGTTGCAGTTTTTTTGGGCTTGTTTCTGAGAGTGAAGTCGTTTATTTGGGCTCTAAAATAAGTAACGCTGCCGCACTGCAGACACGGTGAGTAAATATCCCTCCGCCTCATAACGCGCCATAGAAGCAAAGGGAGTAAAGGCAGGAAGAGCAACTCTGCCCGTATTTTCTGCAGTTTACGGTTGCAATAACCGGTGATAACTGCTGAAAGTAGATCACGCGGTGCAGATCACCATTTTAAGCAGAGAGTGGTTCTGAAGATGAGTTTTTACACGCTGATAACATTGCAGAAACCCAACCCATAAACCGTACTTTAATGCTTATTAATTTGTTGTCTTTTTTTGTCTCTAAAATGTAAAATTAGTATTACTTTATATGTAAATGCTTAGTACCATGTCTATCTTTGTTTAAGAGGCAAAAAAATATTTCGGCATGAAATTTTTATTTATTTACACATTTGTTTACACACTGCGTAAACACCAGGGCGTTATGATTAGTCATTTAGCCATTATTGGCCAGAGTTTAACATTTTATGGCACCAGGATGTTTTCATTCCAATTCTGAAAAGTGCTAGAAAGTAAAAAATGAAAATATTTTTTGTACAAGCATGTTTTTTACCAGTGTCATTTATTGCAAAATTGCATATTAAAATGCCCAAATAGGCTTTTACACTTTCAGAAATAAAAAGATAAAATATGCGATTAATTTGCGATTAATCTCGAGTTAACTATTGAAATTATGCGATTAATCGCGATTAAAAAATTTGAATTGTTTGACAGCACTAGTTGGGTTAATTGCAGACATGCATATCATATTGTTCCTCGTGGTTTTATGACCTGACCAATCCTTCTAAAATAGTTTCAAGCTGCATCAAACAAAGAGCTCCAGTACATAACTTCAATACTAAGCAAATATCTATTGCAGCCCAAACAGTTCTTGCCGAAGCTCTGACAGGCAGTCAGTCAGTCAGTCAGTCAGTCAGTCAGCGTCTTCATGCTGCTGCAGCAGACTCAGCTTGAAGTCTGTATGAGTCATGCATGAGCAAAGCTTTCACTAGATTACAAAGCGGGATGTAAATATATTATAAACTTCATTTTTAACGGGTATTCTCTGAAACTGTTGCACTTAAATAGATCCCTCCCTGTAACTGACTCATTTATCCAGCTCATGCACTCTGGGTGCGTCTGCTATCGTTTGGTTAAATGCATAGAAATGCATAAATGTAGTTTGTATTCAGGTAAAAAATATTAAATACTTGACATTATTTTATAGAGTTCTATTTTTTTAACATATTTAGAGTGCTTTTAATAATTCTTTTGTGTTGTCAACATATATATTTCTCTCTCCTACAACGTACTTTTTATTCAAGATTTTAGCATTTTTTTATATATAAAGTTATTTATATAATGTTTTATTGCTCTATTTCTATTAAAAATATTTTGTACTTTTATTTTATTTTATTTAGTTTGAAATGTTTGAAAAATATACCAGTTCAGTGATGATGATGACTTGCTTTTTCACCCTTTTGTTAGATTAAAAAAAGTATCGATAATTGTACCGATAAAAGACCGGATCGATAAGGAGTATCGTTAAGAGTAGAAGTATTGATAAATCCTTAACGACACCCAGCCCTAATAATGAAGCAGCTTTTGTTTGCATTTTCTATATTTTGAGAAGGTCCCCAACATGCGAGTCCTTTCAACTGCCCCCATTCATTGGTCCCCACTAAAAATAACATCTCGATATTTTTAGGCTGAACGCTGACATACAATATTTATCTCGATTTTTTTTTTCCCATAAAGTAATTATAAAAAGGTGTCTCTGACTCAAAGCTTTATCCCAAATGTCTCACAGGCACATTTTTTAACAAACAGATGTATGAGAAACAGCAGAAAAATAACCTACTGGAATACATAAAAGTTTAATTATAACGCAACAGACCATCTCGACATAAACCGTATGTCATCTTATAGCTCTTTATAAAAAAAAATAAAAAAATAAAAAAAAAAACATAATATTTTCAAAATCTGGATATATTGCCCGGCCCTTGTCGCCGAATCAAGTCATTACAACCTGTATGCAGATTTAGCAGAGATTTTTCCTGGTTCAACAGGGATTCTAACCCGACTTTAATCCCCAACATAATTGACCAAAATGCAAACCCCAAACCACGACAGTGCCGGCACTGTGTTTTACAGCTACAGACTCATTGTTAGAGCTGATATCTTCTGAAAAGATGTGCATTTCCACTCAACAGTTCAAATCTGAACTGATCATTTCCCATACGGCTTTTGTGTAGTTTGCCTCTTCCGTTTAACCTCTGTCCACTCAAAATTTCTGACGAGGCTTTGGTTAAATGTGATTGGATCAGATGAAGTCGTACGTGTTCAGACACTACTGTTTAGTACAAACGGACACCTCTGTAACATTTATCTGACAGCTCTAGCTTATACCAACCTGAGGGCCAGATGGAAGGGGATGTTGATGGTCCTCAGAGCTCCTGCGGTGGGATCCAGAAGACACACCTGCTGCGTGTGGAGTTGCCAGCCCTGACTGGTCACACTGTTCACTCCCATCAGATGGTAGCCGGCATAAAGCAGCCTAAAAAATAAAAAAAAATGTCTGTATGTTTTTTTCATGTTGGTTTATTCAAGGTTGAAGTGAACTACCGAAGCGTACCTGCAGTGTTTGCCTACAGTGAACGCTCCGACTCGGGGGCCCCGCTGCATGGCCCACACCTCCAGGATCCCCCTGCGGGGGGCGTAGATGATGAGGAACAGAGCATGACGTCTGGGGAGGGAGGCAGAGGGGGAGAATTCCCGATCCCCGCGTTCCTCCTGAACCTGCAGCCAACCCAGCTGGGCGTCTCGGTAACCTGCGGGTCAAGCGCGGTTCGCGAGACCAAACGGACATCTTTAAGGTTAACTTTGTTCGCTCAGAGATGGAGTGGCGAGCCTTTCATGCGGTGACTTCTCTGTGCTGGGTTTGGCCCTCACCTTTCCACATGCGGATGGTGACGCCCCTCATCAGGTCCAGCAGCGCCACTCGCCCAAAGTCGTCCGTGACTCCTGCGAGCGTGTTGCAAGGCGACAGGCAGATGGACTCACCGTGGCGCCGGGAATCTGGCAGACCAAATCTGGAAGGCGGTGGTGTCGGGTTAAAGCGCGAAGGAAAAGGCTTTGTGATGTCGATATGACGTGGCGGGCGAAGGGCTCCGATAGCGTCCGGAAATCACGAGAAGTACCTGATCCCTAAGGGGGTCGCAGGCTCCACCTTAGGCTTCTGTTTCTGAGCCGCTTCCTCTTCGTTCTTGTTCTTGTTCCAGCCTAACCACCCACTGAGAGCAGAACGAGGAGCAGAAAATGAACCAAAAAAAAAAAAAGAAATGTGAGGCTCGAGCAGTAGAGAAAACAGAGGAGATAATAACAGTGCAATTAAAACAAAGCAAAACGACAAATATTATTACTTATGAGGGCGCCGTGATCAGGATCATGTATTAGAATTTGGTGATCTTTGCATTTCTAAACATAGCCTTTATTCTTTAAATTCAGATTCTGGCGGATATCTAAACGTATTTTTATGTTGTCTTGTGGGCCGTTTCCTTCCTATATTACTGTGTCAGGATTCTTTTTTGTTCAATTTGGATGCACGTGTTGCAACGCAAACATCTCTGAACCTGGCAGCGTTGAAGAGGGCTGAGGTGAGTTTGCTGGCCACGGCCAGAGCCACGTGGGACAGCAGAGGCTGAGAGTTTCCCTGCAGAGACACAGAGAGGCTGCCTTACACACGGCGTTCTGCAGAAAAGGTCGCTTTAACGACAGTTACACAACTTTACGGGCATTTTATTTTTGCCAGACATTCATCAAGCAGACACACGCTCACCTCCACTGCGTAGTAAAATCCTGTGTACGGCCCAGATCCTACAGTCACAAACTGGCTCATGGCAGGGGGGCTCCCCTTGACTGATGCGTTGAACCCCCCCAGGATGGATGCGTTCTTCATTTGGTCAAACACACACAGTGTCATCACGCCTACAAGCAGAGGATTGAGAAGAAGGAAACAAAATAAACTCTTGCTGTGATCACATTATAGAAAAACACATACAGTGCTTTGGAAAGGTCTGCCATAACTATTTGATTTTTCAACATTTTGTCACATTACAGCCACAAACTTACCAACACAAAGTGGCGCACATTAGTAAAATTATATAGTTTTAAAAATATTTGACAAATAAATCTGGAAGGTTTGGCCCAAACATTGGTAGTCATTCCCCAGTTACTTTGATACCCCCTAAATAAAAAATGCCTGGAGCTATTTTCCCTTCAAAATCTCCTAATTAGTGTAACTGTGTACTTTAAAGTCAGGAAGTCAACGTTTTTAGAAGTCAAGTTTAAAGTTTGCTACATGCCATTTAGGGAACGCAGCAAATATCTGGAAGAGGGTGCTCTGGTCCGGCGAGGCCAAAAAAAGAGAAAACTAACACCACGTGTGACTCTGAACCGTGTCTAAAAATGTTTGCTGTGCTTTTCTCAGAGAAAAACTGAATAATAACTTGTTGAATGACTGGATCTACAGCCAAATTATTTGAAGTTTTTACAAATAATGATACTTTTTTATTTTTTTAAATCCAGTGACATACCTCATTTTAGATTTTGGCAAGACAAAATGAGTTGAAAAAAATAAGACTTCAATCTAAAATCCTTACAAAGAAGAATAAGTCTATGTATTACAAATCCATACTTTTCAGCCTATGGCTATGTTTCATTCAGCCTTACATAAATGTAATCAATAGTTTAATTGACTAAAACTGGTAAGACTTAAGAGTCAAACTAGACGAAAACTAAAACCACTCTAAATAATAATATAAATACTATCTTACAACAGCTATTTTAATATCCACTGTCAAAACTAACAAAGCCCAGAGCACACCAGCCCCTTTGTTAAACATGGAGGTAGCAGCATCGCAGTGTGAGGAGGCGTTCCTTCAGCAGGGATGGGGAGATGGGCGGAGCCAACAGCAGGCTGACCTTGGAAGAAAACCTGATGGATGAAGCAAAAGACTGGAGACTAGGGAGGATGTTCACCTTCCAACAGCAGAGCAACCTTAAACATCAAAGCATACCCATGTAGTTTAATGGCCCAGTCAAAGTCCAGACTTAAACCAACTGAGAATCTGTAGCAAGCCTTGAAAATTGAGAACCACAAGGGCTCTCCATCCAATCTGAGTTTGAGCTTTTTTTGCACAGAAGATTAGGAAACCATTAGCTAAAATGTAGTTTCTATATATTGTGCGAGAAAAAACCCAAAGCTGTAATTGCAGCAAAATGTGGTTTTAAAACGTAGAGTCAGTGGGAGCTGGATACCGATGCAGATCACCGCTTTTTAGCTATTCATTTGTGAAAAACTCAACATTTTTCCTTCCTCTTCAACTTTGTGTTGCTCTGTCACATAAAATCTCAAAAAAACGCATTAAAGTTTATGACTGCAATATCAAAAATTCAAGGTTTCCGAGGAAGAGTACTTTTTCCAAGCCGCCGTGTAGCCTCTTGTGCTAGTTGTTAAAATGTATTAGGATTATGCAAAGACTTTCAATGCATAACAATTGTGAAAAGAATAAGTTTGTGAACAACCAACCCGATAATTTTTATGAGCCATGTCTTACCCGCGCTGCTGTGGTCCACGATGGTGTCCATCTCCTGCAGACCCCACTTCTTGTACGCCAGGGGAGGCGGGGGGACCACATCACTGCCTGCTGCTGCAGCTGCACAGCAAGACAAACGTAAAAACCCGAATTCAACATTTTAAACAGCTGTAGCAACCGGCCCTGGCATTGTTTACACACTCCCATTTAAAGCTTTCTCAGAAGACGACGTATGGACACAAATAGCAGCAACAGCACTTCTGCCGATTTTACGACAGATTCTGAAAAACGCAGAGAAGACGCCGCTCTGCTCTGAAGCCCAAAAGTGGATAAGTTAACCCGTCAGCAGGTGGACACGCGCCTATGCTTCTTCTATAGCGCATAGAATTCAAACGTAAAAGACGTTTAACCCCTTTCTTTTCTTTTTTTTTTTCCTTTTTTTTTTTTTCTTCTTCCAACGCCTTTCTTTCTACATCAATCTCCTTTTCTATATGCATGACAGGACAGGCACACAGGAGATAAAGAGAGGCCCTAAACAGCACTACAGAGCTACAGGTATATGGTAGTAATAAGCTGCTAAACCTGGACTACTGAATCTGTAAACTAAAGCGTATGCCTAAGTTGTACCTGAATGCCTCGTAGCAATCACTACTTCCACCCAGCCGGCAAGAGAAAAAAAACACATCTACAAGTTAGCACGGAGCAGAGATTAGAGCTGCGCCGCGTGAGATGCCTCTCTGCTGCCCACACACAGACCGCTGCGCTGCATGCGAGCGCGCATGCGACTGACGGCAGCTGTACCTCTTGCCACCTGGTTCCTGCAGGCACGCAGCGACTGAAAGAGGCTGAAGCCGTCGATGGTGACCAGAGCAGCAGGATAAAGGATGCTGAGCTCCTCGTGCTGCGGAGGGGGATGATAACCAGTGATAGGGGTCAGCTCCTAAATGCCGTCACAAACCTGGATTTTGTGAATAGAGCCATCCGTGACGGATGCATGCGGGTTTCCCCGTTACCTGCTCGGTTACTCCGGGATGGCGAGGGATCTCGTAGGTGCGACATTTGAGCCTCAGAACCGGGTCCACGTGCAGCAGCTGGGCCAGGAGCAGGACCCCGCTCTGATCGGACCCCACAACAGGACAAAACACTGTCAATCAGACCGTCTGTGACCGCAGGAAGATAGCAATGCATAAAACGGTACCTCTGTGTAGAAGCGGACATAACCGGAGGTGAAGCCGACAACTATGCACGTCCAGTCGGGCCGCCCGGTGGAACTCCTACCACCCAGAAATACGTAACGATAAAAACAATCCGGCCAGAAACATTCTCGTCTCTAACTCACCAGCAGGCAATGCTTACCTCTTCTGGCTGGCCAGGGGGATCGCAATGACACTGCTGACCCTCTCTCTGTGGAAAATAAGGTTATTCTGTAGATTCCTATCCACTCTCATGACATTGAGCCGTCTATGGTCGGCGCTCCGAACTTTTCTCACCCTTCCTCTGTGCAGAGCGCTCCACTCCAGGACACAGCCAGGGTCATCTCCTCTCTGCCACTGTCATCCGTGCGCCACTTTGCTGCAAGAAACAAAACATTTTTGTCACCAAAAAAAAAAATGACAGAGCTCCTAATACAGAGAACAGCGTGCGGCGGTTTTAACGTCTGACCTGAGAGGAAGGCCGCTTTCTGCTCTCGAGCCACAACCAGCAGGTCGGCGCAGGGCGACAAGGACACGGTGCAGTCCTGAAGCCAGGGTGGGCTCTGCCCTGACGGCTCCTCCTCTGCCTGCAGAGGACCGGCAGTGTTTGCACGCAGAGTGAAATACCAATAAACCAACCGTTTTGGGCTATTTCTCTTCTAGTAATCAACGTTTACTTTCTCTGTGTTTCAGCTTTTGCTGGACGGCATGCGCCTGAATATGCAGAAGCTGAAGAGAGAGAGAGAGAGAGAGAGAGAGAATAAACCCAGACCTTTGTGGAAGAAGCAGATTCCTCCTCCTTGTTGTCGCCATTATCCCATCCCGATTCCCAGTCAGACGTATCCCAGGAAAGCTCGTTTTCTGCTGAGAAAGGCGGGCGGCGGTCAGGCAGAGGGAAGACTTCTTGTCTGGATTTTCTAGCAATCATCTCAATGCCTTAACGTCACAGTAATAACGGAAACTCTCAGTTGAGACTCATTCTTAGGTTACAGGTGAAGCATATAGCAGGAGTTTTGCAACCCTAAGCTACATTTAGAAAGGTTCGCCTTGGCAAATGAGTTTACATTTATCATTTATACATTTATCATTTCAGAGGGATGAAAACATCAGGGTAAAGAAAACAGATAGAGAGAGAAAAAAAAGAATGGTGAAGATTTTGGATGAGGAGGATTCATCCAGTGTCTCCAAGCCGCAAAAGAGATTACTTTCATTTTGAACTAACAAGCACACAGTCCACATGTTTAAACACGGTGGTACAACCTTCAGAAAGCACGCACTCGTGTTAAAATAAACACATACATGAAAAGAAATCTGGATGAACATAAATGTGGTGACACTTGATGTTTATATGTGCTATTATAAACTGAACGCTTAACCTAAAGATTACCAATAGGATATTATGTTGCTTTGTGGTTATCCGGGTTTTCACGCCGGATGCTGGGGGTGTCGTGCCAAACTAGGTATCCCCGCCAGGATTTGTATCCCCTGCGTCGGGAGCGCGCATTCAGCCTGAAGAACGAATCCAGTCAACTCCGCCTCATTTCCAACAAATTATGCGTGCAAATCAAGATGTTTTACTTTTCTTAACGAAATATGTGAACGGTGTAGTTACATTATCGTTCAGTTAGTGGGTTAAAACTGATAATGTAACACTTGTTAGTGCGATCGTAGGGGATTCGGTTAAAATTCGATTGATCGCTCAGTATTACACGTTCTGAGAAAGTAAACGCTCTGTGGTCATTTCTTCTTGTGTCACGAAAATATTAGCTTTATGTCGTCATTAGACTGTCTATCTACTGAAACCAAAAACCCACCTTCCTGAGTCCTGCATACCTGCCTACTTATTTCTCTTCCTTCTTCCTTCTTTGTCAGATAGACCCGCACGAATGGATCGTATAAAGCGGATTTCAAGTGTGATCAAAGCAACACTAAAGTTACAACTTACATTATCAGATCTAATAATATTTTAATAAAACCAAGAACCAATTTAAGAAAACAAGGTAGGTAACTTTTAAAGAAAAAATAGAACATTGTACGAGTTAAAAAAAATCATTTCATTTTCATTTTATCACAATAGGATGTTTAAAAATATTTAGGCTTGACATATGCTGGAGTCATGGAGTTAAAAGTTTTATTGATATCAAGCAATGCAGCCCATTGTTATAAGTGCTGACCAGACATATTGGTCAGAAAGAAACTAATATATATATATATATATATATATATATATATATATATATATATATATATATATATATATATATATATAATCTTACGTGACTAACATTAAAGGAGGAAATGAGTTGAGTAATTAGATAGTTTCTACCATTTTGAGGTTATGTAAAACTAGTCCATGCATTTGTTACTTCAAGGCTGGACTATTGTAATTCTTTACTATCAGGAAGTCCACAAAATGCAGTTCAAAGTCTTCAGCTGATCCAAAATGCTGCGGCAAGAGTTCTGATGAAAATCAACAAGCGGGATCATATTTCTCCAATTTTAGCTTCCCTTCATTGGCTTCCTGTTAAATCAAGAATAGAATTTAAAATTCTCCTTCTAATGTATAAAGGCCTTAATAATCAAGCTCCATCATATATCAGAGCTCTGATTACCCCGTATGTTCCTAACAGAGCACTTCGCTCTCAGACTGCAGGTCTGCTGGTGGTTCCTAGAGTCTCTAAAAGTAGAATGGGAGGCAGATCCTTTAGCTATCAGGCTCCTCTCCTGTGGAACCAACTCCCAGTTTTGGTCCGTGAGGCAGACACCCTGTCTACTTTTAAGACTAATCTTAAAACTTTCCTTTTCGACAAAGCTTATAGTTAGAGTGGCTCATGTTACCCTGAGCTACCTTTATAGTTTTACTGCTATAGGCTTAGGCTACTGGAGGACATCAGGATCTAATTTTCTCACTCTATAGAGTTCTACTGTTCTTCAATTATGCATTACATTTTGTCATTTCTGCTTTAACTTTCTGTTCTCTCTCTTTTATCTTCATAGTAGGTACACCTGGTCTGGTGTTCTGTTAACTGTGGCATCATCCAGGGAAGACAGATCACCCGCTATTACCATCTAATGTAGAACAGATTACTAGATCAATGTGTACTTCTGTGCTTTTTTGTCTCTCTTGTTGTGTCTCTGCTCTGTCTTCTGTAAACCCCAATGTGGGTCGAGGCAGATGACCGTTCATACTGAGCCCGGTTCTGCTGGAGGTTTTCAATTCAATTCAATTCAATTTTATTTATATAGCGCCAAATCATGAAACATGTCATCTCAAGGCACTTTACAAAATCAAGTTCAATCATATTATACAGATTGGGTCAGATTATACAGATTGGTCAAAATGTCCTATATAAGGAAACCAGTTGATTGCATCAAAGTCTTGACAAGCAGCATTCACTCCTGGGGAACCGTAGAGCCACAGGGAGAGTCGTCTGCATTGTACATGGTTTTGCTGCAATCCCTCATACTGAGCAAGCATGAAGCGACAGTGGGAAGAAAAACCACCCATTAACGGGAAAAAAAAACCTCCGGCAGAACCGGGCTCAGTATGAACGGTCATCTGCCTCGACCGACTGGGGTTACAGAAGACAGAGCAGAGACACAACAAGAGAGACAAAAAAGCACAGAAGCACACATTGATCTAGTAATCTGTTCTACATTAGATGGTAGTAACGGGTGAGCCGTCTTCTCTGGATGATGTCAAAGTTAACAGAACGCCAGACCAGGTGTACCTACTATGAAGAAAAAGAGAGAGAGCAAAAAGTTAAAAGCTGAAATGACGACAGTCATTTCAATGTAATACAATACAAAACTGGAGAACCGTAGAATGAAGAACAGTAGAAATCAGTAGAGTGAGAAAATAAGACCCTGATGTCCTCCAGTAGCCTAAGCCTATAGCAGCATAACTATAGAGGTAGCTCAGGGTAACATGAGCCACTCTAACTATAAGCTTTGTCAAAAAGGAATGTTTTAAGATTAGTCTTAAAAATAGATAGGGTGTCTGCCTCACGGACCAAAACTGGGAGTTGGTTCCACAGGAGAGGAGCCTGATAGCTAAAGGATCTGCCTCCCATTCTACTTTTAGAGACTCTAGGAACCACCAGCAGACCTGCAGTCTGAGAGCGAAGTGCTCTGTTAGGAACATACGGAGTAATCAGAGCTCTGATATATGATGGAGCTTGATTATTAAGGGCTTTATACGTTAGAAGAAGAATTTTAAATTCTATTCTTGATTTAACAGGAAGCCAATGAAGGGAAGCTAAAATTGGAGAAATATGATCCCTCTTGTTGATTTTCATCAGAACTCTTGCCGCAGCATTTTGGATCAGCTGAAGACTTCGAACTGTATTTTGTGGACTTCCTGATAACAAAGAATTACAATAGTCCAGCCTTGAAGTAACAAATGCATGCACTAGTTTTTCAGCATCACCCCTGGACAGAATGTTTCTAATTTTGGCGATATTCCGGAGGTGAAAAAAGGAAACTCTGGAAACCTGTTTAATATGGGATTTAAATGACATGTCTTGGTCAAAAATAACACCAAGATTTTTTACTTTATTACCAGAGGCCAAGTTAATGCCATCCAGATTCAGTGATTGATTAAGAAGTTTATTTTTTGAGGACTCTGGCCCAAAGATTACAACTTCTGTCTTGTCAGAATTTAAATGCAGGAAATTTAAAGTCATCCAGCTTTTGATGTCATCAAGACATGACTGCAGTCGAAGTAACTGATTGGATTCATCAGGATTTATGGATAAATATAGCTGAGTGTCATCAGCATAACAGTGGAAATTAATCCCATGCTGTCTGATAATTTTGCCAACCGGAAGCATATATATAGTAAATAGAATTGGTCCAAGGACTGAACCCTGTGGTACTCCACAGGTGACCCTAGAGTTTGAAGAAGATTTATTATTAACATGAACAAACTGGAATCTGTCCGACAGATAAGATTTAAACCAGCCTAATGCTTTCCCCTTAATCCCTACAGTATGTTCAAGTCTTTGTAGGAGAATAATGTGATCAACTGTGTCAAATGCAGCACTGAGATCTAACAGGACAAGTACAGACACAAGTCCATTATCTGAGGCCATGAGAATATCATTGGTGACCTTCACCAGAGCTGTTTCAGTGCTATGATGAGCTCTAAAGCCTGACTGAAACTCCTCAAGTAGGTCATTACTTTGTAAATGTTCACAAAGTTGATTAGCAACTACTTTCTCAAGAATTTTAGATAAGAAAAGAAGATTAGATATAGGTCTGTAGTTTACTAGCTCATCTTGATCAAGAGAAGGTTTCTTAAGTAAAGGTTTAATAACAGCTACTTTAAAAGCCTTTGGTACATATCCATTTACTAAGGATAGATTAATCATGTCTAAAATAGGACCACTGATCAGAGGGAATACCTCCTTAAACAACTTGGTTGGGATTGGGTCTAACATACAGGTAGAAGGTTTAGATGAAGCTAAAATTTTAGATAGCTCAGAAAGCTCTACTGCTTTTAAACAGTTCAGACACTGCGCAGGTTCTAAGGATTCCTCCAATGCTGCCTCACTTACTGAGGACGAGGTAATCATGTTTGGGAGGATGCCAATTATTTTATTTTTAATGGAATCAATTTTATTTATGAAGAATCCCATAAAATCATTACTGCTAAGAGCTAAGGGGATGGCTGGATCAACAGAGCTGTGGCTCTGGGTAAGTTTGGCAACTGTATTGAAGAGAAATCTAGGATTATTCTTATTCTCCTCAATTAATGATGAAAAATATGCTGCTCTAACTCTGCGAATGGTCTTGTTATACAACAATAGACTGTCCCTCCAGATTAGGTAGGATTCCTCTTGGTGTGTAGAGCGCCATTTTCTCTCCAATTTCCTAACATTGTGCTTCAAGGAATGCAGCTCTGAATTAAACCAAGGAGCCAGCTTCCTGTGAATAATCACCTTATTTTTCAAGGGAGCTACATTGTCTAATGCAGAACGCAATGACAAAGTCATACCGTTTACAAAGACATCTATTTGTGAATTGGAAGAAACAACATTGCTGCCATCTACAGGGCATTTCTGCAATACGGAGGATATTAAAAAGGGGACAGACTCTTTAAGTTTTGATACAGCATTATCCGATAAAGATCTACTATAATGGAACCCTCTTTTGGGGGTGGAGAACTCCGTTAGATTAAACTCAAATGTTATTAAAAAATGATCAGATAGGACAGGGTTGTGAGGAAATACTGTTAATTCTTCACAATCAATGCCATATGTCAGCACAAGGTCTAAAGTATGGAGCCAAGAGTGCGTCGGTTTATGCACATTTTGAGCAAAACCAATTGAATCTAGGATAGTTTTAAAGGCTACACTAAGGTTATCACATTCTGTGTCAACATGGATGTTAAAATCACCCACTATAATAACTTTATAACTTTATAATTTTCCTTCCCGTTAATGGGGAGTTTTTCTTCCCACTGTTGCTTCATGCTTGCTCAGTATGAGGGATTGCAGCAAAACCATGGACAATGCAGACGACTCTCCCTGTGGCTCTACGCTTCTCCAGGAGTGAATGCTGCTTGTCGGGACTTTGATGCAATCAACTGGTTTCCCTTATATAGGAACATTTTTGAACAATCTGTATAATCTGACCTAATCTGTATAATATCATTGAACTTGACTTTGTAAAGTGCCTTGAGATGACATGTTTCATGAATTGGCGCTATATAAATAAAATTGAATTGAATTGAATGTACATTTCAGACTGTGAAAACTTCATGGTGAGCCCTGACCAACATAACAAACAAAACAACACTAACCAGAAAATAAAAGAACTTAACTAGGCACCAATAAAAGAAAATAGAGCAAAAAAAACTAAGAGTAGCCCATTTTCTTAATTTTTGGCATATAAACACCTTTTATAACAAGCACCTGCAGAAAATGTGAAGCTGTTAGCTCCTTAAATGAAGAAGTTAGAAGGGGATACAAAAAATATCGGGGTCAGCCTGCCAGAATATGTATCCCCTTCCAAAATGGACTAGCAGTAGCCCACATTCTTGAGTTTTGGCATATAAACAACTCTTATAATCACAAACAACTGTAGAAAATTTGAAGCTGTTAGCTCTTTAAATGAAGAAGTTACAGGGGGATACAAAAAATATCGGGGTCAGGCTGACCCCGAACTTCTTCATTTAAAGAGCTAACAGCTTCAAATTTTCAGCAGGTACTTGTTGATATAAGAGGTGTTTACATGCCAAAACTCAAGAATGTGGAAAACTTTTAGTCCATTTTGGAAGGGGATACATATTCTGGCAGGCTGGACCCCGATATTTTTTGTATCCCCTTCTAACTTCTTCATTTAAAGAGCTAACAGCTTCAAATTTTCTGCAGTTGTTGGTGATTATAAGAGATGTTTATGTGTCAAAACTCAAGAATGTGGAAAACTCTTAGTCCATTTTGGAAGGGGATACATATTCTGGCAGGCTGGACCCCGATATTTTTTGTATCCCCCTGTAAATTCTTCATTTAAAGAGCTAACAGCTTATATATATATATATATATATATATATATATATATATATATATATATATATATATATATATATATATATATATTATTTTTTTTTTATGTACATACAGAAGACCCTATTCCTCAACGCAACCTGAGGTTGCATGTCTTCCTCTCTCACATACCCCCTTTCCTGTCAGCCTGCTTTTAAAAAATAGCCACTAGTGCCTAAAAAAAAACAGTAAAAAATGCAAGGATAAATACTCACATCCTAAAGATAGCAGTGTAAATTTAAATATGAAACCACTGTCGCTTTATGCATGCTCAGTATGAGGGATTGCTGCAAAGCCATCAACAATGCAGGCGACTGTCCACTGTGGCTCTACGCTCTTTCAGGAGGAGTGAATGCTGCTTGGAGAGACTTGATGCAACCTGCTGGGTTTCCTTAGAGATGAAAACTTTCAGACCAAACTGTGTGGTCAGCACTTATAACAATGGGCTGCAGTGCTTGAAATCAATAAAACGTTTAATGTGAAGTCCAAATATTTTTAAACACCCTATTCTAATAAAATTGAAATGAAAAAAAAAAATTTAACTCCTCATATATTGTTGTATTTTTTTAAAAAGCGACATCTTTTTTTCTTAATATGGCTCTTGGTTGAATTAAAATTTCATTAGATCTGATAATTTTGGTAGTAACTTTATTCTGTGTTCATTTGATCACATTTGGAATCAGCTTTATATGATCAATTCATTCGGGTCTATCTCAAAAATACAAATAAACGAACAAGTAGACAGCTGTGATGGACTCAGGAAGGTGGTTTTTTAGTTTCAACAGACAGATAATGCGACAATCTAATGACATAAAGCTAATATTTTCGTGACACATCTGGAGATGACCACAGAGCCGTTTAGTTTCTCAGAGCGTGTTATACTAAGTGATCAGTCTAGTTTTAAGCGACATATCAATCCCTTACGATCACACTAACAAGTGTTACATTTTCAATTTTAACGGGACTATTCCTATTTTTCGTTAAGAGAAATAAAACATCTTGATTTTCACGCCGAATTGGCTGGAAATGAGGCGGAGTTGACTGTATACGTTTAGCAAGCTGAATGCGCGCTCCCGACGTAGGGGATACAAATCCTGGCGGGGATACCTAGTTTGGCACGACAGGGGTCGCAACCGGGATTCGAACCCGAGTCCCCCAGTATCAAAGATGCAGACTAGCCAGCAACAGTACATAGGAGCTACATATTAGATATTTAAAATGATTATTATAAAGATCCATTTGAAATAGGATGAACGTTTCTTGTGGAGCTTATCAGTGACTAACTGTAGCTGCCGAGGCTAGCAGGACTCCAGGTGACCGTCTTATCGCTGCAGCATCTCCTCCAACCTTTAGCCCAGGCAAACTCACCTGTTTGATTCTTCTCCTCAGCCGACTCTTTGCCCTGGTTCTGGAACAAGTAGTCCCGGACTGTTTTGAGCTCTTGGAGCCGACAAAACTCGTACAGGCTGCAGGACATCCCTCCCCCGTCCTGTCAGGAACCGAGAAGAAGTCGAGGAAGAGAGTCAGTTAGCTTCCCTGCTAACAGTCCAGAAGACCAGCGCTGCTTTTGTCCACTTCCGGCTCCGATTGTAACTTTTTTGACAATCTGTTCACTGCGCAATGCTTCGCATTTAACTCGCACAACCCTCTAGACAAACATTAATAACTGTCCGCTGGCTTCATTTGGCCCATAATCCGCAGCTTCCACCCAAGTGTGTTGATGACACATCATTAGCATAACAACACTTTTCTGTTTCCGGGTCTGAGCTGCGTTTCAAAATAAAAGCTTAATAAAATCTGCCCTTTAAAATAAAAGTTTAATAATAAAAGTTGCGTTTCAAGATTAAAACTTGATAGGAAATGTTTTTTGTTGTTGTTGTTTTTACATTAAATATAAAACACACAAACTGGTCGAGGAAATTTTAAGAACTCAGTGGGAAATGTGTTAAAAAGAACTTAACCTTGTTTCAAGTCCAAGTTTGCAAACCAATGGAATTTAGCAGTCAATGATCTTAGTTAATGCGTTATAGCAACACAAGCTAAAACAACACGTTTCTCTGAATTTTTAACTTTTAAATGCTTTAGCAGGAGGCAGGAGCTGCATACTGGTTTCACAGTACTGTTTTTATTTTGTCCACCAGAGGGGAGTAAAACAAAGATTTTTTATTTTTCCAATTTAAGTTTTCTTAAGTCATTCTGATCCGATTCTTGAAGAAAATGGGGGAACATTTTCTTCAAGAATCGGATCAGAATGACTTTAGTCGCCAGGTTTGTGCATACAAACAATCTGACTTTTAAAAGGCTTTCAAAAAAATTAATGTATAGAAAGGGAGATCTATTGATTGATTTAAATAAATGCTGTAACTATTTCTTTTAATTCAGCTACATCTTAGGAATACATGAGGTCTATGAGGATTTATCCTTTTCTTTATATATATATATATATATATATATATATATATATATATATATATATATATATATATATATATATATATATATATATATATATATATATATATAAATGTTGAAAAAAATAATTTTCTCCTGATAATTCTTCGCAAGCTATGCATTTTTTTAGCATACATTTCGGCCTTTGTATAGTTCCCTGAGTGCTTACTTTTAAACCACAACAAAATAATGATTCCTCTATTTGCATGTGCTGGCTTTTGTGTTTTGAATCAGTTCATGTTCTGTTGCTCCTTTTTGGTGCTAAATTTCCAAATCATGCATTTTCTTTTTCTTTCTTTTTTTCTAAAAAACACATCTGTCTTAGAGCATCAGACTACAAGAATGATTAAAATCAAAATGCAAGACATAAGACTAAGTGAATCCTGAGAAATGCTAAATATTCTCAGCCTGATTTCCAGTTATGCTGCCATCTGACCCAACGCGTCACACACAGACTGGAATGATGTACGTGTACAGATTTGATTTGGGACAAACCAATAACGGAAATCTTACATCTTTTGTAGGTTTTTCTTTGTAAGTTGAAAGGAAAAATTAAAGTAACCAACGCATTTTTTTTAAGCTTTTCAAAAATAATTTTTAAAAAGGTATGTAGTCTGGCCTGCCTGGCTATTGAAGATGTTCCCCACGATGCCCATTTTAATGCTGATATTTTACAGCAGGTCAGGTTCTAGATCATGCTGCCTTTATTGACAGGTGTCATTATTCCTCTGCAGCTCTGTAAACACGAGGACAGAGAAAGCGATATTCAGGATTTTTACTGACCAGCTTCATCTGTTTCTGGAGATATAATTAAATAGAGAGTTCAAGAAAAACAAAGACGTCAAAATAAGCGAGATGTCAGGAAAAAAGATGAGTTATAAGAAAAAATGAACATCTTTCCAGAGAAGATTAACTGTTGACATAGAGGCTACCAGAAGTCTTTGATTATCCAATGCTAACTCTTCCTAAATGAAGACATACCTCTGGGGATGTTGGACTGTTGTGTCTCATAATGGTGCTTCTTCAGTGCCTACTGGTATATAATCTTTTGTGCAAATGTCTATAGAGAACACAAACAAAAGAAAACTCTTCTAATGTGAAAACTGGACTTTGATAACCTCACAAAAGAAGCATCTTGCACTTTCTGATTCAAAGGTCACTGTTACTACCTTCCGTTCTGAGAATTTAACGTTGTCAACATTAGCAGCTGCTGGTGGCATTGTTAAACACTGCTCCACGTCTTTCTTTCCCATCCTTTCCAACGTGCTCTTAAAAAAAGCAACGGGCAACCTGCCAACGTACTCCTTGTGTATTCATTTACAAACCAACCTCGCTCTCACCTCCAGAGAAAACACACTCACACACCACTCAAGCACAAACCCACCCTCCGGGGGGTGCCCAAAAGTTTCCGGTCCGGAAGGCCAGGCACAGAAACTCAGGAAACAATTGGGTGTCGGAGAGGTCCTTGGGCTCGTCACGTTTCCTCATCCTGTGCTGCTGCTCATTGAACTGTTGTCGCCTCAGTTTCACGGGCTGTGGCAACAAGTCTCCATCTGGTTCCCCCTCTTCCTTTGTTGACAAGAAAACGAGCTGACATGATTGGCTGCAGGATGGACGTGCTGTTGGTACACAAAGAGAGATGGCATTGATTTATTTAAACTTACTGGGAGTTAAAAGACCTTGGGTTTTTGTTTGGCAGGTTTCCAGGCAAGGAGATGCGACGTCAGAAGCAGCTAGGTAGAATTAAACTTTTCAGAGCATTGCTCCGTAGGGGCTTTTACCCTTCAACTTTTCCACAATATGTTGTATTTCAGTCCCAACCCAGACTAGCATTGTGATGTGGAAGGAAAAGATATACAGTTTTCAACTTTTTTTTAAACAAATAAAAGTCTAAAAACAGAGGTATAAATTTGCTCTCAGCCCCGTCTACTCTGATACCTCTGATTAAATTCCCATGCAACCAACTGTCTTTAGCAGTCACCCAGTTAGTAAATAAAAAAAAAACATCTCACTAAAAATACTGCTGAAACAAGACATGAAGACCAAGGGACACGGAAGAAGGGTAAGGGAGAAGATTGTGGAGAATTTCAAACCAGGGTTAAGTTGTAAAATAGTATTCCAAGCGTTGAACATGGAGCTCAGTTCAATCCATCATCTGAAAATGGCGCAACTACCAACCTACTGAGATATGGTCTAAACTGACAGGCCATAAAACACATACACACACAAACAACAACACATCTTCATCTTGAAATAAAACGATATTTTCAATATCGTACGTCCGGTATCATACTTCCAGTTACGTTGTCCTGAAGTAAAACAGAGACATGAAATATACTAAGCCAACAGGGTGCTATAATTTTAGAAATTCGTAAAGTCACAGAACGTGACTAGGCACCTTTAAAACTTCAATTTTCAAGGAAGAACTGAAGTTGAGATTTTCATGCAGCCATTCATACCTTACGTCAAACCAGTACGACATCAACAAAAATGTGACCACATTTTTTGTGTCCGCCACATTAGCAGTTTTTCACAAGCCAAGCAGGAACATATCAAACATGTGGAGAAGAATGCTATGGTCAGATGTTTCAAAAGTTTAACTTTTTGTCCCGCATGCAAAATGCCGTGCATGGTGGAAAACTAGCTCCGCACATCATCCTGAACAAACCTCTCTAGCTGTGACAGTAGACTCACTCCATGGGCATACTTTCCAAAACACACACACACACCTGTGTGTGTGTGTGTGTGTGTGGCTGATTGAGAATTTTTTTTGCACATTTTACTAGTAAAGTGAGGACATTTTTTGTCCCTCACTTATTTTTCTAGGATAGGGGGACAGGTTTAGGACTTAGGTGTCAATGAGGTTTAGGGTTAGGGTCAGGGCTTAGGACATAGAAAGGGTTGAAATGGACTAATAAACTCACAAGTTTTTTTTGTAACCACTTCTGACTACTTCACAATGAAACATTACAATGTGTTGGTATTAATTAAATCCAATGAAATAAAACACACAGTTTGTGGGTGTAACAAGACAACATGTAGACACTTTCAACTCTTATGCCAGATAAATACCTTAAACAGCTGCACATAGAGTTTGTGATTTGAAGTTCTGATTTTAAATGCATGTAAACCAACATTAAAGCTTTCACGTACCAATAATCAAAACTGATAAGTGAAAATATAACAGCAAGGAAGTTTTTTGGTTTTTTTCGACTATTGTCACATCTGGTTGTGAGATGATGTTCTCACTTTGGTTCTTAATGACTTGCTGTACTTTCCTGTTCAAACATACGTGTGTAATATTTCAGCGGCTCATCACACTTAGGGTCAATCTTCCACTCTGCCTCTACATCGCTGGTTTTTCTGCTTTCAAGCAGAAAGCAGAAATTTTGTTTGCGGCTGTAATCCATGTTTACAATCCCTATAATCCAGCTAGCATTTGTTTGGTACCTGTTTAATTTGAAACCTCATACCCAGTGTAGGTGGAGGGGGGTGACATCGGATCCAAAGTTCACAACGTTCAGTCATTTTATGACAAATAAAAAGCGGTTCTCTGATTTCCAGAGAGGAACTAAGATTGCTGACAATGAGTAACCCAACCATCTATTTTCTATTGTAGTGTTCGTACCATTTTTCAGATCCTATCAGTCCCCGAACGCGAGAAACATTATCTCTAAATCCTCTAACCCTGATCTAAATCCTGCAACCGAGCAAAACCATCACTGCTGACGTGGTAAATTTGCTGTGAATGCTATGAAACTGAAGAAACAAGACGTTTTGTTCCGGCTTCACTTTGTTGCTGTTGCAGAAGAGTATGAGGTCTTTTAAAGATGGGAAAACAAACACGTTTACTGTTGCTCCCTTTTTAAGATCATCAAACGAAAGCCTTCAATGTGAATCATCTCTTTGAGTCTCATCGCAGAAACGGACTATTATACGACCTCCTTCTCACCAGTCCTGAGGCATCTCCCAAACTAGAGTTAATCTGAAGATAGGAGCATGATTCATTTAATAAAGTAATTTCGATCATGTCTGAGATGACTGCATATCCTGAACCTCCTAGTCGTTACAGGCCTCATTAAAAAGGCCCACATAAAGCATTCCTAAAATGCTACGGCTCTGAGATTGTTTTATGGGAACCCGGCTGTTAATTTGGATTTTCGTTTTTCATCTTTTCTGATTCAGGCGCACTTAGACGCTCTCAAAGGCATACACATCCCTGTTAAAATGACGAATCTGCGTGGTTTACAAAAGAGTACTATAACAAATCATTTCAAAATTTAAAAAGAAAGAATACGGGGAAAAAATGGTGCAACAACCAGCTTATCAATCCTTAATACTTTGTTGAAGCACCTACTGACTCAGTTTCAGCATTCAGTTTTCTTAGGAGGGAGTATATCAGGATCCCACGTCTTTACAAAATTTGATCACTCCGCCATTGGAAAAGTTCTCCAAACCTCTCAGATTTCTTTTTCGATGACTTCACAGATCTCCCCATAAATGTAGCTGTTCACTCTGGCTGGGCAATTCCCGGACCTTGTTGGTTTGGACGATGGTGATTCAGATTTAATGCTAGAATCTCTCATGTAAACAACAAAAGGTTTTGGGCCAAAACTGACTGATACTTAGAGCTGAAGAAAAGTAAGTATGGTGACCATACTTTGATTTGAAAAACCCCCCAAAAAAACCCAACAACAACAACAAACAAACAAAGAAGATACTCGACCCAGTAGTGAGATGCTTTAATCATACATTGTTTGAGTCTAATGAAGGAGCAGCGAGTATGCAGATCCTGTCTGAGTATCCTAATTGTCTTTTAGCCTTTATTAATGTTTGCCAAGTTGCAAAGCTGACAAAACAAAATTCTCTAAAAAAAATCTTCCAGAAATACAAAGTGTTATCTGTAGAGTTTTCATAAACTGAAGGTTCCAACTTTCAAAGTCATTTGATAGTCACTTGTCTGCAGAGCGTGAGCCACTATGTTGTGCCTGGAATCCCACAGTAACAGGAGATGTTCCGGTTTCCACCAGACTCAGCACATTTTCAAACTGTGCCCCTTCTTTCGTTTGGCTCAGCGGCCATCCTAATCGTCATGAGTTCAAATTCTCAGTTAGTATAAAAGGATCTTAGAAATACTAATGACATGACACCCATTTCAGACAGTAGTGATTATTTAGTCTGTTTTATTACACCTCTGAAGTTAAAAGATAATATGAAAAAGGTATTCCTCTCAGCCAGCGGTAATCATTTTTAAACTTCAAACCTTGTTTAATCTATTTTTAGACATCCAAAAACCAATGATTACAATTCCACACTTGCACGTGAAATTTTTGGAATAAAACACTAGATTGGGTTCTCCTTGCAAAGACCCTTTGCCATGACTTGTTTGTCTCATGGTGGCCAACTTTTTCAGGTGTGGCAAGGAGGCTTTGACTTGTTACCAGGCGGCCTTCCACCATCTGGTCATTCGGTACCCACTTTGACTTTCTAATTTGCTATGGAATACTTATAGTCTGCACTAAGGAAATGTGCTAATGTGTCTCCAGGAAATGATTTCTACCAACAGGAGGAAGCTTAGTTATTCTGATTTGTGTCAAAGTGTCAGCAGGTTTAAACAACGTTTAGAACAACAATTAATGGAAATAGCACGCAACATTAACGCTCCTGAAAATAATATACAAATTGATAAAATTTTACCTGAGATTTGAGTATTTTAATTTTACCATAAACTGATACCAAGTGGTAAGTAGTGTGGGGTTGGAAAGGTGACAGGAACGAGTGTGAGGCAGGTTGGGACCTTTGTTTTTGGTTTGAGGCAGCACTGGGACTGTATTGGAATTTTATTTGATGAAATGTCAAAATAAAACATTTGACTTGTAGGAAGGCAATCGTAAAGCTGTATGTTTGTTTGAAAAAAAATTATCTCTCTTTTATGCAATTCCTCAATCTCAGGATACTACTGCATCTAATCTTGAAGTCAGCAAAATAACAGGGACCTTTAACACATGTGTCACTAAGTGTGACCTGCAATATCCATAAAGGCAGATAACTATAACTGCCAGCCTAAAACGTTAGAGTAGATCAGTTCTAGTATAATAAGGATTTACATTTACAAGAACCAGTTTTAGGATTAAAAACACACAGTCATTAACAATACACAGACTCACATTTGAACTTTTATGTATTATATAAAAGACATGACATAAACTCACAAAACATTTATGATTATCTTTGATCGTTTTCTCTACTAAGCTGTATTCTACTTCTTCCTCTTTAAAACTGTTTAAAGTTATCACAACATTGGTACTGGACCCTTATAAAGTGCCCAGCAAAAGTATCCAATCAGGACTGTCATGTGTCACAAATCTTTGTAGTTTTTTTTGGGATTATATCCTAAAGACCAACACAACATAATCCATAGCTGTGAAATGGAAGGAACACGGTGGTGGCTGCATCATGCTGTGGGATGCTTTTCTTTTGCATGGAAAGCTAAGCTGGTGAGAGTGGATGTGAAATTCTCTCCATCAGATTTGAATGAGACCGAGCTATTTTATAATAAACTAAGGGCAAAAACTCTAGCTGCAAAGCTGTTATAGATATAGATTATAGAAAAGACTATACAGCGAATCAGAATCAGAAATACTTTAATAATCCCAGGGGGAAATTATTTTCGTTACACGCTACAGATATACAAGGTATGGTGTACAATACAAATGCATGCCACACTTTTCAGATATTAGAGATCGCATGCTTATTCACTTATTTTATTGTTATGACATTCGTTTTTTTCCATTCTTACTCATGAGAACAAAAGGGTATCCTGTTCCGGTTCTAAATATGAAAAGTGGCGTGCCAACATGAAGACATGGCATCCTGTCAGCCTCAGTGACTTATTTTAGCCGACGATGGTTGCCAAACAAGGACTGTCTGATGTCTTTAGCAGTTACAGCAAATGCTGCCGGAATCAAAGGAAACGGAGTTAATAAGTATGTTGTCAACTATTTTAAAATGTAATGTCCTTTTTTTTTTAGTTAATCAAGCCTATCTTTTAGGATATTGTGCCATCTTCATTTCCTAACTAAGGCAACTGCATAGAAATTAGCTAAAGATAATCTAAGATCCCTGGGACAGTTATAAGGGGGCTTTGATTTCTTTAGTTCAAGTATCAAATGCACGACCCCCACCATGACAGGGGCTGTGTTGCTGGCTGCGGCGTTTTCCTTTAAAATGAATTAAACTCCACATTCAAACATCACTAAATGACTAATCAATAACACGTGCCCGGTAGGGTGTAGTTACAGAGTGGTCCCTTTAGGAGGAGAATAACCTCAAGCATATCTCAGGGTAACTTGGAGAAGAACCGGAAACACCAGGATGTTTTCAGTGCACGCCCACTTTACTCATGTAACTGCAGGACTTGTTTGGAATGGGCTTGAGCAAACCTTTGATACTCAAAAAAAGCTAAGCTTTTCAGGGAATGCCTTCAAGATGCACAGAAAGGTGTTACCTTGGGTAAATATGTTCTGCTGAGACGGTTAAAATCAGAACAAATGTTCTGCAACTCTAACCCACAGAACTGTTCCGTTTGCAGGTCAGTCCTAAGGCCTTGGAAAACCAGAGGCCCAGTCGAAACAAAGATCCGTGTCTGCTGTGCCCCTGCGTCTCAAAACAAACGGAGCCCACGACCTTGCCAGAGTGTTTTCATTGGGACTAAAATATGTAGTTTGTCGATCTAGAAATCAACAAGACTAGACTGTTTTGAAATCACTTCTACTTTTACTTGCGAGGGACGGATCCCTCACATGATGTAACCAACGATTGAAATACAGATTGCCGATTGGTTCAGACTTTGAATGGGAATGTTGTGTTTTGTTACATCTCATCCTCCTCCACCCACTGTGGTGGCATGCTCACCAAAACCCCGTGAGTTATTCAAGTTTTGATCTCCTTTGTGTTAGTAATCTGGGTTCACCCATCTCTCCCTCCCAGCTGTTGTGTCAAGACTCAACAGTCGTCTGGGCGTCAGACCTCAAGCAAATCACTCCAATTTTTCTATTGCTACTGCTGTGTGGTGCTGGCGAGGTGGGCTGACCACAGGGGGCACAAATACTTTGGATACATTTCCCTGTTATCTCAGCGGCAGTGCGGTTCGGTATCAGAAAACAGAATGAGGTCATTTAGCTTGTGAGAAAAAAAAAAAACAAGCTTCTGGTACCTTAGGTTTTTAACATTTTTAAATTGTAATTATTTTAATGTTTATGCCCTGTTGATTAATTCCCCTAATCAGTAATGTAAATCAAGAGGTAGATTAAATAAAATATTTTGGGGTTTGTTTGTTTTTATTTAGTTGTGGTTCAAAAGCAACTAAATTCTGTCAAAATGACAAAAAAATAAATAAAAATAAAAATTGAATTCTTGATTTTTGTCATGCCATGATCTCGTCTAAGAAACGTTTTGTGCGAAGTTGGTTCTGAATTTATGAAAAATAGTTAATTCAAAAAAAAGGTTAAAAAAAATAAAACAACTGGACTTCTATTCTGAAGCTGAAGACGTTTCGCTTCCCATCCAGGACGCTTTCTCAATTCAAAATGTCTGGAGTGGAATAAAAGTCCAGTTTTATTTTTTAACCTTTTTTGGATTGATCATAACCTGGATGACTGAGAATCTTCACCAAAATAGTTCATTGAGCAGATCCCTACCATAAAGATCCTTAAATCTAAATATTTGGGGTGATCTGTACATTAAAATTGTGTGAAGTCTGTAAAATAAGTAAATCTTAGTAAACCTGCAGTCAATCTTGAAGAAAATATCTACTTGAGTTTACCAAAATGGAGTCCCCTTCAATTCCCCTTTCCTTGAATAGGAACTTTTAAATGTATCAAGACGACGAGACGTTTGCTCCGATATGTTTCCAATTGTTTTCATATTGATTGCAGACGAAAACAAAAATTAAGAAGCTTTTTAAATTTGCCTTGCCCAAATTATCCTATTTTTTTCAAAAAGATAAAGCCAAAAAACAAAAACAAAACACGTATTTAGTGTAGTGCTGAGAGGAAGCATTTAGTTTCAATGCTCTTCAGCTCTGGAAGCACCTGGTGAGGGTGATATGCAGCGAGTTTTCCCACCACACAGGGTTTCATATTATGGGTATGAGACTTAAAAAAACAAACAAACAAAAAAAAGACTGCAATTATTTGTTGAATGTTTATTTTACAAGAAATATACAGTTTTGTTGAAAATCATGTACAAACTTACAAATACAAATAATTTAACCATAAAAAAAATACAGACAGAACTACACAGGCAACCACTTTGGAGTTTCACACACCACAGACAAATATCTGATCTTGGATATATCCTTTGAAATTCAGTCGGAAGCAGTACCTTGGTTGTATAACAAATGCTGCATAGACATCCTAGAGAACCAGTGAAGAGAGATTGCTGACATACGGGACAAAAAACAAAACCCAAAAAAAAGACAAGATGTGGACCTGTGATGAAATGTATCACAAGAACAAATATAATTGCCACCAAGCGTGAAAGAACAACAACTTTTCAGTGAGTTGTTGCAGAATACATTCAATAGATGTTCCATATTTTGAATCCTCTGCTTTGCAGTGGACTTAAGGCTGTTCACATAATAAGGCAGTGATTAGTCAGAATGTGCATTTGATGTGTTTACATGAAAAAAAAAAAAATCAACCCCTGAAATAAGACTACTTATTACGAGCATATTGTTCAACAAATTCTGCTTGAATGTAAGAAAGAACTTCTTAAGAAAAAAAACAAACAAAAAAAACATGAAATTGTTGCTCTTTTGCCATTCCAAGTAACACCATTTCTAATCTTTGTGCAAGACACTGTGTGCAAAAAGCCGCGGGATTAGCAAAAAAAAAAATAATAATCTGCGTGCACTTTTTAAAAGTGAGACTGAAAACTGGAGGTTTCTGAGATCAGGGTTTTGTTCTTGCGTGAAACGTTTAGTGAGCACCGATATGGAGGACACACGTCAAGAGATCATTGATTTGCCACGAGTTAACCTTCGCTGCCCGTCAAGAGGCGCGCTTCATTCGTTGGGGCTGGTGCGAATCCCCCGAAGGCAAACAGGAGCAGGGAGGCCGTGTCCACAGCGGGGCTGGCTTTGTGGCTGCTGGCGAGCTCTAGGCCAATATTTACATGACAAATACAATCAATTCAAGGACTGCTACCGCGACAGACCATAAGAATGCTGTTGCTGTGAAAGCTTTGGCCCCCCGTTTGTAGGCACCAGGATTACAAGCGCTGAAGTTGCAGAGCTGTCAGTTGGGATGCAGACGGCAGCAAAAGACGAAACGGCTAAAGCGAGTGACCAAAGAAGCTCGACTCAGCTTGCATTTTCTTGCTAGTCGTAATTTCCTGTCTCAGTAGGTGTAAGGGCTCAGGTGGAAGACATCACAGTTTGGTTGCTCATAAATACCAATCTCCGACAAGACATCAAGAGCTTACCTTTACACACGAGACAGCAAAGAAACAATAAAACCTGTCTTTCACCCCTTCTCCTTTTAACACAAAAGCTTGGCTCAGGTGGTAAAAGCACGTCTGACCCGGAGTGGACTTTGATACACCCTGAGCTGACCGAAATTGTGCAATGGCAGACGCATAAACCCACGTGGCAACTCGACAAACGCTGCAATGTCCTTCATTCCAATAAATATCATTAAAAAGCACCAATATGGTGAATAGAAATAGTCAAAAGAAACTATGGGAAAAAAAAAAAATCTAACCAATTCCCACGTATAACTTCAACCTATGAGCAGGAATAAAAACCATCCCTCATGAACAACTGCTGCTTGTTTGAATATCTAAGTAGAAACTTGTGACTGTTTTTCAAACCGTATAAAAAAAAAAACAAGAAATCCATAAATAGAGCAGATGTCGACTCATGAGGTTACAACTCTTGCTTTGTTGTCCGCTACTTGTGTCGAGTTTGATCGTCCGTTTGAAGGTTGATCTCAGCTCTAAAGTCCTTCGAAGTGTGATGAGATGTTTCACATGCAGTCGAAACGCTTCACATTGGGATACGACGACGCTGTTCGGCTTCCAGGGCTCAGGATTCTGTGTTGTCTTCCTTGGCGTACTCCTCCACGAGCTTCTCGTAGGAGTGGCCGTGCTCTGAACAGTCGCTTGTAAAAACGGACTCGTCACATTCCGATGTCTGATCCTCCTTGGAGTTTGTTTCGATGTTTTCGTCGCATGTTGTGATGGAGATTTTGGCCCTGGAGTCGTCGTCGTCTGCGTCGTCCAGCTCCTCCAGGTTGTTGCTCAGAAAGTTTTCTTCATCGATGAAAGTTATGTTCGCGTTCTGGAAGGTGAGAGGGTGATACTCTTTAGAGTCCCAAGTCCTTCGACCCCCCACCCCACAGTCTCCGGTGCCTCTGTTCTCTACGCCAATGTCCTTGTCGAGTTGGTTCTCGTACATTTGGTTTTGGTCTAGTTCTGGGTCACCCTCCACCTGGTCCTCTGTAAGCAAGAGACCATTATCCGAGCCCAGCAGGTAGTTCTTGGACTTTGAAAAGGCTACGGTGACCCGGTCGCTGAAACTGTAGCGTCTCTTTTGGCGCGGCGAACGGTCCAGGCTGAGGATGGTGTGACCGTTAAACGTCGGAGCGTCATTGCAACTCTTGGAGCGGTTTATGTCTTTGGCTTTCTTGTTGGAGTCGCCGGTGCTGCAGCTGGTTCTCTCTTCGTTTTTGCTGCCAATCTGTTTTATCAAATCGTTGTAGCCCTCCTTCTTCTTGGACAGGAAGCTGAAGATGTTCACGTCGTTGGGGGTGGGCGGCAAGCGAAGAGATGCTTTGTGAGACTCTTTGTAGTGCCGCATCTCTTCAAGAGAAAGCTTGCGCAGCTTGCGGCGTTTCTTCAAAGCCTTGTGGGCCTCGATCACCATTCGCACCTTCCAGTTGAAGAACAAAGACAGCCAGGCCAGCCCCAGATAAATCCATACTTCCACAAAGTAACGGTACAGAGTTGGATACTCTTTGTTTGGCTCCACACCTGCAGAAATACAGAAAATTTTGGGATTTCTTCGTCAGAAAAATGAAAGTTTTGCCAAGGGAAACTTAAAACTCCAAGATCGTTTCAAGAAAATTACAGTTCAGATTTAGGATCTACAAAAAAACCCCACTATATATTTATTTGATAGCATACACAAGATGTTAAATGATATATAAAAACTCCTTTAACAGAATTTAAAGTGGTTTAGCTTTAGCATGTGACTTGAGCCCATTAAGCTAGACTAACTTTAACACGTTCCTTTGTTAAAAATGAACTAAAATCACTTTCCCATTAGGAAGGAGCTAGCAGTAGACTTACTTTGAGACATTTGGATTTTAATAGCCTGAACATACAAAATGCCAGTTTTAGGAGCAGAGTACATGGTTGGCAGTCTAATCTCTGCATTACAGAATATGAAGTTTTGCCACAGAACTGACTGCTGCCGGCTCAGTAAGAAACAGAAATGGATGAAAGAAGCAGTCAATGACCAAATCTGTTAAATTTAGACATCACCATTTCTAATTTAGATGTAGGCTTTACATTTAAGGTCTAATGTCAAGATTATTACATTTAGGACTTTTTTAAAATATGGAAAATCAGAAGGTTTTTTTATTTCTACTTAACAATTCTCTGCTTACCTGCAACCAAGTCCCCAAAACCGATTGTAGTCAAGGTGACAAATGAGAAGTACAACCCTTCGATGTACGTCCAGCCCTCCTGAGACATGAACACAAAAGGTGGAAGGACTAAATGGACCAGCACACCCCAGAGGAGAAAAATTGCTGTGCAGGTAAACTGGGCTTTCCTCTGGAAAAGAAAACAAGTTCATATTTAAGTGTGTGAGGGGGTGAGGGGAATGCTTCCCAAAGGATTGTGGCAGAAAGAACCAAAACTAGAATCAACTTACCAATGAAAAGCCCTTTCTGGTTAGAAACTGTCCCAGGTGCTTGGCTCGGCCACCAAAGAACTTTCCCAGCTCACTGATCCATGTAAGACACAAAGGCACGCCAAAGAGGCCGTAGAAGATGCAAAACACCCGGCCGTTTGAGGTTTTAGGGGCAATGTTTCCATATCCTAGAGAAAAGAAATTACAAAATGCTTAAAACAGGAGAGTAAACAGAAATGTGGAAAAGTAGAAAGACAGTCACAATTCTATAAATAAATGTACAGATCTGTTGGATTGCTTATAATCATTTATACGAGTCAGTAATTTCTGAAATATATTAGTTAAATGATTTAACAATTATTTAGAAACAGCTCAGACTGAATCTTTTGATAACCACGCTCACCGATGGTGGTGATAACTGTAGCAGCAAAGATGACAGCGTTTGGCCAGTTCCAGTTGTTGAATGTCTTACTGCCAGTTATGGTGACTCCTTGGCCGGCAGCATCAGACACCACCTGGGAACAAACGAAAATATAAATACAATTAAAGTAGAAACAAGACCGGTTTGTCAACTTCATTAATTTAATTTGAGCCTCAGCTTGAGTAAACAGACCAAACTGAATTAAAAAAAAAATTAAATTAAGCTAAGACCAAAGGGGGAAGTCTTTTCCTTCAGCATATCTTTCCTGTGAGACACTGAAGACGAATGCGTCTGAGCAGCACCGACTAGCAGAACTTGGATGCTTGTGAAAGAAGTTAAAAAAAATAAAATAAAATAAATAAACCCTCTTAAAAACACCCCATGCATGTCATACAACCACAGTTTGAGGCGACCGGCTCCTAATCAATCATTCTTGACCATACACGTCCTGGAGCTGCCAAGACAAAAATGGACCCCCCCCCCCCCCTCCTCTTGGGAGTAGGCAAAGACCGGACCGTGTTTTGGGACAATCCATTACCCTGGTCTCTCTCTCTCTCTCTCTCTCATGAGCACACATTTCCGTAAGCGCTGCAAGCAAAACGCACATAAGCGCCAACACGCAAGAAGAAGCTTGCCTCTTTAATAATAACAGGTCTGTGACAGCTCTGTAATTACCAAACAAAGGGGGGGGGGGGGGTTCTTTGGTTTGAAAGACAAGGCTCTTGAGTTGGACTGTTGAGGCTTCGTGTTGGCCACGTTTTCGTTGAGGCCGAGACTGGAAATGAATTGAGGGATCTGTGTGTCAGAGCGTCAATGTTTGAGTAAAGAAAAAAAGAAAAAGGGAAAGCTTCCCTTTGACACCAGGTAACCCGTACACGTCGTGCACCGACGATCACAGACACAACGTGAAAGAGAATCCTGGACTCTGTTGAGTGTTGGAGAGCAGGTTACCTTATATAAACAAGGAGCTAGAGTAAACAGCGATCTGTGTAATGTCATTTGACCTTAAAGTGTTCCAGTTTTTGTATAAATAGATAAAAAAAAAAATCTTGTTGAAGCGGAGCCCAACACAGCTGCGAAACTTAAAACAACTCCAAGTGCTCCACGGTACCGACCCAACACCATTTCGCCTACATCGTGCGGTCTTCATCAATTGTTTCGAGGCTTTTTGTAGGTGTTAGAGCGTTTATTTTTCTCAGGGTTGCTGCATGTTCTGGGGTCATGAAGATCTTTTTGTTATTTGGGTGTCCCGCTCGCAGCGGGTCCGCAGCACTTCAAAGAACTCGCGAGCTGACCCCGAGTTGCATAAGCTGGACGAATGGCAGCAGGGGGAAGTTCCTCTCCATGACTCAACAGCCAGGGGTTCAAAGGACCAGCGAAAGGTCAAGTCATTGCCTCCTGAAGAGAAGAAAAGGTCCACACACTTTTCTTGTAGGGGTCTCCATGTGACCGCTCACTGGACAAAAAAAAAAAAAAAAATAGAAAATATTCACAGAGTTGTCCAACATCATCTCATTCCGTCTCCTCAGGGTTCTCCCTATTTCCTCTACAGATTGCTATCCTGTGATCCAGACAGCTGAGCAATCATCCTCTGCCGCCTTCTGATAACTTAAAAAACAGTTGGCGGTTGGGGGGGGGGAGGCAGACAACCAACGGTTATCAAGACAGCTGGTTGCAGAGCGTGACGCTCCACTCGCTTAGTACTTTTCCACTTCCAAACGCGGCGCGGCAGCAGCTGCAGCTTCTAAGATTTGCAGAGTTACAAACAAAAGGGGTCGCCTAAGCTCCTTCGTGTCGATGCAAATTAATTCCTGTAATTGGGTTGTAAACGGCATCGGAGTGTGCGCACCAGTCACAGCTCTGACACTAACGACAACCAGGGCCATGGCTTCATAAATCATTTTAAACAAGCCTTCAGATCTTTTTATTTGATAACATAAAAGAAGCAAGCTGTCGGTGAAAGGATTAAAAAAAATAACAATAAATCAAACATCTGTTCAGCAGTGGATAGTTGCTTTAAATCATAGTACTGGTTTACAATCTTCAACTTCTTTTTATTATGATCAACGCTTTCACTGAACTTCATCTAATCACTATCAAATCTTTCCTGAGGTTCGAATGACGAATTTTGACGCTGGCTGACAGGATTAAGTAGACACACCCCTCTGGGAGAGCTTTAGTAAATAGAAGAGATTGTTGTTAGCATCTCCTTTCATTTCTTACATGCCAAATGAGGAAGGATGACTTGTCCTGTTTGAGATCAGCAACTCCAGAGAGCAGCCTGGTCACAAGACAAAGAGACAGGTCTTCCTGAAATCGGCGCGCCGCTTCGTTCCCATCTGCTCCTTTCCCCCCTGATGTTTCGACAAAAAAAAAAAGGATGTTCAGCTGCGAACATGTGACGGCGCCGTGTTGAAACGCCAGCCCAGCGTCATGCCAGAAACTTTACTTTCGCAGCAAAACAGAGGAGGTGGCCCTAAACTCGGAGCGAGCAGAGGCATCACGCACGTCTCTTAAAAAAAACCGATGCAATTCAGCATCCCACAGGTTACGGAGGTGCGCCTTCCAGCTGTAAGCCTCCTTGTCCTAACGCGCTTGTTTTTGCAGCCTGTGTGAAAAAAAAAAAAAAAAAAACAGTGGAAAAACACACAAACGACAACAATGATGACACCGCTTGACACTCAGGAGGGTTCAGTCCTTTACCTGCAGGAGAGATAACACCCCTGGCCGGCACCACCCTGGCTGTGCCTCATAAACGCCTCTCAAGCACCAGCGCTCACGGTCTATAAAACCCAATCCGAACTGTGGCCACTTCAAGGATGCCTGTGGTTAATAGCAAACTCCTTGTTAATAAAACGGAGAGCGCTGACTTTTTACGAGCGCGTCGCCTTCCTTGTTCAGATCGCCCGCGTGGGTTTTGACCGCGCACAAACTTTCCATCGTGGAGATCTAACAATCTCTCTGCTCCATTAGAGGAATTTGCCTGGGCTACCTGAAAGCAGCTCCTCCCTGCAGCAGGTGTTTTGGCGAACGGCGGCCAAAAAGGGGCGAAGCGCCTGACGTGTAACGCGATATGATCTCTGCAGCGTGCCGGGAAGTTGCTCACCAAAGCAGTACGGTTTTATGTAATCCTGTTTTTTTTTTGTTTTTTTTTTCTTCCGTTTTTTCACCCCTGCGTTAGCAGGAAGTGTTTCACTTTGCGTCTTCTTTTGGATGACTTGCACAACCAAAAAGGGACAGAAAACGGAGAAAACTCTCCCCAGCAGATCGCTTGGCTGAATTCATTTCACGAGCAGATTGGCTGTGAATAGATGGGGGGAGGTTCATGGGCATATCCCCTTTCAGTCCCCCCACCACAGCACAAAGAGGAAAGACAGATGGGGGGATGGGGGGGGGTAATACCACCCCCCCCCCCCCATCCCCTAAAACTAAAGGGGGGACAGGTTCAGACATGCCTCTGAGAATGGAAAATGAGGGAGAAAGGCAACGCTTGCATTGAATAGATACAAAAAAAGAAGTTATGGTGCTGCAGTCAGACCGCTTGAGAGGTCATCTCATACATGTTGGAAATGAGAGATTCTTATCGTGCGCCAACATCTCAAATGAATGTAAAGATTTGAAAGAAAAGCAAAAATAAAAAGTGTCATGTGGCAAAAAGCATGTAAGGATCACATGAGTGCTGACTTTGTATGTTCATTCACTGCCGCCTGCAAGACTTCAGTGACCCAGGGCACTAAAACGCAAAACCAAAAAAAAACTGTGACAAGAAGTGGGGGAGCGGAAACCCCACTGGATTCTCTGCAGCTGTTACAACAATGACGCCTCCAAAAAAAAAAAAAAAAAAAAAGACAGAAAGAAAGAAAAAGAAAATTTGCATCAGCTATCTGAGAGCTGCGTGTCATAAATGACTTATCGTTCAGCCAAGGGGAGATAAGAGCGTCTATAAAGTTTAGTGCTGGAGAGAATTTAGGCCTTGAGGCGCCTCCTTGGAGGGTGTGTTGACCCTCAGCCTTGCACCAGCTCATTCCTCGGCAGCTCTGCTGATTTCCAGTGAAAGCTTTACAAACCGGCTGAGACCCATCATGTGTCAGCCCCCGTGTTTGACAGCAAAGCACTGAGCACAGCCATTCACTTCGCCTCTGATCACAAATGTCAAGAACATACCTCTAATATTCGGTCCAGGTCCCCTTTGGACAGGCAGGGGTAGTCCTCAAGTATTTTCTCCTTCTGCTCCCTGTACTGCTTCACCGCCTGCTTCCAGTTGGGCTCCTCCAGGACCTGGAATATCGCTGCCCCAATGGAGAGGTAGAAGATGATGGCAGAAGTCAGCAAGGGGCCTTTATCGACCATACTTCTGTGCAGGAGAGCGGGGCAAACACAAGAGGATGAGAGGGAGGGGATGACAAACAAACTGCCGCCGCTATGCGAAGCTCATGCTCAGAAACTCTATAAAGTTGAAGCTCACGAGTGGTTCTCCTTCGTTGCGACGGAGCTGGGAGCATGCAGAGGAGCGCGCGGCAGCTGGCAGCATCGGGCTCGAGACAGACTCGCGGACAGCGGAGTGGTTGGCGAGGGGGGGAAAAAAAGGTTTAAAAAGCCGGACCGAGCGCGCGTGCCAACTCCTCCACTTGTTGCAGTATGTTCCCACGTGCGTATCCGGCGGCCAACTGCGAACTAAAAGTGGAGCTCAGCGCAGTTTGGAGCGGCGGAGACCCGCCCCAAGCCGAGGGAGGGCGAGCTGCTCCTGCTGCTGCTCTGTAAAGTTTGGCCACAGGTGCACAACTCCCAGAGTCAACAAAACACTCTTTAGGTCCACGTCACTCCTGTACGCTGCATCATAACAAACACGAAACATCTAAAACTTGAATGAATTCAGAGTAAACACAAGTGGGTGAATTTAGATTAAAAACAATCTGAATGGTTTTCAAGCTATATTAATATAGCCTATATTTATTTTAATGTTGTAGTATGTTACCGCTCTAATAAAACAATACATTGCAAGTATAAGGCTATCAATAATCTGGGCCAGGGGTCACCAACCTTTTGAAACTGAGAGCTGCTTCATTGGTACTGTGTCATACGAAGGACTACCTGTACTGACTTTTGAGCAGGGCTTTGAACCGGTTCAAGGAACGAAAACGAAAACCGGGAACTTTTTGTATTTTACAGGGAACAGAAACGAAACCGGAAACGTTATTATTTTTTATGTTCTGGAACTGGAACACTTATTTAAAAATAATGGTAACCGGTTAATACCGGTTTTATTTCGTTCCTCAAAGTTCTGTTGCCTAATTAACTAAAAAAAAAAAGTAATTATTTTCCTGCGCATGTTACCATGACGGCTGAGGTTCACTTCCTGTGTGACATCACATCACACATTCGCTGACTGAATGGAGAGAGAGCGGTGTCTCTACTAGAGCTACACATCTTAAATAAGAGGTAAATTACGATCCATCGTTAAGTAAAACGCTCATTCCAAACACAATATCAATAGCTATATTTGTCAAATCCACGTTAATGATGGACTAGCGAATATTTGGCTAAATGCAGTGTTTCCCGCAGCGCTATCTTTGCGAGGCGGCAGCCTCGCCAAACTCACGCTACTGCCTCGCTAACATTCCAAAAAAAAAATGTTTATTTGACGTTAACACGCGGTTGTTTGTTGCTTGATTGGCAGGGAACAAACAGCCCCCCCGCTCCGCGAGTGGTCCGCGCAAAACTTGTCTTCTTCCGCGCACCCCCCCCCCCCCACCCCCCCCCCCGCTCGGTCAGTCAGTCTACTCACCGCCTCGCCTAAACAAATTCCTGCAGGAAACACTGCTAAATGGCGCCAACACCTCTGTTTGCCTAATGCACATATAACTAGCTATTCTTTTATTTGTTTAAGCTGGATGAGAAAGATGTGACATAATTCTATAGCATTAAACAGCTGACAGGAACGAAATTAACCGTTCCGGGAACAGTATTTTTTTGTTCTAACCGGTTCGGGAACGTCAATTTATTGGTGGAACTCATAACCGGAAACGTTATAATTCCGTTTCTGTTCAGAACGAACCGATTGGGAAAAAAAATCGGTTCAAAGCCCTGCTTTTGAGTCAGAGCTCATCTAAACTTTATGTAACATGAACATGTTTTTATTTTTAAATCTATGTAAATAGAAGTATGATTAACAAGGAAGAGCAACTGAATAAAATAACATTTTAGATGCAGCTCACTGGAGGGTTGTGCTATTTTTTTAACAGGCTTGAGGGCACCACATGTGGTCCTTGGGGGCTACCTGGTGCCTGCAGGCACCATCTTGGTGACCCCTGATCTGGACTAATATGACTGTATTTACAACACTAGAAATTAAGCCCCTGTACCACCGCCTGGGTTTGGCCTCGCACCATATTGAGTAGGGCCAGCCCGGGTTTCGCGGCCCTACTCAAGAGCAGGTTCAAACCGAGGGGACTCCAGCAGAGTTTTGAGGCGAACACTCTGCCTTTCAGTGATTGGCCAAGGGATGCGGAAAAATGAGAGGTCTTTCTCTGAGGATGTCCAGAAAATCTGAAGAGCAACAATATTGATATTAAGGACCACCATGAACGGAGTGGGTCAAACCGAAATATTTTACTATTTACAAACCATGGACCACGCCGAAGAAAACAAAAAAAAAGGACATTTCAGCTTTCTATTCGCAGGCATGCTGTATCAGATCAGGGGATTTCCCAAGGCTTTCTCTCATTTTACACTCGCTGAAAGCTGATAAGTGTTGCCTCTAAAGAGTTTCCATAAATCCACCATAGCTGCTGTCTGCCTTTCAGACTCTGACAGCAGCCCACAGCCGGGGAGTCCCCGGTCCTTTGACCAAAGATCTCCCAGCGCAAAATCAAACTTATAAAAATTTTTTCATTGCAGTTAAAAATCTTTCGCGCTATTAATGTATTCTTGTCGTTCCCGCCATGGCTGAGGCAAAAATGTCAGCCATGGCCAAAACAAGGTGTGTGACAAGCGACGATTCTCTACCTTCTCAAAATGTGTATGTTTTTCTGCTGTTCATATCTATCTCTGGTGTTTCCTAACAATTGCCACATGTTGTATGACATTTTATTATTTAATTTACTTAGTTTTGCATTTCTGGTCTGATTGTTGACTGTTGTTAGCATGCAGATGCTTCATCTACTTTAAAGCAGTTTGCATTACTTTTGATTGTATGAAAAGTCTTCTATAAATAGCATTTGATTACTTGATTGATTGTTTGTTTTAATGAATGAAAGAATATGGGTCCAAACTTTTAAAAGAATTTGTACGTCTTTCTTAATATTGTGTTTATGACGCAATGAAAAGTCTATACTTTGTGTTTACATATGCACCACTAAACTTATGCTCACACTAGAATGCGTGCAAATAATTTTAATTCGGGTTTGCAAGTGTTCTCTGGAGCTATTTTGTTAAATTACTGAAATGAGACACAGGTATACATCCATGAGTGAAAAGCAGCAAGAACAGAAAAAAATGAGCATGTTTGCATATAAATATTAAGGCTCTTTGTTTACTATGTAAGATCCCGGACCTGATCAAACCTTACTAAGACATGAAACTGGGAAACTAATGCACATATAAACACTCAAAAAAAAGAAGCTTGCTGAACAAATGATTTTCTACTCTCTTATTACAAGTTTACTAAAATTTATTTTCTAAGTGTGAATATTTAAAATTAGCCCTCCTTTTGTAGACGTCTGCATTCCTGCAATTTTTAACATCTGACGTCTACACATGTAAACATATTTACCAAAACGTGTAGCAGTTGTCTTGCCATGGACCAAAAAACCTGCGACAAATCCAAACCTGGATGATGAGACAATGGGAAAAATACAACTTCTTCAATAATATAGACAATTACTCCTCCACATCTCTTTGTTACAGGCTTAAAACTTTTAGCAAATTATCCTGAGGGTTGCTTTTAGATGTTAGCTGTAATGGGGAGTCAGAAGAGGTTTAAATTAAGTGAATTTTTCCCATTTCCCTTTGTTTATTTTAATTAGGTGAAAGTTCATGAATTCTGGAGGCTTTAACGGTTGACATTTCAAAGAATTACACCTCAGAGAAGGATCCTTGGAAATACAGGAGCAGAACTTCAAGAAATCCTCCTGAACCTGTCTGGCATGTTGAGAGCTATGGGTGGCTCGTTGTTTGGAGAGTGTGCTGGTCCCCTAGTGTGCCTCAGCCTGGCCTGAATGTGTTGCTGAAAGACAAGCAGCTGAGAACACACTCTGTTATGATGAGGTGCTAAAAAACACATTTCTTTTCGTAGAAGAACCAGAAATGTGGATTGGTAAACAAGTAGAATTCAAGAACTTCAAAGAGGCCGATAAAGTTAAGCTTTCTAAAATAGTATTTATGTTAGTTTTGTGCTACACAGTCACGGGGGCTGTGGGGATTTTAAAAGGGCTACTTTCAGACTCAGCATGCATGGCAATAGAAAATTAATTATTGATTAGTAGTCTATTTCCCTACAGCAGTTAAAAACCTTTTTTATGCTCAGGTAAGCGCAAGTTATGTTGGAACTCTGTTAATCTTTAGATAGTTGTACACATTTACACAGGTCCTGGCAGAAGTATTTATAAACCTTGTAGGTTTTCATATCTTTTCTACAAACTGAAACTAAAATGTGTTTTATTGGAGCTTTATGCAACAGAACAGAAAGTAGCAGATAAGTGTGAATTGGAGCAAGTCTGATGGAGGATATATATATATATATTTTTTATTGTTTTTATTATTTTTTTTTACATCTGACAAGTCTTTGTTTTCACCCCACTTAACTCTGACGATCCTAAATTAAATCCGGTGCAACCAGCTGTTCTGTGAAGACCTCAGAGGTTTTTTAGCGAACAAATACTGAGAGAGTATGGCACAACCGCAAACCTAGCAAGGCATGGTTCATAGTTCAGCTGGGCGAATCTGCTGACAGGGCAACTTTTAGTCATACAAATCCATGTCCAAAAATCTGACCTTCGTGAAAAAGTGACAAGATGAAAGACAGGAACTTCAGTTTGCAGTAAGCCACGTAGAGAACACAGCAAAAAAATTTGAAATAAAGTACTCTGGCCAGATGAAAGCCAATGTGAACATTTTGACTACATGCACAATGCTGAGCGCAGCATTTTTGCACTATTCTAATCTAATCTAGAATTTGTGACAAGACATCAAAACTGATGTTTACAGATGCTCTCTATTAAACGAGACTGAGCTGAAATTAAGCTGCAAAGCAAAACGATGGGCAGGGATTTTAGTCTTTCAGTGTCCATTGTTGGTAAGGACATGCGTGTTTTAGTTTTCTTCCATTACACAACCATGTTATCCGTTGTGTTAGTCAATTAATCCCAACCAAATAAAATCAAAATTAAACTGGTAGAGGTAATTTTGTTATGTACTGTATTTGCTGTGTGCTGCTAACCTTTGATCAGAAGGAACCTTTAGCTGTGAGGGGACTGAAAATGAAAAACCAGAGTAACAATTGCATGCTTTCACATGCTGAGTGGAATCTTTGGCAAAGCACTACATTTCTGGAGATGGGACGTGATATCAAAGGGGTGAGAAAAAAAGAGCTGAAGTGGTAAGCAGGCTGGCAGCTCTGTGGAGGTTCTAATGTTAACCTGTTCTCTAAACATGCCACAGATATTATGGAGCAGAAAAGTTCTTAACTGAGAGAATACTTTCTTCTCTCTTTCTTACTTATATATATATATATATATATATATATATATATATATATATATATATATATATATATATAAAGAAAGGGGGGAAAAAGAAGGAAAACAAATCCTTGTTTGTTTCCATTAATAAATGCATTTTTATTATAATTTTTGTTTCATCTGATGAAGAGATAAGAAAATATGTATATTTAACCAGAAAAGTAAGTTAAAAACAATGATTTACAGTACTTTTAAAGTTAAATATACAATTAATCTTAACAAAAAAATAACACTTTGTGTTGATAGGGGAGTTATCATTAGGACTGTCTGCATGCGCTGCACTTGAAAGCAAATTCCAGATAGGAATAAACTGGAATGAAGAGAACTGCACATCCGAGATCACAGAGATTCCTGACAGAAAAGAGAATCCCAGGAATGATTGGACTGCTGGCTGATCCCCATGCTGAGTGTTTAAAACTGCAGGAACGCATCTCATTCACAAAGCAACCGGTGCTTCACATGGGGGGGGACTGGACTCGGTCAAACAACTTTAAACCTGTAATGCTCCCAGGTTAAACTCACGTATACAGTGCTTTGTGCAAAGGAAGCGTTAAAATGATTTGTTATAGTTTCCCAATTTATTCAGCAAAATGTGTTTTGACACATATTAAGATTTGCATGTACATAAAACCTATTTTTAGAAAGGTTTTAGAGCAAAATTTTATATTTTCATTCACTTTAACCTACATACATTTCGTAACAGCATATATTTCATGTCATTTCAACCCATTTAGGCAGTTTTTGCACTATTTTACATGAATTTCAATTAAATGATCCAATGTAAATTTCTCCCACTATAGTCGTACAAATGGAAATTAGCATTTTAGCTTGACGAAGATGAACAGACATACCCACCCAATGTGAATGGGAATCAGATCATTATTCCGTCTAAATAGGCCCAAACTGCACAGTTAGTTCCCACTTAATTTTTAAATAGCATCAGAGCTTGTCTAACAACTTCCAGATTAATTTTTATATTTTGCTTTTTATGCTCTAATACGGCATGCCAACTGGGGAAAACTGCAAGCTGAAAGGGGGGGGGGGGGGGGGGTATTTCATAACAATCCTAACAGAGCACTTCGCTCTCAGACTACAGGTCTGCTGGTGGTTCCTAGAGTCTCTAAAAGTAGAATGGGAGGCAGATCCTTTAGCTATCAGGCTCCTCTCCTGTGGAACCAACTCCCAGTTTTGGTCCGTGAAGCAGACACCCTGTCTACTTTTAAGACTAATCTTAAAACCTTCCTTTTTGACAAAGCTTATAACTAGAGTGGCTCATGTTACCCTGAGCTACCTTTATAGTTTTACTGCTATAGGCTTAGGCTACTGGAGGACATCAGGGTGTAATTTTCTTACTCTATAGAGTTCTACTGTTCTTCAATTATGCATTACGTGTTGTCATTTCTGCTTTAACTTTCTGTTCTCTCTCTTTTATCTTCATAGTAGGTACACCTGGTCTGACATTCATTTAACTGTGACATCAACCAGAGAGGACAGATCACCACTATTACCATCTAATGTAGAACAGATTACTGGATCAATGTGTGCTTCTGTGCTTTTTTGTCTCTCTTGTTGTGTCTCTGCTCTGTCTTCTGTAACCCCCAGTCGGTCGAGGCAGATGACCGTTCACACTGAGCCTGGTTCTGCTGAAGGTTTTCCTTCCCGTTAATGGGGAGTTTTTCTTCCCACTGTCGCTTCATGCTTGCTCAGTATGAGGGATTGCTGCAAAGCCATGGACAATGCAGACGACTCTCCCTGTGGCTCTACGCTTCTCCAGGAGTGAATGCTGCTTGTCGGGACTTTGATGCAATCAACTGGTTTCCTTATATAGGAACATTTTTGACCAATCTGTATAATCTGACCCAATCTGTATAATATGATTGAACTTAACTTTGTAAAGTGCCTTGAGATGACATGTTTCATGAATTGGCGCTATATAAATAAAATTTAATTGAAAATTGAATTGAATTGTAGCTTACTGGACCTTCTTTAAAGGTCCAGTAAGCTACAATTGTCCTGGTTGGCGGAGACTCATAAGCAGCTATAGTCAAATACACAGGAGGAAGTTCAACAGATTTGTTGGAAAGTGTGGCAGGGGGCGAAGGTCCAGTAGTCCAAGGAGGAGGTAAGTGTGTCTCAAAGCAGAGGTTGGCAGCAGCAGTGTAGTTGGCAACGTTCTTCCTTGCAGTACAACGTTGGGGGATGGACGGGCTGGCGAAGGTGAGGCTTTCTCAGGAATTGAGATCACAGGAAACCACGGAGGAGGACAACAACAGGAGGGAATCCAGAAGAGGCAGGGCCTGGAATCTATGAGGAGAAGCCAGGGAGTGGTGAGTAACAGCAGAATCAAGGTTCTTCAAGGTGTGCACAAAAAGGCCTGTTTACCACTCTATGTGAGTTAATCAACTGCCGCTTGTTGTCAGGAACTGCTCCCCTTTATCCAGGTCTTGATTGGCTCTTGACGAGTTGCACCTGTCAGCCTGCAGAATCTGTTACACCCCGCATGAGGAAGAGAAATACACATGCTCCGCACACTGCTTCTGAAGGAACAACAATAGGTTTTCTACTGGAGAAGGACATCAGTCTATTAGTATAACCAGGTTGAGCTAATACGGTTGCTCCTTTTCACTGTACAGGCATTTGACTGTCTCAGTATCTTCAGTTTTGTTTATCCTCATGTGATGGTTGTTGTTTTGTTATCATAGTTTGAGTTCCAGTATCCTCTTCACCTTCTTCTTTTAGTTTTTGTTTCTGTCATCGTCTCACAGAAATTTTAGGTTTCTTTTCCAACGCCATTTGTAGGTGTGACTAGCTCCTTTAGTTTCTGTTCTACCTGATATAACTAACCCCTAGCCAAATTCTTCATAAGGGTGCATGGGTTTAACCACGCGTTTTTCCTGTCCAGGCTGACAGGCTGTTTTTTTTTTCAGGAAGTTATGAGAAAAAGTTTCATCTCATCACTCAATTTGGAACAGTAATCTTTCATTTCATATAATTCATTCATCCACTTGCCTTTTGATCACATTTTTACTAAACCACAACAATCATAGCTGCTGCATTCCACATGTGCACGGACGCTGTCCTGTTGGTTGAGCACTAAGGTCTCAACCTGATTCCTGATGTATCCAGCTGTGCGTCTCTCCAAACATCCTGAACTCTGGTGTCATTCCCACAGAGTTCTAAATCCAACCCTTCTTGTCAAATGAAATTACAATTACTCACTCTTGCATGGCAATCTCGCTTTCTGTTATCCTCAGATGTCAGAAGTCGGATCTGAACGATTCGTTTTCCAGTTTCAAGTCAGTGGGATTTGCTGTGCATAGTAACCAGGGCAATTAGTATTAGCAATACAAGTTAGTAGTCAAGCCAGTAATGTATTTCACATCATTTCATGCATCCAGATAATAAGGCAACAAGTTCTCATACAATTATGTTTTAAGCTAGGTACTGTATGTACTGTGTGCCGACTTGCAACTGTCTCCCAATATGTAGTAAGTGCCTGAAGAAACCGTGTTTTAAAAGACAACCAGTGAAAAACCTAGCAACTATTTTTGAGACTGCTCAGGAGTAATGGCGTTCTTAATCTCCTCAACAAAAGTTTGATGCTGCCGTGGTCCCCTTACCACTTGTACGTCTCTGTGGGGAAGCTCCTCTAAGTTGTAGTTGAAGCAGGAGATGTTCACCCTCTGGATCCAGACTCCAAATAAATCACATGTGCATGAAGCCATTGCTTTCTGTGTGAATGTTGCTTAGGCTGTGAACCATAAGGTTAAAAACCAAACCAGGTAAAGGAAAAATAATAATAGTAAGAATAATATCCCTTTAATTTGCTGATGTTCTATTGTGCCCTGTATGTTGAAGTGAAAAATGCATTTCACACAAGTCTAAATGTGAAGAAACAACATTGATTTTGTAGAACATCGAGCCCTGGTGCATCTTTGAAGTATGTTTGTCATTTTTATTGCACGCCCGGTTTGAATAGTGCATGTGTATTGGGGTCGCTGGTGTGGAATTCAGAGCATTTTTCTGCGTCAGGACAGGGTTTGTTACATTTTTCATTCTGCTACATTTTCACAAAGAAGGATTAACCGACCATCTTGAAACTGAATTTTAATACTCAATACAAATAACCCCAACTGGTCAGATAGAAATTAGTCTAATAAATCATACAGTACTGTATAGTAGTACCACCTGTTTCAGTTTTACTTTCAAGCGTTCAGCATCCAGAGGTGAGTAAGATTTTCTTCAGGGCTGGCAAAGTGTTTGCTTAGTGTTGCCAGAGATAATGAACTCTTTGGATTTTTTGCTGTGACATTTGAGTTGCAGTAAATACCATAGTAGTTGCGAACATGTGCGTGAGACATTGCATGTTAGAATGCCTGTCTCAGAGGTTGGGGCCACAGTAATTGGAAGATGATGCTGGAGGATTATTTATCTAAGGCAGCGTATCTTTCAAAGCCATTAAAACGTTTAGCAGGTCTGCAACAGTCTGATGGAGGAATAAGCAAACCCAACAATGCTTCTTTGGTAGGATTCCTACAACCTCCATTACACTTCCAAGCACACGATCAATCCTTCAAATCAATTGACCTTCTTGTGATTTCTAGGACAGCAAGAAATCCTTTCTTTACTGAGGAATTACAAACACTGAGATGTCATACAGTACTATGTCTACAATTGTTTAAACAAGGAACACATTTTCAGTGCAAGGAAGCACATTTATTAGTGCTGTTTTAACACATCTTTACACTCTCAATGCCATACTGGATTCTGAGATCAAGGCTGGTAAGAAACCTGAAGATTTGACTTAATTTTTCCAACTTGAAATTCCAGGATTGACAACAACGAGAAAGCACAAGAAATATCAAACGCTAGAGGTTTAGCCCACATGAAGTAACACCAATTAGTCCTCGATGACTGGTGATTCATTTTGATCTCATGCAAAACATGTACAATTTCAAATGTCTTTTACACTTTTAGAACTGCCATAAAATTATACAAATGCTAATCTAAATTAACCTGTTTAGGCTAAAGGAGATTGCTTAAAATGAAACTGATTTTATGTACCTTAACAATAAATTATTTTTCCATAATGTGAAATTCTTCCATCCAGCATGTAGTGTGGTATATTTAGTTGATAAAAAAAGTGCTTATAAAAGTAGGCACTTGTAAAAAAGCTGACTCAGCCAAGTGCTGTTTCACTTGGTGAACAGATAAAAAGGATCACTCTGTTCACAAAGCAACAACCATTTGCCTCCTGTCTAAACCAGAAAGCTTGACTGTTTACTTCAGTTCAGAACCAGAAGGTAAAACCTTGAGAAAATGTCACATTTCCCTTCCATATTTCATCTGTGTCATAAGTTTATTTTTACTTAAATGCAATTAATCTTTTCCAAATGTTGCCCTTCTAGTTGTTGCAGTCCAGCAGATGTTCAGAGATACTCCGAGGGCACAACAAGGCTGCTGAGGGACCATGATGGTGGTCTCTTGCGAAAACTCTGTTGGGATTTCGACTTCCGTATTTTCTGGGAGTCCAGATAAGACAACGGAAGCAGGCCCATCTGATAACAGATTAGCCACTATGGATGCATTAACACATGTATTATTTTGTGGCCAGCATTCTCCCAAGACGGGATGATCTGTTGGGAGATCTTGGAAAGACTTGAACTTGAACTGTCAGATAAATATTGCCAGGCTGATACCCGGAACATCTTTTGCTTTCTGACCGAGATTAGCGGATTGTTTTTATTTTATGAAGAGTCGTTTCTGTCACAAACAGGAAGCACTCATCTGGTCATTTCAGAGAATTCACCTCAACCTTTTTAGATTGAATAGTAAAAAGTGTTCTAGGAACAGAGAAGTAAAAAAAAAAAAAAAATAGAAGGGGGCGTGTTTGCTCTTTTGCTAAGCAGATTTTTAAAAGCACTTCAAGTGTAACTGCATTGCAAAACCATACTCCAGAGTCAATTAGAGTTTTCCTTATTGGCAGGTCCTGCCAAACTGTCTTGTGAGACTGCTCACATGTTCCCATGAGGAAGTCACATGACAGGCTCATGTTATCTAAACACTAAAACAAGAATTGTGAAAAAATGCCTTTGTTTTAAAAAAGAAAAAAATGCATATCCCCAAACTCCAAAACATATTTCCCCATCAACGAAATGTCTGTTTATAGAGTGTTCTTCCTGCTTGTTGTATAATGCAATATGCCATCCCTTTGTGATTGGATATTTTTAGCAAATGTAGGTGTGTACAGTGGTTTGACCATGTGAAACACTAAAGATATGCTTCCCTGTCCCATTGTTTTACATGATGTTGGTGCTGTGTTTTTATCTTCTGCACCCCCCACACCCCCCAGGCCTCTTGCTGGGAAGGAAACCTGCACAATCGGTCAGTTAATTTGTTCATTGTCAGTCTTCATGAGTTTCCAACTGTAAAACCTGGATGACCAGTAAATATAAATACTATATTTACCTTAAGTGTAAATTGAAGAAGAGTAATCTGTGAATATGCTCAGATTTTGACCACATTTTAAGTCAGCTGGTATAGTGCAAATTGAAAAATGTGTGGTTAAATAGAACAACGTGTGGTTGTTCTATTTACTTGGGTCTGGGACTTTTTGTCTGTTAAGACATTTTGAATGAATGAATGAATGAATAAAAGGAATTTATTTCAGACAATTAACAAATTTAACAAATAATAATAAATAAATCAATTTCAGAAATACTTCGAACAAACATCCAAGTACCACATAAAAAAGAAATTGGTAAACATTAAATAAAATTTTCTATTCCAATTCAATTAAATCATTTGAACATAAATAGAAATGAGATAAACAACATTTTCCTCTAAATAAACTTGCCAGTATATTTACCCTGATATCTGACATTTATTATTGATTAATGTAAGTTGTCTGAAAAGCTCAATTTTAACATTGAGCTTGAGGAGAAATTTCAAACGTAGCCTTTTTCCATTGTTCCAGCAAACATATCTTAAGGTGCTGGATTTTTGTCAAATTTTGGGTTTTTAAATTCACACATTTCAGATTACTGGACCAGAATGCAGATGCGTATCTCCAGTACTTGTTCAGTTTTAATTCAGTTTATTTTTATAGCATTGATTAAAAAATTAGAAAAAAAAGTTAGCTCAAGGCAATTTAAATACAGAAAATAGAATACATTATTAAATATATTCAATCCAATCATATAGGCAGATTCAATGTCAATTACACTCATTACAATTCCATCCTATTAAGCTATTCAATCAGGTTCAATTTAATTCAATTCAATTCAATTCAATTTTATTTATATAGCGCCAAATCATGAAACATGTCATCTCAAGGCACTTTACAAAATCAAGTTCAATCATATTATACAGATTGGGTCAGATTATACAGATTGGTCAAAATGTCCTATATAAGGAAACCAGTTGATTGCATCAAAGTCCCGACAAGCAGCATTCACTCCTGGGGAACCGTAGAGCCACAGGGAGAGTCGTCTGCATTGTACATGGCTTTGCTGCAATCCCTCATACTGAGCAAGCATGAAGCGACAGTGGGAAGAAAAACCACCCATTAACGGGAAAAAAAACCTCCGGCAGAACCGGGCTCAGTATGAACGGTCATCTGCCTCGACCGACTGGGGTTACAGAAGACAGAGCAGAGACACAACAAGAGAGACAAAAAGCACAGAAGCACACATTGATCTAGTAATCTGTTCTACATTAGATGGTAGTAACGGGTGAGCCGTCTTCTCTGGATGATGTCAAGGTTAACAGAACGCCAGACCAGGTGTACCTACTATGAAGAAAAAGAGAGAGAGCAAAAAGTTAAAAGCTGAAATGACGACAGTCATTTCAATGTAATACAATGCAAAACTGGAGAACAGTAGAATGAAGAACAGTAGAAATCAGTAGAGTGAGAAAATTAGACCCTGATGTCCTCCAGCAGCCTAGGCCTATCACAGCACAACTATAGAGATAGCTCAGGGTAACATGAGCCACTCTAACTATAAGCTTTGTCAAAAAGGAAAGTTTTAAGATTAGTCTTAAAAATAGATAGGGTGTCTGCCTCACGGACCAAAACTGGGAGTTGGTTCCACAGGAGAGGAGCCTGATAGCTAAAGGATCTGCCTCCCATTCTACTTTTAGAGACTCTAGGAACCACCAGCAGACCTGCAGTCTGAGAGCGAAGTGCTCTGTTAGGAACATACGGGGTAATCAGAGCTCTGATATATGATGGAGCTTGGTTATTAAGGGCTTTATACGTTAGAAGAAGAATTTTAAATTCTATTCTTGATTTAACAGGAAGCCAATGAAGGGAAGCTAAAATTGGAGAAATATGATCCCTCTTGTTGATTTTCATCAGGACTCTTGCCGCAGCATTTTGGATCAGCTGAAGACTTCGAACTGCATTTTGTGGACTTCCTGATAGTAAAGAATTACAATAGTCCAGCCTTGAAGTAACAAATGCATGGACTAGTTTTTCAGCATCACCCCTGGACAGAATGTTTCTAATTTTGGCGATATTCCGGAGGTGAAAAAAGGAAACTCTGGAAACCTGTTTAATATGGGATTTAAATGACATGTCTTGGTCGAAAACAACACCAAGGTTTTTAACTTTATTACCAGAGGCCAAGTTAATGCCATCCAGATTAAGTGATTGATTAAGAAGTTTATTTTTTGAGGACTCTGGCCCAAAGATTACAACTTCTGTCTTGTCAGAATTTAAATGCAGGAAATTTAAAGTCATCCAGCTTTTGATGTCATCAAGACATGACTGCAGTCGAAGTAACTGATTGGATTCATCAGGATTTATGGATAAATATAGCTGAGTGTCATCAGCATAACAGTGGAAATTAATCCCATGCTGTCTGATAATTTTGCCAACCGGAAGCATATATATAGTAAATAGAATTGGTCCAAGGACTGAACCCTGTGGTACTCCACAGGTGACCCTAGAGTTTGAAGAAGATTTATTATTAACATGAACAAACTGGAATCTGTCCGACAGATAAGATTTAAACCAGCCTAATGCTTTTCCCTTAATCCCTACAGTATGCTCAAGTCTTTGTAGGAGAATATTGTGATCAACTGTATCAAATGCAGCACTGAGATCTAACAGGACAAGTATAGACACAAGTCCATTATCTGAGGCCATGAGAATATCATTGGTGACCTTCACCAGAGCTGTTTCAGTGCTATGATGAGCTCTAAAGCCTGACTGAAACTCCTCAAGTAGGTCATTACTTTGTAAATGTTCACAAAGTTGATTAGCAACTACTTTCTCAAGAATTTTAGATAAGAAAAGAAGATTAGATATAGGTCTGTAGTTTACTAGCTCATCTTGATCAAGAGAAGGTTTCTTAAGTAAAGGTTTAATAACAGCTACTTTAAAAGCCTGTGGTACATATCCATTTACTAAGGATAGATTAATCATGTCTAAAATAGGACCACTGATCAGAGGGAATACCTCCTTAAACAACTTGGTTGGGATTGGGTCTAACATACAGGTAGAAGGTTTAGATGAAGCTAATATTCTAGATAGCTCAGAAAGCTCTACTGCTTTTAAACAGTTCAGACACTGCGCAGGTTCTAAGGATTCCTCCAATGCTGCCTCACTTACTGAGGACGAGGTAATCATGTTTGGGAGGATGCCAATTATTTTATTTTTAATGGAATCAATTTTATTTATGAAGAATCCCATAAAATCATTACTGCTAAGAGCTAAGGGGATGGCTGGATCAACAGAGCTGTGGCTCTGGGTAAGTTTGGCAACTGTATTGAAGAGAAATCTAGGATTATTCTTATTCTCCTCAATTAATGATGAAAAATATGCTGCTCTAACTCTGCGAATGGTCTTGTTATACAACAATAGACTGTCCCTCCAGATTAGGTAGGATTCCTCTTGGTGTGTAGAGCGCCATTTTCTCTCCAATTTCCTAACATTGTGCTTCAAGGAATGCAGCTCTGAATTAAACCAAGGAGCCAGCTTCCTGTGAATAATCACCTTCTTTTTCAAGGGAGCTACATTGTCTAATGCAGAACGCAATGACAAAGTCATACCGTTTACAAAGACATCTATTTGTGAATTGGAAGAAACAACATTGCTGCCATCTACTGGGCATTTCTGCAATACGGAGGATATTAAAAAGGGGACAGACTCTTTAAGTTTTGATACAGCATTATCCGATAAAGATCTACTATAATGGAACCCTCTTTTGGGGGTGGAGAACTCAGTTAGATTAAACTCAAATGTTATTAAAAAATGATCAGATAGGACAGGGTTGTGAGGAAATACTGTTAATTCTTCACAATCAATGCCATATGTCAGCACAAGGTCTAAAGTATGGAGCCAAGAGTGCGTCGGTTTATGCACATTTTGAGCAAAACCAATTGAATCTAGGATAGTTTTAAAGGCTACACTAAGGTTATCACATTCTGTGTCAACATGGATGTTAAAATCACCCACTATAATAACCTTATCAGTATTTAACACCAAATCAGATAAGAAATCTGACAACTCATCCAAAAACTGAGTATAAGGGCCTGGTGGACGATACAAAACAACAAACAGAAGAGGTTTTATTGCTTTGCAGTTTGGATGAGGGAAACTGAGGGTTAAATGTTCAAAAGAACTGTAGTTATTAATTGGCCTGGGACTAATTAATAAATCAGACTGAAAGATGGCTGCCACTCCTCCTCCTCTTCCCACAGATCTGGGAATGTGGAAATTTGAATAATTGGAGGGAGTTGACTCATTTATACTAACGTAGTCCTCTTGTAGCCAGGTTTCTGTGAGACAAAACAAATCAATCTGTTTATCAGAAATCAATTCGTTAACTAACAAAGTCTTTGGAGGGAGAGACCTTATATTTAATAGACCACATTTAATTGTTTTATTTTTAGGTTCAAAGTGATCCGTATGGATTTTTATTAGATTTTTATGATTTGTTCCCTTTAGATCAGTTTTTGATCTGTTAAGTTTTGGCCGTGGGAAAGACACCATCTCAATAGGATAATGGGTGGGTAACAGTACAGAAGCTGCAGAGAGGTGTGTTAAACTACGGCTCTGCTTCCTGGTCTGGACCCTGGGTTGTCAGCATTTAGGAGAACTAATAAATCCGGCCAGATTTCTAGAAAGAAGAGCTGCACCATCCAAAGTGGGATGGATGCCGTCTCTCCGGATCAGACCAGGTTTTCCCCAGAAAGTTCGCCAGTTATCAATGTAGCCCACGTCGTTTTCAGGACACCACCTAGACAACCAGCGGTTGAATGATGACATGCGGCTAAACATGTCATCACTGGTCAGATCAGGCAGGGGACCAGAGAAAATTACGGCGTCCGACATTGTTTTAGCAAACTCACACACCGAAGCAACACCAACTTTAGTGACCTCCGATCGGCGTGACCGGGTGTCATTACCGCCAGCGTGAATAAAAATCTTACTGTATTTACGCTTATCCTTAGCCAGCAGTTTTAGGTAAGATTCTATGTCGCCCGTTCTGGCCCCTGGCAGGCATTTAACTATGGTCCCTGGTGTCTCTAGTGCCACGTTTCTGACTATTGAGCTCCCAATTATCAGGGTCGGCTTCTCAGCGGGTGTGTCGCTGAGTGGGGAAAATTTGTTAGAAACGCAGACGGGTTGGTGGTGAACTGGGGGCTGAAATCTAGAGCTATGCTTCCTACGAACTGTCACCCAGCCGGCCTGCTTACCCGGCTGCTCGGGTGCTTCTGGAGGACCACTAAGTGAAGTAACGCTAGGTCTATGTGGCTCCGCGCTAGCAAAGGGGCGGCTATCAGCTGGTCTTTCCATAGCACGGAGCCGGGTCTCTAATTCTGACACCCTCGCCTCCAAAGCTACAAAAACACTACATTTATTACAAGTACCATTATCACTAAAGGAGGCAGAGGAATAGCTAAACATCTGACACAGAGAGCAGGAGATAAGGGGAGACTTAGTAAGAGACGGAGAAGCTGAAGTAATAGTAGGAGAGGAAGCCATTGTGGAGCTAAAGCTAGGCTAGGCTAAAGCTAGGCTAGCGCCCTTCTACCACGCCAAGAGAGCAAACCGTGAAACACGAGGAGTTCCCAAGCGTGATGTGCAGCAACAGAAAATGTTTTAAAAGTGCTTATGTGTTAGAAACAGATGTTACAGCAAAGAGATTAAAGATAAAAGCGAGAGAATCTGGAGCAACAAACCGTTGCTCACGCAGTGAAAACAGGAATTCGCCTTACCGCAAACAGGAAGTGACGTCAGCCCTCCATATTATTCAAAATATTAAAACCTTTTTTTTATTTAATGAAACCTAGTCGATTATATCCAGTCTGTGACTTTGCAGCAATTCCTCCTGAATGGGCATGTTGTGACAGTGGACAGAACTTGCATGTTAAGTTATTTAGTTTTGTATATGTTTAGTTTATGAACATGTCCAGGATGGAAATTTCTGCAAAATGCATACAAATACCTTGAAAAGATTTGGTTTTGAAAGCAGCAGACATTGCTCCAAAATCTCTGCTGTACTTTTCTGCATTCATGTTGCCATTACCTGTAGGGCTGTGAAACTTCATACCATCACAGAGCTTTGCTGTAGAACCTGCTGCTGATAACAGTCTTGATGCTCCTTTAATTAAGAGCAAACACCTAGGAAAGTTTAGATTGGAACGTTTAGATGTTGATTTAAAGCATAAAGGGTAGTGCCTTGTAGCACTTGACTAAGATTTCCCAGAATTATTATTTGCTCATACTTTCTCAGTGCTGAAGAATTTCAGGTTGTCAAGCTTAAGCTTGTCCAGTGATGTGCTTGAAGGTATTCCTCAAATAGCTTACTAGAGTTCTAACAGGACAAAAATGCAAATCCCTCCAAATCTTTCTCAGATGAACATTATTTCAGACTCCACCTTTGGCAATCAAAGGACTCATTGTCATTTGTATTTTTTAACTTCTTTGCACAATACCACAAATACAGCCACCTTTTGTACGTTTTTATTGCAAAATGGGTGTTAAGTTAACAACAAGACAGAACATGAAGTGTGATGGGTTTATGCTCTGCAGTCACATTTAAGTCAAAATCTGCTTTGTCATTGCTGTTCCTTCACTTGTTCACATTTTCCTAAAACTAGGTAGGTAGAGCAATATTGATTTAAGGTTTCTATGAACTGCATTATGAAGAGTGGAACTAAGCTGCAGAACTAGTTCGCTTAATGTGCAAATCCTGATTCCTGAAAAAAAGAACCATTTCTTTGAAGTGAGTCTCGATAAACTCAAGTAAGTTCATTACATGGTACTGATAATATTCCCAGGAATAGAGAAACTTTTTAGCTGACAATTGCTCTTTGTCCCGTGCAACAAGGGAGATCTTGTGTCTGAGTGCTGTTTCTCTGCAACCGTGTAACACAATCACTGTGTTCTGGCTTCAGAGGCGCCACTGACAGTTCAGATGGAGCAGAAGTTTCAAAAGGCTTTACATGGAAGATATAAAGGGACATTGATGGTATCTTTGGCGGTGAATTACACTGAAGTACTAGCAGTCAGTTAGTTTGACATGTAAAGACCATGTCTTAAATGGGCTAATTCATATTAGGAATTGGTAGTTTACCAACAATAGGTCAGGAAAGAAAGAACAAGATGGTAAGCTTGAAAACACGAAGTGGCCATAGTCTCCAGATTGAAACCCAATTGAGCTGATTTGGGGTGAACTGGACAGTAGAGCGAAAATAAATCAGCGTACAAGTGCTGCACATTTATGGGAACTTCTGCAACACATTTGGGTGGAACCTTGGGAGGAATAGTTAATATTTATTGTAGAAAGAATGCTGTTGTGTTCAGTGTGATCTACTGTTATATCTGCCAAAGGTGGCTACTTTGATCAATTGAAAGTTTAGAATACATTTTGTTCAATAAATTGATTCCATGTTTAACTCCAATTGCTTATTTGTACAATGATTTTATTTTAGAGTGCAATGAGACCTTAAACTGAATAATAAAAAAAAATGGAAATATTTGGGTGTTCTAAAACTTTTGACCAGTAGTATATATTTATATATATATATAATTTTAGGACAAATATGGCTCAGGATGCACACAGATTATAAGCCACACAGACACATAAGGACATATTTCCAGTTTTTTTATATGTATAAATTAAATAAGTCGATTGCCCTGGCATTTATTCTATTGATGAAAAAGAAACTCACGCTACATATTTAACATATTAAGCATTATTTATATTAAGCATAATTACGTTTTGTTTTAAAGTTTTCCAAATTTTAGTGATAGCAAAAATGATTACAGCAAAAATAATAGAAATATGATATTGACAGGGATCCTTAAGAAACATATTGTGAGCTCGTCACTTCTGACACACACAAAAAACAACAAAAAACAAAACGACATTTTGGAGATTCCAGGATGCCACAGGCAAGTAATTCTATGTTGTTTTGACTAGATCGTAAAGGTCCAGCAAGAATATTTTGAAGCGACTTGCTCAGAAACAGTTCTTTGCATGTGGGAAGTCAAACATGATGAGCTTGTGTGGACTAATTCAACAGAGTGAAGTTCAAAGTCTCTTCCTAACTATTTTCCTTTTGCTGAATCATGCTGCAAAATTCATATTCCATTGTCTTGTTACTTTTTGTTGTTCCACATCCATTCAGCTCAGCCCCTATGAAGCCTTCAACTTTTTGTGCATTAGCATTTGCTTTTTCTTTGAATCCACCTTTAGGTTTATGTTTATATATAATAGAGCTTGTGTTTTTCACCCTTTCTTGGAACTCACATTTCAAGTTTTGGTTTTACCTACATTGTTGTCAGTCTGACTCCGTCTGAAGCGTAGGTCGGGAGGAGTTTTCCCTCTGGCAACATGCAGAATATGTTATTCCCGCAGTGATGTGGTGGATTAAAAATGACTTATTTAGGGACATGCAATATGTTCTTGATAACATTATAATCAAAATGTTGGGCACCACATCATGTGTTCACCACTGAGAGAAATTACAAAATAAGGAGTAAAGTTCAATCTTTTGCTTGTAATTCAGACATGCAGGAGTTTTAAAAATAAATTCACCCTCTTTACAGCAAAACACAAGAGCTCTTAGCCAGAAGATGAGAAATATGAAACTGAATTCCGAGTTTATTCTCCTACCAGCATGATGATTACCGAAACTGAAATGCCAGTGCTGCAGCCCAGCCTACGTTTCTTACTTTTGATTGAGGTGCTCAGCCTCACCCAGGGATACTGAAACCAAACTGCCTTATCCCTGATAAATTGTCTCTATAGCCTATCTGTTTTAATCCGAGCTTTGGTTTCTCCTTTCAGCTTTAGAGCCGTAACGTGAGAGGTTTTGTTCAGTGAAACAGTTTTTACCACCGTAGCTCAGAGCATGTTGCACTTGGCAGAAAATGATCATGTGCACCCAGTGTTTATTCAAGCTGCAGCTGGTAAATATAGCGCCATTACTCTTGGTACTTACTTCTACAAACTGGAAAGATTTTCAGCTTACTTCCACTTTCGCTCTGAGCAATTTCACATACACGGGTGTTGGGGACAACCCTTCTCTGGAGAAAACAAAATAAACAGATCTCTTCATGCCAGATTGCAAGACATATTTTGAGATGACTAAAGTAAAAAGCCGGTTTAACTGATTTTTCTTTAGGTTTAAAAAAAAAAAAAAAAAAAGATCCGTGCACTCAGTTTCTATTCCTGTTAAATCTTTGCAGGGTTGCTGAGAGTGTGCTGGTGCCCATCTCCAGTGGGCAATGGGTGAGAGGAAGTGGGGTCACAAGACAGGAACAGTACAAGACAAACAAAAACACAGCCCCACACCCCAACTTGCCGGACAGCACATGTAATACAGAGATATAGAAACAGAAATAGATAAATAAAATACACATGTGTTTCCAGTCTACCATAGGTATTCAAGGGTTAAAGATAACCAGTCTCCTGTAGTTCAGATATTCTGTGACCTTCATTTTGAGATTTGCAGGGGAGAAGTCTTGTTCCACGCAGAAAACAGGGGGGAGCTTGTTTAGAGACCAGCATCCAGGTGGGGCAAGTCTTATGAAGAAAAAGGGAAAACAAATAAATTCAAGCGCATATAGAAAAATTACAAACAACGCCAAGTTTGTTGAATTGATACTTAAGATGGCGGAAATATTCGGAAAATCTTCACATGCACAGAATAATAAGCTGGTGAAACGGTGATGGCTGGTTAATGAACGTGTGTGGTCAGAAGACTGTGGCTTGTTTTGTTCTTATTAAACCCTTTGTCATTGATGGACGGATTATTTTAGGTAATTTCTACTGTTTTATGTCATTGATTCCTTCTAAATCCCATTTCTGAGGGCTATCCTTCTTACTAGCACCTCCCCTTTTTCTCTTGGCATATTTTTCAGCAAGTGGTTATTATTCCTCAGAGAAACGAGACACTTCTTCAAGACCCATGACCAGTTCTCACTAGTTTCTATTGCATAAACAGATGTGTCCTAATATACCTGCATGGTTTGTGTAAGCAATTATTAGTCCTGCAAAAGCATACATTATTTTTTATTATACATTATTTTACTTTGCTAAGAATGTAACCGATCCACAAATAAAACGATTTCATTATATTTGAGTTTTTGATGCCGTATTGCTAATATACTAACAATTTGTCAACATACTTCTTCTGTTCTAAAACAACAGACTTTAATAAGTAAACTAATCTTTAAATATGCTTGACGTGTATCCACGACTTGTCGGATTACAAATATACTTTTAAAACGTTTAGTCAGTGCAGTAATGTTTCACCATGTTAAAATACAAGAGCACCACAAAGTATAAATGAAAGTAAATTGCAGATGTTGTTCTTGCAACAATAATATTCTAAACAGAGAAATTACTTTATTCTTTTTTTTCTTTCTTTCTAGGAAAAAAAAAGCATTGATGCATTCATTAAACTGCACATTACATTGATTTAGTTTTTATGGTAAAAAAAATGGTTGATCTTTGGTATTTTTTAAAACGGTTCAGTATATTCAACAGTAATATCAGTCATAATATATTGGAACCCATATAACTTAAAATTACAGTAAATATTGTGCCCTTAAGAGTATGTTAGCTTACATTTGTTTAGGATATGCAAGTGCAGCTCCTAACTTGATATTTCCTTTTAAATAGCTACAATTTAGCTATTTAAATTTGATCTCCAACCCTTAAAAAACATCTTTTTTTTTTTAGACAGGTAATTAAGTCATTTATATTGGTTGAAAAATAAGCTCTGATCAATCAAAAACAAGAAGTCGCTAACAGGTAGCTATATAATCTTAGGTTTACTGAGTTCAGTGGCAAACACTAAAAGTGGCATGCTCCTAGCAGCTTATCAAAAAAGATAAAATAAAGTTATTGTTTTAGAATGGTTTCTAGCAGCAGCAATGTGGAAAGCAAACATATTTGCTTGGAGTGCCGTGGCGCTGGGCCGTATCCATTTCTGATAACATTGAGACTGGGTGACAGTAGCGCAGGAGTTAGGGAGTACGTCCTGCAATCCCCTGCTCTGACCCACAGTTGTGTCTTTGGGCAACACACTTCACCCGAATTGCCTTGCTTCTGTCAGTCTGTGGCTGCTGACATAGCTCACCACCGTCAGGGTGTGAATGGGTGAATGACTGATTGTAGTGTAAAGCGCTTTGGGGATGTTGGACTAAAGCGCTATACAAGTTCAATTCAATTCAATTTTATTTATATAGCGCCAAATCATGAAACATGTCATCTCAAGGCACTTTACAAAATCAAGTTCAATCATATTATACAGATTGGGTCAGATTATACAGATTGGTCAAAATGTCCTATATAAGGAAACCAGTTGATTGCATCAAAGTCCCGACAAGCAGCATTCATTCCTGGGGAACCGTAGAGCCACAGGGAGAGTCGTCTGCATTGTACATGGCTTTGCTGCAATCCCTCATACTGAGCAAGCATGAAGCGACAGTGGGAAGAAAAACCACCCATTAACGGGAAAAAAAAACCTCCGGCAGAACCGGGCTCAGTATGAACGGTCATCTGCCTCGACCGACCGGGGGTTACAGAAGACAGAGCAGAGACACAACAAGAGAGACAAAAAGCACAGAAGCACACATTGATCTAGTAATCTGTTCTACATTAGATGGTAGTAACGGGTGAGCCGTCTTCTCTGGATGATGTCAAAGTTAACAGAACAGTAAAGTTCAAGCCATTTACTATTAAAAAACTCACAGGGATTCCCACCATTTACCTTGACAGGCTAGTGTTTTTGTATAAATACCACATGTAATACATGAGTATATAAAGGACCTCTGATAAAACTGTTGTTTTTTTTCACTAAAATCACATCACAGAATAAAGTGGGTTGTAGTAAGATTACAGATTCAACCTGTCACCACTCTAGAGAGAGATCTTCCTACCCTTAAAGTGGCCTCGTCAGGTCAGAGCAGGTGATGCAGCTGGATGTGTGTTTAGAAGCTGAGCCGAAGGTCTGATCCAAAGGCATCATTGTGGCATTGGGAAGGTGTCACATTTCTGTAATCTCCCTGAATCACAGAACTATCCAGATGGGCCCTTTTTTCCCCCTTATGTTACCCGAAATAGAAAAAAACATCGGCATCGGTTTCTGTTTGTTACAGAGTGTCTATTACGAAAACCTTTTCAGCTTGATCTCTTGGCTTGATTCAAATGCAGCCAAGTTTTTAAATTTAGGAATGTTTAATTTTCTTTAAACATTTGCAGCAGCAATTACATGATCATTACAGTAAAAGTCCTGGTCTCATCTCAGCTTCGGGTTAGGTGGTTTTGACTACCACACTATGAAGAGCAGCCATGTTTCCATCCAACTGTCAAGCGGATTTTGAGTGAACATTTGAAACGTCAGAAAAAAGAAAATGCAAATTAGCCGTGTTTCCATCCACTGGTCTTGAGCGAATTAACCAGGCTACGCAACGCGTAATTTCGTCAGAAATCGATGTCATGCATGGCTGTAGTAAACAGGAAGTAGAGGTTGCAAACTAGCAAGAACCAGATATCTAACGAAAAAGGAGACACGTTTTCAGGAATGTACTGTTATTGGGCGAGGTGTAATTGTTCAGTCACATCAACCAGTATTGGCGATGTTACAAGCAGTCCGGAGATATAGAAAAAGAAATGCATTTCTATGCTGGGATGGGAATATACCAGCAGAAACAGCTGATCTGTCATGTGAGGTACATGTAAGCTACGTCAGAACATATTCGCCAAATGTGTTTCCATCTCCTGCATTAACAATTTTCTCGCAAATCCAAAAACCACCTCAAGTGCCATTTTTTTGCAAAATTGAGGAAGCTATTTCGAATGTTGCCATTTCCGTCAACCTTTTTTAATGCCATTCTTTAAAATGCGGATAGAAAATGTGGATGGAAACAGAACAGGGTGAATGAAACCGTTTGTCTCTTGTTAGTCCAGAGTATGACTCCAATGCCAGCTTGGTGTTTTTTCCTACTGAGAAATAGTTTGATGGTGATGCCAAATGGATTTAAAGAGCAGCAAATGTTCAATCTCTGCCTAGAACAGAGATGGCCGGTGTCCTGCAACATTTAGATGTGCTCCTGGTCCAGCACAGGTGAATCAAATGACTGAATTACCTCCTCAGTATGCAGTCAGGTTCTCCAGAGTCCTGCTAATGTCCTGCTTATTTGACTCAGGTGTGTTGAAACACAGACACATAAAAGTCGCAGTACACCTGCCCACGAGGACAGGAGTTTGACATCCCTGGCCTAGAACATTCTGAGGCCAGTTGTTGTTACAGGGGAGTTTTAAGCAGTGTGAAAGGAGCTTAAATTCTTAACAGTGCTTGGTGTATCAATTGGTTCTTTAAATGAGTTTGGGACACGGTCCGCTGACTGTCTCGTTTGAGGTAGTGTTTCATAAACTGAATCAGGAATAGTCTCCAAAAACAAAGTCATAATTTTAGCAGAAGTACATTTAAAAAGCCAAGAAAGCTGACTGAGGGACAGTAATTTTGATTCCATTCATATATTCTATGGCTAAAGCAGTATGTGAAACCATGAGCTGCTGGCTCAATGCCATGGGTTTGCTCCGTGCGGCGCTGCGGAGAGGCTCTGAGCCAAAGAGGAAACACTGTCGGAAAGAGCAAAGGCATGCCATCGACGGGCTGTCCGGTCTGCAATGTCACGATTCATCAGCGTCTTCGCTGGATCAACCCTTCTAGAAAGATGTGAGTTTCCCGGTGTCCCCGGTGCCGCTGAAGCCCTGGCACTTCCCTTTGTATCAGAGTTCAAAGTTTGCCTTCGGTATCGGGAAATATTATCTCCGGGTTTCATCACATTTATCGCTGATCCGCAATAACAGCTGATTAAGTTGTAAATGCTCCAGAAAGAAACAGCTCTCTGTCTCCGGTGTTACTCAGAATAAACCCCAAATATGCTTTCCTTCAGGTCAAGTAGGACTGCTAGGTTAACCCAAATACATCCAATTCTTCAAGATCTTATTTGTTGCCACTAAAAATATATTTCTAATTAGGACTCGAAAAGTTCACACAAAGCCTTCATTCTGCCATACGCTGCAGACACATGAAGCCTTTTACTACAGCCTCATATGACAGCAGTCACAAGTTTACAGACCAGACAACAGTTACTGTAACTTGGTCTATACTAGCAAGTCTTTCCTCTTTATTCCGTAATAGGCATCAGCATGTGAGCGAGTGGCCCGTGGGAAGAGATCGTGAGGATGCCCTCTGTCCCGGCTGAGCAGCGAGACAAACCGTCTGAAGTAGCTTTTAAAATTAGAGCAAGAGAACTTGTTGAGGCACCACAATGTTGCTTCTGTGAGCCATTTAGCTGCTTTCTCATTTACCAGAAGGGCTAATAAATCAGTTAGCAAGTGTATTAGCAATAAACTTTTACTATGTATAAAGTAACGTTTTTATACGGCATTCTGATGGAACTTGTAGCCATGAACAGACTGCAGCTTTTCTTCCCTTCTCATTGGAAAACTTAAAACTTCAAAACAGTAAAAGAGTGGTGTGGACAATTTATATAAAACAGAGAGGCAGCAAACGTCGCATCCACTGTTATTTAATGCCTCCTGTAAAGTTCATGTTCTGTCTTGCCAGTCTAATTGTATTTTTTTTTTTTTTTTTTGACGCACATCTGTTTCTACGTTTGCGGCCGTGACACATTCCAAGAAAAACTGGGATGTGTGTGAAAAGGGAGGCAGCCTTATTTTATATGCCTGAATGCTTTACAGGTCAGAGTTAAAGTTTAACAAGCGCGGAACCCTCCGCTGAAAACGGTCAGATCATGCTCTGGAAATCAGGGACAAGGCTGCTTCAGCTGACAAACGTAGACCTGCTGATCGGGTCCATTTAAAGATACCCTGTGACTCTGTGTCTGCTCTGCTTTTCGTGAAGGTTTGAAAGTGACTTATACGCCAGCGGTGGCATTCTACTCAACTTGTATTGTTGCATACGGTGCCATGAAAACGTTTTGATACTCTCTGAACATTTTTCCACAACAATAGTGGATTTTATTTGGATTTCCTCTGTCAAAAACCAGCAAAACGTAGCGCATAACCGTGAAGGGGAAGGAAAATTCGACATGGTTTTCAAAATTTACGAACATAAAAAGCTAAAATTGTGCCGTGAATTTCTATTCAGCAAGAGTGAATCAATGCTGTCTAGATCAGCTTCAGTATTTTGGGTTATGTCTCTATTAGTTTTGCTCATCTGCACACAGCGAGTCTTTGCTAAATACCTCAAACTCAGTCCGATTGGATGGAAGGTGTCCGTAAAAAGTTTTTTTTTAATCGTGTCACAGATTCTCAATTATTAGATTTAGGTCTGCACTTTGAGCAGAGCATTTAAACACACAGGCAAGCTTTGACAAAAACCCGTCCGTTGCAGCTCGGGTTCATCTTCAGGACAGTCCTGCTTGACGATGAACCTCCCCCGCAATCTCAGATCATTTGCAGCTTCTAACCAGTTTTGCTCCAGGATTTTCTTGCATTTGGGTTCTTCCATCCACACGTGAGTTCTGACCAGCTTCCCAGTTCCTGCTGAAGAAAAGCAGCCCCTCAGCATGATGCTGTGACTACCAAGTAAATCACATCGTTTAATTTGTGTGCATCCTGAGCCCGGTGTCACCAGAGTAACATGCAGTTACATTAAAATATTCTTGATTCTTGATGCTGTGAGTACCATGCATAACCCTGGGGATGGTGGGTTCATGCTAATTTCCATCACATGTAGCATTTTGCATGTAGTCTGGAAAGTAACATTTTGGTCTTATCAGAGTAGAGCCCATTTATCCAACTTACACGCTGGGTCCTCTACTTTGCTTGTCACAAACAGCAAACAGGACTTCTTATGGCTTTCTTTCTGCAATGGCTGTTTTCTGACCGCTCTATAAAAGCCAGCTTTGTAGCGTTCACTGATAATAGTTGTCCTGTTAACATATCCTCACACCTGAGCTGTGCATCTATTCCAGCTCCTCCAGAGTTATCTGATTATCGCTCTTCTCAGCTGTTATTTTGGGTTAACAGCCAGGTTTAGGTCCTGTAGGTTTGCAGTTGGGCCATAGTCTGTTTCGACCGAATGGTTTGAACAGGTCTTTGTGAGATGTTCAGCGTGTGACACATTGTTTTCTAATCTAATTCTGCTGCAAAGTCCTTTATCCCAATACTCAAGCAGTGTACAACACAGGGCACTTTATAAACGACACATGAGTCATGTTGGAACAGTGCTTGAAAATGATAATGATCACATTTGGATGCAAGTAAAACTGTAATATAGTTGACGAGGACACAAAACAGGGGTTACTCCATTTATCCAAGAAATGTAATATACATAGATTTAATAACAAATTAACTTTATATGAAATACAAGTCAAACCAATTTCAAAATTCTTATTTTTCTTCCTTGCATGGAGTCCCTTCCCGTTCTCAGGGTTTATTTCAGCATGTGTGTTTCGCTGTTTTTGTGAACTTGCAGTCGTAATGGTTTGGAGTTGCCTGCCTCAGGGTCTAAAGGTTTCACATTTTTTGCAGGCTTTTGAGCACTCGGCCCCTTCCTTCAGAGGCAGGGGTTAAGAATGAGTTCACAGAAGGTCTAGTCTGTGTGTCTGACAGGGGAGACAACTCAAAAGACAAAGACCACATCTCAGGAAGCCAGAGAATCATGTTTCAGCTCCACAGCTCCTCAGCTGTCAGGACCGTCAACAAGAACACACCCAGTTATGAGCAATCGGGACTTCCACACTTCACAGATTAAAAAAAAAACACCTTTAGTGTAACAGCATGGACGCTAATCATGCAACATTACTGGATTGTTACCCTGCTGTTTTACCATGGCTGTTTTACCATGATTGTGCTGCAGATTATCTAGAAGCAGACAGACTCTGTAAATACACAGACAGGTCCTTTTTGTGTGTCCATGCTTCTGAAGCCTGCAGCCGGTGAGCTGAACTCGCTGTTGTAATAGCAAGTTATCAGGAGGCGAGTAAACGGACTGTCTCAGGCTAAGAGAAATGTGGAAATTTATGACCACTGCCTTGCAGGGCCAAGTTGAGGTCAACTTTGATGTTTTCCAGCCGACGAACGGTGTTTGAAAGTTGCCTGCAGCTTTCAGTCCTGTAAGCTAAAAGTAGCTTTAATTAGTAAATTTGTTCTTTGATTGGACGTCTGGTCTTCCGGCAGAAACCGATGAAAAAAACAAAGGCGGTGAAAAACATCCGTCTGTAGACTGGCCCAGAAGAAGAATTTGAAGTTTGTCCCTGTCCCCCTCTCTGGACTCCATAATCCCAGTTAGATGTTGATAAACAAGAATGATGTTTCCTGTCGGCGTTTACTATGGGCACATCCTGTGCGTCAGTTACTGCAGCAGGAGGATAACTGGCAAAATGCAGCCGTTCAGCAGGGAATAAGGCTGTGTAGACAAGATGATTGTCCACCCCCCCCCTCCCAACAGGAAAGCAAATCCAGAGGTTTAATGTTTGTGTCAGGAGTGTGAAAACATCTGCTTTCCAGCTCTCACATAGATGTTAAAGGATTGGATGTTTGGGTTTGTATTAATTGTCGTTGTATTGACTCTTGCTTAACCCTGACTCAGAGTCAAAGACTTTGAGTCAGGCAGGCTCATTAGTCTCAATAGTTGTGTATTTACAGCCTTCACGACTGTGACAAATTACAACTAAAGCCAAACAAAAGACAAGATATATAAAAATATTTTCTTTTCTCCTTAAAATGTTTAATCCAATTCATTATGAACAGTTGTATAGGAAACCAAGCTGGTTGAGAAGTTCTGTCGCTTTCTAAGATGCCTGTTTCTTCTAAAGAGTCCAAATCATTCTGCTTGATGGAAATCCATCCATCCATCCATCCATCCATCCATCCATCCATCCATCCATCCATCCATCCATCCATCCATCCATCCATCCATCCATCCATCCATCCATCAAGAAGCTCCTTGGTAAAAAAAAATAAAACAACCGCTTACTCTGTTTAATTTTCACACATCAAGATCCAGGAAGTTCTCATTGCACCAGCTGCCACTGAACAAAGGACAGGGACGCTTTTATCTTTATGTAATTAATAAAAAGGTCAGAAAATAGTTTCTGATAATAAACCAACCAAATAAAACAGAAACTGCAAAAGAAAACCATGAACAGTTTAAAGTAGATGCTTTTTCTCCACATACCCTGAGATCTATTTACAAGATTACATGCATGTGCAAAGACTTTGAACAGCACAGCTACAGTGACATGGCCTGAATGCCAGATATCGCAGTTAATTTCTTTTTACAGCGCTAGCGGCTCTTTTATCAAAAATAGGCTGACAGGAATGGGGGGCCGAGAGAGGGGGAAGATATGCGGCAAAAAACGCGGACCGGAGTCGAACCTGCGTCAGCTGCGTTGAGGACGAGGACTAAGGCCTCTCTATACATGGGCTGTGTGTGCTACCCCTGTGCCACCAGTACATTAATTGGTTCAGTTGTTACAAGTTTTGCAGTATATTCTAGGTAAAGGAAAAAACAAACACATATTTTACTTATATTGCACAACTAAAAACCTAAACAGGGTGCTGAGAATGAATAAATATAGCGCTCTTGCCTATTTAGAAATGATTTTTTTTATCTTCTTTGCAGAAAAAGCCATGACTATATACTTTAAATCCAAACCACGAAGGATGCATGTTCAGCTGCTGACATCGATTGGAGGCTCCTGAGTCTTTCTTGCTGCATGCTTGATCACAGTCAATGCATGCCTTTATTTTGACACAAACCTGGTTTTGAGTGAAATTCAGTTCCCCTGAAATAATTTGTTCTCCTGCAGTCAGGAGACCACAGTTGAAAACCTGGCTGATCTACAGCAGTGTAACCAAAATGAAGTAACATAATTTCTTCCACTTATCATACACAACTATTCGTCTACATTACTAAAGCTACACAATTGAAGAGAATATTTCAACCTGCCTTTTGTCTCTCTAAAACAATCTGTTCTCCATAGATCTAGAACAGAGAGAGACCAATCAGATCATGTTTTGGATTATTGTTTTGTTTTTTTTTCTCCCACCCATTTCGACTATTTCCATAAATTTGAAAACTATACTAGAATTTTTTTCTATTTACCCAGTGATGTGTTTTAAACAGTAAGGTGTAAAACTGATCTTTTGAGAAAGCTGTAATTGTCGTGTCCAGTGACTGAGCTTCCAGCGGTTTGTATCAGTGATAAAAAAAAAGTGCTAGTTGAATGTTGGTCAAGTGAACAAGACTCAAGTTAGAGAAGGCGTAGTTTGTTTTCAGCACAAAAAACACAAAACACAAAATTGTGTCAAAAACGACATTTAATTTTCATTTCTTTTACTGAGAACCGCAGCTTCAACGAAAGAATAAGCTTGACATCTGCAGGCCTCTCAGGCTGATGGTATTTTTTATTTTTTTTTAATGAAGCCATAATTATTTCAGAGGAAATGAATCTCGCACAACACCAGGTCACTATTGTAAAGGCCAAAACGAACGCCTCCTCTTGCCGGATCGTTGTGCTCCTCCTGTTCCCTTGCCTTTTCTAGTTTCTAGTAATTCCTGAAAAAAAAAGTCCCTTTTTTTTCTTTTCTGAGCACCGCTCTCAAATTTCTTTCCCGACGTGTTTACAACCGTCACTCATTCACAGCGGAAGTTAGCCCCAATGGGTCACTTTTAATCTGGGGAAATCAGCGGCCATATACCTGCATCTAAAGTCATAGACATGTGTCTAAAGTGATTGACAGAGAGCCTGACAAGTTACAAACATTGATATACATTACATCGATAGTTACAAAACAACTGGATTTTTTTTCAGCCCATCATGTGACCTCAAAACGGTTGGCCCCCTAACGCTGCAGGCCCCTGGGCTTCAGCCCAGGTAAGCCCGTGCACTAAGGCGGCTCTGACCGTCGTGCTAAGCTGGGAGCAGGCTGACAAACGGCGCAAGCCTTTGACCTCACATATAGATACAGACATGTTTTGGCACTGCTGCTGTTAATGAGTAGTTAGAGGAGGGCGGTGAACCTTTGCAGTGTTTTGGGTAGGTCACCTCAGTCAGGTATTATTATTTGTCTGCTCTGCTGTTTTTTTCAAAGCTTGAACCTGATCTTTCTACTTGTAGGTTTCATCCCCCTCCCCTCCCCCCCCCGAAGCCAAACATCCTGTTTTTACGTGTTTTCTCATTTTACATGTGATCAGAAAGACCATACTGACGCAAGGGTAAAGACGAAAACTCACAGAGGAGGTGGCAACCCCCACCCCCGTCCACCTCCAGACACGACAGATACGTTCAGCCAAACACGTCTCAGCAGCTGTCAAGAGATCCAACAGAGGACAGTGAAGCTTTTTATATATAAGTATATTTTCTTACAGTATTTGTAAACTGCTGTAACTCAGCCAGCGCAAGCATGTTCCTTGGCTGATCACAGTAATTGCGGGGATTCATGAGGGCCTTCAGCTGATGCTTTGTAAGGGAAGGTAAACAAGAAGCTTGGTCAATATGTCAGGTTCAACACTGCACACAAACAGAGAATTAGCTGGGAGTGAGAAACGGGGGAGGAGGGTTGACGCAGAGAGGTATGTGTCACCAAATGAGGTGGGAGGGAGATCCAGGGAACTTTTAGAGGGAGAATGTGGATCTTGTCTTTCTATTGGCTCAGGAAAGTCGTTTAGGTGCGACTGAGAGGGACAGGGGAAAAAAACCCCCCACAACATCAAAGATAAAATTCAAATGGGATTAAGTCTGAATATCCACTACAGCATTTCACTAAAAAGGGTTTAAAATTCCTAAAGAAGAGGGGGAAAAAAACACTCATTCTGCCAGGAATATATCTAGGTTGATGACATTGCAAGTGGTACAAGAATCAAGATGAACAGCTGGCGTTATTAAACACCATGGTGGATGAGGACATTTTCACACAATTGGAGTTAAAATCTAACAACATTTAAGGTGCAATGAATATGATTGTCTTCTGAACCTTAAAACTGTTTATCTTTCTCTTCGAGTCTGAACTCATTACTTCAGCGTACACCAACAACTGCTCTGTTTACAGCTGAACACATTGTCGCTTTTAAAACGGGTGGTACGGACCTCCACCCATGCCGTCATTGTGTCAGTAAGTGGAATAACAAAAATGGCTTTTCTATAGCTCATTGACATTTTCAGTGAATAGGGAGTGGACGCCGCTGCACAATGTAAGTAGTGCATTTTAGAAAAATATGACTGCACATTAGTGGTGGCTAAGCTCTCTGATTTGATTTGTTCAGCGCTAAATTAAATCTGGACTACACTGGATCAGCTCAATTTATTTATTTATTTATTTTACAAGTCCTGTCTGGCAGTGTAGCATTAAGAATTGCTGTCTTAATACTTAAGAGAGTCCAACAGGTTTACTTTCACAAGTGGAGCATTACTGCTTTCGCTACAGTGCTCTGCTTGATATATATGCAAAAAACTTTATTCAATATTATTTTTGGATTATTTTAAGTTCAATGGACACAGAAATGTAAAGGTAAAAGAGAAAGACAGGAAGAGAAAATTATTAGGCGAAACATTAAAGGGAAGAAAAGGTGACAAAAATAGAGTAGAGGAAAAAGAGAGTGCAAGATAACATAATCGGAGTCAGCTTCTACACCCGCATATATATATATATATATATATATATATATATATATATATATATATATATATATATATATATATATATATATACATATATATATATAAAGAACAGCAAAACCAACCAAAAAGTATAACAGGTACAAACCTCACTGAAAAATAGGTAGTATTATTTAATATAAGATGTATATAGTGACATCCAGAGGTAATTATAGGGTTTATCTGTATACAAGTGAATTTGTAAGCACCTGGATCAAAGCACCTTTCGGTGTTTGTGAGAGTGCACTTGTATATGTAAGGTTTATCCATAAGAAAAATGTTCAATAGTTGTTGTGAGGAGCCAAAGACCCACCCCCAGAGTGCCGAGGCAGACACCAGGGAGACCTGAAGCCCAGACGCTCGAAAGGGCCCAAAGAGGCCTTTAGGAGCGAAAGGGCCCAAAGAGCAAAGGAGCCAACGAGTGCCCAACTCAGGGATAGCTCCCTCCCCCATCTCAGGGAAGAGCAGAGGGGAGCCCACAGAAACACCCCAGCAGCCACAATGCTGAAGCCCCCGGGAGCTGCAGCAAAGAGCCTGCGGGTTCGGCTGGCAGCCAGCTACACCAGACCGGATCCAGCAATGGGCCCCTCTGTGCTTAAACCCCACACGCTATTCCTGGGGAGAGCAGAAGTGCAAGCACCAGCTGACCCCCAGGAACCAATGCCCATCCCCAGCCCAGACCCCTGCAAGATGGCAATCAGAGCACAAGGGTGTGAAAAAGACCCCAAGCCTGCCTCCATCTGCTCAAATGTCAGCAGCCAGCACCAGTATAGGAAAAGATTTTAAATCATCTAGTTTAGACAGTGTCTTGTATAATTTAGACAATATTATTGGGAGGTTTAGATAAGCTCTAAATAAATATCTACAAAATCTACACAGCTCAAAACTGAACTGAGATTATTGTTAAAACAGTTATAGAATTCTGGACACATTTTCAATTATTTATTTGGTATCAAGTAGTGTTTCTATTGGGATGAGCATGAAAATAACAATATACACACCTGTCAAATCTGGACGGACTGTTTTCTATACCGATTACACAGTGTATGGGATTTGTGAAAACTGCTTGTGCAAACAAAAAAGCAATAAAATAATGGAGATTATTTTCTCAAAGATTTGGTCCAAATATCTTGCTTCATTCTTATGAATCCACAGAGACTTGCTTCATGTTGGTTCATGCTGGAACTGCCACAAGCTGACAGTGATGGTATAGGTTAATATATGGGTTCAAGTCAATGGGGATAACTGGGTGAATCTGTCTTCCTGGCAGTCGTTTAAAGGAGAACGTGAACGAAGAGAAAAAAGAACAAGAGAATTTCAAATGCAAGTATTGAAAAGAACTCATATCAGTTCCCTTATATGATATCATATGGCTTGAAAGGTTGGTTTCGGAGAGCAGACTTTGTCATGATTAAATGTCATAGCTACAAATTTTTCTTCAAAACATTTTTCAAAAATAATACCAAGAACGTCTAGAGTGGTGCAGAATAAAAATATAGACTTTACTAAGAAATAAATATACAGTATAAAAGTTTTTGTTTTATACATCTAGATGGGTCCAAAATATATAAATATTTACTTCTGGTTAAAGAGCACGGACACTGGCGTTAGATATGAAGATCCACCCCCATGAGAAAGTATATGTGACAATCTATATTTAGAGTTAAGTTTACTGAAAAGTCTGACTAGAAGCTGTAAACCTGAATAAGAAAACAGACGATTAATACCCCACACATGTATGTGGGCATTAGGGTGGGATCATGTGAATGTGACTACATGTCTTATTTAACGGTAGCCATGCTCGTGATGAGCCTTGTTGCCTGACGTCTCAGAGTCATATAACAAACTAGGCTACAGTACCTGCGGTCCGAGTGGACCTGCACACCACTGGCATGTATCCGAGCTTCTCTGTCTGATCGGGATGTGCATGTTTCTGCGTGGGAATTACAACGATAGGGAGAAATAGCGCTATGAACGAACAGACAGATTTATTGTTATTATTATTTTTATTTCAATATCGCTTTGGGGTGACGAGGTGGACTGTGGCGATTGTAGTTGATTGCCAGTAAATCAACAGATATTTGAGACACATGATAACATAATGAATAGGCCACCACATTGCCCACATTACAGCACCAGCTGTACAGGTGCAGACCGTACAATTGGTCTATCTTACACTCTCTTTTTTCTCTAGTCTAGAAAGCAGTTCCTAGTGCTACACTGCCAGACGGGACATGTTAAAGAAAAAAAAAGACATTACATTACAAAAGTACCCCTCCTTATGTTTGTAAAATATCTGGACATTACCAAAAGTATCATTCTTTAAATATTTTATCAAATGCAACTTTTCCCTTATTTGTGAAGCATTACTTTTTAATTGCAGTCCCGGTTTATCTGCATACTGTCCACAGTTATCTCAGTTCTGTTGTTTCTATTACACCCATGTGATTATAGCAACAAGGAGTTCTGCTTGTCAATTATTACTAACCACAGTCATGTGACGCCCCCAACCACTGCTGACAAGGCGTTGATAGGGTCTGAGACAAAATATTCAAAATTTCACCACAACTAGCCACAAAGTCACATTTCTGTCATTCCACACTATGCTTTGCAAGGTTTGAGGTTGAATATGAAATATGGGCATTATGGAATGTGTTATTGATCTCAGTTTCATTTGAATTCATCCAAATGGGCTATCCGCCACCCCCCTGTCAATCAAAACTGTCAAAAATGTGCTGTGTAAGTTTATATGAGTTACACACGCTTTCTTGCAGAATAAACATGCAACGAGTTGTATTCTACCATAGCCATACTTTTTAGAAATGTTACATGGAGCTCAAAGATCTTGGCAACACTTTGCACTCAAGGAAAAATGTTCTGTGGAGGTTAATCCCGTTTCTGTGTCACCCTAGGTGATTATCTACAATGAACACTATTGAAAAGAGCCATATCATATGGTTTGTACAAAAAGGGGTATTCCTTAATTCTTTATGTCCTGAAACCATTCCCATTATTTATGAAGGAGGGGTGAATTCAGCATGGCATGTGATACAGTGCACTAACTGATTATTCCAGATTATTCCAGATACTTTCCCAAACTGATATAAAAAAAGAAAAAAAGAAAATTGACACTGTGGGATTCCAAACAAAATTCTGTCATACCCAAGTGAAGCCAATAGAGGGTGATGACATCAACATTAACTCCAATAGAATCCAAAAGAAGATGAACCTAAGCGTAACCAAAGATGCATACAGCTAAATATTCTTTCTTCTCATTCATTACCTTCTTCAGCTCACATTTGTAAACAGCCACGACAAAGAGAAACTGAGAAAACAACCTATGAAGACAGCTGTTGTCTTTTTTTAGCTCAGAAAGCCACAGTGAACACGTGCAAAGCAAGCCTCTGTCATCTTTACAAATCTCTGAAAATCTAGTCCACATTTGCACAGATTTTGAAAAAGATCTATCTTTTTACCCATACGTGTTTGCATGATTATATGTGCACACAAGACAGTATAAAAATAAAGCATATTTTATTAAATAGATTAACATGGACACACCTTTAGAACCAGTGATGTGGTTGATGAAGTCAGATGAAGCTGGATGACATTTTTAAAAAAATTAGCTCTTTGCTGCTAACGTTGAATTCTCGCGGTATTTGTGCGTTCACAAACACACACAAATTCATCTTGTAACGCTCTGGCTTTAACCGTTTGTGTCTGAACTAAAAACGGTTCAAGCCAATCACGTTGCAGTACCGTGTTTTAAGGCGGAACATACCGGTGCGACGAAAGCAAGAGCTACTGAGCCCACAGCTGGACCGACATAAACTCAGCAGCGCAGGAGGACGCACACGTAGCTGCTGCTCTCACATCTGAAAGAGCAGCAAGAAGTGCCTTGACTAGCTTACCTTCTCATAACGCCTGCTGCTTACATTCTAATTTGATACTGTGATTGGCTAAAACCAAAAAGTATCACTTCGCCCAATTTAGTTCTGCTGAAGGCCCCTCCTTTCCCCAAACAAATTCAAATGGAGCAGTCCCAGATTGATAATGTGCATAACGCAGTGCTATACAGTACATTATCAATCTGGCTGGCCGGGTTACTTTGCTGATGGCACACCTGAATTCACCCAGTGTGGGAATAAAGGATCCCCACCGTTGGAAAAAATATATTCTATTCTATTCTATTCGCTGTTTATCTTGTTGGCTCTTAGTAAAGTGCACAGATGGTTAAAGGTAATACCACCTGCGCCAGGTTTGTTCTGAAGGTGTGCATTTAGCCGTTATAAAGAGATAATTTTGTGCCAACTTTGATAGAGAAAAATGTTTATTTGTTTATTTTTTGTTCATTAGAGGATCACTTCTCCATCTCTGAGCTTGTTACCATAGTAACAGTCCATTCCTTTCAGCATTCACTCTTCTGTGCACTAAGTATGAGGCTTAAGCCACTTCAACAGGCTCATCTAACAATGACACCCGTGCAGTCCTCTGTGGTTCTGAAAGTAAACATTGATGCTACGCATCAGTAGTTGTGTAATCAGATTGGACAAAATATGGACTAGCTCCTTCAACGGTGTCTGCTTAAATGTTCACATATACTGTTGTTGTAGGAGAAGGACTGGAGTAAAAGGAAGAAGCATGCCGGCGTGATTAGCTTGAGGTGCATTTGGTAATTGCTGTTTGGCACAGTGTGTTTTTGCGGTTTTGAGGGTCTCCTCTATGAATGCTCATTCTAAAGTTTTCCGTGGATGTCTTTGATTTGTATCTTTGTGTCTATGGGAATTCTCAGCCAGTATTCAATTCAATTCAATTCTATTCAATTCAATTCAATTCAATTCAATTCAATTTTATTTATATAGCGCCAATTCATGAAACATGTCATCTCAAGGCACTTTACAATTTAGGTTCAATCATATTATACAGATTGGGTCAGATTATACAGATTGGTCAAAAATGTTCCTATATAAGAAAACCAGTTGATTGCATCAAAGTCCCGACAAGCAGCATTCACTCCTGGAGAAGCGTAGAGCCACAGGGAGAGTCGTCTGCATTGTACATGGCTTTGCTGCAATCCCTCATACTGAGCAAGCATGAAGCGACAGTGGAAAGAAAAAACACCCGTTAGCGGGAAGGAAAAACCTCTAGCAGAACCGGGCTCAGTATGAACGGTCATCTGCCTCGACCGACTGGGGGTTACAGAAGACAGAGCAGAGACACAACAAGAGAGAAAAAAAGCACAGAAGCACACATTGATCCAGTAATCTGTTCTACATTAGATGGTAATAGTCGGTGATCTGTCCTCCCTGGATGATTTCACAGTCAACAGAACGTCAGACCAGGTGTACCTACTATGAAGAAAAAAGAGAGAGAACAAAAAGTTAAAAGCTGAAATGACAACAGTCATTTCAATGTAATGCAATGCAAATCTGGAGAACAGTAGACTGGAGAACAGTAGAAATCAGTAGAGTGAAAAAAATAGGCCCTGATGTCCTCCAGCAGCCTAAGCCTATAGCAGCATAACTATAGAGGTAGCTCAGGATAACATGAGCCACTCTAACTATAAGCTTTGTCAAAAAGGAAAGTTTTAAGATTAGTCTTAAAAGTAGACAGGGTGTCTGCCTCACGGACCAAAACTGGGAGTTGGTTCCACAGGAGAGGAGCCTGATAGCTAAAGGATCTGCCTCCCATTCTACTTTTAGAGACTCTAGGAACCACCAGCAGACCTGCAGTCTGAGAGCGAAGAGCTCTGTTAGGAACATACGGGGTAATCAGAGCTCTGATATATGATGGAGCTTGATTATTAAGGCCTTTATACATTAGAAGAAGAATTTTAAATTCTATTCTTGATTTAACAGGAAGCCAATGAAGGGAAGCTAAAATTGGAGAAATATGATCCCTCTTGTTGATTTTCATCAGAACTCTCGCTGCAGCATTTTGGATCAGCTGAAGACTTTGAACTGCATTTTGTGGACTTCCTGATAGTAAAGAATTACAATAGTCCAGCCTTGAAGTAACAAATGCATGGACTAGTTTTTCAGCATCACCCCTGGACAGAATGTTTCTAATTTTGGCGATATTCCGGAGGTGAAAAAAGGAAACTCTGGAAACCTGTTTAATATGGGATTTAAATGACATGTCTTGGTCGAAAATAACACCAAGATTTTTTACTTTACCACCAGAGACCAAGTTAATGCCATCCAGATTCAGTGAATGATTAAGAAGTTTATTTTTTGAGGACTCTGGTCCAAAGATTATAACTTCTGTCTTGTCAGAATTTAAGTGCAGGAAATTTAAAGTCATCCAGCTTTTGATGTCATCAAGACATGACTGCAGTCGAAGTAATTGATTGGATTCATCAGGATTTATGGATAAATATAGCTGAGTGTCATCAGCATAACAGTGGAAATTAATCCCATGCTGTCTGATAATTTTGCCAATCGGAAGCATATATATAGTAAAGAGAATTGGTCCAAGGACTGAACCCTGTGGTACTCCACAAGTGACCCTAGAGCTTGAAGAAGATTTATTATTAACATGAACAAACTGGAATCTGTCCGACAGATAAGATTTAAACCAGCCTAATGCTTTCCCCTTAATCCCTACAGTATGCTCAAGTCTTTGTAGGAGAATATTGTGATCAACTGTATCAAATGCAGCACTGAGATCTAGCAGGACAAGTATAGACACAAGTCCATTATCTGAGGCCATGAGAATATCATTAGTGACCTTCACCAGAGCCGTTTCAGTGCTATGATGAGCTCTGAAGCCTGACTGAAACTCCTCAAGTAGGTCATTGCTTTGTAAATGTTCACAAAGTTGATTAGCAACTACTTTCTCGAGAATTTTAGATAAGAAAAGAAGATTAGATATAGGTCTGTAATTTACTAACTCATCTTGATCAAGAGATGGTTTCTTAAGTAAAGGATTAATAACAGCTACTTTAAAAGCCTGTGGCACATATCCATTTACTAAGGATAGATTAATCATGTCTAAAATAGGACCACTGATCAAGGGGAATATCTCCTTAAACAACTTGGTTGGGATTGGGTCTAACATACAGGTAGAAGGTTTAGATGAAGCTAATATTTTAGATAGCTCAGAAAGCTCTACTGCTTCTAGACAGTTCAGACACAGCGCAGTTTCTAAAGATTCCTCCAACGCTGCCTCACTTACTGAGGACGAGGTAATCATGGTTGGGAGGATGCCAATTATTTTATTTTTAATGGAATCAATTTTATTTATGAAGAATCCCATAAAATCATTATTGCTAAGAGCTAAGGGAATGGATGGATCAACGGAGCTATGACTCTTTGTAAGTTTGGCAACTGTACTAAAGAGAAATCTAGGATTATTTTTATTCTCTTCAATTAATGATGAAAAATATGCTGCTCTAACTCTGCGAATGGTCTTGTTATACAACAATAGACTGTCCCTCCAGATTAGGTAGGATTCCTCTTGGTGTGCAGAGCGCCATTTTCTCTCCAATTTCCTAACATTGTGCTTCAAGGAACGCAGCTCTGAATTAAACCAGGGAGCCAGCTTCCTGTGAATAATCACCTTCTTTTTCAGGGGAGCTACATTGTCCAATGCAGAACGCAATGAGGAAGTCACATTGTTAGCAAAGGTATCGATTTGTGAATGGGAAGAAACAGCACTGCTGCCATCTACAGGGCATTTCTGCAATACTGAGGATATTAAAAGGGGGACAGACTCTTTAAAGTTTGATGCAGCATTGTCCGATAGAGATCTACTATAATGGAACCCTCTTTTGGGGGTGGAGAACTCAGTTAGATTAAACTCAAATGTTATTAAAAAATGATCAGATAGGACAGGGTTGTGAGGAAATACTGTTAATACCTCACAATCAATGCCATATGTCAGTACAAGGTCTAAAGTGTGGAGCCAAGAGTGCGTCGGTTTATGCACATTTTGAGCAAAACCAATTGAATCTAGGATAGTTTTAAAGGCTACACTAAGGTTATCACATTCAGTGTCAACATGGATGTTAAAATCACCCACTATAATAACCTTGTCAGTGTTTATCACCAAATCAGAAAAGAAGTCTGACAGCTGATCCAAAAACTGGCCTGGTGTAAGGGCCTGGTGGACGATACAAAACAACAAAACAACAAACAGAAGAGGTTTTATTGCTTTGCAGTTTGGATGAGGGAAACTGAGGGTTAAATGCTCAAAAGAACTGTAGTTATTAATTGGCCTGGGACTAATTAATAAATCAGACTGAAAGATGGTTGCCACTCCTCCTCCTCTTCCCATAGATCTAGGAATGTGGAAATTTGAATAATTTGAGTATCTCGCCAGAATTTCATCATGGCTACATTAGGAGAATAAATACTCTTGATTCTTGAATTGACGATTAGATCATCTGTCAGGACATCTGCAGGAAGTTGTTCTATCCATTGTTTAAGGCACATCTCAGCTGCTCCGGTGCAAGATACTGCTTCTGTCATCCGCAGTAACGTAAAAGTTAGGTGAAATGTGACACAACCGTTCAGCCAGTTGGAAAACAACCGGTACACATTTGATTTAGGGTTACATATGAAAGTGGCCTGGGGCTGCCAGCTGATATTGACAGCCATTGAGATTTTAATTGTAATACAGTGGCGGTTGCTTTGGATCTTTATCCTCATTGAAGCACAATTCTAGCCCGCTTCACTATTTCAAGTGTATTACTTGAGGAATATAGCATAATGGGAGTTCAGTCCCTGTTCCCTTAGTGTTGGAGTTTTGTTCAAACAATGTTAGGCCTTGAGAAAGTAAGTGAAAAAACATCAGCGATCCACTTTTGAACTACAGGGTGAAACGGTGAGCTCAACGCTTTTGAGCAAAAATCTTTTTGTTTGGTGTAGGTTGAGTTTGAAATCCAAGAACTGTTTTGACAAAAAAAACAAAAAAAAAAAAAGAGAAATGAGCTTCACAATAAGCCAAAGAAGAAGAAAAAGATAAGACTTGACAAAAGCTGTTGGTATGCAAACTTGCATCAAACCCAACTTTGTACACCATGGATGCATGTCTTTTGGTCTGAACACAACAAGCCAAGTCCAAGAAGGAGACGAGCCAAAGGTCGAGCGCTGTTATGATGACCATTTACTACCATGATGTGTTTGATCAGTCCATTGCTGACTCAGTGCACTACTAACTCAGTCACAGTACTGGCCAAATTCTCTTGAAACCAAATGCAACTTCCCAAAAACAATGATGAACTGAACCAAGTCACAGTGCTTAGCCCACACGACTAAGAAGTAAAACAGGAAACCTCTTACATCAGTTTACAGCAAATGAATTCTTAAAATAATGTCTTTCTATACTTGCAGAGGAAAATACAGCATATCCAGACCATACTGCCTGAAAAATAGAAATTATTGATGTAGACCATTAAGGCAGAGGCTGCCATGTCGGTTGACATGATCAGTAGAACGTGAGTCCGCTAGGAAGATTTCCAAAAAAAATTGCAAGACCATTAGGACATTACACAACTTCCATGCTGACCCAAAATCCAGAAGTGCACTTCGCTGTTGACAAAACATAGACTACACTGTGAAGCTGAATTTGATCTGATGGATTAATAACAACGGCACCCTCGCGGAAAGTGATTCTTGGTCCTAACATACAAGTTCAAGTTTGGTTCTGAAAAGGGCGACAAACTTAACAATGGTCTTTTGTGAAAGTAGAGTAGTGTTTTATCCCACAGTTACAAAAAAGCTGTGAATTGCTGCAGTTCATCCATACTATCTCTGCTTAATGCTTTCCTTGCCCGGTCTGCTGCAGCTCAGGTAGGAGGCACTGGCCTTTTGGGAAGAGTGGCAAGAAGGGAGGAAAGCATATGAAGTCCCTTTTGCAGTTTGCCACAAACCTTGCAGGGAAAGGTGCTCTGGCAGAAGAAAACAAAATTTGAACTTTCCCAGTCTACAAGCCAGACGCTGCGTGTGGCAGAAAATTGACTCCATATCTGAGCTTGAGCATTTTTGTAAAGAGTAACAGATATTTCAGTTTCTAGATGAGCAAATTTGATTAAGAGAGAACCAAAAAAAACAAAAAACTTGCATCTGTTGTTCCACCGAAAGATGGTTCTATGAAATATTGACTGGGAACATTAATATAAATGCAAACTGCACTTTTTCAGATTTTTACTCATAAAATTATTTTATATATAATATTATTTTATTCCTCTTCACATCCATGAACTACTTTCTGTTGGTCTCTGACATAAAATCCCAGCAAATTACCCTGACGGTAGTGGAGGTGTGAATATGTTTGCAAGACACTTGACGTCTGGGTTCTGGAAGTCTGGGTTCACGCACAAGGTGGTGTCCCTGGAGGAGCGGTTGATGTCATGGAGGATGCCCGTGTGTAGGCGTTACCGTTTCCCCCTATCGTTGTTTGTGTTTATTTCTATGAAGCAGATAGTTGCTGCAACTCCTCATCTATGTAATCCATTAATACCTGGTTACTGCATCCACACGTCACCAGATGGTTGGTACTGTATTACAGTCTGAGCTACATTTACGTCACTGTCCTTTAGAAATTGTGCTCAGAAGATGCTTAGGGTCCAGGATGCAAGCTGGAACCTGATTTTTTTTTTAAGTGTCAGCTACTTCATAGAATGCAATTCAGAAAGTCTCCAAATGTCCCTGTAAAGGGAGAGCCTGGTGTCTTAGAATCCAGGGTGGCGTCGCTTCAAAAAAAACAGAAAGGCAATGAACTCACCTGGAAAAAAAATACTTTATTGACGTGATTCTGGTGAGTGTATCCAAGACTTGCCTTTTTTCTCTCCCATTATTAATATAAATGCAGACAACAAGGGTTAAGTCTTTTGCACAAATGTAGTTTTCAATGAACCGTGGCGAGAAAGCTATGTGGAGTTCAACTTGATGGTAGTCTTTTTTCAGTCACACCCCCACCCCCACACACACTCCCTCACCCCCAGTGTTTTCACAACCCCACGGGGAAAAAGAAAAACTTAACTGCCTTCTTCTACAGTCTGGAATTTTGCACTTTCCCCTCAGATATCCCCCCCCCCCCTTTTTCCACTAACTTAATGTGTCTTTCATTGCTGTCCATCTGTCTAACACGTTCTCAGTTTCCATTCCTGCTGCTTTTCGTCTGCCTTTGCCATTCACTCCATCTCAGAGCGGCCTGGCTTTCTGATATATGAGCCTCAGGACGAGTTTGCATTTCTGACTAGAGTGCCAAAGCACAAGCGCACAACCCTTCTCCTGTAGACTTTGAATCAGTGACATCATTTTTGGAAAAGAAAAACAGCATCAGGTCAAATTTAGGCTACAAAAAATATATATATTTTATTGCTGTAAAGATATGATTGTGTAGACATAACCAGTATAGTTAGGTCATGTTATTTAAAGAACATTCTGGGTTTGCTTATTTTTTCTCTGGTAAAAATATTTATCCCCGCTCTGTTGGCTCAGCACTGTCACCTAGTGGTTACTAAGGTAACTTCAGCACAAATGTATTGCACAAAGCTGGACTTGAATGTTGCTGTACTTACAACACATAGGAATAAATAAGTAAATGGCATGCACAAGCGTTGCATTAAAAAAAAAAGTAAACCATTTTTGCACATATTTTTTTAATATAGTTATTTTTTCTGATAGATTGGAGCTTTCATATCCGGTCACAGAATCCTAAAAGTTTGTACTCCTGATAAACTCACTTTGACTGCATTTGTTTCCACTAGAAAGGCAAGATATCCAATATCAGGTGTTTACTCAAGTGTGCATACATTTTTGGAGGTGTTTTCAGAAATTATGCACGTTTGGTTTTGCGCCTGAGACCAGCAGTGGGCTGCATTGAGAAATAATATGTTGCATTACAATATGGAACTGAAATCAATTAAATAATAAAGATGCACATCAAACACACATCTAATTTCTCTCAGTTCTATGGAGATGCCTTCCTTACGTTGTTGATCCCATGAACTCTTTAAAACAATACAATAGTAATCCTTTTAATGCAAATCTAAGTGAGATAGGCGGCTAGTGGCTGAGGACGGCAGATGTAACTGGCGAGGGATCCTGAGCGAGCCTCATCGGCAACGGTTGACAGATGGATTGACCAGAGTGAACACAGAACCAACAGAACCCGGGAAAGGGGATCTCAGGCCTCGCTGGGTAACATCCAGGAAGTATGAGGGGAGCGCCAGAGCAAAATCTGAGCAGACAGGTTCTGCTGGTCTGTTTCTTCGGACGAGACGTCAAGACAGGTGAGTGCATCAAAGCACCAAAATCTGAGGCGAAAACAGAGAGATCCAAAAATTAGTCAAAAAACGAAGAGTAAAAAACTCACAAGCTGGTTTCCGAGAGTTGGGACAGAGGCCACGTCGTACCACGACTGGTTAAGGCTCTGGCGTCTTCCATCTGTCAGCGCTCTGCTTAAGAAGCCAGAGGAAGCCGCCTGCAACGAGCTGCAGGTGTGGGCCACGCCTCCTCAGCCAACTAGACACACCTGAGGAGAAGAGTTAGAGCAGCAAGACACAGAGAACCCTGACACTACCCCCCCCTCAACGGCCGCCTCCTGGCGGCCCAGACGAAGAAGTGCTGGGCTGAGTAGACCAGAAATCCAAAATCAAATCCTTATTCGAGATGGCAGCTGCAGAAACCCATGAGCGATCCCCAGAGCTGCGACCCTCCCAATCGACAAGGTATTGGTGACCCCTACCTCGTCGACGGGCATCCACAACCCTGAGGACGCGAGGGTTCTGACTGTCCTGGGAGGGTGGAGGGGGTCCGGAAGGAGGGCACAAGTTGCTGTCCAACACGGGCTTGATCTGGGAAACATGAAAGGTAGGGTGTACTCGAGAGTGAGGGGGTAAACGTAGGCGGACGGTGGTCGGGTTAATAACTGTCTCTATCTCATAGGGACCAGTGAACCGGGGAGCAAGCTTCTTTGCGGACGGGTTGGACAAAACATCTCTGGAAGATAACCAAACCCTCTGACCGGGGCAATAATGGGGAGCTGGTCTGCGGTGCTGGTCAGCGAACCTCTTGCTCCGCTCTGCGGTGCAAGTAAGTGCTGTAACCGTTGTTCTCCATATGTCCTGGCAGCGAGCAATGTAGTCATTGACGGAGGCGAAGGGAATCCTGAGTTCGTCTGTGGGTAGGAGTGGAGGTTGATATCCTAAAGCTACTTCAAAAGGTGAACGTCCCGTGGCTGAGGTGATGTGTGAGTTCAAGGCATACTCTACCCAGGGCAAAAACTTGTTCCAGTCAGTAGGTGAAGATGACATGAGGCAGCGGAGGGTGGTCTCTAGTTGTTGGTTCATTCGTTCCGTTTGGCCATTGGTTTGAGGATGGTATCCGGAGGTGAGTGTGTAACGAGCACCCAGAGCAGAGCAAAAGTGCCGCCAGACCTGAGAGATAAACTGAGGACCCCGGTCAGAAAGAATGTCAACTGGGATACCGTGGAGTTTGAAAACATGTTTTATGAGGAGCTGGGCAGTCTGGAGAGCGTTAGGTAACTTACGGATGGGGATCAGATGACATGACTTCGAAAACCGGTCAACAACTGTCAAAATTGTTGACATACCTTGGGATACAGGGAGACCTGTAACGAAGTCGATGGCAATGTGGGACCATGGACGTTTGGGGATAGGAAGAGGATTTAGCAACCCAGAATGTGGCTGGGTCGAAGACTTATTCTGGGCGCAGACAGGACAGGCTAGAACATAGTCTCTGACATCTTTGGTCCATGACGGCCACCAGAATCGCCGGGACACCTGAGACTGGGTTCTATAAATACCCGGATGGGCGGAAAACTTAGCATCATGACACCAGCGTAAAACCTCAGGGCGAACAGACTGGGGAACATACTTAAGTCCAGGCGGACCCGTACCAGGGTCCGGGTCTAATAGTTGGGCCTGGTTGATCCTGTCCTCCAGATCCCAATGCAGACCTCCAACAGTACATGTGGGGGAAGAATAGGTTACGGCTCTCTCTCCTGTTCGAACGGGGCAAATTGACGAGAAAGAGCATCCGGTTTGACGTTCCTGGAGCCAGGTCTGTAGGTAATGGTGAGGTTGAATCGAGAGAAAAACAAAGACCAACGGGCTTGTCTGGAGTTGAGTCGACGGGCTGACTGCAGATAGGAGAGGTTCTTGTGATCTGTCCATATTATGATGGGCTGCTCGGATCCCTCTAGCCAGTGCCGCCACTCTTCCAAAGCTAATTTAATGGCTAGTAGCTCACGATCGCCTACATCATAGTTCTGCTCAGCGGGGGACAAACGACGGGAGAAGAATGCACAAGGGTGTAGTTTACTATCAACCTCAGACTGTTGAGACAAAACCGCTCCCACACCTGTATTAGAAGCGTCGATCTCAAGAATGAACTGCTTGGCTGGATCAGGGTGAACGAGTATGGGAGCCTGGGAAAAACGGGACTTAAGTCTATTAAATGCCTCTTCTGCCTCAGGACTCCAGACGAATGGGACCTTGGTGGAGGTGAGAGCATGTAATGGGGAGGCTATCTGGCTGTAGTTCCTGATAAAGCGCCTATAGAAATTAGCGAAACCTAGGAATCGTTGGAGCTGTTTGCGCGACTCAGGAACCGGCCACTCCGTTACTGCCTTTATCTTCTCCGGGTCTGACCTCACTTGTCCACCTTCTAAAACAAGACCAAGAAAAGAAATAGAAGTCTGGTGGAAGTCACACTTCTCGGCCTTAACAAATAAGCGATTCTCTAATAATCGCTGGAGAACAAGACAAACATGTTGCTTGTGTTGTTCTAGGTCACGAGAGTAAATCAGGATGTCGTCTAGATAGACGAAAACAAAAACATTCAAAAAGTCCCGCAGGACATCATTTACCAGTGCCTGAAAAACTGCCGGAGCATTGCACAAACCAAAAGGCATGACTAGGTACTCGAAGTGACCTAAAGGAGTCTTAAAGGCCGTCTTCCACTCATCCCCCTGTCTCACCCGAACCAAATGATAAGCGTTGCGCAGATCAAGCTTAGTAAAGATCTTGGCATTCTGGACTGGCTCGAGGGCTGAAGATAATAGAGGAAGCGGGTACTTATTCTTCACGGTTATTTGGTTAAGCCCTCGATAATCAATACAGGGTCGAAGGGTCCCGTCCTTCTTGCCGACAAAAAAGAAGCCGGCGCCTAATGGGGAGGAAGAAGGACGAATTAACCCTGTAGCCAGAGACTCCCCTATGTACTTCTCGAGCGATTGACGTTCTGACCTGGAGATGTTATAAAGCCGACTCACCGGTAGTGGAGCCCCAGGCAACAAGTCAATGGCGCAATCGTAAGGGCGATGTGGAGGTAGTGAACAAGCCTGAGTCTTACTGAATACCCGCCGTAAGTCGTGGTATTCTTCCGGAACGCGAGAGAGATCAATAACGTCTCCGGAATCTGTCAAGGTGGTATGGGAAACAGATACGGGGCGAGCGGACTGTAAACAACGGGAAGGACAAGCTGGAGACCATGATTCCAGTCGGGACTCAGCCCAGTTAAACTGCGGGCTGTGGACCTTTAACCAGGCTAACCCCAAAACCACGGGTGAACGCTTAACCGGGAAAACAAAAAATGATAGTTGCTCTCGATGGTTACCGGAAACTATCACTACTAGTGGTCGGGTGCGATGGGTGATCAAAGTCAACTTCTGCCCATCTAAAGACGAGACCTGGAGAGGCTCGGGTAATGGATCGACAGGTACACGGAGCTGGTCCACTATGGCTTGGTCTATGAGATTAAAATCAGAACCAGAGTCTACTAGAGCCGAAACATCAAAACTATCCTGGTCGAACATTAAAGTAACTGGCAAACATAAGCGAGAAAGTGCAGACGCCTTAACGGCTACCCGGGGAATAGATCCAAAACCGTCCACCGTTCTCCCCGTTACGAACGGCGGACTCGGTCTTTTGGCCGAACAGGACAGTCTCTGAGGAAATGACCTTCACCTCCACAAAGGCATAAATCTCCCGAGAAGCGCTGCTGACGCTCCTTGTTGGTAAGACCAACCTGCCCCAACTGCATGGGTTCAGGAGGCGGTGTACAGGACCGGGGTTCCCTATGGGTAAGTGTAGATGAGGTGGATGATCGCAAGACCTGGTTGGATCTAAACCGGTTCCGGCTGCGTAATCGGGAATCCAAACGGATTGCTAACGCTACAAACTCCTCAAAATCCTCAGGCTCCTCAACCCGGGCTAACTCATCCTTTAGCGTCTCATCAAGAGCCTGAAAAAAATACTGCCTTTAACGGCCTCGGCTGCCAGCCCGCAGCAGCGGCAAACGTGCGAAACTCCACAGAAAAGTCAGATACGCGTCGACCGCGCTGTTTCAAAGAGAGGAGATGACGAGATTGTTGAGCCGAATCTAACTTGGGTGAAAAAATTGTCTTAAATTCGGTAACGAAGTCCTGAAAAGTAACCCCGAATGACTGACAATCAGGGAATCGAGCCTCGGCCCACCTAAGAGCCTTACCCGTTAGTAGTCGTAAGACATAAGATATCTTAACCTCATCTGAGGCGAATGTCTGAGGGGAACGGTTAAACACCAGTTTACACTGGAAAAGGAAACCACCGCAACTCCCACTATCACCAGAGAACTTATCCGGACAAGGTGACACGCCCTCAAGCGGCGGAGTCCAAATCTGATTCTCAGTACTCTGAGCGACGGGAGGCGGGGTGCTGAGGTCTTGAGTGACAGGCGACGTCATCGCGGAAGTGACTGTGTCCATAAACTGGCTAAACTGAGCGGCTAATCTCTGAAGCTGTTCCTGTGTTGAATTGACGGCAAAACCTAGCGACTGCATCTGTTCCTGCTGTGCGGCTATCTGCCGCCCGAACGTATCCGCTGGACTTTGGTGGCCAGAGCCTTCTTCTGTCATGGTTTTCAGGTGACGAGTCCACATGCAGATACGAACGGGAGGCAATGCACAGTTTTAAGATGTTTATTTTGGAAACAGGCAGATCTACGGACGGAACTACAGGCGATTCGGCTGGGTCAGAACGTCACGGCTGGAGAGTCTGCAAGAGAGAGGGAGTGAGTAACTCTGAAAGGAGAACCCGGAGAATTGCTAGAAGTGGCGCTGCTTACCATTGGGCTGGGCGGACCTAACCGGGAAGAAGTAGCGTCGGGAGGACTCTATGACTTTACGCTGCTGGAGATAGGCGGCTAGTGGCTGAGGACGGCAGATGTAACTGGCGAGGGATCCTGAGCGAGCCTCATCGGCAACGGTTGACAGATGGATTGACCAGAGTGAACACAGAACCAACAGAACCCGGGAAAGGGGATCTCAGGCCTCGCTGGGTAACATCCAGGAAGTATGAGGGGAGCGCCAGAGCAAAATCTGAGCAGACAGGTTCTGCTGGTCTGTTTCTTCGGACGAGACGTCAAGACAGGTGAGTGCATCCAAGCACCAAAATCTGAGGCGAAAACAGAGAGATCCAAAAATTAGTCAAAAAACGAAGAGTAAAAAACTCACAAGCTGGTTTCCGAGAGTTGGGACAGAGGCCACGTCGTACCACGACTGGTTAAGGCTCTGGCGTCTTCCATCTGTCAGCGCTCTGCTTAAGAAGCCAGAGGAAGCCGCCTGCAACGAGCTGCAGGTGTGGGCCACGCCTCCTCAGCCAACTAGACACACCTGAGGAGTAGAGTTAGAGCAGGACAACACAGAGAACCCTGACACTTTTATAACCCCAATGTGTCAATGACTGTCAGCTGCCATATGTCTTGCAACTGGCAGATGATGAGTTTGTGCGGCAGACACACCCAGCAGAGGTTTCCACTCTGCTCCAACCGGCTTCTACAACAGAAGCACATTATCAATCCTTGCAGTAGTATTAAGCCAAAAAATGTTCTGTAGGTACTTTTTTTTTACTGTTTCACTTTTGTACAACATTTTGTTTATATTTGTGAAATCTGGAAAAGAAAGGAGCTTTTTTAGATGTTGTTTGGTGCTCTAGATGACCTTAAACTGAGAGAAGCACGGAAACTGCAAAATCTAAAAGGGGTTGGACTGAATACAGATTCTTTAAAACACTGTTTAGATCACACATGACTGCCAATCACAACCACTGAACTACTGTCTTTTTGGAAATATTAGGATCTGTGAATCCATCTGGAGTTGTATGGTCCTCAGGTATCCCCAGGTGTGGGTATGATCTCATATTTAAAATACATAAGTAAATGAAGAAAAGTAAAACTTTGTTTTCACAGACAGATGTCACAAAAAGTGCTTCACAAAAAGGGTATAGTCCAAGAAAATATACAACAGTGTACAATACAGAAAATCAAACAAAAAATAAAATACAGTCATAAATGTATCAAAAATAAAATTTTAAAGATGCATTAGGGTGGATGTCAAGAAAAGAGTGGCTGTGCATATGGGAATGTTTCCCATCTGTCTTTTAGGAGGACTGTCACCACACACACTTTGTGAGGAACAATGAAATCCCTAAACTGATTCAGGATGTCACTTAAAACCAATAAAACTTACTAAGAAGATCACAAAACAGCCCCCTCTGGAAGTCTGTTTGCACCAGCACTCTCACGCAGGATAAAACAATCATGTGTTGCACCAGGCCAGCGTGCCACTACATTTGTTAGGCACATATGTGCATCACATATGAGTTGCACATTTATTTAATAGAAGTGCTTTCTATTCACAAAAGCAAATTCATTCACAGATGGTGCCCTTATAGCAACACGTGTGCCGCGGATAGCTCTGATCACATTTGGAAATTAGTGCTTTGCAGCAAATCGCAACTGCATTTCTGCCTTTTCAGCCACCATGTTGGGGAACTGTATATATCTGGGCAACAATGATGAAGCCAGCCCATAATGCTACTGCATGGCATAGAGATGATTGTGACATGTCCGACCAGTCAGCCAGCTCCCTCTGAAATGCTCCGGTGTCAAGGAAGCCCAGGGAAGAGAGTACTTGAACCGGCAAACGTACGGTTCCTCCTATTCTGTGGTGGCCGAGTTGAACTTTGTGCTCTGTGGCATCTAATTTTTTTCAGTGGAAAAATGTGACTGCCCTTCAAAAACACGCCAGAACGGGCTCAGAGCTGCTTTGGTGGAAGTGTCCCTCTGAAATGCAGGTGCCAGTTCCACGCAGCGCTCCAAGATGGTTTCTGTCAGCAATCTGCAGCAGCTTGTAAGCCACTCATAATTATTTATTCAGTGGGATCTCTGAACAGACACTTCTTCCCAAATTCTTCCCTTGGTGATGTTCTAGAGCAGCCAAAGCTGCCATTGCCACGATTACACATGTCTTTACACAGCTACTAATGGACATTCTTATAGGAAATATCACACCAGACAGTATTTTTCTAGTGGTAATGAAGGGGTCACTTGCATTTACATGGTTTACATTCTCCTCAACAGGCCAATGCACACTTACACATGACAAAAAAAACCCCAGTGGCACCACTGCTTTAGACAGAGACTTGGCAAAGCTTTTATGCCAGATGCTGTTCCTGACACTCCTGGGAATTGAACCCAGGTCCATCTGAATTAAAGTCACAGACTTAATCCAGTACACCACCAGATGGACTTCCAACGGCGGTACTTCTCAGCAAAAAAAAAAAAAAAAACACACAAAAAAGCAGTGACTTCTATTTGGAACCTAAAGAAATATAATTAGATCGTTACTGCTCTCAAAAATCTAGTAAAAATCTTTTCTCTCACTCCTTTGAACCCACAGGAGGGCGTCGCTAACTATGTTAAAGCCGCCAATGACTATTCTTCTTCTTTTACCTGCCTGGCACTGCATTCATGTAGCCATTCTCCTGCTGATAAAACAGATTTAAAAATGCTTACTTCAACTTCTTAAAGTAATAAAAAACAGTATTACTTCTAAATGAAACACGTTTTTTTTAATAACAGGTTTTTATCATCTTACAATTTAGTCACAAATATTTGTTGCTCTCGTGTGCAAATTTGTGAAAATCATGAAGTGTACCTAGACACACTGTACAATGGATTGTATACCTGCTAAAGCAAACATAATTGATTCGATTTTTACGGATTAATCTTCTTTACAATTGTTCAGTCATGTTTTGTTACGAGCAGAGTATCACATGGATGCAGACTACAAACACAATCCGTATTTCTTCTGTGGAACATGATGAATCGTTGCTTTTTCATCCGGCTCACTGGCCACTCCTTTGCTCTCGGCTAAGATTATCAAAACTTTGCAACCTTTGATCGGTCCCATATTAATGAATTGGTGATTATAAAGTATTATAGCATTTACAGGCTGATAACACACATGTACTCACAGGCTGTCACCAGCTTCCATATCCTAAATGCAGCGCTAATGATCCTGTAATTGTCTCACTAAAACCATCACCTAGTTGTAGATTACTGAGGAATCGGAGGCTTCTTGAGCTCTTCGTCGTCCTCCACTTGAGTGTCAGGGTTGTTTTCTTCTGTGCTGCTGGGCTCTTCTTCAGTCTTCTTCCCACAGCAGCCCGTCTTCAGCTGAGCGTTGAGCCGCTCCAGGATGTCGATGGCGTGATTGATGAGAAGAGCGAGCCAGGCCAGGCCAAAAAAGATCCATGTGGCCATGAGGATACTGTACCAGTTAGGGTAGTCTTTATCTGGATTGTTATCTGGAAGGCGCAGCAAAAGAGTGGTCTCTTTAGCAGAATACGGATTAAAGCGGTCAGTGGAACTTTGGGATTTGTTGCTGTACCTGCTACAAAATCCCCAAAACCGATGGTGCTGAGGGTGATGAAGCAGAAGTAGATGGCCTGAGAGTAGGTCCAGCCCTCATGCTGCTGGAACACAAGCATGGGCACGATGAAGAAGAGGACGATCCCACAGATGAAGCAGAACAGGTGGATAAAAAACCTGCACCCCTGCAGTCAGACCAGGGAGAGAGAACTGTGGTGTTAAGGTGTGTTCCCACTGAATGCAAACAAGGCACATTTTCCCCGTCGATTGCCCAACCTTGGCATCTTTCCCCCAAACAATTTGTGCGGACAAAACAGCAAACTTTATGCCCAGCTCGCACCGCGTCATCAAACAGGGGCAGCATCTATCCGCTTGCTGATTCCTCCTGTCTGTTCAACTCACCATGGATTTTACAGAGCGAGTCACAGTGCTGTATGGAACGTGGAAAGTCGAAAAAACCCTGTCAGCGCCCCCGGGTCCACCAGATCCCCCAGAGATGAACCCGGTTCGGCAAGCACCACCACCTGGAGCTGCATCTGGATGATGGTCGGTTCCAGCTGTACTTCTGTCTGTCCAGGACCCAGAATGAGGACCCACTGCCTCGCGTCAGGGGACAGATCAACATCCCGGACAGGCATCTTTGGTCATCATTGCTCAATTGCAATATAGCCTACTTGTACTGTCTAAATAAGTAAAAACATTTTCCTGCTTCAATAAATGGACAAGGAAGAACCGTAATAAGATGTGAATTGACAAAGAAGTATAGCTTGTTGAACTGAAGCGTAATATTGCATCGCTCTAGTTGCACATCCGCCACGCCTATTCGCAGTTTTGCTTCGCCCAATTACCGCCGTTTGCATCGCGGACCGTAATTTCGATCCTGAACATGGCTTTACATAGGGATGGCATCACTCGGTTCATTCGCCTTGTTCGTGTTTGGTAGGAACGTACCTTCAGTCACATCCCCAAGGAGAGAAATAAAAAACTTGTTTTGTCGTCATCACTTGCTTACCTTTCTTTTGGATTTCTCTTCTAGGAAGTCGGATACGTTCCTCTCCAGTGCAAGCATGTACTTTCCCACTCTGTTGAGCACCACCAAGTTGAGAGGAATCCCAAAGAGTGCAAAGAAGACGCAGAAGATCTGACCAGCTGTCGAGCTGGGACTCATGTTTCCATAACCTGTAAAAATAAAAATGTTATAACCTGCTTTAACTTTGCAAGTATATAAATAATAATGATTAAAACTGTCTACATGTGTTCCAGCAGTCTTTGAAACAAGCCTGTATCATCACCGGCCCAACGGCATGCTAAACAGATGGCATGAGGTGTTTGTGCTGGTATGATGCTGGCTTTTTTCAGACATAGAGCTGTGTATTATCAACAGACATCTTTATTCTGGTCTCATCTTTCCAAAGGATGTTTTTTTTAATGAGTGTTGTGGTCAATTTAAATGCAAGTTTGGGAACCTATGTCATGCTGCCATGTTTTATTCAGAGAGAACAGGCAACCTTCTGGAAATCCATCCAGTCTAACCCCCAGTTGGTCGAGGCAGATGACCGTTCACACTGAGCCTGGTTCTGCTGGAGTTTTTCTTTCCACTGTCGCTTCATGCTTGCTCAGTGTGAGGGATTGCTGCAAAGCCATGGACAATGCAGGCGACTCTCCCTGTGGCTCTACGCTTCTCCAGGAGGATTGAATGCTGCTTGTCAAGACTTGATACAATCTACTGGGTTTCCTTAGATAGGACATTTTTTTTTACCAATCTGTATAATCTGACCCAATCTGTATAATCTGACCCAATCTGTATAATCTGATTGAATTTTGACTTTGGAAAGTGCCTTGAGATGATGAGTTTCATGAATTGGCGCTATATAAAAAAAAAATTAATCGAACTGAATTGAATCCATACATGTCATACTTGTTCAGTGCTTGCCAAATTGTTTTCTGATTAAACTTTAACATTTAGCATGCTGAGACTGAAGAGTCCCAAATGGAGCTATTGGGTTTTGGCCGATGCTCTGCGCACTGCACAGTCTGATGTTATTCATGTCTCTCTTCATGAATTTTTTTAATATGTTGTAATGTTATAGCCACATACGCTATTTTACACAACTTATTGGGATAGGCCAACACAAAGCCTGTCAATTTAAGTGGAAGGCCATGTTCTTGGTAGGTTGGCAGCTGTGTTGTACTCTTTTGATTTTTAGATAATGGAAATGATGATAATCTGTGAGCTGTTCAAAATTTAGGAAATTATTTTATAACCTAACTATGCTTCAAACCTGTCCACTACTTCATGCCTGGATATGTTTGCTGTGTAACTTGTTTTTCATGATGCTGTTTGTTCACTAATATTCTCTAACACAGGGGTGCTGAAAAGATTTTGTACTTCTTTATTTGTGACACTGATACCGAAGTATAACTTTAAAAGATGCTCAACATTCCTCATTTTAAAGCAGGAGGAAGGCTGTAAGAGCTCTTTTGTTGTACTAGAGTTTATTTAGAGGTACCAGAGGAAAAGGGGGCTGAATACATATGTGAGGCAGACTGTTCAGAATTTGTATTACTTCCCTCCCACTTTACAACTACGCTGTGTTACTCTGTCAGAAAGAAATCTCAAGAAAACAGTGAAATTTGTCGCTGTGACATGACAAAATGTGAAAGAGTTCAAGGGTTTCAATGCTTTTCTAAGACACCGGAAATGTTTTCCACTTGTGGATGGAGGTGCAGCAACCTTCTTAACTTTTTGAAGATAATTGCTGCTGTTTTCCCACCCTGGCATCTTCATGCTTCACAGCAGCAAACTAGCAAAACTGCTTTTATTGAGACAGTGCATGCGACTGACGATCAGTTCATCGGGGTTCTTTGGTTAGCAGCAGCTGGACACTACTCTCCCAAATTCTATGGAGACTTTTCTTATAATGGAAACTTGGTGACGTAAAAGAGACATTACATTTCAAGATCCTTACTGTCAAGGTAAACTGAAGGGAAACAAGTTTAATAAATAACATTATTGTTAAATGGAGTCTTAGTGCATACAGCTGGTCAAGTCTTTAAAGTACTGTATTCTTGATAGTCACAAACATCATCATGTAAAAACATTGCTTATCATGATGGTTTTCCTTAGATCTCATTATAAAAAGAAAGTTTTTTTAAACTGGTTAAAAAAAGACATGTGACTCTGACCAATGGTTGTGACCACGGTGGCAGCAAACACGGCCGAGCTGGTGAACTTCCAGAAACCATCCGTGGTTTGGTTGCCTTTTAAACTCAGACCAGCCTTTGATGCTGCTTGAACGACCTAAAAGAGAAAAAAAGTACAAGTGGAATTTTCTACCATTTACATTTATGAACATATGAAGCAATTGGCCTTTTGAACTGGAGCTGGACTTTATCAGACATGTGACTTACAATAATCTACTTCACTTTCAGAACGCCTCGGAGCTAAATTGCTTAATATACCACAGCTGTCAGCTTTCCACAGAGAAACATCTTCTGTGTTCAGAGTTCAGGACAAAGGTGAAACATTATGAATACTATTTGTAACAGGCTCAGGGTTTGTAAAGCTTTATGTGAAGCCAAGCTTCTTATTCTCACACTGGTGGGGATTTAAACCTTCGACCTTTATGCTTCTTCCTCCTTGGGTTTGTTTTGACACAATGCTAATAACAGTCTCTCTCCCACTGTGTTTCCAAACATTGACCTGTTGGTTTCGGGTCTGTTAATAGACCCAAACGCTGCCTGCCTGTGCTCCTCCCGTGTTTTGGTTCTCCAAGCAGAAAGTGGAGAGCTTTGCTGCTGAACGACTCCTTCCAGGCCTGACTCATGCAGGCAAAGCAGAGCTAAAAGCTTCCACAAGCTATTTGCATAGAAGGGGTTTGCCTGTTTGTTAAGTGCTTTTTACTTCTTCTTTTTTTTTTTTTTTTGGGTTTTATTTTGTGCCAGTCGCTCGAATTTGACATGGGATCAGGATCCGTGGTTTGTTTGGTAAAGGCCTGCCCACCTTTGAACTTCTCTACCACAGCTTTTTCTTAGTTTCTTAGTTTTAGTTCTCCAAAATTAAAATCCCTGATTTACATGTGAGATGTCTTTCATTCAGTTCAACAACACCATATTTTGCGCGGCCATAATTAATCATATAGCAACTGAAATGTGTGACATGGACACTACTCATTGTGTACTGAACTACTGCTGTATGTGGTGTCCCAGTACCTCCGACATCCAGTTGTTTACATCTGTAAGCCTGGTGCTTAAATGACAGATTTAATACTTTCAACCTCTTTTAAAGCACGCCTGACACGGGTTGTATTTTCTCCTGCGTAAAACCTTTTTTACCTCAGAATGATTTCACCCTTCCTTTCGGTTTATTTTGTGTTGCACATGATGTATTACTAATTTGGGATATACACTGACTAAAGCTAAAGGTTATTTCATTGATTTATTAGATAATAGGGATAGGGAATGGATAGTTGCTTCGCGTTCTGCCTGATATTAAACACCTGTCTCTGTATCTGTGTGGTTTTTGAAACCACTTCTGACACCACCCGAAAACTAAAGGACTTTATTTTTCTGCAATCGTGATTTATTTCCATTCCAAAGTCTTTCTCAGTCCACATCTTGGTATCTCTCCTTCTACCATAGTCAGCGTACATCACGATGTTTCAGAAGTCATACAATGAGTTAAATAGGATGCTTTGTAGGCCCTTGTTATAAACACATCCAGAAATGAATGCCAGCAGCACAATAAACAAAATAAAAGTCGAAGAGCCCTCATTCTTCAGGTTAATTCCAGTTTTCTAACCCGATGGCAGATGAGGATGCTATCTATTGCAGGGTTTCAAAGGAACCTTGCCGAATCTGTTGAACAGTCTGTAGCTTTTGTTGTCTTTGTGATGCGGCAACGTTTTTAGTTGGAGACAGATCCGGGTAGACCAGTCAAGCTCACATACTCTTTGTCTATGAGGCCACACTGATGAAAGACAGACAGAAGAAATCCTGCTGAAACAAGTGTGGCCCAAAAGGTAAAAAGGTTGCATTGACGGTGGAATGTGTCCTTCCACTTTAGTTTTGGTGGTGGTGCTATGGGATTGGATAGAAGTAACAGTACAGGGTTGGTTTTGATGGCTATTTGTATCCCCCAAGACTTTTTTTTTCTTAGGTAACTGTTCTGCAGTTTAGCTAAAAGTCATTTTTTTAATCTGATTCCAAACACCCAAGTGTGTCTGGGGCTGTGGTGCTATTCATGGCTGCACTTAATATTAAAACGAAGCCCAACTTGTTGCTTTTTCATCAAAACATGTTTTGAACACGCACCAAAAGTGAATCTGGATTGTTCCTGAAAATTGTGTCCTGTTTTGATCTCTTCACCAACAGAAAGAGGACCAAGATAAACGTGGCTGATACAACTCAGTTGGTAGCTTTGTTGTGGTTGGTCTACAACTTACTACAGGAGAAGAAATCAGTTTCTGGATTCCTTTATGTACCCTGGTTCTTTAGAAAGCAGCTTGCTGTCTGCATTTATCCTGACAATAAAACCAGAACCCAAGCCCAGACATAAGTGTCATCATGGCTCTGATTGGGCCCTACCCCTGCTCCCTCTAACTGTGTAATAACCAAGCCCACCATGGTATGTAGGAACACAATGGATTCCTATTTGTTTTTTGCATCAGTAGGAACTTCCCACATCTGCAGGTTAGCAATAAGCTCTGATGCTCCCGGACATTATCTCAAATATTAAGAACAGCCTGCATGGTGTTTACCTGCATCCTTCTGTCCTAAAACACCGACTGTGTCATCATTTTGTCATGGCATGTTTGTGTCTTTTGAGATGCAATTTAAGGTTGCGTTTCTTTTTTTGAGCAAAGATGGCTTTCTAAGTTTCATTTAAATCGATGTTTCGATAACGGTGACATGAAGGTTTCTAATTCGTTGCTACATGTGAACTTGAAGGTCATCTGACAGCAGTTCTAGGGACTTACACATCAACCAATTCTGCAAGCGTATGTTTTAGAAAAAAAACCCAACGACAACGTTGTTTAGTCTTTTCATGGCTGCGACGTCACAATGTGGATTCCTCTGCACGAAAATAGGCTAACGTTTTTAAAAATCTTTGCTCCACACATAGAACAAGCTAGACTTTAAAATCCAAGCCAACAAAACAAAATATGATTTTATGTATTACGTCTTTAAGAGTCAACAACACATTGGTAATATATGCTGAATGCTTTAAAGGGAACAGTCATCTACCTTACCATACCACCTTTATTTATTAATCACTGTATAATTAAAAAAGGTCAACAAATCTACAATGAAGTCACGCTGCCATATACTGATAATTTTTTATTTTTAACTAAAGACACTTGAATGATACATCCATGCCACCTATGTATCAATTAAGAGTTTGCATGTCTGTGTAAAGCTTTATACTATTATAACTGACCCCTTTCATCACTTCTGCATATCTTACCTGAGCCACATCCTCTAGACTTTCTTGGGTCAGACAGCTGTACGCCGTAAGCAGCCGCTGTTTGTTTGAGATCAACCCAGTAAGATCCTTCCTACCGAGCTCTCCTTCCAGTTTCCAGAAAATCACGCCACCAATGAGAACGTAGGCCCCGTAAATCATGCCCAGCATGAGAATGGACGGCACCCGGGCCAGATTGAGCATCTCCTTCACTCCCATCTTGGCTTGGCCGCCCGAACGTTGCCGTCCAGTTTCAGCCTGGAGTCTCAGCCTCTGGAGTCAGGTGCAGAGAGGAGTGAGGGTTTACCTGCCGGACTTGCATTGCAGGCAAATGAACACGTCCAGTGCACTACTGTTTCAATCACTTCATCGGCCTGACATGCAAATCCAAAGGAGCGAAATAAGATGAGGCAGACACAGCAGCACGAGAGGAAATGTACAACGTCTCGAAGAGAAATAAATCACTCCACTTTGCCGTTTTCCACATTTGGCCACATTACAAAGTCTTTAATGTGAAGGTTTTCAGGATTTTATTCGATAAGTCCACAACTTTCACTCTGATACCCATAAGTAAAATGTAGTGCAACCAATGGCAACAAAAGCACGATTCAGAGAAGCAGCCAAGAGACCCACTGTGACTCTGGAGCAGCTGCAGATATCTGTATCTCAGGCGGGAAAATCTTGCAATACGACCACTATGTGTCAAAACGTGACAAACAATTTGGTCAAGATGAAAAACACTGTGTGCAACCAAAAAGCTAACACTGCATGTCACCCTGAACACCACGATAAAACACGATGGAGGCAACATCATCCTGTGGGGAGTTTCTTCAGCCGGGACATGGAAGCCGGTCGGAGCTGATGGGAAGATCAGTGCGGCTAAATGGTTGATATTGCGTGTGTTATTAAAGTTTAAGCTTAAACACAACTGAAAATCTGAACCAAGTCTTTAAAAAATGCAGTTACAGACACCCTCTATGAGCGTGAGCTATTTTGCAGAGAAATCTCTGGTCATGCAAAGTTGATAAAGAAAAAACACCAAAAGTAAGAACCACCTTTTGCTGCAATGTACTGAAAGATGGCTCTGCAAAGTATTGACTAGGCAGGGCTGGAAGTGAAATGTTTCAGATTTTTATTTCTAATAAACCCATATAATCTCTTCTTTTCACTTGACAACTATACAACATTTTGTGTTGGCCTAATAGAAAACAAAAAAAAAAAAAAAAGCGCGAGCTTTTTGTTACAGCTGGTGGTTTAATGTGAGAAATGTGAAAAGGTTCAAGGTGTATGAACACATCTTAAATGAACATCAAATATGTGGATCTATCTGCTTTTCCTTCAGGTTTCTAATGGACAAGGCTGCGACAGGTGAAGGCCCATTTTTTTTCCAACTCACATCACCATCTTGATTAATGTGTTGGTTTAAGATAGCTGTCTGTGCTCAGTTCGCCGGAGTTTCCCATCAGCACACAAGCACAGATGTGGCGAACACACACCAAACACACACGTATGTGACTCGTTGCGATGAAATAACAGCTCAGATCCGAGTTTCCTGTTTGAACATCTAATCATACGGGTGGGAATCAGAAGAACACCAGGAGGAGGAAAACAAACACCAATCTGAGAATGGAAAAACAGACGATTCCTGATCAAACAGGCTGTCGTGTTGAGGTAGAACGCAATACATCACAAATGTAAATATATATTAATAAAATGTGTGTGCCTCATCTTCTATTAGGATAGAGCTTGCAGGAAAAAAACAAAAAAAACCAAAGCATACTAAATACAGTATTTAACAGCAGATTAATATAATTTGCAAATATCTTAAAGTCTATTGTCAGATCTTTGATGTGACTTCCAGTTTACTGGAGGACACTTCCTCGTCCTCCTCGTCGTGCTTCTTAAAGCCCGGATGAGTCAGGATAATCAAGTTCTCCATGATCCTCGCTCCCATGTTGAGTATAAGAGCGAGCCAAGCGAGCGCAAAGATGATCCAAATGCCCGCGAGGCTGCGGTACAGAGAGATGTACTCCTTCCCGGGGTCAGTGCCTTTAAGCAGAAACATGCAAGAACGTGTTAAGTGGGTTCGCCTGAATGCAGCGCACCCATTAATCTTCCAACGCCCCACTGACTTATACAACAGCGGGAGGCCGGGGAGCTTTAGGTAGTCAACAGGCGACCGCTGCGGCCTTTCCAGCACATTAGTGGTTAGTTTGCCCTCTCAACTCACCCACCACATAATCTCCAAAACCAATGGTGCTGAGGGTAATGAAAGCAAAGTAGAAGCCCTCTCCGAACGTCCAGCCTTCCACGTAACTGAACAGCAGAGGAGGGATGATGAGGAACAGCAGGCTGCCGGTGATGAAGAATAAACTCACCGCCATGGCTTCCACCACTCTCTGGGACAGAACAACACTCCACTTAGCCATCACATGCAAGCACCGGTTATACACTGCCACGCGGAGCCAACAGAACCACATCAGCACCTTGTGAGGAACGACGGCCACCATCCCTCGCTCTAGTCGACCCAGATGGATGGTGAGGGACTTGCCCAGCTGCTTGAGGAAAGCCAGATTCAGAGGAATGCCACAGAGCGCGTAAAAGACACAGAACACCTGGCCGGACACAGTGCTGGGGGAGAGGTTACCATAACCTGCCAAGCAGACAAGGAGGACAGAATCAAGTGTCGTATTTTACAACAACTGCAGAGCTGAAAGGGTTAAAATGTCATTCCAGCCATTTACCGATGGTGGTGACGACCGTGCCTGCGAAAAAGAAGGAGCTGCTGAAGTCCCAGTTGCTGGGGTTTGTTGAGTTGCCTGAGGGGTTCACTCCCTTTTCCCAGGCATACAGAATTACCTGCAGACACAGTAAAACCAACGTTAAAACATGATGCAGCAACGGCTGACAGGCTTGAAAAGGAATATTCTTGCATACAAAGGTGTGAAAGACAGATTTTGAAATCTGCAAGCAATTTTCACTGAATGGATTTCTGATAAACTGATGTTTTACAAGAATTAGGCCAATATATTTTCCCCTGTTGGTTCTCAGTTTAGGCAATTTAGTATTAGATAACCTTATATTTGTCCGGGTTAATTATATCAGACCTGGTGGGATCAAATGGGTTTCATTTATTTAGCAAGACTTAACTAAAAGGTTAACATTTGCTTTGTTTTCCTCAAGTGTTGTAAACTCCTGAATAATAACTAATAATGTTAAAAACAATTAAGAAACAACCACAAAAAGGTAAAAAAAAAGAGAAAATGTAACTGTAAAGAATTGATGTGCCCATCTAAATAAATTACATAATTGTCAAGATAAAAGAAATCAATGAAAATTTTATATAATCACATTTTTTTAAATGTTTAAATAAAAAAAAATCTTTGTGGGCAAATCCAAAATGAAATCCGTTTTAGAAAACCATTTAGGGTGACATATAAAGTACGCCACAATTATTGATTTATCAAGCCAGTTACTGTAAAACCATTTATTGCAGTGGACTTGACCTAATAATAAAATTGATTGTTCAGCCTTACAAACAAAATGTGCCAAATATTTTCACAACAAATTAGTTCTGTTTGTATAAAAATCGAAGCCTTTTGCCAACCACAAAGTGAAACATATCTGTAAAAGACCCTGCATTTGACCATTCCCTAACTTTAAGAAGTATTAGAAATTATTAATGGGAAAAAAAAAAAAAAGAAGACATAGAAACCTGAACAAACTTCTCCAAGGCCGGACCATCCAAGCAGGTGTAATTAGCCAGGAAATTGAGCTTCTCCAGCTGAAAGTGGTTTCGGTTGTTGCTCTCGGCTTCTCTCTCCAGCATCTGGAAGATGATGGCCCCGATCAGCAGGTACGTGAAGTGGGCCAGAATTAAAAGGCCAGTCCAGTTCAGCTTGACCCGAGCCAGGTGAAACCACGCCATCAACCCTCCACAGCACCAGAAGAGGACGAAAATGCTGGGGCTCACGCTCCGAAGAAAATATTTACTTTGAAAAGAAGGTTAATTGAGTTTTCTAGGTTAAATATCTATTGAGACGCTCTCCAATCAGGTCTCCTGTTACTTTAGAAATAGGCATTCTTCCTGAAATAAGCAGTTCCGCTGAGCCTGATGTGTCTCTCTGTGAACGGTAATGTCTTCTGTCTGAACGCTCAGAGCAGCGTAGGAGCCCATCTGCGGGTTGCCGAGGCAGCGGCCAAACTCTTTTCTCCCATTAGCGAGCGACATCTGGCCCACGAGCTTTCCACTGTTTCCACTAATAAGGAAGCAGTGGCAGTATCTTGTCAGCAGAACAAAAGTTAATGTTTTACCTGCTTTCCCCCGGTTGTTTGGGCCCCCTCATATGCAGGGAGCCCACGCCTCCTCCTTTGCCATGCTGAAAATGGAGGTGCTTTAATTTCACAAGTGTGAAATCTGTCAATATGTTAGATGGGCTACGGCGGAAATGATTGCAATCCTGGATGTGCGGCGTGGCAGAAACCGCCGTGCAGCACTAATAGCTAATAGCATTTGAGTCCATTACATATTGTGTCATTACATTCAGCAACTGTGATGCGTTTGAGATTTTACGTGACTTCTAAATAAAATGCAGTGCAACCATCCGCCGTATGATGTTGCCTAATTAGTAAATAGAGAAATCAAGCTGTTCAGTGAAGGCCTCGCAGGTTTCTATGAAAACGACAGCATCAAAAATGTAAACAGCATAATTGATGACCAGGGAACTCACCAGACAGCTCAGGGATAAAGCCGTGGAGAACTTCACGATTATGCACCACTTTGTGTTGGTCTTTTCACATAAAACCAGAATAAAATACTAGGTTCTGGTCGCAGCAAAACAAAATGTGTCAGAACTTGTATCTGAAACTGTAATTTAGTTGCATCAAAAAAAAAATTATTTTTTATTTTTGCCAGTATAAATGCTCAGTTTTTCAGCTGGAACAGTCTCCATGTGTTTTCCACCAGAGCCAAAGGTGTTCGTTGTCACATGGAATGTGTTTTAAACGTTTCTTGACTATAAACCAGAAGCAAAATATCACTTAAAAACACTAAATCTATTGCAGGTCTTCAGCTTTTTTGATAACCCTGACGTCCAATCTACTCTGTGGTCACAGTCGACTGTACCTCCAGATCGCTTCAAGACATTCCAGATCACCAATAAGGGTTGAGGTGCTTTACAAAAATAAGTCAAAACTGTTTCGTTATGTTATGCAGGTGACAGATTTTCATTTAAACTCTAGCTGTTCCCAAACCTGCAGAATGTCGTTAAACCCGCTTTAATTTGGATACTGATGCGGCCATGGTCACGCCATGTCCTACATGATTATTCAGAACATGGACTGACTGAAGCAAATTTGGAAAAACGTGTTTCAGGAAGAAGGCAAATCAGATCCCTGCTATTTTCCATAAACTCAAGATGTCTTCATGTGACCTCACCAGTCTCTATTAACATCTATCCTTTTACTATCATGATTCCACCCAGAATGCCAAAGACCGCACCACACCCTGGGCACCCGGGATGCAGCTACACCAGCACATCAGGGTGTTGTGTAACCCGGACATAAGGCCATTATGGTCACTCCTAGGCTTTGGCAGTGAAAGTGAGCCTCACTTCCTGGATATGCTGCCTCTGTTGCTTTAGCTGCCAAAAACTCTCCCCCACGGACCTCGTTTACACTTATTTCACACGTTTTGAGTATTTGGTAAAACAGACTTTAAAACGTATGACTTAGACCAAATGTTTCCGCCATCGTTTGCTAAACGGCAGAACAATGCAGATTTTTAAATGACTTTCTTCAAGTTCAGAGGTTTATATACAGAAAGATCATTATAACTCTGGAGAACTTGAAAGTACAGATGAGGCAGGCTATGTAAGATTCTCATTCACATTTTAGGTAAATGGCAGCAGCACCTGCAAATTCATTTGAACACTTAAAACACACTGAGGTCTTGCTGAATATCGCAAATGGCTAAAAAGTATTGTGCTGAATTTTAATGCATCTGACGTATTATAGCCTATTAAATATTCCATTTTGAAATTGTCATATTGTACACATTGACATTGCAATCTCGAATCTGCATCTCAATTAATTGATGAATAGATGAAACTGGACTGTATTTAAATTAAACTGAAACTGTTACATTGATTGGTTTGTATGAGTAGAAATTTGATTGGTTTGAATAAATATTTTTCTCTATAATAATGGACACATTAAAAGGCTTTATGGTACCATTTTCTGTGAATTGGACCCATCCAAACAAACTGTTTTTTTCAATTTCATATCTACCATACAACTTCGTTGTATTGCCTTTAAACAGTCGTGCAGATGGAGGTTATCTTCAGCGCAACGCGATTTAACCATGGGTTGCCTAGGAGATATGACCATGGGTTGCCTAGGAGATATATCCAAGGCAACCAAGACCTAAAAGCAAAGTGTGCAGCTTCTTGTCATCCATCAAACAAATGGATGCAAAGCAATGCAAACCCATTCCCAGGTTGTTGGTAAAGGTGTAGGTGGTTCCACGGCGGCGGGAGGGACGCTCTTCTCTGCCTCTTTAAACAGAACAACTCCACAGATCTGAAGGACACAAACATCTGCTGACTTTCGTAGCATGGCCTCAAGGCTTTTCCAGTATATGAGAATACATTTACCTAGTAATTTCCTGAAATGTCTTTATATTACATTTGTTCTTACACACAGACAGAGAGAGACAACATTTTGTTCGGTAACTTTCCCAGGCATTTGAACAAGGAAATAAGGAAAAAGTAAATCAGAATGGGTGGCAGAGTCTAAAGAGAATAAAAACTGTGTACCCCTGCAGTGACCCAAACAATGACCAAATGGCTCGGGTATACCAGCATCTCACAGATACGTTACTTTTGGTTGTTTGTGCAAAGCAATGAGAGACTTTATTATTCACAATATGTCACATAGTTTTCAAATATATTACACTAAAAATGAACTGAAAATATAAAAATCTTCTCTTTGTACATGTTGAAACATGCCACCAATTTAGAAAAGCCCTACAAACTATCAACAAATACTGCAGCTCCATTTTGGTTCTTCTGATGTCCTTTCTCTGATGTTTTACCGTTGAAGGTGTTCAGATCAAACGTCTGAAAAGGCCTTCGGTTTATGCTGCTGTCCAGAATAAAGAAGGATGAGCGGCTTGTATGGCGGTTTACATTCACGGACCTTTCTTTCACCTGGAAGCGATGAGGTGACTCCTTTTTTGGAACTTTACGTCTGAGGACGGCCTAAAAGATACAAAGTACAAACCTGCTTGATTAGTGAGCATTATTACTAAGAATAGTGCAAATCTAACAGAAAAAAACACTTGGTGTTCTTTTACCTTCCTCAATTAGTTAGAGACTAAACACAAACAACCCCTTTTTCCCTCATTTAGACTATTAATTCTGTGTTGAGTCTCTGCTGTTTAGTACATTTAGTCTATGACCTCAGCTTCTCTGAATATCTGATGACAAACTACAACACAGGCAAATGTGCTGTTAGCTAAGCAAACACCTACAGAAAGGTAAAAAAAAAAAAAAAAGGAAACTGACAAACTGACTGAGATGGTGTTTCGTTCTTCATCCAATATTCTGCACACAAACGCTGCTATAATCATGAAACCAGAAAAAAACTCTTTCGGTGTTTTCATCTGAAAATGGAAAGTGCATTGCACAAATCCCACCTGATAACACGTGGAAGATTAGTTTTAAGTTGTCCACCAAAACTAAAAAAAGACTAGAAGACGATCGAGACCCATATTAACACTGGAGGAGCTTCGGAGATTCACAATGCTGTGCCTTGAAAGTATCAAGAAAGGCTATTTGATATAGAAAATTAAGAAGCCCTGTCTAAATTTCATATCACGAGCCGTTAAGGGGTTGAAAAAGGAGCTCGGCCTCCACACACCACCAACAGCACACAGTCCCAACGTTGAAACGCGGTGGCGGCAGCATCATGTGGGAGATTCTGCTTCTTTTTGTTAGTTTTTCTTGCAGCAGGGACAGGAAAGCTGCTCAGACTGGATGGGAAGATGGATGTAGCAAAATATAGGACAATCCTGCGAGAAAACCTGTTGGAAGCCGCGAAAGACATGAGACCGGGACAGAGGTTCGACTTCTAGTCGGACAACGACCAAAAACCTTGTCAGAGACACAATAAAAGGGATCTAATAATATTAACGTGTCAGAACGACTAAAGCAGAAATCCAGTGTGATAACATTTAGAAAAACTCAAGGGGGAGTGAAGACTATTGCAAGGCACTGTATAGTCTTTGAGGATGCTAACTAAACTTTGCGACGGATGGTAATCCATTATACCAGCAGAGTGCACTGTAAAAATCAATTTCTGTGTGCAAAGTGTAGAGTGTGTGTGTGTGCTACCTATCCTGCTGAGGAGATTTTTCCGAGCCGTAACAAAAGCCAGGATGTCAGCGTCAACCTGTTGGTCTCCAGTCAGTGGAATGGTAGAAGACGGTAGCGTTGTCATGGGAATGGCCCTGAAATATACTTTTGGTTACTCTTCCATGCAAAGATACACTAGTCATGTTTTTGTTTCGGGACGGGGCACAAAGTACAGTCTCTGTATGACCCATCTGCGCAACTTTTCAACTATCCACGATGCTAAATCTAAAGCAGAAACGTTAACAGGGAACAGCGCCTCGTGTCCTCAGAGCAGAACAAAAGTGGCTCTGTGCTTCGAGTGCTTGTTTAAGAGGAAGCATATACATGCTACAGTGAGCGTTTAACAGTGGCTGTAAAAAAATTATAAAAAAGGAGCTTTCAGCATCTGGGTTAAAACAAGACTTTTTTTGATTTGTGACCGCTACGCGCAGACATTACTTCACAGACATTAAAATTTATGACGGCACTCATAAGTGAAGAGAAAACACAGAACAGCTTTAAAATCTGCAGGTCTGGGCTGGATGTATGGATTTAGGAGTCACTGCACACACACTGCAGCGATGTGTGTGTGTATAAGCAATGATTGAAATATGAGGTAAAAGAAAACAAGGCTTGTTCTCAGTCAGTAGGAGTCTGATACCAGACAAATTAAAGATTTCTTATGTCAAACCATTCTAGTTTCCCAGTTTTGGAAAAAAAATAATTGTTTTCTCCAGTGGGTTCAATGAATGGCTAGAACCATATTTGCGTAATGAGTATTCTGGTTGCTTGTTAGGTCTGTCAGAGCTATCTGGATATCATGTACCTCCAGTCTGAAGGACTGTCGTCTGAATCCTTACGTTCCTCCTGGGACCAAACTGGTACAGGAGGTGCGTTTATCGCTGCAAGACAGCTGAAAGTAACACAAACTTAGTTGTTTCCACTCACTTTTTGGGATGCATACTACTCTCTAGTACAGGGGTCACCAACATGGTGCCCGCAGGCACCGGGTGGCCCCCAAGGACCTTATGTTGTGCTCTCAAGCCTGTTCAAAAATAGCACAACCCTCGAGTGAGCTGCATCTAAAATGTTATTTTATTTAGTTGCCCCTCCTTTTTAATCATACTTGTATTTACATAGACTTAAAATGATAAATGCATTAAAACATGTTTATATTACATAAAGTTAAGGTGAGCTCTGACTCTACTAGTTCAAAGGTCAGTACAGGTAGCTCTTTGTATGACACAGTACCAATGAAGTAGCTCTCAACTTCTAAAAAGTTGGTGATCCCTGCTCTAGTATAATATAATGTAAAAGAAGAGAGAAATAAAAATGTGACTGACCTCAGATCAGGAGCAGAGGAGATTGAACTGTCTGGATTTCTGTCCCGGCTTGATGGAGACTCCTTCATTGTGCTGCTTAGACCAGGAGAACTTTAAAAGAAAGCAGAGCCCTTCATGAAGACAGAGATCATCTCAAAGTAAAACAGGAGTTTTGTGTTTTAAACAAGCAATAAACAATTCAACTTTGGATTTGGATTTTTAAATCTCTGTGTCCGCTTCTTTGCGCCACAAGATGGAGCTACAACATAAAGCACTTGGAACAGCTTCCTGCAGGTTTATAAAAAAACATAGAAACACATTTAATTTCTTTTTAAAAACATATAATCTGAATAAAACCTACAGACCAAAGCTGGCAAATACATACTTTTACATCAGATTTTTCAGTTTCACCAACATATGACATGCCTGTTAATTTATCTCAGTATGCATAAGATCAGCATAACATATTTCATAAACCTTCATTTCGTAACTCAAGATACAGCCGCTGCTGCATCTTAGACATGCAAAATAACCCAAAAGTTAAAAATTATAAATATATATATATATATATATAGTTGGTGTCACTTTCAGAAATCCCGCTGTATGTTTATGCCTGAGTCTCTTGGGGCCTCTAACAGGCTTTCTCCTGGGCTTGCCCTGTATTTAGCTCATTCTCCTTCCACTAACTCTAATCAGCTTTTTTGCCCTTGCAGAAGAGAAGCATTCCCACAGCATGATGATGCCCTCGTTATGTTCTTTCTTTCTGACCAGAGACCCTTCTTCCACATGTTTGCAGTGTTCCCTATATGGTTTGTGGCAACCTTTACAAGATTAATTGCAGCTTTGTTCTTGCTCCTTCTTCATCGAAGTCAGATTTGTGGAGTGCATTACAAGTAGATATCCTGGCAACAGATTCCCCCACCTGAGCTGTGGATCTGTGCAGCTTCTCTAGAGTCACCGTGGGCCTCTCGACTACTTCTCTGATAAAGGTTTTCCTTGAGAACCATGTATCCTTTTCTGTCCCCTTCACAAACATGGCTCATGTTTTATCTATCATATAAAATCCCACTAACATAGACTGAATGTTATACTACTACCAGGGACAAATGTGAAAAATGCGTAAAGAAATGCTAAGAGAATCTCCTTGATTTCTATGCTTCCATCAAGTCATGTCTCATGAAGTGCAGTTTGTATAAAGCGCATCAAGAAACCTGATAAAAACCTTCTGTGCGGTGCTTTATCCTTCCTTTCTAGTTTATTTTAAAGTGAGGGGAAAAAACAGCTCATAGGAGAAAAGGGAATGAAAGAAGCCCGATCAAACAGATAATTGCCTTAAAACTCTTTGTGTTATGTCAGAAAAATAAAGTAGCATTTTGTAAATGGGTCACATGATAGCAAATATTAGCCGGTGCTTTATGTGACCAGCATCTCAGGAAAGTGATGACAAATTCTGGGCTCATTCCCTCACTGAATGCGCGTCAATAACTGTCATCGGTGTCACCGCAGATACACGGATGATAAATAAGGGCTATGATTATGTTGTTAACGTCCTCTGGATGACAGCATCACAGATGGTGAAGCAAACACGCACAACGCCTGTAAGCGATGACAAATATTCAATACCTTTTCCATGGAAACCAGCACTCAGGAGCAGCAGGTTGTTGAGCAATCAACTCATATTTAAGCACAATATTGGGAGGGTAAACATGTCATGTATTTTGTAGAAATAAGTCATTGAGGGCAACTGTTTTCTTTATACATTATGATTGATTAGCATAGAGTTAGTTTCCATTTAAATTCTGTGACAAGCCACCTTCTTATCTCAAGGTGTATCATTTGAAGGTGTTTAGCAGGAGATAATTTGGGTGTCCCAGGTCAAGTCTTTTTTTAAATTCTCTGAAAAACAACTAAATCTTCCCCATAATGGCCTAAAAGGACGAAAAACATCAGTTCAGATTTTGAGATAAAAAGTTTGTCACTTTTCCAATTCAGAGAAGATGCTGTCCAGCTTTCTCATATCTGTCTCCTTGAACTTACAGGAGATGGGGATTGCAGCTGGCTGTTTGTCATCAAGGATTTCCTCAAGGTTTAAAACAAAAAATGTTGTATAAAAAAAGAGGAAAGAGGAGGGGATAACTGCTCTACTATGAGCTGAAAATGAGCTGCTATGAAAATAGCAAAATGTCCGGCGATAAAAGAAGACTTTGGTCATGCAACCCTGTTTGTCCGGACAGAAGCACATCACAGATGTTCCAGTAGGCCCTTCGAAAATGTAAAGTATTTGTATTTTGTGTAAAAAGTGTACCCATACAACAATGTTCCTAATATCTAGAGGAGCAAAAGTGAAGAAAGAACAGACAAAAAGAAAAAGATCTTACCAAAATCCTGGAGTGCCAGGTGAAGATGGTTGCAAGGTTTCATTTGGAGACGCAGTGTTATATCTGGCCTCAGCCCCCGAATCACATCCCTAATAACAAGTTTAAAGAAATCACTGAAACCTTCCTGCAACGGCTATCAACAAAAAACAGCATAACAGAAAAAACAGGAGACGACATCTGTCAGACAGATTGAAGAAAGTACCACTGATGCTTTACTCTTCAAATTCAAAGTTTAAGCGAATGCATGTGTGCAGGTAATACTGGAGCAATGCTTGTGGGCATAAACTGCCAACACAAGTCATCCGCTTTGTGAAGGGAAGCTGCACGCGTAAGGCAGGTCTGTCAAACTTCCTCATCGTTTGCCATTCACAAATTCCCATCCAAACGTTGCCCAGATAAGAGAGAGAGACATTCCTCCCCATTCATAAGATCAGCAGCATTTGCTCCTCAGATGTTATTGCTTTATGTCTTCGTGTTGGCTGGTTTCCTGGCATGTGCACAACATGTTGTCCAGGAAGAGCAAAACGTGTGAGTTATAAGACGCTGCACTGAGTCAGTGTTACAATTGACTCTCCAGCCAGTCGTTTTCTCTGCAATCTTTTGTATATTAGACGAAAATAGACTCTGACTCATGTTATTATCCACTCTGTTAGTGTTCGAGTCACATGGAATGCAGGGAAAAATAAATGCATCTCTGTGTGTTTGCCTCCTACTTTCCCTCCCACCAAGTCCCATTTAGCTTTATGACAAACAGGCAGCATTGGACACCATTGTCCAACTGGAGGCAGGCACCGAAATGTCGTGGCTATTCATAAAGACCCGTATTAAACAAAACTAAACAAAAGCACGGTCCGTAAATAGAAAAACGGAGACAAACTAAGCATCAGAAGCACATTTTGTGTAGCCGTTGCATCCTGATCAGAGCAGATTCACAGCGGCTTGTAAAATTTGTCATGCGCCTTGAACTTTTTCACATTTTGTTTGTTTACGGCCTGGTGTGTCTCTGGTGTGTTGCATTGGTATTTTGTGAGGCAGAGCAACATTAAGTAGAGAGTAAAATTGACACAGACAGAGAAAATACAGCCGCGGCGACACAGTGACCCTTAATTCCACATCCTCCGCTCCTGTATGTGTCCGTCCCATTCCAGACCGGCTCCGTGAGTCCGTGAAAAGCAAGGCCTACTACATCCATCTAGCTCCGCTCTGAAGTTTCTTGGAGCCCGAGAAGAGTATGTGCGATCGTCGCCATTACAAGCAGAATGCGAATCTATTCGGAGAGGGTTACCACGTTTCAAGTTGAATGTTGAAACGACAAATCTCCTTCCTTATTTGGCACAAAAAGAGTGGTTTGCATCCGACATTTAAATAAAAACTGAACCTTTATTGGTAATGTTAAAAAGAATTGTATTTCATTTGTGGTTAACGATCTCTGTTTACACTATTTAACTTTGACAAAACGGATGTCGTTGGTTCGTTTTTCCTGTTTGCGACGATTGGAATTGTGGAGCTTGACCCGGCCGGAGCCCGACGGACCAGAATGGAGCAGAAAACTGGACTTGTTCTGTAAATAGATGGTGAACAACGGCGAGTAGTCGTTGAGGATGTGGAACTGTTTCATTAATTAACGTAACAACGTAGATTCTCCGTCTGTCAAACCTGAACGGAAGGGAGCAATCACGTAGGACATGAAATCTGGGGGTTATGCAGCTTGTAGCTGTTGTTGCAGTTCTTTGTGTATATCCATGATTTTTTGTTCTTCAAAAGGAAACGTTATAGGTCAGAGTTAAGCCTAAAAGTTTAGATTATTTTACTGGGTTGACTTGAGAAGAGAGCAACAGGGAGAAATTAAAACAGACTGGATAAAGAGCATGAGACGTTAATTTTCATTCTTATTTGGATTTAGGCCTGGACTTTGACTGGGCCATTTGGAATCCATGAATATCCTGAGAGATAAATCACTCTACAGTAGCTCTGGCTACTTTCATTGTCCTGTTGAAGGTTGACCCTTTGTCCTGGTCTCATGTTCTCTGTAGCCTCTAACAGGTTTTCTGCCACTCTTCCATAAAGGTCATATTGACTATTACTTGTCCTGTCAACAGATTCACTAACCTGTTCGCTACAGCTCCTCCTGAGCTACCATTAGCCCTTTGGCTGTTTAATAATCTCCTTGAGCTGCCTATAAATTTAGGTGGATGGTCAAGTCTTTGCAGGTTTGCAGCTGAGTCATGCTGCTGTTTTTGAATCAAGAACCGTAACTGTCCTCTTTGAGCTGATATAACCAAACTCTGCTTAAACTCCGTATCTCTGACCTTGCTCTGTGTTCCTTGCTCTTTATGATCCTCTCCGGCCTCCAACAGTAGATTTTTATTTAGAGGTGTCATTTTAAAGGGGGCGAATACTTATGCAATTGTATTTCCAGATCTTTTTGTTGTGAACCCCCCCTCCGGAAAACCCTGTATTTTTTTCTACCGCTGTAGTTATGCACCACATTGTGTTGGTGTATAACATCCCAGCAAAATGTATTGAAGTTTGCGGTTCTAACGTGACAAAACGTGAAAAGTTCAAGGGGTATGAATACATTTGCAATGGCACAGCATGTTGCATTGTCACAAAGATGGAAGAGAGGTCAGTCACCTGCAGATTAGAAGCCTCCTGGCTCCACCATTTCTGGAAATCCTTCTGGATCTTGACCTTAACCCTCTCCAACAACAGCTGCAGATGCTCAATCTCTGTCCGCAGAGCCTTTAGGCGGCCAATGGCGTTCTTGTAACTGACAAGGGATATCAGCAGCATAGCATTCATCTTTAGTTGACTTTACACAGCACCTGCTGTGTTCAATAAATCCAGGCAGGGGTCTTGGGGGTGTGGGACTGGGATAACATTTGGTATGTTTATTTCAGACAACTCACATTACTTTTTCTTGCTTAATTTGTTTGCAGAGGTTTTCTTCCAAGGGGTCAAACTCCTCCTCGCCCTGAGCTTGATTCCCTGCCACAGCTGTAACGTAATTCAATTTAGAGACATGCAGATATTTAAACATTTTCATCCAGGAGCTAGCAACAGTGTTCACATGTGGAAAATGTCTTTTTGGCCATGGACAACATAAACAAGGCTGCTGTGAAGTCTTCTCTGATGCTGAGACTAAAAAAAAAAAAAAAAAAAAAAAAAAAAAAGCTGTCGACGTCAGAACCGGAGGACGATGCTTGTTAGCTTTATGGCCAGAATTCTTCATCAAAGCTAGTGTGTTCACAGATCAAAACCATCAGAAGAGAGCAAATGACGGAGTCTGGCTTTGGTCTTTAAGCTTATAGTCAGCGAGGCTTTCTGTCGAAGCTTTGTAGTGGCAACTGATGCACACACAAGACCAAAGCACCTAGAGGGTTTAGGGTTTCCCAGACACAGTAGTTCAGAAAGACACTAAAAAGATGTTCCCTTTTCCATCAAAGACTTACAGCCAGCTTCCACAATTATTGGCACGCCTGATAAAGACGTGGAAAAAGGTTAAGGTAAAACAAAGGACAAATGGAGTGCCCTTACCAACCAATTCAAACCACTTTTACAGAACAAGTTACGTAATCACACATGTGTAACCACATCCATAAACTGATAGACAACAATAGTTGGCAAGTAGGGGTTCATTGGCTTCAAAGCATGTGGAGAAAAACTGAAGTCAAACGTATAACCTCTAGATCGTGAAACAACTCCTCCCCAGTGAGCCTCAGCTGCCCTTTTATTTCATTTTAGCAGCATGATGTCACACACTGCAAAAAGGGAACTAAGAGTAAGTAACATTTTCTTGAAATGTATTTGCCCTTGATTTCAGCAGGTACATAAGATTACCTGCTAATGGAATAAGATTGTTGCACTTAAAATAGGAATAACTCATCTCCATCATCTTATTTCAAGTGTAGTATATCTCATTATCTTATTTTACAGGTGAAAATGCTCATTCAGTTGGCAGATAATCTTATTTAAATCAAGGACAAACACACTAATTTCAAGAAAACCTTTTACTTATTTTTAGTTCTATTTTTGCATTGCACTGAATTTTCTTCTAAAAATTTTGAAACCGTCTATGATGCAATGAACTCTAAGAAGGTTCTTAGGGATTTTGGAACAGGAACAGGTCCACAGCATGCTAAATCCTCCACCGTGCTTAACAGTGGGCAAATAAAGTTTTCCCCATGTTCATTCTTTGTTCTAGATCTGGGGAGTTTGTTGCACATAAGTTCAATCATCCTGTGATCTGACTGAAGGACGTGGTTCAGTTACAGTCCCGGTAGGGTTTAGAAAACTTGACAAATTTACATTTATAACACAACAGGCTTTTTTGTGGCATCCTCTTAAAGAGACGATTTACAAGTAGATAGCGTCTAATGGAGACATGGTGCCACCAAGATGCTCCAGCTCACGACCTTGAGCTTTTCTGACTTGATTCCCCTACCTTACCCTTCTCGTCATTGTCTATAGTGGCAGGATAAACATTCTTCCAACCATGTTTGTATAGTTATAAACTTTTCTTTTTTTTTTTTTTTTTTGCTCTCATTGTAGAAATGGGCAGGCCATTTCCAAACCTATAAATATAAACTCACATCTGCCTTCCATGTATTGCATATTCTCTTTTCAATTTTGATTGGCGTCCAGCAAGAATTTGTCTCCATTTCAAATCATATGTATGCCTTGGAAAAAAGAAATTCACTGATTATGGATCAAAACTAACTAAAATGCTTTTGTTAAATTTATTCAATTGAAATTTATAGTGATAGTAGGTCTGGAACCAGCCATTCCATGAAAAATGCTTTATCCCTAAAGTTGTATTCTTTCTCACTCTAGATAATTATACTCAAATTAAAGGTTGCCTTTTTCTTTTTTCAGTTTGAGATCATGCTGCAAAAAAAATATACTTAAGATTTATTTAAAATACATATTTAACAGTGGTGCCAATAAGTGTAGAGCTTACTGTGACTGAAACTCTACTTTTCTGAGCGCTAAAGAAAGTGTAGTCATGTGCAGGTATAATATACAGTATATGTGATTAATCTCATTATTAGAAGAGCAACAACACCAGTTTTCATCGTAACCATACCGTGAACTGCCCTCTGCCTCCTCCGCATCTCTAACTGCTTCTTCAACTCAGCTGCAGACGAGAAAGAATGAAGAAGACAAAACAAGTTCTGAACACATTTTTACATAAAAAAACTCTTCAAACATTCTGTTTACATTATATTTTCTTTGTCTTTCAGCAACCTGATTGATACTGAACAGGAAGCTGAAAACCAAATCCGACTTTGGTAACAAACCCGTGGCGACAACTTCCTCTATCATCACTTTGGCATATTTCTGTGCATTTCTGCACAGTATGTTTTAAAAGATCTTTCACCATACATTCCTTTTTTAATAAAGCTTTTGATAAGATTATTTGGGATCAGAAACAAGACAAAACTATTTAGGTTTTAAAATATTTTTTAGCAATTTAGAATCAAACTTTGGGTTAAAACCACATTTTAGAAATTAAACAGGGTAAAGAGAAAAAGGCTGAGAAAATGTGAAAATGTTGGTGAACTCAAATCATTTATTTGCAAATAGATTTGTTCAAATTCTCAGTCATCAAGGTGAGGATAATTCACAAGTGCTTATATTAAGAAAACGCAACATTTTTTATTGTTTCTGGGAAATGTTTCTTTATTTCTTTCTCTTTCATATTTCTGGTTGTATTGGGTTTTATGTATGTGGGGGAACACAATGGAAAAAGGCTCACTTGTTTTTATCCTTGGTAAAGATACATGGCTGTAATCATGAGGTGCCTATTTTTCTCTCCTCTATTCTAACACAAACATACATTCATTTCCATTCAAATCAGCTATTGGATGAAAATCTTAAAACACAAAAGAAGCCTTATCTGTTTCTATTTAAGCATATTGGACATTTTCGTTCAGTTTAAATTTGAGCAAAAATTGTTTCCAAATGGTTTATGGATTCATGGTACTTTTCTTTTAAGCCAAATTGTGACCCGACCATCTTTCTATTGCAGTTGAAATCAAGCCCACTCAGACCAGGCAAAGTTTTTCCAAGTCTGTTTTTGTCCAATTTCAGGCCAGCCTGCATGAACTGTTGCCTTGGTTTTCTGTTCTTAGATAACAGAAGTGGCCATTGTCCTCTGACCTCTGACATCAACAAGCCATTTTTATTCATACATTTTACTCATTGGATGCAGCGTCCTCTTCGGACCGTTCTCTTTAAAACTGGGAGACGGTTGTGTGCGATAAACCCAGCACCTCAGCAGTGTCCGACAGTAAAGCCCCAACAACCATGGCCCGCCTAAATTCACCTAAATTCCCAATTCTTCCTCATTCGGATGCTCCGTTAGAAATTCAGCAAATCTTCACCACATTGAGATGAGCTGCAGCCTTGAGACTGGCTCTGTCCATTTGTGTTAACAAGGCCAGGAAGAGACACGAAGGAGGCGTTTGGGTTATTTGGGTCACCAAGAGACATGAATGGTAGCATACATGTCTGTGATGTTCTGTAAAGATCCCTTGGCGCCTCATACTTAACAACTGCTCAGTCTTTGAGCACGGTAAAGTGATCCCATGTCCAATCTAAAATCAGAGGCTAAAGCTTCACAGATGAGAAATCCAGATGAAGCCCTCTCTTGTAAAAGTACCTTTACACACAATACCACCCATGCTGTCCTACAATAGTTGGATTGACGTGTTTCTTAAACCCATAAGGTTATTGCATTTACTCAGCACTTTTTTCAGAAAGCCTTAAAACTATTTGCAAAAATGCCACTGCAACCGATTTCATCTCTCCAAGCGTATCCAAAGCACTTTTGTTCAAAGTCGACCACTATTGGGGTTTCAAGAGACAGCGGCGACTTGAACAGATGAGGTGAAACATTATACAGGACACACAAAGCATATGGTGCCCCTGACAGAACTGTTTTTCCAAATGGTTATGAAGTACGAAGCAGACTAGGGGATCTTCTTATGAAGCCATGTATTTGGGTGGCTGAGCATGTAAATGATCTGAGATGCCCTGTGGCTTCATTTTGTGGTCAGGTGGTCAGCCTGGGTCTTCTCTAACAAACATGGCACACTAAAACACGCCTACTGATGTAGAGCACAAGTCTGCAAAAGAACATGGAGAGGTTAAGAAATGTTTAAACCATGACTCTTAGACGGAGCTCATAAAGACACGATAAGCACAATGTATTGTTTACAACCATCATAAGCTTTTCAGAATCTCCAAAACTACGTTTTAAAACAAAAAAAAAAACCACAGTGGGAAATTTCTGTGATCCACTATTACGTAGTGTTGTAGTTGTGGCCACAAATCTGTTATATCTGACAAGTCCTGCGTGCTGGCTTTGTGGAGCAGTAAAAAGCAGTCGCCAGACAAAGCACCACAGAGTCGACCTCAAATGCAACTGAAATCTGAGCAATAAACTACATCCACGACCACTTTATGCAGCAAAGAAAAGCGTTGCAGCTGCAGCAAAGTGAAAGAGTTGATGAGAACAGCATGCATGATGTTAAGAGCTTCACGTTCTCCTCTTCCTGGAAATAAAAATCCCCTGAACTGGCCGAGTACTAGAAACTCAGAGAACCAACAAATCACCTGTTGATGAAAAATGAGTAGAAAACATTTTCAAAGATCATGTACAGCTAGAATTTGAACAAAGAACATATTCTTGTCTTTAAAGGTTCCTATTTTTCATCATCCATCCAATTTCTGTTCCTGCCTAATCTGTCTGGGGCCTATTGCCTGTCAGAGAGGTGGAGTACCCTCTGCACAGGTTGCCAGTCTATCCCAGGGCAAAAAAAAAGACAAAAAGCACAACCACCATGCATGCACAACTAAGGGCAGTTTGAAACAATTGAAACAAGGGGAAAAAAATCTAAAATAGGCTGCTATTATTGGTATTATTAGGGGTCCTTCACAATTTTAAGCCTTCTCACAATGTACAAACCATATGCTTGGGGTGGGGGGGGGTGTCAAAGTCTTTTGTACGCTTAAACGATGACTTGTATGTGCACATTTTGCTGTTCTTCTGCATAGCTACCTTAACAACATGGGAGGCAGAGACAGTGTTGTCAAATCTGCTTATTATAAACATTTGTTTATTTCTAGTCACTTGTACATTTTACGAGTCACAGGTTGTGTTTTTTTGGACTTTTTTTTTAACTTAAAGTGACTTATTTGGGCTTGCTGTCCCCCTCCCAGAGCCCCTTTTCCTGGCTATTGTGCCACGAAACCAGAGACCCGATCGCACTGCTTCTGCAGACAGTGTGAGCCGGCTAAAATATCTGCCCGCATACACGCAAGCACACCTCGAGCATCGTCCTCAAGTGTTTCTGAACTGTCCGAGTCCCACTGAGCCATGTTTTTACCTTGCTTCTCTCCCCTTCCCGCGGAGCTATAGGCCTATTACCAGTGGCCAGCTTTCAGAACGTGTAACCCTGCATTTAATTGTCTTCCAATATGTTTTGTCTGCACCATCAACACCAAGTCAAATTCCTTGTAAGTGCAAACCTACTTGGCGATTAAACTTGATTCTGATTCTGATTCTCATAGATGAAAATGTTAAACCTTGATGTTTTTCTCTACTTTAAAACCTAAAAATAAAAATAAAATGGTTATTTAAAAATGACAACAAATTTCCTGTAGTAGATATTTAACACAAATTAAGTGTTGTTTTATTTCAAATGGTCAGGTAACATTAGCTGCTCTAAAGAAAAAGTTTTATTGAGTTAGACTGAGGGTGGAAGTAGCTCCTTGGATTATACAGGTTGCAGACCCCTGGTCTAGAGAGACTGTGGAAATAAGAATGGTCAGTGTGACCTACCTCTGAATCCACAACCATGTGGAACACTATACAAGAGTTAAAAGATGGTCAAAAAGGAGTGCAAAAGCGTTGTACAGAAACCAGGTGTTCCGATATCCACCGGACAGATAGGCAATAAAAATAACCCCTTCGCTTTTGAAACTATAATTTCATACCATTTTTTGCTACCTTACAAATACAATTCAATTAATCAGAGAACACAAACACTTAAGATCTCAGGAGAATTTGCTTGATCCCAAGGGAAAGATCTGTGTGTATAATTTTCTTTACAAATCAATGATTGGCTTCCTACCAGTGTCTCTAACTTTCTATAATGTCACCTAAAGAGAATAACTACAGCTGCGGCTCAAAGCTTTTATTATATTCAGTGTCTCTTCAACAAGTATAGATGTCATGGTTTTTAAGTGTTTGGCCCACATGCAGACACAGACGGAAGCAGGAACAGTTTTAAGATGTTTATTTTAAGGCTCGACAAAGGGGAAGCACACACTGTGTGCGACAGGCGAGGTCTGAACGTCAGAGCTGGAACGACTGCGGGAAGAAAGAGGATGTTTACTGAGGATCCAACCAGGGGGAAATGTTCCAGAAGCTGCGCCGCTTACCGTTTGGTTGGGGAGACCTGTCCGGGGGGGATGAGTGAAAAAGGGACTCTGTGACCGTAACTTGCTGATGGTAACTGGTGGCTGAGTGACAGGAGGGCTGGCAGGTGGAATGCAGGCGAGGGGCCCGGACAGCACCACTATGACGGCAGGCAAGAGGAGCAGCTGAAAGAACTGGAGTGTAGCTGATAAATTAGGTGAATCCAGGAAGGGAGTTCTCACGCCCGGCTTAGTACCACCAAGGGAGTATGAGTGGAGATGCCAGAGCAAAATCTGAGCGGCAGGGATTCGGATGACTGGTTCAAAAACTCACAGGTACAAAGCACAGGAAACAGATCAGTGGCCTAGGCATACCACGACAGGGTAACACACTGGCGTCTTCCAGCTGTCTGTGTACTCCTTTTAAAGCCCAAGAAGAAGGTTCTTTGATGAGTCGCAGGTGTGGGCCACGCCCACCCGTTAACTGCAGCCACCTGTGAAGCAGAGTTAGAGCACGGAAAACAGAGAACCCTGACAATAGATCTTGCAAAGTTCCTTTTACTTGCAACAAACTGCAACTGAGCCTGAAGCTGTGCAGCTTAACTGAATTGAAGAGTTTCAAACATTATTTTAAGAGCAACAAAGAAGGCCACACTTTTCCTATTCCTAATGTTTTTTTAGCTATTTTTCTCTCTTTTTTGTCTGGTATTGTATTTTTCAAATAAATTGGTCTACAAATTGTTCTGATTAGTCTATTTCAACATGTTGTTGCCTTGTATGTCTATTTAATAATGGGTCGTTCTTGAAAATGAGACGTGCATAAATATATATGCTCTTTTTTACAGTTGGTTTGATGTTTTTTGGAGTAGGACTTTTGCAGCTGCAATAACAGATACATATTTGGAAGATTACTAGATCTTGCCACTGTAAGAAAATTATAACTGGACAACATAAATAGGACAAAATGTTCTATCTGACCACATGTTTGAAAGCACGTAGGGTTTCCACCATTTCACAGGGCCAGGGCCATCATCTTTGGGGACACATTTTATGCTTCAATAAATATCTACATTTTTGTGGCATGATGGTTGAACGGGATTTCCAGTATACTAAACAAAGAATCAAGGGAAGCACTCCGCTTCTGATGTACACAGGAGGAGATATTGTGTACTCCAAGAAACAATCCCTTAAAAAGTTGAGGTAATAGTGAGAAAAGCCATGCAGAACGGGTTCACCAGAGTTTCTTGACCACAAGTATCACATATCAAAAGAGAGAGAACATAAGAGGTTGTTGATACTAAACTGAAATTTTGACTAAACAGTTTCTGTTTCTGTTGGACAGCTGTGTTCATAACACTGTCGTATAAAACAAGGCATTTACGTAAACCAGTGCAATACATGAATCATAAGAGTCACGTAAAATCTAGTTCACTGTGTCAATAAGTGACGCATGAACTGCATTCTTGTTACTATTCTCTCCAGACAGCTAAAATGCAAAAAACGTTTATAACCTCCCCTCGTTTCTTCATTTTTCCCAATCTAACACTAAAATCTAATGCTAATTTCTGATAAACTGTCATTTTTGGTGTTTTCTGGTAGGTTCAACCAAATAAATGGGAACACATTTTCTCACTATGACAGGTTGCTGACCGCAAAATGCCCAAAGATCCAATTTGCTGTGTTTTGCTAAAGTGTTCATACTGCTTATGTTTTGTCACAGTACAACCACAACCTTCAATACAATTTATTGGAATTTTATGTGACATTCCAACATAAACCAAATATTTAATTTCTCAAACAGCTTTCCACATTTAAGAACTAAAGTTCCCCCATTCTTTGCAAAAGAGCCCCTGCTTAGTCAGATTAGATCGTGGGTATCTATAAACCTTGATTTTCAAGTCTCGCCACTGCTTCTCAGTTAGATTTAGTTCTCAATTTTGACTAGACCATTCTAATTCATCATATGCTTTGACCTAAAACATTCCATGGCAACTCAGGCTGCATGTTTGTTGTTGTTCTCTAGCTGGAAGGCTGAACTCCTGTCCCAGTCTGAAGTCTTTTGTAGACACATTTCCTTCCCTAATTGTACTGTATTTAGCATCATCCATCTTCACAGAAACTCTGACCAGCTGCCCGGACCCTCCTGAAGAAAAGCCTTTCCACAGCATGATGCTGCAATCACTAGGTGTTACCATGGGAATCGTGTGTTCCACATGTTTTCTGTGTCCCTTATATGGATGTTTTTTGCGGTGGCAAACAAGACTAATCCTTCTTCAGCAATATTTCTCCCTATGACATGTGGAGTGGACGACTAACAGTTGTGCTCCAGAGCTTTGTGTCTTTGCAGGTCCTCTAGATCAGAGATTCCCAGACTTTTCAGCTACTGACCCACAAAATAGCACCAGAATGGACTCATGACCCAAACTTGCATACTTAACTCTATCAGTTAAGTATGCACATACTACTAGAAAATCACTTAACCATGGGTATAATAATAATGCAAACAGAATCAACAACCAATGTGTTTGAGTTTGTCTATCTCTATGTAATGTTTTTATATATTTAAAAAGTATAACATAAATAGGCTTCACCTTTTTCATTTTTATTGTTTAGTTTAAATTCTGTAAAGGGTCTCAAGACCCCATACTTGTTGATCCATGACCCCAACTTTGGGAATCAATGCTCTAGAGTTACCATGGGTCTCTTGGCTGCATTTCTGTTAAATGTTCTCCCTGCCTGGCAGCTCAAGTGTACAGTCATGTCTCGGAAGGTTTGCATTTGTGCTATACTCTCTTTTGGAAAATGAATTGAACAGTGCTCTGGGAGATCAAGCAAAGGTATTTTTCTTTATAACCTAACCCTGTTTTAAACATCTCTACCTCTTAATTAATGTACAAAAAGCCCAACTCCTGCACATATGAATTGGGAAACTTCTGGAGGCAATTTACTGTGTTGGATTCACCGATCTTAGATACAAAGAGGCTGAATACATGTTCATGCAACATTTTTCAGATTTTTTTGCAAAAAAATTAAAAACCATCTTCCCATCTCCCAGCTATGTTCTTTTTTTGTTGGGCTATCATATAAAACTCGAATAAACTACTTTGAAGTTTCTGAATATACCTGGTGTTATTGTGAAGGGGATTAAATGGTATTAATATTGTTTCAAGGCCCTGTAACACTAGCTCTTTGCAGTTAGTTTTAGACGTAGCACTGATTTCCAGCAAAAAAATGTTTGGAAATTAAATTAAATTTCAATTAAAAAATACTTAATTAATCCCAAAAGGAAATCAAATAATTTAAACTACTGATCATCACCATTTAAATTTAGCAAAGTGTAGCTTACAGGAAGCAAAAAAAAAAAGAAAAGAAAAAAGAAGTTTTTGCACATTATATTTTTTAATAATGACAATGCTTTTGAAACATCTTGAGCTTAAAGGTCATTTATTTAAAAGGTGAGCAGAGTGTACTGTATTACCTAAGAGATACCAGATGCTTTACCTAAGAATGTGCTGCATAAATCCTCCAACATCTGGCCGAGTAATCAGGAGATGCCGCTTGTTTCCAGCTGCCTTCCACTCTTTATACTGCAGAGGACGTGTATCACTGATCTCTCTGAGCTAATACACACACTTGCGTGCACTCTCTGAACTGAAAGGCTCGAAATATATCCTCTTCCAGTGGGACCAGATTCCAGAGCTATGTGTGGTGGCCAAGAACAATAGAGTCATGTTTAGACACTGATGTTTCCTCGCGCTATCATCTCTCTCTTTATCCCCTGCTACCGACCCTCCAAGCTGGTCGCATCCAACAGAGAAAGATGCTGTTTATATCACGCTGACTTTTCCCATGGTGTGCATAAGCCATAAGAGACAGGTAGTGTACAGTGTCCAATCAGGTCTTCCAAAACGACCAAGTAGCTTTGAGCTACCGGCCAGAAGAAGCAGCCCTTCTTCCATTAAAAACAGTGCCTCATCCAGGAAATATGCCGTTCCATACAACCAATAATGTAATAACATGTGACAGTCCAAAGATGGTTTTGAGACAATCTTTCAAAAATGTGAATTAAAAATGAAATTTGGTTTTCAAAATCCAACCAAGAATATATTACAAATGATTACCCTCGCTGCATCTGCTCTGTGTGGGCCCCATAGAGCTACGAGGGTTACTAAATGCTGTCATACTTGATTTATTTTTGACGCACAGCAAACGCAGCCATGTCAGCACCTCTTGGGGTGAAAGACGAAGGAAAACAAAAGATCGTACGGGTGATAAGTACATGGTGGCATATGAGGGTAACGGACCAAAGCTGCCAAACCACTGAGAGTGATCCAAGGCAAAGAGCTTTTTTTTCCCGCACTGTAGAATAGTGAGAGGTTATTTTATCCCCCCCAGAGTGAGGGACAGCAACGATTGCTTCTTTGTGGTCATTGTTGATGTACTACCGTATTAGCATTGTGTTAACACAAAAACCTGATTGGCCAGAAAACTACCGAAATTTCAGCTTTTATGGAGGAACTCACGCTGATAAAGATCTTTAACTCAAGTTCATTTGATAAGCAAGAATGGATGGTATTAGGCGTCTTAATTTCTTGAAAGAATTTTTTTACTCACTTCTTTCGCATTGGGTGTAGTTTTAGGTGAAGAAATAAAAACAGCACAACATATAATGGTTGGATTTTCATATTTACCTAGTGTTTAGATATATAATTATGAAATTATGAAATGAAACCATTATAGTACTTTAGACATAACTTTACATGCACTACATGTGTTGCCAAACTGCATCAGAGAGACTGAACATCTTTGGATTCACTCACGTTGCATTCCCAAGTTAATACCAGGGCTCATTTTGGCTTAGTTAAGTTAGCGACTATCAGGAAGAACTCAGGGGAGCTCTACGAGAATTGTCATAAAACAGCCTGAGATTGTCTCGTAAAAAACATAGGTTGGCAGCCCACTGTAAGTGGATGGAAATTTGAATGCCTCCCAGTTCTGGAAAAGTTTAGGAATGTTGTGAAAGACATACTGACGCTCGAGGGACTCGACACCCTGACAGTGATCTGCTGTTGATGCTTTTTGGTTGAGTACCACAGGAATAATCTTCAGAGCAAATTGTAGACGTGAGAGATGTTCACAGCTAAAAAGGGTAATGCAATACCCAAGGAAGAAGTTCCAAATGTTGAGAGAACTCACTGATTCTGCTTCTCGCTTCATTCAGTTTCTCTCCAAGCCTCCGGGCCTCGGCAGATCTGTTCAAAAGAAGGCCGCTATTAATTGAGTATAACAGTGAAATAGTGTGAAAAAGAGAAACATTTCCAGAAGGAAGAAACAAAAATACTGTAGTGGTTATTTTCATACTAAACTCAATTACTGAAACAACAAAGGGGTGTGCTTTGAGATGCAAAGTCTATGTTGTCACATGTTGGCAATTTAAATTCATTTAAAAAAAATTACAGCAGTATTTTATCAGGAAAAATCTTCAATGTAAGGAGAGGACCCATAACATTGAGGACTTTATTAGCGGAATACCTTAATCCCCTTGACACTCACCTTTCTTTGAGTATATTCTTGTTCTCTTCAATGGTTTGATGCTCCTCATGATCTCTTATGAATATCTCAAATGCTTCTTGTTTTCCCATCGACAACTTTGTACCTGAGAGAAAAAGAAAATGTACTGAAATACTAACTGCTGGTAAAGTATTTATACCCATTGAACCACTACACATTTTGTCACATTGTAATCACATATCTCAGTGTATTTTATGTCCAAGAGTAATATCACATGACTATGAATAGGAAGTGGATGATAAATGATATTTGGAATAGTTTTAAAATTTTAAAAAAGCAAACAAAAGATTTCCGCCCACTTTATCTGCACAAGATTTCGCCGTTTATTGTAAGCTTCGGTCAGAAAGACCTTCATCAGGGCATACAAAGTACAAAATGAGCAGACAGGTTAAAAGCAGATCAGTCCTGCCCTGATAATAAGCAGTATGCAGTATACCTGTGTACAATCATCTAGTCAAGGTGAAGCATTCTTGGATTGTAGTTCTGGCTGTAAAAACTACACATGGAGGCCTTCTCAGAATGCCACAGAATCATTTTTTACAGTGAAAAAAAGAATAAAGACAAAAACCTTTCAAAAACAATAAGTACACGGGGCTAATAAGAATAGCCCATAATTAGAAAGAAATCCCCGGATCCATAATAAACAAAGACTGCAGAACAACACAACACTTAGGTCAAAATCCTCATTTAGGCCTAAATGAGGATTTTGACCTGAGTGTTGTGTTGTTATTCAGTTTATGTCTTTGCTCTTGCTGGTCTTTGTGTAGAACCTGGTCTCACCTGATACCACCCCAAGCTCTCTGCTCTACTGTTGCAGTCGTTTCTTATGCATCTGGGGATTTCCAAAAAAGTCAAAAAACAAAACAACTGGACTTTTTTCCAGGACCATCACCTGGATGACTGAGAATCTTCACCAGCATCTGGGGATTTCTTTCTAATTGTGGACTATTCTTTAAGCCCCATATACTTATTAGCAGTAGACCTGCTAAAAAAAAAATAAAAAATGCATGGGACATATTCAGTCCCCTTTACGCTAATATCCTAAATGTATTACAGTGTAATCAACTGCTTATAAAAGTCTCATTGGTGTCATTTGTGTTTAACTAACATTCATTTCTGTTGTTCTGTGAAGGCCCCCAGGTGTTTGTTGGTGAACCAACAACATCATGTCTGCTGTATTCACCAAGGAATACAGCAGACAGGTCAAGGATACAGTTTTGGTGATATTTGAAACATGCTTGGGTTATAAAATAATTTCCAAAGCATTGACCATTATTTGAAAATGACAAAGTGTATGGAAGAGAGGCAAGATGGAAGCAATAAGAAGCCCCCCTTAAGTAGTTAAACACAATCTATATAGGGTAAACGGTTAAGTGGAAGAATGTGCCCTGTTCAGGTTAGGAAACGCTTTGAACAACAAACAAAACAGTATTTGTGGCAAAATGTAAACTGCACATCATTCTGAAAACATCATTCCCACTGTGAAACATGGAAGGGGCAGCATCATGCTGGGGATATATTTCTTCAGAAGGGACAGGAAAACTAGAGAGAACATTTGTGTGAAGATGGATGGTGCGAAATACAGGGCACATCTGGAAGAAAACCAATTAGAGGACAAAATACTTGAGACAGGATGGAGGTTCACCTTCCAGTAGGACAATGTCCCTAGATATATAGCCATCTCAGGACCTATTGCACCTCAGGAGAATCTTCTCTGATCCTCTTGAGGTTGGGGCTAAATATAAAAGTGCAAATTTTTATTTGCACAAAATAGTGAAAGTATTTTTCCTTGTACTATATAATAATCTACTTTCTGTTGATCCCAAAAAATCCCAATAAAATGCCCTGCTTTGTGGTTGCTGTATAACAATATGTGAAAATCTTCATGGGGAACTACATTAATACTTTTCTAAGATACTTTATAATCTTTTTTAAAACCAGCAAATCAAATTCAAAGCTACATGGGATGCATTGTTTTTGTTGTGCTTTGTCTTAAACTTGCTACAATCAGATGCTTAACTGTGGACATAAGAGCGTAAATAATAATTGCACATGCAGGATTTGAACTTGAGATCTTTATCTCTAAACTGCCACTAGCAAACATTTTACACTCATTGCTGGATCATGGCTGTTACTCAGTGTTTATAGTGTCTTTGTCATACTCCCCTGAAACAAATCTAATAACTATGGGAAAATGTGGCCCTTCGACTGAAATCTGGCAGCCAGATGCCGGCTGAACCCCCGCCAACCTTCCACCTTTTACCAAAAGACAGACCACAGGAACAATTAAGACTGTTGTTCAGGATTAGGTGGGATATAAACACAAAGATAAACATGTCAGCAGCACCTACTGGAGCTCTCCCCCTTCAAGCTTAACTTCTACAAATTAGGATGTTGCATTATTTTGAACCCAACATCCTTACTGTTTTATGTGCTTGTAATAATACTTCATAGGGATTTTTTATTTTATTTTTTACTGAAGATCAACACATCTGCTTCAAATGTATATAACTTTTCATATGGAACACCATACGGATAGTTGTTTTGTGTTGTTGGTCTTTATGTGATCCAAAAATGTGTTTGAAAATGTTTCCAAAAGGTTTTATCAAGATGTAAAAAAAAAAGTCCTGTTTTGCACAACCTACCAAGGACATCTGCTCAACCATGGAATATCCCAATCTTGACATCACTTTCCAATAGATTCCACTATTGTTACTTTTGTGATACTTGCAGAGGAACAAACACAGGGCTCTAATTCATTTGAGAATTATAGCTGTTTAGCAAATGATTTGTGCTTCAACTTATTTGGAAAGTTCTGAGCAAATCCAACAGCTAAGCGTACAGACATACACTGCTGGAGCCAATCTCAACAAAAAGTGTCGGGCTTTCATGACGGAGCCGTTTGGCTTGCATGAACGGCAACATTCCAGGAATATCTCAGAGAAACGAAATCATTTCATGCACTAATATAACAAGAGAGGTAATGACATTACAAGGACACTGGGACAATTTGCTCACTTTTTTTTTCCTTTCTTGGCTTCATGTATTGACACACCACAACAGGTTTAAAGAAGATAAGATGCAACAAGCAATTACTTTCAAAGAAATGTAGGTGAAGCAAGGTGAACAAGCATAAGAATTATTTCTGGAATTGTATGTATTTATTTTTGCCCAGTTTGCTGAATCTAACAAGTGTTTTTTTTCCCTTTTTCTTTTCATTTTCATGTGAATAATCTAATTTAATCAGTGTGTTATTAGGATTTAAATTATTACACGGGGTCATGGAAAAATTACATAGACATCATAAAAATGATCTGGGCTTTACTAGGTCCTAATATTTTTCAAATCTAACCTCAAGTGTACAAAAGCATTCGATGCATTCCAGATGGAGAGTATTTATTAAACCACAAAAAAATGGAAAGCTGTGAGAGCAAAACTAAGCTCTGCTTCCAGAATTCAAGAAAGAAAGCAGCATCATGCTGGGCATCAAATGCATTTGTTTAACTGATCAAAATGTATATGCTCAGCTCCATAAAATCAGAAATTACTGTCAGTTTGCTGTTCTGAAGTGAACTGTTGTGAGTTGACCCCTATGCCAAGAAAGAAGGACATCAGCAATGACCTCAGAGAAGCAACTGCTGCTGACTATCAATGTGGGTTTCAAAGCCAAAAATCTTGATAGCCACTGACCTACAGCAAGAATGAATGCATTCACAAATATAAACCATTTAAAAACAGTTGCCCCTTTTGCTCACATTGGTTATCAAGCAAACATATTGAATAAAACTCACCCCAAGGTCAGACAATTCGATGTTTAGAGGAACTGCAAAAAACTGCCAAGAGCTCTATTTCAGCATCTAGAGACCCAAGTTAGCATGGTCAACTAAAAAAAACTGAACATGTATGTCTTGTTTGGAATGTTTAAAAGAAGACGTAACTTACCTCTAACATATTGCAACACACCCCATTACCCTATAATCCATTTAGAAAGCCTGTACAAGTTACACCTAAGGAACTACAATGCTCCTCCAACAATGTTCTTTGGATAGATGAGAGACTTTTGGCCTGTTGTGCAATCAGCCCTATGGGGAATAAAATCAGACTGTAACTTTAAAGCCACTGAATAGACCCCTTGCATCTGACGTCACAGTCACGTGATCGGGGGTGCGCGCCTCCATCTTGGTGGGCACGCTAGCCTGACAGCCCGTCTACTACATGACAAAACGGGTGATTTAGAGCGTACTTTTAGTTCGTTTATTTTTGGAATCTAAGCAATGCCTACGACTTGTTGTGCTCCCGGTTGCACACAGAGGCATTCCAAATCGTTGGATGTACGTTTCTGTCGTTTACCAAAGGATGAGGAAAGAAGAAAGAAATGGATATTTTCAATGAAAAGAGCGCAGGCAGACACTCCAAATGGACTGGGGGATCCATCATACTACGAGAGAATTTGCAGTCTACACTTCATCTCCGGTAAATACAACTTAATTCTGCTCTATTCATTGTTCTACTTAAATAGCGGCGGAGGGGAGGTGGCGATCGCTACACGGGCCGGAGAAGCGGAGTTAATGCGCTACAGCAGCCGCCGCTGTCTGAAGCAGCAGACAGCGGCGGCTTCTCCGGCCGGTGTAGCGATCGCTACACCGGCCGGAGAAGCCGCTGTTGCTGCTGTAGCCACCGCTGTCTGGAGCAGCAGGAAGCGGGTGCTGCTCCAGACAGCGGCGGCTTCAGACAGCGGCGGCTACAGCAGCAACAGCGGCTTCTCCAGCCGGTGATACACTGGCCGGAGAAGCCGCTGTTGCTGCTGTAGCCGCCGCTGTCTGGAGCAGCAGACAGCGGCGGCTCTCCGGCCAGTGTAGCGATCGCTACACTGGCCGGAGAAGCCGCTGTTGCTGCTGTAGCCGCCGCTGTCTGGAGCAGCACCCGCTTCTTGCTGCTCCAGACAGCGGTGGCTCTCCGGCCGGTGTAACGATCGCCACCTCCCCTCCCGCCCGTTCACGGGCATACACTCTACGAGTTTTTCAGTCGTGGTACTTATATTCAGCTACGGAACCGCGGGGTTTAAAAGATCACCGCTCACGACCTGTGTACGGCGCGACCGGAGTGCTCATACTGTTCGTGCCCCGGTGGGTGACAGGGACCCAGACCACGGGAGGCACCGGGCGTCAGGGGGAACGGAGGGGAGAGAGGAAAGACGAGACGCGCCGCCGGCCGCGCGGCACGGCAGACCGCCCGGCCCGCACCCCCGTACGGAAAAAGACGGCCAGCACGTACAGTGTACGCCCGGCTAAAAAACATTAGACTCACCCTTCCACGGACAACTGCTACATCATTCAGGTAACAAACAGACAGTTCACGTATCCATCCGGCAGTGAACTGTTTGTGCGCTTCCAAACTCTTGTAGGCCTTCATCTGATCGCCACTGTACGTTGGGGTGGGTGACAACAAGGTAGTTCACCAGATCCGCGTAGCAAACTGATGGCCAATCATCGGGATTACTAGAAAAAACCTTATCAGGAAGAGCCAAAGGGTCCGCATTACCGATCCTTGCACATTTAGCAAAGTAAGCTGCCTTATCAGAAGGCTGTAACTCATCCACGTAAGACTTTGTTTGCATGTTGGCGCGTTGTGTAGACAATGGCATGCCAACCAATATGGCCGCCACGCAAGGGGTTCTGGGTAACGAGTCACGTGGTTGCAAGGGGTCTATAGTGAGACTTTTACAGGCCCCAACGGACTGCCCATCACAGCAGGGGGTGCCAACACTGCTATGTACCAACCCCCCTTAGATTTATCTCCCTCTTTACCTGTGGATCCTCGAGGAAAGAGGAGTTCTACACTGGGGAGACTCACTTGGTCGACCAAGTTGAGGAAAGTCTGTTTTCTGTGAAACTAACATCAAAATCAAATCACCGGTGGTCTGTCTAAGCTGTGCAGGAGAGAGCTGACCTGGGAGTCGGGCCACTATCCAGCAGGAATGCAGAGACCCCCACGCTGCGACCACCCCCTTTACATGCCGACCGCAGACCACTGGAGATCCAGGAAGGAGGGACCCTTTTGAACCAAGGCCAGGATTCACAGACCAGCCAGCCGGAACTGCTTTCATCCCTGCTTCCTTTTCACCGAAACAAGACAACAAGCTTCACCCTGAAGCAACTCCTTCCAACCGGACTGCCCAAAATCGACCGAACGGACACTGATGCAGATGTTTTGCAGAGAAATTAACAGGGAAAGCTTAGAATGGTTTGCTTTTAAGGTGTTTTTACTGTTTTGTTTCACGGTTTGACTGAGATAAGCCGAGCTAACAGCTCTAGCTCTTGGTAACGTTCTCGAAACAAAGCTTTGCTCATGTATTTGAGTGTGATTTACGGTTATAGCAAACTTTATTTCCAACAGGGTTTTATACATCGATGGGACCTTAATGTTTGAGTTTTTTGATCCGCTCATAATGACCAAAGAAAGTTTAAAAGACTTTTTGAATTAGCGCCAAATGTCCGCTAGCATTACGCTATTAGCTTCCCGGATAACATTAGTGATACGGCCCTAGTAAACGTAACTACGGTTCATTTAAATAAAATGTTTGTCTTGTTTCGCTCCGCTATCGTTCGATAGTGCTATAAGCATTAGTACATCATTAATAGGGAAGATTAATGTCAATTTAATGGTGTTTTGTATAACTTTACAACAAGCTAATGACTGACCACTGCAGCGCCCTCTAGCTTCCTGGAGCAATAATTGCATTAATAAAATCAAGTTTCCTAAGTGTATTGATTTTTACTGAGCAAATTATTCTTTAAAATGTTATTTTATTAAATAATGTTTTGTTTAACTCAGGATTTGCACTGTGAATGGATTGAAACACATATCAAATGTTCTAAATTAGTTAAGCTTATCTGATCTCATTCCACTTTCTTTAAGATGAACTTTGGTTCTCTAACTTAGATTTGCAGTGAACCAGGATTCACTGAATCATTCTGATGATGGTTTTGAACTATTTTCTTGTTCTTTTGTTTCTTTTTTGTGTACATAGTTCCTTAGTTTCTTTTTATCTTAATTTTGCTTAGTTGTTTTATTTAAGCTTCTCTAGCCTAGTAGAGAGGATTTGTTGATTCAAATGTAGTGTAAATTCAGATAAACAACATTCTATTCTCTGGAAGTTCATTTATTTCTGTTAATAACTTCTTGAACTTGAAGAGAAGTTGTCACTCCTTTATTCCACAATTGTGCAGAGTTTGCTTTTAAAAGAATGCCAGTGCTCGAATCACCCTATCAACTATTGTGCTTATATCAGCTGTTTGGCCTGATATTCACCTGACAATACCTAACAGACCAAGAGTTATTTTTCAAACATTAAATAAATTAAAACACTGTATAATGGCACAACAGGCCTTTATAAACATATCTAATAAAGGCCAAAAATAGCTTATTACCACATAAAGCTCATGCTACCAATCAAGCACGGTGGTGGGGAAATGATCATTTGGGCTTGCTCTGTATGGCAAGTCGTTTTAACATAAATTCGGTTTCGTCTGACTATCCGTATTTACATTCCAGATATCTTAAAATGCATTTTGACTAGACAAAACTACATTTTGACTATCCGGAATGGTAATTTAAGATATATTTATTTACATTCTGACTAGGAAGAATAATAATTCAAGATATCTTCAATTACATTTTGACTAGTCAGAAGTCCTTTCAAGATATCTCAAATTACGTCACCGGATTCGTCATTGAAAGCGTCACACATCCGTAATTGTAATTTAAGATATCTCGAACGTAATTATGACTAGTCAGAATTACAATTTAAGATATCTGAAATAAGACATTGCGTGTAAGCCCCTTATTGGCTGTAAGCTGTCCAAATAATTGTCTGAACATTCAATGGCGCTGGCAGTTTTCGACAAAATTGTAAGAAAATGCCACAATATAAAAAGAGCTTTTTCAGTATGGGATATGCAGAGAGCGCGAAAATAGTATACTTGAAGAATGCTTAAGAAATTTGCAAAGAATTTCGGATTTACTTGCTGCCGAGACACACACAATGCACTGAAAAACGGCTAGCTGAAAGCGCTACTATCGACTCATGTCCAAGCTGGAAATAAGGAATATTCTGCAGGCCGGGCCAGTTCAGTTAATAACCAGATGTAGTTTTTATACTGTGGTAAAACTATCTGCCTCTTCGGAAATTATGGTAAAGCCAGCTAATTCTTGATTTTGACATGCTAGACGGCACAAGGCATTACAGCACCCTCCTTTAGCTCCTCTGAAAACAAAAGCGCACGCCTCCGGTTCATGTGTTGATGATGTATGGCAAGCCGTTTCGTAATTCAAGATATCAGTAACGTCATTTTGACTAGTCAGAATGTCAATTTAAGATATCTTAAATGGAAAAGTTGAATAATTCAAGATATCTCTAATTCATTTAGAGATATCTTAAAAGGAATTTTGACTAGTCAAAATTACAATTCAAGATATCTTAAAAGGAATTTTGACTAGTCAAAATTACAATTCAAGATATCTTAAATTTAGTTTTTACTAGTCAAAACTGCATTTCGCCTATCCAAAAATACATTTAAGATATCTTGAATTATGGTGGCATTTGAGATATCTTTAATTAGAATTATGACTAGTCAAAACTAAATTTAAGATATCTTGAATTGTAATTTTGACTAGTCGTAATTTAATTGTAGATATCTGAAATGGGTATTTCAGACAGTCAGTAATTCATTCGAGATATCTTGAATTGACGTCTCCATACAACTCAATGGAAAATCTGATGTCATTTCGACTAGTCAGAATGTAATTAGAGATATCTGGAATAGGTATTTTGACTAGTCAAAATACAATTAGAGATATCTTAAATCGCTAAAACGTCTAGTCATAAAACAATTTGAGATATCTCGAATGTAAGGGCGGTAAAACCGAATTTATGTTAAAACGGCTTGCCATATGCTTTGAAATAAATCTTACAGTCAATGATCTGACCAAACACTCCTATGTCCGAAGTAATCAAGGTGTAGTGATGACCCAGTCAAAGTCCAGACAACAATTTGATTGAAATCCCCAGGTGAGCTGTACACAACAAATTGTCCACAAACTGATAGATTTTTCTTTCTAAAATGGGTGTAACTATAATTGCAACTGTGAAGCTTCCTTTATACAATAAATAAATAAAATTACTACAATTACTACAATTATACAAAAAGACAACTGATAAAGATTGAGAAACCAAGATTCAGAGCGCCGAGTTTTTGAGTATCTGAAACTTTGCTCTTATGATCATGTTCTAACCTGCGCAGGCAAACCTATAATCTTAATATTCAGATGGATATACTGTGGACCAAATAGCGAAAATTAGAAGAGCATTCAATCAGGATGAAATGTTTCCACTGAAAGCTTATGATTATATTTAAGTGGGATCATCCTGGTAAAGCAGTTCGCCTCGGTGAAATCAAAAATGTTGCTGACTTCAGAATATGAAGACTTGGACTAACGTTAAACCCCAGTGACCCATTGAGCAAGACGCGGCGCGATTGTTTTGAACTAAAACAGAGCACTGAAGGATGATGTAATGTACCCATAGTTTGGTCATAAAGGTCAAAGAAAATAGGCATTACCAAATGTGAAAATATCGTATCTGTGGAAGTGCATTCAAAAATAACTGGCAGTTCAGTTGGAGTATTTAATTAAATTTTAGTGATGAAGCTAATTTTTTTTAAGGAAACACAAGAATAAACTAAGAAATGAAACAGTAGTAATGAACTAATACGTTAAGACTTTTTAGCACATGAAGCAACAAGGAAATAATGAAAAACATAAATGCAATAGAAATCCAAAACCTAACAAGGATCAAGACATTTTTAGGGAAAAGTTCCATTGACCTTGCTTTTCAGCTGCACATTTCTTTTAAATTTGAGTATGTCATTTTTTAAATAATTGTGCAGTATTTTTTTTTCTTATGCTGCAAATTTTAACTTTTCTTTTTAATCTTTGTGTGAATCTGGACGCTTCGACTAACCTGTCACTTTGCTGCTGGTACACCTGAATTTCCCCACTGAGGGACAGTAACGGATATTTTTATTGTATTTTATTTAGTGAAAATATATTTAAGAACGTTTATGCAAATAATATTCAAGAATGCCCAATTAATACTAAACTAAACAATCTAAGTATGCTTTATGTTATTTAGCGTAGGATAAGATAATTTGACAATTAAAATATTGCAATGGAAGATTAGTTAAGACATAAAAAATAAGTATTACTACCCTGCGTGAACAGAAAGAATATTTGTAAAGTAATAGTGTATTGAAAAATTAAATGGGTTATATCTGGTTTGATTTAACCTGACTGTAAAATGTTCCAAGATTACTAAATCCACTACATGTACAGAAACCATTGTAAACAATACAAAAAAAGTTTAATTTTAGAAAGAAATGAATATTAAAACAATTATACATATTTAACTTTCCAGCAAACCATAAAACTGTGGCTTTGCTCACAATTTTAGTCATTAATTGCCATGGCTTTATGAAACTGACCATGAATTAACTCCAGATTTATGTACAGCGACAGTTGGTAACACCAGAGGCAATTCAAGTTTGTTCTCTTATGATCCTGAAACAGTTTAATGTAACCTTAAAAGCTTTTTACATGTCTATACAGCATCAGCTTTTCCCTGCTGGTTAAAAGCTGATTGAGCTTAAAGTATGTTCTGCTCAAACTGTTATAGCAAACAAAGCAGAAAGAGAACAAAATGTAGCATGAAGTGTGAAAAAATGGGAGAAACATTCCAAGGCAGAGACATAACTGCTAGTAATGGATTCCAGGATCTGGGAACGATTGGATCAATGTTCTTGGATAAAATACTTACGGTAATATAGTTAATGTAGTTTAGGACAAGTCCTATCTCTAAACTCCAGCTTCAAAAAAATATTCTCATCAACTGTTTGGGAATTTTCCAATAATTACTTCTTGTTGTCAAAAATATCGACTTTACCACTCAAGTATTTCAGCTTTCATGAGATGTTCTAAGACCAGCAACTCACATTTTTTTGAAAAAGGAAAAGAAAAAACTGTACATTTATAGCAACCAAGGTGAACATGAGATTTATTAATTTACTTTGCAATAAGTTGAGAGGAATGTCAAACTGCTGAAAGGGAACTTAAGAAAACTTGGAAGGTACTATAATGATGTATTTTTTTTTTAATCAGATAATTCAGCATAATTAATACTATGCCAGACTCTGACATACCATGAGAGACTGATACAATTAAATTTTTTTCAGAGAACAATCTTCCTGATTACAATTTCCAAAAAATTGAAGCAGTTTATTAAAAAATTAAAGCAGCTTATTTTTTCTAAATAAACACATTTTTTCTAAATAAACACATTTCTTTCCGTTGGAGAACACAAGCAAGCTCCAAAGAAAAAAGCCAAGCTGAGATTTTAATTGGCCACTCCATTGTTGTGTGTGTGTTTTTAAAAATAAACAACTATAAAACACTTTATTTTATTTTTACACATGACCCTTTGGAACCATACCTCTTTAAATGCTCCTCCTGCATGATTAATCAAGATAATTAGCTGCAGGACCGAATTAGTTGTTCTTAATAAGTGAGGCAAAAGAACAAGACCAATTGACTGCAGCTGCAGTCTGGTTGTTCATTCGTACTTTACTTCCCTTCCCTTCCCTTCCAACCGCAAAATGTGTACAATTAGCTTTAAGTGACCTTTTAGAGACGAACAACACATTGTTGTAAGAACGCTAACTGTAGATAGATTTGGAGAGCTTAAACTGCATACAGGACGCCATTTTTGAAGAAATGTTTTGATAGCTACAATAGTGTTGTTAAACCCTGACAATTAAATCTCAGACTTATGCATAGAAAAGTGAGAATTTCACCAGCCCGTCAGCGTCACATTACATTAACAATGCAGGTCAAAATGGGGACGTCTAACTGTATTTATTTATTTATGTAATTATTTTCATTACAAAATTGCTGCAAATGGTTACTTACAACTCAGGTGAATTAATAGCAGATTGGGCTGTACAGGAAGTAGAGGTTGCAAACTAGGATGGACCACACATCTGAGAAACATGGAGAGGTTTTGAGGAAAGTGTTGCTATCGGCCAAGTTGTAATTGTTCTGTCATGCCAATTAGTATTATCGATGTTATGTTGTCTAGGAAGATGCCAACAGCAGAAACAGCTGATCAGTCATGTGAGGTAAATGTTGGCTATGTCAGAACTTATTTGGAAAATGTGTTTCCATCTCCCATTTTGCGCATTAACTCTTTTTTTGGAAAAGCCAAAAACCACCTAAAGCAAGCGTAAAAATTTTTTTTGGCGAAACTAAGGAAGTTATTTTGAACTGTGCTGTTTCCATCAATCTTTTCTAACGTGATACTTCATAATGGGCATAGAAAACCTTGATGGAAAAAAGGCTATTGTAACTCTTCAGCATTTTTTATCCTTTTGCTGCCTTCTGCTTATTTTCTTTTACATTTTTTAATGTGGTTTGTCAACATTCTCAGAGATGTAAAATCTGTCTAAATAGGATGTAATACATTTCAAGTCTGAATATATCTTGTATACAAAAGACACAAAATCTGAAAACAAGTCCTGGAAGTTTGGGGGCTTGTTCAATAAGCAGGTTCAACCAACTCTTAGTTAAAACTTGAACTCTGAGTTGACTTATCCTGAGATGGGAAACTCTGAGTTTTGGGTTTCAGAACAGCTGAAATGAGTTAGTTCAATCAACTCTGAGTTGGCTGACTCTGAGTTAAGCGCGTGCACCACAACTATAAAAAGCCATTATCAATGGAGCGCAGATATTACGAGTCACCATGGCAACAGCGTCAGACAAAAAAAGGTGTGCATATTTCTCACCAGCAGAACTGGATGTGCTTATGCAAGCATATGCAGAATTTGAACATGTATTTAAAAAAAAGCAACACGGCTGCAGCGGCGAAGGAGACAGAGTTAGCTTGGGTGAAAATAGCTGCTCGAGTCAATGCGTAAGTTTACATTTTAATTACTTTTATACAGTGTTGGGTGTAATGAATTAAGTTACTAAGTCATCTAAATACTGTAATTAAATTAAAGACTATAAAACAATAGTGGATTTAATATCAAATTTTAAAAGGTATATTTTTAATTTAACTTTCTCCCTCTAGTTACACACTTTGGTCAATTTAAGATTAATTCATGCAATTGAATATTGTTTATTTGAAAGCATTAGAAGTGCAATTCCTTGTCTCTCCTTGTATTGTTCAAGTGGTTGAGGTTGATTTGGGATTTAGAAAGAAATTAATAAGTAAGTAAAACAAATTAGTAAGTAGACCAATACTTTCTAGAGACAGTAATTATTACATTAATCTAATTAGACTTGTTGAAGATAAAATTTATAGTTAGTAATTAAGAACTATTTTAGAGTAACTTACCCAACTGTTATAATATCAGAGGTGAAACTGGAAGAACAGTATTTTATTAAACCTAATTTCATTTTCATGGATAAGTGCATGAAACATGGCAGCAGCTGAAAATGAAATATAAAAACATACTTCAAGCAGGTAAGCCTTGAGCACATCATAGGAGTAGAGTAGCTACCTGGCTTTACAAACATTTGACATATTAAATGACTAAATGGCATTCAGTGTCTAGCAGTGCAGCAGCATTTTTGACATAGGTCTAAATGTTCATTCTCATTTGACTTCTACTCAGCCAACAGAAAGAAGGCAGAGGCTCGTAAAACAGGGGGAGGACCTGCACCACCACCCCTGACAAATGCAGAAGAGATGGCCCTGAGCCTAAATGCTGGAAGGCCAATGGCTGAGGGAATTCCTGGAGGGACTTCATCAGAGCCAGTCACTCCAGAAGATTTAAGTGCCTTCATAAAATGTAAGAGGTCTAGCTACAGTGTTATTTTTTTTATATAGACTAAATGTGATATTTCCATTTATATTACTTTGGGTTGGTTTTTTTGTTGGTCCCAACAGATTCGGATGGTAATATCTGCCTCTTGGAGCCTCCTGTCCCAACAGTACCCCGTACAGTTGTCAGTAGCCTACTCCATACACCATCAATTATGGCAAATAGTATTATAAAGTGTACTCTATGAAATCTTCACAGGATGATGGGGATGAAGAAACCATTTCTGCTGCCACAGACAGACATACAGAGGTAATTTTAATATTATATGTCTACACATCAAACAATCTACACATTCACATTTATATGTGGAGTAGCCTATAGAATCCAAGTTTATCTATAAATGGTCATTCTTATCTCTACCACCCCCCCCCCCCCCCCCCAGAGTGTGGAAGAACAGCAGGAGGAAGGTCCATCAACTTCTGGTGCACAGATGGACACAGTTCAGTGATTTACAGTAAATGCCACAGTTTCATTCTGAATTTTAGACTACATTCATGATGTAACTCTAATCTAATGTATTTTCAGTTGCCAATTAAGGAGTTATATAGACTTCTTATTATTAAAAAGATAGAAAAAAAACAGCAAAGAACTTGTATACTTGGACCGCCAGATCCAAAAGGCAGATCTGGAAATCGACATTCTGAAACTAAAGCTAGAGGTGAGTGTATGGTCACAGGTGAATTCTAGGAAGTATTGAAACTATTTTAAAATCTTTTTTTTTTGTTTTCTTTTTTTTTTTAGCAAATAAAGAACACCATATAAATTGCTGTGATAGGATAGGGATATGACAAAAAATCCACTCTGGGCCTCAAAATCCTTTCCCGACGTAAATGTAACTCCCTACGAAGTAATACAGCCTCTTCGTCAACAGGATCATCCATAAAAGGACATGCCATTTGATTCCCTTTGATGCGCTCTGCGTGACTGAATTGTGCGCAATGAATATGTCCCCAAAGAATCAATGAGGTGTTTAAACACCACTTCCTCTTTAAAAAAGGGGAGGAGACCAAAATAAATCTGGGTTTTCTGAGGAAAACCTGCTCCCGACCAGGTTAGGTTCACAGAGTAAATTGCCATGGTAACTGACTCTGAGTATAAGTTACCTCTCTTTCAGAAACGGGCTTGACTTACTCTGCTTTCTCAGGTTTAACTTATAACCCTTTCTGAAACAGAAAACCCAGAGTTTCCCTCATTTCAGGGTTAACATACTCAGAGTTTTCACTTAACCTCCTTTCTGAAACAGGCCCCAGGATGGACAAAACTGACATTGTGGAAACATAACCTCTGACTGTAACTATAACATTATGTTAGCAGCTCATTATGTTTATCAGATAAAACTGGACAATGGATGCTGAATAAAAACATCAGGCTCATCATTATTTTCCCCATAAATGATGAACCCATAAACATTTCCCCATAGGCCAATACTTTATTCTTTCTTTATTGTTGTTTTTATATTCATTTGGTGACAAAAAACAATTTAAACATTTTAAAGACGGGAACAATGATGGGTAACAGATGGGTAAAGAAAGCAATCCAAAAATATTGTTCCTCTTCAAGTACAACTTTGATGATAAAATTTAGCCCATATTGCGTGGCATGTCTAAGTTACTAATGCAGGTTGCACATGATTTATCAGTGACTCCATAAACCCCTGTTTTGCAGGCATCCCTTAAAGCTCTGCTTCTGCCCCTTTCTTATATAACCGATCACTAATCTTGTCTGAGTTCAAACATGTGTTTGTTTTTCAGCAGCCTCTTCTTTTCAGGGACCCCGTTTGGCTCGCTCTATTACCGAACCTGGGCACTATTACAGAAAAATGTCAAGGCGTATTAGAGAGCTGTGGTTAGGACAGACAGCAGCACAGCTTGATGAGTTTTTGGCTCACACACCATTGCCCAATGGCTATGACCAACCTTGTTAAAGGGCTTGAGTTTATCATCACACTTAAAGCCCCACTGAAGCAAAATTAACCAGGAAAAGCCAAATGACTGTTGCCTCTGGCTGGAAACATAAATGCTCAACTGGCTTGAATGTCAGCGACCTCTGCGTTCTTGTTTCATTTAAGTGCCTAGAAAAAATACTGACAGTGTACAAACAGCTGCTGTGTTTGTGTTGCAGTTGAATATTGCTATTATCTTCAAAGGTTTAGATTTAGATCTATATGCCAGAGCAAAACAGGAAAGTTAACCAATCAACTGCATCTCAGGAGTAACCAGCAGTCTGGTTCATTAGGTCACATTAGGAATGGTTTCCAGAACACACTGACCTGAAGGAAAACAAGGCAAATAAATAATGCTTATAAGTAATTATTGTGGATTTAATGACTACAAACTGAGTAAAATTGTTGTATCTGTTTCAATGAGATACCATCTGAACTGAGTTTTGGATAAATAATGCTAAATTCTTGGCCTCAGTTATACCCCTCATAATTTCATAACCATCAACTTTTCACAAGCAACAAATTGCATGTCTAATATACTGTTCTATCTACAGTTGCATGCTGAGAAGACTAGACATTTTCAGAAATAGTTTTTTATTGAACAGAAATTAAAAACATGTGATGTCAGTCTCACTAGTTTGTGAAATCCAGAAATCAAGACAGGGTCACGGCCCACAGCCCACAGTAGTCAGTCAGAGTCTGTCTGGCTGCATAAAGCTGCCTAAATTCCAGCTGAGGGAGATCACCTGCCTGAAGACTCAGCACCCAATTTATCACAAACTTATCACTTGATCCAGCTCTGAAAGGCTGGCTGTCACGTTGATTTTTTTCTTAATGTCTTTTAGCTGCATTTACTGCTTTCTGGGGGTGGCGAATAGCTACAGTTTCTGAACTTCAGTCTAAACAAACTGCCCTCATCAGTCTGCCTTTATGGTGAACCTATACTACATTTTTTTGTGTAGGAGAACCAATGTGAGGCACATGAATGTTCAGACCCACATGGCAAGCTACGGACACAAAATACTTCTGAAAAGGATTGAAAAAAAGTGTGTGGCAAACTATAAATAGTGACCTTTTGGCTATAACTCTGAAGGTGCGCTCACATCGAATGTGAATATGTCCCTATGCACAGGTGCAACACAGGAGCGATGTGACGCAAAGTGACACTAAGCGAGGCCACAGAGGCAATTCTAGTGACGCAAAATGTGTGATTTTGCCCATTAAAGCGAAGCCAGAGCGACACGAAACCTGCGAGGGTTTAACATGTCAGGCGAGCGACAGCAACCAAAAGTGGCTACATTTGTGGCGCCATTCGTGTTCGGTATGAACGCACCTTAACGATACTCTCCGGCTACAATATCGCGTACGCCTACATAGTTGCTTGTTAACAACTTGTTAAGTAGCTAATCAACCAATCACATGGCAGCAACTCAGTTCATTCACTGAATGAGTCTCACTGAAGTGCAAACAAGGGCTCCATCCAAATACCCTTAATAATAGCTCCAAGCTCCTGTTCCTCAACCTTTCATGGGGTCAACAGTAAGAACACTATCATGGGGAGGAAACACACATGGATGATGCGAGTGAAATCCACACAGCCTTCTGAAAATGAACTAAAAAGTATGTGCTTTCTTCTCTTTGACCATTTTCATTCATTTCCGTGAGGTGGGCTTGGATTATTATGCGAATGATTGTGGAATTCGTCATTGCTCCTGAAAGCCGGTAAGGAACATTGCGAAGTTCCTAAACTAAATTAGCTAAGGGAGGAAGCATGCAGGCTCCTTTTCTTACCTCCTTCCTTACCAGACAGCACTTATCATGACGACCGCTGATGCACTTCCGCTTTGACTAAAGAGTCCTAACCCAATAAGGGTATTCAGATGGACCCAAAGCATCAGAACAGGGATTGAAGTGATTTTGAACGTGGCATGGATTTTGGTGCCTGACAGCCTGGTTCGGTTATTTCAGAAACTACTGGGATATCTTTTTTTACCCACAACAACCTTTCAGGTTTACAGAGAAGGGCCAGAAAAAAGAAAAATCTCCAGTGAGCGGCAAACATGCCGTGTTGATATCAGTCATCAGAGGAGAATAGGCAGACTGGTTACAGCCAGGGTAAGAAGAATATCATCTCTGAACACAGCATGTCAAATCTTGATACAAAATGGAGCAGCAGAAGACCACTCCCCTGGCCTTCCCGTCAGATAAGAACAGCAAACTGATGCTACAATTTGCACATACTCATCAAAATTGGACAGTAACACATTAGGTAAACACTGCCAGGTTTGTTGACTATCAACTTTAGCAGCAAAATTCAGGTGGTAGAGTCAGAACCAGGCATAAATTACATGAATCCTGCCTTTCATCAACAATTTTGGCAAGTGGTGGTAGCGTACTGGTGTGGGTTGTACTTTCTTGAGTCTCTTGTAAACCAGTTGAGCATCATTTTAACTCCACAATCTGCATGAATATGTCTCAAAAAGGTGAGAGAAATGTGTCTATGCGAGCAAGCTCGAATCATCTCAAATAGATTTATTAAACATGACAATAAATCTATTGTACTCCAATGGCCTCCAAATTCATCCAATCTGAATCCATCCGAACATGTTTGGGATGGAGTGAAGGAGCAGATTAGTGTTAGGGACATGGCCTTGACAAATTTGCAGCAATTGCACAATCACATCAGTTTACACAAAAATCTCAGGAATGTTTCCAACATATTGAATCTAGGTCACAAAGGATAAAGGCAGTTCTATAAGCAAATCAGTATTAGTAAGGTGTATCTTATGAAGTGGCCAGTTATACTAATTTTAGTTTTTAATTGAGGAATGCGCTCAATTAAAAGTGAAATGTCAAGGACAAGAATATATTCCGACTAAAAGCCTCTTTCTGAAAACAAATAAAATTAATAGAAATTCGTAAATACCTCTTTTCATGTACTGCACAGCTCGTCCTCCTTGCCCCTCAGGAACGGTTTCCATGTTTCCTTTTTTGAGCATCGTGGAAACTCTTTTGTCCTCTGCCACCAGAGAATCCATGTTTTCCACTTGTAACTGAAACGCTGTTGATGCTCGCCCTTCACGGTCCCCTCCAAAGCCGTCCATGTTTCCCACTCTCAACCGAGGCCCCGTGAACACTTGTTCTTTTTGGTTCACTGGAATGGTGTCCACATTTTTCTCTCCCAACTGTGGCACCGTGGGAACCTTTCCACTGTGGTGCTCTGCAAAGGTTTTCACTTTTCCTTCTTTAAACTGAAGCACTGTAGATGGTTGACCTGCATGGTCTGTGGGAAAGAGGTCAACCTTTTCTACTCTAAACTGTGGCATTGTAAACATTCCTTCACCACGGCCTGGTGTGAAAGTTTCCACATTTCCGACCCTCAGTTGAAGCATTGCGGATCCTTTTTCTCCATGATTCCTGAGAAACGTTTCCATGTTTGCCTCTTTAGGCTGTGAAACAGTGGTTATGCTTGAGGACCTCAGGGAGGAGAGGGGTTTAACATTGTTGATGTAGGCAAGCTGATCCATGGCATCATCTGCTCTTTTCTTTTCTTTCTTCAGGATCCTCACTAGGATACCTGCAGTAACTGGTTAAGGACTAAACAAAGTACATATTCCTTAAAAATGTTAGATGTAGGGCAGTTGGATCTTAATGCATAAAGAGCAACCAATAATTAAAAACTAAATACCGCCAGAGAAACTTTTAGGAATAGATCAACTTTCCAAACAGTTAATTTTAGACTTGATGCTGTTTCTGTAAAATCCAGCTGACAAGTGGTCATTTTCCAGTTGACCAGTAACATACATAATGATATCTGAGGGAGCTGACATGTCCTCAGCATCTGGCCTTAGAGACTTGGGAAGGTGTCATGGTCTGGGATACATTAGCGGAGAAAAGATGATCCAGAAGGACAGCGGTGCCATTGCCAAGATTTTACTAAATCCTCCACTATTTTTCATCCTGCATGTACATCTGTCTGCTTGAGTAAAAATAAATTGCCCTGCAACAGTACTCTCACTGCTTTGATTTTTATTACATTTCATCACATTACAACCCCAAACTTAAATGCATTTTATGTGGATTTTATTTGACAGGGAGGCAAGCACATAATCATGAAACGAAAGGAAAATAATACATGGTCTCAAAACTTTCCATACATAAAAATCAGGATGCTTTCAAGTGTTTAGCCCTCCTTACTCTGACACCCTGATATAAAATCCAGTCTGACTACATTGAGAGGTCACTTATTCAGTAAATAGCATCCAGCTGTGTGTAATTCATTCTTTGCATGAATCCAGTTGTCCTGTGAAGGTCAAAGAGCTTTCTTAGAGATAAAAAGCACCATGAAGACCAAGAAACACATGAGATAAGTCTGATAACATTTTAGAGACTTTCAAATTAGAGCTAAGTTAGAAAACATCCCAACTTTAAAATTTCATGAGGCCTTGGATAGCCTTCTCATATCGAAAGAGGATGTCAAAATCTACCGTAACATGGCCATCTACCTAAACTATAACTGAAATCTAACACAGCACATTACAATGAACACATCATTTCTACGACAAATCTGGAAGGAACCCATTAGAGATGACTGGGATGGAAGCTTGCCTACCAGCAGGACAACAACCCTAAAAATGAAGGAATGCTTTAGATTAAAGCATATTCATCTAAGAATAGCACAATCAAAGTTCAGACCTAAAAACTAAGGAACGAGAGGGTGGAACTGCAAGTTTTCACGCTTTTAAACTTTTATTTCTGTTTACTGTACACTGATGAATCAAATTGCGATTCTATTTTTTTAAGTAAGGAAAAGAAACTGTGTAAAGAGAAGCATGCTAATATATTGACTATTGTGATAAAAGCCAATTGCAAACTAAACAAAAAGCAAGCAATTTAATTTACTTGCAATCAAAATTAAAGTAATTAATAAAAATGACAGCATAAGTGATACATTTGGGAGAGTGGTATCTAATTTGTTCTAAATACTTGTATGAATAACTATCAAGCAGCTAAAAAATAATGCAACCCAGGCCCTAAAAACTTCCCACTACAATGACATCGGAAGAGAGATGCCAAAATCCAAACCCATAATTTAAAGTCACACTGTACATTAGCCAGCCATTCAATCACTGCTTCACAATGATATTAACAGACATCTTTGTGGCGAGACTGTAGATATTATGGTCATTAAATATTTTGGGATGTTTAAATTAGAGTCACTTTTTTGGATGATGAGTAGATAATTTTCTGAAGGAGCTGGGGAAGTTAATTTATGTCCCTGTCAGTCAACACAAAGCAGGATTTCAGTGGTAACAAAACGTTTCCAGGGAAGCCAACCAGTCTCAATAATGCCAATTCCAACATACCAAATAACGTACAAAGGGCAAGTTTACAAAAAAATACAACTGCTTTAAGGACATGAGCTATTTTATTTGTGGATATTTTAAACTTGCTATAGTCCGGCCATTACTTAAACACATAGTCCAACAAACCTTTTTAGTCTATGGGGGCTGTTTCAAAACTTCCATTTATTTGTAAAATAATGAAAAGTTATGTATTAATGTACCTCTGATCTGCTCCAGATGTATTTACATCTGGTTTTCAAACTATTCACAGGAAAGAAAAGCATTTATAAAAATGTAAAAAATAAAACAAAAAAATAATCTGTGATCCATTAGTTTCAGTAGACTATTCCCTTATGCTTTTAGAAAACTTTCACTCTCTTAACCATAACATTAAAATGCAATGTATCTATTGCACGTTAGACAACGCGCAACACAGCCTGTTTTTAATCTCATTTTAAAACACCCTTGAATTAATTTGCCTTATACAGTTAGAAAGTTGAACTTTAATTTGTCTTTATGGTTTTTTTTTATTTAATTTTTTTCTGCTGATGAAATTCTTCATTAATTTAACCACATCATTTAGGTCAATAGCAAGTAAACGTGCTTTTTATACATTAACTTCCCTTCATACCACCTTGGATTGCTGTTTTTCTTTCATCGGAGTCTCATTCGATATCATCTATCATGGTGAAGTTGACCACAAAACTCAAGCCACTGATGAAAATCTCTGTGAGGTTTCACGTGAGATCTGGGGGCTGCTTTGTGTGCCATTTAGTCGACATTTTGTGGTCAGACCCAGTCACAAAGTACTCCTCTCATATGTCTCATCACTCCCTACTAAACTGTCCAATGACATCAGAGAAAATAAATGACCTTTGAAAGTAACTGCTGACAAATTTGCCACAAATTGCTTTAGTTTAAGTGAACGTTATATAGTTATTAGTGATGAAAACCTAAAGTATAAGCTTGTTTTCATACGCAATTACAATTACTAACTTACTTTTGTTCCAGACCAGCTTCTGGTGTAGCTTTTTAAAAATCATGGTCAAGATCATTCCCTGAATTATAATTAAAACTTACCTTCTGCCTCTGACCCAGAAATCCTTACTATGTTATGGGTTAATGGCAGAAGATCTGACCCCTGGATGGTGTCACAGCTAACAGAACACCAGACCAGGTGTACCTACTATGAAGAGTTAAAAGTTGTAATAACAACCAATGGAAATTGGAGAACAGTAAGAGAACTCAACAGAGTGAGAAAACTAGATCTTGATGTCCTCCAGCAGCCTAAGCCTATAGCAGCATAACTATAGAGGTAGCTCAGGTTAACCTAAGCCACTCTAACTAGAAGCTTTATCAAAAAGGAAAGTTTTAAGATTAGTCTTAAAAGTAGACAGGGTGTCTGCCTCACGGACCAAAACTGGGAGTTGGTTCCACAGGAGAGGAGCCTGATAGCTAAAGGATCTGCCTCCCATTCTACTTTTAGAGACTCTAGGAACCACCAGCAGACCTGCAGTCTGAGAGCGAAGTGCTCTGTTAGGAACATACGGGGTAATCAGAGCTCTGATATATGATGGAGCTTGATTAAGGGCTTTATACATGAGAAGGAGAATTTTAAATTGTATTCTTGATTTAACAGGAAGCCAATGAACGGAAGCTAAAATTGGAGAAATATGATCCCTCTTGTTGATTTTTATCAGAACTCTTGCTGCAGCATTTTGGATCAGGTGAAGGCTTTTAGCTGCATGTTATGGACTTCCTGACAACACGAATTACAATAGTCCAGCCTTGAAGTAACAAATGCATGGACTAATTTTTCAGCATCACTCTTGGACAAAAATATTACTAATTTTGGATATAAAGAATATCACAGATTAGATTGGAAGCAGAGCATAAATCTAGAAATGCTAGAAAGTCTGTTGATGCAACACTTACTCCAAGCAATTAAATGTTTCCATATAATCAGTATAATCAACATCTCGAGTGTGCGAAAGCTACCATTTAGACAATGTTAAGCAATTAGCAATAATTTGTGAATGACTAACTACAAACACTCCTGCCAACATACAAATGTAATGGTAAGAAATTTATGGAAACTCACAAAACCTTATCTTGACCTACATGGTAGGAATAATAATAAATGTAAAAGAACCCCAACAAACAAAGGTCTTACTAGTCCTGATTGAAGTGGCAGAATACATGGAGTATTAGCATATTCATGAACTCAATGAAAGGCCTAGTGATGATAATTACATATCAAGACTTTTGGGATAATGTTTCATCAGGCCCATGTTACATTTCCAGCTAAAATGATGGAATACATTTCACACGTTAATAAAGCCAGGAGATGTTCTTCAGTAAACAGTTAAACACAATGTGAAACAAGGATGGGTTTCTTGTTATTTTCTATTACACACTTATCAGCTTGTATCACTGCAGATGATTCTAGATGGTCTCAAGAGTAAAAAAAGGACTTTAAAAAACATTATTACTGAATAATTATAGTTTTCATAGTGGATAATTACTGTGTATTTTTCATACATAATGTCTTACTTTTATGAAACAAAAAGTACTATCCAGAGATCATAAGAGATAGTTTCTGAGAAGTTAAATTCTAAGTATTTATTGATTTTGTGAGAAGAGAAAAAAAAATCCTTGATGTATGGTTAAGCAGTGGCTTAAAGATGCCATCAAAGATAGCATAAATTTACAAGTGCACCATAAATAAATGGAACTGTGCCATGTGTATTGTGAATACTGTAGGTCTTATTTTAGACATGAAAACTGAGCTATTCCAATTTAAATCACAGGTAAAAAGCTCTTATTCAATGTTTTATACTCAATTTCCACCATCTGCAGAATAGAAACGATGAATAATTTGGATCTTCTGCTAAAATCTATAAAGGAAGAAATACAGCGGGCATGTAACGTAAGCGTAACTTAAGCCGCGCGGCTTACAAGTGTGTTTTTAAAAGCGTAAATTTACACCAGACGATGCAAAGTACGCTCCACAGCTGCGTGTTTCTGCACCCAATAGAAGGCCTACCTTGGCCTTCCTTCCTCTAGTTGAGAAACTGTTGTGAGAGGAAAGGCAGAGTGCTCAGCAAAAATGGGTGCACCCTATCAATCAGCAGCAACAAGGTGACTTCTACCACCTGGTGGCTAAACTGAGACTCGACTTTTGGGATACTTTCGGAAGTGAACTTTGACACACGATGTTGTTTTCCCGTTTATTCCCTGCCAAATAGGAGCGTATACGCGTCTAAACTTAGAACTTCAATCTAATTTAGGCGTTGCATATATATGCGCGTTGTACACGCGTATTATGCTTCTAGTGTACATTAATTGACTGATTACAAAGAAAAACTAAGCTAAATGTAAGACTGCTTTGCTGTGCTTACGCACCGCAGCACGTCCGGTGTGTTTCCTCCTTGAGAAGTTTGTAAGTAGAATATAAATCCTGCATTATACTGCACAAATCATGGGAATCCTGCTCAGCGTTAATATAAGTAAAGTGCCAAGGCTCCATATGATCTCTGGACCTACACTGCATTCTGTAAATGGATAAAACTGTCATGATCCTAGAGTGTTGGGATGTGTTGGATCAATATTCCCTTCAGCAGCAGTCAAACATCATGTTTCTTATCCCAAGTTCTCAGAGGGGACCCAGAAAGACCAGTCTCCTGTTCCTCCTCCTGACGTCTCTGAGGGGCCCCCAAAAAAAAAACAAAAAAAAAACACCTCAAGTGGCAGATCCTGAGTTCTCATAGAGGCCAGAAAAAGACCGCTTCATGTTCCTGTTCCTGGGTTCTCCAGGAACAGACACTCAAGCTATAAATCATCCAATGCATGCCTTTGCGCATGGGCAACACATCATGGATAGACAACCAGTGCTCCTTCCAGGCTCCTCCTTCATGCAACATCGCTCACCCAACATAATGACATCACAGTATTGAACCAATATGACCTCTCTGCAGAGGCTTGTGCCTGATAAAAACAATCAAGGAACTCTCAAGCCCCATCATGACCACCAGGATTGAAGTACCTTTATAAGCACACTTACAACCTCTCCAAGATGCTGCAGAGAACAACCACATTCTGGCTGATTTTTCATGTTCTGGTTTGATTTTGGACCGATGTGAAGGAGATATAAGGAAGGGGTCTGATGGAAAGTGGATATCCAGGTAGCCAAATCACTGAATGCTAGTGTCAACCATTGTTAACCAAAGCAAAACACCAAGTATAGAAGAAAGGATGATAAAAGAAACATTCTGAGCTCTGCTTACAAACGTTTCAGAAGTAAGATGGTTCAAGATATTTTTTGAAAAACACTATACAAAAGAATAAAAAGTAAATATGTCTTTGTTATCCACTCATAATGAGTTATTTGTGGATTTCAGAGACCAGTGTACACGTTGTTTCTCTTCAAGAAATGCCGCAGAGTGTATTTCTTATTTACAAAACTTGCAATTGGACTTTAGGGTACCTTTATGTTCTTTTGGGGGAAAACACAACTTTTAAATGAGCTTTTACAGCAGTAGAGTGCAAGCTTGCTACTCTATCATGCAGGGGTCTCCCACCCTAAGCTCTTGATGAGTGGAGTCGGAGGACCTTGTCTTATAGTGTGTAAGGTAAAAGACAATATATCACTAACTGCATTAGTTCACAAAGAGCATTACTCCCATTTGCTTTGACCCATGAGGGTCCCATGAGGGACAAAAGCAAAGACAATACTGTATAAAGCATCACAGATAAATCCGACAACAGTTTTTCAAGCCAGGTACCATGTAGAGGAAGGGTTACTCACTAGAATGCCATGTCACACATGTGTTTACTGGTGCCCTTTGTTATTCCATCATCATGTATTAGCTGATGCATCATCCCACCAGCAGAGCAAGCTAAGCATTACCAGGTGTTCCAACTCCCTTGCAGTGTGTTTCTGCCAGGGTAGTTGATAGTTATACACTTTTACAGGAAACATTCCTTCAATTAACCCCATAAAGCCTCTTTGTCAGGGTGGGAAGTGTGAGCCCGCAGCACAGGCACCAGTGGCTGCTGCAAACACCCTTATCGCATTAAAGTTAAAGGTGTGAAACTCTTAGAGACATGGACAGTATGGGGATGAGCCGGTAAATTCAAGCAGCTGGAAGTGTTGACACGCCTATAAGCATGGTTAGCCTATAATATTACAAACTGCAGACAGACCACCATGACTGACAGACTCACAGTTTAGGCTGTTGCAACTAAATATACAAACTACACTATGAAATGAACGACAGCATGACTTAGTCAGTAGCGTGTGATAATTACGGCCTGAAATATTTGCTTTTCGACACGCATAGGGGCACTCGGTCAAATTTGCATCCCATGAAAACCAGGGAGTGACAGTTTGAGAGGGGAAAATATACAAAGTGAGGAAATCACATTACACACACTTGGTCCAAGAAACACTATGCTAAAATATCTGCATGATAATATTTAGTTTATTTTAGCAAGCTGAGGTTTGGTGAGTTAAATAATCAAGCAGATATCTCAAGTTTTCCTACATATGTGCTGGGATTTATTGAAAAAACCACAAAGAGAGGGGTTGTGTGGATAATAAACCCATAAAGTCTTCAGAAATATCATATTCAAACCTAAGAACTATAATTGTGATCAATAGTGTTTATCATTAAAAGAAGCCATAACATGAAAATATATCTGAGCAAATACCTTAAGATACTTCAGGATTTGTGGAGCACTTGGAATGGATGTAATACTATTAAAAGTGCATTATACATTTGTATGATGAAGTGTATTATTAAACAACTATTTTGCCATAACAATCAGCCAAACATTTGCAAGTCAGGATTTTCCTAATAAAAGTGAAGAAAACACTGATTGAACCTATTATTGGAATTAGCCTTATATGTCTTACAAGTTAAGTGTACCTTTCTCAAATTATTGCGACAAGCATGTGAGCACACAAGCTTTTAGCTATATTTTGGGAATAAGAAGATTTTTTGTTTGTTTGCCAAACAGAGTAAAGGTTTCACAAATCACAAACTGTGTTTTCAAGAATCTGTTATCAGTGTATCCAGTCCAAGCGTGAATTGTCCATTTAGAGTTGTTCTATTCTAATCCTAAATTACAAACAAAACTACAAATAAATGGATAAATATGTCATAATAATGTCTGCACCCTTGGTTCTGCGGCTAAATAGAACTTCATGTAAATAAATTCACGTTTAATATTTTTCATGAAGTTAGCTTGAAAAAACAATTATTCAATCAGTTTAGTCCCAAACAAAACCACACATGACATGCCTTGACAGCGAGACCCCTAGATAGTCAGAAACCAGAGGTTAACGCAGCTAGGTGCACCATTTCAAAGGATACTGATCTCATTGTCACGTTGTTGAAGCATTTCATTCAGTTTGGCCACTTCTGCTGCGCTGACATTGAGAAGTTGAGCGTTCTCACTACTTCCTGTCAGTGACTGCTGTCGCTCACTGTGTCCAGCATTGGCACTCTTTTTGTCCAAAATCATCAACTGTAGAAAAAAAAAAAAGAGAAATATTGCCCATGTATGATAAAAGCCTTAAATTTTCCAAATCAATTGATCATAAAACACAACACTAACGGCTGTGGCAGAGGGATACAAAACTTTCCAAAATGTGTTTAAAATTACAGTCTCGTGCAAAAGCGTTGATATCCCTTGAAATCTGTTACATTGGTTCACGCTTCTACTCCAAACTTCAGTGTATTTTGTTGGGTATTATTGTGCTTCATGAAAACAAAAAAGGAAGTAATAGTGAAGTTGACATCTTGGCATTTCAGGTAAAGAAGGTGATTGCTTACATGTGCCAGGGGAGCTTTACTCTACAAAAAAAATAAGGGGATGGTATCTTAATTGCAATACTGACTTTTTAAAATCAGAGTTGCATCTAAGCATCAAAGAAGACCGGTCACAGTGCTGAAATGACAACCTGTGTTTGTATGACCTTCAACCTTTTGGATTATTTCCATGGCTGTGTAAATGTGAACATGTGTCTGTGTGTGTAGGTATGTGTGCTAATTTGTCACCTTAAAGTGTGAGGTTGTTAGACTGTTGAGAAGGTCAGAAACCTTGCAGAGCTTGGTGCCCAAAAGCCGCAAGGGCCGGGCGGACTCCGGCTTCTAGAGGCTGCAGCAGCCCCAGGCAGACAGACACCAGCCACTTCCACAGAGTAGGCATATGCTCAACATGGATGGAGCCCAACAGTGAAGCACAGGAGCAGGAGCCCCCAGCTCAGAGAAGCAGAGAGAGAGACACAGAGCAGTGAACTCCCCCGACCCAATCCTGCTCCAACACTATGGAGAATCACAATTTGCGGCAAACACAGCTGCAAGTCTATTGAGGTATGTCTCCTCCAGCTGCGTATGTTTAGAAAGTGAACCGTCAGCGAACATAACATTTTCAAATCTTGACACATATTCCCAATTCGATTTAGGTCAAGACTTTGACCAGGCTATTGTAACACATGAATATGCTTTAAAATAAAGCATTTTACTGTAGGTCTAGTCTAGGTGTTAAGGGTCTTTTTTTTCTCCTGGAAAGTGAACCTGCCTCACAGTTTAAAGTCTTTTGCATCCTCTAACAGGTTTATCCTCCTGTAATCTTCCCTTATACTCTTCCTCTACTTGCTCAAGATGAAGAGCATCTCCAAAGTATTCACAGTGATTTGAAGAGTTAGTTTCCTTTTCTCTTTGCCTCTTTTGACCAGAGCATCTTCTACCACATACTTTGCTGTGATGTCTACATGGACCGTGGCTAACTGGACTCCAAAGGAATTTCCAACCATGTCTTCCATAAAGGTCTGATTTGTGAAGTGCAGGACTAACAGCTCTCCTGTCAAACGATTCTTCCATGTGAGCTGTAGATGTCTGCACCTCCAGACTGAGGCCAGACTGAGATGGTTTGGACATCTACAAAGGAAGGGCAGTGATTACAACGGTAGAAGGATGCTGAGGCTGTCATGAGGAGGCCTAGAGGAGACCCAGAGGAGAGTCATGGATGGAGTGAAAGAGAAGCTGAAGGTAGTTGCTGTGGGTCACCACGGACATTTTGGCACCTTCTCTGATCAATGGACTCCCTGCCTGGGGTGCAAGCATACCATGTGTTGGTTGGTTTGTAGTTGGGCTATATTCTTTCCATTTTCAGATAACGGACTGTACAATGAACTCAGAGATGTTTAAAACTTATGATTTAAAGCCTTTTTTTACTTAACTCCTTCTTTTACCTTCTCCGAAACTTGATCTTCTTTGTTCCTCACTCTTTATGATACTGTTTGCTCAATAACTTTCTCTAACAATATCTAAGCCCTTGAAATAACATTCGTACTTAAACTGAGAATAAATGACACACAGACCGCTGTTCTTTATTTATAAGATACTTTCTGAAGGCAATTTGTTATACTAGATTTTATTCAGGGGTATAAAATTAAGTGGGGTTGAATGCAAATGTGCAAATTGTACTATTCAGATTTTTATTCCAAATAATTCGGCCCTTTTACTCCATTTTTACCATTATGAGGGACTTTTTGTTGAAAAATCATGTAAAATCCCAATAAAACACATTGACGTTTGTAGTTGTAAAGTGACAAAAAGTGAAACAGTTGTAGGGGAATAAATACTTTTGCAAAGTGAAGTGAGCAAGGCCTAATTTGAAAACTGGCTTCCATTTTCTGTGTATAGCTTTATAAATTCATCACTGACATAACACTGCACATGAACACAAGCAACCATAAAAAAGAGAAAACTGCACATCGGCGTTGACCCTGAAACAAGGACAGGCTGAGAGTTGGAAGATTAATCCTGCCTCAAAAACAAAGAAGAAAGAAATGAAATTTGAACCAGAACCGAGGTGATGCTTGCAGGAACAAACTGAACAGGAGATAGAGTTTGCGGATCATAACAAACTGTAGAAGATATAAACAGATGTTTAAGTGGGATCTGGCGCTGCGTCTGGAGGATGCTTCAGCTCTAACCGAACCAGGATGAACTCTGCACAGGGTTTTTTTTTCTTGGCTATCAGCAGCAGCGAGGAAACAGACAAAAACATTTTCTGTTTGTAAACGCACAAACCAAATTTGTGTATTTTGTCCAGGAACAAAACCGATATTCTCACCAAAACATTTTGTCTGGATGCCATGACAACAAACAACAGCTTTTTCTAACCAATTTTTTTTAAACAAGTCTAAACTAGATTGTTAGGTATAAATACTGTGGCTTTATCATAAGTTATGCATAATAACATCACTTTGCACACCATAATTCATGATATATGTGTTTTTCAAAATAACTGATTAACACTTAGATTTGTTCCCCAACAAAACAACGCCGCTTTGCAACACATTCAACCTCTAGGATCCCAGTATGGGGAATAATTGACGCATATTACCTCTTTGGTAAAAGGAATGCTTGGTGCTAATCAGGCTAAACCCTTATATAATATGATGAACACAGTTTACAATGCCTACTCTGTAGTCAATTTGTCTTTGTTTTGAAAACGCAGTAAAATCCTGCTCAGCTGCAGAGCTGTGTAACAACAGCTGCTCTGTCTCACGCACAGGGTGACGCTGCCTCTGGTTCTAATTAGAGCTGCGCAATATACTGAAATGTAACGGTCAGTCCAATATTAATATGTGCAATATCATACATTATATTCCCTGTGTCACACATTGAGTTTTACATGCAGAGAAATCAAAAGCTACGCTATAATCAACTGACAAGCAGCCTACTTCCCCTGCTTGTCAACTGCTCAAGGGCTTGAAATTCAAACAAATATTGAGGTATTCTGATTGATGAGAGCTTATCTTTTAAACCTCATCTTGATAAACTGGTTTCTGTTATCTATTATTCATGAACACATCGGCCCAGCATTTGAAAAAAATTGGATACTGTGTATCGGACATCTTTCTGCTCTGCATTTTATGACTGATTGCAATCACTGTACTTTGTCTGCCAAAGCAAATTGTCCATCTCTACCTGTCTGCAGAGCCTCTTACGGAGTGTTTTTTTTTTAACCCATAAAAGGATTCTTGGATTTCTTCCTACATATTTATGCTCATTTATGTGTAGGAATCTCAACCATTACGGACTGTGCCTCCTCATTCATTATGATGCAGGACATCATTTGATGAAGGCAATGGAATAACATGCAAACAGTTTTAAAACGGTCATTTCTTATAACTTTAAAATTGTCTCTGTACTTTAGAATTAAGCCAATTTTAAAGTACAGAGACATGAGTTCACTTGGCTTGTCCATGTTTGGATAACAGACAATAAGACGAGGTGATCAAATCCATTCTGAGGTGCCTGTAAGACGTTACCGGTAAGAACAATAACTTACCAGTATGACTGTTCTTGAAAATTAACTAAAACAACCAGAATTTAAAGTGTCCTTTAGTTTAACCCTAGCATAATCATAGCATGAAAACTCATTGCTGTGCGACAGTGACAAGACAGAAAAACAAAAGAGCAGGAAATGATGCATGGATAAATAATTATCCACCCAATTAACCGGTTCTACAAGCAGACATTCCTGCAGTTACTTTACAGACAGGGGCAGTGTTGACTATCTTACCTTCAGCAGGAGGAAACAGTGCTGTATCTTTCTCATATCGGGTCCCAGAGACAGGGTCACATCTGGATCTGGGTCAGTCAGAAAGGCCTTGACTAACTCTTCCAACCTAAAAAGCCGAGACATAAAAATAAACATAGACTTACTAATAGCAAAGCTAAAAATCCAAGTTGTAATCTTCCATCACATTCCCTCAACAGGCATCCAAATGGTTAATGGCTTCATCCGAGCGGTTTAAAATGTGGGTCTCGTCAAAGAAAAACTATTTACATCAGCGCGAGTTTCAGCTCCACTGGAGCGGCCTGTTGATAAACTATCGCTAAATGATAGTCCAAACACTGCATCCCGACATATGGACGCAGCCACTGGAAAAGACCAGAAGGCAACTGTCCAGACGGATCAAATGCAGGCATGACAACGTGCGGTTCTTTATTTTCTATTACATGTTCAGCTTAGAAACAGGCCAGGTTCACAAGATGGAGGACTTAATACAAACGTGATGTTATTGTTTAAGGTCCCCTCAAGACTTTATGAATTTGTGGCACAAGGCCCTTTGATGCCATGCATCAGAAAGGGGAAAAAAAATAAACATGTCATACTAGTCATACTCATAATAAGTTTTACATACCAATACTCTGGAATGCAAGACATCATTCTAAAATATTATTTCTATAAAACTTAAGAATCTTGAATTCGTTTTCTTCCACTTCACAAATATGCACTAGTTTATGTTGGTTTATTAAAGATGTAAATTACCTTCTATTTCATGTAATTTTTTTTGTATTAGAGCCACAATGACAAATTAATTTATGTCATGGTGCACTTAGGCACAGCAACAAAGAAATAACTTTGTTTTTTATGTTTTTGCTTCTTTACCAAACTTTATTTAAATTAGTATTTATCTGGATTTTCTTTCAATACATTGTTGCATTTTTTTGGCACTCTACAATGTGCTGTTAATTAGCACAGGGGACAATCCAGGCCATAACATAAGGAAGTAAAAAAAAACAAATAATTAATCATTGCAGCCAAATGTGGCTACAAGTCAACACGGAAGGTTTCCAGTTTGAGGTGGACCTCTAATGGGTAAAAGTAGCAGATAGTCACCCAAGCAAGGAGGAAATCCTTAAAAGTACACTTAGGGGGCCGAAGCAACAGGAAACACAGCCTCTCTGGAGTTGAAATTGTCCAAGCCCTTAATGAAAATTAAATGTTATGTTCTTTTTCACACCTTCATTTAAACCTGTGAGGTAAAAGAAAACCCAAACACACCCCAAACAATCAGAGCGGGCGTACCTTTGTGTCTCCTCTGCAGTTAGCTGCTCATTTCTTTGATCTCCTGTCACCATTGCCAGCTCTTCCCTCAGAGACAGGATTTCTCTTTTCAAACGTGCTATAAGCTGAAAGAAAAAAGAAAAAGAAAAAAAAAGTGCAATAAGAGGTTATAGGTGTATACAGGTCACATGATAAAAGACAAAAAAAAAAAACATCCTTCTGCAAATGTCCTGTCTCTGTCATGTTTATTTGGCCCTCGAACTCTAATCCAAAGCTCCAAGATTTTCCAAGTCAACACAAAGGGATTCACAATCCGTGAATGCTTTAAAATCTGCTCACGTTGACATACAGTATGCGATAGACCATGAAAAAGTACAGCATAATTTTGAAATGGAGGGGAGAGTTTTAACATTTTTCTTTGAATGAAAAATCTACTTCGGCAGCAATCAAATCCTGTTGATACTGTAATTGCTGACCAGCTTTTTGCATGTTCCCAGTGGAGTTTTCTTACGTGAGGAGCTCCAAGTATTGGTGGTTGGAAGGCCTCCTTCCAGTAACACTTATCTTTTGCTGAGTCCACATATTCTCCCTTATATTCAGGTCGGGACACTGGCTGTGCCACCATAAACCGTCAACATTACACCCGGTCAAGAACAAATCTGCTGGTAAAATTGAAAAACTTAGTTTAAAAATCTGGACATGAATAAATTTGGTTTTAACTCTAGGTCTGGACTTTGACTGGGCCATTCTAGCACATGAAAATGTTTTAGCTCTCCACTTTAGCTGCCACTGTTTACTTAGCGCCCTTGTCATTGATTAAATAAATTCTGAATAAATAAATTTTACTCCGCTCATTTTCGCACCAATCCTGACATCCCAGTTACCAGTGAAGAAATTCTTCCCCATGACCTGATGCTGCCAACACCATGTTACGGGTTGATGTTAAGAGTGCATTTTTGAATGTAGGTCAAAGCGTTAAATTTTTCTGTTATTTGACCAGAGCACCTGCTTCTGTATGTTTTCTGTTCCCTATAGGCTTTGTGTGGCAAACTACAAACAGGATTTCTTATTACTAAAGGCCGGATTTGTGGTGTGTGTCATGATTTGAGTTATTGGTCTTAGTATTAGTCTAGTTTTAGCTTGGGTTTCTATCTCAGGTTTGGTCTTTGTGGTTATTTATGTTCTGGATCGGTTTAGTTTAGTTTCTGTCCCCTTCCACTTATTCTCTGTCAACTTGTTTCCTTCTTCAGCCACTTACCTTCTCCTGATGACCTCCACCTGTTCTGGCTAATTAGCTCACTCTGCTCACCTTTGTTCTCCTGCCTATTTAAGCCTGCCTCCTCTGCCACTTCCCTGCTAGAACGTCTCTATCCTCACGGTGTGTACTTCCAGCGATCCTTACGCTGCCTTCCTGTTTGCTTATGACCCTGTTTTCTGCTTCACGTTACCGAGCCAGCCCGATCCCTGTCTGGTTATCAGACTTGATCTGTTTCTGGACCTTGGATTCTGCTCTGTTCTACCCTGGATTGTCTGCCCGTGAACCCGACCCAAGCCTGTCCGTAAATTGTCGAGCCTGCTAACCCCTGTGCTTCTGAGTTACCAGTTTGCTCTGACCTGGTGTGGACCTGAGTCTGAGTCCCCGGTCTGGACTGCCACTGGAGCTCTGCCTCCCTCCTGGATTATTGCCCTGATCTGTGTCTGCTGCCTGCAGCTCCCATTGCCTGTCTCCCCCCTGGACTTTCCCAAGGACTGTTTCTGTTTGTTCATTTAATAAATCGCCTTATCGTTTTGTATTGTGTCTGGCTGAATACGGGGTTCTGATTCATAATTCATTACAGCGTGAATGATTAATTAATATAGTGTCAAAAGATTCTCCCACCTCTATGGTTTTCTTACAATAGGCATTTTGGCTCTTTACCTGATTAATGTGCTCTTTGTCCAGTATCTTAGTCTAGATTGACAACTCTGTGTTGATGGATTTGTTGTGCCGTCCTTTTCTCTTTTATATAATGGATTAAACAATGCTGAGATACTATAATCTTGGGATATTGTTTTATAACTCAACTCCGCTGTAAGGTTCTCCAAAAATTGATCTCTGACCTGTCTGCTGTGTTTCTGGGTTTCCATGATGCGGTTTGTTCACTAATATCCTCTAAAATCCATTGGAGGCTTTCACTTAAGAGAGGATTCATACTGAGATTAGATGATTACGTGGACTAAAATGTGAATTATTGGACTGGATTTTATTTTGGTATATCTAAGTAAATGTGGCTAAATATATGCCCCGCTTTTCAGATTTGGAGTTGTATATTTTTCACAGTTATGTACTATTTTGTGAACATTTACATACCACCCCCCCCAAGAAAAAATAATTATAGCATGTTACCTATTCAGGTGTACCTATTTCATATCGGACAACTGGCCTTAATGGTAATGGCAACTTGAATAAATCAGCACAAACAGAATGTGAAAAGGCCTGGAACTGCCTCACTTTTGACAGACAATGTCAACTATGCACCACTGACTCACCAGCAGTCCTCCTCACACAAACATGCTAAGAAGGCAAGGGTCAGCAAAAGCTAATAACAAGGTCAAAGGTCAGGCAGAGTGGTCTTACACAAACTTAATGCTGGTAATTTTAACTGATCCAAAACCAGCTAAAAGGTCAGATGCTGTCGACTCAAGATGCTCCTGAAAGAAAACAGAGCTATGGTGCGGTTTTCGGGTGGGCGCCACTTTGCTCAACAATGATTTTGCCCCTAATCCACCCCATATCGTATTCTTCAACACTGAATATCATGGCTTGACCGTTCCTTCACCAGAGCCGCTCCCTGCCTCTTTTTGTTGGAACCACTGCTCTGATGTTAATTCTCCCAGCTGCGTCCTTAAAAATCTGACCGCCGGCTGTTGGTCAGCGGGATGGTGCAGTCTATTTCAGAGCAAAAAAAATCCCACAGGGGCACCACAGTAACATGGCAGACTTACATACTCTATGGATAAAAATGACTCAGGCCATAAGACTGATGAGGTAGTTTTGGGGCTTTTTTTGTTAGCACAAACTCATGTCAGGACACTAAAGCGGTGCATTCTAATAATGATATCCAAAGACGTACAGAACCTTGCAATAGCAGACATACGTCCTGAGGATTTCACATTTTGTCATGTGAAAAAGTATTGTTTTGGGATTTTATGCGATATATGATTGTCTTGAATTTGCTTTGCAAACAAAACCACTAAAGTGAGGGCATGCATTTTCTTCAAACCCTTTTACTCCTAAATATACATATATAAATAAAACTACTAAATAACATCAAGTGCAAACAATAAGCCTGTCATAAGCCACCTAATCCATAAATAAAGCCTCCAAGCATGAGCTTTGAACATCTCCCTCAGCACTGTTCAATGCCTTGTCTGAGGATGGCACAAGGAACCAGGACAAAGTCATCCATCCAAACTGACAGAGGGAAAGCAAAGAGGCGCATGGAAACCCTGGAGGAGCTACAAACATCTGCCGCATGGGTGGGAGAACCTGTTGACGGGACAACTTTTAGTCATGCACTCCACAAATCTGACCTTAATGGAAGAGTGGCAAGAAGAAAGCAACTGTTTTGAAAAATTACAGGTTAGCAGTTTCCCACAAGCCACGTAGGGGAACCAAGCTAACAAGTAGAAGAAAGGTGCCCTGTTCAGATACAGCCAAATTTCAACTTTTTGGCTTGCAGGCAAAACACTATCCAAGGTGGAAAACTAACACTGAACTTTTACCACATACCATCCCCTACTTAAAAAAAAATGTGGTGGTAGCATCATGATGTGGGTGCACATGGTAAACTGCTAACAACAGAGTGCGATCATGGTAGAAAACCTGCTGGAAGAGAATATTTGTAAGCGTTTTAAAAGCATCAATCATTTTCTCTTCTCTTTACATTTAAGCAAAGCCTACTGTTGATCTACAAATATCATAAAATCCAAATGAAATACTTTCCAAATGAAGTCTGCTGTTGTAACATGACTAAATATGGAAAAAGCGCGAGGGGTATTATTACTTTTGCTAGGTACTGTAAAAGTCCAATTTCGGAATAGCTCTGCCGTCATTTAAATTCTAACTCATAGGTTACCCAATTAACTCTGAAACATTAACACAGTGCTTACTTTAAATTATACCTCCTCCTCTGTACATGAAAACCACCCACAGTAAACTGGAAGCATTGCAGTTTAACCACAGGTTTCCCTTTAAATGCATGTATACAGCATCCCACTCCCAAACATGCTGCTATTATAGGGGCCTCATTTTACGATGGGTGAGGAGGCACCGTTTCCCACTACCATCTATACCTGGACAAGGTTTTAATCCTCCTTGAAAAATTACGACGCACGGGCTGTGCTCCACGCATGTAACAGCAGAAACACTTGACTGAACCTTCTCTGAACACATGAGGAAAACTAGAGAAATGTTGGACCTGCTTTCAGAAAATCCCCTTCGAAGGCTGATGGGGAGCTTCTGTTTGTTCACAGGTATCTGCTGAATGGAGCCGTCTTTGACTAAGGTACACAAAAGACATGCAACGGTAAGTTGTGGAGGCATCTTGGGAGATCCAATAACCGCAGAGAATCTCCACTGACGAGCCTTATTCTGGTCTACAACTGACCTCATTGCCCTTAGAGAAAATAACAACCTAATATGGTCCGGTCACTGCAGCCGACTTCATTATAAGCACAGGTCACTTTCAACACCTCATTCTTTCCCAGTTCCCATTTCCATGAGAGACTTGTTAAATATTTTGTCTGGTCTGGCCAGCTTCCTGCTGTTCAGAAATCTATTTAGTATCCTTCTGGCTGCAGCACAGGACCACTTAGGCAATGTGGCCAATCTAATAGTGATACGAAAACTGCAGCTTTCAAATCAGCTACCACAATGAGCAAGGCCAAAAGGGAGCTGTCAGTCTGGCGTGGTAGAGTGTCACCCTGAACCTCAACAAAAGACAGCGTTATAAGTTATAAATTACGCTCCAGGCTCTGCTTTGTTCCCTTTCGAAGTTATTCCTGTAGGGATGGTAAGGAGGCAACAGCAGTGCAGAAAATGCAAAAGACATGATAAATCCATAAACGGAGGAAGAAGTTTGAGTTTGCCCGAAGCTGTAACTCTGGCAGACCTAGATGGGAGCAGCCAGACGCTGTCACGATTACTGGGGCCAGCCGCAGACTCTCTTAAAAATACCTCTGAAGGGTTTGCAAGTGGACAGCCAAATCCTGCTAACAGTAATGCAGTAGCAGTTGGTTCTGAGGCAGGTCTGGGTGGAAGCAGAGGACGTGGACATAGCTGTGAAGACTTAGAATTCATCCCCTTAGCCGGGCATTTCCACAGCTCGTCAGCTTTCAGCCTCACCCCAGTACAGTAAAATGTATCATTGCTCACAGGATAAAGACAGTAAATTACAGTCAGAATGAGCAGAACTGCGCTGTATAAAACTGGATGAATTTTCCCATTTAAAATTCTATACTTTTTTTAAGCACGAAGCTCTTAAATTTATAAGCCATCGTTGAAGCATAAATACAAATCTCAGTATGAATTTTAGATACTTCCACAATATTTAGGCTTCACAAAGGACCTAAAAATAAACTAACCCCAGATGGAAGGATGAATGGATGGATGGATGGATGAATATGACATTTCTATGTGTGTCCTTGATGTAAAAACTTGCATAAAATGGTTGAAACAACTAGCTTTTAGTTATTTTGACATTTCTCATGTTGACAGTGGGACAGGGAAACGTTTTCATGCTCTTTTCTTCTTCTATTTTTATCCAGACCTGGGAAAGGCTAAAAATCAAGTTTACTATTTTTTACAGCTCTCTCAAGACTGTGTAAGAAGCCGCCTGGTAACAATGTTTGATGCAAAGTAGTTAAGGACGTACAGTTATAGGCATATGGAATGAAATATAACCCCTATTGCAAAGAAAAAGTAAAACTGGGACATTGTCTTCAGATGAATTTTTAGAGCAGGCACTGCTGTAAATGGTCATTTAAATCAAGTTGGAGCTCATGTTTCCATCTGAATGCTTTCTCTACAAAATGTGAGGGATTTGTATTAACTATGCTGAACAAGAATTTCTTAAAAGTAAACAAGGCTGACAGAAAATGCAAACAGGACATGTGAGCTGTTTAATACCATAAGACAGACAAATGTTCATGTCTCTCAGATGTGAAAACTGCTGCTGTTAGAGTGACTGTCTTGCACTGGAAAATTAATACAATTCTGGAATAGAAGCAGGTTGTTTTGTAACATTTAGGGTCAATATCAGGGTTGTAGCTTTATATTTGGAGTGGTCATGATTCGTTGGTGTTAATGTTCTGGCCAGCAAGGTTTCTGACAGCCTCACCAGGGCAGGATCCAGTTCTTCGTTCAATACGGCCTCGTTCTTGATGAGAGCCACACGCTGAGCAAAGCGGCATGTAGAGATGGACTCCTGGTAAAAACAATTTCTACAGTCAGTGTTTCTCTGGATGACAATAAGAAACACAACAATCACTCTATCTCCACATGATCCTATCCTTCAACGCTAAATCGCCTGGCATAGAATCCGGCTTTCTTTTAGATTCAACATTTTTTTCTCTTAAAAACTGCCTTGTACAGCCTAGCCCTAGGTTATATAAAGTGTTAAATTAAAAGAAAATGATGTGCTTATTCTTTTTTTACATTTAGACAACTTTTTTTCTTAGCAGAGCTCTGTTGTAACTAGAGATTCTGTGTGAAAGAGAATAATGTGTCCAAACGTGACCATGGGATGCCGATCCTCACATCGAGATTACGTTTGTCCACTGCCATGGTGGCGATCATGGTGGTCATGCAGTTGCCCCCAAGGCTGTCCCTCAGCACCGATGTTAACATGGAGTTTCTGTATGGAATATGGGAACGATTCTTCTCCGACAATGCTATTATCACCTGTAGAGGAGAGCGTCAAACTGAGCATAAATATTTGGCACAGAGAGGAAAGTTTACAATCGTCAAACAGAAAAGGCATGGACAATTTTCAAAAGGTACAAACAAAGCACAGGGAAAGAATGGCTCTTTCAATCCCTTTCAACTACTTTCTTGCAGAAAGCATTAACCTACTGTTTTTGTTTAATTCAAATAGTTAACACATCGATTGCTGTATTTCAGGTTGCAACAACATAATTTGGTTCAACATGCAGAACAGTAATGGGTAGGTATACGATTCAGTTTCCAAAAAGGAGCCCAAGAGAGTAAAAATGGTGGCATCAAATGTGAAACAATGGTGTAATGAGGAAGTCACCAGATGTCTGTGTAATGTCAACGCCTAAAGCACATATTGATACTCATGGTTCTTTGTTTTAGGTAATATTCTGCTCCCTTTTCTCCCCTGAAAACATGTCTTATTTTGAGATATCATTGTTACTATTATGAACGCAACATTTTCTTTTTTTTATCAGGATGAACCTTTAGATGAAGATGTGTATACCTGCTCCAGATAGTGGAGCGACAGGTTGATGTACTTTGCCTCAGTGAGTAGCTGCCCATCTAGGCCTGTCTTGCTGACTCGGTCCGACCCAGCCAGGTCCACCAGGTGGAGTTTGGACCGCCGCAAGGTGGCTGAGCCGGGTTCACGCCTGCAGAGATGTATGGTGAAAACACAGTGCGAACGAGTGGAGGCCTGGTTCATTGGGGTCTGGGGGTGACAAAAAAAAAAAAAGGCAGGACAAACGATAAATCGGAGGACGTTTAGACATTTTTTTTTGAGTGATCTTTTTGGCCCCTCCTAGCAAAGCCTCAAAAATGTAGCCCAACATAGATACACACACTAAGGGGGCTTTTCTAAAGCTGTGGCTGTCTTATGGAAGGTCATAGGAGAGAGACAGAAATAGAGTATGTTTCTCCACATAAACACATCATTAACCAGAACAGGATTGGTCACTCCATAGGCCCTAACAAACAGGGAAAGCAGAGTGTATCTACACTCTTATTTATCATGAGGGTTTAGTTTGACAAAGGAAAAAAGCAGATCTGTGCATGTAATAGCACATGCATCTCTATTTATTACTATTCAATTGTTTTTTTATTCCAATTATGATTGACCTTGGAGAAGACAAAACCTTTACTTTTTTATGCTTTTTCCACATCATATAAATTTACACATTGGCGTATCAGGTCATTGAAAGCTGAAGCAAAAAAGTTTCTGAGTTTGACGTCTAGTTGGCATAAATGTGCCAACACCTGCTTGTTAGGATCATGACAGATATTTCAATATCTTAACCTGCAGCTGTCATCCCTTTTCTCAGAGCAAATTCCCTTCACTCTGCACATGTCCAAAGGGAACCCTTTAGAGAAATCTGAGCAAGTCTTTAGATATTAGAAAGGGATCCCTTTCTGTATTTAAAAGTCACGGCATAAGGTCAAGGACAGGGACAGACTGACCTGCTCAGGGAAGAATTTTAGTTTGGTTCTAAACTATTGACGCTGACCCTGTTAATCCCGCCTTTGAAATCGGGCTCTACCAGCTCCTTACCAGACTGATACGCAGTGTATACAGTGCAAGTCAGTCTGGCTAGCCAGGCTTTTCAATTAGTACCTGGACGTTTTGCAACAATCTCTGTATATAAAGGTTTTAATATGTTACAGCATTAAAGCTAATAAATTGTTCTGTCTCGCTGTTCCTAAGTCTTTTTAATAGGCGGAAGTGCCGTAGTGATTGGAGTTTCCTCTGGTTAAAGGGGACACGGACCAATTCAATTACATTTTATTTATAGCGCCAATTCATGAAACATGTCATCTCAAGGCAATTTCCAAAGTCAAATTCAATCAGATTATACAGATTGGATCAGATTATACAGATTGGTCAAAACGTTTCCTATCTAAGGAAATCGGGTAGATTTTATCAAGTCTTGACAAGCAGCATTCACTCCTTCTGAAAGAGCGTAGAGACACAGGGACAGTCATCTGCATTGTCCATGGTTTTGCAGCAATCCCTCATACTGAGCAAGCATGAAGCGACAGTGGAGAGGGAAACTCCCCTTTAACGACAGAGAAAAACCTCCAGTAGGGCTCAGTGTGAACTGTCATCTGCCTCGACCGACTGGGGGTTAGAGAAACAGAGCAGAGACACAATAGGAGAGACAAAAAAGCACAGAAGCACACATTGATCCAGGAATCTTTTCTACGTTATATGGTAGTAGTGGATGATCTGTCTTCCCCGGATGATGTCACAGCTAACAGAACGCCAGACCAGGTGAACCTACTATGAAGAAAAAAAATGACAGAGAACAAATAGGTAAAAGATGAAATAACAATCAAGCAATGCAAATTTGAGAACAGTAGGAGAACTCAGCAGTGTGAAAAATAGACCCTGATGTCCTCCAGCAGCCTACACCTATAGCAGCATAACTACAGAGATAGCTCAGGTAACCTAAGCCACTCTAACTATAAGCTTTGTCAAAAAAGAAAGTTTTAAGCCTAGTCTTAAAAGTAGACAGGGTGTCTGCCTCATGGACCAAAACTGGGAGTTGGTTCCACATGAGAGGAGCCTGATAAATAAAAGATCTGCCTCCCATTCTACTTTTACAGACTCTAGGAACCACCAGTAGACCTGCAGTCTGAGAGCGAAGTGCTCTGTAAGGAACATACAGGGTAATCACTGATGAGAGTCCGAAAGTACGACCACATCACTCCCATTCTCCACTCCCTTCACTGGCTTCCTGTTTCTGCAAGGATTGAATACAAGATCTCAATTCAATTACCATGAACAAACTGGAATCTGTCAGGCAGATGAGATTTAAACCAGCCTAATGCTTTTGCCTTAATCCCTACAGCTCTACTGTGTCTAAACAGTCCAAACACTGATCAGGTTCTAAAGATTCCTCCAACGCTGCCTCACTCACTGAGGATGAGGTAATCATGTTTGGGAGGATGCCAATTATTTTATTTTTAATTGAATCAATTTTATTTATGAAGAATCCCATAAAGTCATTAATGCTGAGAGCTAAGGAAATGGATGGATCAACAGAGCTATGACTCTGGGTAAATTTGGCAACTGTACTAAAAAGAAATCTAGGATTATTTTATTCTCCTCTATTAATGATGAAAAATATGCTGCTCTAACTCTGCAAAGGGTCCTTTTATACAACAGTAAACTGTTTTTCCAGATTAGGTAGGATTCCTCTAGATGTGTAGAGTGCCATTTTCTCTCCAATTTCCTAACATTGTGCTTCAAAGAATGCAGCTCTAAATTAAACCAGGGAGCCAGCTTCCTGTGAATAATCACCTTTTTCAAGGGAGCTACATTGTCTAAGGCAAAACGCAACAAGGAAGTGACACCGTCAACAAAATCGTCTATTTGTGAATAGAAAGAAACAACATTGCTGCCATCTGTTGGGCATTTTTTGTGATACTGTGGAAATTAAAAGGGAGACAGACTCTTTAAAATTTGTCCGTCCGTCCGTCCGTTTTCTTCTGTTTATCCGGGGTCGGGTCGCAGGGGTAGCAGCTTCAGTAGGGAGGCCTTTAAAGTTTGATACAGCATTATCTGATAAAGATCTACTATAATGAAACCTTCTTTTGGGGTTGGGGAACTCAGCTAAATTGAACTTAAAGATTATTAAAAATGGTCAGATAGGACAGGGTTGTGAGTAAATACTGTTAATTCTCCACAATCAATGCCATATGTCAGCACAAGGTCCAAAGTATGAAGGCAAGAGTGCGTCGGTTTATGCACATTTTGAGCAAAACCAATTGAATCTAGGATAATTTTAAAGGCTACATTAAGGTTATCACATTCAGTGTCAACATGAATGCGAAAATCCCCCACTATAATAACCTTGTCAGTGTTTAACACCAAATCAGATAAGAAGTCTGACAACTGATCCAAAAACTGAGAGTAAGGGCCTGGTGGACAATACAAACAAAAAAGAGAAGAGGTTTGCAGTTTGGATGAGGGAAACTGAGGGTTAAATGTTCAAAAGAATTGTAGTTATTAATTGGCCGGGGATGAATTAATAAATCAGACTGAAAGATGGTTGCTACTCCTCCTCCTCTTCCCGTAGTTCTGGACCACTGTACCTCTTCCACCTGTTGTGCCTGCAAGTCACCTGGCTGAAAGAGGGTTTCCCCTTGCTTACAAGAAAGACCATATTGGTTATGTGACAATATTTCCAGATACAGAGATACACACATGACATTTAAACCAAATCAACACCACCTTTTTCCTTATAAGGCAAAAGTTATTTAAAACTAGAGCTGGTAAGCTACCAGCAACATGCCGGTTCAACACCTGCAATAAGCATGTTTATATGAAAACTGCTGATATTTGCAGGTGTTTATGTTTTTGCTTAGGTCTGTGTCGTAAAATAACAATACCCATATGAGATATTATTAAAACTGTAAAAATCCATATGTAAGATTATTTTTAGCAGCAGGAATAATTGTTCCTTTTTTGTTTTGAATCAAATGTAGACCATGGTATAGCTTTATCTTTAAATTGTTAGATTAGATTGGATTAGAACTTTATTGATCTCACAATGGAGAGATTTACTTGTGACATCGGCTCTTATACTTATAAGCAACAGAAGGTGCACAAAGGAGGGAAAAGTGCATGAAGTATATACAGTGCATCCAGATATATACAGTGGATGGGAAAAAAATAAAATAAAGAAGAAGAGATTTAAGGTGACTTATATACATTCAAGTGGTGGCAAGTAAAAAAAACAACAGTGCGGTTTCTGGTTTGTGAAATAAGTAAATAAAATAAGTGAGATAACTGAGATAGGTGAAGGCTCTTATAGTACAGGATGTTCTTCATAGTATCATGAAGTTTACACAAGCATTTAAGCAATTTTTTAAATAAACTAAATTTTATTCAAACCAGAAAAGGAACAAATATGAGTTTTTACCTAAAATGATCCTAGAGTGAATCTTGTACAACCTTTGCTTGTTCAAATATGTACACAAACCAAATTAAGTAAAGAAAGGTTTACCAAGTCTTATTGAATGACAGTTAAAGGTTCCCACATGTACCAGCTACTTGCAGACAACAAGAAACCGTTTGCTCTTATCTCTAAGTGTTTTGCCCTTCTTACCAAGGAAGTTATTAACACACTATCAATGGGAGAGCATTATGTTGGTTATGCAAAGTGCAAGATGGTGTGCACTACAATACATACATTTTCATATTACCAGAGGCGATTAGGGTTCTGCAGTAAATAAACAACTTTTACATGTTAACAACATGTTGCACAGTGCTGCAACGGAGCATCATAAAAGGACATTCTGGTGATAAAAAGCGCAAAGCATCAAGAGATTACACAAGCATAAAGTTCAGATCAAACAACCTGCCCATCCCCACAGGTTCAAGAGGAAGTTAAGAGTTCTCTGCAGGGAGACACCTTCCTGCTTTGCATGGCTTTGGACAACAAAGAGAGGGGTCAGAAAAGATCCGATGGGAGACAACATTTCCCACACATGCTGACAGGAATGTGAAGATTTAAAAAGGTGTATTTTATTTTCAGTCCAATACAACTCTCAAATCGAGTGAGCTCATGGTCTTTTGAGCTTTACGTGAATGGATGCGTCATCTTTTATCCACATGGACGGGATCATGAGAAGAAAGAAGGCCTTGCTGTTAGGTTTATTGAACCTCTGTGTGGAGAACAAACTTCTTGGAGGATTCTGAGTGAGATAAATGAACAATATTAAGGGTTCTTTGTTTGTTACCGGCTCCGGGGGACTTTTAGCAATAGAGTTCCAGAGAGGACGAGCAAGAAAATGTCTCCGTGTGGGTGGATGATTGTGGGGTCTCCCAGAAGCAAAGCTCATTTCCTTCTTTTACGCTGTTTCCAGTAAAATACCCCTTCTAGTTTCCCCGGATTGAACCCAGAGGGTGTCCTCTTGGGAGAAGAAAACAAATGGGTTACTTTGGGTAAAACATGTGCCCTTGCTCTTAATAAAATACATCTTAATACTAGCTACCAAGAAAAAAAAGGTTCCATCACATTTTCCACATAAACCTTGTTTTTCTGTGTTCTGCATTTAATTCATGGGAAAATCTGAATCACATCAAAAATTAATGTCAAAGTGCAGAAGAGTGAGTCTTTGTTTGAAACCTTATCATTCGGGTCACCCTTACTGTCATCCATTAAACAAGCAACCCAGTGACAAGAGCAAACAAGGTGAGATCAGCTTTTTGTCCTCCAAAACCTCATGTTGAGAAGCAAAAGCTGAGTCACCACACATCTCATCATCAATGCAGGAGCTTGAACGAGTGCAGAAAAAAAACCCACCACAATATAAACATAAATTACAGAGACAAAGCTGTTTTTTCATGGAAAAGGAACCCTGAAAAAAGCCACTGTGGACTAAAATAATATTTTAGAAGGGTACTAAGATAAGTGTTAGAATGTATTTTGCATTTTTGGAACAACAACAAAATAAATCTTTATGCTAATTATCCAGGAAGTGGTCAGTGGTATTTTTGCATATGGTTTACAGTCCTGACTAAAATCACTACACAGATTTTTATGAGTGTGTGTGTGTGTGTGTGTGTGTGTGTGTGTGTGGTCCTTTTTCTTACTTCAGCAATCATGCGATTGGTGTCGCCCAGGAAGAGCAGATTCAGAGCCTCCTCTTCGTTAGCAGACTGCTGCAGAGACAAATTCTTGAGGTGGATGTTCTGTTCTGGATCCTCCATAATCATCACTTTACTGACAAAGAAAAACAAACAAAAAAACAACAGTAACATGACGATTGGGGGTGCCTCTCTTGGTTTTGCGTTGTGTAGCTGCTTGGGCCACGTCATGGAATGGTTGGCTCCTGTTGGATGGTCAATGGGTCTTATTTAGGGGATGTGTCGGGCTGGCAATGAGAAACCGAGGCTACGCTGGGTTTTGGTGGGCCTCCTTTATGCTTGACCTTCCAGGTTGGCAGGTGGGCTCTATGTCTAACCCTGTGCAGCTTTGGCCTTGGGGCTGCTGCTCCTGTTCCTCACTGACAACCTACCTGTGTCGGACATTTGGCAAATCTGGGGTGGTGCTTTGTGTCTCCTGCCTGGGGCTACCGTGGCATAAAGAACAAAGCCCAATCCCCAAAATAAGATATTCATACCCCTTGAAGTTGTAAAAAACTGTCATTGTATTTTATGGGGATGTTTTATAATACACCAACACTAGATAGCTTACGATTGTGAAGTGCTAGGAAAGGGGCATGTCTTTTTTCATCTAAAAATCTAAAAACCTTAAGCAAATTAAGCTGCTCTAGAAGTTACCAAGTAAAAGACTCCACATTGTGTAATTTCATTTCAGTATAAATACAGCTGTTTTGTGAATGTCTCAGATGTTTGTTAGAGGACATTAGTGATCGCACAGCATCATGAAGACCAAGGAACACAACAGACAGGTCAAGCAGGATTAAGTTGTAAAAAACAACATCCCACAAGAAGTCCCAAGAAATCCAGATTGCAGTTTACAGAGCACGTGTACTGGCAACGGCAAATATTTAGAAGGTGGCAGACAAATGAACCTCTTTTCCTGCATGCAAAAGGCTGTGTTACAGAAAACTAACCCTGCACATCATCCTGAACCCATTACCCCCACAGTGAAAAAAAGGAAAAGGGAAGATGCCCTGGTCAAACTCTATGCCTGAATTCAAACGACAAGCTGTGTTCAAAGTTATACTCCAAAGAATAATGGACTAAAAAGCTTAATTATCTCAACTCAAAAGACTTGCAGCTGTAATTGCAAATAGCTCTTAAAAACCATGTGTCCATTTTCTTCCATTTTACAATTATGCACACCATTGTTTTCTTCTACCACATAAAATCCCAATAATACATTGCAGTTCTTGGCTGTAAAGTGGCAAAATATGCAAAGATTCAAGAGGTATGAATACTTTTTCAAAGGCGCTGTATATGATTACAAAACCCCTTTTCTTCCTTTTTTGGAAGTATGTAGAATGACTACTAAAGCTTCAATGCATGATTCTTTAAAACTTTACTGGACAAACCTCCTTCATAGTTCCCAAAAATAAACCAGAAATAATAAATATAAATGCTAAAGCTGCACATAGTTTATGACAGAATCCATAATTTCACACTAAACCACAGGAATATAGCTAATTGTGTCAGTTATGTCATCTATTTACCTCCCCTGGCCTTGGCGTAACTCGGCACTGAATCCAAACAGTCTGGGCTGCAGCCTAGTCTCACATGTGATTTATCTAGCTGGGTGTTCATAACGTGATAACAGACAGGGCCAAATCTTTAAAAACAAACATGTGATTGTTTCTCGCCCACATCAGGCGATTTGAAACACAGATGGGGCTGAATTACTCTAGCAATCCTACCACATCATTTCCATCCAGCCACCAGCGATGTGAGAGTGCAGCTACTTGACTGACACGTCGAACAGCGAGGAATGATTGGCGAACACATTCGGATAATTATGTTAACATGTGTAGGTAATTGAAGTGGCCTGATAAAACAGTATTAATCTTATTGTCATTCAGAGCTTCGTCCTGGCAGAGTAATTCTCCTCCGTAGCCAAGCCAACCTTAGATACAGTTTGATTATTGCACTGTTGCAAAAAAAGAAAAGAGATATAAACACAGAATGAACGAGGGTAATTTGTAGATTTTTAGGAATCCAGATGATGGAAAGATGAGTGCGTGATGAAAACAGATGGAAAGAAAAATGTAGGGCAAGATCAAATAGTTTAGGAATCTCAGAAAGGAAGAAGAACAGGCATTGTTGGTAGCAAAGGGGAGATAAAGACAGACAGTGGGGGGATGTCACCGCTACAGCCTCTTCATGATTGAGCAAGTATGGCCACAGCTTGGTTCACACTGGCCAAGCTGTATGACCACACAGCTTGGCCAGTGTTTGAGAAAAAACATTGACTGGCTATATGCAGAGGACTGTGATTTGTGAGTATGTAAAACCTTGAGTTCTAGTAAAGAAGTAACTTAAATGAAGTGGTACATGGAAAACATGTAACGCGACAATGAAACTAACATATCGCTTAATGCCATTCCTCGAAGTTTGATATTAATCACTCTCACACCTGTGAGAGTAAACAGGAAAAAAAAGATGAAAGACAGCAGAGGTTATAAATAAAAATATTTGTACACAAAAACAGTAGGAATAAGGGGTAAGATAACAAGCTAAATGTCAAACTTATCCTTTGAACTCACTATGGCGACCATTTATGATCCTTGACCCTAACTCATGCAGTCTTCCCCCAGACTGACTACACTCAGAAATTGGGTGGGACAGTATTACAGTCTCCATATTTTAGCAAAGAGTTGTTTTAAGTTGGAATCATGCGGCGCCCGGCAGTCAAATAGTGAACATTTTCCGTTTAAGTCCAATTAAAATAAAGGTTAAAAAAAAACAAGCGTTTGAGAAAAACACTGACGGTAGGTCCTCCAGTCGCGACGCCTCATGTCGGCAATCCAAAAGGTCATATCCCATCTCGTTGTAGATCTCCAGGTAGGAGATGTGTGTGGAGTACATCATACTGCTGTCCTGTGAAGCGAAATGATATCATCTCAAACTGGAAAGGAGTGTAAAGTATCTGTTTTTGCCACACTTGGCAGAAGCTGAGGGTGCTTTGCATGAGTGGACTGTAAAAGCAGAGGAGCCGGCTCTGACCTGACTGAAGCGGCCGTAGAGGTAGGACAGGGTGCGCGGTATGATACCGCGATCGTTGTAGCGCTCAGCTCCTCCAGTGATGGTGAATGTCTTCCCACTTCCCGTCTGACCGTAGGCAAATATGGTGCCATTATAGCCAGCCAGTGCACTGCACAAAAAAAAAAAAAATCATATAACAAGAAGGCCTTGAAGCAAATTTCTTCTGCAGAACAGAAGACCTACGTAGATGTAATGTATTAGTGAGAAAGTAAATTTTTATGCAAACAAACTTTGCCTGGAGATTTATTACATTTACAATTTGAGTGTGTGCAAATTCACAGAGTTAAAGAAGTAATAATCTCTCAAATAATAGCTGTGATAGAATAAGTACTCTTTAATTCTAAGGTTTTATGGATCACTAAATCATCTGATCCTACGGTAAATACACGAATACAGCTTTGAATACACCACGTTCCATTAATCTAACACAGAAAAATAAAATGAAAAAGACTTACTTAAGATTTACTTGATCTGAGCTCAAATTACTGTAGCCAGTCGTAAAGTGTCCCCTTCTTGTCTACAAATTTCAGAAAGTTTTGCTCACAAACAACTTAGTCCCTATATGACATCTCCATTTTAATTTCTGGAACGGTCCTTAGGGCAATATGAGTGTTTGCAAATGAAACCTGACAAATCCACATTAAAGCATGAAAGTGAATTCAGAGCTGTGATGGCGACAGACATTTGCTGGCGAGGGAAGAATGGTTTGGAGCATGGCTGACAGTTGGAGCCAAAAACCCTTGCAACTAGGCAGGGTCTGATATTTTTGGGTTTGGCATCGATCCGTTGTTCTACACGTGCACACAGTGATGGAAACCAGTTTTATTTCATAATGGTGAAACTCCTGAGGGTCATAATGAAACTCCTGAGGGATGTGATATTTAAACAACCAAAGTACGGTTGTGAAGAGTTGAGATTACCCAAGAAGAGATGGTAAAAGGAGAGAGTGGCCTCAGTGCTAATAGTACAGCATGGACCAATGGTAGTTTCAGACTTTCCTTTTGCAAGAATAATATACATATATTTACACCTTTCATGGAACAGCAGGGAGAAAATAGCATGTCAGTTTAAATAGAACATCCATCCACTCAAATAAATGCTGCTCAGTTAGCCTGACTTAAAAGGCCATTGGGCAACACTTCACTCGATTGTGAGTCATGGTGGTGATTGGCAGCGGGGAGAAAAGACGCAGGCTCAGTGTTTAGCTTAATGTCAGTACTAATGATGCGGCCTGGGCTATGCCACTGAGGTTTGGGCGTGTCCCAGCTCTTGTTCCTGTTTACACCTCAGCTTTCCTGGCCACTGGACAGAACTTGTCTGAACTTCGGCTGCAGGTCTCGATGCCTAGTGAAGTGAGATCACGAAGCAGACGGTGGGTCTCTGTTGCCAGCCCAACATCATCACAGCGACTCGTCTTCTCTTTAAGCCATTTATGATGGTTTATTTTTTTAAATACTCTGTGAGAGGAATACAGAGGGGTTTCTGTTACACCCCAGCAAGACAGAGACTGTTGTGAAAGTAAACACCTAAGAGAATTTGTCCCATTGCGCAAGCATTAACTTTGACAAAGGTCATCAAGGTAACAGTATGCTACTGATGCACCGGTGGAAGTCTAGCAGCAAAAGTGTAGATATTTATTAAACAGTCTCTGGCTCAATCGGAATGCCCTTATTAAGTGAGGGCTCTTTAGCCAAAGCAGATGTGTGTCAGTGGTTGCCGTGATGAGTGCTGTCCGAATAGTGCAGTCAGTAAGGAAGGAGGAAGGAAAAAGAGCCTGTATGCTCCCTTCTGCGGCTAGTTTTGCCTAGGAACCTTGCGACGTCTCTTACAAGCGCTAAGAAGCCTTAAGGTATCCCACAATCCTTTGCGTGACCTGACGTACAGCACAGCCCCCTCACGGAAATCAACAAAGCTCCTGACCTACCCACAATAGAGTTCTCACTGTTCCTTGACCCCGTGGAAGGCCATGCCGATAGTCGGCGCCTCTTGGAAGGGGAACATCGGTGCAAAAATCTGGCTAAAAATCCTGCTGCGTGAACCAGCCTTTATTTTCAGTAATACTTCATTTTTATCATGAGTTCACAACTAAATATTCAATTGTCAGTTGGAAGACAGTTGTGCACTACTTTGTTGCAGACCAACACAAAGGAGCACATAATTGTGGACTGGAAAGAAAATGCATGGCTTTCCTAATTTCTTACACATAAAAATCTTTAAAACTGTATTTTGTCCTTTTAACTCCAATACCCCAAAATAAAATCCAATTGTCTTCAGTGGTACAGTGACACTCTGTATAACTCAATATCAGCATGAATATAGTTATTCTGTGAAGGTCTGAGAGGTTTGTTGATGAACAGCACCATGAAGACCAAGGAACACAGCTAGTTAGAGTTGATGCTGAGATGGTGGGTGAAATACAAGGGGGCAAAACTGTTTACAGATGTTCTACATCCAATCCGACTTAGCTAGGGCTGTTTTGCAAAGATGAATCAGCAAATTTTCAGCAGATGTCACTCCAAATCATCACTAACTTTGGCAATGTGGATTCTGTACCTCCCCACTTCTCCCCCAGACTCCCCAGACCTTGACTTCCAAATAAAATGCAATCTTTACTTTCCTCTGAAAGTGGACATTGGATCACTGAGCAGCAGTGCAGTTCTTTTTCTCCTCAGCCTGGGTAAGATGTTTGTAGACCATGTGTAGGATTTGTGTGTGCATAATGGCTCTTGATGCATTGAGTCCAGCCTCAGTCCACTCTTTATTAAGCTCTACTAAATTCTTGAAAGGATTTTTTTCAACAATCCACTGAAGGCTGCAGTTATCGCTGTTGCTGGTGCTACTTTTCCTACCACATTTTTTCCTTCCACTCAACTTCCTATGAATATACTTGTATGCAGCACTTGATTAAAAACCAATTTCTTTAGCAATGACCCTTTATGGCTTATCCTCTTTGTGAAGGGTGTCAGCAACTGTATTCTGGACATCTGCCTTCCCCATGGCAGTGTAGCCTACTGACCAAGACTGAGAGTTCATATAGAGGCTCAGGAAACTTTTCCAGGTGTTTTGAGTTAATTGGTTGATTAGGGTGTAAAACTATGAGTTTCCAATATTTACCTTTTTCACGGTTTTCTAAGACACTGAACTTTGAGTTTTTATTATCTGTGAGCCATAGTCACCAACATGACAAGAAGTAAAAGCTTGAAATATTTCACTGAACAAAAACATATTGTTGTTCGCAATAATCAAAATTTTGGATTGTACCTCTAGATCAAAAGCTGTATTTACAAATTAGTCCATTACTAAACAGTCCGTTATTTATTTTCCCTTTGCAAAATGTAATCAAATTTTTTGTTGATCTCCCTTTAGGATTAATAAAGTATTTTTTGAATTTAATTAAAAAAGTTCAAGTCAAATAGCCACATTCAGACTGACAACACAATTTACTTGAGAGAAATACTCCCTCTATCCAGATCTACATAGTCTGTATAAGTTGGATCTCTTGAGCGTATAGGGAGCTCACAGAGGACTAAGACCTGCCTGATTGGAGAGACAGGATGCTCATGACTTGACAGAATGACTAGACTAGAGACATAAGGCTCATTTCAAAGACTCAAAGAGGCAATTTCAAATTAATGTGGAAAGATGATGCCCGGTTGTGACTGCTGCTTTTTATCCTAATGTGTACCAGCTGCCACAACAAACGTAGAAGCACTAAATCGTTGGTTCGGGGTGGTAATTCAATACTCAGGTCAATGAACGTCTGTCAGTTAGGTCGGACACATCAGAGTCATTAGTTGACCATTGTTTATATGTCCCCTAATAGCTAAGAAAATCCAGAGGACTTGTGGGATTCCACGTATAGGTCCCAGTGTAACAAAGTTGACTGTGTGGAATTTGAGAAGATGGCAGGGCTAATAGGTGAGGGCAAGGTTTGGTAGGATAAAGAGGAAGAAACTTGTTTACATGACAGTGACAAAAACCAACATTTGATTGCAGGAAATTCCAAGGAAACTCCCCATCTTTTCCTGTTTGCTTTTCTTCCCTTTCGAAATTAAGTCTTGACAAATGATAACGCAATGCCATGAAGAGTTTCTGTTTGATGTATAGTATTTAAATAATATTATCTATCTTAAAAGAAGCTCAAGAGTTTGGCTCTATTTTCATGGTATTTTATGTATAGCATGTAATTGTTTTCATTTGTATATAAATGTTTCAGACCATCTGTCCATCGTCCATATAAGCTCGGTCGTTGCAGGACAGCAAGCTTTTTTTCATCATTGTCTGAAATTAAATGCGACAAACTTTTTCCTGCTTTAAGTCAGATAGGAATGCTAAACTTCTGAAAAAGAGTAAAGAAAGATTTGTTTTTATTACTTGTTTTAAAATTAAAGATTGCCCTTGAAGAATTTGGGAACGCTCAGCTGATGATGTAATGGCGTTGTAAGCTTCAGCGAGAGTAATTAACAACCATGAGTTGATTGGAGGCAAACCTCAGGGTAAACCTTAAGGCAATACTTCAAACGCACGGCTCCTTTGTGTGACATCATGTTGACCTGATCAACCAAGATACCAGGAAGAGAACTGTGAACCTCAACAAGTCTGGTTCATCCTTGGATACAATTTCCAGATGTCTTAAAGGGTGCTACATTCATCTAGTTAAACAATTATGGAACGTATTTTGGTGGAAAATCACATCAACCTCCAAAAAAAAAAAGAAAAACAATAGATATTGTGGAAGATGTTGGCCGAAGTTCGTCAGAGAGGATCTGGGCTGACCTGAGAACCTCATGGCTTTTGCCAGAAAACTGAAAATGAATCATTACTCTCTATTTGATAATGATCCTCAAAGTAAGGAAACACAAAAATGTTCCCCAAATACAAAACCAACCTTCTTTAATGACAATCACACTCTCAAGATCTGTCCTATATAAACCTGTGATGTGAGCTGGAAAGAAGAAGCGCATAAGAGAGGAGCCAGGACTACTAATACATTAAATCTGGGTGCTAAAATCGCTGCTGAATATGCACATTGATTGCAGAGTATAAAACAAGACAAAAATACCAGACCTTCAAGGAAACCAAGACTGGAGCTGACTAAAAATAACGAACCAGGAAATAAAACAAGCTGGAAAAAAACAGAGCAGATCGGTAGATGGCAAACAAAACTGTGTTTATCCCATCACATCCCTTTTTTGAAAATAAAACCAAGACGGCGGATTAGAAAATAATACAGCATCAAAGCGGTGTATTCATCTCACGTGTACGTTTACTGTAAGTCTAAGTGTTAAATACAGAGACTACAGCTTTGTGGCTTGAAAACGAGCTCGCTCTCATGATGGCACAGTGTGCCATCTCGCCTGCCAGCTCCGTCCACTTAGTGGTTTTAAGTGCTTAAAACGCGCTAAACATCACAGACACCCTCCATTTCCATCTTAAAGAAACCTGAACTTTACTGATTTCCTGTCAACAAGGCTGACTGAATCTGTGGGGCCTCACTTTAGTCTGGGGGACTGTAATGCACAGATAAGATGTTTTCTATCACTCATATAAAGTTTCAAAAAAAGCTAAGCATTTAGGCCAACAAAAAAATATTTTTTTTATTTATTTTTTTTTACCTTTCTGCAACTGGTTTTGCAATTTCATCAAATACCTCCTCTTGTTTAACGTGCTGATCAAACACCTTTTGGAACCTGGAGAAAAAACAAACACGGTCTCATCATGACACGTTTCACGAAACGGGCTAAGAATAGCCCAAAAATCACGTTTATTTTCAACATCCACAGCTGACTGTTTAAATGTTTAAGGTCTCAAATAGATGAGGACTATCTAACTGGTCCTGTTTTGTAAAACAAACGAAACCCATCGTGTTTTAGCCCACAGAGAAATTTTAGCCGAATCCGCCCAAGGAAGGCTGTTAAAAGTGGAAACTTTATTGCTATAAGGGCACAGGGGAACCTCCGCAAGCTATTATAAGACCATGTGGTTTTCGCTCTGAGTGTCCACTGCTGTCAGACCTTCGAACTGTGAATTTAAGGCTTGGAAGCGTGGCATGGGCCCTGCACAGAGGGTATATGAGGCTGCAGCCAAGCGTTAAACAGATGTTCTGGCTCTTCACTGACAGGACTTGTGGATGAATTATTCATGAAAAGAAAGTTCAGATGCAGCCGTATGAGTGTTGGCTTTTTTTTTTAACGCAGCTTTCTACACTTAGATCATACAATTCAAAATAAGTCAGATTTTCATTTGCACAAATTCAATTCTAGATCGGTCACAGATTAATCTGTTTAGATCAGCCGTAGCCTAAATAAAAGGACCCACTTTCTTCTAATATCGTTATTCAAAGGATAAACCGAACAGTATCTCGTGTGCCTCCAGAATCAGTACTACATCTTGATTATTTTCAATTTTTGGTTTATGTATCTCTGAAAGTGTTCGTGACCTGAAATCCTCAACCTGCTACCTTGAAATGGTGCGTACAAATTTGAAAGAACACTTTTATCTGTGCTGCACTTGAAACATTGGCAGGTAGTAAAGTTCTCTTATATTCCAGAAGCACTGAAACTGCAGTGATCAAACCTTTAAAAAAAAAAAAAAAAAAAAAAAACTGGACGGCTTAATGGTAATTCAATGCTAGATTGGTCACAGATTAATCTGTTTTTTTCGTATTAAATCCACTGATCTTGGGTTTAGGTTTCTCATGCACCAATGTTAGGTAGGGTTAGCTGTCAGGGGAGTGAATAAACTGTAAGTATTAAATAAGGTTTAACACCTTATCAAATAAATAAGGTGCCTCTCCAAATTTGCTTCAAGCTTAATGGAGAACACGCAGAACTAGACTAGGAGCTATGGCTTCAGACCTACATTTTAATAACCAGTTAAAATCTACAACCGTTTTAGAAACATAGTCAGAGGAAATGGTTTCCTGTTAATCCAGGACACCCTGGAAAACTGGTGCACACTCTTTACTTCCAGCGGGTTTTTATTAAATACTATTTAAATTAAATACTGAAGATTGTGCACGTCTAAAGATTAATGTATCAGCTCATTTTTATTCTGTTTAAATTTTGGATTTTACCATTTTTCTTTAAATTTCATACACACATTTTTATCATACATTTTGTATTCATTGATTTTCAATATAATTTTCATTACCTGTTCCTTTAGCTTACTGTGAAGCACCTTGACTTACCTTGCATTTGAATAGTGCTATACAAATAAACCTGCCTTGTCCTGCCTTGTATCAATGACAAACAGAAGTCTATTTGTGCATTTAACTTGTACTGAAATATGGACCCAATACGGTGATGTTACGAGAAATACTTATAATAAAGGCAAATATATTTAAAAATAAATAAAATAAAAACATAAAATACACTTTTTGGAGTTAATATACCTGAATTTGTAGCATTCCCTCTTGTTGTTAACAAAGCCATCAGCCAGGTCCCTGGGAAGCACAAACTCCAGAGAGGCACCTGTCGCCTCTTCATTGTCCACAGAATACACCTGAGGAAACCAGAGGGAACATAAACAAAGACACATAACTTCTATAAGTGGTAACTATAGGCTGCAATTTTACCATAATATTACATTTAGGAAGTATTTGAGAACAGCCAGATAAACATTCATATACTGACCTGCTATATATTTTACAGATTGTATGCCTTAATTGTATGTGGTGTGATACTTGCGGTCCAACTTCAACAAACAGCCTATAAGTTACATCATGTTTGGTTAGAAATATAGGTTTGGACATCTGTGGTTTGAGCATTGCAAAGCCCAGAAATGAAAAGATGCCAGTTTATGGAGCATATATCCTGTGGAAAGCAACAGAACTAAAGAGGCAATCAGGATCAGTGCACAAAGCATGCAGGCTCTGGCGATTCAAGCCAAAGCCAGGCCTCGGGGGGGGGGGACAAGGAAAATTGTAGAACATTAAACCAATATCGACTGAGCTCTAGCACTGGAGGCCGTTTAAATAGGGTTGGCTGGGGTGCTCTGAACACCCGCCTTCTACGTTTTGGAGCTTCTGGCATTTGTTTCCAATGGACACTGATGTAATTACCAATCTCCAGGGCTGGAGGAATAAAAAAAGATATGGCCCCAGTGATTAGATTGGTTTTCCACTGTCACCCTGTTTGTTGCATTGCCCTCCCCATCAACGCTGTTTTGTTTTTTTGTTTTTTTCCAAACATGTGTGCCAAACCCTGGAAAAGCCTGCTAGAAAGGAGCTGTGCTCATTCATCGTGGTAGATATTTTGTCAGGTAACGCTAAAGCGCAACAGAACTGTTGGCAGGATTTTTGTTTAAACAGAGACATTGCTCAGAAAATAGCTTTAATTAGATAAAATTACAGTTTTAGCTCTGCATCCTATGGGAACTTACATATGTAAATGCACAATACCAAACATATGTTAAACCCCTTAAAAGGAGTTTATGTAAAGTGGATTCTTTCACTTTCTGAAGATGCGTGTTCCATTTATTTTTATCCCTTTTTGTATCTGAAGATGACAGCATATTGTGCTATTTAAGTGTGTGCTTAATACAGCAGCAAAGTGGACGAGTGGAGAACAAAAGATGCATTCAGAGTAACCACTAGTCAAATATAACGTCAGCCCTCTTTGTAAGCTATAACATGACTATATCATAACAGTTCATCGGTCCTATGTAATATTAAAACCTTTAATTTTTGGTTTTCGTTCCCTTCAAGCTGTAATCACCAGAATTAACAGAAATACACGCTTGAAATATATCACTCTTTGTATAATATATCTTTATCATATACAAGTTTTAATTCTTTAAATAAATTACTGAAATAAATTAACTTTTCAGTGATATTCTAATTTTTGGAGCAGTACCTGTACATCACACGAATGGTATTAATAATTTAATGGCTTTAGCAAGTAACAAAAGAATCCAGAAACAGATCCAGCACAGGACTCTAAAGATGCATCATCCCAATCGAGTATGTACCTGCTAACTAACTAACTAACTAACTAACTAAGTCATTCTTGGCATTTTTATACATTCAACCTTGGTGCTCAAACGTCTAATTTAAAACTGCTTTGTTCATTTCTTGATGTTGGGAGCCTTGTAATGGCTCATTATTCAGATTTAACAAACTTGCAACAATTTTTCTAAAAAATGTCAAAAAGATACACAAAATTGTGTTATAAACAAAGAAAAAGAACAAAAAAGAAAAAGCCAGGAGAGCCCGATCTTTGCCTAAGCTGTGTTTAGAGCAGTGAATAACAAGGCAAGTTTTAGCAAGATTCGCACATGTAATGTGTCACTGAAAACAATCTGAAACGACTGCATTCCTGTCAGGTGTGCCATCTCCAGAGGCCATGGGTCTCTTTTGTGGATTCCTGCTCATCCGAATGATTTATTGGGACACTTCGTGGAAAGGAGCCATCATCATTAAAGACATAACCGACGAATCAGGATAACACAATCTGCTTTAGTGGTTAAAACAAACAAACAAGCAAAAAAAAAAAAAAAAAAAAAAAACGTTGAGAAGATGAGGGCTATTTTTAGCGGCGGCGTTACTGGATCAGGAGTTGCATGCACCTGGTGTTTTGTTTAGCTACGCAGTCTGAAAAGCATCTCTTGATAAAGTCTAGACTAGAATGTACGCAAAGTTCTAAACGCCACGGGCAATAAGCGGACTTTGCCTGGTTTTAACTCTAAATAATCTGTTCATTTCCATGTTTCTCTGTTCATCTGAATGTGTTGAATTATGTTCTTACCGCCGCAGTTTTCTTTGTGGGCTTAATGCGACCGAATATCTGTATCGTTTGTTTAACCATTTTGTACTGAAAAAAACAGCAAAACGAAGTTTTTTTAGGCTAGCTTCAACTTAGCCCCTCGGCTAACCTTTACAACCAGCACCGCTTAGCTGGCTGGGGTTTGTTGTAGCTGGTTGCTAGGGGACACCTCAAAGATCGTCTACTAAAAAGATGATTTACCGGAAGTTGATTTTCTTTTCTTTTTTACAGCCTGCTGTGTGTCTGCTTTTTCTTTCGTCTGCCTGTTTCCATGGTTAAGATAGCTCGCCATGTGGAACATTATACTGTATATAAAAAAACGTCAAAGAACAACAGGTCTTTAAGAATTTCAAATTAATCTATTTTTTTTAAAATGACAAAGTAAAATGATTACCTTGGTGTATAGGAAAATGTGTCATACTTAAGTTAAAGCATTAGTCTATTGACTAGTTTTTCATTTAAACGAGACATATTCACAGTTACTATAGAATGTGTGTTGTAGAAAAATAAGGTAACAAAGTGCATCTACAGTTTGCCTGACGGTACTTTAGAGAGACAATTTAGCATGATTTTCATGTTTGTGTACTGAACAGAGGCCTCAGGGGGACAACGGCTTCTGTTGTACTGAGGGAAAAAGCAAAGGTGCCTGAAAAAGATCAGACACATGCACTGAGAAAAGATGCAAACCTCATGCTGAAAAGGTCCCAACCAGGATTTCCTTCTTCTCCAAGGCAACAGTGCTAATAACTGCCTCAACATGCAGCTGGCAGCAAACCAATCAAATTAAATAACTCTAACCATTCTGCCAAGAGGAGTGGTCAAATATCCAACCAGTCAGCTCGTGTAAACTTCTCATCGGAACTGTGTTAGCAAATGAAATTATTATATCTGCCTTGTATATAGTGCTACTTAATATTATTGTATCAAGTAGCACTATATGAAAGTACTTATGTATATATATCAAAATAATTGTCAGAGGGGAAAATGGACACACATTTCTTTATGATTTGTGTGTTTCTTTTTTCCTTCAAAGAAAAGGTTTTGTATGTTTAAGAAAAGGTCGCCATTGTCTCAGTGACTCATTCAGAGGAATTATTGACGAAAAAAATATTTTCAGGGCTGCAGCCACACCCTGCACGTTGGAGAAGGTTTCTCAGAATTACCGGGGGTGCTTTAGAAGAGCTTGTATACTTGAGAAAAACTATCTGGAAAATAATATGTATCCGGTTCAAAATTCAAATAGATTTTTGAAATGAAAGAATGTAGATGGAATATAGGACTTGCATTTTCTTCTGCATACTTGTGGATGATGTGTGGTTGTGTAAGACCAATCATATTCCCGATGACATGTAGCCTATTTGTTTAAACAACCTGTTAATACATACTGATAACCAGTTTTACTGGTAATTTTATATTACTCTTGTTTACACCTGAAAAAAAGAGTGTGAAACAAACATGCGTCTCTGTGTGTGAAGTCAGCTTTTCTTTTCATCGCATTTTTTATGTGTTCTTTTAACTAGATTAAAGACAGATCTGATCTGTAGGACAGTGAAGCACTAGCCTGGCCAGACAGACTGACTTATGCCGCATACGTTCCGTTTTAGTCAGTCTGGCTGTCCAGGCTAGTGAAGCACATAGCCACATGAATGGAAGCTGTGGGTTTGGAGGCCTGGGATGGGATGGTGAATGGTTGTTCTCATCGTGAGCATGTTTTAGTAAAATAATACACAGCCACAGACATCAATAAAAAAACTGTGACATGTTTTATCTAAACTTGAACATTTTGTGTACATTAAACCTAAATGTGAAATTTTATATGGTTGCTCAGTATGAGGGATTGCTGCAAGTTTAACCACAATTGGTATTATACACTGAATTCGATGGCATTGTAGTATATTTATAGGATCGCACTAGATCGCATGTAATTTCATTTGAATCTACCAGTATGATTGGACTGTATTTTTTGTAAATTAATTTGACCTGTTTGCTTTGTATATTGCCTTGAGAGTATATTTTTTTGAAATGACGCTGTGCCATTTGATGAGATATAGTTTACATAGGCTGCTCACAGCAGGAGATGACAGGCAGAATAGGCAGACAGGTCTAAAGGTCTGAGCTAAATATGCGGTCAAAAACGGGCCGAGTCGTGTCCAGAAAGCCGATGAGGTGTCAGAGCGAGGGCAAGGCGAGACAAGAAATTTCAGAAACATGAACAAGGTCAAAGGACGGCAAGAGTCCAAAAAACAACCCAGCCAGGGCAAGAGCAAAGGTTCAGTGGGAAAACCAGTGGTCGGCCGAGAACAAAGAGGAGCTCAGGAGGGCGACCTGGAGGTTGTCCCAGGTGGAGGAGGAACCTAGGAGGCTGATGGCACCAAAGCAGGTACCTTAGAGGCCGACAACGCCGGTGCAGCGGTCTTGGAGCCCGACGACATGGACCTTACCAAGCTCCGCCCACAACTGACTTTAAAAATCTGAAGTCTCACAAACAAAGCCTCGCGGCTATGGAAGTTTCTATGTAAACACGGCGTCTTCCACTTGGACTGATTCTTTGCGGAGTATTCCCGACTCGATTAGTGCGTCGTTTCTGCCTGATTTTGAACAAATATCATCTACAACAATGGACAGAGGAACTAACAAGTTCATGTCATCATTTTTGGATGAGTTAAAGGTATTTGAGCCACGCGATGCCTCCAAAGTTGTGCACGTCACAGCAAAATGCTTTCGGTCGATGAGGAAAACGGCAGACGCTCACACCCTCAGCATTAATATAGATGTGGACAAGATAACTGATGCCTATTGTTCTTGCAAGGCTGGGTAAGTTGTGCATTCATCGTTTTGTCTGTTACTTTTGAAATCAGTGGATAATTCCTGTGGTTTGTTGGCAAATGTTTGTGTGGCTAGCCTGATACGCTGTACTTGGTGCTAGAGTGGCTAAAACGAGGAACAGTTTCGTCCAAAGCCTTTTCTGCTAAAATAAAATATTTAGTGTATGTCAGATACAGTACACGTTGGACACTTTCCGATGCTCTTTTTCGTGCGCGCCTAGCTGTATGCACTCGCGCTCCGTCTGCTGGTGTCGGATAAGGATGGGACGCTGTTGGCCCATCCCCGCTGACAAAATGCTAATAAATAAATAAATAAAAAGCAATAAGTATTATTGCTTTGCTTTAAGTATTAAAGCAAAGCAATAATACTTACACCAGCACACACTCCCTTGTTCTTGTTAAACCTACGAAGGTTGAGCTGCTCATGTGGTCGTGCACAAGCTTTGATCCAAGCCCGGCATTCTGCTCCTGATTTTGGAAATCTGTGAATTTTCCGACCACAAATACGATCAGGATATCTGACATCACCAGTACAGATACCCCACTGGCAATGGAGAACCCTTATTTTTCGATTGTTGATTCGAAAACTTTATGCCGGTATGCTAGTACAGTTGTAGTCTAGCACTACATTAGCTTGTGTTTGTGAGACTTCTTCGCACGTTGTAGCCACTCTATGACGTAGAATGGGCATCAGCCAATGAAAAGCGGCCCCTCTGGTAAGGTCCATTGGTGGAGGGTCTGGGAGGCTGACGATGCCTCAAACAAACGTTTGTGACTTTTGTTTCAGTTTAATAAACACTAATATTACCTTTCCACAAAGATAAAAAAAAAAACAAATTAAACTTTTTTGTCAGCCACAATTCTAGTACATGTCTTTTAATATCTTCTGGCTCTGGCTTGCAAGACAAATATTCTCATACGTTTTGGAAATTCCCTGAACTTGCTAAAATATTGCTGTGTCACACATGAGAAGGCCGTGTAAGAGTACAAAAATTGGACAGGATGTGTTACACGTGTGCCGCAGATGGACTAACATCCTTTCCTCAAATTTGGGCTGCGTCTGTTCAGGACGTTTTGTGTGGCACTCGAGTGTAGCTTTATCAGAGAAATGTTGTTTGCAGTTCACCTGAGAGTGCTCCAAAGAGCACCACAGCTAGATGGACTCGCACAGCTGTCGAGATTGTGCTGCTGAGCCAACCATGAAAGCGCAAAAAGCTTTGTTCACTGAAACCTGAAACCTGCGAGGCAGCTTCAAAGCAGGCGACCCGACCTTCAGGCCTAAATTTAGCAGCACCCATGCAGGAGGTCTGGAGCTCTTCAAGAAACATGGTATACACATGACAGTATGTCCCAGACCAAAGAGCTGGCTGAAGTTCGTAGAAAGCCTCAAGTAGAATTTGATTTGCTGGCCCACTTCCAAATTAAAAAGTGAAACTCCTATATCCCTCCATCCAGGACCCACGCAGGTCTAGAGTCAGGAAATTGACTCTTGATAACTCTGCAGGCTCCACAAATCCTGGACACAAACTGTTTAGACTTTTACCTATGGGGCGGTGCTATTGAACAGTTTGTAATAAAATCAGCCATCACAAAGACTTGTTTCTTCTCCCAGGCTGTAACTCTGTTGAACACAATGAACACCTTACATCGAGAGTGGTCGGCTACTCTACTGTGAAACAAAAGAAATATGCACGTTTGCACTATTTGAACCTGTCTTTGTGGAGAAAACAAATAGTGTATGGTACACATGTTGCTGTGAACCTGGAGTGGTAGTTTGTGCTGTGTATTTTGATATATCTTCCTTAGCATAGGATCCCTGCTGATGAGCGTGGCAGACTTTTAGCATACGAGTGCACCTGTCAGCAATCACCCTCATCTACTGCTGGGAATATAAGGAACAGCCTGATGATCAAACTATGTGGTAGAGTCAAGCACTTTCTGTTCCTGCTATTATTCTTAGAGTTCTTACTCCTGAAGGAAGATAATCTGTTACGCTTACCTTCTGCCCGTACCCATGTGCTCTCTTTGCTCCTAGATTCAGTTGTTTATTTGCCCTGGATCTCCTCAGCCACACTCTCTCTACTGGAACCTAATTTTTCCACTATAGTCCACTGCAGCTCTTCTGGCTCCTTCTCCCTCTGGCCTGCCTGCTCTCCACCTCCAAAGTATCGGGGATTTCACCATCTTAGTCCTCTACTGAAACCCTCTGTATCCTTTAAACCATTCTGTCCTCAGCGTTGTCTTCAAACTCAGAAACTATAAGCTCTTCCTGTCATCTAACTTGTACATTGATTGGAGTTTTCTTCTCCCTTTCAGACGCCGCTGAGCACATCCCCTGAACCCGTTCTGTCCCTAAAACTCCTCGTTATTTTGGTAAGAAATTCCCTTTGCATTAACCGTCTGTGTGCGGTTGATGATTCTCCATGTAGGTTCAGAGGTCACCTCAAAACCACGACTCATATATGTACCTGTTCTTTATATTTTTTTACATTTATTTTCTATACACTGTGAGTTCATGGAATTGAAGACAAATTCCTTGTTTGCACAAAAGTCCCTTGTGCCTCAGGCTGGCCTTGACAGCCCTATAAAAAACCTAAAATGGCATAAAAAAAATAGTCAATCACATTTTACAGCCACATCTGTGTCTAAAACCTAAGCCACCATACAAACTAGTGAAATCCAAATTATTAGTGGAACCCCAGTGTAAGTATCACCTTATTTTCATGACTTCTGACTCACAATCTGGCCATGAATCCATTTTATTACCATACAATGAAGCCAAAGAACAATGCCTATACGCCCAGACAGCGTTTAAGTTATACATTACTATGTATCTCGGTAATGGTGCAGCATTTTCATGAGATGCCAGTACGGAAGCAGCCACTTGTTTCAAAAGAAGCTGTGGAGTTAAATGTGATTCCTGGATAGAAAGTTGCATGCAGTAAACACCAACCAAACGCTGGAATGGGCCTTTTTGGGAGCTGCGAACTCCTTTTTTAATATCCTGTTTTGGTCCATGTGTTATCTTGAGCTTAAGCTGACATAGCTGTGGTTTCTCCCCAAAGGAGCAACCACTGTTTTAGTCTGACTTTCTTTTTTTCTTTTTTCTTTTTTAACACTCGGGATGAGTGAAACTTTGTCTTTCTTTCTGTCTGAGACCATTCAGTTTGCATGCATGGTCAATTCTTTAACTTAGCAAGGGGAAACAGTTAAAAGTATTCATCCTATAATATTTCATAGTACATTCGCTGTTTTCAAGCGTGTATATTTCCCATTTCCTGTCATGAGTTCACAAGGAGATCAAATGACAAGGAGGCGCAGAAACCTGTCAGAATGCTTTTGAGCCAGCGCCTGAGGATTCTGCAAGTGCATCTATTCAATTCATGCCTCATCGGCTTTGAAAGGAGAAAGGAACAGTAAAAGCAGTCTTGTTTTGACACAAATAAGCCACTTGCGTCGGCAGAGCACATCTCAGAGCTCGCTGAAGCTTTGAGGCAAAAGCTGCTAAAGAAGAAAACCAGTTTTTTTAGTGATCTTTGCCAACATTTGACACCTTTTGTCTCGAAGCGCCTCCTGGCAGCTGATCAAAAAGGTGTGCTTAAGTCTCTGCGAAAGATAGCAGCTCTCCCCGGACAAACAGCCCGGCTTGTGGTTGAGGCTTTGCCCGCAGGATGACCTGGTGAACCAAAAGCCTTACGTGTGCTTTCACAACACAATCAAATGCGGTGTGAAGAAAAACAAAACAGAGGCGTCATAGTGGCATCGCATCATTCGCCTCTCTGCCATGAAAAACAGTCCCCCCCCCCCCCCCCTGCTTCTCATGCAGCTCTGTTTTATCATATCCAACCTCATTCACTGAATGCACAGAAGTGTGTCTGCCATCAAGTATACTTGCCTCTGCTTGCTTACTTTAACTGTAGCCTGACAACCAAGCACCAGCAGAGGATTTTGTGGGAGTATTCATGCTTCTCTACAGCTCTGTGTGTGTGTACATGTGCTTTTTATGTCTGCATGGGCACATCAGAGGCTGTAAACACCGCACCTTCCACAGCCTCTGCTTACTCCGTCCTTTAAGAAGGCATCTTCTTTGCGAGTGGTTGAATTTCTCCTTGCCAATATTACAGACTATACAAGAGGATGATGCTTCTGTTAAGTGGTTGCCTCTCTGTGGCTTACTGGGTAGAGCTGGATGAAATCCACTGGATGAGATATATGCATCTGGGTATGCGTGCTGGCTCGTTTCTGCCTGACATGGGCCACAGGGGCTTAGTGGTGGAGTCCCAAGATGCTCCTATAATCAAAGAGACGATTTGAGACAAGCACATGCTGCCTTGATGCTCTGCCGTTGAATATTGAATGCAGGCGCAAACAAAAGTATTCACACCCCTAGCGCTTTTCATTCTGTCATGCAACAACCACAGAAAATCTATATATTTTATTGTGATTATATATGATAGACCAGCACAAAGTAGCCCACAATTGTGAGGTGGAAAGAAAAGGAAGCAAGGCTTTCAAAAGTATGACAACTGTGGCAATCCTGAGCCCCTGTGATTTTCAACTTCTCAAGCCAAAGGCTTTCAATTGGATTTTAGTCTGGACTTTGACTGGGCCGTTTTACCCCATGAATTTGCTTTAACCCACTCAATTTTTGTTTCTTTCGCTGTATGTTTGGAATTGTTGTCCTACTGGGAGGTGAACCTCTCTTACTGTCTCAAGTATTTTGCAACCTTCCCATCAGCTCTTGAAGAAAAGTAGCCCCCGGCTATCATGCTGCCGCCACTATGTTTCAACCAAAGGATTATGCTGGATGATCTTTGCAGGTCCTCCACTATCACTATGGGACTCTTGGCTGCTCGTCCGCTTTTCGGTTTTAGGTAGAAGGCCAAGTCTTGGCAACTTTTCACCTGTTCCAGGCTCTCATAATTTTCTAATGAACAGCGTTCTGTGAAATGTTCAAAGGGTTAATTATTGTTTCATCACAAGTTTACATTTACTGCTGTCTTCCTTGGTCTTCATGATGCCGATTGTTCAATAATGTTCTCTAACAAACCCTTGAGGCCCCCAAAGGAGAGGTGGATATTTACTGAGATTACTCCATTCACTAATTATGCGACTTCTTAAGGTAACTCCTCGTCCTGGATTTTATTTACGGGTATTAAAGTGAGGGGAACTGCGTGGAAATGTTCTCAAGACTTTTCAGATTTTTGCTTGATTTTGACAAAAGATTTTGGCAACCTCCCACAATTCCTTGCACTTAACAAATATGTGCTACTTGGTAATGATCTATCATCTAAAATCAATGCATTGCATTGCACTGAAGTTTGTGGTTGAAATGCAACAAAATATGAGAACGTCGACATTTTGCACAGCACTGTATGCTACAGACCACTAAGCTTCTTTGTAAATCCAAAAGCTATCTTTACATCGCAGGGAATGGAAACTCAAAGTCATGTTATAAACCCTGGGAACCATGTAAAATGGCATCAAACGCGTGAACATCTGTGGACACAACATCTGCTTGGCTACATCAAGCTGACTTGGGAAGGGTTGACTTTTTTTAACACCGGTTTATTTTAAAAGAGAGCGAACACTCCAGTTAGAGGGGGAACAGCAGTGGCTGTAATTGTTGTGGCGACTCGGGTCAGGGCATACCAAGACCTGCACATGTAAGTCCACAGAGCGTGCATGTATCCCATTTTTGCTGCTGCTAAAAAAAAATATCAACAAGCTGGAAGCAATAACTCCATGTACCCACACATGTGACCAACATGTGGGTTTTGACAGCAGACTAAAATACACTTTGTGATTAATCTTATGTAGCTGCACAGTAATAAAAGGCGTACTGAAGTGGAAACCGTATGATAAATGATAGTGATCACTATTTCTTTTCATTATCTATTTAATAAAAGGGAACCAGAGAACTAAAATGTAGGTTGGCGTCTCTTGCCAGGCAATTACTAAGTAAACTGCATTTAAGCTTCAAAATACTTCAAAATAAATAGTGAAAACAAGGGAGGAAAAAAAACATATTTCTCAAGTAACGGCAAGGAGAATATCAATATGGTATTATTCTTATGAGGGTTGTGTAATTTGATACCAGAGGCAGGTAGGTGAAGCTAAAGGATATGTTCACTGGAAAGAGACGACTTGAAAAGCCAAGAAACATAAAACTGAAAACTTGGTTTGATTTGTCATGGGCGTAAAGAAAACTATGAGGATCTAGGAAAGAAAATTACATTACGGTACTTATCCCAATTTTGTTATGTTAAAGCTTAACCTTCAGTGTGTTTCATGTGATAGACTACGACAAATTAATTCACATAGGATATTTCAATTTTTACAAATAAAAACAAGAGGTATGAGTTTGTATTACCCCTCATGTACTCCGATGGGTGTAAATGCACACTTGTGTGCAATTTAATCTAAGCATAAATACATCTTTAATTAGATGATATGAGGGAATAACCAGCATCATCAAGCTTAGGAAACACTTCTGGACAAAGCTGTGGAACAGTTCGAAGTAGTGATTGGCACAAACAATATTTCAAGCTTTGAGTATCTTCCAGACAGTAGTTCAATCTATTGTTATGAAAATAAAAGGATCATAGCATAACTGCAGAACTTAACAAGACATTGTCCTCCAACTAAAAGGAAAGGAAGGGCAAGCAGAGCATTAATCTGAGAAATAGCCAAGAGGCCGAGGGTAACTTTTGAGGAGCTGCAAAGATCCACGTCTCAGTCAAGAAAATCTGTCAAAGGAAAAACTACAGTATAAGTAAAGCTCTCCAAAAATATGGCCTTTAAAGAACACAAGTAGGAAGAGAGCCAGAGAAGTCACGCACGAGGCGTAGCAAACACAAGAATAAAGTTGCTTTGGTCAAACACGACTTAAACTGAACATTTTTGCTTTTATGCAAAAAAAAAAGAAGGCCCAATTCATACCTCCAAATCCAGCCCACGAGGGTTTGCCGTGTAGATCTGGGTGCAGCTGAGATAACAGGGACCAGGTTGCCTATATGTACCGACAGGGACAATAACAATTTTAGTCAATCTGTGATTTATGAACTGTTGTTACTATTGTATATTTATTTATATATTATTTTACTGAGACTCCTTTTATTAGTGATTGAATATGTAGTACAATGCAGCTGATCCTTGTATCCAAGGCAAATTTCTCTCAAGGGTGACCAATAAAGATACTTTGACTTTGAACACTCCAAAAGTTGCATCAAGCATGTGGCAGATAAAAAAGAAAAGGATGAGTCAGATTACAAGCTGAAGAAAAACAAGAAGGATGCTTGTTTTTAAGCAGTACAGTAAGGAGAGGTGTACGGTGTTCCCTTTGTGGATCCTTTATCTCTCAGAGACAATAAGGATAAAAAAACAACTGTGTTGATATTCTAGTGATATTTTTTCTCTCTTCCCCTGAAAATGCTGCAGTAAAACTGCCATTGATGTGCCCATGCTGAGCTAGAAATGCTATGAGGGCATGAGGTCCAAACAGCTTGCATACACGAACACGAAAAGACACTATCCATAGGTTAGAACATGGTGGCGGCAGCATCATGTTGAGGGGTATTTCTTTTCCACAACTGCGACAAGATAGTTAGTGTTTATGGGAAGATGGGTGGTGCTAAATAAAGGGGAAATCTGAAAGAAAAACCTGTTAGAACCTGCAAAATACTTGAGACCAAGTATTTAACTTCTTCCTCATGTTGGCTGTGTCCCTTACATGACTTGTGCAAAACTTTACTTCTCACTGCTGTACCAATTTCCTCTTGCTATTCTCTCAAAAAGATTTGTTGAGTGCTCAACTAATGGTTATCCTGTCAACTCATTCTTCCAGCTGATCTGTAGGTCTCTGGGGCTCCTCTAGAGTTACCCTGGCCCTTGTGGCCGCTTCACTGATTAATGCTCTACTTATTTTAAGTTCAAGGGGCTGAATACTTTTGCAAGGTGCCATATGTAGTAGGACTGCTTAAATAAGAAGTTTTAGCTTAAATACAAAGCATTTTTCTCCACTTTTAGATAAAGCAAGGAACAGCAAAAAAAAAAAAAAAAAAAAAATGCTGAGAATCTATCTCAGGCTGTCTCCAGCAGCGGAGTCCATGCTATTTAAGTTTGGGGTTTCAGTAGCTCTCCTGCCCTCCCTCCCATTGCATGGTTTTCTGGTTGCTGGCTGTTTCCAAGGGAATTCTTTCGGGCTTTGGTTATGTGTTATTCTCTGAGGCTTTTGCCCTCTGTTATGCTCGCTAGGCCCCGGCATATCAGACTTCAGTCTGCATTCCTCAAATACTGTATATGTGCATTCAAGACAAAAGGACCGGCAATATTGCGGGATAGATGTCGGGATGAACAAAAGGTCCGGAACAGGATGACATTTAGTCTCTGTTAGAGCCATCCGCCTTTTTTTTTTAATTTATTTATTTATTTTATTTTTTTGTCATGTCAGTAGGAAAAGAATAGTTAAAGCATATGCTTTTGAAGGATTTGTTTGTCAATGTTTGGCTCTTCTCTCTAAACGAAGCCTCTTGCACTTGAGGCAGATTACAATGATTTTTTTCCCCATGACGCAGTGTAAACGCGGAGTACAGAACCTGACAAGAAATTCCCAGAGCGACGCCCTTCTCGGACCTCATTAAAAAGTGATACCTAAAAATATTTAACTTTTCCTCCAAGAATCACCAGCATTAGTTTCGGCCCAGCACCTCTATATGTTTCTGTGCTGTCCGACACAATCTTCCCCCTGTGAAGATTATCTCAGAAAACACTTCCTCCTGTCAGTAAATATTGTGCTCTGACTGATCTCTCTTTGATGGCCACCAGATCGCAGCTTGACAAACACTCTTCAAGGTACATGAAACAGTTTTGACTGGTACACATAATCCGCTTGCCTGGAAAACACAACACGCATCTTTTCCTGTTATAGGAGTTCTCGTGCTTTGCATTTTTCTGCAAAACAGGATTTTTTCAGACCATCATTGCATAATAGACTTTATGACAGCAGTTTCTACTCACTGCACCTTGTCTTTCTCCTACTTCGCACTTATGGGAATCAATCCTTAGACATCTGTGTAAATACGAGGTCCAGCATAATAAAAAAAAAAAAAAATGTACTTGGATTTTTTTTTTAACTCCAGCCATTTTAAAACAAATTTTCTTTATTATGTTTGCTCATGGAAAAAGGTTTTATTAAAAAGCATAGAAATGAGCAACTCAGTTTTGCTGCTTGTGTAGTCTTGAAACACCTCATGCTTGTCAAGTGTCTCCTCTTTTCTGTCCATTCCTTCCACCCACACCATCTCTCCACCCTGGCTTCATGCGGTCAGAAACTTGGAGAGTGGAAAGGCGCAGGACTGGGCGGTCCTGCCGGCCCCCGGGTGCTCGGCAGTGGGCGGATTTTAATCCCTCTCTCCCAAAAAGTTGGATCTCTCTGGTCACTTAACCACTCGAACTACTGTATGGGTAGTTTAAACTTGGGTTTCAGACAGCCCGTATCTTCTCAACTGTCAAACACAAGAAACAGGCTGAATGGGTGGATAATGAAAATATACAGTTTCTTTAAAATGAGCAGAAGATGATGCCATAACATCATTGTTTGTACTTTGAAATAATTGGGTTTTTTGCTGGGAGTGGTAAAGTGGAACTTGGAGGCAGGCAAGGGGTGGGGAAAAAAGATTATTTTTAATATATAAACCTTACAAAATGATAATATGGAGCAAAACAGAGTCCAAATCGAGTAGTTCGGAGAGAGAAGCAAAATTCAGAACAAAGCGGGGTGCAAACCATGAGGAACTGACAAAGAGTAAATGAAAATCTGTCATAATCAAAAACACAAGCAAACACAGTAATCTAGTATAGTGCCAAAATAAACCAACAATGACACAATTTAAGACCATGGTGGTGATGATGAAACAGAAGAATAGTCAGATATACTGATTACGTTTTTAAAGTTTAAGACTTGTACCTGCTTGTTCATGCAAACTCTGTAATCCAGTCAATAGAACTCATGCAATAGTTTGCACAGACTTCTTGAGTTGACTCCAAGTCATTACATTTTTCAGACATTTTAGCCAAATTTAACTCTTGAAAACACAAAAATATATATATTTCTACACACCTCCACCTACCAGGTACATGGGAGGTGGAGGCTTGTGAGAATTCTTTACTGTTTGTAGGAGAAATCTGCTGGAGCCACAATCTTAACCGATTTAGACAGTTGTGTTGCGTTCCATTTTTCTCAAAGAGTGTAACTCTGATCTGGAAACATCCAGCTTAACCCTTTTTTCAGTTGCATTTCGGAGAACCAATGGACTCTGCTAATATATTAAGAGAAAAGACTAAGTGTCACTGGACTCATTATTATTACATTATCTTGTTTCTTAATCACATGCCTAGTGTGTTAGTTCCGCTTTTGCTAGCAAAACAACTCTGACCCATTGGGGCAAGGACTTCTCTGGACCCTGCTGGACCCTGCTGGACCCTGCTGGACCCTGCTGGACCCTGGACCGTGCTGTGGTAGCTGCCGGCAATATGTTAGTAGACTCATAGTATAGTCGTCTTATCTGCAGCTAATTAGCCCTTTACACATAAAAACTCTGATGGTCTGTTTGTTCTGAGCCTCTCAAATTCTAGAAGAACTTACTTTACCTGTCAGTGGTCATAATGCTGTGCTTGATTGGTGCATAGTGGGAGTGGAAATGGCAATAAAAACATTGTGTTTAAGTTTGAGTAGGAGACGAGGTCAACAGGGCACCAAAGGAACATTTGAAGCTGGAATAAGGGTTGTTGTCATTAAAGCACAGTAAAATATTGGAAACCATCGACACAAAATCCACTCTTTCTGGGTAATTTAAGTGAGGCAGATGTGTTCGGTCCAAATCCACTTCCTGGCTCAAACCGAGTCTAGGTGAAGTATCTGCAGACGTTTAGTGTTACGTAAGAATTTTGGACCTGCACTTCCAGCTTCCAAAAGCCATGGAAGCATCTGGGATTGAAATTCCTCTCGTCATCGAGGTGCAGTGAAAATATCCTAGCAGAGCTGAAATGATCTGGCTTTGAAGTCCTTCTTGAAGACCTCGGCTGTTGTTACATTCCATTCCTCACACAATTAGGCATGTTATGTCACTGTTACTCCGTGGCCAGCCCCGTGATGCAGGAGCCAATTCAGGCTCGCATCCCAATCTCAGTAGGATACCGAACACTGCTCAGTTCAGATATTGGTGTGAATGCTTTAGCTATCAGTTGCATAAAACCTTTAAAATCTGTACACTCGGGCTGTTATAAAAAGGATGACCATCTGTGGCACAGATTCTTTGATGATATGTCCACTGGAACAACGGGTGGGTGTATTGATTAGCAGCAAGCTGTCATTATCAGTCAGACAACAGGGACCAGATGAGAGTGTGCGTGGGGATGCTGCTGTACTTTGTTTTGCCTTTCACTCACCCAGAGGGCCATTTCTTTTACAAGCTGTTGCCAAGAATTGACATTTCTGCCAGATTTACTGCTCATATAATGGCTTTCCAGAGATTCTGCTTTTTAAAGTCTCACACATCTGTTAGACCATAAAGTGGAGGAGATAATAGACCAACTGCTCTGCAGACAAGTCGGAGAGAAAGAGAGAGAGAGAACGGAAGATTTAGGAAGACTTTGATGAAGGACAGGAAATGAAAGAGAATGCATCCCAGGAGGCAAAAATAGAGCAGTGTGGTATCTTTATTGATTCTCAGGTTTTGTATACAGTAAAATGAGGAGGCATGAGAACAGAAACTAGAAGGAAGAGAGAAAACAACTATAATTGATAGAAAAGTGGAACGTTAACTGAGCTGCACTTTCTTCACCTCCTGTCTCTGAGAAGTCGCACTGTCAAACATTAGCGATATTTATAGAGCGGGACGTGTCAGTAGACAGCAACAAACAAGCAGGCCTTTTCAGTCAAAGAGAGCAAAATCTGTGCTTTGTTACAGAGTTCAACCAAGTTGTGTTAGGTGGTGAGAAACAAGGGGGAAAAAGCACTTTTTTGTTGTTCATCGTTTCACATCATTAACCTCAGTGCCCTCTACTGTGAGTCACAAGCACCACCACTGCAATGTTTTCCAACTTTATGGCTGCATTCAGGGGTGGACTGGGACAAAAAAATCGGCCCTGGCATTTTGGATTAGACTGGCCCACCACATTGTCATGGTTCCTAAACAGGCGCGCTTGGCCTCCCCTGGGATTGCGCAATCCCATGTTAACTGCGCTGGCTTCCATTCTGTGAATGCATAATCCTGTCTCTAGATCATAAATTCAATTGTTCAAACAGTTATGAGCTGATTTTCCACAATTTAATATATTTGGATTACGAATTGTGTTTTGGTCTTCAAACTGTGTGCAGGTAACATGTTTTTGTGCTGCTGCGCAAACATAAAAGGCAAAGAGCTGGTTGTAGGTGAGGCCGGCAGTTTCTTGGCCTCTAGGCAGGGGGCGCTCAAGGAGCACCGCTCCTGATCCAAAACTGTAGAGTGACAGCAAGTTATGGATGTTTTATTAGCGAGTTTTGCTAAACAAGTAAAGCACTAAAAAGACTCTAAACATACAGCTGGAACAGGACTGATGAAGGAAGGCTTTCCTCCCTGGCAGTGAGCTCCACTGAGACTGAGAGAGTTTTAAAACTGAAGAAGATAAAGAGAACTTTTACTGGAAAATGAAGATATTTTTGTGCAGAAAGAGCTGTGCATGGACTTAATTTATAAGTAGAGGTAAGACAGCGATAATTATTCATGTTTTGTTTCTGTAATGAAATGTGCTTAATGTGGGTTATAGTTTTAAAATGTGTTACAAATGCAGAAATCCATCATAACTCATAAACTGTTACAGGCAAATGACAAATAATTATATTTATTTTTTCATCAAATAATCAATATTTTTCCATGTCTCTTGGTGAATTAATTTGGCTCAATCAGTCTCCTTCAGCACTTTGCAACGAGTCTACTCTGTAGAGTGTATATATTAATAAATCTGACTCTGATGACGTCAGTCCCTCACCAGCTATGAACCCTACCGCACGTCACTGACTACAACCGTCCACCACCATATTTTTCATCAGCAACCGGAGCAGATGAAGGGCCTGCTGTTGGGAACATGTCAGTTTGACACATTTCGCAGCGTCCGTTTGAAGAACTCGGTTTCTTTTTTTCGTGCAGTTTCTCTGCGCCTCCCTTGCGTTTATTATCCATTACTACTGTGAACACCGCTGCACAAAGTTCCACATGGAGCGTGAAGGTGTTTTTCTACTTTATGATTGGCCTAGCCCTTTAGACTGTCAGGGATGATAACCAATGGGCTGCAGTAGTCTGTGGTAAGGGCCGGATGATCGGAACAGACGCTTGCGTTGCTGATTTTATTTTTCTTCATGCATTATGCAAATATAACGAGGCAGATATATATAAAAATATATATATAATAATAATAATAATAATAATACTAATAATACATATTAATAATATACATGTCGGGTCTGCCGGCCCAAACAGCACGTCGGCCCACCGGGCAAATGCCCGGTACGCCCGATTACCAGTCCATGCCTGGCTGCATTTATATGAGCCAGATCCATCAGGTAAGTGATTCAGCTTTGTTTATGTGCAGCGATGACTTGTCGTGATTATTTGACATTGCCTCCATTCAGTGTTCTATAACTATAAATACATATTTTTCCTACACAGGTCATGTAACAAAGGGTAGACTGTTCATGCACATCTCCTAGATTTTATGGAGTTAAAAAGCCAACATCTAAAATAGATATCAACGTAATGCCCCAGATAATCAAAGAACCAGATAATTCAGTCAGACACGATGTTGCGCTAAAAGGTTTATTTCTTTTAAAGAAAAAAATAACACAAATAAACAAGATTGTAAGGCTGGTAGAATAGAGTGCAATGCTTGACAGCAGGGAGCTTTCTGAAGGAGATGACAGCTGAACAGGTTAGTGAAACAAACTGGGGTCATGCCCAGAAAGGCAGGCAGTGAACTAGCAGAGGGCACGGCAGAAATCATGGTGGAGAAACAGTCCAAGGTTGTGAAAGTGGAACACAGCCACAGTCAGATCACAGGGAGCCAGGAGGTATACCCAGACATCCCTCTTCCCAGTAACCCTTTCCAGTTCCTTCTGGGGGAGAATCAAGGTATTACCCAGATAAAAAGACAAATATTAAGAAGTTACATTCTTGTGGATCAAGATAAATATACCAAAATCCGAAAATTTCAGTAATATCAATTGCCAAATTACATTTTGATAACCTTTAAAGAAGAACCCTAAAAGTCATTTGTCTAGGCTTCTCTACCATAGCCAATGTGGGACAATTTGGTGAGGAAAGTAAGTCCTTCAGCTTGAGGAGAACATAAACAAGCAAATCCCTTATGGATCATGGCAAGCTTAGAGTTTGTATTCTCAAAATAGAAAAAAAAAAATAAACTTGGATTAGAAGCCCGTTGGAGCTCTTCAAGATGGTTTGAAAATGTCAGATCAATTAAATAAAGACAAAATAGACAACTTGGGGCATCATCAAAACACAAAGCGGTATTTCATTTCCAAACACGCATTTCTTCCTCTGTAGCTTGTTTGGATGTAAAGAACTTGGTTTAGGTTCAAATGTACACTTTCAGGACGTTCCGTTTACTGAACCGGTGGTTGAACAGAAGAACGTTTCTCGCATCACATTGAGATTTCTTAACTCTACACTGCTGCTCAAGCTTCAAAATAGTTTCTGTTTTGGTCTAAGATGCCTCAGTCTAACCCGAAACAGAGTCTTGTCTTGAGTTACTCGAATTCTGCCTTTTGTTTCTGAAAACAAAGCAAGCAGCCTCTGGTTTCAATCGCAGCACCATCTGATGGGAATTCCTAAATGACTCATGCCAGATAGAAACTCAGCAGAAATAAGGTTGTGACTGGCTTGTTTGTTACTTGGCACGGCAGCACATATGGCTCTTAAATACACTTCATCCATCACTCCAGGGATCTGCCCAACATGTTTATCTCCATTGCTTTAGTGTGGAAAAAAAACTGACATAAATACTACTGTGTGGACGGAGGTTTAAAAATGCTTAATAGTAAGAAACTAATTTGTCATCCAGACTGTATAAAGTCACTCTCTTTGTAATGAATGTCTTAAATTTAACCCCATCACTTGCTTTTTGGAGGGTTTTTCACCACTGATGTAAAAAGGTTTTTTGTAATTAATTCAGCTGGTTCTTTACTCAGACAGTCTGAGCTAAGCAGCCTGTTTTCAAGGATGAGGAAGTGTTTTATCTTCAGAAACCACCAAAATGTAAATTGGGCAGCCTCGGTCAGTACGGCTATGCTCTGTGATGGTGTTATATAGCTTAAGCGACATTGGAACATCAGTTGTGAGAACATGAAAATAAACATCTTAAGGTACTGTTGTGTATGAAATTTTCTTTAAAGTTGTTGAATGTTTTGCATCTAAACTAAATAAATAAATAAATCACACTGAACATAAAATTGGTCTTGCTAACACACAGTTAGCATTAGGGATAACTGTTCTATCTGTAATAGTTTCTTCTGAGATCGCTGTGTATGTAGATCCATCCATCTGCAGATCAAGTCCGCCCATCTTCCCTGTCCCTGCAAAATAACACAGCATGAAGCTGCCACCACTTTGTTATACAATAGTTGTCGTATATTCTGGGTGATGTGCAGTGATTATTTTACTAGACATGTATCGTTCTTCTGTTATACACCAAAAGTTCAACTTTTGTCTCATCTGACCAAAACTAACTTCTTCTGCAAGGTTGCTTGGTCAACTACTTTGCTTTCTTCCAACAGCGACTTTCTTTTTGACATTCTTCGATACAATTATTAATAATGCAATCCCAGATTTAGGATACAAGCTGAAAAGAGCTTCCTCCGATGGATGGCCAGGCTCAGCCTTAGAGATAGAGATAAAAAAGGTCAAAATTTGCAAACATAATGAATAATATTTGTCCTGTAATTGTCCACTCCATATTTTTTTAGAGGATAAAGTTCAAAGGAGAAAATTGGGACACCCCATGTCTAATTTGTGAGAAATTTTCTAATTATGTGCATCAGATATGATTTGCCCATTTGTGATTTTAGCTACTTTAAGTTGGAATACCTGTGAGGGATGTCCTAATTTATCCCATGCCAGACATCAGATCTCTTAAAGTTGAATTTGACATAAAGCTTTAAAGGTATTTTAAAACCAATACATCCAAGCATGATGAAAACATGAAAAATGCACAGGCATTCATACAGTATGCTATTTTTTTTTAAATAACTGTAGATTGAAATTAGCAATAAAAATGGAAACGTCAGCCAGCACAAACAGATCACAACTGACAGTAGTTTTGACGATTGAAGACATGTATCTTTATAGATCTTTAAAACAGAGGCACAGACAAAAAATGTTTGCGGCCAACATCATCAGCATGTAGCATAAGCATTTCAAACTTTAAAAAAAATATATATTTTAGAACTGAGAATGGTAACTACGGCCAGATAGACTTAAATTGTATGAACAAGCTAAACGGCCAGATGTGAATTCACTTAACAGCCTGCTGCTCTCCCAGACACCCCTGAGATCTAGATGTGTCGACTGGACCTTTTGTTGACGGCTGCCGCTCTGTCAAATCAAAAGCGTCTCCAAACAGCCCGGCTCCCGTCTGTCAGGCGCTCAGAGGGTCCCCCTGTAACCGAATCTGTTGGCTTTGGCCTTCTGCGTCACATGCGGCAGTTTCACCTTATTACTACGATTTGGGTTGATCTTGATTCGCCTGCCGGGCTCTTTTACCTCCAGAACCGAGACGCGTGGTGGTTTTCAGGTCCTCTAGACGTATAGTTAAAACTATGTGGAGCGTGCTTAAACAAAGACTGCGCCTGGATCCCGTCCTCCACTGTTCTTTCTGAGGTCAGTGTAAAACCTGGAACAAGTACCTCTAAACCTTGGATCCTTACACACAGGGTTTTACTGGAAAACTACTTAATTTGTGGTGGCGTCACTGAAGAATTTCTATGACATGGTTGGTTAATTGTGCAATATTTCATGTCACATATGTATGTCCAAACAATGCTCAGGACCGATCTGACTTCTGGTATCCTAGGAAGCAAATCATGGTTGCACGAATTCCCTAACTTTGGGGGTCTTACGAAAAATCTCAGGTTACTGCTATTATCTGACATGAATCTTGCCTCCTCTATGATATACAATCCAATCTGGATTATAGATTTGACTCCCCCTCCTCCAGTTTGCCAAGATGAGGAGATTAATTGAGGCCTGTTGCTTGCTTTTTTCCCTCCAGAGTTGAATCATTTGCTTCCACTGGATAATGTCATCGCAGCTTTGACAGGCCAAACCGCTGAGCTGCTGGATAGCTCCACCGTGTCTTTCTCTGCCCCTGAGAGACGGATACCCACCACCTCAAAATCAGGACTCGTTACTGAAGCTCATGCATTTCATTCATTCTGGAAATCAAGCCACACACTCGTTAAGGATACATTTAAAGGGAACAGACTCGTTCATTTTTTTTTTTTTTTTTCGCCAAGAAGGAATGCAATGACCTCAGCAACCCTGAGCACCAGTGTTTTGTGCGGTAGAGTTGAATAAAACAAAGAGCTGTGGGCCTTGCTGTTGTCTAATGGCAAAAAGGCATTCGAAAAATGCCAAACAATGCAGGTAGCTGCTGGGTGTCTACTTTCATTTTGACAATTTGATGCCTGCAATACTGCGGTTGCAAAATCAGTTGCTACTTTTAGCTTTACCTAAATTGTATAAAAAGGCAGAGGAGTGCAGATATGTTTATGAATAGAATAAGTGTTTGTGCCCTGACCCTTTTACTTCCGACCACTAAATAAAATCCAGTCCAACCAGTTACTTTCAAAAGTCCCTTAATTAGTAAACAGAGTCCTCCTGTGCGCAAGGTGATCTCTTTAGAAACCTAGCTGTTCTGTGAAGGCCTCAGATGCTTGTTGGAGTACATTAGCAAACAAAAGCATCAAGACCCAAGAACAGATTTTTTGCGAAGTCTAATACAAGGTTAATAATACAATTTCCAAAGGCCTGGACATCTCACTTAGCACTGTTCAATCCATCACCTGAAAGTAGAAAAAGCAAGCTACAACGGCAGTCCTAGTGATACATGGCCATACAACTCAAACCGACAGCCCAGGCGAGGAGAGCATTAATCAGAGAAGCAGCAAAGAGGTCCATGGTAACTATGCAGGAGCTGCAGATGTCCACAGCTCAGACTCAAGAACAGAAATAAGAACTGGTGACAATGGGATAATTGCTAATAGTGCCTTCCATAAATCTGGGCTACATGGAAGAGTGGGCAAGAAGAAAGCCATTCTTGAAAGAAAGCCAAAGAAGCCGTATAATTTGTCACAAGCCCTGTTGGACAACAGCAAACACATGGGGCAGTGCAAGAGCAAAGATAAAGAGAAAATCAAATGTTTTGGCCTAAAAATAAACTAAAAAATTATGTATCCAACTTCATCATCATGCCCACAGTGAAACATGGTGGCAGCATCATGGCGTGGCGATGCTTCTTCTGCAGTGACAGGAAAGCTCATCAGAGTTGATGGAAAAAGACAAGGTTAGCTAAACGCAGGGCAATCCTGCCAGAAATCCTTTTGGGAGCTGCCACAACCATGTCTTTTGATTGACTCTGCCTTGCCTTGCCCTTGTCAGACTTTTACCAATCTTTTGAATTCTGGACCACAGCCTGGATCAGTAGCATGATAATTGCCTTGCCCCTGGCATTGTCTGCCCCGATCTGAGTCCTGTGTACGACCCATTCCTCGGACCCAGACCAGGCCTCAGCCATCCTGCCTGTCACGTCTGCAGTGAGCAGCCAGCCCTCAGCATCGCCAGATTCCTGCTTGGTCCTGCAGAGGAACTCTGCTTCCAGGTTTTCATCTTTTAAAAAAAAACTGCCAGGCTCCCTGCCTCTCTGGTTCATGACAGAGCCAATGTTGGAGAATGAGAAAATGAACCAGAGGTGCTAATAAGAGGAAAGTCGGAACTGGAAAATGGGAATGGCGTAACACACAAATTAAGAGTGTTCCTGTTAGCACAGTAGGAGAAGTTGGGATTCCAAAAAAATAAATTAAAAAAAGACAAAAGCTGGGGATCCCAATATGGCGACAATCAGGAAATCTGTTACTTTATTTGTAGTACATCTTATGAAAGCTATTTAGAGCTGTACTTTCCACATGCAAACACCACTTTTACTACAGTATGTTCAGTTCAGAGTTCCAGACGCTACATGTAACATTGATTTTAGGCGCACTCTTACAACTGTAAGAAAGAAAACGTTTTCAACACAGCTTACTGCTGTTGATGCGAGGAGCTGCCACATTGGATCCGACAATCCGCCTTAAACAATTTCCCCAACTTTCCAAGTGGGAAGTCTGACTTTAGGGGCTGTTCTGGTTGATTTTCTGTTCGGAAGTCTGAATTTCCGAGCTCGGACTGCAACTGGATTGCAGCAAAAACATAGCTGTTAAAATGGCCTAGTCAAAGTTTAGAGATAAACTACATTGAGAATCTGTGGCAAGACTTTGATGTTCATAGAGTATCCATCCAATCAGACGGAGTTGTGAGCCGTGTTGGAAAGAAGACAGATTTTGTTCTTAAATCCAGACATGTTTATAATTTTGTAATCATAGAGAAAAAAATGCTCATTTTGTCATTTAGGACATAAATTCATAGATTTTATTAATAGAAAGGACAAATACATTTTTGGCAAAAAACGAATCTTGGAATGGAAATGTTATTCTCCAGCACCTCAGATGTTTGAGTGGTGCATAAGGTGTCCTGATCATCCAGTGCTGTTGACAGCAACAATGTTTTTGAATTACAGTCTTGTATGTTGACAGGTAACAGACCTTGCTCAACTGTCAGGCTCTAAACATGACCTTAACACGTTTCCTCTGACAGATATAAGTCACGTCTCAGGCTCCGGTTCATTCATTCAGACAGTCTCCACAGTTTCAAGGACCTAAAACACCACAGGGACAAAAACTACGGGTTCCCTTAAGTTCAGTTCAGGCCAACTAGTCCACATTCAGGCCTGTTTACTGACCTTCAGGCGTACTTATCTCACTCAGTCGGCAAAAACATTACGGCAGGGCTTAGCTTCATTTTCAAATCCCGCACGGATTTTACAGCTGATGTCCTGCAGTCCACGCCAGCAGTTGTGCCCAGAATTTAGCCATTAATGATGGATTACAAGGCGTGAGGAGATCAAAACACAGCCAGTCACTGTGTTTTCTTCATATTTCAAAGGATTAGATGCTTGGCAGCTGGGACGGAAGAACCTTTACTCTGCATCACGGAAACTCTGGACTTTATTTGAATTACAAGCATAAAAACATGCTGAACGCTTTTTCACTGGTATGTGTTTGTGTTTGCACGCTTGAAATGTGTTTTCATATGAAGTTTGAAACAGTGATCACAAACAACAGCATGAGGAGGCCAAATAAAAACAATTTTCAGATCAAAATAGGCCATATACATTTGATTACAACATAAATTAGGTTTACTTTGGTTAATACTTTTCACGTAGTTACAGCAATAAAGTAAAAACCAATAATTTAATTGCCATAGAATCTCTCAAGTCAAAATGAAATTAACTCCAGTGTTAAGCAGAGGGCTGCAACATTGTCACTTCTGAGGTTATGTCCAACATCACACCATCTCTGGATGGAGATGTCTATTTTTAGTTGTAGATTTGCAGTCATTCGTCCCAGGATGCACACCCGATTGAGGCTCTGTGTCCATTAACCCAATCCAGTTCAGTCCTGTCCAATTTATTCATAAGTTACATTTAAAAACAGCAAATTGATGACTAAAGCGATTTAAGTACTTCAAAAGAATTCATCAAAATTGCAAATAAGTAAAAACAGACATAGAGTAAAGGTAGACAACACAAATAACTCATGATGTGTTGACCGCAGGGGGGGGAGACGAGTCTTCAAAAAGGATTTAACAGAAGACTGCCTAACATGTGGAGGCAATCCCACAGCATCACCCCATCTGAACATCCATGGGTCAGTGGATCTTTTTAGTGTCTTTCCACTTCCCTGTTGTCATCTGCTTTGCAGTATGGAAAAGTATCTACAAAAGGGAGACTGAGGTTCAAAGTCATATTTTAATTTCACCAATATGTTGCTTCTGCCCAGGAGTGATATTAACAATCGGGAGTGGCCCAGCCAGGGTCCTGACTTCAGTTCTAGCAGCCGCAAAGACTTGAAACTCATCACTAAAGATATTTTCCATAAAACTAATAACCCTTTTACACTGTAACCCTGTCAGTTTTAGTACCTGGTTAAATGAAAATAGGTATAATAATAATAATAATAATAATAATAATAATAATAATAATAATAATAATAATTAATAATAATACGATTTTTTTTTTGGTTTAAAGGTTTAAAAATATGGCCTGTGATTTGGGATTCTGACATGTTGACAGCCATCCGGAGCGCGGCGGCTTTAAGGAGGGAGGCGTGGTGCTGCGCTGTTTGGACCGACTTGTCAGAGCCCTCTCTCCTCACTACACCCTCAACTGAATGAACAGCCTCCTACATTCAGCGCAGGGGGATCTGCTCTCCGCTCCCAATCCGCATCTTCTGCGCCTGTCTGCCCTCTGACAGCCCCCCGGGATTATTATTACCGAGCGGTAACAGTTTCCTCCAACAGAACCCCGAAGGTGAGTCCACGATCTCTCCGGGCGCGGATGGTGAAGGCAGCGGCGTGCCGTGCCGCTGGCTTTACCCCGCAGTTCGGATCAGTTGCGGCGGAGTGACATGCAGCCTGCCATCGGCTGGATACTGTTTAGACGAGGATTTTGGCGTGAAACTGTCCCGCTATTGCGCCTTTTGACAATTTTCCTGTTTTTGATCAAAAATAAAAATAAAAGAAAGATTGAAAGGTTTCCCAGCGTGAGATGGAAAATGAATATTTGCTTTGCAGTGGCGCCTGTTAAGATCAAACGTTGGATTTCAAGCTTTGCATAACGCTTTTTGTTATATTTTATGAGACTGGTGGCTAATATTATTTAAATAATCCACCCTATCTCATCAGTTATGAAATAACACCTTATAGGCCGCCATTTGGCTTATTGGTTAATTTGTAAGCGCTTCTGCGCATGACAGTTTTGTACTCTTTATTTTCTCGCAGTACCTTTTTTTTATTTCAGCAACTAATGAGCAGATATGGCGTGAAGACGTGCTGTTGCGTGTATTCACACACATTTGACCTCGATTTTATGCCGGTGTCGTGCGTTCACTGGGCTAATCGGACACTCATTAATCCCAGCGAGCGTCCATAGAGGGCGCTATTCCGCCTCAGCTGCTGTTTCATCCTCGTTTTGCTTCACCTAAACTGTCTTTTTTAATACTAATATGACGTGCAGTGATGGTTCTGATCTTGTTCTGATTTTCATCAGTAAGTAAAGCTATCTGATTTGTAATTGCCTTTATCTTGCCGCTGCTTCTTACTTATGACTGACAATTCTGTGAACGTGTTTGACTTTACTTTGAAGGACAGTTCATTAGAAATAATTAAATGTATGTTTGGAAGGTAAACATTTAGAATTGTTTGCATTAGGATCCCAGGATCATACTAGATATGACAAATCTTTAAGCATGTGGTAATCAGCAGTTTGCCTTTCTCCTGAATTTAACTTGGCTGCAGGAGCTTTTCAGGTTCTGTTTCCCATCCAAACACCGGCACGTCAAAATATTTCTTTCGCTAACATAAACCAGGAGTTTGGCTGTTTAAATATCAGAAATGAAGGAAAGAGCACCTATTAATCAAGATGGATAGATGTGTTGTGAAACTAAGTGTTATTTAAAATATAATAAAGAAGACGAGGAGAGTTGAGCCAAATGCTTTGAGTCTCGAGGGCATCTTCCACTCTTATTGCCCATGCAGCCTGTTGGTTTATTGGACTGAGGAGGTATTGAGAGCTGTTTAATCTGACTGAACATCTGGTAGTAATGCAGCCGTGGGTCTTCTTGGCCGGTTGCTGACACTTTACAATCATAGCACCATGCTAGGCACAAAATGATCACCCACACAGCTTTTGCTGCGTGGTTATTAGCACATGCAACATTCTTCTTTATTGAATTGGGACTGCAGTACCTTGCATGCTCACTTTTCCACATTTCTTTTCCCTTTGCAACCATAGACCTCAATGTTGTTCTATTTATTTGTTTATTTTTGAAAATAGACCAGAGCTAAATGGAAAAGCTACATTGTTTTCCCACAGTGCCTTTGGGGGAGATGCAACCACCCACAGTTCAGGTAGAGGACTTAGACACACTAATGATTAGTGCCACACTCCAGAAATATGGCCTTTTATGATAGAGTGACAAGACAAAAGATGTTAAAAAAAGACAAGAAGTCTTTTTAAACTTTCCTACAAGTCAAGAAGAAAGTTCTCTGGTCAGCTAAAACCCAAAATAAAACCTTTTGACCTCCACAGCATGAAGGAAACTAAATGACTGCTGTACACTTCCATGTTAATGGTGATGCACGGCAGTGGCAGTGTCATGCTGTGGCTACATTGTTCTTCAGCAGGGAAAAGGAAACTGATCAGAATTAGTGGGAAGATGGGTGGAGCTAAATACAGAACAATCCTGGAAGGAAACCTGTTGTGGTAAAAGACTTGAGACTGGGGCAGAGGTTCAACCCTCCAGCATTACAACACAAAGCATACAGCCTATAATCCTATGTTACAGTGGCCTAGTCAAAGTGCAGACCTAAATCCAATTTAGAGCCTAAAGCGAGACATCAAAGTGGGTGTTTATGGATGCTCTATGTTCAACTGACTGAGCTTGAGGCATTTTGCAAAGATAAATGAGCAAATACAGTATTTCAGTGTCAAGATCTGGAAAGTTACAAAGCGTAGATTCAGGAAGAGGAGCTAAAAAAAATGTCTTAAATTTTCATTTCCATCCATCCGTTGTCTTCCGTTTATCTGAGATGCGGTCGCGGGGTTAACAGTTCTAAGAGGGAAGCCCAGACATCCCGTTCCCCAGCGACATCCTCCAGCTCATTTTGGGGGATGCCAAGGCGTTCCCAAGCCAGAGATATATAATCCCTCCATCGTGTTCTTGGTCTTCCCTGCAGACCCCAAATTTTCATTTGTAAAAAAGAAATGAAATCAATTGTGAAAAATTGATGTTGACGTGAACGCTTTGGCTGCTTTGGGAGAATCTGGTGAAGCCTTTTACTGTTTGGGAATGGCTCCCAGCAGTAAGAAAACAAAACTATATATTGTTTTTAAAAGAGCTTTATGGGTTTGAGGATTGGAATGGATTATGACATAGAAATGACATTTTAATCATGCTGACCTAACGCGTAAGTGAGTGATTGCAGGATTTGTCCAATGCAAGGATGCACAAGTTCTTGTCCACAATTTTTGATGCACGCAGTACGGGCATCGAAAGGCTGCTCACTTCAACCCCACTGGGCTGTGTTAATGGCTATCAGCGATGGGTGGATTTATTGAAAAGCCCTGCTCTTTAGCTGGCCGCAGCTCTCCGAGCCGAGCCGCTATTCACTGAGCTTTTAATGCGCTTTAAGCTTTGCTACAGGTCCGGCTGCATGTTAGATTTCACACGCAAAACAGGGAGTATCTGTCCGATTGTTCCCCAGTCAGGCTGGAAAAGTGCGATCCTGCCGAGTATTTTTAGGTCCAGTGTTTTGACTAAAGAGCACGATCCTTATCCGGCTACCTGTGTGTTTTTTAGAGGGGGGGCCTGGGGGAAAGAAAATATGTCCGACATCCAAGAGTAACACAGCCACTGGGCTGAGGTGTCCTGCTCTTGGCTGCAGCCATGCTGACTGAGCAGAGGGTAAAACACTTCTGTGTGTGTGTGTGTGTTTGTTTCTGTGGGAGGAAGGATGAGTGGGAGCCCTGATCAGCACGGCGAGGCTGGGGGCTGCCATACCGGAGTTCTGATTCTTACGGAGTCTAAACCACCATGCCACACGGAGGGGGGCAAAGACAGGACGACTGTTGTGTGGCCAGCAGCTGAGGGCGAGGTTTAATCAACTCCTACAGTGCCTGGGGTTGAGATTGGCAGGTTATCCTGACCTGTGAGTGTCCAAGGTGAAAGCCTTGCGCTGTGGGTCTAAGGTTGTTTAGCCAGAGTAGAGGAATGCCATGTTGCTCAACTTCTCATGCTCTTTATGGCTCAGGTTGTTTTTTGTTTTTCTCAGTGCACATCTACAGCTTAAAATATAATTTGTCAGTTTTATTTCAGTTGCACTACACGTCTAAATACATTACCCAGGGGTAACTCAAGCTGCGTCTAACTGACTCGCTGATTTCGCTGCAGTGGATGCATAAATTGTCTAAAAAGAAATTGAGGGATAAACATTTGGTTAGATGCGGAGGAGTCACCTTAAAGCATGGTCAGTCCCGAGGGGGGACTAGAGTTTACTCTATCAATAATCCTGTGAAGGATCTGAGTCTTAAGCGGTTGCCGGGCAAAAGCCATGGTACAGCTTTGTGCGATTGCCAGTCGGTCAAAATCAATAATGCAAAGAAAAACCAAAAGGCCCTTCAATCACCTGCTGGTTGGTGCACAGGATTGAACCTGTGGTGTTCAGGTGATCCTCTAATTCTGTGCCTAAAGTCAACATATTCTTGTTTTGACTAAACACAGCCCTGTTGTCTATGCGGCATGCATCTTCGCATCCACACTGAGTGACCACAGCCTAGTTGAGGCTATGGACCGGTCGCCGCTCCTCTCTGTGTGGCGGCACGCTGGTTCACTGTATGTCTGCAGAGTTTCTCAGAGTTTAGCTGTGATGGTTTAAGGCAACACCAGATATAGTGTTGTCCACAGCCCACCGCCTTTCCTTGCAGGTTGTGCTTGCATGTTACAGAAACTAAAATATGATTTTCTTTTTCAAGAAACGTTATTGAAGAAAGGCTCAGCTTTGAATTATTTATTTTATCATCTTAATAATTAGACATTAGTGCTTTTTAACCCCTTTTAGAGATGCACGTAGGTATTGGCTTGTGTTCGTAACTGGCTAATTGTTCTGGTCCTTCAACTCTGACCCGTGACTCGCCAGCCAGAAATGTAAAGACCGTTTTTTTTTTTGTTTTTTTTTTTGAAGAACAGTGAACACAACATGCATAAGAACCAACAGGTTTAGGTCACAACAACACTTTTTGTTGTGGATGTGGTTACAGAGTGAAAACAAATCAAAGTTAGCATTTATCAGTGAAGTGATTTTTAAAAATTAAGTCAGATTAACATCACTGGTCTTTTTTGTGGTCTTTAAAGAGACATTGGAATAGAATTAAATAGATTTTATAAAAATCTGAGACTGATAACTGGCAGCAGAATTCAGATCAGTTATTTTAAGAGCTCGTGTGTTTGCCAAATTAAGAGGATTAGTAACTTTTTAGCTGTTTGTCTGTGCTGAAGTGTTTCTTTTAACATTGAACCTCATGCATATCATGCTGTTTAATAACTATTTAAAATACTATGAATGAAAACTATGTCTGAATTTGGTTTGATGGAACTCTTCTCCTTTGAGAATATTGTTCTTTTTCATAATCCAGACATTCTTACCTAGTGTGCAAGTGCTGTCAAAATATAAAACTTTTTTTGTTGTTGTTTATAGCTGTTTTTGGATGGTTAAATTGTACACCTGATATCTAAGAGAGTAAGTTGACTGTCAAACTTCTCCAGCTGTTTTAATTTTAAGATTTAGCATCTGTTTTTCTTACGGTGGACTGAAATTTCAGGATAATTCAGAGTATAATGGGAGAATCGGCAGCGTAATGGTGGGTGGCTGCAGCAGGATCTGGTCTGTTTCTTCCATACAGTAGTTCGGCTGTTCTCTGCTGTACAGAACCTCCGATTGAGCATAACAGGAATGCTCTCGGTGTGCCAGAGACCCTTGGCATCGGAGCAACCTAAAGTTTACTCAAGTGTGAAGCACTGTGATACAATCTTAATGCACATCTACCGGTGTCTCTCTTCTTTTCTGCTCTTTAGGTCCGAAATTGGGGTTGGGACCCTACTTTGCATCATGAAGCAACAAGTGGGGGGTCTTGTGATGATTTACAGATACTTTACTTAAAGACTGCAATTACTTATATTACAATCATTTAGGAGTGAGTTTATGGAATTGAAATTGTTTACATAAAGGGGTATGTTTTGGTTAAAACTGATTAAGACCAACAGTCACTTGCAACTTTCTGTATCAGTGGAGGAGAAGTTATTAGTGATGGTTCCCTTTTCTCTTGTAGAAAGATGTCATAGCACAGTATGTTAGATGAGGTTTAGATGATTCTATGGATTTAAAGTCAAACTGAAACCTTTTGTAACCGTTAGATACAAGCTTGTATTAGTGGTAATAAGCAATTTGTTAAATTCAAGTGAATTTTTTCTACACTAAACTAAAGTTGTTTACACATATATATATATATATATATATATATATATATACACATATATATATATATATATATATATATATATATATACATATATATATATATATATATATATATATATATATATATATATATATACATATATATATATATATATATATATATACATATATATATATATACATATATATATATATATATATATACATATATATATACATATATATATATATATATACATATATATATATATATATATATATATACATATACACACATATATACATATACACACATATATATATATATATATATATATATATATATATATATATATATATTATTCCCTTCAGAATGTTGGGGGTTTTCTGCTACCATTTTTAGGTACAGATTTGTAACAGGATTCGGGAGGAAATAAGTCCCAAGCAAGCTTCGCAAAGCAATCTCAGGTGTTGCACTAATGATAACCAAAACCTGATCTGTGACAAAATCACCTGTTTGCAACCTGATTCAAAGAAAGCAAAAACATTTCCAGGACGATGAGAAAAATTCATGAATAGTTGAAGGACGAGTAACAGTTAAAATTGACAAGATTATTCTTTCATTCAGCCTCCCAGAGAAAAGGCTAACATACGATACTGAACATTGGTGTTGAGTCACTGTTACTAAAACCTGGTCTCAGACCAGCCAGATGCTCTTGTAAGCTTTTAGAGTGATCTTAATCTGTACTTCTCTAGGCTATCTGAATGGCCTGGCTGACTTGACTCACTGATTTCCTGTCCATTTTTAATGCATGAGTTGCACAACATGTACGCTGTCAGGGTCTGGTACAAACAATGGACAATTAGTGAAAAGTAGCAAGATTTCTAAAGGAAAGACCTGAATAGAGAACCATTATGATCACTAAAGTCTTGGTCCTTTGAAAATCCGTGCAACTAAAGTCATCAAAAACAACAATTTAAAGTTACAAAAATCCAGTTTGGATTAAATTGGATTGAGGAAATCTCAATCTTCTTCTATGTAACACTTTGACTCTGTCTCAGGGGATGCTGAAGCCAGACGGTGCAGGACACATTCTTCTGCCACTTTGCCTCCTTCTTTAAATAATCTAATTTAATTTTGTTTTCCACTGTCCCACAAGCCCCAGATATAAAAAATGAGCAGTAGCACAATGATGTTGCTGTTAATTAAAAGTTATGCCCTGAAATATGAAAGAAACGCCTCAAATTCCCGTCGGTGTAGAGGTTGTGAGACTTTTTTTGAGCTGCGCTGGTGTTTTTGGAAACAGTAGTTTGCTGCCTTGACTACCTGATTAAATGTGCATGTTTCCACCGCTGCTATAAATACCGCATATATAAATTGAAGCTACTTTGAAGCCTGGGTCGACTGTGCATTGTTCTTTTCTAAACCCACCACAAAACTGCATGATTGTTGGATGATTAGTTTGTGAATCAGAGCAGAGTCCAGGGAGCAGGTGGGCAAGAAAAATTGCCTCCTGACAATTATTTCTCCATGAATGGGAGCCTTTTAGCTCAGTGGGTAATAGAGGTTGACTATGCCCCAATATTTCTTTTCTCTGTGACAGCCGTCTCCCCCTCTTTGGTCGGTCGTCTTTCCCCTCCGTCCCTCTTCTCCTATCAAACATCAATGCGCTGGTTGTTTCGGTCTCCAAGTAGTTACAGGTAATTAGCTCCCCTCAAAATAGGCAGCAGGAAGGCAGTTAGAGATTCGGGCGTCCAAACGCCATGTTTCTGCCCCATGGCTGGCGCTACCCTGAGCTACCGAGAAAGGGTTTTGTCAGTGGAGGGAAGTGGAAGGGGAAGCCCGCTAGGGACCCGGGCGCGTGCTACGTCACCCAACACAAAGCAGCTCTTTCACTTGGGATCTGGAGCACATATGGGATCATTTATGAAACCTCCAGTGCGTCAACCCCGACCTTATTCTCTCGGCTGCAGGTTTCCACTCACCTTTACATCTCATATTCACTTTTGCTGCTAAGTTTATGGTGAAAAGTGGCGCCTGGATATGCTACGCCGCTGCTTCTTTTGATACTGCTTTGATGCAAAAACCCACTTAAATGCTTTCAGATATATTTGGTGTAGGATTTAGTTGGAAACCCCAGCTTGTCTTTGTGAAGGTGTTCCTGTAAAAGTTGTATTTCTTTAAGGTCCTGTTTTGCTGTTTTAATAAATCAATCCGTTCATGACTTTAATTGAAATGCAGCCTTTTAGACCCACTGCTCGAACAGTAAACGCCGTGCCAGCGTGACATCATCTGTAGGGACTGGCCTCTAAACTGCTCAGCTGGGTGCAGATAACGGAGCAGCATGGATGTTTATTTTCCACCACGGCCCCCCTCCCCTGCATTCCAGCTTCTTATTTATAATGGCCATGATCTCCAGCACTGGGGGCTACTTCTATAAAAGGAAGTTTGAAAACTTTTGCAGATCTTCTCAAAAAAGGAGGATTGCGTTGTATTGAGGCATTTTGTTGAAGATGCAATCTTTGGATTCCAAGCTGAAAGTCAGCAGGCATCAGTTGCCGAAGAAATCAAAGCATCTCAGGGAAGCCTAAATATCTTGAAAAGGCTCCAAGTCAGTTTGGCCCTTCTTTAAATAGTACCCATGTGCTTTTACCATTGCATATAATATATTTTACCTGAATTATGGAGATTGTAGTGTAAAGCGCTTTGGAGTCGTCGGACTAGATCAAGCGCTATACAAGTACAAGCCATTTACCATAAATGTTCATAGATGTGGTCAACTCGTATCTAAAATTCACTTTGGAGGTTAGGTTTTTCAAACTTTGTACTCCACTCTATGCCAATCTACTTTGGTTCATGTTTCTGTTTTGGACATTTTATGCTGATCAAATATCATAGAGTAAGACCCCTGATAAAACCTAAATACCTTTTTAATATAACTTCCTGCTAGTAGATATTGTTTAAGGTAAACTAAAAACTAAATTTCCCTACAGTCATCTATAAGTGAAATGCCGATAATTGGTTGAAATCATTAGTAGACTTACCTGTCAAGTACAAACTGATGAACAGTTGGTGTGAAAAATCGTCCATTCGTAGAATACGTCCAGTATGAAATAACTAAAAGGACACATAATTGTGAAGAGTTGAAATGACCGGCACCCCCCGGGATAAATACCTTATGTTTCGGATATTTCCAATAGATTATCACTCTTTGGTTAAATCCATGTCTTTCTTATCATGTCTGCTTTCAAAAGCTAATAAGATGTCAAATATAAACCTGTTCTCCATGGACCGATAGTAGGACATTTCTTTTATTCACCTTTTCCTGAAGGGAGGAATTGCACTTGCATTTTTAAATTTATGTTGTTGATTCTTGGCATCAAGTCCTCCTTCGATTTTCAGATGTCCTCTGTGGCCTGACCCCATGTTTAATTAGCAACAGATGGTATTTGTACCAGTGATTTTTTTTTTTTTTTCTTCCACAACACAGATTACCTTAATGAGGTCATTTGCCAGTGAACTGTGAGCATTTCACCAAATTATCAAGTGGAGGCCCATACAGCCCTCTAGGCCTCTGAAACTTAAGGTGACTTGCAGGTTAAACGTGTTGGGCAGGGTGTTCTGTCCGGCCAAGGATTACTAAACGTCTTTTAGTATATTCTGCTTTTGCATTCTTTCAGATGTGTTCTTCTAACGATCAGATCCTAACCTCCCTCCCTCCATGTTCCTTTTTTGCTGCCCTGTGCGGCTCTGTTTGTGTTTGATTGTGGGAAACTGTCTCCACTGTCCGTGAGAGTCCCCCGCTCTCTGGACCGGCTTTTCCCTTGGGTGTCCTCCGTACTCTGATACGCTGGGCCCCACCACTGCTGGGCTCTGGGGCCCTTGTTGTCTCAGCAACCAGTCGTGGTAAGGAGCAGAATTCATTTACAGTCTCCTTTTCACACTCTCTGTCAAACAGCATTTCTAAGGTATTTGTTTGACCTGGACCCTCATTTTTATTGTCAGGCTCGACAGCACACTTTTTCTGTTGGGGTTTTAGTTGGGAGGGTTTAAGGCTTTCAGCACGGCCATAAGGAAGACTGGCATAAAGAACTCCTTACCGATAAATCACTTGAGATGCTGGACAGAGATTAAGTCGACTCTTGATATGTCAGAGATTTGAGAAGGGCTCAGGCTGTTGAGGGTTTACTTTGGCCCTGGATGCAGATGTATGTTCTTATTGATCTTCATATGTCAGGTTTTTATCATAAGAAAGGCAGTGTTGTTAATCAGGCCTCCCATTTGACTCTAGCCTCTCTACGGAGGCCTTTTTTTAAGCTTTCCCACTTTTAGTTTAAATCTTTTTGTCCCAAAACCTTTTTGTCGCTTTTTGCTAGGAGAGTTTTTCATTTATACACCTTGATGCTTTGGTTTTGTTTTAAGATCTTTGTGGGATTCCCCTGAAATACAGGTTATGTTGAAACAGCTCACGGCTTAAGGCTTCCAAATTGCTTGCTTGTCTGTGTTGTGTGTCGGGATTCCTCAGCAGTGTGGAAAAGTTTGGAAAAATCAGGAATTTGATATAAGTAATTTTCCAAGTCCGGAAAAAATATCGAATTGTCTATATCTACCTTTCTGCGTTCCTACTTTGTCTTTCTTTCTTGCTTTCTTTTTTTCTTCATGTCCTTCCACCCTCCTATCCCTAGCACTCAGTGGATGAAAGCTAAGCTTGGACCATGGACAAGTCCTCTGTCCTTACTGTAGAAATATTTGCCATAAACTCTTAGAGAATTTGTGTATTTTTTTTTTTAAATATGGGTAAAAAGGGTTAAGAACTCTGGAATTTTGACTTCAGACATTTTTCCGCCAATACTGAGTAGGGACACAGGAGTGTGACTTTACTAAGAAAATCCTATTTAGCTGTAAATTGAACTAAAGGTAGACCAGTGTTTCCATTGACAATGCCTTCCTTCTCAGTCCCTAATTCAATTTAAGTAATTCACTTTCCTGGTGTGACTAATGTGTTTTACTGAAGTTGTCTAATGCGGGAGTGCCTCAATTTAAAAAGATTTGGCATGCAGATGGATCCTATTCACTTACTGTATTTTCACTAATCCATCATAATATTCTTATCCTGATGCCATCTTCAGGGGCTGGAACTCAAACAATCATAAAGGGGGAAGATTGGAGGAAAATGCACAGTGTATCAGGCCAAAATCTCTCTAGAGATCTCACTTTGTTTCAAAACCAAACTCCTAAGGAGTAAAACATTCTAAAAGATAAACGCTGTCATAACTCTTCCACCGAGTTTTACATGACTGAATTTGGCTCCTACCATCTTCCCATGCATTTCTTTCTAATCATGTAATGACTTCGTGTTACACTTCAAAGCCTCTTAACTAGAATAGAAAGCATTGACAGGCATTTTTACTGTGGGCTTCATGCTTCTCCCAGACCCTAATGCATCTTCTGAGCTCACTGCCATTGCGCCGAGCTTTGAGATGGATTAAGCAGTTAAAGATCCAGGAATGGTTCCGTCTTCCTTTCCTTTTTTTTGCCTTCATGTAACCTAAAAAAAAAAAATCAAAAGGTGGATCTGAGCCATGTCCTCCATGCCAGAAACTTCTTTATTCTGAATGACAAACTGCTTGGTTGGCAGCGATTACAGCATTCAGGAGAGGAATGAATACGGTTCTGTCTCTGGAGAGGCTTTCTGAGAAAAAGGGGCCTTCTGCTTTCATCCCTCGGGAGAGCAGATTGATCTCCGGCAGGTTTAAATGGACTGTTGAAAGGCGAGGTGTTTATTTGTGCCGTTTTTATAAACTGCACCATTTCTCCAGATTTAACTTTATTGGAGCGTTCTTCATCATCTGGAAACACTAACTGGCCGCTCCATTTCCCTTTGCTTCAGTAATTCTGACATTCACCTGCAACTTCGACCTCAGTGCTCCCTCCCGATGTGCACTTTGGTGTTTTCTGTAGGTTTGTGTGCCGTAACTGGTCATTGCTGATGTAAAACACAGGTGCTCCCGTTGATGTTGGTTCCAATTTCTAAATTCCCGTTCTGCAGATGGAAGAGGAAGCATGATAAAACAGATGTCATCGCCCTCTGATATACACTCTAGCAGTCCCTTGTGGTAAATATCCCCCACTGATGCCCCTTCCTCCACCTCCTCTGCTGTTCTATTGGTTGCTAAGATACCTAACTTCCCCCCACCCCACCCCCCATCATCTCCAACCACCACTTCCATTAACCTCCTCTTCCTCTCTTGCATCGGTCAGCAACCTCTTTGAGCAGAATTATGTTTTTCTTTTCTGTCTCCCTGTTTAAACTATCAACCATCGGCGTTCAGGAAGTCTGGGGGTAAACAAACGACAGGAGCCTGTTGGATGGACTCAGACGACCCGATCGTGTCCTGGTGACTGTGGAGATGAATATATGTTTAGATTCAAATTGCTGTGCTAGTGTCCTTTTGTTAATGGGTGTTATAGAACTGGAAGGACCTTTGGCGGTTTTATAACGTTATCATCAGACTTTTTCTGCTTTTTCACTCTTTCTGTTTAGTTCTGATGTGTGACCATAGCAGTATGTGGTGCAGTTTACATGCACCAAGAAAATATCAGGTTTTCATTATTACCATTTTTGACTGTTGACCACTGGTTCAGACACTCAGAAATCCAACATTTTTGCAATCAGTGAACACACCACACCTAAGGCTTACAATGTTACTCTAAGGGTACATTTACACAGCAGGCAAATCTGACCTAAATCCAATCTTTTGGCTCATATACAACCCATATCCAGCTTTTTCAGGGCAGTGTGAAGTTTGATCTTTTCACCAAAAATAAAAAGACAAATCGGATTTTGTGCCACTTCCATATGTGGTACTAAATCGTATACGTATCTGATAGTTTTCAAAGCATCTTCAGTCTGAAGAGTCATATCACATTTTATCTGACTTTTACATCCCTGACCCAGCTCTCACCATACGTCCACACAGACTCTTCGTCTCAGAATTTTTCACTATGGTACAAAAGGCTCTTAGACCCTTGTAAATGTTGAGTCAAGCATACCTGGCATAAAATCCTTGTCTAAAGCTATCCATTATCCAGTATTTTCCTTTTCATGTTCAATTTTAGTTGTCTTGCTATCTTGAACCAAGTATCTAATGTATATTTGGTCACTGGGTTAAGAGCATTTTTCAAAGGATCAGGTATACTGTCCTCTCCCAGGAAAGTCACTACCTGTTGCCCAGGGATACATGTCTCAACCTATTTCCATCTGGCAAAATAATTAAGGTCACACCAGCAACACAGGTAACAAAGTTGTGCTGCGTGAAAATAAAATTTTAAATTAGGAAGGGCCATACCTAACCTGACAACAGCCAGCTGTATGTCGTTCCGCCTAGCTCCACTCACATACATCTGGGACACCGCCATAGGGATTGCCTTTACAGAAGGCTGGGCCTTATCAAAAATTCTTGCATATGATTGGATAAGCCACTTGTCTGTCATCTTTATTGACGTGCTATTTCAACCACTCACACCGAAGCTAACCCGTGACGCTGATGATAGCGACGCAGGAAAAAAAAAAAAATAATAATAATGTGTTTGCGGCTCTAGTGGCATGCGTTTTATTGACAGTGAGCTGACAGGAAGAGGGGGGAAGACAGGCGGCAAAGCGCCGCGGGTCGGAGTCGATTCCGGGCCGACCGCGTTGAGGACTAAAGGCCTCCTAACATAGTTGGCGCTAACCGCTAACCGCTCCGGGGCGCGTCCGCGTCGGCACGTCCGCTGGTCCCGGAAAACAAAACTTGCCAAATCCGGTCGAGAGAAGGGCGAAAACATCGTTTCCACCAACAAAAGCCTTCAGAGGCGTTCTCGGATGTTCTTTTAATGAAACAATATTAGGTAGATTGGACAACACGGAAGAAATAGCAGCATCGACTAGCCGCCATTGCTATCAAAACAGTCTCACGTCATGGTCGCGTCTCCACTACGTCACATCTATGAAACTCCAGCCCTGCGTCCTGATTGGCCAGACCATAAATTTGGTTGGAGAAATCACTGTCTACCGGCGGTGTCCCAGATGTATGTGAGTGGAGCTAGGCGGAGCAACATACAGCTGGCTGTTGTCAGGTTAGGCCATACCACCTTTGTCCTTAAGTGACTGTAATGTTGAATACATAATTCTGGGCCTGTTACCACCCCAAATAGAGCTTGATATCATCTTATCCCACTCTAAGAATTGTTTAGACCCTACGTCAACAGGGAGAGGTTGGAATAAATAAAGCAGTCTTGGTACAAGATTCGTTTTTGTCACATTGCTAGTAAAGTCTAATGGGTACGCTGACCATCTTTCAATATCTGCTTTTAGATCTTGAGTAATTGAGTTATAATTATCCTCATATAATAGTGCTGGATCATTGGTCAAAAACACTCCAAGATATTTCATTTTTTTTGCATATCATTTTGTTTTCAGTGGTCAGGGATAGCCGACTGAACAAAAAAAATAACATGAATTGTTCAGAAAATGTGTGAAAATGCAGCCAAATTCCAAAGAAAAAACGTTGAAAGACAGTTCTCCACTTCAAATGATAGTAAAAAGGTCTAGCTGTTTAAAGGGAAATTATTCCAAAAAGGAGAAGGATATAAGACTTTTGCTATGTAATATAATGTCTTTTGCACACTCAAATCTGGGAGTGACGGAGAGATGAGGAGTAAATGACCTCTCTGTGTGCAAAACCATCAAGCATCATCATCAGGAGCTGGTCTGGATTAACAGTGCAGGAGGTTGATATCTTTTCCAACGACCTACCTTGATGGCTCATTTTAAATAAACGTCCTGGCCGGTGTGTTCCTTCAAGCAACAATCCATCTTTTAAACAACCATTTAATGTCCACTCTCCTTCCGTCATCTCAATTTTCACCCCACCGACGTCCCCATTCTTCAGGAGGTGCACAGATATTTCAGGCCATATGATACTGTGATCATCGGAGGGGCAAATAGGGGTGACAGAAGGTCAGTGTAGTAATGCTGCTCGGCTGCCCCCAACGTCATCCGCTGGGATTTATGGTGGCAGTGGGGGTGGATTAAAGGAATTAGGCAGACAAACCAGACCCTAGGTTCAGATGCTGTGCAAATGCTGCTATGTCCAACCACCAACATGTCCAACCCTGCCCACTCAGTCGTTAACGCCCATCCTGCTGTGCTGACAAGCAGGATCTTTAAAAAGGGCAATTAACTGGCAGAATGACCAGGGATGGACTTCAGCTGCAATATGAAAGAAGCATAAATTAGATTTTTAAATGTTGTTATTGTTTACACTGAAATCTAAGGGCTTATTTAATGCAATGACACTGACCAAAGACGAGAAATCCAGTTAGAATTTGAGTTAAATTAATATGGTTATAATTAAGTTTCGGTAAATTCAGCATGCGTTTACGTGGGGGTTGTGGGGGTGGGGTGGGGTGGTGCTTTGGTGTCTAAAACTGTCTTAGCACTTTTCTCCTCAGTCCCTCCCTTCCTTGCATCATGACTGCTCCTTTGCTGAGCCCCGATTTGCTGCCAGGTTGCCTTAGCGACCGGCCGCAGTACATAAACCGGCGGAGGCCTGGCGAACGCGGCGCAGGAAGCCTTGTGCATTCCTTATCTCTCACTCGCGGTTGGATAGTGCAGAACCCACATTGGCAAAGTGGGGCCTTGTTTATCTATTTGCCTTGACTTTACCCTTCTTTTACAAGGCTGAGCAATGAAATCTTTGAGGTCTGAACCACTCATGCTGATTTTCTAAGTGTTTGGGAAAGGATGAAAGAGGTTTGTGGAGAAAGAGTTGAAATAAGAAGTGGTTATGCTGTTGAAATGCTGGAAAATTTCAAGCAATCCATCATGCTTTTGTGTCTATTTAATTCAAACATGAACGTTTTAAAATGAAAAACACATTGTTACCATCCTCACTTTGCTTTAGTCATATTCCTTCCAAGAATTGTGAAAAGAGGAGATGTAGCTCCCGATTTGAGTTCTGCATGATTTTATCTTTGACGGTTAAAGAAGGAAAGAATCCCCATGATTTGCACTGGTAATAAATGGGTTACGTTTACAAGCCAATAATGTGCAGTTTGAGTTTCCTGACTTAGATCTTATCCCCAAAGAGTGGAGCCCTTGTGCCGTGAAAAGTACAGCATTTCAGATCGTCTCCAAGTGAAACATGGAGACAGGTGAAGAGCACCAGACAGCTCCCCATCACTCCACTGTCACACTGTCAAAAGTCGATGCTGGTGCTTTTTGAAAAGGCTGCTTTGAAATGTGTCAGAAGGTCACCGAGGTCTTATATTACATCCTCCAAAGCATTCCGGAGGCGAATTGTGTGCGCCACAGTCACTTTGTGTTCCTAATAATCCCCTTTTCCCACTACAGTCCTGCTGTTGTGGGAGGAAAAGAGAAAAGTCAGACTCATTGTTCTGGGAAGGAAACCAAGATGCAGAGAGAGGAAGAGCAGTGGGGAGAAAAAATTGCTGACCCACATTTTTGTTGCAGTTTGCACTGGGACAAAGCTTTAGGACCTGACCGTTTAGCTTAAACCGCGTGTAATCGGAACAATGTGTGTGGACAGGTCGCTGCCAGAGCAGATGTGATTAACTCAGATTTGGAGTACCGGGGTCAAGGTTTTCGAGCAGGTTGTCATCCTGTTGAGGTTTTAAAAAAGATGAGACGGCTGCTCCTATTATTAGAAACGTTCTTTGCCTGTAACCTGTTCTTGCCCAGACGCTGGACATGGAAGCATCTGCAGTACATTTTCACATGTACAGTATAATGTGTGCTGTGACTGAGTAAACTCTGTATTTGGACTTCACTGAGGCTGGATGGCACACTTTATTAAAGTTAGACACATGCCTGCCTATCTGCCCGTCCAATTTGTTTGATCTAATACAATCAAAATAACTTTAGTGATATAATCTAGACAAGAAAAATGCAATTGTGTTAAAAAAATGATCTGAAATTCTGTTGTTCACTGGAGCCAACTAGTTTAACTGTCTTATCTGCTCTACGTCTTGCATGAATATGGTCAAATTATAAGGTGTGAAACTAACAAAAACTCAAGGTCTGCTAGCCTTTATGCACATATAGCACAAACTTCCAATTTTAAAGTGCTTAAAAATAATTTTTTTGAGAAAAAATTGCCCCCCACCAGTCAGATCTTACGTTTAAAAAAAATTAAAAAATAAACCTCTTGTTATGCTACTCCTGCTGTGCCGACAATCTGTCATTTAAACGATTAAAAGCCTGCACATTTTTAGACAGCATCACTGTCTGCGTTTAGTCTTTGTTTTTTTTATTATTTAGTGTGGATCTGAGATCATTTTCTGCGGTCGGTCTGTGGAAAATCCTGATTTGTGGATGTTTGTGAATATTTGTCAATGGTTTGATTTCCATCGGGCCAACTTTGCTATATTTAGATTTCACCCTTATGTTGGAGAGACATGTTTGTTAACTTGAGTTCACCAGCATTGTGAGTGTTTTTATTCTTCATACACTTTCAGCAGCAGCAAATGAATAAGCATGTTGTACGGGGATGTCAGTGTGTGTCATTGAGAAAGCAGATGGATTTCCAGGCCACGTGCCGCTGGTTTCCAGCCTAAGGAGCCCACTTGGAGCTCAGCTGGCTTTAATCAACGCAATCATTTACCACTCGGGTGGGTGAGTGGTGCTCGATGGATCCCTGAGCGACACCTCCCCTTCCACCTCTGCTCTCTAACAACACTCCACAGCATGGAGTGATACAGAATATATTTACATTGTCTCTCCTGAGCACACGAGAGTATGAAGAGCTAGGCTGAATATGTGCTCCCACACTCCCATCTGTTTATTTAGTCATTCCAGCACACACAAACACACGTACCTATAGGATTACAGTGATTTCTATGTTTATATTGTAACTTACTTTTAAGAGTTTTGTCGTAATTTCTGTTTATAACCGAGCAAAGTTGGGGCATAATTTTATTTAAGGGTAAGAGCAAATGTGAGGCTTTCAGGTACCGGTCATGTTAGTCCTTGGCCATTTTGTGCATTTATATGATGGGTTTACAGCTGAAAATGGTCCAGAAAGAAGCTGCTAATCGCCAGGCTTTTCATACTTCCATACTTTTTTTTTGGTACTTGTTTGTGGTTATGTGAGTCCAATATGTAATATCTACTAACAGGGGGCTAGTCATAATTATTTTAGTGTGATCAGAGGTCATATTCTGTTATATTTCATAGGAATCAACTGGGAAAAAAATAGATTCCGAACTAGGGAATTTGGGTGCAATCTTAAGTCTTCAGGAAAAACAAAATCTATAAAATTCCAAATTTATGCAAAGCCATGGTGACATTGGAGGAGTTGCAGTGATCCACGGATAAGGTGGAAGAATCTGTTGAAAGGAAAACTATTAGTCGTGCACTCCTGGCCTTTATGGAGGAGTGGCAAGCCACTATTAAACTATAGCCAGTAGAAGTCTGCCACACCCCACGTAGGGGACACTGCAAATGCCTTAAAGATTTCCTCCGGTCAGATAAAACCAACATCTAACTTTTTGTCCTACATTGAAAACAGTATACGAGATAAAAGCAAAAAAAAAAACACACTACACATCATCTTGATGCCAATAGTGAAATGTGGTACCGGCAGCATCATGCATCTAGGGATGCTTTCATTTGCGGAGACGGCAACGGTGGCAAGTATCTAGGTTCCAAGATGAAAATAACCCTAAGCATACAGTCAGAGCTACAAACATACAGATACATTCAAAGAATCTGTGACAAAACTTGAAAATTCCTGTTTCACAGAATCTCACTACCCAACTGGACTACGCTTGAGCTATTTTACAAAGGATTAGAAAGGATTTCCGTCTTTAGATGTGCAAAGCGTGTAGAAACATACCCTAAAATACTTGCACCATAATGACAGAGAATGTTGGCTCTACATAATATTGCACCACAGGGACTAAAAATAAATGCATGTCACAGTTGTCATATTTTTATTACCCAAATGTTTTACAAATCACATATTACTTTCCGTCCTCTTCACAGTAAGGCAGAACGTTGTCTGTCAATCACGAAAAGTCAATAAACTGCCTTAAATTTGTGGTTGTAACTAGAGATGCACTGAACCGGTTTTTTCCTATCCGATACGATACCGATACCTGGACTGAGCTTATCGGCCGATACCAATTCGATACTACTGCTGAATGAATGAACCATATACCTTGCCATGTGACTGAAGGCATCAGGCTTGACATTGTTAAAAAAAAAATCTCCACGTGCGCTTAGCATGGTGCTTTAAGAGGTGCTTATTTAAGTTTGTGGTGTTGAATGTATCAACTTTATCAACACAATTTTTACACTGCAGATATTGCATGTTGCAGTCAGACTGTCAAGTTTGAAATGTTTCCAAATAGCAGACTTGGCTGGGTCAGGTGCTTGCTACACGATGCTCTGTGTTTGCTCAGCACTAGCTGCTGTGTGTGCTCTGCGTGATGACATAACTGGCGTTACAAACATAGAATTGAAGTGACTAGATCGCTGTTACTGTATTGCTGTGTATGATAATAAAAAATTAAATGCCGGGATCGGAACGCTGGAGTTTCGTCATTCATCCGATATCCGATCCAGGTATCGGATCGGCGCATCTCTAGTTGTAACCTGACAAAATGAGAACGCTCATCTGGTATTGACATGTAAGCGAAGCACTGTATATTGGCACAAGCTCATAGGGTCTCTGGTCTATGACTCGGTGAATGAAAAACCTGACCACAGACCAAGACTGACAGAAAAGTTAAATCCAGATTCTGTTTCCTTACCTTCATTACACATATATTGGCTGAAAAGCCACATTTTTAACTGTCTAACATGACAATCTGCTTGAAACAGGCCGTCCTGCTGGACCTGTGTAGCTCAGTAGCAGTTATGAAGATTGGGAGGATCTGCGGTGGTGATATCCCTCCCTATTCTGTGACATAAGTAGAAAAAAATGGAGTGACTAATTAAGATTGGGGCTCTTATCAGTTCAAGTTGTGTGTAATCAACACAACTTGACACCCACACACAACACAACCGACTGTGTACATACAGGTCTGATAGCTTCCTGCAGGCAGGGCTGCCTTGCGCTTATCAGCTTAAGGCGCTGGGGTAGTCCTGACCCGGCCCGGAAAGTTAAGTGTCTTGCACGCCCCTTTGTCTCTATATGTTCCTCTTAACCACTGGAGGGTGTGTTGACCCAGTAGGGAAGAGCTTAATGCATGTGACAATAAGCTGGAAGATAATGTTCAAGGAGCCCCTCAGCTAAAGCTAACATTTATGATGTCTGACCTTTCCCTTCGTATACAATACAACTGGACAGATGGACTCACCGTGTTTGAGTGATGTTGTTAAGTCAAAGGTCAGCTGATAAGTGGTCAGATGTTTTTCTAAACAGATTGTTAAAGGCCTTTCATCTGCATGTCTTTCCTTTGCTACCGTAATCTATTAGTGTGTTAGGCAGCAGGTTTTAGGTATTCCATGATTGATTCCTAAATTTGCTCTTTGCACCCTTCTGAGATTACGAATGATCATGGTTCCTATAACGCCCACAAGTAATACCTACTGAATCTGCGTTGAAATGAGAAGTAGATCAGAACGAACTGTTCCAACCATGTGCAGAGATAAACAGGAAGTGTTTGTTATTCTTCTAACTTCCCCAGAGAGCTCACGAGATTCTCTCCAGCTAAGTGCAACACCCATCTATCGTTCCTTGCATTACAACGCACAAAAAGAAAGGCAGGATGTAAAAATAAAAAGTTAACTTCATGCTTATTTTCACCTCAAGTTTTCCATGGGTCTCACTGCACCTGTTGGTCACTTAGAACCAGTAGGTTTGAGGGCCAAAAAGGTGGTCGAAATGTTTGTTCAGCTGCTGTTTTTGCGGAAAATGAACAATTTTCCGCATTTTTCGCATTAGGTATCAATCATGGCTCACTAAACAAAGCTTAGCATCATGCGATTAGACTATTGAAGAAGTAAATTGAAATTAAGAATACTGATCAATTTTACTGTTGGTAATGCCACTATCAAAAGTGTAGTTAACAAACAAAATACAGAAATATATTCACAGGTATCTAAGATTTCTATTCTGCCCTCCCAAAAATGTCTCACACAGTTAGCTCAAACTTTGCAGCCACTAGTCATACTGATGTTTAAACCCTTGGTTAATAGTTATGTTAGAGGTAGTGAGAAATGAAAAGTGTCATTGCATCAAAGTGAAAAGTGCAAATGCTACAAATGAAGAGTTTATGTGGGTCTTTGCTTGACAAACTCTGTTACGTGAGTGAATATGTAGCCTTGTTGGTTCACTGATCTGAAAAGGTTTTTGAAATATTACAGAGAATGTGTCCACCAAACTACTGGGATTTGTTGCAGAGTAAAAATAGCCTGTATTGTTCTAAAAACAACAACCTCTCTTTCGGTGAGCTCATTAGATTTGGCTTTCATTTATATTTAACAAAATAAAGCTTCCTATTGCACAAAGTTTTTTTTTTTTTTTTTTTTTAAATCCCCAATTGTGCCGCTGTTGGTGGAATCCAAGGAAAAGTGACCTTGGCTGTTCACACCGCTGCTGTAGGTACTGCACTTTTAAGAGCTTCACACCAATTACTTGAGCGCAGGGGTCAGGAAACAAGGGGGAAAGGCCATGAATGCAGACACACCTGTTAGCAGGGCATGACTCCCAGATCTATTCATTGCCATTCTGGGACAGCCTTGACCCTGTGTGTTGGTCTCACGCAGAGTCAGGGGCAGACATTTCATATACAGTGTTTAGAACAGATCTAAACGTTTTGTCACACTTTGCAGATGTTGTTCACCACACATAAACCTGTGATAAGCCCTAGATGGATGCAGGGGCCTTGATTTATGACACTTTGGATCAGCTCTAAGAAGAGACATTATTACACGTGGAATGGCTGAGGTAAATTTTAGTTTTGGGTTCAGACTGGTGTCTGGATTTTGAATGGTAGTATGAGGAAAATGTTATACAATACAGGTCAGCTGCATGGCTGAAATCGGTTCCCCTACATGTGGAACACCCCATGCTGCCAATTTAATAGCAACATAACTAAATGTATAAAGCTCTCTTTCGAACGAAAGCATATGGAAAAAGTGCAAAGTCTACAGGATTTTTTTTTTTCCATTGCTATACTGTCAGTCACTGTTCTTCTCTTCATAATGAACACACCTGGGTTCATACAGGCCAAAGGGGAACTATGAAATATGAGTCATTGTAGAGGAGGTATGGTTTTCATGTGGACCCTTTGTACCTTATATCTCATATTTCTAAATCCTAAAGGTATTGACTATTCTAAAGAAACCATTCTCATACAATTTCAAAGGCTCCCATCTAGAATTAAAAGTTCACTATTTCACGTTTATGCTCCAGCACATTGCTGACAAGCTTGAATGTTCACACTGCTATACTTTATTGCACATTGCTTAAAAATCTATTTTTGTATCATGTCTGAAATCCTGTTATAACCCCTTTCTAGACACATTCTAGACAATTTAGCTGCTGTCATCTTTGTGGTAGAGCAATTGCTCTTTATGCCTGCTTAAAACCCAATATGTCACGCTGAGAAAGGGGAAAACCAGAAATCTTAATACAGCCTTTTTAGTATCACTGCTAAGCTGGATGAAATCATTGCATGGTCAATCAAAGACTAATACTGATGCCCTTCATACCCAGAGATCAAAGTATTACATCATTGGTTAACACGCTGAAGCAGTCATGAGTGAGCCAGCAGAAAGCCAAACCATTGTCCAAACATAACAGCATTTAGCTGGCACACATCCACACAGACACAAGACGTACTGTGGAAGCCGGCAGTTGGATGACCTTTGACCTGGCCCAGTCTGCCTCTCAGACAAAGGAGGCCTTCAAATGCCCATTACTTTTAGCAGAAAATAGAAAATCTGCTTATTGTGAGTTATCCTGGATTTAAAGGTAAATACAGGTTCTTTAACGTTTACAGTTTTCCCCCCTTTTTTTTTTACAGAAAAAGTGAAGTCAGAAGCAGAGTGCAAGAGTAACAACCTGCAGAGTGTAAAGAGTCACCATAAGGGTACATTTATTACATTTGAATTTATAGTTTACTGCCTTGTTATGATTACTTTAGAAAGACGGATGGTACAGAGCTCCCAGCAATTGTGATTTACAGCTAGCATACAATTAGACCATGTACACAGGATGTGCCCTCACATTTACACTGTCAAGAGTTCAGGCTTCGTGACAGCAGCGGCACTTTTCTCAGTGGCAATTTATCTCTGTGCGGGCGTGAAAGAATTGCTTGTGTGCAAAGTGCTGCCGTGAGGAATTCCTGGCTTAAACAAAACAAACTTAAATGAGAGCTGTCTGGTTCAGAGAAACCCGAAATAACACGGTAAGGAACGGCACGTTGTGAAACATGACTGTTTGCCATGTTAGCTCCGGCAGCTGCTGACTTGGAGGACGATGAGCTTCTCTTCTTTGAGGAGCTTGAAGAAATGCCAACATCTCTGGAGCTAAACAGCTGTTTCTTTGCAGGCTAACTTAAAATATTTGGGTATGCCAGCCTTTAGAGGACAACCTGTTCTTGAATGACCGTCATACAGAACTCCTCTAGGGATTTACTGTTTCTCAGATTTGGCTGACGTGCAACTGGCAGACTTTTTGAAGCTTTGTGTCCTTTTGCTGCTCATCTTACTAAACAATGCCTTGCAGTTGGATTTCCAGTCATGGCATTAGTTTTCGACAATGATTCATTGCGGACAGACAAACCTCTGGCTTTGTTTGAATTGAAAGGAATTAGGAGTGAAAGTTCACCAAAGTTGAAGTCGCATTCTGTTTTCGTTTATTTGACTCCAAATAACAATACGGGAAAGCAGATGAGTGCTGTGTAGGAAAAGCAAAATCAAGCATGCCCTCAAAAAATAAAAGAAGAGCAGCTGGCGTTATAGTTTAGTGGATTGGGGGTTTGATGCTTATCTCAAGCATGTCAAAGTAGCTCCATTTGCCTCAATTACCAGGCTGTGATGGATGACACAGGAGTAGTTGTAGTGCACTTAGCCAGCGTAGCCTATTCCAGAGGGGGTTTCCTAGGGGTTTCCTCCAATGGTTTGGGATAGTGAGGTCACCCTGGAGAGAAAGTAGACGTGATGTTGCTGTGAAGAGAAAGGAAAAAGACTGGGGCGGAAGTGGACGTCTTGGAGATAAGCCTACTTTGTCTCCTAGCTGGGTTAATGGATACGTCCCAAGGGCTCGCTCAGGAATGAACCAAGGCTTTACCGCCTGTGACTTGGTGTCATCTGTCTCCCGTCCCCTGAGAAAAATGAAAAATGGCATTATAATCACCTCTCTTTTCCATTCCTTTTGCATATAAATGATCGGAAGATAGATTTTGGTGTCACAAAGAACCGATAGTTGCTTCCATTTTAGTGACAGAGGTTATTAAATGGCACCTTCCAAGTAATATATTTGCAGTGTAGCATTATATGCTCCAACACATCGGATGTTGACTGGAATTGTACCATTTGTACACTCTACTATCCCTGATTGGTTGTGGCTAGTTGGAAACTAAAAATTTCATACTTTTTGTCGATCAGTGAAGGCATCATGCCAACCTGCTAACATGACGCTCTTCAGTGTGGAAGTAGTGACGGAGGGACAGGAGTGATTGAAACTATTTTAAGTATAGCTGTGATGTTTAAAATTAAGCAGAGAAGAAGAGTATTTTCTATAGACGCATGTGATCTTCAAGCTGCTGTTTTTAAATTGGTTTAGAATTAAGCAAATAAAAGGAAGCTGAAAGTATAACAGCAAATTACCCTATTGGATTTGTTTGTTACTGGACATTCAGGAGTAGATTATTTTTTACTGTACAAAAAACTGAAATAACTTTTTAATCCTACTTGTACTGTTAAGGAAATGTATGTTTTACTGACTAATCAGTTGGTGAATGCATTTACCTCTACAAATATATTTTGTCTAAAATAGTATGTAATAGATCTACCCTAATGTTGTTTTAACTGTATAGATAATGATCAATCACGTCAGATGGACTGTATATGAATAGACTGCAAATCTAAGATAAAAACAGTAAATCACAGGGTTTCTTCTCAATCAGTAAGTTAGACATAGCCGTTATGTTTTTGTTGAGCAAACATTTTGTCCTTTGCAAAACGTAAAATGAAAACGTTGAGGACGATTAACTCCAGTTCTGGTCAAAAATCTTTCTAAAGGTTTACTCTTTATTTATAAAGAAAATTTATTTATTTATTTGCATGAGGTTCAACGTTTAGGTAGTGTCACAATAGCCATCAAATTTAGATGGTCCACCCACATTTTCCCACTCTGACTGTACGTGTTTGGCATAACTGACTGACACTAAACACAATGCTTTTGAAAATGTAAAATGTAATTTAGAAACAAGCTGCAGAGCTAGTTTTGATACTTCCACATACAGTTAATAAGGTACAATCATCCATCTCTAATCCCATTTGAGTAACCAATCTAATTAAAGTATGTTTCCCTCTAAGCCTGTTAGTAAAAAAATGTTTATTCATTCAGCTCGCAAAGGATTAGGCAGTGGGGAGAGCAGGTGGCCCTTTTTTTTTTTTTTTTTTTTTACAAAAGAATTAAAACAATATAAGATGATACAATAATCATTTGAATAGCAAATATGCAATGTGTCATATTCTGTGACCTTCAAATGGTTTTATAAAACAAAGCTGTTTGTTTTAACCTGGGTTTTTTTCTGTTTTATAATGTGGTTGGAGTTAGAAAGGAAATGTACCTCCTAACATTTTTCTTCTCTTTACTAATTTTCATCTCTCCTAAATGTTTTGGCTCATCAAACACTTTAAATTTAGAAATTTGTATGATGATCTGGAACATTTTAGTACAGGGGGAAAAGCAAAAGCAGATGACATATGTAAGGGTGCAAATAGTTTTTCTCCACACTGAGTCTGAATGGGGAATCAATTCATGAATCTAATTTTCCAAGGTCCTGCTTCAACATAGTTCACAGTTTACATATTAAGTTGTTGTTTTTTTTCTAGTAATTTTAAAGCTGGATGGCTCTGGGTTTTAAGGGCGCAATGACTGGAATGATGTCGGTCCTGACTGGTGCAGTGACCTCTCACTTTTATCCCAGTTTGACCTCTGCTTCTCAGACGTGTCTATGACATGACCCTCCCCCCCTGCAATTCCGTGCATTACATCAGGCTGAGCTAATGCAGTGAACTTGACAAAGCCAGCTGAGTTTTTTTGTTTTTGTTTTTGTTTTTTTAGCAATCTAGCATGCCATCACACCTTCTCAAAGTGCACTGATTGGATTTCAGGGACATTTTTTTCCTGGTTGTGTCACAGTGGTAATAAGTAATGCCACCTTGGTATGTTTTTTTTTGTTTTTTTTGCCGGTGTGTTTGCTAACAATGAGACTCCCAAAACAGGAAGGTGGCCTTTCGTTGGGCAACTCTTGTGATATGCCTTGATCTTAGTGTTCTGTTCTCTTAGTGAAAGAATGCATCGGGTGGAGTTAGGGTTGCGTGCCGGGTGGGGAAACACAAGCCACCGAGGGTCACTTCCTCTCATCTTACCTCTCCCATAGCCTCACATAACACATCTATACTGTACCTCCGTGCCACAGAAAATCTATCACCTTGTAACTGAACTCCACATGGATGCTGTCATATGCTAGCGCTGGAATCCAGAAAGGGAGGGTAGGAGGGATGAGCGATCAAAAGAGGGAGAGGGTGGGGGAGAGTTAGAGGGTACAGTGTCAACAGCTCCGCTTGGAGCTCAGTCAGCTGAAATCCACGGCTCGACTCGGAAGCTTCGGACGCAGATGGACAAAACACAGTGGCCGCCGTTAAAACGAAGCAAAGACATGGAATCTGAAAGACGTGATCTGAATCCAGAAGATGCCAGGGTGCTTTGAATTTCTCCTGTAAACTTGTGGAGTGGTTCTTTTTCTTGAGTTGTGGTGAGGGGGAAGAAGGAAAATTAATATCTTAGTGCAGCCTCTCTGAACCGGGTAAGTAGTATTTATTTGATTTTGATACCATTATCTCTTCTAGGCCATAGAATAAAGTTTTGTTTAGCCTGTAGCGGACTACATGCATGCCCACGGATGTTCAGTCCAGTTCGTCCAGGCTTTTTATCCCTCTGCTCAGTCTGACCAGGGGAAGCCGGACTGCTGCTGAATATAAAATAAACAGTCAGATGTTCTGCGGAGTTGTAGCAGCAGGGCAACAAGGGGCTTCTGTTCCTTCATGATAAACATTCTACATTTTATGTTGATGTAACCTGTGGAGACGCTTTGTGGGTCTTAAACAGCGGCAACGGCATGGATGTGAAATATGGGTGGCTTTAATGTTTGGGCTCTTTATTCGGCAGCATGACGGCGCTTCCTGTCGGACCCCCAAATCTACTGGTGCAGACTTGTGATACACTGGGGGGTTATTTTTAGCTATTTTTTTCCTAGAGGTTTTGCCCCAGGGAAAGTAATTTTCTCCGAATTTTGCAAATGTTCGGTAAACTTTTCTTTGTGTTCTGTGTTGTAAGGAGTTAGAATAGATCGATGCTAAGATTGTATTTTATTTGTAAAAACCTGAGAATTGCTCAGCATGTCGAGCATCAAAGGAGAATGTGATGCGTCATGTGGTGGAGGAAGACCTATTTAAAGCATCATACTATAGCTCACTGCACATCAATCACATTGTCCAAGCCTTTGGTGCTGTCCGTTAGTTCGGCGTTGAGCCTGACAGCCACGCATTCCACATATCCGGAGAGGACTGAGGATATTGGCATCATACTCTGTAGCAGCCATGAGTCAGCATGAGACTCTCACAATATATATATATATATATATATATATATATATATATATATATATATATATATATATATATATATATATATATATATATATATATATATATATATAGTAGAGTATAATATTAAATAAATGTTCAACAGTTTCACAGCATCATGGTGGTGACCCAAATAATTAAAACACAAATGTATGGTATGATCTATTGGCTTTTATTTAAAACAAATATCACATTACACATGTCAGCTTACATAATAATATATATGATTTAGCAATGGCACCTAGGTGTTATTCGAGTGTATCTGTTGCTTTATGTCTGTTGGTTGTGCAGTTCTTTTTGTGTCTCTTTCCAGGTGATGGAGCAGACAGAGGACATTTTATCATTCTCTTCCTTTTATCTCCTCTTACTTTCACCTCTACTCTTTTTTTTCCTTTTCTTTCACTTTTTGTTCTTCCTTTACTCTCCCATTGTCATGTCCATATAATTTGAAATTCTCCTTGCAGGAATCATAATAAAGCTATTTACAAGCATAAATCAAGTGGAGCACTATGGCGAAAGCTGTTTGCTCCACTGGTTAAAGCAAAATCTGTCGAGCTCCACCTGGCATTGAGATATCAATTCCTATTGCCATAGTGCTAGACAGGACACTGGGAAAAAAAAAAAAAAAAAAAAAAAAAACAGAAGACAAAATGATCCTCACTGGTGTCTAAAATATAACATCAATTAACACAGTTATATTGTTTTGACATTTATTGTTTTTAAAGTTGATTGAAAGCTTGAGCAAAATATAGAATAAATGCCCTAAATTGATTTGTAGTCTGTTGTGCACAGAATTTTTTGTCTTTTTCACTTTTTGTTCTTGTAGATTAACACAAGTAACATAACAAGCTTGCATAACCTGCATAATTAGTCAGGCTGGTAGGATAGCTAGCCTGCAGTCACCTGCTCATCAGACATGTTGCTCATTCCTTGCCAGTTGTAGTTTCAAAGATGTTAAATGGATGGTGCTTCTTTAGTTTCCACATCATGACTGGTTAAATAAAAAATAGTCCTTCCTTTCAGCAAGAGAAAGGTCTCGTAGCCTTCTTTGAGCCATCTGAGTGACAGTGCACAGCGACAGACGGGGTAGAGGCAGCTTTCTGTGATTTAGCTGGACAGATCACCGCAGCACTGTCTCTGGACTTTCATTGAAAGAAGATTAAAACCAAAGGAACAGCATGAAAGAAACTTTTACTGATCTTGATGCCTTTGATTTTTAATAACTTAACTGGTCCATGCCTTTTCTGGCCCATTTCTACACATTAGAACAGCTAACAGTATTTTTTTACTTGTCAAGATTCTAGAGTATTTTCCACATATCCATGTCTTTTTTTTTTGTTTGCTATCAGGGGTCTCAAACTCCAGTTCTCATTGGCTTGTGTCTTGTAACTTTTAGATGTGTTTGTTTTTCAACACCTTTATCAAATAATTTGGTAAATTTATCAGGACTCTGTTGAAATTGAGGCGACATTTATGGTCAATCAGTGTTAATATAAATAACCTGAATTGATGTGAAATGAAGTTGACTGCATACTGAACAGATAATTCATTTGTTTGACTCAAGGATGTGTCTAAAAGTTGCAGAAAACAGGCCCTTCAGGACCGGCGTTTGAGAACCTTGCTTTAGATTAAATAAAAATGGAGCATATCCTATTTGAAGTGCTGCCTAATCGGTGAATTTGAAGGAATTGCTTTAGTTTGCTGATTAGCTTTATTTAACCAATCACATGATTTTCACTGAGGAAAGAAGCTGGAATTTTTAAATGCGCAAGGAAAATAGTGGTTAGTTCAAGTACTTAAAGATTTGACTGGTTCAGAGAGCTCTATTGTTCTAACCCGTTTCATTTAGAAGCATCAACGCTTCTGATGAAACTATACATGGTTGGAGTCCCATATTGTGTTCTGACTCGCTGTGCTATGGCACGATGTGCTAATTGTGTGTTTAAAGGTGCCAGTTGACATGCACCAATCGACACGACACAACATGCCGCTCCTGATTTGCTTTCACCTTAAAGCAATGATCGCATACTCCAGTCGTCGGGGACATTTCTCCTACCACATTTGCATGCATCTGCTTCCATACACTTAAATCAAATAGAAAGGTCATTAACGAGACTGAAGAAGAAATTAAACCATTTAATTGAGATACGCTGGATCAGGAATACATCTAAAGGTTGCAGTTCACCAGACCTGAGGATGAGAGTTGGAGACCCCACATTAAGGGGTGATGAGAACACCGAAAGAGCCATGCATGAGTGCTTTGTTTGTGACCGAAATGTCATCTGGATAAAAGCTTTATCCTTCAGGTGAGCGGAAAGTCCTTCCACATTGGCTTTCACCAGGGGGCAACAGGTTGACATTGCTGAAAAATGTCAGCATGATGCTTCACATAGAAAACAACAAAATCAGTTTAGTCTCTGCACCATCAGCACTCAGGGTTTTTCATAATTCATCGACCATTACGGATAGATGAGCTGATCTGTCAGGCTTAGAGGAAGAGTGAGGGACGTACAGTAAGCTCCTGCAACCAACTGGCAACTCGATGATTGAGACGACAGGATGGCGCTAGTAAAGCTGCTTTAAACTGATCTTCAGGATCATCTTTATGTTGCGTTTGCCACAGAGCAGTTAGAATGAGTGACTTGAAATATTCTGAGACTCCTAAAGAAAAGTTGCACATCTCTGTCCCCTTTTGGAAGTTCACACACTTCGGTGCAAATGACACAGTTGTATCTGTGCCACTGACACACTTTTTGCAGCTTATGATGCGTAAGCATATCTCCTCTTTACAGCGCCTCAATTCAGTACAGCATTACTGGAGGCTATTTAGAAAAAAGAACTGGTCACTTTGGGTGTCCGTCCCTTTTTTGCTTGGCTATATGTGTCCTAGAGGTGCATTCCAGACATTAACCAGAAGCCTTCTGTCCTCCATGCTGCAGCTGTTGACCTCTCACCCAGGCAAGATTGGTTGCTATTCGGACTGTGGTGCAAAGAATGAGAAGTCAAACAAAGGCAAGTTAGTGAATCCACAGGGAACTGCAGAGAGAACGTTGGGGGGGGGGGGGGGGGGGAAAGGTTGCGCAAAAACAACCTGTTTTTGTTTCCTTTGTGCATCCAACAGTAGAATATTTTTATAAGTCAGAAGCATCTTTGTAAATTGGATGACTGCAATTCTTTAAAAATGAAAGGGCCCTGGGGTGTTGGAAGGACGCGTAGTCTCTGGGAAGTGCGGCATCTTTTTGTCTCCTGAGAGTCATGGTAACCAGCTCTGCGGCTGTATTCCTGCCAGGTTTTTTCCCCACAAATAATAACACCTCTTTAGTTGGGCCTCGTGACTCTGGCGCGTTCCTCCCAGATGAAATAAGAAAGCAATTTGACACGGCAGGATGGCACTTTGGGGTTCGAGGGATGCGGATGCCAAGTATTGGATTTCACCCTGAGCCCCGTTAATATGTGGGAATGTTGGGGAGCCTTTGGAATGCGGTGTGGTCCACTTTCCTCTCATTCCCAATATTAATAGCAAGCTCTCCAGTCCGTTTGATGGGCCGAGAGATCCGCCCGATGCCCAGTGGAGAATTGGGTCAGCAGTGTTTAACCTTCACCCAGGACCAACTTTACCATCAGTGTTGCTAGAGTCCCATGCTGCATTTGGCTGACAGGCTCCTTATTTTTTTCGATCGCCTTTAAGGTATTGCAGCTAAAATCAAGAGTTTTCTTAAAGGCACACTATGCAACATTTTTCAGTTAATTAATGTGTTCCATACCGTTTTGGATGATTAAATGAGTCATTTCAGGTTGAACAAAGGTTTTCTTGGCCGCCCTGTTGGTCTGTGGGGGAAATACCGCACTTGCAACTGCAGGAGCCCTCGGCCCGCGCCCACAGACTCAGAATCTCGTGCAAGATCACGAGAGTCGGTCTTGCTTTACGGCGAGAACATGTTTGTTGCTAGCGCAGTGGCGATATCTGTGCAGTTATCATGGCGGAACCAGCGATAAAACAGCGAAAGCCCATGTCGGAGCAGGCAAGAAAGAGGAAAAGGGCTCTGGAAAGAGAGAGGAGTCGTACACGGGTGAACATCGGGAAAGCTTTTTCCGAATGGCGAGAGCTAAAAGAGAAAGAAGGCTGCAAGGCTGACGCAGACCTCGCGTTTCTGCTGATGCGATTGTAAGTAACATTGTAGGGTTTCCCTCACGCTACCGACTCCCAACATTCCAAAAAAAAAAAAACTAACTCGATATGCGCGCAAAGCTTGTCTCCCCCGCTCCGCCTATGCCGGTCGCTCCGCCGGTCGCGCAAAGCTTGTCTCTTTCCCCCGCCCGCCCGCTCCGCCGGTCGCTCCGCCGGTCGCGCAAAGCTTGTCTCTTTCCCCCGCCCGCCCGCTCCGCCGGTCGCGCAAAGCTTGTCTCTTTCCCCCGCTCCGCCGGTCGCTCCGCCGGTCGCTCCGCCGGTCGCTCCGCCGGTCGCTCCGCCGGTCGCGCAAAGCTTGTCTCTTTCCCCCGCCCGCCCGCTCCGCCGGTCGCGCAAAGCTTGTCTCTTTCCCCCGCCCGCCCGCTCCGCCGGTCGCTCAAAGCTTGTCTCTTTCCCCCGCCCGCCCGCCCGCTCCGCCGGTCGCGCAAAGCTTGTCTCTTTCCCCCGCCCGCTCCGCTCTGCGGGTCATCGGCGTAAACCTTGTCTCTACACCCCCCCCCCCCCCCGCCGGTTGTCCGGTAAGCAAATTCCTAGGGGAAACATTGGTTTGGAATGGTTTCTCTCTCTCTGTGTGCATGTTCATACTTTCACTGTGTTAGTCATTGTTTGTACTGCCGTTTTTTTTACTTTTGTATTCGTTGCGTTCGCCTGTCTGCTAAGCTCAAAACAACCGCGCCTGGCTTGACGGAGAAACCAGGAGAACAGCTGAGCATATTTACGACAGTGCACTTTTACTTTCACCCTCTGGGGGGCGCCTCACTGGAAAATCAATCCCAGTTGCATAGTATACCTTTAAGGCGGGAAAGGAAAAGGTAATCACTCAAGAGCTACTCCCAAATTCCTTGCTTTTGCAAAAACTCTGCTGCCTTTAAACATCTTGTCTCATCTGGTTCTTGGCTTGTATCAAGAATATTCGCCTCAAAAAGCACACTGAGCACGGTGGGGCAGCTGCTGCTTCAAACTCCAACATTTGTTTTGATTAAGGCATCAAAATCAACAGCAGCACTGTAGCAACTCCCTCGTCTGCTGTTTCATGTGGTCTGCCCCAATAATGAATGCTCCTTCCAACAGGAAATGACATTTTTTTTAATGAATCAAACTAAATGAAATGACTTTTAATGACACCCCTGGAGGATTGGAAGAAAAAAATATTCTCTTTTCCAGTGGTTTTAGCTAAGGCATTTCCGTTTCATGGGTGAGCTCTGTTACTGTGCCTCGTGGCCTTGTTAAAGCCAACTGTGCTTATAAATTAGTTTTTTGGCGATGTTGCAGTCAATAAGACCTCAGAGGATATATAATGAATAACAAAATCAACATAATATATTTGGTTTTATTTATAATGGAGAAAACAACAACTACTGCTGCTAATATTGTATTATATTGCAAGTATACATACTTTCTATAGCATTTTTTTCTTTTTGTTTTCATTCTGATACGTTTGCTTAAGCAAGTATAGAATAAAAATCCATTAATTGATGAGTTTTCAAAATATTTCTGTTCTTCTACTCGTTACAGAGTTGCACAAGAATCTGCTTCGGTTGCTTTACTGACATGCCAGTAATAGCTTTCCAACTGTAGTTTTAAGTCTGTTATTTTAAAACGGTGTCAGTTGGTGATCCTTTAGTTTCTACACCATGACGGCCAAAAATATATTTCTAAACAGCTAAATTTATTTTACTGGTAAGTGAGGGATAAGTGTTGTAGCCTTCTTTTAGCTAGCTGACCAGAAGAGCACAGCAACAAAAAGAAGCAGCACTCTTCTCTACGCTGCCTAGAGCCAGAGAAAACGCTCTCTCGCACTTTCTTTAAAATTTCCCTAAATTTACTTTAACCTGTAGGAACAGAATGCTAGAAAATTGTTTTAAAATGTAGATTCTTATTTCTATTTGAGTCCCTTTAGTTTTACCCAACAGGGAAAAATAATTGGTATAGTTAAAAAACTGATTTGTGTTGGATTGAATATCAAAGTTATCATCTACTCTATTTGTGTCACCTTTTCCTCCTTTTAGCTTTTCCCCTTCTCTCTTCCTTTCTTTCTCTTTTACCTTTCCGTTTTTGTGTCCATTGAGCATGAAATAGTCCCAAAACTATTTCTAAAAAAGCTTTTTGCATATATATCAAGCTGAGCACAATCGCAAAAGCAGTAATGCTCCACTAGTGAAAGTAAATTTGTTGGGCTGTCTTTGGGATTAAGACAGCAATTCTTATTGCTACCCTGCCAGACAGGACACGTTTAAAAAGAAAAAAAAAAAAAGAATATAAAAGTTTTTGCATGACGACCTAAAATAAGTTAATTCAGGTTGTTTTGTTTCACTCTCAACCATTCAGCATTAATGTCTCCTTTTTATTACTTTGCATGCAGATGAGAATCTGCATGTAATCTGTCACTATCCAATCTTTAATTCTGCATTTTATACGTGATAGAAGTTGTTGTTACTCTGATTGGGAGATTATGTTGGATCCAAGTGGAGCTTGTTCTACCAAGCTGGAAGACCCGCAGGATATCATGCTGAAAATCTTGTTGTGCTAACTACTCTTAGTAAAATAAACTGATAACATATTTGTCATAATTTTTTACATTCAAAGACTGAATGAACATGTTCTCAAAATTCCAAAAACGCTACAAGGTAGTTTATGCCTGTAACTTTTACTAGGTTTCACAAACCTGGCAGCCATTTTGGAGGTTGAACTGAGGGATGCTTTAATGCCGCTGTCTTTTTCTACTAGGAAATCTGACATTCTTGTTGTATTTTGTACTGGAAACTCTGGTAACAGAAGTTTTGAATACAAATAAAACACACCATGAGGGCATCGAAGATGACTAGATTTATGGCAAGAAAAAGTTGGACATATATTGTTGAGTTAAGATTTGTAGCAGTAGTAATATCCCACTCCAATCCATTCTACTGGTTCCCCATCAAGGAACTTTGAAGCTAGAAAAAAAAATAAAGTATCGGCATCAAAACAACCTAACAACTCTAATTGAGTTCTTTTGTAGTAGATGCAATGTAAGGCAGCTGCGGTAAAAAAGTGACAGGAGTGAAACAATGTGGCTGTAGTTTGGAACTGTTTTAAACGGGAGCAGCTGTTTTGATGTGTGCAGTTGCATCTTGTCAGTAACAGAGCTTTGTTTAATCCTACTCACTCCATTAGACACCTATTGGGAAGTTTAAACACTTGGCTCAATATCCACTCAGCGCGCACAAAAGCTCTGTTGAACCAACACACAGCAACGCCAGGGTTTTTTACCTCACTTGATTTTCGAAAACTACTTTCGAAAATGTGCATTTTTGCAGCATTTGTTAAATGGCATCATTACTTTATTAACTGCTTTTCAAAGACAGCATCAAATTAACGGATTGCAAAAAAGCAATAGCTGGACATTGTGTTTTGTGTTTGGTTTACCTCAGATGTCTTAGTGTTCAGAGAGATAAATCTAGCCAGGTTTGGCCTTGAACAAGCCCCCCTGAAGTCAGATTAATTGTGGCTATACAAAGGACAGCTACAAGTGATTGTCACTGATAGAGAACCTGTATCTATAGCTGTTCAACTTTATCACTGTGAATGTTTTTCACATCCAAAGAGAGCATTGTCTTCTGAGTAGGCCTCCTTAACTGTGGAAATATTTCCTTTTTTAGTGAGGAATACAACTCTGACAGTGATATTGACTTAAGATGCTCTGACAGTAGATTATATCAGACTGCAGATCAATGAGTTCAAGCTGGACATCACTGGGTGCATTATCTACACTATAAGTAAAGAGAGAGAAAAACATATGTACATTTCACTCTCAGCTGTTAAGAAGTTTTCAAATCTTTTTGAAAACTCACCTTGCAGTGCTCCTTACATGGATGAATATTTTGGGAGGTGAGAAGCTGATAATGTGACAGTGTTGGCATGTGAGTGAAAATGTTGCTCTCTATTTGATTTGAAGAAAACTTCCAACTTTCTCATGAAAGCAGTCACCATGCTGTACATCTGTGTGCAAAGAGGCCCGTGCCATGTAGCGCAGTATTTAGTTCATTCATTAGCGCAGTCACATTAACAAGAAAGGCCAGATCTGCCATCCAGTGAGCAAATGAGAGCCCTGTATTTTTTTCTTTTCACAAAAACCCTTCAACCTCTGATCGCTTACTCTTTTATGGACCTTGCCCAGGCTGAGCCATCTGCAGCCTGGTACTCTACGTTAATGTTCACTGTCATGCTCTTCAGCCTATCATTGCTCTTGCCCTGATGCAATTAACTATTTCAGTTACTTTAACAACATGGGAAATTTTTAGAACTGAGTTGCACAACATCTCCTGATGATTGATACGATGAAACAATAAGTTTCTGTTCTGGGTTAATTTAAGTCACTTTCTCTTGGATCTGCTTCAAAAGCCCAAGGCTTTTCCCCATCAGATTTGGACAGTCATCGGTTGTAACACCTACCAGTTTGTCCCATTTCAGTCCCAATGTGCCCATTGCCCATTTACCTCTATGAACGCCTCACTTTCCTATTGTAGTCCTTTTCATTCGCTGTGTCACCGCAAGCTTGTTCATTATCTCAAAGTTTTTGTTAATCCACGTAAAAAGATAAGTAAGTGGACTGTATCACAGACATCACCACTTTAGCCCAGAGCCAAGGAAAACAAGTCCAGGTTGCCAGCTGACGAGCCAAATTCCCTGCAATGTTCTTGATCCACCTTGTGATGGATTCTTGTTTCATTTGCAGTTTAGCTAGCAAATCTTATGATGTACGTGCCCTGTCAAATTCTTGTACTTCTCTCCATCTTTTACTCTCATTCAAACTGTAGTCCTTAAACACCATGTTCTCAACACACTATACACATAGCTTTATGGTTGATATAATCAAAGGAACGTTCTTAAGTTCGTGCTTTGTCAATAATGCCCCTCAGTGGTATAGTGAATTATGTTCCGATTCAAGCCCTGGTTGCACCAGGAATGGAAACCTGCATTTTCTTTAAGAAAGCAATAGCGGCCTTTAAAATAACGCTGTACCATTACATTTTGCGTACCTATAACAAAGTAACAGGACTTACACTTTTACTACAAACTCACACTGGCTGGTCAAACGTCATCAGAATGCCCAGATCTGGTCTAGACTAGATGCTGTTCTTTTTTCAAATCATTCCATTGTGCTCTTTTTATATGGGAAATGTACAACGGTACTGCAAGTACGTGTAATTATGCATTCATTGGCTGTTTGTAAATGGAAAAAAGGCATCAATGATCTAGAAATACTTTGCCATAGCGCTTTTATGGCTGTATTTAAGCAATCTTAAGAACTATAAGCTATTCATGTTTAACTATTGCAGTTGATAGCCATTTAGGTGGTGGGACGTTATGTCTTTCCATACTTAAGGTGCCAGTTCTACATTCTAGCCTTTGATTTTGACTCAGCTCTTAACCCCCTTCACATTGTTCTCAAGCCATTGTCCAGCCTTTGTAGATGACTCGCTAGCTGAAAAAAAATGGGAGCATGTGAAACTCTGTCCTTTAGGGTCATGTTGTTTTAGAAGGAGCAGTCCACTGGGAGATTTCCTGATGTATGTTTTGCCACCGACCCAGACAGTCTTGCCCCCTGACTATGCCCTGGTGGTACTGTCTAAAGGCGCCACTCCCAGTTCAAAAGTTGACCAGATTCTCAGCTGTTTTTGCCTCCTCTGATTGATTGCAGGGTAGAAAGGAAGTTATAGGACAATACCAGCAGCGAGAGGAACACGGTTTATAGAAATAAGCAATAAGAAGAGAGTGAAGAGAATCCATGGTTTCTGATCTTTTGATACGGGATTCTTTTTATTTTCCCTTGGAAGATGCATGGATGTATAAGAGCAGGGAAAATCTTATTGCACAACTTCCAATACCGTTGGATTGCGTGGTTTTAGTTTCAAGCATCCGACATGCCAAGGTGAGTGAATCCTTGTCACTGCTGGCAGCATTGTCCAGTGTTACATGAAGTGATGGTATGATTGGGTCAGTGCAGCGATATTTGAGTTGCAGTTGCTTTGACTCTGCTCCCACAGCCTTGCTTATCTTGTGATCAATATATGTATGATATAATTTCAAATGTGTAGTAAATCGATACCAGAGAGCCTTTTTATTCCCATCCTATTGCATTTGCCTGCACTTCTGAAAAGAAGAGGAAGAATTGCAATACTAAAGGAATAAAGACAGCTAAAGACAGCTAAAGACAGCTTGATCCAAGTTCTATTTGTTTGCCGGCCAAGTGGGTCTAGGCCATGGCATCAGTGAAATAAATAAATGGTTCTGCTGTGGATTAGATGCACATGGACTATTGTCTATTGCTTACCCTGTCAGGCTTCAGCAGAATCGTTCAGACCAAATCATCTCGCCTATTGTTTAAGTCCACATGAGAAAGCGGAGTCCAGATTCATGAAAGCGCTGACTTCCAAACATGAAATCCCTGGCAGAATGTGTGCTTTCAGAGTGAGTGCAGGAATGCAGCGCTTACAAATGCACCGTGAAATAATGGCACTTCTTCCACTGTCAGCTCGGGTCATTTGTCAGTCTAGGCTGAAGCTCATTGCTAACCATTGAGACTTTTCGGTAGGAAAGCCAGGAATGCACATTATAATTTGAGGATTTACCGCTGTGTCTCTCTAGTGTATGTATGTGTTTACGTTATTTAGACCGTGGGTGCATTTGGTCATTAGTTATGCCAGTTGTTTCAGATCAATCACATGTTGTCTTTTCTCTCCATTAATCTGCCCACCCATGTTGCTGAAGCCCCTGTAATTGAGGAAGTTATGCATGAACATGATAACTTGAGTCCTTGTGAGAAAGAACAGACAATATTTTTGTATGCTAGCATATGTACGTCTGTATTGTGGTAGATTGATGGATTGCTTACACATATGTTGCTGTGATATAGCTGATTAACCTTTGGCTGTAACAGGCTAAGATGTATGATTGTGTACATGGCCTACCCGATTTAGAGGTTGCCCCGTGGGTGGGCAGCAGACAGTGGGAGTAATTGAGGGGTTTTCCCATCCGTCTTTGAACAGACAGTTAGACAGTAGGATGGAGAGCAGGAGGGCATGTTGGAGGGGGCAAGTCTGGGGCAGTAACAACCAAAAAGTGGCAGGGCTCCAACGTCCTCAAAGGCACGGCTGAATGGCTGCTTCATGTTGTATTAATGAGAGACTAGTTCACTTTCATGTCAAAGGACACATGCGGCTTTCACAGAAGAGTGACACAATACTTGCCAACCTTCCATAGCCCTCAACCATTTTTATATTTTGTCATGACACAACTACAAAATTATGTGTATTTTACTGGGTTTTTATGTGATAAATGAAGTAGTGCATAGTGTATATATTTTAAAAATATATATATTTTTATAAATACAGATCTGAAAAGTGTGACATAGATGTGTATTCCGCTAACCTTGCCTGCAAGATGAATTCTTGCGGTATTTGTGCGTTCACAAACACACAAGAATCAATTTTGTACCGCTCTGGCTTCAACCGTTTGTGTCAGAACCAAAAATGGTTTGGGCCAATCTTGTTGAAACATTGAGGTTTAAGGCGGGACATACCAGTGCGACGAAAGCAAGAGCGGTTGAGCCCACAGGTACACCAAAAGAAACATGGCAGAAGGAGGACACAGGCGTAACTGCTGGTGTCACATCTGTTTTGTAAGAATCCACAATTTCTTCTTTGATAGAAGAACAGTAAGAAATTCCTTACTAACTTAGCTTCTTGTGGTTTTGCACGACATCTGCTGCTTATGTTTTAATTTGAGACCGTGATTGGCTAAAACCAACCTTTGGTGGGCGGGCACTAGGTGTCACTTCAGACAATCAGCTCAGAGAGTTCTGCTGAAATTCCCTCCTTTGCCCAAACTGATTCAGTAGGAGCGGTCCAGATTGATGATGTGCAGAACTAGTCAGTAATCAGTCTCACTGGCCAGGTTAGTATTCCACCCCTTTTTACTCTTATATAAGAATATATAAACATATTCTTGTACTAGATTCGCCCAGCCAAAGACTTGAGGTTTAGTTGAGGGTTCTGCAACGCGTAAAAATTGATGGGCAAAAATAGTCACAAACTGAGTCTCTCAATGTGCAAATCTGGTAAAGACCTACAAATAACTTGGAGCTGTAAATACAATAAAAGGTGGTTCTACAAAATATGGACTCGGGTAGTGGAGGTGTCAGCATTGCTTCACAAAATTACTTTTTTGTGTCTAGATTTGGAAAATAGTGATAATCTTTTATATTTGTTGATTATTAAAGGATGCAACATTAAAGCCCAGTTTTTATTTATTTTTCCTATGGTTTCAGGAAAGATTTAAGATTTGTTTTCAGTCTAAATAGTTAGATTTAGGCATTTCCCATCAAAGCAAACAAATCTTAATTAATATAAGCTTTTCTTATTCAAACTATCCCAGGTCTCCTATTTAATTTAGCAAAAATGTAGCTAAATTGGCCATGATATCATATTTGTATGTGATGAGGTCTCTTTCCCAATGCTGTCAGACAACATACAACCAATCTGTTAATATGCTTTACATTTCTGCATCTTGGCCATGTTTGTGCCAGCGTGGCACTGCTGCTCCATCCCTGGTATCGTCTGCTTACGTAAACCAGACTATTCCTCCTCCTCTTCCTCCCTCCATGACCCAGCACTCTGCAGGAATGGTCCTCATTTGCGAAACCCAGAAACAATCCTGTACAAAGAATATGTGTGAACCACAAGCTTAACTCTGATCTTTTATTCAGTGCTCGTTAAAAATGCACAGTTGTTCTCTCTTCTTGTTTGTGATCGCTCTCCTTGTTACCAGTTTTATTGTTGCTGCTTGTCCTTCCTCCCATTCTCTCGCCTTTCCTCCGACTGATTGGAGAAAAAAAAAAAAGCTCTTAGGATCCATGGTTGTTGGTTTGTGATAAGACGTTAAAGGGCGTAGGCATAAGGGAATAAAAGTTTTGAAATCTGTCCTTTTTAAAAAGTGCGTTATTTTTTTTATTTAAATGAGATCTAAATAGGTATGTACAAGCTACTGTCTGCTTGCTTTTATCTTGGTGGCACCAGGGGTTATTGTTATAGTTAAAGTGATAAAGAGAGTGAAAACTGACTTTGATTTTGGACTGTTGTTGTGCTGCAAGCATTGTGTGGCAGACACTGAGAGAAGTAAAGTTAGCACGAGTACTTGACGATCACACGTTTTTTTACTGCACAATGAAACAGCTGCAGGATCAGCCTATTCTCTACTTACTGCTACGCCTTCCTCATCCTCTTCCTCCTCTTCTTCCACTGACCTACTTCCCGACGCCGGGAAGGAGAAGATGAAGTAGTGGTCTGAATACAAAGTGGCAGCACCATCTCCCTTTATTCCTCTCCTTTGCGTCTTTCTTGTTGCTTAGCTGTACCTCAGACCCGCTTGGCTCAAAACTGGGCAGGTCTAACATCTTTGCTTCAGGGCTTTTTAGTTGGTGTGTTTTAATCATGACTTTTTGACATAGTATGCAGTGCTTGCACCGTGCTTTTTAGAAAAATGTAATGTTACATTCACTACATAGAGAATTGTTTTTTTTTTTTACATTAAAACTGGCACGGAGATGTTTGTGACGAAGGTTCCTCCCTTTGATCCCCCGTTATCATCAGTGTGTATTTTGATGTAAAGATCTCTGGTACTGGGGAGAAATGACAATAACAAAAATGGAATAATTAGAAACGTACTTAATGCATTCAAAACCTAGTTAATAGTTGATGTGGTCAGAGAAAGTTTGGATTTGCTGTTTGCTGTGGCTGAGAACCAACAAAGTTCCTTTACAGGAGGTCAGATGGAGGATTGTGAATGTATGGATGAGGATGAGTAGCCATAGGACTGGGTATGGCTGTTTTTGAGATGATTTTAGGAATTGGTGGTGAGATAAGATAAGATAGGCTTTATTGATCTCACAAAGGAGAAATTCACTTGCCACATCGGTTCATACAAGAAGGTGCAGAGTAGGAAAGGTGCATTCAGTTATATACAGTGAATCTTCATATATACAATGGATCAAAAAGGATACAAAAAAAAAAAAGTTCATGGAAAACTCAAAAGAGAGGTAGGAGTCAAGTATGACCCAATATTGTAGTTTGTTAATCTCAGCTCTCACGGGCTACCAGTGCCTTGCTTCTTCTTTCTTTCTTTACATTATTAATATATTTTTTTAAGGTTTAACTCATTTGTTAGATGAGGTGACCAATTTACAGTGCATGATTGTTTGTGATCTGAGTAACAAGCTCTGCATATACCTGTGTAGTGGTAATACATAAATTATGTAACCATCTTCTAGTTCACTGCTTGGTCATGCAGGACCAAAATTTGACATTATAAGAGTGGTACAAGGGGCATCTATTTACATATTTGGACGTAATTTAACAAGAGTTGCATGTTGATGGCAAAAAAAAGAATAGGTCGAAGAAAGGAGCTATGAGGCACTCCTTTTTAATAATAACTGTATGGGAGCTGGAAAGTTAACAATGGAGATGGGTTGGATTAAGTTGGCACAAATAAAACAAGGTCACACATAATTCAGTAAAAACTTTTTTTAAAGCACTTGGTTGAACCTAGAAGAGAAAAAAACAACATATCAGGTAAAGTGTGTTGCGCTTAATATTTAGCTTGGCCAGTACCATAGGAAACCTTTTTTGTTTAAGTTTGATGGCCTAATCCCTCAGTGTCAAATTAACAGTTCAGAAAATGCCACAGTGTTCTTAAAGGCAAAAGAGCGCTAATTATTTTCTCTTTTATTTAGAGTGCATATTTTAAATGTACAAAAAATAAGCAAACTGTCATTTATCCAGGATATTCTTTCCTTCAAAGCAATAGTAAAAGTATATTTATGCAAAACCACTTCCAGAATGAAATACAGCAGCCCAGAGCTAAGGATTGAGTAAGAGAAAGGAAACAGAAAGAGGAGGATTAAAGATGGAGTAAGTGGATGGTAAGCAGTGGCAAGGAAAAATGACAGATGTTCCCGTCAGAGGGAGGGCTGTTGCAGGGAACTGTCACTCTGATTTAACCTAAAAGAGAGAAGTAATGGAAAATGACAGGGAGGGAGAAAATGAAAAGCCCAGAGATGGTCAGATGGCAGTGGACACGGTCAATCTGGAATGACATTGCATGGAGATAAAGGTTACATAAACAGCCGGTTCTTAAATTTCTAGCTGCATATAATTCTGACTCTACATAATATATGCTGTGTGTGTTTGGATTCCCTGGCCTGCTTCCTCTAAACTGGAATAAGGCCAACTGGACTGGTGTTGAGTGAGGACTGCCTGCACGTGGACCTTGGTGGGAGGGTGAAGATAGAAGCAGGCACTGAGAGACACAGGACAGGAGGTTTAGGTTGTGTGTTATGCAGAGAGGCTTTTATACCTCTGCAAAGTGGCAGGGGTCTTTTCTTTTAAGCTCCACCAACAGTCTAAAGCAATGAAATGTTGTTAGCCCCTGTAGACTTACTGCAGTTAAGCCAGTTATTCCTTCTCTGAACTGTAGAAATTTAATTGTATCTTGCCTAAAAATGTGTATCTTTGTATCTGTGTTATGGAATTAATAATTTAGCTCCTATTTCTGGTAGAAGTTAAATTAATATGGCTGGAGCCTGCCTTCCTGATATAACTTTGGGATAATTTGCATCATCAATGCTACCAATTTACTTTCTTGGATACTTCGTTTGTAATACTTTATTCTCATAGATTGTTTCTCTTTTTTTTTTTAGCAACTGTTGTTGCAAAAGCAGTCACAGTTGAGAGCCTACACCACAGTTAAACAGGCTTTAGTTTTAGGAGTAGCTTTAGTGGTTTTTATAGATAGTAGAAAGTAGTATTATTATTAATTTGAATTTTGAATTTCCTTTTGTGGCAGGATTTCAGAGAGCGACTCCACTATCTACTTAGCAGATCATATGTTTACTTTGGCATGTATTTTAAATCAACAGTTACCCTTGAAACCCTCTAAACTAAAGGTTAACCTTACCAGATTCATAATGGAGTGCATTAGTATTTAGAGAAGAAATGTTAAAAAGGCACAGCATTCAGATAGCAACTTTATGTTGAAATTTCAAATTTAAATGATTCAATTAAAATATCAATTGATATGTTTTCTAGGTTGTTGTGTAATATAACAGAAATGGAAAGGAATAATTGGTAGGCTATTACTTTATATTTCAAATAACATCCATTAACACTCACTATGCTAAATATTTCTTTCACCAGCTGTGTGGACTCTCACTGACCTTGATGCCCACACAATATTGACTTTAATGACCCAGATGCTAATGCTCACAGGGAGTGTCGGGGACATTGTGATGATGGAAAAAAGCAAAGTAGAGTGAGATAATTATGGATTGGTAATATGGATTCAAATTGCAAATGAAAAATAAAAAAGTTCATTGAGAAACATGAATAGAAATCATGATGGTTACAAAACAATAAAGGTTAATTAAAATAATGTTTAAAAAAATCTAAAATACTAATTCAAGTTAACAATAACTGCAAATAATATACAAAATGTATTTATATTGATAGTGTTTTAAAGAATATTTATAAGTATAAAAATGGAAATGATAATAATACAAATGATAAATAATAGCAGTTTAGCCAAGAATCTCCCCGACAGATATGTCATCTCTTCTTCATGATTATTGGTTAAGATGACAGCAAAAAGATAAACTAAAATGGTTTAAAGTAAAATAATCAGAAGCAAAGTTTAAAGAATAAAAACGGAAAACAAATAAGTTAGTAAAAATTGTAAATTAAGCAAACATTATTTATTAAAATACCTTACCAACAAAAAATTTGACATTTACTATCAAGACAATTTTTATGCATTCTAAGAAACAATAAAACCAAATTCAGTGCAATGAATCTATACAGAACAATAAAGAAGTTAAAGAAATTAAGAGCAATATTAAAAAGCCTAATTCTGTAGGGCTACAACACTATCAGTATGGTTAAAGTGCAACTGAAACTAGTTCTTCATTTGCCTGTTGTGTGTTTAAAAACTTGCCGTAGTGGGAAGAAAACCCTTTTAGCTGCCATGCAGTCCTTGCTTTGATGCTTTTGTATCTTTTTCCAGACTGCATTAATGTGAAGAGAAGGCGAAATGAATCAACTACATGTTTCTTTCAGTGCTGTACTGGGGAAATCCTTGAAAACATAAAGAGATGAAAGTGTCTGAAGAGTAATGGTATCTTAAACTTTCCTCCAGATGTGGAGAATGAAAGAAAAAGGCAGTTTTACCAAAATCTGTTTTCACTCTTGGAACATTTAACAGTGAAAGGGGGCATCTCTTTAAGAAATTAATATATCATCAACATAAAACTGATTTTGGCTTCAGTTAGCTCAAGTGCAAAAGCTCTAGACCTAGGAATATACATGGCTCCAAGTGCACAGCTAGAGCAGGTACCCCATATACAGAGGCTATTAGTCCTTGACATTGTGGTGAAGGGTTTGATTCCCAACCTTGGGACCTTTGCTGCATGTCTTAACCCCAGTATCCCACTGTTGCCACAAAACATATCAAAAAACAGGTTTTTCCTCCCTCCCAACTGATCATTTGATTTGTGTATGTTATTTATCAAAATCGAATGTTAGACATTATATGTTTTTTTTTCCAATTGCAAGAATTCAAACTGGCAGTTTTGAGTTAATGATTAAAGTTGTAGTGGTTACATCCAACTTTTCTGTAGACTGCCCCTAAATGCCTATATGTGAATTGGCCATGTTATTTATAGTGAAAGTATTTTTATTTTCAGCTTGGTGAGCGAACAGGTTCGTAACAATGCTAAACATGTCCCATAAATTAGCAATGATCTTAAAGCGACAAGATGAAAGTTGAATATAGGTTTACAGCTCCAAAGCAGCCTTATAGTGGGTCAGTCCTGCCCTGTGGGGGAGGTGGATTAGGGGATTGTCACCTTGGCTATCAAAGCACATGCTCGCGTTTTGACAGTTTACCGCACACATCTACAGCATACCACAGGAGATTTAACTGACCAGTGAACTACTTATGGAACAGCCATCATATAATCTCCACGTATAAAAATGATTGCAGGGAACCATGTCAGATCATTTTTTCTCTTGTTTACATGTGCAGAAAATATTGATATTTACCAAGTGCTGATAAAGTTTGTTTGTAACTCTGGTCTGTGTAAAAGTACGTAGAGAACTGGACATTGAAAGAGTTAGTAAAAGCAAACGTTAAAAGGGCTAAATGGAAATGTGGTGTTGTTTTTTTTTTCCCTTTCTTTTTTCCCTTCTGCTCATGTTCCTGTTCAGGGCCCAGTACATTCATAAAGAATTTACCATACTGCTAATTTTAGACTGAGCAGTGAGAACTCCTACACTGAACAAATGTGGGTAAGGGATGGTGGAGATTGGTGCTCAGTCAGGATACAGTACATTAGGGTAGCTTTTTGTGGATACTGAAGTTATAAAATTTGACTGCCTCATTAAAAATGAGTGCATGGCTCCAGGATGTAACGAGTTACTCTAAGGTTATGTAAAAATATCAGCGAGAGGACGGAATATTTATAGACTTTGATTTTAAACGTCTGTCGTTTAAAAGCTCTGAAACTCCATGAACATGTCACTTCAAAATTGATTTCTTGTTCAAGTAATTGTGCTGGAGTTGCACGTTCAAGGTATTTGTGAGTCATTTGCGTGGTCCATTCGTTCACAGTTGTGGTAAAGTGAAGCACACAGAAGAGATGACGCAACGGCTTTGCTGACATTGGTCACAATATTTGCATCTCTGAGGGAAGAAAATGCTGAAAAGACCAGGATTTATGAAATAGGCAGCACCAATGCCTTTTTCAATGCACTGAGGACGTCTCTGCGAGTTTTGTTTTGCCATTGCAGTAATGTATGCACTGCAGATCTACCATAATACCTCTTGGACAAGAGATTTATTTGTTGAGGTACATTTGCAACCACTGTCAAAATAATGTCGAGACGAAACTTGCAATCAAAGTGCCTATTTTGGTCACACGACAAGAAAATCCCCACCCTGGCTTGGAAAAACCACTTCTTGCTTTGATTTTTCCCTTTACGCAGTTTCTGCAGGTGGTTTTTGATGTTTGTTTGGATGCGGTGTAGGTTACTAATGTGTGTTTTTTTCCCCAAACAATATCAGGCTGCTGGAAACGCAAATCGCCTCTCAGCCTCTGAAATACAAAAAAAAAAAAAAATTTCCAAAGAAAAAGCACAGACAAAACAGCTTAAATTTTCATAAACCAAGAATTATTTAGTGAACACAAACAACATGTGACATCTGGGATTGTCAGTATCTGTAATCCTCTCCTATTTTCTTCTTTCTTTTCCAGACCATGCCCCCCAGATAGCAGTCTCGTCATCTTTTCCACTCCCCCTTCCCTTGCCCCTTGGCCCCTTCCTCTACATTTCTGGTCCAGCATCACCACTGCCAGCTTCACCCGCGTAGCCACCATGCCCCCCAGGAAGAGGACGCGGGCGGGCCTGGGCTTCCTGTGCTGCTTCGGCAGCAGTGAGCCCCTGGAGATCAACCTAAAGGACACTGTGCCGCTGCAGCTGCTGGAGTTCAGCTCGCCCATGCCACCTGCAGAGGAGCTGCATGCACGCTTCTCTGAACTGGTGGTGAGTAAAGATGCTAATATCTGCATCTGATTAACAAGCGTTTTGATGTGTCATCTGCATCTACTTTTTTAGCTTTTATTTAAACTGCTTTTTCGTTACACTTCTTTCATGCAGTGCATTCACAGATTCACAGAAATGTCTCGTCTTGTGAAATAACTGATTGTTTTTCTGATATTTCATATTATTATTATTTATTTTATTTTTTATACTTTTTTGTTTAGTTTTTGAGTATGTTGAATGTACAATTGTGTCTCATCAAAAACTCTACCCATAACACTAATAATACAACACATGCATTATAAAGGTTCATTTCAAACAGTGCTATGTGTTTCAGGTATTGATTTCTGTTCATTTTTGATGATTTTGACTTGCAGCTAACCCAAACCCCAAATTAAGTTCCTCTGGAAAATAGATTTCCCAGAACCAAGAAAAAATATTTTTGACATAGAAATGTTATTTGACATTTATTGACAACCTCAACCAGCAAAGCCAGCTACAACGTCATTGCTAGCGAATGCGATGATTGAGAGAGCTGTTGTCACACATATTAATTGAAAATTGAGTGGAAGGAAAAAGTGGGGAAGGAAAAGGTACACAAGCAACAGGGTTAGCGCCCCGTTTAGAGGATCTGGAAGCAAAGCTTATTCAAAGGCTGGGTGAACATTTACTAGATCTGGACTACTAAAATGTAAACTGTTCAGAATATGGACTTGGTACTTGATGGGTGGGCCGATGGTGGCACAAAAGTTAGGGAGGTCATCCTGTAACCCGCTGGTTGCGTAAGACATTTGGGCAAGACACTTTACCCGTATAGCCTGCTGGTGTTGGTCAGCAGGCCTGATGGCGCCAATTTATGGCAACCTCGCTTCTGTCAGTCTACCCCAGGGCTGCTGTGGCTACTGACATAGCTCACCATCTCATTAGGGTGTGAATGTGTGCGTGAATGGGTGAATGACTGACTGTAGTGTAAAACGCTTTGGGCTCATCGGACTTGATAAAGGGCTATACAAGTATAAGCCGTTTAATTGTAGCTCCTTTTGTATGAAATACTGTATCAATGCAGCCTGGAATGAAGGTGATCAGCCGCTGGCTCTGCAGAGGTGTTGAGGAAGTCCAGTTTGCTTTAATAAGCAGCCTCGAGCTCGTCTGAAAGGGCTCTCCAAATCACCGCTGGCTGTAGAAACTTTACTTTGGTTGTCAAGCAACTTAGATTTTGTGCTCCTCGTTGACTCTGGAGCACTCTGGAGCATACAAAAGTGACTTTCATCTGAAAAGAGGATTTTGGACCCCTGAACAGTCCACTCGTTTTGTTTTTTTAACCTTAGCCTAGTTAACATGACTTTAAAGGTTTCTCTTGATCAGGAAATGGTTAAAATAAGATTAATAAAGGAATGTGACTATTGCAGCCCATATCCTATCCCATGTCTGTGTGGTGGCTCTTGAAGCCCTGACTGCAGCCTCACTCTGCACCTCATGAAATCCCTAAAACACTCCTGAACTGACTTTTTTTTTTTTTTTTTAAAGTTCATCTCAAGTCTGCAGTTATTCTGGTTGATTTTGCACCTTTTTCAACCAAACGTTTTCCTTCCACTCAACTTTCTAATACTTTCACAACGTAGCACTTCTTTAGCAATCGCCTTACCCATGATTGTGTTGGCCATAGCATGGAATTAACATAACATTTCTATATTAAAGCATCTTTATGGGTTTCGTGTAATGTTCTAGTTTTCAGAACAACCTGAATTTTGGCTCTAAACCATAATCATCAAAATGAACAGAAAGAAAACACTTGAATCATTGAATCAAATGAACCTTTCAGTGAGGTTCTGATCTCTGTATAGAAAAAAAATAATGTGTCATTTGCCATTCACTAAAAGCAGACCAAGCTTCTTCTGTTTGTCCTTTTTGGCTCGCAGCCCGATAGTTTGCGTGTTGCTCATTATCCCGAACAAATGGGATTAGAGACAGGAATTAAAATGCTCGGGTCTTGTGGAAGTTGTCTTGATGGTTGGCTGAGGCCATTCCCCAACCCCCATCGTCAAACTCAGACGAGCATAGTCCACATCCCGTGCACAGATCGCACTTACTGGCAGAAGCTTAGCGTCTGCACCAGAGCCAGATGGGGATCACTGTGTTGACATGTGCCCAGGCTGTGGAGAGAGATCAGGGCACAGCTGTCAGAATGGAGGGCTCTGCACTGAGTTTCGGCTGCCCTGCATGAACAGAGCTGTTCTGTGTCCGTCCGTTTGCTCAGTTCCTGTCTCCTGATCGCTGTGAGTCTTGTCTGCTCCCATCGTAGCGCCCTCCTCGCTCCCCTTCGGCCTCAGGTTTCCTGCTTTGTTCTATCCCTCCCAACTTCATGTCTAACTGCGTGCCTGCAGGACAGCCTCTGGCGGGTCTAACTTTTCAGAGAAAGCTAAAAGTCAATGTCTGCAGGACAGACATTGACTTTTAAGATTTTGTAGTGGAGTCCTTCTTTGAGCAGTTGTAAAGTACAAGCCATTAAACTTCAGGAGTTACAGATATTTATTTTCATAGTTGAATGGCATGTAATATGGACATTGCATCGGTCACATCATTATTTGCCTCAATACTTTCTTTAAAGTGGAAGACCCACTGGCCTCACTAATGTCTGATATGTAAAACAATAGGTTGCCTGTTCACAGGTTTGACACTAGATGACGCATTACTGAAATGTTTTGCATTTAATTGTGTTTTGACATTAACAAAAATAATAATAATTTAAACAATCAAAGACTGTTTTGATCTTTTACCGCCTGCTTGTTATATGGGAGCATTTAGCCAAATAAGAGCAGCAGCCCTTGTGGTTGAGAGGACTGAACGACCTGTGGCTTCTTCTAGGGTAAACGTCTCAAATTAAGATGAAAGCAAGACAGATGCCCTGGTGAGAAGAATTAAAGCCAGAATTAGCTGCCACTGATTTATATACTTCCTAGGTTTTTCTTTCTTTAACTGAGAAAAGTGAGAAGGTTTAGAATGATCTGAAAACATCTGCGTTTTTGTAAAAAAAAAAAAAAAAATCCCATACACGCAGGCTATGATCGTTTCTTGCTATAAAGTTTTAAAAAATAAAAAGAGGTTCAAGCTGATTCATAGCCCAGTCCCTGACAGCTTTATTCATGTCTGCTTTTTCCGTGACCTATGCATGAACATATTTTATGAAACCAGGGGCTCCTGGGTTCTCAGTGTCTGTTTCACCGACGCAGTCGCTGACAACATGACACAGGTTTGACAGGTCATCCAAACACGTGTCCAACCAGACCTCTTAGAGATGTTCATCCTGGGTTCTCTGTTTGTACCTCAGACAGAGAGCGGATGTCGGGAGGAGAAGGGCAGGAAGGCCAGAGAAATGATACATGACATGGTGTTTCCTTGGTAACGGGAGACAGGGATTATTGTTTTGAAAGTCTTTCCTGACTAGGGCAATGGGACTCTGTGGGGTCTTTGGAGAGGGAATGACGGATCTGGGCTAAGAGAAAATGTAAACCACCCACATGTGTCCTCATATGCAAAATGGGTTCTTCTTTTACCGTGTCAGAAGGTGACAAACTGCACCGTCAGCAAGCACCTTATTTCATGGCATGCTTCATGAAAAAAGGTAATTACTTTACAAATGCAAATACCTTTTACTTATCTGGGAATAGCAGTGTTTAACTGCATTACTTTGAATACATTTACATCATTCTGTCCGTTTTAGAGCGGGCTCATGTTTATGGCCACAGGGGTATAAAATCGAGCACCCAGACATACAGGCTGCTTCTACAAACATACCAAACTATTAATTACTCTTTGAATTCACTTATGTAGTAAATGGTCTATTCACTTGTGTGTAGCCCATTTGTGAAATTTCATTACCACTATTTCTTGGTCAACCATTGTTGGTATCATAGCCAAGTGGAAGGGATCAGGAACAACAGCAACGCACAACGAGGTCAGTAGATGCTGAGACACATGGTGGTTGGCAAATTTCCAATGGCTGAGCTGGTGCAACCAAACCATACATAAACAGCTTGGTATCTGGCAATCTGTTTGATGATTCTGGGTTTGGCAGCTACCAAAGGAAACAGTACCTGCCTGACTGCATTGTGACAAGTGCAAGGCTTGGTGGATGGGGTATTATCGTGTGGATTTTCTTTCTAGGTTTTGGCCGAGTCCCTTAATGCATCAGCATTCCAAGACATCTGAGACAAATTTATGCTCCCAAGGGTTGGGGCTTGGTCATGTCCCCCTCCGATCCCAACATGCGCACCAAGACTCAAAGCACAGTCCATAAGGACATGAGTTACCTTGGTGTGAAAAACCTGGGCTGGCCTGCACACAACCCTGACCTCACCCCAACACATCACCATCATTACCGGCCCTTACAAATGCTCACCTGGAAAAATATTTCCATGAATACCTATGCTTTGTGTCAACAGCCTCAACAGGGGTGGTTGAGCCTTTATTGCTGCAAAGTGTGAGCAATTCCAGATTAAAGCTTTTTTTATTAATAATGGGATGTCATTAAAGTTCATATGTGTCAATGGTCTCCAAAGACTTTGGAAAACACAATTAAGTTCATGGCATCATAAAAGCCAAATGGAATATTTTTTTCCCTCTATCATTGCTTTCTTGCTTATCATGCCAATTCTCTAAAGTGAGATTACTCTGAGTGCTGAGAGCTTGACTGTGTACAATTTCTCCATAGAACGCTCCAAAACACGATCTGAGACCATCACTTTAAGCAAACATGTCTCCTTTGCTTCTTGCAAAATGCAGGTGTAAGACCTATGGAACTGGTAATGGAGCAAAACTTAAGATGTAGTCCCTGTCCTGTAGATCCAAAAATACTGTAGCTGGAAGAACATTAGTGGGATCTATACTTGGTTCTCTTGTGTAAACACTAAACTCAGCTCAACCTGGAGAAAGTGTTGATAATAAACCTGCCGCTGAGTCTGTCATAAACCCAAATAAAAGCCTAATGAGGACCTGGAAGCAATCGCTGCTGATTCAGACACTGTAAGCATCACTTCAGTTAAACTATACATATTGCATCTGGTAGCAGTTGCCCGTGTTGCTGGTCTGCTTTTCGGATCACAGTGAAGTTTTAGCTTTTTCCCCAAGAACTTCAAGGCTTGCATGCATAGTTGATATATTCTCCATGTGTGAAATCTGGCGGTGCACCAAAAAACATCAACGGCTTTATTTTTGTTTGTCAGGACTATTCCCTGCTAATACCTTTTTATCATCAAATGAGCAATTGCTCTCACAGTTTGATCATTTCAAGTGGGTTTGCCTGAATAGGCTCAGTCCTTTGGTTCATTTCTCATTGGTGGCAGCTCAGTAAACCAAAATGAACCTTTTGTTTCTACAAAGCGAAACCAAGTGTGAGGTTGTTCAGGGACAGCTACGCTGGCATTTACGCGTTGCAGCTGATAACAACGGGTGCCGAAAAATCGGCACATGGCAACAATCTCCTCAGACATTTATAAGGGTGTAAATTCCACATTTTACATGTTTCTATTATTTTTCTATTTTAAATATAATCTTCATAAATTCTGTCACTGATTTCTCACAAACCTAGAAAAGTGGGCGTGTGCGATTTGTCCACCTGTGATGATTTGTCGGGAGGATGTAGCGCACAGAGTATCTGCCAAATTGAATCGGCTCTACTAGGCCAACATCTGGATTGTACAATGCTGGTCGACACGAGATTAATGTTCGCTCTGCTTTGCTCTCTGCCCCCTTTTTCTCTCTGTCTGTTTTCGTCTTCTCTTTGCTCTCTATCATAATTTAGGACAACCTTAATCCAACCGTTCTGTAGTGGTCCAGCTGGGGTCCAGATGATGAATCATTTACTGTATTGTGGAGCAGTGACCTTAAGCGGCGTCCACTTTCTGTGCTTTCTCATAAGAAAAATGAAAAAAATGTAGTCCTTAGGGCCGTGATGGTAGCATTAACATTTCTGAAATGAGATGCCAGAAGAATGTTTGAAACATTTTGAAACATAAATCTATCCCCACTGTTCCATGCAGTGTGACTTTCTAGCCGGACACAAATCAAATCTGTTGCATAACGGCAGTGAATGGAAACGTTCTCCTCCCTCTGGGCAGTAGGAGTGTGTTTCCTTCCCTGTGCACACCCTGGGATGCACCCATCTTTCCTTTCTGTTTCCCTCCCTTCCTCCTCTTGCAATTCCAGTTTTCTAATTCTCTCTTCCTAAACTGCTGTAAAGCCAGGGCTCACTGTCCTGAGTCAGCCTTATCATGAACGTGGCGAAAGCTTGTTTAGACAAGCGCTGTCTGCTAGGAGCAGCTACCGACTGAATCATCAAAGAGGTTATGACTCATCTGAATGCTTATGAACAAAGTGTGTCTGAGGCTGCAAAGACGAGCAACAGTGTGACGACTTATCTTTCTTTACATCCACTAAAACCTAAGCTTTTTTGTTGTTTAAGTCAAAGCCGATGTTCTGCAAAAACATACAACAAGGTCTCGTCAAAGAAGAATGTGAGCAAACTAACTGTATCTTGTTTAAGTCAATAATGGCCGGTCTGGCTTCCTGTGGTCTCCCTGGAGGTCTAATATGACTTCCTGCCTGCTTTTCCCCTGCCTCACTGTCTCACATAGAGACTATAACCGGAAAACTTCTACAGTCCGTGTCTCTTTCCTCCCAGCTCATGCTGTAAGACCTAACAGGAGCTAATGACATTGGTATCCACCCTGGAAATGCCACTTCATAGCCATGCATGCATCAGGGAGGATGTCACATTCCCCATGTATGTGAAGCCACAAGTATTTCCAGTCCACAAAGACACTCCTTCTTCAAAGCCCACACCAAGTTGTGCTCTGATTATTCATTCCTCAGGGTCTGTGTTTAGAAATCGGCTTCCATCTTAATTTTACATGCAACCTTCAGTGTTTGTGCCTGCCAACCTTTCTTTGATAATCTTTTTACTTTACTAATCTGATTTCTGTCCCATCTAAATGCCATGTAGTACCTCACTTTGTTTTGACATGAGTGACATTGCGTTTTGCATGCGTTTCCTCCTATTTTGGTGCGACGCTACAGCTCTTGTTTGACTTTGTGTAAGTGTACCAAAGTCTAGATTCTCCTAAAGCTGTTTCGCTTTTGAAAGTTGCTGAATTGTAACAATGCCATATCTTCTGAATCACCGAGGCCCACAAGCATGTGGAAGCAGGAAATTAAGTGATAGAAGACATTAATCTGCAGCAAACATCTCACCTCCACAACCTTTTAGAAAATGGTAACATTATTCAGCTGGCAGCTCTGAGGGAAATATGAAATTATCTGGAGGTATGTACTTTTCCCATTCTCAAGCAGCAGGTGTAACAATATTAGCTTTGGTTTATGCGATTTCCCGAATGAAACGTGGTGGCGTAAGAAGAAGGGGGCACATTGAGAGGGAGGTTTGCTGCTACAAAGAGGAAAGTCTTAGGTTTTGTTTTGGAAGAGTGAAGGAATTACCTGTGTTCTGGGGGTTTTGCCCGGGTCATGAGGCGATACATGTGATACGGATGTGATATTGGAGCCTGTTTGAAACGCAGGGGGCAAGATGGAGGGGGAGGAAAACAGAGCAACGTTGCATAACTGGAGAGCAAAAAGTTCTCCAGCTGCAATTATAAACTACATCCCACCATGTCCTTATCCATAACTTCATTTTTTCCCTTGTTTTCATTTTTAAATGATGACTTGGAATGTTTCAATCTAACAATAATTTAATTATACATGCCAGAGTTTTTTTTATCACTACTTTGCTATTTTTTTATTCTTCTCATTGATACCTTATATAATCCCAAGTGTTTATACACTCTTTCCTTATGCAATTCCTCTAAAACGGTTAATGTATCCTCCATCTCATATTTGTTTTCCACTTTAAATGTGACATTTATCCTGCCTGTTTCAACTAAATAGCAAAAACACTGAAAAGCAAAGCATTCAGTCTTTGGAAGTTCACACCTGCCTTCAGTTTTACTGATGTTCAGCTGTCCCAGTTGGATTTTCCTCGCATTTACTTATTTGCACCAGAAGGATCTAATTGTTCAAAGGTATTAGTCAGAAGTAGAAAGTGAAACTTCAGGCTTTCACATATTACAGCATCACCAGAATAAAACTGAAGGTTTGGATCTAGCCAGAGTTCCCGACAAAATGCCATTGAAAATATTAAGGGTTTGCCCTGCAGAGTCTGAATAAGCAATATTTTCACAATGAGGGAGAACTTACCAAAGGTCGAGCTGAGCCAAGCCAAGATGGGGCATGTGGATAAACTGTCACACAAGACACAATGCTAAAAATGAATCAAAAGTAGCTTCAATAGATTCAAGGGTGTTTGCGTTTATGTATGTCTAAGTATTTTACATTTGTCTGACTAAGGGACTTGCTGAATGTGAATAGTACAGGGTGAACAAATTAACCAGTGGAAAATGTTGAGAAATTATATGTTAGGGACAGTTTTTTTTCTTTACATCACAGAAAAAAAATCCATAAAAGTACATTGTTGAGTTTAGCCATTTGAACAAAAACCTTTTCATTTTATATTTGAAGAAATGTGGATACTTCATTGTCTACAGCGAGTTTGTGAACAAGATTTAGAGGATCTCAAAGCAGTTGACTTGGCCTGCCAATGTTACTGACAAAAAAGTCCTTTAATGATATATAATGCTTTTAAAAACCAAAACGAACAGGTTTACTGTCTATTTTTCTTCTACCTCAGTTGATTTTTAAAGGAAAAGCGGAAACCTTTATTAATGGGTATGAAAAGTCTTCACGTAAATTGTGATTTCTTTTAGATAAAGTGGTATTCAAAATATAGGGAACATTAAATAAATGCAACAATAAAACTGATGGATATATGCAGGATTCAGGAAAATGCCTTGTTTTTAGCACAACAGAACTAAAGCAAACTGAGCAGGCGCTTAATCAGCGGACTCCAATCTTTCTGTGTTCTTTTCAGACCGATAAAGTGTGGAAATTACTGTGTGTGGAGACGTTTCTATGCTTTAAATTCAATAATAATGTCTCACATTGTCTGGGACGTTTTTTTTATATATATAGAAGGTTGTAACATCCTCGCCGTTTTAATTTTTCCAGTGTCCAGCTCTCAAAATTGCTTCCCACCATGTGAAACGTCCGAATGAAGAGGCCTTAGTAGTCGCAAGAGGGAGAACGCAAACTGCATGGATAAGATGCTGGGCTCCCCTCCCATCTGGTCCAAATCCAGAGGTCTCATTCTCACAGATTCTCACAGGCTCACAGAGTGTAGCTCTTCCAAAGAGCATCAGACCTGACTGTGGGGCTCTGACCCTGCGACCAGGCAACGGGCCAGACATGAGCTGAGTACGGGGAGAGAGAGCTGTAGCTCGAGAACAAAATCTGTTGATACTAAAGGACACTGTGACAGAGCTTAAATATTCAGCTACCACACCATGGCAAGTTTACCCTTGATCTTAGATTGTTTTAATCTGAGCGTGAGTCACTGAAATCCTGCTGTTGAAATGAAAAAATGCTCCAACCAAAGATTCTAAAGATTCTTTGTGGTTCCTGGCTGTGTTATACCCCATTTTAAATTCACACCCCTCAGATATTTTTCCTCTCTACCAAAGCCACAGCAACGCTTCTGCTGGTTATCCCATTGAAAGGAATGGGCCAGGAATGATGTCATTCTTCGCAGTGTCAAATTCTCTGGATTTGGGCAGCCCGAGCCTCCCCTGTCCAGCAGAGTTGTTGAAAACAAATTCTGTGCGGAATAAAGGGGGGCCCCCCCATCTCTGTCACCAGTGGCCATCTTCATTCTGGGCTTCCTTGGAGGCCCGCCGCCCATGGCTGACGTCATGGTATCAAAACCATTATGAGGAGATTAGTTTGAGTTCAGCACAAATCTCCAGCACTAAAGCTGCTCCTCCTCTTTCATCTTGCTTCTAGTCCCATCAGTGTTCACATCCACTCTTCACTGTTTTAAATGCATCTCTCTCTCTCTCTGTCTGTCTGTTATTTGACTCCCCTCTTGTCTGATTTGTCCATCTTTGTTTTCCAAACTTTGGTTTGCCTGCCTGGCATGCAGAGACTCATTTCCAGGGCTCATATGCATTTCAAAAGGTGCAGGGGGCTCCTTGTGCTAACATGAAGAATTGAGGCGAGCCATCGGGGGAATTTTAAAATGCTCCTGTGCAGTTCATGGTAATAGTTCTCTGCCAGACCATCAAAGCTCACTGTGTAAACCTGATTTCTCCTGGTTAGTTCCCATTACCACACTTTTTGCTTCCATGTCTTACCTGTAGACAAACCATTTTCTTGCCATGTATAAAGAATACCATTTGTGTTTATTCTTTGTTGCAGTGGAATAGTTTTATGAACTAGGAAAACAATTTTTGATTTACAAATTCTTAGATTTTATATAATTAAATTGTTGTCTACATTTACCGGTCAGTTCATTGAGTACACCTACCTAGAATGGGGTTGGACGCCCCTGCATTTATCTTCAGAAAAGCCTTAATGGGATTCATTTAGGCTGTCATGTTGTTCAGCCCAAACTTTCACCCCACCTTCTAAACTTTGCAGCTGAAATCCAGACTGATTAAAAAAGGGCAGCAATTTCCAATCTGTTATTCTTCAATATGGGTGACACAATCTTGGAGCAACAGTTTCACGTTTTTAGCTGAAAGGATTTGAGCTAATATTGGCCTTCTATCATCTCCAACAAGCCCTTTTTCCGGTGACGGTAACGAGGAGTTTCCAACCCCTCAACTGCATGGACACTGGATATTGCTTCAGCTTTTCTGACCATTCTCTGTAAACACACAAGATTGTGTGTGTGTGTGAATCCCAGAATCCCAGCAGTACCAGGTCATGTTCAAACTCACTTAAATTCCTTTCTTCTCTATTCAGATTTTCATTTTGAGCTTCAGGAGGTTAATTTACCATTTCTAGATGCCTAAATGCATTGAGTTGCAACTATCAGGTAATGCTAATTGAGAACTTATGTTAACTAGCAATTAAACAGTTGTACCAGCTAAAGTAAATATATATTATAATCCCAAAATTTTGTATTGTGCTCTATTCCTATTTATTTTGGTTCTAAATCCCATTTGGGCCAATTGCCCCAGGTATGGACAACAGATGAATGGGTCACTGAAAGTGACTTTGTGCTTTTGTGGCTAATATTTATTTTTCTTACTTCCACCGTTTTCTTACAGCCGATTATAAGTAGAGAACGAAAAACTACTTTTTATTGTCTGCTTTCAAAATGGGAACAACGCGTCTTCCTGATGGGTACAAATTGAGGAATTGTGGTACAAAATGTACTGCGGCATACAAAACCCTTTTTTTTTTTTTTACCTGAAAAGGCTGATTATGGGGGGAAAAACTGCCAAAGTACAAAATGACAACCACCGGTACCCAGACCTGACTAATCGACTGATCTGTCTCTTGTAAAAATGTTTTCTATTATTTGGATGAAAAATACATATGCATGACAGTGGTTCCTTTCTCTGTGCCGCAGCTTTTCTCTATTACTGTTTTCTGCACATTTCTTCATCATGGACAGAAATGAAGGCTGTGTGGTTTAAGCTTCTCTTGTTGTTGTTGCAGGATGAACTGGACTTGACTGACAAGAACAGAGAGGCCATGTTTGCGCTGCCCGATGAGAAGAAATGGCAGATCTATTGCAGCAAGAAGAAGGTGAGTTGGCCTCTGTTGTGCTTTATCATACGTACATCAGCTCTGATCCTCTGGCTGGCCTTCTGTTGACTGGCTGCCTGAAGCCACAGTTTAGAGCTGAATGTCAACCTTTAGTGAAGGGGGAAAAAATGCATCCCCTTACGGTTTTGCATTAGCTCAACCGCACAGCCGGCCCACGCTTCTGCTTCTAATTTCTTCTTTGACATCAACATGTGCACGTATTACTTTATTGTTATAGGGTGCAATTGTTTTTGCAAGCTGCAGTGGGATTGTGGCAGGATTGAAGAGCCCATTTTGTGCTGATAACCATACTCTCATCGTTGAGCTTTTACCTCAAACTGCTCAAGCATCGGGATCATACCCATCAGAACTGGAGAATGTTTTCTTTAGCCCTCAGTTTAACCCCTTTTCTTGCAGGAAAACATCCCAATTACCTTCGGTCTCTCTCCACAAGAACTCTGGTCCCACTTTGTGGTTAAACATCTAAAGCAAAAGCATTGTGCTCGATTTAGGATGACGATTCTTTGTCAGACCTCTTTCTCATTAGTAAAAATCCATTGGGTCCCTTTGATTATTTGCTCTCTAGGTTAAATGCAGGACAAGGTTCAGCTTTCCGAGGCTCAGCTTGGCCTGGTGTGATATGCTCCAACAACCATTTTTTTAGGAGAGCAAACACAGGCCGTTTTTCAATTCACAAGAACGCGAGTACGTTCTCGTCAAGTCCGTTCTTGGCAAGAACACAGGAAGTACAGACTTGGGGAGAACGGAAGCACGCAGAGCGTATCTCTGTGTATTGGAACAGAAGGTAATATTTTGTGTTGAATAAATTAGAATTTAAGTTCTTTAGCCTTTTTTTAACATACAAAACTATTTATACACTACATATTTTATTGAAAACATTGAAAACAATAATATTTTTATTATCCAAAAAACGATCTGAAAACGTACTTTTGAAGAACAGCAGCAGCAGAAAAGGGAATTTTTAACTTACCACTGTGAGCTCTGTTTGCGCTGTCCTGAATCAAGCTGCGGCCGCGGTGCATTCTGGGAAAGCGGTCAGTCTGAAGAACGCACAAGTCTGCTCTGATGCATGCTTGATAAAGAGGGCGGGGCGAGAACAACATCCGGGGATTTGGTCCGTTCTCGGTCTGGTGTTCTTGGCAATTGGAACAGTGCTGCGGCTGAGCCTGATGACGCGCCACGAGCACACGAGAACGCTCAAGTACGCATATTGAGAAACGGCCTGGGATTTTGTGTGCGTTGTCACATGTTTGTGTGCACCTGCATGGGCTCTGACCTGGATTGGATGACAATATATGAAACAAAAAAAGGGGGCAGCGAAGGTTTGGGATGTTTAGAGGGATGTCAGTGGAAAGACAGAAACTGAAATAATAGCAGGAGAAATACACAGGAAAAGATACAATTTAACTTTTATTACTTTATGATGAGCTGCTGTGCCTTCAGATGCTCTGCGTTGCATCAAAAGAGGATTGGACTCTTGGCCAGTTTCACATTTACACACACAAACCTGCAGTATATTTCAATAAAACTCCTGTATCAGTTATTGAATAACTCACTAAGGCAACCACAGACATTTATGAGGACTGTCTGAGCTGTAGCAGAAGGTAGTGGAAACAAAGTTTTGGCAGCAGCCTGGGCACTTTGGAGCTGTGTGCGTCTAAGCCAGGTTCATAGCTAGGACATATTAGTTTGTCATTCCACCGCCATCTCTCCCAGTCAGAAATCATTTCCTCTGCAAAGTTTTGTGTCCAGGCCAGAAAACGAGGAGCAAAACCAGGGTGACGGTGAACAGCGGAAAGCCGGAGGAAAATCCAAACAAACCCCTCATTCATTGAGCGAGCCGTTGTAATGGAGAATGGGAGAGAGAGAAAAAACAACTGGGGTGCAACAAGAGATAAAAATCTGCCTCTGTGTATGTGTGTGCAGCCAGGAAGACATGAATACTGCCCTCACAAGCACAGCCTCAGACAAACATAAAAAATAAAATCACGCATGCAGTCGGACGGAAAATGAACCCTTGCAGGTTATGCAGAAACAACACATAAGGGCACCATGCTGCACATTCTGTGCAACGGAGGTGCACAGAATGTGCAGCATGACAGCAATTTGAATGGAGAGCAGTGTTTCCCTCGGGCCGTCCTGTTAGAGATGAACACTGGTTGTCTTGTTTGCTCCAGTGAAGCGACGGCTCCAGTTGTTGTGGTTAGACAAATCTTTGAGGTAGGAACAAAGAAAATCTATCATGATTCCACTGCAAAACAAACTACACAACACATTTATTGGAAAACTATGAGCGCATTCCAGCTTAATTTAGTCACATTCTAGGGAGCTCCATAAATAGTTTTTATTTGAAATAAATGAAATGGTAATGACTTCAAAAATGTAACACACTCTTTCGTGTTCTACAGATGTTGATGTGTAGAACTGGAAAGATATTCACTTGATTAGAAATGTTTGTACACTTGCTTAATGTGGCAATTATCCACTTAGCCAGTGATAACGCAGCAGTGCTTCATAAACTTCTGCTTGATTCAAATCAAGTGATTCAGTTTAACTTCAGTCCAAACATAAGAATGAGGAAAGTTATGAACCTAAAAGAAATTAGGTGACAGAGGCTAAAAGCTCAGAAGGCTTTGCTGTGCTTCTTTCGGCCTTCCTGCAGGCCGAATGAATATTATAGAAATAATTGTTCCTTTAAATAGCATCTTACATGTCTGACTTTATACATTCTATTAATGCTGTTTCAGCTACCTTTAAGCCTCCTTTACTCAGTAACAACTTCCAACGAATTTGGTACTTTTTTTAAGGGTACCAACCGACTTCCATCAGTACCTAGTCACGTAAAATCAAATGTTTCGGTACCTAAACGCATCATTGTGATACTGAGGGAGCGGAAGAGCAGGCAATTGTCCATGCCAGACATGAATATAGCTTTGTACGGATGAGAGCGAAATTACGTCTTCTGGTCCAGTCAACAAAGCAAATGATGGAAAGTGCTCAAAAGTACCGCTCTACTTTTCAAAATGCGCTGCAGATTACGCACGCTGCAATATTTGTGATGTGAAGGGCAAGGCTAGCAGCGGGACAACACCTGGTCACTGCTGGTCAGACCACAGTAACTTTTTTTTTTTTCAAAAAATCACCTAGCGACAAATCGAGCGACTTTCTGCCGTGTTATTGGCAACTTCACGTGAAGGCACCAATCGTTCTGCAGTTATTGTATTGAGGCCGAAGCGAGTGGTTCAGTGAGCTCCTTCTCACTTCCTCAAGTGCTGTCTAACATAGGGCTGGGCAATGGATAAGACACGTCTTCTAGGTGTCAATAATGTGGTTAAAGTGGGTTTGCCTCCACATGGAAGGAAAGAGAGTTGCAGCAGTGAGATAATCAAATTTTATTACTTGTTTTAGAGTATAAATAGTCATACTTTTTTACCTTAGACTTTCAGGAATCTCACCATAGCATTAAGTACCGGTCATACTGTTCAAACTTGCAATTATGGTTGAAATATATCGCTATTTTGATTTTTGGCAAAATCGTACAGCCCTAGTCTCACAGCTGCAGCTGCCTCATCCTGAAAGCCGCCTGTGTCGGTTCAAATGCGAAAGGTATCATTCCTTAATCTTCAGCTTTTAGATAGCCACAGAGATCTAAATCAAGAAGCCATACATCTAACAATTAGCAGAGAGTTTAGCAATTACAAGAATGGTGACAAAATCGCGATCTGAACCGGAGTAAAAAACTCAAGCATGAAAAAATATAAACATGTTAATTATAATGAGGACCTACAGTAATTGAGATTGTACCACAGTCTGGGTGAATACTCAATTCTGATTGGCTGCTGGGTGTCTGTTAAAAAGTGATATAGGACACCTACAGAAGAAGTTCCAGTCAAATAGCCTGATTGTTCTAAATTATTGCGCTGGCTCAAACGGCAAGACAGTTGACAGTTGAAATTACACTTTCTAGGTTCTATGGCCAGAGCTGATTACCTTGGCAATGCGTCACAACTAGAGATATTAGATAGTTCTCTCAGCCGCTTCTTGTGAAAATCTTAGACTTTTTACTGTGGAAAAAACATTAGAGTATTAAGGACTGTTTTAATATTTCTTTCTTTCGTAAGTGATATAAGCGGGATAATGCCCTTCGAGACGTCCATTATCAGAGAATAATGGACTTTGCGGAAGCACGCCTCCGCGTCATCCATTAATTTCTGATAATGGACACCTCGTCGGGCTTTATCCCTTACGTATTCACCATTAAACTATTGACCTTTTGTCTTTCATGTGCCAATACACCAGCTCCTATCTCTGCGACATCCGGAAGAGCTGGTTCTGTTAGTAAGTCAGTGAGTCATATAAAGGTTGCATGCCTGCCTCATGTTGATATAGAGATGCCATCAGTTTGGCCTCTATATGAGAGTATCACATTTGCCCCTGTGAGGCCGTGAATACTTGTTTTTTCACTATGACGGAGTCGCCTGCAGGAAGAGAACACGATGTAACATCTATTAGGTCTTTATAATCGTCCAGCGCTGGAAGCCGAACAGTATCTCCTGATTCTCATTAGTCGCGCTGCAGTGACACACAAACACACACTTGTGTTTTCAGGCCATGATCACACTGCATGTCCCCGACCAAACTACAACCACATTTCTAAAACCCTAGGGGTGCTTTAAAACTTTAAATAATACAAAGAAAACTAAGTGAAACTTTAAAACAACTTTTTTTCCTTCTAAAAATACTTTGTGTACTCTGCCAGAAGCATAATTTTGAAAATGTTTGACCGATGCAAAAAAAAAAAAAAAGAAGGCGAGCTTAAAGTCTTCCCAGAAATTCAATTCAATTGGTGAAATATGGACATGGGATAAAGCTAAAAATTGTGCTTTAATCAAAGTGGAAAATTGCTGGACTAACGGGGATATAGGCAGTTGCCGGACCATCTGACATTCCGTCAGATGGACTCATGAAGAGTGACTTTCTGTCATGTTCTTTGCTCTGCATTACCATGGAGGACCTGCGTGTGTGAATGGCAGCCCTGTAGGGCGAGAATCAATGCTGCCAGTCTTATGAAGGGACTCCTAGAATCGTGGCGTTTGAAGCCAACAGTGTATGACTTCATGTCGCTTCTGATGGGAATTGTGCTGTACTGAAACAGTGGAAGGCTACAGCAGTGACATCCAGTGTTTTTTAAAGTCAGGCCCCCTGCTGAGACCTCTTTTTGGTATAAGACATCCTGGTTAGGAAGTTGCCTTGCTGCACACAAATGTGTAGACGGAGAGATCTGAGACCCGGGATTCAATTTCCAGTTTTTGTAAATCTTTGACCTGTCAATAAAGGGATATTATTAAGCAGATTTGATTTAAAAACTATTTTACCAAATAAATTTTCTTCCTAACCGTCCTGACATGAGTGGCCATTAATTATCCATATTAGGAGCAGAGGCAACATCACAGCATGTGTGTGAGAGAGAAGTCACTTTAAGGCAGTTTTACAAATATAACATGGAGGCAAAATCGTTTGGAGTGGCTATTCTAAACCGTTTTTAGTATATTGTATTGATAATTAACATAATTAGCTAAACTACCAGTTGGCTATATGTAGACCATCACCTCGACCTGAAGTTTCCAAAAGGGTAACATTATTGGAGACAGAGGTAAAAAAACTAAAAAAGCTAAAGGCCGTTTTTGCTGTACTGTGATCAGCTTTCCTGGCATCTGCTGAAGCTGGTTCCTGGCTTCTTTTCACCACCGAGGCGGGTACAAGTCAACTTCCTGAGGCAGACGCCTCTTTTTCATGACGCCTCATTTCAGACTAAGGTTGATTTAAATATGGTCCATACACTGATTAAAAAAATAAATAAATAAATTAGCTTTCCAACTGGTTGGTCTCTGATCAGGGTCAATCAAGATGGAAAACACTTGATTTCTGTCATCAGCCAGTTGCTCATGGATTACTAAACTGGTCCTATTGTGGTAGCAAGCGTCGTAGAGATCCTCTGAAACTATATCCGAACAAACGTTTGTTGGATCGTTCAGCATATCATTCGGTCTGCTCCAGCCCAGTGCGGATCTGCCAGATTTTAAAACGGCTTTGAGTTCACTTTCTTTCTAAGAGGATCAAATGGTTTTAGAACGCCATTCTACACTGAATTGCTGCTTGTATCCAGACCAACATGGGGCTCCAACACCCAGCGTGTATTGGAGCGTCTCTTTCAAATTCTGTATCTAAGTTGAACTCATGTTGTCATTAAGCAATACAGGCACATGACTTTTCTAACGGATGCAAGTTTATTACATTTCCAAACAAAATATTTATTTTGTTCAAAGTGATTACATTTTGTTTTATTTCTGTGGATTATAAAGACACAAGTTAAAAAAAAGTTCTAAATTTCCTTTTAATTTCCTGTATACGGCCCAGAAGCATACCTCACATTATCCTACATCTCAAATACCCATCAGAAATGCCATTACGTAACACAAGCTGCCTGTTTTTACAGCATGAAGCTACACAGGGAAATCTCAGAAAACTGTAGCAACTCATGTCTTCAATTATGATGGCACATGGGCAATATCCCATCGCTCACTGTGATCCATAGTAAAATCATCTGCCTTCAGAAAACCTTAACGTTTTCTATCTGCAAAAACAAAGAGGAAAAAAATAAATGGTAAGTGTAGCATAACCTTTAGGGATTCAATATCCTGTCCAAGTCCTACCTCCTAGGGTGAGTCCCCCTGGTTTCAGCAGATAAATTCAATATTCTTATCTTGATGCTGAATAATCTGCCTCAGACGTAAAATGTGAAATGTGTCCGACAAACCTCCTTCGTCACAATTTAGAACTTTTCTTTTCCGATTGAGGTTTATGGAAAAAAAGAGTTTTAAAGTTGTATGAGCATATTTTTTTTTATAATATACAAGAAATCAAAATATTTTGATGTACTGTTGAATAGCATATTTCTGACTTCAATTTAAAACAGTTCATCGGTAAATTGCTTTTAAAGGCAGACTATTAACATTTCCTGCAAAACAAACCTAAATATGCATTAATAGTGATGCATCAAACAGAATATTAGTTGATGGACTTTGTTTTGACTTTAGTAAAAATTAAATATAGGTTAGTGACATATGCTTTGATGGATAAAAAAAGAGGAGAGTCTTATTTCTTTATATGAATTAGAGCTGCATTTTAAATCAAATGATATTCATCACTTTAATATGACTGTGGGAAATATCATGACTGCAAAGGATTGCTTGGATGCAATATTTGGTGGCGTAGTATATTTCAGGTGCTGTGCATTCACATTGTGCATGCTGGTTTATGTTTGGCCAGTTGAGCTCTCCTCAGCCTTGTTGTCCAAACCTGAGGAGATAGACCAAGATAGACCAAGATGCTTGGGCTCAGAGTGGTGGAGACATGATGATGATGATGATGATGATGGTAAAGAAAGTGAAGAGTGAGGAAGCTGTTGACAGCAACTGTTTTTGTGATTGCAATATTGAGCAGTGATTATGCAAGTGAAGATTTTTCCTAATATTCATCATCCCGGCAGCTGCAGCACAAATAACTTTGTATGTGTTATAATCCTCAAAAAGAAAATTAAAATCAACAGGTCAAGCATGCAAGAAAACTGTAGTTTTGGATCCTCCAGGAAAAGTTTGAGTGGTGCATCTCAAATTTTTAGTTATTGAGAGTTTACTTGCTGCTTTTTGTTAGTGTCCTTAATATTGCGGACCTCTCATGAGGGTCCCAAAGTTGGTTAGTGTTCAATGTACAGTGTTTGGGCCTGTCTGAGCATTTAGACCGCATCCCTATCAGAAAAGGCTTTGCTTATTCTAGCTAAGCAATATCCAATCATTGGTAGCACAGGTTACAAGGTCTTCGGTATTTAATTTATTCTTTCTCTTTCTTGCTGGGGCTTTCAGGATTTCATCCTGAAGGTCTCTGCGTTACCTCTGAAATCCCCCTTGGGCCTCTCTGAGAACATTGGATCAGAATCTGAGGGAATCGGTCCAATCCCACGGCGAAACTGGAGCCCTCTGGGGAACAAGTTGGCATGTCTCACAGAGTTAATGTAGATCTCTGGTCTTTTACACAGCTGAACGAACGACTGTGCCCGGTTGGCTTCCAAAGCTGGAAAACCTTCTGTTGTAAAGAACATCTGTATGATTATGTTCTTCTTTAGAGGTGTCCGGGGTATTATATTATTTCTATGTAATTTCCTCACTTGCTGGTCATCTAAAAGCGAGACCATTTCCTAGAGTCAGCCAAACTGTAAAATCTTTCCCCATTTCAAAGTCCATTTTGTTCAATGTGGCCAGCTGAGCAGTTGGAATTTCACCTCCTGTTGCTCCTCAAGTCGTGTCTCGAAAGCTATATGTGCACCACATTTCTCCAGGCTGTGAGCTCAATTATTTGTCAGCGAAACCTCCGAGGGGGTTCCGAATGTTTAAGACAGCTTGTTACATGACAGCGGGGAAGCAGGAGTTTGTAATTTCATCTTTTCTTTCAACAGGTGCCTCTGCAAACACAATAGCCTGCCAAACAGACAGGGAAATATGCCTGGATGCTGGCCTAAGCCAGGTATTTGGGTCTTCAGGGGCGCAATATTTTCCTCAGCAGATGGTTGTAATAAGTGAAACACCTTACAGATATATATACCTGATATGCTGTTGGGGATTCCTGTCTTTCTTTGCTTCGTCTCATGCTGTAAATCATATTTATTGTCAGCAGACATAAGGAATGTGTGCTGAAAGTGTGTAATTGTTGCAGGAGAGTGACAGGGTTGACCCTAAACTGCTGCAGCCTGGCGCACCAAAAACACTTTAGGCAGAACATCAGCTGCAACTCACATTTGTACAAACAGCTGGAAGCAGATTGTTACATACCCTTTGTTAAAAGACATAACCTTTACTGTCTGAAAACTTCCTTGTTTTTGGTCAGTTAGGATTACCAAAATTGTTTACATTTTTCAAAATTGCAGAATAATGAGAGAGATATTTTCAGAGCTTGAAAGACCCTGGGTCTTTCTGCATGAAGTTTGCATGTTCTCCTTGTGCATGCGTGGGTTCTCTCCGGGTACTCCAGCTTCCTCCCACAGTTCAAAAACATGGCTGTTAGGTTAATTGGCCTCTCTAAATTCTCCTTAGGTGTGAGTGTGTGCGAGAATGGTTGTTTGTCTCTGTGTTGCCCTGCGATAGACTGCCGACCTGTCCAGGGTGCACCCTGCCTCTCGCCCATTGACAGCTGGAGATGGGCAGCACCCCTCATGACCCCACAAGGGATAGACGTGTTAGAAAAAGGATAGATGAATGATTTAGATTGTATTACCTTTAAATACTTTTGGAAAACAGTTTGGCAAAACCTAGATGATGGTTGTGCTGCTCTGTGAGCTTCCTCGAGATTAATTCACAACATTGGGGTTAAGCAGAGACACACCTGTGGATGTATTTGAAGGCAACACATCAAACACTCTCCTTCCTTCATGATAAAATTAAAAGAAATCAGCCAACCTATCAGAAGAGCGGGGAACCTCCACCAGTCTGGTTCATCCTTAAGCTTCAGATCCAGATACCTGAAGGTTTTCGCGTTCATCTGTTCATACAATTACACACGAGTACAAACCCCAAAGAAAATGTGTGGAGTGAGATGTGTTCTGTGTCCCAGAGATAACCGTATTTTGGTGTAAAATGTGTGAATACAGGGCGAGAACAAAAGCAAAAGACCTCGTGAAGACGTTGGCCGACTCTGGTAATAGTCTGTGCTGTACTGAGCCCATTCATGCACATATAAACAATTCCCATCTACTTTTGAAGGCCTGAGTTTGCTCTTTTTTATTTGCTCCAAGCACCATTCAGTTCTTATCACACAACTTTAATACCTGTCATCAACTGTGATTACTTTCCAGAATGGGTTGATTGAGCCAGCAACACACAAGAGCAGACTCTCCATCATTTCACCACTTAAATATTTCATTATGAGGACCTAAATTGAGGAAGTGTGTAGACTGATATGACTAGCCCCCCCCCCCCCCAAAACAATCCTTGCCATCCTTTTTAATTTGTCCTGAAACACGGTGAAAATTGTTGTACTTGTAGCTGCCAAAATAAATGTTTAGGTGGCTGTAATTTGGACGAAGGGTCATGGCAGGGCAGTTAGGTTGTTAATCTAAGCGTCAGGATCTGTCTGGCATGGCGTCCTGAGCGTGTCAGCGCTGCGCAGGGAGAGACGGGCCGGTTTGAAAAACACAGGCCTTAGTAGCACATTGAGTTTTATTGTTTTCGTTTCCCTTCAGCTCTTTAGGGTTGAACCAGCATTCTGGCACTGAGTGCTGGAGCTCAGAAACAATGGTCATTACCGGGACTGAAATGTACATTGACCAAAGTTGTACAGAGTCCAGGAAAGCTGGAGCTGTTTTCCACAATGAGAGGATTTGCTGATTCTTTGGCCCATTATATGGCCAAACTCAAATCTCGCTTTTTAAATGTGAACAATTAAAGGATGTTATGTCTCAGGGAAAATCAATTAAGCAAATTTTCATTTTGGACTTCGACCTACTCGATCAGCAGAAAAGCTAATTTGCCTTTAGCTGTGTGGTGCCACGAAGCAAATATTGAGGCGTTTCATGTCGTTCATTTTCACTACAGGCCAAAGGGAGTTCTTTCTGCAGCACAAACACGCTTTCAGAGTAAATAAAGTTGTTACAGTACAATTAGTCAATTTAATTGGTGGACATTCCACCAATTAAATTCCTGTTGTTTTTACACAAGCCTCCCTCAAAGGTTTCCCCAGCTCTGTTGTGTGTATTTGTAACTGGAAAAAAACTATCAAGAAATGGCTGGAGCAAACTGAAGTGTTGGTAGGTTCATTTGTAGGGAATATGAGCTTATCTTGAGTATTGAGAAAAGATTATTAGCACTCAATAAATCATTAAACAAGAGTATAAGAAACTCCTTTAAAAAGCTGAAATCGGTTGGTAATACTTTCCTCACCCCTTCTACGCAAAACAAATAGATTTGTTTGCAGACATAATGTTCAAATGAGGAATATAATCTCTCATAATAAGTGCTTTGTATTAATGCTGCTTGAAAGTTTTCACAATCGGTCTCAATGCAAACACAAACTTCAATGTTTTGTTACAGGGATTTTATGTGATTAAATTTCTCCTGAACTTTATCCCTGACCCGTCTCTGTGTTCCTTGTTCTCCATGATGCTAATTGTTCTCTGATGCTCTCTAACAAACATCTGAGGCCTTCACAAAACGGCACAGGCGAACTCCATTTAATAAATAGGTGACTTCTAAAAGCATTTGTTTGCCCTGGATTTTTATTTAGGGGTACCATATTGCATATGATTGCATATCCAGCCACAGTTTTAAAATTATGTACAAAAACAACTATGTATCACCTTTGTTCCACTGAATAGTTTTGCACAATTTTGTGTTTGTCTGTCATATAAAATCCCATGAAAATACAATATATGTGAGATAAATTGAAAAATGTCACGCTGTTCATAAGCATAATTCTGTTATTTTTATCTGTAGTTTGAATTAATGTGACTTTACTTCCACAGTTTTGAATGCTGGCCAATTTCCTAAGCCAGGAGCAGTGCTCAAACATTGTCTTACTGTTTCCGTCATGCTGATTGTGATAGAAAGTTGATTGTGATCCAAGCTGAGACAACAAATATTTAAATATGAGCTGCTTGCTTACCTGTTAAACCATCACTGTAACATTTAAAAATGTTTCATTTTGTTTCTTTCTGTTTAGGAGCAAGAGGACCCCAACAAGCTGGCCACCAGCTGGCCCGACTACTACATAGACCGCATTAACTCCATGGCGGCTGTAAGTTAAACTTGTAACTGTCCCTATTGGTTTAAAAAAAAGTATAATCCCTTTATTTAAGTTTGCACATACAGTAATGTTAGATAAATTACGCCCTCATGCATAAAACCCAAAAGTTGAAGAAGGGTGTACCTCCTTTTTTAATTGATTTCCTCCGGGTTCCAAAATAATGTAAATCTAGCCTCAAGTATTACAACTGCACGTTTAACACTGTCCTTTTCAAACTAGAAGAACTAGAAATGCTGGGATTAAAAAACTAAGTAGACATTGGCTCCTTCTACTACATCTAAGATGGAACATTGCAACCAGGTTCTGGTAATCAAATGCATTAGATTAACTCATTATCAGTATTACCATCTTTCTAAAAGCAGGAATTTTAACAGCATGAAATCGTGCAGGCCAGCAAAATAACACGCCTAACACACCAACTGTCAAGCACTGGGGTGGAGGTGGCATGATCTGGGACTGTTTTTTCACCACAGGACCTGGTCACCTTAAAGTCTCTTAGTTGGTCTTAAACTTCTCTGTACAACCAGAGTATGCAAGAGGCTATGTATGCGACAGCTGAAGCTGGTCCAATAATCCTAAACGCGGCAGGGAATCTACTACAGAGTGGCTGAATGACAAAGGAATCTGTGTTGCAATGACTCAGTCAAAGCCCAGACCTCAAGAAAGGTCTGGAAATGTCAATTAACTAAAACAATGTTGGGAAACATTGGGCCAAAATCTCTCCACAGTAATGTGAGTACATCTTTTACAAGCTGTCAAATCGTAGAGTGTATGTACTTACCTTTTCAAACACCGCTTTTACATTTTTGCTGAACGACTTTGTGGGCTCTTTAGTGTGATTTTGTACACTTGTGGTTAGATTTAAATTATTTTTGAGCCCTATTTTTGTCCTTTCTTGGCACATCATATTCTATCATTGACAGAGGGTGTGTTTTCTTTTCACTCTGAACTTTACATACTTTTTTACCATACCTCACCTAAATCAAGCCCTCTCCTCCCGAGAGGTCACTGCTCTCTCAGCCATTCTTTCTCAGACGTCTCTCAAGGCGAATTTTTTATCGTGTCCCCGCTGACTGCTGATTACGCTCACATGACCGCATTCCTTCTCTTTGACCCCTGCATTCACACACACACTGTGATGACAAACAGGCCTTTTAGACGCTCAGCAGTTCACTGAGTGGGAATAACTGTCAGCGACCCGGAGCCAAGATGACAATATTCATTATTTTCTAACCAGTGTAGCTGCCAGTGAAAACAGCTTGACACCATCCCAAACTTTTCTTCTGCTGTGAGTTCACTGTCATGTAAAATATGCCCTTATTGGGACGTTGTGTTATTAGATTCAGTCAACCAATGGTCGTTTTGTGCCGTTGACCTCTGGCCTGAAGTCGCTATGCGGATGACTTGCTGGCTACAAAAATGTTTGGGAGCCATAAAACATGATATTTTAGGAGGCCAACATGTAAACACAAACTTTTGAGACGAGCAATTTTAATCACATTTTTGTGCATTTTACTAAACTGAGTTTTTCTTATAATCCAAGGGCATCTTTCCAAGTTATAGATCAGCTAAACTTATCTATCATGATTTATAATGATCAATATAAACAATATGACAAATTCCTTAAACGTAAATTGGTTGTCATACAGTGCTATTTGCACCTTCACATATTTCTTCTGTTTTTGATTTATTGTCACACTTAAGTATTTCGGGTCATTAAAGTTTAATACTGGAGTAAACCTGTGTTTTTTTTTTTTCAAATTCTAGTGGTTCATTCATTAAGGTGAAAAAATTGCCCAAACCAATCTGGCCCTATGTGGGAAAGTAAATGTCTTTATTTGTAAGATGATGGATTGACAAGAATTGACCATTTATTTTAAAAGTTGAGTTCAATTGTATTAGACACATCAAAATCTGAACCTGTCTGACAAAATGAAGTAAGCAAAATACATCTCAAAAAGCAATACATCATACACGTATCTAGAAAAAAAATGACATTTGCCTAACGCACTGTAGACCTTAACTGTTACCAATTAAGGTTAATATTCATAATTCAACAACAAGAAAGAGACCAGGCAAAATGGGTTTCTGCAGAGAGCTCCATATCCTGATAAATTATAAGAATTTAAAGAAGAAAAAAAATCTGTTGACTGACGAGAGAAAATAAGAGGTCAAGTGCACATGTGTTATGTAGGAGGACAGTGATCCAAAGCAGACAACCAAGTACGAGACTCGAAAGTTGCCCAAATAGTCAGTAATTAGCTAAATTTATATAGCACACGTCACAGGTCAAAAAACACAAATGGTTGTAGAATAAAGATGGCAACACAAATGTACAAACACAAAAAATATAAAACAGAAGTTATTGAGAGTAACGATAAAACAGCAAACAAAAACATAGAAATTATACGGCACAAATCTAGTTAAAAGCCAGTCTAAATGAATGAGTCTTTAGCTGTTTTTATAAAACACTCACCAGAATCAAGACAGTGCAAAGATGAAGGCAAGGCATTCCACAACCTGGGGGACAGGGATCTAAAAGATTCATCCCTTCTTGTTTTAAAACAAACCCTTTGGAGTGGCCTAGTCAAAGTCCAGAGTTATACCTGATTGCCATAATGTATCTTAATCTTAAACTGGCAGTTTATACTCACAGTCCAATTTATATAAAAAAAAACAATTCTGTAAATACTAGTGGGTCAAAATTCCTACATATCAAAATCATTTTTTTTCCCCGTTCATCACAGATTTTATACAGCTGTTGCCGTTAGTGATGGGACAAGCATCAAATTGCAGTTTTTTTGGTTTAAAGAAATCTTCTTGTGGAAACTGCTATTCATATTTATTCTAGTTATCTATGTATGAGATTTAAATCTATTGATCAGAAATATGTAGCAGGGACAAAAAGGCAAAAACAGAAGAAATCTGGCAAGGATTTTTTTCTCTGGGAAACATGCATACAGCAGCTGCTTGAGTTTAGTTTAGCATTTTAGTAGTTCTTTTTGTTTTCTCCCTTCTTTTGGCGTATATAGACTGAGACGCTACATTTCCATTACCTGAGCTTACACCCAGAATCCGGGTGAACAGTTTTTACCGCCTGGGTCAGGCAGCACCCACACTTTTACAGACACTGTCTCACTGTAAACTGAGGTCAGAGAAACCTCTGATTTGTAATCTGCCAAGAGCTGCAGCAGTACCTTCTGTGCTCTTAGGTGTCAGACACGCCATCATCAAACACACTGTCAGAGTTATGTTTCAGCCTTTTTCTGTTTCACTATATCTGCTGTAAAACAGCTTGTGCAAATCATTCGTGCAAAACCTGCTGTGTTGTGCATGGGATTCATAAGGACAACATATCTACTTTCTGCTGCTTCTTTCTCTCATTATTTTTAGAGGAACAACATCTTAAACTGTGTCCAGGTTAACCCTTTTACCATAGCATTTAATAAAAAAAACAGTAAGTTAAAGCTTTGATTGAGAGATGCTCAAATCCATTAAAATCACTCTTCTGTGACTTTACATAAAGAAAGTTAAAGTACAGTTCCTGCTACAAAATGGTCAAAAGATCCTGGGCGAGGCCCCAGTTATCGTAAAGCCCCACAGGCTTGGTCGTAACGGCGTCAGTGTAAGTAATTACTCTAATATCAGGGGGAGGACTTAGACTTTGGCAAAAAACAGTTCTAAAATTTTCAGACATAATTTACTTTGTATTAAGATCCCAATTTTATGATTCTGTTCAGGTATTTTTATTGCCAAATTTGGACAGTCGTTAATTTTTTTCAAATCCCTCCTTTAGGCTCTGTTAGTCATCTTTCCATTTTTCCAAACAGTTTTCATCCTTACTTGCAGCCCTACTTGTTCTCCATGTTGGAGCTCCTGACTGCATCCTCACGGCAGGCCCAGTGACTTCATTTCTTGGCTTGCAATCAGGCTCACTGGGGATGGACCCTCTACAGTAGCTGAGTTATTGGATGATCCCCGTCTGACTTCGTCGGCCTGAGAGATTGCCTTACGACCAGCATCTTGACATTGATTCATAAAGTCATGTCAGAGCTCCGAGGCTGTTTGCTGGCCGTGCAGCCGTTCATCAAATATACTTGTGACTGTGACAGGAGTTACTGTAGCCCTGATGTTTCTAACCCACCAATGGGATGAGTTACTCCCAAAGAGGGAACTGGAGATTTGAAACTATTACCTGGGATTAGGAAGAAAAAAAAAATGTTACTCTGCTATGACATGGCAGCAACTTAATGAACCCAGACTGCAGACTAAATTCCTGCAGGACTCTGAGTTATTATATATTAAATCATCTGCATAACTGAAAATTTCAGCTCTTTTTATTAACTGTTCTCCTTTGACCTTCAGGATCATCTGCCTGCTAAAACTAGGATGTTACCTAAATGATGTCACTGTGCAATGGATCATTGTTTACACTTTGGCTTGGATCACCACTTGAACAAATGCTAGCTTGTAATCATGCTGCACGGCTTTGTCTGTGGCACGATTGCTGATACAATAATCTTGTTAAATAACAGCCTTATACCTTTAAAATTACATAAAGGTTATTTTTCCTTTGTCACTTGAAATGCGACATAATCTTCAAGTATTTTCATCTTGAATTATTGGTCTGTTGTTTTGCTTTGGTAAATCTTGTATTTAGTAGACTGGCAGTAGTCATTCATGATCCCAGATGTACAGAGGTGGACAGAGTAGCCAAAAACTGCGCTCAAGTAAGAGCAGCGCTGCTTCAACATATCTTTATTCACAGTATGCGCATAGTAAGACTTCCACATACTCGAACGTACTGTGAGCTGCGCGGACTCTCTGCGGACGTTTCTCCCTTCATAGTCAAGCGTACCTGTTGCCTACATTTCTTGTGACAAATTCCCACAATTCCCACTCTTTCTGCCAGTGGGACCAGACAGCGGAACGGATGGTAAAATGTTTGATTAGCGAGTTGAGCACCTAGTGGCGTCTCTTTTCCAGCCGGCACCCACCGCTCACCTGTCACTGTGAACAGAGAGGGACTGTGATGTCGCTCGTCCTTGCAACCGTCTGCTTGGAGCAGCACAGTGTATCAAGCTCGGTGTCACATATAAAACAGTTCTATGTAAAGATTTCCTGACGCCGAGCAGTTTATGTCGTGACAACTCGTATGCGGTTGTAAAAATTGAGCTCTGCGCATACCTGTCTGCTCAGAGTCTGGACTCATGTCCGCACAACTATGTGGGGGCCTGAAGTCTAAACAGAAAAATAATGGCTCTGGAAAAACAAATTGATTAATATTTCAAGCAGCGGTATAAATAATATGTTAGAATGCTACTGGCCGATTATTTGAAATATTATACAAGGGTTCTTCAAAAACCAAAGATATCGCTCAAAACTAGCCCTATAATTTTGAATCTGATGCGTTTTTAGGAAAACTTCACCAAATTCTCAACAATCTCTAACGACAAATCAATGGCACCTAAATGGAAAAAAATGGCATCTGAAAAGAAAATCAGTGACGTGTTTATTTTTACTGGTTCGATTAACTTAATATTGTTCCGATCTTTACGCTTCTATTTAAACACAAATAATTATCCCACTGGTCCCTTTTACATTAAAACCATGTTTTTAATTGGCACTTCAGTGACCCACTTTGTCAAAATTTGGATTTCTAGGAGCAGCACCAATCAGTCTGGTAACAACGCACTGATGACCAGCTGTAAGGCAAAGCTCTAGCACTGGGCTCCATTTCCTATAATAGACTGAGGGAAGTACCGTCTGCTGGTTTACCAACAGGCTGTAATGGTATCCTTGTGTGGATGTTGGCCACAGGTATGAATGAGCTTACAAATAGCAGATGTAAGAAGGAGGCTTTTGGCTAGACTCTCTGACATGGAGAGCTGGCTCAGAGAAGTGCCTCTTCAGGGTTTCTGGACTGTCTGCAAGTGGAGAGCGAGTCAACTTGATAAATGTTTTGACTGTACAATTTTAAATTAAGTACTAACTCTACTGTAGAAAGTAAAGACATTTCTGGTGTAGTCCAACATTCAGTTAAGCTTCAGTTGACTGTAATAGACAGTGGTTCTATGCTGTAGAATATCAGGATCCAACCTCAACCAGGATGTAGGACCGGAAGAGAGGACATCTTTCTCAGAGTCAATGTCAGTGTAATGACAAGCTGGCTGAAATACTGACACAAACACAGTTTGACCACTTTGGCAATCAGCATCCATGGAAAATGCCTGGAGAGGCTAAACAGAAGCTGTGACGAATGGGAGCATGGCAGCTCTTTGATGTTACGAAACCTTTTAAGTAATGCAGAGATGCATTGACACTAACTCTGGTTAAAGTGTTTTTTTATTTTTATTTTTCAATTTCTTGTAAGCTTGATTAGAGCTAATTGTCTGCATGCCTTCTTTTGACATGTTGTTTAGTTTCTCTTTAAAGCTGCTGGAAGAAGGGAACATAGTAGGGTTTTAATGAGATCGGTACCCTTAGGTGTCAAGACATGTTTCATGAAGTGCTTTTAAGTTGCTGTTAATGTGTGACTTTTTCTAGCAAAGTAAGTTTAAGCTGTTTTTATGGGCCCTGGATATGAATGTGAAAACATGGCTGCCTGTCAGTGTTTGGGACTTCTAATTTAAAGTGACAAAGGAAATAGTTCTTGAATTTTTTTGCTTTATGTGGGTACAGAGTCAGCTAATTAAGACTGATCAATCCGGCTGACCAAGCTCTGTTACAAAAGCACTCCTACCCCAAGTCGTTTGTGTGGTAGGGATTTGGGTAAACAATGGGGGAGAAAGGCAGAGTGGAGAAGATATGACTCATTTACAAGCACTGTGAGAATACCACAGTTTGCAAACAGTTAAATGCTACAGCACAAATGTTAGCATCTCTTTTGTAGCTTCCTAACTAAACGGATACTTGAGTTTTTCTGGACTGCATTCGATCATCTCCATTTCTAAATGTAAAACAGATGAACTGATCATATCTGAACCGGATAAGTCTGCACTGCAAAGGGGCTCTTTAAAACACAGCTTGAGATTTATGAAACATTCAGGGCCTGTTCTAACTTACGTGAATATTTTGTAAAATTGAGGTTATATTTCTGCCCTTGCACCTCCCGTCCTAACGTAAGTGGAGTTTTGGTGGAAAAACTGTCGATTTTTAAAACCTGTTTCCAAAGTTCAGATTTTTAAAAACCCTGTCTTGTTTACTGCAGTTTGGTATCGGATCTTCTATGAAACCTCAGTTATGACCCACAATAATCTGACTTGTTTAATCTATTTGCAGATGCAGACATTGTTTGCCTTCGATGAGGAGGAAATGGAAATGCGGAACAAGGTGGTGGAAGATCTGAAGACTGCCCTCCGAACTCAGCCAATGAGGTAAGTCCTCGTCCTCTGCTGTGTTTTTTCCTGAGCTGCAGAGAGCCAAGAGCTCTACGTTGCATGGCTCTCATTCAAGTCATGCATTCCTATCATTTGACTTGCTTAGGTAATATCCCACAAACTAATTACAGCTAATAATGTAACATACTACTGGAAAGATTTGCTTTACAATAATAGCTCCTCTTGTCATTTGGAATTATCCCACTTAATTACTTCCAACTGAAATACAACCAATTAGAGGTATTTTTAGCACTGCGGTTTAACTTTTTCCTCCCTCGACATGGTCATCGGCAGCTGTTAGTCCTCACACTACAAAGAGCCATTCGAGGACGTCGGACGTCCCAGTATACTGCCCTCCCCTAGAAGTCTGCAGCCTCTTAACATCTTTCTATCAGCCATGCGTAAGATGTGGTAGTCTGAACCAGAGTGGGGCTGTTGAGTTTTCCATGGGGAGACATAAAGTGACGAACTCAATCTACAGAGTGACAAAAACTCCGCTTTGAACTCTGGGTCACGTCTGGGTTTTATGTTTGTGGGCCAAGTATGTATGTAAACCTGCTCGGGTCTGTGCTCCTACTGCACACGGGCCCATCCGCTTTTAATGTTTCAGGCAGTCAGGTTAACTTTGGTCTGAAATGGCACCATGTATATCAAGGGTGTTGAATTCCAATCCTCAAGGGCTGTGTTCTCAACTCTTAGTCCACACACCTTTTAATCAAATGGGTGAATTACCTCCTATGGCAGGATTTACATAACCCTTCTAATGAATTATTTGTTTGAGGTGTTTTGAAGCAGCGATGCATCTAAAAGCTGAAGAAGACCAACCTTTGAGGTCTTGATTTTGGACACCCGTGATGTAAATTAACTGAATTGTTGCTGGTGATTCACCATATTTGGTTGTTTCTGCTTCTAAGAAATGTCTTCCAATTCCAACAGACAAGAAAGAAAGCGCATCTCCACCACAGATCTCTAAACCCCCCCCCCCCCATTTTTTTACCTTCTTTGTCTCGGTTTACTTTTTTTTTTAGATCTCCTCTCTTCTTTATTCTGCCTGCTTCAGAGTTATTTCCAATTCTTGCAGCTATGTGTAGATAATGAGAAACAGCCATGCCGACGAGGTTGTCTGCTCTGCACATGTGTCCGCATGCGTTGTTTGTTTACCAGCCTAATGAAATAACCGGCGACAGATGCGGGGAAACGATCAGCCGTCTTTTATCTCAAAATGTCATTAAGTCGGCCTGTTTGTCATTTTAACAGTCAATCTGTCTCTTTGACCATTTTGTGTTCAGTTATGCTTAATAATGAGACTTAGAGATGGACCGATTGGGCTTTTGAAGTCTGAAATATTTTTTTTTCTAAAGGCTATGCATGCATATTAAATTGTATAAATGTTAATTCATTTAACAAATAAACTTGAGACAATTGAACATTAAGGAAAAATCTATGGCAAGTTCCTCAATGGAGGTACTTGCCAAGATTATCCCTGTTAATGCATCAAAGAAAATTTCCCTGAACTTTGAAGCGCTTTAGACAAAGAACCTGTTGTTTTTTCATGTTGTACAGACAAGATAGTGGAAGATTTCCATTTTGATTAATTTAAAGAACAGGAAAATTTACATTTTCACTAATTGGTCAGAGCCAAACAGGAGAAAATATGCCATTTGATGAAAATAATTACACAACTCTCCTGTTAGTATTTGATGGCTGTTCACCTTGGAAATATATTTTAAAAAATACATAGAGATTTTTATTTAGCAAACGCACCATGACCTAAATCCTGTGAAATAATGTAACTGGATCTGGAAATTACATAGTTTCAAGTTGATCCAAATATGCCAGTAATTTAGTTATTGTATGTCTGTTTAACCACAAGGATCACACTGAGACATATCATCTCCTTTTTTAAGGAATTCCCAGTCCTGCTGACCATATCCATGTCAAATTAAAATAAAAGTACACAAACTATTGAGTTGTGGCCAGAATTTCTGAGACTTACAGAAGCTTAGTTTTTAACAAAACAGCATTTATTTTATTCCCAAATTGCTCCTGGATGATTGAGCAGAGTTGCTTTCCACAGTAGGTAATGATCATGATTAGTCTTATAAGTTTTACGCAAAGTATTGTCTGAGCCTAACCTGACTCTCGCCAGATGGGTGTAGTTCCGCCGAGCTCCACACGGCGTCAACACATCACTGGAGAACATAGCTTTACCATAATGTTGCTACCTTATGCAGAATTTGTCTGTTTTGATGTTGTTGTTGTTGTTTTTAAGGGGCGGGACTTATTTGCTGTTGTTCCTAACACCAGACCAGCATCCAGAAGCCTCTGCCTTTCTGTACGAATAGAAAGAAAAAGCTCTGCGCTAATGGCTGCTCAGTGCCTTGATTGAAAAGACTTTAGGAGATTGTGCTGGCACTTGCTAGTCTTTCGTGGACTTTCCTAGTTGTCCTGAAGCTTTTTTCACAGCAATTGAAGCGTTCTCGTCCAGTTTCTGTATTATAGAATATAAAGAGTGATTAGGTTGAAATCTTGCTAGCTGCAACAGTCTTGCCATGCAAAGCACTGATGGTAGCTTTTGTTTCCATTGAGGTGATCACTTTTGATAAAATAAATGTATGAAATATGTTAAACACCCGCTCCCCTCTATCACAACCTCTCTCTTCTTTAAATACCGAAATAATGAAACAATTCAGAATCTGTCAGCTACCCTGTCCTCTCTAACTCTGTGCACTGAGCTTACGATAAGGTAATTAAGATAAAGATCACTCCATGGCAGGGCTAAAGAAGTTTGAATGTGGGTTTCGTGATCAAAGTCATTTTCATTGACGTTACAATTTATTGCATTTCATCTGATTGCTCTTCATACAAACATAGACCAGCTTAAAAACTGAAGCCTTAAAGTTTGTTTAAAAAAAAATCTGTCAGTCTCAAGACTTTAGGCTATAACTATTAAAAACTCAACTTTAGAACAGCACTTAAAAACTGAATCCTGATCAGTCCGATTTACTAAGAGGAAGAACACTCACTGTAGGGCTCATCATGTATTTTTTGGGGTTGTTTTCAAAATATTTGGATCACTACTCCTGTTCCTGTGTCTCCTTCAGGTGTTTACTTGTATTTAATTCAGATAATTTACCTCATCAAACTGCAAACGGCTCAGTGAATGCTCTTTAATGATGCACCTGCACCAGTGCTGTTCTTCTCTGGATGAGTTATGGCCCATTAACCCGCAGATGTTTCTTACTACTGTAAACTTGATGTGGGTTCCAGGTGCTCCCCTCCCAGAAAATGGGTATCCAGGGAAAAACGAGGGCAGTGAGTTAATATCCTGCCTTTGTCAAATCTGAGACAAGTGAGCGTCTAAGGGGAAAAAAGATGGTTCAGAGCTTAACGGTTGGGGAGAAATCTGAGCATGTTGCTGACTTTATGAGTCGTTTCTCTGCGCCCTTGCTGGGTCATCATGCTGTTTCTCTGGCCAAATCTTCTGAGACACGGTGGTGTCTGTCCGTATTCGGCTTTGATTCATGCCAGCCTGATGTGGCCTCCCTCCCTTTTCCCTTCTGGCAACTTCCCAGAGGCAGCTGGGCCTGGCTGTGAAGAGGGGGCCTTGTTGCCCTCAGCTTGTTTTGCAGGGCCACAGGAGCTAAACACATGCTGGGTATGCAGGGTGCCAGGCAGAGGGCACAAAAAGAGCACATTGTCAATGATCCACCCGTTCCTGTCACACTATCACAGGGTGATAATTTGTATGGCAAGGTGACATGATTTTTTTTATTTATTTTTTACACAATATGTGGTCCAGTTTGTAGAGCCTAAAATTAGAGCAGGTGATTGCACATTCATCTAGAGCACAATGTTTGAGATTTCACTTTGAGATTGTTTCATTTTAATGACAGTTCCATCCTCACCTACCATAAAGCTTACATTTAAACCATAAATAAATCTCATAAATCATTTCACATTTACGCATCACCTGTACTTCTCTATGACCTGTAAATCATGTTAGTCAGATTTCCATCACAGCCTCTTTAAAATATTGCGGGGGAATAGAAACCTTTGGGGTTGCTTGTACAACAATAGGAAATTGTGGAGCAGTAATTGGAACCATCCCCTTCGATCAAGAACATTCTGCACAGATTCTCACCAAAGTTTAGTTTTTTTATATTTCAATTGGCAGTTTTTCATTCATTTTAAAAAATGAGTTTTATATTACCAGAGCATTCTTTGCCGGTGATCAAAAATCAGAGCTGTGCACATTTGTGTAGAATGAAAATGGGTTGTTGAAAACATTTACCAGAAGAAGAATATCAGACAAAGCCATTATGAAACACCTCATCAGTCAGACAGAACCGCCCAGGGATGCACCTATCAATCAGCCAGTGGCCCAAGCAAGCCAATTTTATGTTGATTAGCTCTGATTGGTGATTAACAGGTTGAATACAAAATAATCACATTTGTTAATTCATTTATGTATTCCATTAAATCCATCAGTGATGAAAATCCTCACAAATTTTGGCCTGACTTCATGTCAGTAAGTGTGTTCTCTCATGGTTTTTGCTGTTGTTATTTTTTTTAGTTTGGTGAGATCAGTTAACATCGGTGAAATTGCTTGTCTTGAAGTTCTCAGGGGGGACAAAAATTAGAATCAACATGTCAGAAGAAAATTGGAAACTTGTATCAGTGAAAAGCTTGTTGAGTTTTGCTGTAACATTTCTTTATTTCAACATTTCCCCAACTCATAAGAAATTTCTTCCAGATGGGGATTTTGAAATCCGCTTATAAACTTTTAGAGCCCAAGGACTCACTTGCTGCTCCATAACCTTTGACTCCTATTTTCCCCTCAAATACTTCAATACTTGTTACTTATTTAAATAATGACTGTCATGTCTGGTTGAACAGATGCCAACTTGAGCTGTCCTTGCAATATCTTACATAAGCCTGAATGTCTCTTCCAATCAGATCATTTTGAGACAATATCTCAAATGAGTGAATCTTTATTTAATAAAAAAGGGCTGCACTCATTTCCTTTTACTGGATCACCCAGCATTTTTTTTTTTTTTGTGGACGTCACTGGATATTTTCCGTAATTAAGGCTAATGGGGGAAATTGGATAGGAAGAGAAAGAATGTTGGTGTTGTGTTTGCCACTTCTCTGTGAAATTCTTCTATTGTGAAATTGTTAGGGTTAGGGTTATCTGTTTTTCAGTTAAGAATGAAGGGAAATGTAGCTGTTATGGATTCACTTCAAGTGGTTAACTTTCAGCTGATGCCTTTGTCAGTCGGCTTCATGTTGACGTACTCTGCACTATGGCTTCTGGAACACAACAGCCACTTCCTCCCGTCATTTACTCCCATGTTAAAGAAACATGGAGTCCTACCCAGACCTTGATACATCCACAAAGGGTTACAGAGACACTGTGTTTGCACCAAGCCAGCTCACACCGACTGTTTATTCCATCTGGTCCACCGATCGTAACGTTGCACATCTGACATTTGATAAGACCGTGACCACTGTGGAGTTTGATAACATTCGATGTTCCCCCGGGAGATGGCTCCTAACCGAGTGTAAAAGAAAATGCAGAGTGCCTTTCAGCTTGCTCTGACCTCTTCAGAGAAACTCCACTTCAATAAACAATGACATTGAGCTTTGTTACACACAGTCTCTGTCCAACAAATCATGTTTAATCCATGATCACATACTGGAGAGAGACACAGACTTAATGTGCCTTAAAGAGACCTGGCATCAGATGGATGTTTACTCCTCCTTCAAGAAAGTATGTCCATATCGGTAAAACTACCTCAGGTGGGCACACAACTCTGGCCATGGTGGAGGACTGGCAGGAAACTGTCCCCTCTAACTCTCCTGGACTTCTTATCTTTTGAGTGGCAATTCATTTTAAACCCACTCTACAGATGAACAAGGCACTTTCTACCAGAGATGTATGATCTCTTCACCTCCTTGTGCAAACTCCAGTGTTAAAAATGTTGTTCTTGGACAGTTAAACATTCATATTTACAATCGCTCATCTCCCCTGACAGCATATTTTTCTCAAAAGCTGAAATCTGTCGACCTTAAACAGCATGTTCAGGTCTCCACACATACCAGGGGCCAGACTCTGGACCTCATTATTGCTGACTCTGCATCTCTCAACAATCTGCTGGTGTATGATTTGGGTGTCTCAGATCACAGTGTCATCTCTTTAGAAGTGTTCTTTATATCCCCCTTCTCAAATACCAAACGTCAAATATATTGCTGTGATACCAAAAACATCCATCTTATGGGTTCTGTACCCTGTTAATCAGTCTCTGAATCAGTGGATCACTACAAAAGTTCTCTTCTCTGCCTTCTAGATTATCTTGCCCCTCTTAAATGAAAACTGGTATCCTTCTCTCGCTCACCACCCTGGTATAACTGTAAGCTGTTCAAAACGAAGACTGTTGGCCGTGCCGTTGAGAGCCATCTCAGGTCTTCTGACTTCTTGGTCCATTAACTGGCATAAAGAAAACATCAAAAAGCTTGTGCAAAGTCCCTCCATGATGCACGATCCAACTGCTGCTCTAACATCATCAATAGCAGACCAGGAAATTCCAAACAACTCCTCTCCACAACTAAATACCCTCTCAACCCTCAAAGCCAAGTTCACATTGATTCATCAGAACAACATTTAAAACAGTCTCTATTTTCCAGCCACCCAGCTCTTTCACTGTCTTGTATTTATCTACAGTCTCAGACTTTCAGCTGCTTTGATGAAGTTACACAGAGTGATGTCGAAAGCTTCTTTAAAAGAATAAAGCCATCCACTTACGCATTGGACCCCTTCCCTACTGTTCTCATCAAATCAAACCTTTCTTCCATAAGCCCTTTCATCGTACAAAAAATCAGCCATTCATCACAGTCTGGCCAGGTCCCATCTTCGCTTAAAACCACCATCATCAAACCCCTTTTGAAAAAGACCAACCTCAGACCTGAGTTGCTTTCCAACTACTGGCCCATCTCCCACATCCCGGTTTTGTCCAAGTAGCTGGAAAAAGCTGCCTGCTACTCAGCTGCAGGATCACGTCAATCTTGACTCCTTGTTTTGCGATATTCTAGTCAGCACTGGTGATGGTCACCAATGACCTCCACATGGGAGCTGACGCTTGCTTCCCCTCCCTGCTCATTCTCCTTGATCTAACAGCAGCTTTGACATTGACATCCTAATCAACCAACTTCATCGTGATACTAGACTCACTGATCCTGTCCTGAAATAGTTTTCACCCCATCTCTCAAGCATAGCTGAATTTGGCAATGCAAAGTCCGTGTTAGCCCATGTAACCTGTGGTGTCCCACAAGATTCGGTCTTTGGGCGTCTTCACTTCATTTCATACATGCTTCCTCTGGGCTTTGTCATCTATTGGCCTTTGGGTCATCTAGGCTCCATTTCTGTAATGCCTTGTTCAAGATGATTTTTGTAAACCATGTTTGAAAGCTGTAACACAATGGGAACTGTGTTGCATGAATCCTCATGCAGGTTTAACAGGGTGGAACTCATCCCTGCAATTTTCCATAATCTTCACTGGCTCCCCATTACATAAAGAATGCATTACAAAATTGCTCTCATCACCCACTAGTGTATTCATGGCAATGCTCCAGAATACCCAAGGACCCCCTCACACCCCACTTATCCATCCACTCCGTCTGTTCACATAAAGCCAACCTTGTCCATCTACCTCACCATTCATTACGGACAATGGGTGACCGGGCCTTTTCCGCAGCTGCTTCTCGCTTTTGAAACTCCCTCCCTGACCACCTGAGAGCTCCACAGACACTCGCTACTTTTAAAAAAGCCTTAAATACTTTCCTTTTTAAACAAGCCTTTCCCACTGGTCTATGAGTTTTTAGTTTGTTGCACTTCCAATTTGTACTAGCACTTTGTGATCTTTTTTTTTATGAAAAGTGCTTTACAAAAATAATCTTATTACATTATGACCTTTCAGCCTTTGGTTTAAAAATACAATCTCAGATTTATCTGCTTTGTTAGGTAAAAATACTTTTGCTTTGCTTTGTAAGGCAGTTTGTCAGCATTCGGCCTCTTTATTTGGCACAGTTGGTGAGCATGTTGCAGGAACATTTCATAATGGTTTTTAATAAGAATAAGAACATGGCACATTTTCTTCATTAGGCCAGAAGTAGCATGTTTTTTTTAAGTGAAGTTCAATTAAGAAAACTTGATTCCAACAAATGTGTTGCAACATAAAGACACCACTTCGCATCATCACAAGTGGACGTTGACAAGCCAAAGTAAATAGAAGCCATGAAGACGTTTTTTTTTTCCCTCAGTGATGCTGAAATTAATACAACTAGTATTACTCATTCTGAAAAGACAAGTAAAGGCACCCTGAATATGTGCAGTACATCCAGTTTTCTGTTTGCCCGTTTTCTATTGTTTATCATCCATCAAATGGAGCTGAGTTTGTGTATTTACCCAAGAAAAGCTAAATCTAAACTCAAACTGATGTGAGGCCTGATGGACACATACAGACCTTGTAAGTGTGTATTAAACATACACTCCGGGTTGTACGTACTTCAACTTATCTTCCAAATATTTGAATATTTATAGCATGTTAAGTGTGCAACTTAGCATCGTTGCACAACTGTTGACTTCTCAAGCTAAATCCACATCTGTGCTGATATTTGTGGTTGTACTGAAAGCATCTGTGTGTGCATTCTTGCATCTAAGACATGGAATTCCTCAATCTGCTGCAGAAGGGCAGAAAACCAACCTTCCCCTGCAGGTCAATGAGGCCGATGTGACCCATAATGATCCACAGTCCAAGACCCATGTCAGTAGAGCATCGCAGTGCTTCCCAAGACAGCTGTCTGGACATTGTTTTTGCAAATCTCTTCCAGCAGGAATGTTGACTTGAGCACTAATACAGTCTCTTCCCTTGCTCCTGAGTCAATAACCCTTTGGATGATCTGCTACCAACACAAGCATATATTATTATTCAAGACAGCCAGATCTCTTAAAGTTCTGCTTAAACGGGGGTGAGATTTCTGTTTTCAGTGGGAGAGCAGAGCATTACGTCTTTAAAGAGCATTTGAGACAAATATGTGTTTGCTTCTCACTGATTACACTCACTGAAACACAGCAGGAAGAGGGAGTTTAAAAAGAAACCAAAGCCAGGTGGAGGGTTACAGTCAGGCTCAAAGATAGATGGAGCTGGTGTGGTTACTGCTAAACATGCAAAGGATAGAGGAAATTATGAAATGGGTTATATAGTGATCTAACAGTGAGGTTTGAAGTGGTGTGTAATCAAACAAATCATTAACTCTGAAACTTACGGTGTGTGACATTTAACTTGGCACATTGGCAGATATGCTTTGTGGTGTTTACAGAGTTTGTTTCAGTGTGTTTTTGTTGCACAAAGGTTGCACATAATTCTGAATTGGAAAGAAAATGACGCATCATTTTCAAAATATTTTGGCAAATTGTCCATTTAAATTAAATCTCCTAAATAAAAGGGCAACCAATTCCCAACAAAGCTGTCCAAAAAGTAAATACTCATGTGGACAATCTGGGAAATTTGTGGAAGAAGGCTGCTCTGAACGGATGAGACCAATATGTAACTTTTTGGCCTTTAAGAAAAATGCTAGGTGTGGCACTGTACAACATAATGCACAGTGACACATACGATGGCACAATCATTCTTTAAGGAAGGTCTTTATTCAGCATGGACAGGGAGTCTTGTCAGAATTAATGGAAAGGTTGGATAAGCTAACATCAGGACAATTCTGGAGGAAAACCTTTCTGAAGGCTTCAAAATACTTGAGACTGGGGCAATAGTTTACCATAAAACAGGACAATGGTCCAAATTATGCTGTCAGAGTTCAGATCAAAGCATGTTCGTATGTTAAAGAGGCCCAGTCAATGTCCAAATATAGAGAATCTTTGGAAAAACATGAGAAATGCTCTTCTCACATTTTGTTTAACCAAAAGATTGAGTTTGAGATATTTTGGAAATGGATAAAATAAGAGTTTCTAAATGTGCAAAGCTGTAAACTTACCCGCTGAAGGTGTGTGTGTGTGTGTGTGCATTAATTGGAATAAAAAGTGACCAGCACTCTTTGTGTCTGGAGAATCAGGCAGGATTTATGATGTGTAGAAGAGTTTGTGTGTCTAGAAGAACTCAAACCTCAACAGTTTCATAGCGGTTCCAGCGGGCCGTGTCAAAGCTTTTTGCACTTCATCACTTTAGTGCCAGATGACTATTTACACCACAAAACATTTCTATTGTAACTCAACTGAAAAGCTGAACCAAAACCATGTTGCAAAATAGACCCAACTCTCTGTAACAGCAAAAGCATAAATAACCAAAATGATCTCCGTTCATACCTCAGGTACATTTTTGATGTTTCAGTCGTTGAGGACAGAAAATATTTGTCTCCTAATCACCCTGGTCTGACGTTGTGCTTAGTTTGGCTTGGTTTTAAGTTATATTCTCACTGAAGGAACGCTTTTTTTTGTCTTTTTAAATACATAAGAAATGTCAGGGAATAACAGCTATTGTGGTTTATTATTTTTCTCACATAAATCAGATTAACAATTCTCTCCTCAAGGTGTTCATTTGAGTCAATGGCTGTAAGTAAAACGTGACCTATAATGCAGACCTTTGTTTAACCTTCCAACGTTATCATGAATAAGGATGGGAGGATATGAAATTATAACTATATCACAGTACTTTTTGGTATGCGAGATATTTATGAAAGTGATAATAATTAGGGACCAGCCCAGATCGGTGATTAGTGTGTCAAACTACAAATTAGATTGTCTCCCAGTGAATGGATTATACATAAACTCTAACTGGTCATGGCAGTGTTTACACTCTTTAGTGTAGAAAATGTTACAGAGTGAAGAAGACTGAATTGGCCATTCTAGGTGTCAATGAGCTGTTTAAAAATAAGGTAAAAAAAAAAGCAAAAAAATGAAGCTTCTTGAAGTTAAGCTATTTTCTATGGAGGCTACACAATCCAACAGGAACTTAAACATGGAGGGAGACATCAAACAGATAGCAGGAAGGCTGAACTCACTGCAGGAAAGTTTCACTGTTTTATATTTTTGAGCTTTTAGCCTTCGTCATAGAACATGCTGACATCTTAAATTGGAGTTCATTATTTTCATTGGAAAATGAAATGTTATGGTAATACTTTTCATTACTGGATACTATGCTGCCTGTCCACACTATAGAATACCATTTATTTTTTATTTTCATGCATCACCATTTTTTAAATGATGTTGCAGACATTTGTTGAAAATCTGTCGCTGACTGGATGGAAAAGACATTGGATCAAGGCAAAAGCAGAAGATTCAGGGTTTATTCTTTTTAACATATGGCAGAGAGTAATTCCTCTGGTCTGACTGTACAGAAAGCCTAATTTTTACTTAATATTTAGTCTTAGTAAACAATTTTCTAATCTCTTTAAGCTAGTTTGAAAGGGTTTGTAACACCATATGGTGATGTTTGTTTTTAATTTGATCCCATTTTATATAAAATTGCCTTTTTACCTTGAGTTGTAGATATGTGCACGGCTGTATGTCCTGCTGGCTTTATTGACCCGTCACAGGAGACATTATGATCCCATGGCCCAGCTGAGACTGGTTGACTCACTATATGAACAGCTCCCTGTGGATTAGGCTATAAACTTACTCCACGAGGACCCCTCTGTCCAAGCCTTAATATATTTTACACACATTTGATACAGATGTGCACTTTGGCTGAGACTTTAATCGGATGTTTATGTCAGTTTTATGTGCCTTCTTCTTTGTTCGCCCCCTCTGTTTCCTCAGTTAAACACCTGGCCCCACAAGTATAACACATTTGAATGAGAACTGTTATGATATTATATGACTGCCTGTTCTGTTCCTCCAGTCACTGTGCTGTAATTGGCACCTCTGACTGCCTTCCTGGGCCTCTTGTTCACATTCTGGTCCTTTTTTTTAGTCGAACCAGACCTGTGTGGGACTCTGTGTCCCTGGATTTAGGCAAGTGGGTGTTCGAGGGAGACTGTGAGTGTGTGTGAATATGATGGGAATATGGAGGGGAAGCAGAAAGGCTCCAAGGAGCACATGATCTCTTGAGTTTGGGCATTTGAAAGGGCTGAACTTAGATAAGTGTGTGTGGCTGTGCTTCGAGGCAGACAGTCTGCCACTCCGGGTTCGTCCTCAGTTCAAATAGGAAAACAGTTTTGCTTCTAAAGCTGAAACCTCAAACACTACGTTTAGTGGGACTCAAGTTCTGAATTTAAATTTGACCTTCAGGAATAGTTCTCCACTTTATTCTGCTTTTTAAGCATATCAGATTTCAAGATAAGCCCAAATGTCGGGAAAACAACTGATGAGAAAATCGTTTTTATTAACTTTGCTCACAACTTACAAGCATGAGAAATTAGATTTTATGCTTGCAACTTTTTGTTGAACTGAAATAAAACCCATAGATATCCAGAAAAAGTAATAATGCACAGCAATCTTTGTTGACTCTTTTTATTACAGTTGTGTTAAAAATTACATGGTCTCCCTTCAGTTACTTCCAAAACTAAGGGCTCCATGAAATTTTATCAATATTAAGTTTTAATTTTTCAGGGTTTTATGTTTTAGGAAGTAGATGTAATGAATGCAAAAAATAATAATCTACAGAAAAATAACTGATTCATTGAGATTTAGTTCTAAAAATGCAGTGCACTTGTTTATGTAAATTTTATCGAATAAAATTCTTTGGAAAAAGAGCATACTGCAAGTTTCTGCCCTATTTCATCAGTAATAACAATCTTTCTTGCCGTAAAAACTTCATTAGGTTTGTAAAGCCCAGCCAACGAGGTGCTTCATTGTTTTCTGAAGAATTTTTGTGACTCAGAACATACAGCTACAAAAACGTTTAAATGAACATGCATCTCGGTCCATGGAAGGAAGAGAGATTATGGCTAAGGTGCTAGCTAGGCTAACATTAGCTTGCTCCCTGGCTGTTTTGATATGACTTGTTGATGATTCGATTCTTAGCATGTTCTTGTTGTGGATAGAAGTGCGGATAGAACTTACAGAAAGAACTGTTCTCCTGCTTCATTAAGTGAGCACTCTAGCGCTTTAGATGTTGTAATTCTTAACGATGAGTGACGTGTTCAGGTCTCTCCCACATAGCTGTCGATAGAGCCTCTCCTGAATAGATCACGGAGCAGCAGTGATTAAAAACAATCTCCTTTTTTGTTTTTCACTATCAACATCGGTGTGAAGACAACGCTGGCGCTAGATTGTTAAAAAAAACACAAAGGTTTGAGATCAAATGTTACCAATTTCTTCTATATTCCATAATTAATAGTGGACTTTATTTCATAGATATGCCAGATTCCACAACTCCATCCACATTTCCCTCATGGCAGAAATCATAAGGCGTTAAATGTTGCCTTTAAATCCGGATTAAAGTCCAGACTTTAAGATGTATGGAAGGTTAATGACCGTCACAACTACTAAGTGTAATCTTATCACACAATAAAAGATGCTTCCGACAGTTATCTTAAAACTCATGTCTGTTGCAAACCTAAAGTTAACCTTGAATCTTCTGAGCCTAGAATTAACTGATGCCAATTTTTAAATGTTCTTTCTGAAAATGTGTGTGGTAGAATTACTTTAGGTGCTTTTCATCGACGCTGATTCCACTCTGCTCATTTGCGGCAATAGCTGATCCCAGGTGACGTTTTAAAGTATGCAGCACTTGTTCCAATGGGAACAAAAAGCACTAAAACCTTTATGCCATTCAGCTGATGGTGGATGTCATTTATAGGACACAGGAGGAGATTCATTTGTTTAAGAGCTCCCTGGAGAAAAAGGAGACAGAGGAGGATTAGACACGGGGTGAATCTCCTGTAAAGAGCCCTCCATGCGTGTCTATGCAAATTTCTTGCATGCATCCATCACACACAGATGCATAAGGTTATGGTGCATAGTTTGGGTGGTGTGCGTGTATTCTCTGGCAAATTGTCGACAATTCAGTAGAGTGATTCGTAGCAGGCAGCGTGCAGAGCCTTGAATCACGTCCATGCTTTTGAATTCAGACTCCAAGAACAACAGCTCTCACCCTCTCCTTTCCATACATTAATCACAGGGATGTTCAGCCTAATTTCTCTTCCACTATGAAAGCTCTTCCAGAGAAGGCCCTCAGTTCATGAGCAGGCAAAGCGCTATTTCTGCATGCTATCCAAACTCTCCTCATCGATATCAAATGTGCAACTATTACGGTTGGACCAGGTCTGGCGTCCCGTGGCTGTGTTGAATTTAAATCAAGTCATATTTAATGCATGGGATTTATCTGTCGTCACCTTGGTTGCAGAGCAGAGGCCGGTGCTTCCGTGTTCAAACAAGAAGCACATTGTTTTTCGGGTGCTTATGTGTGATCTCAAAGACTTCAGTGTGTTAAGAGTGGCTGATTGCCTGCATGCATTTACATCTTGATACTCAGGAAGGAACGCTGTAGATCAGAGTTTTTTTGCTGTTATCTAAAAATCTGCTTGAGATCTCTTATCTGTGATGAGCAAAGACGGAGCCCTTGCTTCAAAGTAAATGGTGTAAATTGTTTGTATTTTTTTTTTACATGTCTCAGTCAGAACAGCAGTAGGTCAGGATTCAAGCAGAATGTTTTTAAAGTCTTCAAAGTCTACAATCTGCCGCAAAAAAATTATAACTTTCAGTGTCACTCTCCCTCTCTGCAAGTCTTTGTCACGTCTGTCCTCTATCTCCCCGTCTCACAAACCCTCATTTGTCTGAAATAATGTATGAGGTCTATCAGGAATCTTATTCAGTGGGATACTCATTTACAAAGCAGCCCACGCTGTGCTCACTGGACGTGACATCCGTCGATGCTTACGCGTCCTGCTTGTAACTTCTCTCCTCTAGAGGACATTGACTCGCTGATTTCTAATTAGTTCAGCTAACGGGAGCTTTGAACCACAGAACTGGGTGAGCTTGAGAGGCTAAAGTTTCAGCAAGTCTTTGCTTTTGCTGTTGTGGCCTTTTGTTGTGAATTTGGGGGCAGAGAAAGTTATTCAAATGAGATGAACAGAAGATGTCTGTGTGTTGGATGGAAGGAAGAAGAAAAGTGTTGAATGCTCAACTTTACTGAAGAGAAAGGGGTTTCGTAGAATTGAAGAGATAAACCAGGACATTTTAAGCAGTGGGAGTTTTTCCCTGAAAGGTTATTAAAATGAATAGCATTGAATAATCCTTTATTTGTTCCGCAGTTGGGAAACTCAATGGTATCAGCAGCAAATGACAAGCAAAAAAATTCAGATGTATTTAAACAATAATGATAAAATAGAGGATGTACAATAAAGTTAAATATACAATGATATAAGATCTGGGGAGAAAATAAGACTACAGTCATTTTATCATGTTCAAGATACCAGTTTGTGATGGTTTGACTTTATGTTGGGTTATTCTGCTGGAGGTTTACACCAAATTCTGAATTACATCTGTCCAGACTCAGAATAGAAAGTGTTTTTCCAATCTCTTATCACTTTTGGTGAGTGGTGAAACTGGTGCTTGGTGCCCTGCTCTTAGCTGACAAAAGTGGCACCCAATGTCTTCTTTAGCTACTGCAACCCGTCTCCTTCAAGGTTGGTCTGGTTTTCCTTCAGAGATGGTGTCAGGCATACCTTAGTAGAAACCCTCAGTGTCTTTCCATCATCTCCAACCAGTCTGTTGATTTTCCTCTGGAATCTGAAATCAACAAGGTTTTTTCATCCACACCGCTGCTACTCTTTGCATATTTTCACTTCTAGTCTCTATAAACCTGAGAGATGGTTGTTTGTAAATTAGCAGCTTCCAAAATAATCAGACAGCCCGTCAAGAACTATAACATATTTAAAGCCACTTAAATCCTTCCTCTTCCCCATTGTGATGCTAAGTTTGGAGTTTACCACATCTCGAGGTCTAAATGTGTTGAGTTGCCAACCTGCGATTGACTAATTTTCTATTTAATTTAAAACTTAATTCAATTGCCTCGCAATAGAATTCAGATGTAGCTAATAAAGTGACCAATGCATACAAGTAGCTGAGAAGAGGTTTTATCTGTTCTTGAGATAACTAAAAGGCTCCACATTCAATCATTAGCCAATAAAAAATTAAGCCAGTCAGGGCAATTTTTATATATTGCAGTTTAAACTCTCCTTTTCGTGTTTTGATAAACAGTTTGAAGACTCCATTAAACTCAAACTGTGTTCTAAATTGAATATATTCCACAAGTTTGGTCAGAAAAATTATTTTGGAATTTGACCTAGTTTAAAGATAGATGAATTAAAAAAAAAAAGTGAAATAGCCCTTTAATTTAGTACCAAACAGGAATCTGCGGCTCAGATACCAACTTTGGTGTCATTAGCCAGCTGCAGTCTACAGCCATATTTTCATCCAGTGCCTACACTGTACATAATAATGGTATCCATTCTTTTTTGGCTTCACATGACCATAACCGATAGATCAAATGTTGGGAGCAAAGCTCACACGGGACATTTTTTGACTTCTTGTGTCTCTACTGATACCCTGGTTACTGAGTCATATTCCATATCGAAAACCATTAAACAAATTTCCTTGGTCCGAATTTCGGATTAAACTATGGGGCAGAGGGTTCCGAAAGAGCAACATCTAATTATAAAAAGCAACACTTTGCATTGTCCATAGCTTGATTTGTCCTTATTTTCTCCATCTTTATTACTCTCCTCCTTTAGGTTTGTCACACGGTTCATCGAACTCGACGGACTCACCTGCCTGCTGAATTTCATGCGCAGCATGGACTACGACACGTCAGAGAGCCGCATCCACACTTCGGTCATCGGCTGCATCAAGGCCCTGATGAACAACTCTCAGGGACGCGCGCACGTCTTGGCCCATCCTCAGAGCATCAACACCATCTCTCAGAGCCTGCGGACGGAGAACATTAAAACCAAAGTGGCGGTGCTGGAGATTCTCGGGGCCGTTTGCTTGGTGCCCGATGGACACAAGAAGGTGCTGCAGGCCATGGCGCATTACCAGAAATACGCTGCAGAGAGAACTCGATTCCAGGTGAGGAAAGTTGAACAGACACCGTATTCCTGTGATTGTGGATCAGGTGCAATAGTCTTTAGGTCCCCCTATTTTTTTAGATTTTACTTCCTGTCAGCCAGACATTCTTGTAATCTTTTAAATTAAACTTAGTCTTTCTACTTTTTTGTCCAATTTATGTTCTTTGTTTTTTGTAAAACTTGATCTGTAGAGGCCCTGTTTAGCCTTTCTGTTATCTGAGTCTTACTCCCTCTTTCTATATTCTTTGAGATGTCGTAGAAATATATTTTTCTATTAAATAGATCCTTTCATTTTTGTGCTTCCATTAACTTCATGTTTAACTCAACACTGATACTGACAACAGTGTGAGTTAGTCTAGTTAAGTTTGAGTCTATTTTTCCTTTTGTTATAACTCCTACGCTGAAGAAAGTTGTTATCATGACCTGATTCTGCTGACGGTAGTTATGCTAAGTTCACTGATCAGAAATGATTAGATTTTTGAGTTTCCAACTGCTTAGTTACCGATTCCGGTCAATATAAAATTTCTGAATCTTTTTGTTGATGGTCTTTACGGTTTTTTTTCCCAAAATATGTTGCTTTTCACAATCTTTCTGAATAGTTTAGTTTTCAGCAGCAGCTGGACATTAACCATGAGTCAGTTTTTTTTTTCCATCTTTTTAGATTTAATCTATACAGAAAAACGTAGAAAGACTCTTAGGAAACCCAAAGAACATTAACTCAAGACAAGTTACAGTAAGATCTGCCACTTTGGACTTAAAATCTAAAGAAATAAGTGGTGGATCAAAACTTTACCACCTGACTTTAGTACATATGGGTTTATGGACGCTTTGCAAAATGTATAAGGCTGACACAAAATCTCAAGATTACATACGTCATTGCGGTGATTTTAAATTTAGTTACAGCTGGTTGGCCTTGGGTTATCCCCACAGTCCAAAGGATTTGAGACTCCTGGAGGTCGCAGTGTGCTGAGTGCTTTAGTAAGTGGCAGGACTGAGTCAACAAACCACATCTTACACCTCCCGCTGGGGGGTCTGTGGTAAATTATGTCACTTCAGACTAAACTAACACCCGAGGAGCTGAATCACTGCAAGCATAGGAAGGCTTTAAATGTTGGTTTGAGTTATGATTAAGCTTCTAAAGTATGTTAGGGGTCAGTTTAAGAGATGGTGAAGGGTTGAAGAACTGAGAGCAGTGACCCTATGTTACCTTCTTTTCTTTAATGTCAGAATATTGTGTGTTTTTTAAGTATTTCTGCATTTACCACTTCTCTGTTTGAATCTAGCAGTTTAAGTTTGGATTTTTGAGTTATTTCCCAACCTGTCCTGAATATCCAGACACTCCTGAATGAGCTGGACAGAAGCACCGGCCGCTACAGGGACGAGGTCAACCTGAAGACGGCAATCATGTCCTTCATCAACGCGGTGCTCAACGCTGGAGCTGGAGAGGTCGGCACGCTCTGACAAATGCTTTTATGTCTTTTTTTTTTTCTCAGCGGTTTCTTTTAAAAGATGCAGGCAAAACCACCGCAAGGCTTTGGCATGTTTTAAATAAAGATTCTGTGGAATGAGTGACATTTTCCACTCTATGAATGTTTACCCAAACACCTTATTTTTATTTCTTACTGATCAGCAGACTCACACCTAAAACTCTGGAACATTTCTATTTAAATATTTCTAATACTGCAATAGAAAATTGAGAATAAAAAAAAAAGGATTATTTTCCAATTTTGGGAGCTGATAAGTTTAGCTTTGCAGTTTATGCTATCCTGTTGAATGGTTTTAACATCTTTGGTTGATATCGCCATTCGCTGGCATTTAATGTCAAATTAACAACACCATTTCACTTGTGCAGTTGCAGTTACTTTTAATCCTCTTGTACTGTTTGCTGCTTTCAGGACAACCTGGAGTTTCGTCTCCACCTGAGGTACGAGTTCCTGATGTTGGGCATTCAGCCGGTCATCGATAAGCTGAGAGAGCACGATAACGCCACTCTGGACAGGTGTGTGAGCATCTACTGTAGCGATTTCAGTGCTGATGTGTGTGTAAAAGGCATATTAGGAGCTGTCGTTTTTTTCAGCAAATCTTATTTGTAATTTGTCCTTCTTTAGTTGTTGGTCTTAAGCTTCATACATGGTTTACATTTAAAGCCTGATGTCACGTCTCGTCAACATCTCTGCAGTGCTGCATAAGTCTTGAAGGCAAACAAACTACTACACTTAAAAAAAGTGATTAGAAACAAAAGCAAATGTCTCCATAATAAACTGAAAGTCTTATTTGAAATGGTAAGAAATTGTATTGTGACATTGTTTATACATGTTGTTATGCAACAAAAATCTATTAATGTAAAAAGCCAAACTTTTCATTACACAGTTGTAATTAAATCACATGCTATAATATAATATAATACATACTATAATATACTATAATGTTGACAGATATTGGTTTTGTAAATCACTGGGTAGAGGTGCTGATAACAAATTTACTTTTCACGGTTAATCCACTTGCAAATCTTTTTGGTATGCGATACAAAAAGGTTTGCACCAAAAATAATAAGCAGTTTTTTTACCCATCAACTTTGACATTGATTCAAAATAACATTCAAATATCAATTTAATGAAAAAAATATAGTGAAATCTCCAGCATGACATAAATAAAAGGATGCTGTCATTATTTATGTCATTGAAATAATTAACATTAATTTTAAGTCTGTTGTAAATGTTAACAAGGAGAATGAACTGGAGGTGGATAAGAACGGGTTTCATTTCAGTCATGGTGGACTGAGATACAAGGAAAAAAGTGTCTTTCTGTTAAAACCTGTCTTTAAAACACAAGGGGGATTGTAACATTGTAATTTAACATGCATAATGAAGTGTATTTAACTGAGTTTATATTGGGTTAAATTTAGATCTAAACATTATCTATAGAATGGATTGTGCTTAAAACAGTGAGCAGTAAAATTAACAGGTTGCACTCCGTTATTCAGGCCAATATGGATTCAGATTCCTGTCTAAAAATGTCAACAAACATTTATTGGAAGGAACATGTCTATCTCTGTGGAGTACATTTAGCATCTTAATTTAAAGTTCTGTGGCTTTTTTCTGTTTTGCCATTGATAATATTCCTTAATTTGAAATAACCCAATCCTTTAGACCTCTTTGGACTTTGTAAGTGTTCATAATCATTTAAAACCCGGCTCATTCAACACTGACCAAAGGCTGCACCCCTATTTCCTGCTTACACACTGTTCACAAACACCAGAGCCTGTTGAGAAGTTGTAGAGATTGATAAACAATGTTGATGGATTATTTTTTTTATATATAATTGACATTAGTAATGATCTAACAATGCTGGTGTAAATATATAAATGTCACACTGTTTTATTTTGTTTCCCAGACATTTAGACTTCTTTGACATGGTGAGAAATGAAGACGACTCTGAGCTGGCCAAAAGATTCGATATGGTGGGTTTCCTTCTTTTGTAGTAAAACATTTCACTCTAAAGTTAGACTCCCGTTACAACCAAAACCGCCTCTTTTCTGTATCAGACCCACGTAGACACAAAGAGTGCTGGTGCCATGTTTGAGCTGATCAAGAAGAAACTGAGCCACACGGATTCCTACCCACATCTCCTCTCAATCCTTCAGCATTGCCTGCAGATGCCCTGTGAGTGGAATAGAAACGGTCCCTGTCGTCAGTATGCCTGAACAGGTTTTAGACTTTCACGCGAGGCTAGGCTGGACTCCTAAATGTACCAAACAAGAGTTCATCTCTGTTCTCAGATAAACGTGGAGGCTGCAGCCTGCAGCACTGGCAGCTTTTAGACAGGATCCTTCAGCAGATCGTCCTGCAAGACGAAAAGGGAGAGGATCCCGACGTCTCCCCGCTCGACAACTTCAGCGTTAAGAACATCATTCGCATGTAAGTGAACGCATTCCTCACACTTCAGTTCATTAGCACTTTACATAACCTAATTTGATATCAAATAAAAAAAAAAGCTGATTTTTTTTTAAAAGTACAACAGTTTTAGCCTGCTTGCCAAGATCGATATATTAAATAGGCTCAGAATGAAACTTATGGTACAGTGCAATGGGAAGCAATAATGGGAGAGAATAGATTCATCATGCTTCCAAAAAGGTTTTTGAAATAAGTTAAACATTTAAATATAAAACTATATAAATTAATTTGAACCCTGGTAATAAAATATAACTTTTTTTTCGAGGCAAGTGTTGAGTGAGGCGATATTTTTTTTAGTGTTGCAGTTTGCTCCTAGGAAACAGTTGTGGTGATTTTCTTGCATCTTTAATAAAAGATGTAAAGTTATAAAGTCCAAGTTTACAGATCATTTTATGGCAGTTTTAGTGTAAGCTAATCAATCAGAAGCTCAATGTTAACCAATGAAGGTTTATAGTTGTTTTTGGATCTATTAACCTTGAATATGGCCTGGAGACAAAACTTTATCAAGTCATATTGCAAGTTTATTACCACTTTATCATAAAGAAATGCCTTTTGTTTTCCTGTTGTTATCAAGTTGTTAGTGCTGTGTTGTCTGCAGGCGTGACTCAATACATAAAAAAATCATCAACAAGTGGATAATTTCGATGATTATGGCTTACAGCTAGTGCTATGTTGCTTGGGCACCCTTTTCTACTACACTTTTTTCCTTCCACTCAGCTTTACAGTAATATGCTTACATACAGCCAGTTTATTTAAAAAAGTGAGCTTTATTTCTATTGTGCTTTTCACAGACAGAGTCACAAAGTGCTCCACAGTAATAAAAACATACAATATGACACAATAAAACAGAACAATACAAAAAGTGGAAGAATTGGGTCAGTTAGGACTGGAATGCTTGTCTAAACAAATAAGTAGGTTTTTAGGTGCTTTTTAAACACGTCTACAGAGGCCAGAAAGGAAGTTCATTCCAAAGTCGAGGAGCGGCAGCTTGAAAAGAACGGTCGCCCCACGTTTTCAGCGATGACCTTTTGTGGCTTACCCTCCTTGTGAAGTCAGCAGTTTTACCCATGGTTGTGTAGGCGATAACGAAACATTTCTGTGTTAAAGATCCTTTTTTTGTTGGTCTTATGTAACATTATAGTTAGCTTATAAAGGTTTTCATTAGCTGTAAGCCGTAACATTTGAATTCAAATGAATAAATGGTTGAAATATACACACTCTCCGTAATTACTCTTTGCTCACCTTTTGAACTGCAAAACTGAGATAAATGTAACTTTTCAGAGACGTTCTTAAGTAAAAACAAGGACTGGCTTAGGTTTGGCATATAAAAATTCAGTCTTTAAAGTTTTGTTGGCAAATTATTACACTGTAAATAATAATGTTTTAGTACTCCATTCATGCCATTTTCAAAGCTATAGTTCATCTTGAACTTGCTCCTACTCCCGTTCAAAGCGTCCAGCCATTGCTGCTTCCAACTAAGATCAAAGAGAAACTCTGGAATCAGATCAACATTAACATGAACACGACTCCAGCCCTTGCAGGTTTGCATAAACCTGGCCCTGTGTTGCGGCGCTTGTGCTGGGAGCTGGGAATTGGACGGCTTAGAGGAGAAGAGGTGATGGGAAGGAAGCAGCAGAATTAGCAGCCGGCGGCCGACTCTGCAGAAGGTCCACTCAGATCGCGGGTTGGCGTGAGAGTGAAAACCGGATATCAGAGGGTTAGGGTTAGGGTTAATGCTCTAGGAAAAATGCTCTAATTCCATAAAGTGCCGGCCCGGTCCGCCATGTTGAAATCCAGTGAAACAAGCACTCTTCACCAGGCGGGGAGTCAACAAGGATGCAGCATCATCTTAATAAGGAGAAGCAACGATTATGAATTGGTGGTTTTGGATGTGTCATTGCGGCGGTTGCTCAACAGGAATGTTTTCCAAATGACCGTTAACATTTCCTGATGTCTGCGGTGGAGGCTTCCCTGGTTTGAGAGACTGAGCTGATCTTTTCAGCTGATTTAATGCATTCTATTGGCAGTGCTAAGAGACGGCATTTAGAGCCTTGTTCTGTACATCGCATCACCTCAGCTACTTCTTCTGACAGGCTTCCATTCCTGTTTTCACCATCTGCCTCCTCCTCAATTTTGTTATGTTTAAACCGAGCTCCTGATCACTGATTAATGTGTTTAGTCTCTGTGGTGAAAGCACCATAAAGCATGTAGTGTGGTTCACTTTAGCCCCTGACAGCTCCTGCTTTGTTCACTAATTCAACCACCATTGTTTTTGTAATCACTCGAGGGCTGTCCTTTCCAGGAGCATGCCGAAACCTTCATTCCTGCCCGTCACAGATCCACCGCATCGGCTAAACGCTACCCGCTCACGTTACGCCTCAGCCAACGTCTTATTGTGTGTTTCCATAAACTCTTGGAGAGTAAATTGCGCCTGGGAAAAAAAGGGAACATAAACAGAGGTTTCCACATTGTGTCGGCTTGACAGTGACTGCGTGAAAATGTAAGGCTCGTGCCGTGAAGACTCGGAGGGAGGAGGAGGAGGAGGAGGAGGGGGGGGTGCGCGTTGGAGCAACTGTTAAAACAACTGGCAGAAGAAGTCATTCATCATCTGCGGTTGCTCTGATGACGGAGAAGGACACGAGTGCAGGGCATGAAATGAAGGCGTTTGTAGAAATCCGAGGTTTCCACAGCAAAGGAAAGGGATTAATTTGACCGTCGATAAAGAAAGTATAATCTGTTTAATTCATTTCTGGTGTGATTGAATAAGCAATGATTTTGTAATCAGGTTAAGAAAGACCTGAGCTTGATTAATGAGCATTTTGTGTTTTAAATAGCCATGACCTGAGCATAAGCAGTTAAGTGTGGATCAGTCTCATCGGGTGGTTACATTGCCTCGCAAAAGTATTGATACCCCTTAAACTTTTTCATATTTCTCACATTATAACCTCAAACTTCATGTTTTAATAGGAGTTGACATGATAAAGTGATGCATAATTGTGAAGTGGAGGGTAAATTAAGCCTTTTGTGTGTGTGTGTGTGTGTGGGGGGGTTACATATGAGTATGAAAAGTGCCTATATAGCTGTATTCAGTCATCTGATTCAATGCTTTGTAGAACCGCCTTTTGGTGCAATTACAGCTGCAGGTCTTTTGTTTCATATCCAGGATCTCACTCATCAATTTTCTATTCTTGTCACAGATTAACTATTGTATGTAGTTCTGGACTTTGACTGGACCATTCTTACACATGATTTCTTTCATAGCTTAGGAGCTCTGCCTGTAGGTTTAGTGTTGTTGTCCTGTTGGAAGGTAAACCTTTGCTGCATTAGTTAGTCCTTTACAGCCTCCAGGAGGTTTATTTACAGCACCAATCATAGGGTCCCCACACTATGGTACTTCCAGCACCATATCTCACTGTCAGCACGGTGGGTTCAGGTTGAAATTCTTTGCAACTTTACAGTCATGTCTTGGTAGCTTTGCAGTAGTGTGCATTTTCAGATGGCAGATGGCCCAGTTCTATGTTGGTCTAGGAAATAAAAGATCAATCAATACTTTGAGATTTGTGGTTGTATTGTGGCAACATAGAAAAAGGGCAATAAATGTGTTTGTAACGCACTGTTAATTAGTTTTGATATCCACCTCAGTAGTTGTTTCCCTCCAGATGTTGAAATATAATTTGTAATGTTTGTTTAATGCTGTTAAAACATGTCTATTCTCTCGTCTCCAGCCAAGGCTACCACCGCTCCTCAAGGTTTCACTTTCCAGTCTTTCATCTTCCTCAATAACTTCTAAAATATCCAATTGCTAATCTTTAATTCTGTTTGTCTCATACTGCTGTTGCATATCTCGTGGCTAATTTCTTACATGACATGACGACTTCCCAAGCTCCGCCAAATGCCAGAGAATAATGTTTGAGAAAACATAACCAGTTTCCGCCCAGCAGGCTTTATCCCAGCACTAACGTTGTCCTTCTGAGCTTAAAAGTACCAACTGCTTCAACTCGGTCAATGGTGGTCAATGCAGTCTCTAAAAGGGAAGTCGAGGATTAGTGTCACCGGTCAATGGCTTTAAATCCGATGATTAAATTACATCAGAACGCCCCGGCTTGACTTGGTTGGAGCGCAGTTGATCCCCATGTGTGAACATTTTCAGCAAGGCTGTGCTCATTTCTTTCTGTCTGCTTCACAGGCTGGTCAATGAAAACGAGGTAAAACTGTGGCGAGAACAGGCCGAGAAGTTCAGGAAAGGTGAGGAGCTCTTTAACAGCCTGTATGGATTTTATTCACCGAATTTGCATCAGATGCTCACCTTTTTTCTCCCCTCCTTATTGAATCGCAGACCATGCAGAGCTACTGGCTAAACTGGAGAGGAAAGAGAGGGAGTGTGAGACAAAGACCCAGGAGAAGGAGGAGATGATGAAGACTCTGAACAAGATGAAGGACAAGCTGCAACGCGAGGGTGTGGAACTGCGTTCGGCCAGAGAGCAAGTGCTTGACCTGTCGTCACGCATCAATGACTTCTCAGTAAGAACTTCTGATTTATCAGTCCTTAGCAGAGTTACACCAATCAGGCTTCTCCTCACTGATTTCTGGTTTTCTTTGAGGTCTGACTCTCATTTATATTTTTCCTATCAGGACTATGACTTAAATTAATGTGACTCAGTTTATTTGGTAAAAGTAGTGGTTTTGGATCAGACCACATGTGGCACTGAATCAGAAAATCAAGGAAAGGAAATATTATCCCCATTTATGCGTCAAAGCATTCTTATTTGATTTCTTCTAAAAATAAAAGGGGTACGTCAAAATAAATAGAATTGAAAACATTTATTTGCTGAAAATAGTGAGACATGTTTGTTACAGTGCTTTTATTTAATATAACAAATAGATATGTATTTTTCTAGTGACCTGTCAAGCAACAATTAATGGAAAATTTGCTGATTCCAGTTCCTGCACTGCTGATTTATTCTCCTTTTTAATCCTTAATGTTCACTTGTTTTGTACAGGTTTAAAGGAAGACTGTAGTAACAATTGGCTAAAAAATGGTTAATTGCTCTCTAATAAGTTAATAAATCATTATTATGCAGTTATACTGCATTAGTTAAAAGACAAGAAATAAGTTAATTGACTTGTTTATTAAGAAATAGTGGGTTTCACTGTTGGTAAAGTGTACCACACCTGCTTCATAACTAGTTGTGGTTCCTCCGTCATTAACTTTTTATTTTTTGATCCCACTTTATGATAAGACTCCTCTTATGAATATTTAATAAATCGTAAACATTTATACTTTGTCTGTAAGCATTTATGGCCCTTTGAAAAGCATTTATAGTTGGTTAACAGCTTAGAAAGGTGCTTAAAGTGACTTGGTTATTTAAAAGTGAGGTTCTGCAGCAAAGCATAAAAAGTCCCTTAAAGCTCCGTTTACAATTTATTAAATATTAAAACTTAAATAACAGGTCAATTAATTGTTTCTAAATCATTTATATGGGTTATATTAGTGTGATTGGTGAAATTTAATTAATACGTAGGCATTGGTAAATTAAGATTTTATGCTTTTTAAATCATCTTAGATTTTGTTTAAATTTTTAGAATATTATTAAAAATAAGTTTATTCCACTTTGCACTCAAAATATGTAAAAAAACAGAAGTAGATGAAAGACAATTATATTCAAAATATTTAACATTTATCCATTCATACTTCAGCAGGGCAGCAGTGTCTCCATGCTGCCTCCCCCTCCGCCTCCTGGAGCACCAGTGCCTCCACCTCCACCTATGTCAGGCGGCTTTCCTCCACCACCGCCTCCACTGCCGTTCAGCTGCCCGCCTCCACCGCCACCACCTCCTCCGCCGGGGGGACCTCCTCCTCCACCTGGGGCCCCTCCTCTTTTTGGAGCACCGCCCCCTCCCATCCCCTCGTCGTTCAACTCTATGAACACGATGCGGTCAAAGTCCATCCCTCAGCCTTCTCATCCACTAAAGTCCTTCAACTGGAGCAAAATAGGAGAGGTGAGAGAAGACTGTGTGCACAATATTTTGTGATGATATGAAAAAAAACATGTATGCATCTATGTCCATCGATAAAAAATGGGTATTTTTTTCTCATGGGTGTAAGAATAAACAATTTTATTGCCAGATCAAGTGTGGGATATTTAACGTTTTTTGTAGATTTTTTTAATAGGCACTTTTTTATTTAGCTTATTTGACAGAGACAGATGCACAATAACAAGATAAACTGAGAAAGCAGCTGTCATCATGGTGCTTATAGTGCAAGCTAATTTGCAGCACTTGTCCCTAGGTGGGCTGTTAAAACCAAATATCTAAAGTACTGTAATAAATACTAGCCTTTATAGTAGGTTTACCTACATTTCACAATTTTAGTTATTTACAACTTAGAAATTGGCCACATGGTACCACTAGCAGATACAATACATGTAACATGTCAAATCTCCAATCTTCAGACCATATTAGATGGTCTGTTCCTCTGATATTTCTAAGTACTTACTCTTTTCTACTACTAGAGAGTTTAAAGTAGAAATAAATAACCACACTATCTCAGGGCAATGGATGCTGGCCCCTGCGCTCTTTCATTCATCATTGCTCATTTTATTTGCTCATTTTGTCACGAATTTGGAAAAAAAAAGCCTACTCATGGATGTTTAGTACAGTCTAAGCTTCAGGAGGATGTTTTTTTCCCACTTTTACTGCAGAAAAAATATAAAGTAATTTTATATTTTCTGCTCATGGGCCGCATTAAGGAAATGTAGCTGTATGACTCAAATAAATATTGGGAAATTAGTTAGTTATTTTTGGTTTATCTGGGGTCACAATCTTACATATTTCATTAGAGTCAGGGAGGCTGAATTGGGTTCAGAACCAAAATAAACATAAAGGAGTGCAATGTGCAGTTTCTCATAATAATTCATAATTCTATTACTGTTTACAACAGGTTTTAGCATTTTCACAACTACACTGAAATTATTGAAAACACTTAAAGGCAATGAAAAATAAACTCCTGCACCACAGCTTAAGAAAATGGGTATGCTTTTTTTATTTTTAGTTTCAGGAATTAAATGGAAGGAGCAAGGGATGAGATGTTAAAGCATGGGTAGAAAATGTGGAAACAAATTGGAGACCCAGAACAACATGTTCTCTAATGTAGCAGTTAAGGGAGTTTCTGTCTAAAGTTTGATCCAACTTACATTCAGGGTCCAGCACTGCACACTTCACCATCCATCTCTTGGAAAAACAGTTGTTGTTGTTCAGTTTTGCTTTTGCACACAAAATCCATCTGCTCAGATCTTAATTTAAAGTAGCGTTTTTTTTTTTGGTGATCAGAGTTTAAACGTTAACTCTCCTCTGCCCTTTCTCAGAATATGATCAACGGCACCATCTGGAATGAAATTGACGACCTGAGGGCATTCAAGATTCTCGACCTGAAGGACATAGAGAAGATGTTCTCAGCGTATCAGAGACAGCAGGTTTGGATTCGTTTGTGGGATACATGCTGAATACAGTGGTGTGTGTGTGTGTGTGTGTGTGTGTGTTTTAGATGCTGAGTATGTTAACTGGTGTGAGTTGAATTGGATCGTTGAGCTGTGGGTACAGGGGAAGGTTCGTGTGCATGACTGAGCGGAGGATGTTTCAAAATGACTCTTTTAGAGTAAGTTGTCCAGCTTCAGGCGAATATTAGCAGCTGTTGGCTGCTGAATGGCTCTTTGTAGTTTCTGCTGGTGTCTACTGAAGAGAATTGACTGCTGGTTTTAAATCAGGGTCAACACTAAACTCACGAGGAGTCATGATGCAAGAAAACACAAAACCTATGACTGGGCTGTAGTGAAACTAAACAGCTTCATTCAGTAAATCAGGTTGAACCAGAGGCGAACTAAAAGGATAAATGTAATATCTCTTGTCTAAATGCCAAACAATGTATAGCAATTACTCCCATCCCTTTTGGAAAGTAATTGCACTCTTGTCATGTGATAATAGTATAGGGTGTAGTTGCACAAACCGATGCGTTACACAGCTTTAAATGGGTTTAAGTGGATAGTTTTTGTTACTCTAATTGGTTTCTTGTAATCACAGTTTAAACTGAGGTATTTAAGATTCCATTAAAGAGCAGTAAATCATCTCTGCTGAGGCATCACCATTGTTGAGTTAATGCATCTTACAGCAGTCGAACAGTTACAATCACAGTGTCTCTTAGCAAGCTTTTATTGAAGAAGAATTGGTCATTTGGGGCTGTTGCTGACAGTGATATACTGCAGGTATTTATTTGTGCAGAGCAGGTTTTTATTGGCACTGGCCAGTGCTTAAATGCTGATCCCAGTGGATGCAGTCGCATAAAAACCAAACATCTTCCTGTCTTTGACAGCCTAGTTCCCGCTCGGAAAGAGCCAAATTCAATTTAAATTCAACTGGGCCGTAATGCTGTGTTTATGTATGACATACTTTTGTTTTAGAGCTTTTCCTAGGTCTTTCTGTGAAAATGGTACTTTATTTACATTTGCACTCTGTTGGGTTGTCTACCACAGTCATATTTCATGGTTCTCTTTTCCATGTCAGACAGACTTGGACGCAGTCAAAATAAAAGGCATGAAAGCATCCATGACCTCTTTAAGAAGACTGAGAGCCAAACTAGAAAACTTTTTTTTCTCTCCATCTTTTAGCCTCCTATGCAAATCTTTTCAGCCCTTGACAACCTGAACAGTAGATCATTGTTGTTCTCAATGAAAGCTTTGCAGCTTCAGCTTGTAGTTTGCATATAGTAGTTGTAGTTCTTTGCTTTAGCCTTTCCAACCTTAAGTGCTAATCTTTGCATGTGTTCTCAATTTTTTGTCTCTCTGCGCTCTCCGACTGCCCGATCAGGACCTGCTAACTAACCAATCCTTCAAACAGGTGAGTCATACGTCTTTGAGCTTCTTGACCACATGGTTACCCGCCCTTATTGCTGCCATCACTTCGCCTTCTGCCTTGAAGCGGCCAGGCAAACTGCAGTCCGCTTGCTTACTGAATGAGTTATTTTCTCTGATGTTGTTTTTCTCTCCAAGTCTCCACTTTAATTTAGAACAACTATCTTGGAGTCTGTAATTATCTTCTGCTAATCAAATCTACTTTTATAATTGCTCATTACCAGTCTGATCACCTTTTATAGAAGCAAGCTTTTTGGTAGTTTGTGCTCTAGAGGAGTCAGTTGTTTAGTATTACAGTGCCAATGTCGAGAGACACCAGCAATGGTCTAAGACAAGAAATTGTTGCAGCCCTTTAATTTGGGAACGTTCATAAGGCCGGTTATAAACCATTTGAGAGCAGACACTGAACAGAGAGAGTATTTATTGAAGACATCTACCATATGTGCCACGACTCTACAGGCCTGCAAAGCTGCATCTGAATGAACCACAAGACTTCTGGAACGATGCCATTTGGACTGATCTTAAGACCAAAGTAGAGATATTTGGCCATAATGCAAAGTGCATTTTTATAGAAATCCAGCTTATCAGCACAGACACCTTTTTAATGACGGTAGTCACAGATTTCTGAGTTGCCCCCCTTTTGATTGACAGATTCCTTCAAATTAAAGTAAACTGTGTTCGACAATGAAACATTGAACAATGAAAAATCTAATTTTATAGAACATTTTGTGGATTCAGAGGCATATTTCTTTTTCATTATTATACAGCGGTACATCATTTTCCAGAATAACTGAGTTATATGTTCACCATGCATAATAGCCAACTTTAGGTGTCACATTCAAACAAGTACAGCGTCATCATTTATTTCTACCACAAGTGGTGATCATAATCGGATGCTGGGAGCTGTACATTTCAGGGTTTCTGCTTGAATTATTCAAGCACAACACCTCATATTTCAGTCAGTGTCACCTGGTAACTGTTAGAAAAGTTCAACATTCATTCGCTAGTCATATCAGTGCCTGTGATGCACACAGTCTGGCAGAGTGAGCTCCAGTCTGTGGGCCGAGAGAGAGCTCTGAATGCTTTCGATGGATGGGAGTTGTCCTCCTAACCTGGTGCCAACCCCGTTCGGCTGCCAAACACCCCAGGTCAACATGGACCCAGAAAGACAACAATTTCTTCACCATCCACATCTGTTTTATATATGTCATGCCTGGCAACCTCAAAAACACAGATTTTTTATTTTTTTTCTGGCCAGCAGGAAACCAGGCTGGACCATAAATAGAATGTGTTTAACGTGCAGGCCCAAACAGCTTTCTCAGAATGTATTCTTTGCTTAGGAGTATTTTCATACTACGTTTATGTCAAGTTAACCAAAATATTCCTCCGGGAGTTTCTGTTGAGATATTGCATTGTGATGGCCTGTTACTACAGGTAACTCGAGCTGCGGTCCATTTAGTCTGTGCTCGATGCAAAAAGTTTTCTTCCACTGCTCTGAGTTATGTCTCATCGTTAACACCTTATTAAATCCCCAAAAGGTTTTTCCTTGATAAGGTAAAGATGTTGCAAAGAAGTAAGGAGCAAATGTTAACGTGCATATTTAGGATTTTATGTGAATGCTCATTAATCTAAGCTACAAGTTGGACCTCTTTTCTCCCTTTTTTTTATCTTTCTCAGAAAGAGACGGGCTCTATGGATGACATCTACGTCAGCACGCGGAAGGTCAAAGAGCTGTCAGTCATCGACGGCAGACGGGCTCAGAACTGTGTCATCCTGCTTTCAAAGTAAGCGATCCGGAGAAGCTGCTCCTTATACCACTAAATTTCTGATAATCTTTAATGCAATTTAATGTTCTGTTTGCTGAACGCAATTGACTTGTTTTGAAAAATAAATTCTTACATTTTCAGGGCTGTAAGCCATTGCAGAAAACATTTTATTAGTTTATGTCCAGTTTATTTGGAATCATGTTGAGCTGATTCTTGGAACAATAGACCTGTAGCTTCACAGCACCTTTGTGATGAGCAATAAACTGATTACAAATCTTATTAAAAGAAATATTGAAAAGAGATGTGCAGATTTATTCCGCTGCAAAGCACAATATCATTAAATTGTTGCAGAAGTTTGCTTAAATTTTAGTTCATCGAGACAAAAACCCGAGGGCTGTCATGCCTCAGACAAAATCTGTCGTTGATCAGCATCTGGCAGAGCTACATGGACACGAGATTACTTTGGAGAAAACTTCTAAACATCTATGTTTCAGACAGATTTACTTCCAGAAAGGCCACTTTAAACTTTACTGGACTGAGTTGAGCGTATCAGGTGGATTACTTTTGGTAAAAAAATCTTCTCATCTTGTATATGATTAAGACAAAAAAAAAAAAAAAAAAACATCATTGTGGATTTTTGGAGACAGAATTACGTCAAACACTATTTCAGTCATGGGAGAAGAGTTGGCAGAGGAGTATAAACATCTCAGGGTTTACCTGGACGACAGACTACACATGTCACAGTGAAGCTGTCTGCATGAAGTGAGATAGCAGATGGTACTTATTGAGCTAATTAAGCGTAGGACTTTCAGTGTTTGTAGCGACAAGTTGTTAATCCTATGTCTGTTGTGGAGACTTCAATCTTGGCCACCGTTCTCTGTACGAGCATCAGGATGAGAGCCAGTCATGTTGAAAAGCTTAACAGGCCGATGAAGAAGTCTGGCTCTGTTCGTACAACTGCTTTGGAGCTCATAAAATGAAAACCAGAATGGACATCCCTGATCAACCTCTTTACAGCATAGTAATTCAGCAACTGGGTCTTTAGTCAGAGGCTCTATCAGACTCTGATACCTGAAGTTGAAAATCCACTGAATTGAAAAGTGTGTTACTGCTTTAAAATCAGCAGTTCATCTGTATAAAATTAAAATGTATTTGGTGCAAGTTGTTTGCAATAAAATGAGACCAAAATTATCCTGGAATAACAGAATATCATCTAAGTTTCAGGTATCTCTCCAGCACCAAAGAGCCTGCAACCTTCTGTTGGATTTCTGTTGTTGTTATTTTTAGGTAACAGGCCACGTTTTGGTGTAAATCATTTATAATTCACATATCTTACAAGCTGCTGTTTAAGCCACAGAGTGGGCTGGCTGCTCCATCCAAGAGATGATTCATCTGGAAGTAGTGCATGAAATTATATTCAGTCTATGATTAAACATTCAAGTGCTATCAGTGTCAGCGTTAACTCGTACAAAAGATGCATTAATTGACCCTTCTCCCAAAGGGGTCACACTACAAGAAGCTGAATCCATTACCGTCTTTTAAGATCCACTTGACAATATGTTCCCCATTCAAATCCCCGAGCAGCAGTGGTCCTGCCCCCCCCCCCTTCCCCTCCCCTTGGAGAGTTTAAATGGTGACCTGACTCTACAGATCAATACACGGGCTTCCTGAGTCCTTTTGTGCGGTCGGACAAAAAAGCGGCACGCTCCCTGCACTCTCTTTCGTGTCAATAACAAATGACCCCGAAGCTACAGACTGACCCAGATGGGGTCAGCAGATGGTCAATACAGCTTTGATGCTTGTACTGACAATGCTGGTATTGATCGTCGCGCAGCACACGCCGCACTGAAAACAGCTGGCAGTGTTGTCGGGGGGGGGGGGGGGGGAGTTGTCTCAGGTTCAGACTGGTGTCCAGAGTGTCAGGATCGGGGCACTCATGTTTGTATTTTTATTTAATGTCATTAAAGCAAGTTTTGCTTCCCTGCAGGTTGAAAATGACGAATGAAGAAATCAAAAGGGCCATCCTAGAGATGGATGAGAGAGAGGAGCTAGCCAAAGACATGTTGGAGCAGGTATGTTTGCCTGCTTGATGATCAGCCTCATAACAACTATATAGATTTGATAGATTTATAGTGAATTAATTGGAGAGTAAGAAAAACTATTCACTGTCAGGAACCTGGATTCTCTCTGTCCCTTTTTTATAATTTAAGAAAATGTACATTTCAGAAACCTCCCCAGTCCTTTTAAACAGCAGGTTTATGAAGTAGTAAGCATATGCTTATGCGCGCATACTGTCAAATTAGTATGAAAATTTCAAGTTATTATTTTCCTTAGATGAAGAAAATAAGGTTGCGAAATTTTCAACTTTAAAACTCAAACAGATTTGTCAACAAAACAACACTAAATAACACAGACAACCTACTTATTAAAGTAGATGAGGTGAGTGATTTCTAAGCAAGTTCACTTGACATAGTGGGTGACGAGTGTAAGCAGGTTGGTTAAAAGTTTCAAAACGTTTAACAAAAACAGGGGATTGCAGCTAGAAATACTGAAACTAGTTGTGTGTATGAAGTGTCACATGAATCTATCAAGTTTTTTAGGTAGGATTACTGTTATTGAACTCTAATTGATAGCAGCACAGACTGCTGGTATGATGGTTCTGATAAACATTGTTTCCCCATCTTTTTCAGCTGCTTAAGTTTGTCCCAGAGAAAAGCGACATAGATCTTTTAGAAGAGCACAAACATGAGTTGGAGAGGATGGCCCGAGCTGACCGCTTCCTCTACGAGATGAGCAGGTAAACATCAGGCGCTCTGTATCCTGGAACAGCTCTGATTTCCATTTGTGGCCCAACTTCTCCTGGCTCCTCCTGGTGCTTTAATGTAAGAATCCGGTGAGCCCCGATGAACCCAATCAGTCAGGAGTCCCTGAGTAGAGTACATTTTTAACTTTACAAGAAAGAGCTTTACTCTTCTTTGACCGTTTAATAATCCAAATACTATCTTTCATGAGGAAAAGGCGATTAGTCGGTCATGGACGAGGCCTCTAAAGAAAAACGTGTACAGTCTTTGTAATGAGGGGTTTATGTAAATAATATTGTGTGAGAGCTGAGTGCATGTTTAGATTGTGGATAATTTTCTTAATTTTTTTGTGCTTCCACAACCCTTTAAAATGAAAAATAAAATAAAAAATAGTAGGTCATTCATGATGTAATGTGATTGTAGAACAGTTGCATTTAATGTCGAGCACAGCCCCTCACCGATAGAACAAGCACGACTGCAATTATGTTATATTTTACTCACTTTTCCCTCATTTCATCCATCCATCCATACAGTACAAATAGGATTTAAAGACATAGCCAGACAACAAAGGTTGTTAAAATGATGAAGTGAGTTCATCTTTGCAGGCAGAGTTCAAAGACGGCATAAAGGGCTGGCTCCTTCATTGAGTCACGTTCGAATAGATAAATATTTGTACGCTTTAATGATCTAAACCTGATAAATATATGCTGTTATATTTATGCCTGCCAAATATAAAGAAGAAATATTCAGATTTTATGGAGAATCCAAACTTCATGACTGTTTGAAAACACTATCTTTTTTTTAAAGGATTCATCAAGATGAATTCATAATTTAGCAGAGAATATAAGTCTTTAATGCCCCGGAAAGGCTGCAGTCACACAGTGAAAGGCTTTCAGATAATTTAGTGAAATATATCCCTGTCCTCTTTTCTCCCCCTTGACCGCATCTCCTGTGGTCAGAGGAACATTTGGGCATTCAATATCTTCTGTCCCTCTTTGAAAGTCTCCCTGCCCGCTTTGATGAACCTTGAGTCAAGTTTTACATCCCCATTTGTCATCTCTTCCTTTTGACAAGGGCCCTGTGGAGGCTTTAGACAACAGTGTAAAGTGAGAAAGGGGCTTTTGCACGATTCAGTGACTTCTACCTTTTGAAGTTTCACTCCCCTAAAGACAAATGAAACTGACCCCTGTTATTCTGTTCGTCTCCTCCTCTCGCTCTTTGTTCTGCCCTTCAGAATCGACCACTACCAGCAGAGACTACAGGCTCTGTTCTTCAAGAAGAAGTTTGCAGAGCGTTTAGCTGAAACCAAGCCTAAGGTTGAAGGTAAGGACAAACACGACAGTCCGGCGGTTCCTGAATATAACTCAACGGTAACATCTCTGCGGTCACCTTGTAAAAGGGATCAAGTTCAGTCTTGGAAGTTTTACAATACAAACAATAAACTGATTATTACTTATACATTTTCTAAAACTGAAATCTGTTTCTTTGAGCTCAGAAAACCTTTATAGACACATAACCACCAACAGTGCCGTTTATGTCATATCATTTTGCAGCCCAGCATTGTTTCTGTTAGTAAAACCATTTTAACGATTCCTCACAGATGAGCTGTTGGCTCATCTCAAGGCCGAAGGTACAAAGTACTTTTCTTTGGATTTGTTCAGAAACTCCAATCAAATTACGATTGTACTAAATATCCAGCTGCTGAGCCGACATCTTCACCAGCCAGACGGCGGCTTTGAGTCGGTGTCTTTCCCATCGTTTCTCACGGCTGTGCAGTTGCTGGAGAGCTCCTGCAGCATCTGGACGTGCAAAACACAGCTGTGCCCCGAAAACACGCATGAGATTATTCTTTCTGGCTGTGCAAGATATCAGAGGATGTCAGCATCGACTTGGATACACGTCTAACCGGCAAAGCAACGCAAAGCAATTACCGGTGATTTATGTTCGCAGGTTGGGTTCATCTCAAGCCTTTGTTGAGAAAGTGATGAAGAACACAGCGGATAGATGTTAATGTAACTGGAGTCTGGTACTGTTTAATGAGACATTTGCATCAAAAGCTGGAAGGAACCAACACTTTGAGAGCTGTACTTCTGTTCCTACTCTACTACACGTATACGGGGGAAATTTGTGAAGACTGGATCACTGATTACTAGCCACCTTATCAGTACTTTTTAAAACCCATGTTTGGGGTGAAGAATGCAGTCTATGTGTCAGACATTCTTTCAGTATCACCCTATAATAGCTTCCTCCGTCTTCCCATCAATTTACACCAGTTTCCCAGTCCCTGCTGAGTCAAGGCATCCTCCAAGCATGATTTTGCCACCGCCTTCTTTCATGCCTGAGAGGGTTTTTACGGTGATGTGCAATGTTGTTGTTTTTTGGGTTTTTTTGCCAAAGATAACATTTTGCATGACTGTCAAAATGTTTGTCGCATTTGAACAGAGCACTCTCTCCGATGCATTTGTTGTGTCCACTACATGACACGTCCCTAACAGGATGTCTTTCAACAATTCAATATTCTGCCAGATTTGTCAAGTGCACAATACAGATTCTCCCTCCTAAACTGTGGATCTCTGCACCTCTTTAAAAGTAACAATTTATCTCTGGGCTTCTTCTCTGATTGATGCCAGCTCAGTTTAGGTGGACGGCCAAGTCTTTGTAGGTTAGTAGTATTTCCATACTCTTGATTTTCTACCAGTGGATTAGACACGGTCTGTGAAATCTTGGCATATTGTTTTATAATCCAACTCTGCTCTAAAGTTCTTCACATCCCATCCCCTAACTGTTTGATGTGCTCTTTGGTCTTTGGGATGCTGATTGTTCATTAATCTCCTCTAAGAAAACCTCTGAGGCCTTCAGGGAACAGCTGGATTTATACAGCGATCAGATTGCACACAGACGGACTTTATTCACCAATTAGGTGACAAATGAAGGTTATCGTCTGGACCAGATCTTTTAGGGATATCCGCGTAAAGGTGGCTGGATTCAAGTGCATGCCACAGTTCAATCGCACTTTAAGCTTTGCTTATAGATGATCTTCGTGTTTATATAGTACAAAAATTATAAATTAACTACTGTAAGAAAAACTGAATTTTGAACACTTATAGACATGTGAATATATTTCCAGGGCAATAGTTTGTTGATTAAATAGGATTTCAGTCAGACCGTACAAATGAAAGGGATGTAGCTGGGAATAAACTTGTGGCACATCTTTCCAACACATGATCTCGTCATGGCTTGTCTGAACAGATGACTTTCTGCAACTTATTTCCAGGGAATACTAACAATTAGAAATTATAATATGAATATACACATAAATTATTTAGCCCCATGCATTTCATTCAAATAGTATGGTTGCATGCATGTGTGTGTGCATACTGGTCAACTATACTTTGGTTTTATGCAGTTTTCCCCTCCTCTAGCCAGCATCCAGGTTACCATGGAGGCTGTTTTGGAAAGCTGGCTCATGTTAAGAGAGGACAGCATCTGCTGTGAACCCTGAATCTCACTTCAAAGATGTCGGGGGGGGAAAAAAGCTTTCCAGTGTGTGTGCATGCGCAAATATTCATGACTGAGTTGTCGCTGTAGCTTTTAGAGCCAGGGTTGCTTTTCTGGGCTTTGATGAGAACATCACACTTTTTTTTCCGGCAGTTTTATTTGCACTGGGGGTTCGTTACTGTTTGTGCGGCAGAATTTCTTGTCAGAAACCCGATTCCTTCTGGTAATATATTCTGACATACATTTCACCCTGTGCTGGCCCGGGAAGAGAAAAGAAACCTCCACAATTGCTGTTGTTGGATCCAAAAATCCCCCGACCGCACTGCTCATCGATGTCCACGGGAAGAAAAGAAAAATCTCATCGTGTTTTATTATTCATGTAACTTTGTCACATAGTGCAGATTAGACTGTAAGTCTGCAGACCTCCCAGCCTGTTCAATGGGAGCTTCTTTAGAAGATGCCCAGAGCCAGACGAACAGTTCCCATGCTGCTTCACAGTACCAAGAAGTGTAACCATAACAATATGATGTTTGTTAATGATTTTCACAGTCACACTGATGGTTCCCTCTGTACAGACGGGGAACCACCTGCACTTTGCCAGACGGTCTCTTCTCAGGGGGAATGAAACGGACAGCTTTGGCTCATGTTCGGTATATTCCTTTCCTCCCTTGCTGTTTTACTGATGGATGGAAGGACGGAATACGTTTCCCACCGAGCTGCCCACTTGTTGTGGAGAATACCCATCAGTCATCGTGAATGACGTTAGAAATAAAGGAAATTCTGGGGGAATTGAACTTGGAGTTCCTGTGTCTCAGGGGTGTTTGAGTGAAGTAACAGAGTGGAAGGAATAATTTGAGCCCAGTTTGTTATGTAATATGCAAAGTTGAACAAGTTTAACGTATGATCTCAGCAGCTGTTTTTCCTCTTTCTGTGTTCCTGCAGCCATCCTGAACGCCTCTGTGGAGGTGGTCCGGAGCAAGCGTCTGACTCAGGTCCTGGAGGTGGTGCTGGCCTTCGGAAACTTCATGAACAAAGGCCAGCGGGGGAACGCCTTCGGGTTCAAGGTCTCCAGCCTGAACAAGATCGTCGACACCAAGTCGAGCATAGACAGGTGGGCCACGAAGGAGGTGGACTTGATTCTTGTTCCACAGGTGGCGACCCGAGTATCACACTCTATCTTGAGTCGCACTTAGCCAAAAGAAAGAAAATGTCAGAGTTGCTATAGACTCAAATTTAAAAAAAAGTCTAAAGGTCTCTGACTTAAGTCTCATGATTAAAGGGGTGAAAGACAGAAGCAGAGCCCAGCTCTTAGAAGTGATTCAGAGCTAGCTGTTTGGATAAGACGCCTTTATCTGGCAACGCTTTAAGGTAATGGTAAACTGATTTAGTCATTTAATGCTTAATCTACAACAATGCAATGTTATAGGCAGATTAGATGGCTAGCATCTAATGGGAAAATGTTAATTTCAGTCATTAGAGACTTGAACTTGGAAAATGTGAAACGTCTGGGTTGTTATAATCGCAAATCCCGTCTCATTAGGATTTGAATTCTAAGCCAATTAGAAGAAAATGAGCAAAGAATGAACAGAGAGTGCCTCTACAAACTGGGCTCAGTTTTTCTTCCACCAACCGTTCTATTTTTCACTAAAGTCAAGAGCAGAATTTTGAAAGAAAGTGACAGAAAAACAAGAAACTACTTTGGCGTGTTGCGGTGCAGACAGATATGCACTTACACGAACAGAGTGTGGGAGTCCTCCTCTCCTTACAGTAATGAAATGTTGTCCGTACACTTGTTGTTGCCACGGAAACAGGAACTACTGGCATGATTTCCAGTGTCTCAGATGCGTCTTAATATAAACTAGGAGACGAACTGAAGCACAGCACTTTTACTCCACTGCCTGCCTGACCTAATTCTTCTGTACACTCCGGTGCTTAAATAGGTTTGGATCCTGGATATGAAACTTTATACCATCCGGCTCCCTGAACACAGTAGGTTTGAGGGAAATAAATGGAAGCATTGATATTTTCAGATGCATGTCGTATTTGTAAGTATCACATCACTCCCTGAGGGAATAGCTGCTATTTAGAGGCCCGTTTCCATGGTAACTGACCAACAATCTCTAAACAGGCACATGTACCAAATAAAAAAACAAGTTATCTTAATAATCTAAAGCAAATGTTGCATCATAATTAAGAGATATTTTAGAATTGGTGTCCCAACTGCATTGATTTTTTTTTTTAAGGAGATTGAAGCTGGCCTGGCACAGATCAACACTTAGACAACTTCCTCACTATCTGTCAGGGAGAACTAATGTTTCAGTCATAAGAGAAATAAAGCGCTCAGTGTTATTGTTTTATAAAATTTTAACAAGTAATTTAAAATGCACCCTGTTTTTTTATGCAGACTACTCCCCTGCGAATCATGCTACATTTTTCAAATCAAGCTGTTTTTGAAGGCAAAGGATTAGTGATCACCAAGAAAAAAAAGGAGTTATAGAAAATGTAATAACTTGTTATTGCAGCAGGGTCTGCAATGGGCCAATTGCATGTTAGCATCTTTAGATACTTTATAAATATTTAATGCCTAGCTTAAGGATAGCATTTCAGCACGGTGCAGAAAAATAAAAACCTTTACAAATCTAGAGTAGCTGGCTTGACTTTGATGTTGGGAATAAAGTGTTGTGACCAGAGGTTTTCAGCCAGAGATGGGCAACATTGCACAGTTTACTCTGTGCTATGAAAAAAAACATCCTGTGAAAACAATCAGTAATCTTCCAATAATACCAATAAAATCTATATGCAGGATTCCCAAAGTCTGGAATCTCCTCCAGATCTGGACCAAATCTTCAGTTAATCCAGAACCAGTCCTCGTGTATTTTTAAGACACACTCAGCTGATGCTCCACCAACAGACGTGGGAGATCTGATTGCAGCGCAGCACGCTCCTTTAACACTGCAAATTAAGAATATTGTCATTCAATGCAAAACGCTGCAAAACAACTCTTCTGCACAGAATTGGTTCTACCCACAAAGGAAATGGAGGGCGGGTAAGCTAAAATTAGCCTTGCATTTCAGTAAAACATTAAAAGTGTCCATTGGCCGGTGTTGTTAAAAGATTTTAGCAGCTTTGTAAAACGCAGTTAACATAGTTCTGGAGCAGAGAAAACGGACCAAAGGCTCCACACGGTCAGGCTATAGGTTACTGTATAAAATAAAATAAAATTATCATGAACATAATTATTGGTGAGTGATTTAGGCAGAACATGATCACAATATGCACCTGTTCATATTAATCTCATTTGCTACTTTTTATTAAAAGAATCCTTGAAGTTCACTGGTAGATTTTGAAGAGATGTACAAAATCTCAAGAAATGTACATTAACTATCTGATTGGATACGAAAGGAAGCCTTCTAATGAGTACTATTTCATGGCATACTTGTTTTAGTGAGGCTCTGGACTATCTGTAGTGGCAGGTTTATAACAAAAAAGCCAGCATTTTGACACCTATCATGCTATCCTTGATACTAAAAGATTCTGTGACCTTATTTTAAGTGCATCTCACCCCAATTTTCAGTGTAGCTTATTTTATTCTGAATGTAACGTGGAGTTCATAACTGGTATTGTTACTACATGTCTAATTTCAAAGGAAGCTCTTAAACAGAAGAAGGCAAACCAAGGTTTAGTTTCATCTAAGTAATTGATGCTTTTGATGCGACAGGAATATCACCATGTTGCACTACTTGATCATGATCTTCGAGAAGAACTACCCCGACACGCTGTACATCCAGGAAGACCTCAGGAGCGTGCAGGAGGCCGCCAAAGTCAAGTAAGCATACGGAACCGCGCAGTCTCTGTTTTAACTTAATGTAGTTAAGTTAAATTATAATACCAATAGAGTCAGCTGTGCTCTGAATCATAATCTGCTACTGTGGGGCATGATGTGTGCGCTCCTGAAGGTGCCACCTACTAAAGTATGTTGTTGTTTTACACGATGGCTTCCTCATACAACCTAATACGAAAAAACAACAAAGGTCTGAACAGATTATGCTATTTTAATCATCCTCAAATTCCATATGTTAGCAGACAAAGTGCAATAATTTAAAACCGTGTTGTTTCCCTTCCTTATTCCCCCCCCTATTGTTAAACTCAAACCTTTGTTGATCTTCTCACTCCTTAGTTTGTCAGAGTTGGAGAAAGAAGTGCACAACATCAAAAGCGGGCTGAAGGCTCTCGAGGCGGTGAGTCGCGTTCCGTTGTTTTCCGCCTCCCTCCCGCTGGTTCTTCTGCCGCCTGTAATTATGTTTTTGAGCCGTAGCAGAGATGTACAGCACGCCGAGGTGTTTAAGTGCTGGTAACGTTCGGTGCCTTGCAGCATGGCTGTGCCACACTCAGAAGACTGAAGCAATTCTAAATCATTTCGGCATTTGGTGAACTCACAGTGACCGGCTTTCGGGCTCAAGGTTTCACAGCTCGTGTCTGTGTCGCTTCCCACCAGGAGCTGCACTACCAGCAGAGCAGGATGAGGGAACGTGGGGACAAGTTTGTGGCTGTGATCGGTGACTTCATCACCGTGGCTGGGTTTAGCTTCTCTGAACTGGAGGACCAGCTGAGCGAAGCCAAGGAAAAGGTACCTCTTTCACTGTCTATGTTTAAATTGAAGCGAACTGATGTCATCGGAGTGGGCTTTTACTCTGGCTGCTACAGCTTCAAATTACGATTATATATCTACACCAAAGACTGAGTGAATTTAAGAGACCATCGGAGTGTAAGCTCAAATGTCCGTGTGGGTGGCTTTTATGCATCCAAAGCTAATCATCCTCGCTGACAGGCCTGCATGTCAGACGGACTGAGGGAATAAAGCAAAAAGGTGGAATCTGAGAAGCGTGAAGCCTCTGGACATCCATCTGAGTCCTGCGGAGCGATTTCAGCCTGGGCCGGGAAACCCAGAATTGAAAGATTACCCAGGAATCCCCCCTCCCACATCTTCTCTTTGTCTCTTTAAGTTAGTATTTTTAAATCCCCTCGCCTTCCATTTACAAGTGGAACAACTGGCCTTTTGAACCCCGCTGGCTCAAGTACTGATGTATGGTAGGAAGTGTGTCGGCTGAAGACGTCAGTGGGACTGAGGGAATGTTAGAGTAAGTCGGTGTTGAAAAGATTTATGGGAACGTGTTTAATTTGCGCGCTGTTGGTGCGCCAGTTCACATTTAGCACTCTGAATGCCTCAAACTGTTAAAAGCTGTTGCTTTAGCACAGATATTGCATTGTACTAGACCTGCTAGCCTCCCTAATTAATGACAGTGTTGAAGACCTGAACAGCTGTATTTCTCAGAAAAATCAACAGGTTGCAAGACAGATGGAGAAAAAGAAAGGAGACCAGGCCCGTGGGTTTTCATGTTGAGCCTCCCTCTCAGTTAATTATTTGCTCAAGGAGGGGTGAAAATTGGAGGAAACATAGTTTGGATGTCACGGGAGACGAACTGGGAAGAATAGGGCACCAGTTGGTGAGGTAAAACAAAAGGACCTGTGTTCGCCGGCCCAGACTCCAAACACACAGCTGTGTGTGTCTGTGTGGTTGGTAAGTGGGTGTTTGTCAAGGTCCTCTGACTGGTGGGTTTCCAGTGGAATACAAATATAGAAGTCAGAATGTGTGTTTCGTCTTTAAGAAGGAGGGGGATAACCAAACAGATCAGCCTGCAGAGGCTAATAAACCTCCATGGCAACAGATAAATTGAGTCTCCTCAATAGAGCAAGACATTGCTGCATACTATACAAAGGATTACTGTCGCAAAAGTCATGGAATTACTTGGAGGTTTTAAAAACATTTTTACTTTACTAAAAAAAAATCCTATGTTACCATTTCAAACTAAGATGACTCCTCATCTGCTACTTACAAATGAGACCCATATCCAAGTTTGGACACTAATGCAAACCTAATTAAGTGTTGCATAGTCTGAAGTTATAAAAATTCAGAAAATATTTAAAGTCCTTTAAGGCAAGGCACTGCAAGTTTAATTATAAAGCACTTTTCAGTAACAAGACCTTTCAAAGTGCTTTATATAATCATACAAGGAAATGTTGGTCTGTTAACAGCAGTTTCTGCACATTATTTGTAGCTAATGAGCAATTTGTTCCCATCAAAGCACATCCTACTTCCGATGGTCCAAATGTGTGTTGTTTTCTCTTAGAACTTTGTGCTAGAGATGAATCATGGTAATTCACCTAAATGCCAGCTAGCATGACTGTGTTATGCTATTTGTTCCAAAAAACTGGACCAAGAAATTGTTTTTTTTTTTTTTAAATAACGTACAAATATTTATATGGTGAAAACAATTATTTTAATTATTCTTAGCTTAATACATGATTTCATAAATATGGAACTTGCAAATTAATGAAATCCTGTCCTGCTGCTACCTATCAATGTGGCATGGCATGCACCTAAAACTTTAGCTTTTAGAAATATGGACAGATTTCTTACTTGGAGCTAAAGCTCAACTTTTGCCTAAAAGTTCAAGGGAAAGCTTAACTTTCAACTGAACTTATAAAAACGTTCAACCGAACTTAGGTTTAGCTGAACCTTTATGAAGCAGGTCATGTTTCTATGCAGTTTTACAGCATTTTACCAATGTTACCTCCAACATGAACAGTATTTTTCATGCATTGTATTATCTAAATCAGGTTTTCCGTTTGTATTTTTGAGCCTACTCAGAAACGTGCGTTAGTCCTTAATGTGAGTGGAGAAGTGCTAAGCTACCGTCAGAGGAGGAGGACGCTGCTTCGCTGTGTTTTTGTTTTGTCTGACGCAGTGAAAGTCGTATTCCTTTCTTCATTGACTGTTTTTGTTTACCCATTTAGTTCAAACCCCGAGGGGGGGGACCAGAGGAAACACTTTTGACCAGATGCGTAATTAAAAGCAGAGGGGAGGGATGTTGTTGTCATGGACACCAGGCCCATAATGACAGGATAGTGTTGCTTCCTCAGAAAAGAGCAACTTGGGTTTTTATAACAGCACTGAGGCCACATACAGAAAACTAGACTGAGAGCGAGAGGGACTTCATGATGTTCTGTCACTCGACACCCACATATAGATGGAAAAGTCGTGATGTGTCTCTTTACTTTCCAACCTGATTAATTTTACTGCGTAGATTGAGTCACATAATTTCCTCCAACTTTTTTGATTCAGGGAGCCTTTTTCTGATTGGTATATATTAAGATTCAACATCTGGATGTATTTTATCTATTCATATATTCAGAGAAGCTCCATATTGTGAAAGGAGCAACTGGCAATAAAAATGACCTAAATAATTTTAGAGTAGGTGAAAAATATTTCAAATACCTTTATTTTATGTGGCAATTCTAATCAAACCAATACTTATTAGTGTCTCAAGCCTGATCTTCATCAGGGTCTTTGTCTGCTTTGGGATCCATTTATGTTCTGTGTTGATTCATTCAGTGATTTATAAAGCACTTTAAAACGTCCAAATAAGGAGACCTAGTAATCACATGCCATTAAGTTGTGGTGGGTTGTGGGATTAACTAAAGCAAAGGGGTCGGGGGAAGGAAAAATGCAATTAAAATTAAAAAAATCCGTTTTGGGATTTCTTGTCATTTAATATTTTTTCAAAGATCCTTGTAATAAAGAGTGCAGCCAATGGTAAAGTATGTGTGCAACTAGCAGTAATTGTTGTACACATCTATCCTTATGTTCTAGTAAACTGGCAACTAGTCAAGTTTTTTTTATATTTCTGCAGGTATATTAAGACAAAAAACAAAAATCCCATGCTGATAAATATTCACAACCTTTGCCATGGAGCTAAAAAAAAAAAGCTCAGATGAATCCTGTTTACATTGATAATCCTTGACATGTTTCATCATAATTGGAGTCCACTTTTTGTAAATGCAGTTGGTTGGACAGGATTTGGAAAGGCACACTCCTGTCTACATAAGGTCCCACCAAGCTTGAAGTCAAAGGACCAGTTTAGACCTCCAAGACGGGATTGTCTTAAGGCACCAATCTTGGTAAAGGTGCAGAAAACATTGTACACTCCCTGGGACTGCCCTGAAGTGAGCAGAGTGGCATCCATCTTCCGTAAATGTTAGAAGTTTGGAACCATCAGGGCACTCTTAGAGCTTGCTGACCATCTAAACTAAGCGATCAATGGGAAAGTGCTTTAGTAAGGAGGCGACCAAAAGCCCGATGGTCGATCTCTCAGAGCTCCAGCCTTGTTCTGTTGAGAGAAAAGAACCTTCCAGAAGGACCACCATCTCAATCCACCCATGAGTTCTGCATGATGGGGGAACAGACAGAAACTAAACCCTATTAAAAGGCACATGGCAGCCAGCCCCATAACAGCAGAATGTGGAAACACTGATGTAAAATAGTTTGTCTGCACACCCAATAATTTCCGTTCACCCCCTGTAGCCCTAATGAACAGGTAACTAGAGAAGGTAAAGTGTTTTCATAAAATTCCTCTTTTAAGAAACAAAATTAAATACGGAACTGGTAAAGGCACGTTATTTGTTGTAGTTGAACATACGTTATTAGAATGATGATGACATTTCATAGGTGTTAACATTTCCTTTTTTGGGATCTAAAAATTAATCTTTCTCTGTTGCTTCTAGAGAAGACATTTTCGGGGTTATGATGTGTCTGTACTGCAGAACAGAGCCGACAGTGTAGGAATGTTTGGCTGCAGGCAAAGTCCTGGCGCCGAGCACTGAACAGCTTGAACAGGACTGTGTGGACATACGGTGGTCAAATCAAGCAGCCCCGCTACGCTGTGTGTGTTCCTGCAGCTCTTAAGAAAATTAATTTCACACACCACCAGAGTTTAGTTTTAAGGGCATGCTTATGCACGACCATTTGGTTGTTCCTGGAAAATCTGGTTCAGTTCAGAAGATTCAGTTTCTGCGTTCTTTTTTATGTCAAAATCTAAAACCTCTCTTTGTAGTTCACCAAATCTCTGAAGCACTTTGGGGAGGACGAAGGGAGGATGCAGCCCGACGAGTTCTTCGGGATCTTCGACACCTTCTTGCAGTCGTTTAGCGAAGCTCGGCAGGACCTGGAAAACATGCAGCGGCGCAAGGAGGAGGAAGAGCGGAGGGCACGGATGGAGGCCATGGTGAGATACTCCTGAGAAACTACGGCTGGGTTCACTCTTATCTTCTCTTCTACAACAACCGTTTCTTTAATCTCTCTCCAGCTGAAGGAGCAGAGGGAGCGTGAGCGGCGGGCTAAGAAGGGCGGGGCCACGGAGGAGGTCGGTGGAGAGTTTGACGACCTCGTCTCTGCGTTACGCTCCGGCGAGGTCTTCGACAAGGACCTGAACAAATTCAAGCGAAACCGGAAGCGCTCCGTCAACCAGCTAGTAGAAGGTGGCGGCCGGGAGAGATCGGTCACTAAGGTGAACTACTAAGGTTGGGAAAAGGAAGTAGGTTTAAAAGCAAAACTTTAGAGATCTGAAATCTGGCATGGCATAGATCGACTTTAGCCCAGATCTTTGAACAGTCATGGAGCAGACGTTGGACTGGACGTCTAGAGACATGCATGGACAGCTATGCTGCCTCCAAGAGCGCAACACTCCCCTCTGATTGTCGTTTTAAAGCTGTCTCCGCAGTCGGGATGGAAGGATGGACAGACCACTGTGACACATTGTCCCAAGTCATCTGACTATCCATTTAACACTGTGCTTCAGGTTCTCCTCGTTGATCACTCCTGCTCTTCCTCAGAAACCTTCTCTGTTCCTCTGAGAGCTCTTTGGTGCTGAAGTTTGGTTGTCGGGATCAGAACTCTGGGATTAGACGGTCATGTTGTACAAAATGAAACTTGTGAAGCTTGACAGGTTAAATAAAAAATGAGAGAGAGAGATTGGGGGGGGGGCTGTGAAGGCCATTACTTTGACAGTCATGGTGCTTTTTCCCTAAAAAAACAAAACAAGGTTTCACAACAACGACACGGATCTGTGCTCCGATGCTACAACAATGAGTATGGAGTCAAGAAATCTGTTGCTATATGACAAACGATCCTTACATGTGGCCTCTGACAGCATACTGCATCCCCAAGAAGATCCCGACCACACATTTTCCAGGAAAAAAACTAAAACAATGATTGTGCCACAAGAAATGAGCCTCGGCTACATCTGTAAATGGTTTCCAAATCTTTCTGGCATCAAGCAGTGCCAAAGCAGAGAGGAAACACCAATGTACATGTATCAACTCTAAATATTCTGCAATTAGGCGTCAATATATATTTATATTTAGATGCAGACAAGCTAATTGCAAAGATGTAGAAGATTTTTTTTTTTTTTATGTTTCAGCATTTTGGGATTTTGTACACACAATGCATTCTTTGTTGGTGTTGCAGGTTCACGTTGTTGTTGAAGTGAATTTCTTAAACATGTTACGCTTGACGAATAAGAGGTCTGCTTGTCCCTTTTCACTCCTTCCTGTCTTGTTTGCACTGTGGCTTTTTATGACAAGCGCTCGAATGCAAACACTAGCCAACGAAAGCTGATGAAGGAATGCCATAAACAAATTTGACCCAAAAGAGTCACTCTTTAATAAGTTTACAATATTGTCACCGTTTGTAGCCACAAAGGCTCAGATCTGACTGTGCTGTACTTCAGCAGTTTCATCACTGAATCACCAATCTGTCTATTTTTTAATTTCATATGCCAATGTCAAACCTCACCTTGTAAGGAGACTGTTTGTTCTTGTTCTTGTAATATTAGGGTACATCAGGGCAGTGAGAAACGGTGTAAATTGACTGGACACCAAGTGGACCCATAGCTTACTTACTTGCTTATTGTGGGCAGCTGGTTGCCAAAACAAACCGTAGAAGCTAGTATTATTTGTTTTCTTAAGATTGTCCAATTTTCGTTTATTTTTATTTTTATTTTATTTGCATATGCATTTCCAAAACTTCAGAAGCAGAAATGATGTTCGGGGCTGAATTGTTTGTGCTATGTAGATCTATCTCTTAAAGACACAGTAACCTTTTGGAGTTGGATGCTCGGTACTCGGAAAAATAAGAAGGCTTAAAAGGTTAATAAAAAAACCTAAATCTTCAGAACCAAACACCTTGACAGAGATAAACCACTTGAGAAATCATAAAAGTTCCTCGTTTTGTTTGATCTGAAGTTAAATGACCAGTTTTAGAGGTGTCAAAGACTGCTCCTTGCTTGAAAAGCTAAAGACGTTGCAAAAGAAACAGCGATTCAGTTTGCAGGAGAACTGAAGAAGCTGTTTCCATAGTAACCATTAAAATAAACCCAATCCACCTGTTTGCATTGTGTTCATATTATTGAGTCCAAGAGCAGTCACATATCCCTTGTGATTAACTACAAAACTGGACTAAACTGAGACATGTCCATCTGAACAATATTCTCACATCTTATCTGCTAATTGTTTGTAAATGTTGACCTTTAAGTGCCTCAAATCCTGTTTTTCCCCCAACACAAATCATTCCTCTGTCTTTTAGTGCTTGTGACTTTGCAGAAACGTTTCCCAAGCCCATGAACTGGAAGTGGGTTTATGGTGACTGGCGCCATCTTGTGGTGAAACATGGTCCAATGTCTTTGCGTTTCTGCCCAAGCTCCAGGTACTTAACAATCTCCACAAAACAAATTTGTTTTAGCTGTGACTGATTGTATAATGTGTAGATAACACCCCATAGCTTTAATTTATCCATATTAAGTTTTTTTTTCACTGTGACACCTCACCATGTATTTATATTCAGACTAAAGAGAACCTGGTGTGAAGTTGAGACCGCGTAAAGAGGTGCGATCTTTAGAGATTAACCCATAAACCAAATTATTTAGACACTTTAAAATCAAAAAGAGGACTCAACTCTTCTTAAACCAGCATCTTGATGTATTTTTGAGCTCTTCTCCTTTTTTTTTTTTAAATCTTTGCCCTCTTTCTTCTCCCAGTTTGTCAGTATGAGAGACTTCAGCAGACCACTCTGAACTCTTCATTCAGAGCTTTATCCCATACTGTAGTGCAGAAAATTCACAGAGGGATATTTGAAAAGTTGTCAGTATTAATACATGTTTGTGTTGTTACATGTTTGGATGTTTATTTTGGCCATTGACTGGCTGTTTTGAAGTGTAAAGATGGAAATCAGAGGAAAGAAATTAGTAGCTTGTTCAATGCACTTTTTATAATGATGATGATGAGGATGATGGGACATTTCCATTTGCAGAACCAGTTTGGAGGGCTCGGCTCCCTCTGAAGACAATAGTGGTGCGGCAAATAAGTGTTGCTAAAAGAAAGGTGTGTAGAGGAAAGACTGGAAAGTGACACAGTCAGAGTGGCAGGAATGGGATGTGGAAAAATCAATTAAAAAAAGAGGACTTTTTAGGGGTTTTGGGTGGGTTCTGTCACCGTCGTATCTGTCATTACATGCACATGGCGTCGATCTGCATGCCTACGGATGGTTGCACAAAGTTTGATTTCTTGATCTTTTAAAAAGAACGTTGCTTGCAAAATGCAACCCACCTGTTACACCACAGTCTGTACTGCCTGAGAAAAGTTGCACCCATTCTTCAAGTTTGTATAATTGTGAGAAGTCCGTACTTTTATACAGTTGGAAATAAACACACACACAAAAAATCCTCCACTGAAAGATGTAAAGTTGGAAAAAAAAAAGAAAAGCATTTTGTACACCTTTGTTGATGTTTGAGATAAGATTAACAAAAGATGAAAACATTGAGGAATGTTCCATTGTTCCTGTACATTGTACCTCTATTTATTTGCCTTATTTAGTTTGGTATATTTTGTATGTACACACAGCATTACAGCAAAATGTTATATTAAAAATATGAATAATTGACCTGTGGTCCGTGTTTGATAGATGGTTCTGAGACGTGTACAAGAATCAACCCTTTTTTTTTTTCATTTCTACAACTTTAATTTTTGTTTTGTATTTTTTTTTCTCACCCCATGTCTTTTGTAGGGTTAAAATAAACAGATGTTCCTGAAAACCGTCTCTGCAACTGCACTTTGTTAAAAACTGTTATTCTATGTTACCCATCATATTTTGATAAAAATGTTAAGATTTCTTCTGTTCTGTGTGGGCTTTTCATAGCCTAAACTTTCACAGCAACAAACTCTTTAATCTTCAAGCAGATCTTCAGATGTGTTTGGGTCAGTTGTCCGGTTGCAAACAAGGGGTGTAACTTGTCTGAGATAATTTCCATTGCTTAAGGTAAGATATCAAACTAAACAAAATGATTTACTATACAGCCAATACCCCTTTGTATATTTTACTATTCCTTTTTAGTTCAGACTGTATGTTACGTGTTGTCCTGCTGGAAGGGAACCTCTACCCCCAGGAAGTGTTTGGTACCCTCTAACAGGTTTTCTTCCTGGATTTAGCTCCAGACATGTTCCCTTCAACTCTGACCAGCTTCTAAAGTCCCTGCTAAAGAAAACCATCTTTTACAACATGTTTTCTTAGTGGGGCTGGTTTTTTTTTTTAAGGGGGATGTGCATTACACCGTTTTCCTACACACAGCATTTTGCATGTAGGCCAAAAATATCCATTTTGGTCCCGTCTAAGCAGAACTTCTTCCACAGCTTTGCTGTGTCCCCTGCATGGGTTGTGGTAAACATTGTCACATGGCTTGGACAGTGGCCTTCTTGACACTCCTGTTACAATTTGCTAGATTATATAGATTTTTGACTGTGGACTTCATAGGACCAACAGCAGCAGGTGACGTGACAGCCCAAATCATCTCTGATTGTGGAAACATCAAACTGTACTTTAGTGAACATGGATTCTGTGCCTCTCCGCTCTTCCTCCAGACTCTGGGATCTTGCTTTCACAGGAAATGCAAACTTTACTTTTCAGTAAGATGCTTCTGACGTCTGTGGCTCAGGAGCTGCACAAGGGATGTGAAATTTGTATGCCATGAATAGGATTTGTCTGGGCATGGGGACTCTTGATCCACTGATTCCAGTGTTTTGCTTGGATATATTGCTGTTTGTGGACCTTTTTCTGTCTCGCCTTTTTCTTCCACTCCGCTATCCATTCAAATGCTTGTTTACACCACTTTCCTGGATTAGTCTTCTTGTGCAGGGTGGGAATGACCTTCGAAGTAAGGAATGACCTTCGAGACCTTCACGGAACAGCCAGTTTTGTATGGAAACACATGTACACACAAGTAGACATAGAAATACCACCAAAATATATTTACAAGTTAACAACCACAAGCTATAACGGCAACATGACAAAATGTGAAAAGGTTAGATGGAGTCAAATCTTTTCAGGCTTTTGATAAAAATAATTTTATTTACTTTTATCTCACATTCATTATTTTGATACAAACTTCCCATCTTAATAATTCATAAACAGGACCGTATTTTCCCTTTGGAATATCGAATTGATGTCTCAAAACTGCTCCTATGGTTCCATATCTGATCCTTGGTATAAACCTATACCTGCCTTGAACCCATCTGTGTCCCTCAACAGCAATTTCTGAATGTTGGGCAATAATTGCATTTGTGGGGGACTTTCTTGGCAGGAAACCAAACGGCTTCTCACTGATCTGTACCTCTTGTCTTAGCCTCTCTTTAATCACTTATTCCCTGTCATCTTTATCCCTCTCTAGTTACAATTTTTTACTTCTCCCTCATATCAGCATGCGCTCCCTCCAACCATCCAGCATCTTCTCACTATCCAGGACTCTGTTAGACAAGCTGGTCAAAAGTACCACTAAACTCTCATCTAGACATCTACATTCCTCTACAGATGTATGTCATCTGGACCAACTGAGATTTCATTTTTCATCTTAAGGAAGCCTCCTTGCGTCCTGATTCGCCATCTCTTCTCCATCTATCCCGTTCCTCTAATTTTTAGCTCTTTTCACCTTCTCAACACAGTCTGTTCCTTCATGAACACATTCCCTTTTATCTTTTATCACCCTAATCTGCTGTACATCCTTCGCAGCCATATATCTCCGTCAAGCTAACTGGTACAGATAATTTTCATTTTATGTACAATCTAACTTCTCATACAATTTTCAGCACAGCCATTGTCATCTCAAAACGTGCCTGTTCCTCTGATCTACTAAATTCTAACGCTGTCCATCCTGGTCACTCCAAAACTCATTAGGTGAGAAAATCTCAAACAGGTGAGAGGAGGGTACACCCTGAGGAGGTCCATATTTATCTGGAGAGCTAAATAACAAAAGGTTTTATGCAAACAACTATTTCAGTATCATCAGACAATGAGTTTTCCTCTCATCATACTGAGAAGTTTATCCATATCTCTATGAATAAACAATACAATCAATTGTGCATGGATGTTTTGCCTTCCATCAGTAAGAATTATGAGTTGCCATCTTTAAAGTTGATTTAGCAGACGGTTTGTCAAGAAATTTAAATTCACTAAACATGCCACTAGAGGCCAGTATTTACACACAATAGCTCAGTCTGTGACATCTGTCTTATTGACTGACGTTTATTCAAGCAAATAGAATCTGATAGGAAGGCCAGAACAAGACAAAAAAAATTCAGCTTTTATCTTATCTGTATTTTTTGAAGCCATAATTGGAGCTGCTTTAAATGTGCCATCTCTTCAGCAATATCACATTGTGTTCAAACCCAGAATCCTTTTAAACCTGCGTGCTTTCTCAGCAAGTGCACTGATGGTCAAACGTAGAGCTATGTAGGTTGTTGTAAAGGACAGGGCAAAAACAACTGGTCTTCTAAACAATGAAATGAAGTTGTAGCCTTTCATCAATGCTACTGATGCCATTGATCTGTTTGCAACCTGGGTCAAAGACTTCAAGACAACGTATGTGGTTAAAGGTTTGAACAGTGTTCTGGTAATCCTGACATCCTCACATGGTACTGTTGTGACTGCAGCCATTTCTTCTAGTGACGGAGTATTAAGTCTAAATCCAACAACATATTTTTGGAATACTAAATATATCAACCACAGATCAACAAATGCCGAAAGCAGTGGAATGGGTACAGCTGCGGAGAAAATGCAATAATATTTTATTTCGGCCTGAAAGCGTTGTTTCTTATCGTCTAAATCATGCAGGTAAAGGTCACTTATGCTCAAACACAGAGCTTTCCTCTTGAGTTCAGGAAGTTCTCCCTCAAATGTGCTCTTTAATTGCTGCAAACCATGCTGCCTGAGATCAGGGCTGGACAGAAGGAAAACCTGTGGAGACTCAGTTCCCACCTTCTGCAGTCCTGTTAGAGAAAGGACAAAATATTTAATGACCACAAATGATACATGACACGATATAACTTCTTGATAAAAGTTTACACTGCCAGTAAAAGCTGTAAAATTCTGATCCATTTCATTTGTAAGCAGTGCTGTCACCTTTAAAGCAGTCCTCGATGATTGCTGCCAGAGACCTTTCTTCTGTAGAATCCCTATGACTTCGTTCCTCATCACTTAAGTTATGGTTGATCTTTGAGCGAACAAAGTAGACTTTCTTCCCCATCTTCTGAATCTCCTTAGCCAGTTTCACATCATTTTCCCTGAACCGATTTGCTGAGATGATGATGAAGAAATCAAACTTCTTTAATTCAACACGCTCCACATATTCATCTGCTGGCCACATTGTTGAACCAATACCAGGAAGATCCCATAAGATGACATGTGGGTAGTCTGGATGAAGGTATGATGTAGGACTTGTGGTGGTTCCTCCACAACCAGTAGGTGCAGCTCCCTCATCATTGTTATTTATCCCTCTAAAAGCGTTAACAAATGTAGATTTACCAGTGCCAGGTTCTCCTATAATGGCAATGTTTAGTCTAATATCATCAGTCTGTACTGAAATTATTCTTTTTATAGCAGCAACAGGGTCAGTTTCCAGCATTTCTCTGATTCGTTCATTTTCTTGACGATCAAGTGGACCCTCCATGTTGAACCTTAGAGGAAAGACAAAAATGTTTTTAAAACCACTAAATTATTATATTGGGTAACAAACTAAAGTCATGACTTCTAATTCAATCAGACACTAAAAGTCAAACAGCCAATGAAATGTATACATACGTCATCATGGGCAAAATTCTCCAATCCAGTCTAATCCAACTCTAAAGCACCTGAACCCAGAGGTGAAATTGGTGGACAGATAAAAGCAAAATATACCAACAGAAGCAATTAAAATCAGAAAGTAATTTAATAAAACATGTGAACACAAAACAACATAAGATCAATATAAAACCAACACCCGACCAAGTATTGAAAAACAAAGAGAAAAGATACGTTTTTTAAAAGAGATTTAAAAATACACGAGTGTTATGCCAGAAAAAAAAATTTGATTTAACAACATGGAAGTTGGTAAGAGACATGTATCCAGATATCAGTGCGGATGTATCTATATTTTTAAGTTTGTATAATTCTGATCTTTTTGGAATAAAATAAAAATAAATATAAAAATGTGGTACTAATTTTAGTTTTTCACTGAAGATGCTTATCGTAGTAATCATTTCATGCTTGAACAGTTGAAAAGATACTCTTACAGGAATATCAAACTGCTAGAATAACATCGCGTATACACCTGTACACAATGTGAAACTGCTGAAGGAGGTCACCTTAAAAACATAAAGATTAGCACTATCACTTAGTGGAATGGGGGGCGGTGGGTTGCTTCCTGCAGGGCGCAGTGGCTGGGTGGAGGGGTTCCTGGGGCTCTGGGGGCACTTGGGGTGGGGCGCTTGGTGGATCTGACTCCAAGGTCTGTTGCCCCCATCTGGGAGGAGCTTGGGAGGCCTACGTTACTGCGTAGCTCTTGGGGAGCTACGCGGTAACGGACGTAGGTTACTGACCTGGTAGCTGTGCTGTCGCTGGGTGGGTCCTGGGTGGGTCTGGGGGCCTGGGGTCCCTGGGGCGCGCCGCCCTCGGGCGGGGGCCCCGGCGGGGCCTCGGGGGTTCCGGTTCCGGGGGGTGTGCCGCTTGGGGTCTGGGCCGGCGTGCGCCCGGGTGTCTGCCCCTGCACGGGGCCTCTGGCGCGCTGGGGGGCCTCGGGGCCTGTTGAGCTGGTAGGGGGGCATGGTCATTAACATCTCAGGGCAGATGCTCTTCCCCTTCTTTGGGTTGGCACTCTGCTAGTGGGGGGAGGGGAGGGAGGGGGAGTAGTGACTTACCCAGCCTGAATGTCTACTGTCGAATGTATGGTGAGATGTTTGAATGTTAGTGTTGGGGAGGGGTTAAATCTACGGGTGGGGTGGGGGGGGGGGGGGGGGGGTTTGGTGGACGTTCTGGTGGGCTTACAGAAATGATGGGTCCTGGTCTGTGTAGTCTCCCGGTGCGGGTTTCGCCTGGGGGGTGGGGTTTGGGATGGCTCGTGCGGGCTAGCTGGCCAGGGTCCCCCATCTTATTAATTTATTTGTTTATTTATTTATTTTTATTTATTTATATATATATATTTTATTATTATTATTATTATTATTATTATTATTAATTTTTTTTGGGGGGGGTTAAAGCGAGTAGGCTTGGGGGGTGGGCTGGGGGAGGTAGAGGTGTTGGTCCTGGTGGGTGGTTGGCTGGCGGGCCCTGCGGCCTCTCCCCGGCCCCCGGGCTATGGTGGTGCCGCTGGAGGGGCCCCGTTACTGGAGGTTGCCACCTTTTGGTGACGTCCCTCTCCCCAATTTTATCATGCATTTTAGACACTTTCACTTCAAACATTTTCACAACGCACATTCATGTAGGCCACGATATGGGGGGGTGGGGGGAAGACGTCTGGGGGGGGGGGCTTATGTTGTGTGAGCCTCGCCTCGGGCGGCTCTCTTCACCCCCTCTCGCATTTAGACATTGAGGGTTCAGGGTAGTTGCTTGGAGGGGGGGCGCTGGCACCAGCTTCCTTCCGGAGGGGGGGTGGGCTGTGTCGTGCACCCCCTTCGGTGCTCCCAGTTTTAAACACACCTGAGATCAACATGCAACAACACAACATCTGAGCGGGGGTAGGGAGGATCGGGGGTCTTTTGCACACCCCCGATCTCCGATCGCGGCACGGAGTCTGGGGCCTGGAGGAGGTGCAGGCCACTGTGTCCGGGGTCTTGGCGGGGGGCTGCTACCGGTAGCCAGCGGCTTACCGGGTCTGGGACTGATGCCTCTGCTCTCCCCAGGAAGGGATGGGGGGCAGGGGTGGCTAGGGTAAGGTCGGGGTGGGAGGGGGTTTATTAGGTATATAGCTGGTGAGGGGGGGCTCTGGTCGGTTGGCCCATGCGGGTCGTGTTGGCCCCCACTCTTTGGGGGGCCTGATCCGGGGGGCGTCTGGTCCGGGGGCGGGACCGGGGGTCGGGCACAGGCAGTCGTATTGTTGAATTGTGGTGACCCCCCCCACTTGGGATTTTTGGATGTGCATGCTATGTGGGAATGTGTGTACAGCATCCTTTTTTTTGTGTCTGTGTGTGGCGAGTGGGGCACAAGGGAGGGATGGTGTGAATGAGGTTTTGTTCTTTTTTTTTTTTTTTTTTTTCAGGTACGGGCCGGTCTGCTCCGTCTCCCAAGAACATCTCAAGTCTCCGCTAGGTGCGGAGCCCATCCCCCCACGTCCTGCCCTCCTCCGCTGCGTTGACGGTCCTCGGGTTTGGGGCGGGTTCCCGGGTGGGCGCCGGCCCATTCCCGGCAGTGGCTTCGCGGGGCCTGGCCCCCCGGGGGGCGGCCGGGGCCCCTGCTGCAGGGGCGGGGCGCCCCTGGGGCCTCTGGCCCCCAGGGCCCATAGCCAGGACCACTTCAGCGCTGCCGGCGGAGCCCACGGGCTCGTCCCCGCGGCTCTTGGGGGCGTCGGCATTGCGGTGGCTGGGGGATTTCCTCGGGGTCGTCTCTCCTCTTTCCTTGGGGGGGGGGGGGTTGCAGATTTCCTGTGGAGGCCCCTCTCGGGCGCACTGCTTTGGGGGCCCCTTTGGGAGTCCGGGGTTACGGGTCCCCTGACTCCTGCCTCTGTGCTCGGGGAAGGTGGGTCTTCGGTTCTCCACAACCACTATCGAACTATTTCCTTCTGGATAAATTTTCACCTAGACTAGTGCACTTTCACAAACTCCCACAGGTGCTGGGTCCCAGGTATTAAATGTTCACTTATATACAGAAAGGCTATAATTTATTTATTTATTTTCTTTTACTTTCTTTTTTAGGTATCACATTACACATGTCAGCTTAAATAATAATACATATGATTTAGCAATGGTATCAAGGTGTTACTCGATTGTATCTGTTGCTTTATGTCTATTGGTTGTGCTGTTCTTTTTGTGTCGCTTTCCAGGTGATGGAGCAGACAGAGGACGTTTTATCATTCTCTTCCTTTTATCTCTTCTTTCTTTCACCTCTTCTCTTTCTTTTTTTTTTCTCTTCTTGTTTTTCTTTTACTCTCCTACTTTCCCATTGTAGTGTCCATATAATTTGAAATACTCCCCGCAGGAATCACAATAAAGCTATTTACATGCACTGTTTTCTCCACTTGTGAAAGCAAAATCTGTCGAGCTCTATTTGGCATTAAGATATCAATTCTTATTGCCACATTGCTAGACAGGACACTGGAAAAAAAAAAAAAAAAAAAAAACGTAAAGAGGAGGAGCCTAAAATTTTTGCAAAGAACTAACAATGGTCCCAAAACAATAAGCCACATTTTTCAAATGAGGTAAACACAAATGTTTCTAAGTCTTTGATGAAAGAACAATATTACTCACAGCATATATTATGATTAAATAATATCACTATAAAGTCCTATAAAGGGTTAAATTGACTTAAAGAACCTCCCTGCCCGCATCCATCATTGAGATTAATTGTTCATTAATTATGTTTTAACTGAACTGTATTAACATTTCTGCAGGAGAAATGAGAGACGTAACATTAAAGACATGAGCTGTATTTAACCTCTTCATCAAGGGAAGCAATCTGAATTCTGATTTTACTGCTTCCTTCTTTTTTCAACTATTCATTTTACTCTGTGTCTTGTTACAAACACACCGATGATGGGAGTAGTTTCTAATCTAGCTGTTTAGCCACCCGTAGGGGAAGGCATCAGATATCACAGGCGTCATCTGAGTGATAATATTTTAATTGCTATTTTCAGATTAAACAGAAGGGAAGAAAAACGTTTAACCACTGGCTTTTGGTTTCCTCGGAATGAGCGCTTACATTTCACTCTAGAATTTATTTGTTACAGGGCAACTCTTCTCTTGCAGCAAGAATGTCCTGGGTTTGAAACCCAACCTTCAGTCTCTCTGCATTATCTACACATGCATGTGCTGGTTTTCTCTGGGTGCTCTGGCTTCCTCCCACAGTCCAAAGACTGCTGGGTTAATTGGTGTAAAATACTAGCTGTGGTCTCTGAGCAAGAAAATGCATGAATGAACGTCTACAAATAGAACATGAAACCTCTGAGGATCATTCAAGATAAATGAAATAGTTTATTTTCCATGAACTTTTCTTTATGTACTTTTGTATTGTAAGCAGGGGAAAAATTAGCATATATATTGGGCATATTTTGTGGTGTAATACAGCGTGATGCTTTGCAGTCACATCAGCCTATGAGGTCATGGCAAGTAAATATCTAGCCTCCCATTGCCATTTGAAGTCCTTGTTGTGATCAAACAACAACAAAAAATCCAGATAAAAGCAAAACTAACAGCAAAGTGAAGTTAGGAGCAGTTTGTCAAATTTCAGGACAGGTTTCAAACTGCGTTCAATTTCTTTTTTCTTGCTTTGGCAAGATTTTCCTGTTAGAATTATTGCTCATACCTCTGAATTCAAACAACAACATAGCCATCCAGTCAACAAGAAATGTGTTGATTACAGTTAGATGTTTGTCTTCTACATGGTTGGAATAATTTATACCTGTTTAGTATATTTTAGACTTTAATTTAAGTTAATATCTTTAGTTTGCCAACTAGTAACTAGTAGTCATCTGTGAGTTATATACATAGATGTGATAGTGTTGAACAATAACAAGTAACAACTTTTACATTGTCCTAATTTATTCTTACTAAATATAATATCTCACTAAATATTAAACAGAAAACTAATCAGACATATATTCTCCTCCCTTCATGATTAAAGTTATTATAGCAACACATCGCAAGAGCAAACAGGCTTAAGTCAGACATGGAATGCATCTGACATGGAATGCCCAGAGGAGGATGAGCCTCCATGTGCTACAAGATATAAAAAAAAAATTCATAAAAACTGAGCAAAGGTTTAGTTGCCTACGATATAATCCTGTTTGCTGATGACGTCGCAGAAATTCCCAATTACATCTTCAGATTATTTAACTTTATAGCCTTTTGAGAATGATCAGATTTTGATAAACTGGTTGGTTTACTGACAATTGAAGAAGTTCCTACACTAAAAAACTGATATATTTTATAGTAAAGGCAACAGAAGAGTTATCTACTACTGGTAAGGTACTTGCTACTAATACCCAAACAGAACCCCACTTAGAAATTGTTAAATTAACCAAATTAAACTTAGAAATTAAACTGAACCACCCTTTTAGTAATATTGTGTTAGAACATACAGAAGATACTCAATAGCTATGCTTACATGTGCATAGGTTTTCAGAATAAAGGGCTGATCGGAATAAAACTGAGTCATGTAAACATGAGGGTTGTAAATCACCAGCTTTATCGTGATATGACATTATGTGATAGCATTTGAAAGAATGCTTTCTATTGCACAGTGGTAGAAATATAACCAAATCTGCTTATTACTGGTAAAATCTTTCAATTTACACGGAAAGAAAACAATAGCACTAGCATTCAAATCCCAGTTGAGGTCATTTGACAAAAAAAAAAAAAAAAAAAAAAATCCAAGAAATGTGCAACAATTTGCACCTCCATGACATTTATAGAAGGAGGTAAATGGGATTGCTTTTTCCCAAAAGCCAATTCAAAGATTTAAGAGGTGTTCATAGCCAAGTTATTTTCCTTACTGCAAAGCATTACATTTTCCCCTTTAGTTCTGTAACCAGAGTTGTCATATGAGGAAATCAGACCAACTGATGGGTTTATTATCTGTGTACTTTATTATCAAGTTTTTAGGGTCTGATGCAACACAATCATAGGTGCACAAGGTGTACAACAATGGGCTCAAAATACAACCCTGTGACAAACCAGTGTTTACAGTAAGTTGATCAGAGAAGCAGTCGTTAACCTTAACCCTTTGAGATCTACAGGTTAAAAAAGTAAAAATACATTTACAAATGGCATCTTTCAATCTAAGAGTTTTCAGTTTATGGATAAATCAAAGCAAATGAGTTGCCATCTTTTTAGGAAATAAGTGATTTTCTTATTTTGCACCTCAGAGTGCAATACAAGAAACCCATAAAGAACTTTACAATAAAAGCAAGCCTGAAATAAAAATGCTGATCATATTCAACAGATCAAGACAGAACAAAGATGGAGGCCCCTGCTCTAAAGGATTTAGAATCAGAATTGTCTTTATTCAGCCATGATTGTGTGCAATCAAGGAATATGACTTTGGTTATAAAGCTCACAATGTATAGACATTAGGAACTTTGTCTGGTTCTAAAAGATCAGTGGCCGTATTCACAAAGATCCTCAGAGTCCTCTCAGAGAGTTCCTATCTTAGCCTATAAATTTCCTACCAAGGAGTATGAGCTAAAGAGCAATTCAGATCGCTGCTGAGAGTGACTGTGAATAAGAAGACGACAGAAATGTTTATCCTAGTGAGGAGGTGTGGTTGACCCTGATAGGTGTGACGCTGTCTTTTAAAAGCTGTGATTGGGTGAGAGTACAAGGAAAAGAAAACACTCAAATTCTCTCCTATTGATCAAAGGAGAGAAATTAACAGATTAGACCGTATTAGGAAATCTGTCATGATGATGAAACAAAGCAAAATTAAATTACTGTCATACATCATCAAAATGTTTGAAGACACTTTATTTAAATTCTCATCATTGTATTGATCTGATTATTATGTTTACTCCCCATATTGGTCTTTGTACTACTTCATCTATTTAATATCAAGGACCTCTCCATGTCAGAATATTACTGTGATTGCCTGCTTGTATAAGGCGTTTGTATTTGCATAAAACGACCAACATAAAATGAAGAAATGAAGAGGAGAAAAGAGGAGTGTTGAAAGGTAAATTGGACCCTGGATCACAGTACAAAAAGGGTAGACTTTGAGCCACATTGCATCTTTTTCTCTGCCAATTTTGATGCTTTTATGCACCAGTTTGGTAAGGTAGAAGCGCCGTGCAGCAATCAAAAGCCAGAGAGGAGTTGGACCATTTAAACTATTGACATTATCATGTACTATAAAGAAAATACTTTTTTTAATCTTGTGTAGACTGTGTATTTATGTATATATTTTTCTGCAACTGTTCTTCTAAAACATTTATTATTGAAAGCATTTCTGTAAATAATATGAAAAATCCTCTTTACTACATTATTTGTACATTTCTCCACTTTTTATTAAGGATTATTGAATATTTTTCCTATTATCTATTTACCCTCAATACAATTATGTTAAAGGGGAAGTCCGGTCAACAAGGAAAAATCAGGGTATCATTAGCTATAACTAAAACTAATACGTTTGTGGTTATTTAATGAACTTATCTTTAATCAATAAGAAAATAAAAACATAAATTGTCGTCTGAATCACTGTGTATGGGGGCTGACATTACTGCCCATATTTGGGCAGTAAGGGGCGTTTGACATCACATCCTGCGACGTAGAAAAGCGGAAGCGGCGACAGCATTTCTCTCCGCTTTCCATGCAAAGTCAATAGGAGCCGTTCTACACAGCTGCGATCATCAATAATTATTTCGGATTTCCAGAGGACTTCACCGCTGACATTCCCAAGAGCTATTGCTGAAGCAACAATGCCCACGTGCATGGCCATCGGATGTTCCAACACAACTGGTAAAAGTGGAAAAAACATTGCTTATTTCAACTTCCCGATTCATGAGCCACCGGGCTCGGCGCTGGATTGCCAACTTGAAGAGCGGATTTGCCATCTAACTTCTGGCCAGAGAGAAAACACGTCATATGCAGTGACCATCTCGAAGAAGAATGTTTTGAACATGACATGAGGGCGAGGATTTTCAGTAAGTTATTTTTAAATTTTCAATTTTTAATTTAGAAGTTACAGGGATGGTTACCGACCAGAGGGGCGGTAACCATTATCAGTATAATAATTGATACTTTATTGATCTCACAATGGAGAAATTCACCTCTGCATTTATCATTCCTTAGTTACTAAGTCCTCCTTGACTAAACACACAAAAAGACTATTCCGACAATCAACATATTTAATAACAACATGGATAATTATCTCCAATGTAGTATTTGACTCCAGAGTTTAACACGAGAGTTGTGCCAAATTAAAATTTACATATAAAATAAAGGGATCAGAATATAAGTGTGTCACTCTACTGAGTTCTACTGTTCTCCAATTTGCATAGCTTGTCGTCATTTCAGCTTTTAACTTTTTGTTCTCTCTCTTTTTTTCTTCATAGTAGGTACATCTGGTCTGGCGTTCTGTTAGCTGTGACATCATCCAGAGAAGGCAGATCACCCGCTGTTACCATCTAATGTAGAACAGATCAATGTGTGCTTCTGTGGTTGTTTGTCTCTCTTGTTTGTTGTGTCTCTGCTCTGTCTTCTGTAACCCCCAGTCGGTCGAGGCAGATGACCGTTCATACTGAGCCTGGTTCTGCTGGAGGTTTTTCCTTCCCGTTAATGGGGAGTTTTTCCTTTCCGCTGTCGCTTCATGCTTGCTCAGTATGAGGGATTGCTGCAAAGCCACGGACAACGCAGACGACTCTCCCTGTGGCTCTACGCTTCTCCAGGAGGAGTGAATGCTGCTTGTCAAGACTTTGATGCAATCAACTGGTTCCCTTATATCAGAATTTATTTTGACCAATCTGTATAATCTGACCTAATCTGTATAATCTGATTGAATTTGATTTTGGAAAGTGCCTTGAGATCACATGTTTCATGAATTGGCGCTATATAAATAAAATTGAATTGAATTGAATTGAAAGTGGATGGATGGATCAAAATATACAGTTATAGATAATAGCTTTGTAAAATATGTATATTCATTTTAAGACAGTCAAATGCAGTTAAATATAAATGCTTTAAATCTCTCATTAAATTACATTTGCCCTGGCCATCAGGCTATGTTTAACCCCAGAGCTCTTTTGTAAACCTTCTGTGCCTCCTTAGCAAGTTCATCAACAAATAAATTCAGAGCTCTGTAGGTTACTGTAAAGGACAGGCCCGCCGCTATCGGGATTCCTAATACTGGAATAAATCTGGTTGATTCCTCTGTTGCTAATAACACAGATGTGCTTCCAAGTTGAGTCAGGAGCTTCAAGATAATATCTAAAGTTATTTCTCCCTGACCAAGAACTGACTGGATAGTAAACCTGAGCTCATCATATGGTACTCTTGTGCTGGTAGCTAGTTTATGCAGTGATGAATCATCAAGACCAAAACCAGTCACATATCCATTAACTGCTTTAACAATCATGCCAAGATCAAGAGCCACTGAAAGCCCTGGAATTGGCACAGCTGCTCCAAGTGCAGATGCAGCACCATAATACTTTATTCCAGATTGGAAGGCCTTCTTCCTCTCATTTATAACCTCCAGGTGTATGGCTGCCATGGTACACAACAGAAGATACTTCTTGAGAGTAAATACTTCTCTCGTGAAGTTCTCGTGTAATTTAGGGAAATCATGATGCTGGTGCTCAAAGTTGGACAGCAGGAAGACCTGTGGTTGCTCAAATCCTTGTTCCTGAAGACCTGAGTTTTAGACAAGATATAATGTTAATTAGTAGAAAACAGAGATTACCTCTCACCACAGCTATAAAAATATTTAACGTAAGTCTGTTTCATTATCAAAATAAACCAAAATGTATTTGAAATTACTTTTGAATCTTCAATTAGATTTGAAACTGAATTGAATTGTACTTGGCTGGACCTACAGTATTTAACGTGATTGTTTTTAGAGGCCTATGAGATGATCTTATTGTAAAAAGGTGTCATGTTAAAATCTGAATAAGGTTAAAATAAGTCCATAGGTCAATTTCTTCCTTATAATGTGAAGATGTTGCACTTTTTGCAGCAATAATTTGTGATGCATTTCCTAATTACACCCTCATATGAGGAAATCCCTCTTCCTTTGCACTTGTTCCCCTGACATTTTGCTTTGTTCTGTTTTAAATACTTGATGTGCATCCTAGTCTTTATGCATTTAATTTCAATGTTCTTTCCCTTCTAAAACAAAGTGTCTAAAAGTGTCTTATAAATGTATGGATGTAATGAATGTAATTAATGTAATAAATGTAATATCATTATATCCCTCTTAGCTGTAATATCCCTAAAATTCAGTGTTCTCCTACATAAATAATATTTCACTTCATAATTTTTTATTTTTTTTATTTTACAATGAAAATAAGTAACTTTATTATTTTGATCTGGGATATAAATTATATTCACCTTGAATGCATCTTCTTCTGGTTACAGCCAAAGTTCTTTCTGCATTGAAATTTCTGTCATTTTCTTCCTCATTCTTTAAGGTTTGGTCGATCTTTGAATGGACAAAGTAGAATCTTTTCCCAATTTTCTGGATCTCCTTAGCAAGTTTGATGTCATTTTCTAGAAAGTGAGTGTCTGAGATGATGATAAAGAAGTCAAATCTCTCAAATCCAGTATTCTTCACATATGTTTCTGCTTTCCACCTATTTGTTCCAATTCCAGGAAGATCCCATAAGATGACATTGGCGTACTTTGGATGGGGGTATGGGTTAACCGTTTTGGTGGTTTCATTAACACCAACAAGTGCAGCTCCCTGATCATTGTTCTTCATCCCTCTAAAGGCATTAACAAACGATGTTTTGCCAGAGCCAGACTTTCCTGTGATGCCTATATTTAGTTGAATATCATCTATCCGTGCTAAATATTGATTGATCATTCCTGCTGCAGCAATAGGGTCACGGTTCATCTGAGCTCTGAGTTGTTGATCCATTTCTGAATCTAGTCCACCTTCCTTGTTGACCCTTAATGGAAAAAAAAGGTTACTTAAAACACTGCTTTATTAATCAAATTGCAAAATCTAACCCCTCAATAGATAATATGGTTGATTTAGAATATCTTTGTGAGATATATAAACATCTTAAAATGTGGTTTTTCACTGGATTGTTTCATTTTAAAATTGGAGACATTAAACAGAATTGTGTGTGAAGTAAGTACTCACTTTGTTGTTCTCTACAAACTTGAAAACTGAGGAAAGCAGCACAGTCCTGAATTACACCTGAAGATTTAAATGTAAAGCAGAGGAACTTTAATTTAAAGCTCTTGTCAGAATGAGGCTTCTATTGTGTTGCAATCTAAAAACACAATAAACTTAAACCTCATAGAGGGATGACCTAAGAAAAATAAGAAGGGGAGCAGTCCTTTTTGTTTCTGTGATAGTGATCTGGAGAAATAAAATTAACTAACTTTCAGCTAACCATTTTAACTTTACAGCAATACATTTTTCTCATTTGTTTCAAAGGGAATTTTGGTTAAAATGATATTAGAACGATCAGGAGGCTGAGGCTTTTTTTTAAACCTGGGAAAGCTGTGAAGATTGTAAAGCCACTGATTATAAAAATGTTCTATAATGCTACTGTGCCGAGCATCCTCACCGTGAGCAACACTTCATGGTTCAGAAAAGCTGTAGGCTGAAGTTGGCCATTGTAAGGAGCTGCAATCTTTGCATTACAACCCCACACAGAAAGAGGAATTAAAATAATTAAGCACCCCTTACAGCAACTGTCCTTTTTGCCCCCTGAAATCAATCTGGATGATGTCACAGTTCTGAAACCAGAACTGAGAGAGCCAAGAGAAGGCTTTTCATCCCCTTATAAGATTCACTAATCAGGCTCAACCCAACAAGCCCCAAACTGCTTCACATTATTAAGCAAATACAGTAATCCTATACATGGCATTTTATTATTAGTCGCTTTACTTTTACTTCACTTTAGACCGTTGGTTCTTAATTTTTTCTGTATATATTTACCCCCTCAATAAATATTAAGTTTTCCAAATACCACCATACTTACCAGAATAATGAAATAAAAATGAAAAAAGCTTTTTTTTAAAGTTTTTATCCATTGGTGCTGTATGAGTGGTTGAAGAATATGATTTTATCATGTATTCGTAAGTATCATGGGGTCTTGTACACGAATGAGGGGAAGATGGAGCGGGAGATCGACAGGCGGATTGGTGCGGCGTCTGCTGTGAAGCGGGCGCTGTACCGATCCGTTGTGGTGAAGAGAGAGCTGAGCCAAAAGGCGAAGCTCTCGATTTACCGGTCGATCTACTTTACTACCCTCATCTATGGTCACTAGCTTTGGTTGGTGACCGAAAGAACTAGATCCCGGATACAAGCGGCCGAAATGACTTTTCTCTGTAGTGTGTCTGGGCTCTCCCTTAGAGATAGGGTGAGGAGCTCAGTCATCCGGGGAGGACTCAGAGTAGAGCCGCTGCTCCTCCACGTCGAGAGGAGCCAGTTGAGGTGGCTCGGGCATCTGGTTAGGATGCCTCCTGGACGCCTCCCTGGTGAGGAGGCCCGGGGGAAGACCCAGGACACACTGAGGGACTATGTCTCTCGGCTGGCCTGGGAATGCCTTGGGATTCCTCCTGAGGAGCTGGCCCAAGTGGCTGGGGAGAGGGACGTCTGGGCCTCCCTACTGAAGCTGCTACCCCCACGACCCGACCCCGGATAAGCGGAAGAAGACGGATGGATGGATGGATAGATAAATAAAATTAAATATGTGGGGAAATACATTATTATAGTATGTTTTGCTAATAATAGTGTTGTAAAGGAGAGCATCAATTAGCTGATCCCACAGGTACTGTATCTTAAAACTGGGTTCTAGTTAGATTGGTTTCAATGAACCAAGCTACCATAGGCACCAGTGGTTGTTTCTGGTTTATTTATCTTCAACTTCAGTTCCTGATGTCAGTTCTAAAACTTTCTCCATTTCTTGTTTGGGAACTTTTGAATGAAGCAATAAAAAAATTAAATAGATTAAGATTTAAAGTAACTGAAAAAAAAACGTTCCCTCTCAACTTCACTCCAATCTTGCCACCAATAATGTATATGAGTTACAGTCCGATGTTCAACCCCGCAATGGCACCGAAACTAAAGGCTGGTACACAGTACGGAGGACCAAAACTGACACTACTAAAAGTAACAGTAGAAAAAAAAAAAAAGAAGAAAAAAATATATATATGTATATATATCATCCATATATATATATATATATATATATATTTATGGATGATATATATATATATATATATATATATATATATATATATATATATATATATATATATATATATATATATATATCTCATCCATGAATGTATATATTTTCTTTTTCTTTTTCCTTACACATTTCTGCCTCCTGTTTTTCAGCCTGTGAGGTTGCTTCTCTCTGTATATTGTTTTCTGGATATTATTTTCTGGATATTTTTCATCCCTGCTAGTAGACCTATGGGGTTTGTAAACTTATGCAACTAAAGCTTTACGGCAATATATATTTAGACTGTCATAAGAGATAAAAGGCAGGGTTCATTTTACAGATTTTGTGATTAATAAATTTAGAAATAAGTCATAGTTAAAAGTTAAAAATTTAATTAGCAAGCTAAATATTTAGCTCCAAAGTAAACTTTTAGTTTGTGAACTACACATTTCATTTGGAATTAAATATTTAGTTTGAAAACAAAATGCTTGGTTTGCAACTTAATATATAGTGTACAAACTAAACATTTAGCTTTGTAATTAAATATTTAGTTTGGAACTGTGACATGTACTAATGTATAACATGGTGAAAATCTTACTTTAAAAATGAAAACCCATTTACTCTCTTATGACTGGCTGAAAAACCCAAAATATTGATGTTAGAATAATATGAATATTTGAATGAGTATGAGTAATGATACAGGTGTTACTCTATTAGCTTGGTGTTAACATAGTTTTAGGTAGTCTTGATTTTATGCTGTTTGCAAAACTGATTGTGGGCTTATGTGGTCTTGTGTTTGACAGATGACCGCCACTGTGATGCAGAGGCTTGACCAGACTGCTCCATAGTCAAAGTCCCCTATGAATAAAGATGCTGACACTTCAGGCATCTTGGGGCGGTCGACAACTCCTCGCAGTGTAATGTGTTAACCAGGTGGAGAATAAATTTTAGTCAACTATACTCGCTGATTATTGAACAAATTTTTACTGTGTTTTTTCTGAAAACTTTAAAGCTATAGCTATTATAACAAATGGTTCAGTGCATTTAAATGTTCTTAGTTTACATATATATATATATATATATATATATATATATATATATATATATATATATATATATATATATATATATATATATATATATATATATATATATATATATATATATAATAGAAAATAATTTCTCGCTAAAGTTAGTCTGTGCAAAAAGCATATTGCATTTTGTCATAAATAGTAACTATGAAGCCCCAAAAGTGACATTAAAAGAAAAAAACATTGTTGTGCTCACCAGATATTTTTTTGCGTCTCATGCACATTAGATTATTTTCCATGAGCACAGAGATTGTTACTCTTTTACTGATGGCAGCCAAAGAAGTATCTGGTGAGGATAATACATTTCTTTGGGCCTTTGGTATCCGTTTAGAGGCTCCATAGAAGGTGTTCATTTAAATTTTTTATTTTTGTAAAGACAATTCAGTTTGGCTAATTGTGCGATGTAAGTATATTACTTTATAGTTAAGAAAAAGTATCTCAATCACATGAAAGCAAAGTAAAAAAAAAATACTTTTCAGGTCTGAATCCACTAAAAATGTATGCATTCTGGCATGTATTTTCTTTGTTAGAAAATTAAACCGCTTTTTAAGATGAAATTATTAATTTCTTTAAGGTCTTTAATTCGTAAAATGCAACAGGTGAGACAAAGAAATGTGAACAACTGAAAAAAAATCGTTTAGTTAGAATTCCTCTGATGCATCTAAATCTATATCTTGTCCAATAGATTTTTTTTAATAACTTTACAAGATAATGATATTGTCAATTTAATCAATTTGACTGAATTAGTAATCAAGGTCATTATTTGTTATTTCATTTTTAATGCACATTCATTCTGAATTCAAATTATTGTGCTATTCAAATTATTTCAAAGTATACATTGTAGAAATACTAGTAGTTAAATGGTATCTTACTTGTAATCAACAAAAGTAAACACTTTCAGAGATGTTCACTTTCTGCTATTCCTAAATTGCAGGTGTCTGCCCCCTCTGGCGACAAGTTGAAATGTCAATAGTCCTGTACCCGTGCATGTGAGAAATGGAAAAGCATCTGCTGCAATGACTGCACAGGTTTTTTGTTTAGAAGACCTGAAGTTTTTCTGTGTTTTCTTACTAATGTGTCAGTGGTGACGGAGACGCATTAAAGTAGGCAGGTGAACGAGAGTTTGAAGCACGTCACACTCTTTCGCACACTCAGAGGATTCTACCTGAATCACTCTCTCATAAACTGACTAATCCAGTCTTCAGAGGCAACTACGGTAATATTTACACACCGGGCAATGGTAAGGAAATGTATGAAAATAAAATAAATATTATTTAACTTCAAAATTTGCGCTATACACCTTTAAATAAAGCTAAATTGTTGAGATTATAAACTTACCATTGTCATTATCTTTAGTAACACATTGGTTTTGGCTTATTTTATACAGGTTGACTACTTTAGAGTTGTTCAACGTTTTGTCTCATTCAAAATATTGAAACTGTTGAACACAAATTTCACATGTTACCTGAAAGACTAAAGTAAAACTGGTCTTTGCTTTTGAAATTATTAATATTTAGACCTACGTAGTTCTATTTTGATCAACATCGACATCCTGATTACACTCGTGTTGATAAAACAAAAACATGCTACAACCTTACAAGAGGAAGTACATAGCCTGAGCTGCTCATTTGGTTAGATTTACATAAAGAAACGTGTTGTAAAAGACACTGGCAGGAAGCTAATTAAACACCACCTAGACCATGGAGATAGTCATTGGTTTCTGTAGGTCCAAGGCCACCAACCTCTCTCCAGTCAGTATTGATGGGGTTTACATAGAAGTGGTTGGAACTTACAGCTACCTGGGTGTCCACCTTGAAAACTGACTGGACTGATCAAAAAACCTTCTTCAAGGGCAGAGTTGGCTTTATTTTCTGCACAGACTAAAATCATTGAATGTGTGCAGTGAAATGCTGTACATGTTGCTTGACAGACAACAACAGGAACCATATGGGCAAATTCATGTGCAGGGCTGGTTCTGTTCTGGGGAGTCCAGACTCAACTCTGGTCTCTAAGCTTCAGGATGGAGCGCTTCAAGAGATCACTAGATAAGATGCATTGACCACAGAGACCATTAATAAATCTATTTTGCAAGAGAAAAAGAACTTCAGAGCCTAATATTTGAAGTGCTGTCTAATAACTTCAAATAGTGCAACAAGAAGTGACAGAGTTACTATGGCTGCTCTTTTTGCATGGATGTGACTTGGCTTGATCCACTCGACAAAATAAAAGTCGCTGTGCCACGTTGATTCAGTTTTTGATTTGTGTTTTTAATAAACATTTGTTTTCCATTTCATTTCACTATTTTGCATTATGTTCAACTGACGGAGTATTTTAGGGTTGGCACCCCCTCTATCGTGCAGGACAAAGTGCAAAATGTGAACTTAAAACAAATGCAAGTCTATATCCTTGTTCCTTTTTGGAAATATGATTTTGTTAAATGTAAATCAAACCAAATGAGGGTGATAATGGACCTCTGTTAATTCACTCAGATTCTGTAGTGTGAGTGAGAAACAGGTTTTGTACTTTTTTGAAGGTAACATGAGTATTTAGGAAATCCTTGTTTATCAACTTTCAGTATTTTGAATGAAACTAAAATATTTCAACAAAACTAAGAGTTGATCTGTATGCAATAAATTTAAATTAATCTATGCTCTTACTGAAGGTCGATGGCATTAATGATAAAAAGTATTTACTACAACTTTGCCGTTTTTAGGTTGTATTTTGTAATTTAACATCTGTAGACTTCTAAAGGTTTTGGAAATTACTCTGGTATTAAACAGTGCCAAAGCAGAGCAAAAAAAAAAACAAAACAAACAAAGAACAAACTACTATTAGGTTCTGTGTATATTTCTAAGTGGATAAATACATTTTAAATATGTTGACATTTGTTCTTCATGTTTTGGCATTTCTGGATTTTGTATACGCTGTGCATTCTCCCTTTGTGTTACAGGCAAACATTTTTGTGGTGATTTTTTATTTTGTTGCTGTTGAGATGAATTTGTACACATTTTGCATCTCATGTTAAGAAACATGAAACTGAATAAATAGTTTAAATAAATAGAATAAATACAGAAATTACCAAATTCTCAATAAATATATAAGCATAAAATATTTACCCAAAATACAGCAAATAAATAGACCATTGATGGCAGCAGCAGTTTATTCCACTATGGAAGGCTGATGCTAACTAACCAATAGGGAGCACTTGTCCCCATGAGACCCAATGCTTCCTCATTTGCATAATGTGCAGAAATGCATACAGAAATGGAAAAAAGACAGACATAAAAAATAGGGTTGAAGAAATAAATGGGGTAAAAATATAGAAAGGAAGAATAAAACAGACAAAAATATTAAAACATAGACAAAAATAAATATATTTAAAAACCAAGTAATTAATAAATAAAGTTGACAATCATAATGAAAAATAAATAAATGACGAGATTATTAAAAAGAGGAATACATAAAAAACACTATTTAAAAGCTCTATTTACATTTATGTCACATTTTATAAAATTAATTACTGCTTACATTTATTTATTTGCTGTATTTGCTATGTAAGAAGTTGTTTATTACTTGTATTTAGAATAATAACTCTTTTTTGGCATTTTGCAACCAATTATTTACATTCAGTGTTAGCAAAGTAATTTTTGTTTGTTACAAGCTATGAAAATGTATTGAAACTGATTTTCTGAAGGAGATATAATATCTATATGACCTCCATTAAGGTCAACAAGTGGAAGAAAGATTGCCTACATCCTCCAAATTGGACAAGATTTGAAACAACCTTCATTCCTAATAAAAATAATAAACATGTGTAAACAAATGTAAACATTTCTACATTTTAATTTAAGTTGTTTAATTTTGCTGAAAACATTAATATGTCTCCAATATCCATTTCCCTTTTTATTTTATTAGATTTTTTACAAACCGTAGATCATTGTAGCCCTGTCATAGATTAGCGACCTGTCTAAGGTCCCACCAGCTCCATTTCTTACTCAGCCACAACAGACATCTTGTCATCCTGTGCTCGGTCTTGCTGGACGATCTTTCCTGTTAAAAAAAATTTGTCATTTCTTTCCCCGTTACCCACATGCTTTCTGTGGATGAAATCTTGCTGCAAAGTGATTTGATGCAATCAGCTGGGTTTCTTTAGATATAAATATTATTTGTTTCCATATTATCAGTATAAGCAAAATTTAAAGGCATTGTATTATAAAACTTGAAAATATGGTAATGTATGAATGATTTATTTGATAAAATAGTTTGGATGTGAATCAGATCTCTCTGACCTTGTTCTGATTCTTGCTTTGTCTGCTGTGAGCTAAATAAATAAACTTAACTGAACTTACACCTACACTAATTAGACACTTATCAAATATTAAAAAGTGTAAATACATACATTCAACTACATTTAGATGTTCTGTCCATTTTCTATAATCTCTCCATCTACCTTATGCAGGGTAGTCAGAAACACTCAAAGGTACAAAGGTTTTTGTAAAAAAGAGGCACACTTGGACTGAGATTTTCACTATTCCAAGCATTGGAATGAAGCCAAACAGTTTTTCTGTAGCCGAAATCTAAAAATCACTGCAAGTTAACCCATCACCCTCAGGATGAGTGCTCCAAACAGTGGACTAGAGACCAAACCTGTGCTGCCAGAAGACCTAGTAATTAAAGATATCGAAATTAGATCAACAACAAAAGAAATCCATCAATTTAGGATGACTGTAGAACTCCAGATAAACAGCACAACTAATGTGGATTTCAAAAGGCATTTTGGTGTTGATGTTAACTGGAGCGGCTCCCCTTTCGTGTTCTGGATGGGTTTTTTCTCTGGGGTCTGGAGGAAGGGAAGTAAATCATGTAGGTTCCTGAATGTTGACAACAGGAAGGCTTTCAGATACCTTAGTTATTAGACCTGCTTTAAAGAGGAGAAACAAAATGATAGTGAGTTAAACTTTACTATAAAAATATTTAGGAAAAAAACAATTTGTTGTTTTACATGAAATGCATCTTGCAAAAAAAGTCAAATCTCTTTTTAACTAAACCTCATATTAAGACAAGTTACTCAAATTTTAATTGAAACTTTCTTTTACTGTCAAAACAGTAATGGAAAAAACTTGATAGATATTTGTTGCTTCCATCGCAAACAATATAATACGTGATGAACTGATCCGTATATAGAGCAAAACGTTTTATATTGTGCATTGCTCTAAATGCAATTTTATCACATTTTAATAAATCCCTAAAAACATAATAAAATATCAACATAAAGTGCAAGCAAAATAAATGTGTAACTTTAAAGCATCTTTTCCACACTTATTTCTTTTAATATTTGAGGTAAGACTGTAGTCTTAAATGCTATAAACTCAGGCGATAAGTTAAATTTTCACTAATAAAATAACTTAAACTGCAATAAAGTGAACATACAATTTTAAAGTATAATTTAATGTCTTAATGTCTTAATTTCTAAACTATTTTATTAAAAACAGAAATTAAACTATTATTTATACTGCTAATGAAAGAAACTGCTTATTAAGGACAAAATCTTACAGCTATTTGCATTTTTTATTAGCTCATAGTATTAATGGCTTGAGAGCTTTCAGTTGGCCCGTTTGTTTTTCCTTCTTTGTGGTAATTGGTTTTGCTCATTACAACCCCAGTGGCACCAGTGTAGTGGGTGTGATTGGGTATAAAGGTGGCTCCAAAATAGTAGTAGGGCCCTTTGCTCTTCTTCTCTCTGTCTCCTCCAGGGAGATTGGGTAGAAAATGGCGTGATGTTTCTGGTTACAGATTTTTTGTTATTTGGTCCTACTTTCTTGTGGGGCAATGGTGATTTAGAGGTTAGGGAGTTCCTCCTGCAATTGGCAGGTTGCCGGTTTGATCCCCTGCTTTGACTGTCTCTGTCATCGTGTCGTTGGGCAAGACACTTCACCCGCATTGCCTGCTGGTGGTGGTCCGGGTGGCGCCAGTGTATGGCAACCTCGCCTCTGTCAGCCTGAGCTGACTAGCATAGCTCACCACCGTCAGGGTGTGAATGGGTGAATGACTGGACTGTAGTGTGAAGCATTTTGGAGGTCATCAAGACCTTCAAAATGCTTCCAAAGCGTTCCAAAGCGCTATACAAGTACAAGCCATTTACCATTTCTTATCATTTTTCACACACCAAGATATGTTTCTATTGCCCTAACCCTCTTTTTTTTTACAGTAAACTTTTTTTTAGTTAAATAAAAATTTAACAAGCTAAGTTTTGTCTGTGGAGTCTCCTCTTTTGTTGGCAACTATGAGCCAGGTTGGTAACAAATGGGGGCCCGTTCATAGTTTATGAATTCCTTTGAATTGTTTCCAAACACCTGAATAGATTTTCATCCTAAGTGCTGCAGTCTTTTATCAGCCAAATGACCAGCAGTGTGCAGCAGCACATGGGAGTAGATACTGCTGCCAGAAAATTACTATAAACCTTTAAAAAAAAGTATGACAGAAACTTGTGGCGTCTTTGGAACCATAACTTATAAAAACCTCAATATACCTTACTGCCTTGTGAAGTGGCAATATGACACTGACCCTGTTACACTTTAAAAATCCTTTTATATATCCTCAGCAGGCTAACGAAAAATAATCAGCTATGTTGAGTAGAAACCCGCCACTCTGTTCAACACACCTGCAAGTTGGCCAGTGCTGCACAAGTATTTCTGTTCAGATTACGATCTGTGATTCTGATTTACAGTACAGAGGACACAAGATGGTTTGTTTTTCTGGTTTAATCATTTTTCATGAAAGTTTCCGGCAGATGATCCAGGTTGAACTGATCTTTTGAGGTTTTGTTTACCTTGTTGGGTGCACAGTACAGATTACCTTCTTTTTGTAATGTTATAAGAACTGTAAACATCTGTTCTAATATGCTTCATATATTTTTGCCAAGATTTTGAAGCTTTGTGTAAATAAGTTGCTTGTTAAACTGTGATCACTCACCTGTTTTTTTCTGTCCTGTATTTATATCTGTCATTTGTCAGATTTGTAGACTGTGCGGCTTTTGGAGGCCTTGACATGCCATGACGGCCCATGGGCCAAAGGTCGCCCAGTCACAACCAAGAATAAAACTATAATGTTTGGTGGGATTTTCAGTAATGCCTCCTAACATACAGCTTCTCTTTAAAGCAGACTAAGAACTAAAAAAAAAAAAAAACAGGTTGTACTACATAAGGGTATCTTGAACTGAAAATAACAAAATGCAAAAGAAAACCTTTTTTAATTTTGCTATCGTCTGCTTTTCTGGCCGTGTACATGCTTGGTGAGATGCAGATGAATTAATACAAATATGTAAATAACTATTGTAGGAGCCGGGAAACATCTAAAACACGTAGGACATTGACCGTTGAGGACTAGAGGTTTAGACACTATCAAAATCTGTCACTCGGTTCTTGGGAATGCATGCGGACGTGTTACAGTAGAAGTGTATCTGATTGCACTCATCACTAAAGGAACTATAAGTAACAGACTGGAACAAATCGGAACAACACACAGAATGCCTTTCATGGACACCCCTCGTTTCTTCAAAGGTCCGTTGTTGCACTGAATTTTTACTTCCGCAGGACAGATTTAGGATCTTTCATTTTGTTCTCTTACTGGCTTCCATGTTTACAGGCTGCTGCTCTTTTTCCAAAATAAAATACCGAATGCTGCGCTCTGTTTTGGGAACCCTGGGAACTCTCATATGACTGGGTCAGGATCCAGGAAAGAAACACGGATTACACATGGATCTCTTGGTATCTCTTGGTTTGAAAGGAGAAAAACTCGACTAAGACATTGTTGATGGAGATTGTTTATAGGGAATGTTAATTCCATCCCAGGTGAGAAACAAGAATGATTTAGGTTGATTTTACAGAGATTATCTTACTTATTGCACTTTTAAGGCTTCAAGGTTTGTAGCATCCAATAAAACACAAGTACCAGGACATCAGAATCATGTGTTTATTAAATTAGTTCTACATGTTTACACTGTCATTAGTGCAAATCAAGGCTGTTTTGTACAATGTCTGTATAAACTTATTTCATAGAAAAACTAAGCTGCTTTTAACTGAAATACACCATGAAGGTGTAAAACGTGTGCAGTTACTTTACTTTTAATTCTGGATTCAAACACATCAAAATTATATTTCAGACAGTGAACAAAAGGAACATTTCATAGGAGAATCTGTGGAATAGAATATTCTACTGGAAATTTCAAACTACCCTCCAGAGACTCGTCTCCTCGTCTGCATATCTTTGTAAAAATTTAAATACTAAGGATTTTGGAGGTCAATCAATACAACTATTTACTATAACAAGAGGAAAAACCAACACTCAGACCCTCACATATCTTAGCTATTAGGTTCATAATTGTGTAATGAGGAATTGATATAGCTTACAAACTAGACTTAAGATGTCACATGAACTATAAAAATGCAAAAATGAACCCCATAAAATGAGATCAACACTTCTATGGGGATGAGTTAAGCTGCATTAGACTAAATGAACTCTATAAAACTGTACAGACATTCATGATGACGTTAGGTAAACCAATGCACATCAGGTGAGATGTGACAGGCATGCATTCAAAGTTCATTTAAGATTGATTGAAGACATTCAGAATGCAAACAATAATGTTCACTGTTTTTAACTGAGAAACACGGTTTGTAGACAAAACGTGGAATAAATGAACTCCTGCAAGACACAACATAAAATTAAGGATGGACACTGGTTAAATTGATTTCATTTACAAATTAAGATTCAAGTATAGTGAAGGTCAGCTGGGATTACAATCAGATTGCATGATGTGATTGTAGAAGCTTTTAAAGAGCCGTAACCAGGGTTCCTACACAATTTCAAAGTATAGAAAAAGAAGACAGTATGAAAAATGTTTGATTTTTAAGACATTTTTCCTTCTTACTCTTTCTATAATACAAAAGTCTCACAAAGTTAAATAGTCCTGTAATTTTTCATTGCTCTATATCAGATAAAAACGCTTCTACCTTTATTTGCTACATCACATTACTGGTTTCAGCTCAACAAATTCAGAATAAAGTGAACTTGTGGTTCAGAAACTTGAAGTAGAATGCTGAACGAAACCCAAAAACACTTGTTTTTTTCAACAAAAAGTACCAAGGTTCACAAAATGCACCTTCTCCATGTAGTCTTGTATTATCTGTTCCCTTTTTGACTAAAGAGTTACTGATTTGGAAATAAAGCTGACACTGGCTCAATAAAATACTTGCACGGTTTTATTTTTTGCAACTTACAAATAGTAAAACTGAACTACTATTTAAGCAGAGTCAGAGATAATTGTACACAAATAGCCAGAATCTGCTAAAATAATACAGCAAAAAAAATCTAGTAATTGGATCTTCGAAAAGAGGGATTTTGTAATGAAAAAATTGTAGGAACTCTGCTTAATGGCACATTTGGCTTTGCAGAAAGGGACCTTCTGCATCTTGCCTCCAGTTCAGTTTCCCATGTGTTCACTGACGTTGAAAGTCTCTCTTCCCGCCCGTCTTGCTGAGGAGTTTCACATCCGTGATGACGATGTCGTGGCTCACGGCCTTGCACATGTCGTAGACGGTGAGCGCCGCCACGGAGGCGGCCGTCAACGCCTCCATCTCCACCCCCGTCCGTCCCGTGGTGCGACAGGTTGCGGTGATAATAACAGAGCAGCGGGGCTCGTCCAGGTGAAAGGTCAGGGAGGCGTGGTCCAGCGGGAGCGGGTGGCAGAGCGGGATGAGAGCGGCGGTCTGCTTCGATGCCATGATGCCGGCCAGCTGAGCCACAGTCAAGGCGTCGCCTTTTGCCAGCTGGTTGTCTCGGAGGAGGCGGAAGGCGACATCGCCAAGGATGACGGTGGCGCTGGCTGTGGCTGCTCGACATGTGGGAACTTTCCCCCCGACGTCCACCATGGTGGCTCTGCCCTGGGCGTCTGTGTGCGTCAGCTGGGCTTCAGCGTTGTCTAAGGCTAACGGAGTCTGGTCTGGGCGGTCCTCAGCAGAACATCCACTGTGAAACAACCTGACACTTTGATTTTTCTGGTTCAGTTTGGTTTTTAGTGTGCAGAGAGCAGAAATTAACGGGCTCCCCGGTTCCTTAGGAACACTGGCTTGTGCGTACCTGAGACGGTCTTCATTTATGAAGCTCATATTTGTGCGTTTCTGGAAACTTGCAGTCTTAGTGTGAAAACTGGTGAAAACTAGATCATAATCAAAGTCCGAGGAGTGAAGCGGTGTCACATCGTGGCACTTTTCTTTGCCATTTTGGGTCATAATGAGTGAACCGCCACTCGCTGAGCAACTAAAGGCTGTCTGTGTTAAAGCAGTGCAGCCTGTAAGGCACAGAAACGCGTCTCTGTTCAGGAATCTCCAGATGCCTGAACAAGACTCGTCAGAGGATGCAGACAGATAAAGGAACGGGCCACTTTTCAGCTCAGTGACGATGAATGAAGCCCTCTGTTGGTTTTCTGGCCTTGACAGAAACATCTCAGACATGTCTGCGACACCAAAGACAAAAAAAAAAGAAAACATTCCGAAAAATATTCAGAAACAGAATAATTCATTAGCAAAGTGCTACACAACTGAGCTCGGGAGATTACGTACAGCTGAGTCACCCACCAATGAGGATCATAGGTCTGTTCTTCATCTGAGAGATACTGAACATGCCTGAAAAGAGACACAAACTGATTACTTCCACCATAAATGCAATTAGCTGTAATTGTAATTGGGTGTTCAATTTGACCTGCATGTTGTTTCTTCTTCCTGCCCACAGCACCTCCGATAATTTCCAGGAGCTCCTCGTCAGACGCCCCAGAACGGAGAAGGTCTCTGAGAGAAACTTCAGAGTTACCGAACAAACACACCTGAGAGGCAAAGAAGAGAGCGAGTCAAAGACAAGAACATGCAGGCTTTCAATCTTAGCCACGACTTCTTGCTTTGGGTTCAAAAATGTTATCAAATGCCTGTTCTGCTAAAAGTCAACCTTTACCTTGAGGTTTCCATCTGCAGTGATACGCAAACGGTTACAGGAGCCACAGAAATGGTCGGACATGGAGGTGATGAAGCCCAGCTGACCTTTGAAACCGGGAACTTTAAAAGTCTAAAAACAGAAAGCAGCACAGAAAAAAAAGAGTTTAGGAAACAAATGCAATCATTATCTAATAACGCTGATTCAGTTCAAATGGACCCTTAGGGTCTGATTTTCAAAGATTCCAAATAAAGACGGCTAAATTGCGTTGAACTGTGAGAGCAAAAAGTTGCTGTGCTGCACCTCATCGTAAATATTGCATCCCTAGTGGATAAGAAGTACAACCCAGGTTCGGTCTGCCCCATTTAAATGGGTAAACTGCAGCTACTGATGGCAGTTTGGGAGCTGCTGTCAAAGAAGGAGGAAAATCAAATCCTTCACATAATCACTCCAGACACCCAGGATGCACAAAAAACGTTTTGAATGAATGGACAATTTCTGCTGTTAAAGTTGCCTTAGAGACAATAATAATTAGTCTTTAAAATAAAGAATAACAGGTTACATTGTCAGCAGACGTTCTGCAAGACAGAAAAAAACTTTTATTTTATGTCTCACTTTAATGAAAAAATGTTACAGCCGAGGAATCAGATTTATCCTCGTGTATCGTTACTCTACCGGTTCGTGTATCTGACGGCTGTCATGTCAAATGCGACAGCTGAGCAGAGCTTCTCAGGCTCCTGTTGACGGAAACCTCCCTCCAGTCGACGGTAATAATGATAACTATTTAAAAGAAAAATAATAACATAAATAGGTCTGTACAGTTTGCCCTGCCTCTCACCCTACCTATCTCTGCTGGAGATAGGCACCAGCTCCTCCGCCACCTTGCCTGGATAGGCGTGTAGAGAAAATGGATGCAAGTTACTGAGACCGTATTGGAACAATAAGGGAGGGAGTTATGGATAGTCTGTGGAGCCGCTGCTGTAGAACGACCACATATCCCATAAGAACACACATAAACATACGCTCAGACCTGCACAGCGCGCTTCCCTCCTCAGCGATTCCAGTCAGTCCAGCGTGGTAAAATAGTTTCCTTCCTTAGGGTTTAACGTCTTTACAGCCTACAGGCTGTATAGGAGGCGGTTACTATTCAGCTTTGTTGATTTACAAGCATGCCACAATGTTTAGGATTAGGTTTGTTACTTTTCGCCTTGGGGCATGAAAATTAATACCGCGTCCCGCCCGCATCCCCGCGCGCTGGGTCCCATGGAGGCTGCGTCTTTTCCCCACTAAAGTTATTCTGCTGTTGTTATTCCAACAGTCCAAATATGTTAACATGCAGAGACACTCTCTGTCCTTCTTCTGTCATTACACCAGTGCCTCCTTTCTGGCCACAAGGACCACAAGCATTTTATGCGTGTGAGTTTTCACCTGACTCTCAGAGATAGTAAATATACTGCACCAATCCTCAGTTTCAGCGTTAGAAAATCACTTTGCAGGTATTACGTATTTATATTTGCATATCCCCTCACATAAATGTGTGTGTTTTGGTCATTAGCGTGTGATCTCATATTCCTGAAGGCACTCACGCAAACAAGTTTGTTCTCACTGTTCTCTTCATATTCAAAAAGCAAATTGCTTTGCTCCAGGTTTGACGATCGGCTTTGTACACATTAATCACTTTGTACCTGTTTTAATACGTACAAACCTTTTGAAAATCAGGCCCTTGTTGTACTTTTTCCACAGTTCTTTACCTAAAACGTTACAGCATTAGGAGTCCTGAGAGTTTAGAACCTTTCGGTTTGATTTACACAAAGCAAAACAAACAGAGGATTACAACACCTCAAACTTTTTACACCCCTTGACTTTGGACTTTATGTGATAAAACAATAAAATTAGAGCATAATTGTGAAGAGAAGCTAGCTTTGTACATTTTTTGCTCCTCTAGTTTTTCAAAATACCTCAACCTCAATCAGCTTGGACAGTGGATTTTGTGAACATCAATACTCATGTCATAAAAAAGATTCCAAATTCTTCTAGGTTTTTACTTTGACTAGGACAGAGTAATATATCAATATGATTTGATTAAAACTATCCCACTGTAGCTCTGGATGTGCGTTTATGGTCATCTTCCTGGTGAAAGTTACAGCCCTCATCCAGCATCAAATCTTTTGTAGCCTCTAACAGGCTTTCTTGCCAGATTGTGCTGTATTTACCTGATCAGCTTTCATGTGCCTGCTGAAGTAAATCATTCCCACAGCATGATACAGCAGAACCTCTGCGTTCAGCAGTGGGACGGGATGTTTGACTGATGGGCAGTTTTAGTTCTGTATGTAGGCCAAAAAAAGTTGTGTTTTGGTCTCATCTTACATGATCATGTTCTGCACGTCAACTACAAGATTAGTGTCAACAGATTCTCCCACCTGGGCTGTGGATCTCTGCAGCACCTCTAGAGTTACCCTGGGCCCCTTGGCTGTTTCTCTGATGAATGCTCTCCTTACTAACCAGTCAGATAAATGGGCGAGCATGTCTCGATAGGTTTGCAGTGATGCCATACTTTTTTCCACTTTCAGGTGATTTACCAGTGCTTAAAATATGGTCAAATCTTGGTAAATATGGTCAAATCTTGGTAAATTGTATTGTCACCTGTCTCTGTTTTAAACCTCTCCACATCTCTCTCTCTGCTGGGTTTCGTGGTCTTTGTGATGCTGTTGTTCTAACAAACCTTACAGACCTTAGCAGAACTACTCCATTTATACAGAGATTAAATTACACACAGATGGACTCCGTTTACAAATCAAGAGACTTCTGAAAGCAAGTTGTTGCTCTGGACATTATTTAGTGGTGTCAGAGTCAAGGGAAGTAAATACGAATGCACCAGACATTTCACATATTTTAACATGCATAGAAATCTTAAAAGTCAGGTATAATGTCCCTTCCACTTTACAATTAAAAAGAACGTTCTGATGGACCAGCACACAAAATCTCAATAACATACACTGAAGTTTGTAGTTGACAAATTGTTTGAATTTGAAGCAGTTTGAAAACTTTTGCAACATAAGAACTGTGTCCAATCTTTGACTCTTACCTTGGCAGTGTCAGCAGGTCCAGACTGAAGCCTTTCCAGATTAGGCCACTGCTGCCGGACCTGGTCCAGCATCTCCTGGTAACTCACCATCTTCTTAAAGTTCCACTTGTTTCCTGCAGAGACGAGAACAGACTGTGAGGAGTTTGTTTGAGGGATATGAGCTAAAGAAAATAAATCCACGACAGAAACTTATTTTACACGAAGGCACCGTGATGTAAAAAGTGAAGACTCACCGTCGAAGGGCATGTATTCAATGAAGCGCACCTCCAGAGGCTTCTTCTCTGTGAACTGCACAAACTCTAAGAGCTCATCCTCGTTCAGGCCTCTCATCACCACACAGTTGATCTGCAGATGGCAGCACACAACAATAGACAGACGTTACATAACCATAAAAATATTAAATATAAAGTCTCAAAGTGGGAGGACACTTTGTCAGTAAGGTAACAAGACATTGAAAGGTCTGTATTTAACTGTTCAAGAAGTTGACAAGAGATGCTTGGGGATTTGGTGTAACTGTAGTTCACAGATCAGCCAGTAGATGTCACTCTAATTCCATTCAGTAGGATGACTAAAGTCTGGGAGGTTCTGTTTCGCTCAGGATTATAACCTGAAGGTTCCTGGATGCTCTGGTGAAGTGTAGATTCACAAAATGCTTCAGTTCATTTTATTTTACACAAATGGTCATCAGTGCCAATAATTGCTGCACCAGTGTTGTTAAAAAAAAGTACTATTTTTTGCCGTGAAATTTATCTTCTTCCTACATTAATCTACTCTGCTATGGCTTGCAGTGCTAGGGTATGTTTCTCCTGGATTTTCTGAAGATTTTAGCAGAAGTGCAAGTAAATGTCAAACACAAAAAGTGATGTAAAGAACCCCATTATTATGAATAATGCATAATTATATATTTCATAAAATTTGAAACACACCTTGACTGGATTGTAGCCCAACTCCACTGCCTTATCAATACTTTCCATGACTTTATGAAAACCTGAGGAAAATGCAGAAAGACGGAGAAGAAATTAATTTCCACATAATAAGTTAAGAATAAAAAGAAATCACTAGTCAGTAATACTTTTACATAATAGCCAAGTGGAAGTGTATAAACTTCTGGTTCTAATCCCTCTGCAGCTCTTTAACAGCCAACTATAAAGATCAGCTTCATTTGTCTCCATGAGCAGGTAACCAATGAATCCAGGCAGCTGTGGTTGCAGCTAATCTTCTCTGCAAGAGGTGGATCAAATAATATACAATTCCCATAATGGTAATTAAATATCACATTTGTTGTTCTACTAATCCAAAATATTAAGATTACTTTCAGTCTGCACCTTCAGTGACTAATCTCAAAAATAAAGAGACGGCGCTGTTTCCATGTCCCGGTCTTTTTTTGTTCCTTCTCCCCTTCACTTCCTAATCTCAGTCCGTCCATCTGTTCCTGCACTCCTGAAGCCAACCACCCAGAGCTCCGGCCTGCTGTTACCTCCAGGCTGAGAGCTTGGGGCTTACAGCCTCCTTCTGTAACCTGCTGGGCTTTATCAACAACCGCAGCAACATAGAAAACACACTGATTCTGGCTATTAGAAGTTTGTTGCTCAGCATAGCAAATGATCTGTAACAAGCTGCAAAAAAAATATTTCATACCGACTGGAAAGTAACACAAGTGGCACAGACCTCAGAAACGTCAACCGTAGGAACGTCTTTTACATTCTAGCTTAATTCAGCAGGATTAAACTGGAATTTAAATTATTTTACCAGGATCTTGTTAAAACCTGTTGCCTTTCTTTTTTTTTTTGGGGGGGGGGGGATAATACACTGGTCCACTATAATTAGATAAAAGTAAACTAAGTTAATTTAAGTATGAATCATGTACAGATGTGGCACCCCTGATAAGGACGTGTAAAAAGCCTTCAAATAAGTTTAGCTTTCAATTTCTCACATTGAAAAAATAATTGTTGTACATTTATTCAGCATGGAAACAAACGACACAATCATATTTAACAATGTAGACTTTTTATTTATTTATACTTTAGTCGATTAGAGTTTCTACGGGCTTCAAATCAGAACTCTGTGATCTCCATAATAACCACCTGATGCTTTCAAAATGCCAGCTAGTTGTTTGGGAGCGATGTTAACTACAGGCATCTCTTTTGTTCAGATGAGACTAAGCTTGAGCAATCTGGCTTGAGCAACCCAGGCGGGTTGGACATAAAACAAAGGATGAATATGTGGAAAAGAGCCTCATCCCAACTGTTAATTATGATGAAGGGTCTGTGATGCCATGGGTCTGACTCTGTGCCGAGGATTTTAAATTTGGTAGCACACAGGGAATTGGTCGTCACCGCGTCTCTCAGCAGGATAATGACCCTAAACTTTATCTGCATAGAAATGCTTTATCAGAATAAAATCAGGACCCAGGACTCTAGCAGATGTAGATCAGTGGTTTTCAAAGTTTTCTTTTCTGTGCTTTATATGATGATGATAATAATAATAATAATAATAATAATAATAACAATAATAATTATAACAATAATAATGATAACAATAATAATAATAATAATAATAATAATAATAATAATAATAATAATAATAATAATAATAATAATAATAATAATAATAGAAAATGGAGAAATATGTCACCAACCATCAGTTGAGTATATCAGCCAAAAAATAGCTTTCATTCATTATGGCTTTTTACCTCTAACAATTGCACTATAATTGTGAATTATTTAAAAAAATAAATCCAGACTGGATGATTTGGGACCAACTTTGAGAGCCACTGATATGGAGAAAGTCTAAAGATGAGTGGCCAAAGATCCTTTTCTCTGTTTGCTCTAAGCTTGTTAAGTACTACAGAACAAAGGTAACAGCTGTCCTCCTGGAAAAAGAAGGCAGTATTAAGGATTAAAGCAGTGGCGCCAATAATTAAGGAATATGCTTCTGTGAATAAACAATAATTTATGTTACCATGGCCTTGCCAGGGGTTCCAATAAGTTTACAGTTTAAAGCTCTTTCCTTACCTTTTCGTCTGGCTATAAACTCAAATTTTGCTGGAACCAGTGAGTCGAGGCTAATGTTAATCAGGTCCAAACCGGCTTCTCTCAGCTTTGGCAAAAGTCTGGACAAGTTGATGCCGTTGGTTGTGACTGCAACGGTTTTCAGGCCGTCCAGCTTCTTCAATTCAGCTGCAGAAGAAAGCACCATGGAAGCAAGGGGGGAAAAACGCAAAAGTCTGAAGAAACATTGTACAAACTGAGGGTTTAGTTTCACCCCCCAAAAAATAACTGTTAGATCTGTAAAGTGCAGGATTACAGACTAAAGAGTTCACAAAATATCCAGTTATAGTTTTTTCTACAAAATGCGACATAGATAAATGAGCGCTTGGCTATAGAATAAAAGACAAATCAAAAAGCTAAATATCAAATCCCAATTTGCAATATTAATGTGTGCACTACTGCAAAGGACGGCCTGGATACAATATTTCATGAGCAGTTATATTTAATTTGCTACAAATCAAAACTTTGCTTGCCATTTATAATATTTGCTCTGTCTGATAGACTTACCCTATCCAAACCTGATGTAGGGTATGAATAAATAAGTTTGACTTGTTCATACCCCTTTTCAGACACTTACTACTAATCAAGGTCACATCTGAGGCTATACTTGCAGTTTTATACAATGGGATAGGTTTTTGTTTATTTGTTTTTTATTAGTAGTTTCTATTTATGTTCAAATTCATATATGGATATGTAAGGTGCTGTTGGTGCTCATACCAATCAATATACATGTGTTGATTGTGATTTTCTTGTCATTTTTGTTTACCGATCACTTTTATTCATTTGATTTTTTAGTTGGTGGAATTGTCTGTTTGTCTGTCTGAAATAAATTCATTCATTATCATCATGGGGAGCTTAGTGAACAATATGCTTTTTGTCCTCCAGAGTGATGGGAAAAATGTAGTGATGGCAGAGAGTGAGAGGTTTTAAAAAAGTAGTTTAACTACAGTCAATATCGTCATTTTAAGATGTAAACTGTAAAACTGTGCAGGCCCAATAAAAATAAATAAAAACAAATCCAATAAAATGGCTTCAAAAAAAAAACAACAACCCACTACCTTATTACTGTCATAGTCGAAATAAACATGTTGGGAGTTTGTAATAAAGTGAGAATGGTCTCCTTTTTCTACGCTTAAATTTCAGTTTGACAGGAAGACAGCTTGGGAAGACAATTGACCCGCAGCTCTAAAGTAAATACATCAGAGATATAATTTAATTTGAAAGCAGCAAAGAAGAGCAAAGAGTGGCGTAGAAAGATGATAAAAGCGTCAATTGATTAAACACTCTTAAAACCATTATTTACTGATAACCTTTCTGCATTTTATCATCTATGATCATCATCTTCAAACCAGCGATCTGGTTGGTGAGACGAAGTTTAAACATAAAAAAAGATCTTGTGTTAACAACATTTTCCATTGGGAAAACACTCGCCTGACATCCCATTGGTCACCTGACTCATGACATTGCAATAAGTGTTTATCTTCACGCTCTTTAGTCCTCTTTATGTCACGTGCTGCTAACGCCATAATGTCTGTTCACAGAGCAGAGGTTGAAATGGTTAATTTACAAACAAGGCTGTAAAATTAAAGCAGTGATGATCGGTCATTAAACTGAGTACACTGCTGTGGTGTGACAAATCCGCTTCACTTCCACAAAACCTTGTTCGACCTGAAGGAATGCAGCCAAAATCTGTTTGGTTCTGGTGCGGTCAGCTGGTTTGGCGCATGAATCAGCCGTCTGAGACGACTGTTACTACATCCATCTGATCATTCAGGAAACTACATGAACAAGCCTGTGTTCAGCAGAAGCTTTCAGAGTTATACGGGTAAAAAAAAACTAAAAAGAAAGTGCTTTTCAAAAGGGATCAGTGAACTACTCGAGCAGAAATCATTCATCAAGATCACTTAAATAACTTTAACTGTAGAAAAACACAAATCTAAACACAGCTTCAGGGTATTTTAGATATAAAAAGTATCTTTTATTCTGAATTTGATGTTTTTATTCTGCATGCTGATAGACCTTGAGCTTGTTATCTCACTGGGAAAGACATTAGTGATCTGACAAAAATATTGGTTTGGTAAACACTGTTTATTATTAATAAATCCCTGCAGGAAGGAGTTGCAGTGTGAAGCCTTCAGTTCATTTAGGCTGCTAGCGTCGGATATCCTAAACCTCTGTCCTTGCATTGCACTTATGTGTGTACATTGCAGAGCCTACAGTATAAAAAGTGTCCAACCAAATGTTTCAATGCATTTCGTTGGGATTTTATGTGGCAGACTAATGAAAAAGTAGGGCTTGAATGTGAGCAGGGTAGGAATTTAGGACATTCCTCATTTAGGGCAGGGAAAGTGACACATGCATTTGTGTGCAGCTCTCCTGATTCAATAGTACCACCTTTCACTACAAATACGAGTGCAAAACTGAAATTTCTTGAATTTTAAAATAACTCAGATTGGGTGGAGAGCATCTCTGGGCTACAATTTTTGGACTTTGCCACAGACCGTCGAATTGCTTTAGGTCTGGACTTTCACTGAGTCATCCTGACGTGTATATTTGTAGCTTTGGCTACACGTTTAGGGTCATTGTCAAGTATCAACTCTTTGGCAGCCTCCATCTGGTTTTCTTCTGGCATTAATAATAATAATAATTTTAGAAAGCACTTTCATACAAAGCCCTGAACAATTACAAGGAGATAAAAGACAAATAAAAACAGTACAGATAAAAAAACATAAAACAGATTAAAAAAACATATAAAACAACAGAAGATAAAATTGACTATGTGTAGGACAGAGTAAACAAGTGGGTCTTTAACTTAACTTTAAACACACCTTTGTACTTTAATTAGTTCTGTAGATCTACATAATCCCATAAACCCTAAAAACACCATCCGCCTGTTTTACAGTGGGAATGGTGTTTTTAGGATTACGTGCAGTGTTATTGTTTCAATGAACTGCATTTGGGGGTATCTGCATAAAAGGGAGTGAATACAAATGCACACCACACTTTTCAAACACTTAAACCAATTACCTTTTTTTTTCCACTTCACAGTTATGTGGTTTACATAAAACCCAAACAAAAAATGTCAAAGTTTGAGATTGTGACAAGGCAAAAAGAGGGAAAAGCTCAAGATCCATGGATAGGTTTGTAAGCAGCTGTAACCCCTAAATACACTTAACACCGTTTCTTACCAATGATATCCAGAACATCGGGTCTAATGAGAGGCTCCCCTCCAGTGAGGCGGATTTTATCCACTCCCTCTCGGACAAAGAGCCGAGCCAGGGTCAGCACCTCTGAGGTGGAGAGCAGCTGGCCCCGCGGCGTGAGCTTCACTCCGTCCTCCGGCATGCAATACTGACCTGAGAGATGGACACACCCAACAAGTGCGCCAAATAAAAACACAAAATCCTGGAGGACTAACAAACATAAGTATTTGGATGATCTTAAACATCATCGTTTTATAACATGGACATCATTCAGACTCAGAATGTTTTAATGGGGAGATGATTCAAAGATCTAAATTCGTACAAACTACATAATCAAAAGAGTTAAAGTGTTTTAAAGTGAATAGTGTGAGCACAGCTGTACGTTAAATCCGTCAAACCTCGGGTTCTAACAAAAAAATAAAACTTAATTGTTCTGGTAATCCCACTCTGTACTGCAGAGCTTCACTCATTCATCCATCTAATCAATTTTTCTGCAATCAAAAAGTACTTTAACTGTAGCACCGTTTAATCGCTATTACTTAAAGCAATAGGCAAGGACATCATGTCTAAAAAACTAGTTCAAAAGAGCCAAATAGTTAATAGAGCTTTAAATGGAATGAATTTAAATGCTTATTGAGTGGAAAAGTGTTGTTCAAGATCAATTTAAAACTTAAAAAGAACCCTTGAAACAAACAGGAAGCCATCACAGTTAAATGCAATCTATTCAGAAAAGTTTCAACACCTAATTTTCTCTTCGATAAAAGGTTGTCCTTAAAACATAATTATCTTCTCAGTATTAATGAAGGACAGCCACGTGAATAAAAAATATGCAGAACATGTACTTCTGAATACCTGTATCACATTTTAAACCAAGTATAATTTGCGCAATAAGCACATGACAACAACATTACATTTAAAGCACACTTGCATTTTGGGATTTTTGGATACGTTTATGCATCAAAAATGATCATCAAATATAAATAGGGATTGTAAATGACATTATTACAAATGAAATGATTAATCGTATATTATTTTGGCAGCATATAAAATAATAGTTGCCTTTGTTTTTTTTCTTTGCTTTGCCTGTTGTGGTATTTTTAATCAAGTCTACTATGCAGTGAGGGTCTGATCCCAGCCCACGCCTGGTTTACTCACAGCGAAGGTTGCATTTCTCAGTCAGGGAGATACGCAGGTAGTTATGTCTGCGGCCAAAGCTGTCGGTCAAGAAAGCAGAAAACGGTAGGACGTTCTCATCTGTTAACCTCTCCTGGAAGACAAAAACAGAAAAAAAAGACCAACAGAAGCACATTTTTCTTTGAGACACTGTCAGCACACACGTTATCTAAACTGATGTGTCTCTAGTAAAAGTACAAAAACCACCGAGTTTCATTTGTGCAAATATGATCATTTGTCATGAAGACCTTTGGTTATTTGCAGTGGTATCAAATCACATGCCCAAAAACTCTAATCCATTTCTGCTCAGTATGTTGCAGGTTAATATTCAACCCATGCAAGGTGGTCTGATTCAGGCCTCAAAAGTGAACTGAGACTGCAGCAACTGTCACAACTTTGTCACCAAATCTGATTAGCCCGAGCTGAAACCCCCCGGGACCCGAACCCTGAACCCGAGGATCTCCAGGTCCAGTTTTAACCCCCAGTCTGTCTTCCAGCACCATTCTTACCATTCTGGGTCTGCTCTGGAAGTTTGCTGCAGTCAAAGTGGAATCTCGGAGTTCAGTCTCGTTTTCCTGGTGCGTAGCGCTGGAAAACATCCTCTGGACGCTCCTGTTGCGGCACCGAGCGAAGACTTTTCTGGCATTTTTCAAGCTGCAGCATATCATGGTGGCAGCAGCCATGATATGGTGTTTTTTGACAGGTCAGAGACCCGCTGGGAGTAAGCTGTTCTCGGCTAGAAACATGTCAGTTACCCTGAACACCGGGGGCTGGCAGGGGCGGAGACTCATCAGCCAATCATATCAACAGACGCAATTCCCAGTGCATACTGGGTAATGTAGTTCAGATGGCACCTCAAGATTGATTTAGATTTAGACGTTTCACAGATCACGAGTGGTATCTGCATGTAGCTATATAAGGATAATAATTTGAATTTACTTAAAAAATTGTTGGTATCAAATAAATAACTTTTGGTAATGAACTAAAAAAAAAACGATTTAAAGCAAAAATAAGGGAATAGTGAAAAGTGGCATTCGGATCCACTAATTAAAATGAATTGTACAGAGCCTGTCAAGTGTCAGCGTGGTAAAAAAAATTAAATAAATAAATAAAAATAAAGCAGGTGGAAATCCGTGCTCATGCTTTGTTAAACCGTGTGCTTGGTTTTGCAATCTATGCGTTACTAAGTGATATCTGTTGAGAGTGTGGACGAATGTCCCACACCTGCATGGTAAATAGCGTGGAAATGTTGTCATATATAAAGATAAAGCGCTGATCTGTTTTAAGCAGCACACCTCACAGATTGTAATATGACTTTGCTTATTTTACATTACGATGAGACGTTTAAAATGACACAGGTGTGGGCCATGCGTCTGAGCTCTCGACAGATGTCACTGAGTAATCTGTGTGAACGGATTACAAAACCGAGCGCACAGTTTATCAAACCGTGCACACCGATTGAAGAAACTGAGAGCACAGCTTAGTAAAGCAAGAGCATGGATTTCCATCTGCTTTATTTTCATTTTTTTAACCCGCTGACAGTTGCCGGGCTCTGTAGCATTGCAACTGAATTGTGTTTGTTGGTAATAAAGAAGATTTTTGTTTTGCTCTTTGTGTAAAATGCCTACAGATGGTAGGTGAATAAAATTGTTGCTTAACAACCCTCTCCAGCCCTACTGCTTATAAAGGGACTGCGTCGTGACTTGTTGCTTTTATTGAACCCTGCTGGCAGCAAAGATTTAATTTTGTACACAATACTGAGGAATAAAAAGTGAAATAAAAAACCAATAGGTCTGTTCTGACACAAAAAGTAAGTATCTTCCTCTTTTACTTTCAATAACAAACTATTTAGGAAAACCTAATCAGACCTTATAGATCCAGGTATCACATGAAACTCAATTGTCTTATTCCTTTCTTTCCAGTGCCATGTTGATTTTAGGCTTCCAGTGACTTACTTGACCAGTTATTATTTTGGACTTGGCCTGTAGCCATGAAATGTTTTTGGCAGAGTTTTGGCAGGATATGTGACTACCAATCTAGCATATACTTTTTTAACAAGCTTGTGGTTGGTACTTTAGAATGGCCTTTACACAGTTTTATGCAGGTTTCCCCATTCTAAAACGAGTGTTAATATGCTTGGAATCATTGCCTAAATGCCAAATTATGTCCTGGTTTTACCCAGCTAGTTTTTCATCTCAGATAAAGTTCAATAATTCGGAGACAGACCTCCCCGTTCATTACTCCTTCCACTTTGTGCAATGCACCACTTACAATGTCAGCAAAACACCCTCACAAGAGCGCCGATTCATGAAACGTCATCTCAAGGCACTTTCCAAAATCAAATTCAATCAGATTATACAGATTGTGTCAGATTATACAGATTGGTTAAAAAATCTTTCTATCTAAGGGAACCCAGTTGATTGCATCAAGTCCTGACAAAGCGTAAAGCCACAGGGAGAGTCGTCTGCATTGTCCATGGCTTTGCAGCAATCCCTCATACTGAGCAAGCATGGAGCAACAGTGGAAAGAAAAACTCCTCTTTAACGGGAAGGAAAAACCTCCAGCAGAACCAGGCTCAGTATGAACGGTCATCTGCCTCAACCGACTGGGGGTTACAGAAGACAGAGCAGAGACACAACAAGAGAGACAAGCACACATTGATTCAATTTTCAATTCAATTCAATTTTATTTATATAGCGCCAATTCATGAAACATGTCATCTCGAGGCACTTTACAAAGTCAAAATCAATCATATTATACAGATTGGTAAAAAAATTCCTATATAAGGGAACCAGTTGATTGCTTCAAAGTCCCGACAAGCAGCATTCACTGCTGGAGAAGCGTAGAGCTACAGGGAGAGTCGTCTGCATTGTCCATGGCTTTGCAGCAATCCCTCATACTGAGCAAGCATAAAGCGACAGTGGAAAGAAAAACCACCCATTAGCGGGAAGGAAAAACCTCCAGCAGAACCGGGCTCAGTATGAACGGTCATCTGCCTCGACCGACTGGGGGTTACAGAAGACAGAGCAGAGACACAACAAGACAGACAAAAAACACAGAAGCACACATTGATCTAGTAATCTGTTCTACATTAGATGGTAATAGTGGGTGATCCGTCTTCTCTGGATGATGTCACAGTCAACAGAACGTCAGACCAGGTGTACCTACTATGAAGAAAAAAAAGAGAGAGAACAAAAAGTTATAAGCAGAAATTATGACAAGCAATACATAATTGAAGAACAGTAGAACTCGATAGAGTGAGAAAAATAGATCCTGATGTCCTCCAGTAGTCTAAGACCATAGAAGCACATCCCCATAGGTAGATCAGGGCAACATAAGCCACTCTAGTTATAAGCTTTGTCGAAAAGGAAAGTTTTAAGATTAGTCTTAAAAGTAGACAGGGTGTCTGCCTCACGGACCAAAACTGGGAGTTGGTTCCACAGGAGAGGAGCCTGATAGCTAAAGGATCTGCCTCCCATTCTACTTTTAGAGACTCTAGGAACCACCAGCAGACCTGCAGTCTGAGAGCGAAGTGCTCTGTTAGGAACATACGGGGTAATCAGAGCTCTGATATATGATGGAGCTTGATTATTAAGGGCTTTATACGTTAGAAGAAGAATTTTAAATTCTATTCTTGATTTAACAGGAAGCCAATGAAGGGAAGCTAAAAGAGGAGAAATATGATCCCTTTTGTTGATTTTCATCAGAACTGAAAATCTGAAGACAATGATCCATATATATATAGATAGATAGATAGATAGATAGATAGATAGATAGATAGATAGATAGATAGATAGATAGATAGATAGATAGATAGATAGATAGATAGATAGATAGATAGATAGATACACACACACTAACAAGCAGAAAAGAAACAAAATTCTGTGGAGGAACAATTTGTGTTTTAGCCACTAGAGGGAGGTATAATCTAAAAAAAAATCTCTTCTCTGTCTTCTCTGGGGACATAGCATTGGCTATTTTGCTATAATAATAATAATAATAATAATAATAATAATAATAATAATAATAATAATAATAATAATAAGAAGAAGAAGAAGAAGAAGAAGAAGAAGAAGAGGAAGAAGAAGAAAGCGTAAGTTAAATTCATTAAAATAAATAATTTTATTAAACTAAATTAAGCATTAAATACTTTTATTAAGGGTAATCTTTTACGCGTTTTTACAATGACACCCTTGTAAAAATATTTTAAATAGCAGTGTGTATTTCCTTTTCAAATAAAGGTAAAATAAATACTGGTCAAAGGCCAGTAGAAACAAGAATGAAGGTACATTTTCAAGCTGCAAAATAACAAGAACAAAATCACATTGGCAAACATGACCGCAGAAATGTTATTCATCTCAGTTTTTGCTCTTTAAAAAAAACTGATTCTCATCATAATAAATAATGACCACTTCCCCAACCTATAATCAGAAAAACAACTTCCAACTCTTTGTGGTTTCTGATGAGGTGCATTGTATTGTAATCAAGACTCATTAAGCGAACACCGTTCGCTTGTAGCGTACATCTGTCTGAATGTCTTCTACGACCAGTCCTGCAAGTACATTGGTTACATTTCTCTAGAAGCTTTTTGTCGTTATTGTTCATCAGAGTTATTTACATGAACGACCCACAGCTAGTACAAAAAAATTAGTGTTTTTCCAGCCATCTGCTTCTCTCACAAGGTCCAAAATCTGCAATAAGTCTAAAATATGCTGTGGTTTGAGGGAAAAAAAACCTCAGACAAAAATATAAAAATATGTTAATTAATAATAATTAACAATAACCAGTTTTAGCAATCTGTTATGATTGTTATTTAGCTCCACAGTTTGCAGTTAACCAAAGAAAACAAAAATGGTCTTGGACTGTTAATGCACCTTGCCTAAAGACATTTTCCAACATCATCTTTATAATGAATTCATGAAAAGTGCTGAACACAAAGAAAAAACTCTTGCTGAAGCAGACTTTATGATCCCTATTTAAAACTTGTGCCCTTCTGCTTCATTAACACCGCAAATAATAAAAAAAAATGTGACTAAACTGTAATTTAATATTCAGAAATAAAGAGGAAGGAATTTGCTCAGCATTTCTTTTTGGAACAAAGAGGAATTAAACTGCTTGATTCTTCTGTTATGCTAAAGTTCAAAAAAGTATTCCTCTTCAGTTCATTTTCTTGTTATCTTGATGACAACAGACTGGCAACATTACACTGAACTGACTTGAAAGATGTCAAAGGTGGGGCCGCACATTTGTTGAAAAGCTATTTTACCTTTGTTGAGCAGTACATTTAGCAAAAGCCAAAGGAACAAAGATAACTTGATAAACACCTATGCGTGGGGAGAAATGCGAGAAATTTAAGATGCTTGTAGCGCAGAGCAGCTGAATGCAGATGAGTTTGAAGACCTGGGGTAAACCATCCAAAGCTTCAGGTGAAGATAAAGTGCAGAGTGGGTGCAGGTGAGTGTCAGGGGGATTTGTGAAAGGAGAGCTTTAGGAGAGAAAGGAATGAGTCACACGATGGTCATTTGGTTGTTTAGTTTGTAGATGGTGGCAATAACAAGAAGACCAAAGGGGAAATGCTGAATCCTCTGTCGTTTATCTGAGGTGAGGTTTACACAGGACTTTCTCTACATTCCCTGCTGGAGCAGCCCTCACTTGTGTAAGTCTTTAATTTTTAACACACTCTCACACCTAAGCATAATATAGAGCCAGCGCTTGACTCAACAGTCATGTTTTTTTACTGTGGGGGCAAGATGGAATACCCTGGGGAAATCCAACCATGTACAGAGAGAACATGCAAGCCTTCTGGCTGAAAGAGCTCTTGCCAGGGACTCGAACCCCGAACCTTCATGCTGCAAGGCAACAGTTCTACCAACTGTGCAGACCCTTTGGTATCCAATTGTTCCAATTTGATTTGTCTTCACCTGTGACCGTAAAGACACTATCTTTACGTTACTGTCCACCGTGGCTACACGATCTTTAGGGAGGAGTGAATGCTGCAAGTCAATTACTCAGTGCAACCTGCAGGGTTTCCTTAGATAGAATACTTGTTAATCAGTCTCTCTGGATGATTTGATTAAATTGACTTTGTAAAGTGCCTTGAGATGACATGTGTTTTGAATTGGCATTATATAAATGAAATTAAATTGAGCTGAAGTGAAGCTTGGTGAGATTAACCCAAATAAGATTGACTAAATACACATTTCCTAATCATAAATGTTAAGTCCTCTTGCTTGATAATCAGCTTTTTGTGGCTTTACGTCACTCTACTTGTAATATATCCAACTCAGTCTGTTGCTTCAGAAGCTCTAATCAACGATAGACAAGAATAATTTGAAGCCAATCATTAACATTTAACTTTTTCATTTTTTAGTTATATTGTCTTTCTTTACCTTTATTTTCAGATTGACTCTTAATCTTGCGTTTCTATCCGTTAGAGCTGCCAGCTGAACAGGAACGAGACAGTCACAGTTGCTAACGCAGAATGTCAGCATTCGTATTTGAGATGCAGGTTTAACACAGTGCATGAATTAATGTGGCGGAGGTTGGACACAAAGCCTTGTGTCAACTACACCAGTGCATTTTTTAGAGGCAGCGCCGACCTAAATAATACAGTTAATTCTTTATCGTACATTCAGTTTTTCATACAAGATGTCCCTCTTTCACATCTGCAGGAGTGTTATGATTCGAATGCACCCACATCCAGCCCGAATGTGAAGCACACAGATCTTTTGAGTCCAGGGGAACAGGTGTCAATCAAAGCTGCGGTGAAAGAGCTCCGCGTCTCCCCTTTTCATGCCGCTCTTAAGCTCTTATGTCCGTTTTATTTCACCGTCATCCTCCTGCCAACCTGTCACCATATCCCCGCGGAGCTGTGCAAACAGAGCAAAAGTGGTCTGCACGCCCGCCTGCTGGTACCACTCTCTGAGGTCGTACCGGCGGTGCTAATTATCCTGTCATGACACAGCAATTAAGCAGAGGTATTTAAAACCAGCCCAGCTCGTAGAAGTGATTCTTTAAATCACAGGCTTGCTTCCCACTCCCGTCCTGCAGCACACCCTCTCCTGTTCTGTGTGGGAGTCATTTACTATTGCAAAAGAGGGAACATAAATTTGCATATGGCCAGCACCATGTGGTGTCACACTCTTGCAGCTAATTTCCAAGGTTGTTATGATCAGGGCCGTGTAACTGAAGGATTAAAAGCATTAATGTCTGCATTCAGTTGGATAAAGACAGAAAACAACACAAGTGTGTAATCTGTCTTTAAACACGTGCCAAATGTGAACAATAACAATGCCAGCTTTTGTGATATAAAAAAATTAGCTTGACAAATCTAAAACATTCCCCACCACAGCATGTGGCATCATTATACTGTGGGGATGTTATTTATTTATTTTGCAGCTGGGACTGGGTAACTGGTCTGAGTCAAGGGAAAAATGGATGGTCCTAAATAGATGTTATGGAGCAAATCCAGTCTCCCTGTGATTTGAGTCCGGGACAGAGGTTCATCTTCCAGCAAGACAATGAGCCAAAGTATACTGCTAAAGAAACTCTGAAGTGGCTTAAGGGGAAACAGGTAAATGTGTTGGAATGGCCTAATCAAAGCCCAGACCTCAGTTGAGATTCTGTATTTATATTTGAAGATCGCTGCTCACATGAGAAAATCCGGCAATATGAAGGAGCTTGAGCAGTTTTGCCTTGAGGAGTGGGTCCCAAATGGCACTGAGGAGTGGGTCAAAATCCCAGAGGCCAGATCTGGCCAGCTCATAGAGACTGAAGCAAAACCACTTGCAGCTGTAATTGCTGCAAACACTGGCTCTACAAAGTATTGAATTTAGGGTGAGAGAGCAGTCATGCACACTGAGGTTTTCTGTTATTTTGAACTGAACTGAACACTTGGGACGAGAACATTTGCAAGCCAACGTGCATCATGCTCATAGGCTCCCACCAAAGAAGACTGAATGCTGAAATTGAATCAGAAGCTGTTTCACCAAACAGGGTTTCTACACAGATTGGAAAAATATAGAACTCGACTTCAGTATTTTCAGGTCTGGATAGGAATGGAAACAATGAAAAGGATGTGGAGCCATATTTATATTACCAGACTTTATTGTTACTCCATTATATAAATGGTATGTTCTTCCTTCCTTCCTTCCTTCCTTCCTTCCTTCCTTCCTTCCTTCCTTCCTTCCTTCCTTCCTTCCTTCCTTCCTTCCTTCCTTCCTTCCTTCCTTCCTTCCTTCCTTCCTTCCTTCCTTCCTTCCTTCCTTCCATCCATCCATCCATCCATCCAGCAACTGTTGAGGAACAAGACTCAATGTCATTTTCTGAGCTCAGACAGTTTTCGTAATTTGCTCTGTTCCCGTAGATAAATCTGCCAATATGTAAAAGAAACAAAAAAATTAGAAGTATGCCTACTTAGTTTTTGTTTGCTGTTTTTTTTTTCTTATTTGAACATTTTTAAAGCTCTTTCTGTTTTAAACATTTAGATACAACTTTTTTATTTGAACTTTATGAATATAAATTTAAAAACCAGTGGCCAAAACTGGCAAATGTCAATGTTTTGAAATTGTATGTTTGCACTCAAAGTACCAAACAAGAAATTTAAGTTAAAAGAAATCAAGCTTGTTAAGCTTGAAGGATTTTTTAAACATTTCACTACCGTTGAGATGTTTGCTAGTAACATTGAGCTCTTTCAGGACAGAAGTGTTATGTTGGAGGTATTCTAAAGGTATGCAGCTACAGAGAAAAGTTGAACAATCAGGATTTTCATGATTACAATTAAGAAACGAAGCACATACAGAGTTTTACTTGTCATTAAAAAAAGCTCTGTGCATATACACGCTTGTCCATTCATTTCTCCTAAGGCAATAAGTGTTCAGGAGAAACTAGGACTGCTGCATCATTAATGTTTATTTAAGAGTCTCCTTCTGCGGTTCGATCATAATCTATTGCTGGATTTAAACTTTTAAGACTTTCTGCTAAGTTTTCATGACTTTGCAGAAACTTTAAGTTTCCTCCCCAATAACTAGAACTTTATTGCTTAGATATATTAAATTTACCCTAAAAAGTTCTGGATCAGTGACCAGCAAATATCCAAAACACCCCGTCCAAACATTAAATTATTAATCCAATCATCCTCAGTCTGATGCAAGGTTAAAGAGGACAGTGTGATTGATCTGGACTGCTGAAATGCTCCCGTTTGTGTCTCCTTGGAACCATTTTAAAATTAGTTGAGCTGCTGGACCGACAAGTCAAAGAAATCAATCAGTAGGTTATAGGCTAGGGTTTAGTATTATGAAACCTTTTTGTCAAGTGAGTTAGGAATACATGGAAGATGTAAAACTAAACTGAAGGTGGGAAAAAATTATCTGTAGAAACAATTACATCCTTTTAGAGCCAGAAGCTACAAGTGAAGCTAAAAAAAATTTCTTTTGAATACTCTGCTTGAGATATTTTTGTTTATGAATTAATGCAACAAAAACTGTTTTTGTAAATGAGTTTACAGCCTTCTATTGAGAATTTATACTGAATTCTATCGGTATCTCTTTATTATCTTCCTGTTGAAAAAAAAAGACACCACAGCAGAAGCTGAAATAAATGACAGGCCACATATTTCCCAGAATCTTATCACAGATGGGTCCCTTCACTGCCTGAGACAAATTCTGACCTTTGAGCAAATTTTGCTACAGACCTCTGTACTAAAAATTTGGAGGAAACCACAATCACAGTTGTAGTGTGAAGTGGCACAAGATGAGCTTACTCTGCTCTTGGTGAATGAATATGGTGAACAAATCCATTTTTACTTTCTTAATATGAAGTATTGACCCTGCACTAATGGGGAATCCGTGTGCAAAAGCCATCAGGCAATAAATACATTCTGAAGTAACTAAATGTGTGATATTTTCCTTTCCTCTCTACCAACTCCCGTGGGAAATATGTTGTCGGTTGCTTTTAAATCCTGTTACTTCTGTGTCTCTAATTGCACAAAGAACACAGTTATTTCACAGTTCTCAGAAGCCTAATGACAATAAAATCTAGTATTGATTGTTATATCTTGTTGAAACTGCTTTTTTGCTTTTAACAAGTCAGCGTTGTAGCTCAAAATTGCTCTGAAATGTCTATTAGCTACTATAATAAGATACAAGCATATTACAAGCTTTAAAACCTACTAGAGTCCAACAAAAGGAACTTTTCTGTCTTTTGAGATCACTGTTCAGAGGTTAGAATGTCATGTATTTGTCATTTTAAGGTTATAAAGCAATATTTTGTTATCCAATCATCAATTTACACCCTACCAAAAGCTGGTCAGTCTCAATCTATTCCAAAAACCGGTTTAACACTTTCATCAATATTAAAAGTTATGACTAAATATGGATGATTTCAAATGTTTCTGGGTTTCTAAATTAGAAAAATAAGAATGATCTTGTGGGACTAACTTTGAGATAAAAACTATGACAGACACTAAAACAAAACTGTTTCTGAGCATATAACAACTGTCAATGGCATACAATTAGCCATGCTTTGGAAAGTCCAGATGACCAGCTGTGTGCGGGGAAAAAAAAGGTTATTTTGGCTAAAAGTCCACAATATTGGAAAGGGACCTGGACAAAATCAGTTCTTGTAAATTAAAAGTCAAACCCAAGATGTGTGCAGGTGCTGTTTATTAGGTTTACACTTGTTTCTGCTGCTGGTGAAGCTTTTTCTTTTTAATGAGCTGGAAATCACAGATGATGTTCTTCATCTGCAGATCAGGTGGAACTCTCCTGATTAGCCTCGGGGAGCCAGCTAAATCATTTCTGCCCTCAAGCAAGGCGCTCATCGAGGCATCAGCGCGCCTGGCTCGGCAAGCAGGTGGTGCAGGTCCATGAGGCTGATCAGCCATTAGTCATCAGCATTTGTTGTGCCATTTGGGACGCAAAGAGCCTCCATATTTTCTGCCTGTTCAGTGGAGGAAGTTCAACGCCTTACTGTGCTGTTTGCCGACAACCAGTTCTTAGCAGCACTGCAGGATTAACGCATGCATCACAATCAGGGGAGAAGGAGATTTATTTAACCGCCGCAAAAGGAATATCCTGATGAAAAATGATGAAGGGAATATGCTTGTTCTTTCAAGCATTATCCAGGAGCATAATGACTCTGAAAGCCGCTTTGTTTCTGGCCTTTTAAAGGAGGTAAAGAGCTCTTTTACTGAGCCAGGTCTAACCAGCTCCATCCAGTTGGGTGTAATGAGCGGCTCAGCAATTAAATGTGCTTTTAGACTCTCATGGCTAGCTTATATTATACTTTCATATTCCTTTCTGTGCAGTTCAAAAGCACATCGGAGCAAAGAGAGCTATTCATATCTTTCTTTACAATCATCTTTGCTGAACTTTGCGTAAGGGCTACAGAAAGAACACGCTCGCACTCTATGAGATAATCTCCATCATTTTAATGAGGGAAATTATTCTCTGGAAGATTACTGGAGCCGATTGTTGAAGCGTCAAAGTTTAAGGCTTTTTGACTGTCAGCCGCAGAGAACAAGGGACAAAAACATGACAACCAAGATGTCAAGATGGATGATGAATAAGACAATCTGATGCTTTTGACATTGCATCTGTCTGACTGACTAATGGTGCCATGTCACTGTCAAATCAGCACCCTTTACATGCCCATGAAGTGTCCTAGATTATTGAAAAGGTTGTTTTTGAACTCTTATCAAAAGTGAGGAAAAAGATAAGTTTAGTCTAGGTATGTATAATTTCAAGGTACTGAAATGTTACAGTGTGCATGGGTTTCAAAGTAAAAAAAGGATGTGCTAGGATTAGTTTTGGATTTTTTTTATATACAGTCAAGTGGATTTCCGCTTTAAGTACAAAGTGGTAAAAAAATCAGATATATAGGAAACAAAATGATCTCACAGCCTTTAAACATATCTGACAGACAGTGGAGAAAAGATCTGGCAAATGATGTCTGCTGTTATCTTTGAAGAAAAGACAGAGACAGTAATGCAAACAGATATTTAACGGCAGTGTTTTGAAGTGGGTGTGATGTGAAAATCATGTAATTATTACAAAGAACATAGTTTTGTTATGAATAAAATAAATGTCTATCATGTCAGCCATCGCGTGACTTACCTTTAAAAAAATCTTTGTACTCTACATGTGATAAACAGATCCATCACCATTCCTGGATAATCTTTGCTTTCTTCAATTCTTGCAAACAAAAAGTTAAATGAAGCTTCCAATAAAATAAAATAAAACAAATATTAAGGATGCAAAAGATAATACATTTTATCAAAGATCTTTTGACATTGTTTCCATTGAAAGTTGAAACTTACCTTTTTAGTCAGAAGTTACAAAATATTATCGGGACAAAAACAATAATAATTTGGGGCTTTAAAGGATGTTTTCTTAAATTATTCTTTTTCCAAGGCGGATTAATTATACAACACCCATGAAGGCCAAATTAATACAAATAAACTAAAGAGAATCAAAAGCACAAACACCCACTGGTCGTGACCTGGTGAGATTGTAAATCAATTTTTTCAAAAGGATTAACAGCTTTATGGTTCACTCAAAGGAAAGTCCTCTACATATGGTCAATAAGAGATAAACTAAAGTTAATCAATGAACTACATCTCTGTTTTTCTTTGGGTAAAACCTGCTATTCTCTGTTGACTTCACTCTTGAACTTAGAGACAGAGAGGTTCCCCAGACAGAGAGTCTTGCTCTGTAGTTAATCCTCAAGGCATTTTTATCAGTTCTCTCCCAGGGTCGGGTGTCATCCACATGAAAAAACTGGAACATAAAAAAGTTCAGAAATGAGAGCAAGAGAAGAGCAAAACAACCCCAAGATAAGAGTGGTCTGGGAAACAGGATTTTCCTAATTATGCAAATTGATTGCGTCCATTGATTTTACAATCAAAGCACCCGCTTTCCCAAGCAGCGCAGAAATAATGCAATCATGCATTTAAGATTTATGGTCATTAAATGTGGATTCCTATTTTTTTGCAAAAGTTCCTCCAGCATTTTTTATGATTTTATGTTTATGCTTTATTTTTTTGCCGGTTTTGGTCTTTAAAAATGCAAGTGCACAACATAATTTGCCAGCATTATTTTCTTGGATTTAAAAAAAAAATACATATTAAAAAAGCCTTCCAGTAGAAACCAAACTTGCATCATGCTTTATGGCATTCAGCACATACCCTGCAACAAAAACTAATGTGGAGAGACAATATATTATTTATTTCATATGTGATTAATAAAACATCAAAGTCTAAACAAAGGTCAGAAAGATAATATTGAATATTCTTGTTAGGACTGGGATATCCAATAAATAAAGAAAATAATTTATAGCCCAGTGATATTTTAGTAATCTATGTTTTCTGAACTCCTTTCATTAGTGCATCTCCTCCACACGCAGCAACTGTTTTGGGCTTGCTGAAACACAAAGTCATGGTCATGGTCTGGATTTTAGGCTCAGAGTGTCCTTAGTGCCTCAGCAGTTTGAACTATCCCCCATCTTTGAGCTGTTTTTACAGGAGCTATTATTAACTTCTGCAGAGGTGAAGCACTTTCTGGTTCTCAAGGATTAATGAAAAGGTAGTCAGCACATGAATAATTTAGGTTTGTCCTCCTTATTCATCTCTGAACTCCGTTTGGACACAAACCCACTTATTGTCCTGCGGTTTCCTCCCCTCCTAAAATAAATAAAAAATATTTTTTTGGTTTTGCTGTGAACCTGCTGTTGTTTACTGTTATTGCATTTTACATAGAGGAAGAAATGGTCGATTATATAGGAGGAATATAAATCCCACGGAGGAGTGTCTGACCTGCAGTTCAGCTTCTGCTTGTGGCTGATGAGGGAAGCATCTTTTGGTTTTCAGAAGTTTTACTTTAAACACAAAGTGAAAAGAACACCAGAGCTGCTTTGACTGCAAATATGTCAATATTCTTTACATGTCTGATATCTTTATCTAAAAACTGCAGCTCTGCAATTAAAGTTCTCATGAAAGAAAGTTCACAGTCAGCTATTTATTAGGTTCCCCGCTGCTACATTATGCTGCTTTGAGTCTGCAAGCATCTTCAACACTTCAAGTGGCTATAGAAAAAAAATACTAAAAACCTAACAACTCTTTTTTTAAATAGATGTGTGAAAATCACACAGAGTTAAACCTTCTGAGCAAATCGGTGTCTTGGCAAAAAGCATTACCATCACTAGCTGTTATAAAACAGCCTATGATCTCAGAAGTTTTTGCAAAATAAACACAAACCCTGTTTCAAGACATCAGTAGCTGGAAGCAATTACGCTACAAGTATTTTTGCAGATTTTCTGAAAAAGTCCATGCTGTATTTAGTAATTTGTAGTCCCAACATTTTATTTAAGGCGGACTATGAGTTAAAGACTCTTGTTAAACTCTTAACGGCTCCATTTCCCTTGTCATCAGTCTGCTTAATGAGGTTAGATCAAAAGACTGAATTCACTCAGCTGGGATTTACAGTAAGTGACTTTGAACATAGTCTGATTGTTGGTGCTATACAAAATGGTTTCAGTGGTTCATAATCTGTGGCTCTATTGAGAATTTCACATACAACCATATCTCTGGTTTACAGATACTCTTCCACAAATGTGAAAATATCCAGTGAGCAGCAGTGTTGTGGGAAAATATGCCTTGCTGATGTCAAAGGTCAGAGAAGCGTGGACAGACTGGTTCAAGGTGACAGAAAATCAACGGTAAATAAATAACCAGTCTCTATGACCAAGAAAAGCACAATACCGTCTCTGAAGACAGGAATGGGTTAGAGCTTGAAGAGGACAGACTACAGGAGCAGAAGATCACACCGGATGTCACTCCTCGCAGGCAACAATGGGAACCTGAGGCTTCAATTTACAAAGGATCACCAAAATTGGGCAAGAACAGATTGAAGAAAATGTCACCTGGTTTGGATTTGGGCTGCTATATTCAGGCAGTAGAGTCAGAATCTGACCTAAACACTATGGAAGCAAGGATCCAGCCTACCATTGTTCGCTTTTTAGAATGGTGGGGGATGTTTCATGGTGTGGGGGGTTGTTTTCTTGGCACACTTTGACCCCCTGAGTACTGACTGGTCTTCATTTAAACACCAGAGCTTACCCTTACCCCATCCTTTTATGACCAAAAGCATATTTATTTTCTGAAGGTTAATTCCAACAGGACATTGCAAAAAGACACAAAGCTTCTTTGAATTGGCAGCTTTGAAGATGTGCAGCCACAAAAATGTGTGGCGACTGTGTTATGCCAACTTGTTGGTATGAACCAAAATCTCAGAGGAAGGTTTGTAACACCCTGTTGTATCCAATCCATGGATAATTAAGACATTTCTGAAAACAAAAGGGTTCCACAGGTGCACCTCATAAAGTGGTCCGAGAGTGATATGCACATAGGATATCATCGTTTCTTTGATTACGTGGTCAGACCGTGGAGTGAACTTGTTGAAGACTCCATTCTCATTGGACAATGATTGGCTTTAAATCATTTGGAGATTATCTAGAAACCCTTCCCACACTGATGGGGGGAGGTAAGAACTAGCTCTTTACGATCACTGCTGATATCTTTCCATCCTGGCATTGTTTTAACACACTCAGACCTTTTTGCTCCAGATTATCAAACTGAGAAAACTCCTTTTATAGAGGAGATCGCATCTACTGATAATTAATTAAAATGCATTTAATAAGCCGCTACTATTCCTCTTAAATCCAGTGGAAGCAGCATGGGTGCACTTAGTTTCACGATGGCTTTGCTGAAAACCAACTTCAATCAAACTATATCCTGAGAGCCCGATGTTTTGTGAAAAGCTGCCGTCTAACTTGTATGATCCAATTCTCTGCTGTTTTGGGGAAAAAATATTTTTCAATGATTTCAATCTTTTCACACTCAACAGAGATGAAACCTAGCACTGTCGGTGACATCGACACATAAACCTAAAGAATTATTTGCTGTAGAGCTTTTGAACATAAAGGTCAAAGAAAGATGGAAGGGCAGTATTGATAAAAATGTAGGAATTATCAATGAACACTGTAGACGTTTGCATGATACAGCTTATCTTCGGCAAACCTAAATATTGGTGCTGACAAGTCAAAATAACCTGGTAATGGACTCCACTCCTTTTTTTTACCAGCCTAATGAACATCTTGCTCAAGTGTGTGTGATTTTACTGCTATAAGATGTCCAAAAACAACAAAAAAATATCATTTTTATTCTATCTCCCATCAACCACAGCAAATTAAAATGAAAAGTTCTACCAAAAAGAAAACCAGGACTTCATAGTGCTAAACCACACATGTGGGCTGTTTTCTCTCATGAAAATCTGTTTAACACCTTCAATTAAAGGCAGAATGTTTTATCGAATTCTTGCCTGAATTTTCGGAGTGAGTGGGAGCTGGTGGTGAAGGTCAGACAGCCGCTGGGAGTGTGGTTTAGAAAACAATATTTAACCACTCAATTAAGGATTTTGTATACACAGAAACACTAACAGCACCATTGATCATGGTTCGTTCTCTCCAAACATCATGATAATTATTGTTTCTAGATCAAAAACCTAAGTTAGTCTATGCTTAGTATAATAGGGATGAGACAATCTCAACAGGAACATTTCATATAGGACACAGCCATTTTAGTGATAAATGTATACTTCCCGAATGAGGAGAACGATACATTTTTTAAAGTAATAACTAATGAAAAGAGGGGATGGTACTGGCTAGATAGGTTTTCTATCTATTAGGGACCCAGTTCAAGGAAATCCAAGGTACTTAATAATGTTACAAAAGAGCTTGGTCTCATTGATGCATGGAGGGACAACCACTCAAAAGAAAAATGATGATGCATTTTGTTCAAATCCACATAATAGTTACTCAAGGATAGACTATCTACTAATATTGAAACAACATATAACATATATAGTAATATAAAATAAAGGTTACCACTTGCCTACAAACTCTCACTGACGTTAGATATGAGTATTGAACCACAAATCACATTTTGGAGAATGAACGTCTCAATTCAATCTAGCGAAAAGACACTAAAGAAAGTAAAAGAAAATTCAAAGGGATAGTTCCAAATAAATGACAATGGCGAAGTATCACCATCAATATTGTGGGAAGGGGAAAAAATGGTAATAAGAGCAAAGATGATAGAAACATCATCCATACTCAAATTGGTTAGATTGAAAGAACAAAAGGAACTAGAAGATAGGATTAAAGAATTGGAGATGATATATAAATTAAAAGGACCGTATTGAGTGAGTTAAAAAAATGAAGGAGGTTTTAACAGTAAAAGCTGAAGGATCTCTGCACTTTATAAATCAAATAAATTATGTATCTTTATCTTTATTAGCTAAAGATACAGTTATAACATGGGTGGAAATGGATCATTGGACCTTTTTACACATGCCACTAGATAAATTGCTCTTTGCAACAAAAAACAAACAATATAAAAAGCCTTAAATTTCAAAATGATTGAGTTAAAGAAACACTGATAATACGTTCAACAACAAAAAATTTATCTTTTCCGACTCTGTGTCTGAAGTTACAAAAATTGCTCCAATTCCAGATTTTATTCCAGCTACTATGGATCCAGGCTTTGAGAATTGGACAAATTTGGGTTTGTTTTTTGTAACAAAGCTTTTTATAGGATCAACAATGAAATCATTTGAAAGACTCCAACGGGAATTCAAATTACCAAAAAAAAAAACTTTTAACGATGCTTGCAACTGAGGTATAACCTTCAGAAGCATAGTAATTGGGAGCAAATCTTTAAGGACATGGCCAAGGTCTAAGGACTGTTCTTATCAGTAGCAAAGGGTGAGGTGAATTAAAAAAAACTCAAGAATGTAAATTCAGTAAGAATAATGGGGACATTAGGGGAAAATGGGAACTAGGAGCAAATATAATAACAGATGATGACTGGGAGGAAACATTCAGGTCAGGACACAAATTAACTAATAGGGATGATGAATACTTATTGAGTGTTTTGCTCGTGATATCTGCCTGGTAGAAGCCTCAAGCTCCTAGTACAACTTAATGGAGAGACAGAATTAAAAAGATTCACATTTCTGGAAGAACAACACTACAGCTGAAGCTGGAGTCTTTGAAGTCTAGATTTAAACCAACAACCATATCATTCCTATCTACCTTTTTCCCACTTCTTAGGAGTTACTGATTGGATTAAGTTTCTTTTTTAGGAAGTGTTCACTAGATTCTGGTAGACTTTGACTATCTAACTCCATGTTCAAATACCGAGATTATGGACTAATGGTTTAAAGGACATCCATGATGTTGTAAGCAGTGGGGTAATATTAAACTGAACTGGGACAAGGGTACATTGTTGTACATGTTCACATAAGATACTTGTTCAAAATAAATATAAAGTAAAAAAATAATAATAATCCCATTACAGTGCAACCACATTCTTTTTCTTTCCACTCATTTTATGTCATACATCTCCAGGAGTTGTTAAGCACATTGCAGGCAGGACAGGTCCCTAGGTTGTCACAGGGCAACACAGAGACTTACTGGAGAAACTGGAGAAATAACCACACACACACACACACACACACACACACACACACACACACACACACACACACACACACACACACACACACACACACACACACACACACACACACACACACACACACAGCACACACCAATATAGGCCAATATGGAGAGACCAATTAACCTAACATGCATGTGAAGAACACATGGAGCCCTGGCCAGGAGTTGAGCCCAGGACCTTCTTGCTGCAGATCAATGGGTGCTAAGAATTGCTCCACTATGCAGCCCTTTGCTAAAACTGATTATTATTGTTTCATAAGGTGCACAATGTTTCTCATCCTTTCCAGCTTTTTTGGGGGGACAATCTCCTGATTGTTGTATGGTAATGAGGTAATTTTTTTTGAAAAAATAAAAATAAAAAAAATAGAAAAGCATCTGATTTAGCTTAGACAGGATTCTTCAAATGAAGATGATGCACCATGCTATGGGTGGTATTCTCTTCATACACTGCCTCAGGGACCCTAATAGTCAAAATCAAAAGCACCTTGGTGGTAATCTGAGAAAAAAAAATCATCTCCAAGCCTTCTTCTGAGATAAGAAAAAAGTGCACTCAGGACTCCAGCAAAGAGAAAATTGTGAGCTTTTTTTTTATAATGAGGGGTAATTATGTGATCATCAGCCCATTTAGAGATTTTTATTATTAAACATGCCCACATGCTTTTTTTTTAATCGTTAATTATTTGTACATGTTCAAATACTTTTACTTGTATGCAGTAAAATTACTGAAAAACGTCATAACAATGGTCAAGACTTGGTGGCCAGCACTCAGACAAATATTAATAGTAGCGGCACATTTTCATTCAGTGTTAACTTTCTGTGTATGTTTTTCTTTTGAGTAAGCTATTTTCTTCAGTAATTGAAATGTTTCTGTTTATTGTGAAAGCGAGTTCAGCCTGTGAGCCTCTAGGTACATATAAAAATTCCTCTCAACCCAACATATCAACAAAAGAACAGCATGAATTAAAGAATATATCAGGGGGGCACTCTCTGTACTTGTTCTGCTTCAGATAATATAGAATGTGCATGCAGAGTTGTTATTTTTCCAGTAAAAAAAAATAAAAACTACATCTACCTCCCGGTAAAGACCAAGTTTCTTCTGAACCAGATTCACTTTTGTGCGTCCCCCAGGCGCTCAGAGTGCTGGAAAAAATGCAGCTTTGTACATTTACCCGAAAGGACACGACAGACTAAAATATTCCCATTTCTCCCTGGAGAAGAGCTTTGCATTCTCGCTGCGGCTCTGCAGCTGTGACATTTTAGGTAGCATTATGTCAGAAATGGATGGGAATAAGATGCCAGCTCAACCATGTGATTGAGTTTCCCTCGTGTCCTTAATGATATTTAAAAAAATTGTACAACCAAGAACGGTTGAGCCATAAAAACCGGTTATCTCCTGTCAGGTATGATTAAGAAGATGTGTTTGCATGGCTGAGAGAATACTAACTTTATACTGCCAATAACTGATAAGAGCTCCTCGCGTTCTGAACAGCACTGTTTACCTGAGGATTATTAATCAAAGAAATGTTCATAAGATAAGTTTGTGTGTGTGTGTGGGGGGGGGGGGGCACAATGAAGAGATTTCTCAATTGTTTTTTAACTAAATAGTGCTAAAACATAGTTTATAATACCAGTACAGACTATATTAAGAAAATTTGAAAATGGAAACTTTTCTTTTCTAAGCATTTAATTAATCCTGTAGGGTTGCTGTAACTTTTGTCTGGGTTTCATTTTATTTTCATTTGTCATATAGATGACACTCATGACCCTTTTTTATCTTCTGCAAATAATTTTAGGAGCTGAACAAGACTAATTTTCTCACTCTACAGGTCACTGCCATATACATTTGCCATTTACTGGCAAATTCCTGTATGTCATTTCCTTTTCTAATTTTACTTCTAAGAGAAGCAAATCCTTTAAAGATGTCTTGATAAACAGTTTTCCCGTCTTTCTGAAGTTTTTTTTTTTTTTTGGACCTTTGTTGCTCTTTCACTCATTTTTAGTTCATCCACCTGGCCAATTTGTGTGTCAGCAGAGGGTTACACATACAGCAGGCAAAATCAGAGCCTAAATCCATCTTTTTCTTGGCAGTGTGAACGGCACAATTCCAATCTTTTCCCTCAATATTTTTTTGGATTTGTGCCACTGCCATATGTGGCACTAAATCAGAAATGTATCCGATAGTTTTCAAACCTTCTGCAGGCTGAACGGTCAGGTCGGATTTCATCCATCTTTTAGGTCACTATCATGGCTCTCACTTTACATCCACACAGACCTCTCCTCACTAGTAGCAGCCGTGGCTCCACAAAAGGCCATCGTTAATAGCTGATCTCTTTTTTCATATGTTTCATCTTGTGTGCCAGTGTGACAGTGTGCTATTATAGCTGAACAGCACATTAGAGGAAGGTTTAAGCACTGGTGGTGAGGAGAGCACAGGGATTGTGGGGCGCTGTCTACAAGATCTAGACAAGATTTATGCTACACAAGTCCAGAAAAAGGCCAGACCAAACAATTCAAGAACATAAAATCCAAAACTAATAGACTTAAACACAGCTTCTTTCCCAAAGCTGTGAGGGCTATTGCCAGCAGCTCAGTTCATAGTCTGTTACATGTTTACAAATATGCTACTGGTTCCACAGGTTCTAGATCCAATGAAAAATATTTATACTGTCTCTCACATGCTAATATCTATTTGCACACTTTTAGTTTCTCAGGGAATATGTGTTTGGACATCTATGAAAATTGCATAGTTTAACTTAATTGCAGGACTTTGCATCAGTCTTTTTGTTTCAAGCATCAATTAACTTGAACATTTTAACTTGAACGTTTAAAATTTTGACAATGACTATTTTCATACTTTTTAACTTCATAGGGAGCATTCGTTTGATTTTGTGCAACTGCACAGTAATCTACATCACCTGTAAAGGAACAGCACCCTGTTGTTTTGATTCAAATATGAGTCCTGCCAGATGAAAAGATTATTTTTATTATTATTATTATTATTATTAAGCGTGCAAATAGTCTAATAAGATTATTATTAGACTATTTGCACGCTTTAAGCTTCTCAGCAAGTGGACAATCTTCTAATTTCTGTTTTTTTTTTTTAAGTTTGAAAGCATTGTCTTGTTGTGTCGGCATGTTATGTGTATTCTTTGTGCATTTTGAACTGAACTGATGTCTTACCAAAATGTCATTATGGTAACACGTAATGACAATAAAGTTTCTTTATTTCTTCATCTGGTTATAATGTGGTCTTATTGTTGTCGGCTCCCTTTTTGTTTGTTTGTCTTTGAAGGAAACTTTATTGAACACTCCTTGTAACAACTGTATCCGCCATTACTCCCGTAAACAGTGTGCTACTCTGCCACATCTTTTATCTCTCATGTGGGTCGCTTTAGGATCCTGAACCGTTCACACAGAAGCCTGATGGCGGTCGCATTTAATTAGTAGTATGAACAACCATGCAAAACATGTCGGAACCATGCCAAACATGTCGGTTTTGATGCTAAAACAAATCTGACCTGCAGTGTGAACACAGCCAGTTGAATCATGAACTCTGACATTAACTGAGGCAAGTGAGGATTGCAGCACTTAAAGCTGGGCATACGCTGTACGATTTTTCGCCCTTTTTGGGCCGATTCTCCAGTCGTGCAAGAAGTTTTTGGATCGCCCTAAGATTCAGTTGCATCGTGCATCGTGCGTCCTGCGTCCTGCGTCGTGTAGTATGCAGAGGGTAACGAGGGGCGATTAGCCTCTCACGACCACCTCCCGATCAGGAATTGGACAGTCAGATGAAAATCACACATGTTTGAAAGTCAGTCGGTCCTCGTCAGGTGATTGTGAGCGCGTTCTGCTGTTGAAGCAGAGCTACGACTGTCTACGAGCCGATTTCCCCCAACCTCGCGCACTGCACATGTGCAAACAAGGGAGTTGTCGTTCTTCTTCTTCTCAGACGAAAACATAGGAGTGGAGAGAAGCATGGCGGCGGTACGTGTGACATGGAGTCAAACTACGGAGGAGAAACTCGTACAATTGCCAAGGCAACGCGCTTCGTTCTAGAGAGCCTCATATTTAACAGTGAGCTTTGACACTTCCGTCTTTTTCTTCTTCTACTGTTTACGTTTGGCTTCCGAATAGACGACTCTGACAAGCGGCATTTCTCTACGGGGCTGAGTCTGACGTGTGGTTTTTGGACGTACAGTGTGAGCAGTCAGATCGCATCAGAGCGTCGGGCCGTACAGTGTAAGAACAGATATGGTGAGCTGTGAACCTTTAAACCCTGTGGTTTCGTCGTACAGTTTGAGCTGTATCTGAGTACAACGATTGAAAATATCGTACAGTGTATGCCCGGCTTTTGATGTCCTGATTTCTTTTGTGACCTCCAGGAAGAGTTTTAATGCACCTTTGAAGTAATCGCTGCAGACCGGCCACCAATGTTAAGGTTCACCGGTGTATCATGTTTTCTCTGTTTGTGGATGGTCACTCACTGTGGTTTGCTGGAGTTCCAAGTCCTTAGATAAAGCTTTGTAAAGCTTTCCAGACTGACAGATCCCAGTGATTTTGTGTCTTGACTTTCTATAAATCATTGAACGATGCATTGCTATTTGAGATACGTTAGCGTACTTTGTCTAGTTAAACAGGTTATATTTAAAGCAATTCTTGATTCTGCAGGTCTGGCAGTAATCATGCGTATGTGGGGCTAGTGAAATTGAAGAGAAAAATTTGGTTAATCACAGTTTATTGTTTATTATTTAACAAGGGAGTCTGACTGCTTTTCCACTGTCTTTATCCCTTTGTTGTGCTGTTACACACTGTTTAAAGTTATTTAATGTTTAACAAATAACTCTGTCTGTTAGGTATTGTCTGGTGAATATCAGCCCAAGAGCTGATATCAGGACAATAGCTGAAAGGGATGATTCGAGTACTGGTGTTCTTTTAACAGGAAACTCTGCACACATATAGATTAAATGAGTGACAAATTCTCTACAAGTTCAAGAATTTATTAACAGATGAACATCCAGAGAACATTACTATAGAATGTTGTTTATCTGAATTAACACTATATTCCATTCAACAAATCCTCTCTACCAGGCTTGTGAAACTTAACTAAAACTAGTAAGCAAAATGAAGATAAAAAGAAGCTAAGGAACTATGTACACAAAAAAGAAACAAAAGACAAAATAAAACGGTTGATCATCATCATCATCATCATCAGAATAATGATGATGTGTCTGCGTGCTGCACAAGTCTGCCTGTTTTCCCCTGAGTTCCAGCCACTCGCTCTGCTCGTTCTGGTGGTTCCTCAGTCCACATCATCTGCTCTGATCAGCTCCTGCCTTCTTCACTGGTCTGGCCTGTCACTACTTGCATCTGGTCTAGTCTGGTTCTGGTTGCCTGCCTCACCTGCCATTATTCATCCTTTTCACTAAGCCTTTTAAAACGTAACTCTGTGTTTGGCTTAATATCGGGTTCGCCAGTGTCATCCATTACAATTTGATGATTCTTTTATTTCCATGTTGTTTTTGCATGTGGTATACGGTTAGGATTAGTGTTATGTGAACTTAAATGAGCATGTTAAATTTTTTTTGATAATGTGTAGTTTATATGATGAAATAAAAGCTTTCTACAAATTGGAACAATCAATATTATCATTTTTGACAGTGACCCGCTGCAGCAAATAGGTGTTTATGAAACATTGTTGTTTGTATGGACACTTACTCTGTCCTTTGCTGTGTCAGCAACATGCAGCTACACACTTCTTTGTCATATTCCAGTAAGAAACTTGTTTGCGTTGATGAAAACAATCTAATGCTCTAATATGTGGTCATGCGGATTTCATTCTATAAAGATCTGTTTCCAAAGGGTCCCATTGCATCAGAAAAGGGCATTTGAATGTTACCTTTCTGCTTTGGAAAACAATGGAAGGGTCAGTTGGGATTTATTTCAGCAAGTTTTGTCAAGATATCTGACTTTTCTGGCACCAAAATATGATGACATATACCTGAAATATACCTTAAACACAACAATCCCCCATGTCCAAGACAGAGACAAGGACAAGACTTTGGAAATGTGGTCTCAAGACATCCTGAGACGAAGACTGGTGTGGATCATTATTCAGCCTGGCTTAGCTTAAGACGTTCTGCAGAGAAGAATGGGAGAAAATACCCCCAAAAGCAGGCCGGCCAAGCTTGTGGAGATATAGCAAAGAGGACTTGAAACTGTGCTGCCAAAAGTGCCTCAGCAAAATATTAAGCCATGGATGTGAATGTCTGTGAAACATTGCATTAACAGGCTTTTGGTATTTTTTAAAAATTGCACGTTCTAAAAACCTGTTTTGGCTTAGCAACATGAAGCGCTGTGTGAGGATATGTGAGAAAACAATGTATTCTATAATAAGCCTGTAGCATAAAATGTGAAAAAATGAAGAGTGTGGATGCTTTTTAGTGAGACTGTACGTGAACAGTCCATAGATTGAAAGACAAAAGATGAAAAAGCTCAATACTTGTAACTTATTCAGGTTCTTTCTGACATGCTGCATCCAGGAGAGCTCACAAACTCATTGATGACTAGGGACGCACTCACAAAAACTGAATATCTGTATGTAGAAATATGATAAAGACAAAATGCTACCATTCAACTCTAATCAGTTAGAATTGCCCCTGTTTTCTTCACATTTTACCCCACAATATACAGCTGAAGAGTTGAAACCAGAGCCTTGGTTTGAAAAGCACCTTTTGTGGCTCCCAGATTAGAATCATACACTTGGGTCAGGTCACTCTGACACATGGAACATCGCACCTCTCCACCCCCTGCCAATGATGGCCTTTCACAGAGAGCTGCCGCTATTGACTGAGAAACTCTTTGCAAAAACTAAAAAAATGAGAGGCATAAAAGGGTCCTCAGGGTCCAGACGTGAAGACGGACTCTGTGAAAGAGTGGAGCTGCCCTAGAAAGTGGATGACCAGCTGTGAGAATGGAGCGGGACCGACCAGAAGCACAAAAGATTTATTGAGCGGACGAGGCTTGAAAGCTCATGCACCTGAAAAAAGTGGAAAGGTCATCATCCTGCTGCTTTTACAGATTAATTTTAAACATCGATGATGTACGGGCCGGATGAATCTGAAAGCGCTTTAGTCTCCCTTTAAGTCCCCCTCTATTAAACTCGAGTGTTTCTCAACAGCGTCGGAGGTCACCCTAATAGAGTGTCTTTTCTTTCTAGACAGGCTGAGAAAGCTGAAAGGAGTGACGGTGAGCAAGAGCAACAAGATGAGTGTGAGTCAGCAGAAAAGAATTGCAAAGAAAGAGAGGTACAGCTTTACCCTATAACAACAGGGTCATGCAGTGCCTTGTAAAAATTTTCACCCCCTTGGCATTTTTCAGGTCTTGTTGCATCACAACCTGCAATTAAAATGGATGGTTTGAGAGTTTGCACCATTTCATTGGCTGGGCATGCCTACAACTTTAATAATGTACTCTTTATTTTAATTGTGAAGCAAACAACAAGTAGGACAAAATAACAGAAAACGTCAGTGTCTATAACTGCTCAACCCCCAAAGTTAGTAGCTACTTCATAAAGCTCCCTTTTGTGGTACCTGCAGCTACAGGTGGCTCTGGATCAGTCGAGCTCACCACATCTTGCCTCTGGGAATTTTGCCCATTCCTCAAGGCAAAGCTGCTCTAGCTCCTTCATGTTGGATTGTATTGACACATGAACCGCAATCTTCAAGTCTAACCACAGATTCTTCATTAGATTGAGGTCTGGACTTTGACTAGGCCACCCCAACAGTTTTAAATGTTTCCCTGTTAACCACTTGAGTGTTGCTTTAGCAGTATGCTTCGGGTCACTTTCCTGCTGGAAGGTGAACCTCTGTCCCGATATCAAATCAAAAAGCAGACGGGCAGGTTTTACACAAGAATATCCCTTTCTTTAGCACCATCCTTCCTTCCCTCGACTCAGACTATTTTCCCAGTCCCTGTTATTAAAAAACTTCTCCACAGCATGATCCTGCGTCCGCCATGCTTCACAGTTTCACTCCATACATTTTTCAAAGTCCATACATGCCTTTTGGCAGTCTCAAAACATGCCATCTTATTTTTAACACTAAGTGTATAATTTTGTGAGGTCATTTTTCATATTTGTTCCTTTAGACCCCAGATTCATCTGTATACTGATTTTCACCTTTATCCAGTCCATCATTAAAGTCCTCTTAAAGTCTCTCTGTGCCCGTACTCTCTGACCGGAGTCACTGTCCTAAGATACCATCTGATCAGCAATAACCTCCAGAGTCCCTTACTCTATCACACTAAGTAATGCCTTTTTCTGGCCACTCTTCCATAAAGCCCAGCTCTATGGAGTGTATGGCTTATTGTGGTCATATGGACAGGTCCTCCAGTCTCTGCTGTGAAACTCTGCAGCTCCTTCAGGGTTACCTTTGGTCTGACAAATAATGTGACAGCTAGATTGATCAGAGGTGGACTTTATTTCCATTATGATGTGACTGTTGAAGGTAGTTGGTTACATGAAAACTTTTTAAAGGCTTCATGGAAAAGGGGGTGGATTCATTACTCATTTAATTTCACCAACTTCAACTATTTTTTTGCAGTTCCATAAAATAAGATTTAAGAAAATGTTAATTACATGTTGGAATGTAAAAAAAGCCACAGGTGGTTAATACTTTTGCAAGGCACTGTAGTTTTTAACCCACAGTCTTAAAAAAGCAGCCAAAGTGTAAAGAAAAGCTTTGGAAAATCTCTAGATAAGCTGTTATTCAGTACCATTTTAGGAGGATACAAGGAAGTATGTCTGCTTGGGAGGTAAATATAAAGAAACAATGAATAATCCAAGAGTTTTATAGAGTACTGCATAAGCTGGAAGGGTCCATAACAAAATCAAAACCTTGATGTTATGGTCAAAATAAAAAAAAAACTCAAGTTGATCCCAGGTATGAAAAGACTCAGAAACCTTTTTTCTCATTAAATTTGAATGAACCATTGTTCTTCTAGCTCAGTTATTTCTGTTTGCCTAATGCCAAAATCATGAGAGAGATACGGTTGTATTTCTTTAGAGATGTTTACATAAACTAAGAGTACTGTGCCACTGAGTGGTTTGGGAAAGTCCTGAAAGGCTATTTCTAAAATGATTTATTGCTCTCTTTAATTTAGAAGTTTAGATACATTTCCTTAGGTATTTGGTAAACTTTTTTTTTCAATTGTTTGACTTGGGTCAAAATGTTGTGTATCCCTTCACATGGTTGTCACAATAGTTTGAATTTTGGCCCTTTGCTCCAGACAGAACTGAGCCATGTTTATAGGCAGCCTTGCCTGTACGTGTCTTTTCAGGTCAACAAACACATTTTCAGTGGGACTGAGATCAAGTCTTTATGACAAGATATTGACCTTGGTGTCAGATTTGGTCATTTTTCATTTGGAAGGACCCATTTGTGCCCAAGCTTTAACTTTTGAATTGTTATTTCAATAATTACACACCACGTTCTTTCCTTGTGATGCCAGTTCATCCTACATTAAAACAACAGCACAACAAGATTCTGCCACCCCTGTTCTTCCCAGCTGAGATGGTGTTCTCAAGCTTGCAGACTTCTCCTTTCTCCAAATGTACCGGTGCTGTTCTGGTGTTGATGTAGACATGTTGCTAAAAACGTGTTCATCTCTGGAACACAGAACCCATATCCTTCCTGTTAGTGCTTGCATATAGTTTTCTGAAAAGATGAATGTAGCCCCTTCAAGGATCAGAAATTGTACCCAAGGATGAACCAAATTTATGGGGGGGGGGGGGTATTTTCCCATGATGTCACAAAAGGAATCAGCAGATTTGAGATGTTGCCTTAAAATTAACTCACATTTGTCTCTCCATTAAACTCAAATGTTGTGAATAAGCCTATCAGGGGATTTTCTGAATTACTTAAAGGTACAGTAATCTTAATGTGGGTAAAGTTCTGAATTTTAATAAAGTAAAAATAAAAAAAACAATGTCATGTAGCAAATAGATGTAATTTTGGTAATCCTAACTGGCCTAAATTTGTAAAAGTTTAGTCTGATTATAAGAAAGAATGGCTATGTCTTTTTATACAGTGAATATAAATATCTGGTTTCAACTCCATATGCATCTCATTTAGATGAATGAAATAGTCTTTTACCGGACAGATAAATCTGCAAACCTTTCAAATACATGCTAATTATTGTGCTATTCCAGCGTGGCAGATGTGTTAACCAGCAAATCAGAAAAAAGACCAAACACCCGACTACATTATGTCGGGCAGTCACTTATCAGTCAAACAGGCAATAAAAGTCACCAAAAAGCTCAAATAAGGGAATTAAAATGCAAATATGCATACGGTCCCTATCGTAGCTGCAACAAGTGAACTTATATTTCATGTCTCAAATGATGTAACCCCTTTCTTATTTTCATGTCCAACTCAGCAAACCCTCAAAATATCTGCCATGACTCATTCTACTGAAAAAAAAACACCACCATGCTGTTCTAATAAATCAGTTACAATGAGCTGCAGAGTGTTTTCAATGTGGGAGTCCAGACTAAAAGCGAAGGGGCTTCGTTCAGGCAGAATAATGAGTGCCAGACTGTTATTTAAAGCCGGCAAGGAAGCCATGACAACAGAAAACCACCACCAGAGAAGGAAATTAGGTGTGCTTCTTACAGGGAGAACGAGTCTGAAGTTATGATGTTTCACATGACAGCCACCCAAGGGTCTTGTTGTGTTGCGAACAAATAAATGTGAACCCCTCATGTTGAATGTCAGGAGGAAATAAATGCTGAGATTTGTTGTGATTTGTGTATAAATGTACCATACTTGTCCTTCTGCAAAGGTTGCTGTTTTGCAATAATGTGTTATTAGAGTTCACCCAAGAAGCCAGGCGCAGACTGTATTTACAAGCTCAGAGACAAAAAGTTATTTATTGCATTTATCAGATCGACACCATGAATCTACAAATGTGTTTATTTTTTTCATACAAGACATTGAAAATAAAGAATGGCAAACTTGTGTGGTGGAAAGACCACTTTATATGGATCTGATTTTTTTGTTTTTTTACTTTGAAAAATATGGTGCATTTTGGGGTACTAGTTATGCACATAGAATGCAAAAATTTCTGTCCATATTTATTTGCACCAGCATGGCTCTAATTTAGTCAACTTGAATGGAGAGCGACTGTGATAATCAGTTTTCAGGTCTTCCTCAGTGAGATTAACTTGTGGACTTCAAACGGGCAATTTTAATTCCTCAATAGAGCTCAAGTCTTTTGCAGTCTCCAACAGTTTTTTTTTTCAGGATTTTCCTTTATTTAGATCCATCAGTTTTCTGTCAACAATGTTTTACAGTTGAGAGCCATGTGCAATGTTTGTTGTTTGACACACATTAGGTTTTGCCAAAAATGCCAAAAAGTGTAATTATGGTCTTACTTTATCAAATTGCAGTCTTCCATGTACTTGCTGTGTGTACCGGATAGCTTGTGGCAACCGGAAACTGGGACTTTTAGTGCCTTTCTTAAAGTAATATTGTTCTTCTCGCCACTTTTTGACAAAGACTACAACTGTGGATTACATAATACTGTCCTGTCTGCAGATCCTTCCACTTGAGCTGCTGATCTAAGCTGTTCATCCAGAGTTGTCAAAGGCCTCTTGGCTGCTGATCTGATAAATGCTCTGCTTGGCTGGTCTGTCAGTTTGAGTGTGCTGGCATGTCTAGGTAGATGTACAATTGGGTCATACGCTTTCCGTTTTCAGATGATGGATTGAACAGAACTCTTTAAGATGTTGAAAGCTTGAGATATTGTTTTAAAACCTAAACCTGCTTTAAATTCCTTACAACACTATCCCTGGCTTGTCTGCTGTGATCCCTGGTCTTCATAATGTCATTTTCATTGGTCTTCTCTAACAAACCTCTAAGGTTGCTCGTGAAGTGGCTTGGGCCCCAGAGTTTGGCGGTAGTGGTAGCTCTTCGGTTTTCACTCAGGCTAAATGCTGTTTCAGGTCAAACTAACAGCATTTCGGCAAAAGATTCAAACATTGTGGTGGTGGTGGTGGTGTGATGGTCTGGGGCTGTTTTGCTGTTTCAGGACCAGGCAGAAATGGCATAATTGGTGGAACCATGAAATCTGCTCTCAAGCAGAAGATCCTGAAGGAGAAAATCTAACCATCAGCTTTTGACCTTATGCTCAAGCACACCAAAGTTATTCAGCGGGACATGTCCAAAGCACACTAGCAGGCCCACCTGTAAAAAAAGAAAAGAAGAAATTAAGCTTGCGAAGTCTGGACTACAATGGAATTGAGATGCACCCATCTCTGCAGTTCTCATACTGTTTTGCATGCCGTGTACACCTCTCCAATAAAGACCAATAAAGACTAACTTTCCCACCAGCAGTTGAGATTTGCTCACTCTTTTCAAGGATCTTTATAGAGTCTGATCAGCCCTTTATGATCCTCCACCTGTGAGATCATGGCAGAAATGCTGTGTCATATCTGGACTGATTACTGATGCGTAACATATGAAGTGCTATATTTGGCAGAAGTAAGCATCGTCCAAATTGTCTCGGTTTCCCTTCAAACTTCACCAAATGTTTCACACTTGGATGTCGATAGGCAGCCAAGCATTCACTCCTACAATTTAGACTTTCAGAGCACAAAACACATTTTTTCAGATTTTCGGAGCCGAAGCTGCGCTCCCTGAAAATATGACAGCACGAACACTTTACATATCGCAGCGTCTGATCTCGTCTATCTCAGCCAGCGAAGCTGACAGATCATCATCTGAGACGGAGGATGAGGAGGTGGAGGCTGGACGAAAGAGTGATAAGCAGAGAAACAGCGGGTGGAGTGGTGTGTTTTTCAGTCTTCAGAGTGTGTGCGGGCGTACGTAGCCTTACTTTGAAGTGTTTTCCTGCTGGGGACAGCAGTTTCTCGCAGACCCCTGCCTGGACCCCATGTTAGATGCAGAGAAAATCACAGAAACACAGAGAAAGACAGAGACAGGGAGAGAAAAAAAGATGTGGATTCATCAAAGATGCTACCATTCATCTAGGAGAAGCTGACCCTTGCCCGTGCATGACTCACCCAGTCTATGTATTTCCGTCTGACCAATCGGGCTTTTTTTTGTCAGCCCTCCTGAGCTAAAAACATAGCCACAGGGAGAAATGAGGAGCCAGTGTTAAACATGCAGACAGCCTTTGTGGTTTTCAAAAATATAAATAAACAAATGACAAAAAAAGAAAGACATCTTTGAAGGAATGTTTCAGTAATTTGTGTTTAATCTTTACCTCACATTAAATCAGAGCACACTTGTTTAACACCCCAAGCTCCTAAGAGGACTGTAAAGCCTCTACTAAACTAAACGGCAGCTTTATTGGTTCTGAACCATTATGAAATCATTTTTACTCAAACCTAACTGTTTGACATCTATTTGCTGGAAATAAAGGCAGTGTCTGACAATGTGATGTCTGCCCAAGAAGCCTAAATTGTCATGATTTAGGTTTTTGTTTGTTTTTCTTTGACTTTTCTGGACTTTTTTTAATCAGCCTTCGCCTCTAAGCCATCATCCAATCAGCTTAGTCCCCCTCCAGCCACCACTCTGCTCTAGATCAGCTCCACCTGTTGCCACTAATTACAGTCAACTCAGCTCACCTGTTGACCTGCCTACATATACCTGCCTCAGTCATCCACTTACTGCCAGAACAACTCATCTGATCTCATCTTGTCCGTTGTGATGTGCTCTGCCAGCTGGACTCTTCTGTTGAAAGTTGCCTCTGTCTGCGTGCTGCACAAGTCTGCCTGTTTTCCCCTGAGTTCCAGCCACTCGCTCTGCCTGTTCTGGTGGTTCCTCAGTCCACATCGCCTGTTCTGATCAGCTCCTGCCTTCTTCACTGGTCTCGCCTGCTTCTGGTCAAGTCTGGTCCTGCTTGCCTGCCTCACCATCCACTACTCATCATTTCAATTAACTTTTTTAAAAACGTAACTCTGTGTTGGTTGAATATTGGGTTTGTTCCTATTAACATTACATAAATATGATGGTAGGCCTATAGGAATATAAAAAAAGTGTTTTCTCACATGCTTTTATTTAATGTTTCCAATCAAAGGCAGCCAAAACCAGTGGTACATTTTGCTTCAAGCTTGGTTCAGTGTCCCTTTGTTTCTTTTTATGTTTTTGTTTTCTTGCAGTGCCTTGCAGAAATATCCATAGCCCTTGAACTTTTTTCAGGTTGTGTCATGTTACAATTAAAACTTAAATACATTTTATTATGATTTTATGTAACAGAATGATTAAAAACTAGCCTAAAACTGTGAATTGGAAGGAAAACGGGAGATATTTTTGATTTGTTCTACAAATCAAATTTGAAAAGTCTGGCATGCATCTGTATTTAGTCCACATTACATTAATGCTGCTTAATAAAAGGGCAATCATTGCGTTCAGAAGTCACATAATTGGTAAATGGTCCACCTTTGTGTAATTTATACAGTCAGGAACAAAGCTGCTTTTGCAACTCACAAAAGCCGATGGTCTACACGAGCTGCAGAGATCCACATCCCAGGTGGAAACCCGGACTTGTCATCCACTCCATAAATCTGACCTCTGTGGAAGAGCTGCACAAAGAAACCTAGAAGAAAGTCAGATGAGACAAGTAATGAACTTTATGACCTACAAAAAAACACTGAGTATGACGGAAAACTACATCTGCAGATCACCCCGAACAAACCATTCCACCAATGCAACATGGTGGCGGCAGCTATCGTGCTGTGGGAACGCTTTTCAAAAACAGGAAATTGGAAGATTGCCAGAGTTGATCTGAAGATGGATACATGGCAATCCTTGTAGAATACCTGTTTAAAAGCTTCAAAAGACTCAAATCTGTTTACCTTTCAGCAGGACTGCATGTTCCTAGAACCTCTCTTTCCTATCTGACAGAGCTTGGGCGATTTTTTTTAAAACCACAATAGGCAAACAAAATGTGTATCTGTAGATGTGCAGAGGCTGGTTGAGAGATGCCTCCAAGGGACTTACCGATATAAATGTAAAGAAAGATGTTCTGCAGAATAACAATGCTGCCATAGGATTTTTATTTGTTTAAAATAAGAGAGAGAGAGAGAATCATGTATCCGTTTCCTTCTGATTCACAATGATGTAATACTTTGTGTTTCTCTATACATAAAATCTCAATGCAATACACCCAAGTTTATGGTTTTGTGTGGGGTATGAATATTTTTGCAATTCACTATATCTGCACAGTGGGCTTAGTGAATAGCGAGGCATGATTGCACTTTCACACTATGACTGTGGGTTCCCACTGTATAATTGGATCAACTTATTGTGTTAACCGGGATTCTCAAGCACCAAATAGCTCCGACATTTGTGCCCAGCTAACACATTCTTTGGAGTTTGCCACATTTATTACGTCCTCTTCCTCCTTCACCCTTAACCAGTCAGTGTTTTATCTCTACCTGTTTCATCCCTCTCGTTCTTCTCATCCGTGTTCCTGCATGGTTTGTTTGAAAATCTGTTTTCCCAAGGTTCCAGCTGCAAGTCTCCCCAGACGAGTTCATGCTAAACTTATGCTGTACGTCCCCTGGACTATTCTCACTGATAAGCCTTGATCTGCTGACTGTGAAGTCAAACAATGAAAACTCAATTCTATGTTAATTATCTAAAATATGAAAATGAGCTTTTATACTTTTTCTCCTGTAGAATCCTTAGTGAAAGGAACGAGTAGTTTCTTCCAAATTATTATCTGTATTTAAATCTATTATAGCAATGTTTTTAAAATTAATCTGAATCATATCAATACATTTCCCAGACAAATTTGAAATGCAAAGTTATCAGGACCTGGTCTGGTTAGGTGTTAAAAAAGAGAAAATAATATGGATGTTTGCATATCCAAAGTTGCATCCATCCATCTAACCAACCATCATATATTGAATGTTTGTGTTAAAAGGGTAACATAGAGCAGAGACATCTGGAAAATTAAGTATTGCAAATTATGAAACTGACATCATAAATGAGTAGGGAATCCCATGCTGCAGATAAAAGAATTGAAATCCCTATTTGTTTGACTGCAGGAAAATAACTGATCTTTAATTTGAATAATGCAGTCAGTGTAACTTTTCTACACTTTAACACAATTTCAGTGAAAGGTTTTCCCCTCGCAGTCTCTTTACTGTTGTTAATTTTACCTCAATTCTGATTTCGTCTTTTTTTTTTAGTTATTTATTTAATAACTGCCGTGAACAGGGCACTAGTCTATCACAGCGCTCTACCAAGAAACAGTAATCATGCACACACACAAACACACACACACACACACACACACACACACACACACACACACACACACACACACACTCATACTTAGGCAATTTAAATTAACCAATCACTTTAATACAGCCTTGAACCAAGGACTTAATTTACTGCTTCAAGGAAATAGTGCAACCGTATTTATTTGTTAATTTATTTATTTACTTAGTAGAAAACTGTTTTGATCTTCTAGAGATTATGATGCCCTTTAACTTTAAACCTATGTTTATGTTTGTATTGACTTAATGGTTTTTAAGCTGCTTATGTTTTGCTTTGCATCCCATTGTTATTAGCAGTGATTGTATGTTGATTGATCATATTGTGTAAGGGTTTAACTACAACCAAACAGCTTTAGCAATGAAGAACAATGGCTTGCAGTTTCCCTTTGTGACCCTCTGACAGCATCCCATAAAAGAGACACTGCGCCATGGGATCGGTGACTCAACTCTGCCTAACAGCCTCTGCCTGAACTAATTATTTTTCGGTAATTCACCACAGAGCGATAATGATAATTTGTTGAGACATCTTGCATGGGTATGAAAAGGTGATTAAGCTGTGAACGATCTGCTTCCCCGTTCATTTTAAACTCCAAAACAAGAAAACAGGACATTCCTGTGTTTATTGTGCATCTAAAGTCTGAATTATTTTATTTATTTATGCCTTCACACAAAAGCTACACATCACATGTCGCCCATAGAAAGCAAAACATGCAGGCGAAAGGCAACAAAGACTATACTGCAGTTTTCCCAGTCATTGTGAGCCTTAAAGTCTTTTGTAAAACATTGTCATAGTCATTTTTACAACCTCTGATTACAGTTAACGGGGTTTCAGCGGTCCTACTGATTTTGATGGTTTTCAGTCCTGACTTTTTCTCCGCGCCTGCTCGCCAGATTTCAGATCCATTAGCTCCACTTCGTGCTTCGCCGCGGTCTCCAGCACTTTCTGCTTGTTGTAGAACATAACGAAGTTGTTGATGATCGGGTGGATGGGCAGAGCGATGGCGATCACCCCGCACAGAAAGCTGACCGCCGCGTTGCACTTCCCCAGGGTAGTTTTGGGGTAGATGTCCCCGTAGCCCACCGTGGTCATGGTGATGATGGCCCACCAGAAAGACTGTGGGATGCTCCTAAAGAGCGTCTCCGGGTGGCTTTGCTCCATGGTGTACGCCAGCGCCGAGAACACGAAGATCCCCACGCCCATGTACATGAGGAGCAGCCCCAGCTCCTTGAGGCTCCGCTTCAGCGCATAGGTCAGGGTCTGCAGGCCGGAGGAGTGGCGTGCCAGCTTGAAAATGCGCGCGATGCGCATGATGCGCAGCGCCTGGACAGCTTGCTGGACGTTCACCAGCTCCATCATGGACGTGGTACCGAGCAAAGTGAGGGACATGACCACGAAGAAAGGCATGATGGCCATGAAGTCTATGATGTTCATAATGGAGAGCGCAAAGCGCACTTTGCTCGGGGACGAGGCGAGGCGCAGCACGAACTCCGCCGTGAACCACAGCATGCACACGGTCTCGATCGCCTCCATGGTCGGATGTTCCACCAGCTTCCCCTCCGCGTTCATCACCTGCAGCTCCGGGATAGTGCTTACACACATCACCACGGCTGACACCAGGATGGCGAGAAAGGAACCGATGGCTATGATGCGCGCCGGCAACGAGGAATCCGGCTTCTCCATCAGTCTCCACAGGACCCTCTGGCATCTCTGCGTGCGGGTGATGCACTGATCCACATCCAGATCCTCTAAAATCGCTTTCACTTTGTTTGCAATCTCTTTCAGCTCTTCCTCCTTCTCGCTCAGGTAACTTTTACAGCACTCATCCAAAACACTCTGGTCTATCTTCCAGAACTCCATCTCCTTGATGAAGCATATGGGGCAAATCCCGCTTTTTATGTGGATTTCGTCGAAGTAATACACATCTATGATACACTTGAAGGAATCGGGATCCCGATCAAAGTAAAACTCTTTCCTGCCCGGGTCAAAGTCATCGCACAGGGTGTCGATAAGTTCTGGGTTTTGAGCTGAGCAGCTCGACAGCTCCGCCAGCCTGCTCTCCGGGTAGCGCTTCAGATCGTCCCCGAAAAGCACCACTCTCACTCCGCCGATGTTCACAGTGATGTCCCCCTCCTCGCTCAAAGCATTTCTGTATTTTGGTTTTGGAACTGTCCACATTGTAATTAGGAGAATAGGCGTTTACCCTAAAAATGCACAAGAACGGTACTCTAACTAACACTGATGTCCATATTCTTGACGCGTAAAATTGATATCTTTCAGACTGTTTCGAGTCCTGAATGGTACAGCTTGAGTGGCAAGCTCCTCTTTGCACCTCTCTCTCTCTCTCTCTCTCTCTCTCTCTCTCTCTCTCTCTCTCTCTCTCTCTCTCTCTCTCTCTCTCTCTCTCTCTCTCTCTCTCTCTCTCTCTCTCTCTCTCTCTCTCTCTCTCTCTCTCTCTCTCTCATAATTGAGAGAGAGAATATTGTGATTGTCTCTCTGGAGACAATCACAATATTCCAGCCACATTTTCCTGTCCGCAGTCTGATTGTCTTCACACACAACTGAAAACAACAACGTTGTTTCCACTAAAAGCATCAAACTATTGCATATTTTATGCACTGGATAATCAGAGCCTTGTTGTTTATCTCAGTCACTGTGAGGAAAATATATCATAGGCTTAAAAGGAGGAAAGAATAAATCAAGCGTTCTTTCTTGACCAGGGATTGTTGTTGGCGTTGTTAACACACTGATGGATCAGATATCGGAGGATAAGGCTGCTTTACGCAGCAGAGAGAGTGCACTCTGGTGACTGGGATCTGTACAGCAATCATTTCTAGATGATGTTAGTCTAATATATTTTAGGGTTGATAAGTTTGATGTAGTTTTCAACAGCATTGAACTTGTGGTTGCTTTCACACCTATATGATTTGATCTAAACATTTCTATTGTGGCTCTGAATGTATGTTTAGGGCCATTGTCCTGCTGAAGGGACCCTCTTGCGCGTTTTCTTTCCGCATTATTCTATATTTAGCGCCATCTACACATGAACTCTGTCCAGCCTCTCTGTCCCTACGGGAAAAAAAAAACAAAAAAAGACATCTCCACATCAAGACGTTACCGCTTCCATGTTTCACTGTGGAGATGGTGTGTTAAGGCTGATGTGATTGTAACAACAACAAAAAAACACATTATGTGAATACTTATGGCTTTCTTTCAACAATGACTTTCTTCTCTCCATTCTTCCATAAAGGTCATATCTTTGGAGTGTTGTCCAGTTAACCGTTTTTCTCACCTGAGCTGTGGGTGACTTTAGTTCCTGTCCTTGGCCAGCCTGGTAGTTTAGGTGAACATTCAGGTCATGAAAGGTTTGCAGGTTGTGCCATACTCTTTTTATTTTTTAAGATGATGGATTGAAAAGTGCAAGGTTCCTTTGCGAGGCACAGTAGATTGTTCCTCCTTCTACTCACACCAACTTTCTTGATGACTATTATCAGGGCTGATTAGTTAATGTGGTCTTAATACTTGTTAGAGGTTTTCTGAAGGTCTTCAAAAGTTTTTTTTTCATTTCACAACTTTTTCATGGATTTTCAGTGCTGTGCTTGCACATTTAAAACAATGATATTTCTTAAACAGAACTACAAATCCTTCAGATGTAAAAATATATTAAAGGCAAGGACCAGTGTTGTGTAACAAAGAAGCAACATGTTTTACAATATACAGAATGTGATTAGTTGTTACACTGAATTATATAAATTTTGTTGCTCCACAGCTTCAAGACTTTTTTGTAGGATGTGATCACTTTAATTATCTCAAGCTAAACAATGATATTTACAGTATGGAATTGTTAATTGCAGCATCCTCACCACTGGCACCTCTGGTAATAAGTAAAGAATCTTTTGAACATTTTACAAACATTCAATATTAAGTGGGGGGGAAAGATCCTTTGCAAAATAAAACCTTTTTTTTTTTTTTACCAAATCACAGAACCTAGACATACTACCACCCCAAGCAATTCAAATGTAATGCATGTAAATGAATAATTTCTGTTTTTTACTTATATTCTTTACTTTTTATGCTGATCAAACTATCGTTAGTAATCCATGATTTTCAGTCAAGGTTTAAACATGTCATGAAATGGAGGGCAATTTCACAGGGGCCACTTTCCTAATGGGAAAGACAAGAGAGCATGTAATTCCAGTAAGGTGATTGTGTGTTGATTAACATTTCCAGCAAATGGCCTGTCTCCTGAAATTCCCCACATCTACAGAATAGTTAAAACGTGTAAATCAACTGTAGCTGAAACATACAAGGCTGAACAAGGACCCAGGTTTATCTGTCCACCAAGAAAAGTGAAAAGGAGGAAAGATAATTGGCTTTCAAGCTCACTTTTAAAGAGTTGCATCTTGGTGTCACCAACAATCATTTGGCTTTATGTCAACCAGTTATTTTGTAGTGATTCCAGGAACAAACCCTTCACATCCTACTGTCGCAAACGTAAAGGCATAGAGTTGGTTGCACCCTTCTGGGGCTGTAAGTGGAACCGTGTGCTTTTGGTTAGAAGACAGTAAGGTGTAGCGTTTTGGCATTAAACACTCCAGGTGGGTGTGGCCTAAAACATAGGTTGAATGTGTGGAAAGGGATCTCACGTCTGTTAAGTACAGTGGAGGGCTGGGATGCTGTGGGCCTTTCCTAAGTGCCGTGCTATCGGTAAAACAGGGTCTTATAAAGCGTTAAAAGCAGGGGTGAGAATAATGGAAGCAGTGGTTTAGTAAACTAATAATAATAATAATTTTTAAAATTTTACTTTTCAGTAGTTTTCAGGGTGAGTTTATGCTCCAGCGCTAAAAAGCTGAATCTTATTCTGAGGCTTTTAAATTACCAGAGGTGCCAATGGGAGCCTTAGAAGCCTATAAAACTTTCAAATATTTACAGAGTTAAGCGTTCTTGCGACAAGAATCCCTCCCTTAAAGAGAATATTTACACTTCTTTCCCCCAAAAATGATGAGATTTATATACACAGGTCAAAATTATGTATGCAGGACGTTCTGTGACTGGTAACGTTTTATAATAATGTTGATGTATTTCAGGCCCTGACTGCCTGAGGTCGACGAGGTGCTCCCTGTCAATCGGTCACGTTGCTGACGGCTCGCTGATCTCCAGCATGCTGGTGCTGATGTGGAAGCAGATGTAGGAGGAGTACTCCTGCTGGCAGAGCCCTGGGATGTCACAGCTCACCTGGTTGGGAGATAACGTCGAAAACTATCACAGACTCATCGTTTCAACCATGAAATTAATCTTTGTACCCTCAGAGCGGTTGCATAACATGCAAATTAGAAATCACTTGTTAAATTATGGCTTGATGTGTATGCAATGAAAGTCCCTCCCACCCAGTAAATGGAGGATAAAGAAGGCAACATCAGACAGTTCCTGCTGCTTCGTCACCTGATTTTCTGTTTGGAGTATCTATCTGAAGTTTGTCATCTTGAGATTCAACCCAGTAAAATCCTTATTCTGCTGCTAGTTTTTAATCTGTTTCTTGTTACCTGTTACTTTTAATCTTGTGGCTCAGCTCCACTTTCACATGTCTGCCAATTAGCTTGAATCATGAGGGTGGTAACGTACCACTTCTTCCAGCCAGTGCTTTGCCGTGTTCTTGACTGATTCTCATTGGCATAAATATAGTCCTAAGGATCAAACATTATTGTTGTGATAAATCTAGTTCAGAATCATGAGTTATCTTTGGAGATGAATTCCAAGTGTTTTCGTTTTGTGGGGCTCTTTGCCATCACCCTAATCTTTAGCTCCTTTCATTTTCTGTTAGGTTCAAGTCAGAAACATGTTGATGAAATTGAAAGATGACTTCATGCTTTAATATGCGGGGGACACAAAAGACTTATATTTATTAGTGTAATGATGATAACTGTTATCTTTTATTCTCTGAGGTCCCTGCTATGTTCAGGTTGGCAAAGTGTATCCTCATGCTGCTACATGATCAAAGCAACCCACAACATGCCTGCAAAAATAATGATGATCTGATGCCTAAACTTAACTAAAAATGCTGCCTCGCAGTAAAATCTAAGAGCTAAAGAGACTTCATTATAAGGCTTGGTAACTTTGTATGAAGGTACTGGACAAATGTGCACTGATAACAAAAGCAGAAATGCATAAAGTCCTTGAAACAGCCTGAAGTGACATAAAACAATATGAGAGTCAAATTCTATTCTATTTGGTTTTCCTCATTAATTAGTTATGAGATGTGACACTTAACAGGAGGTTGGACAAACAAATCTGAACAGGAAATAAAATGAAGCCGGAGTATAAAACAAAAAAGTGCAAAGTACAAAACATAGCAGGATGTTTAACATTGATAACATTATTGATATGTTGCAACCATATATGTTGTTATTCTGACATCCACAAACCTGTTAAAGATATAGTAATGTTCTAGGACATAAATCAAAGGACCTCCTTTCTTAATTGTTTCAAGCCAGTTATTATTAATAATGGATATGTAATATCAAAATATTTGATATTGGCACAATGACAAATATATATGAGCTGAAAAAAACTTAGAATTGAAACAAACAAAGATTCAGATAAGGACTAATTTCTTAGATAAAAAATGTATTATTTGGTCTAAGACTTCTGCAGCTGCTAAAGTATTTCAAAGCATCAGTCACCTTTTCCCTCCTTTTAGACTCAATGGTGATGGAGAGGATCTTTTTAGAGGCAAATTCTTGGCCTACCTATTTGATTTTAGATATCATTATTTATCATTTTCACTAAAACTGATTTTTTTAATTCAATACATTTTTTTTTTTTGCTTTCCTCTCATTGTAATTTCATGTCTGCTTTTGATTCAATTAGGATTTAACAAGCAACTTCTGCTCTTTCCTCATTACCAATTGAACATTTGTTGTTTTTGGTGGTCATCATTAGAATCACCTCTTGTTTATTTTAACTACGGTTTTTGCTTGGCAGGTGTGGGTTTGTGCTGTGACTGTATAAAAACATATAAATAAAGTCAAACTGATTCAATGACTAAGAGCGGAAATGAAAATGCTCTTCAAGAAGATCATTAAAAGCCGTTTTCTTGAGGTGAAATCTTAAATTATGCACGTCGATGGGCACAGTTGTTTTTTTCTTTATTCCCATGCTTCGGATTAGAATAAAATATTTAACAGAGAGGTCACTTTTCCTACCTCCTTTGCACTGGCAGTAGGGTCCAAATGCACAAACAGTGAGGAAAGTTCCTCCTTCAGCTTCTTTGAGTGCTTCCTGTCCGTCTCCAGGAGAAAAGCCTGATAGTTCACAGGCAGTCCATACCTGCCAGAAGAAATCCCCAGAAGGTCCACTAAAAGCCATCAATCTTTCATCAGTAAAGAGAGAAATTAGTTCTCAGTACTAAGACTCACCTGAGAACTGATTCCACAAAAACTCTTAGTGCTTTCACGTGAAGCCAGGCAATGAACACCTGAGTGAAATTTACCTTCAGCCAACGCACAAAGATCCCCTGTGGAGAAAGCAGGGAGTGTGTGAAAAAAGACAACATCGTCTCAGAAATCTGTAGGTAAATCCCAACACCTGACTCACATGCTGCTCCTTTTTATGAACACTGAGCTTCATGATCTCCTGCTGCTTCCTCTCCTCCACATCAAAGCTGTACTCCCTCACAATGAACCTGCGTGGATCACAGACTACATTATGTTAATTGACACAGATACCATGGGTGAGTGTCCCACCGAGGGTTTCTCTGCAAATTCCTCCTGCTTACTTGCTCTCCTGAGCTTTGGCTTTGAATTCACACACAGCGCGCTTGAAGAGCGTCACCGAGAAGATTCCCCCGTCTCTGTCCTCGAAAATCTTCCTGAATGTCAGAAGGAAACATGTAGGAAGGTGTTAGCAAATGACAACAAGGAGAGCAACATCTCAAGACATTTGGTACCAGCTTTCAATTTTTTTTGATCAAAAGATTTAAGCAGTCATGTTATGTTTGGCAAAAGAATTGATGTCTCATAGTTTGTTTGTTTTTTCACAATTTCTTGTCTTATAACTACATACTCCAGTGAACTATTTTAGATATTTTTCGTTTAGTGTTCACAAGTGTTGCTTGCATTTGTATTTAGTTCACTTCTACTCCAATACCTCTAAATAAAACACACTGAATAAATGCAACTAATCAGTAAACAGTCCACCTGAGGGTAATTAAACTTCAACTGCTCTGAGAAGGTCTAAGAAAAAAAAAACACTGCCAGTGAGCCTTTAGAAAGTCCTAACCAAGCTGTATTGAACAGCTTTGACTTATATGCTTCTAGTTCTATTTTTGTTGTTTAGATATTTTAAATTTGTGCCTTAAAGTTAAAGATAAAGTTCTGGGGTCTTTAATTTTACTTCTTGTTCAATTCGTTAGAACTAGAAACTCTGCTGTTTCTTGGAGTTTTGGTTCGATATAACGTGTTTAACTATTCAGAGCTTCTTCTGGCACCCTCCTGTGCTCAGAATGCAGATATTCCTTCCCTGCTGCACATCCAAGCAGACTTTTACTTTCTGCTGGTGACTCAACACCTGCTCCCAGTTTGACCTCCAGAGGCCTATTTCACAAAAGCCGAATTTGGAAATCCAGGATAAGCGCTAAAGCCAGGCTTGAACTAGCGTGATCAATGTGTCCTGGCTTGATCCGTTTCACAAAACCCAATCCAGGCTCAGGAAATGTGACTAAGTCGAGCCAGGTGTAAGTGATCCAGGTAAATGCGCGTCCCTGGCTGTCTACAAAACACCATCACAGATTCAGTGATGCTACAATGGATGAGTTGCGTTTGTCAATCTTCAAACCAAACAAGCAACATCTTTTGATGGAGCCTTATGAGGAACTGAAGTACATGAGACTCAAGAAAGGAAACACCGCTTCTATTATAAAGGAAAACACATTTGTTTGGAGCTACTTAAATTGCAATAAATAAATAAGTAAACCATTTTCTCTGATCTAGAAGGCGCTGTTTCGCTGACCCTTCCAAAGCTCCTGAAGCAGTAGAGCAGATGAAAGAGGGATGAAAGTTTTTCAGCAGACAGACTCTGCAAAGCAAGGTATCCCTCATATCAGATTGCAGTTCCATTAATTATTAATACAAATATTGTTTGCATTTAAAGCACAAAGCATAGACTCTAAAACAAATTGAAAGAAGTTAATTTAGGATATCAATATGCAATGAAATTTCCTATGATAGCATTATATCACATAACAGAATATTCTTTCCATTAACAGTTGTGAGGTCACTGAGCCTTATGATTTGTATAGTTTTGTTCCTTTTTGGGCTATGAGATTGCGTATTTTGTGCACATGAGGGGAAATATGGAGGAGTCAGTAAAACAGCGCGCCCTATAGTCGCAATCTCATGGAAAATGGCGTAACACCGGACTTTACTGACAACACCTTTGCTTCTTTATCAGCCATTCTAATTCCCTCAACACATGCAATAGTCTATTAAAGGCCTTTCTGTCAAACTCAACAGCAGTCTTCAAAACACAATTGAACAGTAACAATGGCCACATGGATAATCATAATAATAATAATAATAATAATAATAATAATAATAATAATAAAGTTAATAAATGTTTAGGTTATCATCATAACTTTAAAATAATTATAGTACTTGACTGAATACCACTGTGCATCAGTGGTATTTTGATGCAGGCTGATTAAAAAAAAGAAAAACACAGAGGAAACAGAATCACTGATAAACTCATTGTTTTCTGATCAGTTTGACCAATGACTGAATAGATAAGGCACCAGGATTAACTAAGCCTGGCTGTACAGAATAAATCGCCACGGTAATTTATGTGTTACTGCTTTTGTGAAACCGAGTCCAGGCTTAATTCAGCCAGGATATCTGGAAAATCCCGGTTTAATCCTCTATCTTGGCTTTGTGAAATAGGCCTCTGGAGTCTGAAAACGGGAGCGTTTGCTTTTCTCACTTTTGCACTTGCACTGAAACTCACCTGCTCGATCGTGGAACCACAAATTCTGACAGGACTTCGTAGCTTTTCTCCCACTGCAGGTATTTTTCTCTGCGATGGATAACACAGGAAGAAACTGTTTTACTTTTGCACAACGCCCCAGGATGAAAACAAACAGGCAGAGATGTTATGGTACCGACCTGCTCACCACCACCAACAGAGTTGTTAGATACTCAGAGACCACCAGGTCTTCTTTCCTCACAATATCATTCAGACAGCAGGTTTGCAGATTTCCACTGATAAAAAAGCATTTACTTAAATCATACTGGCCTTATAAGTATATAAAACATGCATTTTACTCACTTTAGATTGTGTTCAAGGCTGTGCAATGTGGCTTTCAGGCTGTTGTAGGCTGTAGCTCGGGATCTTAACTCGGTCTCCATCTGTGATATTTCCTGCACAACATTCAGCTTCAAGTTTAGCTTTGCTGAGACATTGTTCCATTTATGCTTTTTTCTCAATTGTTCATGTTATTATCAACATTAGAGGCATACCAATTTCTGATTTCTTCATATGAGTTAGGAAGACTTAAGTACTACCACAAATACAATTTTATGATGTGAATGACAGTTAAAAACTGAATCAGCTGCCTCCATTTAAGCCTGTAAACTGAGAATTTGCACAGGCAAGGTAAAAACTGCACATTTCTTAATTTCTTCAAATGAAACTTGGAAGATGGTAAAACATGCTCATCTCGGAAGCATATGAAGTAAAACTCTGAAACCTTAGAGTTAGAAAAAGTAAAACTAACCACAGACAGGTTTCCATCATGCATTGTGAAATAATCTGTATTCATTGTTTTTAGACTCAATCCTTATGGTGTTGTCAAACATTCAGTGACACACCTCTGTTAAAATACCAGGTTTATATGGATGTAAAGGAGAAGAAGGAGAAGGGGAAACATGTAATAACCTGATTGCAGAAGTGTTAACACCCATAAACTAAAACCTTGTTGAATCACCTTGGGATTAATTTCAGACCAAGGTCTCATTGTGTAAACAGCTAATATTAATTGGGATTATTCAAATCAGCGAGAGAGAAAAAAGTTCAATTGTCCAAGTAGTACTTTCTTGACATTTGCTCATTTGCCTAATTAAGCTATATTCATAGTTTGCAGAGAGGTTGTGAGGGAAAAATATTAGACAACATTGATAACAGAAGCTGATCATACAGGCAATAACAATAAATCTATATGTGGGCATGTTCTTTTTCACTACAGTGTATATTGTGAAATTTGTCCCAAATCAAATTCTACTCAGGGCCCTGAATAATCTTGGTCCGGCTCTGCTTCTTACACCGTGACAGCATTTTATACAGTATATACTTGTGTAAATTAGGAAAGCAATACGGAAAGAACTCCATGAAAAACAGGCAATGAGAGAGGTATATTCCTTGTTTGCCAAGTTTACACATCATAATGTGAGTGATTTGAATTGAATACTTGGTGAATCAGTATATTAGAATTGAGTGGTTTAACAATTTTAAAGGAAAAAGGTCCCAAAGTGTTAAGAAAAACATTGACTACCATCAAAAATTTTGGAAATCAACTGATCATGACCACTTTAAAAGACTACAAGGATGTTCAGGTACTTAGATTGACACAACTAGGTCTTAAGCAAAACTTTGCACCTTGCTGATGAGGTCTGTCAGGGTGGAGAGTGGCAGCGCTGTGGGATACTTGGCTTTGTCCCACTGAAACTTGGTGACGTAATTCATCAGGTCCACTGAGAAAAAACAAACAGCCGATAGAAAAATAGGACAAAACCTCAGCAAACACAGACAGCATAAACTGAGATCAAACTCAAAGAGGAATTTGTCAGCAGATATAATGTAATACCTCTTTGAGATGTGATGTAAGTCTTTAGTGGAGATGTAGCTGCACTGCTCTGATACTTCCTGTGGTCTGACAGGGCAGAATCTGGTTACTCTGGTTTGTTTTGGAAGGTATCAGTGCTAGCTGTAGTGTGCATGTAACTTTAGCACACAAATATATTTTATGTTTTATTCGATGGATCTAAAACCCTGAGATTGTTTCGTTGTGTTTGTGGAAATCACCTCCGTTGGCTAAGGAGTATTCCTGAGCTTTGTCTCCAGGCGGCCCCATCACCTCCTTCAAGCACTGGCAGGCTTTTTTGATCACACTGATCAAGCAACAGAAATAATTTTAAATCAGCATATTTAATTCACTTGTGCTTTTATCACTTTCCCTTTTTTATATAAAAAAGATGTACAGAATATCTTAAAAGCATTCATTGCTCTTGAATCTTTTCACATTTTGTCACGTCCACAACTTTGAATCTATGTATTTAGGATTTTATTTTATAGAACAACACAATACAAGGTTTCCAAAAGGTATTCCAAATGTAATTCTGAAAATTGCATATGTATTTAGCTGAGTCCATATCTTTCAGAACCACTATATGTGCCAATTACAGCAAGTGTTTTGGGTATGTCTCAACCAGCTTTGCACATCTAGAGACTCTAATTTCCTTCTTTGCAAAATAGCGTTTGTCCATGGTTTTGCTAAAGAAAAGCATTCAAACGGCATATTGCTGCTACCATCATATTAAGTTGTTTTTTCTTTCCACCAAACAGGATATGGCAAGTGGGGCTCAACATGGATCTGGTCCTCTCTGACCAGAGCACCTTCTTCCACGTGTTTGCTGCCCCCTACAGGGCATGTTGGAAACTGCAAGCAGGATTTCCAATGGCTTTCTTAAACGATCTTCTGACTCTTACATAAAGGCATGTCAACATATTCTCCCACACAAGTGGACTCCATTCACCAAATAGGTGACTTCTAACAGTGTTTGGCTCTACTGGATTTTATTTAGGGAGACTTGAGAACAAGGGAAACTGAATACAAATGCACATCACACCAACCCTAAGTCTGATGGAGAACTACAACTGTTTGTCACCCTAAAAATTCAATCCCTCCTGTTAAACATAGAGGTGGCAGCATTGTGCTGTGGGAATGCTTCCTTTTCATAAAGAAAGAAAGCTATTCAGCAAAGAATGAGGGGCAGGAATTTTAATCTCTAGATGTGCAAAGCAGACATGCCTCAAAGGACTTGCAGCTGTAAATGCAGCTATGGAATGGACCCAGGTTAGCTGGATGCACATGCAAGTCATATTTTTCAGTATTCTTTCATTGAAAACCAATTGTTATTTTCCCTACTTCACAATAATTTATTACTTTGTGTTGAAATACTGAAAATCCCAATAAAATGCATTGTTTGTGTCTGAATGTGTCAAAATTTGAAAAAGGTTTAAAGGATTTGCTTTTGCAAGGCCCAGCGTATTCCGCCCGTACTCCATCCTTACTCTGGTCCATTAAGACATTTGCTCAAAGATACAAATACAAATCCATTATTTGCAGTAAACATCTTCGAGCTGGGTGTTATCTTCTTCCTGGAACAGTGGGAAGCTACTGACTTCATTACTTACGCAGCACCAGCTCAGATAGACCAACGATGAATTTAAAATCAGGAGGGAAAACTAAACGCCACCTGGCCATTAATCATTCATAATGCAGACTAAACACACGCTCAGCGCTGCCCGTTTCCATGAAGGACAAAGCTAAGTCGCAGGCTGAATATTATCAACAGAATTCATTCACCTCTTGTTGATTGTATGTTTGTTTTACCTTTCAGTCAGCGTGTCGAGTGCTGCCAGCTCGTCCGACACCCTAACCAGACTGTCCAGGATCCCCACCTGCAGCCTCAGCAGGCAAACAAGCGATAACGTTGCCGTGAGTGATGTAACATCCAACATCACGCAAAGCTCACAACGGATCTAATAACATAATCAGCTTGGAAGCCTGTCACTTTTAAGAGTCATCTCCCGTGTCACAATTAGCATCTTTTACCTTGTTATGTTTATTTATTTATAACCGGACTTATTACCTGAAAGCGAGTTAGGGCCCGAAGTGGCTCTTGCATGTTCAATGACCCCCATAGCTAGTAGCCTTCATGCAAACACATTGATCATTGGACACCTTGACAAACACACTAAACTGAGGGCAAAACACACCAAAAAAAAAAAAAAAAAAAAAAGCATGCCTCTATTATAAAATGCATTCCCTCCACATGATCGAGTTTCCATATTATGGCAACATGTTGTGACAATATTGTTTCTTGAAATCAGGACCCAGCTCCAGCTACACATGCTCATAAGATTCTCTGTCTTTATGGCAGATGTTGTCCTCAGCATCATTTCACAATTTTGTTTCCTGGCGTTTCAATGTTTAAGCCTCTTGAATTTGTGAGACTGCCCAATATTATCATGTATATATCTTTAAGTAAAATAACTGACTGTAGTCTAGTTTTAAATTTGTTTCATATCTTGTTTCTGTTAGTAAGCTCCTCATTTTCAGGCATAAGTCATTTTAAATGTCTTACACAGTTTATTGCTTTTTATTTTTTACAAATTTGCCTTAATTGACAGAAACCTATTTTAGTCTTCCTGACATCATATTGAATTTGTATTTTTTTTTTTATCATGGCTGAAAATTGTTAACAAAAATCATTGTTATACTATAATCGACAGCTATCAAATTTGAAAAATAAAGATGGACATAATCCCAAATAATATCCAATAATGTTTGTGCATATACAGAGCACCATGGCAGAAGCAGTAAGGCTCCACTTGAAAGTAAATCTGGTGGGCTCTCTTTGGCATTAAGAAAGCTATGCTTAGTGCTACACAGCCAGACAGGACACATTTTTTTTTAAAGGAAAGAAATTTAAAAAATAAAGAAAATTAATTTTTCCCCCATAATCTATTTGTATCTACTTGTGACTAAGCTTTAAATGGCAGCATTTATTAAATGGTTTTACACCAAAACGTGAACATGAAATCAGGAGATGCAGTACCAAAGTTGCTGTTCACTCACATCACTGACACTGACAGTCTTTACTGGAAATAAATAATAGGTATATCTAGGTATTAAATCTCTGATATATAATGGGGGATTAAAATGTGTTTAAGTCATATCGAGTTATCAGGGGGGAAATGTTTACTCATACAGGGAGATCCTGGCAGGCTGACGAGATTTAAATAATAAACCACAAAACTTGCGATTACAAAGAGGTACAATAGGAATATAACGCATAGTTACATGAAAATGAAAAACGATGACAGCCACTATTATAAATAACAGTGAATATGAAAATCCAGTAAGAAAATGTCTGAAAGAGTTATGAGATATGGACAGTAAGGAAATAACATAAATAAGAAGTGGCAAGACCATTTCTAACTATAAACTAATACTACTTTTCTTCCACTTATCCCATATTAGGAGACTGAGGTATCGGGTCTATTAAGGAAAACCAGACCCTGCTTTGCCTAGAGACACAGCTTGATCTGTGGGATCCAAAAGTGTTCCTAGGCCAGAAGGGATTCATGGTCTGTCCAGTGAGTTCTGAATCAGCTTTAGGATCCCTGGAGACCTTAAAAGGAGACATCCTGTGTTGTGATCTGACACCAGAACCAACTCAGCTGACTCCTTTTGATGCGGAGAAGGGACTCTACTGTGAGCCCAATTCAGATGACAGACTCCGTCACTCTGTCTCTAAAGCTGAGCCCTTCCACCCCATGACTGCTTGTATCAGGATCTCAGTCTTTCTATCGCCAATAGGTCCTTTTTGTCAATTCAAATGTAAAAACATCGATGCTTCCCAAATCCCCTTCTCTGTTTATTTGGATTTTGAAATGCCCTTTAATGGACACTATTTGATTCTGGTCCATATAGTTAGAACCAAAAGACACAGAATCATTGTTTATCTGCATCGTGTTAAAAGCAGTTTAGGTGACTATGGTCAAATTCGTGTGTATCAATTTTTACATCCACTATTTTATTTTATTTTATTTCATACACTTTCTGTTTGAGACTTGTAGTGTAGCACTTTCTGCTTGACACCAGCAAGTCGATTAGTAATTTGTGAGAGAGAATCTAAGCCTTTGTGGTTAACTTTGAGTACTCATTAGTCGTGTTTGGAATCAATTATTATACAATAAAGCTTACAATCTGTAAATACGATCAGGCTTTTAAGTTCTACTATAGCATCTGGATCTGAATGAGATCTTTAAAGCTTTAGAAAGTTCAAACCAATAGAAGTAAGCAGCTGTGATAAAAGAGCAGCTTCCTTGAGGCAAGCAGGACACTCATCATGCTGAGTGAAACGGGTCGAATGGAAATGTTGCCTCAAGCTGCGCAGAGCAACCTGAGCCTCGATCCCTTCACCAGAGAAGGACACCAAACACCAACAGCATCCTATCTTACACTCTACTGTACAGCAAACAAAAAAACAAACAAACTAAAAAACACAAAATATAAAACAAACACACGCCTCTTTGTCTTGTGTTTAGTGAAATTTCTTTCTCGCTCTCTTACACACGCCCTCACCTTCAGGTCTGGGATGGAGAACTTCCAGCATGAGGCCAGGTGGGTTTTGGTGATCTTCCGCTTCAGTTTCTCCACGCTGGTTAAACTGGTCTTGTCCAGCGGAACAGAAATCAGCCAAAAGTCTGCCATGACTCTTTGTGCTTCACATAGAGACCCTCGATCATAAATCCGCCACACCAGAACCAGTTAGGCATAAGACAAATATGCTCTTTTCCTGGAAACACACATACATATTTAAATTTACAAACTAAAAGTGACTATGTTATTCATTTTGATGCTCTTAATGTTTTTCTTAATAAGATTAAAGTACAGCTGAGAATTAGCTGTCAAAGCAGCCTAATACCTTCAGGCTGCTTTCATGGTCCTCCGGTGATGATACCTCTCTGGGTGCTTGAGTCTGCGCAGCAGCTCCACCTGAGACGGGCTGATGTCTGAGGAGCGGCGTGTGACAGCCATCCGACTCTGTCCTGTTACAGGAAGCTCTCATCACTCCGGTGACCTGAGGAAATAAACATCAACAGAAGATAAAGGTTCATTTGCAACAGAAAACGTGGAGAAGAAAGGCATTAAGTCATCGCATCTATTTTTTTCTAACCGCTTATTCTGACAAATACAAAAAAATTATACAAGACCCTTGACTTAAAAATATATACAGCTAAGGAATTTAAACAAAATGTAAAATTACCATTTTTTTCACCTTTTTTTCTTTTGCAGCGGTGGAGAAAGGGGGAGAAGAAATGCGGCAAAGGTCCATGGACCAAGACTCGAACCCAGGACGTCCACATAGCATGGGTCAAGTGTGCCACTGCCTCGTTCTTATATTTCCCAACAAATTAAACCCGAAATATAGAAATACTCTTCTATCAACCATGCAAAACAAAATGTAATAATCTCATAAAGGTCAAAATTCAGTCGAATAATATTTAAACAATATTTTATATCGTCATCCAGATCATCTCGGGATTGCTTTGAAAATAGGTTTTGCAAATAAACTTTTCAAGAATCAATCATCTTTATTGTTATTATGCAACAATAATGGCATTTTGGTGAGACATCGGCTCAGAATTCATACAGATTCACACATAACAGAGACATATAAAACAAGACATAATGTTCACCAACAACAGCACTTCCTGAGGAGCTAAAATATCCATATAGTCCTTAGCATTTGATAAGATTTAAATCTGCGAGTCAAAAAAGACAGATAACAATCACTTTATATGGAAATGTTTTTATGATGCAGATTGGTGAGCCGGCAGCAGTTCCTTGTTTGTGCAAGCTCTTTAGTGACGGATTTCCTTCTTAGCATTGTTATAACACACTTGTACATACTCCAGCAAAAAAAAAACGAAATTCCTGTTTTTACAGTGATGGGGACACTGATGATGATCAGTTAATCAAAGGCATTTTATTAGCAAAGCCTGGTTTCTACTTTTCCTCAGGTTTTTGGTATTATACGTACCATTTCTGATAGAACCCCATCAACAAATTCATTGATAAGTCCTGTACACTGTTTATATTTTCTTACAAATATATCTCAACTATGTCACCTTTTTAAACTTAGTTATTTCCTTAAACACATTTGGAGAACGGGAAAATTAGGGGGAAAAAAATTATTTGTTACATTATATTTTCATTCAGCTTTAGTTGTGTTTTTTATTTGCCATCGCCCTCTGCTGAGAAACCACGGCAATAACAGTGGAGTGATTGTAACATGATGGACCACAATCTCTCAGCAGGGGGCGATGGCCTTCACAGCTCTTGGAAAGAAGCTGCAGCTGAGCTTATCTGTTCTGGATGTGATGCTTCTGAAGCGTTTACGTGATGGGAGAGGGGCAAACGCATTGCCTGGGTGGCTGGGATCAGTGGAGATGCGTCGGGTCATTCTTTGGACTCGTTCTGCATAGTCCAAATCATGCAGACGGCATCCCACAGTCCCCTACGCTGTCCTCACCACCCTTGCTAAATTTTATTTTGTCTTCTCCAAATTTCCCAAAATGAATCAATGTAGAGCTTGAAGTTGAGCTATTGCTCATCCACCTCGAAAGGAGTCAGTTGAAGTAACTTGGGCATTTGATCAGGACGCTCTCCACACTGTGCACCTTGGAGGTTTTCCAAGCATCTCACACTGGGAGGACACACCAGGCTACAGCTAGAACACTGAAGGGACCAGTCTGGGACCTCCCAGTCTGACAACCACTTGGGAGATCCCAGACGAAGCTAGGGAGTATTGTTGGGGAAATGGTCGTCTTGGTTACCCTACGGGACCAGTTACCCAGGCAACCTGCTCCCGGATATTGATAAGACCAGGGATATGGCTCTAATCCACGACTCCAAGACGACCCTGCAAAGACAACCGGATGGCTGTCGGACGGTTTTGGGGGGAGACAAGCCGGATGTTCATCTTCTACGCATGCGCAAACTGTTTTGTTCTTTATAAAGTAATATTGAGTAGGTAATCTGTTCTCGATATTCGGTTTATGTTTACTCCATTTCAATTAATATTTTTTTATTGCGAATTGTATTTTTAAAGCATTTTAATAAGGAATTGAAATGATCATTTCCAGGCTCGGAATGAAATCTAATCTATTGTTTCGACCCGGAGTTCTTAGTTAGAGAAACCGAGTTAAACGTGGAGGAAAAAAACCGGTGAACCTCTACAACATGCAATTATCTAATGTCAACGATGTCAAAATCTATAACCTTAGCTATGGAAAGTCTCTCCCTGAGGTAAAATGTTTCCGAACGATACCCGTCTATGTAGCGGTTGAATTTCCATTCCCTGATTTGGTTTGTTTGTTTGTTTTGTTTTCCTTTTCTTATAATGGTTCTAAAATCTGTTCGTCTCTGCATCATTCCCGGTTAGCTTTTTCATTCTTTATTTAAAAAAAATATATTCGGATTTTAATTCATCCAGCATTACCACCTATAATGTATTGTACTTTTGATTTTTCAGCATAACAATGCTGAAAGACGTACCACGCTTAGTACAAGAGCACCTCAAGGATGTGTACTCAATCCTTTACCTTTTTTCTAAAACCAAGTTCAGTGATGCTGCAAATCAATAGTAATAATGTTGAGACCTCTTACAAAGCAGACTTTGAACCATTAGTGGGCGGATGTGAGGACAGCTATGTTTCTCAGAGGTCCTTGTGAGGTTCTTCTGGGTCTGCCTTGGCACCTCCTTCCTGTGGGACTTTCACTGGAAGGCCTTCTAAGGAGGGCATCAAGGAGGCTTCCTGATCAGATGATTTTAACTTATTCCTTTTGCTGCAGAGGAGTGTGAGTGTGTCTACCCTATCCCACCCTAACCTTTCCCCACCCGATCCTCTATTGCTCCTTTTCCACTGCCGTCTTCTGAGCAGGGTTGACAAATCTTTAGTGCAACAAAATTGAAAAGAACTGATTGTGAATTGTTGTTACATTCATATTCTGCTCATCAGCAAATCTTTGAAAGAAAGAGGTGATAGAAGTTTTAATCTAAGTTGCAGAGGAGCTTTCTCCGTTTTCTTCCCCCTGCTGAGACTTTCGTCTTTTTCTTGTTGTTGCAGTGGTTGTCAGATCGAAAGAAAAGACAACTACAAAAGAAAGATGTTGGTGAGTAGATGGCGTCCGTGTCGTCGATGCAGACAAGTTGTTTTCCTACGAAAGGTTCAAGCGTTGCTATCCGTTTCTGTTTTTTTTTTGTTTTAGACATCCAGCGGCGAATTGAGCTCATACAGGACTTTGAGATGCCCACAGTGTGCACCTCCATCAAAGTGTCCCGAGACGGTCAATTTGTCCTGGCTGCAGGTAAGACGAGCTTTTGCCTTCAGAAAACCCTCTTGTAATTCATATTTTCTTGAAGATAAAACGGCTCATTTAACTTTTTTCTTCCTTCCTCAGGCACATACAAACCCAGAGTTCGCTGTTATGACACATATCAGCTGTCCCTTAAATTTGAGCGATGTTTGGATTCAGACGGTAGGTTTATACATTTTTCTTCAGTGTTTTATACCTCATACTGCTCAAATTCGAGTTTTACAGTTTCCTTTTTTTCTCCCTACAGTTGTGGCTTTTGAAATCCTGTCAGATGATTATTCTAAGGTGAGAAAAAAATATTCTGCTGCTGTTAGGATTTGTGCTTCTTTGGCAAATAATCTTTTTGTTTGGTATTTTTTTCTATACTTGCTTTACTTCCATCCATCCATCGTCTTCCGCTTATCTGGGGTCGGGTCGTGGGGGTAGCAGCTTCAGTAGGGAGGCCCAGATGTCCCTCTCCCCAGCCACTTGGGCCAGCTCCTCAGGAGGAATCCCAAGGCGTTCCCAGGCCAGCCGAGAAACATAGTCCCTCCAGCGTGTCCTGGGTCTTCCCCTGGGCCTCCTCCCGGTGGGAGGTGCCCGGAACACCTCACCAGGGAGGCGTCCAGGAGGCATCCTAACCAGATGCCCGAGCCACCTCAACTGGCTCCTCTCGATGTGGAGGAGCAGCAGCTCTACTCTGAGTCCTCCCCGGATGACTGAGCTCCTCACCCTATCTCTAAGGGAGAGCCCAGACACACTACAGAGAAAACTCATTTCGGCCGCTTGTATACGGGATCTCGTTTCTTCGGTCATGACCCAAAGCTCGTGACCATAGATGAGGGTAGGAACATAGATCGACCGGTAAATCGAGAGCTTCGCCTTTTGGCTCAGCTCTCTCTTCACCACAACGGATCGGTACAGCGCCCGCTTCACAGCAGACGCCGCACCAATCAGCCTGTCGATCTCCCGCTCCATCTTCCCCTCATTAGTGAACAAGACCCCAAGATACTTGAACTCCTCCACTAGGGGCAGTACATCCTCCCCAACCCGGAGAAGGCACTCTACCCTTTTCCGGTTCAAGACCATGGTCTCAGATTTGGAGGCACTGATTCTCATCCCGGCCGCTTCACACTCGGCTGCGACCCACTCTAATGAGAATTGTAGATCACGCCCTGATGAAGCCAACAGGACCACGTCGTCCATAAAAGTTATGAACAGAATCGTGACAAAGGGCAACCTTGGCGGAGTCCAACTGTCACCGGAAAAACGAGTCCGACTTACTGCCGGCTATGCGACTCTGACACCGGTCGTACAGAGACCTGACAGCCCTTATTAAAGGGCCCGGTACTCCATACTCCCAGAGTACCCTCCACAGGATCCCTCGAGTGACACGGTCGAATGCCTTCTCCAGATCCACAAAGCACATGTAGACTGGTTGGGCAAACTCCCATGCCCCCTCCAGAATCCTGCTGAGGGTATACATGCTTTACTTATTTTAAACTAATCTTAAACAAGTGGTGGAAGAAAGGATATACTGACTGTTGCATCCAATTATCATTTGCAGAAGAAATATTTTTGAGAGGGTTTATTAATAAACCAATCTATGATTCCTGGTAGTTTTGCATTAACAGGAGATGCAGTAAAAAAACAAACAAATGTTCTTACCTGGTAAACGTCATGCTTCTGCACAGCTGGCACGTCATCACCTCTGTGATCTGGCTTCGGGGTGCACAATTCCTCTCCATAAAGCCAAGGCTCTGCTTAGCACCTGATTCATAATTCTGTTGCAAGAGTTTAAACAGAGATGAAGGCTAGGAGAAATCTGCCCTCTTCACCTATTTGCTTCCATGAATCTAACCCACTTTTACTGCATAGACGATCTTTGGCAGAATAATTCTTCTAAGCGTGGTTAAACATGGCAACGCATCAAATCTGCTTACTTCCTGTTGAAAAGATCTTTTTTGTTAGCGACATATAGTTTCTATTCACCTGTTACAATCCACACAAATACTTTTTAACTGGCTAATTTCGGCGTGTTCTCTTGCAGTTGGTCTTTTTGCACTGCGATCGCCACGTGGAGTTCCACGCACAGCACGGCCACTACTACAAGACTCGTATTCCCAAGTTCGGACGGGACTTTTCCTACCACTACCCCTCCTGTGACCTCTACTTTGTGGGGATGAGGTGAGACTACAGCTAAGAGTGAGCTGTTGAGAGAAACTTTTGCTCCAGAATTAGTAACGCTTGTTTTTAACCGACAGTTCAGAGGTGTACAGACTGAACCTGGAGCAGGGCCGCTTCCTGAACTCCCTGCAGACAGACGCTGTGTACGTACAAATAGAGAGACGTTTTCTTACCTCCATGCTTGTATGTTTTATCGTCCTGTGATTGATGATGACTCCTCGATTGTCTTCGTCCAGGGAGAACAATGTTTGCGACATCAACCCCGTCCACCATCTGTTCGCGACTGGAACCTCTGAGGTAAGCCCCGCAAATTTAACGCGCTTCCGCTTTCTGTGCTCCACAGCGCAAGTCCGAAAACTATAGTCCACTATCAAACCCGTCTCAGTTAACAAGCGTGAGCACAGCGACACACACTGGATTATCAGGAAAGCAAGTATTTAAACATTTAAAAGTGAAGATGTTGTGGTTTAGAAAGAAATATGAACTTTAATCAAAGGACGCAGATGCCAAACGACAAATATGGTCTTAATGATGATTGTTAGGCTACCAAAGATTACATTAATCAATATGGAAAACTTGCTGATGTTAAACATCAGTGTTGTAGTACTCGAGTCCGAGACTCGAACTCGAGTCCGAGTCATTAGCTAAATTTAGAGACTCGTGACTTGACTTGGACTTGAGCACTGATGACTCGAACTTGGACTCGGACTCCTACATTCAGATCATTCTGACTCGGAAATTGAGAAAAAGACTCGACTTTTTTTTTATATCATTAGGCTATAATTTTAATATGTCATTATAATATTATTTGGTGTATGATTTTAATATCTAAATTATTAGTGCAATGGAATGTTACTGCTTCATGTCATACATCACACGTCACGGTCAATAAGGACTCGACTTGGATCAATAGTGACTCGACTCGGACTTGACTCGGATGAGTAGTGGACTTGACTCGGACTCGACTCTGATTTTTTTTTAATGACTTGGACTTGACTCGGACTTGAACACTGGAGACTCGAACCATGTTGTTATGCAGGTAGGTGAGAGCTAGTGGCCTGTAGGTGGCGGGTAAGACCAACGGTTTCCGTCCTATTGTCTTCCTGTACAGCAATCCACCTTCTATGTGCAGCTTGCTCCACTCTCTCAGGAGACGCATGGTGTCTGTGTCACAGTTACTCTTGTTGCACTCTGTCGGTGGTGTGTTATTCTCCTTCAACTCCATCACTTTTCTAATCGCAGTGTCTGCTCTCTGTCCTCTTACCAGCTCATCATGGCTAATCGCCTGCAGTGGTTCCATGTAGGGTTGTGTTTGGGATGCTAAGTTGAGGGCTGCGACCCAGGCAACGTCTCCTCGTTGGGCTCTTCGGGTTCCCTCCCATGTAGTGCACACAGCCTCATCTGTCAGCTCCTCGGAGCACTCTGTCATGAGGGTGTCGATATCGAGGGGACAACGGGAGAGGGTGTCGGCATCGATGTTAATTTTGCCTGGTCGGTATCTGACATTGAAGCTGAAATCACCAAGCTGTCCCACCCACCGGTGGCCTACTGCGTTGAGCTTGGCGGTACTTAGGACATATGTGAGCGGGTTGTTGTCCGTGAAGAAAGTGAAGTGAGGGGCATAGAATAAATAGTCTCTAAATTTGTCACATATCGCCCACTTTAACGCCAAGAACTCAAGCTTACCACTGTGTAGATGGTAGTTCTGTTCTGCTGGTGTCAATGTGCGTGAGCCGTAGGCGATCACTCTCAGTTTTCCACCCTGATGCTGATAAAGCACTGCTCCGAGGCCTTTCTGTGATGCATCGGTGTGGAGTGTGAAAGGCTGATTGAAGTCAGGGTACGCCAGCACTGGGGGTCCCATCAACATGTCGACCAGACGCTCCAGGATCTGCTGGTGTTTCTCGTTCCACTCGACTGGGGTGCGAGAGGACTGCTGAGGGGATTTTGTTTTCCCTCGAGAGGGTTTAGACTGGGGGCTGTCAGACAGTTCCTTGAGCAGGTCATACAGGGGCTGGGCTATCCGTGAGAAGTCTTGCACGTAGCTTCTGTAGGAGCTCAGGAAGCCTAGTATTTGTCTGACATCTCCGACCGTCTTTGGTGCTCTGTGTTTTAGTATTCGCACTGCCTCCAGGTCCTTAGGATCCACTCTAACCCCTTCTGCTGACACCAACCGGCCAACATAGCGGACCTCTTTCCGGAACAGCTCACACTTTTCTGGCTTTAACTTTACGCCATGGCGTTGGAGAGCTTGGAGGACTTTCCGTAGGACTTGCACATGTTCGTCAAAGGACTTTGAGAAGCACAGAACGTCATCTAGGTAAGGAATGCAGCATTCATCTCGGAGCGTGTCGAGCATCTCCTCCATGCTCCTTTGAAATGCTGCTGGGGCGTTGGATAGGCCAAAGGGGATTCTGACCCACTCGTACAGTCCCCATGGGGTCGTGAATGCAGTCATGTACCTTGATCCTTCTGCCATAAAGCCTTGGTGATAGGCCTTGCCCTGGTCGAGTATCAAAAACCAGCCATATCCTCCCAGGGAGTCGGTGAGATCCTGTATGCGGGGGAGGGGGTGCCGGTCCGGCACGGTCTTGTTGTTGAGGAGCCGGTAATCGATGCACAGGCGCAGGGATCCATCCTTCTTCCTCACACATATGACAGGGGCTGCATAAGGGGACTGGGACTTGACGATCCATCCTTTTACTATCAGGTCCTGAACATATTCCTTCACCTCTTTGTAGAGTGGTTTCGGGATCGATGCGTAGGCCTTCTGCACTGGGATGTCGTCCTTGAGCCTGATCTCCATCTGTAGTGAGGGGATGCAACCGATGTCGCTACTGTCACGCGAAAAGGCCCCAGACTCCTCACACAGCATTCTCTCCACTGTCTGCTGTTGTTCAGGGTCCAGGTGACTGATGTCGACAGGCGGCAGCCAGGGTTCGCTGGAGGTCACACTGGGAGAGGTGGTGTTAATCTCTACTGCTGCTCTCACCTGTGGCTCTGCAGCGTCAGTGTCAATGATTTTGGTCACATGTTGGATGACGCCGAGGTGAGTCCTCTTTGGCAGGGTGATCTCATGCTTTGAGTGGTTGGAGATGGGCACCTTAAAGTACGGCCGACGTGTGTGGTGGATTTCCAGAAGGCCTTCTCCCACACTTAGCTGTTCTAAAATCGGGTTATCCTCTGCTGGCTCATACAGGACAATGGGATCAGAGGCGTCGAAGTTAGGCGGGACCCGGCACCACACATGTACTGCACTTCCTGCTGGAATAACAACATTGTCCCTGCCCACTCTCACCATGGCTGGGTCGCAGTCTGTCTTCTGCGGAACCTGGATGAAGTTGACCATGGCCATCGCCTCCTCTTCCTCCATTCCAAATGCTCTGCGTAGAAGGCTGACCAGTACAACTAGAGCAGCGCCAGAGGACTCTTGTCTCTTGATGACCTGTTCAAGTACATTGGCACCTAACAATGGCTGGGGTAGGGGACACCGACTGACCAGAAAGGGGGTCTGGACAATGAGGTTGGGGTCTTCATTTCCTGCCAGGCTGACAGTGAGTTCTACCCACCCGTCATAGGGGATGGCTTGGCCGTTGGCTGCATAGCCTTTCAGGTCTGTTTCAAGCAGCTCCTGCAGGGACCTCACTGGGTAATTGGGGATATGAACACCGGCCCACGCTCTGTCAATGATGCTCACCTGCGAACCGGTGTCAAAATGGACTGTTATTGGGTTTCCATTGATCGAGCATTTCAGCTGGCTCTTCTTCCCAATTAGGGGTGCTTGACATCCGATGGTGCTCTGGCAGGTAAGGGTGTGTGGCTGAGGCTTGGGGTTCTTGGGCCGTCCTGGTGGTTTTTTGCGGGTGGGGTCTACTGGCTGGGACTGGAGTGGTGCGCCGGTCTCTGGTTGTCCCTCGGCAGAGACCGGGTCTCGTTTCCCGGGAACCTGGTACGCTTCCAGTATCCCACTGCTCTGTGTCCTGCCTCTCCACACAAAGCAATGCGTGCAATCCTGCAGATTCTGTTCTGTACATTTTGGGCAGCGCGCTGTCCTCCCCCTCACTTGGAAGGAGGGCTGGGGGGTGTGATTGGGAGGTGGTCGGGCTGGTGGTGGTAGGAGAGGGATGCAACTGGGGGTTGGCTGAAAGGGGTGGTATGGCTGGGTTTGGGGTAGTGAGTGGGCCATCTGGGTGTTGCTGTTGTTCACCTTAGCATCCATTAGTGCGGCCACCATCTGTGTCAGGGTCTCCACCTGCGCACTGAGCTGTTGGATGGTCTGGTGGTTTTTGTCGTCCGCAATGATGGTGTGTCTGTTTGTCATCCGTCTGTCCACCTCCTGTCTTCACCTTGGCAGTGTGGGCCTGTGTGTTCTTCTGGCGGGGAGGCTGGCTGAGTCTGCGTTGATGTTCATTCTCGTCGCTGATCATTTTAGTCATTTGACCGAGGATCTCCTCATCTGTGACTTGGCTGTTGGAGACGAGGGGTCTCAGTCTCTGTCGAAGGTTGGCGTGTTTCGCTCCCAGGCCCTGATAGATCGTGTTGAGGAAGACCCCGTGGATGGTCTTAGGGTCATAAGAAATGTCCGTGTCGGCCTGCTTTGACTGGAAAAAGAGCCTCTGTTTGAGTCCGATCATGCGGTACAGGAACTGCTGGGGTGACTCTTGTTCAGCTTGTCGGGCACACATCAGCTCCTGAAACATCTCCGTGGTTGCCTTCTCCCCAAGATGGGACCTGAGGAAGACCTTGAGTTCGGGAACAGCAAGCTCATCCTTATTCGACAGCATGTCCTTGAATGTACCTGGTTTGATGATTCTCAGCACACCCCGGACCACTTCCGTCTCCGGGAAGCCATCTTTCAGTCCCTCGTCGATTTGTTTACTGGTGCTGTTATAGCTGATCTCTGAGCTCTGGTCTCCAATTTGGCCTCCATGGACCTTGAACTCTCTGCGCTGGAGAAAGGGGAGGTCTTTCAGGGGAATCATCCTCTCCGGGGTGGTCTGTGGAGGGGGCGTTGACACTGTCCCACCGTGGTGGTTGTGTGTAGGGGCAGGGGAGGCAGCCGCAGCTTCTAATAGTCTCAGTTTCTTACCCAGCTCCTCATACATTCTCGTCAGTTCCTCTCCTGGCTGGGTGGTTGCATTGTTGGGGGGGTTGGAGTGGGGAGGCATGATGATGCTGTTGCTCGGGGGGGGTCAGATGGCGGTGGTGTGGGGTCTCAAGGGGCTGTATTGTCAGGGCGGTTGGAATGGGGATTGGGTGGCGTCAATGTGTGGACTGAAGGAGTAGGTTTGGGGCTGGCACTGAGCACGGCATGTGGCGTGGCGGCAGCGGGGGACTCTGTATCTAATATCTTGCAGATGACATCATTCAGCATCAGCAGTGTGCTCAAACCTTCATCCTCGCTTCCCAGAAGGTCTTCAGACTGCATGTAGGCGATGACGTACGTAGTCCAGGAATCCTTTCTCATCAGCTGGACTAAGTTGGTCGATTTCGTTGCCAGATACGAGGTCCCTCGCAACCTCGTAGAGGTGGGCACTTGATAGTCGAAACAAGTTCTTCTTGATGTTCCACACCACCTCTTTCCGTTGCTGGGACATGGTGTGTGGTTCTGATGATGAGTCGATGTCTTGTTGGGGGTAACTACTGGTGTGACGAACCAGCAGCGTTGATCCTTGGTGACTGATGTGCTGTGCCTCTCCACTTCAGCTGTGCGGCTCCCTGGCGAGATCTTTTGTCTTATCTCTGCTCCTGGACACCCACTGGCTGATTGCTGGCCTGTCACGACTGGTCACCGTGGTCTCGTGGTTCTGGTATCACTGGATCAGCATTCCAACCGGAAGGCGGCGCTGATCCCGGACGAGCCCCCACAATTTGTAACGGGTCCCAAGCTGGGCCGGGTACCACGTCACAATATTGAAAAAAGATGAGTGTTCAGTGTCTCGCTGGCTTTGGGCTCTGAAAAACAGAGTGAATGATCACAGGATCAAGAACACCGAACCATTCTCTTTCGTTCCCAAAACTCCTCTGCTTTATTCACAATTATATAACAAAACAATCAATCAAGCAACCAATAAAATATTCCCAAAATCTGCAATAGTGTCTCTTTCAGTGTCCTCTTCCAGGTACAACGTGCATACGAACGTGTATACAGTTCTTATTCCCTTTTTTTTTCAGGTAGCGTATGTTTCAGGTAAGTAGGTGAGTGTGTGTCACTGTCAGGTAAGTATGATATGTGTGAGTGTAGGTGAATGTGCAGTGTCCAGTGTCCATTAAACAGGTGAGTATGTAATGTTGTTGTTTGTTCTGTTCCCATAGAACACAAACATACAGTATAACCATAAAGCTATTGTTATATTCAACATAACCATATAACTCTGTCAAAATACATTAGTTCCAGTATCACGCTTCGATAAACACCTAAACCCATCATCATTTCACATTGAAATATATCCACGGGCACTCTCTGTATAGGTACTGGTCCCATATAGCTGCCATTAAATAGTACAAATAATACTGTTAGCCAGTGCAGTTTTTATAGTGCTGCTAATCACAACTATAGTGCAATATGAATTCACTTTCATTTTCTTTAGCTTAAAGCTGTTCAGAATACTCAATATGTCTTTTCAAAACGTATTGACATCATTGCAAATGGGGAATAAAAATGGAAAATAACAAATATGTTCAAACCATTCCAACAACAATAAGTGCACTAAAGGCTCACTTATCTTCATAAACCATATAGTGTACAGTAAACCCTTAAACACAAATATTTGGAAATGTAAAGAGAAGAAATATTAAAGTGTCAGTTGTCAAGTAATCAGGTAACCAACAGTAGTAATATCGTGGTTGAATATAAACAACCATCTCTCTGTGTTTAGTACATGTGGTGGACGGCGCCATCTTCAGTGTCACAAGGCCGTCCGTTGCCGCGGCAATAACAGCAGCACAACCCCGCGAACATCGCAGACTTTTTATAGTGTCTAAAACTCGATCTAAAGCACTCAAAAATGTCATAAACGGTCTCCCAGTAACTTCACATAAACTATTGAATCTTAAGGGATAAGTTGAGGTTGTTTTCACGTTGTACTAACCTGAAAAAGAGAGTGAATGATCACAGGATCAAGAACACCGAACCATTCTCTTTCGTTCCCAAAACTCCTCTGAGGGGAGGGAGCACCTGGAAACACGGACTATGACAGAAAGGTTCCGTTTCTCATCCTAGCGATCTACAGCGGATTTCTACTGATATTATTTGGCTGGATAACCATTACAGTACATTAAAATACTTTTAACTTGAATTTTCATTTTCAAGTAAAATAAAAACTATTTCACTCTTTGTGAGGGTCTCACAAACGCAGCCGTCACCAATGGTGGTGGTGGCGAACACGCTACCGTCACCAGATATAAAACCAATAAACCAAAGGAGCTAACAACGTTAGCCGTATTCAAGCTTCAGTAAATAAAGTCGGGGAGACACTGGGAGAGGGGGCGAACACGCTGCCGTCACCAGGTATAAACTGGTAAACCAAAGGAGCTAACAACGTTAGCCGTGCTCAAACTTCGGTAAATGAAGTTGGTCACATCGGGAGTAGAGGCGAAAAACGCCGCCGTCACCAGCACTCAATCAAAACAGCCCAAGCTGTAGGTAACACGGTACAAGAAGCCGTGAGCTAGGAGAGGGGGCGCGCACGCTACCGTCACCAACAAACAGCTTACTTACCTTCCGAAAACTTCCAAAAAACATCCAACAGATCAACCCGTTGCAGCCCTGGGAGGGCGGAGGAAAACCGCAACTCCACGAGAGATGGGGCGTCAAACAACGGGGAAGATAGTGAACCGCTTGCGAGAAGAAAAAAGGAACAGAGCCAAGGATGACACAAGGCTTATATAGCCTCCGAGTGGTCATCCGGCGTCACAGGTGTGACTCTGTTGGTATAATTACTCGAACTGCGCATGCCCGAAGGGAACATTCAGTGCTTTCAGCACCGCCCTCTGGCGGTCAGGAGGGATGAAATAGAACCACATTTCATTTAAGAAATAAGACATTATCAGTCACTTACCTCAAATGATTTGAGCAGAGGAGAAAAAAGTCTCCCAAATACAATTTGACAAGGAAATGCTCTTAACATAAAAGTAATAAATTGGTGGTTGTTCACCGCACTAGAAAAATGTTTGAAAAAATTAAAATATTAATGGTCATATTTGAAACTCACCACATATGCTTTCATAGTTAAATCTTAGTTTGTTTTACACCAGAACATTAAAAAATAGTCTTGTCTTTACCAGGTTATAAAACAGCTCAATAATGGCTCCAAGTGTACAAAAACATCCAGGAGTTTTCCAACTTTCATTTATTATTAAACAAAGATGAAGCCAAAACGGAGAAGCTGTGTGCAAAACAGACTCCACCCTTCTGTGGTTTTGCAAAGCTCTATTTGAATGGCAGAGCAAGTTTATTTGCTTAGCGTGTTTTGAGAGACAAAAGGGCTTTATTTGAATAGAACATAAAAGAAGAACACACAGAGAAAAAAAATTCAAGGCAACTCTAAACAGATACGTTTTTAACCTTGATTTAAAGGAACTCGGCTTTCCAGCACTTTTACAGTTTTCTGGAAGTTTGTTCCAGATAAGTGGAGCATTAGAACTAAATGCTGCTTCTCCACGTTTGGCTCTGGTTCTGGTTATGCAGAGTAGATTTGAGCCAGAAGACCTGAGTGGTGGGGGAGGGGAGACTGCCTGGTTATGATACAATGATAACAGGTCTGTGATGTATTTAGGTGCTAAACCATTCAGTGATTTCTAGACTAACAGGAGTATTTTAAAGTTTATTCTCTGAGATACAGGGAGCCAGTGTAAGGACTTTAGCTGAAGCTTCGCCCACTCTAGGTCACCCCATGAAGCAACAAGAAGTATGACTTACAGTTCCTCCACTGTTGTCCTTTTTTTACACTAACGTTAGATTTAAATAATTTTTGTCCTTTAAACAAAAACTCTTAAATTAAAAGAAGGCTGGCTTTATTTTTACCATGACTAAAAATGTTGTAATTCTAGTTTTCATTCCTAATGTGGTTGAAGTAGTAAAAAAAAAAAAAAAAAAAGATACAACATCCAAGAAGAGAATGACATTTAGGATAACTTTCCTTCAGTAAAAATCAGCACTGTTGTCCAGAAACCAACAGTTTATCAATTCCTAAAATGTTCTTGCTGATTTTCCAGGTGCGATGACCGCAGTCGTACTTTTGTTTTATTCTTTTTGTCATTTCAGAGAAACCGTCGATGAAAGTTCAGTTTACAGTTAAATGAATCTTCACTTGCGAAATGTTAAAGTTTGTCTGTAAACCTTTGGGGTTAGGAAGTGTTGAGCAGCTCCCAGGGCCAAGATGATGGAGCTTTATGTCAGCAGCATCTCAGCAAAGATTTAGTTAAAACTCTTAAAATGTGATTTTCCACGTGTCTGAGATGTCTTCTGTTTTTTCACCAGGGAAGGGTCGAATGTTGGGACCCTCGCATCCGGAACCGGGTGGGCGTGCTGGACTGCGCCCTGAGCAGCCTGACTGAAGGAACAGAGTAAGCACCGAGCTGCCACGCTGCGACTGCCTCGTCCTCCCGGCTGATCTCAGCGGGTCGACGCATATGTAGCCTCATGGCGCTTTTCTTCCTGAGAAGCAGGCGGCGAGCTGTGAAAATGATGGCTCGCAGCAGAAATGTCAGGCTTTTGTTTGAGTCAGTTAGTTTCCAGCTCCAGTTTGTCAGACATTATATCCCTCTTTGAGTTTTGTCTTTGCTCTGGAACTCGGCGGTGATTGCTGTGACTTTCTGATCGCCGGCAGGGTTCAGGGTCTACCTTCCATCAGCGCTCTGAAGTTTAACGGCTCCCTCACCATGGCTGTGGGCACCAGCACCGGACAGGTGAGTTAAACAGTAAAAGCTCAGCTTTACTTTCTGGTCATTAAAAAAAAAAAAAAAAACAATATTATTAACAGTTTAATGCAGTTACACTATATCTCCTTTTTGCCTCGACAAATTTATTTGATGGGAACATAAAATGTTATCGTACACGTTATATCAAAATGCCTACTTGCAGCACTTGGTTGTAGATTTTAAAAGGATAATTCAAGGTATATATTCATTTGGGTTTCTACGAACAATACGAAAATCTACTAATGTACAACAAAAATGAAAAAAGTTAACATTTGTGCTGAATTAAGATAATTTGAACACCTCTTCCAATAGTTAACAATGAATTTTAGGACCACTTCACATTTTTTGGCACCAACGGTGATGTTTAAAAAGCTTTTAAATAAATGTATGATAATTTTTTTTAATATAAAGCGCTGAAAAAATTAGTAACATATAACCTTTCACTTGAGTTCAGTATCGTAGTTAAAATGAGCCATTTTAAGGTTTTTCTTGCTTTCTTTTTGTTTTTGTCTATTTTTGTAGTTTTTTTTCCAAAATCACAGATGCCACAATTATTGAGTTGCAGAACTATAAGCACCAAAGAATGGTGTCTTGCGGTCACCGGGTCCCCATCGCAACCATTAGACGCCATCTACGATGCCAACTGGTTGTTTGTCCTATCATCACAAACGTAGAGCAGTCTGTGTCTAGGATGAGACCGAGGCTACATTCACACTGCAGGTGTTGATACTCAATTCCAAATTTTTGCTGAAATTAGATTTTGTTTTTCGTGTGGTCGTTCAGACCACTGATTAAATGTGACCGGTACAGTCTGAACAGTTCAAGACCCCAAAGCGTCCCGCACGCAGATAACAGAAGGAGAAAGTAGGCGTCACACGTGTTTATGGAAGCAATGGCGGATGTACTTACGGCAAGTGTTCAATAAAGCTTTCTTTAAAAAAAAAAATCCATCATAATCAAGTTGTTGAGCAATGGGAGCTGACGATATTAAGACCACAACATGACAAGAAGAAGAAGCAAGCATTATACTGGCGGTCTGAGGAGCCGTGACTGCTACTGCTGTGGGGAAGTATGTGTGGTGGGAGCCAGGACAGTGATGTAAAAGATGGATGAAATCCGACATAACCGCTCAGACTGCAGACGGTTTGAAAAATATCCAGCACGTATCCGATTTAGTCCCACGAATGGAAGGGGCTCAAATGTGATCATTTTAGCGTGAAAAGATCGGAATTGGGCCGTCGGCGCTGCCATTAAAAAGATTGGATATGGGTCGCATTTACCTGCTGTGTGAATGTAGCCTAAGTTTGTGCTTTTCAGCTGCAAACTCCAAATTGGTTTGGCAGAAAAAAAAGGACATTTAGGTGAAAAATAATCTTATGCCCACTTTTTAGCACGACAAGGGACGTGTGACCTCATGGGCCTGCTTCTCTTTCAAATACCTTGTTTAAGTTTGAGTTCTTTAAAACAGCAGGACATTTTAAATAAAAAAATTGACATACTCTACCAGTTCTTGTTAAATTTATTGTTATTGCGTTTTGAAGTGGATATCGAATGAACACAGGTGGCCATATCTAAACTGAAAGGGCTCACCAGACACACAAGTGTGCTCCTATTGGCCAAAGGGGTTATACAAAGTGTTATAAGCAGCAAGGGTGTTTGTAAGTGTGTCATAAGTGATTTCTGTAGAAGAAGGCAAAAAAAAGAGGCTGGTTGGTGGTGTAAATAAAGCGATAAAAACGTTGTGAAACTCCTGCACCTTGAGCAAAATGAGCTGTGTGAAGAAATATTCACTGAATTAAGCTTTAGTAATTATTTTTAAAGCAGCTTGTTTAGCTGTTCTGCAGTTTTGTAACTTTATTTACAGCTTCACAGAAAGGTAATTTAAAAAAAAAATGTAAATACCAACTTAATGAGCTCCCAGTTTTATGCAAAACAGAGCAGGACAACATATGAAATCGCTGTCATCACCGCAGAATTAATGAGTGCAATAACAGTCGCCAAAGACTGCTTGGAGGCGATAATTGGTGGGCGGTTATATTTGTATGTATTGCATCCATGTTCTGCTTGCCAGTAATATGTTTGACCACCTGGATGGGTGCAGAGTGATGCAGGAGTTAGTGACCCAGATCATAAAGCTGAAAGGCCTGCCGTAGTTGGGTTTCCGTCATCATCCTCCTGATGGGAAGGAAGGGGAGAATTGTGGGAAATATAAGTTTGCTGAATCTAGCAGCATCAGAATTAGCACCGCTAATATCACAGCTGCAGGTTTTCCTGTAATCGTGCAGCTCTATTTAATCAAAGTGCTAGAACTTATTAGCTGTACTGGTGCTTTTTAATGTTTGAATGTCAAAGTGAATTGATGCATTTACTCGTAGGTGGGTTAACATGAAACTAGAGCAAACTAATAGTGTCGTCCCTGTCACTGATGCCTTCTCTCTGCTTCCTCTTCCTTTGTCCCGCAGGTGCTGCTGTATGACCTGCGTTCCAGCCGCCCGCTGCTCGTGAAAGATCACTTCTACAACCTGCCTATCAAGTCTCTGAACTTCCACGAGCAGCTGGACCTCATCGTGTCTGCTGACTCCAAGATAATAAAGATCTGGAACAAAGAGTCGGTAAGGAGGCCACAGGCACCATTCTGCTCTTTGCTAATTCTTTTTATCAGCCGTGATGGTATGAAATGGGTGGGAGGGGAAGGCGATGTGGAAGAGTTTCAATGGCACAATATATTAACATCATACATGCAAAGGAAGATGTATTGTAATGTCTGTCAGTTATACTTGATTTTTATCTTTCTGCTCCACAGGGAAAGCTGTTCTCCTCCATTCAGCCTCAGACCGACATCAACGATGTCTGCATGTATCCCAATTCAGGTGGGAAGATCTTCTAACACATCCCTGGTTGTTGAATAATCTTGAAACATTGGGAAAGTATGCAATTCATCTCACCAAATTTCATACAATCTTGCCAGTATAAAGAACCAGTATTTTAGATGGAGGTATCATGATGGAGAAATTGTGTGCTGTTTAATTATTCCTCACTTAGTTTATCTATTTAGTTTAGAAATAAAGGGAAAAAAAATTGTATTCCCTGATTTTAGCAGCTTAAAACCAAATTAACACTAGAACTACCCAGAGTTGAATACCTCCTGGAACCACCAGGGGGAGTCATTATGACGTCCAGTCAGAGCTGCGGAAAACAACAACAACAAATATATTTAAGACGACTCCTTTTGCTCAATTTTTGTATTTTTATGTATTGTACACAAGATAAGAGTTGGCCAACTAAAAAGAGAAATATGATATTAAAATAATCTTTGTTGTAAATTATTTTAATGGTAAAATACCTATATTAGGACTGAAATATAAACTAGATGAGGACCGTAAACTCTTGATTTGGCCCTCCGAGACCTATTAAGCCCTATTAAAATGGGATTAGTTTTACCTAGGGACCACATGTGATTTGTAATAAATACGGAGATTGTTTGTGTTTTTAATCCCGTGCGAAGGCTCCTGTCAGTAATTTGTAAAGTAAAAATTCCCCCGCAAAATGCGAATCGGGAATTAGAGTTTGGCTGGGAAAATTTGATGCACTATTTGTTATTAATTTTTTTTATCTCATTTTCACAAACTAAGGCTGAATCACGATGTCAAATTAAGTACCGTGGATTTACAGAGTACCATCACATGCAAGAAGCTGTGCAAACCAGTTGTTTTCCAAGGGTCTTAAGCTCCAGACCTATTTGCAAGCAGGGTAGTGTAAGACACTGAAATGACCTGGAAATTTTAAAGAAATCTTTTCCAGGCCTTTAAAAAAAGGCTCGGAAAAGGCTCTTTGTTTAAGAGCATAAAACATAATATTTCACCATGAAAGCACGTATTTATTTACATATTTAATAATATACCATAACACATATATCTTTGTTAAATAGCATAAAACAAAGTATTTCAGTATGAAATCATATATTTATACATTAGTTTACCTTATATCTGTCTGTTAAAGAGCATACATTTATGAAATACGTTGTTTAAAGGATGTATTTCAGCATTAAAACATGTTTTTTTCATGTGTGACAGCATCCTGTATCCTAACCACATCTCTGCCTTTGTAACAAACCAAACTGTGTGAAATCAAGTTATGATTTACTTTAGTTGGGCAAACGGCTTCCTCGGTACAAATAAATGCACTGCGTGAGAGACCCATCCAAAATGGCGGCCATGTCAAACATCAGCTGCAATAGGCATTTTAAGTGTTTTTCATATATATATATATATATATGCTGTGAAGATGGATAAGCAACAGGGTGGTGGGACAGAGGACAATGTTGGCCTCTGTCCCACCTAAAGTAGGATTTATCTGAAAGGCTGTTTTTTTTGTTTTTTTTTTTTGACCTCTTGGTGGCGCCATTTTGTCACACTTTCTAGCTCATTCGCTACAAGCTCTTCATTTCAATTAGTTTGGCATTGAAATGAGTTCAAGACATTTCTGAGCTCGTATTATTTTATACTCTCTGTCTTTTCATGGAAAACATTATTTTTGCTCTACGGCCAAGCTCTGTGATCAGAGTTGGTATTTCCTGGCTTTTGTCTCACTTCCACCTTACTTATGTCTCATGAACAGGGATGCTCTTCACGGCCAACGAAGACCCCAAAATGAACACGTTCTACATCCCGGTGAGTAGAGAGACAGAAAGCAGCGGTCAGACTCGCTCCATGCTCATCTGGAGCATCGCTGCTGCACTCGTCTGGGAGACGGAGACAATGTGACTGCACAGATGTGGACTCAGTAATTCAGGCGACAGTTTAATGACACGTTTACAGCGCCGCTCTGGATTTTACATTCACTCACTGTGAATGTCAAATGAATTTTCAGGCTTTCTGCTCGTGCGTTTGAACCGTCCTGTTTTTAAAAGTAGAATGATGATACTTCTTCCATTAATATTGAGAACAAGGATTCTCTCATCTCCAGAAGCCTAAGATAATATACATACACCCCCACTAATAAAATGCACACTTTTTCTAACCTTCAACAAGCTTCTGCCATACTCTTCTCAGCACAAATGGTAGATCCAATTTATTTCTTTATTTTTCGTGTCCTGTCTGGCAGTGTAGCATTAAGAATTGGGCCACCTTCACACTGCAGCTCTTGATGCTCAGTTCCGATTTTTTTTTTTTTTTTTTTGAGGTGGCCGTTCAAGACGAAGTAAGGTAAGAAGAAAGCAGCACAGGTATTAGCAACGGTCTTTTATGACGCGCTAACTGCTACTACTGTGCTCGAATGTGTAGCGAGAGACAGGAGAGTGACATAAAAAGATGGATAAAATGCGACAGGACCGTTCAGACAGCAGATGCTTTGAAAAAAAATCCCATATGTATCCAAATGCGGTACCGCGCGCGAGCTATTTTTAGAAACACAACGTCACGATGACGTCACATCACGTGGTACGCAGTAGGGCAAACTCCCAAACGCGCCGCTGTTTTGGTGTGGAAGAGACGTGCGTTAGCCTAGGTTTTACTCGGTAAACGACTGCTTTTTCCAACATCTAAGACCATGGTTTATAAACATTGTTGCTATGGGACGTGCAACAGCGACTCGAGGTACGCTGATCGGCCGCATATGAAGGATGTTTTCTTCATTAATTTCCCGAAACTCAAGAGTGCCAAGGAGAAGTGTGTGCGTTGGGTACACTTGTGCGGGCGGCCTACACAACATTTCAACCCGGAAAAAGTTACCAAATTCACCTACATATGTAGCCGACGTGAACGGAGCACGGTGGAAATCATAACAAAGGCATGAACGCCGAGCAGGGAAAAAAACAAAGCTTACCGTTGAATCAACTCGGCCCGTCTTCCGGTTTTTTTGAGCCCTCGACACTCAAGCCACCGTTTCAGCTGAAGGTTGGTGTGCTCTTCCACAGTGCGACCAGTAAACCGTGCGCCTGGGACATCGTCTTGGGTAAGTTTAATGGCTGCAAAGTCGGTCATATCGCTGGTTCTGTTGCGCTTGTAATGGCTGGTTTGTATGTGCGTTCTACGACTGTTTGCCCTACCGGTGCGGCAAAAGGGGCGTTACTCTTAAGGCCGTGACGTCACGTGCGCGGTACTGCATTGGTACCACATATGGGAGTGGCACAAATCAGATTGTTTGGGGGGGGGGGGGGGTTGAAAAGATCGGAATTGGGCCGTTCACACTGCCGTGAAAAAGACAGAAATAGGTCGCATATGGGCAAAAAGATCGGATTTGGGTCACATGTGCCTGCATTGTGAACATTGCCTTCATGTCTTAATGCCAAACAGAGCCCAACAGATTTACTTTCACAAGTGGAGCTTTACTGCTTCCGCCATAGTGCTCCGCTTGATGTATATGCAAATACCTTTATTTAATCTGGACTATTTAAATTCAATGGACACAAAATGGGAAGGTAGAAGAGCAAAGAATCAAGAGGAAAAAGTCAAGTCAAGTCAGCTTTATTGTCAATTTCTTTACATGCTCCAGACATACAAAGAGATCGAAATTACGTTTCTCACTATCCCACGGTGAAGATAAGACAATAAGTAAATAAGAGGGCACATACAATGAAGAAATAAGAGCAGCGAAATTTGGTTTTTAAATTGTACATAGACAGTCAATAAAATAGTAGTGAAAAGTCAGGCCAATAAAATAAAAGGCTGAGGTAGTTCTATTTGACGTTAGTAGGAAAGAAAGTGGCATAGTGGTGCAAGTTATGTAAGAGCAGCAGAAGTGTTGTGTTTTCAGGACAACAACAACAAGTTGCAAAGTGTACAAGTGTGCAGGTGGAGTAGTGCAAGGCGGCCATCTGTGGGTCCAATGTCCAATGGGTCCATTGGACGTTGGACCCACAGATGAGACAGAAGGCTAAAAGGGAGAAAAGGTGACAAAAATAGAGGAGAGGAAAAGGAGAGAACAAAATAACATCCTCAGAGTCTGCCTCTACACCTGCAGAGAAATATATAAAAAGAACAGCAAAACCAACCAATAAAGTATTACAGGTACAAACAACCAACGCCTTGATAACATCACCGAAGAATACGTAGTATCATTTAATATGAGATGTATAAATTGACAGCTAAAGCTAACACGACATTTGAACCCGCCGCCGCCTGCTCAATTGTCATGTTGCTGCATGTTGTTCTCAAGTGCATTTAAAACTGGGAAGGCCACAAAGGTCTAAAAAGTTAGAGCCCATTTAAAGTGGGTGGTCTCTTAACCTTTAATTATGGTCCATGATTTTCAGTAGGGTTAAGTTAGAGGCTGCTCCAGTAGCCTAATGCTGGCCTGCTTTATCCTTTCCAAAATCCGTTTTGATTCTTGCTTGGCCCTGTTGGAAGACCCAGGTGTGTCAAAGTTTCACTCATCTGACCAAACGTCCTCCAATAAAAGGAAACAACTACAGGTTTGGAACCATTAAGCCCATCATAAACTGGAAGATCCTTGAAAACCAGGAGCCAGTGGCAGTCAACATCAACATGGACTGAGAGGGTTCCCAACCAGGAAACAAATGACCAGAACTGACACCTAAACCCGACTGAAACCTGCAGCTTCCCACACCAAACCATATGCCTCCTAGAAAAAAACATGAGAGACAGATTGAGAGACGAAAAGAGGTGTGAAGGCGTAAAGGTAATGCGTTCAAGCTCAAGAATACACCAGCTGTCAAGAATGGTGGTGGTGGTATGATGCTGTGGGGCTGCTGTTCTACCACTGGTACTGATTCACACAAAAATGGTCGCGATAAAGAAGAATGAATTTCTTCGACTTCATCTCACAGCAACAGCGCAGTGGTCGAAAGTTTGTTACAGTCGTCAAAATGGTTATGGATGAATAAAACAGGCTAACATTAAGCAAAGGTTGATGTTGGAATGCAGGGTTTCCCTCAGTAAATGGGCCACGGGGAGGGTTTCCTCGGCGCCAACGTTGTGTGCGCCGAGCTAATAACAGCTAACGCGTTAGCTTATTTACACCGGCAGGTTTTCTCCCAGACATGAACTTTACTCTCCGTTTTATGTCGCTCTCAAACATCGAGGCATTTCAAATAAACAAAGGTGGGTCGAGTAAAGACTGGCAGCCCACCAGGCTTATAATACACCGGATACCCTGGAATGGTCTGACCTCCACCAAAATGTATAGTCTATGTGGGAAAAAGTGTGTCAGGACATTTAAACCGCCCAATTAAAACAGGCTGTACTAATCCTGCCAAGCTGAGGGGTCAAATATGCAGTCAGGACATTAATGATCGCTACAAACAGCATCTAGTTTCTCTGCAACCTGTTAAGTATCTTAGGATTTTGATTTTAGAGAAAATGAACATTAAATTCCAACTCGTCCACTCTGTTCTTTTTACATTTTTGTTGCATAAGTGGTCAGTCCGGACAAAAGTCTGAAATTCTTTATCTTTTTGCACGACATGGCTGTATTTAAATTTCTGAACCTGTAGAAGCGAGCAGCAAAAGAAGGGAAGGCTGTTAGTTTTTGGTTTCAGAGAGCGAGCAGCGTGTGCTCTGACTCAGAGCTGAAAACTGTTTGTTTACTGTAAATTCAGCTCTGCTTTGTGTAAATGAGGGCATTCCTGGCTGGATGAACCTTCCATCCTAGATACAACTTCAAGGTGACCATATTGGCTTCACCAGATTCCCTGAAAACTGTTTTTATGATAACATTTCATAGCAACTTTTAAAATTTAGTAAATATTTAGTATTTAGATATATATCAATTTTTTTTCTAGCCACGCCTGTGCTCTATGGTTAGTGGAGTTTAAACAGTAACTCATATCTAAGTGATTTCAGCCCAGTTACATGCAATCCATCGCATTCAAATTATGTCTGAAAATAGTCAGATTCAGATTTGATTCCCGTCAAATTCACTCAACAGTTCAGCACAATCAGGCTCTGTACATTAAAAGAAATAGCATTTAGTAAACCTTATCAACCCAGAGGAAGCCTGTGGACCATCTCTGTTTAGCTCCTAAAATAAAACTCAAGATTAAGCCATAAAAGTTGGGTTTTACTACGAATAAACAAACTAACTAACAAAACGGGGTGAGAATCTGCGTTGTCTGGTCAATAGCAGCTTAGCCGAGTTGCGGTTGTGCTGTTGGGGCTGGATTAAAAATCAATGTTTGTAACTAAAGTGTATTTACGGGGGTTTTTAGATGAAGACAGAGAGGTTGTTGCAGTTCATATACAAATAATAAACCCTATAAATGTAATCAAATCGAAAGAATGTTCTTTTGTGGTAAAGTGATGGAAGAAGATGGATCGATCTTGTTTATGACGGACGTTCGTTTCTGCCAGACTTCAGCTGGTAAATCCATTGCTTTAAGTAAAAAATTCTTGTCTGTGTCGGAACCTGTTTATCCCTGCGAGCACCTGGTGTTCTTGTTCCGCTTTCATCCTCACAGTGTGATGAATTTATTCCGAGAAGTGCAGTTCTGCTCTGGGATCGGTCTTTACGTGCCGCAAGAATTTCTTTGTCGCGTGTTTCTACCAAATTCACAGGGGAACTTTCCAAGAACAAGCTAAAATGCACTCAGACTTGTAAACGCAGGCTGTTGCTGACGTTTTTGAGGCATTTCCTGCAGAAGAGACTCGATCAGCTTTATCCGCTGTGAGTGATCCGAAGAATGCCTGGACTCTGGGTGGTGTTTACTTTGGCCTAAGTGACAGGACTTTTTCTCCTGAGTCAACCTGGAGTTTGCACCCAGCAGCTGTCGGTGTGAGTGAGCACCTGCCTGCCCTCCTGCAGAGGAGTTGATGCTCCGCTGGACCGCTGTCTCGTTCTACACTTAGAACTATTATTAGTTTCAGTCATTGATAACCCGATTCAGTCGCATGATGTCGCCGTGAGATTGGCTTTTAGGTGCTGATGGAGAGGGTTAAAAATCGAGACAAGATACCCAAAGATATTCCAGGATAATTACATCATCGGTTGAGCAAAGATTACGCTTGATGCTATCGCTGCTCCGGCCAGTAAATAAAGTCGTCAGCAAGGCGCCGGAATTTAAGAGGGAGCAAAGTCTGAAGCTGACCCAGCTTTCAATAATCAATACCGACGTTTCACTTGTTTTCCTTTTTTAATCGCATCAGTTTAGGCATTCTTCATAAAGGGTTTAAACACGTTTAAACAATTTTTATAACCCATGAATAAAGTTACAAAGTTTTAAAGTACCTTTACATCTGCCCAGATTTGACTTACTCTGACTTTCCAGGGCATTTTAGGTCAAACTATTTATTTGTAAAAAGTTAATTAAATGGGGTCAAATTTTACACTGAAACCTTAAAACTTTCTTAACTTAACATATTTATTTCCAACACATTTAACATACAACATAGAACATAGAAATAAACATCATGGTCATAAAATAAATCCCAAAATGGGTAAGCACAGCCATGTTTTTTTTTTATTTTTTATAAATAAATAGTTCCTGTTCATTTATATCAGAAATGATCTGAATGTAACAATAGTGGGACTTGACTTGGGAAACTGTCTTGAGATGACATGTTTCATGAATTGGCGCTATGTAAATAAAATCGAATTGAATTGAATTTGGAGGCACCTCTCTTGACAAAATGTTAACAATGAAAATTGTTCTGCTTTGGTTCGGTGTTTGGTTTTAAATGTTGCAAAATGAACTCAACATTAATAAGTAAGTAACTAAACTTTATTTATACAGCACCTTTCACAGGATAAAAACCACAGAGTGCTTCATGCTGGTGAAGATTCTCAGTCATCCAAGTCATGGTCAATCAAAAACAAGTAAGAAACAACTGCTTAGATAACATGCAAATTCAACAGAACCTGTTGAATTTGGACCTGCTTGGAGCTGTTTCTGTTCAATTTGCATGTTATCTAAGCCATTACAAGGCTTTTGTTGGGCAGAAGTATAAAGCTTGATACTCCTAATTATTACTCCAGACTTTTTGAATTGAGAAAGCTTCCTGGAAAACAAGCCCAGTTGTTTTGTTTTTTACTTTTTTTTTTTTTTTTGGAAATACAGAGTGCTTCACAATAAAACAACACAAAGTGAAAACATAAAAAAAGAGATGAAGCAGCATAAAACTAGCTAACAGCCAATCTGATCAAATGGGTCTTCCACTGCTTCAATAGCAGATAATATAAAAAAGGATAAATATTAGTAGTTTGCGCACTCTTTAAACATATTTTTGTGTGTCTACGGGTTTAGATCAGATGGTATCCGTCCCTCCATCCATCTGTCCATCCATTCAATCATTTCTACGTCATACAGTCTGTCTCTTCATCCGTCCATTCATTTCTTTTTCCTTCCTACAGCTAATACAGGTTCCATATTTAAAACCTGAGCTCTGTGTAAAAAAAGAAATCTGTCAGAAACTCATAGAAAACCTTAATATCCATTTTTTTTTTCTATTTGGTCTCTCAAACTGTTAAAATATCTAGTTAAGGAAAGGTGTGGATTTGGCTTGAAGCCCTTGAGTTGAATCTCAGTATCTGTGGGGTGTTTTTAATAAGACACCAGGCGGGTGGAGGAAAGTAAGGAGCAATTAAAATCTTGTTTAGTTGGTTTCCAGACAGCCGTTTCCAGCCGCTTAGCAGGAACTCTTTCACTGAAAATGTTTTTAAAGCCAAGGGTGAAAATGTCCTCCTGCAAACCAAACATTTGTCACTTCTGTGACAAATGTTTGGTTTGCAGGAGGCAAACTTGCTTTATTTGTGTGTACATAACCCATCCTTTGAAGAGTCATTTCAGTGTATCACAAGTGTTTTAGAGACACCGTGAGTCTCTAAAAAAAGACGCGTGATTCACTTGTGACCGGAATGGTCAATTATTCTTTTTCTCTCTTAACAAATACACAGCAAATTTCTCTACGCCGTCTAAATCAGGGGCCCTGTTTCACGTGTGCCGCTCTTGTGTCCAGGCTTTGGGCCCCGCTCCTCGCTGGTGCTCGTTCCTGGACAGCCTGACGGAGGAGCTGGAGGAGAGCCCGGAGTGCACCGTCTACGACGACTACAAGTTCGTCACCAGGAAGGACCTGGAGAATCTGGGTGAGCCGTGGCCGCAGTGAAATAAATGCGTTAAAGATGAGACGCGACATGATCCCGAGAGCCGAGACTCAAAGCGAGCCTCCGTTGGTCCGGAGTGTCTGAGCAGAGGCCCGGGGATCGATTGAGAGGCTTTAGGTATGTAGGCAGAGGACCCTGGAGGGGTTGAATGAACACTGGAATTCAGGCTCAGCACTAAAGAGATCAAATGACAGGAAAGCAGGATGGTGGTTGGTTGGTGTGGAATAAAGGGAGGGGGGGTGGGGGGTCCTGAGGGACGGCGCTGTTGATTTACAGGAGTCTCATTCTGCAGCTCTTACATAACCAGGCAGGGTTCTACTGAGTTTACTGACAGAAGTTCCAGGGAAAAGCAGGTTGCTCCACATTCTGTGTGATCCTGGGGTGGCAGGCTTGAACTCATCCATCCTCCAGCTGCTATAGGCTCAGCCTTAAACTAGACATTGTAGTGAGGCAATATAGAGACCTATATGTCGATAGGAGTCAGGATTGGGAGAGGAATCTAGGTTCAAAACTCTTTGTTCATCAACATGTAGAGACGTAGGTTGTGTGCAAGTCGTTGCCGGTGTTGTAATGGCACTAAAAGAACATTCTTTACGGTTCAGCCTCTGGGTGCTGTAAACACCAAATACAGTGGCCAAGAAACTGGTGAAAAGATGTAATCAAAATAGTTCTGTTCAGTGGTTGTAATCCAGGGTTCCTTTGCAATCGGAAACAGGAAGTTTTTTCCAAGCCGGATGATTATTGGGGGGGGGGGGAGTTGTCTCTCTGTCCATCTGTCCTTTCGTCTGTCTCTCCATTCATCTCTGTCCATGCGTTACGCATCTATTAGTGTATTTGCCTACCATTATCATCCCGATATTTATCCATCCATCCATCTATCGCCTTCCTTACAGTCTGTGCAGGTTCTGTGTTTAAAGCCATAAATTCACTTTAAACCGTGGTCTTTGTTGTTTAAAAGTTGCCTAAAAAGAATAAAAAACTTAGAAAATGTAAATCTGTGAAAGATGTGTATGAACCCTCCACATAAGATTATATTTTTGGCCCATAGAACCAAAGATAGAATCAGTAACGTTCAACTTTAAGGAACAACGAATGTGAATTAAAACCGTTAATGTACTTCTAATGTCGCGCCTCATTTTTGTATTTTTTTCCCCCTCCCAGGTTTGTCTCACCTGGTGGGATCATCTCTCCTGAGAGCCTACATGCACGGCTTCTTCATGGACATAAGGCTGTATCACAAGGTGGGCTGTTTGTTACTTTATCGGGTTGTTCCACTTTAAAGGGGATCAGATAGTGTCCAAACAGCTCTAACATCATCGCTTTTGGTTCTTTTTCAGGTGAAAACCATGGCTAATCCTTTTGCGTACGAGGAGTACCGCAAGGATAAGATCCGGCAGAAGATCGAGGAGTCCAGAACGCAGAGGGTCAACGTTCAGGTGAGGAACGCCTGCAAGACGCCGAACTTTGTAGGAGTTCTGCTCTCTGTGAACTGTTCAGTCGGCATCGAGAGCATTTCGTGGAGGTAGCCGCTCCTTTCAAACAGGATTTCTCTCGTCTCAACCAGCCCAGCTGTTGTTCACCCACTCGTCATGTCTTAACTGGTTCAGACGTGGAAACGCATTATGAGCTCTTGGAAACAATGCACCTAGAAATGTAATAAGAGGATGTGGGCTGCAGACTTTTGAGATAGTTTTGTTATGACGCTATAGAAGCTGCCGAAGGTGAACAAGGAGCTGGCTCTCAAGCTGATGGAGGAGGGCGACGAGGAGGCAGAGCTGGCTTCTCGGAAGAAGAAGGGCAAGGTAGGAAAAACGTGACAACACACATCAGAGAGGACACACCTCTCCCGTTCTCTGCTCAGAACGACTTTGTTTTTGGTTCATGGGAAACCGGCAACATCAGGTTTTATTGAAACTGTAACAAAATGTTCCAAACCGTCTTTTTCATCGTGTGCTAACTTCTTTTACAGGCCTAACCAGTCTGCTCCGACAGACGTAGTAGGCCCAGTTAAGACCTCAGGTCAGAGAATAAATATGATTCCTTGACCCTTCAGCCCTTGCCTCTCCTGTTGGTCGCCTCTGCAGGATCTCCCCAGCATTCTGGGGGACGACCGCTTCAAGGTGATGTTCGAGAACCCGGACTTCCAGGTGGACGAGCAGAGCGAGGAGTTCCGGCTGCTCAACCCCATCGTGTCCAAGGTGGGGCAGAAAAGGAAGAAGAAGCTGCGGCTGCTGGCTCAGCAGGAGGCCGCTGTCCAACAGGTAACGTTTAATGCTGCGGTAGGATACTGACTTTTCCCTCAGAGGTCAGAGTTAATGTTCGTTGATTCAGACATGGAGGGAGGAACAAGACTAAAGGTGTTCATACAAAGAACATCATTTGGAGGAAACAGCCGTTCCCCTTCATATCCCTGGTGAAGATGGGCAAAAGGACAGTAATGAAGTTGCTTAGATTGTTTTTCTGTAGGGTTTAGGACTTGAGAATGAGGTCTGCTGTTGATTTGGCCATTATTCCGCCCAAAGGAATCAGTTTTTAGCCATCTTAACTGATTTTTATTTTAAATGTCCTTATATTTGTGTTTATCATGTTGTGCACTCTAACAAGGTTCACGGGCCCTTCAAAACAGAAACAGGCCCACAGCATCACAGATCCTCTGCTGTGTTTTACAGTGGGAATCAAGTGTTTTTGTTTTCTCCATATAAGACAAGAAACTCCTTTATTGTCCCACATAGAAAATACTTACCATGTGTTTGACACGGAAGACTCCTGGAGTGTCTTCTGCCAAAATCTCACACTTAGTCCCATCTGACTGAGCCACACAGTGATGGTAGGACAGAAGAGGAAAAGCTATTTCCTGGGATGGCTCCCAGTTGATTTGTTGGTCTGAAGTTGGGGACTAATGCTTGTTATGAAACTGTCAACAAAATTGTCCTTTTAAACAATCTGCATTTATTTTACTTTTTATTTATCAGTACTTACAAGTCCAAGAGTTTGATAAGTTTTTTTTATTAGATCAGTTTGTTTTTGTCCAGATGTCCTAAAAGTTGTGAAATAGGCCTATAATAAGTCAATTTCAGCATTGATTTGTCTTTTACCATTCAGTCAGTTAAAGCTTAATATTTTGTTCTCCAATGTCCAGAATGTTCTAAAAACTCAAGAAAAATGAAAGTATAGAAATGTGAGTCTGAAAAAGTGTGTAGGAACCTTGTAGTCATACCCCAGTGAAAGGCTTTTTGCCCATCTTTACCAGTAATGCTGATAATTATGGGGGTTCTGCATTACAAGAAGCAATTAGCAGAAATCAATCTAAATAATTTTTTTTCTCGAGTTTTTACGAGTCACATTGCTCATATTATTTACCTTACATCCCATAATGGTTCATATTAACAGACTTACAGGAACCTTTTTCACCCAAAATTTTGGGTATTTACAATCAGACGTCTTACAAGGTTGCGTTTAAGTCAAGGAAAGATACGTTTATTCCGGAAGTTTCTCGGTTAAACGTTGAAAGTAGGAACATTACTTTAGACAAATGTTTGACCTGCTATTTTGGAGGCTTAAATACGATCTGTAATCCATCCTATAAAAATTCATGGTTTTTTTTGTTAGTCTGGCTTTACTGTAGCTACACCACGAGTGAGGTGTTTTAAAAAGATAGACGGCAGTCGTTAAAGGGGGATACTTTATGATTATCTAGTGCGATATGTCACGAGAATCATTTTCTCCGTTTAGGAGGCTGATGAAGAAGAGGAGCCAGAAGGGCGAGCCAGCTCCGAGGAGGAGAGCTCCGACGACGACAAGAGCTGGGTGGAGGAGGTGCGGGAGCAGCGGAGGTTGCTGTGGCAGGAGGGCAGAGACCGCCGGCGGCTGGAGAGGAGGGAGGCCGACCGGAACACCGTCCTGCTGGAGCAGAAAGAGGGCGAAGGAGAGAAAGCCGAGAGAAAGAAGACGAGCCAGCCGCAGTTTTATCAGATCAAAGCCGGAGAGGAATTCAGGAGTTTTGGCGACATGGCCCGCAAGCAGAAACTGCAGAAGTGCGTCCTGTTTGCTGAGAAGGGTTCTGATTTGTGGCGTCCTCGTCGCCCCGTTTGCTAACCGTCTGTTTTGGTTCAGGGCTTCTCTGGAGGAGCGGCTAAAGTTGGAGGAAAACTCAGGAACGGTCAACACGGCGGACACGGCGGTGGGCAGCAAACAGCTGACGTTCACTCTGAAAAAGGTACAGGTGACAATAATCCAGCACTAATGTTGCTTCTGTAAATGTTTCACATGGTTTCGCTTCAGCAGAGTGGCACACACAAAAAAAAGGTTTGATGTTAACTGTAAATGAAGCGACTCAAAGAGCCGCTTAAGGTGAAGGGGAGCGAGTTGTGACGACCTTCATGATCATCAGCAGGAAGCTAATAAGCATACTGGGTTAAAAAACAGTTTTCTTTATTGGTTTAAGTAAAAAACAAAGGCCTATGAAAGAAAAGCAGGCCCACATCATCATGGTGGGCATGAGCTGTGTTTCTACATTTTCAGCCTTTGTGTCTAATCAGACCCATTTGGAGTGTTTGTTGTTGGAAAGCTCAAGCTCCCAATCTTTTTCACTTAAAATCTGTTTAGCAAACTCGACTCATAAATGATGTTTGGATAGAAAAGGCTTTTTTCTTGCCTGCCTCCCAGACAACTGGTTGGTTCATGGTTATTATGGAGACTTTGTGAGGCCAAGATGCCTCTTGTTGCTGCAGTTTTCTAATGGTGGAGATTTTCTCTTTTCTACCGCCTATAACATCCTCCATGGTAAATTAGCTGTACGCTGTATAAATTTTACTTTAAAGTTTAGAAAAGCAAGTCTTTTTCTACTAAAACATATTTTTAATAGGTATTTTATATTGAAAAACAAACTGTTGTAATATTGAAAATGGAAATAACAAAAAAGAATAGGACAGCGAACCCAAAGGAAACTGGACAACCAATTCAATTCAGTTTTATTTATATAGCGCCAATTCATGAAACATGTCATCTCAAGGCACTTTACAAAGTCAAATTCAATCATATTATACAGATTGGTCAAAAATGTCCTATATAAGGGAACCAGTTGATTGCTTCAAAGTCCCGACAAGCAGCATTCACTCCTGGAGAAGCGTAGAGCTACAGGGAGAGTCGTCTGCATTGTCCATGGCTTTGCAGCAATCCCTCATACTGAGCAAGCATGACACGACAGTGGAAAGAAAAACCACCCATTAGCGGGAAGGAAAAACCTCCAGCAGAACCGGGCTCAGTATGAACGGTCATCTGCCTCGACCGACTGGGGGTTACAGAAGACAGAGCAGAGACACAACAAGAGAGACAAAAAGCACAGAAGCACACATTGATCCAGTAATCTGTTCTACATTAGATGGTAATAGCGGGTGATCTGTCCTCCCTGGATGATGTCACAGTTAACAGAACGTCAGACCAGGCGTACCTACTATGAAGAAAAAAGAGAGAGAGCAAAAGTTAAAAGCTGAAATGATGACAAATAATGCAAAATTGGAGAACAGTAGAACTCGATAGAGTGAGCAAAATAGCCCCTGATGTCCTCCAGTAGCCTAAGCCTATAGCAGCATAACTATAGAGGTAGCTGAGGGTAACATGAGCCACTCTAACTATAAGCTTTGTCAAAAAGGAAAGTTTTAAGATTAGTCTTAAAAGTAGATAGGGTGTCTGCCTCACGGACCAAAACTGGGAGTTGGTTCCACAGGAGAGGAGCCTGATAGCTAAAGGATCTGCCTCCCATTCTACTTTTAGAGACTCTAGGAACCACCAGCAGACCTGCAGTCTGAGAGCGAAGTGCTCTGTTAGGAACATACGGGGTAATCAGAGCTCTGATATATGATGGAGCTTGATTATTAAGGGCTTTATACGTTAGAAGAAGAATTTTAAATTCAGACGGTGAAGTTCCTTCCTCAGACGGAAAAAGTTCTCATTTATGTCCTGCTGTCCGCAGTCGGAGCAGCAGAGGAAGCAGCAGCAGGCGGAGAGGGAACACCACGAGGAGAGGAAGAAGCTGAGACGCTCCGCCGGACACCTGAGCAGCGCCCGTGGGAGAGGATGGGGGAGGGGGAGAGGAAGAGGAAGAGGAAGTGTCCACTACTGAAAAGAGACACCACAATATACAAACTGGGATCAAACGTTTCTTTGACTTTTTTTCCATCTTGTTTCCTCCTGCCAGTGGTTGGAGAGATGAAGTCAGGCTGCGAGACCAGAAAAAACGTCTCGTACTGATTTAGTGATAGAGCTGTCTGGCTCCTGGGTGGTCTGAGCCTCCTGTCTGTGAGCAGCATGCATATTAAAAACAGATTACGTCTGTCAGTGCCTGAATGAATGTTAAGGCAAGATGGTGCGTCTGAGTCCTGATCATCAGTTGGTTGAGATTTCACAGGAAACTCCTCAAAAAGCCAGGTTTAAAGCAGACGAACAAATCTGTTTTAATATTTTTATAATGTGCTAATACATAATTTTGTTAATGAATAATATCTTTATTTGACTTTTACAGTATATCCGTAGAAAGGTTACCCTTTGTGCGTTGTTTTATTGCTTTTTGAATAGACATTGACAATTTTGGAAATATCTGTGGTGTCAGTGCATTGTTTGATTATTGTGCAGAGGAATCGGAGGCATTTTATTTCTTTGCAAAAAAAAAAAAGGCTGGAGCAAAAAAAGCTTTACCTTATTAAAAAAGAATAATATTTTCGATATTTCTCAACTAAATTGTCTTCTACCCTCATATCAATACCGTTGTATCATGGTTAAAGCTGTGAAAAGGCTCCTAGTTAATAGTGGCCAGTCAACATAATTAAGAGCTGTGAATGTGCTTCAAATCATTGCCTTTTGTGCTTAATAGTAACGTCCAAAGGAAAGTGTGAATGTTGTATCCAAGCTTTATAAGGGAAAGTTTAGTGGAAGGAAAATTTCTTCAAGAACCACCACACGCAGACGCATCCATGAATCACTGGGCTAAGGAGAAAATTAACTATGGACTGTTGCTCAGTAGTCCAATGTCCTCTTTTCAGTAAAAGTAAAGTTTGCATGTCATTTGGAAATCAAGGTCTCAGATACTGAAGGAAGAAAGGCACAGAATCTAAGCTACTTGAGGTCTAGTGTGACTCGGTTATTATTACCATGGTATCACTGTGATAAGAAATCTCATCTATTTGTTTGGTGAGACTTCACCATCACATCTGAAAACAAGTCCTGCAGTCCTGGAGGGAGTTTTTGACGGCCCAGATGAGTAGTAAAACAAGCACCTTTTAGATCCGCAGCCAGTCGAAGTTGAAGTTGTCATGCATCTGCTTCTCCGGCGCATTTAACGCAGCCCACTCCGATTTATCCTGTGAGAAACTCTAGAGAAGAGGATGTGTCTACAATGGCCTGGATGGAGGATGTTTAATAAAATCGTAATTAATTACCTTGATTGTCCTCGTGAGCCTCTTTAAAACTCAGAAAAATGTGTCATCCCCCTTAAAAATAAAAATACATCAACAATTGGAGACACTCGCTAATAGAAACATATATGCGTGTCCCTGCCAAAGCTGTCAATCCTATCTGGTCTTTTGTCTCGTTTCCAACCTGATTAGGATCCGCAGATCAGGAATAAGAGAAAATATTTAATGTGTTTTGATAAAAGAAAAGCTAGTTATAATGCTGAAGAATTGATATGTTTAGAATATAAAGGAGTTATTGGCTCTCAGGCTCGTTAAAACTCATTTGGTGACAGCTTCATAATTCCCATATCATTCGTCTTGTCAGGTTTTTGCTTGTTAAATTCTCTTCATTTGCATTTTTTCTGCTTTTGTTCAAACCTGGACTTCCAGCAATGTAACTCTTCAGTCAATTTTAAAACATCGTGGGACTCTTTGAGAATTTATTGCAACATTTCGATGTTCAAGTTGATTATTTTTTATCCTGAATGTGTGACATTTCCTACCTTTAATCCCCATCTTCACTTTCATCTGATTGGAGGGCACGCCTCCAGTCATCCTGCTTTGTAAATAGAGAAAAGGTGATTGCTTAAATTGTGCTTGTGTCATCAGAGCAGCGTGTAAATGGGTCTTGATGACTAACCTGTAGCCTCGTTTCCTCCTTTGTGTTGGCACATCAGCCGTGCTGTTTCTCTGTGCAACACATCAACATCGCTGCCCTTGCAGACGCCCCGTCGCCTTTTCCTCCACAAAGCTGTCGCTTCACCGTGGCAACCAACAATTAGGAGAAAAGAAGTAGGTCGCTGAAAACTAAAATAAAACGAGAATCTGAACAAAATAACACAAGGCATCATTTAAGACAACCGGGGTGGGTGTTTAGAGGCTGCATTCATTTCAAAAATGTCACATCCACTAAAGGGTGATGCATCTCAGGTTTCAGGTCATTCCTTTCTTCTTATAGACATGACTTCCAGATACTGTTACAGAACATTTTATAACTGCTTATTGTTATTCAGAGACACCGTTTTATCTGTAAAAAAAAAATGTTTACATGTAAATAAAATGTGACAAACATTGAAAAGGCAACTGTCAACAGATTCCACCATTTGATTTCACTTTTTGCACTCTACAAATCTGGCCTTTATGGAGGAGTGGCCAGAAGAAAGTTCATCCCCTTCAGGGTTTTCTATTAACCATGTAGGGGATCTGACAAACCTGTGAAAAATGGTGATCCGGTCAGATGAGACCAAAAGTACACATTTAACCCGTTTTACGTGCAAGAAATTATGTTTGGAGAAAAAGTCATCCTGAACACCATCCTCATGGTGAAACATGGTGGCAGCAGCATCATGTCAGGGGGATGCTTTTCTTCAACCGGGTCTGTGAAGCTGGTCAGGATTGATGGGAAGACAGATGGAGATAAACAGGGTGATCCCTGAAGAGAACAAGTAAGAGGCTGAATCGACTTTTTTTGACTGGTACAGCACAACAGTGACCCTAAACCAGGCATGTCCAGCTCCAGTCCTGGAGGACTGGTCTCCTGCATGTTTTTTAGATCCCTCCCTGCTCCATCACATCTGGTTCCATGAATCATTTACCTTTTCAGTCTGTCATCAAGGTCAGCAGAGGCCTGCTGATTAAGCATTCATTTGGTTCAGCCGTGTTGAACCAGCACACCTAAAACACGCAGGACACCACGGCCCTAAACAGAACTCATCCCTAACAAGTTGTTGTTTTTTTTTTTGATTGGTAAACACCTAGAATATAAACTGTTATACTGTAATTTAAGAAACACAATTTTAGAGCTCTTTTTTTAGGTTTTAAAATGTAGACAAAATGTCAAACTTTTAAAATGAGAGAATTAAAAACATTTTCTTGAATGAAAAGTTCCTTATTTATGGGAAAGGAAGACAACATTGTTTAGAGCCTAAAAAATGTTAAACAACAAAAGCAATATTCCTTGTTTCATTGTTTTATCTCTGATATGTTTAGTTTTTTCTTGCTCATTTGAACCCCTTTATCAGTTCCTTTATATATCAAAACATGGCTCCGTATATTAATTTTAGCCAAACATATTATGAGCCAAGTGGGGCTGTGTGACCACAGGTTGCAGACCACTGATTTGGATCAAAGCATATTCGTGTGGTGGGACGGCCCAGTCAAAGTCCAGACCTGAGAGAACGTGTTGGAAGCCTTGACAGCTGATGTTCAGACATGCTTTAGAAATATTGCAAAGGGCCAGATAAATCGGTTTCTAGATGCATTAAGCTAACAGAGCTATAAACCAAAAGACTTGCAGCTGTACTTGCAGTGAAAGGCGGTCCCACAAAGTATTGACTCGGGGAAGGTGATATATATATATATATATATATATATATATATATATATATATATATATATATATACAAAATATATACAACACTCCTTAGCTTTTTGTTAAATGAAAACCATGTATCACTTTGTGTTGGTTTGACACATAAAATACCCCCAAAACACTTTAAAGTTTGGGGTAGCAGTGCAACGATTATGTGAAAAGGCTCAGTGTAAATACTTCTGCAAGATACTGAATATACTGTAGTTGGATGCAGCATCAGACCGCAAACCAGCTCAGCCTTGAAACTAGCACTAAGTGACTGTTTACTTAGCGGGGTTAACGCTGTGTTCACAAATATTTCACTGTTTTACATGTCGGCCTGCTGCAACGTTGTGAGTCAGTGGCAGAGCTCAGACACCTGAAAGCGTGAGCCAGCGAGTTTGTTCTTCTGGCTGTGTCTTTTTTTCCTGCAAAAGGATCAAAGGAGTAAAACGAGCTGACTCGGCCCTTTCACTGAGCTCCGTGCCAACAGCAGGACTCACAAAAGATAGTCCAGTGAAAATGTGGTTACTTTTGTCCCCCTCTCCACACAGCCAGCAGCACAAACCGCTGAGAAACTGCGCTGACAGAGAGAGATACGATCAGTCAGCAGAGAGTCAGATTAAACAATGTGAACCGAAATGAGCTGAAAGCTGTCGGGCGGAGCGCTGTTTTGCATTTAACCTTCTTTGTTCAATACGTCCATGGTTGTCACGCAATTTCTGGTCATATAATTACATAAAATAACCTAAGTTGTTTTATAATACAAAGAAATCTCATGACCATAAATACACCAACAATCAGGGTTTCACATACGGAAGTTAGTAAGTAGAAAAAAACATCATAACATAACTTCCTTCTGCGAGACGTGAAATAAAGGGGAAATAGGTCCTTTCAGTTGGAGATTTTTTCAATGATTTATTGTAAATGGAAACTTGCTTGTGTTGTGTTCCTTGAAAATAAATAGAATAAACAGTTTTTGTTAGCTCTTCAAAATATAATGAATGAATGACTTCATTGTCAATGTGCAGTAAACCAGTACAATTAAATTAGGGGTACCTCTCATATAAGGTGCAATCATTTAAACTAATAAAACTACATCACACACTATTATATACAAAATGAATATCAAAGTGTGATTGTAATTTTATATAGAGAAAGGAATTTGTTCTGTAGTTTCTGTAAAAGAGATGAGACAGAAAACAGTCAGATGACATCAGCCCTGTGAAAAAAACAGACCTGGATGAGTCAACGACAAGAGCGGACCTTTAACTGACTCCTTTTTTAATAACGGTATTGTGGTAACCTGCCTGACTCCACGGCCAAACCTAAATTACAATTCCCCGCCTTCAGTTTCGGTGAAAATGTGGAACATTATATTTCCTTGGAATGTACTTGACACTGAAAAGTCTCATTGTTGCAGCGCACATATAATTTTTTTGTTCTGTCTTTGCCCCTTGCGTAACTGCTTTTGCTTTGCTTGTTACACACATTCCAGATCATCAGACAAATTTTAGAATCAGATGTAGATCGCCTGACTAAAAACAAAACTCAGTCTTCAGATGATGATTTTATTCATTAAGGGAAAAAAGACTATTCAAACCAACCTGGCCATATGTATATGTAAAATAGTAATTGCCCCCCTAAGCCTAATAACTGCAAAAACTGCTATCAAGCATTTCTGATATCTAGCAGTGAGTCATTGACATCACTGTGAAGGATTTTTGGCCCACTCTTTTTTGCAGAACTGGTTTAATTAAGGTGACAATGAGGAATTTTCCATCATGAATGTCCTGTTTTAAATCATGATATAGCATGTCTATCATATTTAAGTCCAGACATTATTAACTAGACCACTCCAAAGCCTTTTTTATGCCATTAAGAGGCGGACTTGCTGCACAACCCAAGCAACTTTGATTTCCCCCTAATTAGCAGCAGCGTAGTAACCTGACAACAGCCAGCTGTATGTCGTTCCGCCTAGCTCCACTCACATACATCTGGGACACCGCCGGTAGAGAGTGATTTCTCCAACCAAATTTTTGGTCTGGCCAATCAGGACGCAGGGCTGGAGTTTCATAGATGTGACGTAGTGGAGACGCAACCATGACGTGAGACTGTTTTGATGATATTCTCATGGCCTCAGATAATGGACTTGTGTCTGTACTTGTCCTGTTAGATCTTAGTGCTGCATTTGATACAGTTGATCACAATATTCTCCTACAAAGACTTGAACATACTGTAGGGATTAAGGGGAAAGCATTAGGCTGGTTTAAATCTTATCTGTCGGACAGATTCCAGTTTGTTCATGTTAATAATAAATCTTCCTCAAACTCTAGGGTCACCTGTGGAGTACCACAGGGTTCAGTCCTTGGACCAATTCTCTTTACTATATATATGCTTCCGATCGGCAAAATTATCAGACAGCATGGGATTATTTTCCACTGTTATGCTGATGACACTCAGCTATATCTATCCATAAATCCTGATGAATCCAATCAATTACTTCGACTGCAGTCATGTCTTGATGACATCAAAAGCTGGATGACTTTAAATTTCCTGCATCTAAATTCTGACAAGACCGAAGTTGTAATCTTTGGGCCAGAGTCCTCAAAAAATAAACTTCTTAATCATTCACTTAATCTGGATGACATTAAATTGGCCTCTGGTAATAAAGTAAAAAACCTTGGTGTTATTTTTGACCAAGACATGTCATTTAAATCCCATATTAAACAGGTCTCCAGAGTTTCCTTTTTTCACCTCCGGAATATCGCCAAAATTAGAAACATTCTGTCCAGGAGTGATGCTGAAAAACTAGTCCATGCATTTGTTACTTCAAGGCTGGACTATTGTAATTCTTTACTATCAGGAAGTCCACAAAATGCAATTCAAAGTCTTCAGCTGATCCAAAATGCTGCAGCAAGAGTTCTGATGAAAATCAACAAGAGGGATCATATTTCTCCAATTTTAGCTTCCCTTCATTGGCTTCCTGTTAAATCAAGAATAGAATTTAAAATTCTTCTTCTAACGTATAAAGCCCTTAATAATCAAGCTCCATCATATATCAGAGCTCTGATTACCCCGTATGTTCCTAACAGAGCACTTCGCTCTCAGACTGCAGGTCTGCTGGTGGTTCCTAGAGTCTCTAAAAGTAGAATGGGAGGCAGATCCTTTAGCTATCAGGCTCCTCTCCTGTGGAACCAACTCCCAGTTTTGGTCCGTGAAGCAGACACCCTATCTACTTTTAAGACTAATCTTAAAACCTTCCTTTTTGACAAAGCTTATAACTAGAGTGGCTCATGTTACTCTGAGCTACCTTTATAGTTTTGCTGCTATAGGCTTAGGCTACTGGAGGACATCAGGGCCTATTTTTCTCACTCTACTGATTTCTACTGTTCTCCAGTCTACTGTTCTCCAGATTTGCATTGCATTACATTGAAATGACTGTTGTCATTTCAGCTTTTAACTTTTTGTTCTCTCTCTTTTTTCTTCATAGTAGGTACACCTGGTCTGACGTTCTGTTGACTGTGAAATCATCCAGGGAGGACAGATCACCGACTATTACCATCTAATGTAGAACAGATTACTAGATCAATGTGTGCTTCTGTGCTTTTTTGTCTCTCTTGTTGTGTCTCTGCTCTGTCTTCTGTAACCCCAGTCGGTCGAGGCAGATGACCGTTCATACTGAGCCCGGTTCTGCCGGAGGTTTTTTTTTTCCCGTTAATGGGTGGTTTTTCTTCCCACTGTCGCTTCATGCTTGCTCAGTATGAGGGATTGCAGTAAAGCCATGTACAATGCAGACGACTCTCCCTGTGGCTCTACGGTTCCCCAGGAGTGAATGCTGCTTGTCGGGACTTTGATGCAATCAACTGGTTTCCTTATATAGGACATTTTGACCAATCTGTATAATCTGACCCAATCTGTATAATATGATTGAACTTGATTTTGTAAAGTGCCTTGAGATGATATGTTTCATGATTTGGCGCTATATAAATAAAATTGAATTGAATTGAATTGAATTGAATTTTGATAGCAATGGCGGCTAGTCGATGCTGCTATTTCTTCCGTGTTGTCCAATCTACCTAATATTGTTTCATTAAAAGAACATCAGAGAACGCCTCTGAAGGCTTTTGTTGGTGGAAACGATGTTTTCGCCCTTCTCTCGACCGGATTTGGCAAGTTTTGTTTTCCGGGACCAGCGGACGTGCCGACGCGGACGCGCCCCGGAGCGGTTAGCGGTTAGCGCTAACTATGTTAGGAGGCCTTTAGTCCTCAACGCGGTCGGCCCGGAATCGACTCCGACCCGCGGCGCTTTGCCGCCTGTCTTCCCCCCTCTTCCTGTCAGCTCACTGTCAATAAAACGCATGCCACTAGAGCCGCAAACACATTATTATTATTATTATTTTTTTTTTTTTTCCTGCGTCGCTATCATCAGCGTCACGGGTTAGCTTCGGTGTGAGTGGTTGTAATAGCACGTCAATAAAGATGACAGACAAGTGGCTTATCCAATCATATGCAAGAATTTTTGATAAGGCCCAGCCTTCTGTAAAGGCAATCCCTATGGCGGTGTCCCAGATGTATGTGAGTGGAGCTAGGCGGAACGACATACAGCTGGCTGTTGTCAGGTTAGCAGCGTAGAGCTTAAAGTCCCGAACTGGTGGCCGAACATACTTGAGTAACTTCGGGTAGAGAGCAGACTTCACGGTTCCATCAAGTCAAACCAGCTTCAGACCATCATATCACCACCGCGCCATGATGATGTTAATTTTCTTTCTTTCTTTTTTTGTTTATTTTAGGCCAGATAATAAGACTAAGACTTCCAAAAAGTTAAACAGTAAACAGAATATTTCCATAAATGTTCTTGTGGTTCATCAAAATGTTTGAGATGGGGATTTGTTTCCTTTCATGGTCAGCTGGGGTTTTCACCTTGCAACGCTCCAGTGGATGCCATTATGCCCAGTCATGAACACTGCAGGTTTAAATGCATGAGACCTGCCAGTGCTTTACATGTTATTGGTTATTTAGCGACCTCTTAACCAAGTCATTGATGCACTCCTGTAGTAATTATGGTAGCCCGGGCACTCTTGTGAAGGTTGACCCGTGCTCCCTGTGTGCTCAGTTTGTGGGTTAGGGTTCTCACTGGTTCGGTGGAACCCCAGAACCAAATAGTCACAAAATTAGAAATAGCTCTGTAACCCTTTCCAAGGTGAAAAGGGCCAGTTCCACCGGCTCGTATTAGCTGCGCACTGAACGGCTACGCCCACTTACGAGTGTTTCAGGAGCAATTTTTTTCAGGGCCAGCTCCTCTGGGGTTGCTGAACAGCAGGGTCAAACCGAGCTCACTCAAGGGGAGTTTTGAGTGAACCCACCGCTTTTCAGTGATTGGCCAAGGAGTGTGGACAAATGAGAAGGTTTTCTCTGAGGAAGTCCAGAATAACTGAAGAGTGACAATAGGGCTGGACGATAATACAATAACGATATATATCGATCGATAGACGTATATCGATAATAGGGGAAAAAAAGGTCAATAAAAAGTTAAATAGAAAAGTTTTCCTTCTTTTTGCATTCTAGCCTATCATGTAGGTTAATATTACAGTCATTACATCCAACCAACGAATCACAACGCAGACCAAGGAACGCTCCGTCACCAAGCCCCGCCCCCTTCAAAGAGCTCGGGGAGCGCACCTTCTTTTAAATTTTGAAAAACTTGCAGTTTTAGTAAAAAGTTGGTTGAATAAAGGGTTGAGTTTGAATTCAGTGTTTGTGTGTTCTGTATCTAAAAATAGGTCATTAAGCAACAGCATAAAATGGTCAGGGCTGCACTTAAAATACATGTTGTGAATTTGTTGATAATTATCAATATCAATCGATAAGATTTATATTTTATCGATATGCTTTTTATCTCTATCGTCCAGCCCTAAGTGACAACATTAATATCAATGAAAACTATGAACAGAGTGGGTCAAACCAAAATATAATTTTATTATTTTCAAACCACAAACCACACCTGAAGGGGAGGAAAAAAGCCATCCCCAAGAGCGTGTCTCTCTTCCGGGCATTTCTAGGCCGGTCGAATCACAAAACGGGCGAAGATAAACCGAGTAGGGAGGAGCTGAGTGAGACGAGCCTATAGAGGTCATGGACTTTGTTTGCCATCTGTCCTTGATTTAGTTTTTTTAGATGATGTTTTGCTTCATGTTGTCAGACAGGCTCTTTTTCAGTGATTTCTTTATTCTACAGGTTCTGTAGTTGAAACATGTAAGTGTGACAAAAAAGTAAAATGCTAGAAGGAATCTGGAAGCAAGTAGATATTTTTTGCAGCCCTTTATACAGCTATTTTACAGTTTTGAGACGCGAGTCTGACTGGTGATGGTGATGGGTGGTGGAGGTTTTACCTACACCCCACCAGACTGCCGAGCTCCTGCACCATCTGTTCATCTGTGAAGCCAACTGTTGAGACACTGACATTTCCTCTCTCATCAGTCTCTGTCTGGGTCAGCCAGAAGTGTTCATCTAATGGAGGTCAAGCCTTTGCGGATTTTGCTTGTTTACGTCTTAACGCCTATAATCCCTGACCTCTGACACATCACCCAACCATTGGTTAAACAGAGTGAATCAGCTTAAATGAATGGATAAATCAGGTGCTTGTTGCAGCTTAATGCAGAGTGTCAATAGAAACCAGATTGACAGTGTGAGCTGACTGCTACTGGGAGACTTTTAAAAGCTATTTTAAACTCTTATTTATCATCCTTCAGTTGCTCCCTTTACATCGTGTAGATCCTCTATGGCCAACATTGTCCTCTGTCCCACCACCCTGTTGCTTATCCATCTTCACTGCATATACATATATATATATATATATATATATATATATATATATATATATAAGCTATACTTTGGTCTTCCTATTCAGCATCTTCTATCCAAGAGATCCAGTTTCCCAGCATTGTCTCCAACCCACATGACGTGTTGTAATGGTCAGGCTCAATGAACTATTCCATCAAAAAGTTAATCTATACATAACACTTTTTACTTCCACTCGAATTTCCATTACTATGCTTGGACACAGAATTCTGAACAGCCTGCTTCTTTGGCAAGGACTGTTTGTGGCTGATCCTGCTAATAGAGGGTGTCAATGACTGTCTTCTGGACAACTGCCAAGTCAGCAGTACATTTAATGATTGTATAACCCAGGGCATATCAATAGATTTCTGCACGTAAATTTCCTTTATATTATTTTTTTTATGTAATTCTCTTGATTCCGTATGCAAATTTCTGAGAAGATCAATTTTAATCACCAAAATAGAGCCAAGTTAAGACAAAGCAAGTATATTGGAAATTCTGAGTGCTTTATAGGGAATCAAAACAAATAAAACATATCATGTTTTTCAATCCTTTTCACATTTAAATCATTCAGTTGTGGTCTATATAAAGTGGAACTGCAAGGCTTTGGTCTGAATTCCTTGTTAATTCATCCCCATATACCTCTCTTTTTCCCCTGTTCTGAGGTGCGTCTGAGAGCAACTCGTTTTGATGCTGTCTATTTAAACCTAACAAAAGCACTTCATACCCTGACCCCCTCCCGGTTGCAGATCGTTCCACTCTACCCCGTACGGCCTTTTTTTATAGTATGCTGGGGCACAGTGTGAGGAATTGTGTGGGTTAATACACCCAACAACCAAACATGTTCACTTATCCTCTTGCAGCTTTGGCATCCTAGAGCTTAGACTACAAAATTGCAGCAAAAAAAAACAATAATGGATTTGCAAAATTGGTAAGCCGGAAGATTCATGATCTTGTTTAGCAGCTCCGCAGCAAATACTGTGAAATTATTGTTCAAAAAATGGAACTGAGATTGAAAAACATGACCCAAAAAGAGTATAAAGATATCTAAGAAGCCCCTGGATAGATTATATTCAAATTTTCCACAATCCTAGGTAGTCCAAGTACATAACAAAAATTTATCTAAGGGCTAAAAAAGTGGATCATGCTTCATATGTCCTTTTTAAGCTATGTTTAGTTTAAAAAGGATAAATAAAAAGCTTGATATATCACACATTTAAAAGCTTTGTATTTAAAAAAAAATAAAAATGTTACAATGAACATTTAAAATGCTAAATTAAAAAGTATTTTAAAAGCATTTATGCTTGGTAGCATTTCTTTACAGATATAAATGGTTTAAATATTAATATTGAAGTTTCACTTCTTGAAATGAGATACTGAAATAAACCAACTTTTCAGTGATATTCTAATACGATCCATGTTGGTCACTTCCAATCAAAAATATCTCCAGCTCTAGCTTCTGTCTTTTTCTTGGTTCTACTGCCTCAAAACAATAATGTGACCTTAGTTTTACTCCAGATATGACAGGATGGACACTTTCCAAAAATGTTCACCTTTGTTGCATGCATTAACTAAATTCTTTACCAAAGGTCTTTCAGCTCACCAAAAGTGCTTTTGGGCAATAGTGGGTTGGGCCTTTGTGTTCTTTTTGGTCAGCAATGGTTTCTACATTGATTTTGTCTTAGGTTTTTTAATATTTTCAGAATGGGGCAGGATATGTTGCTCATTGGGATTATTTAGCCTGCTTTGTGTTGTCAGAGAGGTTTTATTTAAGCGATTTCTTGATTCTTGATATCCTGCGGCAATGATACATGGTTGTGGTTAGTGAAACTTTCCGCAATACATTTGTTATTAAACTATTATTTAAAAACTAAATTAGCTGTTGCGCTGGTGGCGCAGCGGGTAGCGCGACCCATGTACGGAGGCCTTAGTCCTCGACGCGGCCGACCCGGGTTTGAATCCGACTTGTGGTCCTTTGCCGCATGTCTCTCCCATGTCTCTTCCACACCCCTTCCTGTCTGCCTACTGTGTTAAAAAGCGAGCCTCTAGAGCCATGAAAAATCCCCCCAAAAAAAGAACAACTAAATTTGGTAATTACTCAGTTCATATCCGTCTGATTATAAAATTTGTTCAACAAACTAAGAACAAAAGTAATCATTAAGGGGGACAATGCTTTTTCCCAGGACTGTATCTGTCGGAGGTAACATACAGTAAAGTATTACCGGCTGGTCACCATTAAAACGGAAGTTTACTCTAAAAATCTCCTACCTGTTTAATTTATCTTTAACAACTTAACGCTTTAGGGTATGGATCAGAACATTTCTATCTTTGTTGTTACTGCTCCCCTGTTGTTGAACATGTGAACTAGGGTTGGACCTTATAAAAAAAATAAAAAAAAGCAAATCATGCCTTTATTCAACCAACTTTTTACCAAAACCGCAAGTTTTTAAAAAAAAAGAACACATGCTCTTTTAACTCTTTGAAGGGGGTGGAGCTTGATGACGGAGCGTTCCTTGGTCTGTGCTTGTGATTGGTTGGGAGAATGTAATGACTACAGTATTAACCTGCATGATGTGCTAGAATGCAAAAGGAAGGAAAACTGTTCTTCAATTGAAATTTTTATTGACCCTTTTATGCTATTGCACCAGACGTCTATCGATCAATAATGTGCACCAGTGCATTTGTTCTCCATTCCACAGGCATCCTCAGAATCAGAATCAGAAACAACTTTGTTTGCCAAGCTTCTCGTTACAAACAAGGAATTTGACTTTGGATTCCAACACTCACATTGTGTAAAAAAAAAAAAAAAAGGCAGACAAGTAACAGCAAGCAGAACAGCAATCTACAATCTGTAACAGAAAAAACATTATTCGGAAAAAAAATTAAGATCAGGGGAAGTATGTATAGGAGTTTTTTTTTTCACAGTAGAATACGTAGCTGGCTACCCTGACTATAAAGTGTTCATCAGACTGGAGATAGAAACTGGATCTGTGACGGCTCCTTACTTTGTAAAGTGCCTCGAGATTACGTGTTTCATGAATTGGTGCTATATAAATAAATTTTAATTGAATTATAGCAATCAGTGCTCTTTAGCGCCGGCCTAAGGTAAAAGTCTGAATAACCTGTGATGAGGATATGTTGGGTTGATGGCTATTTTAGCTGCCCTTATACTGGTCCTGGACCTGTACAGGTCATTCATGGATGGAAGGTCAGTCCTGACAATCCTCTCTGCAGCTCTAAATGTTCATTGCAGTTCAGACCTGACTAGTTTTGTGGATAAACTGAACCACACAGAAATGGATGAGCACAAGACAGAATGAAGGCAGTGTAGACGATGATCGGTAGCTCCTGAGAAAGTTACCACAGGAAGTCCAGTCTCTGCTGGGCCTTCTTACAGATGATGTCAATGTGTGAGGACCATATCGGGTCCCGAGAGAGGGTGGTGCCTAGGAACTGGAAGTGACCCACAGTAGACACATTGTTGTTGAGGATAGTGAGGGGGAGACAGAATGAGGGACATTCTTCTAAGTTCCACAGTCTTTAGCAGGTTTAGCTCCAGGTGGTTCTGGGCGCACGAGTGGACCAGCCGATCCACCTCATGTCTGTATGCAGACTCAGTGGATGAGCCCAATGACAGTGGTACCATGTGCAAACTTCAGGAGTTTCACAGATGGGTCCGCAGGTGGGCAGTCCTTGTTATACAGAGAAAAGAGGAGAGGGTTAGAGAACACACCCCTGAGGGCGTCGGTGTTGGTTGTTCTTGAGCCTCACCTGCTGCTGTCAGGCAGTCAGTCAGGAAGCTGTCAAGGGAAGTACCCCAGCCTCTCTTCTAGACAGCCTCCACAGGGATCTGGACAAGCCACCTCTCCTGTCTTCAACCTCCTAACGGCTGCTCTCACTTCCTCCTCACCAATCCCTCCTAATACACTAACCTTATTCTATATTTTTTGAATCTGCAAAATCTGTTTCTGGTTAGAACAAGACCTCCGGTTTTCTTTTGTGTAACTAGAGGTTATTAAAGAAAAATCACAGTGACGTGCAGCACCACAGTCAAGGCCTCAAACCCTGCACTGTATCTTGTGGGCGCCCAATAACAATCATGATCCTTGTCTGGTGGTGGGACCTTGCGAATGTGGGCGCCAGGCCACAATGCTCCACAGTTACGATAACAGAAACTGTACACAGAGACGGCGATAGACATTACAGGAGGCAGAGAAGGAGAGGGGTGAAGGAAAGGGTAGCATACAAACTGCATGGAAGTGAAAAAAGAACAGAAAATAAGCGACTGGACCGATGTGGAACAATTTGCTTTGACATTTGCTTTAGTGTTTCATGAAGTCAATATCTGTGGAAAATGAATTAGCCCTCAAGTGTCTGCGTGCTTCCCGGATGTTTTACATAAGAAACGAGGAGTTTAAGGATTTCTGCTCAGCATGAAAATGACTGCAAATTATGTCAGTATTAAAATGTGCCTGTCAACCTCATTTAAACTTTTACCAGCGCAGAAAGAAGACAGCGTCTTAGGTTTTGAGAATTGCATCTACTGGTAAGAATGACTTCATTTAAAGACCCTGCGGAGTGGAAACCCTTAAGTGCACTGGGGACAATCTTGATTGTGGTTTGGAGACCTGGAAAAAGCATCCAGTCCACAGATATGTGGTCTGTAAGAAGCCCCAAAACTTCCTCTTAGCGGCTTAGATCTGATGCCTGTACAGCATTTCCACATGTGTTGGGTCACAATAACCAACGCTCCTCATTTTCCTCCATTTGGTAATGTCTGCGTGTAAACCAAATGGCTATGAAAGCGATCTTTAGACTGATTAGAGTGTGCCGTTAGGGGGAAATGTGTGTCTGGGTTGAAAATAAATTTGAGCTTTTAGATAAAGATTAATGAGAACAACCTTAGTACAAACCAAGTTGCAGCTTTGTAATACGTTCCACGTCCAAAAGAATATAACTAAATATACAAAAGCATTATATTGAACAAGTTTAAAAGGTTTTTAATGGTAATGGGCTACTTACTGGTATGTCTACCTAGGTTTTAAAAAGTTACAGCTTCAAAAACAGAAACATTTAGAAGTTTTTCTTTTAGTCATGATAACAGAGGAAGTTCCAGATTGGCTGCAGTTTTCTCTGTCTGAAAGGAACATAGAGTAGCAAGAGGCTCTCCCACCCCCACCTGTTGCTGCACATCGTTGGTCAGCGAACCGAGAGAAGGCCATATTTCTCGCTCTTACAAGAAAAATTCTTTTGACTTTTTGGGACTTTTTTTTCCCCACGCATGAAAATAGTTAACAAGGTATACTGTTTATTTAGAAGACGTAACTTGAAATATATAATCATGTGAAAGCAACTGCCAATTTACTTGGTGTTTTCAACTGATACTTATGTTTATGTATCAGATCAAAATAACAATAAATAAATGGTATAAGTAACTGCTATAATACCTGTAATAATTTATATTTCATATTATATTTAGAAAAAGAAGAAATAGTTCTTTCTTTTCTGTTGAAAATATAAGGAATTGCTGGAAATTTACAAATATATGCCGGGGAAATCTGAGAGTTGCAATAGAAACCTTTTTCATAGATTTGATGTATTGTTTTACAGACACACATACAAAGGAAATAATTTTTATACTTGATTGATGTCACAATTTCAAAAGGGGCATTTGCCAGAGGATTAGTCTTTCCAAAGGTATATGTATCATAGCTAGACACAAAGGGAATTGCTGATCACTAAAAATGTGTTTTTTTCCTGTATCTGTAAGCTTGTTTTTTTCTGTATCTGCACAGTAAAATGTGGTGAAACAGTAAGGAAGAGTAAAGAGCTGCAATTATACTATAATTAACTATAACTTGGATTTTAGATATTCAAATAATTGGTTAAGGTGACACCATAGCAAACTATAGTCACAAATGACTTTCCAAGATTGTTGTAAATCAATATAGGAGTCTGCCGTGTCAGTTGTCATTTAACCTTCTTTAAGCTCATCACGCAGATCAGTGAATCAAAGTGAGACAAGACAGACTGTCACTGTGCCAGGGGACATAACTGAGCATCTCTGTTACGGATGCAAATGTCATGCGGGTTTCTTAAAGAGCAGCTGGTAAACACTCCAAATGTTTCTGTGTTGATCTGTTATTTTCAAATGCTGTTTACTTGAAATTGTCAAAAAAGAAAAAAGTTTAGGTTTAGCTGTATTTTACTAATCAATTACCTGAATATTGAGTATTTATTAATACACCAACCAGGTGAACACAACCAATACATGTTGCTTTATTAATTTGTTTTCTCATTTAAGTTCATGATACAGATAAATCCGTAACATATTAGCTGTCTTATGAGGCCTTTTGACAGCCCTGCCATGTATGCAAGAAATTGGTAAGGAAATCAAGGCTTGCACAAGATCCCGAGACACACCTTATTTCTTCATTTGTCGTTCCCACTTAGCTAGAGGTGTTATTCAGTCTCTGCCATTTTGTTCCTTTCTATCTCCGAAAGAAAAATTATGTCATACCCATGTACAAAACCCATTGTCTGTCAGTATATTTGTCTCTTGGTTGTTTATTAATTTCATAACTTACATAGATAAATACAAAAGTTATACAAACTCCCCAAATCCTACATATCATTTAGATATTGTTTTCTGAATACTTACAATTGAACCATATTTCAATTTGTTAGAGTTTTGATCCTGCCACTTGACTCTTTGATGTGTTAAAGATTATGAATCCTAAACAAACCAAAATAACTTTGAGTAACCTCTTGCAGCTAGTAGATATTATTTATTAAAGCTATATAATAACATTGTCTCACAGTAGATTTGGACAATTGGTTGTCAAAGTCAATAAGAGATGTCCCCTAGCTGGTACGAATTGATGCGCAGTTGGCATTTGATTTGAAATAAGTAGTTGATGACAAATTTCTGAGTAATACTGAATACTGCTTCTTTTCAAAGTTGGATAATCATGGGTATGCTATATCACAAATCCAAAGACTATCTAGATTGAAAAAAGATAACTAATATCCTGTCTAAACATATCAGAAAACTTGGCTAGGAATTAATCTGAAATGGTTTTAAACTACAAAATGTGAATGAGATGGGTTTTATGCAGCAGTGCAAGTGGTGTTATTGAAGCGATTTCTGTAAAGCATTACATACTTTATTTAACTGGAGGTTAACCTAAGAGTTTTTTGTTATGTCTTAATCTCGGTGTAGAGACAAAATGAGGCTTTACAAAGAAATAAATTTGGTTTGAGCGGGCTGCAGCATCTCCATAAACCTGGTGTGTGGTCCCTGCAGCGGAGGTCTCTTTATATCCACCATGTGGATGAGGTGACAAGCCCAAACCGGTTCCTACGTGGATGGGAGGCCGGTTTCAGCTGGCTGCGTTGCCGTGGATACGGTAGCTCTATAAATACCCCAGAGCTCGTTCGCTTCCCAGTTAGTCAGACTACACTTCAAGCAGCGCGCTTCACGAGGAAGGGACCTGCTTTTTTTAACCCCAGCTCTCTGGTCTAATGGACAAACTCTTTGTAAATGCTTTTTAAGGTAAGAACTTGCCGTTTGGTGACTGTTACAAATGGATTGGTATATCTCGGTGTTGTATTGCTACGGAAGGTGAAAACGCTACGACGTGGCCGGTATGAGAGCCAGTTAAGCTAGCAAGACGTTTCCTTTGTTGCCTTTTGAGAAGCCAAGAAAGACTTTTACTCTGTCGTTCGTATTTGGTGTAGTGACACGTGGGATGTTTCTTTAAATTAAATTTCATACATTCGAGGATTTTTATCATTTGACGGAGGAGTTTCATAATGAATGGAAAACGCATTGTCGCCTCATGGCGTTAGGCGCTCCAACGGAACCGGCATAAGAACGTCATACGTCGGTCATTGGTTAATCTTTGCTCCAACTTTTCAAGCGGAAGGCGGATCTTCTTCTCTGATTGGATAAGACGTTAGATTGGGTGTGGCTTACAGGCTCTTGTCTTTGAAAGACATTCGACCCTGGTATCGAGTTATAAAACCAAAGAAACGTGAATCACGCGTGTGCGCTAGAATGCGAAATAATGACGTTCTCTCTTTCTTCCAGAATCCTCACTCTAGGAAGGCGCACTCCAGCTGCTCAACAGGCCCAGGCCTTGAGTTGTATCTTAAGGGGTTTAACTTCACCGGTGAGCCTCCTTGGCTTCTCTGCACCTGATCAACAGCAGCGCCAAATTCCAACTCTTTCATATCCAAGTAAGTGTCATGTTTTACCCAAATGCTTTTTGGAGTTGCTCATCCCCCCCCCCCCCTGCACCAGTCTACTTTATGACTACGCAGTTGAGTAATCGATTTGGCAAAAGATGCTGTCATCTGATCACTCTTTTGATTCTTTCAGTTTACGCGTGGCAAATCGAAGATACTTACCAGGATGAACCCCACCGCGCTGGCCAAATTTGAGTTTTCCTTCCTTGAAGAGGGTTTCTCTGCTCGGGACATTGTCGAGCAGAAAATCAATGAGTCATCCTTGACCGTAAGCATCCCGTGGGGATTATGTAACGGACAGATGGTCTGATTTGCTTCGAGTGTCACTGAAAAGCATCCACTTTTATAAAAGCTTTGAATATTGCTTAGTTTTAGCCCTCTTATTCAGATAAAATTGTACTTTCATTGGAATTAGGTTACTATATATAACATGCATTTTTTAATTAATTTTTTTGTTCATACATTTCAGGATGATCGGGATGCGTTCTATGTCTGTGACCTGGGAGATGTTTTGAGAAAACACCTCCGCTGGGCGAGAGCACTGCCTCGTGTCACTCCTTTCTACGCTGTGAAGTGCAACGACAGCCAGGCTGTAGTCATGACTCTGGCATCATTGGGAACTGGCTTTGACTGTGCAAGCAAGGTGTGTGCTCTGAGAACCTTCTGTTGTTGCTAAATAAACTTTTTGTTGCTATATTTTTTTCTTTTTTGCTCTGTGCTGACTGTTGGCGTTGTCATCACACAGACTGAGATCCAGCTTGTTCAGTCTTTGGGAGTTGATCCAAGCAGAATCATCTACGCCAACCCATGCAAACAGGTTTCACAGATAAAGTATGCGTCTGCGCATGGAGTCCAAATGATGACCTTTGATAGTGAGGTGGAACTCATGAAAGTGGCTCGTTGTCACGACAATGCCAAGTGAGTTTCTGCTTTATAAGTAAAATCATTAATTTTGGCTTCTAGCTTTCTTTTTTGTAATATATAGCTTGTGTTCTTCTTTTTTAGGTTGGTGTTGCGTATTGCCACAGATGACTCTAAGGCCGTGTGTCGCCTCAGTGTGAAGTTTGGGGCTCCTCTTAAAGCTTGCCGCGGCCTCCTGGAGCGGGCCAAGGAACTGGGGCTAGACGTGGTCGGCGTCAGCTTTCATGTTGGCAGCGGCTGCACTGACGCAGAGACCTACACCAAAGCTATTGCAGACGCTCGCTGCGTCTTTGATATGGGGGTGAGTTGCTCCTAAAGTTCACCTGAAGATTTCATTTGTGACTTTAGCTCTGGGTGGAAGGCTAACCTTGATGCCTTATTGTGCAGGAAGAGCTCGGCTTCAACATGGATCTCCTGGACATTGGAGGAGGTTTTCCTGGTTCAGATGACACCGAGTTAAAGTTTGAAGAGGTAGCTGGAAAGATTTTATTTAGCCTGAGTTTTTTTGTTGTTGTTTTTTTTTGTAAAATTAAAAAAAATTGATTTGACTTGTGAACTAATTTCCACTTTTAGATCACACTAGTAATTAACACGGCCCTAGACAAGTACTTTCCTGTTGACGCTGGGGTTCGTGTCATCGCTGAACCGGGCCGCTTCTACGTGGCATCTGCCTACACATTGGTTGTGAACATCATTGCTAAGAAGGTCATCATGGATGACGAGGCGTCTTCTGATGGTAATGTCTTTGGTTGAACAGAAAACTAGGTTATTAGAGTTGCCTGTTATGAGACTCTTGTGACCCTTCCACATCTCTTTTTTTTTTTTTTCTGCAGAAGAAGACGAAGTGACCAGTGACAGAACTCTGATGTACTATGTCAACGATGGAGTGTATGGATCCTTCAACTGCATCCTCTATGATCATGCTCACTGTCTGCCAACATTGCATAAGGTCAGGGAGATTCAGAGGTTATCACTGGGGTGGGGACAAAGGGTTAAAGACGGTGCTTGGCAAGTTCTCATCAACTTTCTTTCAACTGTTGCCTATAGAAGCCAAAACCAGATGAGGCGGTGTACCCCTGCAGTATATGGGGCCCAACGTGTGATGGTCTAGATCGGATAGTGGAGCTGTGCTCCCTGCCAGACCTTCAAGTAGGGGACTGGCTGGTGTTTGAGAACATGGGTGCCTACACGGTCGCTGCGTCCTCCACCTTCAATGGCTTCCAAAGACCTGACATTTACTACGTCATGTCCCGTCCCGCCTGGTGAGTCTTTGTCACAGGAATGTTTGGGCGTCAAGAAATTCTACGGCTTTAAAAGTTCCTTCAAATCTGTAACTTGTGCCCGTTTTTTTTTTTTTTTTGTCATCAGGCAATATGTGCAGAAAATCTGCTCGCAGGGCCTTCCAACCCCTGCAGAGTCCTCCCTGTTCGACGTTCCAGCATGCTGCGGCCGAGAGAGCAGCTTGGACATGCCAGCCAAGCCTTGCCACGCCAATGTGGTCTAAAACGTACAAAAGAAGCCATGTTCCTTAGAGTTAGCATCTTTATTAATAAGTGGATAGAGTTCTCCTAACTCTTGACAATTTGACAAGGCCAGTTACTTGACAGGAGCATGAGGGGGAAATGGTGTTGCTCACTTTTCAGTGTTCTGTACAGAAGCTGGGAATCAACCTTTGAATGAGGCTGAATCGCACTCGGACCGTCTCTGTGGGTACTAGTCACGGTTTAACAAGCAGCTCTGTTAAAATTATTTGCTGCTTATTTATAGCATTAGTAAGGGGTACTTTGTTATGAGCCTGTTTTTTTTTTTTTGTTTTTTTTTTCAGAACTGGGAAGAACTTGGAAATTAAGTTCCAAGATGAGTCTTGAGAACAACTTCGGAGTTTACATGTCAATAGGACTCGGCCATGAGAGTATTTAGAGATGGGGGCGGGAGTTAGTTTGGCAACAACAGTAAAAGCAGACGGCATTATCTATGCTGATTGATCTCATAGGGTCAGTGCATTGCCCTAGCACCTGATATCATCTCTGATACCCACAAAGCATTGGTCAGAGGGGGATTTCAGATTCTCAAATGGCTGCTATAATTATCTTTTCATGATCACCACTTCTGAGCAGAACCTTGTTAGTGTTAATCTTCAAGATCTTATCGAGCCGCCTGTGTTTTTATTTTATTGTAATTTGTGAAACAAATAACTCTTTGATGTAACGATTTCAGATTTTCAGAAAATATTTACCATACCTTTTTTCTACATATAAAATATACAGCAATGGTTTCTGGAGAAATCTTAAAGATTAACACTAAAAACACAGGGACTCAAAAAGGCAAACCAAACCCCTCCTCTCCTTATATATTTTTTTTCCCTTTTTATTTTGTATTACCTTGTAGAATTGTATATCTATTCTGTTCATAATATTAACAAGACTTGGACAAAGTTTGCCTGCATGTAAACTGGATATGAAAGAGACGGGATTGCACATTGATATCGCTTTCCTACGGAAACTTTTTGAAGTTTTGTATTTTTTTATTAAATAAAATATTAGGTGCAGAACCATACCATGGCTGCTTTTATTCAAGAGCGCGTTTGTGAAAATTCCTTATTTAACCAGCACTATTACTATCACATTCAAGAGCTCCATCTGGTGGATGAATTTTGCCCTGCTTCAAAAAGTTTAAAAGTAGAATTGCAGTCGGGTGCCTGAAAACCTAAAACGAAGTATAAGGTAAACTAAAGAGTAGCACCAGTACACTTCACCCCTCCCCCTTTTAAAATATATTTGGAAATGCAACATATGATAACTAGGCCTCAATGTCTACAGGATACCAGCACTGATGCAAAAGTAATCTTTATTAAACCTTTGTAGCAATGTTACAATTATTTACTGTAATGTGGAGCTTGAGTGCAAACCTTAGTTTCTGAAATGTAATTTTATAAATCTTAATGTGAGACTAGTGAGTGTGTTGTACCCAATGGTGTAAGCTGCAACTGCTGCAAATGAATGCTGCAACAGTTATTGAACAAGTCACGGATGACGACAACTATAGGGGGAAAAACAGCTTACAATAGTTAAATACATTAAATATTATATAACGATAGAAAATGTGTAATGTCAAAGCCTCAATCTATTCATGTTTTATGTATTAGCCTTTGCAATATTTGTTGATACATTACCTTATTCTCAAAGTTACAAACATCTCAAAGCATAAGAAATAATCCAAAGGAAAGTGTCAAATCAGTTCATGGTTTTGTATGTAGGTAAAAATAACATTTGATATGCTTCTCCCACACCTATGATTACAAACAGATCCCTGAGGTTCCATCTGAGTGAGCAACCTAGTTTAATTTTGACCCAAATATGTTCAGACATGACATAAAATGAACCAGATTTGGTAGCCAAGAAATGGTTTTGTAAACAGAAAACACAAATGTGAAAGAGGCACAAATACATCCAGTTGCAGGGGTGTTTTGCAAGTTAAAGGTGACCTATTATGTTTTTAAGATTTGCATTTAGGATTTGTCTAAGCAAAATGTTAATTTCCTTTTTTTTGTTGCACAAAATCATTCTCAGATAAGATTTCACCTCCCCAGTTTCATCTATTTTGAGCTCCTTTCAGAATGAGGTTTTTAGAGCGCTGTCAATTTTATGCAAATAAGCTGTAGCAGGCAAGTTTAATTTATAAAGCGCTTTTTCAGTAACACGGCAATTCAAAGTGCTGTACATGTTAAAAGAAAACATTACAGAGCAAAGTAAATCTTTGGGAGTCACTTATCTAAACTAGTTTTGTCAACTTTTCTGTAGTTTTGGCCAGGAGATAAAAAGTTAAAGGCAGAAGAAAAATCCAAACAAACCGGAAGCACAGGAAACGGCGTCCGAAAGAAGTGTCGGGGGGGGGGGGGGGGTTGTAAGTGATAGAGCGTTCATCAGTCAGCTTTTCTCGGCTCTGATGCGGGTAGTCGGGGCAGAGCATCTTGTTTACATAACATCCAGGAGAAATTGAGATAGCCAGCCTTCCAAGGCCGACACAGGGGACCCAGTTCTGATAACGGCAATTATTTTGGGTCAGGCTGTCTGTCTGCCTTAAACTATCACTGGTACATCTCAATGGTGAATCCAAACAGCCAGGTTTGTGGTCAGTTCCGCCAAGCCAATCTTGCAACTTCTCCAAGGTCTATTCCTTCCCACCAGCGAGTTCAGGAACCATATCTGGCCTGCAATGCTGTACAAGGATCACATACAGTTTTCAATTCTGCTCATTCAGCATCTGAGTCTGATTGTTGATAGCACGGCACATCCCCTAACACAGTCCAGGCAGCCGTACAATGGGCAAAACAGCTGCTGATGTATTCCAAATTTATCGATACGTCAGGCCAGCACCAAAAAGCAAAATGGACAAACTCAATCCTCCCAGGAGTCCATCGTGTATCCAGCCACAAATATCCCGTCAGGATACGCGGGCTCTCCTTTCCCAGTCGCCTTGTTGAGAAAATTTTATCAACCACGTTGAGAGGCCAGCTGACCAGATTCATCCATCAATCCATCCATCCATTTTCTAACACGTCTATCCCTTGTGGGGACGCAAGGGGTGCTGGTGCGTATTTCCAGCTGTCAATGGCCAAGAGGCAGGGTACACCCTGGACTGGTCGCCAGTCCATTGCAGACTGACCAGATCCTTAATTTACAATTCGGAAGCTATGCAAAGAGAGGCTCCAAAAAGGTTAACAAGGAAACACGGGACAGAGAGCAGATGCAGGGAAGATACAGAGAGGAAGAAGGTCCGCCTTCATCGTCAGCAGGTAGAGAAGTCAAATAAATTAAATTACTTATAAAGTGTAAAACTATATTGTTATATTCTCAACTGCCTAAAAACATCTGTCTGAGTGTTATGTTCTGATGAAGTGGTGGTTTGTGTAAGATACTTCTCGGAAGAATCTGAGACAAAATAAGACGCTAATAGCACTAGCGTTCCTATTGGATTTCCAATACAAATTAGCTTCATGCTAACTGTTAGTTGTCTCTTTTCAGCTGGAGAAGTGTAAGATAAGTATATGCAAATTTTTCCGCACGTATTAATGACAATGTTAAATTGTGTATGTGATTTATTCTAATAATAATTATAACTTCTATGTAAGATGTTGTGTAAAAGTAGTGTTATTTTGTGTGTTACAATTTTACCCCTTACCTAGCAAACCAATACTTGGTTTGCTAGGTGAGGGGTTTGGCTCAGCTTGGGTTGCTAGGTGAGGGACAGTGCCTGCCGATTGTGACATAATAATCAGGAGGTTTTTGAAACAGCTAGTTTTCCAGACACCAACAAAACATTTGCTTATTGACAAAAAACAGATGGATGGTTAGTTTGTAAGCACTTGGACTGTTTCTAGAAGCCCAAATTACAATCCACTTTTCACCGAGCTTGTATTTTTTACAGTATCCACAACTTTAAAGGTGCAATATATTCTAACTTTTTCAACATGGAATAAATGCCCCATATCCTTCATTTTGGAGGAGTTCTTCTAAAGAGTTCAAGTTTGAATACCACTTTGTTAGATTTATGTCGACAATACCTGTGTATGTACCTTTGACTAAAACGTCATGGAAATTAATAATGTTAATATTTAAGTTAATGTTTGTTTTTATATTATATTACATGTTTATACAGATATTATACATTTATATTACATTAATAACAACAAAACTGCTTTGTTAACAAAGGACCCATATTGCTTAAGTCACTTTTCATAGGAAAGAGTTTAATCCATAGATCTGTTAGAGCATTGATCTTTTAACCATCATTTCTTTTTACATATTTAATGCAAATCACTAGCTAAAAATGAACACATAAAGTGCATTTTGATGAGTAAACTGTACAGCACAATTAAAGCAAGCCTACATTTAAGATCTACAAAAGGTTAACCAGTTTGTACATCTACGTGCCTATTACGTTTTCAAACACAAAACATTTTTTCAAGACAGTTTTGTTTACACAGTATGGAAATGATTGTGTCATAAAAATATTTTAACCTCCAACAAGTAAATCTGTTCAGCAGATTATCCATAATTTAATACCGAACATAATACGAACTAGCTTACTAAACAAGGATCTTTCATTTCACGTCTCACTACACTCACAACATTAGCAAATGAAATGAAACGATGTCAATAGCAGAAAATGTTATAAACCGTAGTTTCATGCAGATAAATTACATTCAGGCTATTGTTTGTTGATTACGTTTGCCAGTGCATTTGCAATAAAACATACTCATTACCATTTGGTTGGTTTATTTTCGTAATTACGTTTACATTTCTTCTCTTTTTTCCGTTTTCTTGACCAGATAGGCATGGCAAGCAGAATGGTGTTCTGGCTGCCATGGTTATGCTGAACATTTTTATTGATGTGTTAAATCCCCAGGATAACTCTTGGTGATTTAGTTTATTGCTTTTAAGGTTTTATGGGCAACTGATGCCAATCAGAGGGAGAGGGTAAGAGAAAAAGAGAGAGTACAGAGACACAAAGAAATATATGTACAAAATATGCTACAAAAAAAATGCACCAATGGCATCGATGGGGAAACTGAGAGGACAGTAACCACAAGCACCTGCAATGAGAAAAAAACTAACAGAAAACACAAAACAAAATCAAAGACAGCAGAAACGCCGGCAGCAATAATATGGAACAAACTGTTGATACCAATGAAGAGAACTATGGGGAAACACAGCCACTCTATTATAAGCACAATTTGTGTGCAACATGCAAAATATGTGGTGTAGACCTTGAATGGTGCTCAGTGATAGGTGCAGCCTCATGGAGCACAAAGGCCTGGCAGTCCACCACAGAGACAAGGAGAGCCGAGGGCCGCTCAAACTTTATTGCTCAGTCAGAAATGGTGAACTACAAGATATTCCACACAAAAGGTTTGGCAAGCAGTAGGTTCTGCTTCTCACGGTTTATTTTTATTTTTTTATTATTTTGATATGACGTGTAGTCTTTGAACAGTGACCCGTTGTCTGATATCTTATTTCTAATCTGAGTTTTGTCTTTGCCATCTGACTGAGGTGGTATTTGCGTCCTCTCCACTCTGCTTCCCAGAAAAGGCAGAAGTTAAGCTGCTTTGTAACTAATTTGCTATGATTGGGGTCATCGTGCATTCGGAGGATCCATCTGTGCCCGAGCCTTAACTTTCTGTCTGATGCTTTTAGATTTTGGTTCAGTATTTCCACACAATGTTCTTTCTTCTCGATTCGATCTGTGTTGTGTAATGCATCAGTCGCTCCGGCACTAAAACACCCCACAACATGTTGCAGTCAGCTCTGTCCGGGATGGCATTATCAAGCTTCAAGGCTTTTCCCTTCAAATATAACAATGATGTAATAATGATGGAACAGGTAAAAAATTGTAGCTCCATGAGACCAAAGGAGACATCTCTAAAGATTAACGTCCCATTCCTCAAGAACATTTGGAAACTTTTAGACAGTTAGTAAATCCAAATAATATTAGTCATCCTAACTTGCCTAAAACAGGAAATACTGTCAGACAGTAAGAAAACAGGGTTATGTGTCTATCTGGCTTCACTTGTATTATTTTGCAGCTCATCTTTTATCAGGAGGAATCTGGTCCAGCATGTGTGATCATGATGACATCACAGATATTTCCTTCCTCTCGTAATGTTTTCTAATGTACTCGCTGATAGCATTCTGATTATTAATCTCTTTCCTGAACAGCATAATGTAACATTTGGGGGCCAAGTGGCAGCCAAGGATGCTGAGGCAAGAAATGAGAATGGCTGCGCTGCTTATAGCTGGCTTGTACTTTCCTTCCAAAGTGAGAAATATTGGGAGGAAAACAATCCATATGATTAAAAACAGAACCATGCTCACGGTGATTAACGAGGCATTTTTGTAAATGTCGGGCAGCTGTCTACCTCTGAATGCAAAGATAAAACACACAAGGCCCCAGAAAGAGTTGTAGACTATTGTGGCTGCAAAGAACTTTGTGGAATCTTTGGACATGTTACACTGGTGCAATATGGATTCAGCTTTTGGCACCTTCACAGGACTACGTGGGAGAAAAATTAGCCAGGCCAAGGACACAGCCACCTGCACACCAGAGATGATGACGACCACGGCTACTGGCTGATTAAGCCTCTTAATCTTAGAGGAAACACTCGGGTCAAAGCTAAACCCATGCAGGATCTGGATTAAGTTGGCCAGGATGCAGGAGATGCAGAAGGAGAAACTGATGCCAAAGAGAGGAATGCCTAGACAGGAATTTGATGTTGGTTTTCCTATAAAGGTGAAGGCAGTACAGAAGCCGAGGAGCAAGGAGGTCACCTCCACGAAACTCAAGCAACTTCCGATTGCCTTAACAATGGGAGTTCCACAGTTGATTCCGATGATGATAGCGATCACAACAGTAGCAACTATTGCAAAGACAGCCATTGTGATCAAAATGATGGAGAAGGGGTCTGTCCACTCGAGAAACTCTTCAGTTTTATTCACACAAGTATCCCTTTGGTTCTCTGGTGAGTATCGTGTCTCGTTACAATGCGTACACGTCGTATCTGCAGAGGGAAAAAGAGACAGAAAGAATATAAACACAAAAAATGAATGACCAAGAACCAAAACATTGACTGAATTTTCCTGTAGGGCTGGAAGAATTTTATTTTTTTAAATATTTGGTGTGTATATTATAGTTAGGGGAAATCTTCCTAAATGTAGGAATGGACTGAACACCAGGAAAGCCAAATAAAAAAAGAAAAAAAAAAGTATTTCTTAAATGCTGTGCTAATGTTACACCATATTTTACAGGAGGGACGTCTTCCAAAACTTTCAACTTTTAACTCAGTATACAGAATATTTTCACAAAGGGGTTAATCAGGATGTTTTCTGGGAACAGCAAGCTTTTGTGTTTTTTTTGGTCAGCGGTGGCTCACTTGGGATGCCAATTGAGGTTTTCAGTGTTTAAAATGTTTCTTTAGGTTCATCTGTGATACTCTGAATGAGTCGTCAAAGGGGTCTTGGAGTAACTTGGGTATGCTCGGCATTTCTGAGAAGGTTCACCACTGTTCCATGTCAATTAATTTGTTTTCTGGGTACGCTTAAATTTCACCCAGATCAGGATGTGATGTGCTGTTTTGTTTTTTTTTTTAGATCTTTTAGGCTATTGCATCAGTCAGGTAATGTCAATGTCAATCTCACCTGAGTATGGTTAGTGAAACTGAAATTAGCTTTCCTAAATGCATAGTTAATTCATGATTTAAAAGAGGGGGTGATTACTTTTTCACATAGTTTCACAACAGCAGGAGATGTCATAGTTTTTTATCTCAATAACTGAAAGTATGATCAAACATAAAACTTTTTTTTTGTATCTATCCAGGCTATCTTTGTCTAATATTTAAATCTGCTTGATGGTCTGAAACATTCGAGTGCCACAAAAAAAGCAATGACAAAAATATGTAATAAAAGAAATGTTTTTTCACAGCCCTTACGCAACAGTTTGTACATATGTATTAAACTCGAACATTTCAAAAGGACTACGGATATACTGGAAATAATTTTCAAAGTACTATATGCATTGATATGACATTACATATCACCTTCTAACACAAGTAAAATAGCTAAAGAGAAAGTGGCACGCTGTAAGCATCGATAATAAATTCTAAAATCACTGACCAGTTCCAAGTGAATACTCTTCAGGTGCACAGGTGATGCATTCATAGCAGCATTTTCCACTTTTTAATATCAGCCTTTCTCCTGGTTTACATCTTCTGGAACAGTTAAAAACAGACACCTTTGAAAAATACAAGAGAATTAGCACATGATCATCAGACATTAACTTTAATGATTAAAGTATCTTGATCTTACAGTGTCATTCTTTCTCCATTGGGAGAAATCTTCATGAAACGTAATTTTCTCGTTTGGCCAGTATTCTCAGATTTTTCTTATGTCAAAGCCTCCTCAGGACTTGGATGGGTTCCAAAACACCATGTCATATCCCAAACTGGGATCTCCACTTTTATTAAAGTAAATGTTTGTATTGTCCACAGAGATGTTGACTTTCCTGATCTCTTTGAAAAGCTGTGGAGACAAATTGAGGTCAGCATTTAATTATTCTGGAACCGCAGTTCAAAGATGTTTACTGACAAAAACAGGAAGATATAACAAAAAGAAAGGGCCGATTTCAAAATTGTGACATCTTTGAACCAAAGAAAAAAACAACAACGTCACTCTGTATATGTTTAATCAGCACAAATAATTACTATCAGAAGAAGCTAAAATGGTCTTGAAAAAAAATAGAGGCTTTATCTATAGAAGGAATAAAGTATAGAGGAACAGGGTAATGTTTTTCCCTAAGAATCTTAACCAAACATATAAAAGCTCATTTTTAAATAATGACTTGTATCAGCAAAACAGAAATCTCTCTACTGTACCTCAACAGCCGTGAAATTGGTCCGGTCACAGCTTCCATTGTCACATCTTAGCAAGACTCTGAGGCCCTCAGCAATGACCTGAACAGCCAGGTAGATGCTGTAGGATTCATCACGGTCAATGTAGTAGTGCAGGCAGCTTTGGCTGGAGGTCTTGTTCTCACAGTTACATTCAGTGTCATCTTCAAAGTTGTTTGGTGAAAGCTGGTAATGACTCAAAAAGGCCTTTGTACTTCCATTAAACTCAGAGCGGATGTAGTCTTCAAAACCGGGAACATCGTTCTGTTTAAAGATGAATCCAAAAACTGGTCCAATGCTTTCGATGCCTTGTATCTTAAAGATTTCATGAGAAGTGGACCAGGTGTCGCTCGCTATCCAGGTTCTGTTCAGCTTTTTTTTAATAACTCCTTCAAGGACGATACGAACATTGCTGTCTTTGGTGAACATGATGATGGCCTCAGCCGTAGAAACGTTTATTTTCTCTATCAGATCTCCTGCTGTTGTAGAGTTTTCATTGAAGTTACCAGGGAGAATCTCTTCAAAATCAACACAGATATAATTCCCCCTGAACAGCTGCAGGAGGCTATCAGTGCCGTACTTCCCATACTCATCATCACTTCCCACAATGGCCACTGACTGCCATGAAAAATACTTCACCAGCTCATAAATGGCTGTTGTCTGAAATCTGTCACTGGAAACAGTCCTTAGGAAGGTGGGGAACTTATATTTTTTGCTGAGCAGCTCACTGGTTGATGCATAACTAATCTGTGGGGAGTAGGAACAAAATTATAGAGGATCTAAAAAGTTCACACAACCTTGTAAAAATGCCAGGTAATTATGATAGAAAAATAGTTCACATTAAAAAATTTGAAAACCTTTCCTGTGAAATATATCCTGTACAGTTCAATTATAAAAAGACAACAACAACAAGCAAATCGGTTTGAAAGACAAATGCAAAGAATAAAAAAGCAACCTGATTGTGCTAGTATGTAAATTAAAAAAAACTTTGTTGAATTTGAGTCTTCATTGATATAAACATGCCACCAGTTACCGAAAACCAGTTTAACCTGAAATAAATTAAATTTTCCTGGGAAGGTTTTCATGGTCTTTGGTTATTCGGCTCCTTTGGTTAAAGCTGTAGTTTGAGGAGAGGGTACAATACAATTCCACATTACTTTATAGGCAAAACATGCAACATTGAGGCGATTCAAACTTGAATCACACGTTCAAAAGGTACAAAAACAACACATCTTTTCTGTACACAAAGCTGATTTACTTAAAGGGGACATCTAAAGCTTTAAAGTTTTTCCTTTTCACATTTGAATCATCCAGTTGTAGTCTCTATATCAAGGGGAACAACAATGCTTTGGTCTGAATTCCTCGTTATTGCTGCCCCTCTTTACCATTGCTCCAAAACTTGTTTTGGCGCAGTGTCTTTAAATGCAAATGAGGAACTTCACCCCCCCCCCCCCCCCCCCCCCCCTTCCAGGTCACAGAGCGAACCACTCCATCCAGTTTGGTTGTATGCTGGGGGCCATTGTAATAAATTGTGGGTTAATACATCCAAACACCGCACATTTTGACTTATCCACTTGTAGCCTTAGCATTCCTGAGCTTGGACAACAAAATCACTGTGAGGAATAAAATTGTCGGACTACATTAAAATTTTCGGTATTCCTAGAGACTCCAAGTTCACAGCTTCCAACAGAATGTATTTAAGGGCTAAAAAGGTGTGTTTTTCATGATATGTCCCCTTTAAGGAGAATGAAATAATGTACAGATTTACCAGTCAAATTTAACCCCAACATCTTTGGGTAACTGCCAGAATGCAGAGAGTTAAGAGGGATGTTATTTTTCAGCAATACAACGAGTGCAAGCATACGTTCAAATAAACTAAACAATGAATTATCACGGGCAATTTTTAAGTTTTGGAACAACCAAGACAGGAACTAAATCTTGCAGAAAATGTGTGGGGTTGCCTAAAGAGGGATTTGAACCAGAGCTGTTATCACAATCTCAAAGATTTGGAGAACTTTCGCCAGGGAGAGTGGATATTCTTAAGTCCAAATGTGGGGTACCGATAGACTATCATAAGAAACTTAGGAAAACCGAATGCTAAAAGTGAATCATAAGGTGGTGCAAAGTTTAGTGTGTGTGTGTGTGTGTGTGTGTGTGTGTGTGTGTGTGTGTGTGTGTGTGTGTGTGGGGGGGGGGGTGTACACTTGTGGAACCACACGGCTTTTAATAATTTCTTTAATATACTTGTGACAGATTTTTTTGTTTTGCGTTCTGACTGTACATGTGGCACATTAAAGGTGGAACATGTTATTAAAAGATTCTTCATTTTGAGGTGTGTTGACTTTTTAAGTTTGGAATACGTATATATTTTCGTGTAAAGGGAATGTTGTAATACGTATCACACATAGTGAGAGACAAACCTGGGTGACTGATGGTAGAGCAAATATACGTGCAACAGCTATGGATACCTCCGAGTACCTCTCTCCAATAACCACCTTCGTCTCGGGTTGAGGCGAGGAGTCGATGGATGAAGGTATGAGACACTTCTGAGGGTCTGACTGGTTTGTCAACAGCTGCAGAGCTGCTCTGATGGCCAGGCTGACGTCTCCACAAGTATCATAGATGTCATATCCAAAGGTGAGGTTGGGCAGCAGTCTCAGAGAGCGTTGGTTTATTTCTTGGATGGCATAGATCATCACTTGGGTGCGAAGCAACATTTGGATATTAAATCTGAAAGAAGGCATGGAATGAACAGTACATCTTCAAGTTATGTAAGATGATTTTTTCCCCCATTGAAGACATACTTACTCGTCACAAGAGATTGGACCAGGCTCTTCTGTTCTGTTGGTTTGTTGGTGAAAAAGTCCTCCGATCATGATGTCTCCAGGAAGGTACACATGCAGATTATTATTTTCGGAACAAGAGTGAAAAACACTCATGAAAGTTACAAGTAACTTCAACAGAAACATGGTACCCTGAGGTAAATCAGACGTGTGTGCTGTGTATTCAGCTCTCTGCAGTGTGAGGTGGTTCCTGGAAATGTCTTCTCGTATAAAGTTAGCCTTTTTCTGCTTGGGATCATTTGCATCATCAGACTGACTGCCACTGACATCCATAAAATAAAGTACTGGCACGAAGTTGGGAAGGTGATTTGAATCACTCACAAAGAGGGATTCATTCGCATTTACCTCTGATTAAGTATTATCATCACATGAGGTCAGCAGATGAACAGGTCAGAACAGCAAAGGTTTTTGTCTGTGCTCTTTTCCCCGAGGTGCCTCCTTTGACACTAAACCCCCTTGAGAGTGCAGCATGCTTTATTTGAATTACCTTGTTTCATCAACATTCCTATAAATGAAAATGTTTTGACTAAACAATTGAGTATTGCTTTTAGGCATAATGTAGGGCTATAAAACAGAATATTCTGTCTATGATCAGCCCCGATGGTTGAACAGCTATAATGTCGGCAAATGCTTTTCTGTAGGCTTCCTGGGGGTTAGAAACACGTGTTTGCAAAGGGTAACGCATGACATGTATTTCTGTTCATGTATTTCAGGATGATTGGGGTGCATTCTATGTCTGTGACCTGGGAGATGTTTCACGAAAACACCTCCGCTGGAGAAGAGCACTGTGTCGTGTCACTCCTTTCTACGCTGTGAAGTACAACGACAGTCAGGCCAGAGACATGACTCTGGCATCACTCAGAACTGGCTTTTGCTTTGCAAGCAAGGTGTGCTTTGAGAGGTCTCCGTTGTTGATGCAGAAATAAACAAATGCAGAGACCTGTTGATTACTGGCTGAAACTACACTGTCACACCTTGTGTCTTTTTTATTCATTTATTTTTGCTGACTGTCGGTATTGTCATCCCACTGACTGAGATCCAGCTTATTCATTCACCACCAGTTGTCAGAGGGCCCAGTGGCACTGATTGTATGGCCGCCCTGCTTCTGTCAGTCTGCCCCGGGGCAGCTGTGGCTACAGTGTAGTTTACCACTGTCTGCAAATGTGTGAGTAATTGACTGAATTCCTACTTGCTTTTATTCAGTTGTTTTCCCTGTATTTTAATCATGTAAAGCACTTTGCATTGTCTCCGTACTGAAATATGCTATACAAATAAATTTGCCATTGCCTGCCTTTTGCCTTTGAATGTAATGTAAAGCGTTTTGGGGTCCCCAGTATGGAGACTGGTTTCATTCAAGCCTATCAAAATAAATACTGTTATGCTCCTGAAAACCCTGCTTTTCGAGCCAATTATTTGAAGCCCGTCAGGTCTGTAGAAACGTTTTTTTACTACTTTTTTTTTTTTTTAACAGCTTCTCAGGCGAGCACTATATAGTGAAATACCTCACACCCTGATACACAGCCTCGAGATAATGGCAGAGATTCTCGTCTCTCAAATCTACCTACGTCCAGATAGAAGTCAGAATGCCTCATCACATCTGTAGCTTTCCTCTCAAACCCATAATAATTTTCATAATTAACACACTTTGGGAGAGGCCAATTTTGTTAACAACGCTGAATGAGATTTTTCTTTTGTCCCCAGGTGGAGTATCCTCAGCCTCCCTTGTCCTCAGCAGAAGTTCCTGTATTCTATAGAAATCGAATTCAAATTGAATGTTTTAATCACTATTTTGTGCTCGTAGATCTTATTTTATTTTGGCTTAAGTATTGAATATAAACCAAAGCTATCTGAAGCTAATTTGGATTATTACATTTGTTTTCCCCAAGTAGTTCTATTTTATTCTATTCCAATCCATAATATTATGATTTAAAAGTTGTATTCACAGTTTTTATAAGCTTTACTCATTACTATTTTGGTAATTTTATTTTAAATGGTTTTGCTAATTTTGAAGGATCTTTAGTGCCAATCAGATCGTGGTTCATCCTATATCAAAGCAAAAGATTGCATGAAAACTGATCTTGGTGTGACTCCGGAGTAAACTGTTTCCATTCTTCATCATAGAAATAGTTCAATTATCAAAATAATTCAACATCACAGCATGACTGTCATGATAGAAATTAAAAATCATGTAAAGTTGGTATAAAATAAAAGTTAAAATAAAATAATGTGTCATATAGCAAAATGTAAATAAGTCAAGGATGCTACATATGACAAAGTAAATGGCAAATAATGGCCATAATCACGCATGAAGTGGTTGGTACTGGATTCTCCTTGTGGCTTTATTTCGTATCAGACTAATTAATCACAGTCCTCGGATTTCCTCTTTCACAGTCTCTTTGGTCTCAATGTCGTCTCATGGCTCACAGGAGTTGACTTCACAGGGCGGTCCTGTTTGGTGTAGTCCTGGTGCAGTCCATCCACAGTCCATTGTTCATAGTCCAATAATTTCCCATCCCCTCTGTGATTTACATTTGACTGCTACCTTTCATGTCGGGGTTATTTTAATTTCAATTGTTCCCTTGATGGAGGAAGGCAACCCTCCTTCTTGCGTCTGCTTTTATAAAGATTGCCTTATGACAAGAGTTAATAGAATAAAGTAATAGATTCTGAAAACATTAGAAAACGTAAAGATTGATACTTAAAACACAGGAACTCAAAAAGCAAACTGCACCCTTTTCTCTCCTTTGTTTCCCTCTGTCATGATTTGTCTTGGATGAACCCAGAACACAGCACACACACACAGAGCTAGTTTCCAGAGTTTATTGAAGCAGCAAGAAGTGGATGATGAAAGCCAGAGTCATTTACCAGACAGAGGTTGCAGGGGTACAGGAACTGGCAGACGGGAACAGACAGGAACAGGACCAGGACACGAGCAGGAACAGGACAGGCATGATGTTCAGAGGACTGGAGACGAGAAAATGTTCAGTATGCAGCCTTCAGGCTGCATCATGACACCCTCCTTATTGTGTTAACTTATAGAATTGTTAATCAATTCTGTTCATAATATTAACCAGTTTAGATGCAGGCAAGAAAGCTTGCCTGCATCTAAACTGGATATAAAAGAGATGGGATTGCGCTCTAATATCACTTCTCTATGGAAACCTTTTGAAGTTTTGTGTTTGTTTAATTAATGAAATATTAGGGGCAGAATCCAACCATGGCTTATTTTGTTACAGAGCACATTTATCAAAACTCAAATTAGTCAACCAGCATTATTCATCTAACAACTTCTTTCAAGCATTCCTTCCTTCAGGGTTGCACTGCTTTACAATAATGCTTTAAAGAAACATTATTGTGCATTCGCTACCAAAAACAAAGTCTAAACAGATCAGAGTAGGAGTCTGTATTCTTTTTTTTTTAATAAAATGGTAACATCTGATAACTAGACCTCAATGTTTACAGGATACCAATACTGATGCAAAAGTAATCTTTCAGTTATTAAAAACCTTTGCAGTAATGCTACAATTACAATAATTGACCACAAGGTGGCACACGAGCGCAGTTCACAATGTCAAATCTAACTGGATTTCACTGTAGTAAAATGAATGCATTGTTTTGATCTGGAAATATTTCTCAATTTACATCTTTAAAATATTGGTTTAATGTTAATTAAATTAATTCGGTATGACTACAGTACATACCAGGAAGGGACTTCCTTTTCCTTCCAATAGGTTTCTATTTATGAGAAATTCAGTAATGCACTACATGAGAAACTTATTTTGTAAGGTTGACGACTCTGCAGATGAATGCTGAAACAAGTACTGACAGGTCACAAATGAGGGAACATAAAGGGTAAAAAACATAAAAAAAAAAAAAAAACAGCTTTCTGGGTTATCTAACAATTTTTAGATAATTACATCTATTTAATGATTCACAGTTGACTTTAAAGTAACAATAAAAAAATGTGTAATGTCAAAGCCCCAATTTATTCATGTTTTATATATTAGTCTTTAAAAAATTAAATGAAACCTTTGTTTATTAGTGTTACACAGAGAATAGAGGTAAAAAAAAATTGCCACTGTCCTCATAATACAAAGATCTGAAAGCAATAACAGTGCAAAGGAAAGTGTCAAATTAGTTCATCATGATTTTGTTAGTAGGTGAAAATAACATTTACCTGGACTTATGCCATTTACAGCACATGTTATTAGCCACACTCAATATAAACAGATCCCCAACTGAGCGAGTGGCTTAAATTCATGTTGGCACAAATCCTTTCAGGCATGACAGACAAGAATACCTACCATGAGAGAAGTATGTTTTTTAATGCATGGTTTATTTTCCGATGTGCCACTAAGTAATATCAGCTTAGATTCTAAAAGGCCTCTCACTTCTGACCCACTCCTTCTGTTAAACCGCTCTCTGAGCACCTGCAGAAGGGAGGGAAACGAGGGCCCACTTTCCCCTGGTCCTCAAGGCCTGCGTTTTTTGTTGTGTGACAATCAGTATTTGCGTTATGTGTTGTTATTGTTATTGGTTCATGGCCCAAAGCTGCAGTCTGATATAGCAATGTGTAAGATGCTGAGGGCAGCAGAACAGAGTTGGGAGAGCAACAGCATGCAGCTTCATGCCGGGGTGTGTTTACTCTTGCTTCATTTCTCAATAAAATGCTGGAACTTGATCAAATCAATTTATTTAATGAATAACTTTGGAATCAGTCATTATTATTACCCACAGCTGTAGACGTGCAAAACAAACTTGAAAGAGGAAGCTGGCAGCCATGCATAAATGCATTCAGTTGCAGGGTTGTTTTGCATATTAGGCTTTCTAACGAACTTAGTGAAATTACAATCTACTTTTTGCAATTTGTGTTGTTTAATCAACACAATTTATAGTGTCTACAACTTAAAAGGTGCAATTTATTCTAACCTTTTCAATATGCAAGAAATGTCCCATTTACTTCAGTTTGGAGAAGTTCTTCTAAACTTCAAAGTTCAACTTTGACCAGCGATCTGTCAGACAGCGCACCACAGGGACATGGCAGTGGGCTGTTTCTCAGTTAATGCTGGAAAAGCTTATAGAACAATCAGATCAAAATGTGTTGCTCAGTCAGAAATAGTGAACTACATCATTTTCCACACACAAGGAAAATCCCGCAAGTGGAAGGTTCTTTTTCTCATGTTTTTTTCGATATGATGTGAAATCTTTGAACAGTGGCTCGTCTGATATATAATTCCTGAAATCTGAGTTTTGTCTTTGCCACCTGATCGAGGGGGCATCTGCTCCCTCTTCGCGTTGCATCCCAGAAAAGGCACAAGTTGCCCCAGCGACCAGCATTACATCCTTTCTGCCTTTCAAATAAAATCCTGAAACCCTTCTTTTAATTTTCAAATTCAAAACAACAACATAAAAAAGACAAAAATTATTTACTCGCTGCGTGGTCTGATTAGATCAGACCAAACTTTTGTCCTCTTAGGTCAGTTAGGATTACAGCACATTTTTATGTTTGGTCAATGCTTAGAATGAGAAGGATTTTTTCCCCCTTGGAATTCAGAAGTTAAAATAGCTCTTTAAACTGTACGGTTTACAGACCTTGCTGTTCTTAAGCTAATTTGGCGGTATGATTAGGGTCGTCGTGCATTTGGATGACCCATTTGTGTCCAAGCTTTAACTTTCTGGCTGATGTTTTGGGATGTTGGTTCAGTATTTCCACACGATGCTCCTTTTTTCTTAATTCCATCTGTTTTGTGAAATACTTCAGTCACTCTTGCACTAAAACACCACATGGTGTAGCAAACTCTATGCTTAAAGTTGGGATGGTGTTATCAAGCATGCAAGCTTTAACCTTCAAATGCAACAATGGTCATAATCGCCAAACAGATGAAATTTTAGTTCCGGGTTACGACAGAGGACATCCCCAAAGGTTAAGGTCCTTCGCTTCGAGAACATTTGCAAACTGTAATTTGACTTTTTAAGTTGCTTTTGGAGTAATAAGTTCTTTCTGACTGGCCCTCTAGTCCAGGTCGGTATAATACTCACTTCGCTCTCTTATATCTTTTAGACGATCAGTAAATCCAAATAATTTTAGTCATCCTGACTTGCCTAAAACAGGAAATACTGTCAGACAGTAAGAAAACAGGGTTATGTGTATATCTGGCTTCACTTGTATTATTTTGCAGCTCATCTTTTATCAGGAGGAATCTGGTCCAGCATGTGTGATCATGATGACATCACAGATATTTCCTTCCTCTCGTAATGTTTTCTAATGTACTCGCTGATAGCATTCTGATTATTAAGCTCTTTCCTGAACAGCATAATGTAACATTTGGGGGCCAAGTGGCAGCCAAGGATGCTGAGGCAAGAAATGAGAATGGCTGCGCTGCTTATGGCTGGCTTCCAAAGTGAGAAATATTGGGAGGAAAACAATCCATATGATTAAAAACAGAACCATGCTCACGGTGATTAACGAGGCGTTTTTGTAAATGTCGGGCAGCTGTCTACCTCTGAATGCAAAGATAAAACACACAAGGCCCCAGAAAGAGTTGTAGACTATTGTGGCTGCAAAGAACTTTGTGGAATCTTTGGACATGTTACACTGGTGCAATATGGATTCAGCTTTTGGCACCTTCACAGGACTACGTGGGAGAACAATTAGCCAGGCCAAGGACACAGCCACCTGCACACCAGAGATGATGACGACCACGGCTACTGGCTGATTAAGCCTCTTAATCTTAGAGGAAACACTCGGGTCAAAGCTAAACCCATGCAGGATCTGGATTAAGTTGGCCAGGATGCAGGAGATGCAGAAGGAGAAACTGATGCCAAAGAGAGGAATGCCTAGACAGGAATTTGATGTTGGTTTTCCTATAAAGGTGAAGGCAGTACAGAAGCCGAGAAGCAAGGAGGTCACCTCCACGAAACTCAAGCAACTTCCGATTGCCTTAACAATGGGAGTTCCACAGTTGATTCCGATGATGATAGCGATCACAACAGTAGCAACTATTGCAAAGACAGCCATTGTGCTCAGAATGATGGAGAAGGGGTCTGTCCACTCGAGGAACTCTTCAGTTTTATTCACACAAGTATCCCTTTGGTTCTCTGGTGAGTATTGTGTCTCGTTACAATGCGTACACGTCGTACCTGCAGAGGAAAAAGAGACAGAAAAAATATAAACACAAAAAATGAATGACCAAGAACCAAAAAATTGACTGAATTTTCCTGCGAAACTGGAAAAAAAAGTAAAGGTTTGTTGTGTTTTACGGGGAAGAACCACCTGAGAGTGGGAGAACTGACATAGAGAAAAAAGAGATAAAGCATTTTCACAAAATAATCATTTGTGGCCATGCAGTACCTATTTGTGGCCATAACATCGGTATAACATGCACATGAAATACTAAAACATAATCTTCCTACACAGAATACCTTCTCAAAAAGATAACACGATAACCAGGGACAGTCTCATTGAGTTTTAGTTTAGGCTGGGGATGAGCTACAAAGAGAGATGCCTCTCACTAATTCTAATTAGTGAGAGGCATTTAAATAGTATATTTAGAGCCAGGGCGATTGACACCGAGTCAGGCAATGAAAAAGCAACAGCGCCACCTAGAGACACAAAATATGGTGGTCCCAGTATATATATATATATATATATATATATATATATATATATATATATATATATATATATACAGTGTATATATATATATATATATATATATATATATATATATATATATATATATATATTCTCAGGCACCATAGTTTATTGTAATAGGGGAAAATCTTCTTTAAAGGTTAGTCAGAAACGGATAACACCAGGATAGCCAGATCACGTTTTGAAAACGGTATTTCTTAAATGCTGCGCTAATTTTAAACCATTTGAGGAAAATGGGTCTCACTGTAATTTACTGAGGCCAACAGACTTGAAAATAGTTTTGCAACCCTTAGACTCACAGATGTCAATGACTTTGTTTTCCGGCTGTGCTTGAATTACCCCACATCAAAATATGATCTGCTGTTTTTCAGATCTTTTAGGCTATTGCATGCTTTCAGACAGGTAATGTCTTGACTCTAAAGACCCTGGATATTGTCTCACCTGAGTATGGGTAGTGAAATTGAATTAAGCTTTCCAAAAAACATGGTTAATTCATTATTTACCAATGGGGGTCTGCTTGTTGCTCCCAATAATTGAACGCATCATTAAAGGTAAAAAGGGTTATTGTATTTACCCAGGCTATCTTTGTCTGACATTTAAAGTTGCTTGATGAGCTGAAACATTCAAGTGTCACAAAAAAAGCTAAAAAAAAATCTGTTATAAAGTAAACACTTTTTCACAGCACTGTACATATGTATTAAACTCTAACATTTCAGAAGAACTGCAAATATACTGGAAATACTTTTCAAAGTACTATATTCACTGATATGAAATTACACATCAACTTCTAACACAAGTAAAGTAGCTAAAGAGAAAGTGGCACGCTGTAAGCATAGATAATAAATTCTAAAATCACTGACCAGTTCCAAGTGAATACTCTTCAGGTGCACAGGTGATGCATTCATAGCAGCATTTTCCACTTTTTAATATCAGCCTTTCTCCTGGTTTACATCTTCTGGAGCAGTTAAAAACAGACACTTTTGAAAAATACAAGAGAATTAGCACATGATCATCAGACATTAACTTTAATGATTAAAGTATCTTGATCTTACAGTGTCATTCTTTCTCCATTGGGAGAAATCTTCATGAAACGTAATTTTCTCGTTTGGCCAGTATTCTCCGATTTTTCTTATGTCAACGCTTCCTTTGGACTTGGATGGGTTCCAAAACACCATGTCATATCCCAAACTGGGATCTCCACTTTTATTAAAGTAAATGTTTGTATTGTCCACAGAGATGTTGACTTTCCTGATTTATTTGAAAAGCTGTGGAGATAAATTAAGGTCAGCATTTAATTATTCTGGATGTGCAGTTCAAAGATGTTTACTGACAAAAACAGGAAGATAAAAAGAAAGGGCCGATTTCAAAACTGTTCTCCTATCAAGTGTTACAATTGCAGTTTGGTGCACCCATGCTCTGTCTGTACGTATAAAAATTATTTAACTGCTCCTAAAACTGACTTCTGTTGTTATTGCGAAAAGATCCAGTTTAGCAGGAAACTTTTGACTAACATTGACTTTTTTCTTATCAGATTATTTGAGTCAAAGAAAAAAAACATGTTATTCAGTATATCTGTGTATCAAAAAAAAAGACATAATTTATCTGTAGAAGGAGATTTCTCTCAAGACTCTCAGCCAAACAAAAAAAGCTCATTTTTAAATAATGACTTGTATCAGCAAAACAGAATTCTCTCAACTGTACCTCAGTAGTGGTGAAGTTGGTCCGGTCACAGCGTCCATTGTCACATCTTAGCAAGACTCTGAGGCCCTCAGCAATGACCTGAACAGCCAGGTAGATGCTGTAGGATTCATCACGGTCAATGTAGTAGTGCAGGAAGCTTTGGCTGGAAGTCACAGTTACATTCAGTGTCATCTTCAAAGTTTTTTGGGGAAAGCTGGTAATGACTCAAAAAGGACTTTGTACTTCCATTAAACTCAGAGCGGATGTAGTTTTCAAAACCGGGAACATCGTTCTGTTTAAAGATGAATCCAAAAACTGGTCCAATTCTATCGATGCCTTCTATTTTAGAGATCTCATGAGAAGTGGACCAGGTGTCACTTGTTCAGCTTTTGTTTAATAACTCCTTCAAGGACGACACGAACATTGCTGTCTTTGGTGAACATGATGATGGCCTCAGCCGTAGAAACATTTATTTTCTCTATCAGATCTCCTGCTGTTGTAGAGTTTTCACTGAAGCTACCAGGGAGAATCTCTACAAATTCAACACAGATATTATTGTCACTGAACAACTTCATGAGGCTATCAGTGCCGTACTTCCCATACTCATCATCACTGAAATCTGTCACTGGAAACAGTCCTTAGGAAGGTTGGGAACTTATATTTTTTTTTGCTGAGCAGCTCACTGGTTGATGCATAACTAATCTGTGGGGAGTAGGAACAAAATTATAGAGGATATAAAAAGTTCACACAACCTTGTAAAAATGCCAGGTAATTCTGATTAAAAAAAAAATAGTTCACATACAAAAATTGGAAATCTTCTCCCGTGAATTATGTTCTGTACAGTTCAGATAAAAAAGAGGAAGATGAAAGGAAGAACAAGAAGAAAAAAAGAAAAGGTGAAAGAAAGAGGAGATAAAAGGAAGAGAATGATAAAACAATTATTGAAAAAAACATGTACTTCGTTTAATTGAAAATCTGCAGTTCCTATATTGTCCACGAGGGGCACTGCGTTTTAATCAGCAGATGGTAGCACTGAGCTTCAGATCTGGAAAATTGATTTTAAATCATTTCTTCATGTTTGATGTATTTTGTCATGCAGGACAGTGTTTTTAAGTTCCAAAAAATGTGAATAAATGTTTTTCAACATTGTACAATCACTGTGATCAGTTCTTATGCGTAATGCACTTAAGTAAAGTTTAACAGTAAAAGTATTCTTAAAATTGCACATACTTTTCTTGAAAACGCTGAGGTTATTCATAATATATTGTGTAAAAGTGAAATTCATTTAATATAAAAATCAACAACAAGTCCACTTTTATTAGTTCTATTTAATCTTGCAATGAGTTTACTCGTGTGGCCCTCTTGAGATCAGATTAAGCTGTATGCGGCCCCTAAACCAAAATGAGTTTGACACCCCTGGCGTAGATCATCACTTGGGTGCGAAGCAACATTTGGATATTAAATCTGAAAGAAGGCATGGAATGAACGATACATCTTCAAGTTATGTGAGATCATTTTTCCCCATTAAAGACATACTTACTAATGGCAAGAGATTGGACCAGGCTCTTCCATTCTGTTGGTTTGTTGGTGAATGGGAAAAAGACCTCAGATCATGATGTCCCCAGGAAGGTACCCATGCAGATTATTATTTTCGGAACAAGAGTAAAGAACACTCATAAAAATTACGAATAACTTTAACAGAAACATGGTTCCCACGGTTTCATCAGATGTGCGTGCTGTGTATTCAGCTCCCTGCAGTGTGAGGTGGTTCCTGGAAATGCCTTCTCATATAAAGTTTGACTATCTCATCTTGGGTAATTTGCATCCACAGGCTGATTCCCACTGCCATCTCTAGGACAAAACACTGGCACGAAATTGGGAAGGTGATTTGAATCACTCACAAAGAGGGATTCATTTGCAGTTATTCCTAATTATCACCACCACACGAGTTCAGTGGACAAACCGGTCTGAACAGTTAAGGTTTTTGTCTGTGCACTTTTCCCTGTAATGTTTAACATGCATTTTGGTTCATATATTTCAAGATGGTATTGATGCATTCTATGTCTGTGACCTGGGACTTAAAGTATTCATCTGCACATGGAGTTCAAACAATGACCTGAAGTAGAATTCATGAAAGTGGCTTGTTGTGACAATGCCAAGTGAGTTTTTGCTTTTTAAAGCTGTTTTGAATGTCTACCTTGTATCTCATATCTCACAATGTACTTTGCTCTGTAATATTATATTTTATTTCCATATTTTCTGTTCAGTTGCAAACTTTGAAGTGTCTTGTTACTGAAATATGCTATACAAATAAACTTGCCTTGTCTTTCTGATTGTCAAATGACTATAACTCTCTTTTCCATCATCACCACCTCTGAACAGAACCATTGTAGTGTTAATCTTCAAGATGTTACGAAGCCTCACATGTTATTCTAATTTGTGGGAAACTGACTTTGATCCTGAAGTTCAGGTTTTCAGATAATATTGACTGCATGAAATGTGTTTCTACATTCAAGTAAAATGTAAAGTAATGGATTCTGGAAAAAAAAATTGAAATCTTAAAGATTAATATTAAAACAAAGGGACTCAAAAGGAAAACCACACCCCTCATCTCCTTTATTTTTTCTTTATTTTAGTGTTAACTTATAGAATTGTACATCTATTCTGTTCATAATATTAACAAAATTAGGACAAGGTTTGCCTGCATGTAAATTTTAAACTTGATATCGATTCCTACGGAAACCTTTTAAAGTTTTGTATTGTTGCATCAAATAAAATATTAGGTGGAGAACCTAACCATGGCTGCTTTTATTAAACAGTGCATATGTTAGAAATCAAATTATTCAACCAGCACTAGTCATCTAAAACTTCTCTCAAGAGCTCCCTCTGGTAGATATACAGGGGTTGGACAAAAAACTGAAACACCTGGTTTTAAACCACAATCATTTATTATTATGGTGTAGGGCCTCCTTTTGCGGCCAATACAGCATCAATTCGTCTTGGGAATGACATATACAAGTCCTGCACAGTGGTCAGAGGGATTTTAAGCCATTCTTCTTGCAGGATAGTGGCCAGTGACGTGATGCTGGTGGAGGAAAATGTTTCCTGACTCGCTCCTCCAAAACACCCCAAAGTGGCTCAATAATATTTACATCTGGTGACTGTGCAGGCCATGGGAGATGTTCAACTTCACTTTCATGTTCATCAAACCAATCTTTCACCAGTCTTGCTGTGTATATTGGTGCATTGTCATCCTGATACATGGCACCTCCTTCAGGATACAATGTTTGAACCATTGGATGCACATGGTCCTCCAGAATGGTTCGGTAGTCCTTGGCAGTGACGCGCCCATCTAGCACAAGTATGGGGCCAAGGGAATGCCATGATATGGCAGCCCAAACCCTCACTGATCCACCCCCATGTTTCACTCTGGGCATGCAACAGTCTGGGTGGTACGCTTCTTTGGGGCTTCTCCACACCGCAACTCTCTCGGATGTGGGGAAAACAGTAAAGGTGGACTCATCAGAGAACAATACATGTTTCAAATTGTCCACAGCCCAAGATTTGCGCTCCTTGCACCATTGAAACCGACGTTTGGCATTGGCACGAGTGACCAAAGGTTTGGCTATAGCAGCCTGGCCGTGTATATTGACCCTGTGGAGCTCCCGACGGACAGTTTTGGTGGAAACAGGAGAGTTGAGGTGCACATTTAATTCTGCCGTGATTTGGGGAGCCGTGGTTTTATGTTTTTTGGATACAATCCGGGTTAGCACCCGAACATCCCTTTCAGACAGCTTCCTCTTGCGTCCACAGTTAATCCTGTTGGATGTGGTTCGTCCTTCTTGGTGGTATGCTGACATTACCCTGGATACCGTGGCTCTTGATACATCACAAAGACTTGCTGTCTTGGTCACAGATGCGCCAGCAAGACGTGCACCAACAATTTGTCCTCTTTTGAACTCTGGTATGTCACCCATAATGTTGTGTGCGTTGCAATGTTTTGAGCAAAACTGTGCTCTTACCCTGCTAATTGGACCTTCATACTCTGCTCTTATTGGTTCAATGTGCAATTAATGAAGATTGGCCACCAGGCTGGTCCAATTTAGCCATGAAACCTCCCACACTAAAATGAGAGGTGTTTCAGTTTCATTGTCCAACCCCTGTATTTATATATATGCTCAGCTGGGTCAGTGTGTTCTGGCCTTGGCAGGGACTGGAGCATGAAAAGAATATAAGATATTTTTCACAAGGGTTAAAAGGGAACTCTCAATAAATATTGAAGGACACAAATTGTCTGCGTTTAGATCAACTAAATGTAGCCCGCTCATATAATATGTACACCCTTAGATTGTAAATACACTGTGCTTAGAAGTTTCCTTTTTGTAGTTAGGATTTTTTATTCCAGAATCCCTGAAGTTGAGTGTAATGATAATCAGGTTTTACGTTTTATTTATAGAGTTGTGGTCTGTTACGGCAGTGGCTATTTTTGGCTGAGAGATAAAAGTCAAGAGGCGGACAAAAAGCAAGCAGCGAGCAGACGAACAGAGGAAAAAGTGTCCGAGCAGGCAGTAGCTAACAAAAATGGGAAAATTAAGGAAAATAAAGAGGAAAACAGATATTTAAAATCCCAACTTACCATGGTCAGCTAATTATATGTATGTAATGCTTCACAGTTTATATTGTAAAAATAAAAATGAAAAAAATTGTGTAATGTCAACGGCTCAGTTTATTCATGTTTTATATGTCAGCCTTAAAAAAACTTTTTTTATTAGCATGTTACACAGAAAACAGAAGTAGATAAATGCCCTTATTTTCAATAATACAAACATCCGAGAGCAAAAGCAATAACTATAAAAGGGAAAGTATCAAATTAGTCAATCATGGTTTTCTTTATAGGTGAAAATTTCATTAACAGGTAGTTACATACAGCACATTACCACACCTGCGAATACAAACAGATTCCCAAATGAGCGAGCAGTTTAGATACATTTTGACACAAATCACTTCAGGCATGACAGAAAGGAAAACTTCTCATGAGAGGAATATGTTTTGTTTGTTGGGTTCTTTTTCAATGTGCCACTAAATAAACTAAACTAGAGTTGTAAACAGAAAAAAAACAAACATGAAAGAGGAAGCTGGCAGTGTGCAAAAATACATTCGGTAGGAGGGGGTTTTACATGTTAAGCTTTGTAATGAATTTATTGCACAGGGAAATTGTCATCCCCTTTTTGCAGCATTTTTATTGCTTGATCAATTTACAGTATCTACAACTTAAAAGGTGCAATACATTAGAATTGTTTAACATGTGAGAAATACCCTTTGTCCAATTTGGATGACTTCTTCTAAACAGCAAAGTTCAGGTTTTCCTCCCAATCTGTCATATTCAGGTCTGCAATACCTATGTATATGTACCTTTGACTAAAACATGATTGTGCTGTCCTCATCATACGGATCATCTATATGGTTTGACAGTCAGTTAAACGCCTCTTGAACATCAAGACTCTGAAGATTGATGACTTTTTATCCACAGGTTTATTAATGTTGCAAGAAGGTGAAACTGTAACATATAAAATGCAATCAGATATATGGCTGCCCTTTTAATATTTTAAAGCAATAAACAAAGTAGAACAGATCACCCTGTTCCAACACAAACACCACTCAAAGTCCCATTATCATGTACACATCTAATGAATCAAGTATTTCTCCATTCACTCATTTAACTACATGGTTCAACATACAAATCCGCCACAAAATACACAAACAGTATTAATGCATCAGGAATAAATATACTTTCACAAAGTAAACCATAGTCTGAATATAGAACTTGAATAGCAAATACATACCTTCGATGCTACCCAAAGGCATAGGAAGTTGCAGATGCTGCTGGCTAAACATTGATACAAATCCTAGTCTCTACCACACATGGCAAACAGGCTTAAATTGGGCCTACAAACATTTACTTCCCAATTACCTTGCCCTACATCCTGTGTGACAACTGCCTGTTACTGGGCTTCAGTGTTTCTTAAAGTGACAGCACCATTTTACTCATGTTTAAAGAAATCTACATTAAACTAGCTTGTAACAGTACACTCCCCGCCTGACGTGAATTCACGTCACAAGACATTAACAACTTTAAATAACTAGTCCTCGTTTAGAAGGAGAACCACTATCTCTGTAATAGGTCTTAAATAAAATGCAGTCCGTCCTGCTTTCACAGTCTTCACTTCGACCTGTCGCACCTTTCCGTCTCTCCCAGGAAAAGTCTTCGTAATCAGCCCAGTCGGCCATTCGTTCCTCGCCACTTCGCTGCTCTTTAAAAGAACAACACTACCTTCTTTGATGTCAGGATGCATCAGCTGCCATTTCCGCCGTGGTTGTAGCGTGGGCAGGTATTGTTTTCTCCATCTGTCCCAAAAGGTATTGGATAGGTGTTGCACCTGGCGCCACTGAGCCTTGTAGAGGTCTGAAGCTCCGAATTCACCCACCGGAGCTGGAACAACATTCACCTTTTGAGTAAGAAGAGTCGCTGGAGTGAGGGTGTAAAAACTATCCGGATCATCTGTTACTGGCACAAGTGGCCTAGCATTGATGATAGCTGCTACTTCAGCCATGAATGTAACCAACACCTCATGTGTTAGCTTATCTTTCAGCTGCAGGAACATGGAGTCGAGTATTCTTCTTGCCAGACCAATCATCCTCTCCCATGAACCACCATGATGAGAAGCGTGCGGAGGATTGAATGTCCAAGTAATTCCCTGGTTCAATAAGTAGGTCTTGATTGTAGAGTCGTCAAGGTTAGATGGTATCCTTAATTCTTTGCAGGCTCCAACAAAATTAGTGCCACGAGCTGACCGTATATGCTTAACCGGACCTCGCACGGCAAGAAAACGCCTGAAGGCATTAATGAAACTTGATGTGTCGAGGGACTCAATCACTTCAATGTGTACAGCTCTCACGCTCATACATGTAAACATTGCAGCCCACCGCTTACTGTGTAACAGGCCCCCTTTAGCACGACGTGAACTGATGTGCCATGGGCCAAATACATCCAAACCCACATTCGTAAATGGGGGGTCTGTAGTAAGACGATCTGCTGGAAGATTAGCCATCTTTTGGACACTAAGTGGTGCTCTGAGCCTTTTACAGGTGACACATTTGTTGATGATACTGCTCACCTTTCTTTTACATCCAACTATCCAAAAGCCTGCAGTGTGGATAGCTCCCTCTGTAAAACAACGACCCTGATGGTGAACTTCTTCGTGAAAGTGTCTAATTATTAAAGTTGCAACATGATGCTGTCCAGGAATGATGAGTGGATTCTTTTCAATCTGATTTAGGCTTGAATGATGGAGACGTCCCCCCACTCTCAGGAGTCCATATTCATCAATGAATGGGTCCAGTCTGTGGAGAGGGCTGGTTTTAGGAACCCCTTCTTTCTTCAGAATGAACTTAATTTCTTCTGCATAGGTTTCTTCTTGCACCGTCTGTAGGATGATGTTTAAAACATGATCAGTTTCCCCCACAGCGATCTTTGCCTTGCACCAATGCCAACCTTTGCAAGAGCGGGTTCTTCCCTGAACAGTCTTGAACATGCGGACTATATGCAACAGACGAGCCATGGCCCGATTGAGGGACCTCCATGTAGAAAACTTGGCAAAACGTTGAGAGCCAAGGGTTGTGGAGGAGGCAGCAGTGGACAGGACAGCCACTACAGGCCTTACATCTGGGTCGGAAGCTGGATCGACAAGGTTAAAAATGTCCTTACGGTTTTTTGGATCTGGACTGCGTAGAAATCTTGGTCCACTCAACCAGTTTGTGTCCTTAAGGTGACCTGCAGCAACAGAACGTGTAGCGTGGTCTGCAGGATTTTGGTCTATTGACACATAGTGCCACTGGTTTGGAAGAGATGACTTTCGAATACGTAGTACTCGGTTGTTGACAAAGACATAAAAGCGTCTGCTTTCATTGTGAATGTAGCCCAAGACCACTTTGCTATCCGAATAGTAGAATAAGCTGTCAAGCTGGAGATTTATTTCTGTTGAGATTGTCTCTGCTAGTTCTGCTGCGAGCACTGCTGCACAAAGCTCTAATCTTGGCATGGTCATTTCAGGGCGAGGTGCAAGCTTGGCTTTACCCATTACGAATCCAACATAGCAGTTACCGACTGGATCAACAACTCTCAGATACGCCACTGTAGCAATAGCTTTCGTTGATGCATCGCAGAAGACATGCAGCTCTCTTCTGGAAGCAGCTGACGGTGATGTTTCTGCATACAGTCTGGGAACAGAAAAATCAGACAGTTCAGATAGGGAGGCTCTCCATGATACCCAAATCTGCTCCATGTTTTGAGGTAATGGTGAGTCCCAATCTCCTTTTCCAGTTGTGAGTTCTCTCAGGATAGCCTTCCCTTGGACAGTCACTGGCGCTACAAACCCAAGGGGGTCATAAAGGCTGTTGACGGTAGATAAGACACCTCTCCGAGTGTAGGGTTTAACTTCTCTGGAAACATTAAACATGAAGCAGTCTGTTTGGAGGTTCCAACTAAGACCAAGACTGCGCTGTACTGGCAGTGCATCATCATCCAGATCGAGATTCTTGAAGCTGTTTGCATGATCAGTAGATGGAAAAGCTTCCATAACTTCCTTCTTGTTTGAGGCTATCTTATGCAGCCTAAGATTCGATTTAGCAAGGATATCTTGAGTCCTCTTCAACAAACTTACTGCTGCTTTAACTGTAGGTGTAGATTTAAGACCATCATCTACATAGAACTCACGTGTGACGAAGTTCTTGACATCCGTGTCAGCCTGAAACTCTATCTTGTACAGACTGATGCAGACCGTAAATAGCCACTGCTGATGAGGGTCTGTTTCCAAAGACATGGACATTCATACGGTAGTCCACAATGTTCTTACGTGGATCGTTGTCCTGAAACCACAGAAAACGTAAGAAGTTTCTGTCCTCTTCCCTCACATAAAAGCAGTAGAACATTTGCTCTATATCCACTGTGAATGCCACCGCTTCTTTCCGAAAGCGTAGCAATACACCCAAGAGTGAGTTGTTTAGGTCAGGCCCAGTTAGCAACACGTCGTTAAGTGCAATCCCTTCATACTGAGCACTGGAGTCAAATACAAACCGAATTTGGTTGGGCTTCTTTGGATGGTACACACCAAATATGGGTAAGTACCACTGCTCTTCTTCTGCCATTATAGGAGGGGCCACTTCGGCATGACCCTTCACAAACATATTCTTCATGAAGGTAAGGAAGTGTTCTTGCATTTCTGGCTTCCTTTTAAAACTATGTTTTAGAGAAATGAGACGTTTTAATGCTTGGGGCTTGTTGTTGGGAAGCCGTTGACGTGGATGCTTAAAGGGTAATGGTGCTACCCAGCTGTTAGAATTTTTATGTAGACCCTCCTTCATTATTTCCATGAAAAGGACATCCTGCATCGAAGGAGCCAAGTGGTCGTCCGCTTTAGTCTGTCTAAACACAGCACATCCTAGGTGGTCAGCATCACACTCTAAATATGTCTACTGTAATAGCAAAGGGTGAGTCGGGAGGTGAATACTGCTGTATTTCTCCTTGACACAGAACACATTGGGGCACGGTTCAAAGAGGGTAGGACGTGTCATCTCCGTAGTTCTGGTGAAGAAGGTGTTCACTGTTTGTGGTACATGGCTGCTGCCTAAACATACATTCCCAACAATAACCCAACCAAAGTCAAGTTTTTGAGCATATGGTAGGTTATGTGGGCCATTCACCTGTTTACGTACTTTGTGAACTCTAATAATATCTCGACCAAGCAGGAGCATAATCTGGGCTTGTGGGTCGATATCAGGAATCAAATGAGCCAATGATTTCAAATGTTGATGGTGAAGAGCCACCTTTGAAGTTGGAATCTCATCTCTATTATTAGGAATGTCATTACATTCTATGAGACTTGGTAGTGGGATACAGACTTTCCCATCTAAAGATTCCACTTCATAGCCACTGGCTCTCCTTCCAGCTACTTCCTTAACTCCAGCACATGTCCTCAGTGTATATGGAGCGCTTTGACTTTGATCTTTAAACACGTCAAAAAACTCTGATCGCACTAGAGACCTGTTACTCTGTTCATCCAGAATTGCATACAGTTTCACAGCCTTGTCTCTGCAGCCAGCTGGATACACCTTTACAAGGCATATCTTTGAGCAGGAGCGATCTGTCTGTTCTCCACCACAGATTTCTGTGCACTTTGAGGTTACATGAAGCTGATTTGTAGGTATAATGCCCTCCCCGCCATGCTCTAGTGGGGGGTTACTCCTAGGTTCTGGATGAAGTGCTGTATTGTGATCCTCACTTTTACACACTGCACATTGCAGCTTGAATTTGCAGTTCCTTGCAATATGTGCTGATGAAAAGCAGCACCTAAAACAGATGTTGTGCTCTCTTAGCAGTGCCATACGATCTTCAAAGGACTTCTCTTTAAATGCACGACATTTATACAAAGGGTGAGATTTCCTGTGTATGGGGCACATTTTGTCCCCTCCAGCAGATTTTAATGCGTCAGCGTCTCTGTAGCCTTGAGGAGAGATTTCGGTCTTGTGAACATATACTTCTTTAAACTTACTTGACCTTTGAGCTGCTCTACTTGTCTGAATTGTGTCTGTGTGAGAAAGAAAGTTGAAACTTGGATCACTGGCAATCCTTGCTTCTTGGCACACAAAGTCCACAAAGTAGGAGAAGGGAGGATACTGAACATGTCTTTGTTGTTTGTAAGATGCACCAACTGTCACCCATCTCTCCTGTAGACGATATGGTAATTTTTGCACAATTGAGTTGACCCCTCTGGCTGTATCCAGGAAAGAAAGTCCAGGTAAATCACCTTCAGATTTGGCTGAGTTGAGCTCCATCAGAAGATCTCCTAGCTTTGTTAGCTTGTAGCAATCTCTGTTAGTCACTTTTGGAAAGTCTTCAATGCGTTTAAAGAGAGCATCTTCAATTACTTCTGCAGATCCATACTTCTCATCGAGTCCGTTCCATACCATGTTTAACCCTGCTTGAGGATGGTTTATATGAATTGCTCTAATCTGCTCCACATACTGTACTGATTCTCTCCCGAGCCACTTCAGCAGGAGATCCATTTCCTCACTTGGTGACAGGTCTAAACCCCATGTTGCTGACTGAAAAGAACGTTTCCAAGCTTTATAATTCTGTGGTTTGTCATTAAACTGCAACAAACCTGTAGCCACAAGCTCACGACGAGCTAAATATCGAACAAAGTCCTTCATATTTGAGCTACTGTTTGATTCTGCAAGACGTGGATAAGAGAGTGTCATGTTGGGAGGTCTGTAATCTTGGGTATCAGGACCACTATTATGCTGCATCAGAAACTCCTGAGATCCCTCATTTTTAATGACTGGGGGATTCTGTTGAGCAACATGTGGAGATTGGATGGTAAGCGAGATGTAGTTTGGAAGGATCGGCATGTCATCTACTGGGTCACCATCAGCACACAGCTGCCTGTCCTTCTCCTTTATCTCCCTCTGGTTAAGAACATATTGCCCAGTACGTGCTGTGGTGTCTGGAGGAGCAACATCCAAGCTTGATTTGCAGCTTTGTTTTTCACAGTTCAAATCAGCAGTAGCTTCGAAAGCTTCTGCCTCAGCAATGGCTGCAGCTGTCTCCCTCTCATAGTTAAGTCTTATTATAGATGCTTCCAACTTAGCTTTCTCTAGCTTCAGACTAACCTCCTTCTCAACAAAAGCAAGTCGTGCCTTTGCAGCTTCAGCTTTTGCTCTAGCCTTTGCTGCAGCCGACCCAGTTGATGAGACCTTGGAGTGCACTGAAGAGCATGAGGCATGCGAACGCGTTTTCCAAGACGATGAACCTTCAGCCATGTCCACTGGTAGCGTGCCTCTTGGCCTTCAGCTTACATCACAAATCCCACGCCTGCATGAGAGCCGAAGTTTCACTGTGCTGTCCTCATCATACGGATCATCTATATGGTTTGACAGTCAGTTAAACGCCTCTTGAACATCAAGACTCTGAAGATTGATGACTTTTTATCCACAGGTTTATTAATGTTGCAAGAAGGTGAAACTGTAACATATAAAATGCAATCAGATATATGGCTGCCCTTTTAATATTTTAAAGCAATAAACAAAGTAGAACAGATCACCCTGTTCCAACACAAACACCACTCAAAGTCCCATTATCATGTACACATCTAATGAATCAAGTATTTCTCCATTCACTCATTTAACTACATGGTTCAACATACAAATCCGCCACAAAATACACAAACAGTATTAATGCATCAGGAATAAATATACTTTCACAAAGTAAACCATAGTCTGAATATAGAACTTGAATAGCAAATACATACCTTCGATGCTACCCAAAGGCATAGGAAGTTGCAGATGCTGCTGGCTAAACATTGATACAAATCCTAGTCTCTACCACACATGGCAAACAGGCTTAAATTGGGCCTACAAACATTTACTTCCCAATTACCTTGCCCTACATCGTGTGTGACAACTTCCTGTTACTGGGCTTCAGTGTTTCTTAAAGTGACAGCACCATTTTACTCATGTTTAAAGAAATCTATTAAACTAGCTTGTAACAGTACAATGATGGAGATTTACAATATTCATATTACAACAGTTTTTCAATTCAATTTATTTATTTAGCATCAATTCACAACACGCTGACTCAGTGCACTTGACAAAGTCAATTTAGCCAAATCATACAGACACATTGGAGAAAAATTTCTAAGGAAGCTCAACAGATTACATCAAGTCATTGACTTGCAGCATTCACTCCTCCTGAAAGAGTGTGAAGCCACAGTGGATAGTTATCTGCATTGTTGTTGACTTTGCAGCAACCCCTCATACCAAGCATGCATGTGAAAGCTGTTCCCCATCAGGAAGAGGAGGTCCTCTGCCTTGACACCGCCGACGTGTGGAAGACTCTGAGGAGAGTCAACCCGCGGAAGGCCCCAGGCCCCGACAACATACCTGGGCAGGTGCTCAAGGAGTGTGCAGGTCAGCTGGCTGGTGTCCTCACAGACATTTTTAACACCTCGCTGGACCAAGCCATAGTGCCAGCATGCTTCAAGTCTGCCTCCATCATTCCGGTGCCAAAGAAACCTCAAGTCACCTGCTTCAACGACTACCGGCCTGTTGCACTGACTCCCATCATGATGAAGTGCTTTGAAAGGCTGGTAAAGGAACACATCGTCTCCAGTCTCCCCCCAACACTCGACCCGTTCCAGTTTGCCTACCGACGGAACCGCTCCACTGAGGACGCCATCTCCTCTTCTCTTCACCTGAGCCTGGCACACCTGGAGGAGAAGAACACGCACGTGCGGATGCTGTTCCTGGACTTCAGTTCAGCGTTCAACACCATCATCCCACAACATCTGGTGGCAAAACTGGAGCATCTGGGCTTCAACACACCCCTACGAAACTGGCTGCTAGACTTCCTCACCAACAGACCTCAGTCAGTCCGGGTCGGACAGAACACCTCTGATGTCATCACCCTCAGCACGGGCTCCCCTCAGGGCTGCGCCCTGAGCCCCCTGCTGTTCACCCTGATGACACACGACTGCGTCCCCAGGTTCACCACCAATCACATCGTGAAGTTTGCAGACGACACAACGGTGGTGGGCCTGATCAGAGACGACAACGACCAGGACTACAGAGAGGAGGTGGAGCAGCTGGTGGGCTGGTGCAGAGACAACAGCCTGATCCTGAACGTGGAGAAGACGAAGGAGATCATCGTCGACTTCAGGAAAAACCGGCCTCACCATGCTCCACTGCTCATCAACAACTCAGCGGTGGAGGTGGTCAGCAGCACCAAGTTCCTGGGGGTGCACATCACGGACAACCTCACCTGGACTGTGAACACCGCGTCGCTGGTGAAGAGGGCACAGAAACGACTGTACTTTCTGCGGAGGATGAGGAGAGCCCGCCTGTCCCCGCCCATCCTCACGACCTTCTATAGAAGCACCATAGAGAGTATTCTGACCAGCTGTCTCTCTGTGTGGTGTGGAGGCTGCAGTGCCTCCGACTGGAAGAACGTGAGGAGAGTGGTGAGGACAGCAGAAGGGATCATCGGGGCTCCTCTTCCCTCCATAAAAGACATTTCATCGCAGCGCTGTGTGTCTCGAGCCCGTAACATCATCAGGGACCCCTCACACCCCCACCACAGACTATTCTCCCTGCTGCCCTCTGGAAAGAGGTTTCGCAGCATCCGCTGCAGGTCCACTAGGTTCTGCAAAAGCTTTTTCCCTGCTGCCATCAGACTGTTGAACTGCTGAACTGCTAAAGTATAAAAACGGACTGTGTACCACATTCGATTCGCTGATTTGCACATCTGCACATTTGCACATTGTATCGTATCCTGCAAAATTGCTGCTGCACCTTACCGGGAAACGTACTGCAAAACTGTGTACAATGCAACTGTCTACTTTTAAATCATTGCTGCACCTTACTGCGTATTTGTTTACATTTGTTTTACACTGTTTACATTTCAACTGCCTACTGCTCACTGCTGCACTTTATCCGGAAGTCAATTGAAACTTATCCTGTAAGTGACTGCGATTTATCACTGCACTTTATCCTGTACTGTAATTCACCGCAAGGTATCCTGTAGAGTTACTGCAATCTTTCTGAGCTGTGTGAAAGCGAAATTTCGTTCTGTATCCACTCTGTGTATACAAAATGACAATAAAGAAAGTCTAAGTCTAAGTCTAAGTCTAAGTCTAAGTCTATGTAGCAACAGTGGAGAGGAAAACTCTCTTTAAAATGAAGAAACCTCATGCAGAAACAGGGCTAGTCTGAACAATCATCTGCCACGACGGACTGGAGGGTTGAGAAGACAGAGCAGAGAGACAAAAAGAACACATAGAAGCACTGATCCAGGAACATTTTCTATATTAAAGACGGTAATAGCAGATTATCTGCCCCCCAGGATGGTGTAAGAGGGCTTTATTTCTATAGTGCTTTTCACAGACACATAGTCACAAAGTGCTGCACAGTAGTAAAGGCAGACAATATAAGACAATGAAAATAGAGCAATACAAAAAGTGACAACATTGGATCAGCTAGGACTGAAATGCTTGTTTAAAAAAGTAGGTTTTTAGTAACCTTTTAAACATTTTACTGTCAGAGCTAAACAGAACAATGGGCCTGATGTAGCTACTATGAAGAGGGGAAAACAGAGAGAACTTTAAGTTAAAAGTTGAAATAACAACTAATAATGCAAAAACTGGAGAATAGTCGGAGAATTCAGCAGCATGAGAGAAATAGATCTTGAGGTCCATCAGCAGTATCACTGCAGAGATTGCTCAGGATAAACCAAGCCACTATAAAGGATAGTTTTAAGCCTGGTCTTAGAAGTACACAAGGTGTAGGTCTCACAGACAAAAACTGGGAATTGGTTCCACAAGAGAGGAGCCTGATAACTAATGAGACTAATAACTAATGTCTCCCATTCTAAACGTAGAGACTCTAGGAACCACCAGAAGACTTAAAGTCTGAGAGCGAAGTGCTCTGTTAGGAAAATATTAAGCAATCAGATCTCTGACGTATGATGGAGCTTGATTATTCAGGACTTCATTTGTTATATGAATTTTAAATTCTATTCTTGATTTAACATGGAGCCAGTGAAGGAAAGCCAAAATAGAAGAAGTATCTCTTTTTTAATTTTGATCAGAACTCAAATGATCAAATGAAGGCTTTGAACTGTATTTTGTGGACTTCCTGATAGTAGAAAATTACAATAGTCCAGCCTTAGAAGTAACAAATGCATGGACTAGTTTTTCAGTGTCATTCCTGTACTGAATAATTCTAATTTTGGCAAGTTTATTTTTCAAAGACCCTGGTCCAAAGATGACAACTTGTGTTGTGAAAAGTAAAAAGCACAAAATTTAAGTCATCCAAGTTTTGATGTCATCAAGACATGGCTGTAGTTGAAGTAATTGGTTGGATTTGCCAGGATTTATGGATAAATATAGCTGAGTGTTATCAGCATAATAGTGGAAATTAATCCCATGCCATCTGATAATTTTACCAATCGGAAGCATATATATAGTAAAGAGAATTGGCCCAAGGACTGAACCCTGTCGTACTCCACAAGTAACCCTGGAGTTTGAAGAAGATTTATAACATTAACAAACTGGAATTTGTCAGACACATTTCTTGAGTAATTTCTTGGCTGACAACGTTTTACTTTTACTTGAGTAAAAATATGTTGAAGTAGTGCTAACTCTTACTTGAGTACAATTTGTGGCTACTCTGCCCACCGCTGATCATTTGTGACTTTTGCCAGAGCTGTTTCAGTGCAATGATGAGCTTTTGCGTAAATGTTCACATGCTTAAATAGCAACTATTTTCTCAATAATTATAGATAACAAAGAAAAATTAGATATAGATCTGTAATTTATTAAGTTATCTTGATCAAGAGAAGGTTCTTAAGTAAAGGTTTAATAAGAGGTATTTTAAAATATACGATTCATCTATCCTTAGTAAATATCCATTTACTAAGGATAGATTAATTGTGTCTAAAATGGGAGCATTAACCAAAGTGAATACTTCCTTAAATAACTTGGTTGGGATTGGGTCTAACATACAAGTTGAATGTTTAGATGAAGTTAATATTTTAGATAACTTAGAAAGCTCAACTGTCCAAAGTAAACTGTCCATACACAGATCAGGTTCTAAAGATACTTACTATGCTGTCTTGCTTATTCAGGTTGAAGTACATGTTTAGGAGGATGTCAATGATATTTATTTTTAATAGAATCAATTTTGTTTGTAAAGAATCCCATAAAGTCATTATTGTTGAGAGCTTAGGGAATGGATGGATTAACAGACTCTGTTTAAGTTTGGCAACTGTACTAAAGAGAAACCTAGGATTATTTGATGATGAAAAATCTGCTATTCTAACTCTGCAAAGGGGCTTTTTATGTAACAGTAGTCTGTTTTTCCAGATGAATTTTTTTCTATAAGTGTGTCATTTTCTCTCCAACTTCCTAACGTTGTGCCTCAAAGTGCTCAGTTCTAAATTTAACCAGGAAACCAGTCTCCCATGACTAGTTTCCTTCTTTTATAATGGGACTACATTGTCTAATGCAAAACGGAATGAGGAAGTAGCCCTATAAAGAAAAACATCAATTTATGAAGAGAAATAAATTGTTTTTCTGTGATACTGAGAAACTTCTTTCTTTTTAAGTCCTTAAAATTTGCAACAACATTGTCTGATAAAGATCTATTTGTATTATTTTGCAGCTCATCTATTATCAGGAGGAATTTAGACAAGCCTGTATGATCATGATGATATCACTGGGATTTCCATCCTCTCATAATGTTTTCTAATGTACTCGCTGATAGCATTCTGATTATTAAGCTCTTTCCTGAACAGCATAATGTAACATTTGGGGGCCAAGTGACAGCCAAGGATGCTGAGGCAAGAAATGAGAACAGCTGCGCTGCTTATAGCTGACTTGTAGTTTCCTTCCAAAGTGAGAAAAATTGGGAGGAAAACAATCCATATGATTAAAAACAGAACCATGCTCACGGTGATTAACGAGGCGTTTTTGTAAATGTCGGGTAGCTCTCTACCTTTGAATGCAAAGATAAAACACACAAGGCCCCAGAAAGAGTTGTAGACTATTGTGGCCACAAAGAACTTCGGGAGATCTTTGTATATGTTACACTGGTACAATATGGATGTATTTTTTGGCACACCTATAGGACTAGGTGGGAGAACAATTAGCCAGGCCAAGGACACAGCCACCTGCACACCAGAGATGATGATGACTAAAGCTACTGGATGATTAAGCCTCTTAATTCTAGAGCAAACCCTTGGGTCAAAGCTAAAACCTTGCATGATCTGAATTAAGTTGGCCAGGATGCAGGAGACGCAGAGGGAGAAACTGATGCCAAAGAGAGGAATGCCTAGACAGGAATTTGATGTTGGTTTTCCTATAAATGTGAAAGTAAGGCTAAACCCAAGAAGCAAGGAGGCCACCTCCACGAAACACAAGCAACCTCCAATTGCTTTAACAATGGGAGTTCCACGGTTGATTTGGATGATGATAGCACTGAAAACAGTAGCAACTATTGCAAAGACAGCCATTGTGCTCAGAATGATGGAGAAGGGGTCTGTCCACTCAAGAAATTCTTCAGTTTTATTCACGCAAGTATGCCTTTGGTTCTCTGGTGAGTATTGTGTCTCGTTACAATGCGTACACGTCGTACCTGCAGAGGAAAAAGAGACAGAAAGAATATAAACACAAAAATTGAATGACCAAAAACTGAATGACCAGACAAAAGAAATATAAATACAAACATTAATGAAAAAGAACCATAATATTGACTGAAATTCTCTGCAAAACTGTAAATAATTAAAACATTGTTGTGTTTATTGTACTTTGCAGAAATCATCTGAAAGCTAGGAATGGACTGAACAGCAGTAAAGCCAAATAAAACAATAAACACTTTGGTTTGAAAAAAGTACTGGTCCCTGCCCAAATGGTTTCTGTTTTTGCTTTTTTGCTTAAGGTCACAATCTGGACATTCTCTTTCAGCATTTTCTGTCAAAGAGCAGAACTTTTAGTTACATCGATTACGATGTTGTTTAGGTCCTGAAGAAGCAAAGCGGTCCCAAACCATCACACTACTGTTTGATTATAGGGTATTTTAATCCATATTTACTTTGTACTTTAGGGTCATTTATGACCCTCTGAGTAGTCAACGGCCTCTTGGAGTAATTTTGGTTGGCCCTGGCACTTCAGGGAACGTACACTAATGTTCCATGTTTTCTCTGTGTAAGGACTACTGCAGTTTGCTGAATCCAAAACACTTAAAATCGTTTTGCAACACTTAACATACACAGATGTCAATAAATTTGTTTTCAGGTTCTGCTTGAATTTATCTAGAACAGGATGTTATGCAGTGTGTTTCTAAGATTTTTTTAGGCTTTTGCATGCTTCCACACAGGTAATGTCTTATTTCTAAAAGTCAGGTAGTTGGTTAGTGGAATTTAATTTAGCTTTCCAAAATATGTGGTTAATTCATGATGCAACAAAGGGGTTGATTACTTTTTCGTGTATGGTGTTTGAATAGGTTTTTTCTCTCAATATTTAACAGAATAATTAAAGATACATAGCTTTTTAAAATTTACTGAGGTTATCTTTGATATTTTGATATTAAGTACTTTATGAACTGAAACATTAGTGTGAAATAACACTTCAGAAGCTCATGCAAGTAAAGCAGCTAAAGAGAAAGTAGTATGTTGTTACCATGGATAATAAATTCTAAAAACACTGACCATTTCCAAATGAATACTCTTCATGTGAACAGGGGATGCATTCATAGCAGCATTTTTCATTTTTTAAATTCAGCCTTTCCCCTGGTTGACATTTTTTGGAGCAGTTAAACACAGTCACCTTTGAAAGATACAAAAATTAGCACATGATCATCAGACATTTACTTTACTGATTAAAATATCTTGATCTTACGGTCTCAGTCTTTCTCCATTGGGAGACATCTTTGTGAATGACAAGATTCTTGTTTGGCCAGTATTCTCCGATTTTTCTTATGACAACGCCTCCTTTTGACTCGGATTGGTTCCAAAACATTACGTCATATCCCAAACTGGGATCTCCGTTTGAATCGAAGTGGATGTTTGTGTTGTTCACAGTGATGTTGATATTTCTGATTTGTTCAAAAAGCTGTGGAGATAGATTTTAGGCTAGTAAATATTTCTTCTGGAGCCGCAATTCAAATATATTTACTGACAAAAACAGGTAGATATCGAAAAGACTGGGTCTATTTCAAAATTGTGATCGCTATCAATCTCTGCCAACTGTTAAAAGTTCAGTCTGTCCCTCTGTCCACCCACTGTTTGCCCTCTACCATTAGGCAAAAGATTTAGGAACATTTAATCAAAAATAATCAACTTAAAAACAGCTTCTTTCCCAAAGCAGTGGAGGCTATTGCCCCCTGTTAAAAAAGCTATTGATCCAATTAGAAATTATTTATGCTGTTTCTCACATGCTAATGTAACTGGATTATTTACATTTTTGCTAATGACTATTTGCAATCTATCGCATTTGTCAGAGAGTGTTTATCTGGTAGATATATAAAATTGCATGGTACATTCATATTGTTCTGTAAACTGGCTGCTACCTGCAATTGTCCTGTTTTCTTTTTCTTATTTGGTTTTTCTTCATTTTAACATTCAAATTTTCATAATATATTCATAATACATAGACAGTTTGTAGTAGTTTGTGTCTATGTATTATGTGAGCAGGTATCTCACAAAAAAAAAAAAAAATTTGGTTACATAATGACAACAAAAACTGTATTCTTGATGCTTCTATCCTCTGGCTGTACTTTAGGAAATTAATAATTATAATTAAATCAGTTATCCGTCATGATTTGGGTTTTTATTTATGTTTTTGGACTCTTTCTTCATTCACCAATCCATGCTCCACCCGTCCCAGTCAGCATTCACTCATCTCAGTCATCTTTCAGTTACCCCTCAGCACCATAATCAGCTCCACCTGCTGCTGCAACTAATCAGCACCAAGTCATTCCACCTGGTACTCTACCTTTATTTACCTGCCTCACTCACTACTCACTACAGAACGGCTCATGTTGTCCCACTGCCTACATGTAGTTTTTCCCCAGTGTCTCGTTGCTCAGCTTACTGACCCTTTGAACCATTTCTTGCCCTTCCCTCGCTAGTGGGTTTGTAATGTTTGTGGGCCCTGCTTGTTTCAAGTTGTTCTTGGGGTTTCTGTGTCTCGCATTGCCCTCGCTGGGTACCCATCAGCAGTATCTGGTCAAGTCTGTCTCTGAATGCACCGCCTAGTCAGTTCAGTCTCCATCTGCAACATCTGGTCATCTACCGGTTCCTGCTATCATCACCAGGGGTCTCATTTATAAAGCTTGCGTATGCACAAAATGGGGCCTGAAACGTGCGTACGGCACTTTCCACGCAAAAGTTGGGATCTATATATATATACAGGTAAAAGCCAGTAAATTAGAATATTTTAAAAAACGTGATTTATTTCAGTAATTGCATTCAAAAGGTGTAACTTGTACATTATATTTATTCATTGCACACAGACTGATGCATTCAAATGTTTATTTCATTTAATTTTGATGATTTGAAGTGGCAACAAATGAAAATCCAAAATTCCGTGTGTCACAAAATTAGAATATTACTTAAGGCTAATACAAAAAAGGGATTTTTTTTAGAAATGTTGGCCAACTGAAAAGTATGAAAATGAAAAATATGAGCATGTACAATACTCAATACTTGGTTGGAGCTCCTTTTGCCTCAATTACTGCATTAATGCGGCGTGGCATGGAGTCGATGAGTTTCTGGCACTGCTCAGGTGTTATGAGAGCCCAGGTTGCTCTGATAGTGGCCTTCAACTCTTCTGCGTTGTTGGGTCTGGCATTCTGCATCTTCCTTTTCACAATACCCCACAGATTTTCTATGGGGCTAAGGTCAGGGGAGTTGGCTGGCCAATTTAGAACAGAAATACCATGGTCCGTAAACCAGGCACGGGTAGATTTTGCGCTGTGTGCAGGCGCCAAGTCCTGTTGGAACCTGAAATCTCCATCTCCATAGAGCAGGTCAGCAGCAGGAAGCATGAAGTGCTCTAAAACTTGCTGGTAGACGGCTGCGTTGACCCTGGATCTCAGGAAACAGAGTGGACCGATACCAGCAGATGACATGGTACCCCAAACCATCACTGATGGTGGAAACTTTACACTAGACTTCAGGCAACGTGGATCCTGTGCCTCTCCTGTCTTCCTCCAGACTCTGGGACCTCGATTTCCAAAGGAAATGCAAAATTTGCTTTCGTCAGAAAACATGACTTTGGACCACTCAGCAGCAGTCCAGCTCTTTTTTTCCTTAGCCCAGGTGAGACGCTTTTCGCGCTGTTTCTTGGTCAACAGTGGCTTGACACGAGGTATGCGGCAGTTGAAACCCATGTCTTTCAAGCGTCTCTTGGTGGTGGATCTTGAAGCACTGACTCCAGCAGCTGTCCACTCCTTGTGAATCTCCCCCACATTTTTGAATGGTTTTTTTTTCCCAATCTTGACTAGGGCGCGGTGATCCCTATCGCTTGTATACTTTTTCTGACCACAGTTTTTCCTTCCCTTTGCCTCTCTATTAATGTGTTTGGACACAGAGCTCTGAGAACAGCCAGCCTCTTCAGCAATAACCTTTTGTGTCTTTCCCTCCTTGTGCAATGTGTCGATGGTCGCCTTTTGGACAGCTGTCAAATCTGAAGTCTTCCCCATGTTTGTGTAGGCTTCAGAACTGGACTGAGAGACCATTTAAAGCCCTTTGCAGGTGTTTTGAGTTAATCAGCTGATTAGTTTGTGGCACCAGGTGTCTTCAAAATTTAACCCTTACACAATATTCTAATTTTGTGACACACGGAATTTTGGATTTTCATTTGTTGCCACTTCAAATCATCAAAATTAAATGAAATAAACATTTGAATGCATCAGTCTGTGTGCAATGAATAAATATAATGTACAAGTTACACCTTTTGAATGCAATTACTGAAATAAATCAAGTTTTTCAAAATATTCTAATTTACTGGCTTTTACCTGTATATATATATATATATATATATATATATATATATATATATATATAGAAAACTTGACAGGAAAATGTGCATTCCTCACGGCAGCTCTGACCATGGCGTATGCTCGTTTTGTCAACCTTTTAAATGTTAACTGTTTGACTATAGGATTTATCACATACAAGATCATTACATTATCTAGTCCTGACATTGACTTCTAATTATCTTGCTGAAAAATCTGGTTTACCACCCAATGTATAAACTAATCCACAGCTAACAGCCGGTTAGCTTTGAGAAAACGATCAACTGAAAACAACCTTTTTCTTACCAGATTATTTGAATGAAAGAGAAAGTATTTTCTGTATATGTTTAATCAGCACAAATATTTCTTACCAGAAGAGATGTGGTCTTGCAAAAAAATTGTCTGTAGAAGAGATTGATCTTAGAGCAATGACTTTAATGATTTTAGCTGAGTCAACAGCAAACCGGCTTAAATTGCAGGCAATCAGACCTTCACTCAGTTTTTCCAAAAGGTTTTCTACACAAATCCTGGAGTTATTTTCAATTCTGACAGTTCACACTTGAGCAACTTGTAGGTGGAGTGCTGCTGTTTTTAGCACATGGAGGCCGATCCTCCCAGGAGCATTCCAAGTCAGATGCAAATCAATGATCCACCCATAATTTTCCTGGGTCATTGGAGTCTATTGCTTGGTGTGAGTGGATTACTTAGTTACCTGAATCCTGATAAGACTGCTTATGTAACCTCATTGGTATGTTGGATTTTCTCTTTTGACCAAGATGGCTTCCTTTACCCCTCTTTCAAAGCATCTCCTCTCTCTGTCCAAAATTTGGACATATTTGTCATCAAAAGTGTGTCCTTTTTTCTTGAGGTGCAAGTGAACTGCTGAATCTCTCTCCCGGGGCGCTGACCCTCCTGTGCAGTGCCTCGCCTTTATGTAGTTATTTGGTTTCTCCGATGTAGGAGTCAGAAGAGTCCTCGCTGGATTGGACGCATACACAACACCGCTCAGCTTTGGTTTGTGTGTTCTGTCTTTGCGATTAACAAGTTTTTGTCTGAGAATGTTAATAGTTTTGAAATGTACGTGTGTGCGTTGTTGTTGTTGCTGTTTGAGAAAATCTTCTGATTTTTTTTTTTTTTAACTTTCAAAACATATGGAATGAAATGGTTTTCCATCCCTCTGTATTCCCTCTCTGTTAAACGCAGTGTTGAAATAGCTGGTAAAGATTCTCAGCCTTGTTTTTTATTTTTTTTGGAAGTGTTGAAATACTACTAGTAGGATAGGCCTCATTGTGCTTAAGAATGGCCACTACAGGTTGTCCAAGGATATCTGTCGAAACATTTTCAGAAAAATTGAGCAAAGCTCTGGTTGCCTCTGATTTAAGCCTGTTTGCTGTTTGCATGACCTGGATGCCTGAGAATTTGCACAGGCACATGCCATTTTTTTTAAATAACAATATGTATCATCAAAACAAAAATGTATTTACTGTACCTGAACAGCCGTGAAATTGGTCCGGTCACAGCTTCCATTGTCACATCTTAGCAAGACTCTGAGGCCCTCAGCAATGACCTGAACAGCCAGGTAGATGCTGTAGGATTCATCACGGTCAATGTAGTAGTGCAGGCAGCTTTGGCTGGAGGTCTTGTTCTCACAGTTACATTCAGTGTCATTTTCAAAGTTGTTTTGGGAAAGTTGGTAATGACTCAAAAAGGCCTTTGTTGTTCCATTAAACTCAGAGCGGATGTAGTCTTCAAAACCGGGAACATCGTTCTGTCTATAGATGAATCCAAAAACTGGTCCAATGCTTTCGATGCCTTGTATCTTAAAGATTTCATGAGAAGTGGACCAGGTGTCGCTTGCAATCCAGGTTCTGTTCAGCTTTTGTTTAACAACTCCTTCAAGGACGACACGAACATTGCTGTCTTTGGTGAACATGATGATGGCCTCAGCCGTAGAAACGTTTATTTTCTTTATCAGATCGCCTGCTGTTGTAGGGTTTTCACTGAAGTTACCAGGGAGAATCTCTACAAACTCAACACAGATATTATTGTCACTGAACAACGTCTTGAGGCTATCAGTGCCGTACTTCCCATACTCATCATCACTTCCCACAATGGCCACTGATTGCCATGAGAAATACTTCACCAGCTCACAAATGGCTATTGTCTGATATCTGTCACTGGAAACAGTCCTTAGGAAGGTGGGGAACTTATATTTTTTGCTGAGCAGCTCACTGGTTGATGCATAACTAATCTGTGGGGAGTAGGAACAAAATTATAGAGGATATAACTAAAATACACACCTTTGTAAAAATGGCACGTTAATCTGATGTTTAAAAATAGTTCACACAAAGGGTGTGGAAAACCTTTCCTCCCTTAATGTGAAATCTGTCCTGTACAGTTATATTAAAATAACAACTAAATCTGCTTGAAGTAAAAATTAAAGGTTAAAAAAAGGAACCTGAATGTGCAAGAGTGTACACCTTTAAAATAAACCTTCTTAAATCACTTTTCAACTCTTCATGGGTAATGCTATCAGTTACCAAAAACCTGATCGACCTGAAAAAGTTCAGTTGTCCTTTCAAGATTTACATGACATTTAGTTTTGTGGATCTTCTGGCTAAAGGTGTAGTTTGAGGAGATGGTACCAAAAAATTAACCTGACAACAGCCAGATGTATGTCTCGTTCCGCCTAGCTACACTCACATACATCTGGGACACCGCCGGTAGAGAGTGATTTCTCCAACCAAATTTATGGTCTGGCCAATCAGGACGCAGGGCTGGAGTTTCATAGATGTGACGTAGTGGAGAAGCGACCATGACGTGAGACTGTTTTGATAGCAATGGCGGCTCGTCGAGGAAGCTAGCATTAACATTGATGCTGCTATTTCTTCCGTGTTGTCCAATCTACCTAATATTGTTTCATTAAAAGAACATCAGAGAACGCCTCTGAAGGCTTTTGTTGGTGGAAACGATGTTTTCGCCCTTCTCCCGACCGGATTTGGCAAGTTTTGTTTTCTGGGGCCAGCGGACGTGCAGACGCGGACGCGCCCCGGAGCGGTTAGCGGTTAGCGGTTAGCGCGAACCATGTTAGGAGGCCTTTAGTCCTCAACGCGGTCGGCCCGGAATCGACTCCGACCCGCGGCGCTTTGCCGCCTGTCTTCCCCCCTCTTCCTGTCAGCTCACTGTCAATAAAACGCATGCCACTAGAGCCGCAAACACATTATTATTATTATTATTATTTTTTTTTTTTTTCCTGCGTCGCTATCATTAGCGTCACGGGTTAGCTTCGGTGTGAGTGGTTGAAATAGCACGTCAATAAACATGACAGACAAGTGGCTTATCCAATCATATGCAAGAATTTTTGATAAGGCCCAGCCTTCTGTAAAGGCAATTCCTATGGCGGTGTCCCAGATGTATGTGAGTGGAGCTAGGCGGAACGAGACATACATCTGGCTGTACAGTGAGACAGTCAAACTTGAACCACAAGATTAAACGGGTATGTTTGTACAAAAAACAATAGCACAGGTGATATTTGGTTATCACCAAAAGAATCCCAGACTCTGAATAAAAAATGGTGAAAGCTTTTCTTCACACGTAACTGTTTTTTAATATAATGGCATCATTACACATGGCCTAGGACATAATGACTTCTGTCAGTCTGCTCCATGGCAGCTGTGGCTACATTATAGCTTACAACCACCAGCGAGTGAATAGTTGGAAGACTGATTGTCATGCAAAGTGCTTTGAAGTCCTTGGACTTGATTAAAGCTTCTAACCTGGCAAGCCAGATTGATAAAGTGTACCACTCTCTGTTCTTCACATTATGAATATTGTCCTGCTTCCTTCAAATCCTTTTGGAGAAAGGAGGGACATTCAGCAGAACTTATACCAAGCTGATTGGGTGAGGCGAAACCTAATGCCCACCTACCAAAGTTTGGTTTTAGCTAATCATGGTATTAATTAAAAATTTAAGCAGCAGGTGCTAAGAGAAATGGCAAAAAGTTCTTCTGGTGAAGGCACTGCTTCCTGTTCTTTCAAACAAGAAATTGTGGATTCTGACATAACAGATGTGAAAGCAAAAGCTATGCGTGCATCCTCCTGGACTGCCACGTTTATTTTGATTCAGCTGTGGGCTCGGCACCTTTTGATTTCATCATATCTGTATGTCCTGCCTTACACCATTTTACTGTAATGTGACTGGCCCGAAACGTTTTTAGTCGCAAACGGTTGAAACGGGAGTGGTACAAGATGGATTCTCGTTTGTCTGTGCGTTCACAAACACATGAGAATCCATCTTGTACTGAGAATTCAGCTTAAAGGCAAGGCTGCTACGCTTATGAAACTGGACTGTATTTACTTTTTCTTCTACTTTTCCCTTCTCCATTCTAATTACAGAACACATGAAACATTAAAGGGGGAAAAAGTTATTTAAAGATCCATCATTGTCTTATTTTTTTATATTTTGTGGTGTGCTAACTTTTTTAGTTTGGTATGTGTCAAGATATGGATATATTTACACTTAAACAGAAACTGGAATAACATTTTACACGTTACAAGAGACAAACCTGGGTGACTGATGGTAGAGCAAATATCCGTGCAATGGCTATGGATACCTCCGAGTACCTCTCTCCAATAACCACCTTTGTCTCGGGTTCAGGCAAGGAGGAGTCGATGGATGAAGGTATGAGACACTTCTGAGGGTCTGACTGATTCTTTAACAGCTGCAGAGCTGCTCTGATGGCCAGGCTGACGTCTCCACAAGTATCATAGATGTCATATCCAAGGGTGAGGTTGGGCAGCAGTCTCGGCGAGCGTTGGTTTATTTCTTGGATGGCGTAGATCATCACTTGGGTGCGAAGCAGCGTTTGGATATTAAATCTGTAAAATAAGTCATGGAATAAACAATACATCTTCAAGTTATGTAAGATAATTTTCTCCATTGAAGACATACTTACTCGTCACAAGAGATTAGACCAGAATCTTTTGTTGTGTTTTTTTGTTGGTGAATGGGAAAAAGTCCTCCGATCATGATGTCTCCAGGACTGTACACGTGCAGATAATTATTTTTGGAGCTAGAGTGAAACACACTCATCAAGGTTACAAGTAACTTCAACAAAAACATGGTGCTCTGAGGTAAATCAGACGTGTGTGCTGTGTATTCAGCTCTCTGCAGAGTGAGGTGGTTCCTGGAAATTTCTTCTCATATAAAGTTTGCATTTTTCAGCGTGGGATCATTTGCATCATCAGACTGACATCGCTAGAGTAAAATACTGACACGAAGTTGGGGAGGTGATTTGAATCACCCACAAAGGATTCATTTCAGTTACTTCTGATTGTGTGTCATCATCACACGAGCTCAGCAGATAAAGCAGTCTGAAAAGTAAAAGTTTTTGTCTGTGCACTTTGCCCTGAGGTAAGAGCATCTGAAACCTCTGTGCTGCAAATTAAGCCCATGAGAGGGCAGTATGCTTCATTGAAATAATTTTTCTCCTCAACAGTCCTATAATTAAGTGTTTTGATTAAACAGTTATTGTTTTTTAGCACACTTGGGTAGACCAAAACTTATGTGAAAGTAACTTTTATATCTTTACTCATAAAAGTAAAAAGCAGCCAGCCAATAAGTTACTCAAGTGAAAAAGTATTTAGTAAGCAGGCTACTCAAGTACGGAATATAATTATTATAATGAATGATTTAATATTTAAAAATCATGTAATGAACAGACAAAATTATAAAGTTATGTACACATTTTGGTATTTTTTATTTTTAAGACTAAAAAATAAAAAGAGAATTCAGGCCAAAGAAACACTTTTAAAAAACGTTTAACATAAAACTTAGAAAACAAATACGTATAGCAGGTAATGTATAAACAGTATGTTAGAACAATGCAAAGTATTTCCAACAGCAATATCTCCTGTTTACTGTATATTCAAATGGCTCAGAGATATCAGCACAACAACAAAGTTTGTGTTCAAAAAAGTTTCTGTTGTAGTTGTGTCTTTCTGGTGCATTTTTGGTTAAAACAAGTCTGTTCTTTATTCAATAAAGTTACGTACAAGTACAGCGGCCAGAAACTTTACTCAAGTACTAGTGATACCTTTTAATAGCATTACTCAAGTAAAGGTAAAAAGTACATTGCAGTAAAATTACTCCTAAAAGTACATTGTCTTCTAAAAAAACATTACTCAAGTCAATGTAACTGAGAAATATAACTAGTTATTACGCACCTTTGGAAATCAGACATAATTTAGGGCTATAAGACAGAAAGTTCTGTCTTAATTTATGATCATTTGTAATTAAAATGTTATATCTTTTATTTGGTTGATGTGGACCTTATTGCATTTAATACTTAATCCTTTCAAGTGTGAAATAACACTGCAGCACTAACACAGACTAAATCTGAATCCAGGAAAGGGGCATCTGGACTGAGTGGGGAGAGAGGGGAGGTGGGTGCAGTCTAGGCTGATGTCTAGGGGGAGGGAGGTTTTGGGTTCTCTGTTGATGTTACTAAGGGGTCCACTTTTTGATCTGTTGAGATCTGCAGTAAGTCCTTCTATAATAGTGTTGAAGTCTCTTTCTGTGTCATATTTCTGGCTATCCTTATCTTGGCTGGTTTGGGATGTACTGGGCTTATCATTTATTTTTCACTTGCTGTACTTTGTTTAAAGGCAAAGTTGATGGTCCATGGTTCACAGGATAGAACATTTTGAGAAAAGAGGCATTTGGCACCTGACCTATTTAGAGAGAAACCATCTCTGTTGAAAAGATGTCTTTTTTACCAGAATATATTAAAGATGTCAATAAAGTCCACAGATCTTGTAGTACATGCTTATTTCAGCCATTTATTAAGCATCAGAATTCTTGAAAAAAATATCATCTCCTCAATTAATGGGCACATAAGGTCCACTGAGAAACACTTGACATTAAGACTACAATTTTGATTTTATTATCTTGAAAATGACACCAAGGCTTCAGCATGTACTATGAGTTTTTTCAAGGTCAGGCACTCTTTCATGATCTCTGGAAGGATCTCTGAGACATCAGACCAGGTTATAGTTCATAGAACTTTAGATCATTACTTCTGTGTTTTTTCTTGTTCCGGAAGTGTTTAATCCCACTCACAGATCCATTGCATAATATTAAGGTTTTTGGCCCTGTGGCGTGCTCTTTCTCTGGCAGCTTAGAAGAAGATCATTTGTTGTCATGCTTTTGATTGTTGTCAGGAGATGGACTATTTTCCTGTGTGTCATGTTGAAGTGGAGCAAATCTGTTTTAAATTGGAATTCCAATATTTCCAAATGGTTCACTCCTATCATTTGTTGTGAGAACAGCCCGCTGTTGTTATCTCATCTTCCCTAGGCTATCGGGGAACCTTCTCTGTAATATTGGCCAGTTCTAGGTTCAGGGTTCTTCCTTGATCTTTTGACCTTGAGCCCAGCGAGTTCCATTAGGGGCTGCTGGTGGGTTTATTCTCATTTCTGTCGGTGATCTGATTGTTGGCTAAGTCGCTGAGCAGGTTGTCAGTGTTTGGAATTACGGGCAGAGCTGTGTCATTTCCATACCCTGCATTTACCTCCACACTCACTTCAAGTCGGTGGATTTTCATTTCCATAACAGCAATTTTTTTGTAGAAGCTCGTTGAAGTCCTCTTTGCTGACGGGAGGCATCTTGTCCTGATTAGATGACACCGGCTGGTCTTTTTTTTGGAGTCCACACAGGTATAAAATAAAAACATGAACTTTAGCAGTGCGGATGGATTTTTGTACTAAATGAAATGTTTTGGACTGAGAGGCATAACAGTAAATTCTCATTTCCCTGTTATGAAATTAAGTGTGTTATGTGGTAATTATAAGAAGTTATCTTATAAATAGGGGCCGAGATAGTAAAGGCCATTTTTTGTGTTCTTCTTAGAATTTCATATGTAAAATTATTAGATAAAAATTCAACATTAGATTTCTCATTTAAACGTATTATTTTAGATGCATTTACGTGTTATTTAATCAAATTTATTTTGGTGAGTATTGGTTTGGTCAGGTGTTATTCCTTTAATGGACAGGTGGTGGAGCCTTTTGCTTTGAGTGGAAGCTGGCCTAGGTGTAGGCCCAAACAGTTTTTTGACTGTCTCCTGTGGATTTAAAAACATTGACCTGTATGTGGATTAACCCCAAAACTTTCTTCGACCTGGTCCTCATTAAATGCACCATCAGCCTGCCATGTAAGTCTGGACATTTAATTATTTTACCACTTGAGGACACACGGCGAGTGAAAAACTGACCATCACGGCTTACACAATTCTTCTTCCTTCAAATCCAGTCTAGGAGAAACATGCAGTCATGTAGCAGCTTTAATGTGTAAAGTTGAGGCAGGAGTTCGGATAGGACTTACAACTGCTGCGTGCACCAGTGAGGCTTGCAGGTAGCAAAGCACAGCAGCAGAATTTGTTATTTTGTTCATCTGATAAGATTAACAAGATATGGACACAATTTCTTTCTTTTTAAGCGTTCCTTTTTGGAAGGGATCCAAAAAAACCTTTTTATTAGACCCCCAATGGGGAGAGTGCCATCAGCGTGGTTTAATCCTCTTCCAAACAATCAGCCAACTACAAAACAATCACACTATCACACAATCAATTTCTGCCACACGATACCGTGATGCCCCGTGGCAAACATAATGACGTAACATAAGATTGGCCTACAGCATTGACAAGCTGTACTTTCTAGAGCAGTACATGAGAGGGGAACCACAAAATCTAGTGAAGAGTTGTCAACACATGCCAGCTCACAGTGGTTTTGCACATGCTATGTCTCTGCTGGAAGAACATTATGGACATCCTCTTAAAATTGCCGCTGGTTTATTGGAAAGGCTTTTTAATTGGCCTTCAATCAAAACTGAGGATGCAGGACAAACTAGGGCCACTGCTCAACAGAAGAAAATGGAAAACCTTTATGTGTGGATGAGCCGCAAAGAGCAGAAAAAGTAATTATCTCTTATTGCCAGCTCACTTATTTCAAAGAATAAATCATTGCTTTGCAAAGCGGATAAGCCTGAAGTGTGCAGAAAGAGCTCAATCTACAAACTCAACCTTCTTTTGCAGAATGGTATTACAAGAGTTGGTGGATGTCTCAGTCGGGCTGTCATGCCAGAAGAAGCAAAGCATCCTGCAATACTTCCCAAAGGCCATCATGTTACATCACTGCTGCTTCAAGACATGCATGATAAAACAGGACACTCTGGACAAAACTACATGCTCTCACGCCTCTGTCAGCATTTGTGGATCCCTGCAGCAAACTCTGCAATTAGAAAACTTATTCGCCGTTGTGTTACATGCAAACAAACAAAACAAAACATAATTAGGGGCCGGGATTGTAAAGGCCATTATTGGTGTTCTCCTTAGAATTTCATTTGTAAAATTATTAGATGAAAATTCAGCAACAGATCTCTCATTTAAACTTATTATTTCAGATGCCTTGACGTGTTGTTTAATCACATTTATTTTGGTGAGTATGGGTGTGGCCAGGTGTTGGTTATTCCTTTAATGGACATGTGGTGAAGCCTTTTGCTGGAGTGGAAGCTGGCCTGGATATAGGTCCAAACTGTTTTTTTGACTGTCTCCTGTGGACTGTGGATTCATAAAAATGTACTTGTATGTAGATTAACCCAAAAAACCTTCTTTAACCTGGGCCTCATTAAATGCACCAACAAGCTGTCATGTAAATCTGAACATTTCATTCTTTTACCACTTGAGGACACACGTCAAGCTAAAGCTATGACCCAGGGCGCTCTGTGTGGCAACCATTCAAGTTTGCCAATTCACCTTGAGAGTCCCTGATCTAAAATAGTTTTGTAATAGCAAGCAGGGAGCACAGGAACAGTGGAAAAGGTGTCCGAACAGGCAGAGAGGCAGAAGCAAAAAAAAGAAAAAAAGAGAGAGGAAAATAGAGGGGAAAACTAATATCTAAAAACCCAATTTACCATTGTTAGCTAATTACATCTTCCCAGTTTAGAATGTAAAAATAAAATTAACAGCTCAGTTAATTCAGGTTATGTTAGCCTTTAAAAAAAAACAAATAACTTTTTGTATTTATAATGCCCTTATTTTATAATGCCCTTATTTTCAATAATACAAACATCTAAAAGCAAAAGCAATAACTATACAAAGGAAAGTGTCAAATTAGATCATCATGGTATTCTTTGTAGGTGAAAATTACATTTGCAGTTAGTTACATACAGCACATTACCACACCTGTGAATACAAACAGATTCCCAACTGAGCTAGCAGCTTAGATAAATTTTGACCTAAATCATTTCAGGCATGTAAGAAAAGAATACTTTTCATGAGAGGTGTATGGTTTTTTTTTTTTCTTTTTCAATGTGCCACTAAATAATCTGAACTAGATTTGTAAACAGAAAAATACAAACATCAAAGAGGAAGCTGGCAGCGTGCTAAAATACATTCGGTTCCAGGGGAATTTTGCATGTTAAGCTTTGCAATTAATTTATTGCACAGTGAAATTATCATCCCCTTTTTGCAGCAATTGTATTGTTTGATCAACACAATTTAGTATCTACAACTTAAAAGGTGCAATGCATTTTTTTTTTTAAATGTAAGAATTAACCCATGTTTAAACAGCAAAGTTCAAGTTTGGCTCCCAATCTTTCAGGTTCAGGTCTGCAATTCCTATGTTTATGTACCTTTGAATAAAACATCATGGAGATTTATAACATCTATATGTTTAACAACTTTTTTTCAATTCAGTTTATTTTATTTATATTTTCTCACTGCCCTTTACAAAGTCAATTCAGTCAAATCATACAGACACATTGGTCAAAACTTTTCTATCTAAGGAAGCTCAACAGATTACATCAAGTCATTGATTCGCAGCATTCACTCCTCCTGAAAGAGTGTGAAGCCACAGTGGATAGTTATCTGCATTGTTGTTGACTTTGCAGCAACCCCTCATACCAAGCATGCATGTAGCAACAGTGGAGAGGAAAACTCTCTTTAAAATGAAAAAACCTCATGCAGAAACAGGCTAGTCTGAACAATCATCTGCCACGACGGACTGGAGGGTTGAGAAGACAGAGCAGAGACACAAAAAGAACAGATAGAAGCACTGATCCAGGAACACTTTCTATATTAAAGATGGTAATAGCAGATTATCTGCCCCCCAGGATGGTGTAAGAGGGCTTTATTTCTATAGTGCTTTTCACAGACACAGAGTCACAAAGGGATGCACAGTAGTAAAAGCAGACAATAAAAATAGAGCAATACAAAAAGTGAAAACATTGGTTCAGTTAGGACTGAACAGTTACCTTCTCATTTCAGTGTACGTTGAACATGAAATAGTCCCAGCGTGGAATCTAATAAAGCTTCTTGCATATATAAATCAAGTGGAGCAATATGGCGAAAGCAGTAATGCTCCACTTGTGAAAGTAAAACTGTTGGGCTCAAGAAGACAATAATTCTTATTGCCACATTGCCAGACAGGACATAAAAAAGATCTGCCTCCTATTCTACATTTATAGACTCTAGGAACCACCAGAAGATCTGCAGTCTGAGAGCGAAGTGCTCTGCTAGGAACATATCGAGCAATAAGATCTCTGACGTACAATGGAGCTTGAGTATTAAGGGCTTTATATGTGAGAAGAAGAATTTTAAATTCTATTTGTGATTTAACAGGAAGCCAATGAAGAGAACCTAAAATGTGAACTCTGGTTGATTTTCATCAGAACTCTTGCTGCAGGATTTTGGATCAACTGAATACTTTGAACTGTATTTTGTGGATTTCCTTATAGTAAAGAATTACAATAGTCCAACCTTGAAGTAACAAATGCATGGACTAGTTTTTCAGTGTAAGTCCTGGACTGAATATTTCTAATTTTGGCCAGTTTATTTTTCAAAGACCCTGGTCAAAAGATGACAACTTCTGTGTTGTGAAAACTTAAAAGCACAAAATTTAAAGTCATCCAAGTTTTGATGTCATCAAGACATGACTGTAGTTGAAGTAATTGGTTGGATTTGCCAGGATTTATGGATAAATATAGCTGAGTGTCATCAGGATAATAGTGGAAATTAATCCCATGCCATCTGATAATTTTACCAATCAGAAGCATATATATAGTAAAGAGAATTGGTCCAAGGACTGAACCCTGTGGTACTCCACAAGTGACCCTAGAGTTTGAAGATTTATAACATGAACAAACTGGAATCTGTGAGACAGATAAGATTTAAACCAGCCTATTTCTTTCCCCTTAATCTCTACAGTATGTTCAAGTGTTTCTAGGATAATATTGTCATCAGCTGTATCAAATGGAGCACTGAGATCTATAAGGATAGATCTGAGGATAAGTATAGACACAAGTCCATGAGAATATCATCAGTGACCTTCACCAGAGATGTTTCTGTGCTATGATGAACTCTGAAGCCTGACTGAAACTCTTCAAATAGGTCATTATAGTGTAAATGTTCACATACTTGATTAGCAACTACTTTCTCAAGAAGTATAGAAAAGAAAAGAAGATTAGATATAGGTCTGAAATTTCTTACGTCATCTTGATCAAGAGAAGGTTTCTTAAGTAAAGGTTTAATAACAGCTACCTCAAGGCATGTGGTACATATCCATGTTCTAAGGATAGATTAATCATTCTGATTTGTGTCCTGAAACCCTTCTGTTATTTTGGAAATTCAAAACAAAGACACAACCCTTTTTCCTTGCTGCCTAACATTACAGGTAAAAGCCAGTAAATTAGAATATTTAGAAAAACTTGATTTATTTCAGTAATTGCATTCAAAAGGTGTAACTTGTACATTATATTTATTCATTGCACACAGACTGATGCATTCAAATGTTTATTTCATTTAATTTTGATGATTTGAAGTGGCAACAAATGAAAATCCAAAATTCCGTGTGTCACAAAATTAGAATATTGTGTAAGGGTTAAATTTTGAAGACACCTGGTGCCACAAACTAATCAGCTGATTAACTCAAAACACCTGCAAAGGGCTTTAAATGGTCTCTCAGTCCAGTTCTGAAGCCTACACAAACATGGGGAAGACTTCAGATTTGACAGCTGTCCAAAAGGCGACCATCGACACATTGCACAAGGAGGGAAAGACACAAAAGGTTATTGCTGAAGAGGCTGGCTGTTCTCAGAGCTCTGTGTCCAAACACATTAATAGAGAGGCAAAGGGAAGGAAAAACTGTGGTCAGAAAAAGTGTACAAGCGATAGGGATCACCGCGCCTAGTCAAGATTGTGAAAAAAAAAACATTCAAAAATGTGGGGGAGATTCACAAGGAGTGGACAGCCGCTGGAGTCAGTGCTTCAAGATCCACCACCAAGAGACGCTTGAAAGACATGGGTTTCAACTGCCGCATACCTCGTGTCAAGCCACTGTTGACCAAGAAACAGCGCGAAAAGCGTCTCACCTGGGCTAAGGAAAAAAAGAGCTGGACTGCTGCTGAGTGGTCCAAAGTCATGTTTTCTGACCAAAGCAAATTTTGCATTTCCTTTGGAAATCGAGGTCCCAGAGTCTGGAGGAAGACAGGAGAGGCACAGGATCCACGTTGCCTGAAGTCTAGTGTAAAGTTTCCACCATCAGTGATGGTTTGGGGTGCCATGTCATCTGCTGGTGTCGGTCCACTCTGTTTCCTGAGATCCAGGGTCAACGCAGCCGTCTACCAGCAAGTTTTAGAGCACTTCATGCTTCCTGCTGCTGACCTGCTCTATGGAGATGGAGATTTCAGGTTCCAAAGGACTTGGCGCCTGCACACAGCGCAAAATCTACCCGTGCCTGGTTTACGGACCATGGTATTTCTGTTCTAAATTGGCCAGCCAACTCCCCTGACCTTAGCCCCATAGAAAATCTGTGGGGTATTGTGAAAAGGAAGATGCAGAATGCCAGACCCAACAACGCAGAAGAGTTGAAGGCCACTATCAGAGCAACCTGGGCTCTCATAACACCTGAGCAGTGCCAGAAACTCATCGACTCCATGCCACGCCGCATTAATGCAGTAATTGAGGCAAAAGGAGCTCCAACCAAGTATTGAGTATTGTACATGCTCATATTTTTCATTTTCATACTTTTCAGTTGGCCAACATTTCTAAAAAATCCCTTTTTTGTATTAGCCTTAAGTAATATTCTAATTTTGTGACACACGGAATTTTGGATTTTCATTTGTTGCCACTTCAAATCATCAAAATGAAATGAAATAAACATTTGAATGCATCAGTCTGTGTGCAATGAATAAATATAATGTACAAGTAACACCTTTTGAATGCAATTACTGAAATAAATCAAGTTTTTCAAAATATTCTAATTTACTGGCTTTTACCTGTATATCAAATCAAACCTTTGTCCTTTTAGGTCAGTTAGGATTACCGAACATATTTTTGTTTGTTCAATGCTTAGAATTGAACATACATAATCAATGTTTAGACACTTTTTTTTCGTAGATTTACTTTTTTCTAGCAATTCAGAAGTTATACATGAAAATATATCTTTAGAATTTCGTTTAAAAAAATGTCCTCCTAACTTACCTAAAAATGTAAAATTCTGGTCAGATTTAAGGCCAGACAGTGAGCAAACAGCCCTACGCATACATCACGCTTCACTTGTAATATTTTGTAGCTCATCTATTATCAGGAGGAATTAGGACAAGCATGTATGATCATGATGGTATCACTGGGATGTCCCTCCTCTCGTAATGTTTTCTAATGTACTCGCTGATAGCATTCTGATTATTAATCTCTTTCCTGAACAGCATAATGTAACATTTGGGGGCCAAGTGGCAGGCAAGGATGCTGAAGCACGAAATGAGAATGGCTGCGCTGTTTATAGCTGGCTTGTACTTTCCTTCTAAAGTGAGAAAGATTGGGAGGAAAACAATCCATATAATTAAAAAAAGAATCATGCTCACAGTGATTAACGTGGCGTTTTTATAAATATCGGGTAGCTCTCTACCTTTGAATGCAAAGATAAAACACACAAAGCCCCAGAAAGAGTTGTAGACTATTGTGGCTGCAAAGAATTTTGAGGAATCTTTGTATATGTTACACTGGTACAATATTTTTGTAATTTTTTGCATCTTTTCAGGACTAGGTGGGAGAACAAGTAACCAGGCCAAGGACACAGCCACCTGTACACCAGAGATGATGATGACTAAAGCCACTGGATGATTAAGTTTCTTAATCTTAGAGGAAACACTCGGGTCAAAGCTAAAACCATGAAGGATCTGGATTAAGTTGGCCAGGATGCAGGAGATGCAGAGGGAGAAACTGATGCCAAAGAGAGGAATGCCTAGACAGGAATTTGATGTTGGTTTTCCTATAAATGTGAAAGTAAGGCTAAACCCAAGAAGCAAGGAGGCCACCTCCACGAAACACAAGCAACCTCCAATTGCTTTAACAATGGGAGTTCCACGGTTGATTTGGATAATGATAGCACTGAAAACAGTAGCAACTATTGCAAAGACAGCCATTGTGCTCAGAATGATGGAGAAGGGGTCTGTCCACTCGAGGAACTCTTCAGTTTTATTCACACAAGTATCCCTTTGGTTTTCCGGTGCGTATTGCCCCTCTTTACATTTCATACACGTCGTATCTACCGAAGGAAACAAAGACAAAAGAAATATAAATACAAAAATGTAATGAAAAAGAACCAATTATTTTTTTTAATATACATTTGTTGTGTTTATTGTAATTTGCAGAAATCATCCTAAAGGTAGGAATGGACTGAACAACAGAAAAGACAGATAAAAAATAAGCACATTGGTTTGAAAAAAAGTATTTGCCCCTGTCCAAATGGTTTCTGTTTTTGCTTTGTTGTCATACTTACATTTTTCATCTTATCAAACAAATTTTAATATCAGACAGATATAACTGGAGCAAATACAAACAACAGTTTTTGCGGCATGAATTGACTGTTTAATGTCATGCCACAGCTTCTTGGTAGGGTTTAAGTCCAGACGTTTGTTTAGCCTTTCAAATGAGGACATGCTGGTGTACTTTAGATCTTTGTCCTAAGGTCACAATCTAGACATTCTCCTTCAGGATTTTCTCCCAAAGAGCAAACTTAGTGGTTGCATCAGGTACATCATGTTGTCCAGGTCCTAAAGAAGCAAAGCGGGCCCAAACCATCACACTACCATGTTTGATCGTAGGTATGATGTTGTGTTCCTGAGATGCTGAGCTAATTTTAATCCATATTTAACAGCAGTGACACCTTCCAAAATGTTTAGCTGTTGTCTCGTCTGTGTACAGAATGTCTTCCCAGTGGTGCTAATGTCACAGTCCCCGGGTATTAGTGTTTTTTGTGTGTATTCTTTATGTCCTAGGGATCATGCACCCTTCAGGTTTCCCCTCTTAGTGTTATTCAGTTTGTATCAGGGATTGTTTTGTGAAGTGCAGACTGGAGAGTGGGAGCTGCATGCTGAGTTCAATAGTGGGTTAATAAAATACGTAAGGCTTACAGATGGCAAGAATGACTAGAACTAGGAATACGGCGAGAATGAAACCAGAACAAGGTAGAATGATTTCAGTTCCACCTTGCTGGTTTCTCCTTTTTCTCTACCTTTCAGATCGTTCCTTGCCTGTATTCCATTTTGTGGTGCCCTGCCTGTGCTCTGTGTACTAAATTTTATTTTTTACTTTATTAAATACGAACTTCTACTGCAGTCTGCATTTGAGTCCTTCTTTGCAGAACATGACAGTTCATCAGGATGTTTTATGGGAAATGTAAAAACGAGCCTTTCTGTTATTTCTGGTCAGCGTTGGCTTTTTGCCTGAAACTCTCCTATGGATGCATAGTGAGGTGTGTTCTTTAGGGTCATTTGTGACCCTCTGAGTTGTCAGCGGCCTCTTGGAGTAATATGGGTTGGCCAGGTCGTTCAGGGAAGGTACACCAATGTTCCATGTTTTCTTCGTGTGAGGAAAACTGCAGTCAATTAATTTGTTTTCAGGTCATGATTGAAGTTCTCTAGATCAAGATGTGATGCACTGTTTTGTTAGGCTATTGCATAGCTTCACACAGGCAAGGTCTTAATTATAAAGGCCAGTACCTGTATTCAAAATGAATCTTAAGTAGCTCTTAGTGATGTAATAAAAAAAGGTTTTTCATTGAATTTTACCTCTGTAAGATAAGTTATTCACACAGCACCCTAGGCCTTAAGAGAGCTCCTAATGTGAAAAAATGTTAGGAATAGTGAGAGGGACTTTTATCAAGCCTAAGAGTGTCTTTAACAGGGAAGATGGTGGAAACAGAGAGAGCTCATTGGCTGATCCACCACTTAAACAGTGGAGGAAATGAGCACATAAACTTCTTTGACAATCATACAATTATTTATATGCAGATAAGAAACATTATCTTTCCCAAAGGGGGAATTTACAGTAATTAGTTTCAGCTGTATGCAGGGTTGGATGTGTGGGTCTGGTAACGTAATTTTATTGAGGATAAATTAAAAATAATAAAATATTGGACAAATATTGGAGAAATGAACAAAGAATATAGTATGGAGTATATTTTTTATGTTATTTACAGAAAATGCTCTCAATACTAAACATTTTAGAAGATTTAGAAAAAGTTTCAGAAAAATACATACTCTATATACTCTAAATACTCTATACAAATTAAAAGAAAAGGGGAGAAAGTATTTGTGGTGCATGATGATGTCAATTATTTCCTCCCTTGACTGCAACTTCTCCTCAGAGTCCTCAAAAAATAAAGTTCTTAATCAATCACTTAATCTGGATGGCATTAACCTGGCCACTGGTAATAAAGTAAAAGATCTTGGTGTTATTTTTGACCAAGACATGTCATTTAAATCCCATATTAAACAGGTTTCCAGAGTTTCCTTTTTTCACCTCCGGAATATCGCCAAAATTAGAAACATTCTGTCCAGGGGTGATGCTGAAAAACTAGTCCATGCATTTGTTACTTCAAGGCTGGACTATTGTAATTCTTTGCTATCAGGAAGTCCACAAAATACAGTTCAGAGTCTTCAGCTGATCCAAAATGCTGCAGCAAGAGTTCTGATGAAAATCAACAAGAGGGATCATATTTCTCCAATTTTAGCTTCCCTTCATTGGCTTCCTGTTAAATCAAGAATAGAATTTAAAATTCTTCTTCTAACGTATAAAGCCCTTAATAATCAAGCTCCATCATATATCAGAGCTCTGATTACTCCGTATGTTCCTAACAGAGCACTTCGCTCTCAGACTGCAGGTCTGCTGGTGGTTCCTAGAGTCTCTAAAAGTAGAATGGGAGGCAGATCCTTTAGCTATCAGGCTCCTCTCCTGTGGAACCAACTCCCAGTTTTGGTCCGTGAGGCAGACACCCTGTCTACTTTTAAAACTAATCTTAAAACTTTCCTTTTTGACAAAGCTTATAACTAGAGTGGCTTATGTTGCCCTGACCTACCTATGGGGATGTGCTTCTATGAGCTTAGACTACTGGAGGACATCAGGATCTATTTTTCTCACTCTATCGAGTTCTACTGTTCTTCAATTATGCATTGCTTGTCATCATTTCTGCTTATAACTTTTTGTTCTCTCTCTTTTTTTCTTCATAGTAGGTACATCTGGTCTGGCGTTCTGTTATCTGAGACATCATCCAGAGAAGACAGCTCACCCGATGACCGTTCATACTGAGCCCGGTTCTGCTGGAGGTTTTTCCTTCCCGCTAATGGGTGGTTTTTCTTTCCACTGTCGCGTCATGCTTGCTCAGTATGAGGGATTGCTGCAAAGCCATGGACAATGCAGACGACTCTCCCTGTGGCTCTATGCTTCTCCAGGAGTGAATGCTGCTTGTCGGGACTTTGAAGCAATCAACTGGTTCCCTTATATAGGAAATTTTTGACCAATCTGTATAATATGATTGATTTTGACTTTGTAAAGTGCCTCGAGATGACATGTTTCATGAATTGGCGCTATATAAATAAAATTGAATTGAATTGAATTGAATTCTCACTTTCCAGGCTGGTGCACAAAAGCACCAAGACATGCAGAGGAAAATGTGCATTGATCTGTGCCTCAAAGTCCACCTATTTGCGCCATGACCCAGGGATTTAACTTTCAACGCTCCTCTATTCTCCTCCCAGAGCTGTGTGGACAGAGGCTCAGCTCATCTCTGTTTTCTCCACCTTGTCATTTTGCCAAATCGTCCACATTTTCCTTGAACGTTGAGTGACCTGGCAGCTTGAGACAGTGGCTCTATAATTCTATTTTGTTCTAATAATCTAGTTCTGTGTAATCTAGTCTTGTTCTATAGAGGATTTGCTCTAGGAGACAATGGAAGCCAACATGTGCCAAGTACCAGCTAATAGCTCTCCCTAACAAGCCAGCCACAGTAGCTGCAGCTCAGTAAGAAATCTCCAGGGAGATAAGGAGGAAGAGTCGGGGGAGACGGGTTAGAGAGAAGCCAACCTACCCGGAGGAGAAGATACAGACCCACGTTTCCGTCTATAATCATGAAAAATGTAATGTCCCTGACAAATAAAGCGGAGGAATTGGATGCATCAGAAACATCACAAACTGTTTAGAGAGGCTAGTTTGCTGATCCTAACTGAGACCTGGCTAACAGAGCAAGTCCCGGACTCCAGTGTAAACATTAATGTCTTCCATCTGATCAGAGCCGACAGGACAAGAGACAGCAGGGGGTGTGGTCGTGTTTCTTAGTAACTGATGGTGTGGCTCAGAACATGTTACAATTAAAGAGAGACTTTGCCCAAAGGACATTGAGTTACTGGCTGCTGGACGGAGGCCGTACATTCTTCCCAGAGAGTTTTCACATGTGGTCGCGATAACAGCTTACATCCCCCCCTCCGCAAACAACGAGGCAGCCTGTGACATCCACCTGTGACGTCATCCACACGGCTGTGAACAGAATGCAATCGAAGCACCCCTAGGCTCTTCTTCTCATCTCGGGGGACTTTAATTATGTATCGTTGTCTTCCATTTAAACAGTATGTCACCTGCAAAACTAGAGACAATAACATTCTGGATTTACCACATGTTAGTCGCAAAGATGGATACAGCTCTTCACCCCTCCCTCCCCTGGGCTCCTCCAATCACAATTTAGTGTACCTCCAACCTGTTTACAAGCCACGGGTGCACAGAGAGCCAGTTGCCACTCGCACAGTGAGATTGTCAGAGGAGGCATAAGAAGCCGTCATGTCAGGAATTAAAGAGCTGAGAGATGTACAGAAAAGACTAAGGAGGAAGATCAGAGGACAACAAGTGAGCTACATGAAGAAAATGTAGGTGCAGCTGCTGGACAACAACATCATTCATTTCTGGAAAATCCTAAGAACAATCTCAGGTCACAAGCCCAGCCTGTAGGTGACTTGAGATGAGTGAATAACCTGAACCGGCACTTCTTGATATTTGACCAGCTTGCCCCCCAAACTCAGCCTAACATGCTGCAGACACCCTCATCCTCGACATTTGCCTGTTCTTTCACCCAGAACTGCACATCTTTCAGCTCTCCGCTGTCCTCCACCCCTACACTTCGGATGACTCCAATAATGAGCCTCCCTCCACCACCCTGTCCTTGTCCACGCTGAAAGTGAGGAACATTTTGCGAAAGACCAAAGTTAGGAAGGCTGCTGATCCAGATGCCATCAGCTCCAGGCTCCTGAGGTGCTGTGCGGATGAGCTGTGTGGCATTATGGGGCACATCTTCAACATAAACTTGAAGCAGAGGAGAGTACCACAGCTGTGGAAAACCTCCTGTGTGGTACTAGTGCCCTAGACCGCACACCCCAAAGACCTCAACAGCTACAGGCTGGTAGCACCAACATCGCACCTGATCAAGACCCTCGAGAAGCTGATCCTCAACTATCTTAGCCCCCTGATGAGGTCTTCAATGGATCCATTGCAGTTTGTCTACCAGCCTGGCCTTGGGATGGACGATGCCATCATCTACCGGCTGCATCGAGTGCTGACCCACCTGGAGAATGAACTGTGAGGATCATGTTCTTTCATTTCTCCATTGTGTTCAACACAATCCAACCCCAACTCCTGAAAGACAAACTGGAGCAGTCAGGAGTGGACCACCACGTGTATCAGTGGATACTGGGCTATCTCACTGGTGGACAGCAGTAAGTGAGGACATGAGGCTGTGTCTCTCGCAAGCTGACCTGCAATACAGGAGCACCGCAGGGGACTGTGCTGGCACCATTTCTGTTCACCATCTACAATGCAGACTTCTCCACCAGCTTAACACATTACCACCTTCAGAAGTTCTTTGATGACTCTTCAGCAGTTCTCATGTCTCATTACTGATGATGAGTCAGAGTACAGACAGGGGATCCAGAGATTTGTAGACTGGTGCCAGCAGAACCATCTCTGGTTAAATGCAGGGAAGACAAAGGAGCTGGTGGTAAACTTTCACAGATGCAGAGCTACCTCACGGATACAGGTGAACATTCAGGGAATTGATGAGATAGTGGACTCTTATAAGTGCCTGGGTGTTTACCTGAACAATAAATTGGACTAGAGTCATAATACTGATGCTCTTTACAGGAAAGGTCAGCACAGACTTTACCTGCTGAGGAGATTGAGGTCTCTTGGAGTGCAAGGGTTACTCCTGAATACCTTTTTAAACTCTGTAGTGGCATCAGCCATCTTCTATTGTGTTGTCTGTTGGAGCAGCAACTTAAGTGTAGCTGAAAACAAGGCTAGATAAGCTCATTGGGATGGCCAGCTCTGTCCTGGGATCCCCTGGCCCCAGTCCAAGTGGTGGGAAACAAAAGGACTGTAAGAAAAATAACTTACTTTATGGACAATGTCTCCCACCCCATGCATGGAGATGTTGCAAAGCTGGAAAGCTATTTTAGTGACAGACTGCTGCGTCCAAGATGCTCCAAGGAGCGCTTCCGCAGGTCGTTCCTCGCAGCTGCAGTTAGACTCTATAATCTCTGCTGCTCACAAGAGACTAAATAAGTGTTTACAACATGCTAATGGTTGCCCAGGTTCTGATCTGATCATTAATTGTTTAAACTGTTTCCCGGATCCCAAGGTGACTTGCACATGCCTTAGCTATTTCGGGATGCTGCTGTACTATAATGTATTTTATATGATATTATATTATTTTGTGTCTGTAAATTGGCTGGAGTCTTTTCTACTGCTTTGTGCAACATCTACTCTGGTATATACTTTTTATCTTCTATTCTTGGCATTTCTTACAGCTGATTTTTAGATTAGACCAGTTGTCTGTCTTTGTCACTGTCACACCCGAATTTCCCCATTGCAGGACAATAAAGGAATTATCTTTTCTTTATACAAGCAGGCTATCACAATAAAATGCTGACAGGTAAGTGCACATTAATATCAAATAGATGAAGTAGTAAAAGGACCAGTATAGCAAGTAAACATAACAAGCAAATTAAAACGACAATGTAAATAAGGTGCATTCAAACATTTTAATGCTCTGACAATTATTTAATTTTGCTAAGTTTCATCCTCATAAGACACATTTCTTCATCCAATCTAATCGGTTAACTTCTCTCCTTTAAATTCTGGGACCGCATTTGTGTGTGAGTTGTTTTTTGTTGTTTGTTCCTAAAATAAGGAATTTTTAGGCTGAAATAGGAGCTGTCTGAGAGGACTCTGAGAATCTCTGTGAATACGGATACAGACAGTTATATCACCTGACGATGGTTAGTGAAATTGAATTTAGCTTTCCAAATTATGTGGTTAATTTATGATGTGACAAAGGGGACGATTACTTTTTTGTGTACGGTATGTGTTGTTTGAATAGCTTTTTCTCTCAATATTTAAAGGCATTGTTAAAGATAAAACATCTGTTTTTTTTACTTAGGTTATCTTTGCTATTTAAAGTTACTCGATGACCTGAAAAATTTGTGTGAAATGACACATCAAGTGCTCATGCAAGTAAAGCAGCTTAAGAGAAAGTAGTATGTTGTTACCATGGATAATAAATTCTAAAAACACTGACCATTTCCAAATGTATACTCATCAGGTGAGCAGGTGATGCACTCAAAGCAGCATTTTCCTTTTTTTGATATCATCCTTTCTCCTGGTTTACATTTTTTGGAGCAGTTAAACACAGACACCTTTGAAAGATACAGATAATTAGCACATGATCATCAGATATTAATCCAGTCCTGAATAAAATAGTTTGATCTTACGGCCTCGTTCTTTCTCCACTGGGCGAAATCTTCATTTAACAAAATGTTCTTGTTTGGCCAGTATTCTCCGATTTTTCTTATGTCAACGCCTCCTTTGGACTTGGATTGGTTCCAAAACATTACGTCATATCCCAAACTGGGATCCCCGTTCATATCGAAGTGGATGTTTGTGTTGTTAACAGTGATGTTGATTTTCTTGATTTCATTGAGAAGCTGTGGAGATAGATTTTAGGCTAGTAAATATTTGTTCTGGCACCACAGTTCAAATACATTTTGTGACAAAAGCAGGTAGATATCAAAAACAGTAAACCATTTCAAAATTTCAATCTTTGCTGTCAGTCCCTCTGTCCATCCACTGTTTGTCCCTCTTCCATAAAGTAAATGATTCATGAACTAGGGCTGGATGATATAGAAAAAACAGCATATCGATAAAATAAAAATCATATTGATCGATATTGATAATTATCAACAAATTCAAAACATATATTTTAATTGCAGCCCAGGGCCATTTTGTGCTGTTGCTTAGCAACCTATTTTTAGATACACAACACACAAACACTGAATTCAAACTCAACCCTTTATTCAACCAACTTTTTACCAAAACTGGAAATTTAAAAAAAAGAAAAATGAACTCTTTGAAGGGGATGGAGCATTCCTGGGTCCTCCTTTGTGATTGGTTGGGAGAATGTAATGACTGTAGTATTAACCTACATGATAGGCTAGAATGCAAAAGGAAGGAAAACTGTTCTATTGAACTTTTTACTGACCCTGTTTTTCTATCATGGATATATGTCTATCGATCGATATATTTTGTTATTGAATTATCGTCCAGCCCTATCAGGAACATTTAATAACAAAATAATAGACTTAAAGACAACTTCTATCCCAAAGCTGTGAGGGCTATCGTCCCCTGTTGAAAATCAAATACACGATCAGCCCAGTTCATAATCTGTTTACATGTTCACAAAAATGCTACTGGTTTCAATTATTCTTGATCAAATTAGGGATTATTTACGCTGTCTCTCACATGCAAATGTAACTGGAACACTTGCTAATGACTATTTGCAAGCTGTTTAACTTCTCAGAGAGAGTTTATCTGTACATTCATATTGTTCTGGAAACTGGTTGCTACCTGATGCGTTCCTGTTTTTTTTTCTTTTCTTTTTTTTATGTGAACATTGAAATTTTACTGGATACTAAGGACTGTTTGCACATTTTTTTCTTCTCAGGAAGTGTTGTTTGGTACACTCAACATGAATCTGGTTCTGTGTAATATGTGAGCTGGTGTCTCACTAAAAAAAAATATTTTGGTTACATAATAAATATAAAAACTGTATTCTTGATGCAACTATCCTCTGACTGTAGTTTTAAAAAAAGAAAATTAACTAGTTCTGAAATTGACTTGTGTTTCTCTTGCTGATCTGGTTTACCACCAAATGTATAAACTAATCCATAGCTAACAGCCAGTTAGCTTTGAGAAAACGATCAACTGGCAACAACCTTTTTCTTACCAGATTATTTGAACCAAAGAAAAACTTGTTATTCTGTATATGTTTAATCAGCACAAATAATTACTACCAGAAGAGTGCTAAAATGGTCTTGCAAAAAAAATCTTTGCATGTAGGAGATTGATCTTAAAGCAAAGACAAATGTTTTTCAGTTGAGTCAACAGAAAACCGTCTTAAATCAGAGGCAACCGGACCTTCACTCAGGTTTTCTAAAAACATTTAGACACTTATCCACGAGTCTTTTATCCCGTTTACACAACCCTTTTTTAACCGAGCCGAGACCAGTCCGAGCTCGGTAACCGAGATAACAAAAAAGATTGTCTGTAGAAGAGATTGATCTTAGAGCAATGACAGTGCAATTTTTTTTAGCTGAGTCAACAGCAAACCGGCTTAAATTGCAGGCAATCAGACCTTAGCTCAGTTTTTCCGAAAGGTTTTCTACACAAATCCAGGAGTCATTGTCAATTCTGACAGTTCACACTTGAGCAACCAGTAGTTGGAGTGCTAGTGTTTTTTAGCACATGGAGGCCCATCCTCCTAGGTGCATACCAAGTTAGATGCAAATCAATGATCCGCCCATAATTTTCTTGGGTCGTTAGAGGCTGTTGCTTGGAGTGAGTGGATTACTAGGTCACCTGGATCCTGATGAGATTGCTTATGTGATCTCTCCGGAATGTGTTGGAGGGCCGAGCTGCACAACCTGGGTAGTTGGAAGCACAATTATCCCCCTCTGTTCAGCGATGGCTTTTGTCTTTTGGCCAAGATGGCTTCTTTCACTCCTCTTTCTAGCCATCTGTTCTCTCGGTCCAAAGTCTGGGCAGCATTGTCATCAAATGTGTGTCCTTTGTTCTCGAGGTGCAAGTGAACTGCTGAATCTCTCCCTGAGCTGCTGGCCTCCCTGTGTTGTACCATCCTTTTTTGTAGTTGCTGTTTGGTTTCTCTAATGTAGGACTCAGAGCAGTCCTTGCTGGACTAGGCTGCATACACAACGCCGTTCAGCTTTGGTTTTGCACAGTCCTAGGAGGATGGGCCTCCATGTGCTTAAAAACAGCACCGCTCCAACTACAGGTTGTCCAAGGACAGGTGTCAAAACATTTTCAGAAAAACTGAGTGAAGCTCTGGTTGCTTCTGATTTAAACTGATTGCTGCTGCCATGACCTGGATATCTGAGAATTTGCACAGGCACATATAAAAAGTTATTTTTAAAAAACAATATGTATCAGAACAAAATTCTCTCAACTGTACCTCAGTAGTGGTGAAATTGGTCCGGCCACAGCTTCCATTGTCACATCTTAGCAAGACTCTGAGGCCCTCAGCAATGACCTGAACAGCCAGGTAGATGCTGTAGGATTCATCACAGTCAATGTAGTAGTGCAGGCAGCTTTGTCTGGAAGTCATGTTACATTCAGTGTCATCTTCAAAGTTTTTTGGGGAAAGTTGGTAATGACTCAAAAAGGACTTTGTACTTCCATTAAACTCAGAGCGGATGTAGTCTTCAAAACCGGGAACATCGTTCTGTTTTAAGATGAATCCAAAAACTGGTCCAATGCTTTCGATGCCTTCTATTTTAGAGATTTCATGAGAAGTGGACCAGGTGTCGCTTGCAATCCAGGTTCTGTTCAGCTTTTGTTTAATAACTGCTTCAAGGACGATACGAACATTGCTGTCTTTGGTGAACATGATGATGGCCTCAGCCGTAGAAACGTTTATTTTCTTTATCAGATCTCCTGCTGTTGTAGAGTTTTCACTGAAGCTACCAGGGAGAATCTCTACAAACTCAACACAGATATTATTGTCACTGAACAACTTCTTGAGGCTATCAGTGCCGTACTTCCCATACTCATCATCACTTCCCACAATGGCCACTGATTGCCATGAGAAATACTTCACCAGCTCATAAATGGCTGTCGTCTGAAATCTGTCACTGGAAACAGTCCTTAGGAAGGTGGGGAACTTATATTTTTTGCTGAGCAGCTCACTGGTTGATGCATAACTAATCTGTGGGGAGTAGGAACAAAATTATAGAGGATATAAATAAAATACACAACTTTGTAAAAATGGCAGGTACTTCTGATGTTAAAACAATACTTCACATAAAGATTATGGAAAATATTTCCTCCCTTGATGTGAAATCTGTCCTGTACAAGTCAATTAAAATAACAAGCAAATCTGTTTGAAGGAAAAAACAACCTGAGTATGCAAATGTGTACACCTCTGAAATAAACCTTGTTCAATCACCTTTCAAGTCTTCATGGGTGATGCTATCAGTTACCAAATCCACCCTGATCAACCTGAAAAAGTTAAATTGTCCTTTTAAGATTTACATGACATTTAGGTTTTTTGGATCTTCTGGCATTTAGTTTTTTGGATCTTCTGGCTAAAGTAGAAGTTTGAGGAGAGGGTAAAAAAAAATACTGAGACAATCAATCACACAAATTCATAAAGGTACGTTTGTACAAATAAAAAAAACATAGGATTTCACCTATGAGGATTTTTATCCATCTATCTGTCTGTCTGTCTGTCTGTCTGTAAAAGGACTATATATATATATATATATATATATATAAATAAAACCCCCGCGACCCCATGAGGGATTAAGCGGGTCAGAAAATGGATGGATGGATGGATATATATATATACAGTATATATATACAGTATATATATATATATATATATATATATATATATATATATATATATATATATATATATATATATATATATAAGTATAAATGTAAAGGTTTGGAAAGACCATGACGGAGTTTGGAACAAAACCTTGTCAAAAATTTGTGGGGTTGCGTCAACACAGTGGGTGACAGTGCCAGTAACGTGCAAGTTGCAGTTTGAGCTGGTTTGGGTGAGACACTTGCCTGAGAACACAATGACTTCTGTCAGCAGCTCCATGGCAGCTGTGGCTACAATGTAGTTTACAACCACTAGCAAGTGCATAGGTGACAGATTGATTGTTGTACTAAGCGCTTTGAAGTCCTTGGACTTGGTAAATTCAGCAGAACATTCCGAGATGATGTGACAAAGCAACACCTCCTGATACCGAGATTGGTTTTAGCCAATGCCGGTATCAAATAAAACAGTAAGCAACAGGCGCCATGAGAAACTAGAACAAAATATGCTGGTCAAGGCACTTCTTCCTGTTCTTCTTTCAAACAAGAAATCATTGATTCTGACAAAGCAGATGTGATAGCAGCAGCTATGCGCACGTCCTCCTGCACTGCCATGTTTATTTTGGTTTGGCTGTGGGCTCAGTACCTCTGAGGACATCAGGATCTATTTTTCCTCATTCTGCTGAGTTCTCCTACTGTTCTCCAATTTCCATTGTTTGTTGTTATTTCAACTTTTAACTTTTTGTTATCTGACATTTTTTCTCTTCATAGTAGGTACCCCTGGTCAGGTGTTCTGTTAGCTGTGACATCATCCAGGGGAGACAGATAATCCACTATTACCATATAAACAGAAATGATTCCTTGATCAATGTGCGCCCTCTAACCCCCAGTCGGTCGAGGCAGAAGGCCGTTCACACTGAGCCTGGTTCTGCTGTAGGTTTTCCTTCCTGTTAAAGGGGAGTTTCCCTCTCCTCTGTCACTTCATGCATGCTCAGTATGAGGGGTTGCTGCAAAGCCATGGACAATGCAGACGGCTGTTCACTGTGGCTCTATGCTCCTTTATGAGGAGTGAATGCTGCTTGTCAATACTTGATGCAATCTACTGGGTTACCTTTAAAGGAAACTTTTTGACCAGTCTGTATAATTTGATTGAATTTGACCTTGTAAAGTGCCTTGAGATGATCACATGTGTTGTGAATTGGTGCTATATAAATAAAATTTAAATTGAATTGAGTTGAGTTGAACAGCTATATGTCCTGCCTTAAACCACAATACTGCAACATGATTGGCCTGAACAATTCTTGGTTCAGTCTCAAATGATTGAAACGGGAGCGGTACAGATAGATTCTTGTATGTTTGTGAAGGCACAAATACTGTGAGAATTCAGCTGGCAGGCAAGGTTAATACACTTGTTTTTACTTTGTCTTCTACTTTTCCCTTTTGTGCCCTAATTACAGAACATATAACACATTAAAGGGTGAAAAAGCTATTCAAAGATCCATCATGGTCTTATTTTTGACATCTTCTAGTGTGTTGACTTTTTTAGCTTGGTATGCGTATCTACAGGAGTGCTGAGTTACATTTTACACATAACAAGAGACAAAACTGGGTGACTGATGGTAGAGCAAATATCCGTGCAATGGCTATGGATATCTCCGAGTACCTCTCTCCAATAACCACCTTTGTATTGGGTTCAGGCAAGGAAGATTCAATGGATGAAGGTATGAGACACTTCTGAGGGTCTGACTGATTCTTTAACAGCTGCAGAGCTGCTCTGATGGCCAGGCTGACGTCTCCACAAGTATCATAGATGTCATATCCAAGGGTGAGGTTGGGCAGCAGTCTCGGCGAGCGTTGGTTTATTTCTTGGATGGCGTAGATCATCACTTGGGTGCGAAGCAGCGTTTGGATATTAAATCTGTAAAAAAGGGCATGGAATAAACAATACATCTTCAAGTTATGTAAGATAATTTTTCTCCATTGAAGACATACTTACTCGTCACAAGAGATTAGACCAGAATCTTTTGTTGTGTTTTTTTGTTGGTGAATGGGAAAAAGTCCTCCGATCATGATGTCTCCAGGACTGTACACGTGCAGATAATTATTTTTGGAGCAAGAGTGAAACACACTCATCAAAGTTATAAGTAACTTCAACAAAAACATGGTGCTCTGAGGTAAATCAGACGTGTGTGCTGTGTATTCAGCTCTCTGCAGAGTGAGGTGGATCCGGGAAATTTCTTCTCGTATAAAGTTTGCATTTTTTAGCGTGGGATCATTTGCATCATCAGACTGACATCGCTAGAGTAAAATACTGACACAAAGTTGGGAAGGTGATTTGAATCACCCACAAAGGATTCATTTGCAGTTACTTCTGATTGCGTGTCATCATCACACGAGCTCAGCAGATAAAGCAGTCTGAAAAGTAAAAGTTTTTGTCTGTGCACTTTGCCCTGAGGTAAGAGCATCTGAAACCTCTGTGCTGCAAATTAAGCCCATGAGAGGGCAGTATGCTTCATTGAAATAATTTTTCACCTCAACAGTCCTATAATTAAGTGTTTTGATTAAACAGTTATTTTTTTTTAGCACACTGGGGTGGACCAAAATTGTACATAAGTAAGAGTAACTTTAATTTAATAACTTTACTCATATAAAAGTAAAAAAACAACAACTGCCAACCGATAAATTACTCAAGTAAAAAGTATTAAGTAAAAAGGCTACTCAAGTAATATTTAAAAACTATGTACTGGGCAGAAAAAAATAAAAAAGATTTGTACAAATTTTAGTATTTTAAAGACAAAAAACATAATTACAAAGTAAATTCAGGCCAAAAAAACACTTTTAAAGTATTTTTAGCATAAAACTTATAGAACCAATACCTTCAGCAGGTAATGTATAAACAGCATTTTAAAACAGTGCAAAGTGTTTCCAATGGCAATATCTATTATTTACTGTATGTTCAAATGGCTCAGAGATCTCAGCAGATAGAAAATAACATTAAAACAACAAAGCAAACAAGAAGTCTCAGTTAAACATAAACTGTAGTTGTGTCTCTCTGGTGCATTTTTGACTAAAACAAGTTTGTTTTTTATTCAATGAAGTTACGTACAGGTACAGTGGCCAGACATTTTACTCAAGTAGGAGTAGCGATACTTTTTAATAATATTGCTCAAGTAAAGGTCAAAAGTATAGTGCAGTAAAATTACTTCTATAAGCACATTTTGCTCTAAAAAATACTCAAGTCGATGTAGCTGGTTAATACCCACCTCTGGATCTCAGGCATAATGTAGTGCTATAAAACATAAAATTCTGTCTGCACTGATGAGCCTCAATGGTTGAACAGCTATAATGTAGGCAAAGGCATTTATGTAGCCTTGCTGGGATTTAGAAACTCTTTGGAGCCCTGCAGAGATCAAATGAGTCTCTTCGGACTTGGCTGGCTTCCAGCATGCCATCAAACAGTACATTGTGAGGAACATGGCTTCACTGTGAGGGCTTATGATGATGGGGAATTGAGAAGTAAAGGCTGTTTATCTCATCTTCAGAGGATTACGTTTGCTCAAAGATGCTAAAATCCAGCTACTGTCTGCACAAATACCCCTAAATTGATTTATGATAGATTGTAATTAAAAATATTTATCTTTTATTTGGTCAGTGTCGACCTGATTGCATTTGATACTTAATCCTTTCAAATGTGAAATAGCACTGCGGCACTAACACTGAGGAAATCTGATCCAGGTTTGTTGGGTGTTTCCTGATCCTAAAAACAAAAGGAGATTTTGCTCTCAGGGTTTACATTCTTAACTTTGGGAATCTCTCCAGCTGGACTTAAAATCTGTGAACCCTTTGGACTTTTAGAGCTCAACGCCTGGGTTACATGAGTATGCTTAGATTTGCACCATTTCAAAGTAGCTCTGGCTGTGCGTTTCAGTTCATTGTTCTAATGGAAGGTGTACCTTCACCCCAGTCTCAAATCTACTGCAGCCTTAAACACATTTTTGCCCAGGATTTCCATGCACTGAGCTCCATCCGTCTTCCTATCAACTTCCCTGTAAGTGGTGATGAATATCCCAACAGCATGATGCTGCCACCACCATGCTTCATCTGTGGGGGTTGTGTGTTCGGTGTAATGGACTGTTCATTTTCTGCCACCCGTAGTTTTGCAATTAGACCAAAAGGTTCAGTTTGGTCTCACCTGACCAGAGCACCTTCTTCCACATGTTGAATCAGGACGTCTTATGGTTTTCCTTCAACATCGTCCTCCTTCTTGAAGATTTTCCATAAAGGCCAGATTTGTGGAGTGCACAACTAACAGTTCTCAACTAACAGGATCTCAACTGATGTGGATGGCTAGGACTTACATTTTCAGTTATACCATCCGTTTCCTACTTTAGTTTAGAGGTTTGAAGTGAACTCAGTGAAACGTGCAAAGTTTGGAATATTAATTTGAAACCTAGGCCTGCTTTAAACTTCTCCACTGCTTCACTTCTTCTGACTCATCTGGGATGTTCCTCCTCATCATGCTGTTTGTGCACTAATATTTTTAACAAACCTCTGAGGCCTTCTCTGAAAACCTTGGGGCATTTATACTGAGTTTAGACAGAAATTTTAGTAAACACAGATGGATTCATTTAGGTATCTTCTGAACTTTATTGGTTGCAATTGATTTTACATTGTACCAAATACAGATACATGCCACACTTTCCAAAAAACAAAAAAACAAACAAAAACATTTTTTTGTTTACAATAATTGTCTTGTTCTATCACAAAATATTCCAGTAAAACCCACAGAAGATTGTGGTACGTACATAAGTATAAGTACTTTTGCAAGTCAGTTTATACCCATACCTTCAGAACATTCGTACAAAAACTATGTGCTTTATAAAATGACCCTCAACGATAACATCAGAAAACAGTAAATTCAGAAATGAGTTGGCTTAGGGTCACAAGGGTCTTGATTGGACCCCTGACTCTCCACGCCTTGTGGGCAGTGGTCGCGCAGCACATAAATAAGAGTGATCCCTGCTGTGAAGCAGCAGGAAGAAGGCAACATGGCTTCGTTTATGTGGACGCTGGTGGTCTTGGGTATCCTGGCGGTGGGTTCTCAAGGCTCTCTCCCACAGCGCCGAGTGTCTCCGCGGCGCTTTGAAGACTTGGCGTCGATCGAGCAGACGTCTTCCGAGACGCAGAGTGCGGAACGCTTTCAGGAGGTCCGGCGGGGCGACGAGAGGAGCGTCCAGCTGCTGCGGGGCGCGCGGACAGGTGCCGACACCCACCTGAGGCACGAGGGACGGAGGAATGACGCAGGTCGGTGTTCTCTGTGAACGATATGCGTTCAGGCTGAACCAACACAGCCGCTGTCATTTTACTGAGAAGTGACAGAACATAAGCGTTTATTATGTAGGATCTGTTTAACATTCCAGTGCAGTCAGTATTGTTATCGATTTTCAAGGCTTGAAGTAATGTTCAGATTTATGGATGCTTAAGTTTGTTGCGCTAGTTTATTTTCCTGAATGGTTTTCCTCACACGTTATCTTCCTATTTTGCAAAGCTTGGGGCAATAACTCCTGGTTTCATGGGTCCAAGCCCTCTCAGAACAAAGTTGCACATTCTGGCTCCATACAGCCTGCTGCAGATTCTCCAGCAACTATCAGAAACAGCGCAGATACTGGACCTCACCAGATATTAGAACTAAAACCAGAAATTTATGAAATTGTATTTATTTTTCTAGCTGGCATTATTATTATTATTATTATTATTAGCAGTATTATTATTATTATTATTATTATTATTATTATTATATAATTTTGCTATCATGGGGTTGTTTTCAGGGTCTTAGTATTAATATTGTTCAATAACATTGCTACAAAAACGTTGGTGCAAGACAACTTTTCTGTTCTATTATTGTGCTTTTGCTTGGTCGGCCTCATATGAAATTTAAAAAATGGTCGTTGTTGGCCTTCACACAAGAAACCTTGAATTTTGAAATCTCTATGTTATGTTTTTCATATCTATCTACAGGTTTGTTAAAACAAAATGTAACTGTGAGACATTTGGGATGAAGCTTTGATTCAGAGTTGCCTTTTTATATTTAGTTTATGAAAAGAAAAACCTATCGAGAAAAATATCATATATTGCATTCAACCTAAAAATTTCGAGATATTATTTTTGGTCCTTATCGCCCAGCCCCACGGAGAGTGAAAAATAAACATAATTTTAAATAAAGCTAAATTAGGGAAGAACTCTCCTCAGTGTAGACTGCTGCACCAACAACAAGCAATAAGCAAAGGAACCTGAAAAAATAAGTAGTGATGCAGTACAGGTGTGGTGATTAGTAATTAAGTATTGCATTAGAATAAAAACAAAATTTATCAAATGAACTACGAAAAAGCCAACACAAAAGTCAAGGTTAGCACAAGCAGAGAGCACACGTGTCATTAGTAACAATATTTTTCTCTTTATTTCCAAAATAAAATAAACAGCCTCTAATTTTGCAAACAATGTGAATAAAATGGTTTTCTTTCTCATTTACAGCAATACCAACTAATTGCAAAAACCGGCCAATTGACCTGGTTTTCATCATAGACAGCTCCCGCAGTGTGCGCCCTGCTGAGTTTAAAAAGGCCAAAGAGTTCCTGCAGGAAATGGTGGACAGCTTGGTCATCGGAAGAGATGCCACTCGTGTCAGCCTCGTTAATTATGCGAGCACGGTCAAGATTGAGTTTCTCCTCAACACTTATTTTGACAAATCCTCCGTGAAGCAGGCACTCGGCCAGATCGAGCCCCTGGCTTCAGGTACCATGACGGGCATGGCCATCAAGACCGCCATGGAAAAAGCCTTCGCCAAGGAGGCCGGGGCCCGATCCGCCTCCATGAACATCGCTAAGGTGGCTATTATAGTGACTGATGGGAGGCCCCAGGACAAAGTGGAGGAGGTGTCAGCGGCAGCCAGAGCATCTGGGATAGAGATCTATGCAGTGGGAGTTGACAGAGCCGACATGGCTTCCCTGCAGCTTATGGCCAGCCAACCACATGCTGACCATGTCTTCTATGTGGAGACCTATGGTGTGATCGAGAAGCTCACATCCAAATTTAGGGAAACCTTGTGTGGTAAGGATGATGATAATGGGAGTGCAGATATTGATGATAACGGACTAGGCCTAAATGGCAGGAAAGACGATAATGGAATGAAAAATGAGCGTGACAATAAAGGGAACAACGGTATGTCAGATCAGTCTGATTATATTCACCTGTGAGCATATGGACAGCACCATAGAGGGTTCTTCATTCTAAAGCTATTGGTCCTCTTCTTTATGTTCCAAGTACAAAGCCAAGATAACCACTAATTCACCACTCGTTCTAACTGGATATCCTACTGAAAAGATGTCCAGCAACAGTGGGAAAAAAACCGAATGGTAATAATGCCGTGAGCATTAAACAGGGACTAACCAACTTAAAGAAGAGAACATTCAAATCCTTGCCACATTCTTTAAAATGTTGGAAACCTAATATGATGTTGTCTGCTCTGTTCACAGAAATGTGCTGCTGCTGTAATTTGTGCTGCAAGCCTTTAAAAAAGTTGTTCAAACTAGGCACTTAATAGAAGGCATCTGCTTTGCTATAAGCGCTTTAAAAAAGCATTAAAACATTTCTGAAAATATCTTTTTTACATTATACATTTTTAAAATATAAATATTAATATTTTTTTTTTCATTCTCTCGTATCTGGGAAAGCAATCCAAGCAGCCTAATCTGTCAAGGCTCCTTTAAAGTACACAACTTAATTTAAAGCTTCATTTTAAGGAATGTTAAAAATTGAATCCATATTTCATGCAGTTGTTCATTGGCTTTAATTTAAAAGCACAGACTCAAGTGAGGTTAGCTTAGCTTACTAATATCCACAATGTTGGCTCAGCACAAAGTGTATTGAGCTTAAAACAAGCACCCAAAAGTGATCGCGTTAAAGTTTGGTGTTAAAAATAACAAATGAACTAGAAAAACAAAGACATTTTTGAAAATGAACTGTTTGGTATGCCAAAATAAAAGCACACCAGCAAGTTAAACATGAAAAATTGTCCATGTTTTTAAATGTTCAATGTTTAGTGCTGAAAATGGGATATGCAGTTTAGAAAACAAATATTGCTGCCAACTTAAAAGAAGAGACTGACAATAGACCACCACTTTGCTATAGAAGCACTAAAGTAAGACTTAAAACATTTCATTTTAATTAATTTTACCATGTTTTTAAGGGAAAATATGCTTTAAGCTCACAAATGTCAGCTAAGTAACCTAATCACATTCTGTCAAGGCTAACACTTGCTTAGCTTGGCTTTTCAGCAGCTTTGAGTGTAACTCTTTAAAAAAGTTAATGAACATCCAAACCAGTCCTTTTACAATCTACTAGTTGTATATATCTTAAAAGCCTTAAAAATGATGCAACTTAAAATATTTGCCTTTGTTTCATTCTCTCATATGGCTACCAAGTACATGGTCGAAGGTAACACTTGGTTAAGCTTAGCAGTAACTGCTAGGCTGGCTCTGTACAAAGGTTATAAAACGTTCACACCAGTCTCTTCGCAGTGTACTAGCTACCTCTTAAATTTAATATTGAAATTAACACAGGATTTAAAAAAAAAAGTAAGAACGTGCGATGTTTAGAAGTCAGTATAGAAAAATAGCATGGAAATGTTCCTTAAAGTTGCCTCTATTTAATGTTATACATATTGTCATTAGTTTATGTTAACATAAGGTTATTATCAAAATTTATTACTGGTGGCTTTGTAATAATAATCATACTTATTTGAAAAATAAATTTGACTAAATTCTCAAAATGTCAACTCTGGCATCTAAAAAAAAATTGCAGTCCCTCTCAATACGGGGTTCCCCAAATACATTCTTTCCTGCTTGTTGTTTGTGAAAATCTTGCTATACATTATTATTGTCTTTCTCCACAACCAAGATTAGGGAGCCGATCCATACAATTAGACTATGTACTACATATGGAAAACTGTTTGGAAATGAAATTAAGGGATGACAGAAGTTTTTCAGAGAACACGATACTAATCATCTAAATTAAATGACAGTATTTACGTTTCAACTTCCAACTTGTACCAGCAGACCTTGCGGTCTGAAGAATCATGTGAAAGTCATGCAATATCCCAAATATCAAGCTTACTGCATATTGCATTTGCTACTAACAGAGAAAAAAACTTGCTGTTGAACATCCTATTGACCCTGTAGAGTGAACTCTGAGCTTCAATGTGAACAACTTGTGTTAAACAGCAACAGTGAAATTACTGAAGACAAGTTGAAAAATACAATATCTTCAGTAGTTTTACAATTAGATTCACTTTTTATTTTACGGCATGGTTCTATTACTGATGGACTGTTACTTACATTTTTTCTCCTTCAAATAACCTCAATGTAATATCCCTTGAAATGAATCATAGGGATCACACAAAATTACTTGCATGTGGCAGATTATCTAATTACTCACAGACTAACTAACCCAACAATCCAAGTCAAACTGATTGTCCTATGATTTTAGTAGACATAAGCCAATGAGACAACAAGTGTTTCCTTTTAGGTTTGGATCCATGTGCTCAAGGACACAACTGTCAACATATCTGTGTCAACAGCGGCGACTCGTACAGCTGCAAGTGTCGCCCAGGCTACGTCTTGAATCCAGACAGGAAAACATGCTCACGTAAGAATTGTTACAATATCCTATTAAAATTTTACTATTCAGCTTTTTAACCTAATCATGGTTAAGATTTACTAAATTGTAGACAAGCATTACGTAAGTAAGAGAGGGTTGAATGATTTATGTGAAAAATAGCAATTTACCATGAGATTATTGGCAATTTTTCAGATGTCTAATGATAATATTAATATCTAAATGATAGAAAATAAATTCTTTCATAATTTTTTAAATAGCTGATTGTAATTTTTGTGTGATTCAAATTTGTACATTGAGTCCGCTTCTTTTCAGTTTGTATATTAAATGTAAGCAGATGTAGATCAGATTTATGCTGATGATGCTCTTGTGAAGTTGAATGCAAAAAAACAACAACCACAGGGTGCAGAAGGTCCATAAGCTGTAATTGCCAATGTTTCTGTAGCTCATTTTTAAAGTCTTGTTCTAAATGAACAAGACTATACATACATGAATGAACACGTATGCATGTTTTCGTCTAGATCTCTAAACACAGATCCAAATGGAGAATTTGAAGTGACAGACAAAAGACTGTCACTGGAACACAAATTAAAAGTGTAACAATGGGTGTACAACTTACATTGAAAACACATGTCAAATCTGCTTAATTTGACACATAAGAAACCATTTTAATTCTGGATTGAAATAGTTAAATATCTCTCAGCGGGGGCCCATAATTTTCTGCACTTGTGCGTCTGACAGAGCACAGTAAACACCCAGAATGTTAAGTGGTGTAACTTTATAAATCCATACAAATCACCTTCCTATTGAAAAATAAATTGTCAACCTGATGTGCGAATGGCTCTTTTTCCAGGTGCAGACGCCTGTACCCTGAGACATGACTGCCAGCACATGTGTGTCAACAGCGGTGACTCATACATGTGTCAGTGTCGAAATGGATATGTGTTGAATGCAGACAAGAAAACGTGCTCACGTAAGAAAAATCTTTTCCCTCAAGAGATCATATGTTCCAGCTGCTGAGACTTATAGATTTTCTGGTTTACATGAGAAGAGCATAAAGGTTTTCGAAGTTCCAATTTGCCTCAGAAATCAGAGGTCTTGAAGTTGACCATTTTCTAGATGCAAACCTGAAGTTAGCATTAGGAGAAAAGAAAATCCACATATGTACTTTTTTCTGCGCATACAACCAACCAATCGGTAGATGTCGTTATGTATGTTTAACAGGGCTAAGCTGTACCTAACTCCATACCACAATATGTTCTAATCAAGTGTTTTCGGTATCTGTACTTGACTGAAAATCTAAAGTGACTGAGACCCCGATGTGCAAGGTAGAACAATTGTTTCACAATGAGTCAGATTATCAAGAGAAATGTTGATATTTTTAATGTCCATTGTTAAACACAAATTCAGTGCTTTGCTAAAGTTTTTATACCTCTTTAACTTTCTCACGTTTTGTCATATTCCAGCCACAAACCCAAAAAGTAGTTTTTGTTTTGTAATTGTATATGACAGAAAACACACATTTTGGATAATTGAGAAGTGAAAGGAAAATGATGCAAAATGCACAAATAAACATTCATAATTTATATTAATCCTATTATACCTGGAAGTGCTGCAGAGCTCAGGTGGGAGTTTTTTTCCAGCAGGACTGATATTTATGTCAGAGTGGCATAAAGAAAACCATTATTTAAAATGGGGAGCGGGGGCAAAGTAGAAGGTGCTTTGATCAGATTAGATCAAAATCAAACTTTTTGACCTAAGTGTCTAACAGTATATGTGGAGGAAAGCCAACACGACACATCACCATGAACACGCCCTCCCCATAGTGATGGCAGCATCATGCTGTGGAAGTATTTTTCTTCAGCAATGACAGGGAAGCTGTGGTTAACGGGAAGAGGAATGCAGCTAAATACAGGCCGAATCCTTGAGAAAACCTTAGTAGAGCCTACGAAAGTCTTAATATTGGTGTGGAGCTTCACTTTTCTAAGCTGGAAAGCCAGATGGACACTGTGTAGCACTCTGTTCTTCACATTATCAATCTGGAACTGCTCCTATCGAATCCATTTGGGGAAAGGGGGGAGAGTGCCGCAGGAGTTCATCCTGTATCTGCCAATTCGATCAGTTTGATCCCCCACTCTGACCATTTCAGTTGTTGTGTCCTTGGGCAAGACACTTCACCCGAATTGCTTGCTGGCAGTGCCAGTGTATGGTAGCCTCACTACTGTCAGTCTGCCCCAGGGCAGTTGTAACTAAAAACATAGCTCAACTCCGTCAGTGTGTGAATAGGTGAAGGGCTGTTTTTAGTGTAAAGCACTTTGGAGTCGTCCGACTTGATGAAGTGCTATACAAGTACAAGCCTTTTACCATTCAGCAGTACTCTCCGAGCTGATTGGGTGAATAGACACCTATAGTGCCTGCCTCCTATAGGCTGGTTTTAGCCTATCACCGCAAGCAGCAGGCGTCATGAGAATCCACAAGATGGTAAACTAGTCAAGGCACTTCTTGCTGTTCTTTCATATATATTTGTATCCAAAGTGGAGATTCTTATGTCTGCATGTGTCGCAAGGGATATTTGTTGAACGCAGACAACAAAACATGTTCACATAAGGAAACTTGCAGCCAGAATGAATATGCTATGCTGGTGGATATGTAGAGCATTACAAAGACATAAAGATATACAGAATTTAATGGTCTTGTGTGAGGATGCCACATATTTAAAATAATGTCAGCTTTTTAAATGTCTATGATGCCCTTAGAGGTATTAAACACAGTATACCTTTTGATTTTTGTTGCAATAAGGCTTTGAATTGCTTGCTTTAAGGCCTTTGTCTGTACGGCTAGAAATGATTCTGGCACTGGATATTTTGTCATGCTAACGTATGTCTTTTCAGGTTCTGATCCATGTGTCCATGGACATGATTGCCAGCACATTTGTGAAAACAGTGATGGATCATATATCTGCAAGTGTCGACTGGGATATATGTTAAATACCGACCAGAAAACGTGTTCACGTAAGATCAAGCTGTGAAATCTGTGACTGAAAAAGTTATTTGTACAACAAATTTTAATTCTGACATTTAGTGTCACGGTATCTGAAAAACATGCAACATAAGAACTTGGTTTATGTATGGATTTACATCAGTTGTCACAAAAATAATATTTTTATTGATGTCAACAAGGCATTCTTGCATCCCGTGTTGGTGAGATGGCGATGATATTAAATGGATTGTAGAAACAAAAGCTGAGGTGACCGGAGTTGAATCAAGGAGACTTTTGATAAATCTGAGCAAACAGAGAACCTGATATATGAGCCAGACATGGTGCTGCATTTAACAGCTTTATTGAAAATGAGGAACCCGAGACTAGATGCAGGCTGGAACAACTCTTCCTGAGAATGCAGAGGAGCCTGGCGGTTAAGAGCAGGTGCACCCAGCAACAGATGATTGGCAGGTTGGGAAAAACTAGAATCATTTCAGAGTGCAGGTGTTGGTCATGCACAGGCAGGGAGACAGAACCGTACAGGTTGGCAAGGTTCAGGGGCTTGAGAACAGTCCAGTTCATGTCCAGAAAACAGAAGACAGCCTAGATGTCCGACGGGGGTTTGGCAAGGCGGGAAAATCTGTGAATAATGGGCATATCTAGGAATTAGGTAAGGAAAACTGCTGGACATCTACTGGCACAAGGCTTTCAATAATCTGGCACAGTCTGTCTGCTGGAGTTCTGTATGTATAGGCAAAGGAACAAGTGAAGGAGATGAGCTTGATTGCACAGCTGCAGAAGGCGGCTCACGGGTCCATCAGACTATCGTTAATACTGTTGTGCAGAAGTGTGGCAGCATGCAGACAGGCAGGCCACAACATGACGACTTAGTTCTTAACAAGTGCTAAGTTGAGATACTGAAGTAGTTGGCAGAATAAGGTTTAATGAAATTTCATTTTCACCAGTACTCATTGAAATCTGACATAAACTAAAGATAGTTTTATATAGACTCACCATGCACTTAAATATCATATCAGTTTTGGGCTTTAAGGCCATACAGGGTGCTAACAGACAAAGGTGGATATAAAATTTTGGAGGGGTGACAGGGCATCTTGCTAAGGAACATTTATCCGAATAGTTACTTGTGCAAATTCTGTTATCCAGGTCATCGCAACAGTGAAATGGGCTTAAATCAGAGGCAACCAGACTTTTGCTCACCTATCCAGGAGTCTTGAGTCGCACTTGAGCAACCTGCAGTTGGAGCGCTGCTGTTTTTAAGGGCATGGAAACCCATCCTCCTAGGCGCATTCTAAGTCAGATTCAAATCAATAACCCACCCGTCACTGTCATGGGTCATTAGAGGCTATTGCCTGGTGTGAGTGGAGTACTTGGTCACCTAAATCATGATGAAACTGCTTATATTCTCATCAAAATTGCCAATGACTCCTGGATAGGTGTCAAAATGTTTTCTGAAAAACTTAGTGACAGTCTGGTTGCCTCCGATTTAGGCCTTGTTTGCTGTAACCAAACAGTTGTGGGGCTATATGTATTAATTCAAGCTTAAAAATGTCTTTATTTTAAAATAATTTAAATTGTATGATTTGTAAACATTTCACCATAATAAGGAACAGTTAAAAAGTGTCAATAAAAGTCCCAACTATCAATGCACATGATGGGCGTGTATAAACCTCTTTGCAGAACTGTATGTAACGGTCTTTGAATTGTTACAGATGTTGTCATCAGTTACTTGTCCAATACCAAGTCAGATGATCCAGCTGGAAAGTCCTGACTGTTCATTGGAAATGCCAGGTCATGTGTGATCTGTTTTCAGGTTCAGATGCATGTGCTCGGGGACACGACTGCCAGCACATATGTGTCAACAGCGGAAGCTCCTATGCCTGCAAGTGTCGGCTGGGATATGTGCTGAACATGGACAAGAAAACATGCTCACGTGAGAAATTGTACTTTCAGAAGCTCCGTAATTGATCCAGCAGCTATTGAGGAGTTTTCATTTTGCTTTAACTCCAACCTGATTACCCCAGTGAAATATTGAAAGTTTAACTCTTTTTTTTTTTTTTAAAGGAGCAATAAGCAACATTTCTTTATTTTAGACAGATTGAACTGAAATATAATGATGTGAAGTACTAAAGTTATCTTTTAGGTATCTATATGGTATGACCTCCCACATCATCTCTCTGTGTTATTCTCCGGTCTCTTGTTTACAAAGCGAGGCCGGCCGTGCGTGCATGTACATGCATGTAAGGTGGAACACAGGTTAGCTGGGCTAGGTGTCACTCTGAAGCACTACAAGACAACAAAACCAGACACCAGCGTTTGCTCCTGGTTTACTGTCATCTGCTCCTGTTAAAGCAACACTTTTTTCACAGCTTTGATGAAATAGAAATGTATGTGCAATTCACCATTTTCTGGCGCACATTAGTTCTACATCACAGTTAATTTGTTCAATTTTACCTTGGATATTATTAAACCAGGATTTCTAGCCCCCCTAAAAACTGGCCAAGTGCCACCAGCAGTTCTTGTATCACAGTTTGAGAAATGCAGACCTTGATGAATTTGACTTTTTTTTCCTGTGAGAAAATGTCATTATCATATGTAGGCTGCCATCTGAATATGTTCTTATTTGCATGTTCAATTCAATATCGAACTCCTTCCGGGACTCTTTCACACAATAGGATGCCAGTGTTCTGTTAAATAATTTTCATGCTCTCATTAACATGACACGACCACAAAACTCCCCTCATGATGGAGTAAAGTTGGGTAGCAACCTGGGCGCACACCCTGAGCAGAAAAACATTCAGCATGACTCACATTACCGGTTCTGAGACGGGAAAGATGAAAAGTAAATATCGTTAGTATTCAAAGGCTCAAGATGAATCCTTAGAAATGTCAGAAAAATCAATATGATTGTGCTTCATCCAAAAATCAAGTTTTTCTGGCATTTAGATCTAACTTTGCTCTCCAGTGGAAAATTTCACAAATTTTCACAAAGCAACAACCAGAAGATATTGAAATGTCTTCATGCCTGATGTTAAAAAATATGACATTCTCTGACTTTTTCCACCTGTCAAACTGCATGAGTCAGACCCACAGTTCACAGGTTACGTTATGTTGAACACACCTTTGACAGGCCAAACATATTTGTGGTCTGAGTAAACTGACTCAGTGTCTTCCTCCAGGTTCGGATGCATGTATGCAGGGACACGACTGCCAGCATGTTTGTATCAACAACGGTGATTCTTACAACTGCAAGTGTCGAGTAGGATACACCCTAAATTCAGACCAGAAAACATGTTCACGTAAGGATTTGTACTTTATTCAAGGCACATTTTTTTATACGTCAGGTTGATAGTAACGTATGACCACTTGAAGGAGCAGTCTGGCACAAGCTTCTCTAAAGCTGCTGGCGTGTACATCAGGAAGCTTGAGGATTTTCAGTGCAGGTCTGGGTACACAGAATGCCAAGAAAGAAAGAAATCAGCAGTGTCCATTGATAAGCAATTGTTCTTGCCCATTCATCTGGGAAGGGTTGTTGGGCCATTTCTAAACAATTGAATGTCCGTCAGTGGGAAAGATTATTAACAAGTGGAAAGCGTTTAAGCCAACCTTCTCAAAAGTGGGTACCCCAATAAATTTAAGGTAGCCCTACTGTTACAGCGGGCAATGTTCAGAGAAACCACAAAAAAACCTAAGAGAGCCTTGTATCAGACTCTATAGGCATTATTTAGCATTTAGCAATGAAAGCAAAAAAAAAAGCAGAAGTATGGCTTTTTTTCAATGTATGGCTTTTGGCCAAATAGAATATGACAGCCTGAATTAGGTTTGTAAAGGAACATCTTAATGAACCAAAAAACTCGAGAAACAATGTCCTTTGGCTAGATATAGACCAAAGTAGAGATGTTCATAACCAGCTGTAAAGCACAGAGGTAGGGGGCTGATTATTTAGGCTTGTTTACTGTTCTGGCAGCTTGCACTTGAACAACCAAGTGCAGCCAGAACTGATAAAGACCCATGGATAGGTGTGGAAATCTTTTCAGAAAAACTGAGCGAAAGTCTGGTTGCCTCCGATTTAAGACTGTTAGCTGTTTTGATCACCGGAACAACTGATGATTTGCACAGGCATAAACTCTTTTGTAACAAAGCATTCTGGAGTCAAATGTGAGTCCAGTTTTCAGACAGCTGAAGCTTGGCCCAAACTGGGTCATCTACTGGACTATTTTTTAAAAGACATCAGCAAATCTACAACAGAATGGCTGAAAAAGACAAAGTAGATGTTGCAATGGCCTAGTTGAAGTCCAGACCTCCACCACATTGAAATGTATTGGTGAGACCTTAAGAGAGCTGTGTCAGCCAAGGTAGGGTAAGGTAGGTTTATTTGTATTCCACATTTAAGTAACAACACAATTCAAAGTGCTGTATAAACAAATGTGTGCAAATCTAAATGAAGAGAAAAAATGTTGGAAAGAAGAGAAATGACCACTGAGAGTTATTGCTAAGGGGGTTTATAAAAAGATGTAAATTAAACCAGGAACTTTACAGTTTACTGTAGTTTAAAGCAGACTGTATTAAGAAATACTTGCATTAGTTTACTGGTTTAAGTTATTTATAATCCAACTGCCAAGGCTAAAAAATCAAGGTTAGCTTCACATAGAAAGGGTCAGGAGCTACACTCTTCATCTGCAGGGATTACTCTAAAATATGGTGCACTCAAACCATTCTCTCCACCTTTAAATTATAATGTGTGTTTTGTTTAGAACTACACAAACATCATGTCTTTGTTTTTTGCAACCCTCAGCTGTGGGAAACACTGCAGCTGATACTAAGACATGAAGTCCAAAGATAAGCAGTACCTTAACCGGTTCTGCACAGTTTATAGACCAGGGTCCTGTAAGAAAAATGTTCCGATTATTTAAGTGTTAGTTTGTTGGCATTGTTAGTCACATGTTGTTTTTACATTTGTCTCGATATCTTTTCAATTAATTAATGCTTGTGTGTCTTAATTTCCCATTTAAGGTGGATCTCAATCAGTAAGCATGTTTAAGTCATAATGGTTTAGATTTTACAACCTTTTAGAAACACAACTAATCTGTCTCTTAGATAAAAATCCTCTTATACCCAATCATGGCTGCTAGGTACAATTTGAGCCTCACTATGTGAAATAACACTGTTGATTTCATCTTACATCGATCTCTGACTCCACTTTCAGTATTACCTTCTTCTGTCATGTATCCTGCATCTATGATGGCAAACTTCTTTTGCACCTCCTGGACCCTCTCCAAATGTGTTTTCATTGATTTCAGAGGAACTGAGGAGTGAAATAACAGAGGACGCATGCATGTGTGAAGCTCAGATTGTATTCCAGAAAAAAGTGCAGTCAACCATTCAGGAGCTCACCAGGAAACATATCCTTTTTGATTTTACAATTCAAATTCATTGACACAAATCTCTTTTAATTATACCATATTTTGCATCAAATTAAGACTTATTCTGTAAATATTTGTATTCCCTTGACTGTTTGTGCACTGGCTGAACTTTCAGACAAAGTGAGCGACATTGAAAGTGAATTCCAACATTGAGAATAAAGACGGCATTTAAGGACAAATGTCTGCCCTTTTACTCCAACCAGTGTTTGAGGACGTCATATTCTGTAAAAAAATTTAAATTTCATAATGTTGTTTCAAAATCTGCATTGTGTTCATTGTTAATACAACAAACTGCTGTTATTGTGCTCATTTTCATATATACTTGCATTGACAACAACTCCAAGTCAAGAAAAGTCTCCTAAACAGAACACTTAGTGTTTATGTTGATTATAGGAAATAAGTATAAGTTATATAATTCAACTTTTTTGTCAAAGCAGGTCAGGTTTTTTTCAGCTGGTTGATGAAATGGTTCATGGAGTTCAAGTGTGACTCAGATTTGGCCATGTTTTCTTTTCAGCTGTGCTTTTAATTAGATTATTTCAAGCTAAAGGTTTTGAGAGCATAGACTTTTCTACAAACTTTTACTGAATTTCCTGTTCTGTCTTTGTGTTTCTGCATTTGCATGGCATATTTTGGTGCTTTTTGAAATGTAAAACAGTTATTTACATGTTTTCTAAGGGGGAAATCCCCTGCAACAAATAAACTTGTATGAAATAATGTTATCTACAGTCCTGTCCCCAGTCTTATAAAAGTATGATCTTCATGGATATTATTATTTATTGTAACATTTCTATGTGATGAGAGGTGACAACATTTTAACCACAAAAGTTAGAATCTTTTAATAAATACATTTCTAAATGAAAGGTGTTTCATTATTTTAATTATTCGAAAGCCATGGTGCTTTGCCAAAATAATCATACCCCTTGAACTTTACCAGATTGTGGTACAATTCAACTAATTTATTGTATTTTACTGGGATTTTACACAATAGACCAACACAGACAGAACTGATAAAGACTCCTGGATAGGCGTGGAAATGTTTTCAGAAAAACTGAGCGAAAGTCCGGCTGCCTCCGATTTAAGACTGTTTCTGTTTTGATGACCCGAATAACTGATGATTTGCACAGGCATAAATTCTTTAGTAACAAAGCATTCTGGAGTCAAATGTGAGTCCAGTTTTGAGACAGCTGAAGCTTGGCCCAAACTGGGTCATCTACTGAAAAATATTTCAAAAGACATCAGCAAATCTACAACAGAACGGCTGAAAAAGACAAAGTAGATGTTGCAATGGCCTGAATGACATTGAAGGTGAATTCCAACATTGAGAATAAAGACGGCACTTGAGGACAAATGTCTGCCCTTTTACTCCAACCAGTGTTTGAGGATGTCATGTTCTGTAAAAATGTTAAATTTCATAATGTTTCAAAATCTGCATTGTGTTAATTGTTAATACAACAAGCTGCTGTTATTGTGCTCATTTTCATATATACTTGCAGTGACAACAACTCCAAGTCAAGAAAAGTCTCCTAAACAGAACTCTTAGTGTTTATGTTGATTATAGGAAATAAGTATAAGTTATATAATTCAACTTTTTTGGTTCATGGAGTTCAAGTGTGACTCAGGTTTGGCCATGTTTTCTTTTCAGCTGTGCTTTTAATTAGATTATTTCAAGCTAAAGGTTTTGAGAGCATAGACTTTTCTACAAACTTTTACTGAATTTCCCGTTCTGTCTTTGTGTTTCTGCATTTGCATGGCATATTTTGGTGCTTTTTGAAATGTAAAACAGTTATTTACATGTTTTCTAAGGGGGAAATCCCCTGCAACAAATAAACTTGTATGAATCAATGTTATCTACAGTCCTGTCCCCAGTCTTATAAAAGTATGATCTTCATGGATATTATTGTTATTTATTGTAACATTTCTATGCGATGAGAGGTGACAACATTCCAATAACAAAAGTTACAATCTTTTCACAAATACATTTCTATATGAAAGGTGTTTTAGTTCTTTTAATTATTCAAAAGACATGATGCTTTGCCAAAATAATCATACCCCTTGAATTTAGTTGGATTGTGGTACAATCCAACTAATTTATCATATTTTACCGGGATTTTACATGATAGACCAACACAAAGCAGAGGAAACAAGTTGAAATGAAAGTAAAACAATACAGAACTTGTATTTTCTTACAGTTAAAATTATTATTTTACACTGAAAAATGTAAAAATGTATTTGTATTCAGTACGCCTTTCTCAGACATCCCCAAAATAAAATCCAATGCAACCAATTTCCCTTTAGATATCACTTAACAATTAAATAGAGCCCAACGCTGTGTAATTTAATCTTAGTATAAATCCAGATGTTCTGGGAAAGCTTCAGAGGGTTGTTAGAGAATATCAAAAAATGAACAGCATCACAAAGACCAAGGAACACAGTAGATAGGACAGAGATAAAGTATAGCCATTTAAAGCAGGGTTAGGTAGTAAAACAGCCCCCAGAGCTTTGAACATCTCATGTACAGTTCAGTCCATCATCTGAAAACAGAAAAGGGTAACCTTCCAAGACATGGCTACCTAAACTGACAAGGAAAGCATTAATCAGAGAAGGACACCAGAGGTCCATGGTTATTTCAGAGGAGCTGCAGAGATCTAGGGTTCAAGTGGTAAACTCTGAGGGCAGGATAAGAGCTATTTGTCCATCCATCCATTGTCTATACCCACGTATAGCGTGCAGCAGGGGTCACCAACCTTTTGGAAACAGAGCTACTTCATTGGTACAGTCATATGAAGGGCTACCAGTACTGACATTTGAACTAAAAGGAGTCAGAGTTCACCTTAACATGTAAAATAAATGCATTTTCATGTTTTTGTATAGATATTATTTTTAAATCTATATAAATGCAAGTGTGAATAAACAGGAAGAGTAACGGAGAATAAAATAAGGTTTTAGACGGAGCTCACTCCTGGATTGTGCTTTTTTTTTTTTTTAAATAAAAAATCTTGTAGGCACCACGTGTGGTCCTCAGGGGCTACTTGGTGCCTGTGGACACCATGTTGGTTATCCCTGCTGTGCAGGGTGGGGGGCTGGGGCCCATCTCCAGCAGTCATTGGGTTGGGGGCGGGGTATACCCTGGACAGGTCACCTGTCATAACTACAAAAAAACAGAGACAGACAACTATGCACACACAGGGAGGATGCTGCAGTACCCAGAGACAACCCACACATGCACACTCCATGCAGAAAGAGGTCAGGATTTGAAGCCAGGACCTCCTTGCTGCCTGACGACAGTGCTACTGACTGTGCCACTGTGCATCCCAGAACTATTTGTGTAAACCATTCATTACGGAAAAGTTGCAAGACGAAAGCCAAAATTGACACAGGAGCCCTAAAAATTCCAACTTGCAGTGTGCCACACAAGTCATGTAGGGGACACAGCAAACATGTGGAAGATGGTTCTCTAATCATATAAGACCACATTTTAACATTTCTGAGAAAAATGCTATGTATGTTAGACAACTCACACAGAATATACTTTCCTATTGCTAACACATGATGGTGGCAGCATCATCCTTTGGGAATACTTTTCTTAAGCAGAGATCAGCAAGCTCGCCGGATTTGAAGATAGAGTTAAATACAGGGGAATCTTGAAGGAAAGCCAGCTGGAGGCTGCAGACTTGAGACTGAGGTGAAGTTTACATTTCAGCAGGAGAAAAATCAAAAACACACAGCCAGAGGTATAATGGGTTTCAAACAGTGTATATTTATTTGTTAGAAAGGCCAAACAGAGTCCAGAACTAAATCGAAATGTGGTATGATTAGAAAAATGCTGTGCACATAAACTCTCCATTAAGTCTAAGTAAGCTTGACTTACTTTTCAAAGAATGATCAGCATTTTTAATATCTAGATGACCAAAGCTGGTAGAGGTGCACAATTAAAGACTTGCATCTGTCATTGCATAGGAAGGTGGTTGTACAAAACATTTGCATTTTCTTAGAGGTGCTGAATACATTTGCAGCCCAAAATGAAACTGGTTTTAAAGATTATGAAAAACAATTAACAATTAAAAATATGTAGTTCCTTTTCACTTCATAACGTTCTAAGGTGTGTGTCATTTTTTGTGCAGTATTTGCTTTGGACAAATTGAAAAGCTCAACAGCTGTAATTGTTTCATGCCAACTAAATTTTAAATTTTGTTTTGTTCTGATGACAAAACTAGACGCCCTTAAACACTATAACTTTTTTATTTATTCATTCATTCATTTATTTATTTATTTATTTGAGGGAGGTCGGTCAGATTCAGCTTAAAACAATGCTCATTATTTTTTGTTAGTCTGTTTCTTATTTCCCACCGTTTTCTTTTATTTGATGATGATGAGTAGATGATTCGTGGAGGTGTCGTACCATCTTGCTCTCATTTGAAATGACAAGCAAATTAGTAACTTTTTTCTTCTTTTTACAAATTTGACCGAAACGTACTTGCCCTGCCATGTTACAAGAAAAACTACAACTACCAGAGGTACCAAGCTCTTGACGCTTCCGGTTTACGGTTACCATGGGAAACGTTTGATAGCCAACGGCGTTGAGGGTTCCAGTCTAGCATCAGAAGCAGATAAACTTCGTCTGTGAACGGGTTTTAAACGCTGGAGCCTTCGTTGTTTCTTGTAACGACGGCGCGGCTTTAAAAAAATGGACGGTTTAAAAACAAAAAACGCTTTTCCTTTTGTTTTCTTAGGCACTTATAACGCGAGCCGAGCTAAGCTAACGGCGTAGGCTACGGTGAACGACGCACTCAAAACAGAGGCCACGCGACAGCTATTAGCTAGTTTTAACGTTTAAATTCCCTCATCGATGTATATATATTTTTGCATATTTATACGTTAAAGTCAGACACACTATCATCACGCAACCACTATGTTCATTTACCTCAGCAAGAAGGTGAGCAGTTAACTATTGATCAACATGGTGGTTAAACTGATGTTGGGGAACAACGTGGCTGTCATTTCCCCGTGTCCTGTAGATCGCCATTCCCAACAACATCCATCTGAAATGCCTCTCCTGGAACAAGCAGCAGGGGTTCATTGCGTGCGGAGGAGAAGATGGTCTGCTGAGGGTGTTGAAGCTTGAAACACAGACAGGTACGTTGAAATTCAGAACTGGGGCGCAATTCTTTACAGCTTTACTTGCTTTGTGTTGTAATAGAATCAATAAGGCAAAGCTCTTAAACAGGCGAGGAGTGTATTTTAATCTAAGTAGAGCTATAGATGTTCTGTGGAGGCCTTAGAGGAGAGTTACTGTCATGCAAGTTTTGGATGCAACCCATCTCCGATGCACCTGAATCAAAGGGCTGAATTCCCCCATCAGCATCCTAACCAGCTCTAGGCCTGGTATGAATTTGATTCATGTGGGTTGGAGACGGGACGCATTTAAAAGCTGCAGAATAGTAGGTCTCCAGGACTGGAATTGGGCAACCCCACCTTACAGGTTAAATAGCAATAGCAATTCCAAGCGGTTTTTAATAAGGGATGGAGCTACGGCAGAAAAGGATGGAATAAGGATCAGAAAGGAAAAACATTTCACAAAAAACAAACTGTCTGTCAGGGTCAAAGAATATAGGGAAAATAACGGAAGATATTAAAGGCTTTTTTATGAAATACTCCAAAAAAAGGTCGTACAGGACTGAAAAGTACTGTGTTTCTTATGGGGAAAAGCAACAAAACAAAAATAATTTTTACCATAGAATCAAATAACATATAAAACATGTCCCAAGGCACCACATAAGATATAAAATAGAAACACAACATGACATTAAATTAGGCAGTAAGGGAGTGGTCACTGATGGGGATTTTGGGACCAGATTGAGAGGCAGAAGGTGTAAGTAGTATTAGGAAAGCACTGTTTTGTTGCAAACGGAGAAAAACGGCTGGTTTGTTGAGAAGGTCATGTTGCACACTAGTGTACTGTACAGTAGGCGGGATGCAAGCTTGCAGTTGTTTGCAATTCACTAGTTAATCGAAAGAATAAGAGGGTGTGTTAGAACAAAACGCACCCTAGTCAGGAGCACACTGGTCAGGCTAGGGATAAAAAAAGACCCCCGGTAACTTTTGAGGAGCTGCAAAGATCCACAGCTCAGGTAGGAATCTATTGAATAGACTATTAGTCATGCTGGACGATAATTCAATAACAATAAATATCGATCGATAGACGAATATCGATGATAGAAATAAGGGTCAATAAAAAGTTCAATAGAATAACAGTTTTTCCTTTCTTATACATTCTAGCCTATCATGTAGGTTAATATTACAGTCATTACATCCTCCCAACCAATCACAACGCAGACTCAGGAACCAAGCTCCGCCCCCTTCATAGAGTTCAGAGAGCACATGTTCTTTTTTGTATTTGAAATACTTTCAGTTTTGGTAAAAAGTTGGTTGAATAAAAGTTTGAGCTTGAATTCAGTGTTTGTTGTTCTTTATCTAAAAATAGGTTGCTAAGCAACAGCATAAAATGGCCAGAGCTGCACTTAAAATATATGTTTTGAATTTGTTGATAATTATCGATATCGATCAATATGATTTCTATTTCTATTTTATCGATATGCTTTTTTTTTATATATCGTCCAGCCCTAGTGGAGATACTTTACTTCAGCTGGGACAGAAGCTGGTCGAAGTTGATGAGAAGATATCTGGAGCTAATAAGACTATAACAAAAAAAGTGAAATATTTGTAGTTTAAACGTGAGAAAATGTCACTTCATGAAAAATATAAAAGAACTGAACACACGGTAATCTTTTGCACCCTATTTATATCACCTTTAGAAAAAAATAAATTGGACAATATCAGTTTTATCTGACCTCATATTACATAATAGAGCCTAAGTTGGTTTTGCTGCATCAGAAAAGCCTCAGCCGCCTGTTGCATACCTGTTACAATGGCTGTGAGGATTAATGTTCTATATGTGTCAAAGTAGGTTTGTTGCCGTCTGAAACGTTACGCAACCTTTTGCGTGACTGAGATTATACGGCAACTAAAACAATAGCCATTACAGTTTGAAAGAAATCTGTTGAAACATTAATAGGCTTAGCTTAGGTCCCTCAATGTCCAGGCACTATAAGCAGAGGTGGTACCACCCTGTCGGTGGGACAGACCTGCAGTCGTTGTGTAGGTGGTAAATGCAACAGAGAATTGGCCAAAACTCGCAACGGACCGATCTGAGTGTATTCAGATATAGGTAATTATAGCCTCATTTCGTTCTAATCTCCAGTAACATATTGGATCGAAACCTTCACAGTCGGATAGGCTCTCGCCTAATTTGGATGAAAGCAGTTCAAGTGCTAGAACTAACACAGATTACAGTTCTGAGTGTGAACAAAGAAATAAAAGCGGGGAATGAGAGGGAAAAAGGGTACTTATGTATCTCAGGTTGTAACACCACTGCAATATTTACCAAGGATACTAAACGTTTTCCTGATGCTGTGAAACTCACAATAAATAATGAATCAACTCAAACTTTTTTTTTTTTGCTGTCTTTCAGACGACACTAGACTGAAAGGACTTGCTGCGCCCAGCAACCTGTCCATGAATCAGACTTTAGAGGGACACAGTGGTGAGTACGGTGCACAGCGTCGTCATCGCATGATTGTGCTCGCATCAAATCAGCCTGGATGCTAAGAGAAATGCTCCCTTACTCATTCTTATGAGGTGATATTTCTGGTATACTCTGATTCTTTCTACCTTTTGAGTAAAGCCTCTTTGATGAACATCATAGTAGAACACGAAAAGTTACATCTCACTCAGGAATGAAACAATATATTTCTTCTTAAGATGTACTGAAAATAGGGTCCTGAAATATTCCCAAAAAAAAGGGGGCAACTGTTCATTAAAGTCATTTTCATACTTGCTCTGTTGTTATTCCAGCTTTTGTCTCATTATGGACATTGTGGGTCTTTTCACAGTTCTTTGCTCCCTGATTCATTTTGTGAGTTGAATAGTAACTGATGGTGGTTGTTCAGTCTGCTTACTAATGTTCATTTTAATTGATTACGCTTCACATAGAGCATGTGGTGCAATTGTTAACACATTCATTAGTTTTATTTATTTTTTTCTTTGGGTTCAGATGTGATGCATCATGTGATTTAATAGTTTTTAAAGACTTACTCAAAAAGTTTAGTTGAAGAAATTAGCTTTAATTTACAGGAACTTGTCCCAGCGTCATTTGGGGACGATGAGACATCCATCCTTCATATTGTTTTAGTCCAGCACCCCGTTCTAAAGCATATTTTTGGGATGTATGTACAGTAATTTCAAGTTAAATGTTTTCTATCATTTACTTGCAGTTGTGTTCGCTTTTCTGCCTTTTTTTATACCTTTTTCTTTGTGCGGGTAATTAGTATGTTTATGTTTTTAACTTCACACCAACTGTAGTGTCCAAGCATGAGGATGCGTTACATGAAAATAATTCTTCCTCTTCATACTTGAAACCCGTTCAGGCGCAGTGCAGGTAGTGACCTGGAATGAACAGTATGAAAAACTGACAACCAGTGACCAGAATGGACTCATTATTGTGTGGATGCTGTACAAAGGTGAGGGCAGCAGCCGAACTGAGATTTATTCACTTATTCGTGAATCGGTGTCGTTAGGTTGCATGGCTTTGTTCTGTCCCGAGGTGCATGGTACGAGGAGATGATTAACAACAGGAACAAATCGGTAGTGAGGAGCATGAGCTGGAACGCTGATGGTCAGAAGATCTGCATCGTGTATGAAGATGGCGCTGTCATCGTTGGATCGGTGGATGGTACAGTAACTTCAAGAGAAAACAGTACATAGGATTAGAGCATTAAAAGACCACATAGATTATTTATTTTAAATGATTGCTTTTTGAATAAATGCATACAAACATTTTGGACTCCCATTCTGTTTGCAGGCAACCGGATTTGGGGGAAGGAGCTGAAGGGGAGTCAGCTTGCTCATGTCGCTTGGTCTCCTGACAGTAAGATCCTGCTGTTCGGCATGGCCAGCGGCGAAGTACATATCTATGACAATCAAGGAAACTTCATAGTGAGTGTTTGAACTTAACTGGAGAATATATGTTGTGAACATAGGCCATGTTGAACTGCACCACCTTCCTTCTTTCATATTGTTATGAAAGAACATTCATAAATGACAAATTCCTTTGATTTCAACCTCAACCCGTCGTTTTTCCCAGCGCTTTTTAATAAAAGCATAATCCTTTCGTGATGTACTTTCTGACTCCTGTAAACGTGTCTAAATGTTTCAGCCTGTTACGTGCCGCTACGTTTCAGATGAAAATGACCATCAGCTGCCTCACCGGGGCAAACGGAGCTGTCAGCATCGCTGGAATCCACTGGTACGCGGGGGCTGGCGGTTACGTGGAGCCGGACTGCCCGTGCCTTGCCATCTGTTTCGACAACGGCAGGTGTCAGATCATGCGCTACGAGAATGACGAGAGTGAGCAACCGAACGCCTTTTTTCAATCACTTGATTGTGAATGTAAAAGAAACGTTCTCCAACGAAGTAGCAGTTGAAACCGCTTCATTTCCCCGCAGACCCGGTGTACATCGACACTCTGATGAATGTGATCAGTATCCAGTGGAACCACTGTGGCAGCGTCCTGGCAGTGGCAGGTTCCCTCAGAGTCTCAAATCTGGAGAAAGAATTTAACGTGGTGCAGTTCTACACACCCTTTGGGGAGGTGTGTAGATTTAAAAAAAAAAAGTGTTTTTACATACCTTTACTATATAATAGATAATATAAACTATTTAATTCACTAAGCCTAAAGTAGGATTCCTAAAGTTACCACATATGAAGTGAAATAATTGCCAATGTTATTATTCATTGAAAAAACTTTCTTACATTAACCTGCAGCCAACAGTAATATTTTTTCACAAATTAATTTGTTTGGCCTTAAAAGTGTTATGAAATGGTTAAGAAACGTTTATTTGATCCCTGCCACTGTCGATTGCTTGTATGCAGCATCTGAGAACTCTGAAAGTACCCGGGAAGCACATGTCTGGGATCTCATGGGAGGGTGGAGGCCTGCGAATCGCCCTGGCTGTGGACTCTTACATCTACTTTGCCAACATAAGACCAGATTATAAAGTAAACACCAACACTCTTCATTCATACCGGCAGATTTTTTGGTTACAACGTCTACCCGGACTAGTTATTTCAGAGGAAGAGATAACTTTAGGATTTAATTATACAGTAAAGTTTCATCTTAAAGAAAGGAAGCATAAGAAAGAGATTTAAGATTCTGTCTGTTGACAGAAAGGATCCACATGGTTGGGGTAATTCTCCTCACTGTTTTTTTTGTTGTGTCCCACCAGTGGGGCTACTGTTGTAGCACGGTGGTGTACGCCTACACAAAGCCAGAGCGCCAGGAGTACTGTGTAGTTTTCTGGGACACCAAAAACAACGAGAAGTTTGTGAAATATGTCAAGAGCTTGATGTCTATCACGACCTCGGGAGACTTCTGCACCCTGGCTAGCAAGGCCGATGAATTACAACCTCAGGTAATAAAGACAGCTTTGCTGATGCTTTTAAACGTTCTCCACTTACTCTCACTGACATGATTGGTGTTAAGAAATGGAAACAGGATTTAGTTTTTCATCTTGTGTTTCTAGTTTCCTGATTTACAGGAAGAAGCAGAATCAGAGACTGGGAGTCCTGCGAGGGTAAGGCTAGATTTAAATCCTCATTCCTGAAAATAGCCTAATCTGTCTTGGTATCCAGTTCATGTTTTAACTCGGTGTGTATTTTCTCAGTACGTCCTGATCCTCTGCAATTCCATTGGGACTCCTCTGGACTCCAAATACATTGATATTGGTTAGTTTGACTTTAATTTGTCAAGTTATTTTGTGTGTTATAAAGTAAAGTCTTTTCCAAATGTAATTCCAAAAAGTGTGCTGATTCTTATGTATCCTGTCCTCCTGAGTGGACACGTTTCTAGAACCACCTTTCTCTTCAATTACAACTGCGTGTCTTTTTGGGGTATGTCTCTACCAGTTTTACACGTCGAGAATGAAATGTTTGCCCGTTCTTCTTTGCAAAGTAATTTAAGCCCAGTCAGATTGGATAGAGATTCCAGTTGAATTTGGGTCTGGACTTTAACTTGGACATTCAACACATGAGTGGGTTTTGATGTAAGCCATTCGACTGCAGCGCTGCCTGCATGTTTTAGGTTCTCGTCCTGCTGGGAGGTGAACCTCTGCACTTTCTTCGACATTATCTCCTGCTTCCGCCTACATGCCGTCTTTTAATAATTTTAATAATAAATTACAACCACCAAATTAAAGGGTCCCCACAACAATAAGACACGTCTTTCAGGTGTTGGTAAGGTGTTTAAAGTGGGTTTGCCTCCACATGGAAGGGAAGAGAGTTGCAGCAGTGAGATAATCTAATTATTTTATTTATTTTAGAGTTTATATAGTCATACTTTTTTATCAGAAATTCTGAGGAATTTCATCATAGCATTAAATAGTGGTAAAACAGTTTAATACATAGACTTGTTTGTTGGTTACAACTAATGTCCAACTCACAAAGCTGTTTTCTTCACTGATAATATTCTGATTAATAAAAAGTCAAATTTCTTCTTTTAAATAGTCCTTGTTTACAAAGATCTTTATCCACAGGCCATTTTCGTTGCGTGTGGTTAATGCAGAGAAAGGTAAAAATTAAAAGTCGCAATTATGGTTGAAATATATCGCAATTTCGATTTTTGGCAAAATTGTACAGCCCCACCCGCAACCCTGCATGGAAAAGCAGGTATAGAAAATGGATGGGTGGATGAACTTAAAGGGTATAAAACTGAAGAAATTAGCGGCGCTCTTTATTGGCAATTTAGGTCCTGCAACTATTTCCACGCATGATCTCTAAAAGAATAGCGTAAGAGCCAGCATAAAACAATTTCTTCACTAGCTGCAAAAATGATGCTTGCTCCATACTGAGTTTCCTCTCTTTCTGGTCAGATCCTCTGTTTGTTACCATGACGAGGACACACGTCATCGCCGCGTCCAAAGAGGCTTTCTATCTGTGGCAGTACAGGGTGGCAAAGAAACTGACCGCCCTGGAAATCAACCAAGTGACCAGGACCAAGAAAGGGGGCAGAGAGAGGTGAGTCCAGACATGTCCGTGACATTTATAATCATGGTCGGCTGTCAGAATGAATGCACATAAATTTTACAAACAAAACAAGACGTTTTCCTAAAGCCCACCTCTGGATTTCCACAACGCATCACTGAACGCTTACGGAAAAAGTAGGCGCACCGCAGTGCTAGATTCTGCTTTACTGGCTCATCATCACGGTGTAAAGTGTTGGCCCTGAGAGTGCAATGAAAAGGATTCATTCATTCATGAAGTGCCACTGAGGTTCCAGACAGTATGGGTGTGTTTACTGCTCTGCCAGGACTGGCCACACACCCAGACCAAAGCTCACACCCCGCAGAACGACAGCTGCTTGTCTGTGTGCTTCCCCCCCCCCCCCCCCCCCCCCCCCCCCCTCTCTCATGTGCTCGGTGTTCTTCCTCTGCAGGTTCTATCACATCGACAGCAATCAACCTGGAGCCAGCGATGATGGGCCGGATTTTTCAAAAACCTTCACAGTAACACATCTTTGTTTTTGTCTGCTGTATTATAAAGACTTTAAGTATTTATGCATTCAATTCAATTGAATATTGTCACATAACACCCACAAACATATATTTTGTTTTGGAATTTTACGTGAAAGACCAACGCAAAGTGGTTTACATTTGTGAAGTAGAAAGAGAGTTTTACATGTTTTTTTTTTTTACAAATAAACTGAAAAGGGCATTGTGCAAAAATATTCAGCCCCCCTGAGCTAATACTTTGTGGAACCACCTTTTGCTGTAATCACAGCTCCAAGTCTTTTAGGTTATGGCTCTGCCAGCTTTGCACATCTAGTCACTCAAACTCTTGCCCATTCTTCTTTGCAAAACAGCTCAAGCTCAGTCAGATTAGACGGAGAGTGTTTGTGAACAGAAGTTTTCAGATCTTGTCACATATTCTCGATTGGGTTCATGTCTGGACTTAGACTGGGCCATTCAAACACATAAATATGTTTTGTTTTAAACCATTCTATTGTAGCCCTGGCTTTATGTTTAGTGTTGTCCTGCTGGAAGGTGAACCTTTGCCCCAGCCTCAAGTCTTCTGCAGGTTCCAACAGGTTTTCTCCCAAGATTGCCCTGTATTTGGCTCCATCCATCTTCCCATAAACTCTGACCATCTTCCCTGTCTCTACTGAAGAGAAGCATCCCAGAGCATGATGCTGCCATCACCATATTTGGCTGTGGGGATGGTGTGCTCAGTGATGTGCAGTGTTAGTTTTCCACCATAGCATTTTGCATTTTGGTCTCGTCTGACCAAAGCACCTTCTCCCACCTGTTTGCTGTGTCCCCAAGGCTTCTGGCAAACTGGAAACAGAACGTCTTATGGGTTCCTTATAATAATCTTCTTGCTACTCTTCCATAAAGACTACATTCGTGCAGCACACGACTAATGGTTGTCCTTTGGACAGATTCCCCCACCTGCTGAGGATCTCTGCAGTTCATCCAGAGTCACCATGGGCCTTTTGGCTGCATCTCTGATCAGTGCTCTCCTTGTTGGGCCTGGAAGTTTAGGAGAACAGCATTTTTTGGTAGGTTTACAGTTGTACCATACTCTTTCCATTTCCGGCTGCTGGATGAACCATATTCCATGAGATGTTCAAAGCTTGGGAAATATTTTTATAGCCTAATCCTGCTTTAAACTTCTCCACAACTTTATCCCTCACCTGCCTGCTGTGTTTCTTGGACTTCATGCTGCTGTTTGCTCCCCAATATTCTCTGAACCAACCTCTGAGGCCGTCACAGAGCAGCTGTGTTTGCACTGGGATTATAATACATACAGGTGGACTCTATTCAGTCATTAGCAATATTCAGGCAACTTCTGAAGACTGAATAGGTGGCACGCAGAGAAAAGGGGGCTGAATACTTTTGCAAACCGCGCTTTTCAGTTTTTTAATTGTAAAAAAACTAAATTTAATTATGTAAAATAAAAAAATTCTACTTAACCAATTTTGGTTGGCATTTCACATAAGATTCCAATAAAATATATTTGTTTGTGGTTGTAATGTGACAAAATGTTGAGAAGTTCAAGGGGTATGAATACTTTTGCAAACCACTTTATGCCGAGATGCCAAAAGCACATTGAAAGGATTTTAAATATGTAGCTAGCATGGTAGAACGAATGAGAAAGAGTCCACTATGAAGCAGGAAGTATTATACCTGTTATGGTTTTGTTTTGCTTTATTTTCAACAGCCAACTCGAGATCCTATCTGCTGCATTACAGCAACAGACAAAACCCTGGTGGTGGTATGTACCTTTATGGTTAACGGGAGAGAGAGGAAATCACTCCAATAAATCAAAGATTGATTTATCATATGATTAAATAAATATATTGCTTAGCTTGTTGTCTGTCTGATTTTTAAGGTTTTTAAATAAATATTACAAGCTTGTGAAAACATATCTTTGTAAAGCAGCATTTGTGGTTACAGGGTCGGGAGTCCGGTGCCCTCCACAGATACAGCCTTCCAAATGTTACCCTCATCCAGAAGTATTCCTCAAACAACCGAGCCCATTATCTGTCTCTAAACTGCAACTCCAGGTAGCCACTGGCTGGCATCCAATATGTTACAGAATAAGCCAATATATGTTTTCATCATCATCTCCACAGTACATTAGATTCCTGATTAAAAGTCTCATGATCTGTTTTCATTTCTAGTCGTCTGGCCATAATTGACATTTCGGGCTTGCTCACTTTGCTGGAATTGGAAGTTCGTTCTGCCACAGACGAAGACACGGGAAGCCAAGCAGCCGCTGGAGATCCATCCAAGTTTGAGCGTAAAGATGTTTGGGACATGAAGTGGGCAAATGACAATCCTGATTTGTTTGCCATGATGGAGAAGACCAGGATGTACGTGTTCAGGAACCTTGACCCGGAAGTGAGCTTTCAAGTGTGATCTTTAAAAATAACAAGTAACAAATGTGTAATTCCCAATTAAAACGTATTAACATTAAATCTGCACTAAACAGGAACCCATTCAAACATCTGGATACATATGCAACTTTGAGGATCTGGAAATCAAATCAGTTTTGCTTGATGAAATTATGAAGGTAAAGCTTCAAGAGAATTCATATATTTCTTCCAAACAGAGGCTCTTTACAAAACTCTGGACCACAAAAGTTCATGCAAATTTATTTGAAGATCATGAGATGTTTCTTTGCAGGATCCAGAGCGGCCAAACAAAGACAACCTCATCAACTTTGAAATCCGCTCCCTGAGAGACAGCCGAGCACTTATTGAGAAAGTGGGCATTGAAGACGCTTCACAGTTCATTGAAGACAATCCTCACCCAAGACTCTGGTGAGTTTTTGTTAACATGGCGCTGACATTATTTTTCCAGATTAGTTTTGTTGACGTTTAGGTGTCCATTGTTTGCAGATTGCAAATAAGTTTCAGTACAATTCTTTCTAGTTTTTTCTCTATTTTGCGGCAGACGTGTAGATGAAAGCAGCAATGTGGACTTTATGCAGCGAAAAGATTATAAAGCTCTAAAGTAAAAATAATAATTCAGTTTTAAAATCTTGGTAATATTCAGCATTTAAACTCTTTTTTTTACCCTGCCAACAGCAATTTCTGTTGGCAGGGTAAAGAAAGGTCCAAACAGGGATCTGTTAGTATAGAATGACAGTGAAATATCAGAGATTTCTTCCAATGTGGCCACTGATGCTTTCGTGTGTTCTCTGGCTTAGGTGTCAGTTCTTGCAGGATCCCTCAAAACCTGGCTGTAAAAGCAAAACGGGCCTTCCTCTTCTATCCGTCACAATCTGTAATGTAATAATGATAATAATTTCTATCATCTATCATTATTACACAGAAGAATAATTACAGAAAGCTTGAAGTGGCTTGGAATATGTCTGAATGATTAGATTGAATTGACTTATTTCTTGTAAAGTGCCTTGTTGGGACATTTGTTGTGCATTGGCACTATATAAATAAGCTCAACCGAATAGAATTTAATCCAATCATGTAAACTTCATGCCATGCAGCCCTAATCTTACATAATCTGTCTGCATGTTTCATTGTGAATCTGCCAGGCACCTGCTGGCTGAGGCAGCCCTACGGAAACTGGATCTGAAGACGGCAGAGGAGGCCTTTGTCCGGTGCAAAGACTACCCAGGCATTCAGTTTGTCAAGTGCCTGGGCAACCTGCAGAGCGAGCCCATGAAACAAGCCGATGTGGCGGCCTACTTTGGCAGATTTGAGGAAGCTGTAAGCATGTATCTGCATATGGATCGGAGGTACAACGGGACAAATGATTCCTTTTATTCCGGTTTCTCTTAAGTTTGACTCAGTCTTTAGAGTTATTTATATGTGACGGTGCCTGTCTCTAAAGGGACCTCGCCATCAACCTAAGGATCAAGCTGGGAGACTGGTTTAAGGTTCCGCGGCTACTCGAAAGTGGCTCTGGGGACTCCGATGATGCTCTGCTCGAACAGGCCTATAATGGGATTGGGGACTACTATGCTGACAGACAGAAGTGGTATTTGATTTCATTTCTGGTGTTTCTCTGGTTGTTGAAAGCGTTGCTACACACATATAAACAATATCTACATACCTTCTACCATCGATATATACACTATGTCTGATAGAATTTTACTTCCAGACTTCTTTCTTTTCAGAATAGCAGAGGCTGCTGGCATTTTTGACTGTTTGAACATAAGTGACCCATTGAATGTAGATCTAATTGTTACCCTGATATGAATAGACACCAACACTACAGTTTTTCCAACTAACTTTGCACTACAGTACCCTAAATTATTTTAGTTAGTGATTCTGCCAGTCTCACTGATTTCCACATGATCGGTTTGTCTTTTCCCTGTGAGAGTGTAACTGTATTACAGATGTAGCTGTTAAAATGTTATTCCAAGCACAAAAACTGTCAGACCACTAAACTACTGTGGGACCACAATGGGGACATCTGCAGTTAGTCATTTAGTGTTAAAAAGTAATGGTCTGGTGATGGAAGATGTTAAAAATACTAATATATAATAAGACAGCAGCTGTAGTCAACTGCTCTATCCTTCATTGAGCTCATAAAGAAAAAAACAGTTTGATGCTACAAATAATTATTGTGGGCAAGCAGGTAGCAGGAAAGTTTGTGGAGTGTGGTTATTGATTTTTCTTTTTATTAACATGATCTGGAGACGACTGTAGACGGTTTGTGGCAACAGAATAATTTACCAGATAAACTTTATGCCCATAAACAGCTACATTTGCTTCAGTGGTCTGGCTGTTGACTCCCTGCACTAGCTGTGGTATGAACTATGTTGTGTCTTCTTCCCTCAGCTTTGCAGTAGGTTGTTCCTTCCCTGAAATCCAAGATTCAAATAGTTTTGTAATTTTTGGATAAAAAGTGTTTTTAAGAGAGAGAATGTTTTTGATGAATAAAAAGAAAGTAATTCTCATTCACTCGCTACTTCCACAGACCTGACCCATATGACCTGCATAGATTATCTTTGATTGAATATATCTCTAACCATATGTTGTTGCAATTAAGCAAACCCAGAATTATTTAACATATTAATGTTCAAAGGGCTCTTTTTCTCAAATAAAAAGTGAAAATGTGAGATTTCCAGGCTGTGTCGTTATCATGCGCTGTTTAATCATCCATCAATGGTTCCAGTGCATGTCTAAAAAAAGCTTCAGTTTAACATTTCGTAGTGGATTAAAACGTTAGAAATGCTGATTGCGTTGTATTTTTTATTTCATACCTTTACAATTTTTATGGTTTCTAGTTCTAAAATATAAAACTTTGACTTTAAGAGTTACAAGTTGAAGTAGGGCCCTCACAAACCATCTGAACACTTCTTTCAGCTAAAGTTTAGTGTTTTTACAGCTCAACAATTGCTCCAAAAGCCGGTTTGTTTATGTTTATGATCATTGTGTAATTAGATTCAAGAAAAAAAGTGTTTGTGTCTTAAAGGAGCAATAAGTAATAAGGACACCTAGTGGTTAAAATCGGAAAAACCATTTACTCAACTTTCCGTAGTTGCACTGATTTTTTTTTTTTACTTCCACAGGATAGGTATATGATGTTGTATTTTGTTTTATTTCTGGTTCGCTTCTCTTACTGGCTTCCCTGGGAACTCTCATATGATTGGCTCAGGAACCAGGAAGTAAACACGGGCTACACGCTGCACTGAAGTCGTTCCTGACCGTGGAAAGAAAAAACCTTGACAAAGACATTGTTGATGGAGAGGACCGATTGCTTATAGGGAATGCTACTACCATCCTGGGTGACAAATGAGAATGATTTTGGTTGATTTTACAGTAAATATCTTACTTATTGCTCCTTTAAGATAACTTTAAAGCAAATGGGGAAAAAAATGTATTTGGAAAATAAACAGTTGCAGAAGAATCAAGAGTCGTTAATGTCATTATGTAACCATAATGAAAGTTTGGTGAGACACTGGTTCACATATAATACACAGACACAAATCAAAGACAGAAATGTTCAGGTTTAATGTACCAACACCACTTCCAAATAGTCCTTAAGGAGGAGGCTAAAAGATTTCTTCCTTTTTTGGGGGGAATGTTAATATTTTGTACCCTAGCAAAATGGAAGGTAAATTAATGTTCTCACTTTTAAACATCCTCCTTTTAAAGGGTGAATGCAGTGCAGTACTACCTAAAGGGCCATAACCAGGAGAGGCTGGCTGATTGCTACTACAGGTTGGAGGATTATGACGGCCTTGAGCAACTAGCTGCAGACCTCCCTGAAAACCACAAACTGTTACCGGTGCGCCAAAGTAACACTCTTTTTCTGTCGTGGCATGTACGGCCATTTAGAGAGTTTCTAAATTTATGCGGTCTCCCTTTTTTATTGCCCATCTGTATGTAGGAAATCGGACAGATGTTTGTCACCGTGGGGATGTGTGAACAGGCTGTGAAGGCGTACCTGAAGTGCAACCAGCCAAAAGCGGCAGTGGACACGTGCGTCCATCTGAACCAGGTGAGAGACAGAAAGACGAACTATGGCGCCGGAGTTTCCGAGTGACGCACGGATGCCGCAGGAACAGCAGCCAGCCTGGCTACTCCTGCCCGCCCGGTTGTAGATATTTAGCCCTGGAGTGCGAACGCTGCTCTCAGACTTTTATCTTTGCTGCAGTAGGTCTGTGGTTCGACACGATGTAAAAACAATGAACTCCTGTTGTCATAAACAGGGTTTTAAACTCTTTCGCAGTAACAAGCATGCCGCACCGCTTTTATTGGGATCATTTAAGGAGCGATTACAGCTTTGAACTTTCCTAAATGCTTGGAATTACGAGTATTTTTAAGAAAACGTTAAAAGCCATTTTATAAATGTTACGTTTGTGAATATGGTATTGAATTAAAACCGAAAGCTGATGTTTTTTTCTCTTTATTTATTGCTTTTTTTGTCAGTGGAACAGAGCCGTGGAACTGGCAAGGACGCACAACATGAAGGAGATAAAATCCCTTCTTTCCAAATATGCCTCTCATCTTCTAGAGGAAAATAAAACTCTGGAAGCAGTGGAACTTTATCGGAAAGCTCACCACTTTCTAGATGCAGCCAAACTCATGTTTAAGGTAGGCTTAAAGTTTTTTTATCATTAAAAAAAACACGTTTTTATATTCAGATAGCAAAATCTGCTAACCATTCTTTGGATTTAAGCTCTCACTGGCAGAGTGGGATGTGGCCAAAGTTAGAACTTGGTAAACTTCAAAATAAGATTCTCGAGCTGCTCGAAGTGCTCCGTGCTCGGGTTTTATGTTTCGTTTTGGCTCCGTTTCAGTCTGTTCAAGCCTGGCTCAGGCCTTTCATGCATCATGTCAGCAATAATCTATAACTAACTACCTACCAATCAACCTGCAACCACGAGCTTCTACAGAGAGCTGAAGGCAGAACGTGAAAAAACAATTCGTAAATGTCGAAACTGTGATGGCGGCTTCTGTTTGTAGATAGCAGACGAGGAGGCGAAGAAAATGAGCCGACCTCTGAGGGTGAAGAAGCTTTATGTTCTGGCAGCTCAGCTTGTTGAGGACTACCACGAGCAGGTGAAGGCTTCCCAGCAGATCAAAGCCAAGGGGAAGAAGTCAGAGGTATTTTACTGCACTTCATCTGTACACTGTGGTTGGTGTATGCTTTGGACCATGTGTGAGCTCTTTTAACGCAAGGTGTACTGCTGTGTGCATCATTGTGTTAAATTAGGCAACATTCGCGCTGGCTGGCCTTCTTGAAGAAGACGCGACGTCGTCAGACAGTCGCATCGTTGACAGCGCCTGGCGTGGAGCTGAAGCATATCACTTCTTCCTGCTCGCACAGAGGCAGCTCCATGCGGGCTACACAGAGAACGCCACGCGGACAGGTGCAGACTAGTTCCCAGAGCTGCGCTGAATAATTACTTTGAGAGCTGGAGAAAGTAACAATTGGCTGTGAAAGATTTTCTAGAGAAAAATATCTTGGTCTCTGATCGTAGCTCTTTTAGAGCTTTACTTTGATATTACTGGTCTGATGACCTGTATCCACAGCATGTTTTAAAAACCTGGTCCTGTAACTGTTGAATAAATACAGAAGTCCTAAAATCTTGTTCTGTCCCCCAATACAAAATCAGAGAAAGACGACTGAAATGTGTTTTATAATGTCTCATATCATATGATATACACTACCACTCAAAGGTTTGGACTCACCTTTGTCATTCAGTGGCTTTTCCTAATTTTGATGACATTCTGCATTGTAGATACACAGCAAAGACATCAAAGCTATGAAGTATATAGAATTATGTATCAAACAAAAAATTGTAAAATAACTCAAAATATCTTTATAGTTTAGCGTTTTCTAAATACACGCCCCTGGCTGGTGAATAATATATTATGTATTATGGAAAAGCAAGAATGAAGTCTATTAGAACCAGCCATTCCTTCATGCTGTTAAGTTTATAATTACACCTTACAACGTGTGTAATACCTGTAAACAACAAAACATGTTGGTCCAATTTAAAAAAAAAAAAAAAAGTTTCTTTTAGATACAAAACAGATTCATCACATCGTTTTATTTGCCATTTTGTACACACTTTGAAAGAGGACTTCTACTACTGACTAGACGGCAGCTCTGGTTTTATTTTAAGAGTCTTCTGCCATCTGGTGTTCAAAACTTGCAATAATAAAAACTCAACTGGATTTACATATTTCATTAAGGAGATCCTCTTTTTTTTTTCTCCCCCTATCATAATTCATCTGGCCTTAACTAGATTTAACAAGCCAGGCAGGTGATGCCAATAGGTGAGGTGAACAAACTGGGCTGATCAGAACTGAGCACAGGTCCAACCAGTTCATTACGGTAACAACTATAGAGGTCAACCATTAGCACCTCAAGGTCAAAAACATGAAGATCTGATGCCAATCAGGAACGATGTTGACAATTATAAAATAAACATTATGTACTGCACTATTATTTCCATAATTATTTTAACATATCTCAGAAATTGTAATTTTAATCAATTTCTAAACCACCTAAACGTATTTTCCTGACCATCTCTTTGATTTATAACTCAGCTTAGATGAAGAACGGTGACTGTTGTTATTGGACTGAGCTGTCTGTCTCTTTTTTACATATGGTCTTATTTTACTTAAAATAATTCACCAGTTTTGAAGACAAAACTAATTAGTTTAAGACATAAATTTGCTGGGAAACTGTCCAGTGGGAATTTGTCAATTTTTGGATCTCTTGAGTTGAGAGTAAACGTTGTGCCGTGTTTTCCATCTCGCAGCCCTTCATCTTCGTGAGTACGAGGACGTCATCCCCGCCGTCGAGATCTACTCTCTGTTGGCTCTGTGTTCGGCGGCGAACCGGGCTTTTGGCACCTGCTCAAAGGCCTTCATCAAGCTGGAATCTCTGGAGAGTCTGAGCCCCGAACAGCGGCAGCTCTACGAGGACTTGGCCCTGCAGATCTTCACCAAGCATCCTCCAAAGGATAACCACGTGATGGAGGCGGGGGGCTCCTCAGAGGGGTGAGAACTCCACAGTGTCAAGTTCAAACCCTGAATATCTCCATAGAAATTTCCATTGTTAGAGTACTGACACAAAATAATGCACTCTAAGCATAGAACACCAAGACCAGATTTGGGAGTATGTATCACTATGTTAACGACAAAGCAGAGCACAGACTGTCTTTATCTTCATCGTAAAGGCTTTGCAGAGTTTCCAAAGTATTTCCTAATATTTCTTAAACGTGTTCTGCTTTTCCTTTTTTTTATTAGAGCGGAGGGAAAACTGCCCACCTGCATCGTGACGGGTCTGCCCATCCAGGTGTACCAGCTTTGGATGTGCAGCGTGTGCAAACACTGCGCTGTGGAACAGGAGATCAGTAAATACAGCTGCTGCCCGCTGTGCCACAGTCCTGTAGCATGATGAACAACCTTGTCTGTGAGGGGTGTGTTTCAGGCAGAAAAGGGAAGTTTTAAACCGCTGCCTTTTATTGTGTGCTCAATGTTCAGACGTTTAGATGCTAATTTCTAAACGGGCAGCTACGCGATTATTAGATTAGAGACGAGCAGCTCAATAACTACATGTTGACAGTGTAAACAGGAAATAGCATCTTCATCTTTGCTTTACTTCATGATCAACAGTTAAATGTATTTTGAAAATTTAAATACTTTAATATGAGAAGTTTGTATCTTGTTTTAAAATAAAGTTAAAAGTAAATAAACTCACTATACAGATTTTGGAAGAATTTTAACTGCTTTACTGCTACTATTTCTTTATTTATAAAGCACTTTAAAACAACAGCAGCTGCAACAAAGTGCTGTATAGTCAATAAAAATTAAAAATGGAATGAAACAAAATTCAATTTCAATTCAATTTTATTTATATAGCACCAATTCATGAAACATGTCATCTCAAGGCACTTTCCAAAGTCAAATTCAGTCAGATTATACAGATTAGGTCAAAAGAAATTTCCTATCTAAGGAAACCAAGTTGATTGCATTAAGTATTGACAAGCAGCATTCACTCTTCCTGAAGGAATGTAGAGCCATCTAGGCCAGTCATCTGCATTGTCCATGGCTTTGCAGCAATCCCTCATACTGAGCAAGCATCAAGCGACAGTGGAAAGGAAAATTCCCCATTAACGGGAAGGTAAAACCTCTAGCAGAACCGGGCTCAGAATGAACGGTCATCTGCCTCGACCGACTGGGGGTTAGAGAAGACAGAGCAGAGACACAACAAGACAGACAAAAAAGCACAGAAGCACACATTGATCCAGGAATCTGTTCTACGTTATATGGACAAAAGATTACGATAGAAACATAAAAAGGAGAATAAGAGCAAAAGTCTCAACATGTGTTAAAGGCCAAGGAATAAAAATGTGTCTTAAGGCGAGTTTTAAAAGGCGCACTTCTAATATGGAACGGCAAAACGTTCCATAACTTAGGAGCGGCAACACTAAAAGCTCTGTCTCCTCTGAACTTAAGTTTAGACCTCGGCACCTCCAGGAGCAGCTGACCATGAGAGGATGGGTGAAGCAGCTCAGACAGGTAAGATGGGGCAAGACCATGGAAACGTTTAAAAACAAATAAAATAATCTTAAATTCAACTCTAAAATGCACAGGGAGCCAGTGGAGCTTTAAAAGATGGAGGGAGAGCTCAAGTTTGAATTAACAAGCTATTTCCAGGAGCTCTTTTCTTCCTCATTCTCATTCTGTTGAACATCCATTATTCTATTGTCTTCATTTGAGATTCGGATGCAAAGGTTACAGATCCAGGAGGAAAACCCAGACATCTGTTATCCCAGTAACCCTCTCATTCTCAGGGATCCTAAACTGTTCCCAAATTAGAAGAAACAGGTACATTGTTAAAAAACTTAAGCCTATCATGAAAAACCTTAATGTTTTTTAGCTCTCATTTCAGAAAGTGAAACTCATATACATTTATTAAACAGTGAAATAATTCAATCCTTTCATGTTTTTATGATTATGGCTCGCATGAAAATTAGAATATTACATAATATCAATTTCAAAAGCATTAATAATGCATAAATATTATTACACCATAATGAGGAAGACTGCTGACTTGACAGATGTCCAAAAGACGAGTGATTTGACATCCTCCACATAAAGGGTAAACCACAAAAGTAGCAGGTTACTCACAGAGTGCTGTATCCAAGCATAGAAAGGTGAGTGGAAGGAAAAAGTGTGGTAGAAAATGGTTCACAAGAAGCGAGGATAACTGCAGCCTTGAGAGGATTGTCAAGCAAAATACATTCAAGAATTTGGAGTGGACTGACGCTGGATCAACGCATCAGGAGCCACTACACACGGCTGAATCCTACACACGGGCTGCAAACGTTGCATTCTGCATGTCAAACCACTCTTGACCAGAAACAACGCCTTACATACGCACTATTGCTCTGTGGTCCAAAATCCTCTTTTCAGATGAAGGTACAGTGTGGATTACATTTGGAAATCAAGGACCCCGAGTCTGGAGGAAGAGTGAGAGGCACTGAACCCACATGGCTTGAAGTCCAGTGGGAAGTTTCCACACTCGGTGATGGTTTGGAGAGCCATGTCTCCTGCTGGTGTTGGTCCACTGTGTTGACTGAAGTCTACAGTCGACACAGGAAATGTTAGAGCACTTCACACGTCCTTCTGCTGACAGTTTCACTTTTCAGCTTGACTTGGCACCTGCCCACATATAAACGAACATACCTTTAAAAAGCCTCAGTTTTGTTTAAAATATCCTTTTTTATTGATCTTATGTAATATTGTAATTGACAGACTCTGAATTTTGAGGTTTCATTATCTGTAAACCCTATTCATCAGTGTTGGAACATTTCACTCTGCATGTAATCAATCTGTATTAAATGAGTTTCCCTTTCTGAATACGAGTGAGAAAACTATTTAGGTTTTTCACAATATAGAGATTTTTTTTTTTTAGATGCACCTGTATATGGTCCCTCCAACAGGCTCTGGGTTCGACTGGCACACTTCCAATTGGAAAGTGACCAGAAAACCTCCAAAGGGAAGTTCCCACGAGGCATTTGGATGAAATCTCTAAACCATCTCAACTGACTCCTACTGATGCAAAAAGAGCTTCCACAAAGCACCTGTGGATTAGACAACCAAACTTTAGCTACATTCTCTTTTTGTCTCCATGACCAGGGTGAAAGCCACACTGCTCTTCATGAATCCAAATTTCATCAGCGTGTCAGAGCTACCATCCTGCAGCTTTTAGATGCATCCTTTCTCCATCACGCCTGAATCAGATGAATGGCTCTTTAGCAGCCTTCTGCCGGGCTGAATGACGTGCTGAGCAGGGAATTCGGCCATTCTATATTTAGATTTTTTTATTTATTCTCCGCCTCATCCCATCTACCCAGCATTTTTAGACTTTATTTCAGGTGAGTATGAATGATTCCTAGGTCATAGATAACAAAAACCTTTATATGAAGACAACCAAGTACTTTCAATTCAATTCACTTTTATTTATATAGCGCCAATTCATGAAACATGTCATCTCAAGGCACTTTACAAAGTCAAATTCATTTATATTATACAGATTGGTCACACATTTCCTATATAAGGAAACCAGTTGATTGCTTCAAAGTCCCGACAAGCAGCATTCACTCCTGGAGAAGCGTAGAGCTACAGGGAGAGTCGTCTGCATTGTCCATTGCTTTGCTGCAATCCCTCATACTGAGCAAGCATGAAGCGACAGTGGAAAGAAAATCCACCCATTAACGGGAAGGAAAAACCTCCAGCAGAACCAGGCTCAGTGTGAACGGTCATCTGCCTCGACCGACTGGGGGTTACAGAAGACAGAGCAGAGACACAAGACAGACAAACAAGCAAAGAAGCACACATTGATCCAGTAATCTGTTCTACATTAGATGGTAATAGCGGGTGATCTGTCCTCCCTGGATGATTTCACAGTTAACAGAACGTCAGACCAGGTGTAACTACTATGAAGAAAAAAAAAGAGAGAGAACAAAAAGTTAAAGAGAAAGGAAATGGAAAATAGCAAAAATCAAGAAATAAATGTTCAGACCATCAGAATGCCTGGAGAATGGTGGGCCAAGACCACCTTAGAAGGTTTTAAAGAAAGTCAGACGGCTTGAAAATGAAATATTATTAACAGAGTAAAGTATATAAACATAGCAGCCCCATAATAATGTCTAAAGCATACATTTTTTGATCAAAGCACCTTCAATAGGCTCTGAGTTAGACTTATTCTAGTGTTCTGGTCAGGCGATCTAAACAGGAGCTGCTTCATGGTGGTGCACAGCCAAATTCTCCATCGACCCGATGGCCGCTCACTCACATCAATATTGAAGGATTCAGGCGGCGCACGGGTCACTCTGTCCAGAGGAGATTTCCAGTGACCCACTCTGTCCGCATCCTGCACCGTCCCTCCAGAGAAGCCATTATGTTGCTCTGCAACACTCTTCAGTACCTCTGAAAACGAGATCCTTTTGTAACCCAACTTTTTTTTTTTCTGTTCCATTCGCAACTTTTTCCTCACAGGGAAGCTCCACCTATTGAAGGAGTTGTGCGGGGTCACATTTTTCCAGGAGTCAGAGTACTGGGGTATCAAGGAGCACCACCTGGACTTGTGTTGCAGCAACAGATTTCTGGAGCTGATGCAGAAGACACGCTTGGAGCAGAGGGCTGACGTTCAGCACCTTCAAAGCTCAGACCCTTTGGCTGTGATGCTTCTCAGCTTTAGAGGATGACCTAAAGGCTCCTGTTGTGCTAATGTTCACAGGAATGCCTGGGTTTGACTTGCGAATCGAGTACTAATCATGTTAGAGAAGATCTGAAATATTTTTTTCCCTGCAGAGTTTATTCTTTGTTTGGTTGTTGTACCATCAGCCAAAAGGTTCTTGTGCAGGTCTCTGAAAGGCATTGACTCCTTCTCACCCACTGTGTGCCTTTAATCTGTGATAAAACATAGATAGGGGGGAACAAAGAGCTGGAGAATGTCAGCAAAGCGGTGCAGATCTTGAGGCTGATGCCACTCTTTCGTGTTTTGAAGCTGCTCCAACACTCAGCTGGCCTCCACTCTCTCTATATATTGTATTTATAATCTGGAGTAACCGTTAAACAGTAGAACATTATTCCCCTTTCAAACTAACGTTCCTCTCTATCCAGGATGAGGTAATCCCTGACACAGGCAGCGGCCTCCAGCTCCAACTGTCCTCCTCTTACAAGGCTGTTATTCCGAGCCTGACTCGGCCCCCTGGGAACAGGAAGTGGCCACCAGAGCACTGAGGATCGGTTGGTAGCCTGATGGTCCTCTTGTGCATGTGAGCAACCAGTTAGGACTGTCTCAGTTAAACGTGTCGATCCACTATGCAACGGCACTGCTTGTAAGGCCGAGTTTAGCTACAACTCATCAGACAAAAGAAGTCTCTTGGAGAAGAGATGAAACGGAGGAATCCATCCAGAGGACCTATCATATATCCTTTTTTTCCGACCTGGATCATGAAGATGCATCAGAACATGTTTTTACGTCTGCACGCACAATTTTGACCCCGTGTGGATTTGAGAAAATCCGCCATATAATCAAACTAAAGCTCAAAACTCCTGCTTCTGTAAGTTGTGCTTCTATAATTGTGTTGCTATAATCATTCCATCCAAAAAAAAAGCCCCAAAAAACCATAAAAAGACCCAACTTGATGTGAGAATCTAGCAGAAGCATGATAACTGAATTGCGACAAAGTTCTGCAGGAGCCAGGTTAGGGTTGGACGATATATTAAAAAAAAGCATATTAATAAAATATAAATCATATTGATCGATATCGATAATTATCAACAAATTCAAACCAACTTTTTACCAAAACTGCAAGTTTAAAAAAAATAAAAAAATCATGCTCTCTGAAGTCTTTGAAGGGGGCGGAGCTTGGGGGCAGAGGTTTCTGGGTCTGCATTTGTGATTGGTTGGGAGGATGTAATGACTGTAATATTAACCTACATGGCTAGAATGAAGAAGGAAGGAAAACTGTTCTATTGAACTTTTTGTTGACCCTTTTTTCCTATCATCATTATACGTCTATCGATCGATATATATTGTTAATGAATTATCGTCCAGCCCTAAGCCAGCTAGTGACACGTCTAAATAAGGATCTGATCAAAATATAACTACTTTATGACTGTTACACTTCAGTCACATTCAGCTCCAACTCAAGTAATTCATACTTTTAAAATTAGCTTTGTTAGACATTTCTTTGTACAATGAATTTCAGACAAATGTTACAACTGTTTTTCACACAAGTGTTTAAAACCAAAAGTTTTCCCCAGCCTCACTGAGCGAGTGTACCAATTTGCATTCGGCTCTGTTTCAGTGGCAGCTGGGAACGTTTAGTGCAGCTGTCAGTACTTAGTCTGTGGTTTCAGCTCAGATAAATATTTAAATCAGCACTTGGAGATATCTATCCTCCTCCTGTGACACGTCTTTACACTTGAAGTCAGTGCCCCACTCTGATTTCATTTCTCCGCTTTCCTGCATGAAAAGTCTCTGTCAGCAGGTCTGCAGCCATCTCAGAACTGGATCTATATTTAGGTTTTAGAACAAAGAAAAATGTCAAACCTTATGAGAAGACAAACCATTTTCTTGAAAGACATGTCCTGTTTATGGAAAACGGAGAAAGAAAGAAACAAAACGTAAGTCCTTTGAATCGTTAGTCCCATTCTGAGGTGGAAGTTCTATGTAAATGCATGAAAAGGCACAGAAAAATACTGGAACTAACCTTTTTTTTTTTACCGTTAATATATTTATCCCACACCTCAAATCCTTTCGAGATGCCTTCATTATGATTTAAATCATCTGACTGATCTATCAATATCTATCTCTGAACAAGGACAATGTTGTTTTTTTTAAATCTTACCGTTTGAAAAGGTAGCCAGTACATTTTAATGAAAGAATACTGCTTAAAAATATTTAAGCAACACTTTAAATATACATCAGATCTCAGTTGGAAAAAAAACAACATCCTGGATGGCCAGACTGATATGGAACGGGTAATGCGTTAGGAACAAAAAGATGCCACATCATTTGATGAAAATGAAAAAGGTCAGCCCACAGTATTTCATCTGTATTCAACGAGAAAGAGAAACTGTGACGATCTCGGCACTGGCTCTGATCTTTTCCTTTTGTTCAGCACACCTGCTCATTCTCCACCCTGCCCGCAATTAGTCCTCATCAGTTCCACCTGTTTTCACCTCCTTATAATCCCTGTGCAGATCAGAAGCCAGTGCCAGATTGTCTCAAGCCACCTGTAAGAGCATTCCAGCGTTTCCTTGTTCTGCCTGTCCGTGTCTGACCTATTTCTGCCCTCCATTACCGAGCCTGCCTGTCCCCCGTTTTGATTCTGCCTGGAGCCTTGACCCCCGCCTGTGAGTACCGGATTCTGCCTTGCCCCTGTGATTATTCTGAGCCTGCCTGTTATCGGACCTGGACCGGACCTGGACCTCGCCTATCGGATTCCCCTCTCTGTGCTGCCGCTGGATAACTACCGCTCTGTGATCGGACCCGGACCCCCCTGGATAACGCCCCTGGATTTCCCTGAACGGATCGTCTGCCCGCCTGTAGTCGCTCTACGGCTTCAGTCCTGGAACCCCGGCCCGAAGTTAAAGCCCAAGCTTCGGAGTCCCACTACCAGGTTAGTGATCCAGCCTCCCTCATTATTGCCCGACACCACCAGCTGACCACTAACCTGTTGTCTGTGCTGCAGGGAGGTTTCCGGTCTCTGAGCGAGCTGCGAGTGCCTGCGGCGGCGCATCTTTAATAAACGTTCTTAAAACGTCACTGACCTGTCTGGTTTGAATCCTGGATCCAGTTTCCTGTTCATTACAGAAACTGGAAAAGGGAAAACAGCAGGCTGGCCTAATTTACTAAAATGTCATTGCAGCAACTCTAAATGGTCCTCAGTAGTTTGCATGGCCCCATGTGTTTGTACGCATGCCTGACAATGTCGGGGTATCCTTCTTATGAGATGATGGATGTTGTCACTGAGCTCTTGGACAGTCTATGGTACAACCCGATGCCGTCGAATGGACCTAAACATGATGACCCAGAGATGATCTGTTGGGTTTAGGTCAGTGGAGCATGGAGTCCAGTCAATGGTATCAGTTCCTAACCTGACAACAGCCAGCTGCATGTCGCTCCGCCTAGCTCCACTCACATACATCTGGGACACCGCCGATAGAGAATGATTTCTCCAACCAATTTTATGGTCTGGCCAATCAGGACGCAGGGCTGGAGTTTCATAGATGTGACGTACTGGAGAAGCGACCATGACGTGAGACTGTTTTGATAGCAATGGCGGCTCGTCGAGGAAGCAAGCGTTAGCATTAATGCTGCTATTTCTTCCGTGTTGTCCAATCTACCTAATATTGTTTCATTAAAAGAACATCAGAGAACGCCTCTGAAGGCTTTTGTTGGTGGAAACGATGTTTTCGCCCTTCTCCCGACCGGATTTGGCAAGTTTTGTTTTCCGGGGTGCGTCCGCGTCTGCAGCGGACGTGCCGACGCGGACGCGCCCCGGAGCGGTTAGCGGTTAGCGCTAACTATGTTAGGAGGCCTTTAGTCCTCGACGCGGTCGGCCCGGAATCGACTCCGACCCGCGGCGCTTTGCCGCCTGTCTTCCCCCCTCTTCCTGTCAGCTCACTGTCAATAAAACGCGTGCCACTAGAGCCGCAAACACATTATTATTATTATTATTTTTTTTTTCCTGCGTCGCTATCATTAGCGTCACGGGTTAGCTTCGGTGTGAGTGGTTGAAATAGCACGTCAATAAAGATGACAGACAAGTGGCTTATCCAATCATATGCAAGAATTTTTGATAAGACCCAGCCTTCTGTAAATGCAATTCCTATGGCGGAGTCCCAGATGTATGTGAGTGGAGCTAGGCGGAGCGACATGCAGCTGGCTGTTGTCAGGTTAATCAGTTCCTTCATACTCCAAGAACTGCCTGCAAACTCTATCCACGGGAGGCTGAGCATTATCCTGCACCAGGGGGAACCCAGGACCCACTGCACCAGCAAAAGGTCCAACATTAAGTCTGAGGATTTCATCCTGGTACCTAATGGCAGTCAGGGTGCTATCGTTTGTCCTCTACATGTCTGTGCGTCTCTCCGTGGAGATGCTTCCCCAGACCAACAAAAAAAAAAAGCACACCACCAAACCAATCATGCTGAACAATGTTGCACGCGGCATAACGTTCACCGCAGCTTCTTCAGACCCTTTCAAGTCTTTCCCATGAGCTCAGGGTGAATCTGCTCTCGGCTGTGAAAAGAACAGGGCGCCTGTACTGAATCTGCCAATTCTGGTGATCTCTGGCAAATGCCAGTCGAGCTCCACGGTGTTTGGCAGTGAGCGCAGGGCCTACTAAAGGACGTCGCGCCCTGAGGTCACCCTCGTGAAGTCTGTTACCAACGGTTTGGTCACAGACTTTCACACCAGTGGCTGCTGGAGGTCACTTTGTAGGGTTCTGGCAGCACTCATTCTGTTCCTCCTTGCTGAAAGGAGCAGAGACGGACGGACACAGACCTTCTGAGATGCTCTCTCCCGGTAGGAGGTTGTGGTCCATGAACAGTTGCTTCTTTCCATCTGCTACTGGGCTCATTAACAAGTCCAGGGACTCCTTTTGTCAGTAACCCCCCCCCCCCCCCCCCCCAAACCCCTATTACATGTCATATTGCATGTAAGGCCATCATGCGTCACACACCTTCTAGCTAATGTCTACTGCTCTCTGTAATAATGTACTTTTGCACAAAAATGTTTACATCTGCAATGACACTTACTTGCTTACTTGCATTGTTAGTTTGTAGTTCTTCATTCTTAGTTAATGTTAAGTTTCAGTAAATGGTGTCATTACATCTTTTAGCTCTAATAGTTAACGTTCTTCTTTTTAGTTGTAATTCGCCTACAGCTCCACTAGAGGGCAGCAAACACTAATAATTTCACCATAACCAGGAGAATCCTCGCCTTTCTAATAAGATAAGATAAGATAAGATAAGATAGTCTTTATTGATCTCACAATGGAGAAATTCACTCGTCACATCGGCTCATACAAGAAGGTGCAGAGTAGGGAAGGTGCATTCAGTTATCTACAGTGAATCTTCATATCTACAATGGATCAAAAGAATACCAAAAGAAATACAAAAAAGGAAATAGGAATGTAAATGTCTCATTTACATTCTTAGTGGTCTATATATATATATATATATATATATATATATATATATATATATATATATATATATATATATATATATATACTTAAATATATACATATATCTATGCGCCTACTTACATACGCACCTACGCGTATGTACGTGCATATACATACATGTGTACTGACTTATGTTCAAGTGTTGATAGCAGCAGAAGTCACTACATCAGGATTATTGCACGGGTTGTAAATAAAATCATCCACGTCAGGAAACGGAAGCAAAAACAGACCTCAACCGTTTTGACATAAATTTAGTGTTGAAAATGAAGACAATCCTGTTTTCTCACGAGTGGAAAACGACTTTGTCCTATTTGATTTGGTTGACTTTCAGACGAATAGCTCCACTGTCCTGTGCTGACAGGAGAGAAATGCATCCAATTAACAAAGTAAAACTAAAAAAGATTCTTGATCAGAGCTAACCTGTGGCTATCCAAATGTATCATTTTTAAACCGAAAATATCCTTGCTTGTCAAGAGTGAGTTATAAAAATGCCAAAAACTTACCTTTTTAGTCTGAGTACATATAGGCTATATAAAAAATATTGTTGTCATGCCTGAAATAGCTACTTCACTCATATCAGAATCGGAACTTAAAATAAACTTTTAAGGGGAGTGAATTTTATTTTAAAGACGTTTATATTCCCCGTTTCCATTTTTTTAGGTTCATTTAGGGAAAAAATGGACAAGTGTTAGAATATTCTGTAGGATTTATGTGCATGGGCTTCAGGGGAAAACCTAGAGAACAAGGACTGTATGGCTGGACATATTTTAACAACCAAACACGAGTAGCTACATCAGTTTCTGATGTCATGATCTTTGGGATTTTGGTTTGTTATTTATGTTATGGTTCCATGTTTTGCTTGCTCTTTTAGGTTCTGTGATCTTTTTGTTTCTGTTAACTGTCCTTCTCCCCCTTCACACCTTGCTGTAGTCATTATCACGACTGTTTTGAGTCACTTAATTCCTCCCTTAGTGATAATCATCATCATCATTATCCTAAACATGTGTGCACCACATGCTGAATAACTTAAAATATTGTTTCCTGAAACTATAAAACTCATGCTTCATGTTTCATTGACTTGGGGCCAAATTGTCAGAGCATTTTATTGTTTTCGTCTAAATCAGCGAGCTGCATAGCTATGGCAGATGAATATCAATGTTTATGCCGACTATTTTCAGATTCTTATGTTAACTGTTTACTTGCAGTTCGTGAGTCAGGATTTGAGATTTTTCAATGTGAGTGCTTGAAACGTTTTTTGGAGTTGTTACTAAGTTTTCAGGACACAATGCCTGATTTTATTTCCCCACTCCAGGAACATTTCTATATCTTTATCTCTGAGAGTATCTCCCTTAATTTGCAACACAGATAAAGCAAATAAAGGCTGGAATACACCTGTTGTTCCTGAGCCCAGAAACAGACGTATTTCCCTTTGTTCTGTATTGAATTTGACACCATTTAGCTCACAGCCAGATGTGGACAAATATTATTTCCAAATAAATTCACTGCCTGAGCAAAATGTCTGGGGTCTTGTAAACCTTTTATCTAAACCAGGGAGTTGTTGACCTAAGAGATGATGTATCAACTTACATGCTGATGATTTTCTGATATTTTCTAATTTACCGAGAATAGACTGGCAGCTTGTTTTTAGATTTTTCGAGCCATCTTCATGAGAAGGATTTTATACCTATGAACCTTTTTATTGTGTAGAGGTTTCTGTATTTTAAAAATGCAGACGTGGAGTGATGGAATTCTTTATGCTTATTCAGGACACATAATCTGTTTCCTCGCTCTGTCATTATTTTTGTATTTTATCTCTAAAAGCATCACCCTTGTTTTGCTGTGCTGTGCCTACAAGACAAATGTATATCCTGAAATATCCCGTTTTCTGCTTAACGGCTAAATAATTTTCTGTCCTACTGAAAGCAGAAATTGGATTTCTAGTTTTGACACGATAAGCATGATCAAAATGTCAACCTTCTGTTACCTGAATGAAAGCATGAAAGCAGGCAGTTGCAAGAAGAAAATTATTTTATTATTACTCTTTTAAATTAACAAACACTGCTATACATATTGCTGTTTTTATTCATTTTGAATCATTTTAAACAGTTAAAGCATTTGGGGGGGGGGGGGAGAGAGAGAAGAAATCATAGTTCAACAGGCGACAGACAGCAGATGACATGTACAGCAGAACCTCTACAGTCAATGGCTTTTATTACGTGTGTTGAGGGTTGAGCTCCAGAACGTTCTCACATATAGACATTTAGATGGTTTTGGTTCTCAGATTGTGTCTTTAAGCTGTCGAGCCAAAATGAAAGACACCTGCTGGATTCAAAACAGCCAGCCAAACTAAAAATCACATTTAAAACCGCAGACGAGTTGTCTCCAAACAAGTAACAGCAGCTTGTATTGGTTGTCAAATGTAGTCTTTCTGCATCCAGAATCATCTTAAAGTTCTCTAATTAGAACGGGGGGGGGAGTTGGTTTCAAACCTCTTGACGTTAAAATCATCTGGAATGTTTCAAGTAAACAAAAATAAAAGGTAAATATCGCCTGATCTGTCAGTGCATGATAGCCCAAACCCTCGTCCCTTTTAACATGTACAAATAATGAACAAGAAGTTCTTCAAAGTGTTCGCTCTTTCACGTCAGACCAGCTGTAGAGAGAGTCTTCTTCATCCTTTTCCTCGTCATCTAAAGTACCTCCTGCACCCAGAAATCAGCCCATCTGAGTGGAGTTTAAACATCATCATAAAAGTGACTGATTTACAAACACCATATAACCTATACATATTTATATATATATATTTATGTATATATATAAACAGGGTTGACATCATTTGGCAGCTGGCAACAGTCTGGACCACCGTGGCTTTTGTTCAAGTTGACCAAAAATTCCTCTTTTTTTATTTTGGACAGAGACTGATGAAACATGGGATTACACGTGCCGAGAAAAAGCAGATTTGGCTTTTTTGAAACCCACGCTGCCCCTGAGAAGGCAGTGGCGGAACAAAAGGATGTTTATTTAGAGAACGAAGCAGAGGAGGGTTTGGTTCCTAGTTGTTGTTTTTTTTTTTTTTTTTGGTCTTTTTGTAAAAACAACTCGTTGTGAGGAAATTAAATAATTTTCTTTTCTTTTTTTTCCCTTTCTTTTTTTTTAGTACCACCTTTGCCACAGCCACTCTTCACAACAGGGGTTCTACTAAAACACGTGAGAGAAAAATCCCTGACATCAATGTAAATCACATACACTTTGTCCAAAAAAAAACAACAAACAACCAAAAAAAAAAACAATGGAAAAAAACGGGTTCAGGTACAGAATCACCGAGGAGGAACAAAGCACACAATACTACTGCAAATTCAAGCCACTATGGCAAAAAAGAGAAAGTATTGAGAAGCTAGTTGGCTCAAATTCTCTGTAATGCTGAGGAGGAGGTCACCCTCGGGTCACCTTGCGGATTTTTAAAGGAGGACAAGAAAATTCAATCAGCACAGGTCATAAATACACTGAAAGAGGTGGAGATAATATGAGAGAGTGTGACCTCTGTCCTGAATTGAGTCAAAAGAGTCAAAGAGAAATAAAATAAAATAAAATAAAATGATAGTCTTCGCCTCTGCAGAAATCCCAGCAGAATGCTGACCTCGTTTGGTGATTTGTTATCGATTGATCGGCAGAGTGCGAGCGTCAACCGCATGGCTTTTTAGGTGTTTTCAGAAAAATAGATCAACAAGTCGTTCTCTGGATGATGTCACATCAACATGGCTGTGTTTTGCTTCTTTTTCTTTGTTTTTTTTCCCCCCTTTCTTCGGTAATGTCAGTAAGTAAATCAACACTCTGGGGTCGAAATGCCGAAGGGATGGTGGATGACTGCACACGCGTTGATGGATACAAAAAATGTTCACGCCGATGGAGAAGAAGAAGCGCGGTGTAGCCCTTATGGGTCCCCTCTCCCTTCCCTCTCATGCAGAGGGGGAACCGGCTCACGCGCTCAGCTTGGTCTGGACTTTTTCAATGTGCTTTAGAGAGACCGGACGGTCTCAGGATGGAGGGGAGGTCTGTCCTCGTTGTTTTCAACCACAGTGTTTCTTTCCCAGTTGGGCCTCGGCGGCCCGCCCCCAGCTCGCTCAGAGCGCCAGGAGTGTGGGTGAGTTGAGGGAGTCGGAGGACTGGTCGCCGCTGCTGCTGCTGCGCCGGTGGGCTTTGGAACAGGACTCAGAGGAGGGTGAGGGGCTCTCGGGCTCCATCACGTTGGGATAGGTGAATATGAAGTTTTGGGTGTTTGCCGTGGCTGCCGGGGTGGACGCCACCACCACCGGCGTGTTTAGGCTGTCTCCGTCTGGGCAGTACATCCCGCCGCTGACGCTACCACCGCCCCCCAGGCAGATGGGCTTAATGACAGAGCGCTGGGGTTTGCCCACCTGGTCCTCCATGTCCTCGGGCTCCTGCTTCACCACTACCTGGTTCATCTGAGCCCGTGTGTTCATGCTGCGCATGGTGAGCTGCAGCGGGTTGCACGGATGCTGCTGCTGGTGACTGGACTGCTGGTGGCGCTCCTCCATGGGCAGCTTGCACACAGGGTTGTGGGCGACCAACATGAACTCTAGCTTGTCTTTCTCCTTCTGCAGGTTCTCAATCTCCTTCTGCAGGTCGGCCTTCTCTTCCTCCAGCTTCTCAGTCTCCTGTTCAGAGAGAAACATAACATCAGCTTGGATGTTATGGCACAACAGGAAGAAAATGCACTAACAAAAAATGATTACATTTAGAAATATAAGGATAACTAAATACAAACTTTTCAAATAAACTACTTTTTTGTCTGAATACATTTTTGAAAAGCAGTATACACACACGCACACACACACACACACATATATATATATATATATATATATATATATATATATATATATATATAATTTTTATTTTTCATTATGTCTATTTTATACACTGTTCCTTTTCATGTATAACTGGAATGAATATTTCTCAACATTCTCGGTTATTTCTTCAGATACAGATGCAAACATTTTTTAATTAATATATTTACATCTTACACACACACACACACACACACACACACACACTGTATTTTTAGTTCCCTTTTTGGTTTAATCATTCCATTTCAATATAGTGTCATTTATTTGTGTTCCACTGCTGATGTTTTATGCATTATATTACTTTTATTTATTTATGTAAATATGTTTTTTATTTGGGAATGAAAACTAGCTCTATATATTTATAAAAGTATGTTGTTTTTTTTTTTTTTTTTTTTGTTTATATTTTCAAAATGTTCCCCGTTAAAGGGCAATATATTGTAATTTTCCGGCTGTTGATTCTTACTCTTTTTGTTTTTAATTTTCCTGTATTGCTATTTATTTAAGTATTGTTGTAGACTTATTTATTTTTATTCAGTTTATTTATTTTGTATATTTAAATTGACAGATGTGATTTAGTTTATATATATTTTTTACTATTTCTCCCTCTTTTTCCTTTTATTATTATTATTATTATTATAGTTATTATAGTTACTGATGCATATTATATTTCTGTGTTTATTATTTATTTTTTACCCTTTATTTAACATTCTTATATTCAGCAAGTCTATTCTTTAGCTCACGATATAAATACCTGTTTCATTGTTTGACTTTTTTATTGTTCTTTTTATTTACTTAAGCTTTTAACACATTTGAATACACACACACACACTTTTTTTTTTTTTTTTTTTTTTCCATTTAGATTTTTTTCCCTAATCTTTTTTAGCGGTACCCGCTAGCTTCTGCTATGAGCCACGGCTGATTTCTGGGCAGAATTGGTCCAGTCTGAATTTGACAGTGACAGAAATGGAAGAGAGTGAAGGCAGTAATAAGCAGCACCAACGTAGAGCATCCTTTGTTTAGACGTTTGGAGACAAAACGATCGTAAATCTGTGCGATGTCTTTTTATTCATTCAACAGAGCCCCCAGACTGTTTCTGTGATTTCCTAAAGAGCCAAAAGAGGGCAGTGTTGATCTGCTTCAGATTTTTGGTATTTGTTGTCATGAGACCTTGGGGCCCACACCATGCAACCTGTAAGCAGTCTGCCTCACCCTGAGGGTTGCTTAACCTGGGGGATGCCATCTTCTTCAACGGTTTGACAGAAATGTGTCAAATAACACCACAAAGAAAATGGGAAACTGCTTTAGGACGTCACACCGACAGAAAACGCTGCGGACTTTGACTCTTGTGCAATGGTATCAGGAAGTCATTCATAAAGCCTGACGTGAGTCTCAAAAGTAAATATTGCTGCCAGATTTCACTGGAAAGCTTCTATTTCCGGATGAGTGAAAAAAAAAAACAGGTGAGGATTTTTTTTTGGTTTCGTTATAAGATGTTTCAAATGTATCTCTTTATGCCCAAAGGCTTCTGTCTGCAGCCAGTTCCACTCCAGGTTTTCTTCCTCCTAGATGGTCTGACAAGCTCAGCCTCTCTTTAATTCCCCTAATTAGTCCATTTAGGTGCCGTTACTGTCTGCCTACGAGACAGCCCAACCTCTGTCTGCAGGCGCGCGAGACAAAAAGCTTTTCAACGCCTGTCATCTCTTCAGTCAGAGCCTGCACTTAAAGAGTCAAACCAGTCTGGCGAGGTTGCAAAAGCAGGAGTGGAGTTCGGGCTTTCTTCAGAAAGTCTGGGCCACATGTCCTGACAAATAATCTCTGCACTGATCATCTGGATGCGACGCTCACCCCCTGCAGCATCTCCGTCAGCTCCCGTCTGCGGTTTCTGCATTTGGCTGCGGCCAGCTTGTTCCTCTCCCTCCTCACCCTCCTTTTCTCCTCTTCCTCCGGGGTCAGCTGCGTTCACGAGTAAAAAAGAAAGAAAAACATTTAAAATAGGTTGTCGGATCAGTAGACAGTGTGACTGTTAAATAAAACCTTCAGGCTGCCTCACCTGTTCCTCCCTCTTACGCCGTCTGAGGTCGCCAGTGGAGCGGATGACCCCAGGCCGGGCCAGCGTGTTGTGAGCCAGCAGCCCCGGCCCGTTGCTCAGGTGATGCCCATACGGGTGGGAGCGGGAGTATGGGTTGGACATGGAGGTGATGACGGTCGGCTGCACCATCCACTGCAGGTCTTGGCTGGTTGTGATTGCATTGATTGTGGGGATGAAGGCACTGTTGGAGCCAGGCATGTCAACCCTGTACTTCTGCAGAGAGAGAGAAGAAAAAAAGAGTGGTGAAAAAGAGAAAAAACTGTCACTATATTTGGAAAAAGCTCGTCTTCACTTCCAAAGGATGCATCCTAATCCTCTGCGCATCTCGTCTTAATACATTTGCTGGAAGCACCAATGTGACCGTCGCCTCCGACGCGTCCCACCGTTATTAAATTCACACATTTTCTCATGTTTAAAAGCTTCTAGTAATGATTCAATCCACGTCGACTGTAACCCCCAGAGTGGAACGGTGACACATGCAGTGAATCATGTGGGAAAGCCCAAAGGTGTCCAGCGCATCTCATCGTTCTACAAAAAGGCATGATGAGACCGTTTCAGGGAAGCGTCTGTTCCCTGAAACGGGCTGGTCTGCTGCACATCTGGAGGTTAGAGGAGGATTCGTTGGAAGGAAAATGCATTCATTTGTGGAAAACTTTAAGCCCAAAACAGGCACCGATCTCATCCACGGGGTATCGAGAGAGGGCAGTTTCCACCCCTGGCCAAGCCAAGCGCTCATCAACCGAATATTTTTATGAAGAGGAATTCAAGAAGAGAATGAGCACATAGTTGAAAAAGTTGTTTTTTATTTGCTAATTAATCAACCTGCTAATTTTTATGATGTGCAACTTTTGAGTGTCCTTCCTCTAAAACATACAACAATGGCACTAAACAGGAAATTCATTTTGGATGTTTGATGTGTTTTTTTTTCCTTGTTCCTCTGTGCCACGTCAAAATGATCAGATTAGTCCCCATCTGGCTGGTCACCCGTTCAAAGCTTTCTGGACTCGCCCCTGTCTCACAATGAAGTCCAACTGAAGATGCAGCTGGGGTTTTGTTAGGTGTCTACATTACATACACACTTTTACACTTTTCCGAGCAGATCAGTGCTCCTCCACAAATGGAGAACCCGTCAGCTGCGCGTAATTTACGCACGTCCCGCGTCTCCCCCCCCCCCCCCCCCCCCATGTTATTCCCGACTTTCCGTCGGATATCCCGGCAGTCTATTGGAACTTTGTTTATTATAATGAGTCACTGTGTACGAGATTCGTCCAGCACGTGTGAACACAGCTCAGTTCCAGTAAAAAGGGGGGGAGGCAGCCAACTGGAACAAGCCGGGAATTCTTATGTAGGAATTTGCGACGGAGAGAGAGAAAAATTCCTGTTAAGCAGTAAAACAAGCCCGGATGGATAAACTTCGCTGCAGAGAAATTCCTTGGAGTCATTACCAGAAATGCCTGGACAGTGATAAAATATGCAATTGCTCCAATAAACACAGAAACAGGAGGCCATGTAATGGAAAACAGGCAGTGATTGATTACAGGGCGATAGATGCGGGCCAAAAGTCGTTCACTGTAAGGTTGCGTGAGCCTGACGCCACTTTTCCACAGAAGTGCAACAGACGTAAGACCGGGCGGTGGGGAAATAACATGCTTAGTACTGGCTTTTGGATCCTGTTCTTATTCAGAAACGCACAAACACACTGCGGTGTTGAGTTAATGTCCAGATCCCGTTGTCTTTGTTTTTTTAAGCGACCCACTGACTGGCATTTCCTCGGTAAGGAAGCGTTTGCAGGCTTTTGATCGTCCTATTTGTGTGAGCGGCTTCCCGCTGGAAGGAAATGTGCCATGTGCGGCCGGAGAGCCCGTCGCATCCAATCAGACAATCCAGACACGAATATAACAATAATAAATAATAAATATTCGACATTCGACGGTCCCCAATCAGAATCTGCTACAACCGCAAGCAAAAACAAAACAGCAAAGCTGCTTTTTTTAAGAGCGTCTCTGCATGAATTTACTCGGCGCCGCACGCGCCTGTTGCATGCAGTACGCGCTTATCTCCGCTCCGCTCAGGGTCTGCCTGTTCTCCAAAGATAAAATGCGTAAAAATGGATCTCAACCCGACCAGACGACATGAGGGGAGCCGCAGATTTACAGACGGAACTGAATGGATGTCATCTGGAAATCAGAGGCTCGAATCCATGTCGGTCTGAAGAGAAATTAAATCGCATGAAACGCTCTGTTATAGATAATACACGCTTTGTCTGCGTGCGTAAAATCCCGATTTTCCGCCGACAGACCCGCGCGTAAGATCACATTTTCCAACATTTTTAAACCATCTGTTCAGTGGCGATTTATTATTTACAAGCGCTTAATAATTGTAATAATAAATGCGTTCCTAGAGGGCGCCTGCAGCTGCTGCGTTTTCTCTCACCTGGTAGTTTGAGGTAGAGATCGGACTCCCGATCGTGCTGCTGCCGCTTGTGAAGGACTCTGGCTGGGCCGGAGATGTGCTGCTGCCGCGGGACGACGTGTCGTAGTTCCCGGAGTATTCCTGGTACATGATCCGGGACAGAGGAAGATTTCAGGGGACTGTTAAGAGCTCTGAAGCCGTTTTTTCCTGATTTCTTTCTCCTCTCTTTCTCTCTCACACACACAAATTCCCCCCGCAGTAAAAAGGCACCAGCAAGAAAAAAAAAAAAGAATCCTGTTTGGAGATGTTCAGGTATCCAAGAACGAGTTGGCAAAGTGCAATTACTACACCTGATCTAAAACATCGTACAGATATTGCAGGTTGCGCCAGGTAGCCCTGAGAGTAAACTGTGTACTTTTGTGCTTTCAGGTAGACTAGGCTATCAAGGATCCTCTCGGGTGCGCAAACTTTAGCCTGAAGTCAGCAGTCAGAGTGACTCAGGCAGGTTTTTTAATCTTCTGAATATTTTCCGCCGCCTTGCCTACTTACTCTGCTCTGAGCTCTCTCTGCCGCTCACGGAACACCTCGAACTTTTTTTTTTCTTTCCCTTTTCACCCCACTTCCTAGAGATGACTCACTTCAATGGCACTAAGAAGAAGCGCGACGGCTTTTCAACACCAACGAAACGGCTGACGTCACGGCGGGGCGTCGCCAACGTTCAGAAGGGGGAGGGGTCCTCTCCTCTCTCCTCTCTCCTCTCTCCTCTTGTCTTCTGGATCTGCGCAAAGCGAGTGGAGCTCGTTTTTCTGCCGCCGGACACCAGAGACCAAAGATCCGAAGCCCGGTTTACGGTTAAAGCAAAGAGGTTTATTTTTGGTGCCGGTGGACGTCAGTGATCTACTGTGGATTTCACCGTTTCTGTCTCACTTTCTTCGGCCCATTGACGCAGGTTTCCTAAAATGGGCAGTTGCGTCAGAGAGCGCGTGTGGGTTTCCTTGGTAAAAAAAAAAAAAAAAAAAAAAAAAAAGAAAAGAAAAGAAGAAGGCGTCAGACCCTGGAGGGATTCCCTCCCCTTCAGCTGCAGTCCGTCGGACCCGGAGGTCTCAGAAAGCGCCCCGGACGCCCGGGGTCCGGTTTCGGTTCCTCATTTGCGAAGATTTTCAAACGATGCCAACTTTAAAGCCGCTGTGAGGTTTCTGAAGTCCTGACAGGTTGTGCTGTGCGCTCCGACGCAGGCAGGGGCGTCTCAACAACGCTTTGAATGGTGGCCTTTGGTGGCCCAAAAAATAATTTGGGTGTCCACATATTAAATATAGGACCATCCTGGGCTGGTGTCAATATCTATCTTACAATATAAATACAGTAAATATGCAGTGATTATGTTTAAACAACGATTAAGTTTGGTGTGCATATAAGTTGTGGCAAACCTTGTTCTTTAAAAAAAGAATAATTTCATACATTTACATCAAGGACATCTCTTAGTATTCCAGCCACTATAAATATACATATGGTGACTATGAAGATCAGTTAGAAACTATTCAAGCACATTATTGACTTTATATAGATAAATACCAAATAGAATGAGAGAAAATAATTTTTTGATCCAGAACTGCATTTGTTTACACCCTTCCAACAGCATTAATGGTCTATGGGTCTCTGCTTTAACTGAGAGAGAGAGAGAGAGAGATCTGCAAACAGAAAAATTCATTTAAATAAGGGTTCTCAATTGAATATCATTTGCTTGAGTGAATTAAGTAGCTATCCCATCAACCAGCAAAGCACCGGGACCTCCAGAGACTAGTCATGTGACCACGAGACACACAAACTAGTCCTGTCCCTTTAAGAGAGTACTCAGCTCTTTGTGTCTGTAAAAGGCACCTGTTACAGACACAACCTCTGTCATTTAAACCTCTCCACCACTTTGGGAAATACCAAAGAGCTGTCTGAGGATGCAAGGGACCTGCACGAGGCTAGATCCGCAAGAAGCTGGCTGCGGTGATATGTTTAAAGATAGAAGTAGAGGATTACATTCACCCTTGCTGTGCCATGCAAAATCTCCCCTCACGGGGTGATTATGAGAAAAGTTTGAAATCAGGCCAGAATGAGATGGAAGAGCTTGTTAAAGATCTCGAGGGAGCTGTGACCACAGTCCCCAGCAAAACCATTGGGAACGCTTATTTCCAGATCCTTGGATGAATGGATATTTCTAATGAATAGATGGATGTCTAGCAAACATGGTGGTTTACAGGCTTAAAAAAAAGTAAAAAAAAAAAATACACATTAGCTTACATTGTTGTGAGTTGTAGAACATTATTTATCACTCGAGTGTTGAGTTGTGGATCTTTTTGTGTTGGTTTGGGATTTTTTTGTAGATTCCAGTGTTTAGTATTTCTGCTCACTTTTAGACTTGGTCATGTTCTGTTAGCTTTTTTTTTTGCTTTTTCTGTGTTTCCCCATATTCCTGTTGCTCAGTTACATTTCCTGTTGCTTGGGCCGCACAGTGGACTAGTTGTTAGCACTGCAGCACTTGCAGCGAGAAGGTTCAATCCTGGTCAGAACCTTTCTGCATGGGGTTTGCGTGTTCTGTGAGTACATGTGGGTTCTCTGGCTTCTTTCCATTATGCTAGATTAACTGGTGTCTGAGTTGCCTTTAGGGGTCTGTGTCTTTGTAGCTGCTTGTCTCTGTAATGCACTGACAATCTGTTCAGAGGGTACCTTGACTCGTTGCTCTGGACCTTTGGAGATACACAGTTGTTGTGACCCTGAAAGGATTGAGTTGGCGTTAGAAAATGGATGGATGCCTCCAGCTACTGGTTCTCCTCACAGCTGTTTTAAATCCATTCAATCATTCACCAGCTTTCACTCCATCATCAGTCTCTTCATTTTAATTTTAAAAGGACAACTCACCCCCGTACCAGAGCTTCACTCCGGCCACATCTAATATCTAAAAGATGTGCTTAAAGGAGGCGGTGCCCGGCAGACCAGGGAATGTGTGTGTGTGTGTGTGTGTGTGGGGGGGGGGGGGGGGGCTGGGTGTGGTTGGGGCTACTAGGACAAGATAAATAGATGCTAGATAAACTAACTGAATGCTAAGCTAATAAATTGCTAAGCTGAAAAATCAATAGAAAGATCACAAAGCTTACGATTTCACCTCCATTCCTCTACGGAGGCATGTACAACACGGAGCCCCTCTTATAACATATCCTTCAACCCAAAGTATGTCAGATGTATCTACAGCAAGTTTAGGTGCATGTCTCAGACATCCTCCTAAACGTAAAAATTTTTTTTTTACGTGCCCAAGGACTAAAAACTGTAAAATTGATGGTTCCCTAACCATTACTTCGTTGTACTTCGCATGCATAAGAGAAACTTGGCAGGGCACCCTCCTAAATCCGCCCCTGAAAACATCATAGCAACAGCAGTGAGTTTCATTATTCAATTAAACAAATATTAGCTGGGATAAAGTGTCTTAGACGGTGAAAGCTGTAAATAAGTAGTGAAGATGGGTTTGATATTTCTCCGTTAGTTCTCACTTGCTGTTTTGTCTTGTGTACAGACTTTCAGTGGAGACTCAGAAGAATCGGGAATGAGGAAGCAAGTTTAATTGGCTGTTTCTAAAAAATCTCCCATGAGTAACTGTTACTAACTTGTTGAGCTTTATTTGCATACCGAGAGTGCATAAAAATGCAACCCAGACTCAGACACAAGCAACAGAGATGAATAAACTGCAGTGGCAGGGTTTAACTATGACTGTAGTAACATGTATGACATAATATATATATATATATATAATAATAAATTGTTTGCTTTGTATGTTCACACTAGTAAATTGGTCTAGGCGGTTTAGTTTGGTTCTGCTTTGGGTCGGCTCCGTTTGGACACACAAATTTAGGGACACCAGTGGGTCTTTGTGTAATTTGTCTCAGATCCCTTGTGCGTGATTAGGAGAGAGTGGTCAGATGCAATGCGCCGGCACTGATTAGGTCAACACAACAAACGCGGGAGCTGAATCTCTGTGAAATGTGGGCTAATTGTAATTCGGACGCACCTCATAAACAAGGGCACGGCGCCCAGAATGTGACACGTTCCCCAATATAAAATGTCCTATTAAGAATAATCCAATCTGCTACGGTTCCTATTTTAATCTGCATCACCACAGCCGGGTGTTCTGAGCTCCTGAAGCTCCTTCCAGCGGGAACATTTGCCAGAACCAATCGCCCTGGTGAATAAAAGTTTAGTTATTTACTTATTTATTTTCAAACTGGTGTGTGTGTGTGTGTGTGTGTAGGGGGGGGGGGGGGTTAGACACATGCACATAAAATTAATTAAATTGACTAAAAAGGGCCTCTTTTATAAATTAAGACATTGAAATGTTGACTTATTTCCATAATTACATTTTATGTTATGCCCTACAGAATCATGAGGAAGAGACAGGGTGTCAATAACTGTCCAGGAGACAATCAACAGCACCCCTCCTGTGGAGAGAATGGCCTAAAAGGTCACTGCTGAAGAAGAAGCAAACAGTTTGGAAGACAAACCTTGAGAGAATTGGAAAAGAGAGCCAATTTACGGGTTTAATGGAGAGTCATATGTTGTGGACAGAAGTTGTATTAAGAGCTTCAAGAGCCACAACAAAAAAATTTCAGGACATGGATCACAGCTTTCAGAATCCTTCTGTTGGGCCAGGAGAAGAAGAACTGGACTGTTGCTCAGTGGTCCGAAGTCCTTTTTTCAGATGAAAGCAAATTTTTGTATTTCATTTGGAAATCAAGATCCCAGTCTGGAGGAGCAGTGGCGAGGTACTGAATCCACATTGCTTGAGGTCCAGTGTGAAGTATTCATAGTCGGTGATGGTTTGTGGTGTCATGTCATGTGCTGGTGTTGGTCCACTGTGTTTTCTCAAGTCCACAGTCAAAACAGCCCTTCTACTACCAGGAAGTTTTAGAGCACTTCATGCTCCCCTCTGCTAACAAACCTTATGAAGATGCTGATGCTGTTTTCCAGCAGGACTTGGCACCTGCCCACACAGCCAAAAGATTCAGCGTCAAACCCGTGAAGAATCTGAGGAGAATTGTCATGAGGATGAAGATGAGCGACACCACACCCAACATTGTGGATGAGCTGAAGGCAACCTGGGCTTCTTAAACACCTCGGCAGATCCACAGTTTGATCAGCTCCATGCACGCAGCTCCATCGCACATGTCATCTCAAGGCACTTTACAGAGTCAAATTTAAATCAAACAGATTGGTCAAAAAGTTTTCTGTCTAAGGAAACCCTGCAGACTGCACCGAGCCATTGATCCCGAAAGAGCGTGTAGCCACTGTGGACAGTTATTTGCATTGTGTTATTGTCTTTGTAGCAATCCCTCATACCAAACATGTATGCAGGGGAAGACTCCCCTTTAACCGGAGGACACCTCCAGCAGAAACAGGCTCAATGAGAACGGCCATTTAGAGAAGGCAAAGTATGAGCACAAAAAGTGCACAGAAGCACTGATCCAGGAATACTTTCTATGTTGGAGAGGTAATGGCGGACTAGCTCCATAGAAACACAGTTAAGCCAATAGGCTCTAAGCAGTGTTGTCAAGTCTGCCTATTATTGAGCTTGTTTTTTCCTGAAGTCCCTTGTTAATTTTGTGATTTGCTGTTTTTTTGGGCTTGTTTTTGACAGTGAAGCCTCCTATTTGGGCTACAAAATTAGTGACGAGAAACAAGACCTGTACAATGACCTGCACATGTTGCTACTTTATAGGCAGCGTGAGCCGGCTAAAATATCTGTCCATATACACCCTTATGCCAACCCCACCCCACTCCCTCACTGACAACCATTTTACAACCAGAAATAGTCACGGGATGTAACAAAACAGCAGCATAGGAAGAGGCTGCAGTACATTGCGGTGGTTTTGCTTGTTGCGCTTCTTTTGGGCTTGTTTTCATAGAGATGGTCACTTGTTTCTCTCACAGGATCTGGCAACACTGACTCTGAGCCAGTTCTCCAGTCAAGAGGATGAAACAGACTGTTGCAGTAAAAGCCCAGCCAACAGCTACGTCTAGGAGACAAACAGGGTTAGACTCTGAGGGACAGGGCCAGCCGTATCATCTAGATGAAGTTGTTGACAGCAGTAGCTCAGCCGACCTGGCCTCCGGGATACTGCACAGTGCACGGTTATGCTTTTCAGTAGGCTCAAATTACTGCATCAAGCCATCTTTACAATTGGTCTCATGTAATTTTCTCAGAAACTGAATCTTAGGTTTTAATGGCCGTAAGCCAGTATCATCAAAATCAACAGAAATGCAACACTTTCTGTAGCCCAATGGATCTATCCGAGTAGCAGGTTTTTCAATAGCAATACTGAAAAAAAAATCACTTTTTGATTACCTTTGAATTTACTGAGATGCAGCTGAACCTCTGCTCTGGTTTGAATGATCACCCGAGAAGATTTCTGTATTTGATCACTGGCAGCTCAGAACACAAACATTTCCATTGCACTGCAGCGCTGCAACATGTGAAACCTTGGCAGAGTTACCAGGAGTCCTTTTTCGCTGCATTAGCTTTTGACCCTCGCTGTGATCTGCAACCAGCGAGTGTGCTGCTGTTCCCAGGAGCAGAAAGCGTGCAGATGTTTAATAAATCTCTATTTGAGTGATATTAATTCATGATGAATGCTTAGCCTGTAACATGCCAGCGGCGAAGCTTTTTGAACGGGAGCAGTGTTGCTAAGCGACACAGTTTCTGCTAAATTGCTCGAGGGGAATCTAATCAGCCATAGTCCTATAATAATTAATGCCTTAAATATCATCTGAGCTGCTGCTGGCGGCAAAACACGGTTTGATGTGGTGACAGGTCCCAAAAGAGTCCAAATCTTAGGTTTAAGTCTGCGAAAAAGAAGCACAAATACAACAGACTAGAGCCCATCCAAGGGGGGTCACGGTCAGGTCAGGTGAGAGAGAGGCGCGTGGGTCAGCGCGCGCATTGAGGTCAGCCGATGCGCAGCTTGTGCGCCACTGACGCGTCGATATGCCGCCATCACACATCAGAAGGAATGAGGCGCATGGAACATCTCCTCCAGGAATTATACGCAGCTGTCAGACTGCAACACAAGAGGCTTACCTGGCCGCGCGGCGGGGGCTCGTGACGCAAGCTGACTCGTGCCGGAGGACGGCTCGTGCCTAATGCTGCCTTCAGGTACCGCCTGATAAATCCCCAAACCTGGAAAGTGCAAACAAAGGCCAGTCTCTGTTCTAGGAAATAAAAGCCAGTAAAATCGGGTCATAAAGAAACAAAGAGCTCTGCGGCTCCAGAAAGCTTGGTTTGGGTCAGTCAGGTTTGGGCTGATTGACCCTGATAAACTTGGAGTGGCAGAAGTGTGCGTGTGTGTGTGTGTGTGTGTGTGTGTGTCCACAGAACACTGTATTTTATCCAATTACAATTCATGTATTCAAATGCTTTCAGCTTGTTTATGAAGACATAAAAATGTGTGACACGAAGAGTAATTTCTAATTAAAAGAAGGTCAGCACAGATATTTATGGTTAAAAAAAAAAGCAAACAGGATAAGGGGAAGGATTTGATGTTTTTGTTTTTACTCTATAACTATATTGTATGAATTTCTGTCAAGTGATTTATTTTGTTCTTTTGTACTTTAAAATGATGTAAACAAAAAGAGAAAACATGCAGCCCAAAGTGATTTTTTTTGCTTTAAAATGTTATTATTGTAAAATATTGTAAAAGAAAAAATAGAGGGGTGATAAAGTATTGTATACCATGACCAATAAACTTCAAACATTACCTAATTAAATATACCAATTTATCCTTAACTGTGATGTTTTGATTTTGACTTAGTTTAAATTACCACTTCTGCTGATGGTTAAAGGTTTAAGTTAGGCATTTGCGAATCTGTTAAAGAATGAAACCCTTTAAAAAAATGGCAAATTTTGTTTTAAAAGCCAAAACCCATGAGATTCCAATCAAGCCACTGTAAAATGCTACAGCTAAAAATATTATCTTTAAATGATACATCAGTTCATTCCTAGTTAAAACCTTTGTACTTTATTAACTCAGAATGTTCCTGTGGTCAAAACCTTCTAATAAATTGGTCACAAAAATCAGTTGTTTATGATTCCCCAGAATAATGTCAGCTCCTTTACTCACTAATAACGCACTTTGTCATACAGTTGACTTCTATCTGTATGTTAAATGTCAATCTGTGTGACTTTTGATCAAATGGGGCCTCATGGTTTTTTAGAAAATATTTCAAGATCTGTAGAAGAAAATCAATTAAAAGCATTAATGCACCTTACACTTCTTGGCGTTTTGTCATATTACAGCCCAAAACGTCAATACATTATATTGTGATTTTTATGTGGATCAACACAAAGTAGTGGATTACTGGAAAGATAAAGGAAAAGTATGCATTGCTTTCATTTATGTCTTACACATAAATTCTGGCCATGTTTCATTATGGGAATAATTTCTGGGTGAAGTTCAGTGTTAGTTTTTTTTATTCAGAACTTTTTGCATGCAAGCCTAGAAGTTCAAATTTGGCCTCAACTCACCAGAGCTCGTTCTTCCACTCTTCCACGAAGGTCTGATGTGTGAGTACACGACCAGTGATTACCCACCTGAAAGGTGGATCTCTACAGCTCCTCCAGTATTACCTTGATGACCATGTTGTGGTATAATAGCAGTCATGCCATACTCTTTCCATGTCCAGTACAGATTGACTGTGAGATGTTCAACGCTTGGAATATTGTGATAAAACATTTTAAGTTGTGTGAATATGTTGGCAAGTCAGCAAAGTCTTCAGCGACTGAAGATCCAACTTTTTTTTTTTATTTCTTGCATTTGTCACAACAGTTCCTCCTGTCTGGTGTGACATTTAAATACATAAAAAGAAATTTACAAATTTTGTAGCAGAAAGAAAACACTGCATGTTCTCGGAAAACAAGAGTTGAATATTCAGTACCATTTTTTTACAACATAAACACTAATATTGCACTGAATTGGCAAGATAGCTTCATATTTTTGACAGTAAATTGATTTGAATACAGATGTGGTGTGTCGAGGTGAGTTTTCCAGATGCTGCCGAGGCTGTGAGCAAGAATCCCACCTGCACCTGCAAAATTGGACTCATCCACAGTAGGTTTCCAAACTCTGACTCATTTTATTGCTTAATATTTCAGCTGAAACAGGTGTTTACATGAGATCAGTGTCAGTGAGTTCAGATATTTTTTTTTTTTTTTGCCCTTGCTTTCCTTTGTTTTCTTTTGCCCACAGCGTCATTCACCTGTCATAATGTAAAACCTTAGCCTGGATAATACTCAGCGCGATCAGCATGGCTTATCTCTCAGCTCAGGTGCTGTCAGTGGGACATACGTAGGCACCAAAGTGCTGACTCAGACTGTGGAGACTGGGTTAAAGAGCAATCAGCATGACTGACAGTGTGGTTTATTATCGTGTGAGCAGCCTGTTTACACACTTAATGCTCTGCTTTATTATGCAACACTGCAAAGAAACGGTAACGTGTGTCTGCAGCGGAAAGCGGGGTAAATTCAGCATCGAACAACAGGTTGTCTGTGTGCATTAATTCGCATGTTCCTCCTCATCTCAGTACTTTGTGCAGGTCAGAAATTAAAATAGAAATCCAATCACAGACCACCAGCTGTGCAGGAGCATGGCCTAAGAAGCGGGTGATCTGAATTAAAACAACCCCCCATCAGCGGTTTCATTTACCCGTTGCCTTGGTGACAGATGCAGAGCAGTCGACTTTAGCAAATCAAAAGGGATAATAGGAATGTCCATGACCTCCAGAAAATGACTGTGGGGAGAGAAATATGGAGTCTTCGGATGGTGGCCCTACATTGTGATCAACCGCAAGAAAAAAAAATAGATGTTTGGGTCATTTTTATTTTACAAACAGGTTAAGATACCCATCTGATACCTGTGTACCTACCTTTTCCCTGATGTTGTTGGAGAATTCCCGGCTATGATTTGACAAAGTGTCCACAGTGTCTTTTTCTTGGTATTTCTGCCGTTTCTGCTAGTGCGATGAGATTTCATGAACTTTGAAGTTGTGCAGAAAGGGGAAAAATATCCACAACAAGAAATTCCTTAATTTTCTGAGGTTTTCCAGACGTTATCCCAAACAATTCTTTCCCCCTTGTTTTTCTTTGAGTCCAAGGTGACCTGGCTCTACATTAGATAATGAGGAGCTCTGTGATCAGGAGGGAGGTCACAGTAAACCCACTACATCAAAAAGGAGTCTCTTCAGAGGGTCTGAGCATCTGATTAGGAGAGGTGTCTCTCCATCTGGAACTGCTTAGCATCCATAAAACTGGAGCAGAAAAGTGTCCTGCATAGACCTGTTACAAACATACAAAACCCAGGTAAGATGGCTAGATAAAAATTGCTGAACTTTGACATTCACAGACAGTGACAACCAACAGAGATGGCGGAAAAAATGAGCGTTCCAATAACTGTCAAACATTAATGGGGGGAAATTAGAGGTACGCCCCATGATGCAGCTGCTTGCAGGACCCCTTTGAGCAGGAAGCACTCTTAGTAGTGATTTCTATCAGCACCTCACATCATTTCTGAGCAACTCTGGCCCACCCATCTTTACAGCATTGCTTCAGTTCAGGTTTGCAGCTATTTGTTTCCAGACAACTCTTTGAACAGGCTGAGGTGTGGACTTTGAGTGGACCATAGCAACAGCTTCATTATTTTCTTTTTCCTAGATTTACAACTGTGTTTGGGACTGTCTTTGCTGTGACACAGTTTGGGTCAAGCTTCACTTGTTAGGAAGACATTTGTCTGTAGAACATTATCCTATGCAGAGGAGTTCATGTTTGTCTTAGTGACTGCAAGGTTCCCATCCTGTGGATGCAGAACAAGCCCCATTCATCACCCTTGTGCCACTTTGTTGAGAGTTAATATCAATAGTTTGTTACATTTGGTTTTCCCCAAATATACTGTATCTATCTAATCTGTCTAAGGATATTGCTCTGCTTGTCCAGATCTGTGTGTTCATGGTCACTACAGATCCTTTGGTGATTTTTGACACTTCTCAGACATTTATGTTCCTATACTTAGCAATTATTCGATTTTAGCAACAATTAGGAATTTAAAAAAAATACTCATTTGGTCTTCAGGAAAATAAACCGATGTTTTTACCCAACTGCTCTGAAAACCTGAATATTTTCACTAAGCAGGATTCATGTAAATATTTAGGCAGCCAGTAAAATGGAACAATCTGGTTTATTTTGGTAGTAAATAATTTTTTATGACGGTGTTCAGGGGTATAGATTATGTAAGAAGTTCCATTTCCATCAATATCAGTCAGGGTTAAAGGATGAAGAGAGTTTTTCCTGTTGGGCTGAAATGTGTCGCATACTGAAACCTGCCTACACATCGCTCCATCTGGATGTGGAGAAGACTCTCCCTTTACTGTAAACAAACGGTGAAACTTCTCTTCATGAAACAAAGCCTTGACCCTGGATCGTCCTCTTTACCTGAAAACTAAGAGCAGATCTGAAACTAGAAAGGATTTTTGTTCTGTTTTTGCCTTTCCGTTGTCTAACTTTAGCTTTGTCTTCCAACTCTTACTCAATAATTTAACCCACAGCCTTGTTAAGTCAGGCGAATTGCCTGCTCTGATACCCAGAACCTTCCAATCACCTCACTCGAGTGGTTCTTGACAGTAACGTTAGCAGCTTTAAGGTATCAGTTCCTGATACAATGGAAGGAAGTGCGTCACAGGAACGCTGAAGCTCGAGACAAAGAAGAACGGAACGCGGCTCGGGGTACAAACAGCTCAGCGTAAGAAGGGGAAGTGTTGATCAAGCGTGTGATGGAAGAAGTGAACAAATAACAGGGTCTGAGAGAAGAAAACGAGTGGTCGGGGGACTTCAGCCACCTGCAGCTCACAAACAAGCAGGACCCTGATGTTCCTTCCATTTCTACTAAACGGCTTGTTTTCAATGGAGGAAAACAAAATTCCCCTCCCCGCTTCCACCTCGACGCGAGAAGCCGAGGAGAGGAAAGTGTTGGCTGCCTGACAAAAGTGGGCTTATCATTATGTTTTGGTCCTCCTGCGAGTTGTTTTCCTCATCGTTGGCCCAAAACAGTCAAATCAAATAACACTGGTGTGGCGCTCGGTAAGAGCAGCAACAGTTCTCTCACAATGGGCCGGTTTATCTCCGTCTGTCAACAGGGTTGTCAGACTAATTTATGAGCACGCTGGTCTGAGAGCAGACTCTGGGCTGTGCAGCCTGGAATGTTAATGGATTTTTGGTTGAGAAGTTCTGCGGTTGTTGACCTCAACCAACAAACATATGCTATACAGTTGAAAGCTGATATTTACATACACTGGATAAAAAGATGCATAATAGACCCTTTTTTTCCCCTCACCCTGACATTAAATCAGACCAAACCTTTCCTGTTTCAGATCAGCTAAAATAACCAAAATTACTAAATGCCTAAACGCTAAATGCCACAATTTTGGTAAAGTCCAGATGATGATTTCATGGCTTTTGGAAGCCTCTGATTATTGAAGCTCAAATCACAATATCTGAGTTAAATAAACGTCCACTTGATGTATTTTAAAGGTATATAGCCACGTAATGTGCTTGTAAAAAAGACCAAAAACTGTTTGGTCATGATAAAATAAGGTTATATACCCCAAGCCTCTATCCTGATAGTGTTTTGATGGTCCTTTTTGAGACAGAAAATAATTTGCTCCTGGGTGCGATTAACAAATACAAACAAACGTGGCGTCATCTAGTGGCAGTATTGCAGAACTATCATAATGCTGGTTTGCTTAAGCTATAAATCAATTGTAAATAATGCCAGACCAAGCCTGACCCTCTGCTCGGCGTGATGGAAGACCAACTGTTTTTAATTAAATAAAAAAATTTACAAAAACTTTAAGAGCCTATTTCAGAACATTTACTCACGTCAATCAACTCTGCAGTCACAGCTGAGCCTCGGCAGGTTTAGCGTCCGCTTCAGTGAACACCAACGTTCATACTGTATTTACAGCGACATTCCAGTCTTTTCCCTCTTAGAATCACATTTTCTTGTGCTTTTTTTCACTAGATTTTGGACCTTTCTTCATTGTTTCGCCTGGAGATGCTAATAGCTGTTAGCCGCTTCCTTGTTTTATCCCCTGCTGCGCATGTGCAGTACGTACTTCCGTTAATATCGTAAATAAACAAAAAAGGCTTTATTTACTGACAAAAAAACAAAGCATAAAACACCAAAAATAACAACCAATATGCCAGCAGGACGTGATAATCTTTCATAAAAGCTTTGTATGCAACTAGAGTGAGCTACTGACATATAAAAAAGTCCATCCATCCATCCATCCATTTTCCAAACCGCTTAATCCCTCATAGGTTCGCGGGGGTTGCTGGTGCCTATCTCCAGCGTTCACTAGGCAAGAGGCGGGGTACACCCTGGACAGGTCGCCAGTCTGTCGCAGGGCAACACAGAGAGACAAACAGGACAAACAACCACTCACACCTAAGGACAATTTGGAGAAGCCGATTAACCTAACAGTCATGTTTTTGGACTGTGGGAGGAAGCCAGAGTACCCGGAGAGAACCCACGCATGCACAGGGAGAACATGCAAACTCCATGCAGAAAGACCCAGGGGTGTACTTGAACCCAGGACCTTCTTGCTGCAAGGCAACAGCGCTACCCACTGCGCCACTGTGCGGCCATATAAAAAAGTCAAACATAGCTATGCACCTTTAAGGAAACACTTCAAATGCAACACTTCCTTGTCTGACATCTTTAAAAATGCAAAAGAAATCAGCCAACATATCAGGAAGAGAGTCATGGACGGTCTACAAGTGGTTCAGCTTTGGGTATATATGCTTAAAGGCTCTAGGTTCATCTGTTTAAACTATTATTTGCAAGTATTCTGGCCAAGCAGGATAAGGCTAATGCTAACATTCTAATTATAGTGTTAGCTGGCTGTTGCACGCAGTTGTACCTAGTTGCTACAGTAAAATCTGGCTGCTGACAGTCCGACACAACCTTTCCAGTACTCAAACGTGCAACATTAAAAAACATTTATAACTGAAAGACTAAGATTGTGTTTGCAGTTAAGCGTCAGTGTTGCAACATTTAGCTGATTTACAACTCTTGTTAAACAAAAATATGAGTTTAGAGTTGGCTTCAGGGCTTATATGTTTCCACAATCATGATGAACCTGAAAGGACTTTGGACTGAAGGGGCATGAAAATGGCATTTAAAACTGCATACTTTTCAATCATTGTGGTATTTAGATTAAATGTTAACCAGTTAATTTTCCAGCCAGCCTGAGCTCAACATTTTGGAAAGTGTGCACTGAAAGTCCACTGAACCATTTTTTGTTAAATTTAAATATAAATATTTTTGTGTATTACAATACAAAAGGCAAGCTGCATTTCAACCACACGTCAAAGTCTGATCTGTTGACAGTGCCATCCGAAAGTATTAATACAGACATAACTTTTTCAGATTTTGTCGTGTTACAACCACAACTGTTGTTTATTAGATTTTTACGTGAGGGACCAAGACAAAGCAGCTAATCCTATATTTGGTCAAACAAGGTCTTCAGCCATCTTTTCATCAATTCCTAGTAGCTGCAGAAGAAAACTGCCAAGCAATGATGCAGCCACCGCTTAAATGGTAAACCTACTGTCTCTAATTAAAAAAAGTTACAAAACTAGAAACATTTGTTTTTAAGGAATATTAATAATTTTTCTGATTACAGTACTTACCGCGTCTCCAAAAAGAGGTCATATGTTTGTGACAAGCTCGAGCTGCAGTCCATATTTCTGAGTCAGTGCAGTACAAACATAAACTGTAACCACTCAAAATTAAGTCCTAAAATTTAAAGTCATTGTAATGATGACATATGGTGCTAAATCCCAAATTTTCTCCTGCATATTCTCAACTACAACAACCCAAATCCCCTCAGATTTGGGTAATTTAGGTGCAGCTTTGTGTGTATCCTGCTGATGTTTATTTATGCAACACATAACCAGGACCGCTCAGTGCAATTATGAAGTGCTGTCGCTCACAAGTGGTGTTTAAAATGCAAGACCAGTATGATACTCCTATCTCCAACTGAGTCCTTTATATAGGGAGCGTTATAGGGAACATAGCGAACACAGTCCATGTTTCTGTCTGAAAAGCTTTAAATTTTAAACGGTTAAACTGTTCAGCTGCTCAGTGCTTGTTTCGGATGCTGTTTTGTTGTCTGTGAAAACGCTTCCTAGAAGTCTCCTGTTGAACTAAAACTGTGGGTGGTAAAGAGACCGTGTTTGCTTTGGATTTTCACCTGACGATGACTTAGTTTCAGAGCTTTTGATCTGTTCTGTTGACTGTCGGCAGATTTCTCCCTAAAGCCAGGAAATACTAACAAATCACTTCCACTGCTTCTGAGAGCTTTCCCAGGAAGTGGTAACGGTGTTTGGAAACCTTCCCTGTTCTGCTGCAGCTTACAGGAAGATTATTTGTGGCACGTTTGTACATGCAGTCATGCATTCAGTAACGGAAACATAAAGTGCTGTTGCGTAGGAGCTTTGACTGTGTTGCTGTCTCACTCCAAGACCTATCTTCATAATAGTCCTCGTTGTTTTAGCTCCATTAAGGTGGTTTTCTGTTGAAAGTCTAAAAGAATAATTGCTGATCCTTCTTCACAATTTGGTATTCTTTTCTGATATGCTGGATATCAATTTCTGTAATTGTCTACCTACTTAGTGCTTGAAGATGATCAGTGTGTCTGTTTATCCACCTGGTCTTTGAGAACCAACTGTAGGTTGTCAATAGGATTACAATTGTGCTGGAAAACACACGAAAAAGTGCTTGGATTGTTAGAAGACGTTGCTCTTGGAGGGAGTTTTCATCTCACTCTGTCCTTATGGCAGCGTTTTTAGGTAGAATTTGGAGGATGAGAAGCAACCACACACATTGATTTGTCTCAGGACGCTTCACTGTTTCAACCACAGTGAATGGCTCTTACCTTTTCTTCTCTGAACAAAAGATTCTTCCAAGCAATGGTAAGCAGGATCCATAAGAGAAAATGACTTTCTGCAGAATTTCAGTCTCAATATCAGAAGTGTCATCCCTGCTGCTTTTCTCGTCACAAGGCCTTTGTCCAAAAGCCGTCACCTCACAGGTGCTGTGACTCTGATGAAGCTCTGCACTGGTGACACCACAGCTGTGTGGTCTTCACTGCGGCTGAATCAAGAATAAAGAATCAAGAATATTTATTGTCATTATGTAACCATAATGAATCTTTTTGCGAGACACTGGCTCAGAGTGTAGATGTAATACACAAACACAAATTAAAAACACATTTTTCAATTAAAGAAAAATGAGCGTCCTTAGAGGAGTCCCACAAAAATGTAAAAACACAAGAATCAAAAATTAAGCCCCTCCCCCTTTAACAAAAAAGAAGATATAAATATTCCTGAAGGAGACTGTATGTACATGGAAATGTAGCATTCTACGAATGTGTCTGATGGTGTGGTGCCATCCTAATGGTTATTTTGACAATATGACATAAAAAAAAAATCTGTCACCTCAATAGGGGACTAATGAACCACACTGTATAATGTGATCCTCTAAAGCAGGGGTGTCAAACATACGGCCCGCGGGCCGGATCCGGCCCGCCGAACAATTTAGTCTGGCCCGGTGGCTAAATGCATTATCATTATTCAACAATGATTTTTTTTTTTCCAGTGCCCTTGCTGACAATGTGGCAATAAGAATTGTTGTCTTAATGCCAAAAAGAGCTCATCAGATTTGACTTTCACAAGTGGACCAGTACGGCTTTTGCCATAGTGCTCCGCTTGATTTATGAATGTGAATAGTTTTATTATGATTCATGCGGGGAATATCTCAAATGATATGGACACTACAATGGGAAAGTAGGAGAGGAAAGGAAGGACAAGAAGAAAAAAAGAAAAGGGGAAAGAAAGAGGAGATAAAAGGAAGAGATTGACAAAACAATTATTGAAAAAAGCATGTACTTCGTTTAATTGAAAATCTGCAGTTCCTATATTGTCCACGGGGGGCGCTGTGTTTTAATCAGCAGATGGTAGCACTGAGCTTCAGATGTGGAAAATTGATTTTAAATCATTTCTTAATTTTTATCTGTTTGATGTATTTTGTCATGCAGGACAGTGTTTTTAAGTTCCAAAAAATGTGAATAAATGATTTTCAACATTGTACAATCACTGTGATCAGTTCTTATGCATAATGCACTTAAGTAAATGTTTAACTGAGTAAAAGTATCGTTGAAATTGCACATACTTTTCTTAAAAACGCTGAGGTTATTCATAATATATTGTGTAAAAGTGAAATTCATTTAATATAAAATCAACAACAAGTCCACTTTTATTAGTTCTATTTAATCTTGCAATGAGTTTACTCGTGTGGCCCTCTTGAGATCAGATTAAGCTGAATGTGGCCCCTAAACCAAAATGAGTTTGACACCCCTACTCTAAAGCATCACTAGCTACGGTTATATGGACATAAGATACTGGAATAAAGGGACAATTGGATTATTGTGATCAGATTAAGACCAATCGGAATTAAAATGTATTTCAAATGAGTCGGGTGGTTTATTCCAACTGACAATCTGATGCATGCATGAAAACGCTTGTCAGGATCAAGTTATTCTGAATGTGGCAACCTGGCCTGAAAGCACATGTACACAATCAGCTACCATAACTATGCAGACGACACACAGCTCTACATCACCATGTCACCAGGTGACTACGGACCAGTTCAAGCACTGAGTAAATGCCTAGAAGAAATCAATACGTGGATGTGCCAAAATTTTCTTCAGTTGAATAAAAACAAAACAGAAGTAATAATTTTTGGACCAATAGAGGAGAGATCAAGAGTTAGCACACAGCTTCAGTCGCTTCAGCTAAAAACCACTAATCAGGCCCGAAATCTGGGTGTAGTGATGGACTCAGACCTGAACCTCCAAAAGCATTTAAAGACAATTACAAGGTCGGCTTTTTATCACCTGAGGAACATTTCCAGGATTAAAGGACTAATGTCTCAGCAGGATCTGGAAAAACTAATCCATGCGTTTATTTTTAGTAGAATTGATTACTGCAACGGTGTTTTCACAGGTCTGCCTAAAAAGTGGATCAGACAGCTGCAGCTGATCCAGAACGCTGCTGCCCGCGTCCTCACTAAGACTAAGAAAGTAGAGAACATCACCCCAGTTCTAAAGTCCTTACACTGGCTCCCTGTATCTCAGAGAATAGACTTTAAAATACTTCTGTTAGTCTATAAATCCCTGAATGGCTTAGCACCTAAATACATCACAGACTTGTTATCAGCGTATAAACCCTCCAGACCACTCAGGTCCTCTGGCTCCAGCCTTCTCTGCATACCTAGAACACAAACCAAACACGGAGAAGCAGCATTTAGTTCCTATGCTCCACTGATCTGGAACAAACTTCCAGAAAACTGTAAAGGTGCGGAAAGCCTGAGTTCCTTTAAATCAAGACTAAAAACACATTTGTTTAAGATTGCCTTCAACTGTTCTAGTTAACTGAATCACCACTTTTTTGTTCTAATTTCTATCTACATTTTATTCCTACTTGCTTTTATTCTGTTTTATTTTGCTATATTTTAATCATGTAAAGCACTTTGCATTGTCTTTGTACTGAATTCTGCTATATAAATAAATTTGCCTTGCCTGCCTTGCCTTGCCCCACGTAAACATGACGTAGTGCCGCTTTGAGTGGCAGAAATATGTTGGGAGGCAAAACTGTCTCTGCTCCCAATACTTTTTATTAGAAACATTAAAATAGCTCAAAATTATAAACTATTCAGTAATGTCTCAACCATAATTAGAGCCTGTTGCAAGTCCATCCTGGGCACTCACAAGACAAACAAACTTGTACATTATTGTTTTGTTTGCTATTTTTTGTTGACCAGCAAAGACGGAAGTACTTCTGTGTTTTTAGGGAAATTTGATAACTCTGCGCATGTCAGAGTGGTTCTATTCTGAATAAAGCCGGGTGTATATAAATGCACATCATGTTCAGATTAATTGACTGTGTGCCCATATAAATGGTAAAATATGATTTTTTTTATTTTATTTTTTTTATTCCTAATACATTTCAATCGGATCGTGAACTTTTGTGCATGTAAACATAGCTAATGTCTCCTTCCTGAGAGGACTACAGGTGAAACTCACCAATCAAAACAAACTTAGAAAAAGAGCATGGTGGCTGATCTCCTTTCGGGGGTTCTTCCTCTCTTCCTCCTCCGGTGCGTCCATTCCTTCCAGCTCGATGGAGGCTTAATGTGAGTGTTGAAAAGTGGAAAATTTAATTAGGCTGCCAAAGGGGGTTTATGTCACTTGGCACGAGCTGCCTCCATCGTCCCTACCCCCCATTATCACTCCCCCTCGTCTGCTCTCACCCTTTGCTCTAACCCGTCAGCTGCAGCAATCGTCTTGTTTGCACTGCTATTTGTACTTTTCGCCGATCCTCCGGGACATGACCCACCAGGCCAAAGAGGCAGACGGAGGTCAACAGTTTAGTGCAAAGCAGAGTGGGTGTGAACTGAAATGTGGATACACTGAAGCAGTGAGGCTGCTTCTCGCCACATAATTACTGTCATACTGTTACTACTTAGGCTTAGATTGGTCCTCAGATCTGGGGACGAAGCTTTAAGTGAAACATAGATGTGACTACCTTATTAAAAGTCGCTGCCACATGGTTGCAGCAGACTGTGGCGGGGTTGCGTAGCTGCTCGCATGGTTTTAGATTGTGAAGAATCACTTTGACTTTTTAAGCCTAAAATCCTTTTTTTGTGCCTATGTTTACATCAGGTGGGGCTGGATTTATCAGTCAGTGTCCCTGGGGGCAAATATCGGCTGCTGTTTTTGGTCCCCACCCATCTCACATTCTTTCCTGTTCTGAACATTTTGTTAAAATGCTTCAAAAGTCTCCTGTTCATATGTTGCATAAGCACATATGAGGGGAATAAACACGTCCAGCTGTTATGAGTTATCTATAAACATGGGCTGCACTTTTGGCAGTTTGACAAATTAATTCTTATTTAAAGCTTTTTTTAAAAGCGGTCGTGTATACAAAAATCATTGGATTTAAACTGTTGAATTTGAAGCGTTGCAGCAAATTCCTTGTGAATTTTACCATAGTTAGCTTCTTTATAAAGTCCAGTTGAAACCAGATACTTCCAGTACATAAAAATACACCTTTGTTCAGTGCAGTAGTTGCTGTTTGAGAACGCTGGTGTGTGAATTCACTCCATCTATTGTTCCATAATACCACACCTCACCAGGCAGGTATTCATGAAACAATAGCCAACAGACACTGAGAGCTGTTTGGCTATTTTTGCCCCAATTTGTTAGATGTGATTAAAATTATTAATATTGTTAATAATTGCTTTTGGCACTTATCAATGATTATTCATAATAAAACCAACCCTGTTGTTGCACACCAGTGGGTGTGTTGCTGTACAAAGGTGCAACTTGCAAGTGGATGACAACCTGAGGAAAAAAAGAAATTGTGCACAGCTCATGCAAGGATAGCCAAATATTTTCTGAACAAGGTCTAAGCTTTCAGTTTAAAAAAAGTTCAACAAAAACCAAGGAAATGTACCTTAAATTCTGAATTATAGTCTAGTCTTTGTGCACAGCTTCCAAGAAAGAGGAGTTTCACATCTTGAATTCCTGTGGGGGTCAAAGACCTGCAAAAGTGTGCCAACCACATTCCTGGGAGCAGTGCATGAAAATGAGTTATACTGTGCATTGTGGGAACCCGAGTTTTTACCAGTCACGTCTGTTCTCTGTGTGTAGTTCAGTCCTATTTGTTTGTCTCTTAGCCGGGGTCCTGACAGTATCACTGGGAGGGTGTTCTCAGGCTTGCAAGCTTCTCTTTTTCACTTCACATGTACCTGTGGCCCTAATGGGTAAACCGCTGTATTTTATTATAGTTACATCACGTCATGTGTCTCATGTGAACATAAATGCAATCTGTAATATGCGACTTTCTATGTTGCCTTAAGAGTAATGGCTTCTTCCTCTCTGAGTGGCCTTGAGGCTCTCAAACGGCTCATTTCACAGTGGATAGAGACATTCTTCAGACAGCCTCTTCAAATGCTCTTCTGCTTTTGTTGTGGGGCTGAAATGTACAGTTTTTACAAAAGCACGTATCTCTAACACCTAGAGCCCGTCTCCTTCCTGAACGGTATGTTGACTATACGTGTTTAAGTGTTTAACAAAGGAATGTGACACCTTCAGACATCTGCAGATTGGACCTGAGGTTGAACCAGATTTGTAGAGGTCCGCCATTCGCTTCCTGACATCTTGGCTGATTTCTCAAAATTTTTAATATTAAGTCACACAAAGAAGCAGTGTGTTTGAGGTGTTGCCTTGAAGAAATTATCAACACGTGTGCCTCTGATTAACTCATATGTCGTCAATTAACCGATCAGAAGCTTACAAAGCAATAACACCGTCATCTTTTCAGGTGCACACTTCTTAGATTTTTTGAGAATGCTATCTTTAATAACCAACAGCATTTTCTTTCTTATGTTGTAAAATTGCTCTTTGTTGCTGGTGCACCTGAATTTCTGCACTGTGGGGCAACAAAGGATCCGTCTTTCCATCCCATTTTCCAAATTGTTTAAAATCATAATGTTTGTAAACTTCTGACTTTGAAGAAAGTCATAAAAAATTTATTTCATTATTTGGACCTTTAGCAAATAGATATAATTGTGGTAACCCTAACTGACCTAAAACTACGGAAGCGTATTGCTGCCACTGGACAAAATATTTTTTTTGTTGCTTATCTTGTACGGTGCCTGTAGTATCAGCATCTTTCTGCATAGGTGACTGATTACGGAGCGGTCCGGTCAGCCTCTGCATCACAGCGGCAGTCATCTGTCAAAAACAAGACCACAGTTTAACAAACAGCATAAAACATATCAAGACTACTTAAAACTATGTTAACACCAAGCTAATAGAGCAGCACCTGCATCATTACTCATAATCATTCAAATATTCATATCACACATTCCTTCTAGTTTTTACAAACAGCCTATGCTAGTACCTGGGATACCATTGGTAAGGTTACACAGTCAAGATATAATAGCAATAGTTTGGGTTTTATAAGAGGAAAAATGGGTTTTATACATTTTATAAATGTCACCGTTCCAAACTAAATATTTAATTACACAGCTAAATGTTTAGATTGTAAACTATATATTAAGATGCAAACCAAGCATTTAGTTTTCAAATGAAATATTGAACTCCAAATTAAATGTTTAGCTTACAAACTAGACGTTTATTTTGGAGCTAAATATTAAGCTTGTTATTTAAATATTAAACTGGGAACTGTGACTTATTTATAGATTTATGAATAATAAAAATATGAATAATGAACCCTGCCTTTAATGTCATATGACAGGCTAAATATTTTGCTGTAAATCTCTCATTGTATAACTTTACAAACGAAACCCCAAAAACCTACCAGCAGAGATGAAAAATATTCAGATAATAATTGACAGACAGAACAAAGCTAAAAGATGGCTGTCTTAATGTGAAAGCATATGTTTTATCAAGAGTGACACAAACGTAAACACTGTACACTCACCTGTCTGCTGCCCTCTTGACGTCTCCACGGAGATTTTAATGGAACTTCGTAGCCCGGCCACTTTTCTGGCATCGTGTTGTCTTCTATCGGTCTTTTGTCCACGAAATTAAAAGAACAAACATACCATTGTTTCGGTGGTTTCTTCAAATTTACAACTTTTAGCCACAGGCGGAGGGATATCTCATTCTTCGGCTGGGGGTGAAGAAAGTAGGGCGCCTGGTATCTACAGCTCTTGTACGCGGTCGATGATTAAAACACTCCTGCTCCACATAAACCTTTCGTTTACACCCGTTATCATGACAGCCTCTAACCGGACAAACGATCCCGGCCTTCCATGAAATCATAAAGACGAGTAATTTGGTACGAATTAGTCGGCGAGTCGCTGTCCAGCTGACTCGCCAGTAACAGGAAGTGACGTATCGGACGTCTCGCACGGAAAACCGCCACTCACTGTCTCCGTATTTCCGTTGAAAATAAGGTGATACTAGCGAGCATAAAGTAAAACTTGATCCATTCCCATAAATTTGCCATTTTAGTTCTCGAGTAGATAACGCACATGCTTCTTCTTCGTCTTAAATGAGTCAGACTAAAAGCATACTAGCGCCACCATCTGGATAAGTTATCACGTTTTTACAAGATAATTTTCACGTTTATACAAGATATTTATCACGTTTATACAAGATAATTTTCACGTTTATACAAGATAATTATCACGTTTATACAAGATAAGCAACAAAAAAAATATTTTGTCCAGTGGCAGCAATACGCTTCCGTATAAAACAGTTTGGTTTAATCTCAGATACAACATTTATGTAAACATCTGGTTTCATTCGTATGTCTGCATAAAGTTAGATGGCTATATTCTACTTAATGATGAAGTAAAATACGTATTAAAACATCTTTTGCAAGCAACTTCTGGCATATATCTATCTATCTATATATATATATATATATATATATATATATATATATATATATATATATATATATATATATATATATATATATATATATAAAACCCTTTCCCAACTGGGGTATAACATAATAATTCAAATATTAAAAACTGGTCAAAAAGACTAAAGAAAGGCAAAGAAGTAATTAAGATTTGAATTGAATCCATAAAATATTGGAGGGCGGACTGAGGACGTCTTCAAAGCATCGGGGCAGAAAACCCGAAGCGATATACCTTAAATAGAAAACTTTGAAATAAATCTGGAAAAGCAGCCAAACTACGACCATTGTGAGAAGCCTAATAGGTCAATAAAGCTCCTTGCACAGCAGCGTGCCTGTACGTCAGTATATGTTTAGTCTCCATGGTAACCAAACGTGCTTGCTGATGGGTGGCAGTCTCCATTCATTACTGCATAATGTTTGAAACCGGAGGTTCACCACAGCATCGGGATATCTCGGATCTACCGCTTTGTCACTTGAATGGAAAGATGTTCAGAAGCCAACCCGCTAGCACGTCTGGCTGGAATCGGACGTGTTGCTATGGAGACATTTATAACCCAAGAGACCACAGAACCTCACTTTTGGGTTTAAATGCTGCACAGCTGCAGCTGTGAATAATCCATCCTGTCGTCCAAGGGATAAACATTAGTGGGAGAAAGCCATGGTGTGGTTGCTCAAAGATGTTCTGGACTGATGACCCTGCTGCCCAACCTCCACCTTCGGGGAAGTCCGCATTTCATGCATCTTCACGGGGCCAGCTCAACCAACTTGGCTGCCTCCTTAGTAGCCACTCATACACCCCCCACCATCCTCCACAACGAGCCGTCCACCATCCATCATACGTCTGTGAGGGCCACACTGAAGACAATTTTCATCCTGGGACTTTTCTGGTGCAAGAGAGGCTGTTAAAACCATTCGGTAAATACCGCCAGTCTTGAACAGAAGAAAACAAAGTTCCAGTGGGCTGAAGAGAAACAAACATTGACTGTGGCTGGTCGATTGAATCCTTATCTGCATGAGCTATGAAGATGATGCTGGAAGGTATGTTTGTAGCTCTCCCAACAAAAAGATGATCATCTGAAGAAAACAAGAATATTTCCAAACTGCGCGTCAGAAAATGGAGCAAGGCAGATGGCAGTAAGAAAAATAAACGGTGAAGTAATTTTTCTTGCCGATACTACATCCGTCCACAGGGTAAAGAGCATCTTCCTAGAGAAAAGCAGATCAGCTCAATGACATAGCTGGCAAACAAAAAAGATCTCAATAAAGAGAAATAATGCTGGAAATCCATTAAAAACGCATTGAGATAAACGTTACATTTTATTTCTAAAAGAGCAGGACGTCTTGCAATCTAACGCGGCCGTTCAATGGATCTCGACGTGCAAATCAACGATTCGTCATTTGGCCGCATCGCACTTTGTCAGGCTCAAACTAAAACTTTTCCTTAACTCGTCAGGATACATCCTCATCCTTTCTGCACTCCCCCAACTTATGGGTATTTATTTTTCCAAGGGAGGAGGTGGGTTGGGGAGGAAGGGAAGCGGGGAGTCTTGTCACATTACATGTACCTGTCTGCGCGTGTCTTCACTTGCGGCTGTCATCCCACCCGACAGGTCTATCAGTGTCCACGGCTGATCGGAACGCGTCCCTCAGCATGACAGGCTGAACTGACAGCGCCGAGATCCAGACTGACAGCTCCTCAGGTAGGTGGGGGCGGAGGAAGGAGGAGTTGGAAGAAGGAGGCCACAGAGCAGGGGGAGTACAGCACCGCTAGAAAGTATTTAGACCCCTTCACTTCGCTCCTTTTGGAAACAGATTTGAGTAGACGCATTTCCTTAGAGATCTGCAAACACTAGCAGTAAATGACGAGGCAAAAACTGGTTCCTGGAAAGATGTGCAGAATTATTATAATTGGCAAAAGCTTGGTAATCCTGTGTTTCATAAGTATTCATACCATGGCTTAATTTGTTGTATGTCCCTTTGGGAGCGATCAGTCTCAAGTCTTCTTGGGTTTGTCTCCAAATGCTTGTCACATACAGTATATTATGGGATATCTACTCTTTTTGCAGATCCTTGGACCAAGCTTAGTCAGAGTCGACGGGGTTGGGAGACGACCATTTTTAGGCCTTTCCAGGGGTCACTTGGGTTTAAAACCAGGCTGTGTGCTGCAGATCCTTATGTTGGAAAATTAACTGTCCTTCTAATCTCAGATCCAGGGCTTTCTGGTCCAGTCTTATTTGAACAATCTCAAAATGTATATTTACATCCTTTCAGCATGATACTGCCATCACCATGCTTGAAATTAAGGATGGTGTTAGGTGATGAGCAGTAATGTTTTTTTTTTTTTCCAGATAAGGCTTGGAGTTGAGGCCAAAAAGTTATATTATGGTTTCATCCGACCAGAGAATCGTTTTTATCCTCGTCTGACAGTAAGGCCAATTTTAGCAAAATTCAAACAGATCATAGCCCTTTTAGTGAGGAGGGGCTTTTCTCTGTTCACTTTACATCAAGGCTTAATTGGTGGAATGTGTTGCAATGGCTCACCTTGTGGATGGTTCCGCCTATAAAAGGGAACGCTGGAGCTCTGCTTTGTGAGCGGTGAGCTCTTGGGTGCCTCTTTGACCAAGTCGCTATTTTGACCCTTTTTACGTGTTTTGTCTGGCAGTGTAGCATTAAGAATTGCTGTCTTAATGCCAAAGAGAGCCCAACAGATTTTGCTTTCACAAGTGGAGCCTTACCCCAATTACTAAATTTGGATTGGGGGGGGGGGGGGGGGGGGGGTTGATCTTAGGAGGGTCCTGATGGTTTCAAACTTCTTTCAGGTCTGAATAATTGGAGACCACAGTGCTTTTGGCCTTGCTAAAATGTCTTTTTACTGAGCTTTCCCAGAGTTGTCATGGAGTTCTTCAGACTATATATTTGCCTTCATTGCTTGGTTTTTGTTCTGATCGACTGTGTCCTTATATAGACAAGTTTGTTCCAGGTGGACCACATTCAATGATCGGTGGAAATCCCATGCTCCTGAGCTCAATTTAGGTGTGAGTACTTCTGTATGTATCAATTAATTTTGTCATCATGCCCAATTTTGTTTAGATCATTTTTAGCTAAACTATTCTGAAGATTGGATTTGCTATACATATGCAACATAACAAAATGATGAAGAAGTGAAAGGGTGGGAATTGTGTAAATTAGAGGGTGTAAACGCTTTGAGACGCTTATTCAGATTTGCACATCCAATCTAAATCTTCCAGTTAAGAGCTGTGCTTTGGCTAAGAGTCTGAGGAGGAAACATACTGCGCCAGTTTCAGCATTTTTCACTAAAATTGTCATCTTTTATGACAATCATGCACACCAAAGCGAAGCCAAACAGCTTGCTTAAGGAGCTGTATTCCAGAGAAAATCAAACACCTGCAGGAAGTGCTTTAGTTAAGGTTTAAACCAAGTGTCTATTATCGCGCCCACAGGGGTTGAAATAAAGAGAGTTGCCTCCCCTGTTTGAAGAAAATCTCTCTTTATCTTGTCAGGGGCCATCGAAAACAAGCTCTTTCCAAAAAAAAGGGAAAACCCACAAGCTCCTGGGCGAAGACTCATCTGATCAGCTTAGCTACGCTCTCCTGGCGTCTCGTGTATGACGAGTAATTAGCAATTAACAAGCAGGGTTTAACAGGATCCAGTTATTAACCAAAGGTTTGAGGAGGAAGAGGTGTTTGACACGGGACTGAAACATTTCCTCCAGTTTGGTTAAAAAAAAAAAAAAAAGTAGAGGGAAGAACCGAAGCAGTAATTTTTTTTTTTTTTGAATTCCTAGATCAAACAGGCTGTAACAAAAGGCCCCAAAATCCCCCCTCCGCTCTCCTCCTCCTGCTCTCTTTCCAAAATTAGTTAAGCCTTTCAGCTCCATCATCCCCAACACGGCTCGCATCAACAACCCTACGCTGCTCTGCAAATGCCGCACACAGCTCCTGAAATCCATCCTTCCCTTTCCCAAACATGCCGGAGAGATCAGCAGAAAGCCGTGAGAAACGAGGAAAACTTTCAACAGGCCACTCTGAAACCCGGGAACGCAAAGCACCCAACGGTTTGCCTTTTCTGCGGCTCGAAATGTTGCAGAAAAGGTGAGAGATGCAGATGAAGGATGACAGACCGGACGAGTCGGGACGCAGTGGCTCGGCAAGGGCGAGTAAACAAACTCCAATAAGGCGCCTGTCCACCTTCGCTGACATATTCAGGCGCTACCCCTCTCCCTCAGATTAGCTCACTCTCGCAGCCGTTTGTCATCTCTCTGGAAGATAATTCAGGATTTTCAGTCATTTTCTGTCATCACTTCTGCATGTGCCTACGCTCCAGTTCTCTGTAAAACTTTGTCTACCCCAACATACGTTTGCGCTCCTCTAAAAGTTTCCCGTGACTCGGCTGACTTCTGGGATGAAGTGGGAAGGGTGAAGCCAAGAGTTGCTGGGCTTTAAGTGATCCTGTTTTACACACTTGTCATTTCTTTAAGGCTGGCAGGTCCTTAGTTCCTCCGAGCGTCATGCTTATAGGGTTGTCACCGGTTAAAGTTAATCTAATGTAAATATTCATGCCTCTGGGCCATCATTCCTGAACAGAGGTGCTACTCCTTCGACTTTTAAAAGAAAAGATGACAATTGCATTTCCATTTGGCGTTCCAATCAGTCCCGTGGGGCAAACCCCCCCCTTCCCCGTCTCGTCAGGTTGATCGCCCTGGGTCCGAAGATTCCCAACTAATATTTCCAGTCTTTAATTATTCCATCTGACTGCCGTTGAAGACGGCCGGATTAGTGGATTTGGAGCATTAGCTGTGAGGGTTGGCAGACCTCTGAACTGTGATTCAGAGCGCGGCGAAATGCATCTTCAAAAGGTACTTTCACAGGATCATTAACGCCGGATAAATCCACGTTAAAAGCGCGTTAAGGTGAGCCGTGTTTAGGTGCAGACGTGTTTTTAGACAGGAGGCTAACTGGATGTGACTGTGCGACTCAGTTTAGGCCACTTTGGAGGGAATTGTTTGAGTTGCTTAAAGGGCTTTATGTCAGCTTGGGTCAACATCAGCAACTGGAGGAAAACTTCAGGAGGGAACGTTTGTCTCTAATTGACACTCCAAGCTGGTGAACTTTACCTTCCTTGGTGTCGTAATCTGCATTTAGCCTCGATCGTCAGTCACTGTCTCTGTTTTTAAACACTGGGCTAAACTCATTAAAAGTCAGCCCAAATCTTGGAGGATGGGGGGAATCAATCTTTACCTTTTTGAGCTCAGGGTAGAGAGACGCCTGAAGCCCACTGTCAGCTTTGACTATTCTTTATTTGAGCTTGTTAAAGCCCACCCCCTCCCAAAAAAATAAAAGCATCTTATCCTGCGGCTGCCAGTCGAGACGTTTCGAAAAGCAGGTCGGCAAAGGTTAGAGCAACAAACGTGGAGCGGGGGGGGGGCATTGCAAAAGAGAAATAATCTTTGCTTTTTTTTAATTATTTTATTAAGAGGCTTGATGCTATTAAATGCCCCAGATACATTCACCCTATAGTTCTCAATTAGACCTGACAGTTGCTGCTTTACAGACAATGAATATAGCAAGGGGCTGCGCCTGCGGCCAGGAAGGACCCCGGACTAGGAGCCTCATATTTAATGATGAAAACAAGTGAGTGCGCACATACACGCACACACACTTCTTTTCTCCAGATGACAGAAGCTGATGTCCCGCTGCAGCAAACTGCTTTCTGGGGTTTAAATAAAAAAAAAAAAAATAGCTACCTTAGTTGAAAAAGTGTTAAAATGCAAGCAACATTATAGTGGAAAGCCTTTTAGGTTATTTGTGTACATAACTCTTACCTTATTGTGGCATGATTATTTTCCCTCTGCATTCGCATTGACTTATTTGCAACTGCGGGTTTAACCAGAACTAATGCAATAGCTATTTCCCAGCTCATGTATAACAGCTATTCATTCTAATGTTTATACTTTTTTTTTCTCACCACAGTAAATGACCTCAACTTCTTTTGTCTTCTTTTTTTGCTCAAGTATAACCCTATAGTAGTAATGAATGCTTGAATTAGAAAAATAATTACATCCCCTTCTATTCTCTATGTGCTTACAGAACACATTTTCCCATTAATCTCCTTCTGCAAACAAATGAAATGAGGCGACTAACATTTGAGGAGTCTGGGAGTGAAAATCCATTCATCCGTAGTATCAAAGCAAGAAAGTTTTTCGAGTGAATGAAAAAAAATATATGTGAATGGCGAAAGTGGTGCACATGTGCAAAAGGGAGTATGTAGGTTATTTTACGTTTATTGTTTTTGTTTTATACGTATGTCAACCTATTAAGATAAAACTAAAAGTAATTAGTATACCCCTTGTGTACGTATATGCATGTGACAATCTCAACACCCACTAGTGCTCTGTGCATGCACCAATTTTTGGATTGAAAACCAAAATTATACACTGGGTCAGTTAATTAAGTATTACAGGCAGTAAAATATTTAGCTGTGGACAAACATGGCATCAGCATCTTCATTTTTCAAAGCTTTTGAAATATTTCTGTCTCTTTGATGTATTAAAAACACCTCTAAATAGCTTGTATTACATTCCATGGTGAATTTCTAATATAGTAGCTATGAAAAAAAATGCTGCTAGAACACTTATTTAGGAAGATTAGCTAATACTTAGTTAATTCACTGCAATGTAAGCAATTTGCAATTTTTCATTATTTAACATTGGTGTAATGCTTTTACTGGAATTGCAGGGAGAACTTCTGGAGCACTCACTGGCTAATGAAAAAGTACAACATGTATTACTGACTTATGAACATTAGAATAAGTAGGCTGACACATAAGGAAACTATTGCTAACATTAGCATTGTAAGTTCAAATCGCAGTTGAACTATACTCCTCCCACCTGCATAGCAAACAACCAATGTACAGTATTTACAATATATTGAGATAAATACTTGCTCACATGCCTTGGCTCACATATTACAGTGTTTCTCCATTGGTTTGGCTCATTTCTTAAAACAGAAATTACATCCTTAAAACTCTTAAGATCATTTGGCAAAACAGTCATACAGTTCAGCACAACACCATAGCTTACTTGCAAAAAGGTTATATCTCTCCCAAAACTGTTCACTCATGCTTTGAAACTAAATTCCTTTCCCGTATAAATAGTCAGTGCCACCAACAGTAATGATTTTAGTGCCGAACACAGAGTTACGCTAAAAACGTTTTATTGGAAATGTTCAATGCAGACAGACCAGGAGATGCTGACAGAACCAGGAATGGACCAGATGCAGGTTGAGCACACAAGAACTGAAAACCCCATGGTGGCAGAGCACAAATGAGGGGATGAGACGATCTGCAGTGAGTGGGTGAGTGAGGCGAACAGGTGAGCAGAGTAGGAACTGATTAGTGGCAGCAGGTGGAGCTGGTCTGGACTGATGACTGGTGACTGAGGAGACTGAGCTGATTGGATAGTGGCTGGTGACAGGCGGAAACTTCAAGTCCAAAAGAAAACCTAAATCATGACACAAACATTGCCAAGATCCTTCTCAATTCCTTTAGTTCATTTCTTGAAACAGACCATATGTTCTCAACACTGTTGGTGCTTTTGCCAAAATAGCCTGGATTGTTCTGCACAACGCCACAATTCACCTGCAAAAGCCCACATCTCTCCCAAAACACCCATGTGTCAAAACTAAATTCCTTTCTCATTGAAATAGTCAGTCCCCCCAAATGCATCCAAGTGTATACCATCATTGACTGAGTACTGTACATACCTGTTTTCCCTTCGAAAGGTGTGGATGATGGAGGAGACTGTAGAGCAAGGCACATTAGGCTGCACCCGGCGACCTCCCTCTGCCATTGTGAGGCGATGGTTGACAACATCGTCTCTAATTGTGGCCCAAAATTAATCCGGAACAGCATGGTGTCTTCGTGCTCCTCGGCCTCCTTCCCCTATCCCACCACCAAGCATCCTCACTCCTCTTCTTCCTCTTCCTCAAGCAGGACGTTGCCCTTGTTCATTTACTTAGGTTGGTGCCCCCATGTTCAGAAATTGTACTGGTCCTGGTCAAGCTCTATATATAGGCCTACATGAATGGCAGCACTCACAATCATGAACAGCACCTGTCTGGTAGCAAACTGCACAAACTCCCCCTTCGTAAAGTTTTAGTTTCACCTGACTGTCATGAATTATCAAATGTTCAAGAGACATATATGGTATTCATGATGGTTGGATGTTCTTGACTATTTTTTGACAATTCAACAGACTATTGTGCATGGGATTACTTATACAATGAAATTCTGCTGACATATTTTGAAGAGATGAACCATTAGATTGAGAATCAACTAATCAGTTTAGATTACCAAGATCTATTCACTTGGAAAATGTGTTAAATGTAGAATAACTGTGCTAACTATAGGCTAGTTGCACTTGATCATTTGCAAAGACATTTGAGACATCAACAAAGACATTTGTAATTTGATGAAATCAATGAGAAATGCTGTTCTGTTGTGAACAATTGCCAAGTGGTTTGGAGATTTGTCCATGTCATTTTGAGAATGTAATGTCTCTCAAGAAATGACTCAAACCAATGGAGAAAAACAAACTTAAGTGAGATCATATTCCTAAAGCCTAGAGTTCAATATGAGGTTGAAACAATAAAAGCTTCAAATAAGATAAGTAATTCCTTTCTTGTCCCACAATGGTTAAATTCAGGTGTGACAAATACTGTACCTCAGGGTTCTGTCTGGGACCCCTCCTGTTTTTGTTATATGTTCTTCCGCTTGCTCGGATAATCCAACAGTTCAATGAGGTCTCGTATCATTTATTCGTGGATGATTTCCAGTTGTACTGTTCTTTTAAGGTGTTGGGGGCTCACAAGCTGAGCTTACTCTCCTTAATCAACTGCCTGACACAAGTGAAGCAGCAATTAGGTAATAACAGCCTACAACTCAACTGATGGAAAACTGAGACTCTTATCATAGCCCCTGAGCCTCTTTGCTAAAACACACTAAGAAATATAGGGCTTATCTTTGATGAGGTCATCTCATTAGATCATCATCTGGACAGAACCTGTTGATGGTTCCACAAACCTGCTTTAAAACTAGTTGTGAGCGTTCTTTTAAAACTGCCGATCCTCGACTTTGGAAGGAACTTCCTCTCTGGACTCAGCAGATGTGTTTAAAAAGCTCCTAAAAACCTACATATTTAGACAAGCATTCCAGTTCTGACCCAATGTTGCCACTTTTTGTGTTTTTTTTTTATTACTGTGAAGCACTTTGTGACTGTCTGTGAAAAGCGCTGTAGAAATAAAGCCTACTTACTTACATTGGCTCTTGTGGGAAGGCTGTCCCCAAGGTTTAGGAGTGTGTTTATGGGAATTTCTGACCATTCTTCCAGAAGCGCATTTGAGAGGTCAGTTACTGATGTTGAATGAGAAGGCCTGTCTCTCAGTCTCTAATTCAAAATGTTTTATATTTGGTTGAGGTCAGGACTTTGTGCAAGCCAGTGTTGTGGGAAGCAACGATAACTGATCCCTCAGTTACTTAAATTAAATAAAATTGTGATTCCATCAAGTTCCAGCATTTTATTGAGAAACAGAGCAGAGATAAAGTAATTGCACCCTTGGCTAGTCCGCAGCCTGGCCCCCTTCTGTTCCCAGCCCTAGTCTCCTCCGAATCTGAGGCCTCCACTTCCTGCACATTGCTATACTGCGCTGCAGCGAGACACATAACGTACCAAAGCCACTCATAATCCAAACATTTACAGTCCTACACAGAAAATACGCAAGCATTGACCTTGACGAACCAGGGGAGAGTGAAGCTGATTGGATGCCTTTCTCATCTCCTCTCTGAGTGCCGCTGCTCACATGTTTTAGAGGAGATAGGTCAGAGGTGATCATAGAACCCAACCTTTAATGTTTCCATTCACACCAGTAAAGGTCATCCACACGAAACTCTCTCATCCATGTCTTTATGGACCTTGTTTTTTGCTCTGTTGTGCAGTCATGCTGGAAGAGGAAGGAGCCATTTCCAAATTGATTTCACATAGCTGGAAGTGTGGAATTGTCCAAAATCTTTTGGTCTGCTGAAGCATTCAATGTTCCTGTCACTGGAACTAAGGAACCAAGTCCAGCTCCTGAAAAAAACAAAACACCAGAATACCCCCCTCCACCAAGCCTTACACTTGGCACAAGACAGCCAGAAAAGTACCATTCTCTGGCAACTGCCAAACCCAGACCCGTCCATCAGATTGCCAGATGGAGAAGCGGCATTCTTCACTCCAGAGAACGTGCCTCTTCTGCTCTAGAGTCCAGTGGCAGCATGCTTTACACGATTGCATCCGGTGCTTTGCATTGCACTTGCTGATGTATAGCTTGGAGGCAGAGGCTTGGCCATGCAAACCCTTTCCATGAAGCTCTCTGCACAATGCTCTTCAGCTTAATACACACCACAGTATATTATTCGGTGTGGTCTGTGTCCAGCTGTACCACATAACTTTCTAGAGCGATCCATAGTTGATTAAAAACTCCAGATAGAAAATAATAGAGTTTTGAACTATAACACTATGGGCTTATTTAAATGTATATGTTTACTGTTTCTCATGATGTATTTGTAAAGCACTATATAGTTGATGTAAAATCGCTCCTAGGTGGCCATTTTGAGCTTCCGACATTACCCTTTACTTTCCATATGTTCCACACTGTGGAAAGTATTTATTGTCCATGTACTTAACAACTACATATTAGTTTAATTCTATTTTTAATTTCACATTTTTTGATCACCTTTATTTGCGTTCATTGTTCTCATTCACAGATATTTACTGGAGTCACACAAATATGACAGATTTCCTAACATATTAGCTTACAGGAGTAGATGATATATATATATATATATATATATATATATATATATATATATATATATATATATATATATATATATATATATAAATCAGCTGTTAAAGTAGGTATAAAAAAAGCCAAAATTCCGAAGGTACAAAATAGTGACTGTGGAACACGACCAACATTTTCACTGAGCAGCGTTAAGCAAACATTCATAACGGGAACGACTTCTGTGGACTTTAACATTCATATTAGTCAAGTCACAAAAACACTCTTGCTCTTCCACACAGTGAACTTTGTTGAACGGTATGCTATGAGTTGCTTAAAAAGACACTGTCTCCTATTTATGTTTTGACTAAAATATTTCTACTCTAAAATGTTTGTTCTTTAAAATCTCAGATTTATGAATGCACTGACACAGCCAGGAGAAACATGTTTTACTAAAGGAAATATTGGAATAAAAACATATTTGTGAACAGTTCAAAGTACCGTAAAAGACTCCACAAATCATGAAAGGAAGACAACCTTTAAGCAAAACGAAAGGTTCTGAAGTAGTTTAACATCAACAGCTGTGCACAAATTGACAGTAATATGACGAAAGCAAGTAAACAAAGCTTGTTCTTTCAGCTCTTTTTAAAGCAAATAAAAAATATGTGCATGGAGATTCCAGACGTCACACAAAACAAAACAGCATTTATTGTCAGAAATAGTATAATACAAGCTGTCAGCTTTCTTTTCTGTAAGAGCTTTAGGAATGAAGGGTTTTTACACAGCTGTCAACACTTATGATGAATCTTCATGATGCCTCGAAAACACAGTTCTACAGAAACGTGGCTTTTGCCATCAGCATCGGTGAGAACAACGTGAGGATATACAGTAAGTCTGTGCAGACAAAAGAAAAACAGGCACAAAAGAGCACAAACACTCAGACACACTCCAGCAAAAGCAAGAGAAGAGCTACAGTTTCCCATTGGCGAAGGCTCCCTCCTGGAACTGAGGGATGAAGCTCTTGAAGTACGCTCTGAAAGAGAAATCAAGACTGAAATCTTAGCCGTGCTCTTCCCAGCTAAAATTGCAGTAGGACCTTTACGCCGCAGTTTCGACTTACTTCGCTCTTTTGGCCATTTCGTTGCCGTCCCAGCGTGGGCTGTAGGGATACGACGTCTGCACCTGAGAATAGAGCTGACCGCTGTTGGTGAAGTGGTACACAGACTGGAAGGTGAGGGTGGGCTGATCCCGGGGGAAGTACAGCGGGAGATCCACTACGAGAAAGAACAAGAGGACGCATGTTAGGAGTAAACAAAATCAGACCTAAAACAATCATTAATGGTGAGTTTACGGCTCTCCTACCATGCACCAAGAAGCAAAAGTCTTTCCACATGAGGAGTAGGGTGAGTTTAGTGAATCCCTCTGCGTCGTACTCCACCACTCCCCTGAAACACGGCACACTGTTTATATTGTTGTTTCATATTCGCTAATGAGTGCTGGTCTGAATCTGGAAAGCTGACTCACGTTCCAAAGTGGCTAAGAAAAGCAGCGATGTACTCCCTCCTCTTGTGATAACCTTGTATGACATATTGTACCTGGACAAAACGAAGCAGAAATACGATGAGAAACAAGGCAACCATAGGCGGTTGATTAATGGAGCAAGTGCAGCAGGAGCTCCCACATTTTAAAAAAAATGGGGGAGAAAAAAACAGTAGATCTCTTTTTTACCCCAGAAAATCTGATTACTCCCTAGTCTGTCAATTTTACAAAGTTTGATAGTAAACAGAATACAAATAATATTTTTTCATTTTAGTTCCACTATCCATCACATCACCGTTGGTTGGTTCAAGTCACCACATAAGAGTCGCATAATCTCAACAGATATCTCAACAGAGGCAGAATCCTAATCAGCTTTTTAAAACTTATAACTGCTCTTGGTCTCTCTAACTCGACCCAAATAAGAAACAAGCAAAAAAAAACATTCGGAAACTTTTCACGGCATTGCAGGTGTAGGCCGCTAGGGTCTGTGACCAGTCTGAAACGGTGCTGCCCTCCAGCAAAACGCTGTACCACAACGCTGACCTTCAGGTTCAAATTCTGCTGTGTTGCTTAAATTCCCCTGTCAGCTGAGCTGAGAAATGGGACGGGGAGAACCCCGGGTCAGGAGACCCAGCTAGGGTCGCTGAGAGGTGACACAACAAGATCCGGATCTCAAAGTGAGGCGTTTTTTTTTAATTGCCTGAACTACTGACATGTCCGGGTGTTTCTTTCTCTCCCAAACTTTCAAATCAACATCAGGTGTTCAAACTATTTCTACTAATTATGATGCAAAAACACTTTCTTTAAACTCCTCATAGCAGGGATATACAAAGTGTGGCTCGGGCGCCATTTTCGCCCCTCAGTACAATTTGACCTGTTTAAGAATGGTACAAATTTGGCCCTCCAGCAAATGGAACTGATGCAGACAGATAATCTTTGGGAGTTATTATTTTCTTTTTTACGATGAAACCTATTTCTTCACAAACTTACATTTTCTTAAATGGTAATTATTTGGTACGACACAAAGTATTTTTCTTCTATTAGTCATTTTCTTTTTTGCTACAAACGTTCTGCAACGTTTGACTCTCGAACAGACAATCATTCATTAAACCTAGCTAAGTACAGCACATTTTTGAAGAATGTTCTCATTGTCCCTAAGAGCTTTTTTGGACTAAATATAGAAACAAAAACATTTGATCCATAAAGTTAGGAAACTGTAAACCTTGATTTTTTCAAGGCGAATGTCTGGGACCCATTTTTAGCCCTACAATAAAGTGTTTCATTAAAATACTTAATATTTTATTTATTGCTGAGCAGAAAAAAAGAGAAAAGAATTCACAGTGGAATTTTCGTTTTTTAATAATAAAAAAAAAAAAAAAAACATTATGGCCCATGAGTACTTTTAACGTGCCGATTTTGGCCTGTGACAGCGTTTGGACACCACTGCCACAGTTCTTGCTTTGTTTAATCAATCATCATAGACCTGCGTTTGATTCCTATATAACAGAGTCCTTGATTACATGCAATTAGTTTTATTAAAAAGACATTATTTTTGATAAAAATACAAAACCCTCCCATTCCACAATTAAATTGCGTGATAGTCCCCATTAGCGAGAATCCATCCTTCACTAGATAGACCTAGGCCCAAAACTATTCATACAAGTTCTCTTTTAATTTTACCAACATGTTTCTTTTGACTCAAAGTAATATAAACGTTTTGGAGTGGACCAGCCAGAGTCCTGAATTGAATCTGAAAGAAAATCTGTGGAGGGAGCTAAAGATTAGGGTGATGGCAAAAAGTCCTTCCAAACTCAAAGACTCATCATCATCATCATCATCATCATCATAAAAACAGTGGAGATAATGGAAATAACTGCTCACCAATAATCAGTTTTACACTGATTATTAACAATTGTATAATATTTGAAATGGAATGAAAAATATAACAGTTTTCATATTGATTTGTGTTCTTTTGAGAGAGGCCCGTCTCTAAAAAAAAAAGGAAACTTAGTGGTAGAATGAAAATGAACACAATCAACATAGCCTATTAGTGCTCTAGTCTGCAGTCATAAATGCATTTATCCACAATCGTCCCTCTCACTTAAATCTTAACAGAAAACATAAGATGATAGCCCACGACTACTTTTATACTACTTGACAGACATTTACACAGAGTGTATAGCATACTAGCCAGGGTGTTTCATCATTTTGTGCAGTGTAAGCTGCACATTTGCGATTACTCACCCTTCGTGTATGAATGATACTGTTTTGTAATAGTAGTAATATGTGACACACACACATCCACACTGTTGGTCTCATCTCTTGAAGAAGGCTCAAACACTGACGCCCATTGTGACTCAAGCTTCAGTTCAATTGTGATCACATGGAACGGTGGAGGCGGCTGTGCAGCGTTCTGAAAAGCTGCAAGGCCACATACTCAATGTTTGTTAATTACACTTTCAGTGTGTGTTTTAAAGGAAGTGTGGAACACTGAACTTTCACGCACACTTGGAGAATGGACTTCCTGCACACCCCCGCTGCTGTCATTGTGCCACCACCTCCCATTGGCTGCCTGGAGCGTCGGGTGAGGCAACACAGGTGAGCTTGCTCTGCAGGTATTCAGACCTGCCCGCGCCCATGGCTGCTCGCCTGTGCATCCAGTTGTTGCGTTTGCATGTGGCTGCAGGGAGGATGATGCAATAATGCAGGTAGCGCTTACTGCTGTTGCACATCCGGTTACATTCACAACTACCCCTGGATCATAAAGTGTGATTGGTCTCTTACTTTGATTTAATAAAAATGAAGGAGGTTTGGTTGTCTGAACGTGCACCATGCTGAGTGTGGAGATTTTTTTTCCAAAAAGTACATTTTTGATAGAACCCCTTTCATGTCTTGTAGAGCTTATATTACAGGAAGAAATGTAACTCTAAATCATGCGGCATTCACTATATCTTAAAGGTTGAATGTGTGACCTAATCTAAGATAGAAATTAGCTAAGAAAGCTCTACATATTGTGTGTAATCCAGTTCTTCCAAAGTTTGATCCAATGTACGAATCCAAACGTTAACTAGAAATGTACTGCAGGTCTTCCTTTTTGGGGTTAAGCTTTAAATACAAACCTGCACAAACCACGAGGAGAGGAAAAAAAATGAATATCCATTTAAACATTAACGGGAACGAAACAAAAAAAACAAAACAAATATTTTTATACTCTATTATCTTTTTTCCCATATATATCCAGACATGGAAATAATTTAATTAGATGAAATTCCAGACATTTCCAGCCTTTGTACGAACCTTATGCAACGCCTATGCGCCGAGTGTGCCTACCCCCCCCCCCCCCCCCCCTGAAAAAAACGCAACAACAACAACAAAAAGCTTATATCAGTAGCAATTTTAACTTCCAAAACACGAAATAAAAAGGGCTCAGAGTGCAGTCCAAGGCTCACAGAGACGGGAGTTTATGCCTCATAAAACACAAGTTAGTCTCGCAGGCGTGTTAACAAACCAAACGGCCATGAGGGTAACCTGCTTGTTTCAGCGGTGTGGCAGCTGAAAATCAAAAAGACTGTTCAGCTTGTGTCATTCAACAAAAAATGTATCTAAAAGAAAAATCAAACACGTTAAAATGCTAGAGTCTTTATAAGGTTTACAGAGGTTGATCAGCATTCATACGGCAGCAGATAAATCTTCACTGAAGAGATGGAAGGATATGTGCCACAGTTATTCAGCGGCAAAGATAAGAGCTCAACAGACAGGTGGTTTCAGCAGACTCCAGTAGCGCATTACTGATCTGTAGATTTGTCAGCGTCGTATAAAAAGTCAGAGTTCCACCGTTATGGCTAAAAGGTGCTAAAAGTTATTCCCTGACAAGAGGAGTGATTTTAACGATAAGATCCACCTATTAGAAATATCATGAATCACGAATGAGTCATAGTATTCTGAGAAGAGTGCCAGCAATGCTCGTTGCTCTTTTCTTTGTGTACAGCTCGGAAGTGCCTGCATGGATTAATCATCCTGATGATCCATATGTTGTGCCATGCTGCACCTCCACCATTAACCTGGAGGGCAGAGATGACAGTCGGTCAAAGCAAACATTTACTCAAATAAATTCTGACACTTTTTCAAACCAGGTCTTTTAGAAATGAACTTTCAATTTTTTAAAACTTTGACTCACATCTCTGACCTTGGAGGTACAGCAGCTGAAATACTTTGCGGAACAGCCTTTCTTGGTGATGACAACTTCAGGCCGTCTCTTGGCTTCCTATGCCTTTTTGCACATCCTTTTTTCCCCACATTATTTTCACGTATCTTTGTTTGTGGGCAACTTTGCTTTGATTTCTTGGTGAGTGTGGATTGTTTGGGCTGATGCCAACAGCTGGTGTGAATTTTCTCAATGGTCCAATTAAAAATATTTTAACCTGAGAAAAATGATGAGGTTTACAAATACTTTATCCGCTGTAGCTGATTAAATATTAAATAAAGTGTCTGTACAATGTAGTGGTGCAGCGTGAGCACTAAGATTTGTGAAAAACTATGGAAACGTTTTTCTTCAGGGTATTTTTTGATTTGTCCAGCAAAATGTACAATTTCTTAGCAAAGATGAAGACTATGAATGCAAAGTCTTGTGAAAGTATTTGCTTTCAGGTCTTGCCACAGATTCTCAAATAGATTGACAGTTTATCACCAAAAGTATTCGCTGACTCATCCAAATAATCAAAATCAGGTGTTCCAATCACTTCAATGGTAACAGGCGTATGAATTGGCATACCTAGGCATGCAGACTGTTTTTACAAACATTTGTGAAATAATTGGCTGCCCTCAAGAGCTCAGTGAATTCGAGCTAGGTGCTGTGATAGGATGCCACCTGTGCAACAAGTCTAGTCTTGAAATTTCCTCATTCCTAATTATTCCACAGTCAACTGCCACTGGTATTATAACAAAGTGGAAGTGATTGGGAACGACAGCAGCTCAGCAACAAAGCTGTAGACCATGTATACTGACAGAGTGGGGGCAGCAGATGCTGAGGCGCTCAGGTCAGCATGTGAATGTGTGAGTGAACAGGTGAACGACTGTCACCCCGCCACTGGACTCTAGTGCAGTAGAAGTGCACTTCTCCATCTGGCAATCTGACGGATGGCTCTGGGTTTAGTGGTTGCCAGGAGAACAGGCACTTGTCTGACTACACTGTGCAAAGAGCAAAGTTAGATGGAGGGAGGATTCTAGTACGGGGTTGCTTTTTATGACCTTGGTTTGGCCCCTTAGTTCCAGTAAAAGGAACTCTGAATGCTTCAGCAGACCATGAGATTCTGGACACTCCCATTCTCACAACTTTGTGGGAACAGTTTGGAGATGGCCCCTTCGTCTTCCAACATGACTGTGAACCAGAGCACAAATCCATGTCCATAAAGACCAAGAATGAGAGTTTGGTGTGGATGAACTTGACTGGCCTGAACCGGATGGGATGAATTAGAGTGCAGACTAAGAGCCAGGCCTTTCTCGTCCAACATCAGTGTCTGATCCTACAAATGCGTTTTTGGAACAATGGTCAAAAAACCCCATAACCAAACTCCAAAAATATGTGGACAGCCTTCCCCAGAAGAGCTGAAGCTGTTATAGCAGCAAACGGTGGACCAACATCATATTGAACCGATGAGATCTGATTCATATTAAGACTCGGAACCTATGCATCATTATCCTTCCTCTTTACAACTGGGGGCACTTTGTGTCATATTTATGGGAAGTTAGTGTAATTTCAATGCCGTTTTTGGAATAAAAAAAAAATCTATATTCAAAATACACATAAGGCCAATATTGTCACAGTTTATATAAAAAACACAATGGAAGTAGAGACCACTCAAAATATTTTCAGATACGACACTGGAACCTTTGATAAAGCATAAATTTTGAGTCTAAGAGTGCCCGTTTAGAAATGGTACATTATGTGAAAATGATCGACCTTGTCTGAATAATAACAGAGGTGAAATAGGTTGGATCAGCAACAGAATATGAATATATGTGTGTTTTCAGATTAACCAAAATAGAGAGCTGAGGATTATCTTAGAACCCCTTCAACATGTTTGGTTTCCCTCTTTAAAAAGAAAAGTCTAACATTTCCCTTCAGTCGTTTATTTCAGTTAGATATCAGGATACAGCTTAATTATTTATTCAACTGCTTTGTTTGAATGTTGTTAAATTGTTAGCGGTTTAAAAGTTAAGATGTTCTCTGCAGAACTACTCATTTGTAAGGTTCAACATGATCCAGCTAAACCACTTCAAGACAGCAGATCGGAAAGCAACTATGTTGTTGAGGCGTTTTGAACTGAACATTTGGTGCTTGTTCTTTTAAATAAAGATCGAGACGTTCTGAACAGAACTCGTCTTTTTCTTTTAAAGGGAGCGGCTCTGACTTGAAAAACCAGAAGGCAGTCGGGTGCATCTTTTTTCTCCTGCTCCTGCTGGTCAGACTGTAATGTGAACAGGAAGAGATGGCGAATATGTGTGTGAGAGGGTTGGAGGGGGATGGGCAGTTTGCCTTGAAGGAAATGACATTACACCGCGTTCACACTGCATATCTGCTTGTCAACCTGCGGAGGCCAAAGAGCACTCAGACAGCCTATGGAGGCCGGCCAGTACACCCACGCTGCATCGGGCCGACACACGTGCATGAACACACACACACACACACACACACACACACACACACACACACACACACACACACACACACACACACACACCTTTCAGTAGATATTGCATCACATACACAATAACTGATTTATATACCTGAAAGCAGCCACACAAGGGATCCCTGTACAAATGCAAAGAACATGAGCAGCACACATTTTTACCTTGTTGGTGAGTAACTGACACACTTGAGGGACATAATCAATTAGGCATCCTCCGCTGGGGAAGGCTGGGATGTGAAGCGCGGAGGAGCCTCCCAGAGCGCTGATGAAGAAGAAGAAAACAGAAGCAACAGTTAGCGGTCGTTCTCGTTTTTCTTTATGTTAAATATCATGTATAATGCTGGGTCTATTTTTAGACATATTCGTGGCTCCAGGAACAATTCGAGACTGTGCGTGACTCTGCTTGACTTTTATGGGAATGAGCGTTCACTGCACAGCAAAACAGATCCAAAAATGAAGCATGTTAACATTTGCTGCGGTCTACCTGAAAATGAGGAATTACAATTTAAAAAAGAGCAAGTCAAGCCCGTGGCATTCTCTTCATTCTCCTTCTGTTATTATTTTGACATCCCTCTGATTTAATCCTGGAGCACAGCTCCATTAGTGATTAGCGCATGCTTATTTAATCAGGCAATCTGCTGCTGCAGCTCCCTGGTGACTAACCCACCGCCGAAGCGACTCCCCTGTTCCTTTCTGATCTGGGGCAAAAAAACGGAGGGAATACCCTGAGGACGGGTTAAAGGTTTCGGAAAACTGCTTTAATGCTTTAAATGCTCATTTAAAGACAAATAGAGGGACAGGAGGGGTTCGTCCACAGTTTTCTATTTTTTTCTTCAGTCTTCATGACAGCAGGGAAGTCACAAAAGAATTAGAAATAGTTTCATCTGTTGAAAATGTAGGCTGAAGTGTCTGTTTATAAATATATATATACAGTGCAAAGGTTTTTTCTGGCTGTGTATAAAAGGTTTTCTTTTCAATTTGGCTGCTTTTTCACTGCTTTTTGGTCAGGTATCAGAGCGTAAATATGCTGTTTAATTAAAGCAGCACCGCGTACGTTTTGACCCAAGTATTAGCTTAATTTGAGATATACTAGATTATTTTTCATTTAATATACCGCCTATGTAATTTAAGAAGGTGGGATCCGTCACTGAATGGCTCATGTGACCTAAAGCGCCGCTCTAGGTCACATGAGCCATTCTTGCTTATGGCAAGAGGGTTGCTACGGCTCAGACTGCCGGAACAACAAAACAGATGTGACACTTACCTGATCAGACATATTTTTGGTTCTCTAATGTGGGATTTAATCTAGAGGGGTGAATGTGGCCTTGTCTTCACAAATAACTCTGTGACTTGTCAATCTGGTGGTCCAAAGTGGTCTGCTATCAGATTCCAAAACATGGAGGGAGACTGTTTAATTTTGCAACAGTGCAGTTATGCCAGTGGCCTTCAGGGGCACTAAACCTGGAAGTTACAGGTCTAATGCCCTAGTGGCTAAAAGTTACACAGTGCTGCTTTAAGCTGCTATAAACTTTGGATAATGGCAGCAAAGAATTTCATAAATACTTGCAAATGTGCCTTAAAGAAGAAATGAGTAAGAAATGAACTGCTAAATAAACCAAAATCGTTCTCATTTGTCACCCGGGATGGAAGTAACATTCCTAATAAACAATCGGTCCTCTCCATCAACAATGTCTTAGCCACGTTTTCTACTTTCAAACATTGAGATACAGTCCGGAATAACTTTGGCACAGAGTGTAGCTCGTGTTTGCTTCCTATGTTTGCTATGAGAGTTCCCAGGGTTCCCAAAACAGAGAGAGATAGAGCCAGCTTCAGACTTCCCCCCACTAGTGGGTGCCACGGTGAATGCTGCGACAAAGGAGCTATACAGACGCAGCAACGCACAGAGGTTTTGCAAAAAATACGTGACGTGGTGGAGGTGGTTATCTCTACAAAGGAGATAAAGGAAAAGGGAATGTTGGGGAAACTTTTGAGACTTTATGCAAAAGAAACACCCAGAAAAAGTTGCAACTGAGCATGCAGCAGCACGATTAAATGACAATCACCTACCAAATTTCTGATAAATTCTAAAAGGGAGGATGAAACAGGTTATATTAATGGAGTTTCAGTATATTTCATTGGGGAAAGTTGATTTGACATTCGAGTAATGTAATTTATAAGCTCTGTCACAGACTAATTAAACTTGTAAGTCAAGGCGCCACTGTACTTTTCTTGTACTTTGGATGAACCATAATGCTAGAGGAAACATCTCGGGTTTAATTTATTGTCTTTGTCACATTGTAGATACTGCTCATCTACTAGAAGCATATTTTACAGCTCGAGAGTTCTTCTTTTGTCCTTCACTTGTCCATTTATCAATTTCTATGTTGTCATGCTCCAGGAACTGGGCTAAAAAGGATTTAAAAATCAGCCAAAGTCCAAAATGACACTTCATTAAGCCTGAAAAACCTTTGTTCAGGATCAATATAAACTATTGCAGGAAGGTCAAACGGGTTAGAGAAAAGGGGTAGGTAAAAAACATTTCAAAATGTTGAAAAAAATGTTTCAAATGTTAGCCAATTAAAGTATTAGTCAGTTTCTCAAAATCCTAAATTTCTTCAGAAACCTCAATCTAAACTAATGCTATGATGGAAATTAAACAATTATCTTCCAGAAGTAACTACACCTTTAAGTATTGCCCAAGATATAGTAGAGATGGACCAAGAAGAAATCCAACCAGCTGTAACTATCTATATTTTTATATGTCGTATTTCTTTGTCTTCCTAAAACATCTCTAGAGCAGATCGTATTGGAAGGCATTTACCATTCATTTATGATCAACTTGTCGGTTGGTAAAAAGGAAATTAAATACATACATGGATACAAGGATAGCAAATGCTTGCAGAAGCACATAAAATGGGGACTGTAAAAAAAAAGAAAGAAAGAAAAAAGGTTGCAACAGGCTGCTAATGCAATCACACCAGCTGACCACGGCCAGGAAATTCTTCTCATCATGTCTGAAATGTTTCTCACATTTATTCACAGTAAATGACAATTACAAGAAAAAGAGTTGCACAAGACGATTCCAAAGAACAGCCGAGGCAATCGTACGGAAGGTGCTGCTCCTCCCAAATGCTCCACCTTGCTTTCATGAGCCAAAACCACGGGTGTTTTTGTGGAAAAACAGATGTCAAACAGGGTAAACAGATTAAAACTTAGCCCAACAGGATGAATCAGAAGAAATAAATGATGTTTAAACTAAGGTCTGCTAATGAAGTGAGTTTATATTTCTGATGAAATATGAGCAATGTATACTTGTGCTAGGCTGAATATTAACGAGGCTCTATTCAAAGGGAAGCAGGGCATGTCATGAAGACGTTGTCATTGTCGAAATCCTTTTTTCAAGAACTCCAAAGCCACCATTTACAGTAGGCTTTGTGCACATAATTAGCATTAGCCTGTGCACCAACAAATGGTCGATTGAAAATAGCTCGACGCAACGAGGAGAAAAGCTTTTGAAAATGAAAACCTAAATGATGCCCATCTATCCTCCCACAGATCTAAGAATAGCTGCACATCATTCAGATGGAAATGCGGACAGAGCCACAGAATAGTGATTTTCGTCATTCATTTGTGTCATTGGAAACTATCGGATCAAGTGTGATGCATGTTGAATTTCGTTGCTTTTACATTTGAAAATACGTGGAGGGGAGGAAGATTAGGCAACAATTTTAATCTCAACTACTCCAAACATCTAAAACTTCTGTATTTGCGTAGATAATTCCCATCCGATCAGTCAGCTCATACCTATGACCCATAGCGCTTCGATTTGAATGAACAAATTAAAAAATGATGGACAAATGGGGCTCAGATGCAGACTATTCTAGCTTGTTCCGTTACAAACAAAAGCAAAGAGATGTCAGTAATTAACAGCATTATTGATCAATTTTCCAGATAGTATTCTCTATTTTTCAAACCAACTCATGCTGAATCCCCTTTAACATGATGCTTTGATGTTCTGCAGACATTAAGAGGTTTTATGCATATATTTCTTCCATCTTTAGCAGTTGTTCTGAATGTGAATTTTCTTATAGGTAGGATGCAATGCTGGGAAACGTATTGGTTTAAAACAGACTCAGGCAAGAGGGCCAAACCGGTTCACAGCGGTCAACAGAAAATCTGAAATTAAACATGCATACATTTCTACTTCCAAAAGGAATTCTAAACACATTAAAATGGTGAAAATACCACTTTTATTTTGAACGTGACTCTTGTAACTCCTTTCAGGTATGTTGATTATCACCCTGTCATCTGCAGCTCATTTTAAGAAGTGGGTGTTTCATGCAGTTTTTAACAATACACAGACTTCTAAGTAGGAGCTGAAAAATAGATAATTTTCTTCATCTGTTTAAAACAGACAAGACTTTATTTTTACTTTACGATCTGTTTTGAAAAGGTTTTAAATGCAAAAAATAAGCAAGAAATTTGTTAAATAAGCTGTAAAATTCTCCACATTTGGATATTCTTGAGACATTTTAAGTAATCAAAAATGCTACTTTTTAAAGTTTGTCCTGAAACTGTCCATCACTCTCATTCAAAACTAGAAGTAAACCATCCATCCATTTTCTAACACGCCTATCCCTATTGGGGTCGCGAGGAGAAGTAAATCAATGTGAGCTATTCTTTTAAAAACAATAATATTTTAAATTTTTATTGGGTTAGGGTGCTATATACAAGGAACAGAAAACAAAAGTTGTAAAGAACAAAGCCAAGTGTCAGGAATATCAGTTCTTATCATTCACTGTTACTTTGACAGCAGGCATCTGTCCACATGTCTCTACTTTCATCCTCATCTGTTCCTGTCCTCTCAGAGTATTCACACCATGTCTGTTGCATCGAACCGTGAAACACAGTCATGATCCCTCACAGGTGCCTTTTCACGTGAGGAAGCGATCGGCAGCGGCCGGACAGACCGGGTCTGTCGCAGCCCTTTCATTGGCAGAATGGCGCCAGCCACAGCCAGGCGCCTCGTTCCGTCACTATGGAAACACTGATTTGTTGAATGCAGGACACTGAAACAAGTCCGGGTCACTGCATTGGAGGATTTTACTTTAGTCCGACTTGCAAATACAAATAAATCTTAAAAGAAAAATCTCACAAAGGTCCACACAGGAATACCAAAGTATTCCAGACTCAAATGTGAGGCCGTCTTTCCGGCACCTGCATTTGACCCAAACGGGGTCAACACTGGGATCAATGATCTTAAATACAGCTTCAAATCCACAACCGAATGGCTAAAGAAGAAAAGAATCAACATGTTGCAATGACCTACCCCTAGATGAAATGCAGTGGTGTGACCTTAAGAAAGCTGCGGATAAATGAAAACCTACAAGCCACAGACAAGATCACAGGGAAGTCTTTTACTGGAAGTTTTTGCTGCCAGGTTTTACAAGCTTTCGAGCCATGGGGTAGTCCTTGTTAAACAGCGAGTACAATGTGTCAGGTTAAAGACCTGGTAAAAGCCAACTAATCCTTGGTTTAGTTTCCCAAAACGCTGGACTACAATGACTATACGGGTCCTGAGAAAGCACTGTATTTCTCACAAAGAGGTGTTCTCAGACGCTCTGTAAAACGCTTTAAACGGAACGTCCTGTGGGTGGACTCAGAATCAAGACATAATGTGTTTAACTCTCCCAAGTGGCACCCTGAAGTGTCTCCGCTGCAGTCTCCACTGGTGACACCACTCTCAGCACTACCCACACATGTTGGAGTCATCGTGCAGACATGCTGCCTGAGTCGAACCCTCTGAGCAATCCAGCCCACTGCATGACATATTTACATTAGACTGTGTACATGTAAACATGCAGAGTCTCATGCTGTACAGTAACGGGGCTGCCTGTGACTTCATCAAATGGAGAGATTATCTGCTGTGACTCAGGTGAATGGTGACAAAGCTCAGTTTGTTTGTTTATGTGTGCGTTTGTGTGTGAGGGAGAAAAGACGGAGTGTGTGTAGCAGCGTGGGAACAGATAAAGGCTCAAATGGAAGGAGGGCAGATGTGATTCATGATGAAAGTGAAAGATGAGCGCGAGAAGAAATGTTTGGGAATTCAAATGTAGCTTCAAAAGCAGAACATTTCCATTTTGATTGCCTTCTTCGTTTCCAAAAGCCTGGAAGGCAAATAGTCTGGATGCAGTCTGTCTGGACAAAAAAACAAAAACAAATGATGTGTGGATCTTCTGAGAAGGAACGAAGAGACCTTTGGCCTTTGGCAACAGAACTCGGTGACCTCTCCTCTGACAGTAATGAAATAACATTGCTCTTCTATATAGCAACCATTTGGATACAATCCTATTATGAATCGCTTCAAGCACAACATTTAGAATCTGAAGTAAAACCTTCTGGGTTTACTATATGTAATTTTAGAAGTTTTATAGTGGTAAAAATGTGCATGTGTAGCTATAAATAAAGTCATGTCTGGTTATAAAAAAATATCTAAATCTGCCAAAATGTAATGCAAATCAGTCCAATACAACAGCTGTGATTATGATTGATAAAATTGTATTTAAGGTAGCCAAGTTGATTGCATTGATTTTAGTAGTTATGAAAGAAAAGAAAAGAAATGGAGTAGGCCATGGTTCTTCTTTCTGGAAATGCTTAATCTCTTTTCCAAGATACTTTGTCAGCCTGAAGTTGTCAGTATTTTTCTACCTAGATTATTGAGACGCATCAGGACATTTAGTAGTTATGCATTTGTTGTTAAAAGTAATCCACTGGCTCCTGATAGTTGTTGCTACGGCTCGTGTTGTCCGCCTAAAACCCTTTCCGCCACTCTGGGAATAATCCTGAATTATTTGAAGAAGCAAAAGGATAGCACCACATGAACAAGTACAGTGCTGTCTACAAAATATTTTTTTTCTTATTTTGCCTCCAAGCAGCTAGGCTTGCTGTTATCTTTCTAAGGTCCTTTGATAAATAGCTCATCAAGCTTCCTGAAGGTCTTTCAAAGTTTGGCATCATTTATGAAGAAAGAAAGCTTCTAGTCCTGAAAGAACAACCGATGTTCTGCAAACCAGACAACTTTGTGAAGAACCAGTTTTAATTTGGGGCATGTGAAGCCTCCCAATAAGACAATTTGCACTCATTTCTTTAGATGAATACACACACACACACACACACACACACACACACACACACACACACACACACACACACACACACACACACACACACACACACACACACACACACACACACACACACACACACACACACACAAAAAAAGATTTCTTGCTTTGACAAAATTATATTTTAGTATAAGCAAAGTAAGTTCCAAAGAATAATTGGCTGGAAACATAGTATACAGTACAAGGTTAACTGAAGGACGAGGCTTCTCTCTGGTCCTTGGTCAGGCTTTGAATTCAATTAAATTTTATTTATATAGCACCAATTCACAACACATGTCATCTCAAGGCACTTTACAATGTCAAATTCAATCAAATCAAACAGACAGACTGGTCAAAAAGTTTCCCATCTAAGGAAACCCTGCAGATTGCATCGAGTCTTGACAAGCAGCATTCACTACTCCAGAAAGAGCGTAGAGCCACAGTGAACAGTTGTCTGCACTGGCTTTGCAGCAATCCCTCATACTGAGCAAGCATTAAGCAATAGTGGAGAGGAAAACTCCCCTTTAACGGGAAGGAAAACCTACAGCAGAACCAGGCTCAGTATGAACGGTCATCTGCCTCGACCGACTGGGTGTTAGAGAAGAGCAGAGACACAAAAAGCCCAGAAGAAAACATTGGATGATGTTACAGTTAACAGAACGCCAGACCAGGTGTACCTACTATGAAGAGAACAAAGACAGAGAACAAAAAGTTAAAGGAACAATGCAAAATTGGGGAACAGTAGGAGAACTCAGCAGAGTGTAAAAAATAGGTCTTGATGTCCTCCAGTAGCCTAAGCCTATAGCAGCATAACTATAGAGGTAGCTCAAGGTAACATGAGCCACTCTAACTATAAGCTTTGTCAAAAAGGAAAGTTTTAAGATTAGTTTTAAAAATAGATAGGGTGTCTGCCTCACGGACCAAAACTGCGAGTTGGTTCCACAGGAGAGGAGCCTGATAGCCAAAAGATCTGTCTCCCATTCTACTTTTGGAGACTCTTGGGTTTTATATGTGAGAAGGATAATTTTAAATTGTATTCTTGATTTAACAGGAAGCCAATGAAGGGAAGCTAAAATTGGAGAAATAGGATCCCTCTTTTTGATTTTCAACAGAACTCTTACTGCAGCATTTTAGATCAGCTGTAGGCTTTGAACTGCATTTTGTTACTTCCTGACTGCAAAGAATTACAGGTATCCAGCCTTGAAATAACAAATGAATAGACTATTTTTTTAGATCACTCCTGGAGAAAATATTTCTAATTTTGGCAATGTTCCAGAGGGTAAAAAAGGAAATCCTGGAAACCTGTTTAATATGGTATTTAAATGACATGTATTGGTTTTTTACTTTATTACCAGAGGCCAAGTTAATGTCATTCATATTGAGTGATTGATTACGAAGTTCATTTTTAAGGACTCTGGTCCAAAGATGACAACTTCTGTCTTGTCAGAATTTAAAAGCAGAAAATGTAAAGCCATCCAGGTTTTGATGTCATCAAGACATGCCTGTCGTCAAAGTAATTGACTGGATTCGACAGGATTTATGGATAAATATAGCTGAGTGTCATCAGCATAACAATTATTAATCCCATGCTGTCTGATAATTTTACTAATCAGAAGCACATATTGTATATAGTAAAGGGAATTGGTCCAAGGACTGAACCTTGTGGTACTCCACAAGTGACCCAGGAGTTCGAAGATTTATAATTAACACGAACAAACTGGAATCTGTCAGATAGATAAGATTCAAACCAGCCTAAAGCTTTTCTCTTAACCCTACAGTATGTTCAAGTCTTTGTAGGAGAATATTTTGACCAAGTGTATCAAATACTTTGGATTTTTTTTTCTACAGATGAGTAAAAAAAGCAAGTTTAACGGACATCTTTAAAACGACTTCCAAAAGGCTTGGAGAAATACAAATCAAGACAACGTTAAGCTTACCAGACAACTGGACTCACTGAAAGGGAAATAAACAATAGAGTTTGAGTAAAAATAATGGCAATAACTCGCTGGGGAAGAAAATATTACATGACTAAATTTTGACTTCCTTTACTGTATTTGAGAGATGGAGCTCAAGCAAATAGTAAATATTAAGGTGTTTTTTAAAATGATCTAAACCAGTGGTTTTCAATAGGTGAGGCGCGCCTCCTTTGGGGGGCGCCTAAGAGTCACGGGGGGGGGGGGGGGGGCGCGAGAAGACAGAGAAGACAGAAGAAGACAGCGCTGCCGCTCAGCTCTGTGAAACTATTATGAAGCGATATTTTTGCCTTCTGTCTGAGTGCGCAGGAACCAATCAAGCGCGCAGTGAGACAACTCTCAACGCTCAAAACTGGTCTGGCGCGCGCTCAACTCTGAAAAACTCTTCTCATCCTTCTTTCCTCGCGCTGAGTTCCATCTCTGCTCGCGCGCACTTGCTCAATCCACGCTCAACAACAGCTGTGCACTCACTCGGCTGTTTCTGCGCTGCGACTTCAAAAACTGTCCACTCCACCAGCCAGTCACAGACATTTTTTTCCATCCAATCAGAGTATGGCTTGCAAATACTGCATTCGGATGGATTAAATCAAAATGTTGCAGCCTTTGGCAGAAATGACCAATCATCACCGTTGGATTTGAAGAAAAACAAATAAAAAGTTTAATATTTTAGCCTAAAATATTTAGTCTAAAATATTAAGACTAAAATATTAGAGTCACTAAGAGTTACTAAGTGAGGTCTGAAAAATATTTGTCTCTCTTTTCTTTCCAGCTTCTGGAAGGTGATGCAAAAGTTTATTCTGATCATAATCATAATCATTGTTATCATTATTTAAAGAGCACTTTAACACGAGGTAAAACAAAGTGCCAAACATCAGAAATACATCAGATAAGAGATAATAATGAAATGCTTGGTTGTTAAAATAGCAATAGGTTTAAATTGTGTATAATTAGCCTAAAAGTAAATCGGAATATGGATGTGTTGATGTCTGTTAAATTCAGGTTTTCTTTTTTATTATTATTTCAGCTGAGGTCTCCTGTTGACGTGAGTTCAGTTTGACATTGGCGTCTGTTTAGTTCAGTTTGTCAGTTTATGAATTTGCTCTAATGACAGTTCAACTTTAAAAATAGGCCCTCTGTCCGTGATGTAAAAGTAGCATGTAAAATGGAAATATTTGGATGGATGGATTTTATGAACAGGCCTTTTTTATGGATGTACTTTGTTAGAATAAATACAATAAAAAACATGTATTGGGCTATCAGATGTTTGTGATACACAGGATTCCAGGAACACAAACGAAAGATGCATTTGCTGCAGGGACCTGTGTGCGGTAGGTTTGTGGGGGTTTTTTTTGGGGGGGGGGGGGGGGGGGGCGGCGTGGTTATCTTTACCTATTCCAAGGGGAGGCTCACATTCAATGAATTTGAAAACCCCTGATCTAAACTATATGACCACTGTTTGGAAGGTCACAAGAACATTCATTAGTTTGAGAAAACCACTCTATTCACTAAACTCAAAGTTTCATTTTTTCCAAATCCAAAAAGTCCAGCTGGTTATCTAACTTTGGGATGATAACAAAAAGTTATTCAAAGGCTGGCTAATCATAAATGTATCCAAGCTAGTCACTACAGACATTAAGTTGTCAAAATCTGTGAGGAAAGTACTAAAATTCTAATCTTTTTCAAAACAAACAGCTGTTTGGAGCAGACATTATACTTTTGTCAAAGCAGATAACATCCTCAATATATGCCAGGCTGATCTAATAAGGGCTGCGTGCTGAGGAAACTCTGCTTTTAATAACAAAGCAGCATGAGAAACTTCCCTTCACACAGACTTTCAGAGAAACATGCAAAGCAGGAGTCTTCAAGGAGCCAGGAAAGAGGCAGCAGCCTGTGCTGGAGTGGGGGAGAGCGAGCCGTCTGCACTGACATCTCAGACTGTCAAGTGTGCTTGCCGAGCTGGTGGAAATTTTATTTTATCAGACTGACAATTTGTGACTTTGACAAGATGTTCACAAAACCTTGAAAAAAATAGATCTGATTGAAATGCAGAGACTTTCAAAGTCCATAACACACCTCTACAGACCCTGGAGAGGGGACACACGCAAGCAAAGTGTACACCCACACAGCCAACATACACACACACACACACACACACACACACACACACACACACTCAGGGTAAAGCATGTGTGCACGCATAGAAACTGACACACAGAGGCACCTACAGGCAAATGCAGATACACAAACATTAGTGCACTGCAGCCTAAAACTGTCTCTCTGTGTTGATTTTTCTGGGCTCCTAAATCTGGTTTGGGGGCAGAGACGGTGCCCACTCGATTCTTTTATGCAATGCAGCAGGTTTTCTGGGGGAAGGAGAGATGTATCTGACTCGTCTCACGGGCTCGGGAAAATCAGGTAAACGAGATGCGAGCATAAAAAAAGAAAAAAAAAAAGAAGAAAGATTAAGACAATCGAGTCCAGCTATGAAATGCTAAGAAAGGGAGGCTAAGAATTAGCCCGAAATCAACGTCTTTGCAGATAAATGCTTCTTTATGATGAATCCAGAACCGCAAATAACCACGGAGATTCTGATGGACTGCAGCGACACCAAGTCATTACTTCTTCTAATCTTCTATTATCACAGGTGCAGCCTCAATGAGCCATGCTAATGAGCACTTTTATTGCTGCAGGTAAGTGCTCCAGGGGATATTCCCTTCCCGTAGATACAACATGAGTGGCATTAAAGAGACATTGTTAAAGAAATTTTTCAAAGCGGTTGCGTCTATTTTTTAATTCATTCTCTGGTATTCACCAGAAATGGTCACCAAAGCTCAATTTCTTTGTTTTAAAAAAAAAACATTATCCCGAAGCTGAACAGCAGCTTAGAGAGCAGAACATCATGGCTGCATCGACTTCAGCAAGCCGTCCAGGTCCTGACCATCACACTCCCACCTCCATGCTGTGCTAGTTTTAGAACAGATGGACACGTTCTAGAAGGATCCACTTTTGTCGCTTCCGTCCAAATAATATTTTCCTAAAACTGTTGGGTATCATCAAGACTTTCTTTGCGTTCTTTTTAGCCAGCAGTAGTTTTCATCTTGTAACGCTCCCTTGGAGGCCATTTTTGTCCAGTCTCTGTCTTATCGTTGACTCATGAACTCTGACCCTAACTGAGGCAAGGGAGGCATGCAGTGCTTTAGATGTTCTGGGTTCTTTTGGGACCTCCTGGATGAGTCACTGATGCACTCTAGTCTCTTGAAGTAATTTTGGTTGGTCGGCCACTCCTGGGAAAGTTGCATATTGTTTCATGTTTTCTCAGTTCATTAATAATGGCTCTCACTTTGGTTCACTGTCGTCCCAAATAAATATCTAAATAAAAAAATTAAAGCTTTCTAACTGCTTTGTAGCCGTTTTCAGACGGATTATGAATGTAAACGACTGCATTTCTTTAGATCAAGGTATGATGTGATTCTTTTCAAGATCTTTCAGCCTACTTCATGCTGTCAGACAGACTTTATTTAAGTGATTTGTTTAAAAAAAATGAGGTTACTCAAGGTTAACTGACAATTTTAGGACGGAGATTACTTTTTCAAATTAGGACAGCTTGGTTTAGGTAATGTTTTATCCCTTAATAAATAAAACTATCTTTTGAAACTGCTTTACTTCCAATACTCTAACAGCAAAGTTTACTTTAATTTGGCCTTAAAGTCATATGATTCTCACATTGCGAACAGTACATGCAATCTTAAAAACAGCTTTCATTATAGACATGCCTATAAGCGATCAGACGTAACATGTTTGTAGAAGCTGATATGTTTCATTTATATGCAAACAGTCAATGCACAAACAACTCTTTTCTTTTTTATCTCACCATCATCAGTCATGCTTAAAATTGATTGAATGTAAAAGTGCAGAACACAGCATTCCTTTGATACGAGGCCTTTGCACAAACAGGCCTTTATTTCCTCTCAAACCATGTTGCAGATCAGAGCTTTAAAACAGGACAGGTTAAGACACCCTGCTGCTTCATCTATGACGAGTTTATTTGCATGTAATGTTTGATTCAGGACACTGCATCTGCTTTATTTTGCACATTGTTAAGAGATCATGCAGACAGTGAATGCGTCATTAAAAAAAAATCATTTGTTTCACACATTATACTGATTTTCATAATTGCGCGCTTGCTCCGTGTGTAAGTGACTGATGCGTTAAAACCCTCACCTACACAATTAATCTCAATTAAGAATTGGAATAAAAAATGTAAAATGAAAGAGGTGAGGCTTGCTTGAATTGGACTTTGATTTCTGAACCATGGTAGCTTGGTAGATGTATAAGTTTGCAACACATTTCCTCCCTGGCCGCTTTGTGAGACCAGAAAACAAGGAAAATTTAGTCTGAGCCAGCAGCTGCTTCTGGGAAATAAAGCTGAAATTGGTTGCATATTACATTTGAATCTACTGTGCCACGGACACATTAGTGAATGATAAATGAACATTACTGGACGCTATTTAGGAGTTGTTTAGCATTGCATTTGAAATTGTTGATTTGAACTTGTTTTTTTTTATAAGACTGTTAAAGACAACACACAGGTGACCCAGTAATGGTATTATTGGATTACTACTCCATCTTACTGGAATGCATAAAACACATATTTTAGACCTGATAATACCATAAACTCCACTCCAACAACACCTATCAAAGGCCTGATTTAACCTGGCAACAAATTTGCCCCAAAGCTTAAATTATTTATGCTCTCTAAATGTCTACATGAATTTAACAGCTACTTTAAATGAGTGTAACACCACCCGTTTCACAGTACATTTTCTTCCAGACGTCGTGTAAAATATTATATAACAAATGAACACTGAATCTTAAGCAGGTGCATTTTGTGAACCCACAGAATGGGAGGCGTCGCAGTTCACATAATAAATGATTTTTACAGGAGGAGAAGCAAATAAATGAGAGGGCTGTGCAATGGCGCTCATACGCTCAACGTTATCGGTGAAAACGTGGGCGTTTGTTGGGGGTACTTCAACGTGTTTTGTTCCCCCTTGTCGCTCTGAAGGGCTGAAAACATCAGAGCGATGGTGCGTTTGAAGACAGAGGGACGAAAAACAGCAGAAAGAACTGGAAAAAGTGAGGAAGAAGGATTGGGAATGGAGGTATAACACTGTAGCTCAGGGGGCTTACTAGTGTGCGTTCAGAGCGCTTAGATCCAAACCCCTGCTGAAAGACAGCAAAAGTGAGATATCAAACAACTCAGGAGTGGTGGAAGGAAAAAAAAAGTAGAGAGGTGCAAGGGAAGAGAAAATGAATACCGTTCTTTTTCCCTCTCTCCGTGCTGCGTTTCAGCTGAGCGAGGGACGACCTTGCTGGTGAGAGCGCAGTGCTTTCCTCTCTTTTAAGTCCCACTCACTCCCTCAGTTTCCCTTTGAGGATCAGCCAGAGGGATCAGCAGAGGAGAGAGAGAGAATGATGGAAGCACAGAAGAAGACGGAGAGGAGACGAGCGGCAACACATGTGGAAAACAGGAGGGGCAAGGACGGGGTGGAGAGACATACCACCGAGGAGACAGGAGTTAAAAACTTAAAAAGATCAAACTAAGTGACGGATAAACTAAACAGATCTGGACTGAATAATATTCTATACATCCTTAAAGGGAAATGATGGTGCAATATTTTACTCTTTCCATACGTAATTTTCGTACATCTTTGATTTGAAAACTGAACAGAGCAATTTACGTTTCTATTCATCCATTCCCTTTTGTAAGCATTTCACCTAATTTGAATGGCTTTAATTCAATTTATTTATGTTTCCATACATAAAATTTTAACTTAAACTTATTTGATTATTCAAAAACTGGAGGAAAACTATTCTGGCAATCAGACCATGATAAAACTACACTGCCTGTATTCACAAAGAATCCTAAGAGTAAAAGGAGCTCTTAGTGACGTAATTTTGGGGGAAAATCTTAGACTTTCCCAAATTGTAAGATTCTTCTTTGAATTTTACCCCAGTAAGATAAAAGTTATTCATAAAGCATCTTAGGCTTTCAGAGAGCTTCTAAAGTGAAAAAATGTCAGGAGTAGTGAGGAAGACGTTCAGCAAGCCGAAGAGTGTCTTAAGCAGAGAGGATGGTGGAAACAGAGAGAGCTGATTGGCTGATTCACCAGCTAAACCTGGAGGAAATGAGCACATAAACTTATTTAACAATCATACTATTATTAATATGTAGATAAGATAAACTTTATTATCCCCATAGAGGGAAGTTGATTAGTTTCAGCAGCCCAACGGGTTAAAGGCACGGCTCTAGTAATGCAATTTTATCGAGGATAAATAAATAGGGAAACTATTGAATAATCATGAATGTGGAGAAATTTACAAAGTATATATATAAATGAGATGAGAAAGTATTTTTCTGTATTGCATGATAATGTCATTAGCCTAAATGGTCGGACAGAAGGTTGTGTGATGCCATCTCCTCAATTGTTGATTGCTGCACAGAGTGCCTCTCCCTTTCCAGGCTGGTGCGTAAAAGCACCAAGACACGCAGAGAAAAAGATGCATTCAACTGCGGCAATATGCTTCAAACTCTGTGTATTTGAGCCGTGATCCAGGGACCAATTTACTTTTCAACACTCCTCTATTCTCCTTCCAGGACTGTGAGCTGTGCGCTGGACAACACTGCTGTCCATTTCGGTTTTCTCCATTTTATGTAGGTCATTTTGCCAACATAAAATGTCCCTTTATATAAGCAGGCAATCCCAGTAAAATGCTGACAGGTGAGTGCACATACACATATCAAACAGATAAGGTAGTAAAATGTAAAAATAAATAAGCAAGTCAAAATAATGATGAGGATGTAAATAAGGTGCATTTGAAGATTTTGATGCTGAATGACAATCAATTTAGCTAAGTTTCATCATCATGTTATATTTCTTAATCCAGTCTAATCGGTGAATTCTCTATTTTGATTACTAAGAGTGCATTTGTGTTTTTTTCCCTTGTACCATCAACCAATTACAGCTCTTAAAAGACAGCGTCACACCTAGCAACGGGGTCAACCACACCCCCTCACTAAGATAAAAATGTTTGTCCTCTCCTTACTCTGAGTTGTTATAGTTTCATTAACCACAGGATAATATATTTGAATGATTGCTTCTATTAATTACAATAAATATGGCTTGAAAGTAGGGGAATAAAGATATTTTAATACGGACATGCTATGGCTTTCATAATAATGGCAAAGACTGCTGACTTGACATTTGTTCAGCAGAGACTGACACTATCTACAAGGAGGTTTGGCCACAAAAGATCATTTTTTAAGAAGCTGGCCTGTCACAGAGTGAACAGCCCAAAGTCCAAAGTCAGCCCAGATATCTACTAGGAAATATTAAAGATTTTCATATTTCCCTATATTGATATCCCTTTCCAGCCAGACTTGGCCTACACTAATAAACATACCATCCATCCATCCATCCATTTTCCAAACCGCTTATTCCCTCATGGGGTCGCGGGGGGTGCTGGTGCCTATCTCCAGCGTTCACCGGGCGAGAGGCGGGGTACACCCTGGACAGGTCGCCAGTCTGTCGCAGGGCAACACAGAGACAGACAGGACAAACAACCATTCACACCCAAGAACAATTTGGAGAAGCCAATTAACCTAACAGTCATGTTTTTGGACTGTGGGAGGAAGCCGGAGTACCCGGAGAGAACCCATGCATGCACAGGGAGAACATGCAAACTCCATGCAGAAAGACCCAGGGGTGTACTTGAACCCAGGACCTTCTTGCTGCAAGGCAACAGCGCTACCCACTGCGGCACTGTGCAGCCCAATAAACATACCAATACCTACTAATAACCTGGTATCACTGTACTTAATTGGGCAGCAACAAACCGGCTTCCTTTCACTCTTCATTACATGAGACACAAACTGTTACTTAAGTATGAAGTTTTAGTAGAATCTGAAGTCTTTTATTTTTGCTATTTAAGTGCAACTTGAATCAGTGTCTTGAGTCGCCATTTGATGTAATCTATATTTTACGTGTCTCTCCTTTCATTTCCTCCTGAAGATCTGAAGCAATGCACACACAGTGTTAGGCTCTCTGATAAGCTTCTATTGTCATGTTTTTAGTAAAACAATATCACAATGCATTCCCAATATATCGCTTTGATCTCTATCTTTCAAGGATCTCCCTTTTTTTAAATAGCTGAACTGTCTTCTTTGCTGTCCTTTTTCCCTCCTGGTTTACTTAACTTTTTCCGAATCGAGGAATAGGGAATTAAATTACACCAGAATCCCTGTGCACAAACATTTTTGACATTGTAAGCAGATGTGGTTAATTTGACAGCTTGTGCCAAAATGCAAAGATAAATTCAGAAGAAATGAAGCCACATTTTTTTCTGTAATAGGGACATTTTTACAGCTAAAAGATATGAGTTCCTATTAATAGTTGCGAAACGCAGTCCTGCAGGCTTGTTACAACATGTCTGTGTCAAATAGGGGATTCTTGGGAAACTCAGCAGGGTGCAGTGCCATGTAATTTAATCTTTTCAAATTCACATTTGCTTTCTGAATTTATTGTTGTTGAAGTTACAGAGTTTTTCCTTACTTCTAATTAGGCTGTGTGTTTATGCTCAGAAATTTTCGCCTTATCTTATAAAAATGAGCTAAGTGGCATTTAGGTACTTCTAATGGGATTAGAAGTAGCTAATAGGAATCTTCTAATAAGATTCAATAGGGGTGCAATGTGCTATGCTGGAGGAGAAATATCCACTGTGGGAACTGATATGTCGCAATAATTTCTGAGAGACGTTGACCCTCAACAGCAGAGAAGAAAAGGGGAAAAAAGCCGAGTGACTTTAAAGCAGCAACAGGTAAAAAAAAAAATCTCCACAAGATGCTGAAAATCTTGTACGCAAATGATTTGGCTTCACTCAAAAATGATGGCAAAGAAAAAATGGGCTACACAGAACTGTAAGTTGAAAGTAATTGTGAAGTGAGAGGAAATAAAGATTTACCTTCTTTCCATTTTTTTAACACAAAAAATTCTGAAAGAAATTGATGTGAGGTCATATTTAAATCCATCTTTTACTCTAATACCGTTAGATAAAATCCAGTGCAAGTAAACTGCCGTCAGAAATCATCTAATTAGTAAATAAAGTCCCCATGTGTGTAATTTAATATCTATATAACTACTGCTGGTCTTTGAAGGCCTCAGAGGTTTGTTAGAAAACGTCAATGAACAAACAGCATCATGGACACCAAGGTACACAGCAGGCAGGTCAGGAGAAAAGTGGTGGAAATGTTTAAAGCAGGGTTAGTTAAAAAAAAAAAAAAAGTATACCCAGCCTTTAACATCTCATCGAGGAGTAAAAAAGATTGCCCACCTAAACAGAGACTGGGTAAGGAGAACATGGCTAATCTGGAAGAGCTGTAGAGATTCACAGCTGAGGTGAGATAATAAGTTCATAGGACAACTACTAGCTGTGCACTCCATAAATCAGGCCTTTAAGGAAGAACAACAAGAAAAAAGCCATATGAAGTCTGTGTACTTGTACACAAGTGGAAGAAGCTGCTTGGTCGGACAATGCTAAATGTTTTAGGCACAACACTGTGTGATAAAAAGTAACTCTGCACATCAGTCTGAACACACCATTCCTATGGTGAAGCATGGTATGTGCCATGCTGTGGGAATACTTTTCATCAGCAGGAACAAGGAAGCTGGTCAGAGTTAATGGGAAGGTGGATGGAGAAAACCTTTTTGAGGCTTCAAAAGACTTGAAACTTGACCCGAGGTTTACATACAAGCTACAATGAATTTCTCTAGATCAAACCATGTTAATTTGTTAGGATCGGCATGTCAAAGTAAAAAAATTAATAAATAGGAATCTATTGGATTAGAAAATTGCTCTTCATAGATGCTGTAGAGTTATTTTGCAAAGAGAAATGGGAAAAACTATTATGTCTCCAGGTGGACAAAGCTGGTAGAAAGATACCACAAAGGATTCATTAAGGACTATTGACCCAGGTAAGGCAGAACATAAGAGCATGAAGTAATTTTTTTTTTGTAAAAAACTTGTCCTTTGTGTTTTGATCTATTGCACACACACACACACACACACACACACACACACACACACACACACACACACACACACACACACACACACACACACACACACACACACACACACACACACACACACACACACACACACACACACACACACATCCTCTCAACCAAATACAACTAAATAAATTATAGTTTGTGGTTGTAATGTCACAAAATGTGAAAAAGATTAAGGGACAAACACATGTGCAAGGTTCCATACCCTAATACAGACTGACAGAAACATTGCAAAAATGAAGCCGCTCTGAACGTTTTAATACTGAGTGGATGTAGCTGACATGACACCCTGCACAAACACCAAAACTGAGACAGTCTGTGAATCTGTCGCTTGTTAAATTCACAACTTGATGCAAACGAAGATTGATTTAAACATTTTCCAAATCTGTTCTCATGTGATTTTTTTTCTTCTTCTCTTGGCTTCTTGAGATACTGTGAACATTTGTGGTAACTGGAATCGACGCCGAGCCTCCTGAACGTCGATCAAATGCTCGGCTAGAAAAGCACAGACGTGTGCAGGCGCGCTGCAGCAAATCAGTTTTCCTCTTCGGTGGAGCCAGTGCGGAGATAATGGGCAGCTACACGGGAGCAAAGACTAACAAGGGTCAGCGGGGATGCAGATGGAAAGCTAAAAGGGTTACACATCTGCATCAACACAAACATCTGCATGCTAAATAAAGAAGCATCCACGGCGAATGCAACACTGATGCTGAAACTCGCAAATGCGCTGCGGTCTTCAAACAACGGTGAATAAGACTTCATTTCTTTTCTTTTTTTTGCCCTGGGTCATGAATTAACACACTCCCACACAGCTGACAAAAAAGGTGCACAAAAACATGCAGCAGAGCATATTCATGGATGGCCTTGATATGCATATGTGCAAATATCACGAGACAAAGAGGCAACATTAAGCAGGAGGAGAGGGCTTGGAAATGGGAACTTGGCTCAATGAGGCGCTCTTAAGCCTCTGCATTTTATGATGTTTCTGAGAGGGTTCTTTCCTCTCCTCCTTTATCTAACCCCCCTCCCCGCTGCTCCGCCGGAAACCACCCCTCACAGCTCCTCACTCTGCCGCCTTCAGCCTCCCTCTGTCTGCTCTCTGCATGATGCTGGGCTAGGAGCGCAGCCTCCAATGCCGCTGAAACTGCATCAGTCTGGTCACTAACGCACATATGCATATGTTTTCTGTAATGTCAACATCTTCACAAGGTTCTTCATGAAACCCTCCATCAATCAACATGTCCATCAAACCAGGATTGTTCATTTTGAAATCAGCCAAAACAAACAGACGATGTAATGTCTGAGATGTCTCATTATAACATTGCTTGGATTTATTCCTGCATGTGCACGGCATGAAATAATTGAGGATTATGTGGGACAGTCGGTAGGTAGGTGACCTTTTGTGTCCTGTAATTAGCTGCTGCATGCAGATAAGGTCTTGTTCATGTCATCCTAATGAAGAGGAGAATCAGCTGTGTGTGTGTTTGGGTCTAATTTACTGTAAATGATACATTTCTGAGAAGAAAAAAAGATACATACTTGCAGGTTGAGGAGGGAGCACCTGAGAGGATGATGTCAAATATTTCAGATTGATTTTATGATGCAGGAAGTGCGTTGAGATCATTAAGACGATTTAGAAAAACAGTCAAACTAAACTTTTAAATATAACAACTTTTTTGAAACAACAAATCTGAGTGATAAAACTAGAAACTCTCAATTATCGGGATCATGGCAACTACAATATGCTTAAATTGAGGGTAAACGGACGTTCGCTCATTTTTTGTGGATGTGTTTCGACACCTACCTGGGAGTCTTTGTCAATTCTAAACAGTTGATTAATTACTCCATCAAAGCATAGAGTAAAACTAGCAACATTTCTGCTCAGATGAACGAAAAACAGTGATACTTTGTCGACTATCATGCCTGGAACCTTGGCCATGATGCACAACAGGTCTTATTTTAAAAGGATTCTTGTAAAAAGCCAATTTGTTTAAGTTCTGCCAATAAACTCTGAACATGAACCACCATCTGTTGGCATCTTCTATAGTTGGGCATTTTGTTATGTGAATAAAAAGGCAGCAGTGACAAAATGTTGTTTTTTTAAATCGCCAGTGTATTTTGCCACAGATGTTAGTTTATATATAAAAACAGATTTTATGTATGTGCATTTTTTGATCACCTGAACATCTTTGGATGTAATTTCAATGCTCTTTTAAAACTGAAGTCCAGTTGTTCTATTTTGAACCTCTTTTGCATGTATTTGTGAGTCACAGACCTACAAAAAGTTGCATATAACTGTGAAAAGGATGATAAATGGTGAATGGTGATGGCTTTCATTATTATTATAGCCCACCTATGTGAGTTACTCTTACTAAAAATCCAGCTGTTCTATGAAGGGCTCAAAGGTTTGTTGGAGAGATTGAGTGATCAAACAGCATCATGAAGACCAAGGGGCACAGCAGACAGGTCAGAAATATTTTTGTGAACGAGTTTAAAGCACGATTAGGTTATGAAACTATATCCATAGGCTTAAACATCTGACAGGGTGTTGTTTCATTCATCATCCGATAATGGAAAGAGTGTGGCACAACTGTCCAAATAGCATGATATGACCATGAACCTAAACTGTGAGGTCAGACCAGAGATCATTAATCGGAGAAGCAGCTAAGCGGTGCAAGGTAAACCTGGAGGAACTGTAGAGGTCAACAACCCAGGTGGAAGAATCTGTGGTGAAGACAACTAGTCAGGCACTCCACAGACTTAGGTATTGGCATGAAAAAAAAGCAAGCGTTAAATAAAAGACAGGAAGTCCTGTTAAAGTTCTACACAAGCCATGAAACGGATATAGCAAACACAAAGCTGTGAGGTGGATTATCCCTCTGAACACACAATGCCTTGGTGGCACATGGTGGTGCCAGTATCATGCTGGGAGAATGCTTTTTCTACAGCAACAAAAAGAAAGCTGATGTGAAGATGGACAGAGCTAAATAACAGACCACCCTGGGAAAACAGAAAACTTTAGAGAACCCGATGTGGATGTTCCCTTTGCTAGAGGAAACAACCCTAAAATACAGCCAGAATGACAATGGAAGAATTTAGATACATACATGTTAATGTGTTAGAATGACCCAGGCAAAGTCCAGACCACCGTTTTAGAATCTGTGATGAAGCCTTAAAGTAGCCTTTTGCTCGTTTGTTTATCTATCACATAAAATGAAAAAAATGTTAAAAAGCTCAATGGCTGAGGATACTTTGACATATTTTGGATTGGCCAAAATGTCACAGAGAATGAGTTCATAAGAAACAGGGAAACAGAAGAGACCTGAGGTGATGAAAGGTTAGATAATATAAGAAGAGATCAAACAAGTGTGGAATAATGAAAGGAATATTAGACAGAAAAAGGGAGAGAAGGAGGTAGGAGAGAATGACAGAGGCAGAGACAGAGAAGAAGAAAAAGCAGTGGTGGTGGGAGAAGAAGCATCTTAACCTGGTGTGACGGGGCGTGTGCTTGTAAATAAACATTGGTCCAAGATTATTCCGAGCACGGACGCCTAGACCGCGACGCCCTGAGGTTAGAGTGGGCCCATACCTGGCTCTCTCCATCAAACATACAAAACAAATCTACATCCACCCATACCAGGACATTATGCTGAAGGCAAAGCAGACTGGAATACAGGTGCAAGCATGCAAACATGGTAAAACATGAAGATGGAGGCATATCTCTCATTTGGGACATTAAAACCCTTGTTCATGCATGTAGAGAAACATAACCTTATCTCCACCACAGAAAAGCTGACGAGATGACAGATGCATTAAAATACACACAAGATGTAGCAAGAAAAAGAAATACTGTATACTGATGCAACAGGCCAACAGATTAAAAAAATATTCAACCACCGCCTACAAACCAGACATATTTTACTGCCCAGATGTGTGCAGACATTCAGTCATTCCCAATTCAGACTATGTGTCATCCATCTAATTTTCCCTGTTTTTCCTTATTGTCTTTAGGAAAAGTGACTAATGAGTTCAGACATAAAGCTGTGGGATTTTCCTCAGCGACATAACGTGATGCAAGAAGTTCAGCTCACATTAATCAGCTCTCTATAGCACTCAAAAGCAGTGAAGAGTGAGAACACAGAAGGATAAACGCAGGTAAGGACCAGAAGATAAGACTTCTGGTATCTTTACCAGCTTTTAAAGCAAACAAAACATATTGCACAAACATCTTGGATCACAATGTTATCATATATTGCACCTAGAAGCAACAGCACTGTATAAAAATAAATTACTCATTGTACTTACTGCTCGATGCTTGGAGAGAGGTAGAGTTTAGGGAAGACCTGGGTAGCTTCAGCATCCTCAAAGCTCACTGAGAGAAGAGCCACATCCTCTCCTGGGTCTAGTGTTGTGTCCTTAAGGAGACAAGGAGGGGTCAGTGATGTTATTTGGAACATTTGGACCTGAACATCAAATCCTGAGTCGCATAAACGAGACCTGGTGAATCCCAATATCTGGCTAGGGCCCTTTGATGCCTTACAAATCCAACAATTAGTTACATACGTTCTAATTTGTTTTTGATTTTCTCTCATGCAAAAAAAAGTTGAAATTGTATGCACAGGTTGAAATATAAACATACAACCCCACTAATTTGTTCAATGTTGCTTAGCAAAATACTCCTCACTCGCATGTTTTTTGCAAGCATCAGGCTTTTGGCCCAGTTCCGCCAGGATATTTGATATCTTGGCTTGGCAGGATTGGTAGAGTTCACCTAAATAAGTTGGTTTCCTGCCACAGACCCAGTTTTTAAAGAATGACAAAAAAAAAAAAAGATGTACTTCAGTAAAATTAAATAAAGCATTGCAGAACAGCAACATTCTCTCAGTAAAGTACACGAGACTGAAATTGTCTCATATCCCACTTTATTCCATTATTCGATGCCAAACTATAAGTCCTGAGGTCTGACAGCTGCTAAAATCCAGGTGACCTCTGCTTTGTAGCACATCTGAATACCAGACGCAACTGGTGGAGGCTGCCACTGTTCCTATGCCATTATTCGCCACCATCACCACCACAAGAGAAATGTACAGTTAACTGCATCTGCGCCTCTTCGACTTAGGCAGTAAAAATAGGACTAAGAGGAAAAGTGTGCACAGAGTGTGTTCAAATGGCCAAAACAATGGATGAACTAGGAAAACGAACGAGACAGACACCAGCAGAAACATCTGTCTTGCTTCATGCAACATTAGCTTCAACAGCTGCACCACGAGCCTGAGCTTATGACTGCGAGTACCAATCAAATCGTGTGTAAGATGGATGCAGAAGCCACCCGGAGCTGCTCGCTGTGAACCTCATCTGTCTCTCTGAGGCTGTAATTTCTATTTCTGAGATATTTTTTCCTGGAGCATGGCTATTGCTATTAGGGCAATTCCACATCAAGTACCATCCTGGCCCTCCCTCTGCCATCAGAGGCTCGGCAGCCTTAATCAAATGTCTTACAGATGGTTTGAACTCATCCATTTGTTATAATTGCAGCCTGCCTTGGTGAGAAGAAATCTAACCACCATACATGATGGACAGAGGCACAGCGCAACCAGTTTGCTGTGAAGACTATTAACTAATAACATGCTTTGGTCTGCTGATCCCCAATCTACGCACACCACTGCATTCCTTCAGTGAACATTTCCTCCCCAACTAGACTGGAAGTAATTTTTCAGCAGTTAATTTGATGATTGTTTAATCAAAGAAACGGGAAATTAACCAGATGGGGAAAAATCATTAAGAATAGTTGCAGCCCCAAGTGAAAGACAGACGTGGAATGAAAACATGCATTAATTAGCAGATGATCATTTGTAGAGGAAAAATTGGGAAATATCCTGCTGAGTGTCACACCGTCCGCCCTGTCACAGCTGACACATTAGTGGCTACAGACAGAAGAAGAGGATGGGAGGCAAAGGAAGACGGCATACAAAAGTGTTGCCTGATGAAATCAGCTCACATCAGTGCAGCGTGCATCAGTAAACAAGAACTGCTCTCTGCCTCACAGCAGCGCTGGGGGCTTCTCTCACTGACAATATGGGACAGATAGGAACAGGCATGGAAATGTGCGGCCGGGGTAGGGAGTGGGCTTTGGGAGAACATTGGTTTGCTCCAGTTTGTTGCTGTCATGTCCAGTTTTCATCTTCAGAGGTGATTTAATGGATGCTTTCTTTGGACTGAGAGAGAGTTAAGAGATGGATGAGAACCAACAGGAAGGTGAGAGGGCCAGGAGACGGGCACAGGTCGACTCTGTACGGGAAGCGGCAGACCGCTCCCTCGATTTGGTCAGACCGAAGGCGCTGATGAAGGGCGAGCCTCTTTGTGGAGTGATTCAGACTTATCCTGTTCCAGAAGACAGCGAAAAGCTGTCACAAGTCATATTGCATCAGCGAAACAAACAAACCAAATACAAAGGCAGACTCTCTAACTTTAAGCTAATGCCATCCTAAATTAATGTGCTGCTCATAAAGCTGAACTAAGCAGACAAAAATAGTTGTTCTTGTTTAGTGGAGTCTGACAATAAAGCATAAGTTACTTTTACAACTTTTGTTTTTAAGTTGTTCTTTTTTGCAAAGCACACAACTAAACAGGAAATGAGGAATCAAATGGGCTTAATAAAAGGAACTTAGTATTCGATAAATAAAATAAAGAACAAATGTTTATAAATTGTTAATAAACAGTTTTGAGCAGCATGCCTTTATTCTTTCATAGGGCAATTAAAACAATTAAGCTAAAGAACCACTCAAAACCTCTTGTGCTACTATTTGAAGTGTCTTTTTAGTATTTTTACTTTTAATTCTATATCTTCTCAAAGAGTTTTAAAAGCAAATGCAAGCTTTGGGCAAGCAAAGAGGCGGCCTAAAGGTAAATGTTTGAATCACCACCAGGAAGCAAAACTACCCAACCCCAGTTTCCTGAACACATTTATACTCTGTTGAATCCTGTCAGCCTTACATGCCAAAGTTAGAGATGAGCTCAAACAGGGGCCTGTTCTTGGGCCAGAACTTTTCATCCAGAACAAAAAGTTATTTAATATGCAGATGACACTCAGTTATATACCTCTATGAGATATTAAATCAATCAGTCAGGTTACACACACAGCTCACATATCTAAAGAGAATGAAAACTTGATCAGTTCAGTCCTAGTTTCGTGGCGATCTAACAATACATCACACTTTACTTTTGCTTGTACAACATTTTATTTCACACAATAACAGAATTCTAGAAAATATCCAGGATTTATAACCTGCTGACTAACAGCAACCTTGATGTCTCTGAGTCATATGCATGAAATGCAAAAGTTAAGTTTGTTGTCAGGGTAAACTTACTTTTGTCATAACTATTTACGATTAAATAGAAAAAGAAAGTAAGAAAAAATGAAAAAAAATCTGTGACGTATTTTGTTTTATAGAGAATGACTAATCTTTGACAGCTTGCCTGATATGCAAATGATTGTCAGCTACGTGAATCTACAAAAGCAATCAGTTAACATCACAAAAACGTCTTAAAGACCTAAAGTTGGAATGAAGTGTCGGGTTAGAGCCAGGACTTCCCCAATCACATCTCTATCACTGTATTTCTGAAATTAGGAAATCTTTTTGGGCATGTGTTACTCATTGATAGGATAAATACAATCCCTAATCTCTAGGTAGCAACTGCTGACCTAAAAATCATAGTATGACAGTTTTATATGCAATTACTTAGGAGGTAATATTGCATCACTTTTGCATGTAAGGACCCTCATGAAGGAAGCCCATCTATTTTGTGTAATTCAACACAACCACTGGCAGAGAAACAGCCCCATAGCAAAATGCTACCACCACAAGCCTTTACAGCTGGCACAGTACGTCACCTCGACTCCTCCATACAAGCTTCTTGTCATTGTAGCCAGACATTTTCACTGATATCTAGCAGATGGCACACAACTGTATGTACCTATGAAAGACAGAACCAAACAAGGAACCCAGCTGTGCCTGAAAACCTTTTTGCACAACACTATTCAACAGATTGAATATGCCCCAAGACAGCAGGTCTTCTTGTTTAGGAAGGTTTCCAACAACTGTTTTATTTGTAGTCTGGATACTCTTCTTCATCGGATTTCTAAACTCATATGTTGTGCGAGAAGATGCAAACTGCTTCCATATGGTTATGATTCTTCAAATGATCTAATTGCTACAATCAGACAAGACAGTACAGCTGTTCAGATAATAACTCAGGAAACGGGATCCACATAATGTCTTTTAAAACATTTAAAAAAAAAATCTGACTAAGACTTTACATGTAGTTCCTGCAAGAATATGAACCATAATCCCAGAACAGTTAAAGGTATTGTAGAAACTCAGATTGTTGTTTCCTCATGATTGAGGACAGAAAGACTTCCTAAATATGACTTTTAAAGTAAACTAAAGTGTAGATAGTTAGTTTTGGGATACACAGTCCCAAAGGGATGCTCTAGAACAGGTAGCCCCCAAGGACCACATGTGGTGCCCTCGAAGTCTGTTTTAAAACTAGCACAACCCTCCAGTGAGCTGCATCTAAAATTTTATTTTAGTGTGTTACTCTACTTTTGTAATCACACTTGCATGCTTATAGATTTAAAAGTGATATCTAAAAAAAAAAAAGAGCATTGCAAATATGTTTATTGGTGAGTGCTGACTCTTGTAGTTCAAGGGTCAGTACTGTTAGCCCTTCGAGTGACACAGTACAGATGAAGTAGCTCTCATTTTCAAAAAAGGTTGGTGACCCCTGCTCTAGAAGAATGGTGGTTATTTAGATGTATTTTAAATCTCTGATGCTTTTCCTCTCTCAAAACCTATCAGACCCAAATAATTCAGGCAGCAAAAGTTGACCTTTCAGCCTGCTTGCGTTAAAACCACTACTCAAACTGGGAAAGAAAAATAAAACAGTCTAATGAAAGGAAAGGCACCAAATGGCCATTAATGTTTCTCCTCCTTAAAAGAAATTCACTTGAGGGTGATCGAATCAAAAACAAAGATTTTGCTTCAGAGGGTGCAGGCTGAACTTTAACGAGGAGACTTTATCATCGGTAAGTAATGAGAACTAAAATGGAGGCGTGCACGACCGGAGCATCCTGTTACTGCTAACGTTTCCGAGGCAGTATTTACTACATGCCCCCGAGAGGATGACTCAAGTCTTCAAGGACTGTCTTTTACGAGAGGGGTTGAGGAGGACGTACGTGGACATAGAAGACAGAGGGAGCCTCCCAGTCAACCCTCTTCACTTGTCCACTACCCAACATCCTCCTTCAATCTTTACGCGCATCAATGCACACACACACTCACACACACACACACATACACACAAACAGGCTCTCTTCGCTGCGCCTGTCCTTGTGCTTTCTATGTCCCGGCCTCTGGCATCTCTTCAGTGCCGTGTGTGACAGGTTGGAAATGTGACAGCTGTCCTTACGCCGGACCAAGTCTGGCCAAAGTCACAACAAACACACACACATACTAACACGCTCATCAGTGATCGCTACACATGCAAGGCCTCCACTACAGGGCTCAACGGGAGGAGGTGAGGGCACTTTGTCCGCCTTCTTCGCCCAACTTTAAATGTCATGCCTAGCGTAATGGGGCAGCTTGACTGACAGCAGGGCTGTTGTGTGAGGACATGTCCAGCTTCAAGGCGAGCAGCTCTGAGTGCTGCTGTACACATGCTGGACACTGTCTTATCCCTGCACAGCTGTGTTAGTGGCCACAAGAGAATCCTTAAAATTACAATAACAGATGGTCAAGGGTGATGAAGTAGAGATCTCGGTCTCATCACACGAATAAACATTAAATTGGATAGAATAGCTTTATTTTACTTCACCGGTTCAAATCCATCATGTTTGACCAATAAAGACAACACTGCCAAACTAATCCTAACCATTTTCTTTAAAAGCATGAAAGCGGAACAGATTACTGGAAAGCATTTGTTCACAAGTTTTGAAAAAAATTTCAACATTAATCTGTTTTCTGTACAAAACAACTCATAATAGAGCTACGTTGCCACACATAGTCGAGATTGAATAAATCTGCTTTCTGTGTCTGCAAAGTGCCCTTGGATGACTCTTGCTATAGATTAGCACAGCACAAATGTTTGTACTTATAACAAACAAGTAGGACAAATATTTCTAAAGAAAATATGTGAAATATTAGACCTTGAGCAGAAAAAGCAGGCCACGTTTCAAGACACATGACTCAAAGTACAAATTATTGTTCACCGCCTGTTTGATGCCTGCAAAGCATAACTGTTAAAGTACATGAGAGATGCACCTATTAAGGCACCTAGAGTGTGTAGGAATCCTGATGCACGTTTCCAAGGTCAACTTTATGCAGCAGAGATTTTACATGAAGACACTTTCAGCCCAATGTTACAACTCCCCCTCCCAAAGGTGCCAATAACCAGAAAATCAGGACCATGAGCGAAGAACAAAAACCAAAGACGACACTAGTTTTGAGGAGACTGCAGGAGTAGGTTTAATTTACCTTAACACAATTTAATCAGCTAGTTTACAAAAAATAAAGTAAATTAAATCCTTGCTTTACCAACCACTACTTCAATTGAGTGTACACATTTGAAACCATGATGGAAATCAAACTTACTTATAAGCCACGCAACTAGGACTGATTTTAATGACAGCGTGTACAGAAACAAACTTTTCAGAAGTCTCATCTCAATGCGCTGAAGCGGTCATAGTTGGTGGTTGCAGCAAAAGTGTTTTATTGAAGGATGTACTATGGACTCATGGTAAAAAAAAAATTATTGCAGAAGTTATTTTTTTCTGTCGTGGGTCCTCAGTTTGCGGGAAGGTGTACTCCGTGAATCCCATTAATCCCACTTTCTCCACCTCAGTGGAAAGAGCTTGCATAAGCATGTAAATGTGGCCTCCATGTCTGAGAGAAACTAACGCCTTTGTCTGTCTGTAGCAGACTATCAGCTCATAAACTCATGCTAGTAGATGATTAACCAGGCACCTCTGTGTCGCTGTGCAGTTGGATCCCATGCAAGGGATTCATTTTGACATGGGAACAATAAACCAGAGATTAAGGAGCTCCACCTGGAACCATATTAGCGGACCAGCACCCAAACACACCTTAACATTAGCCAGCCGCTGCTGTCACGAAAGCTTTGCGCTCAGGGCGTACAGAAAGCTTGCACAAAGATGCATGTGTGTCCCTCTCTGTCCATTTTCCAATCATGTTTGAAATATTCTATTAGCAATAAACAAGGAGAACAGTTTTCCTTCAGACCAGAGCAAATATTCAAACGTTAGCCATACTTTTTAATTTTTTTTAAATACTTGTTTTTTAAGACAAAACAAACCCAGACCTGCCTACATTCTAACGCAGGGGTCCCAAAACATCATTCCTCGAGGGAGGATGTCCTCCTACTCTTAAGACAAATCTCTGCTTCAACAAACCTGAATCCAATAGTCATTAACAGGACTCTGCATGCAGAGGAGGTAATTCAGTCACTGGATTCGAGAGTGTTGGACCAGGGACATATCTAAAAGTGGTAAGACATAGGCCCTTGAGGACTGGAGATCAATCCCCTGCTATAGCGTGAGGAACCAGAAAAAACAAACAAAAAAACAACACACACACGTTCAGAAAATGGATACTCATGTATAGAAGATTATTAAACATATACAACATATACAAACAACGGCATGTAGAAACAGCAGCACATGATGCGTCTTCCCTATTTGACAAGAAAATCAGCTTTGGGCAGGCAATACAAATCTCCAATGATCGACATATTGACTAAAGGCGCATAGATTCAACACCAACCTGAAAAAAATTTGAAAAAGTCTAACATATATCATAATTAATAACAAAAAAATAACTAAAACAAATGGTAAAAGTCTTAGAATAATTTTATGAAATAACTGAATGAGATTTTTTGCTGTAAAACCCATTTTAGGCAGGTTTAGAGGGTGGTTTTAATGTTTAGTTGAGTGATTAGCTAGCCCTTCTGACCATATGTTTTAAAAATAACTAGACTAATAAATGGGTTGTTTCTATGCAGACTGAGGATTTCAAGCAGAACTAATTACTGCAGTAACATCACAAATCTTAAAGAGAAGATTTGTGGATGTGCAGCAGGAGGAAACATGAGAGGATCAAGGAGGGTTGAACCATTTATATTCATGACTTCCATTGGGAATCAACTGTCTGTTAAAAAGAAAAGGAAGCCCCTAAAAAGCCGACAGAGATGAGGAATTATGCCAAATGCAGAGAAATTAATATGAATGGCACTTTAAATGATAATCAACAAGATGCTGACACCAGTGTGAAAAAAATTATCCAAACAAACCCTCACAGAATAGATGAAAAAAAAAACATTTCACATTAATCTAGATGTTATTATCATTTTTAACCTTGACAATTTACATAGGCTTATTAAAGTCATGGTAAACAGACGTCAAAACAAAAGGGATAGAATTACTTAATAGTGACATTCTCCCTTAAATCATTGAAAAAAATGTAGCATTCATCATTATGGCATTCATTAAAATAGCCAATACATGTATAAACGGAGCATTCTTTTGACAACTTTATGCAGGACTACCTATATGCCATAAAGTTAAAAGTAAACTGAAAAAAGGAAAAACCGAATGGATGTTTTGTCGTTACACGATCAGACTTGTTGCAGTCCCTTTCAGGTCAAAACGTAAATAAATAACAAAAATATAACAGACTATAGAACTGAAGACAAAAGCTGTAAAAACTAATTAAATGTAATTGATAGTCAATGGAAGAATCTTTCTACACACCAAGAGGAATCCTACTTAATCTGGAGGGACAGTCTATTGTTGTATAACAAGACCCTTCGCAGAGTTAGAGCAGCATATTTTTCATCATTAATTGAAGAGAATAAAAATAATCCTAGATTTCTCTTTAGTACAGTTGCCAAACTTACTCAGAGCTGCAGCTCTGTGGATCCATCCATTCCCTTAGCTCTTAGTAGTAATGATTTTATGGGATTCTTCATAAATAAAATTGATTCCATTAAAAATAAAATAATTGGCATCCTCCCAAACATGATTACCTCATCCCCAGTAAGTAAGGCAGCATTGGAGGAATCTTTAGAACCTGCGCTGTGTCTGAACTGTTTAGAAGCAGTAGAGCTTTCTGAGCTATCTAAAATCTTAGCTTCATCTAAACCTTCTACCTGTATATTAGACCCAATCCCAACCAAGTTGTTTAAGGAGGTATTCCCTTTGATCAGTGGTCCTATTTTAGACATTATTAATCTATCCTTGGTAAATGGATATGTACCACAGGTTTTTAAAGTAGCTGTTATTAAACCTTTACTTAAGAAACCTTCTCTTGATCAAGATGAGCTAGTAAACTACAGACCTATATCTAATCTTCTTTTCTTATCTAAAATTCTTGAGAAAGTAGTTGCTAATCAACTTTTTGAACATTTACAAAGCAATGACCTACTTGAGGAGTTTCAGTCAGGCTTCAGAGCTCATCATAGCACTGAAACGGCTCTGGTGAAGGTCACTAATGATATTCTCATGGCCTAAGATAATGGACTTGTGTCTGTACTTGTCCTGTTAGATCTTAGTGCTGCATGTGATACAGTTGATCACAATATTCTCCTACAAAGACTTGAACATACAGTAGGGATTAAGGGGAAAGCATTAGGCTGGTTTAAATCTTATCTGTCGGACAGATTCCAGTTTGTTCATGTTAATAATAAATCTTCCTCAAACTCTAGGGTCACCTGTGGAGTACCACAGGGTTCAGTCCTTGGACCAATTCTCTTTACTATATATATGCTTCCGATCGGCAAAATGAACAGACAGCATGGGATTAATTTCCACTGTTATGCCGATGACACTCAGCTATATTTATCCATAAATCCTGATGAATCCAATCAATTACTTCGACTGCAGTCATGTCTTGATGATATCAAAAGCTGGATGACTTTAAATTTCCTGCACTTAAATTCTGACAGAAGACAGAAGTTATAATCTTTGGACCAGAGTCCTCAAAAAATAAACTTCTTAATCATTCACTGAATCTGGATGGCATTATCTTGACCTCTGGTAATAAAGTAAAAAACCTTGGTGTTATTTTTGACCAAGACATGTCATTTAAATCCCATATTAAACAGGTTTCCAGAGTTTCCTTTTTTCACCTCCGGAATATTGCCAAAATTAGAAACATTCTGTCCAGGAGTGATGCTGAAAAACTAGTCCATGCATTTGTTACTTCAAGGCTGGACTATTGTAATTCTTTACTATCAGGAAGTCCACAAAATGCAGTTCAAAGCCTTCAGCTGCAGCAAGAGTTCTGATGAAAATCAACAAGCGGGATCATATTTCTCCAATTTTAGCTTCCCTTCATTGGCTTCCTGTTAAATCAAGAATAGAATTTAAAATTTTTCTTCTAACATATAAAGCCCTTAATAATCAAGCTCCATCATATATCAGAGCTCTGATTACCCCGTATGTTCCTAACAGAGCACTTCGCTCTCAGACTCCAGGTCTGCTGGTGGTTCCTAGAGTCTCTAAAAGTAGAATGGGAGGCAGATCCTTTAGCTATCAGGCTCCTCTCCTGTGGAACCAACTCCCAGTTTTGGTCCGTGAGGCAGACACCCTGTCTACTTTTAAGACTAATCTTAAAACCTTCCTTTTTGACAAAGCTTATAACTAGAGTGGCTCATGTTACTCTGAGCTACCTTTATAGTTTTGCTGCTATAGGCTTAGGCTACTGGAGGACATCAGGGCCTATTTTTCTCACTCTACTGATTTTTACTGTTCTCCGGATTTGCATTGCATTACATTGAAATGACTGTTGTCATTTCAGCTTTTAACTTTTTGTTCTCTCTCTTTTTTCTTCATAGTAGGTACACCTGGTCTGACGTTCTGTTGACTGTGAAATCATCCAGGGAGGACAGATCACCGACTATTACCATCTAATGTAGAACAGATTACTAGATCAATGTGTGCTTCTGTGCTTTTTGTCTGTTTTGTTGTGTCTCTGCTCTGTCTTCTGTAACCCCAGTCGGTCGAGGCAGATGACCGTTCATACTGAGCCCGGTTCTGCTAGAGGTTTTTCCTTCCCGCTAACGGGTGTTTTTTCTTTCCACTGTCGCTTCATGCTTGCTCAGTATGAGGGATTGCAGCAAAGCCATGTACAATGCAGACGACTCTCCCTGTGGCTCTACGCTTCTCCAGGAGTGAATGCTGCTTGTCGGGACTTTGATGCAATCAACTGGTTTTATTATATAGGAACATTTTTGACCAATCTGTATAATCTGACCCAATCTGTATAATATGATTGAACTTAACTTTGTAAAGTGCCTTGAGATGACATGTTTCATGAATTGGCGCTATATAAATAAAATTGAATTGAATTGAATTGAATTATGGGCATCGCAGCCATCAAATCCTTCTTATAATTAATTACCGGGTTTTTGCAGGTTTCCACAGTTTTTTTGATGATTTATCTTTGATTACAAGCTCCAGGCTGGAAGACCTCCTTGCCATCACCCTAATTTAAAAATACTTCATTAGGGGCACGCTGGTGGCGCACCCATGTACGGAGGCCTTAATACTCGACGCGGTCGACCCGGGTTCGACTCTGACCCGCGGTCCTTTGCCGCATGTCTCTCCCCCTCTTCCACCCCCCTTCCTGTCAGCCTACTGTGTTAAAAAAAAGCGAGCCACTAAAGCCGCGAAAAATCTCCAAAAAAAAAAAAAAAACAACAACAGGGGATCTGTGTACGGATGTTATTTGTGGACTACGGTTTTTAATATTATCCTCCCTCACACACTGGGGGAAAAACCAGGGCACCTGAGTCTCCCTCACTCCACCTGCATGTGGATCATGAGCTTTCTGACCCGTCGACAGCAGAGAGTTAGGGTGGGCAAACACGCATCCACTGCTCTCAGCCTCAGTACTGGCTCTCCACAGGGCAGTGTGCTGGGCCCCCTGCTCTATTCCCTGTACACACATGATTGCACCGCTGCCCACCACAGTAACACCATAGTCAAGTTTACTGATGATACCACAGTGGTGGGGCTTATCTCAGGATGCGATGAGTCTGCCTACAGAGGTGAGGTGGAGAGACTGTCAGTGTGGTGCAGGGAGAACAACCTGTCCCTTAACACCTTTAAGACAAGACAGCTCATAATAGACTACAGGAAGAAAAAAACGGACATTACGCCACTTACCATCGGTGGAAACTGTGTGGAGAGGGTAGCCTCAAGTGGAGCATGAACACCTATGAGCTGCCAAAAAAGGCCCAGAAAAAACTGTACTTCCTGAGGGTTCTCAGGGAGAGCAATATTAAGCAAAACCTTCTGCTGTCCTTCTACAAGTGCTCCATAGAGAGCATGCTAACTTACTGTATCTGTGCATGGTTTACCAGCAGCACCATGGCTCAAAGGAAAACTCTTCAAAGGGTTGTGAATACAGCCTGAAAAATTATCAGCAGCCTTCTCCGCTCACTGGAGGACTTACACAGCGACTTCTGTGATAAAAAAGCACAAAAGCCTTAGTCCTCGACGTGGCCGACCCAGGCCCGACGCCGACCTGTGGTCCTTTGCCGCCTGTGGTCCTTTGCCGCCTGTCTCGCTCCTCTCTCGTACCCCCCTTTCCTGTCAGCCCACTATATGAAAAACAAGCCACTAGTGCCGTAAAAACCTTTAAAAAAAAAAAAAGACACTTCTCACACTGGACAGTCTCTGTTTGCACTGTTGCCGTCAGGTAGACGGTACAACTAATCGATTCAGAGACAAATTTTATCCTACAGCTATAACAACATTTAATGAACTCAAAGTAACCCATAAATTGACATGTGCATGTGTAGGCTATTTTTATTCATTAGTTATTTATCAGCTATTTGTTCTATTTCTTATGTTGTGTGTAAATGTTTTTAGATGTTATAGTTATCTATTTATTTTTTTTTTTGTTTGTTTATCACTAGCACTGACTGAAGGCACTTTTAATTTTGTTGTTCATGTGACAATGACGATAAAGAGCTAATCTAATCTAAATCCCCTAACTTGGAAAAATCTAAACAATAAATTCACTCTTTCATCATTTCAGACTTTTAAATCCATCGATGTTTTTTAATGTAAATGAGGCAACATCTATGCTTTACTGTAAACTTTGTTGGTACTTATCCTAACCTTTTAATTGAGTCAGTCTAATCTAATTGCAACATTTTGGAAACTTGTCACAGCTGCAAAAAGGTTAGAAGTGCAATCTGTTGCAAAAGGGTTTAACTAATGATTTCTACACCCTATAAAGCCACAAGTTTTCCAGTTACTCCTTGACGATATGAGTAACCTATCATTGAGTCACAATCACTTTATTCACTTCAGATTCAACGCTACCTATTACAGCAAAAATTCTAAATGATATAGCTGAGTGTCTGAGTGAAACAGTATAACATGATAACTGAACTGGAAGTCTGTCATCCAAACAATGCAGAACAGATTTTCTTATTTTTTTTAATAACTAACACAGTGGAGCATATTTTAATGCTCCACTGTGCCATGTTTCTCAGACAGACAGTCAAAATCGGCATATTTTAAAGTCTGGTACCGAGACAATTAAGCGAGCTGGTGAAATTTTCCTGTAACACGAGTCATAAGTGTGATTGGGGCCAAGCGTTAATGATAGTGTGTCACTGCAATGATCTGGCCTGCGCTGCACAGCTTGTACTGAGAGTGTGATAGTGGGGCTCAAAGCCACAAGGGTGACTCAAAGTATGTGACATTGCATGTGGAAAATTAGCGAATGCATATGGTATGTTCACGCTGATGATAGAATACAGAGTGAGCCATCAGTCCACTGCCACCTTATTTATGGTCCCAGAATGATACCAAACATCTTAAAATGTAGCTTTCACAGAGCATTTGTTGTGCTGTGGGACTTATGGCTTTGACTAAACTATCACACGTGTTGCCTCGCAATTACTCCCTGTAGTATTTCTGAGGCTGATGTTAGTATTTACATGGTGTTCAACGTCAATGTCAGGGCTGTTTTTATCCCACTGCAGTGTTAATGAACCAATCCCAGGCACTCTCATCACCAAGTTACAAATTGGGACCAACATATTGTTGATTTTAAGTTTAAGGGGGTCATTACATTTTGGAAGCCAATCTTTTTGGCAGATCCCACTGGGGAGAGGCCCTACCTTGTTGAATTTACACGGTTGATGTACAACCCGACCCGAAGCCTGGTGTCTCTTGGTAGTCTCCAAGGTATCCCAAAGAACCATAGTTGCACGTAGAACCCAGTTCATTTACCTAGAGCCACTGGGATTATACATTTAGGTTACTTTAATTTCTACACAGCGTTGGAACTTTTATAGGTCAATTCTTATTTTTGTAATCCATTGATGTGGTAATGTTGATTTTGACCAATTTAGATTTTTCGATAAGAACTGTGTCTGACAGAAAAATATAAAATATATACAGACAGTACTGACTAATCTCCCAGGAAAAAAACAAAACAAAAGATAATCACAAAACCAGTGGTATCTGTTTGCTAAAAAAAAAAATTATACAGCCAAAAACTGTTTTAATATAGTGTTATTTTCTTAATTAATAATATAAATCCAGGTCTCAACATACAATTGAGAATTGATGATTTCTTCTCTTTCAGTAATCAAAGAGAGGAAATACGACATACATTTATCTACACTTTGGATTACAATCATTAATCAAAAGTCAGTCTTTATTCAATCTGAAATTAATTAATTATTTTTGTGGATGAAAATTAACCTGACATTCACACACCATACTATTTGCACACACACATTTAATTAGTATTATTTTAAGAATTTTTCAGCAAAGGAAACTTTTTGAGTGTGAAAACCATTTTCTCTATGAGGCTAAAGGTAAATGTTTCGATTTAAATTGCTGCTGTAACTGTTGCAACACTTGATGACTGTAAATATTATAATGTTTCTTATATATTTTTGAGCTGATTATACATTTTTAAGAGCCTGGTTGGCTGTTCACCACTCAAGCTCAAAATCAGCCACCTGGTGAGTAATTGGTTCATTCCTACATCTGCAAAAAAAGTCAGAAAACTCTACAACTGCGTATTTTGTCTGAAATATCCATTTTAAAATGGCCTGCAATTATGGGAAAAATTTAATGTGCAGTCCAGACGGGCCAGGGGTCGCAACCTGCCATCGGCTGAAGCAGACACATTCAGTGGGTTCTCCAATAATGTTGGCTTTTATTTCAGCTATGAAATTGATCACTCTTAGATTGTATAATACTCAATTAAACACTGTTTCACTTATAAACATCTATATTTATACAATCTACATCTATGGTAAAGATTCAAACAACATGAAGGTTCATGCAAAATCACTGAACTGGTCAGTGAAGTGGACCCAAATCAATGCTGGTTGTAGTTTACGGAAGCCGCAAAAATACAGTTTAACATGGATTGTTTATTTTGGTATCTCCATGGGAATAAAATGCATCTTTTTAGAAAACCTGGAAAGGATTTTAATATTTCTTATTATAAAATAATTGTCATTGTTGGTTGTCCATATAGTGTCAAGACTTTCATGTATCAAGCTCACAGTGATGCCTTTTGAAGTTGCACCGTATATATAGGCATTTCTGCAAGGAATTCCTATGGGAAACATTAGTCGAGAGCTAAAAGCACAATGTAAACACTGCTGGTGGAGCCCGGATTGTCAGGCCAACCAAGGAGAAAAAGCCACAGTCCCTCACACCTAAGTTCAATTAAGACTTAAATAATTAACCAAACATGCATGTTTATGGTCAGTAGAAGGAGCACAGCATCAGGTAAAAACCAAAAACATGAGGAGTATCTGAAAATTTAAATAAAAAAACTTTCACAGCCAAGAATCAAACATTAAACCGAAGCTTTAATGCTGTGAGGCAACGCTAATGATCCTCCTCAGTACTTAAAACGAACAAATTTGAAAAACAACAAAAAGGGAGCAACAATGTTTAACCAATTTGCAGCAAAAATAAACAATTTCTCTACACTTATCAATTGGTCAAACAATCATAGGAGAAACGGTAGAGGATCAGAGGGAATAAAATCTAGACTTGTTAAAGGAATAAAGAAACATATAGATAGATAGCATACAACTTGTGTGAGAGCGAGGGCGGAAAGTAGGCTATATTCAACTAATTCCACGGAGGAATGTGCGGAGGGTATGTGGGGGGTGTTATGTGTGTTTGGGGGGGGGGGGGTGGCTTGGGTTATCTCCTCCTGAGATGATAAAACAGGAAACTTCTGATGCTCAGCTGGGGGTACAGGCAGGTGGGTGGGAATCTTCGTTAGGAGATGCAGTGTGGGTGGTTACGGGAAGCGGGGGGGGGGGGGGGGGGGGGGGATGGGGTTGCCATCGAGGTGGTGGGTTGAAGATTTGCGGAGGGAGACAGGAGACGAACGTGATCTTTATTTTCCAGGAGTCAAAGTGCGGTCACTGGAACATCGGGGAATGGATTTGAGCTTCTTGATCTCTAATAACCCCTCCTAAGGCGGTGGAGCCTTGCTTCTCTGAGGATGCTGAGGTGCTCTCCATCATCTCCCTAAACGAGATCATTTTCCCTTTTACTCAAAAAAGGAGGTAATGGAAGCCTCTTATGTTGCACATGTTGAACGGCATGAGTGTTTCATCATTTCCTGATATAGAAAACAGGCACTTGAGCTATTTTTATCTGCACACGGGGATGTAAAGAACATCAATAATATGGTGGGCTTTTAACAAGCAGAAACTGAACTCTGTTAAACGCTTTCAAACTAAAACAGCCTCTTTATTGTGTGTTTTCAAAACAACAAAATAGGGAGAGGAAGCAAAAAAAAAAGACACGCAACAACTTGCACATCGCCTGCGGTGTCATCACCATCAAGGTGAGAGCAACTGAGAAAACGTGTGCCCTGAATGCATGACACCATGATGCAACCCATGACTCAGATACAGCGAGGAAAACGTTCATCATGTGCAAACAATTATCAATTCATCACCGTCAGAGCTGTTCTGTGGCATTAGTCATCGCATATGCTCCCACACCTAGCTACGATATGATACAGCAAGACTTCATAGGCCAAACGTGTGTCATCAGCAGGAGGAGAGCGCGCCGAGGTAGAGAACGATGATTTCTCACTTCTGATGAGAAACGTGTAGCCGGGTTCGGGAGCGCAGCGTAAAAGGAAATGGGTAGAAGATGGTAGGAAGAGCAAAGCAAAAGGTTTTCTGCTCAATGCTTATGCAGATATGGGGGGGGTACATTGAATCATCAATGCATTCTCTGACGTTTTGAATGGCTTGACTTCTTTGAAGTATAGATTGGTTTCAAATGTTCTAGATCAGTTTTTCAGGACGGAGCCTTGTCATGCACAGTTTTTCCTTTCAACTCCCTCCACAAATTTCCAGCTGGATTGAGATCAGCACTGTTTGCTGCCTTGATCTGCCTTTCCTGAAGAACTCCTTCAAGGTTCTTTGACTGGTAGAAAGACAGAGTATAAAACAGAACATTTGCATCATGTGGAGCCCCAAATCTGTGCTTATTTTTCAGTCTCTGAGTGTTTTATTGGGATGGTAACAAGCAAACATCACCTCCTTTGCCAGTGCAGATTATGGATTGAAATGGTTCCTATGCAATTTTATGTCAAAAATGTCAGACTTTTCCAGACATCAAGAAATGTTGGAAAGCTTTCAGTTGATGAACAGACAAACTGATGGATGGATTTTTTTTCTCAATGGGACAGAAAAAATGTCCACAAATACAAAAAAAAAAAAAAAATCTCACGTCAGTGAAATGTCGAGCAGGAAAACACCATAATTTTCAAGAATAAATAAGGGAAAGGGAATAAATGTCCCTTTCATCCAAGTATCCACAGTCCATTACTCTTTTTCTTTAGCCCTCTGGAAACCTAGTTGCTTCTGTATAGGTGTTAATTATGAGTCTAGTTTGGATCCTTTTCTTTAAGCTTAAGCCTCATAGTCACCGACTCCTGTTTCTGCTCAGTTTGCCTTTCATTCCTTTTATCTTTCATTTCCTATTTTCAAGGCTTTGATCTCTTTCTTGGTCTACCTTGATGTATCCCTATAACAACCTCCCCATGTGGTTTGCACTCACTAAATATTTCAGACCCAGCTTACCGGCGACAACCTGCAACGTTCGGGAGGACCTGGAGAGGAGTTGCCGTTTGAACGACTTGCATTGTTTCAGCTGTCCGCTTTCTTGCTATATCAATGTTTAGTGTCAATCAGCCAACAGCTACAGCTTTTTGTTTCTGCAAGCTCTTTTATTTGTCTAGAGAGCAACTGGCAGATTTTGGCCACTTCAGGCATTTGTCTCAGAAATGCAAATTACAGTGCAATTACATACATTTCATCAGCATAGTGCAATTCTGTAACTATCTGACTGTATGATGGCTTTAAATTAATAGATATGATTTTTGGTCATTTGAGCCATTGAAAGAAGGAGAAGACCATGGATTGGCTTAAATATGAGCTTGGAAACTTTTTTTTGTCTGCAGCCCAGGTTGCAACCAGACTTGAACGAGCTTCAGCCAAGCCATTCATCTCCATCGAAGCAGACAAAATGCAAAACTTTCTAAATGTGCTTTCGTTTTTTTTTTTTAGGCCTGTGTGAACAAATTAGAAAACTAGAGGTCAACTTTGTTTTGACTGGACACAGCAGCTGTCCCTTCTTGTCTACAACCAACAGCTTTTTTGTCAATCATTGCAACATGTTTTCTGTCAAACTGTTCCGGTCCAGTGCTGCACTTCCGGGTAATTTCCCATCTTCTACAACTTAAAGGAAATCGAGATAAGGCTTGTTTGAAAGAAACACAAGCTCAGGCAGCTTTATGCAGACAAGCCTGCAGGAATACTTCATGTTGGACCTGATTTTCCTGCCTTGCCCAACAGAGCGGTGAGGGTGATGTGCATCAAACCACACCATCCACATGCCTTCACACCTCTACACTGATAGTTATCCGTGAAAAGGAAACTAAAACTTTACAAAGTTTAGGTTCAGTTTATAAAAGTAAAAAAGAAAATTAAATAATCCGCATGTAGTGCATGCTAGAGGTTGTTTAGTAGCGTTCTTGCTTGTGGAAGGTGGCGGCTATCCCTCCAGTGAAAAGCTAAAATTATATTGAGTGCTTAAGGAATTTACCAGTAATGATAATGTCATAACTGCAAATATTTACATTTGGCTCTGTGTGTGTTTCAGGGCGTGGGCATCAACCAACCACAAACTGATATTTACAGGAATGCAGATCATGAGCTTTCTGGTTTTCCAGCCTCTTTTTTTAGGCTTTAGATGCTGGTTGCGGCACAATCAGCTGTCGACACGCACAGTAACATCTCTTCCAGGTAATACGCGGTAATTCACAATGACCTCACACTCCTCGTGACCTCTGTACACTGTCCAATTTATATCAGCGTGATGAATTATGACAGTGCAAAGACTGTTTACTTACAGCGACTTATCTGAAATCTCTTTTGAGTGTTACCAGTAGAGGACTCGGAGCTCCAGACAACTGAGCTCTCACTTTTTTATGTTGTCCTGGGTGCAGATACAGTTGTGTTACCACTGTGTTAGCACTAAGTCCTCACAGCTCTGCCAAGTTCTAAATATTGAAGTCACTAAAAAGTTGGTAAGGAAGGCAGAAAGGAAAAATCTTACACCTTTCATCCAGAATGGAAAATGAAAGCAATTCATAGGAAATACGTTTCACTCTGTGGTCAGATGAGGATAAGGTTTATGGCAACTATACCTCAGATGAGGCACTCTTCTGTGATTAAATAAAGTCTGGGATTATTAAAGTATTTCTGATTCTGATTTGTGTTCACCCCCTTTACACTGGAACCCCTAAACAAAATCAAGCTGATCAGAGTTGATAAGAAGACAAAAGGAGATACACACAGAGAGAAATCCTTGAAGAAAGCCTGTTATAGGCTGCATAAGATGTGATACCAGATGGAGGTCAACCTTTCTGCAATACAATGACCATAACCATAAAAAACTCAATACTGAAACTAAAAAAAAATACTCAATACCGTTTTTGATACAGCGGCAACAGTTATGAAGGCACAAGATTATTCTGGTTAAGAGCAAAAAATTACTTTTTACAATATGACCAAATTTACCCTAGTAAAACACACTAATAAGTTTTACCTAATTAAGAGAACACTGTTGCACATCTCACTATGTTCTGTATTTGTTTGTTTTTTTGTCCGTCTGTCTTATATGGGGAAATTTCATCCGAACAACCCTTTTGTCTTTAATTTGTCAATAAAGAAGGTTGCAAGTTTTTTTTTTTTCCTTGCTTTATTTCTCATTTTAGCAGTTTCAAACTTCCAGCAACAGATAACTGTTTTGGTCAGGTGAAGCTGCAGGCAGCCAAGGGGTGAGCCCCTGTTATTGCAGCGCTGCTGCTGGAAGAAGTTTGACGTTTTGAAAAAAATAGGCAGTTTAGCCATCTGATTCAGGTGTGTACAGTGAGGGACACATCTAAAAGTTGTAGAAAAAACCGGCCCGCAAGGTGTGAAGTTTAAGACAACTCCTCTAAATGCTTAAAAGCTGGTAGAAATATACCCAGGAAGACTTGAAGCTGTAACTGCAACTGAAAGGTGGAACTTAAAAGCATGAATAAATCAGGGGGTTGAATATATATGCATTATTTCTAAAATGTTTTGAAAACTTTGCACCATTTTCCTTCCACAGTCCCCAAAAATATATATTAAAGTTTATGGCTGTTAGGTGACAAAATGTGAAAAAGTTCAATGGGTATGAATACTGTTGCAATGAACTGGATATCAATTGTTTTTTCCCCCAGAGCAACAGGTGCGTTTTTCAAAGATGCCACAGAGTTAGCTTGCACGCACAAATGATTAAAAACATAATTCTGTCTTTGATGGCTCAGCCGAAAACATCACTTTCTCACACGCGACTACACAGGTGCCCTTTGATTTCAGCTCTTTGGACACTGCATGGCTGCGCTCTACTTTTCCTTTGTGACAGCCTGAAACAAGAGCAAGATGAAAGGATTTTATCATTAACAGAAGCAGCTTCATCCAGACTCCCTTTAACATTCTCATTGTGGGACATTTCAAAGCAGAACAGAGCCAGATGTTTACAGCACCTGGCGGCGATCACAGTATTTTCCGCAGGTCTGCGGGGCTCATGTAGGAGACAAATCAGATGTGAACTGGACCTCCAACAATGTCGGTCAGTCAGTTAATTAAAACAGTAAATAACGACTGCAATTAGTTTCATTCTCGGTGATCTTGACTTGCGGACTTCAAACAGCTGTGCGCATGTATTCAGGTTATATAAACCAAAATCAAGGACCTGTTTTTGAGGTCTGATTCTGTAACTGTAGAGTTTTAAATTGAAGACTGCTTTTCTGTAGCTCAAAACATTTCTTCAAGTGATGTAGGTAGAAATGAATTGATCAGTCCTTCTTAGAACCTCAACCTGTGTCTCTCTTTATTTCTTTGTTAACTGAAAATCATCCCTCAGTGGTAAATTCTGAAAAACGTCTAAGCAAAACACCACATGGATTTACGAATAATTTGGTGAAAATAAAACAAATAGAAGTGATTTTTCACAAAAAACCAACAAGGATGTCGTCATTACCAAGGATCTGCAGTGATTATTTTGACCAGTCGTTTAAAAAAAAGAAAACACAACAAGGAAGTGTCATTGCCTAAGAAGCTGGAAAGATTGCTGTCATGTCCCAACAAAGTATATTTTGCTTGGACGTGCAGAACTGCTGGATAACCTGCCAAGGATGATAGCCAGAGAAGGACTTATGATGAGCCCAGCACTACCAGTTAGCACCAGTGTGCCAGCAGCTGTAGAACAGACTATCCCTTCTCCATTATACCAGTCAATTTTAGCAAGAAGAGGCAAATATATCTCATCACTCTCAAAATCACAAAGACAGAAAATGCCCGGGCAAGTGTTTTTGCACATCCTGTACCATACATTAGAATAAAATAAGCATTCACTGCTACTGTGCAGGTACTATACATAATAACATGAAGTTAAGACAGTACAAGCAGAATCTGGCATTTATGTGTGGTAAATATGCAAGGAAACCAATCAGGGGAAAGAGATTGTATTCCTGACAGCCAGGAAGGATTTCTCTATAATGACCAAACGTTCCTATAGCCAAAAGGAGAAGTGACCCATGGATTCAGGGTATCAATGCAAAGATTTAAAGCAAAAATGTGTACGATGGTGTAATTGTTTTTATTTAAAACAAAAAGTAAAAATTGTTAAATGGTAGCTGCTGAATTAATGCAACAGCTTGATTATTAGGGATATAATAATTGAATGTAATTTAATCTATTTCTTGTTGTCCTGATTCAGAGCCAAGGATTCATTCACAGAGGGAGGGAAGAGACAGTAACTCTGCAACTCTGCTTAATATGACACTTGGCTGTTTAATGTTCTGATGAAAATGATTTACACCTATTTTCTTACAGCTAAACAGAAAAATCCAGAATTAAATTCTTGTCATTGTCAGATAACGGTAGGTTGTTAAAAGATTTGTTTACCAGGTGTACATAGTGGTAAAAGCCTACAACAACATATGTAATAAACAATTAAAAGAAGTTTTTAACGAAACATGATTATTGCGTGGAGTATCACCACTTCCTGTTGTTCTAGAGTAACCCGAGTTAAGAATAACACGCGAGTAACGAGCTATATTTAGCAGCTGTTTTAATATTTAATAAAAAAATGCACCTATCTCTACTTCCCATTTAACATAGCAACACGATTCTTTTCAGTCAAAATAATATAATAAGCAGAAATTTGATTTAAAGAGATCAACAATACCCTTATTGGTAGTAAAAATTTTACTCTTGGATATCCTGAAATACATTTGGACTAGTAAGAAATAACTCAGATATCACAAAATATTGAATCTGTTAAAGCAAGAACCAAGTTGGAGATAGCTGAAAAGTAGAGTCTGGACAGGAAGAACTTCATTCTGTCAATTTGTATCAGGGATCTGTGTTGGCAAGCTAAATTTAATATTCTTGAATAGCAGTCTCCTGCTGCACAAAATCATTCTAAAGACTGCAGATGACCTCCAGGCTACACTTTGGGCACCCTTTAATTAAAAGGGCCCAGTCACATACTATGACTTTCAGAATTTCTTTGCCAGTAGCTCACCCTTTTAACATAAAAAGGTTTTCTGATTAGATATTGTGCCCTGTTGGCTTATTATATTTTATCTCTGTGTTTTACAATTTGCGTTTGTTCTATTTGTTAGTAAACAAGGCCTTTTTGTGTATATTTACCATAACAAGAACACGTGACCTGAGATACAATATTGTGTATGGAATGAATAAACACAGAAGAAGCAATGAAGCCCAGGCATGTATACAACGCTATAATGATGTTATAATGAATAAATACAATCTTAAGTATATGTTCCTTCTTACATATGAAAGGTAATGCCAGTAGATCTGGTTTTTTTTTTTTGTTTTTTTTTCCCCAGTGTCCTGTCTAGCAATGTGGCAATAGGAATTGATGTCTCAATGCCAGATAGAGCTCGACAGATTTTGCTTTTACAAGTGGAGCGAACAGCTTTCGCCATAGTGCTCTACTTGATTTATGCTTGTAAATAGCTTTATTGTGATTCCTGCAGGGAGAATTTCAAATTATATGGACATGACAATGGGAGAGTAAAGGAAGAACAAGAAGTGAAAGAGAAAGAAAAGAAAAAGAGTAGAGGTGAAAGAAAGAAGAGATAAAAGGGAGAGAATGATAAAACCTTCTCCGTCTGCTCCATCACCTGGAAAGAGAGATGCAAAAAGAACAGCACAACCAACAGACATAAAGCAACAGATAGAATCGAATAACACCTAGATGCCATTGCTAAATCATATATATTATTATGTAAGCTGACATGTGTAATGTGATACTTGAAAAAAGAAAGTGAAAGAACATAAATAAATAAATAAATTATAAGATTACTGTATATAAGTGAACATTTAATACCAGGGACCCAGCACCTGTGGGAGTTTGTGAGAGTGCACTAGTTTAGGTGAAAATTATCCAGAAGGAAATAGCTTGATGGTGGTTGTGGAGAACCAAAGGCCCGCCTTCCCCGAGCACAGAGGCAGGAGGGGACCCATAATCCCGGACTCCCAAAGGGGCCCCTAAAGCAGGGCGCCCAGGAGGGGCCGACACAGGATATCTGCAACCCCCTCCCCCCCAAGGAAAGAGTAGAGACGACCCCGAGGAAATCCCCCAGCCACCGCAATGCCGACGCCCCCAAGAGCCGCGGGGACGAGCCCATGGGCTCCGCCGGCAGCTAGCCCCGCTGAAGTGGTCCCGGCCATGGGCCCTGAGGGCCAGAGGCCCCAGGGGCGCCCCGCCCCCGCGACGGGGGCCCCGGTTTGTACTGCGAGTTGACTAGTACAAATCCACGCAGCACATGAATGAGGCATCATTTTTTGAATTGCTCCACTATGCCACATGTAATATGGCGGCAACGTGGACGTGTGATTTAGCGTTCACCGAGGCGTCTATGTATATATGTCTTTGATGGAGTTGAGTAAGTCACCAACGCCCAGCAGAGGTGCGAAAAGAAAGAGGTAAAGTAAACCTAACCCTGTTGATTGGGTTGGTCTTCGATCGTGCCAAGTTGTCACTTTTCTGTGAGGAATTGCAGGACCGTCTATTGACTCTCACATTAGCTGCGTCAATTGTCGCCATCTTGCTTTCTGATAGTTCTGTGGGACTGCCGGCAGAGGGCACGACAATGTTTATGTCTGCTGATTGCGCCTGATTAAATAATTTTCATGCCCAAGAAGGACTAAGTAAACATTATCAGGATGGAAGCGTATATTTGTTTATTTGAAGATGAATATATTATTTTTTGTGTTTTCTTTTTATGGTATAAAAATACATGACTAGGCCCCTTTAATGAATTTGTGGAAACAACAGATTTTTTCAGTATTTGACTTACTATCATATCACTGTCACACTGATTGGCCCATCTCGACTAGTAATTGGAGAAAACTCATTTTTCAATTAACCCCATTTTAAATATCAATTATTGTCATAAATCTGTCCAAATATTTGAATTTCCACCTCTGAAACAGCCAATCAGAAATATGAATTTCAGCCAATTGCTTGGCTTTATGACGCAAGGTAAAGCTCAATCCCCAGAGCAGACAGATTTTCTTTTTCAGACTTTGAAATCAAACTAGTGTTGTCACAACGCATACTTTTCAAACCTGATGCCGGCACTAAAGAAAATACTCAATACTGTTCCTGATACCATGTCAACCAAAGGGCCGGAGTTCTTTCAAATAAAGAGCAGGAAAATAAAAATAAAAATGTACAGTGTCACACAATACTCATTGTCTTGAGAATCCAAAAACCAGTAAGTAGAAGGTTATTCAGAACAAATTTTAAAAAGTCATTAAAAAGACATGCTTCCCTGTATTACAATACAGTAGACAAGACAACACAGCCCTTAGAGGAAGTGTTAATATCTATTATGATAGCATGCACTTTGGATTCAGTTCTGTAAATATTTTTTTATTGTTAATTTTTAGTGTGCGTTTCTGTGTGCTTCCATTTGCCTGTTTGCTGCTGACACACTGAAATTGTTCCACTGAAGGACAAATAAGCAATTGTTCTCTTTTATTCTAAATTAGATTTTTTTTTCCAGTGTAGACAAGGACCTGGTCTGTACAAATGAATTCAGCAGCAGTTGTTCAGTTGCTGTTTCTGGTAATTATGCATAATATTTTCTTTGGTGGTCTAAACTGAGGAGCATAGGTTGTGATTGGTTCTGACTAGTCTGCTCTAGCTGGCAGTATCACTCTGAGTCATTTGTTAATATTTATAAATTTGATCAATAACTACTAATTGTTTTACTATTAAACAAAGACATAATTCTGGTATTCTGGTAATTGCACAGCTTCATTATTTGCCTGCGATATTCTGATCGACATTTTGGTTTTATGGCATGTTAAAGATATTAGGCAGGCATGTTCTGTGGAGCTAAGCTAAAGAACCACTTGTTTAGCCTATTGTATGAGTCCTAATCTTATGCATAAATGTTTTTATTGCTTCTCTTGGCGTTTCCATTTTTTATCTGTTTTAAATTGTATTGTTTTACTTTGTATTGTCTTATTTCTTTGTCTTCTAGTAACTGTTCAGCACTTTTTCTGAAAGTCCTTTATAAATAAAGTTCTTATTATCTTCCTGTATTAATTGGTACCCACAGTAGAACAGCGCCGTTCCATGATGCAGACTCCAGACCAATTCTGCATTGGTGGAAACACATCTCAATAGAAGGACTCAGACCAACACAACACAGTTACAGAAAACATTAGCTAACGGTTTTTAGTGTATTTTCTTACATCCCTGTTGCAGAAGCAGAATCATTACTGCCCTAGCACAGCACAGCTAGCATCAGGCCTTGCCGGTATCTTCCAGCTTCTCCTGTTACATCTGGCTCATTGGACGGAAGTTCCTAAGAGCAATGCTTCTGCCATTTCCAGGATTAAAGGACTAATGTCTCAGCAGGATCTGGAAAAACTAATCCATGCATTTATTTTTAGTAGAATTGATTACTGCAACGGTGTTTTCACAGGTCTGCCTAAAAAGAGGATCAGACAGCTGCAGCTGATCCAGAACGCTGCTGCCCGCGTCCTCACTAAGACTAAGAAAGTAAAGCACATCACTCCAGTTCTAAAGTCCTTACACTGGCTCCCTGTATCTCAGAGAATAGACTTTAAAATACTTCTGTTAGTCTATGAATCCCTGAATGGCTTAGCACCTAAATACATCTGATATCAGTGTATCAACCATCCAGACTTCTCAGGTCTTCTGGCTCCAGCCTACTCTGCATACCTAGAACCAGAACTAAACACGGAGAAGCAGCATTTAGTTCCTATGCTCCACTGATCTGGAACAAACTTCCAGAAAACTGTAAAAGGGCGGAAAGCCTGCGTTCTTTTAAATCAAGATTAAAAACACATTTGTTTAGGATTGCCTTAGACTGTTCTAGTTAAACTGTTTTACTGAAACATCATTAGTTCAACATTGTAGTCCAACTGTTTATAATATCTGCTTTTAGTTTCTATTTTAACATGTTCTATTTTGTTTCTACATTTTATACAACTTGCTTTCATTCTGTTTTATTTTTCTATATTTTAATCATGTAAAGCACTTTGCATGTACTGAAAGTACTGAAAGTACAAATACAAATAAATTTGCTTTGCCTTGCCTTGCCTTTACCTTGTTGGCTTAAGAAGTTTGAAAATGCTCTTTCACAGTTTTACCTGCCATGTTAGCAATATCCTAAACTTTCAGCATGAAGTCATTGTCTTGATTTGCAACCATGATTGCTCGGGTGAGCCACTGCAAGGGAGTGAAGGGGCTCTGTTCCTGTGTGTTTGTAGCGCTGCTGTTTGAAGAAGTGTCGCTAACTGGAAAGATGAAAGTGGCTATGTTTGTATCAATAAGCAACTTTAAATAATAATTGTTTTTGTATTAGTATAACCAGCTAAAAGCTACTACTACCATGATAATAGAGACAGAAACACACCAAGCACGCTGTATTGTATGCTCATGCTGAGATGATCAGAGAAACAACACTTTCCAAAAGAGGAAGTAAACTATCTTAGAACTTTTTTAATGTTTTTCTTTAATGGTAACCTTTTTTTTTTTCGGTGTAAATAAAGATGATAGGTAATGATAATGAAAATATGGAACTGTTTAAAGCCAGATGTGTTTCCCGCACAGAGAAAAGTTCTTCTAAGTATTATCTTACTTGGGAATGTAGGTGCTTCTTGTAGAAAACCTTCTTTCAGCATAATTTGTTTACAGGTTTCGCGCAAATATTAGAAAGTTGGGGAAGAATTTTAGCCAGCGGTGATGTGAAGGTATGTGGATACATCTGAACTTTTTTTTTTTTATTTGTAGCAGTGACAAATAGACATGCCTTTTCATTTTGGACTTGAAATACCAGAAGAAGTCCTCCCTCTTCTCATTGACATCAGGCAGAGGAATGATGTAACATTTTTGTTAGATTATAACCAAATACCCAGTGGCCCCACTGTATCCTCCTGTTTTGCAACTGCATTCAGCTTCTTGCAACAGAGAAGTTTCTGTTTGTTGTGTCAGCAATTTGCAGAAAGGATTATGCATTTCCTGCCATCAGTTTGGACCTAAAGCTGCTACCCATACCCATTGCCAATTGGAAACAAGCTATTTCACAGTATCTCCAGGCAAAATTATCAATCACAGATCTGTAATAAAGAAGTCATTTCTTCATAAGTCATATATATATATATATATATTTCTTTTTATTTTACTTTTTCTGCACTCTCACATACAATTTGAGTTTTAGACCTTTATGCCTGACATTTAAATTCATCTTCGAGAGCACACCAAGCTATAATACATCCACCGTTTAAAAGCCACATAATTGTTTATCTGCATGGAAGCATTGGCTGGCCTTTTCAAATTTCATTCGCGCACTACATTAGTGAAGCCCAAACTGGCAATTACTTGCCGATGTCTTTTGGGCAACTTGCTTTCTAAATAAATGCCACATTCTCAGTGCTGCACGAATACTCCATCAATCAACAACAGCTTTCTAAAAAAAACACAATGATGTGGCTTGATTTAATGTGAATTAAGATACAAATGTCCAATATTAAAAACTGGAAATGGATTTACATTTGGAGTGGATATCAAAAGAGGTATGGTGAAAAACATAGTCCCAGTATCTGGGAAAAGGGGGAAGGCAGTAAATGGCTTCCGTGAGGACTGATATAAAATTGCATCTTAATAAATGAAAGCATTATGTAAAAAGTAATTTCAGTAATTCAATTAAAATCTAATCTAAATATTGCACATGACTAACAAAAATGCCAATGTGCTGTACAGGATATGCACTCAATACTTGGTTGTGCCTCCTTTTGCATGAATCACTGCATCAGTGCAGCATGGCATGGAGGAGATCATGCCTGTGGCTCTGTTGAAGTGTAATGGAAGTCCAGGTTGTTTTGATTGTGCCCTTCAGCTTGTCAGCTCTGTTGAATTTGGTGCCTCTCATCTTGTTCTGACTGGAGAAGCAACTTTCACTCCTCCTGAAAGAGTGTAGAGCAATGCAATACTCCATTCTCTATGGGGTTTAGGCCAGTATGCTGGCCAATAAAACTTACTTAATCAAAGTTTCCTGGTTCAAAGCACTTTTCACTGCATTCAGTCACTCACACATTCACACACTGGCAGTGGTGAGCTACACTGTAGCCACAACTGATAGAAGCTTGCAAGCTCCAAATAAATTTCTACTCATGTGCACCTAATTCACATAAATATTTAAAACATGAAGAATACGGGTTCCAGCGGAGTTAAATTTCCCGCATCTTGTTTAAGCAAATCTAGATTTCAATTTGAAGCAAACCAGATCAGAAATATTCAAATTGGTCTTTCAGCCATTTTTACAGACACATTTAATATTATGTAGTCAATGACATGGGTGTGTTCTTGTAATAAGTTGTGTGAAAAAAAGTATTTTAGCAAAGACACTGTTTTTAATAAAATAAACTAGATGAATGTTGGACCAGATTTTACTGTTATAAATATAAATGCATTTATGGAAAGGGTTTAACCTGATTTCAGATTCTTCTGTTAAATAACTCTAGTTACGTTATCCTCCAAAGTGAAACCAGTTGCTTGTTTTTCCATCTCTACAGAGGGAAATTCAAAGCGCTCCAGGCTCCTTAACGGAAATTATTTGCATAAAATAAAACTGCACTCTTGCAAAACTGATTTCAGCTTTGAAAAAAGTTGAAAAAGACAGTTCCAATACTTCTAATGCAACATTTGAGAATCATCTCCTGCTCATTTTTCCTGTGGTTTGAGTTCATCCCATGGACTCAGTTGCTGTATGCATGATATGATCACTTGTCCTTTAAAAAATTGATTTCTTAGCAGCTATGTCTGCTGCTTACTGGTCACGGCTGGTCAGGCTGAAAATTGCTAGATGACAAGTCAGAATTCAATCTATTGATGCATTCCCAAGTCTTCCCTAAAATCCTTTTGTCATTTGAATGATGCTCATCACAAAAACTTCTCATTTTCAAACTGCATAAGAATTTTGTGCAGTTTTACATTCTTGGATGAAAAATATTTACTTGATCTTTTTATTTAAATCATTGTCTATTAATATTGGGAAATTGTGCTTCTTTTGCTGGGCATCTACCTGCTTCCTGCTGCCCATTTGGCACTGTGTTTGGAGACAGCAGTCTGATCCTTGGAGCTCCCCCTTCACATTCACATCTATAAGCTCATCTAGGGGGACAGTACCTGTCTTTGAACACAATACTCTATGGTTTAACTTATCCAATATGATAATACTGTCCAGATTTTGTTGTTTCGTAGCTGAGTTTTTTTTTGGGTACCAAAAGGAGTCATCTTCCATGGGGCATTTTATGCCGCTGCTTTGACAGCTGACAAGTTAAAGTAATTTTCTAGAAGGGGAAACATTGGTAGATCACGGGCACCATTGTTGGAGGCAGCCTGTTCTGACCAATCAGAACTGATTTTAATACCAGATATGACTGGTCAAGCTTAAGTGGATCTATCAGACACAGATTTGAAGTTGGAAAAGCTTTTGACAAGAATAAAATAATCTCTGTTCTGTGACAGAAGTCAATCCAATGACTCTTACCAAAATCCCATATTAATCCATTTACCAAATTTTTTGATGATAATAGATAGAAAAATAGAATTTTTTTTCAAGACCAACAAAACAGAAAATATAGTAGTCCCAAAATTAGGAAGTTTAAGGATTTTCTTTTAAAAAGACAAACATTTAGGTGCAGTGGAGGTGCCAAATTGGGATATCAATTGGTGAAGCTGACCTTTATGGGTTTTGCTATATTTTTTGCTTTACGAGTCATTTGGGGGATTTTGTACTGTTTGGATCCAGTAGTTTTACCTGCTTCTGTGGTTCTTTGCTTTTGTTTTGCATCAGTACCAATTATCTTCTCAGCTAGTTACTCATTACCTCCCTCAGTGTATTTATAGTTCCAGGTTTATAGATGTCCTTTGGTAGATCCTCCTCCCAACCACCACTGTGTTGAAGTCTTTTTTCATGCTATGTTTGTCCCAAGTTCTTTTGTATTTGGATGTTGTATCGGTTGGATTACATGACTTTTTTTTTCTAAATAAAAACAATTTAAAACTGTGCTGCATCTGCAGTTTTTGTCTACTTCTGATTCTCAACTCCCTTTGCATGACACAAACAGTCCTCAAACAACATTTAACAGAATAATTTGTTTTCATCATGAATAAAAACAAGTTATGAGCAAACAGGACCGCAAATTCAGCTGGTAAAAAATGGATTTAATGGCACCGAGAGGCGCTGAACAAAAAAAGAAAAAAAACAAAACAGAGATGAGACAGAGCTAACCCAGAGGAGCAGCACACTCTGAACATTATGGGAGTAACCTACAATTATTTTATAGCTCTTAAGATTCCTGAGCTCTTAGTCAGTGTTTACCGTGCAGGGGCAAGGCAAGGCCACAAATTACAACCGCTGCTTTGGCACCAAAAGCTCAACAGTCACGCACATCCATGGGCTTTCTTTCAAACTGGCCCACAGGCTGAAAATGGAAAAAAACAAAAAGGGTAATGAAGTCCTGGCAGCCCTACTGTAATAATATTTCCTCACATGATGCTCAACATTAGCCACACCATACGACATGGTGATTCTTCAGCAGAGATCTGCTTTGTCACATTCACCTGCTTGCAAAGGGACAGTTATAACTGAGTAGCTGATTCATGGATCTGCATGTGTCTGTAAGGCGTCCACAGGGTTGTTTTTCCAGGTCTGCGGAGAGAATTGTGAAAGACCCGTCATGTGATGAAGTGGGCTATCTTCAGCCACGACTTCTCCAAAAGCTCAACTGCCATAAGGAGAGGGACAGCAAACCGCAACGGCAGCCTCATGGGAGGTTGAGAAAGGAGTAGTAATTATGTGGCAACCGGAAAGGTAAGGTGACCACGGCTGCTGCAGGATGATGAGCCTACTGGCTTATCTTTTGGGAAACTAAAGTAGCCACCTGGCCCACATGCCAAAACGAGGGGGTTAAGTTAAAGTAAGAATTTTGACTAAAACAAAAATAAACACCAGTGGCATTCAGGCGTTCCCATGGGCTGACACAGTGATGTTGGCTGCCATATAAGTGGCTTTGTGTCATTTTACATCTCACTTAATCCAGGGACCTAAAGCGGGGAGGTTTGGGGTTGTTCCTCACGGAAAGGTTCAACTCCTCAGAAAGAAGAGACTTTGCATCATGGCATCAACAAATGCAGCTCTGAAAGGATTAAACAAGCCCAATTTGCCCGATTTTAACATTAAATTGTGAAGACTTCACATTGACATGATAGAGCTGGTCAACAGGTGGGCATTTAGCTAGGTTTCATTTTCCTCTAAAGTCAAAACTTGGATCTAAGCATGAGATCAAACACAAACTATGTTCCAGTTCAGAAAGTTTTGGAAACCAGTAGGCTGCGTCCTTACATTTTCAATAAAGGAATTTATACTACTGTTTATGTGAAAGATTTATGCAAAAAAATTAATTTGTTTTTATTTTAATTATCATTGCCAGTGGATTTTGAGGTCAGGGTAGATGAGAACATGGACTTCTGACTTCTAGGAAATGTTCTGTGATTTTTTTTTTTAACAACCGTCTTGGAACTTATACCTTCAGAGTAAAATTAAATCAAATTACATTTTATAAACACAACATAGTCACATAATAGTTATAACTTTATAAAATATAAAAATTACATTTTAAAAGATATATAAAGCTAGTATTTGATATGTTTTGTCACAACAACAACTTGTTTCGGGTTTTCCCAGCTGAGCCTAGAAAGCCAAAAAAAAAGATGCATGAAGTTTACTGCAAGAGCCTTGACTCATGTTTCATTTAATATTTTCCTTCCAAGCAGCCAGACACAGATAATCCTTTAAAGCTATTAGCCAGGCTTTTCTCTAAAATCCATCCGACTCTCATAAGTTATAGTTCGAATAGCTATAAATAGCATGTCTTAGTCAGTTGTTATGTTGGTTTAGCCATTATGTTGTAAATTATTTTGAAATAAAGATAAAATCAATCCCCCCAAAAACAAGCCTTTATGTACACATAGTGACATCACATAAGGCTACCGAACAGAGTACCGCTGAGTACTTCCAATTCCTCGCTCTTTATTTGCATGTTATTTCAATTTCTCCTTTAAAGGTGTTTACTCGTGCTCTCTATGGCTACACCAGAGCATCTAAGTCACAGATGAGAATACAAACGTGTATTTGAGAAAAAATTGGCAACAACAACACAGAATCTAAGGTGATACAGTCAGAATAAGGCATTTACTCATTTTAGGCACAGCAAACAATTACACTGACAACTTTAAACAGGAGCCTAAACTAACTTTAGGCTCCTGTTTAAAGTTAGGAAACAGATCACAGTCATCGTCAACGTTTGCGTCAATATCAATTATGGCTGGAGGGAATCCGAAGTCAAACACATGAGTTTAAACCCTGTGCAACTGAAATGCTTCGATATTTGTGTTGAACTCTGTCTGAAGTCCCTCGTCTAACACAATACTTGCAAATCCCACTGATCAGGTTGATTCTTGTGCCTGGTGTGATGTCATGCCCCCCTGAGCAGAAGCAACTGTTGATATTCTTCGGCGTTCTTTAGAAAAACTCAGGATTTTGTGAAATCCTGTACCGGAAATCCATACTTCGTTAGTGAACTGTGTTTATTTTGTCAATGGACATTTGATATGAAAAATATTAATGGGATAGTATCTTTATCAAATTAGGTTTATCAATAGTTCTGGCTTTACTCCTTAATTTCATGAGCATCAATAAGGTGGTTGTGATGTTTTATTACAATGACAACGTCAAAAAATGTCACAGGTAAAGAACGTTGATGAAGCACCTCCAGTCCGTCTTCAGCTTCATTTCGCCACTGGGTGGGATGGGGGGGGGGGGGGGGGGGTTCTCAACACACTGCCACAGAGGTGGGACAGGTGGCCCCGAGGAGCACCACGAACATGTTGTTAGACAATCACTGAAGGAAATTGTAATGCTCCTTTGCAAGCCTCACTTATCCTCTTAAAAAGAGCTTACCTTAAATGGCATTCAGTATTTAACAGAAATTATTAAAATGAGAAATTAGGCATCAGATAGTTCTCACTTTGTTATAAATAATGTGAAAAAGTCAAGATTGTAAACACAGCCCAATTAATAACATTTTATCAACATTCAGAGATATATTTTTTGCTAAAGGCTGATTTGAGTCTTGATTACATATTTGAATGCATATTTTTTTTAAAAATGGAGAGGAAATGAGAAGGCAGCACAGAGACAGTGGTGAAGCCGATAAAAGGACATAATGAGAGCCCACGGCTCTGCTTCACCCCGACCCTCCCTGTCGGCTGCTGCCTGTGGATCTCCGAAGGTTAAAGAGAGCACATGTGGCAGGGGGGAAGGGGCTGCGAGGGTGTGTGACCGAAAAATAATTAGAGTACAAATAATTAGATCCAAGAGCTCTTGCTGGAGCATGCATAGCTTGTACAGACAAAACATCCATGCAGGGATGCCGAGGGCTTGGTGCAAACATCCCTCGGGTCGGTTTTACCAGAGGGAAAGTGGAGGAAAGGAATGCTTAGCAGGAGGGGCAGAGCAGGGTCCAAACTGAGCAGAAGCGAGTTAAGGTGTAGGAAAACATTTTGGTAAATACTGTAGTCATATTTGGAAAATGAGAACAATTCACCCTGTGCAAAGATGAAAATGTAAAACAAAAAAAATTCTGTGTAAAACATTAGACAACTAATATATTATTTTTTGCATCGGACACTGAATTTGGTGCAAAATGCATGCACTGAAAAAAAAAAAAAAAAAAAAAAAATATATATATATATATATATATATATATATATATATATATATATATATATATATATATATACACACACACACACACACAAACAGCTGCTGGTCATATAATTAGAATATCATCAAAAAGTCGATTTTTCTTTCAGGAGCTGGGCATGGTGGCCTTAGTTCCAGTGAAAAGAAGGTTCTGGACGATTCCACACTCTCAATTTTGTGGGAACAGTTTGGAAATGGCCTCTTCCTCTTCCAACATTTCCATAAGGAGATGAATGAGAAAGTTTTGTGAGAATGACCTTGAACAGTGTCCTGACCTCAACCTAACAGAACACATTTGGGAGTTAGAGCAGACACTGAGATCCAGACCTTCTCGTCCAACATTAGTGTGTGACCTCACAAATGCACTTCTGGAAGAATGGTATAAAAAAATTCCCATAAACACACTCCAAAACCTTGTGGACAGCCTACACAGAGGAGTTGAAGCTGTTCTAGCTGCAAAACGTGGACCAACGTCATATTGAACCTTATGAAATAAGAATGGGATGTCACTTAAGTTCATATGGAAGTCAAGGCAGGTGAGCATAATCAATCTTGATTTTGAA